>CM067841.1:606746979-609246979 GCA_034509565.1 Triticum monococcum
GACGACAAGGATAGAACACTCTTCGCCTCGGCAACGACGGTGACAATGGGCAACGGCAACAGAGCGCTCTTTTGGCACTGCTCCTGGCTCGGCGGGCAACCGCTACGGCATGACTACCCCGACCTATTCAGGCGCTCAACCAGGAAGAACCACACTGTCGCGGAGGCGTTACGCGATGACAGATGGATCATGGACCTCAGGCGCGGCAACAGCCTCGAAATCATCCCCCAGGTTGTGCTGCTGCAGCGTCGCATCAGAGAAGCCAACTTGGCGCTGCATGAAGGGACCGTGGACAAGATCACCTGGAAAGCCGGTGAAGTCTACACGGCGAGGTCAGCATACCACTCTCAGTTCCCCCCGCAACCAGCCTCGGCCATGAAAAGCTTGGTATGGAAGATCTGGGCACCCGGAAAGATCAAGTTTTTTCTCTGGTTACTCCACCAAAATCGGCTCTGGTGCAACGATCGCCTACAACATAGGGGCTGGGAAAATCCCTACTTCTGCCAGCTCTGCTGCCGAAATCTTGAGTCCTCCTTCCATCTAATTTGGAAATGCAACATATCGAAAGAGGTTTGGGTTAAGGCAGCCACCTGGACGGGCTGTGCGACGCTCTCCCCAGCCTCCTGGAGTGCATGCAACACCACAACAGATGCTGTCACCGCACTCCTCAAAGCCGCGGCGCCAAGGGAAAGAAGAGGAGTCAAGACTATGGTGGCATTGATCGCCTGGCAAATCTGGCTTGAGAGAAACAGATGCACATTCCGAGGAAAGACACCAAGTGCACTCAGTATAACAGAGGTCTGCCGGAGAGACATCGAGCAATGGAGGCTCGCTGGAGCACATGCCATAGCGCCCCCGTTCGGGGATACACCGTGAGGAATAGACTAGTTCTTTTTTTGATAGGCAACAGAGAGGGAGAGGGCCATACTGCTCCCTCCTCCTACGCCTCTGTAACTCATTTTTCTCTTCTCTCATCAGTTGATCGCAGTTTTTGTAACTCTCCCCTGCTAAGCCAATGAAAAACCAGCAAGTCTGGATCTTTCAAAAAAAAAAAGATAATCCCGTCCCCTCCCACCCACGTACACATCCACCAGACGTAATAATGCGGCCATCAGAGGAGGAAATCAGTTGCCTTTCATCATCGCTGATATCATGACACACACCACACTGAAATCTTTGAACCATCGGGACAGAAACGCTGCCTCCCACCCCCCAACATGCTGTCTCAACTATCGTTTGTTCCACCCCAAAACATGGGCGTTCTTGTAGATGTGCGATCCGTCTCATGCACGACACGGAAAGCGTCCACGTTAGCCTCCTCTTGTTGTTGCTCTCTCCTCTCCCCTTTCTCCCTCATCAACGCTGTGCTGGGCCATTCCGAGCTGCTTCCAGCTAGAGCGCAGAGTCCTTCCCCTCCAAATCCTCCCTATTTATCACCACCATTCCTCTCCGATCTCCTCCAAGCTTGCTTCCTGCTTCCTCCCTCCTGTGCTCCGTCGAGCTCCCACGGGCCATCAGCTCCAGCGACGGCAGGGTCGAGCTCGACCCACGACCGCAATGCGCATTCGCTTCATCACCACATAGGTAAAAATATCTTACTGGTTTGAGTTCATTTGTAACTGGGAACATTCCTTAAAAGGACCACCTACATCTCTTACTATACATATACTACATCATTGGTTCAGATCTGCATATGCAGTGCCATAGTTGTGCGATCTGCCATGTGTTAGCCCAGGCATTTCTCACTTGCCGCTCATGTACTGAATTTGCCAGTCTTTCTTTTAGCCAAGAATACTATAGTACTGTAGCTTCTGCAGAAATTGAGACTTGAGAGGGGGCGTGGCCATTGCCCGGATCTAACTCTCGTATATATGGTTTATTAGTTCAAGAAAGAGGTGAAGATCAGCTATGAAGGGGAGCAGGCTGATTACTCTTCTGTTTCTCGGGTATCTCGCAGCAGTTGGACAGTGTAAGCATACATAGACTGCATTCTTACTGTCCTGTTTATTGTCTGAAGAAAACAATTGCCACATTGTGCACTAAGGAACAATGCATCTATTGTCTTTTTGATAGGCTACCAATATCATGATTCACCGTTACATGAAGGCAAAATCAACGTGAAAATGTGCATCCCAAGGAACTGCGACGATCCCAGTAGAGAGATCGGTTCCAAAGGGTGCTACTACTGCGTCTCACGCCCGGGCAAAGCGCCGTGTTGGCGCAACCTTAAGGAATGCCAAGAAAATTGCCCAACATGCACTCCGAATTGCCCACCTGGCTCGGCGATTGAATTACAAGCATGCACATGAGTGCTTGAATAATTGTGTTCATGTTCGTTACTGTAAGTTAGCTCGGCAAAATAAATGTGTTGATGGACATGTATCTTTGCCTCTAGTTTGTGCGTCCAATCTGGTAAGATCGGTTTCAGCTAAATGTATGTCAGGGTTCATGATTAATAAAGTGAAACGAAGAATGGTCCCTCTTGGCCGTTCTTCATGTATGTCAGGGTTCTGATATGTACATGCTGTCGTGGGCATGACCGCCGAGGTACACTTCGCACGCTTCCAGGATGCACGGCAAGCGGCAAGTGAAGTGCTCCTCGACGAACTTGTCAAAATGCTGGATGGAGATAGGATCATAGGAGGGGAGAGACCCATCAATGTTATTCAGTACGCATATTGTTTCTTAATGTTGAAAGGTAGGAGTACAACTGAAGTTAGTACAAAAGTGTACAAAGTTATGGTTTGTTAGGCATATTCATCTGAGATACACTCAAAAAAAATCTGGCACAGGTTCTACTCAGAACACATAGCATTCTAACTTCTACTAGATACTAGCATTTAGTTCTATAATTCTGTTAGTGCTACCAAAATTCAGTTAAGCCATATCAGTGTTATCAGTGCAAGTGTATGGGATATTCAGGTCATACGTTAAGCACACAATTTAAAGAGTTGATGACTTGCCTTTGGTGGTTTGTGCAAAATGTACATCATGGACTTGCAAGACAGCAAGAAAGCATTGTATGTGATGGAGTTCTTCTCTGGACCCATGTTCAATGATTGGATCAACAAATGGGGCCTTATGAAAACAAAACCGGCTAACAGATTTTTACCTGTAGTAATAATCAGGACAACACTATCTTTGCTACCATTGATAGGGTTTTTTCTTCCACTAATTGGGATGCCCATTTCCCTCTTACCACCCTATGTGCTTTACCTAGAGTAGACAGTGACCACTCTCCCCTTCCTTTGGATACCGGAGAAAACAACACTCCTACTTCTAGATTGTTTAGATTTGAAAAATTATGGTTTAGTCACCCTGAGTTTATTACTCTGGTGCATAAAATCTGGAATACCCCCTCTCCTTTTGATTCTGCTATTGAAAAATGGCAATTTAAAACTAAGTTGTCCATACAAAAGGTGAGAGGGTGGAGTATAAATATGGAGGCAGCTATGAAGAGGGAGAAAAGAGAACTAATCCAAGAATTTGATATTCTGGATGTTTTCTCTGAGCAAAACAGATCTTCTCCTGAGGATATCCTTAGAATGAAAGAGAACAAAGAGGAGCTGAGTGATATCTGAAAAAAAGAAGAAACTTCCATGTGGCAGAGGTCTAGAGATTAAAAAAAATTCTAGAAGGGGATATGCATTCGGCTTATTTTCATGCCGTGGCAAATCAACGTTGGAGAAAGGAAAATCACCTTTCGGTTTTGAACAACCTAGATGGCCCTGTCAATTCCAATAAAGATATGTTGGATGTTTCCACTAATTTTTATAAAAACATATTTGGATACGAACCTAAGACGAATATTCATTGAAGTGACCATTTTTGGTCTGAGGATGAAATGGTATTCCAAGAAGAAAACATTAGTTTAGAAAAACCCTTTTTGGAGGAGGAAATCAAAGAGGCCATTATGGGTGTTGGGGAACGTAGTAATTTCAAAAAAATCCTACGCACACGCAAGATCATGATGATGCATAGCAACGAGAGGGAGAGTGTGATCTACGTACCCCTGTAGATCGACAACGGAAGCGTTTGGTTGATGTAGTCGTACGTCTCCACGGCCCGACCGATCAAGCACCGAAACTACGAACCTCCGAGTTCTAGCACACGTTCAGCTCGATGACGATCTCCGGACTCCGATCCAGCAAAGTGTCGGGGAAGAGTTCCGTCAGCACGACGGCGTGGTGACGATCTTGATGTACTACTGTCGCAGGGCTTCGCCTAAGCACCGCTACAATATTATCGAGGACTATGGTGACAGGGGGCGCCGCACACGGCTAAGAATATGATCACCTGGATCAACTTGTGTGTCTATGTGGTGCCCCCTGCCCCCGTATATAAAGGAGTGGAGGAGGGGAGGGCCGGCCCTCTCTATGGCGCGCCCTAGGGGAGTCCTACTCCCACCGGGAGTAGGATTCCCCCTTTCCTAGTCCAACTAGGAGTCCTTCCATGTAGTAGGAGTAGGAGACAAGGAAGGGGAAGGGAGAAGGGAAGGAAGGAGGGGGCGCAGCCCCTCCTCCTAGTCCAATTCGGACTAGGCCTTGGGGGGGGCCTGCCCTAGGTGTCGTGGTTCTAAGTCTGACAGTGAGGTAGGGGGGTGTGTATGAGGAGGCTAGATCTTAGCTATTGGGAAGTTGTAAGCACGCAAGGTTTACGAGTTCAGGCCCTTCTCGGAGGAAGTAACAGCCCTACGTCTCGGTGCCCGGAGGCGGTCGATTGAATTATGCGTGTGTAAATGACAGGGGTGCGAACCCTTGATACTGAGGAGGGAGGTGGCTTATATAGAGTTCGCCAGCCCTCTCCTGCCCTCAGTAATGTTGGGTCTAAGGTACATTTAAGGTGGGGCGTTACTGATAACGTCCCTAATAAAGTGTCATAATAACCATAAAGACTACTTAATAGCCGACCGTTTGCCTGCGGAGTGACTTCAGGTCTTTTGGTCGGTCGAGTGGTTGACTTCATGGTCGAGTGATAGCTTCTTGGTCGAGTGTCTTCAATCTGTCGAGTGGGATACTTTCAGGTTGATTGAAAGGTGACTTCTTCTAGGGATGTCCTACGGTAGGGCTCTTTAGGACGGGTCCGTGCCCCTACCGTAGGTACATGGCTTCATCATTAGCCCCCGAATGGATCGAGGCTAGAGTGAGAAAAAGGGGTTAGGGACCTTTCCGATTGGTTCTTCGGGTCATATGAGTGCTTCATTCTGGGTCGACTGTCACGGATGACGTCATTAACCTCTTTCAGTCGCCTTGATCTGTTCTAGGCCTTTCGTCGAGTGGATTTCTTTACCTGTGAGGCATCGAGCGCCGGTGCGCGCGGGATTTCTGTTTTGACAAGTTGTTCTGCGGCCAGCGGATATCACGGGATTCAGATTTTTTGGGAAGCGCGCGGAACGGGGGCGGCCGCAGTAATCAGAAGTGACAATGCGAAGGCTCCTCGATCTCCGCGCTGCCTTTTTCGCCATGTACTGCGCGCGCGCCTGCCACGGGATTTGACTGGATAGCCTGGGCCTACTGGTCAGCCACTCGGAAGCGGCCCCTTATAAGTTGCCGGCTCGGAGTCTTCCAACAGTGCGCGTGCTCCTCTCTTCTCCTTCTTCCTCTCTTTCTTCGCAATCTCCTTCGCTGCCTTCGCTCTCGCCCAACCACCGCAAACCAGTTCGAGATCTTGCCGGCGACGATGGTGAAGGGCAAGACAACCGCTCTGGAGCGCGCGAAGAAGGCGGCAGCGGCGGGGAAGGGGAAGAAGTCTGCGCGCGGCGGATCCTCCTCCAGGACGGCCCTGCCCAAGGGTTGGATCGAGGGCGACTGGATGCCATCGGTGCTCCGGTAGGAGGATCTCGACGACATGGTGGAGGGAGGAGTCATCCCCCACAAAGCCGCACGTCTTCCGGGGGGAGAAATCGAGCCCCAACCTCGCGACGGTGAGTGCGTGCTTCTGGCCACTCACATCGACCGAGGGTTTTCTCTGCCGCCCCATTCCTTCTTCCGAAACTTCTTAAACTTCTTTGGAGCGCAGCTCCATCACTTTACCCCAAACTCCATAGTCTATCTTGCTGCTTTCATTTCTATGTGTGAGGCGTTCCTGGGTTGCCGCCCACACTGGGGGCTTTTCAAGCACATCTTTACCTGTCGCTCTCAGTCGGTTAAGAAGGCCAAGTCGAGTGATGAGAAGACACAAGTGATCCAGCTGTGTGGGGGCTTGGCGATCCAGACGAGGGGGAAGAGCTGTTTCCCATCCATTACTTTCCCGGAGTCAGTCCGAGGCTGGCAGTCGACTTGGTTCTACTGCCAGGATCAGGCGACTCCAGGGCAGTTGACTGGGCTCCCACCTTTCTCTCTCGACCGAGCCGAAAAGCCTGCTTCTCTGAAGGTGACGCCTGAAGAAAAGGCCCAGGTCAAGGTACTGGCGGGTCGAGTGGTCGAACTTGTCCGCGAGGGCGTGACGGGGATGGATCTGCTGGAAGTCTTCCTCAAGAGGCGAATCCAACCGCTCTAGGCTCGGGACCACCCGATGTGGCTGTACTCTGGCCTCGAGGACACCACTCGGATCCACCCGGAGGAGGTCACGGACGAGATGTTGGAGGGGTGGCTGACAAGCATCACGGGGAACAAGGACAACCCCCGAGGAGCCAGGAGGGTCATTCCACTCGACAGTTCGTATGAGGTCGACCAGGTGTGTTTTTATACTCCTGACTGAAATCTTCGTTTTCTGCGTTGGTCTTCTTTTGAGTAGGTCGATTGTCTTTCGTTTTGTCTGCTGTCTTTCAGGCGACCACTGAGATGTACTCGACGCCCAATGGGGCACAGGGGTCGACTGAGGAAGGAGAAGGGAGCGGAGGCGAGAGCGGGGATGACCAGGGCGAGTGGGAGTCGGATGGTGAAGGAGAGGGAGGCGATGACGTCTTCTCCAGCGAAGAGGAGGAGGAGGAGGCCGAACCCCCCCCCCCCCGCCCGGAAAGGCGATCCAAGCTCGCGCACGACCCGGCGCAGGAACATGGCCAGGCGACTGCCTCGGTTGGGCCGTCGTCAAAACACCCTCGGACTTCTTCTCCAACACCGACTGGGAAGGTCCCCAAGCAACCACGCACGACACTATCCAAGCCGCCCAAGACTCTGCCCAAGATGAAGATAACTGTCCCGGTTATTTCCGGGTAATAAAGCTTGTTTTCCTTCGTCGATGGAGGACGGATCCTTGGTTGACTCGTTAAGCTAACTGGCTGATTTTTCGAAATTTGCAGTGCTGCTACCTCCGAGGTCTCTGCCAAAGACGACGACCAAGAGATGGGGGACGCTGTTACCTCCAACCCTGGTACGATTATTGACGTTCTGTTTTTGAGTCGACTGGTCGTTTCTTGCAATTCTGGTCGATTGAAAGTCCTCCTTTCAGCCCCTCCTCATGTTATCGACCTCCCGGATGACGACGACAACGAACCGCTGAGGGTGAGGAGGACTAAAAGGTCGTCGGCTGACAGGACTCCCCAGCCTACTCCGGCGCCTGAGACCGTGGCTCGGGATGGTGGCGATGCCCCTCGGGCTTCTGTGACCTTTGCCAATCCCCTGTCGAGTGCGCAGCCTTCGGCGTCGACTGCAAATCCAACTTCGCTTTTTGTCGCATACCCTGCCCCTGAGGACGAAGTGGCTGCTGCGAAGGAGGCTATACGCCAGGCGGGGGTCATGATGGAACAGGTGAAGAAGGCTCGGGAGGCCAGCCAGGCAGCTTATGACGCAAGTTCGGCGCTTCAGAGCAATGTCCAGGTCAGTCGACTTGATACTTGATTATTTGAAGAGTCTTTCTCCCTCTCTTTTTTTTGATGATCTTTGTATCTGTACACCCAGTGGGTGTGTTTTCCCCTTCTTGGACGAGTGGGGGTACGCTGAGTGCACCCACTGGGTGTAGTCCCCGAGACTACGGTGGACTGCTGGCAGTCGACTGTAGTCTTTACATTGCGTTTCTGAATCTGTATTCCTTTCTTGGTCTGGTCGAGCCATGTCGAATGGATCTGTATCCGGTCGACTGCGGACAGTCGACTTTTTTTTAACCAGTGGGGGCACGCTGAGTGCACCCACTGGGTGTAGTCCCCGAGGCTACTGTCGAATGTTTTTGATTCGGCTGTAGTCTTAGAAACGTCACCTTTTTTCCTCAGTTACTCGGAAGCAACTTATCTTGGATGTCTGTCGACTGAATTTTCCTTTTGCAGAAATCTTGTGAACTTGCGTCTCGCTATAGTGAGTTGGAGAAGCAGCGGATTCAACTGACCCTCGATCTGGAGCTGGCCAGAACGGAGCTGCAGAAGGTCAGAGACGGCGTTGCTGGTAAGACGACCTTGTCGACTGGTTTTGTTTTAGGCTTGGGTACCCTTCTGCTATTTCTGAACCAATCATCGTTTCTTTTGCAGGAGAACTGAGCGAGGCCCTGGAGAAGAAGGATCGGGACTTGGCTGCTGCCCACAAGGAGGCTGATGACAAGATTGCCCTGGCTGAACAGAAGCTGGCTTCGGTCAGCCAGATAGAAGATGAGAATACCAGGCTGAAGACCGGTCTGAATGAAGCCAACAGGGAGTGCTCGCGTTGGAAGAAGGAGCACCTCACCCTGAGCGAGCAGATGGAAGGCGTCGCTCGCAGGAGGGACGACCTGGAGAGCTACTTGAGGAGTCTCGCCAAGACGTTGTACACCAAGCTCGAAGGTGCGCATTCAATTCCGACTGGTTTTCTTTTGTGTCGACTCAGTTTGTGAGCGTTGGCTTATCCTTGGGTCTTGTATGCAGAGTTTTGTCAGAACTTCGAAGAGGAGACCGGGCGAATTGAAACGGGTTTGGACCCAATCAATTCTCCGGTGAATGATGATGCTGCCATGAATCTGCTCCGACTGGAATCTCGTATCGACGACGCCGTGGATTACTTGGCTCGGCTGAAGGTTGCCATGTCGCGGATTGACCCGACACTTTGGCCAGAGTCTACGCTCCAGAATGATCTCGAGTCTCTGATGACTCGACTTGACAGAATCCCCGATCGAGTGCAGGAGTGGAAGATGTCTTCTGCCCGGTGCGGCGCTGATGTGGCTCTATCTTTAGTCCGCGTCCATTGCAAGGAGGCGCGAGAAGAGAAGTTGGCCGCCATCCAAGTCGCCAATACCAAGAGGCACAACTTTCAAGACTTCATGGAGACCTTCATTGCTGCTGCCACTCGTATTGCGGACGGAATCAACCTGGATGAGTTCGTCGCCCCTGCCAGTCCTCTACCTGAGGAATGAAAAAAAAACTTTTATGCCTTTCCTTAAATTTGCCTCGGAATGCCGAGTGGATTTGTAACCGTTTAAACTCTGCCGAGCCGAGGGCTCGAGTACTTTGATTCGGGGCCTGGGGCCTTTTAAGCTTTATCCGAACTTAATTTCTTGCTGAATATCTTCGTGGTTTTGATCTGTCGTGTAGGACTTTGGTCTTGTATTCAGACGAGTGCCAGTCTGCGGCTAAGTCCCCGAGTGGGAGGATTGCTCTCCACTCGGTAGGATTTTTTCGAGCTTAGGCGAGTGCTTGACTGCAGCTAAGTTTCCGAGTGGGAGAACTTAGGCGAGTACTGGACTACAGCTAAGCCCCCGAGTGGGAGGATTGCTCTCCACCCGGTAGGGTTTTTTAAACTTAGGCGAGTGCTTGACTGCAGCTAAGTTTCCGAGTGGGAGAACTTAGGCGAGTACTGGACTGCAGCTAAGCCACCGAGTGGGAGGATCGCTCTCCACTCGGTAGGATTTTTCAAACTTAGGCGAGTGCTTGACTGCAGCTAAGTTTCTGAGTGGGAGAACTTAGGCGAGTACTGGACTGCAGCTAAGCCCCCGAGTGGGAGGATCGCTCTCCACTTGGTAGGATTTTTTAAACTTAGGCGAGTGCTTGACTGCAGCTAAGTTTCCGAGTGGGAGAACTTAGGCGAGTACTGGACTGCAGCTAAGCCCCCGAGTGGGAGGATCGCTCTCCACTCGGTAGGATTTTTCAAACTTAGGCAAGTGCTTGACTGCAGCTAAGTTTCCGAGTGGGAGAACTTAGGCGAGTACTGGACTGCAGCTAAGCCCCCGAGTGGGAGGATCGCTCTCCACTCGGTAGGATTTTTCAAACTTAGGCGAGTGCTTGACTGCAGCTAAGTTTCCGAGTGGGAGAACTTAGGCGAGTACTGGACTGCAGCCAAGCCCCCGAGTGGGAGGATTGCTCTCCACTCGGTAGGATTTTTTCAAACTTAGGCGAAACGGATTCGCAGCCAAGTCACCCGCTGGGGGGTTTTGTATGCAAACAAAGTGACAGCCATTATTGGAACACTCTTGTCTTTGATAAAAATGAACTGTAGAAATTATTTTTCTTATTACATCTCATCTTAAAGGAGAACTCAGGTGTAAAAGGGGCGGAGCAGTTCCGCGTTCCAAGCTCGTGGCTCGTCGATCTGGCGATCGACATTGTAGAGGTGGTATGCTCCATTGTGAAGGACTCTGGTGACTATGAAGGGGCCTTCCCAAGTAGGAGCAAGTTTGTGTGGCTTCTGTTGATCCACTCGGAGGACAAGATCCCCTTCTTGGAAGGCTTGACTTTTCACATTCCGGGCGTGAAAACGGCGCAAGTCTTGCTGATAAATGGTCGATCTGATCATGGCCATCTCCCTTTCTTCCTCTAAGAGGTCGACTGCGTCTTGCCGGGCCTGCTCTGCTTCATCTTCGGTGTAAAGTTCGACTCGGGGTGCATTATGAAGAAGATCACTCGGCAGGACTGCTTCGGCTCCATAAACCAGAAAGAATGGAGTCCTTCCAGTCGACCGGTTAGGGGTGGTCCTTAATCCCCACAGAACTGACGGAAGCTCGTCGACCCAAGCGCCTGCCGCGTGCTTGAGATCGCGCATCAGTCGAGGATTTAGCCCTTTGAGAATCAGACCATTTGCTCTCTCAGCCTGTCCATTCGACTGGGGATGAGCGACCGAAGCGTAGTCGACTCGTGTGCCTTGAGAAGCGCAAAATGCTCTGAACTCGTCCGAATCAAAGTTTGACCCGTTATCAGTGATGATGCTATGCGGAACTCCATATCTGAATGTTAACCCTCTGACGAAACTGATAGCAGTGCAAGCATCGAGGTTCTTGATGGGCTTAGCTTCGATCCATTTGGTAAATTTGTCGACTTCCACAAGTACATGAGTGAATCCACTCCTGCCCGTTCTTAGGGGACCAACCATGTCCAATCCCCAGACGGCAAAGGGCCAGACGAGCGGAATGGTCTTCAGGGCTGATGCGGGCTTGTGCGACATGTTGGAGTAGAACTGGCACCCTTCACACTTGTCGACTATCTCTTTTGCCATCTCATTTGCTCTTGGCCAGTAAAATCCAGCTCGGTATGCTTTAGCCACAATAGTCCGAGAGGACGCATGGTGACCGCAGGTCCCCGAGTGGATATCATTAAGGATTATCTGACCCTCTTCTGGTGTTATGCATTTCTGGCCGACTCCGGTCGCGCTCTCTCTGTACAGCTGTCCCCTTATGACCGTGAAGGCCTTGGGTCGGCGGATGATCTGTCGAGCCTCCTCCTCCTCCTCCGGGAGTTCTTTCCTTAGGATATATGCGATGTACGGTATTGTCCAGTCAGGGGTGATTGCCAAGACTTCCATGATTAGGTCGACCACTGCAGGCACTTCGACCTCAGTCGGATCTGTGGCACTTTTCGGCTGCAGGGCTTCTTCTGTGAAAGGATCCTCTTGGACTGACGGTGAGTGAATGTGTTCCAAGAACACGTTGCTTGGAATGGCTTCTCTCTTGGAGCCTATCTTTGCCAAGTCGTCAGCCGCCTGATTTTTCAGTCGGGGGATGTGGTGGAGCTCTAACCCCTCGAACTTCTTTTCTAGCTTTCGCACTGCATTGCAATACCCAATCATTGCCGGACTCCTGACGTCCCACTCCTTCATCACTTGATTAACCACCAAATCTGAGTCGCCATAGACCATGAGGCGACGGACGCCGAGTGAAATGGCCATGCGCAACCCATACAAAAGTGCCTCGTACTCTGCTTCGTTATTGGAGGAATCGAAGTGAATTTGGAGAACATATCTGAACTTATCCCCTCGGGGGGAGACCAAGACTACTCCCGCGCCCGATCCATTCAGCATCTTGGATCCATCGAAGAACATGGTCCAGTGCTCCGAGTGAACGTGAGTCGGAAGTTGCTGTTCAATCCACTCAGCGATGAAATCCGCGATTGCTTGGGACTTGATAGCCTTCTTTGCTTCAAACTTGATATCTAAAGGAAGGAGTTCAATCGCCCACTTGGCCACTCGACCAGTTGCGTCCCTGTTATGCAGGATCTCTGATAACGGGGCGTCGCTGACGACTGTAATGGAGTGGTCAGAGAAATAATGTGCAGCTTTCTTCGTGGTCATATAAATCCCATATACAAGCTTCTGGTAGTGGGGGTATCTTTGTTTTGAAGGGGTCAAAACTTCAGACACATAATATACAGGGCGTTGAACTTTGAAGGCCTTCCCTTCCTCTTCCCGCTCGACCGTAAGTACTGTACTGACTACTTGTCCTGTGGCTGCAATGTAAAGCAGCAGAGGCTCTTTGCTGATTGGGGCAGCTAGCACCGGCTGGGTGGAGAGCAGAGCTTTGAGCTCTGCAAACGCTGCATCAGCTTCTGGAGTCCACTCGAACTTGTCAGACTTCTTCATCAGTCGGTAAAGAGGCAATGCTTTTTCACCGAGTCGAGAAATGAATCGACTTAAGGCGGCCAAGCAGCCTGTAAGCTTTTGGACATCATGCACACGTACATGACACTTCATCCGGAGTATGGTGCCAATTTTTTCAGGATTGGCGTCGATTCCCTGTTCGGAAACGAGAAAACCGAGTAGCTTTCCACCTGGAACCCCGAAAGTGCACTTTGACGGATTGAGCTTGATATCGTACCTCCTGAGGTTGGCAAAGGTTTCAGCAAGGTCAGCCCTCAGGTCGGAAATTTTTCGGGACTTGACCATGATATCATCCATGTACGCCTCCACATTCCGACTGATTTGAGTGAGTAAACACTTCTGGATCATTCTCATGAATGTGGCTCCGGCGTTCTTGAGGCCAAATGGCATGGTGACGTAACAGAAGCATCCGAATGGAGTGATGAAAGCTGTTTTGATTTCGTCGGGCCCATACAGACGGATCTGATGGTACCCGGAATAGGCATCTAGAAAAGACGATCTCTCGCATCCCGCAGTTGATCGACAATTTGGTCGATGCGAGGGAGAGGAAAATGATCTTTCGGGCAGGCCCGATTGATATGTTTGAAATCAATGCACATACAGAGTGACTTGTCCTTCTTGGGGACCATGACGACATTGGCGAGCCACTCGGAGTGGTAAATCTCTCGGATGAACTCGACTGCTAAGAGCCGAGCCACTTCTTCGCCAATGGCTTGTTTCTTGTTGACGGCGGACCGTCGAAGATGTTCCTTCACGGGCTTGAACTTTGGGTCGACTCGCAGACGGTGCTCAGCCAGCCCCCTGGGAACTCCAGGCATGTCAGAGGGTTTCCATGCGAAGATGTCCCAGTTCTCACGGAGGAGCTGGATGAGCGCTTCTTCCTATTTGGAGTCGAGCGTCGTCGAGATGTGAGTCGGAGCAGCGTCGGGATCGGTCGGGTGAATGTGGACTGTCTTTGTTTCGCCAGCCGACTGAAAAGCTGACTCGGAGGCAGGCTTCTTAGCCCGCAGCAATTCACTCGGGTCGGCAGTCTTTTGGTACTCTTTCAGCTCGACCACTGCCATCTGAGCGTCGGCGATCTTTGATCCCTTCTGAAAACATTCTTCTGCTTTCTTCCGGTTGCCCGTAACAGTGATCACACCTTTGGGGCCAGGCATCTTTAATTTAAGATACACGTAACATGGTCGAGCCATGAAGCGTCCGTAAGCTAGCCTGCCCAAAATGGCGTGATAAGCACTCTGGAAGTCCACAACTTCAAATGTCAACTTTTCCTTGTGGTAATTCTTTGAATCACCAAAAACCACATCGAGAGCAATCTGGCCGAGTGACTCGGCTTTCTTCCCAGGAATGACTCCGTGGAAGCTCATGTTGCTGGCGCTGAGTCTGGACATCGGAATGCCCATTCCTTTCAAAGTTTCAGCATACAGTATGTTCAGGCCACTGCCGCTATCCATCAGGACTTTGGTCAGTCGAGTACCTTCGACGACCGGGTCGACCACCAAAGCTTGCCTCCCTGGGGTGGCAATGTGTGTCGGGTGATCAGATTGGTCGAATGTGATGGCGGTCTGAGACCATTTGAGATAACTAGGCGTCGCCGGAGCAACCATGTTCACCTCACGGTTAATGACTTTCAGTCGACTTTTGCTTTCGACATCAGCAAAAATCATCAAGGTGGAATTGACTTGGGGGTATCCGTCATCACTATCCTCCTTGTCCTCAACTCTGTCTGGTTCTTTTTCCTTGTCCTTGGGCTGCTTGCCCTGGAACTGCTGAATCAGGAGCCGGCACTGTCGAGTGGTATGCTTCGGGAAAATAAAATTTCCCTCTTCATCTTTCTTGGTGTGGATGTGACATGGCAGGTCCAAAACATCATTCCCATCCTGATCCTTAACCTTCTTGGGCTTCCATGTGCCCTTGGGTTTTCCCTTGAAGTTTCCCTGGGCCACAGCCAGGGCCTCCCCAGGGGCGGCTGGCTCGGCCTTCCGCTTCTGCTTCCGACTTGAGTTTCCTCCGGTTTCTTGGGCGACTGATTTGAGTTTTCCACTTCGGAGTCGGTCCTCGTCTTCACCATTAGCGTACTTGGTGGCAATCTCCATCATCCGATTCAGGGACATCTCTCCAGTTCGACCAAACTTCAGATTCAACTCCCTGTATTTGACGCCTTCCTTGAAAGCGCAAACTGCTTGATGGTCTGGCACGTTCTCGACCGAGTGGTGCAGTGTGATCCACCTCTGGATGTATTCTCTCAGTGTTTCATTCGTCTTCTGCACGCAAGACCGCAACTCTGTAAGGCCTGCAGGGCGTTTGCACGTTCCTTCGAAGGTTGTGATAAACACTCGGGCAAGGTCCTCCCAAGTGTAAATGCTGCTAGGTGCCAACTGATTCAGCCATGCCCTGGCTGAGCCTTCCAACATAAGAGGCAAATGCTTCATGGCCACCTCATCATTGCCACCACCAATCTGCACAGCCACTCTGTAATCTTCGAGCCATGTGTCGGGCTTGGATTCGCCGATGAACTTGCTGACTCCAGTCGCCAGCCTGAAGTTGGGAGGGATCACCGCGGCCCTAATGGCTTGGCTGAAACATTCAGGCCCCGAAGTATGTGCTATGCTGCCGGTGGGCGTATCTCTGTTGTGGCCCTCTCGATGAGCCATGTTCCTGTCCACCAAACCTTGAACGAGGATGGATCTCGCGTCAAAGCCTGGGTCTCTGGGGTCGACTGGGATCCTCTGCCCAACATTATGGGGGCGCCTGTCATCTCGATGTCGAGGTGCATACGATCCACTCCTCGGGGGAGGGGATGGCACTCGACGTCTATCATCATGGTCGGGTCGGTGATCATATTGTTCATTCCTCCTGTACTGATCATGCCGGTCTCCACGTCCCTCACGCCTCGGGGGAGATCTCAGGCTGTGAGCCGACTGGACTGTTTTCGTTGCAATGGATCGACTGTGGATCCTGTCCCGCGACTGAGAGACGGCGGAATTCTGATTTCCCGCCGCTCGGAGCAATGCTCTGATCTGCAACAATCCTCTGCCAGCCTCTGACTGAGAGGGCTGGATTGACTCTGCTATGCGGGCCGCGGTAGCCAAATTCTGAACTGGAGTTCGGTATACCTGCGGTGGTGGGAAGAGCTGACTGGATTCGGGAGCTTGCTGTCGTCGACTGGACTCGGGAGCCCGCTGACGCGCTCGCTCGTCGAGTGCTCGCTGTAGATTCTCCAGTCGAGTGCGCTCGGCCAGATTAGCCAAGCGCGCGTCCTCCAAGGCCCGGGTCTTGGGGGTTTCTCCCACAATAGGAGTGTGGAGCGCGTCCATGTTCTGGCGACGAAGCTCCTCTCGCTGTAACGATGTAAGAGGTTCGGGGAGGTATTCGTCATGGGGATGCGACGGATCGCCTCTATCTGCACCACTATCAGCGCGATGGAATCCAGGAGGACTGCGTGTCCCCTCGACTGCCAGAACCTCCGCCAAAGGGTCGCTGCTATCGCACTCAGATGCGGTCTCCGCGGAGCCAGTCGACAGATCGAACAGGCCGCAGAGGGATTCGTCGGGCTCGATTGCCGCGACTTGTGGGACCGCCGACTGGCGGGCCGCGGCGTGCTTCACCCACCGCTGGAGTCTCGACCGACCTGAGCGCTTGCGCTGGCGGGAGACAGGGCGGGGAGATGACACGGGACTCGACCGATATGGGGTCGACGGCTGCTGCAGGAGGACTCCACGGACACACGCGTGGAAGTGCGTCGCACCGCGGACGGGGAGCGCGTCTACATCGAGCGGCG
The DNA here is from genome assembly GCA_034509565.1 of Triticum monococcum. Taxonomy (NCBI): domain Eukaryota; kingdom Viridiplantae; phylum Streptophyta; class Magnoliopsida; order Poales; family Poaceae; genus Triticum; species Triticum monococcum. Next base: position 606,763,462 of record CM067841.1, read on the forward strand.
CCTCCTGGAGCCAGGCGGAGTCGTCGACGATGAAGGTGAGTGCGCCGAGATGGATCTCGCGGCCCTCTGCCAAAGATCCGCAAGAAAACATGATCAAGTGGATCGGAAAAATCACAACTTCTCCAATTGGGCGCTAAGACTAATGCCCCACGGTGGGCGCCAACTGTCGTGGTTCTAAGTCTGACAGTGAGGTAGGGGGGTGTGTATGAGGAGGCTAGATCTTAGCTATTGGGAAGTTGTAAGCACGCAAGGTTTACGAGTTCAGGCCCTTCTCGGAGGAAGTAACAGCCCTACGTCTCGGTGCCCGGAGGCGGTCGATTGAATTATGCGTGTGTAAATGACAGGGGTGCGAACCCTTGATACTGAGGAGGGAGGTGGCTTATATAGAGTTCGCCAGCCCTCTCCTGCCCTCAGTAATGCTTGGTTTAAGGTACATTTAAGGTGGGGCGTTACTGATAACGTCCCTAATAAAGTGTCATAATAACCATAAAGACTACTTAATAGCCGACCGTTTGCCTGCGGAGTGACTTCAGGTCTTTTGGTCGGTCGAGTGGTTGACTTCATGGTCGAGTGATAGCTTCTTGGTCGAGTGTCTTCAATCTGTCGAGTGGGATACTTTTAGGTTGATTGAAAGGTGACTTCTTCTAGGGATGTCCTACGGTAGGGCTCTTTAGGACGGGTCCGTGCCCCTACCGTAGGTACATGGCTTCATCACTAGGCAGCCCCTCTCTCTTTCCCGTATGGCCCAATAAGGCCCAATACTTCTCCCCCGTATTCCCGTAACTCCCCGGTACTCCGAAAAATACCCGAACCACTCGGTACCTTTCCGATGTCCGAATATAGTCGTCCAATATATCGATCTTTACGTCTCGACCATTTCGAGACTCCTCGTCATGTCCCCGATCTCATCCGGGACTCTGAACTCCTTCGGTACATAAAAACTCATAAACTCATTATATAACTGTCATCGAAACCTTAAGCGTGCGGACCCTACGGGTTCGAGAACAATGTAGACATGACCGAGACATGTCTCCGGTCAATAACCAATAGTGGGACCTGGATGCCCATATTGGTTCCTACATATTCTGCGAAGATCTTTTATCGGTCAGACCGCATAACAACATACGTTGTTCCCTTTGTCATCGGTATGTTACTTGCCCGAGATTCGATCGTCGGTATCCAATACCTAGTTCAATCTCGTTACCGGCAAGTCTCTTTACTCGTTCCGTAATACATCATCTCGCAACTAACTCATTAGTTGCAATGCTTGCAAGGCTTATGTGATGTGCATTACCGAGAGGGCCCAGAGATACCTCTCCGACAATCGGAGTGACAAATCCTAATCTCGAAATACGCCAACCCAACATGTACCTTTGGAGACACCTGTAGAGCACCTTTATAATCACCCAGTTACGTTGTGACATTTGGTAGCACACAAAGTGTTCCTCCGGCAAACGGGAGTTGCATAATCTCATAGTCATAGGAACATGTATAAGTCATGAAGAAAGCAATAGCAACATACTAAACGATCGGGTGCTAAGCTAATGGAATGGGTCATGTCAATCAGATCATTCACCTAATGATGTGATCCCGTTAATCAAATAACAACTCTTTGTCCATGGTTAGGAAACATAACCATCTTTGATTAACGAGCTAGTCAAGTAGAGGTATACTAGTGACACTCTGTTTGTCTATGTATTCACACATGTATTATGTTTCCGGTTAATACAATTCTAGCATGAATAATAAACATTTATCATGAAATAAGGAAATAAATAATAACTTTATTATTGCCTCTAGGGCATATTTCCTTCAGTCTACCACTTGCACTAGAGTCAATAATCTAGATCACATCACCATGTGATGAACATCGATAGTTCACATCATCATGTGATTAACACCCATAGTTCACATTGCCATGTGACCAACACCCAAAGCGTTTACTAGATTCAGTAATCTAGTTCACATCGCTTATGTGATCAACACCCAAAGAGTACTAATGTGTGATCATGTTTTTCTTGTGAGAGAAGTTTAGTCAACGGGTCTGCCATATTCAGATCCGTATGTATTTTGCAAATTTCTATGTCAACACTGCTCTGCACGGAGCTACTCTTAGCTAATTGCTCCCACTTTCAATATGTATCCAGATTGAGACTTAGAGTCATCTAGATCAGTGTCAAAATTTGCATCGACGTAACCCTTTACGACGAACCCTTTTTGTCACGTCCATAATTGAGAAACATATCCTTATTCTACTAAGGATAATTTTGACCGCTATCCAGTGATCTACTCCTAGATCGCTATTGTACTCCCTTGCCAAAATCAGTGTAGGGTATACAATAGGTCTGGTACACAGCATGTCATACTTTATAGAACCTATGGCTGAGGCGTAGGGAATGACTTTCATTCTCTTTCTATCTTCTACCGTGGTCGGGCTTTGAGTCTTACTCAATTTCACATCTTATAACACAGGCAAGAACTCTTTCTTTGACTGTTCCATTTTGAACTACTTCAAAATCTTGTCATGGTATGTACTCATTGAAAAAACTTTATCAAGCGTCTTGATCTATCTCTATAGATCTTGATGCTCAACATGTAAGCAGCTTCACCGAGGTCTTTCTTTGGAAAAACTCCTTTCAAACACTCCTTTATGCTTTGCAGAATAATTCTACATTATTTCCGATCAATAATATGTCATTCACATATACTTATCAGAAATGCTGTAGTGCTCCCACTCACTTTCTTGTAAATACAGGCTTCACCGCAAGTCTGTATAAAACTATATGCTTTGATCAACTTATCAAAGCGTATATTCCAACTCTGAGATGCTTACACCAGTCCATAGATGGATCGCGGGAGTTTGCACATTTTGTTAACACCTTTAGGATTGACAAAAACTTCTGGTTGCATCATATACAACTCTTCTTTAAGAAATCCATTAAGGATTGCAGTTTTGTTATCCATTTGCCAGATTTCATAAAATGAGGTAATTACTAACATGATTTGGACAGATTTAAGCATAGATACGAGTGAGAAACTCTCATCATAGTCAACACATTGAACTTGTCGAAAACCTTTTGCGACAATTCTAGCTTTGTAGATAGTAACACTACTATCAGCGTTCGTCTTCCTCTTGAAGATCCATTTTTTTTCTATGGCTTGCCGATCATCGGGCAAGTCAACCAAAGTCCATACTTTGTTCTCATACATGGATCCCATCTCAGATTTCATGGCCTCAAGCCATTTTGCGGAATCTGGGCTCATCATCGCTTTCTCATAGTTCGTAGGTTCCTCATGGTCTAGTAACAGAACTTCCAGAACAAGATTACCGTACCACTCTGGTGTGGATCTCACTCTGGTTTACCTACGAGATTCGGTAGTAACTTGATCTGAAGTTACATGATCATCATCATTAGCTTCCTCACTAATTGGTGTAGTAGTCACAGGAACAGATTTCTGTGATGAACTACTTTCCAATAAGGGAGAAGGTACAATTACCTTATCAAGTTCTACTTTCCTCCCACTCACTTCTTTCGAGAGAAACTCATTCTCTATAAATGATCCATTCTTAGCAACGAATGTCTTGCCTTCGGATCTATGATAGAAGGTGTACCCAACTGTCTCCTTTGGGTATCCTATGAAGACATATTTCTCCGATTTGAGTTTGAGCTTATCGAGATGAAACTTCTTCACATAAGCATCGCAACTCCAAACTTTAAGAAACGACAGCTTATGTTTCTTGCCAAACCATAGTTCACATGGTGTCGTCTCAACAGATTTAGATGGTGCCCTATTTAACGTGAATGCAGCTGTCTCTAATGCATAACCCCAAAACGATAGTGGTAGATCGGTAAGAGACATCATAGATCGCACTATATCTAATAAAGTACGGTTATGACGTTCGGACACACCATTACACTATGGTGTTCCAGGTGGCGTGAGTAGCGAAACTATTCCGCATTGTTTCAAATGTAGACCAAACTCGTAACTCAAATATTTGTCTTCACGATCAGATCGTAGAAACCTTATTTTCTTGTCATGATGATTTTCCACTTCACTCAGAAATTCTTTGAACTTTTCAAATGTTTCAGACTTATGTTTCATCAAGTAGATATACCCATATCTGCTCAAATCATCTGTGAAGGTCAGAAAATAACGATACCCGCTGCGAGCCTTAACACCCATCGGATCGCATACATCAGTATGTATTATTTCCAATAAGTCAGTTGCTCGCTCCACTGTTCCGGAGAACGGAGTCTTAGTCATCTTGCCCATGAGGCATGGTTCGCAAGCATCAAGTGATTCCAAAAAGCCCATCAGCATGGAGTTTCTTCATGCGCTTTACACCAATATGACCTAAACGGCAGTGCCACAAATAATTTGCACTATCATTATTAACTTTGCATCTTTTGGCTTCAATATTATGAATATGTGTATCACTACGATCGAGATCCAACAAACCATTTTCGTTGGTGTGTATGACCATAGAAGGTTTTATTCATGTAAACAGAACAACAACTGTTCTCTAACTTAAATGAATAACCGTATTGCAATAAACATGATCAAAATCATATTCATGCTCAACACCAAATAACACTTATTTAGGTTCCACACTAATCCTGAAAGTATAGGGAGTGTGCGATAATGATCATATCAATCTTGGAACTATTTCCAACACTCATCGTCACTTCACCCTTAACTAGTTTCTGTTCATTCTGCAACTCCCGTTTCGAGTTACTATTCTTAGCAACTGAACTAGTACCAAATACTGAGGGGTTGCTATGAATACTAGTAAAGTACATATCAATAACATGTATATCAAAGATACCTTTGTTTACTTTGCCATCCTTTCTTATCCACCGAATACTTGGGGTAGTTCTGCTGCCAGTGACCAATCCCTTTGCAGTAGAAGCACTTAGTCTCAGGCTTAGGACTAGACTTGGGTTTCTTCACTTGAGCATCAACTTGCTTGCCGTTCTTCTTGAAGTTCCCCTTCTTCCCTTTGCCCCTTTTCTTGAAACTAGTGGTTTTGTCAACCATCAATACTTGATGTTTTTCTTGATTTCTACCTTCGCCGATTTCAGCATCACGAAAAGCTTGGGAATTGTTTCTGTTATCCCTTGCATATTATAGTTCATCACAAAGTTCTACTAACTTGGTGATGGTGACTAGAGAATTCTGTCAATCACTATCTTATCTGGAATATTAACTCCCACTTGATTCAAGCGATTGTAGTACCCAGACAATCTGAGCACATGCTCACTAGTTGTGCGATTCTCCTCCATCTTTTAGCTATAGAACTTGTTGGAGACTTCATATCTCTCAACTCGGGTATTTGTTTGAAATATTAACTTCAACTCCTGGAACATCTCATATGGTCCATGACGTTCAAAACGTCTTTGAAGTCCCGATTCTAAGCTGTTAAGCATGGTACACTAAACTATCAAGTAGTCATCATATTGAGCTAGCCAAACGTTCATAACGTCTGCATCTGCTCCTGCAATAGGTCTGTCACCTAGCGGTGTATCAAGGACATAATTCTTCTGTGCAGTAATGAGGATAAACCACAGATCACGGATCCAATCCGCATCATTGCTACTAACATCTTTCAACACAATTTTCTCTAGGAACATATCAAAATAAACACAGGGAAGCAACAACGCGAGTTATTGATCTACAACATAGATATGCTAATACTACTAGGACTAAGTTCATGATAAATTAAAGTCCAATTAATCATATTACTTAAGAACTCCCACTTAGATAGACACCATAACCGATCATCACGTGAAAATGGAGTAGCTTTCAATGGTGAACATCACTATGTTGATCATATCTACTACATGATTCACGCTCGACCTTTCGGTCTCTGTGTTCCGAGGCCATATCTGCATATGCTAGGCTCGTCAAGTTTAACCTGAGTATTCTGCGTGTGCAAAACTGGCTTGCACCCGTTGTAGATGGACGTAGAGCTTATCACACCCGATCATCACGTGGTGTCTGGGCATGACGAACTTTGGCAACGGTGCATACTCAGGGAGAACACTTCTTGATAATTAGTGAGAGATCATCTTAAAATGCTACCGTCAATCAAAGCAAGACAAGATGCATAAAAGATAAACATCACATGCAATCAATATAAGTGATATGATATGGCCATCATCATATTTGTGCTTGTGATCTCCATCTCCGAAGCACCGCCATGATCACCATCGTCACCGGCGCGACACCTTGATCTCCATCGTAGCGTCGTTGTCGTCTCGCCAATCTTATGCTTCCACGACTATCGCTACCACTTAGTGATAAAGTAAAGCATTACAGCGCGATTGCATTGCATACAATAAAGCGACAACCATATGGCTCCTGCCAGTTGCCGATAACTCGGTTACAAAACATGATCATCTCATACAATAAAATTTAGCATCATGTCTTGACCATATCACATCACAACATGCCCTGCAAAAACAAGTTAGACATCCTCTACTTTGTTGTTGCAAGTTTTACGTGGCTGCTACGGGCTTAAGCAAGAACCAATCTTACCTACGCATCAAAACCACAATGATAGTTTGTCAAGTTGGTGCCGTTTTAACCTTCGCAAGGACCGGGCGTAGCCACACTCGGTTCAACTAAAGTTGGAGAAACTGACACCCGCCAGGCACCTGTGTACAAAGCACGGCGGTAGAACCAGTCTCGCGTAAGCGTACGCGTAATGTCGGTCCGGGCCGCTTCATCCAACAATACCGTCGAACCAAAGTATGACATGCTGGTAAGCAGTATGACTTATATCGCCCACAACTCACTTGTGTTCTACTCATGCATATAACATCAACACATAAAACCTAGGCTCGGATGCCACTGTTGGGAACGTAGTAATTTCAAAAAATTTCCTACGCACATGCAAGATCATGATGATGCATAGCAACGAGAGGAGAGAGTGTGATCTACGTACCCCTGTAGATCGACAACGGAAGCGTTTTGTTGATGTAGTCGTACGTCTCCACGGCCCGACCGATCAAGCACAGAAACTACGGCACCTCCGAGTTCTAGCACACGTTCAGCTCGATGACGATCCCCAGACTCCGATCCAGCAAAGTGTCGGGGAAGAGTTCCGTCAGCACGACGGCGTGGTGACGATCTTGATGTACTACTGCCGCAGGGCTTCGCCTAAGCACCGCTACAATATTATCGAGGACTATGGTGACAGGGGGTGCCGCACACGGCTAAGAATATGATCACCTGGATCAACTTATGTGTCTATGGGGTGCCCCCTGCCCCCGTATATAAAGGAGTGGAGGAGGGGAGGGCCGGCCCTCTCTATGGCGCGCCCTAGGGGAGTCCTACTCCCACCGGGAGTAGGATTCCCCCTTTCCTAGTCCAACTAGGAGTCCTTCCATGTAGTAGGAGTAGGAGACAAGGAAGGGGAAGGGAGAAGGGAAGGAAGGAGGGGGCGCAGCCCCTCCCCTAGTCCAATTCGGACTAGGCCTTGGGGGGCGCGCGGCCTGCCCTAGGCAGCCCCTCTCTCTTTCCCATATGGCCCAATAAGGCCCAATACTTCTCCCCCGTATTCCCGTAACTCCCCGGTACTCCGAAAAATACCCGAACCACTCGGAACCTTTCCGATGTCCGAATATAGTTGTCCAATATATCGATCTTTACGTCTCGACCATTTCGAGACTCCTCGTCATGTCCCCGATCTCATCCGAGACTCCGAACTCCTTCGGTACATCAAAACTCATAAACTCATTATATAACTGTCATCGAAACCTTAAGCGTGCGGACCCTACGGGTTCGAGAACAATGTAGACATGACCGAGACATGTCTCCGGTCAATAACCAATAGCGGGACCTGGATGCCCATATTGGTTCCTACATATTCTACGAAGATCTTTTATCGGTCAGACCGCATAACAACATACGTTGTTCCCTTTGTCATCGGTATGTTACTTGCCCGAGATTCGATCGTCGGTATCCAATACCTAGTTCAATCTCGTTACCGGTAAGTCTCTTTACTCGTTCCGTAATACATCATCTCGCAACTAACTCATTAGTTGCAATGCTTGCAAGGCTTATGTGATATGCATTACCGAGAGGGCCCAGAGATACCTCTCCGACAATCGGAGTGACAAATCCTAATCTCGAAATACGCCAACCCAACATGTACCTTTGGAGACACCTGTAGAGCACCTTTATAATCACCCAGTTACGTTGTGACGTTTGGTAGCACACAAAGTGTTCCTCCGGCAAACGGGAGTTGCATAATCTCATAGTCATAGGAACATGTATAAGTCATGAAGAAAGCAATAGCAACATACTAAACGATCGGGTGCTAAGCTAATGGAATGGATCATGTCAATCAGATCATTCACCTAATGATGTGATCCCGTTAATCAAATAACAACTCTTTGTCCATGGTTAGGAAACATAACCATCTTTGATTAACGAGCTAGTCAAGTAGAGGTATACTAGTGACACTCTGTTTGTCTATGTATTCACACATGTATTATGTTTCCGGTTAATACAATTCTAGCATGAATAATAAACATTTATCATGAAATAAGGAAATAAATAATAACTTTATTATTGCCTCTAGGGCATATTTCCTTCAATGGGCTCGTATGCTAATGGAGTCCCTGGCCCTGATGGCCTATCTTTCTTGTTTTACCAAACTTTCAGGGATTTAATCAAAAAGGATTTCATGGCCTTGGTTCGGGATTTTGAGGAGGGATCTCTAGATATCCATAGGCTCAACTATGCTATTGTCACATTGATCCCTAAGGAACCCGATGCTAAGGATATGAAGAAATTTAGGCCTATATGCCTTAGTAATTGCTCTATAAAAATCTTTAGCAAAACTATGGCTAATAGAGTGTCTCCTACGGGACAAAGACTACTTTCTCCGTGTCAGTCTGCGTTTGTCTGAGGGAGATTCATTCCATAAAGTGTGGTCACAGCCCGAGGCCATCCATGAACTACATAACTTTGGCAAGACTGGGGTTATCCTCGAATTATATTACAAGAAATCTTACGATGGGGTTAACTAGGATTTCTTGGTGGAGATGCTAACCTATAGAGGGTTTGGCAATAAGTGGATTAGGTGGGTCTTGTCCATCATCCAAAATAGCTCCTTTAGTGTCTGTATTAATGGCAGCAATGGACCTTATTGTGTTGGTGGGAAAGGTTTGAAACAAGGGGACCCATTCTCCCCCATGTTGTTCAACCTTGTGGCTGATGTGTTCTCCATGATGTTAGCGAAAGCTCTCAAAACTAATGTTATTTCTGGGATTATTTCTTATATAGTACCTGATAGCTTAGTTAGTCTTCAAATCAGCGGTGCTTTTCCTTGATCCTAATCCTGAATGCGCCAGAAACTTAAAGTGGTTGCTTCCTTGTTTTGACCAGACATCTAGTATGAAGTTTAATTATGATAAGTGTGATTTTTTTAGTGTTAATCTTGATGATGCTTCCTCCAAGTTGCTTTCACAATTTTTCTGTGTTAAAATTGGGGCTTTTCCCTTGAGATATTTGGGAGTTCCTTTGCACTATTTGAAGCTGAGTAGTTCTGTCACTACCGATGGTCGCCGTCGAGCACCCTCGCATGACGCCATGTCCGCGGTCTTCGACACCGATCTTCCCGACGGACTCGCAATGACCACCACCATCAACCACCGTACCCACGTGCAAAGGGACCTCTTCGACCGCGGGCACCATGCGGATTGGGCCCACCATCATCTACCCGGAGCAGAGATCCGACCCGTCCTGGGCCCAAAATTGATCCGCCCGAGCACGAGCTCCTAGTCCTGGCCATCTCTGCCGCATGAGCATCCTGCACCATCGGCGGAAGAAGAGAGGCACCACCGGCACCCGCACCTTGCTGCCAACCGCCGCAACCCTGCCATCTGCCCACGCTGTCAGCACGCCCGTCTGCCGCCGCACCTCCGACACGGTGCCGTCCCGCGCCGCGCGCACTATCGAGAGGGAGAAACGCCCCGCGCCGCCTACACCGACCGGGCTTTGCCCGACGGCGGCGAAGGGGAGGAGAGGCGCCGAGGAGGGGGAAGGAAAGCGGTGGAAGCTAGGGTTCACACCCTGCGCACACTATCGGGCAGAGAAGAGTTTTCGATCAAAATCCGCGCAGCCGCCGCAACCCTGCCATCTGCCCACGCTGCCAGCACGCCCGTCTGACTTGCTGCCGCCGCAACCCTGCCATCCGCCCACGCTGCCAGCACGCCTGTCTGACTTGCTGCCGCCGCACCTCCGACACGGTGCCATCCCGCGCCGCGCGCACTATCGAGAGGGAGAAACGCCCCGCGCCACCTACACTGACCGGGCTTTGCCCGACGGCGGCGAAGGGGAGGAGAGGCGCCGAGAAGGGGGAGGGAAGCGGTGGAAGCTAGGGTTCACACCCTGCACACACTATCGGGCAGAGACGAGTTTTCGATCAACTCGGATACGTGCCTAGCTATTCTAGCCGGGCAAAAAAAAGTCGACACTTAAGTTGGTGCTAACGAAATGAGCAGTACATTGTGAATGTTTCTGTTCCCTGTAGCATCTAGTATGAACGTGGCGTTTTAATTCCTTTTAATTTCTTGTTTTTGAACATATTCTTTTTCTTTTCTGGCAGCAGTAGCATTGTCCTAACCCGAACGCATTTTTTCCAGCAGTAAAAAAGAACACATTTGGAAATTTCCCCTGTCCCGAGTACCCTAGTTGGAAATTACCCTGTCCGTCCCCAACTCGGGATGGAGACGGAAGCGCCGCCGCCGCCCTCGACCTGCCCACCCCGCTCCGGATCCAGCCCCAACGGCTACCCACCAGCTCCACTTTCCTTCTATACCCGCCGCCACGCCACGCACGCCACCTCGCCGAAGCCGCGCCCGGCTGCCGCGACCGCCTCTGCCCCGGCTATAAAGGCGCGCCCTTTGGCCGGCCAGCCCCTCCTCTCTTCGCCGAGGCCATTCCTCCTCTCTTCGTCCGGGCCATGCCTCTCGCTCTCGCCTCGATTCGTCCTCGACTGGTGCCTCGCCTCCTCTCGCGTCCGGTTTCATCTTGCTCATCCCCGCTCGATTCGTCCGCTCGGATTAGAAGAATCAGATTTGGTTTTGCTCGTCTGCGGGGTTCTGATTTATTTGGTTCTGCTCGTTCGTCCTCGCCGTCGTTCGTTCAGAAATCGCGTCTGGTTCTTTCGATTCTGCTCGTCCTCGCCGTCGTTCGTTCAGAAATCGCGCCTGGTTCATTCGATTCTGCTCTGCTCGTCCTCGCTGTAGTCCGTTTAGATCAGAATCGCGTTTGTTTTGATTTTGCTTGTCCTCGCCGTCGTGAGTTTAGATAGAATCGCGTGTGATTTGATTCTGCGCGTTCTCGCCATAGTCCGTTTGCAATCGCGTTTGCTTTGATTCTACACGGTCCCCTGTGTTGCTGCTGGGTTCGTTACGCTGATGCCCTCCCGTGTTCTTCGTGCCGTCTCGTCGTGGGTATCCGTGCCGTGGAGGAAGCGAGCGGTCGGTCGATTTGGGTCGTGTGGTTTGCGAACTAGCAAGTCTGTTTGAGAAACTTCTGCGTGCGCTTCTGTCATCTGAGAGGCGCTCACGTTCCTGCGTTTCTTGTTCGCGTCGGGCCGATGTTCGCGTCTGCTTTTGAAATTGGATTGCCGTTTATCCGTGGTCGTTCAGATCGTTCCTCTGTTCTGTCACCTGCGTTGTTCGTCCGTTATTTTCATATCTGAAACGCATGCGCCCTTTGATACTACTGTACTTGATGGACGTTCAGATCTCAAACGCTGCCTTGTTCAGATGGGTTGTTCTGATTGAAATTGGATTGCTGGCCCTCTGTCGATTCTTGTTCTACTTGCTGGATGTTCAGGGTGTTACTGCTTATGTTCTTTTCAATTGCTTAATTCTTGTCATACTGTGCTTATGTTCCCATATATGATTGTGTGTATTCAGGGGTGCTTAGGCAGAAAGATTTACTAGAGTGCAAACCATGTAATTCCTCATGTTGCTGCTACTTCACAATCACAGTGCTTGAATTTCTTTATAGCTTTATCTGAATCACCCTCACCGCTCTAGAGAAATCAGTTTACTCATTCAAGTTCTGGAATGTCTTTATAGCTTTCTCTGTTTGTGCCCCTATCTATGTTTGTTTCTTGTGTGCAAGTGCTCCATTCTCTGTGTGTGTGACTGCGTGGCTTGATGGTGAATATGTCTGGCTTGACTGTGTGTGTGTGTGCGTGTGTGACTCTGTGTGGCTTGACTGTGTGTGTGTGACTCTGTGTGGCTTGACTCTGTGTGTGACTTGACTGTGTGTGTGTGACTCTGTGTGGCTTGAATGATGTGACTCTGTGAATATTGCGTTTGCTTGATGGTGTGGCTTGTATGCTTTGTTGAATGATTGGTTGTATAACTTGTGTTTTACATTGTTGTGGCACGATTGATTGCTGTTTGTTGAATGTGAACTCGTATCCATGTATGCTAACTTGGTATTGGTAGTTCCTAATCATAGGCAACACACCTATTACTACTAGCTTGTTTAGTGTAGACTAACTATCTTTTTTCTGATTTTTTTTCTGATTATGTCTTCACATTGCACTGCTCGATCCATATCGACATGCCCACGCTGCCTGATAAGGATAAAGATGTAAGGAACTCCTCCCAAGAATCTCTCTTGCTCCTTGTATTAACTTGGCGACTAGACTTTACATGTCAAAAAAATATTTTTTTTCGTGAAACTGGAGCTCCTTGCTGTAACCCATTATATGACTTTATGAGCATGCACCACTTTCAGGTTATGAAAAAATGGGGTGCTCCAAACAAGATTGACTTCTTCTCTCTCTCTTATACAAGGCATGCAGAAGATGTGCAGCAAGTAAGTAACTCATTATGTCAATATTTAGAGTGTACTACTTCACATGTTTGTTTGCATTTCATACTTCAAATGTTCCCAACGTTGATAGTTTTTTTCCTGCAATAGGCACGGTAGTTCCTCTCTAAGTTAGGTGATCTTAGTCAAACTCTGTTTTTTCCAAAATTGAGAATGTGGAGGTAATTTCAAGATATTCCTTCAACATTCCTGCGAAACTTTGATTTGTTTACCACCTATTGACTCCTTATTCCTTGCAGGGCTTGAACCATTTTGATGAGATCCTGGAAGAAGCAGATGGTATAATTCTGTCACCTTGGAATTGATCTTCCACCTGAAAAGGTTGGTTATCTCAACCTTTGCAATGCATTATCTCTTAACGTGTCGTCCTAGTAGTGAAAAAATTAGAGAGAATCACCCCAATGCATTGTTTCTTAAGGGTCGTATCTAAATGATATTGCATTGTGGAGAAATTTAAAGAAAACGAGCTAAGAGCCATATCTATATGAACATACAGCTCCACTCTCATTCTTTCTTAATTATTACAGTGCCACATCAGCATTTTGACTATGATAACATGCTAAGAGCCAAGCATTGTGAGTGCCCTTGGCAGTTGTGAAGGCATTTTGCTTGATTAACATGTAATTTTCTCATTTGCATGAAGCTTAGTGATGATTTCATGTGCTTTAGTTAGATTTGCTCTTTTTTTAAACAAAAATCAAGGGTCTCTATTGAGTACTACTTTGTTCGTTCTTTAGGTGTTCTTATTTCAGAAGTCTGCTCTGCACAACTGCAATATGGCTGGAAAGCCTGCTGTTGTTACTCGTGTTGTGGACAGTATGACGGACAACCTAAGGCTACTCGTGCGGAGGCAACTGATGTGGCAAACGCGGTGCTGGACGGTTAGTTTTTGCCTCTTGGAGATATATTATACTTTGGTGATCCTGTATAGCTGCTCAGTACTGCACCCAAACAAACTATTAATGAACTTGAGCTGATTTTATTTTCCAAAAATATGAACATAACACATGGGTACACTCAATTCTGAACTCAACCACTAGCACTGTAATATGAATAATGAGTAAGATGAGGTTAACGACAGTGAGTACTCCATGTGCTCTGTCTCATACTTCCCATTGTTGCTATCATGGTTTAAATTTTGCGGAGTATGCACAAGTGCCAGTCTTGACCAGCAATATGTTGTTAGTCCTGAGTATAGCAATGTATGCAGGATATGCTTTCCGCTAAAGCACCAGCAGCAACCAAGAAGATTGAAAAATCCAATGATTCTGAAAGCTCTGACTCTAAGGTATTCATTTACCTACCGATTTTGAAGTGGAAGCTTCATCATTTAATAGCATTTTTAATTATCTTTTTGACTAATTTCACCATGTTTCACTTCATTGGTTTTCAGAAGCCAGCCACTGAAGTAAAGAATTCTGTGGTTGCTACTGCACAAAAGAAAAACCAGGAATTGGAAGGCTCTGACAGTGATTCTGATGATTCATCAGAAGGTAATAATCATATTTCTAGCAATGCATGTCAATGTGAGATAGTTGAGTACAAAAGCATAAAACATATTTCTTTTACTTATTTCACCATGTTTCACTTCATTGGTTTTCAGAAGCCAGCCACTGAAGTAAAGAATTCTGTGGTTGCTACTGCACAAAAGAAAAACCAGGAATTGGAAGGCTCTGACAGTGATTCTGATGATTCATCAGAAGGTAATAATCATATTTCTAGCAATGCATGTCAATGTGAGATAGTTGAGTACAAAAGCATAAAACATATTTCTTTTACTTACCATTCCCCTGATTTTGTCATTTAATTCTGTGGAGTACTCATATTTCTTAGTCCTAACCGGAAAACTGTTTGCAGGATATGGCCACTAAAAAATGAGTGGCCAAGAAAGTGGTAGAATCCATTGGAAGTTCTGATTCTGACTCTGAGGAGGTATCAGTCTACTAGTTATATGAAAACTAAGGCTTCATCATTCTGTCTTTATAATGTGATACTAACATTTTCAATATATTTCCAGGATACCACTGCTAAACCAGTTCAATCTTCCAAGGTTGTTGCTGTAAGAATAAAGAATCTAGTGATAGCTCAGATTCTGACTCAGATTCTGATTCTGAAGAAGTTCTCTGTTGTACTTGTTTACTCTTGGTAACTTCTCTTGTGTGATATTTGTATTTCTTAAACATTGTTTTGCTGCTAGCAAATGCCATCTTTCTAATGCGGTTACTTTCTATGTCCGTTGTTAAAACAGTTTCTATAAAGAAAGAAGAATCTAGTGCTAGCTCAGATAATGACTCGGATTCAGATTCTGATGAAGTAAGTGTTCTGTTACTTGCTTACTCTTGGTCACTTTTTTTGTTGTGCAATGCTTAAAATTCCTTCCAATGTTTTGCAGCCAGCAAAATCTACTATTCCTGCTAAGAGGCCTCTGACAACAGAGAAAAAAGAGCGAACATGTACGCATTATTTTTAAAATTTTATTTTCTTGAAAGCATTGTCTTCTTTGATATTTGTTGTACATTAATTGATCTTGTTGTAATTCAATATTTGTAGTCCAAGGATGATTCTGATGAGAGTGATGAAGAGCCTGCACTAAAGAAGCCTAAGGTACTTAATTTTTGGTGTTTGCTTTTTCATCTGAAGATTTTGATTTATATTGCATTTCTTATTCTATCCCAGGATTCATCTTCTGGTGGTGCCAAGCCAGTCTCTAAGGTCCCCAAGAAACAAAGCAGTGGTGATGATGACAGTTCTGAAGGGAGCTCCAGCTATGATGATGAAAACGATTAATGAATGCCAATGGCAAAGTCCAAGCAGAATGAAGTATGGTTTGAGTATATTTATGCTGTTGTAATTTTCCCTCTTATGTTTGATGGTAATCAGCCTCTAACTAGCTTCCTATTTTCAGGAACGAAGATCTGAATCACCCTCACCCCGCTAGAGAAATTGGTTTACTCATTCAAGTTCTGGAAATTCTTTATAGCTTTCTGAGTTTACTTCGGTCTTGCATGTGTTAGCTTTCTGTTTAATTTGTGCCCCTTTCTCTGTCTGTTTCTTGTGTGCAAGCGCTCCATTCTGTGTGTGTGACTGTGTGGCTTGACTCTATGTGTGTGGCTTTTTTGTGTGTGTTGCTTGACTCTCTGTGTGTGGCTTGATGATGAATATGTGTGTGGCTTGACTGTGTGTGTGCTTGACTCTGTGTGTCTGTGTGACTGTGAATATTGCATTTGCTTGATGGTGTGGTTTGTATGCTTTGTTGAATGATTGATTGTGTATAACTTGTGTTTGTATGCTTGACTCTATGTGTGTGGCTTCTTTGTGTGTGTTGCTTGACTCTCTGTGTGTGGCTTGATGGTGAATATGTGTGTGGCTTGACTGTGTGTGTGCTTGACTCTGTGTGTCTGTGTGACTGTGTGAATATTGCATTTGCTTGATGGTGTGGTTTGTATGCTTTGTTGAATGATTGATTGTGTATAACTTGTGTTTTATATTGTTGTGGCCTAACACTGCCTTTGCCGGTCCCAAGCCCGGGTGTGAAAATGTGGAGGGAGCTGCAGTTACCTTCTTTGTATTGTTTGCATTATGAGTGTCGATAGAAATTACACAGTTTAGGTTACTGTCGTAATCAAATAGTGAATCTTCGCATAATTTGGTAGCATGTGATTCAAGCTTTGAAATGCATCCTTCCTTGCTATAAACTTACTGATTCCTTTCTGAAGTTGTACGGGGTTAGTGTTTTTCCTATACGATACCAAAGGGAAGCGAGTAGCTAAGAATCTAGGCCTATAAGGGTTCGATTTTTCTCCCTTTTTGATTTTCTTTTACGGTGCCTTCTCAGCATGACACGTGTGGTGCTTTGGTTTTACTTCTGTGCGTGATTTTTTAGGTGGAGAGGTCTGCACACACGTTTTGGATGTTTTGGAGTCCACCGCTTTGACTGTCTCCTGACACTCTGACTGTTTCCATCTTAGGTGACGTGTGCTTTCTGGTTTTGATTGTTTCTCCTTGTTTGCCACATATCAGTTTTGTATGTCGGATTATTTGGGCCGATTTTTCTGGGCTCTTCTCATGGTACGGGTGTGTTCCTTTCTTTTTGCTTCTGCTGCCTATAAACAAGCTATTCTGGAGGCCTTATTTCTCAGTATCTAGATTCTTTGCTTTGGGTTCGTGGTATGGGTTCTTGCAGTTCGGTGTGCTGATCGGCTGCCTTCTTCTTCGGTTCATGCTTCTGATCGATCTGTTCCAAGTCGCTCTGAATATGTTCCTGGTACGTTTTGCTTAATTGTTTTTTTCTGTTGTGTGTGATTTTGCTGCTATATGCGCTGTGTTCATATTATTGTATCATTTTCTGTGGTTAGTTTTGGATCCTAATGAAGTGCGCCGGTGTCAGCATGAGATTCAACATGGGAAGCGGCCTATTTATTTATACAACCACGGTCCATTGGCTGGAGTCGAGGAAATTCTCAAGCATAAAACGGCATCTTCTTACTCAGCATGCTTTTAAAGAAGTTGGTATTGAATTTATGGATTTGTATAGCTACCTGATCCTGGTATATGAAATTGAGCCTCTTGAGAAAATTACTGATGTACAAAATTGACCGACAGGATGAAGTCAAAGTGGCACGGATGGCAGCAATCAACAAGGAAATTAAGCGTGTGTTGACAGAAGTTCTTCTGAAGGTTTGTCATTGCACGGATGACAGAAGCACTTCTGTTCTAAATTCAGCAAGACTGCCATTTCTTACTTTTGTACTTTTGTCATTTCCAGGTTACTGATGATCTTTTTAATGAGATCGCGGCCAAAGTTATGAACGAAGATGATTCATCAGCTGAACGTGAGTAAATTATACTAAAACTTAATGTAAATAGGCAAATTACATTGCTGATTATCACCTCTATGTTGCAGCAAATGAGACCACTGGTGTCTCTAGCTCAAAGGAGCTTGGTCCGGGAGAATCAGAAGTCAAGACCACAACTGTACTGGTCGTTCTGATGATATTGGGCTAATTCTCCTAAAGCTGCTCTTCTTGGTCTTGCTAATTATGATTCAGATGATGCGGGTTTAATTCCAAATTTATCATCTGAAATTAAAGTTGGTGCAGCTCATCCTAAAGAAAGTAAGTTCTTGAAAAACACAAAGCGGACATGGTTTCCCAGAATTTATTTTCTAAAGAAGGGAGAGCCTATTATTAACTTTCTGAGTTTACTTCGGTCTTGCATGTATTAGCTTTCTGTTTTTGCCCCTATCTATGTCTGTTTCTTTCCATTTCTTGTGTGCACGCGCTCAATTGTGTTTGTGTGTGTGATGTGCCCCTATCTATGTCTGTTTCTGTCCGTTTCTTGTGTGCAAGTGCTACATTGTGTGTGTGTGAGACTGTGTGTGTGTGATGTGCCCATATCTATGCCCGTTTCTTGTGTGCAAGCGCTTGATTGAGTGTGTGCTTGTGTGACTCTGTGTGTATTGCTTTGATGGTGTGGCCTGTAT
The DNA here is from genome assembly GCA_034509565.1 of Triticum monococcum. Lineage (NCBI taxonomy): Eukaryota > Viridiplantae > Streptophyta > Magnoliopsida > Poales > Poaceae > Triticum > Triticum monococcum. The sequence continues at coordinate 606,781,820 of CM067841.1, forward strand.
GCTTTGGTGAATGATTGGTGTGTTTTGTATTGTTGTGGTTTAACACTGCCTTTGCCGGTCCCAAGCCCGGATGCGAAAATGTGGAGGGACCTGCAGTTACCTTGTTTGTATTGCTTGCCTTAGAAGTGTTGATTGAAATTACTCTGTCCTAATAGAATAGTTAATCTTCACATAATGTCGTAGCATGTGATTCAAGCTCTGAAATGCATCCTTCCTTGCTATGAAAAATCTAGCAAGTGTAATTGTCTAGAATTTGTCCGTCTCCTAAATTAATCTCGCTGGTTTATTAAATCTTGTCAGCAGTGATGTTATTTTCTGCTAATATGTACACTTTTTTCTTCTAAAAATCAGACATCTGTTTTTAATTTGGCTTTAGGTTGAAATTTGTGGCTGGCCGATCATGCACGAATCTCAGCGTTGCATGTGTCCCTCATTTGTCTGTCACTCACGAGTGCGGGTCGGGTTGTGGGTCCTTTTCAGTTATTCATTTGCATAGGGGGTGACCTGCTGAGAGTGTGTGTGTCAGGGGGGGAGGGGGGAGGACCGGTGGAGGCTCGTGTAGACGGCGGCGGTGTTGGTGGCCGGAGCGTTTCAGTGGGGAAGGAGCTGACTTCGGCGCACGGCCAGGCACTATGTGGGCTCGTGAGTCCCCTTTCCCCTCTTTGATTCAATTCATTTTACCGAAAAAGGCTTTTGCCCCACTTTATATATAAATCAATGATTGACATACAAGCTGCAAAACACCCGACACACACACACCAGAGGACCGGTGGAGGCTCATGTAGAGGGCGGCGGCGGTGTTGGTGGCCGGAGCGTTTCAGTGGGGAAGGAGCTGACTTCGGCGCACGGCCAGGCATTGTGTGGGCTCGTGAGTCCTCTTTCCCCTCTTTGATTCAATTCATTTTACCGAAAAAGGCTTTTGTCCCACTTTATATATAAAGCAATGATTGATATACAGGCTGCAAAACACCCGACACCACACACACCAGAGGCAGATACAAGGGAGCTGACGAACAGCAACAGTACTCCAAACACCCCAAAGCAAACAAGTAGGCAGAAGAGCATAGCTAAGGATCTAAAGAGCTCTCCACCGTGAATAGTCTCTGCGAGGAGACAAAGCCGCAACTCGACGGAACTAGGGACTCCAAAGCGGTGCTTCCACAAAACAAACGACACTAAAGAGCCACCACCGCCTGATCCAGAGAATTGAGGTTTTCGCCCGGAGTAACACGAAGGACGCAGGGCCACTGCGATGGAGCCTTCAAAGAAGGGAACGATGCATGAACGCCGCCGCCATCGGTCTGGCCAGAGCCAGACGAGATTTTCAGCCCGGCCACCACCCTCCGCCTCCGCCTGGGGTACGACCCTACATGAGAGCGCTGGCTGCAGCACCATCGAGAACGTCGAAGCCCGCCCCCATGCCGCCCACACGGCCATGACAACAAGCCCGTCCGTGCCCGAGCCATGAGCTCCGCCCACGAGCCCGCAACTCCCACCACCAAGGGCAACGCATCTAGACACTCCAAAGACCATCAAAGGCACGAGCTTTGATCCAACTAGCAGATCCCTAGCACCATCGGAGCCCCCAATGACCGACCCGCCACGAACAACGGTCGGCGGCTAGGAGGCACGAGGCCAGGAAAAGGCTCCCGCCACCAAGGGCAACGCATCTAGACACTCCAAAGACCATCAAAGGCACGAGCTTTGATCCAACTAGCAGATCCCTAGCACCATCGGAGCCCCCAATGACCGACCTGCCGCGAACAACGGTCGGCGGCTAGGAGGCATGAGGCCAGGAAAAGGCGAGGGGGAGTGGAGCTCGTCCAGACCGGCGCACCCCTGTGTCGGTGACAGGTAGTCGGTCTACCCATCCCTCCAGCAGCCTCCCCTGCGTCATCCCTGACGCCCTACCACGGCCTCCGGCAAGAACCAAGCGAGGAAGAGGCGGCCACCCCTCCGTCGGTGAGGGCCGACAGCACCCTGTTGCTGAAGAAGGCCTCCAGAGGAGCGCCAATCACCACCACACCACCTGTGCCTCCACGCCCTGGCCAGGTCCAGCCGATGCCCCGTCACCCCACTGGAGTAGAGTGAACACCTGCTGCAGCACCACCACCTTAGAAGGCCCGCCGACCACCCCTGCCGCCGCCAACCGCCACTACCAGCCGGATCTGGACAGGGGCAGCCAGATACGCCGCCAGCACGCCCCCGGGCCTCCAGGTCCCACGAGCCGAGGTGGAGGTGGAGGAGAGGAGGAGGCGGCGGCAATCCACCAAGATGCCAGGAGGAGGGAAGAAGCCGGAGCAGAGGCTGGCCCGATGCCACCGAGCAGGGCAGGCACCCCGCGACGTCTGCCACCTGTGCGCGGGAGGAAGCAGCCCCGCCATCACCTGCGCCACGCGGCCTTTGCCTGGCGATGCCACCGGTGGCAGCGGTGGAGGGGGGGAGTGAGTTGGGGGCGGCGGCGCTAGGGTTGCCTCCCGGGGGCGCCCGTGGGAGCGCCTTGGGAGGGGAGGGTGGGTCTGGCCTCATTCAATTCATTTTCGAGGAAGATCAGGCACCTCATTCCCGTCTGAGAGCCAAAAACCGGTTCTCCTTAGTGTCCAAGTGCAGCTGTGCGGGGCGATGAGGGAGAAATTGGTAGCCATCCAGCCCAACCTACCGACCATGGCAGGGGGGGGGGGGGGGGGGTGAATCAAATATGTCTGTCTTCGTGTGTTTGCTTTTTTTTGGACAGTTTAAATTCTGTTCCAGACTTCGTGTGTTCTCATTCTTGTATTTCATTTTTGTTTATCTAGTCTAAATCTTGCTCTAGTCTCATCTAGTCTAAATCTTGATGTAAGCAGGTGGAAGGGAGACATCCTCATCCTGCTGCTGCTCGGCCTGGTGGCGCGTGAATGCAGCAGGTTGCTGTTTTCTGGTGAAAAGACAAGTGTTGTGTAATTTATATTATTGGCAACAAGAGCTTTTATGAGGTTGAGAGAAGGACCAGTAATGTAGCTGCATGGTGACTAAGACTACCATTTGTAATTTATATTGTTTCAGTCGCTTGCTGTAATCTGAAGGAAGAATTGGTGAACATAGTGGCGGTGAGTTGTTTATGGACATGTGTTTGGGCAGGAGCCATATGTAGCAGTTGTAATGATGTGTTGGCTGCGCCTACTCTGCTTAGAGAAGAGAAGAGAAGAGAAGAGCAGAGCAGAGTGTTGATATTTAGATAAGTAGTGATGCAAGAGGTTTTTGTTTTGGTAGAGCAGAGCAGAGTCTTGATATCTAGATGTCTGCCTTGCCTTTCAGTACTTGCCCTGGCCACCCTTTCTGAAAGAGTTTTTTTTTTATTTTAGAACTCTAACGTGAATAATTAGATATCAATTAATTAACGTGATCAAGCAATGAACAAGATGGAAAGCTATGGAATATCCCCCAGCAAGCAATGAACAAGATGGAAAGCTATGGAATATCCCCCAGCAATCAATGAACAAGATCATGAAGGTAATAACCATGCTAACTGTAGCAAATATAGCTCTATGGCAATATCTCTGTTGTAGTGAAAAAATAATCTTATTTAATAAATGACATGCTTGTTTATTTTCTCTTTTGACAGTCAAATCCTGCTCTGTATGTGCTGTGGGAGAGAATAAGAAAGGGACTTCAGTTGTATTCATCTGAACCCACCGAGCCATATCTGTCTTCACAGAACTACGGTGCGGAGGGATGATCATCAATCAAATCATATGGTTTGTGGATGACACAAATGTCTATCAAGTTACCATTTCTTATTTTCAATCCAAGAACTGGTAAGTATTTCTGAAGGTTTCCTGTATGGGCAGGATAATCCCCAATTCAAGGAGATGAGATGCTAACAAGTCCAAGATGTTGCTGAAGCCTGACAAGACAATGGTTACCGAACCGCATCATATCTGGCCATCAATCTTTGACTGATGAGCAGTGGCTCAAGATTGAATGTGCGCTCAGGGATCTCATTCTTTCTGATCATGCAAATAAAAACAATGTTAACACTTGTGCACTTACGCAATCTGAGATGAGATTCGTGGTATGATACTTGGTGCTGAAATAGCTCCGCGGTCACAGCAGAGGCAACAGATAGCTGAGATTGAGAAACAGGTATGTAAATCTTTTTATAACAGCCTTTCTCTATGCATAGTGATCGCACCAGTTTCCTCATTCTTGGATTTACTTGAATTTGCAGTCCCGAGAGACAAATCAGGTAAGCAAATTAAGCTGCTGCCCTTACTCTAACTTTTCTGGCGTACCGAAGCCATTGGGTCTATCAGCGGCGGCGGCGGCGGCGAAGAAATGGGGGTTTTCTTGATCTTTGGGGCGATTGGGGGTTTTCTAGAGAAGTCGGCCGCCATACTTGGGCTATAAGGCTCGGCGATGCGCGGGAATAGAGGCATTGATGCTTGCATCGCACCGTTGCGGCGCCGACTCATGGCAATCGGTGAAAAATGGGCAGGGTGGATGCGCGCCGACGAGCGTGTTCTGGCGGGAACAAAACTAATCCAGTCCAGCCCTTGCCGCAACGTGGAGTGAAGTTGCGTGGGCTGACACTAGTTTTTATCCACCCATGTGCGATTTTGCAGCAGCGCACACAAGTTATTTGGTATTGACGTAAAACTCAATCGCACACAGGTTTGGCGGATCAATCGTGGCTGATGATTGAATACAACGCAAACAATTCGTATGGATGAATTGTGTGCAATGCATAGCCCATGGGTGCTTTAAATGAACTATGTCTAATAATTGGTTGATCGCACACAATTAATTCCCGAAGTGTGTGTACCCAATGGCAAACAGTTTTAAAAATAAATGTGTTTCGCAAAAAAAAAGATAAGTGTGTGCGATGATTCCAGTTTCACACACGTTGGTTTATGGTGTGCCGTGTGTTCATCACACATGTTTATTCTTTATCATGTGCGAAGGTGGGGGCTTAATAGGACAGATCTACACTAGTGATAGTTCAGAGACCCCACCTATACATGTGCCCCTTCCAGCAACCCTAAGACCGTATCTCCCCGCACTAACTACCGTACCATACCCCCTATACTAGACCGTATACCCTACTATCTTCTTGTATTGCTGCTAGGTGATACCTTGGATGAGGAAAACAATTGTAACTCGGTGGAAATCTACTAAATCCACAATGTGGAAACTTCCTAGGTACTGTACAACTTACTCACAGCAACCAGCCGGCGTCCTAGGTGTATATAAAACATGTTCAATGTTTATAGAAAAAGTAGACATGAAAACATATATGTTTTACAAAATGTTAATCATGTATACAATTGTTCCTGGTGTATACAATTTTTTATAATGTGTATAGAAAATGTAGATATCAAAAAAATATAAATTGTCAAAAATGTTTATAGAAAAATTGTTCCTGGTGTATACAATTTTTTTATAATCTGTATAGAAAATGTAGATATCAAAAAATATAAATTATCAAAAATGTTAGTCACGTATTTAAAAAATGTACAATGTGTTTGAAAAATGTAGAAATAAAAAGGTACAATTTTTCAGTTTTTTGAAAAATGATAATCATGCATCTAAAAAATGTTAAATGTGTATCGAACAAAATGTTTTTGATGTACATGAAAAACGTATACAATTTTTTTTACAATGTGTATGGAAATAAATAGACATAAAAAAGTTTTAAAATTTTGTAATCATGTATTTGGACAATGTTAAATGTGTATATAAAAAACTTTCCTGATGTATAGAAAAACGTAGAATGTGTATACCAAAAGTATACATCAAATATATATGTTTAATTTTTTTAATCATCTATTTGAAATTTATTTAAATGTGTATATATAAAATGTTCCTGATGTATATAAAAAACGTTCAATGTTTATAGAAAAAGTAGACATGAAAAAATATATGTTTTAAAACATGTTAGTCATCTTAATCATGTTTATACAAAATTGTTCCTGATGTATACAATTTTTTTACAATGTGTATAGAAAATGTAGATATCAAAAAATATAAATTGTGAAAAATGTTATATAAAAATGTTTTTGATGTATGCGAAAATGTACAAATGTGTATGAGAAAATAGACGTAAAAAAATGCTGAAAAAATTTCTTAGCCATGTATTTATAAAATGTTTAAGCAGTTTACAGAAAATGTTTATTAAAAAATTCAACATGTAATAAAAAATTTGATGACCATGTATTTAAAAAATTGTTCATAACATGTTTTTTTAAAGAAAAATACACATCGTGTATTTGAGAAATGTAGAGCACGCATCCAGAAAATGTTCCACGTGTACACCTAAAATGTACACTGTGTTAGATATGTTATAAACATAGGAAAAATGATGAAAAGCGACGAAGAAAAATGAGAAAGCAAAGAATACAGAGAAAAAACCAGATAAAATAGAAGTATAATAAAAAAAGAAAAACCAAGGAAGAAACAAAAGAAAACCACAGAAAACATGAAACCAAAGAATACCCATTGTAAAAAATAAAAAGAAGCAAGGAAAACACAGATGACCGAAAACCATAAAAGAAATAGAGAAAACCGAAAGAAAAAGGAAAAAACCCGAAGCGAACGCATCAAACTTTGCGAGCGAACGAACAGGCTGCCCCAATACTGTAGGGTGCAGGAAAAAGCTCTAGATGAGATGGTTGATACTCATCTCCGCATTGTGCTCACTATATTCGAAGTGTGCATTGAAGACTTTGCCGAGCGAGGCAAGGAACCTACTCTAATCATGTTGAACCCATATTTGCATTGCACACTTCGAATTATTTTCCATGCATAAAGTATTGTTTTACTAGTATTTCTATGCTAAGTAAGTTAGCTAGGGTTAAGCTATGCCTTATCTGCTTGAATTGACACCCCTTTCACATTCTTAATACCCCTCCTTTCTAACCCTTTTGGGAAATAAAGGAGCCATCAGAGATAGAAGAAACCTCAATTCCAAGGAAGTAGGAAATAACACCAAGACCAGATATAGAAACTATTCACTAAGACAAGTATTCACAAAGGCAATCCACTCAACGTCGTCGCCAGTGATGATCATGCATCGACATATAGCATAAGAGTTCGACCATGAGCTAAAGGTGCACATAAAGTGCAGGATCATGAGCACTCGCCAAAAACTAGCCGCGATCCACGACATAGTAGTCGAGGATGGCGAGCGCGGAAGCTATTGTTGGGGAACGTAGTAATTTCAAAAAAATTCTACGCACATGCAAGATCATGGTGATGCATAGCAACGAGAGGGGAGAGTGTGATCTACGTACCCTTGTAGACCGATAGCGGAAGCGTTATGACAACGCGGTTGATGTAGTCGTACGTCTTCACGATCCGACCGATCCAAGCACCGAAACTACGGCTCTAGCACACGTTCAGCTCGATGACGATCCCCGGACTCCGATCCAGCAAAGTGTCGGGGAAGAATTCCGTCAGCACGACGGCATGGTGACGATCTTGATGTTCTACCCTCGCAGGGCTTCGCCTAAGCACCGCTACAATATTATCGAGGATTATGGTGGAAGGGGGCACCGCACACGGCTAAGAAAACGATCATGAAGAGGGTGTGTCTATGGGGTGCCCCCTGCCCCCGTATATAAAGGAGTGGAGGAGGGGAGGGCCGGCCCTCTCTATGGCGCGCCCTAGGGGAGTCCTACTCCCACCGGGATTAGGATTCCCCCTTTCCTAGTCCAACTAGGAGTCCTTCCATGTAGTAGGAGTAGGAGACAAGGAAGGGGAAGAGGGAAGAGAAGGAAGGAGGGGGCGCAGCCCCTCCTCCTAGTCCAATTCGGACTAGGCCTTGGGGGGGGGGGGGGGGGCGCACGGCCTGCCTCTCCCTCTCCCCTAAAGCCCAATAAGGCCCATATACTTCTTCTCCCGTATTCCCGTAACTCCCCGGTACTCCGAAAAATACCCGAACCACTCGGAACCTTTCCGATGTCCGAATATAGTCGTCCAATATATCGATCTTTACGTCTCGACCATTTCGAGACTCCTCGTCATGTCCCCGATCTCATCCGGGACTCCGAACTCCTTCGGTACATCAAAACTCATAAACTCATAATATAACTGTCATTGAAACCTTAAGCGTGCGGACCCTACGGGTTCGAGAACAATGTAGACATGACCGAGACACGTCTTCGGTCAATAACCAATAGCGGAACCTGGATGCTCATATTGGCTCCCACATATTCTACGAAGATCTTTATCGGTCAGACTGCATAACAACATACGTTGTTCCCTTTGTCATCGGTATGTTACTTGCCCGAGATTCGATCGTCGGTATCTCAATACCTAGTTCAATCTCGTTACCGGCAAGTCTCTTTACTCGTTCCGTAATACATCATCTCGCAACTAACTCATTAGTTGCAATGCTTGCAAGGCTTATGTGATGTGCATTACCGAGAGGGCCTAGAGATACCTCTCCGACAATCTGAGTGACAAATCCTAATCTCGAAATACGCAAACCCAACATGTACCTTTGGAGACACCTGTAGAGCACCTTTATAATCACCCAGTTACGTTGTGACGTTTGGTAGCACACAAAGTGTTCCTCCGGTAAACGGGAGTTGCAATAATCTCATAGTCATAGGAACATGTATAAGTCATGAAGAAAGCAATATCAACAAACTAAACGATCAAGTGCTAAGCTAACGGAATGGGTCAAGTCAATCAGATCATTCATCTAATGATGTGATCCCATTAATCAAATAACAACTCTTTGTCTATGGTTAGGAAACATAACCATCTTTGATTAATGAGCTAGTCAAGTAGAGGCATACTAGTGACACTCTGTTTGTCTATGTATTCACACATGTATTATGTTTCCGGTTAATACAATTCTAGCATGAATAATAAACATTTATCATGAAATAAGGAAATAAATAATAACTTTATTATTGCCTCTAGGGCATAGGTGTGTTGCCAACAGAAGGAGACATAGTAGTCGAGGATGGCGGATCTGAAGAATCCACGACACGCTGGCAACCAATGTAGTAAAGAAAGTACGAGGGGCAATCACTAGGAAAGCCGCAGGTGACGAGGACGTGGGGTCTATAACAATAGTTGGAAGACATGGTAGGTTGGGTAGACGAGGGCAATACATGGGTGCTAGTGTTGGGGAACGTAGTAATTTCAAAAAAAGTCCTACGCACACACAGGTTCATGGTGATGCATAGCAACGAGAGGGGAGAGTGTGTCCACGTACCCTCGTAGACCGAAAGCGGAAGCGTTAGCACAACGCGGTTGATGTAGTCGTACGTCTTCACGATCCGACCGATCCAAGTACCGAACGCACGGCACCTACGAGTTTTGCACACGTTCAACTCTATGATGTCCCGCGAGCTCCGATCCAGCAAAGCTTCACATGAGTGTTTTGTCAGCACGACGGCGTGGTGACGGTGATGATGATGCTACCGACGCAGGGCTTCACCTAAGCACCGCTACGATATGATCGAGGTGGATTATGGTGGAGGGGGGCACCACATACGGCTAAGAGATCAATGATCAATTGTTGTCTCTATGGGGTGCCCCCTGCCCCCGTATATAAAGGAGCGAGGGGGAGGAGGCGGCCGGCCAAGGAGGGCGCGCCAAGGGGGGGAGTCCTACTCCCACTAGGAGTAGGACTCCTTTTACTATTAGGAGTAGGAGAGGGGGAAGGAAAGGGAGAGGAGGAGAAGGAAAGAGGGGCCCGGGCCCCTTGCCCTAAACTAATTCGGTTTGGGCCTTGGGGGCGCGCCCCACACTCCCCTTACTACCCTCTATTTCCACTAAGGCCCATTAAGCCCTCGGGGGGTTACCGAACCCCCGGTACTCCGGTATATGTCTGAAACCTTCTGGAACCTTTCCGATGTCCGAACATAGTCGTCCAATATATCGATCTTTACGTCTCGACCATTTCGAGACTCCTCATCATGTCCGTGATCATATCCGGGACTCCGAAGTACCTTCGGTACATCAAAACACAAAAACTCATAATACCGATCGTCACTGAAGTTTAAGCGTGCGGACCCTACGGGTTCGAGAACTATGTAGACATGATCGAGACACGTCTCCGGTCAATAACCAATAGTGGAACCTGGATGTTCATATTGGATCCCACATATTCTACGAAGATCTTTATCGGTCAAACCGCATAACAACATACGTTGTTCCCTTTGTCATCGGTATGTTACTTGCCCGAGATTCGATCGTCGGTATCTCAATACTGTTGGGGAACGTAGTAATTTCAAAAAATTTCCTCCGCACACGCAAGATCATGGTGATGCATAGCAACGAGAGGGGAGAGTGTTGTCTACGTACCAACGCAGACCGACTGCGGAAGCGATCACACAACGTAGAGGAAGTAGTCGTACGTCTTCCTGATCCGACCGATCCAAGCACCGTTACTCCGGCACCTCCGAGTTCTTAGCACACGTTCAGCTCGATGACGATCCTCGGGCTCCGATCCAGCAAAGCGTCGAGGAAGAGTTCCGTCAGCACAACGGCGTGGTGACGATCTTGATGTACTACCGACGCAGGGCTTCGCCAAAGCACTACAACGGTATGATCGAGGTGGAATTTGGTGGCAGGGGGCACCGCACACGGCTAAGGAACGATCTCAAGGATCAACTTGTGTGTCTAGAGGTGCCCCCTGCCCCCGTATATAAAGGATGAAGGGGGGAGGCTGGCCGGCCAAGCTAGGAGGCGCAGGAGGAGTCCTACTCCCACCGGACTCCCGGTGGGAGTAGGACTCCCCCCCCCCAATCCTATTCCTAATAGGATTCCCCAAAGGGGAAGAGAAAGAGAGAGGGGGGGAGGTGCAGCCCTATGTGGGCTGCCCTCTGACCTTTCCACTAAGGCCCATGTTGGCCCATTTGGCTCCCGGGGGGGGGGGGGGGGGTGTTCCGGTAACCCTCCCGGTAATCCGGTAAAATCCCGATTTCACCCGGAACACTTCCGATGTCCAAACATAGGCTTCCAATATATCAATCTTTACGTCTCGACCATTTCGAGACTCCTCGTCATGTCCGTGATCACATCCGGGACTCCGAACAACCTTCGGTACATCAAAATGCATAAACTCATAATAACTATCATCGTAACGTTAAGCATGCGGACCCTACGGTTCGAGAACAATGCAGACATGACCGACACACGTCTCCGGTCAATAACCAATAGCGGGACCTGGATGCCCATATTGGCTCCTACATATTCTACGAAGATCTTTATCGGTCAGACCGCATAACAACATACGTTGTTCCCTTTGTCATCGGTATGTTACTTGCCCGAGATTCGATCGTCGGTATCCAATACCTAGTTCAATCTCGTTACTGGCAAGTCTCTTTACTCATTCCGCAATACATCATCTCACCACTAACATCTTAGTTATAATGCTTGCAAGGCTTATGTGATGTGTATTACCGAGAGGGCCCAGAGATACCTCTCCGACAATCGGAGTGACAAACCCTAATCTCGAAATACGCCAACCCAACATCTACCATTGGAGACACCTGTAGTACTCCTTTATAATCACCCAGTTACGTTGTGACGTTTGGTAGTACCCAAAGTGTTCCTCCGGTAAACGGGAGTTGCATAATCTCATAGTTACAGGAACATGTATAAGTCATGAAGAAATTAATAGCAACATACTAAACGATCGGGTGCTAAGCTAATGGAATGGGTCATGTCAATCAGATCATTCAACTAATGATGTGACCTCGTTAATCAAATAACAACTCTTTGTTCATGGTTAGGAAACATAACCATCTTTGATTAACGAGCTAGTCAAGTAGGGGCATACTAGTGACACTCTGTTTGTCTATGTATTCACACATGTATTATGTTTCCGGTTAATACAATTCTAGCATGAATAATAAACATTTATCATGATATAAGGAAATAAATAATAACTTTATTATTGCCTCTAGGGCATATTTCCTTCAGTCTCCCACTTGCACTAGAGTCAATAATCTAGATTACACAGTAATGATTCTAACACCCATGGAGCCTTGGTGCTGATCATGTTTTGCTCATGGAAGAGGCTTAGTCAACGGGTCTGCAACATTCAGATCCGTATGTATCTTGCAAATCTCTATGTCTCCCACCTGGACTAGATCCCAGATGGAGTTGAAGCGTCTCTTGATGTGTTTGGTCCTTTTGTGAAATCTGGATTCCTTTGCCAAAGCAATTGCACCAGTATTGTCACAAAAGATTTTCATTGGACCCGATGCACTAGGTATGACACCTAGATCGGATATGAACTCCTTCATCCAGACTCCTTCGTTCACTGCTTCCGAAGCAGCTATGTACTCCGCTTCACATGTAGATCCCGCTACGACGCTTTGTTTAGAACTGCACCAACTGACAGCTCCACCGTTTAAAGTAAACACGTATCCGGTTTGCGATTTAGAATCGTCCGGATCAGTGTCAAAGCTTGCATCAACGTAACCTCTTACGGTGAGCTCTTTGTCACCTCCATATACGAGAAACATATCCTTAGTCCTTTTCAGGTATTTCAGGATGTTCTTGACCGCTGTCCAGTGATCCACTCCTGGATTACTTTGGTACCTCCCTGCTAAACTAATAGCAAGGCACACATCAGGTATGGTACACAACATTGCATACATGATAGAGCCTATGGCTGAAGCATAGGGAACTTCTTTCATTTTCTCTCTATCTTCTGCAGTGGTCGGGCATTGAGTCCTACTCAAATTCACACCATGTAACACAGGCAAGAACCCTTTCTTTGCCTGATCCATTTTGAACTTCTTCAAAACTTTGTCAAGGTATGTGCTTTGTGAAAGTCCAATTAAGCGTCTTGATCTATCTCTATAGATCTTGATGCCCAATATGTAAGCAGCTTCACCGAGGTCTTTCATTGAACAACTCTTATTCAAGTATCCTTTTATGCTATCCAGAAATTCTATATCATTTCCAATCAACAATATGTCATCCACATATAATATTAGAAATGCTATAGAGCACCCACTCACTTTCTTGTAAATACAGGCTTCTCCAAAAGTCTGTATAAAACCATATGCTTTGATCATACTATCAAAACGTTTATTCCAACTCCGAGATGCTTGCACCAGTCCATAAATGGATCGCTGGAGTTTGCATACTTTGTTAGCTCCCTTTGGATCGACAAAACCTTCTGGTTGCATCATATACAACTCTTCTTCCAGAAATCCATTCAGGAATGCAGTTTTGACATCCATCTGCCATATTTCATAATCATAAAATGCGGCAATTGCTAACATGATTCTAACGGACTTAAGCATCGTTACGGGTGAGAAGGTCTCATCATAGTCAACCCCTTGAACTTGTCGAAAACCTTTTGCGACAAGTCGAGCTTTATAGACAGTAATATTACCATCAGCGTCAGTCTTTTTCTTGAAGATCCATTTATTCACAATTGCTTGCCGATCATCGGGCAAGTCAACCAAAGTCCATACTTTGTTCTCATACATGGATCCCATCTCAGATTTCATGGCCTCAAGCCACTTTGCGGAATCTGGGCTCACCATCGCTTCTTCATAGTTCGTAGGTTCATCATGATCTAGTAGCATGACTTCCAGAATTGGATTACCGTACCACTCTGGTGCGGATCTCACTCTGGTTGATCTACGTGGTTCAGTAGTATCTTGTCCTGAAGTTTCATGATCATCATCATTGGCTTCCTCACTAATTGGTATAGGTGTCGCAGAAACAGTTTTCTGTGATGTACTATTTTCCAATAAGGGAGCAGGTACAGTTACCTCGTCAAGTTCTACTTTCCTCCCACTCACTTCTTTTGAGAGAAACTCCTTCTCTAGAAATGATCCATTCTTAGCAACGAATGTCTTGCCTTCGGATCTGTGATAGAAGGTATACCCAACAGTTTCCTTTGGGTATCCTATGAAGACACATTTCTCCGCTTTGGGTTCGAGCTTATCAGGTTGAAGCTTTTTCACATAAGCATCGCAGCCCCAAACTTTAAGAAACGACAACTTTGGTTTCTTGGCAAACCATAGTTCATAAGGCGTTGTCTCAACGGATTTTGATGGTGCCCTATTTAACGTGAATGCGGCCGTCTCTAAAGCATAACCCCAAAACGATAGCGGTAAATCAGTAAGAGACATCATAGATCGCACCATATCTAGTAAAGTACGATTACGACGTTCGGACACACCATTACGCTGTGGTGTTCTGGGTGGCGTGAGTTGCGAAACTATTCCACAATTTTTCAAATGTACACCAAACTCGTAACTCAAATATTCCCCTCCACGATCAGATCGTAGAAACTTTATTTTCTTGTTACGATGATTTTCAACTTCACTCTGAAATTCCTTGAACTTTTCAAATGTTTCAGACTTATGTTTCAATAAGTAGATATACCCATATCTACTTAAATCATCTGTGAAAGTGAGAAAATAACGATATCCGCCACGAGCCTCAATATTCATCGGACCACATACATCGGCATGTATGATTTCCAATAAATCTGTTGCTCTCTCCATAGTACCGGAGAACGGTGTTTTAGTCATCTTGCCTATGAGGCACGGTTCGCAAGTACCAAGTGATTCATAATCAAGTGGTTCCAAAAGCCCATCAGTATGGAGTTTCTTCATGCGCTTTACACCAATATGACCTAAACGGCAGTGCCACAAATAAGTTGCACTATCATTATCAACTCTGCATCTTTTGGCTTCTACATTATGAATATGTGTATGACTACTATCATGATTCAACAAGAATAGACCACTCTTCAAAGGTGCATGACCATAAAAGATATTACTCATATAAATAGAACAACCATTATTCTCTGATTTAAATGAATAACCGTCTCGCATTAAACAAGATCCAGATATAATGTTCATGCTCAACGCTGGCACCAAATAACAATTATTTAGGTCTAATATTAATCCCGAAGGTAGATTTAGAGGTAGCGTGCCAACCGCGATCACATCGACTTTGGAACCGTTTCCCACGCGCATCGTCACCTCGTCCTTTGCTAGCGTCCGCTTATTCCGTAGTCCCTGTTTCGAGTTGCAAATATTAGCAACAGAACCAGTATCAAATACCCAGGTGCTACTGCGAGCTCTAGTAAGGTACACATCAATAACATGTATATCACATATACCTTTGTTCACCTTGCCATCCTTCTTATCCGCCAAATACTTGGGGCAGTTCCGCTTCTAGTGACCAGTCTGCTTGCAGTAGAAGCATTCAGTTTCAGGCTTAGGTCCAGACTTGGGTTTCTTCTCCTGAGCAGCAACTTGCTTGCTGTTCTTCTTGAAGTTCCCCTTCTTCTTCCCTTTGCCCTTTTTCTTGAAACTAGTGGTCTTGTTGACCATCAACACTTGATGCTCCTTCTTGATTTCTACCTCCGCAGCTTTCAGCATTGCGAAGAGCTCGGGAATAGTCTTGTTCATCCCTTGCATATTATCGTTCATCACGAAGCTCTTGTAGCTTGGTGGCAGTGATTGGAGAATTCTGTCAATGACGCAATCATCTGGAAGATTAACTCCCATCTGAATCAAGTGATTATTATACCCAGACATTTTGAGTATATGCTCACTGACAGAACTGTTCTCCTCCATCTTGCAGCTATAGAACTTATTGGAGACTTCATATCTCTCAATTCGGGCATTTGCTTGAAATATTAACTTCAACTCCTGGAACATCTCGTATGCTCCATGATGTTCAAAACGTCGTTGAAGTCCCGATTCTAAGCCGTAAAGCATGGCACACTGAACTATCGAGTATTCATCAGCTTTGCTCTGCCAGACGTTCATAACATCTGGCGTTGCTCCAGCAGCAGGCCTGGCACCCAGCGGTGCTTCCAGGACGTAATTCTTCTGTGCAGCAATGAGGATAATCCTCAGGTTACGGACCCAGTCCGTGTAATTGCTACCATCATCTTTCAACTTTGCTTTCTCAAGGAACGCATTAAAATTCAGCGGAACAACAGCACGAGCCATCTATCTACAATCAACATAAACAAGCAAGATACTATCAGGTACTAAGTTCATGATAAGTTTAAGTTCAGTTAATCAAATTACTTAGGAACTCCCACTTAGATAGACATCCCTCTAATCCTCTAAGTGATCACGTGATCCAAATCAACTAAACCATAACCGATCATCACGTGAGATGGAGTAGTTTTCAATGGTGAACATCGTCATGTTGATCATATCTACTATATGATTCACGCTCGACCTTTCGGTCTCTGTGTTCCGAGGCCATATCTGCATATGCTAGGCTCGTCAAGTTTAACCTGAGTATTCTGCGTGTGCAAAACTGGCTTGCACCCGTTGTAGATGGACGTAGAGCTTATCACACCCGATCATCACGTGGTGTCTGGGCACGACGAACTTTGGCAACGGTGCATACTCAGGGAGAACACTTCTTGATAATTTAGTGAGAGATCATCTTATAATGCTACCGTCAATCAAAGCAAGATAAGATGCATAAAAGATAAACATCACATGCAATCAATATAAGTGATATGATATGGCCATCATCATCTTGTGCTTGTGATCTCCATCTCCGAAGCACCGTCATGATCACCATCATTACCGGCGCGACACCTTGATCTCCATCGTAGCATCGTTGTCGTCTCGCCAATCTTATGCTTCCATGACTATCACTACCGCTTAGTAATAAAGTAAAGCATTACATCGCGATTGCATTGCATACAATAAAGCGACAACCATATGGCTCCTGCCAGTTGCCGATAACTTGGTTACAAAACATGATCATCTCATACAATAAAATCAACATCATGCCTTGACCATATCACATCACAACATGCCCTGCAAAAACAAGTTAGACGTCCTCTACTTTGTTGTTGCAAGTTTTACGTGGCTGCTACGGGCTTAAGCAAGAACTCATCTCACCTACGCATCAAAACCACAACGATAGTTTGTCAAATAGACTCCATTTTAACCTTCTCAAGGACCGGGCGTAGCCACACTTGGTTCAACTAAAGTTGGAGAGATAGTCGCCCGCAAGCCATCTATGTGCAAAGCACATCGAGGGAACCGGTCTCGCGTAAGCGTACGCGTAAGGTTGGTCCGAGTCGTCTCGTCCAACAATACCGCCGAACCAAAGTATGACATGCTGGTAGGCAGTATGACTTGTATCGCCCACAACTCACTTGTGTTCTACTCGTGCAAATAACATCAAACCATAAAACCTAGGCTCTGATACCACTGTTGGGGAACGTAGTAATTTCAAAAAAATTCCTACGCACACGCAAGATCATGGTGATGCATAGCAACGAGAGGGGAGAGTGTTGTCTACGTACCAACACAGACCGACTGCGGAAGCGATCACACAACATAGAGGAAGTAGTCGTACGTCTTCCCGATCCGACCGATCCAAGCACCGTTACTCCGGCACCTCCGAGTTCTTAGCACACGTTCAGCTCGATGACGATCCTCGGGCTCCGATCCAGCAAAGCGTCGAGGAAGAGTTCCGTCAGCACAACGGTGTGGTGACGATCTTGATGTACTACCGACGTAGGGCTTCGCCTAAGCACTACAACGGTATGATCGAGGTGGAATTTGGTGGCAGGGGGCACCGCACACGGCTAAGGAACGATCTCAAGGATCAACTTGTGTGTCTAGAGGTGCCCCCTGCCCCCGTATATAAAGGATGAAGGGGGGAGGCTGGTCGGCCAAGCTAGGAGGCGCAGGAGGAGTCCTACTCCTACCGGGAGTAGGACCCCCCCCCCCCAATCCTATTCCTAATAGGATTCCCCAAAGGGGAAGAGAAAGAGAGAGGTGGCCGGCCCCTCTCCTTGTCCTAATAGGACTAGGGAGAGGGGGGGAGGCGCAGCCCTATGTGGGCTGCCCTCTCACCTTTCCACTAAGGCCCATGTTGGCCCATTTGGCTCCCGGGGGGGTTCCGGTAACCCTCCCGGTAATCCGGTAAAATCCCGATTTCACCCGGAACACTTCCGATGTCCAAACATAGGCTTTCAATATATCAATCTTTACGTCTCGACCATTTTGAGACTCCTCGTCATGTCCGTGATCACATCCGGGACTCCGAACAACCTTCGGTACATCAAAATGCATAAACTCATAATAACTGTCATCGTAACGTTAAGCGTGCGGACCCTACGGTTCGAGAACAATGCAGACATGACCGAGACACGTCTCCGGTCAATAACCAATAGCGGGACCTGGATGCCCATATTGGCTCCTACATATTCTACGAAGATCTTTATCGGTCAGACCGCATAACAACATACGTTGTTCCCTTTGTCATCGGTATGTTACTTTCCCGAGATTCGATCGTCGGTATCCAATACCTAGTTCAATCTCGTTACTGGCAAGTCTCTTTACTCATTCCGTAATACATCATCTCACAACTAACATCTTAGTTATAATGCTTGTAAGGCTTATGTGATGTGTATTACCGAGAGGGCCCAGAGATACCTCTCCGACAATCGGAGTGACAAACCCTAATCTCGAAATACGCCAACCCAACATCTACCATTGGAGACACCTTTAGTACTCCTTTATAATCACCCAGTTACGTTGTGACGTTTGGTAGCACCCAAAGTGTTTCTCCGGTAAATGGGAGTTGCATAATCTCATAGTTACAGGAACATGTATAAGTCATGAAGAAAGCAATAGCAACATACTAAACGATCGGGTGCTAAGCTAATGGAATGGGTCATGTCAATCAGATCATTCAACTAATGATGTGACCTCGTTAATCAAATAACAACTCTTTGTTCATGGTTAGGAAACATAACCATCTTTGATTAACGAGCTAGTCAAGTAGAGGCATACTAGTGACACTCTGTTTGTCTATGTATTCACACATGTATTATGTTTCCGGTTAATACAATTCTAGCATGAATAATAAACATTTATCATGATATAAGGAAATAAATAATAACTTTATTATTGCCTCTAGGGCATATTTCTTTCAAATACCTAGTTCAATCTCGTTACCGGCAAGTCTCTTTACTCGTTCTGTAATACATCATCTCGCAACTAACTCATTAGTTACAATTCTTGCAAGGCTTATAGTGATGTGCATTACCGAGTGGGCCCAGAGATACCTCTCCGACAATCGGAGTGACAAATCCTAATCTCGAAATACGCCAACTCAACAAGTACCTTTGGAGACACCTGTAGAGCACCATTATAATCACCCAGTTACGTTGTGACGTTTGGTAGCACACAAAGTGTTCCTTCGGTAAACGGGAGTTGCATAATCTCATAGTCATAGGAACATGTATAAGTCATGAAGAAAGCAATAGCAACACACTAAACGATCAAGTGCTAAGCTAACGGAATGGGTCAAGTCAATCACATCATTATCCTAATGATATGATCCCATTAATCAAATGAAAACTCATGTCTATGACTAGGAAACATAACCATCTTTGATCAACGAGCTGGTCAAGTAGAGGCATACTAGTGACACTCTGTTTGTCTATGTATTCACTCATGTATCATGTTTCCGGTTAATACAATTCTAGCATGAATAATAAACATTTATCATGATATAAGGAAATAAATAATAACTTCATTATTGCCTCTAGGGCATATTTCCTTCAGTCTCCCACTTGCACTAGAGTCAATAATCTAGATTACACAGTAATGATTCTAACACCCATGGAGCCTTGGTGCTGATCATGTTTTGCTCGTGGAAGAGGCTTAGTCAACGGGTCTGCAACATTCAGATCCGTATGTATCTTGGAAATCTCTATGTCTCCTACCTGGACTTGATCCCGGATGGAGTTGAAGAGTCTCTTGATGTGCTTGGTTCTCTTATGAAATCTGGATTCCTTTGCCAAGGCAATTGCACCAGTATTGTCACAAAAGATTTTCATTGGACCCGATGCACTAGGTATAACACCTAGATCGGATATGAACTCCTTCATTTGCTGCTTCCGAAGGAGCAATGTACTCCGCTTCACATGTAGATCCCACCACGACGCTCTGTTTAGAGCTGCTCCAACTGACAGCTCCACCGTTTAATATAAACATGTATCCGGTTGGCGATTTAGAATCGTCCGGATCAGTGTCAAAGCTTGCATCAACGTAACCATTTACGATGAGCTCTTTGTCACCTCCATAAACGAGAAACATATCCTTAGTCCTTTTCAGGTACTTCAGGATGTTCTTGACCGCTGTCCAGTGATCCACTCCTGGATTACTTTGGTACCTCCCTGCTAAACTAATAGCAAGGCACACATCAGGTATGGTACACAACATTGCATACATGATAGAGCCTATGGCTGAAGCATAGGGAACATCTTTCATTTTCTCTCTATCTTCTGCAGTGGTCGGGCATTGAGTCCTACTCAAATTCACACCATGTAACACAGGCAAGAACCCTTTCTTTGCCTGATCCATTTTGAACTTCTTCAAAACTTTGTCAAGGTATGTGCTTTGTGAAAGTCCAATTAAGCGTCTTGATCTATCTCTATAGATCTTGATGCCCAATATGTAAGCAGCTTCACCGAGGTCTTTCATTGAACAACTCTTATTCAAGTATCCTTTTATGCTATCCAGAAATTCTATATCATTTCCAATCAACAATATGTCATCCACATATAATATTAGAAATGCTATAGAGCACCCACTCACTTTCTTGTAAATACAGGCTTCTCCAAAAGTCTGTATAAAACCATATGCTTTGATCATACTATCAAAACGTTTATTCCAACTCCGAGAGGCTTGCACCAGTCCATAAATGGACTGCTGGAGCTTGCACACTTTGTTAGCACCTTTCGGATCAATAAAACCTTCAGGTTGCATTATATACAACTCTTCTTCCAGAAATCCATTCAGGAATGCAGTCTTTACATCCCTTTGCCAAATTCCATAATCATAAAATGCGGCAATAGCTAACATGATTCGGACGGACTTAAGCATCGCTATGGGTGAGAAGGTCTCATCGTAGTCAACTCCTTGAACTTGTCGAAAACCTTTCGCAACAAGTTGAGCGTTGTAGACAGTAACATTACCATCAACGTCTGTCCTCTTCTTGAAGATCCATTTATTCTCGATGGCTTGCCGATCATCAGGCAAGTCAACCAAAGTCCACACTTTGTTCTCATACATGGATCCCATCTCAGATTTCATGGCCTCAAGCCATTTTGCGGAATCTGGGCTCATCATCGCTTCCTCATAGTTCATAGGTTCGTCATGGTCTAGCAACATGACCTCCAGAATAGGATTACCGTACCACTCTGGTGCGAATCTTACTCTGGTTGACCTACGAGGTTCAGTAGTAACTTGATCTGAAGTTTCATGATCATCACCATTAGCTTCCTCACTAATTGGTGTAGATGTCACACGAACCGGTTTCTGTGATGAACTACTTTCCAACAAGGGAGCAGGTATAGTTACCTCATCAAGTTCTAATTTCCTCCCACTCACTTCTTTCGAGAGAAAATCCTTCTCTAGAAAGGATCCATTCTTAGCAACAAAAGTCTTGCCTTCAGATCTGTGATAGAAGGTGTACCCAACTGTTTCTTTTCGGTATCCTATGAAGACACATTTTTCCGACTTGGGTTCGAGCTTATCAGGTTGAAGCCTTTTCACATAAGCATCGCAACCCCAAACTTTAAGAAACGATAACTTTGGTTTCTTGCCAAACCATAGTTCATAAGGCGTCATCTCAACGGATTTAGATGGTGCCCTATTTAACGTGAATGCAGCCGTCTCTAAAGCATAACCCCAAAACGATAGCGGTAAATCAGTAAGAGACATCATAGATCGCACCATATCTAGTAAAGTACTATGACATTCGAACACACCATTACTATGTGGTGTTCCGAGTGGCGTGAGTTGCGAAACTATTCTGCATTGTTACAAATGTAGACCAAACTCGTAACTCAAATATTCTCCTCCACGATCAGATCGTAGAAACTTTATTTTCTTGTTACGATGATTTTCCACTTCACTCTGAAATTCTTTGAACTTTTCAAATGTTTCAGACTTGTGTTTCATTAAGTAGATATACCCATATCTGCTCAAATCATCTGTGAAGGTGAGAAAATAACGATACCCGCCGCGAGCCTCAATATTCATCGGACCATATACATCAGTATGTATGATTTGCAACAAGTCTGTTGCTTGCTCCATTGTTCCGGAGAACGGTGTTTTAGTCATCTTGCCCATGAGGCATGGTCCGCAAGTACCAAGTGATTCATAATGAAGTGATTCCAAAAGTCCATCAGTATGGAGTTTCTTCATGCGCTTTACACCAATATGACCCAAACGGCAGTGCCACAAATAAGTTGCACTATCATTATCAACTCTGCATCTTTTGGCTTCAACATTATGAATATGTGTGTCACTACTATCGAGATTTAACACAAATAGACCACTCTTCAAGGGTGCATGAACATAAAAGATATTACTCATATAAATAGAACAGCCATTATTCTCAGATTTAAATGAATAATCGTCTCGCATCAAACAAGATCCAGATATAATGTTCATGCTCAATGCTGGCACCAAATAACAATTATTCAGGTCTAAAACTAATCCCGAAGGTAGATGTAGAGGTAGCGTGCCGACGGCGATCACATCGACCTTGGAACCATTTCCCACACGCATCGTCACCTCATCCTTAGTCAGTCTTCGCTTAATTCGTAGTCCCCGTTTCGAGTTGCAAATATTAGCAACAGAACCAATATCAAATACCCAGGTGCTACCGCGAGCTCTGGTAAGGTACACATCAATAACATGTATATCACATATACCTTTGTTCACCTTGCCATCCTTCTTATCCACCAAATACTTGGGGCATTTCCACTTCCAGACCAGTCTGTTTGCAGTAGAAGCACTTAGTCTTAGGCTTAGGTCCAGACTTGGGTTTCTTCTCCTGAGCAGCAACTTGTTTGTTGTTCTTCTTGAAGTTCCCCTTCTTCTCCCCTTCACCCTTTTTCTTGAAACTGGTGGTCTTGTTGACCATCAACACTTGATGCTCATTCTTGATTTCTACCTCCGCTGCCTTTAGCATTGCGAAGAGCTCGAGAATTGTCTTATTCATCCCTTTAATATTATAGTTCATCACGAAGCTCTTGTAGCTTGGTGGTAGTGATTGAAGAACTCTGTCAATGACACTATCAACAGGAAGATTAACTCCCAGTTGAGTCAAGTGATTATGATACCCAGACGTTTTGAGTCTATGTTCACTGACAAAACTATTCTCCTCCATTTTGCAGCAATAGAACTTATTGGAGACTTCGTATCTCTCTATCCGGGCATTTTCTTGAAATATTAACTTCAACTCCTGGAACATCTCATATGCTCCATGACGTTCAAAATGTCGTTGAAGTCCCAGTTCTAAGCCGTAAAGCATGGCACACTAAAATATCGAGTAGTCATCAGCTTTACTCTGCCAGACGTTCTTAACATCATCGGCAGCATCTGCAGCAGGCCTGGCACCCAGCGGTGCTTCCAGGATGTAATTCTTCTGTGCAGCAATGAGGATATCCTCAAGTTACAGACCTAGTCGTGTAATTGCTAGCATCATCTTTCAACTTTTCTTTCTCAAGGAACGCATTAAAATTCAACGGAACAACAGGACGGGCCATCTATCTACAATAACATAGACAAGCAAAATACTATCAGGTACTAAGTTCATGATAAATTTAAGTTCAATTAATCATATTACTTAAGAACTCCCACTTAGATAGACATCCCTCTAATCATCTAAGTGATCACGTGATCCATATCAACTAAACCATAACTGGTCATCACGTGAAATGGAGTAGTTTTCAATGGTGAACATCACTATGTTGATCATATCTACTATATGATTCACGCTCGACCTTTCGGTCTCAGTGTTCTGAGGCCATATCTTCATATGCTAGGCTCGTCAAGTTTAACCCGAGTATTCTGTGTGTGTAAAACTGTCTTACACCCGTTGTAGATGAACGTTGAGCTTATCACATCCGATCATCACGTGGTGTCTCGACACGACGAACTTTGGCAGCGGTGCATACTCAGGGAGAACACTTTTACCTTGAAATTTAGTGAGAGATCATCTTATAATGCTACCGTCAAACAAAGCAGAATAAGATGCATAAAGGATAAACATCACATGCAATCAATATAAGTGATATGATATGGCCATCATCATCTTGTGCTTGTGATCTCCATCTCCTAAGCACCGTCATGATCACCATCGTCACCGGCGTGACACCTTGATCTCCATCGTAGCATCATCGTCGTCTCGCTAACTATTGCTTCTACGACTATCGCTACCGCTTAGTGATAAAGTAAAGCAATTACAGGGCGATTGCATTGCATACAATAAAGCGACAACCATATGGCTCCTGCCAGTTGCCGATAACTCTGTTACAAAAAATGATCATCTCATACAATAAATATAGCATCATGTCTTGACCATATCACATCACAACATGCCCTGCAAAAACAAGTTAGACGTCCTCTACTTTGTTGTTGCAAGTTTTACGTGGCTGCTATGGGCTGACCAAGAACTGTTCTTACCTATGCATCAAAACCACAAAGATAGTTCGTCAAGTTAGTGATGTTTTAACCTTCGCAAGGACCGGGCGTAGCCACACTCGGTTCAACTAAAGTTGGAGAAACTGACACTCGCCAATCACCTGTGTGCAAAGCACGTCGGCAGAACCAATCTCGCGTAAGCGTACGTGTAATTTCGGTCTGGGCTGCTTCATCCAACAATACCGCCGAACCAAAGTATGACATGCTGGTAAGCAATATGACTTGTATCGTCCACAACTCACTTGTGTTCTATTCGTGCATATAACATCTACGCGATAACCTGGCTCGGATGCCACTGTTGGGGAACATAGTAATTTCAAAAAAAATTCCTACACACACAGGTTCATGGTGAGGCATAGCAATGAGAGGGGAGAGTGTGTCCACGTACCCTCGTAGACCGAAAGTGGAAGCGTTAGCACAACGCGGTTGATGTAGTCGTATGTCTTCATGATCCGACCAACCCAAGTACCGAATGCATGGCACCTCCGAGTTTTGCACACGTTCAACTCGATGACATCTTGCGAGCTCTGATCCAGCAAAGCTTCATAGGAGAGTTTTGTCAGCACGACGGCGTGGTACGGTGATGATGATGCTACCGACGCAGGGCTTCGCCTAAGCACCGCTATGACATGATCGAGGTGGATTATGGTGGAGGGGGCGCACACGGCTAAGAGATCAATGATCAATTGTTGTCTCTATGGGGGTGCCCCTGCCCCCGTATATAAAGGAGCAAGGGGGAGGAGGCGGCCGGCCAAGGAGGGCGCGCCAAGGGGGGAGTCCTACTCCCGCTAGGAGTAGGACTCCTCCTTTTCCTATTAGGAGTAGGAGAGGGGAAGGAAAGGGAGAGGAGGAGAAGGGGAAGGAAAGGGAGAGGAGGAGAAGGAAAGAGGGGCCCGGCCCCCTTGCCCTAAACCAATTCGGTTTGGGCCTTGGGGGGCGCACCCCACACTCCCCTTGCTGCCCTCTATTTCCACTAAGGCCCATTAAGCCCCCAGGGGGTTCCGGTAACCCCTGGTACTCCGGTATATGTCTGAAACCTTCTGGAACCTTTCCGATGTCCGAACATAGTCGTCCAATATATCGATCTTTACGTCTCGACCATTTTGAGACTCCTCGTCATGTCTGTGATCATATCCGTGACTCCAAATTATCTTCGGTACATCAAAACACAAAAACTCATAATACCGATCGTCACCGAACTTTAAGCGTGCGGACCCTACGGGTTCGAGAACTATGTAGACATGACCGAGACACGTCTCCGGTCAATAACCAATAGCAGAACCTGGATGTTCATATTGGCTCCCACATATTCTACGAAGATCTTTATCGGTCAAACCGCATAACAACATACGTTGTTCCCTTTGTCATCGGTATGTTACTTGCCCGAGATTCGATCGTCGATATCTCAATACCTAGTTCAATCTCGTTAGCGGCAAGTCTCTTTACTCGTTCTGTAATACATCATCCCGCAACTAACTCATTAGTTACAATGCTCGCAAGGCTTATAGTGATGTGCATTACCAAGTGGGCCCAGAGATACCTCTCCGACAATCGGAGTGACAAATCCTAATCTCGAAATACGCCAAATCAACAAGTACCTTCGGAGACACCTGTAGAGCACCTTTATAATCACCCAGTTATGTTGTGACGTTTGGTAGCACACAAAGTGTTCCTCCGGTAAACGGGAGTTGCATAATCTCATAGTCATAGTAACATGTATAAGCCATGAAGAAAGCAATAGCAACATACTAAACGATCAAGTGCTAAGCTAACAGAATGAGTCAAGTCAATCACATCATTCTCCTAATGATGTGATCCCATTAATCAAATGACAACTCATGTCTATGGCTAGGAAACATAACCATCTTTGATCAACGAGCTAGTCAAGTAGAGGCATACTAGTGACACTTTGTTTGTCTATGTATTCACACATGTATCATGTTTCCGGTTAATACAATTCTAGCATGAATAATAAACATTTATCATGATATAAGGAAATAAATAATAACTTTATTATTGCCTCTAGGGCATATTTCCTTCAGCTAG
The DNA here is from genome assembly GCA_034509565.1 of Triticum monococcum. NCBI lineage: Eukaryota > Viridiplantae > Streptophyta > Magnoliopsida > Poales > Poaceae > Triticum > Triticum monococcum. Next base: position 606,808,345 of record CM067841.1, read on the forward strand.
GTGTATTGGGAAAAAGTTAGGAAATAAATATCCTTGATGGGGGAGGCCGAAGGAGAGGATAAGAGTGGATAGAAAGGACGAGACTCATCAAAAGTCACATCCCAAGAAATGTGCATCCACCGACCGACAGGATCCCAACACCGATAGCCCTTGTGCTCATCACTATGACCAAGAAGACACATTCAACAGACTGAGTAGTCAGTTTGGTGTGTTGACGGGGTGGAGGGGGGAAACAAGAGTGTAGCAAACACAACCAAACAAACGAAGCGATGAGTAGTCAAGGGAATGACCAGAAATACGCTCAAGAGGAATGTCATCCTACTAAACAAGGAAGGCTGAATGTTGATGAGGTGGGTGGAAGTAGAAACAACCTCAACCCAGAAGTGTGGTGGAAGAGAGGCAACGATCTTCAACATATGAGCCGCCTCAAGAAGGTGACGATGCTTTGCTCTCAACAACAACATTCTGAGCATCATGTCCATGTTAAGAAAACCGAGCAAGTGTGACTTGCTCAGCAAGGAATCCACACAACAAATGATAGATAAAATCACGGGTAAAAATTGCATGAAAAACACAAATAGGAGTGGAAAACAGGGTATGAAGTATTGCTGCAAATATCTTACAAATAGATAAGACCTCACTACAAGAAGGCATAAAATATATCCATGTGTGTCGAGATATAATATAGCAGCAATAGCCTCCTTTCGAGGCAAAGGGAGCTTGACCCCAAACATCAAGTGAACAAGATCAAAAGGATTTTGAAGTAACACAACTTGTGTTTCCTTTAGGCTAGATGAGACTTAGCAACATAAATCATGATTATGGAAATGGTGGATTATTGGATCATCTGGGATTGGATTAGTAGTAAGGAAATAATGATCCTGGAGTATCACAACTTGTGTTTCCTTTAGGTTAAATGATATAGCTACTTGGATTCTAGGATGGAGACAACTTTGGCACTTGAATTTATGATGTTTTGATCTAATCTTAGTAGCTTGCATGTGCCCCATGTGGATATAATCACGAATACGATACATGTGGACCAGAGTTAATTTTGGTGTCCCTCCCAAGAATGTTATGAGTACAAGATCATCATGGGAGGATGGTTTGGATTAATTTGAAGGAAAGGTAACTGAACCTGTTTGCAAAGCTAACAAACTTGACAGTTTAAAGACACCTCTAGAGACATATCCAAGAATGCCACATCAAACTAACAATGACAGACAAGAGCCACATGAGTGACAAAGACGATGCCACAAAGAGTCGGTAGATGAGGAGAGACGGAGAGACTGGCGACGGTGTTATCAGAGGGAAGGTGAAGCAAGTCAAGCTCCTAGAGGGCCCGGTAGTTATAGCATCGAGGGCCCAGAATAAGTAGAGCATCCGTGTGAGGATCCTAATCAAAACAAGAGGTAAAGTCAAGAATGACCCTACAACTAGAGTCAACAATCTAACCACCTGGAATGACCTGCATGGATCGAGGAACATGAGCAAAACTAGGAACATGAAAAGACGAAGTGCTAAGAGTTTTGACTATCGATTGTGATGGAAGTTCCTAAAACATGAACATGAGAATCTGGAGGTCGAATGGCCAACAAACTGGAAGAACTAGATGACGAAGCACCAGGCGGTGAAACTAGAAGTGGCCGTCGACGTCGTGCAATTTTTGTTCCTCGCCGACCTGGCTTGGCGTCCTTACCTTGTATGCGGGTTATGTGTCACGGACTTGATGTCGCATTCTACGTTCCGTTGTTGGGGGCCCTTGGCCCCGACGACAGGTAGCGTCGTGCACACATCATGTGGGTTAGACATTGCGGTGCCGACTGCCCTTGCTCCTGCTCCGCCGATAGGTGGTGCCCGAGCGTTCAGCTATGGCGGTGCCCAGCGAGGGAAGACGGGTTGTGGGATCGAGGAAGCACACAAAGCAACCTGTAGCCAAGCAAAGGATGCCCAACCGGCCTGGCATGGAGCGGAGAGTGCACGAGGGGTGTGGGGGAAGTGGTGCAAATGTCGTCGGGAGCGGACTGCCGCCGCCGTCAGATTTTGACCTGGAGTCGAGCGGTGAGGGGATGATGATAGGGAAAGCGAGGAAGGCAGGAAGAGCGCACTTGGAGGAGAAACACATCATCCACCCTATGCATGTGCTTCAGCCGCGATGGTGGACGGTTGTGGGGAAATCCAAGGTCTGCACATGGATCTACTACTCGGGATGGCATGACATGGTTTTTGTGCAGTGAGGTACCAAAACTATTGTGTTGTGCGGGTGAGTTTGGAGAGATAGAAGTCGTGTTGCACTCTAGTCTAGGCCTTCAACTGTACCAAGTGCAACTTATTTACAGTTTCTATTCTGTCAAGCTTAAGGCTTTCTCTGAACCAAATCTAGCCTGAGAAACCCAACCTAGATATAAAAGTTCTGATAGCATGGACTTATATCGATGTGCTTAACTTATGGAATTGTAAGAGCACCGCTTAAGCACCAACAACTTTTGCCTCGAATAAAGCCCAACATGAGATTGTGTGAGTGAATCATTTTACATCCTTAAGCCCCAACATGCGCCAAGTTGGGTGGATCCATACGGGAGTTGTTTTGAAGAGTTATGATGTGGTCTGGTGGTGATGTAGAAGTGATATTCAGGAGATAGTCAAAGATTTTTGGTGGATTATGTGATTTTAGGTCTGGTTGAGCATGGTGATTATTATATTGGTGGATAAACATATCTTTAATTAATCTTGGAACAATTTGGATTTAGTTAGGTGATTGTGAGCTTGAACTAAATTTCACAATGGATAAGTAACTTCAGTAGTACATATAAAAAGATCCATAGTCCGTCAATAGAACTTGGTGGTTTATATTGGAATTAGATACCAATGAATTTGGAGTTTATTTGAATCATGGTTATGATGTTGGTGGATTGCTTTGTGTTAAATTCACACTTTTGGAGATTACTAAAGTTGGAGAACTTTAGGGTGTAGTATGGTCAACCTTGGATATATATCAGATTTATATAGGTTAGATGAGAGTTTGCAGCTTCAATCATGATTATGATAATTGGTGGATTATTGGAGCATCTGGGATTGGATTAGTAGTAAGGAAACAAGGATCTTCAAGTAACACAACTTGTGTTTCCTTTAGGCTAGATGGGACTTAGCAACATCAATCATGATTATGCAAATGGTGGATTATTGGAGCATCTGGGATTGGATTAGTAGTAAGGAAACAAGGATCTTGGAGTAGCACAACTTGTGTTTCCTTTAGGTTAAATGATATAACTACTTGGGCGGGGATAACGCTGGCACTCAGATTTGTGATGTTTTGATCTAAGCTTAGTAGCTTGCATGTGCCCCATATGGATATAATCATGAATACGATACATGTGGATCAAAGTTGTTGGACGTAGGTGATTTTGGTGTCCCCAAGAATGTTATGAGTACACGATCATCATGGGAGGATGGTTTGGATTAGTTCGGAGGAAAGGTAACTTAACCTGTTTGCAAAGCCGACAAACTTGACTGTCTAAAGACACACCTCTAGAGACATATCCAATAAGGCAACATCGAATGAAGGATGATAGACGAGAGCCACATGAGTGACCAAGACAATGATGCCACAAAGAGTCGGTAGATGAGGAGAGATGGAGAGACTAGCGACGGTGTCATCAGAGGGAAGGTGAAGCCGGTCAAGCTCCTAGAGGGCCTGGGAGTTATAGCGTCGAGGGCCCACAGCAAGTAGATCATCTGTGTGAGGATCCTAATCAGAACAAGAGTTAAAGTTAAGAATGACCCTACAACCAGAGTCAACAATCTAACCACCTGAAATGAGCTGCATGGATCGAGGAACATGAGAAAAACTAAGAACATGAAAAGACGAAGTGCTAAGAGTGTCGACTATCGACTGTGAGGGAAGTTCCTAAGAACATGAACATGGGAATCTGGAGGTCGAATGGCCAACAAACTGGAAGAACTAGACGACGAAGCACTAGGCGGTGAAACTAGAAGTGGGTGTCGAAGTCATGCAATTTGTGTTCCTCGTCGACCTGGCTTGGCGTCCTTCCCTTGTATGCGGGTTATGTGTCACGGACTTGATGTCGCATTCTACGTTCCTTGTTGGGGGCCCTTGGCCCCGGCGACAAGTAGCGTCATACGTGCACACATCATGTGGGTTAGACATTGCGGTGCCGACTGCCCTTGCTCCTGCTCCGCCGATAGGTGGTGCCCGAGCGTTTGGCTATGGTAGCGCCCAGCAGGGGAAGACGGGTTGTGGGATCGAGGCAGCACACAAAGCAACTTGTAGCCAAGCAAAGGATGCCCAACCGGCCTGGCATGGAGCGGAGAGTGCACGAGGGGTGTGGGGGAAGCAGTGAAAATGTCGTCGGGAGCGGACTGCCACCACCGTCAGATTTTGACCTAGAGTCGAGCGATGAGGGGATGATGATAGGGAAAATGAGGAAGGCAGGAAGAGGGCACTTGGAGGAGAAACACATCATCCACCCTATGTCAGCCGCGATGGTGGACGGTTGTGGGGAAATCCGAGGTCTGCACGTGGATCTACTACTTGGGATGGCATGACATGGTTTTTGTGAAGTGAGGTGCCACAACTATTGTGTTGTGTGGGTGAGTTTGGAGAGATAGAAGTCGTGTTGCACTCTAGTCTAGGCCTTCAACTGTACCAAGTGCAACTTATTTAGAGTTTCTGTTCTGTCAAGCTTAAGGCTTTGTCTGAACCAAATCTAGCCCGAGAAACCCAACCTAGCTATAAAAGTTCTGATAGCATGGACTTATATCGATGTGCTTAACTTATGGAATTGTAAGAGCACCGCTTAAGCACCAACAACTTTTGCCTCAAATAAAGTCTAACATGAGATTGTGTGAGTGAATCATTTTACATCCTTAAGCCCCAACATGCGCCAAGTTGGGTGGAGCCATACGGAAGTTGTTTTGAAGAGTTATGATGTAGTCTGGTGGTGATGTAGAAGTGATATTCAGGAGATAGTCAAAGATTTTTGGTGGATTATGTGATTTTAGGTCTGGTTGAGCATGGTGATTATTATATTGGTGGATAAACATATCTTTAATTAATCTTGGAACAATTTGGATTTAGTTAGGTGATTGTGAGCTTGAACTAAATTTCATGATGGATAAATAACTTCAGTAGTACATATAAAAAGATCCATAGTCCGTCAATAGAACTTGGTGGTTTATATTGGATTTAGATACCAATGAATTTGGAGTTTATTTAAATCATGATTATGATGTTGGTGGATTGATTTGTGTTAAAATTCACACTTTTGGAGATTGCTGAAATTGGAGAACTTTAGGGTGTAGTATGACCAACCTTGGATGTATATCAGATTTATATAGGTTAGATGAGAGTGTGCAGCTTCAATCATGATTATGATAATTGGTGGATTATTGGAGCATCTGGGATTGGATTAGTAGTAAAGAAACAAGGATCTTCAAGTAACACAACTTGTGTTTCCTTTAGGTCAAATGATATAGCTACTTGGATTCTAGGATGGAGATAACTTTGGCACTCGGATTTGTGATGTTTTGATCTAAGCTTAGTAGCTTGCATGTGCCCCATTTGTATATAATCATGAATACGATACATGTGGTCAGAGTTGTTAGACGTAGGTGATTTTGGTGTCCCTCCCCAAGAATGTTATGAGTACAAAATCATCATGGGAGGATGGTTTGGATTAATTCGAAGAGATGGCAATTTTGATGGTATATGATAACCTTGTGGGAGTTGGTCCATTTGAGCCTCATAGCAATTAGTATCAGAGAAAGTTTATGTGTTTTATGGCAACCTTAAGTCTCACCAAGCCATGACTTGGTCAAGCCATGATAACATAGCTGGATATGTAGTAAGGATATGGCCCTTGGACTAACCCTTATACTCCACCTATTTGATGAACATCATGACCATGTTTATGAGTTCTTGGACTAGTTTGTGGTTATCATCATTGATGACCTCTTGGTCTATTCTCCCTCTGAGGAACATCATAAGCAACACCTGAGAATGATTTTGGATAACTTAAAGAGCCCTAGTTATATGCCAAGTTCAAGAAGTATGAAATTTGGCTAAAAGAAGTAGGGTTCCGAGGACGTGTTTTTTCCATGGAAGGTTTGTCAATAGACCCATCAAGGATAGAATCTGTAACCAACTTTTAGGCGAAACAAATGTGAAGTCGGAAGTTCCATCGGACTTAAGAGTTATTATCGCAAATTTGTGAAGACTTTCAAGCATCGCCGATGACTTAACTCTTGAAGAAAGATAAGAAGTTTGAATGAAGGCCCAAGTGTGTAGTGAGCTTTCAAGAGTTTAAGTAGAGGTTAACCATTGATCCATCCTTAGCCACCCTAGATATTTATACGAGTTTTGAAGTTATTGTGATGCATCTAAGCATGCACTCCATTCCGTCTTGATGCAAGAAGGAATCTTCGCCTATCTATCAAAGCAACTACGGCCTCATGAAGAGAACATCCCTACCATGATTTGGAAATAGCAGCAGTAGTGCATGCTATAAGTATGTCTTCTTCTATATGATCAACCAATATGTCGTCGGTATCCATTACAATCCTGATAAGGCCAATTGGCAGTGGATACCCTCAGCAGGAAGTCGTGTCCCTGTTTTGCCTTGACCAAGCAGAGCAACTAGTGCTACATGACGGCTTCGAGAAGTTTGGTGTAGAGCTAGTCAATAGTGTCTATCTCGCTAACTTCGAGATTAGACCCACTCTTAGGATGAATCAAGAAGTATAGAAGAAATCAATGAAATGATCAAGCATGGGAAAGCCTTGCATTCTCAGAAGACAAGCAATGTGTTATTTGGTTTGGAGGTCGCATGTGCATACCTAAACCAAGAAGGTTTGAAGAAGTGGAATCTACAAGAAGCACGCCGTCATCGATGAACCAGAGACCCTAGCGCATGGCGGAGCCGTATTGTGTGGCGCTCTTGCTGTCTCAAAAGATGTTTGAAGCTAAGTGTGAAGCATGTCTGCATGAGTTTTTTCTAGAACAATAAGGAAGGAGTAGGTTTCGCATATTTGCAGGATATGCGACAACCCGCCGGGCAACGCGGTCACACTCGCGTGAACCCGCATGCACAAAGTTGTTGCCTATGGGAGAATTAGCGAGTTTTTTGCAGGGTGGACTAGCGACTTAGCTGGCAGTCCTATCCCTCTTGCACCCTTACCAATGTCAAATTAAGTCCATGAATCTATCAGGGTCATAATTGACCATTCCCTAACCTTGGCATCCTCAACCCATTACTTAACACCAAAGACATTTGCAAGCCAACTCCTCTTCCAGATTTGAAGTCCCCACAAAGTTCCCAAGAAGGTTGTTGCAGATAAAGGTACAAAGTTGACCTTCAAACCTGGAAGAGATTCCAAGAAGCTTTTAAAATCAAGTCATCCATCAAACGGGGCCTCTGCAAAGAAAACCACACATCCACCCCCACCCCTAACCAACTTACTGCAAAATCTCAACTGTTGTACTTGCTAAAGCTATATGTCAGAAGTTATGCCATTGAGTGCCTCGGTTGAGTGAAGAAATCTCATTGAAGAGCAAGCAACTTGAAGTGAAGACTGTCATTGAGCAATCTTTCTAAGCAACCTCACCCTGTGTTTTGTATCACATCACTTAAGATAATGTAGATCAAAATTTTGGACCCAACTTTTAAAATATCAATCACGGGGGAGTATATACCATCCGGTGGACTCTATACTAGCATCATTCTTAAGGAAAGTTCTGTCCAATTGTTCAAATTGTATACGCCTAACACCAAAATACATTCAAGATGCAAAGGCAAACATATTTAACTTTACCAGGTGCAACTTAATCAGAGTTTCTCCTCACTCAAGCTTAAGCCTTTCTCTAAACCAAACCTAGCCCAAGAAAACCCAGCCTAGCTATCAAGGTTGTGATAGGACAGACTTATAGCAATGTGCTTAACTTACGGAACTGCAAGAGCACCGCTTAAGCACCAACAACTATTGCTTGAAATAAAGCCCAACATGAGATAGTGATTGTATGAGTCAATCATGTTACATCCTTAAGCCCGCAACACACACCTAGTTGGGTGGTGTCATACTTAAGTTGTTTTGAGGAGTTATGATTGGAAAATAGTTTGTTGGTAATGTAGATGTGATCTTGAGAAGATAGTCAAAGATGTTCGGTGGATTATGAGATTTTAGGTATAGTAGCAGAGCATGGTGATTATTATATTTATGAATAACAATATCTTTAATTAATCTTGAAACAATTTAGATTTAGTTAGGTGATTTTGAATTTGTGATTTTGAACCAAATTTCATGGTGGATTACGAGATTTTAGTTGGATTTAGTTGCGTGATTGTGATCTCGAGAAGATAGTCAAACTTGTTCGGTGGATTATGAGATATTAGGTATAATAGGTGAGCATGATGATTATTACATCGGTGGATAAACAGATCTTCAATTAATCTTTGAACAATTTGGATTTAGTTTGTGCGATTGACCTTGGACCAAATTTCATGGAGAATTGTGAGATTTTAGGTGGATTTAATTTGGTGATTGTGATCTTCAGAAGATAGTCAAAGATGTTTATTGGATTATAAGATTTTAGGTCTAGTAGGCGAGGATGATGATTATTATATTAGTGGATAAATAGATCTTCAATTAATCTTGGACAATTTGGATTTAGTTAGGTGATTGTAATTTTGATGCAAATTTCATGGTAGATTATGAGATTTCAGGTAGATTTTGGTTCATATGACTTTTGAGGATGTAGTCAAAGATGTTTGGTGGATTACGAGATTTTAGGTTTAGTAGGTGAGCATGATGATTATTGCACTGGTGCATAAATAGATCTTTAATTAATCTTGGAACAATTTGGGCTGAGCTTTTAAGCACAGGAAGCAGAATCGCACAATAGTCACTTAACACTTGAGGATCTCGAAGATTCATGGGATAGAGACATAACACTATTCCAAAAAGACCGCCACACTTTGGCCTATGACTTTAAGCAGTATGAAGTGCTGAAACAAAACCCATTCTGGTGTGACATGATGGAAAGCTATGGAGTCTGAACAACTACAGAACTGACGTCTTCCAAGCACTTGGTGTTGTGGAAGGTATCCTGGAACATACCTTATTTAAGGGAACATACTACTGTATTTCCCTACTTGGGAGGGTTTGTTTTGGGAGAAGGCTTCAGGTTTTGAGGAATCAATCAAGTACAAAAAGCTGACAAATGCACAACGTTCTAGGACTAATCAAATCCCCAACATAAAATTTACCCTATTGCTCGCCATGATGGCAATCTTGTCAGCGCGCTTGCCACCGTGTACCTCTGGCTACACAGCCTTCCGCCACGTACGCCTGGGAGAGTCCCAAAGCGACACGTTGGTGGATGTGCTGGAGCGCAGGTACAGAGTGGAAGCTTGCCGCGGCAAGTGCCTTGTCGCGGTCGTTGTCTTGTCGCGTCCGGGAGCTTGTCGCTCACCGGGCCTTGCCGGGTTGCGTGGTGCACCGCGGCAAGTTCCTTGAGATGCCTTGGTTGGCCTTCCCGGCAAGCTCCTCTTGCCGGGGTCTTGTCTCCTTCCCGGCAAGCTCCTCTTGCCGGGGTCTTGGATACTTTGTTCTTGAATGGCTCCAAAAGGGACCACGGAGGACCTTGGCGGTCACCCAGCAAGCCTTGCCGCGGAACGCTGCGACTGCCCGTGCACAAGTTCGGGATACTAAGGTACCCCTACTTTAGTACACCGACAGGAGCCCCTGGGCTTGGGCCATACACGGTGCCGAGCGCTGTTGGGCCAGGCCCAAAACAGGGCACGGGCACGCGCGGCCTAGGTTATGCCGTATCTTACTCCGCATCCACCGCGCCCTCCCCGAACGGCACGCGTCGAACGCGGCGTCGTGGGAGAGATCATGGGCAGTTTCTTTATTAGGAAAGGCGAAACGTCCGCCACCTCCCCCTTTATAAGCAAGGAAAGCAGGGGTAGTGCACCCACTCGCCCCCTTTCCACTCCAATCTCAGAAACCTCCGCCCCGCCTCCGTCTTCTCAAAGCAGCAAGAGAGCAGCGCCCTGCCCCCCCCCATCGCTACCAGCACCACCAACGCCGTCGGCCTCCTCTACCACCTCCGCCATGGCTCCGAAAGCCAACAAGGGGAAAGCCGTGAAGTCGACCAAGGCGCAGCGGCTTGCAGCGCCGCGGAAGGAGTGGGCCATCTTCCACCCCAAGCTTGACGCGAAGGAGTTGAGGGAGTACTACTACCTCTTCTGGTCGACGGAGACGCGAGCGCACCCGAGCACGAAGGTACTCCCGGCCTCCGCTCATAAAATGGCTCCACACGGCTACCCCTTCTTCGCCGTGTTCTTCTACTGCGGGCTCTGCCCGCCCTTCTCGGAGTTCTTTTGCGACATCATGAATACCTATGGCCTCTGCCTCCTTGATTTCACTCCCAATGCCGTCCTGACCATGGCAATTTTCGCACACCTTTGCGAAAACTTTGTCGGAGTCCACCCAAATGTAGCCCTCTTCCGCCATTTCTTCATGCCCCGAGTAGAGAGAGGAGAGCCTCTATCCGGCGGAATCGCTTGGATCTTAAGGGCCGGCAAGAAAGACTCGTATCTGGAGGGCGAGTTCCGCGGCAAGTGGGGGGAGTGGAGAGCAGATTGGTGTTGGATAGTTGAGGAGAACCCGCAGCCATTTACCGCCCGGCGCCAAGTAGCAGCAGCGACTGGAGCGACGTGGCCCCGGAGGACAGCAGGCTGAGGATTGCCGTCACCAGGATCCAATGCCTCAGGCTTGCCGGACTCACTGTAGGCGCCGTTGGCGCAGACTTCCTTCGCCGCTGCATCGCCCCCCTGCAGGAACGGAGGAGGCCCGCCTGGGAGTTCAAGAACGCGGCGGATATCATGAGGCTGCGCCCGGGTCTCAATTATAATTTCACCATCTTGGAGCTCAACGCAATGCTGCAGGAGCTCTTCAAGTATGATCCTGACCACCCAGAAGTCTTTAGGTTGCCGCAGGGCATCGTCCCGTTGTGCAACAACTCTGCGCTCGACCGCATCAGGGCAATGATGCCGCTGTGCGACTCACATGGAATCATGCCAACTTGGCAGGAGCCTGAAGACGACGTCGTGCAGCAGTTCTTTGACAACTTGGTGGAAGTGCCGATCCGCCCCGACGAGAAGGATGGCCTCACTCGCGACACCACCGAGGCAGAGTTGAAGCGCATCGCCACCAGGCTGGAAGAGGCGGCGGCAGCTGCAGCGGCAGGTGAGTTCGGATTCACCTTGGAGGAGGCAGCGGCAGCAGAGGCGGCAAACCGTGCCGAGCGAGAGGAGCTTGCCGGCAAGAAAGAGCTTGCCCGGCAAGAGGAGCCTGCCGGCAAGAAAGATCTTGCCGGGCAAGGGGAGACTGTCGGCAAGAAAGAGCTTGCCGGGTGTGACGCCGAGCCGAGCGAGCCCGCCGAGGAGACGAGCGGCTCGTTGGATATCAACTCCTCCTCCTCCTCGTCTTCAGACAGCACGCCGCTAGCAGAGCCTCCATCTCCACCAAGAAGGCGTCTCCGCAAAGTCGGGGACGTGGCGAGGTGGCAGGCGAGTCGACAGTCGCCGCGTCGCGCGACACGCTCCACCGCGGCAACCACCGTTGCCGCGGGAGCGCCCCACGCTGCTGCGACAACTGGAGCAGGGTCTTTCCGGACCACCGCTTCTGCTCCCGCCAAGCGGCCAAGGGAACCCACTCCTCCATCTTCCCGCGTCGGACGCGAGCCAGACTTTGACTTCTCTGCGTTCAGCTCCGAGGAGGAAGAAGAAGAAGAGTAAGATCCTCTTGTCGCACTTGCAGTTCTTCAATCCTTGCTGTTTTTGTCTTGCATCTCACTTGTTTTACTCCGAACCTGCTCGTTTTCAGGACTCTGGCTCAGAGGGCAGCAAAGAGAGCCAAGGCGCCGGTGATTGTCATCGAGGACGAACCCACCGCGTCAGCAGGGGACGCGCCCGAGACAACCTTGCCGGACCCGGCGACTGATCTCCAGAGCAGCCCCCAGCGTAAGTATCTTGTTTGCTTTTCGCTGTTGGGCGCGCACGTAGATTCTTGCTTTGCTGATATCTGTTTGCTGACTTGTGCAGGAGCAGAGCAGCCCCACCAGGAGAGCCCGGAGGCCGCCCCCGAGGCGCCAAGGGAGAGTTCTCCGGCAAGGGAGAGGTCCCCGGCAAGGGAGAGCTCTCCGGCAAGGGAGATGTCTTCGGCAAGGGAGGGGTCTCCGGCAAGGGACAGCACCGGCGGCCCCCCGGCGACAGAGACCACGAGTGCAGAACCTGGCACAGGTACTCTCCTTGCCCCAAAACTTCCCTTGGCTTCTTCTTTCTTTTTCTTGGATATTTGCTTGACTCTTCTCCCCTTTTCCGGCTGTCAGGTCCATCTGCTGCCGAGCCGATGGAGACCGAAGCTGCCGCTGACAACGCCGTTGTCGCCAAGGAATTGGCCGGCGCCGACAAGCCTACCTGCGAAGAGGCCACCAGGGCTGCCGCTGCAGAAGCAGGCGGAGGATCTGGCGATCGTACTGACGACCCAGAGGCCGCAAGAGCGCCAGGCGCTGCACCGACTGCCGATCCCTCCGCCGCTGCCGCAGCACCAGGCTCCGAGGAGCCCCATCCTGGCGTCTATTTGAAGGCCGGTGACGACATCTTCATCAACCTCCCCTGGGCGTCAAGCTCCAGGGCGCCGGTCGAGGGAGAAATCTTGGACGGAGAAGTGCTTGCCTCCGCCGGGCTGGCGCTTGTCGACGCGCCAAGCAGCAGCAGCGGTGAGCCTGAGGAGGAGCGGCTGCTGCGGAAGCTGGTGTCGCTCTACCGCGCCCGGCAAGCCAAGTTAGAATCTCGTGAAGCGCTTGTCGCCAAGGCGGGAGTCGACATCGAGAAGCGCGCGGAGGAGCTCCAGGGTCAAAATCAAGAAACTCTCCGGTCCTTGGCAGCGGAGCGGGAGCAGCTTGCCGAGGAGCAGAGGGCCTTCCTCCTCGAGAAGGCAGAAGTCGAAGAGCAACAAAGGCTTGCCGCTGAGAAGCTGTCCGTGCAGGAGGGCAAGCTGCAGCGGAAAGTCGATCTTGACAGCCATGAGGAGGAGCTTGCCGCGCGTGAGCGAACGGTTGGCGGAGCTCTCAAACAAGCCGAAGACGTTGCCGCAGCTGCCGAGGCCGCCAAGAAAGAGCTGGAGATAAAGGTTGTGCAGCTGGAGGCGGATCTCAAGGCGAGCGGCGACGATCTTGCCGCGCTCAAGCTTGAGCGCGAGAAGGACGCCGTCAGCTACTCGGAGCTGCAGACCCGCCTCGCCGAGAAGGGCAAGGAGCTTGACGCCGCCAAGGATTCCAATGCAGACCTGGAGTTGAAGTTGATCACTTTGACCAAGACATTGGACGGCGCCAAGGAGCAGGAGACGGCCCTGAAGGAAGAAGTCAAGGCCGGCAAGGCGCTGCTAGCGAGCGCTGCCGCCGCCCAGAGCACATTCTGAGAGAATGTGGAGCACTGGACGGAGGGGCTCGTGGATGTTGCCGCCGACATTGACAAGGAGTTGGCGCAGCTGGGAATGGGGGATCTCGGGTATTCCTCTGACAAGCACCTCCAACCCAGTGCCAAGCTCACTTCATTCTTCAAGGGCGTGGCGACGGCACTCCGGCGACTCCGAGAAGGGATCCCGAAGCAGCTTGCCGACGAGTCGCGCAAGATCTGCGCGGGAGCTCTTCAGAAGGTGCTGATGAAGGTGGCGTTCCGCAATCCGGGCCTCAACCTCACCAACGTGCTCAGGTCCTTGACACCGGATGCTGATCTGGAGGCGCTCAAGACGCTTGTCGCACCCATCGTGGACAGGGTGAGCGGGATCAAGCGGGTCGAGGGTGATCGCGTAGACTAGGCTGCCCATTTTATTCTTTCCTTGTCGCTGCTATTCATGTTATAAGAACATTCTGTTAGAGCTGCCACAAGCTTATCTTGTAATATAACTTTATTCTGTGTAATGATTGCAATGTTATTTCCTTTACTTGCTTCCTTCCTTTGTATGTTTTTACCCTACGCTTTTAGGGAACTTGCCGGCGCAGGCACCTTTGCCGCGAGCGCTGAGTGCGGGACGTCAGCAGCCTGCTGGCGGTGCCGCTGCCGACAAGAAACCTTGTCGCAGAGCTAGTCGCAGAGCTAGTCGCAGCTCACTTAAGTTGTTGAGCGGACTCGAAACAACAGTAAGGGCGCAACTAGCTACGAGTTGGTTCCTCCGCGCACAGGTTTTCCATACAAAGTACGGTCGTTCAAGGAAGATAACTTAAAAATTTTAAGGGAATCTGATTGCTCAAACTTTGGCAACTTATCTCTTCTGTTGTTTGCTTCCCGGCAAGGCGAAACCTTCTTGAATGACGCCTGGTCCGTACCGTATCTTCTCCTTTCCCCCCCGGCAAACTTGTGTGCGAGGGAACCTTCCTTTCCTTGAGAAAAAAGAAAGAGGAGAAAATAAAGATATGGAACCTTATGGCTCGTTGTTGCTTACTGGGGTAAGTGCTGCACAAAGTGTCAGATAACACATGCAAATAATAAAAAGTATGAAATCGACAAGGTGTGTGGAGCACATGATCTTTATGCATGGGGTCTGCGCCTGGCTTTGTACAAAGGATTACATGCAACAGCGGCAAGACTTGTACAAAAGGTGGTTGCCGGAATGGGTTCCGACAACCGCGCCCTACGGGTAAAACTTGCGAAGATGCTCAATATTCCAGGAGTTGCTCACTGGGATGCCATCTTCGGTCTCCAGGCGGACAACGCCAGGCCTAGTGACTCGTTTCACCCGGTAAGGGCCTTCCCACTTCGGCGTCAACTTGTTGGAATTCTTGGCGGACTGAACGCGCCGAAGAACAAGGTCGCCTTCCTCGAGACTTCTGGCGTTAACTTTGCGGCTATGGTAGCGGCGCAAAGCTTGCTGGTAGCGAGCAGCTCGCACAGCAGCCTGAAGACGGTCCTCCTCAAGGAGCAGCGCGTCATCTTGCTGCAGCTGCTCTTGCTCAAGCTCATCGTAAGCGAGCACTCGAGGCGACCCGTATACGAGTTCCGTGGGGAGAACTGCCTCTGCTCCATAGACTAGAGCGAAAGGTGTCTGGCTAGTGGCTCGATTTGGCGTTGTCCTGATCGACCAAAGAACCACTGGCAGCTCCTCGATCCAGTTTCTTCCGCACTTGTGCAGCCTGTCGAAAGTCCTGGTCTTGAGCCCGCGCAGCACTTTAGCATTTGCCCTCTCCGCTTGACCATTGCTTCTCGGGTGAGCAACAGAAGTGAAGCAGACCTTGGCGCCAAGATCTTGGACGTACTGCATGAAGGTGCGGCTCGTAAATTGCGTACCATTGTCGGTAATTATCCTGTTAGGGATCCCGAAACGGCAAACAATCGACCTGAAGAACTTGACTGCTGACTGTGCTGTCACCTTCCTCACTGGATCCTCTTCCGGCCACTTTGTGAACTTGTCGATTGCAACGTACAAGTACTCAAAGCCCCCAACAGCTCAGGGAAAGGGGCCGAGGATGTCGAGCCCCAGACCAAAAATGGCCAGGATAAAGGGATCGTCTAGAGAGCTTGAGCTCGCTGGTGTATCTGCTTGGAATGGAACTGGCACGCTTCACACTTGGTTACTTGTGCAGTTGCATCTTGGAGGGCTGTCGGCCAGAAGAAACCTTGCCGGAATGCTTTGCCGCAAGTGCTCTTGCGCCAATGTGGTGACCACATATGCCTCCATGTATCTCTGCCAACCGCTTTTGTCCATCTTCCCAGGGAATACACTTCAATTTCACACCGTTGAGTCTTCTTCTACACATTGTGTTATCGACAAACTGGTACAT
This sequence comes from Triticum monococcum, assembly GCA_034509565.1. Taxonomy (NCBI): domain Eukaryota; kingdom Viridiplantae; phylum Streptophyta; class Magnoliopsida; order Poales; family Poaceae; genus Triticum; species Triticum monococcum. The sequence continues at coordinate 606,824,207 of CM067841.1, forward strand.
ACTAGACTGCCAGGCTATTCTTTCCGCTTCTTCTTGCTCTTCGGGAAGTTCTCCCGTCTGAAGGAAACGGACAATCTGCTGTGCCCATGTTGGAGCTTGCGGCTCGACAACAAGGACTAAAGGCATATCTGCTGCTGCGGGAACATCCGCTTCTACGGCAAGAGCCTGCGGCTCTGCCGGAGCTTGACATTCCCCGGCAAGCTTGCCAGAGCAAGACTTGTCGGGAGCGTCTGCTTCGACGGAACAAACCCTAGGGCTTGCCGGAGCAGACTGCTCCTCAGCACTCTTGGTGTTGATCTTGGGGACCTTCTTGGCGGCGGCTTCGGGAAGCTCTGCCGGAAAATAGTCACCAGAAATCAACTTCCTCTTCTTGCCCTATCCAATTGACGGTGTTACGGACGGTTGCGTCAGCTTGAGCACAAAAATCCCTGGTTCCACAGGTAACTTAAGTGCGGCGCACTTTGACAGGCCATCGGCAATGTCGTTCTGAGCTCTTGGGACATGCTCCATCTGCAGGCCGTCAAAGTGCTCTTCTAGCTTTCTCACTTCGTCAATGTAGGCTTCCATCAACGGACTCTGATAATTCTTGTTTACTTGGCGGACGACAAGCTGCGAGTCACCCCTGACAATGAGCTTCTTAATCCCAAGGTCTGCCGCAATCCTGAGACCGGCAAGCAAGCCTTCCTACTCTGCAGTATTGTTTGTCGCTTGCTCCTTGGGAAAGTGCATCTGGACTACGTACTTGAGGTGCTCTCCGGTGGGTGCGACAAGCAGCACGCCAGCACCGGCGCCTTGCAGCGAGAAGGCACCGTCAAAGTACATGAGCCACTCTTTACTTGCTTCCTTGACGGGGATGCTTGTCTCTGGAATTTCTTCATCTGGCGTTGGCGTCCACTCTGCTATGAATTCTGCCAATGCTCTACTTTGGATAGTTGATGTACTCTCAAACTTGAGGCCAAAGCTTGACAGTTCCAGTGCCCACTCGACAATCCTGCCTGTCGCTTCTGGATTCCGCAGTATCCTCTTCAGCGGAAAGCGAGTGACGACTGTGATCTCATGTGCTTGGAAATAATGGCGCAGCTTTCTCGAGGCCATGAGGAGGCCGAAAAGCAATTTCTGCACACCAGAGTACCTTGACCTAGCCCCTTGAAGAAGGGAACTAACAAAGTAAACTGGGCGCTGCACCATTCTCTTCTGTATCTCTTCGTGCATCTGCACAGATCCATCCTTGTCGGGACCAGAGCTTGTCGGGGAAGCCCCCTGCTTATCGCTGGATGCGCTTGCCGCGGTTGCTGGCTCATCGTCTGCCTCCCTCTCCGCCACTAACGCAGCACTAACCACTTGATTGGTTGCCGCTATATACAGCAGCAACTTCTCTTGCGGCTTAGGTGCGACAAGTGTTGGAGTAGAGGACAGGTATTTCTTCAAGTCCTGCAGCGCAGCCTCCGCTTCCGGAGTCCATTTCATTGGACCTGCCTTCTTCAAAATTTTGAAAAACAGCAGGGTGCGCTCAGCAGACCGAGAAATAAACCTGCTGAGAGCAGCCACGCAACCGGCAAGCTTCCGTACATCCTTGACGCGCTTTGGTGCTTCGATCTCCTCAATGGCCTTGATCTTGTCGGGATTGGCTTCAATTCCCCGCTGAGACACAAAGAACCCGAGAAGCTTGCCGGAGGGGACTCCAAACACACACTTCTCGGGGTTGAGCTTGAGGTTGATTTTGCGCAGATTTGCAAACGTCTCTTCTAAAACTTGAATCAGAGTTGTCCTGTCCTTGCTCTTGACCACTATATCATCCATGTAGGCCTCCACATTTCTGTGTATTTGCGGCTTAAGAGCGACATGGACTACTCTTGCAAATGTTGAACCAGCATTCTTTAATCCGAAGGGCATCCGTATGAAACAGTACGTGCCACATGGAGTAATGAATGCGGTTTTCTCCTCATCTTCTTCTGCCATGAAGATTTGATGGTATCCTGAGTATGCGTCAAGAAATGAAAGCAATTCACATCCGGCCGTGGAGTCAACAATCTGGTCAATGCGCGGTAAGGGAAATGGGTCTTTGGGACAAGCTTTATTAACATCAGTGAAATCGATACAAAGCCTCCATTTCCCGTTTGCCTTGCGCACGACTACAGGATTGGCCAACCACGTGGGATGGAGCACTCCTCTGACAAGGCCTGCTGCTTCCAACTTCTTGATTTCTTCTGCTATGAATTCTTGGCGCTCCACTACTTGCTTTCTGACCTTCTGTTTGACGGGCCGTGCATGAGGACAAACGGCAAGGTGGTGCTCAATTACTTTCCTGGGAACACTGGGGATGTCAGACGGTTGCCACGCAAACACGTCGACATTCGCCCACAGGAAAGCAATGAGCGCGCTTTCCTATTTAGGGTCGAGAGTGGCACTGATGGTGAAGGTACCACCAGTGCCGTCCTCCTTGGCGGACACCTTCTTAGTATGTGGCGGAGCTGCCATTGCCTTCTTACACTTGCCGGTGGAGCTCGATGGTGCGTCCTCGACGGTAGCGCAGCACTCCGAAAAGGTGCGCTTGCCGGAGTGGGCATCAGAGCTCTTGCCGGACTTGGTCTTCTTCTTCCCCCTGGGAGCTTCAGCGGCAAGTGACTTGCGATCTGTTGCGGCAGCTGCTTCCCGGTAGATCTTGTCGGCGCAGATAAGGGCATCCTTCTTGTCGCCTGGGACAGAGATGACGCTTATCGAGCCTGGCATCTTGAGCATGTTGTATGCATAGTGAGAGGCTTCCATGAACTTGGCAAGCGCTGGACGGCCAAGTATCCCATTGTAAGGCAATGGAAAATCGGCAACGTCAAAAGTGACCCTCTCAGTTCTGAAGTTCATCTCGCTGCCAAATGTTACCGGCAACGTGACTTTCCCCTTCGGCTTGCTCCTTCCCGGGTTAATTCCTTGGAATGTGCCGGTCTCTTCGAGCTCGCTGTCAGGGATCTGGAGTTTCTGGAGTACAGCGGAGGAGATCAGGTTCAAGCCGGCCCCGCCGTCAACTAGCATCTTAGTGACTTTGAGGTTGCGTATAGTTGGTGAAACCAACAGCGGCAAGCACCCGACCGCAGTTGTGCGATCAGGGTGGTCCTCAATGTCAAAGATGATAGGCGTGCTGGACCATTTCAGAAGCTTGCGCGATTCGACAGGTGGTTCTGCCGCATTAACTTCCCGCAGCCACTGCTTGAGTTGGCGGTGGGAAGTGTGCAGAGAAGCACCGCCGTCAACGCACAAGACTTTTGTAGCTTTTTGAAACTCCTGCTCACTATTCTCGACATCATCCATGTCTTCGTCGTCGTCGTCGTCTTCATCTTTGTCGCGGCCGCAGGGAGGTCTGTCTCCTTGCCGCTGCTTGGCCTTGCCGCGGCGTCCTCCCCGGCCAGCGCGCTTCTTGCCGGCTTCTCCACCGCCTCCTTGGGCCTTCTCCTTGCCGCGCCGCTCGTACTCAGCTTTTTGTTGCTGGACAAGCTGCTCGACCTTCTTGCAGCTCTGGAGGTCATGGCCCTTGGTGCGGTGGATCTTGCAGTACTGCTTGTCGGAGCCGTCCTGCTTGTCGGCGGCCGCCACAGCCTGGCAGTTGGTGCACACGGCAACCTCCTTACCGAAGCTACCAACTTTGGCTTTCTTGGCGTCACCGTCGTTGCCGGACTGCTCAACGACTAGCACCTCTTTGCCTTTCTTCTTCCTGTTGTTGCGCCGCCTGTTTTTCTTTGCCGGGGCAGCATCCTCGCTGTCAGATCCTCCTGCTCCAGTATTCTCTCCGGGGAGTTTCCTCCCTTCCTCAGCACGTGCACAATTGTCGGCCAGGGCGTATAGCTCGCTGACGTCTCTGATCCTGCACATCGCCATCTCCTCCCGCATCCTGCGGTTACGCACGTTCTGATGGAGCGCGCTGATGACCGCGGCAGGATGGATGTCTGGGATGTTGCGCTGTACACGGCTGAATCTCTGAATATACTTGCGCAGGGGCTCTCCTTCCTTCTGGGCGAGCAGGTGAAGGTCACTCTCTTGGCCATGAGGTTTGTGGCCGCCCGTAAAGGCGCCGACAAACTGATGGCACAGATCTTCCCAAGAGGATATGGAGTTGTCCGGCAAGTGCATGAGCCAGGACCTGACTTCGGGCTTGAGCACCAGCGGGAAGTAGTTGGCAAGGACCTTGTCGTCTCGCCCCCCGGCAGCTTGCACTGCAATGGTGTAGATGCTGAGGAACTCCGACGGGTGCGTCTTACCATCGTACTTCTCCGGTACATCTGGCTTGAAATGCTTCTGGCTGGGCCACTGAACTTGCCGCAGCTCACGGGTAAATGCAGGGCAACCTACCGCGTACGGCAAGTCGCCTAGTTCCCCTGGCGCATGCATATCGACAGAGGGCCCAGCGCGCAGGTCTGATTGACGCCGTGCTTCTCTTCGGCGCTCGATGAGAGTACGAGCGTCTCCTTGTTGTCGTTCGTAAAGAACTTGGCGCTGATCGCGACGAGCTCGTGGATCAGATGAAGCGGTGGAGTCGTTGTCGTAGTGGATCCGGCGAGTCGGCGATCTTGGCCTTCGAGGCGGAGAGTGCATAGTGGTTGCACCCCCACTGATCTTGTCGCCACTGGCTCGCGTCTGGCTGACTTGCCGCGGCAGCGAAGTACTCGGCTGCCGTGGGTTGTCGCCGTTAGCGAAGCCGATGAGGCTCTGAATGGTGGCCCTCCAGTCGTCGATCTTGTCCGCCGCTGGAGGGTAGTCTAGGAGCAGTTGAGGTCGCGCCAAAGCTTCTGCCAGAGTGGCGGGCGGCGGCGGCGAACGGTGCGAGGAACGAGATATGCTCGGACTTCTAACTACGTTAGAAGGAGCATTATCTCGCCCTGGCAACCGTGCCCCGCTCGCGCCAGCATGTTGGCGTGCGTGCTGGTCTTGAGCACTCCGGGATCAGCCAGCTCGGTCTTGATCTAGCAAACGTATGGCACTATGAGTGCCATGACGCTGCTGGTCCCGCGCCTACTGAGATGGGCGCGGTGCGTGTACAAACGCCGAGGTCTTGGAGTGCGCTCAGTCGTTGTGGGAGCCGACCGCGCCGCCGATGTGCAGCGCAGTCTTGTCCTTGGACCTGGCAGCACCGTGGGCTCCCTCGTCGCCGCCCGTTCTTCCGCCGGCGTCTACTCCACCAGCCGTTCGCTCCGGCGATGGTGGGCTTGGCGCGGATGGAGCAACCGCCTCCGAAGCCTTCTTCTTCGGCGGCATGTCGATGAAGACGATGAAGATTTGGCTCGTGCAAACGCCGGATCAGGTTCGCACAACCTCGACGCACCCCCTACCTGGCGCGCCAAAGATGTCGGGGGTGCTGATCCCACGGACACCTATGGGGATCGGCAGACCGAGCCCCTTTCGGTTCGGCAGGGGGCGGAGAGAGCACGAAGAGCAGATCGAGGCGATGCGCACGAGCGACACGATCAGTTTACCCAGGTTCGGGCCGCACGGATGCGTAAAACCCTACTCCTGCTTTGTGTTTGTATTGATTTCTGGCTCGGGAGCGCGGTGTGCTACAGTACACACCAGCAGCTAACGAGACCGAGCGTGAGAGTGTTGATCCCACGGACACCTATGGGGATCGGTGGACCGAGCCCCTTTCGGTTCGGCAGGGGGCGGAGAGAGCACGAAGAGCAGATCGAGGCGATGTGCACGAGCGACACGATCAGTTTACCCAGGTTCGGGCCGCACGGATGCGTAAAACCCTACTCCTGCTTTGTGTTTGTATTGATTTTTGGCTCGGGAGCGTGGTGTGCTACAGTACACACCAGCAGCTAACGAGACCGAGCGTGAGAGTGTTCTGTTGGCCGACCCCCCTCTACGTTGCGCACGGGCCTCCTTTTATATGCTCAAGGGGTCACCGACAGGTGGCAATGTAGATGAGGGCAAAAATGGAAAAGGCACGGCAGTTGGCACCGCCACTTACTACAGTGCTGTCATACCTAACCCTGACGGCAGGGGACAAGGGCATTAAATGCCTGTCTGCATCGCCTAGACGGTGCAGAAAGGGACCGCCAGGGACGCCATTGCTCGCCACGATGGCAATCTTGTCAGCGCCGCTTGGCACCGTGTACCTCTGGCTGCACAGCCTTCCGCCACGTACGCCTGGGAGGGTCCCAAAGCGACACGTTGGTGGATGTGCTGGAGCGCAGGTACAGAGTGGAAGCTTGCCGCGGCAAGTGCCTTGTCGCGGTCGTTGTCTTGTCGCGTCCGGGAGCTTGTCGCTCACCGGGCCTTGCCGGGTTGCGTGGTGCACCGCGGCAAGTTCCTTGAGATGCCTTGGTTGGCCTTCCCGGCAAACCCCTCTTGCCGGGGTCTTGTCTCCTTCCCGGCAAGCTCCTCTTGCCGGGGTCTTGGATACTTTGTTCTTGAATGGCTCCAAAAGGGACCACGGAGGACCTTGGCGGTCACCCGGCAAGCCTTGCCGCGGAACGCTGCGATTGCCCGTGCACAAGTTCGGGATACTAAGGTACCCCTACTTTAGTACACCGACACCGAAATTGTTGATTCTATTGTTCTTGGCAAATTTTTGTAGTATATGTTTTTTTGCCTATGATCCAGTGTCGCTACAGATGTTGTTTCTTTCTTGCCACATTCTGTTACATAGTGCTTTTTTGGGTATGATCCAGAGTCTCATATACTGAACTGTTCGTTCTGTTGTTTCTTTGCAGGATTTGACATGACATGCTAATATTTTGGAGAAAGACAAGAAGTAGGATCGTAAGAAGTGCACCATTTTGACCTCTCGGCGAACATCTTGGGTCAGTGGTTATATTTGGGAGAAGAAGAAAACCTATCGTGGCCAGTGGTCATTACTTGTCAAACTGAATCGTTAGCGTGAAGTTGATGTTTCGCTTGGTGTTATCATCCTTGTCTAGTTGATGCTTTGTGATTTGAGCTTTTTTGTTGAAGCTTAATGTGTTATTTCATCTGGTTGCTCTTCTTGTTAAGATTGGATTACTTACAGATTTCTTTTTAGCTGGATTCAGTTTACTATGTCAGTCAGTGTTTGTTTGCATATTTCTGTCAGTCAGTTCTGTGCCTGAGACCAAATCAGTTGTTCTGGGCCTGGTCAAACCGCTATTGCTTGAGCCAACTCTGGGATGGTGACGCGTTGAGTGTGGTCAAAGCAAGCCAGGACATCACCCTCATGGCCATGTAATCACCACCCCCACGCCCATCATTTGATCATCAATGAAACACTACAGCATCAACATTAATTTTAACCATCTTGGCATTGATGATGATGCCTCAGACCTAGAGATAGAAACCGGGAAATAAGAATTATATCAGTAAGTGTAATTGTCCCTTGAGAACTTGGAATAAGTGATCATCCTAAGAATTATATTAGTAAGTGTAACTGTCCTGAAGATGATAAGCATTGCACTGCCCCTCAGCTATTGTTTCTGTTTCTATGGAGCAACGGTCATATAATATTTTGAGACCTGATGTCGCCGGCATGGCTCATATGATCGGATATTCTCATGGCCGTGAACTAAGCTTGTGTGCGAACAGAACATTTGTATGACCATCTCGCTTCGCTTGCTCAGAGCCACGCATATTCCCATCACTACAAAAAAGACACATCCGTGACATTTTGGGCCGAACGAAGAAAAAAAATCTGTCATACATATGACACTTCTATGACGATAATTGTGACAAAACCCGGTATCATCATAGATGTGGTGGGCTCCTACTTCTATGACAAAAAATCATGACAGAAAATGGGCTTTTCATCCTGGGCGGGCCGGAGACGCAGCTGCATGACATTCTTTGGGCCGTCCATGACGGAAAAAACCGTGGTAGAAGCGAGGGGGAGGAAAATTTCAGGGAATTCCCGGTTACGGTGGGAGGTCGGGGTGTTGTAAATATGCCCTAGAGGCAATAATAAAATGGTTATTATTATATTTCTTTGTTCATGATAATTGTCTATTGTTCATGCTATAATTGTGTTATCCGGAAATCGTAATACATGTGTGAATACATAGACCACAACACGTCCCTAGTGAGCCTCTAGTCGACTAGCTCGTTGATCAAAAGATAGTCATGGTTTCCTGACTATGGGCATTGGATGTCATTGATAACGGGATCACATCATTAGGAGAATGATGTGATGGACAAGACCCAATCCTAAGCATAGCTCAAAGATCGTATAGTTCGTTTGTTGTAGCTTTTCTGAATGTCAAGTATCATTTCCTTAGACCATGAGATTGTGCAACTCCCGGATACCATAGGAGTGCCTTGGGTGTGCCAAACGTCACAACGTAACTGGGTAACTATAAAGGTGCATTACAGGTATCTCCAAAAGTGTCTGTTGGATTGGCACGAATCGAGACTGGGATTTGTCACTCTGTATGACGGAGAGGTATCTCTGGGCCCACTCGGTAATGCATCATCATAATGAGCTCAATGTGATCAAGTGGTTGATCACGGGATCATGCATTATGGTACGAGTAAAGTGACTTGCCGGTAACGAGACTGAATAAGGTATTGGGATACCGACGATCGAGTCTCGGGCAAGTAACGTACCGATTGACAAAGGGAATTGTATACAGATTGATTGAATCCTCGACATCGTGGTTCATCCGATGAGATCATCGTTGTGCATGTGGGAGCCAACATGGGTATCCAGATCCCGCTATTGGTTATTGACCGGAGAGTCGTCTTGGTCATGTCTACATGTCTCCCGAACCCGTAGGGTCTACACACTTAAGGTTCGGTGATGCTAGGGTTGTTAGGAAGACTTGTATGTGATTGTCGAATGTTGTTCGGACTCCCGGATGAGATCCCGGGCGTCACGAGGAGTTCCGGAATGGTCCGGAGGTAAAGATTTATATATGGGAAGTTTTCATACGGTCGCCGGAAAGGTTCGGGGGCATATCGGTATTGTACCGGGGCCACCGGAGGGGTTCCGGGGGTCCACCTCTTCCGGGGGGCCTTATGGGCTGTATGGAGAAGGGAACCAGCCCAAGTGGGCTGGGGCGCCACACCCCCTAGGGCCCATGTACCTAGGGTTGGGGGGAAACCCTAAGGGGGGGGGCGCCCCCTTGCTTGGGGGGCAAGCCCCCCTCCCCTTGGCCGCCGCCCCCCCTCTAGATCTCATCTAGAGGGGGCCGGCCCCCTTTCCCCTTCCCCTATAAACAGAGGGGTGAGGGGAGGGCTGCATACAACATCCAAGGCGCAGCCCCTCCCCTCCCCAACACCTCTCCTCCTCCATAAGAGCTTGGCGAAGCCCTGCCGGAGTACTGCAGCTTCACCACCACCATGCCGTCGTGCTGCTGTTGGAGCCCTCTTCCTCAACCTCTCCCTCCTCCTTTCTGGATCAAGGCGCGGGAGACGTCCTTGCTCCGTACGTGTGTTGAACGCGGAGGTGTCGTCCGTTCGGCGCTAGGATCTTCGGTGATTTGGATCACGACGAGTACGATTCCTTCAACCCCATTCTCTTGAACGCTTCCGCTCGTGATCTACAAGGGTATGTAGATGCACTCCTCTCTCCCTCGTTGCTAGATGACTCCATAGATTGATCTTGGTGATGCGTAGAAAATTTTAAAATTCTGCTACGTTCCCCAACAGTGGCATCATGAGCTAGGTCTATGCGTAGTTACTATGCACGAGTAGAACACAAAGTAGTTGTGGGCGTCGATATTGTCAATTATCTTGCCGTTACTAGTCTTATCTTGATTCGGCGGCATCTTGGGATGAAGCGGCCCGGACCAACCTTACACGTACGCTTACGTGAGACCGGTTCCACCGACTGACATGCACTAGTTGCATAAGGTGGCTGGCGGGTGTCTGTCTCTCCCACTTTAGTCGGATCGGATTCGATGAACAGGGTCCTTATGAAGGGTAAATAGAAATTGGCAATTCACGTTGTGGTTTTGGCGTAGGTAAGAAACGTTCTTGCTAGAATCCTATAGCAGCCACGTAAAAACTTGCAACAACAATTAGAGGACGTCTAACTTGTTTTTGCAGCAAGTGCTTTGTGATGTGATATGGCCAAAGGATGTGATGAATGATATATGTGATGTATGAGATGATCATGTTCTTGTAACAGGAATCACGACTTGCATGTCCATGAGTATGACAACCGGCAGGAGCCATAGGAGTTGTCTTTATTTGTTTATGACCTGCGTGTCAACATAAACGTCATGTATTTACTTTACTTTATTGCTAAAGCGTTACCCATAGTAGTAGAAGTAATAGATGACATGACAACTTCAAGAAGACACGATGATGGAGATCATGATGATGGAGATCATGGTGTCATGCCGGTGACAACGATCATCATGGAGCCCCGAAGATGGAGATCAAAGGAGCAAATGATATTGGCCATATCATGTCACTATTTGATTGCATGTGATGTTTATCATGTTTTACATCTTATTTTCTTAGAATGACGGTAGCTTAAATAAGATGATCCCTCCAATTAATTTCAAGAAAGTGTTCCCCCTAACTGTGCACCACGTGATGATCGGGTGTGATAGATTCTAACGTTCGAATACAACGGGTGTAAGCTAGATTTACACACGCAATACACTTAGGTTGACTTGACGAGCCTAGCATGTACAGACATGGCCTCGGAACACAGAAGACCAAAAGCTCAAGCATGAGTCATATAGAAGATACGATCGACATGAAGATGTTCACCGATGTTGACTAGTCCGTCTCACATGATGATCGGACACGGCCTAGTTGACTCGGATCATGTTTCACTTAGATGACTAGAGGGATGTCTATCTGAGTGGGAGTTCATTGAGTAATTTGATTAGATGAACTTAATTATCATGAACTTAGTCTAAAATCTTTACAATATGTCTTGTAGATCAAATGGCCCACATTGTCATCAACTTCAACGCGTTCCTAGAGAAAACCAAGCTGAAAAATGATGGCAGCAACTATACGGACTGGGTCCGGAACCTGAGGATCATCCTCATAGCTGCCAAGAAAGATTATGTCCTAGAAGCACCGCTAGGTGACGCACCCGTCCCACAGAACCAAGATGTTATGAACGCTTGGCAGACACATGCTGATGATTACTCCCTCGTTCAGTGCGGCATGCTTTACAGCTTAGAACCGGGGCTCCAAAAGCGTTTTGAGAGACACGGAGCATATGAGATGTTTGAAGAGCTGAAAATGGTTTTTCAAGCTCATGCCCGGGTCGAGAGATATGAAGTCTTCGACAAGTTCTTCAGCTGTAAGATGGAGGAAAATAGTTCTGTCAGCGAGCACATGCTCACAATGTCTGGGTTGCATAACCGCTTGACTCAGCTGGGAGTTAATCTCCCGGATGACGCGGTCTTTGACAGAATCCTTCAGTCGCTTCCACCGAGCTACAAGAGCTTTGTGATGAACTTCAATATACAGGGGATGGAAAAGACCATTCCTGAGGTATATTCAAGGCTGAGATCAGCAGAGGTAGAAGTCAAAAAGGAACATCAAGTGTTGATGGTGAATAAAACCACTAAGTTCAAGAAAGGCAAGGGTAGAAAGAACTTCAAGAAGGACGGCAAGGGAGTTGCCGCCCCCGGTAAGAAAGCTGCCAGGAAGAAGCCAAAGAATGGACCCAAGCCCAAGACTGAGTGCTTTTATTGCAAGGGAAGTGGTCACTGGAAGCGGAACTGCCCCAAGTACTTAGCGGACAAGAAGGCCGGCAACACTAAAGGTATATATGATATACATGTAATTGATGTGTACCTTACCAGTACTCGTAGTAGCTCCTGGGTATTTGATACCGGTGCGGTTGCTCACATTTGTAACTCAAAACAGGAGCTGCGGAATAAGCGGAGACTGGCGAAGGACGAGGTGATGATGCGCATCGGGAATGGTTCCAAGGTCGATGTGATCGCCGTCGGCACGCTACCTCTACATTTACCCACGGGATTAGTTTTAAACCTCAATAATTGTTATTTAGTGCCAGCTTTGAGCATGAACATTGTGTCAGGATCTCGTTTAATACGACATGGCTACTCATTTAAATCCGAGAATAATGGTTGTTCTATTTATATGAGAGATATGTTTTATGGTCATGCTCCGATGGTGAATGGTTTATTCTTAATGAATCTCGAGTAATGCTACACATATTCATAGTGTGAATACCAAAAGATGTAAGGTTGATAATGATAGTCCCACATACTTGTGGCACTGCCGCCTTGGTCACATAGGTGTCAAACGCATGAAGAAGCTCCATGCAGATGCACTTTTAGAGTCTGTTGATTACGAATCATTTGACACGTGCGAACCATGCCTCATGGGTAAAATGACCAAGACTCCGTTCTCAGGAACAGTGGAGCGAGCAACCAACTTATTCGAAATCATACATACTGATGTGTGTGGTCCAATGAGTGTTGAGGCTCGCGGTGGCTATCATTATGTTCTCACCCTCAGTGATGACTTGAGTAGATATGGGTATGTCTACTTAATGAAACACAAGTCTGAGACCTTTGAAAAGTTCAAGGAATTTCAGAGTGAGGTTGAGAATCAACGTGACAGGAAAATCAAGTTCTTGCGATCAGATCGTGGGGGAGAATACTTGAGTCACGAATTTGGCACACACTTAAGAGAATGTGGAATAGTTTCACAACTCACGCCGCCTGGAACACCTCAGCGTAATGGTGTGTCCGAACGTCGTAATCGCACTCTATTAGATATGGTGCGATCTATGACGTCTCTTGCCGATTTACCGCTGTCATTTTGGGGCCATGCTTTAGAGACTGCCGCATTCACTTTAAATAGGGCTCCATCGAAATCCGTTGAGACGGCACCGTATGAATTATGGTTTGGGAAGAAACCTAAGCTGTCATTTCTAAAAGTTTGGGGATGCGATGCTTATGTCAAGAAACTTCAACCTGAAAAGCTCGAACCCAAGTCGGAAAAATGCGTCTTCATAGGATACCCTAAAGAAATTGTTGGGTATACCTTCTCTTAGATCCGAAGGCAAGATCTTTGTTGCCAAGAATGGGTCCTTTCTAGAGAAAGAATTTCTCTCGGAAGAAATAAGTGGGAGGAAAGTAGAACTTGATGAAGTATTACCTCTTGAACCGGTAAGTGGCGCAGCTCAAGAAAATGTTCCTGAGGTGCCTGCACCGACTAGAGAGGAAGTTGATGATGATGATCATGAAACTTCAGATCAAGTTGCTATTGAACTTCGTAGGTCAACGAGGACACGTTCCGCACCAGAGTGGTATGGCAACCCTGTCTTGGAAATCATGTTGTTAGACAACGGTGAACCTTCGAACTATGAAGAAGCGATGGCGGGCCCGGATTCCGACAAATGGCTGGAAGCCATGAAATCCGAGATAGGATCCATGTATGAAAATGAAGTATGGACTTTGACTGACTTGCCCGATGATCGGCGAGCCATAGAAAATAACTGGATCTTTAAGAAGAAGACAGACGCGGATGGTAATGTGACCATCTATAAAGCACGGCTTGTCGCTAAGGGTTATCGACAAGTTCAAGGGGTTGACTATGATGAGACTTTCTCACCCGTAGCGAAGCTAAAGTCCATTCGAATCATGTTAGCAATTGCCGCATTCTATGATTATGAGATATGGCAAATGGACGTCAAAACAACATTCCTTAATGGTTTCCTTAAGGAAGAATTGTATATGATGCAGCCGGAAGGTCTTGTCGATCCTAAGAATGCTGACAAGGTGTGCAAGCTCCATCGCTTGATTTATGGGCTGATGCAAGCATCTCGGAGTTGGAACATTCGTTTTGATGAGATGATCAAATTGTTTGGGTTTATGCAGACTTATGGAGAAGCCTGCATTTACAAGAAAGTGAGTGGGAGCTCTGTAGCATTTCTCATACTGTATGTGGATGACATACTGTTGATGGGAAATGATATAGAATTCTTGGAAAGCATAAAGACCTACTTGAACAAGTGTTTTTCAGTGAAGGACCTTGGAGAAGCTGCTTATATATTAGGCATCAAGATCTATAGAGATAGATCGAGATGCCTCATTGGTCTTTCACAGAGTACGTACCTTGACAAGATATTGAAGAAGTTCAAAATGGATCAGTCAAAGAAGGGGTTCTTGCCTGTATTGCAAGGTACGAGATTGAGCACGGCTCAATGCCCGACCATGGCAGAAGATAGAGAAAAGATGAGTGTCGTCCCCTATGCCTCGGCCATAGGGTCTATCATGTATGCTATGCTGTGTACCAGACCTGATGTAAACCTTGCCGTAAGTTTGGTAGGAAGGTACCAAAGTAATCCCGGCATGGAACACTGGACAGCGGTCAAGAATATCCTGAAGTACCTGAAAAGGACCAAGGAAATATTTCTCGTTTATGGAGGTGACGAAGAGCTCGTCGTAAAGGGTTACGTCGATGCTAGCTTCGACACAGATCTGGATGACTCTAAGTCACAAACCAGATACGTGTATATTTTGTATGGTGGGGCAGTAAGCTGGTGCAGTTGCAAGCAAAGCGTTGTGGCGGGATCTACATGTGAAGCGGAGTACATGGCAGCCTCGGAGGCAGCACAAGAAGCAGTCTAGGTGAAGGAGTTCATTACCGACCTAGGAGTCATACCCAATGCGTCGGGCCTGATGACTCTCTTCTGTGACAACACTGGAGCCATTGCCCTTGCCAAGGAGCCCAGGTTTCACAGGAAGACCAGGCATATCAAGTGTCGCTTTCAACTCCATTCGTGAAAGTGTTCAAAATGGAGACATAGAGATTTGTAAAGTACATACAGACCTGAATGTGGCAGATCCGTTGACTAAACCTCTCCCTAGAGCAAAACATGATCAACACCAGAACTACATGGGTGTTCGATTCATCACAATGTAACTAGACTATTGACTCTAGTGCAAGTGGGAGACTGTTGGAAATATGCCCTAGAGGCAATAATAAAATGGTTATTATTATATTTCTTTGTTCATGATAATTGTCTATTGTTCATGCTATAATTGTGTTATCCGGAAATCGTAATACATGTGTGAATACATAGACCACAACACGTCCCTAGTGAGCCTCTAGTCGACTAGCTCGTTGATCAAAAGATAGTCATGGTTTCCTGACTATGGACATTGGATGTCATTGATAACGGGATCACATCATTAGGAGAATGATGTGATGGACAAGACCCAATCCTAAGCATAGCTCAAAGATCGTATAGTTCGTTTGCTGTAGCTTTTCTGAATGTCAAGTATCATTTCCTTAGACCATGAGATTGTGCAACTCCCGGATACCGTAGGAGTGCCTTGGGTGTGCCAAATGTCACAATGTAACTGGGTGACTATAAAGGTACATTACAGGTATCTCCGAAAGTTTCTGTTGGGTTGGCACGAATTGAGACTGGGATTTGTCACTCCGTATGACGGAGAGGTATCTCTGGGCCCACTCGGTAATGCATCATCATAATGAGCTCAATGTGATCAAGTGGTTGATCATGGGATCATGCATTACGATACGAGTAAAGTGACTTGCCGGTAACGAGACTGAACAAGGTATTGGGATACCGACAATCGAGTCTCGGGCAAGTAACGTACCGATTGACAAAGGGAATTGTATACGGATTGATCGAATCCTCGACATCGTGGTTCATCCGATGAGATCATTGTGGAGCATGTGGGAGCCAACATGGGTATCTAGATCCTTTTGTTGGTTATTGACCGGAGAGTCGTCTCGGTCATGTCTGCATGTCTCCCGAACTCGTAGGGTCTACACACTTAAGGTTCGGTGACGCTAGGGTTGTTAGGAAGACTTGTATGTGATTACCGAATGTTGTTCGGAGTCCCGGAGGAGATCCCGGACATCATGAGGAGTTTCGGAATGGTCCGGAGGTAAAGATTTATATATGGGAAGGTGTCATACGGTCGCTGGAAAGGTTCGGGGGCATATCGGTATTGTACCGGGGCCACCGAAGGGATTCCGGGGGTCCACCGGGAGGGTCCACCTCTTCCGGGGGGCCTTATGGGCTGTATGGAGAAGGGAACCAGCCCAAGTGGGCTGGGGTGCCACACCCCCTAGGGCCCATGTGCCTAGGGTTGGGGGGAAACCCTAAGGGGGGGCGCCCCCTTGCTTGGGGGGCAAGCCCCCCTCCCCTTGGCCGCACCCCCCCTCTAGATCTCATCTAGAGGGGGCCGGCCCCCTTTCCCCTTCCACTATAAACAGAGGGGTGAGGGGAGGGCTGCATACAACATCCAAGGCGCAGCCCCTCCCCTCCCCAACACCTCTCCTCCTCCATAAGAGCTTGGCGAAGCCCTGCGGGAGTACTGCAGCTTCACCACCACCACGCCGTCGTGCTGCTGTTGGAGCCCTCTTCCTCAACCTCTCCCTCCTCCTTGCTGGATCAAGGCGCGGGAGACGTCCTCGCTTCGTACGTGTGTTGAACGTGGAGGTGCCATCCATTTGGCGCTAGGGTCTTCGGTGATTTGGATCACGACGAGTACGACTCCATCAACCCCGTTCTCTTGAACGCTTCCGCTCGTGATCTACAAGGGTATGTAGATGCACTCCTCTATCCCTCGTTGCTAGATGACTCCATAGATAGATCTTGGTGATGCGTAGAAAATTCTAAAATTCTGCTACGTTCCCCAAGACGGGGGCCGAGCGATGCGCGTTTCTCTCGTACACGTACGCGCGTGTGTGCAATGTGTTGGCTCTAACTGAACCCGAGCGAGGCGTTGGGCCCTAACTGAACCCGAGCGATTGCACTGCAGGCTACGCGTTATTGAACCCGAGCGATCGATCGATGGCTGTTAACTGAACTCGATCGAGCGATTTTTCGCTACTGCTGCTAACTGAAGCCGATCGATGGGATGAACAGTGAGCGTTGCGGGGGGGGGGGGGGGGTTGGATGAACAGTGAGCGGTGCCGTTGCCTCTGGATGAACAGGACCCCGTGGTGTGGTGGAGGGCTGGATGAACAGTAGACGGTGGAGGGGTGCCCGTGGAGGGGTGGATGAACAGGACCCCGTGGTGTGGAGGGCTGGATGAACAGTAGACGGTGGAGGAGTGGTTGAACAGGACCCCGTGGTGTGGAGGGCTGGATGAACAGTAGACGGTGGAGGGGTGCCCGTGGAGGGGTGGTTGAACAGGACCCCGTGGTGTGGAGGGCTGGATGAACAGTAGACGGTGGAGGGGTGGTTGAACAGTAGCCGGTGGAGTAGCGCGCGGTGGAGGCTGGATGAACAGGAGCCCGTGGATGAACAGTCGTAGATGGAGGCTGGAGGAGGTCGACGGTGGATGAACAGTAGCTCGTGGAGGCTGGAGGGGGTCGATGGTGGAGATGAACAGTACCCCATGGAGTCCCGTTTTGCGGTACGGCACACCCCTTCCGATGAACAGGACCCCCGTTTCGACCGTAGCGCTCCAACACAAGTCCGTTCCTCCATTTTGCGGTACGCCACACCCCTCCCGATCAACAGGACCCCCGTTTCGACCGTAGGAGGTCCATTTCCTCCGTTTTGCGGTATGCCAGACCCCTCTCGATGAACAGGATCCCGTTTCGAACGTGGCCGGTCGAACACAAGGTTGTTTCCTCTGTTCCGCGGTACGCCAGCCCACGTTTCCATCGCCTGTTCCGTCCAAGCCCTCCCGATGAACACGACGCATTCCGTTGCCTCCCCATGAACATGATGCATTCCGTTCTCTCCCCATGAACATGACGACGACGCTATTTCTCCGTTCCGATCCAGCCATGTACACGAGCCCTGGCCGTACGTATGCGCGAGTAGGCATTTGAGACCCCGCCCGTATGTACACATACGTGGCCGTATTTTCTTTATTGCACCCTGGCCGCTGTACGTACGTGTACATGCTACGTGCGCGCCTCTACTACAACACGTGCGCGCCTCTACATCGACCAGTATATATGTACGTACACGTTCGCGACCAGAATGACAACGCTACGTATGCTTCGACCAGGTGGGTTCCGACTGGCAGGCACTTCCTTGCATGCGAAGATATAGCTGGTGGGTCCTAGCAGTCAGGGGCAAACGTTTTTTTTGCGAAATACGGTGCCCCATCCGGTGGGTCCCCGTTGTCAGGTCGAGGAATAATTATTTTGCGCGTAATAAGGACGCACTTCCTTGCTGCGGCCGTGGACCCAGCTGTCAGCGTCTCCACGCACAGTACTCTTCCGATGGAACTCGGTCGTTGACCACATTGACCACGCCATGCCAAGAGCACCACGGCGGTGGACAACGGCGTGGCCTAGGAAGGGGACGACATGGAGCCGGGGAAGACGCGGCAGTGGAAGCCCGCGCGGAGAGGAGTACGAGGGTTCACTGGTTCAGCTGCGGTGTGAGGCTGTCGTCGCTGCAGGGCCTGGCCAGCGGTGGGAATAGTAGGGGCGGTGAGGCCTCCGCGGCAGCACAGCCGGCCACGGGAGGCAGGAGCATGTGGCACGACCGGCGCTGCTTTGGGCGGCTGGAGCAAGAAGACCAGAGGTTGAAGAAGCATTACGGCCGTTGGATGGACATCGTACGGTCACTGGAGCTAGAATCATTCATATTGACTAAGTTGACAAAGCCCATTGTCCCCGTCAACTTAGTAGGCCCACAAGTCAGCCTCGGGTCCCAGCTAGGCGGGGGAGTATTCATTTTTTTATGCGTAATAAGGAGGCACTTCCGGTGGGTCCGAGCTGACAGCGGGGGGAACGTTTTTTTCGCGAAATACGGTGGCCCGTCCGGTGGGTCCCAGCAGTCAGGGGGAAACGATTTTTTCACAAAATACTAGATCAGAGATTGAAGAAACACGACGGTCATTGGATTGACATCCAACGGTTACGTGTGCTAGAATGGTTTGTTGATGTATATAATAACTAAAAAAATCTTGCATACGCGTCAACTAAACAGGCCCACAAGTCAGACCACTCCCTCTTTTTTTAATAAATTATATATAGCTCATGGCAACTTCTTATGCAATTTATTGCAGTCATTTTTTTTGGTTGTCCAGGGCCAATTTCGCATATTTCTGTGGGTTCCAAACTATTTTTAATACCGAAATGTCCAGCCAGATTTAAAGTACTTTGAAGATATATTTAAATTAGGTTAATGCCTAGTGAAATAGGAATCTGAAAATGTAATAAAATTCAGAAATTATAAAGTAATTGCCAATTTGTCATCTGTTTTTATATTTACAACCCATTTCATATTACTTTCAAGATTTGCAGGCGTCTTGAAAGAGTTGCAGCCCATCAGGGCGTAGAAAAATAAGTAGGCCTGGATTGGGTGTTCTTCAGAAAAAATAAGCTGGGCTGGTCACATGGTGAACATAAAATATAAGCCTGGCTAGACGGGCCACAGCCCAGTTCAAACCCTGCTCCGTCTCAACAATACCAAACAAAAAAAATACTGCTCGAGTACCTACGTCCCAGGTGTCAGCCGATCTTGTGTTGTTCTATTGTCTATTGACTATATATGCTCCCAATGTCGTGGGTCCCAGATGTTAGGAAAACACTAGGAGGAAGCATTTTATTTTTCCATAAGCTGACGTGGTGGGCCCCTACTGTCATCCTCTCCATGTACTTCTGCCGATTCCTGTTGTTTGTTGACCATGTTGACAACGCGAGAGGGCGGCACCGCGGCGAGCGTACCAAAGCGCGCGGAGGACATCGGCGTTAACGATTTAAGAGACGGTGGGGCGGCGATGCGTGCGCTGAGGCGCAGCCAGCCGTGGGAGGCGGAAGCGGGCGGCCCCGCCGGCGCTGGTTTGGTTTTGGCGGCTGGAGGAAGACAGGACTGAAGAAACACGACAGACTGTAGTACTTAACAACCTTAACTGAAACCAGCAGGGGCACTTAACAACCAAAGCTGAAAGCAGTATGAGTACTTATACAGGTTCAACCATACAAAGCATGCCTCGAGCAGTGCTACTTCGCCTACAGTTAACCAAGGGTGAGGCCGCCAAGCCCCAGGACAAGGCCCAGGCGCCACCCCGCGCATCCACAACCTTCTGAAAGCGGCTTCATCTCGCAACGTGGTCAATAAACAGGATATTTGCTTTAGAGCCATGGAAAAGCATGAACATAATCTTCTGTCCTATTCTCCAAGATGGACGGGCCTTCATTATTTGAGACCACCCATAAATAAGTATCTTTTCACCTCCAAGGGGAATTGAGTAGGTCGACATAAACATCATGTTGTGACCAAGCGCAAGTCTGACCCGACCATGGTCAGGCATCTGTATAGGAACAATAGAACTCGGCAGTTCCTGTTTCAAGAAGATCATAGTTGTAAAACCGTGTATAAGCAATAGTTTATGAACAACATATATAACAGAAAACAGCTCATACCATAAGTTTCTCGACACAGTTGGACCTGTTCAACGAGTGCAGCAGTGGCACACATATCCCACGTGGCCTTCCACCATTGAAACACCCCACAAGGACCTCAATACGATCAATAAAGTGTAGGAACTTGTGGATGTCGATCCAGTCAACTTCAGTGCCATTAGTAACAGCCGAGTTATTACAGAGTAACAAACGAGCAGACTGCTTTACTCTGAAAAAACCTACATGTGCCACCAATTATAAGAAAATATTAGTTAGAAGTAGCATCTTCGTGAGAGATTCGTTGCTACTTCTAAAGTTAAATTGTGATTAGTTAGACAGAATAGGTGGATTAAGAAGTAATCGAGGCAACAAGCAAGAACCAGATACAAAACTAACATGGATGAACAATTGGAACGACGTCGGGGTGGAAGATCGCAGTAAAGATGAGACCAGGTGCTGCTATTTCCATCAACATTCATGTGTCAACTTTCAGTCTGTAACACTTGAGAAAGTTTATCCAAGTTCGTCCATAAAAAATGCAGCGATCTTCTTGGTTCATGAACCCAACTCGGAACTTATATCCATGGCTTGTCTTCACTGTGACCATTAAACTAGTGTATTCAGTTATGGCAAGGCCGAGCATCTTGAGTACATGTGTTCTAGCAGAGCAAATAATACACTACAGGAAAAATAATATGAGAACACAGCATGTTCAAAAAAACCCCACCCCCGGATAGAAAAGAGGATTCTAGGAACATACTGTGCGCATTTCAAAATGATGTGTTAGGATGAGAAGGAACAAGTGTGGCGTCTCGCCGAGGGCGCAGAAACCTGTAGGTTACTCGCACTTTGGGCACTGCAAATGAAACACACTAGATTCAGTAGGAAGAAAAATGCATCAATGGCGGCGGCTGCCATCCTAGGATTACCTGCGACCAAGGGACTTGGGTTTATTGGGGATGGATGAAGAATTCGTACATGGTTCTCCATGAGAAAACCCTATGCAATCGTCGAGAGGGGGTTTTCTCTAAACAAGCAGACGAGGGAGAAAGGGATTCAGGCCCAGTGAAATATTGCCGCTTCGTCCGTCCAGCTTACTGCTAAAGCTGGAAAGGGGGGTTGTGATTTGACGGCTCATTGGGAATTACTGCGGCGCTACGACCGGGGTGTGTCTACCGTGAAGTTGTGCACTCTAATTTGTGCATATGGCACGTGGACCCCGTTGCCGGTTGCCCCACATATCAGCGAAAGGAAGTAGAAAGACAGGAGTAACTAGTTACACATAAATATATGTTTTGATAGAGAGATACTCCCTCTGTAAAGAAATATACAAATCTTTTATATCACAGGCTCACCTTGCCGAGAAAAATACTCCCTCCGCAACACACGTGCACTATGGGGGTTCAGCTGAGAATATAATACTCAGATACTTTTTTTGAGGGATAAAAGCTGCTTTATTGAAGATTAACAGTCATGGGTATACAAATAATTTCGGGGATTCCTGTGAGCGAAAGATGGCGTCCACAGGGCAAGGAAGTAGCAGCTTTTGCGAGCACATGTGCTTCAACATTACACTCGCGTTTTTCATGTATGATCTCCATGGTTTGGAACATATTCGTTTTCATCTTGATCTCGTCCATAATAACTTTGTTGGGCCCCAAGTATGCCTCTCCGATATGCTTGACTATTGCTGAACAATCGGTGTTAATCTGAACTTGTTGCAGGTTTAAGTCAAGAGCCAGAGATAGCCCCTCGCAACATGCCATTGCCTCTAGGATCTCTGGATCAGTAACACTTTCGCACACCAGTGCCGATGCTCCAAGGAAGAAGCCTGTATGATCCCGGCTCACAACTGCTAGGGCTCCCCTTTCACCATTGCGAGATAACGCAGCATTAACATTCATCTTCGCCCAACCCACATCAGGAGGAAGACGCCACTTCTGCACTGAGCTAGTGCTTCTCGAAACCAGGTTCTGGACTTTGGGCTGCAAGCTGACCCTGCATGTTTGGGGGCCCATGTGTTCTACCTCAGCGCTTTTCATATTGCAAGCGATTGGTACGGTGCTGGTTTTAGATGTTGTCGCAAGGCGAATACACAAAATTGAATAAAGCACGACAGTTGTTGGAATGAAATCGAACGATAGTTCCTAACCAGCAATCAGAGTTGCAATTCTATCAACGATATACCATGTGATAAATAATACTATCGTACTACTTATACACACAGGACACTTCTTTCACCATGCCAGATTATTACATCAAAATCTCTCGGAGGATAGATCAGTTAGGCAGTTGCGTGCTGCTACTGAAGAATTTCAAAGTTGATTTGGACCAGCTCTCCTTGCCGAGAAAGTTCAATTTTGACATCATCCCCTACCGCAAGATATGATTTAAATTTGAACCTTGACCATCCTTTAGCATCAATCATCATGCGACCATCCTTTGTACTTACGATATATTGAGCAGGTTCATTCACACCAAGGCTGCGCATGGTAAAAGAAACTTGACAGCGGTCGCCCGGATTGTTGAACGACTCCCTCGTTGCTCTAGGAATTCTCTGTTCGCAAACAAGAAGACATACCCAAACAGTTAGATCAACACATTGAATCATGTGAAACAACATGGAAATAAAAAAGAACGAAGCACTTGGGCGGCCACTGCTTACCAAGAAGGTGGACATGTCGGTTTTTGTAAGGACTTTGGTATATGAAGTGCGAACTGCAGCCCAGTCTGTTGCCGGTGCAACTGCACAGGCCGGAGCAGATGCAAGTGCAAGTGTTGGTGCAGGTGCCGAAGCCGCTACAGCTGCCGGAGATGGTGCTCCTTGTAGAGCTGGTGCTGGTGTCGGAGCAGGTGCTAGTGTCGATGCCCGATCCTCCGGTAGATCAGACTGATCCGCTAACGCGGTCGGTGCCCAATCCTCAGCTGGATCAGACTAAGCTGCTGCCGTTGTTAGTGCTAGAGCAACTGTCGGTGCTCGATCTGTGCGAGACAGCGGCGATCGTGTCTGGTCTGCTATGATCAGCTTTCTAACTTGACTAGGATCCTTGACCATGATCCAGTGTTTTTCTTCATTTCTTTTAAACGCGAGAAGGACTAATTGTGGCGTTTTTGTTAAACCAAACTGCAGTTCATCATAGGGATTCAGCTTGTACTCAGACAACAGACTGATCCAATTTTTTCTAGTAATATTGTTGGAAATATGCCCTAGAGGCAATAATAAAATGGTTATTATTATATTTCTTTGTTCATGATAATTGTCTATTGTTCATGCTATAATTGTGTTATCCGGAAATCATAATACATGTGTGAATACATAGACCACAACACGTCCCTAGTGAGCCTCTAGTTGACTAGCTCGTTGATCAAAAGATAGTCATGGTTTCCCGAGTATGGACATTGGATGTCATTGATAACGGGATGTAACGCCCTCGATGCGGCTATATATCCTACGTGTCGAAGCATGACTTAGAGGCATAACCGCATTGAAAGCAATGTCGCAAGTGAGGTAATCTTCACACAACCCATGTAATACATAAGGGAAAGAGATACATAGTTGGCTTACAATCGCCACTTCACACAATACATGAATAAAGCATTACATCAACCAGATACAATCAAGGTCCGACTACGGAACCAAAATAAAAGAAGAACCCCAAATGCGACAAAGGTCCCCGATCGACCCCAACTGGGCCCCACTACTGATCAACTAGAATGAAACAACACAAAGGACAAGATCTTCATCGAGCTCCTCCTGAGCTTGGTTGCGTCATCTGCACGGACTCATCGGCACCTGCAAACTGGTTTTGGAAGTATCTGTGAGCCACTGGGACTCAGCAATCTCGCACCCTCACGATCAAGACTATTTAAGCTTATGGGTAAGGTAAAGGTATGAGGTGGAGCTGCAGCAAGCGACTAGCATATAAGGTAGCTAACATACGCAAATGAGAGCGAGAAGAGAAGGCAAAGCACGGTTGATAAAAGTAAGATCAAGAAGTGATCCTGGACTACCTACGTCAAGCATAACTCCAACAACCGTGTTCACTTCCCGGACTCCGCCGAAAAGAGACCATCACGGTTACACACGCAGTTGATACATTTTAATTAAGGTCAACTTCAGGTTTTCTACAACCGGACGTTAACAAATTCCCATCTGCCCATTACCACGGGCACGGCTTTCGAAAGTTCAAATCCCTGCAGGGGTGTCCCAACTTAGCCCATCACAAGCTCTCACGGTCAACGAAGGAATAGACCTCCACCCGAGACATTCCGATCAGACTCGGTATCCCAGTGCAACAAGACATTTCGACAGGGTAAAACTAAACCAGCAACACCGCCCGAATGTGCCGACAAATCCCGATAGTAGCTGCACATATCTCTTTCTCAGGGCACACTCAGATGAACACTACGTACAACTAAAACCAACCCTCGAGTTGCCCCGAGGTGGCGCTGCAAGTGGCTCTGTTTGGACCAACACTCAGAGGAGCACTGGCCCGGGGGGGTTAAAATAATGATGACCCTTGAGTCTGCAGAACCCAAGGGAAAGAAAAGGCTAGGTGGCAAATGGTAAAACCAATGTTGGGCATTGCTGGAGAAGCTTTACTTAAGGCGAACTGTCAAGGGGTTCCCATAATAGCCCAACCGCGTAAGGGACGCAAAATCCGGGAACATAACACCGATATGACGGAAACTAGGGCGGCAAGAGTAGAACAAAACACCAGGCATAAGGCCGAGCCTTCCACCCTTTACCAAGTATATAGATGCATTAATTTAAATAAGATATATTGTGATATCCCAACAAGTAAACATGTTCCAACAAGGAACAACATCTCCATGTTCCAACAAGGAACAAACTTCAATCTTCACCTGCAACTATCAACGCTATAAGAGGGGCTGAGCAAAGCGGTAACATAGCCAAACAACGGTTTGCTAGGACAAGGTGGGTTAGAGACTTGGTTCAACAATATGGGAGGCATGATAAGCAAGTGGTAGGTATCGCAGCATAGGCCAGCAAAAGAGCGAGCATCTAGCAAGCAAAGATAGAAGTGATTTCGAGGGTATGGTCATCTTGCCTGAGATCCCGCAAGGAAGAAGAACGAGTCCATGAAGAAGACAAACGGACGTAGTCGAACGGATCCTCACAAACACGACGTTGTCGGAAACAACCCGAAGAAGCACACCGGAAAGAAGCAAACAACATAGTAAACAACCACCACATAATCATGGCATGATGCACAATCGAGTACGATGCATGTCCGGTTTAATGAAGCATGGCATGACAAAGTGCACAAACAATCCTACAAATTAAGTGGAGGTCAATATGCAACTCCGTTGCATATCGACGAAACGCCACATCAATTATTTAGTTCAATCTCGTTTATGTACCCAACAATATTAAATGTTGTTAAACATGGCAAGAGGGTGAAGCAAATGAAAAACTACCCATCTAGTCAAGTTTAAATGAGGCCGGGAACAACAAACAACAAATCCAGAAACTCCTCATATGCATATATTAGGTTAGGTCCTGTTCTGCCCTAAACCATATTTTTGGGTTGTTTAACATGCAAAACAATGTCACCATGATAAACTAGGCAAAATTCTACCCCATTTACATATAAAGATTATTAAAATCGGAGCTACGGTTATTTAGTTATAAATTAAATCATTTTAACATGGCATAGGAGCAAATTAATGCAAACAACATTTTTTAACATTTCAAACATAGATGAAAGTGACATAATATGAAACTAGACACAATTTTAAGCATTTTTCATATATAAAACATTTTAATATGATGCATCGTTTGTAAGTTACAATATGCATGATCATGAAGGAGTTTTCTACAAAACGGTAATTCCCTGGATAAATAGACAAATTCACAGGGCACGGAAAAAATATGCGCGGGCTGATTCTGGCTGGCCCAGCAGTGCACAGGAGAGGGGCTGGGCGCGTCCTCACCCATGGGCCAAGCCCAGCTCATGGAGAGGTAGCAGTGGGCCGCGGAGGTCAATGATCGGACGAGCGGGCGCGCTCGATCCCGAACTGCTGCTCGAAGCAGGGGAAGCAGAGGCCGCGGTAGACGAACATGGCGGAGGAAGGAGGTCCGGCGAGGGCACGCTGGTGAAGGGCGGCGGATCTGGCCGGGAACGGGCTTGGCAGGCGGCGTGGGGCTTGAGGAGCTCGCCGCGGGGTTCGAAGCAGAGGAGGATCGAACGGGTGGTGGCGCGGCTGGAAGCAGTTCCGCGGCAGGCGGTCAACGCGGCTACGCGCAGCAGACGCAGGGAAGGCCGTCAGGGACTTGGCGACGGCGAGCTTGCTGCCGGCGAGGCACGAGGAGGGGAGGCAGAGAAGGCCGCGGGCTCCTGGAAGAAGATGGTGGCGTCTTGAGGAGTCTCCCATCGCAGATCGAGGGAGTCAGGCGGCGCTCCGGTTCCTGTGGAGAAGAGGCGGGGAGATGAGACGGGAGGGGGAAGGGAAGAAGAAAGGAGAGACAGGGAAGGAGAAGGCGCTCAGCTGGAGGGTTCCAGCGACGGGAGGAGCGGGCGGTGGATCGATGGAGGCAGAGGCCGGTGGATTGGATCGGGGGGAAAGAGGAGATCCCGAGGAAGGTAGGTGGGTGGCGGCGGCTCGGGAATGGGTGGATGGGACAGCTCCCCTAGGTTTTAGGGTTGCTACCTAGGTCTATATAAAGCGCTGGATTTATGGTTAGGGGCTATCTGGAGCCTCCGATCAAAATTGGATGGTTCCGAAAGAATAGGCTAGGGAGTCCGAATAATAAAACGGTGATATTTTGTGGATGTTAGGGGATGATCTGGACACAACGGTGGCGACTGTCCGGGTCAGGTCCGTGACAACTTTCGGACGCGCGCGAGGAGGCCCGCGGGCTGACGAGATAGGTTAGGTTGGGTCTGGCAGATTGTGAAGAGCGGGTTGGTCTGAGAGAAGAGGGGAGAGATGTAGCCCGGCACGGTTTTCGGAGGCCAAAAACGTCCGACGTTAGACCGGCTATATTGCCGCTATAGTTTAACAGTTGCGCTATCAAACGAACTCCGAATGCAATGAAACTTGGCGGTCGACCTACTAACAACATAACAAAACCGCACACCAACTTTCAACCCATTCCGAGAACATTTTCTGGCCACTTATAAAATAATATTTCGGACGTGCCGCGGGCGCGTGCAAGTGTGGTAGGGCTCAGAACGGACAACGGAGAGAACTCGAAGAACCCGGACGAATGCAAGTTTTGAAAACATGATGATGCAATGCACATGATGACATGATAAGATGCACACGCAAGCAAATGACATGGCGACAACGGCGAATAACTGGATGCCACCTGGCACATCGGTCTCGGGGCGTTACACGGGATCACATCATTAGTAGAATGATGTGATGGACAAGAACCAATCCTAAGCATAGCTCAAAGATTGTGTAGTTCGTTTGATATAGCCTTTCCGAATGTCAAGTATGATTTCCTTAGACCATGAGATTGTGCAACTCCCGGATACCGTAGGAGTGCTTTGGGTGTGCCAAACGTCAGAAGGTAACTGGGTGACTATAAAGGTACACTACAGGTATCTCTGAAAGTGTCTGTTGGGTTGCCATGAATCGAGACTGAGATTTGTCACTCCGTATGACGAAGAGGTATCTCTGGGCCCACTCAGTAATCATAATGAGCTCAATGTGACCAAGTGGTTGATCACGGGATCATGCATTATGGTACGAGTAAAGTGACTTGCCGGTAACGAGATTGAACGAGGTATTGGGATACCGACGATCGAGTCTCGGGCAAGTAACGTCCCAATTGACAAAGGGAATTGTATACGGATTGATTGAATCCTCGACATTGTGGTTCATCCGATGAGATCATAGAGGAGCATGTGGGAGCCAACATGGGTATCCAGATCCCGCTGTTGGTTATTGACCGGAGAGTCGTCTCGGTCATGTCTGCGTGTCTCCCGAACCCGTAAGGTCTACACACTTAAGGTTTGGTGACGCTAGGGTTGTTGAGATATTAGTATACGGTAACCCGAAAGCTGTTCAGAGTCCCGGATGAGATCCCGGACGTCATGAGGAGTTCCGGAATGGTCCGGAGGTGAAGATTTATATATAGGAAGTCAAGTTTCGGCCATCGGGAAAGTTTCAGGGGTACTCGATATTGTACCGGGACCACCGGAAGGGTCCCGGGGGTCCACCGGGTGGGGCCACCTATCCCGGAGGGCCCCATGGGCTGAAGTGGGAGGGGAACCAGCCCCTAGTGGGCTGGTGCGCCCTCCTTGGGCCTCCCATGGCGCCTAGGGTTGGAAACCCTAGGGGTGGGGGCGCCCCAGTTGGCTTGGGGGGGCAAGCCACCCCCTGGGCCGCCGCCCCCCCTTGGACATTGGATCTCCTAGGGCCGGGCCCCCCCCCCTAGTGTTGGGGAACGTAGTAATTTCAAAAAAATTCCTACGCACACGCAAGATCATGGTGATGCATAGCAACGAGGGGGAGAGTCTGATCTACGTACCCTTGTAGATCGCAATGGAAGCGTTGACACAACGTAGAGGAAGTAGTCGTACGTCTTCTTCCCGATCCGACCGATCCAAGCACCGTTACTCCGGCACCTCCGAGTTCTTAGCACATGTACAGCTCGATGACGATCCCCAGGCTCCGATCCAGCAAAGCTTCGGGGAGGAGTTCCGTCAGCACGACGGCGTGGTGACGATCTTGATGTACTACCGACGCAGGGCTTCGCCTAAGCACTACAACGATATGATCGAGGTGAAATTTAGTGGCAGGGGGCACCGCACACGGCAAAGGAACGATCTCAATGATCAACTTGTGTGTCTAGAGGTGCCCCCTGCCCCCGTATATAAAGGATCCAAGGGGGAGGGCTGGCCGGCCAAGCCTATGGAGGCGCAGGAGGAGTCCTACTCCTACCGGGAGTAGGACTCCCCCCAATCCTATTCCTAATAGGACTCCCAAGGGGGAAAGAGAGAGAGAGAGAGGTGGCCGGCCACCTCTCCTAGTCCTAATAGGACTAGGGGAGGGGGGAGGCGTGCAGCCCACTATGGGCAGCCCCTTTCACCTTTCCACTAAAGCCCAATAAGGCCCATATGGCTCCCGGGGGGTTCCGGTAACCTCCCGGTAATCCGGTAAAATCCCGATTTCACCCGGAACACTTCCGATGTCCAAACATAGGCTTCCAATATATCAATCTTTACGTCTCGACCATTTCGAGACTCCTCGTCATGTCCGTGATCACATCCGGGACTCCGAACAACCTTCGGTACATCAAAATGCATAAACTCATAATAACTGTCATCGTAACGTTAAGCGTGCGGACCCTACGGTTCGAGAACAATGTAGACATGACCGAGACACGTCTCCGGTCAATAACCAATAGCGGGACCTGGATGTCCATATTGGCTCCTACATATTCTACGAAGATCTTTATCGGTCAGACCGTATAACAACATACATTGTTCCTTTTGTCATCGGTATGATACTTGCCCGAGATTCGATCGTCGGTATCCAATACCTAGTTCAATCTCGTTACCAGCAAGTCTCTTTACTCGTTCTGTAATACATCATCCCGCAACTAACTCATTAGTTGCAATGCTTGCAAGGCTTGTGTAATGTGTATTACCGAGAGGGCCCAGAGATACCTCTCCGACAATCGGAGTGACAAATCCTAATCTCGAAATACGCCAACCCAACATCTACCATTGGAGACACCTGTAGTACTCCTTTATAATCACCCAGTTACGTTGTGACGTTTGGTAGTACCCAAAGTGTTCCTCCGGAAAACGGGAGTTGCATAATCTCATAGTCATAGGAACTTGTATAAGTCATGATGAAAGCAATAACAACATACTAAACGATCGAGTGCTAAGCTAATGAAATGGGTCATGTCAATCAGATCATTCACCTAATGATGTGACCTCATTAATCAAATAACAACTCCTTGTTCATGGTTAGGAAACTTAACCTTCTTTGATTAACAAGCTAGTCTAGTAGAGGCATACTAGTGACACTCTGTTTGTCTATGTATTCACACATGTATTATGTTTCCGGTTAATAAAATTCTAGCATGAATAATAAACATTTATCATGATATAAGGAAATAAATAATAACTTTATTATTGCCTCTAGGGCATATTTCCTTCAGTCTCCCACTTGCACTAGAGTCAATAATCTAGATTACACAATAATGATTCTAACACCCATGGAGCCTTGGTGCTGATCATGTTTTGCTCGTGGAAGAGGCTTAGTCAATGGGCCTGCAACATTCAGATCCGTATGTATCTTGCAAATCTCTATGTCTCCCACCTGGACTAGATCCCGGATGGAATTGAAGCGTCTCTTGATGTGTTTGGTCCTTTTGTGAAATCTGGATTCCTTTGCCAAAGCAATTGCACCAGTATTGTCACAAAAGATTTTCATTGGACCCGGTGCACTAGGTATGACACCTAGATCCGGTTTGCGATTTAGAATCGTCCGGATCAGTGTCAAAGCTTGCATCAATGTAACCTCTTACGGTGAGCTCTTTGTCACCTCCATATACGAGAAACATATCCTTAGTCCTTTTCAGGTATTTCAGGATGTTCTTGACCGCTGTCCAGTGATCCACTCCTGGATTACTTTGGTACCTCCCTGCTAAACTTATAGCAAGGCACACATCAGGTCTGGTACACAGCATTGCATACATGATAGAGCCTATGGGTGAAGCATAGGGAACATCTTTCATTTTCTCTCTATCTTCTGAAGTGGTCGGACATTGAGTCTGACTCAACTTCACACCTTGTAACACAGGCAAGAACCCTTTCTTTGCTTGATCCATTTTGAACTTCTTCAAAATCTTGTCAAGGTATGTGCTTTGTGAAAGTCCAATTAAGCGTCTTGATCTATCTCTATAGATCTTAATGCCCAATATGTAAGCAGCTTCACCGAGGTCTTTCATTGAAAAACTCTTATTCAAGTATCCCTTTATGCTATCCAGAAATTCTATATCATTTCCAATCAGCAATATGTCATCCACATATAATATCAGAAATGCTACAGAGCTCCCACTCACTTTCTTGTAAATACAGGCTTCTCCAAAAGTCTGTATAAAGCAAAATGCTTTGATCACACTATCAAAGCGTTTATTCCAACTCCGAGATGCTTGCACCAGTCCATAAATGGATCGCTGGAGTTTGCACATTTTGTTAGCTCCCTTTGGATCGACAAAACCTTCCGGTTGCATCATATACAACTCTTCTTCCAGAAATCCATTCAGGAATGCAGTTTTGACATCCATCTGCCAAATTTCATAATCATAAAATGCGACAATTGCTAACATGATTCTGACAGACTTAAGCATCGCTACAGGTGAGAAGGTCTTATCGTAGTCAACCCCTTGAACTTGTCGAAAACCTTTTGCAACAAGTCGAGCTTTATAGACAGTAACATTACCGTCAGCGTCAGTCTTTTTCTTGAAGATCCATTTATTCTCAATTTCTTGCCGATCATCGGGCAAGTCAACCAAAGTCCATACTTTGTTCTCATACATGGATCCCATCTTAGATTTCATGGCCTCAAGCCACTTTGCGGAATCTGGGCTCACCATCGCTTCTTCATAGTTCGTAGGTTCATCATGATCTAGTAGCATGACTTCCAGAACTGGATTACCATACCACTCTGGCGCGGATCTTGCTCTGGTTGATCTACGAGGTTCAGTAGTATCTTGTTCTGAAGTTTCATGATCATTATCATTAACTTCCTCACTTATTGGTGTAGGTGTCGCAGAAACAGTTTTCTGTGATGTACTACTTTCTAATAAGGGAGCGGGTACAGTTACCTCGTCAAGTTCTACTTTCCTCCCACTCACTTCTTTCGAGAGAAACTCCTTCTCAAGAAAGTTTCCGAATTTAGCAACAAAAGTCTTGCCTTCGGATCTGTGATAGAAGGTGTATCCAATAGTTTCCTTTGGATATCCTATGAAGACACATTTCTCCAATTTGGATTTGAGCTTATCAGGTTGAAGCTTTTTCACATAAGCATCGCAACCCCAAACTTTAAGAAACGATAACTTTGGTTTCTTGCCAAACCATAGTTCATAAGGCGTCGTCTCAACGGATTTTGATGGTGCCCTATTTAACGTGAATGCGGCCGTCTCTAAAGCGTATCCCCAAAACGATAGAGGTAAATCAGTAAGAGACATCATAGATCGTACCATATCTAGTAAAGTACGATTACGACGTTCGGACACACCATTACGCTGTGGTGTTCCGGGTGGCGTGAGTTGCGAAACTATTCCACAATTTTTCAAATGTATACCAAACTCGTAACTCAAATATTCTCCTCCACGATCAGATCGTAGAAACTTTATTTTCTTGTTACGATGATTTTCAACTTCACTCTGAAATTCCTTGAACTTTTCAAATGTTTCAGACTTGTGTTTCATTAAGTAGATATACCCATATCTGCTTAAATCATCTGTGAAGGTGAGAAAATAACGATACCCGCCACGAGCCTCAATATTCATCGGACCACATACATCGGTATGTATGATTTCCAATAAATCTGTTGCTCTCTCCATAGTACCGGAGAACGGTGTTTCAGTCATCTTGCCCATGAGGCACGGTTCGCAAGTACCAGGTGATTCATAATCAAGTGGTTCCAAAAGTCCATCAGTATGGAGTTTCTTCATGCGCTTTACACCGATATGACCTAAATGGCAGTGCCACAAATAAGTTGCACTATCATTATCAACTCTGCATCTTTTGGCTTCTACATTATGAATATGTGTATCACTACTACCGAGATTTAACAAGAATAGACCACTCTTCAAGGGTGCATGACCATAAAAGATATTACTCATATAAATAGAACAACCATTATTCTCTGATTTAAATGAATAACCGTCTCGCATTAAACACGATCCAGATATAATGTTCATGCTTAACGCTGGCACCAAATAACAATTATTTAGGTCTAATATTAATCCCGAAGGTAGATGTAGAGGTAGCGTGCCGACCGCGATCACATCGACTTTGGAACCGTTTCCCACGCGCATCGTCACCTCGTCCTTAGCTAATCTTCGCTTAATCCGTAGTCCCTGTTTCGAGTTGCAAATATTAGCAACAGAACCAGTATCAAATACCCAGGTGCTACTGCGAGCATTAGTAAGGTACACATCAATAACATGTATATCACATATACCTTTGTTCACCTTGCCATCCTTCTTATCCGCCAAATACTTGGGGCAGTTCCGCTTCCAGTGACCAGTCTGCTTGCAGTAGAAGCACTCAGTTTCAGGCTTAGGTCCAGACTTGGGCTTCTTTTCTTGAGCAGCAACTTGCTTGCCATTCTTTTTGAAGTTCCCCTTCTTCTTCCCTTTGCCCTTTTTCTTGAAACTAGTGGTCTTGTTAACCATCAACACTTGATGCTCCTTCTTGATTTCTACCTCCGCAGCATTCAGCATTGCGAAGAGCTCGGGAATAGTCTTGTTCATCCCTTGCATATTATAGTTCATCACGAAGCTCTTGTAGCTTGGTGGCAGTGATTGGAGAATTCTGTCAATGACGCAATCATCTGGAAGATTAAGTCCCATCTGAATCAAGTGATTGTTATACCCAGACATTTTGAGTATATGCTCACTGACAGAACTGTTCTCCTCCATCTTGCAGCTATAGAACTTATTGGAGACTTCATATCTCTCAATCCGGGCATTTGCTTGAAATATTAACTTCAACTCCTAAAACATCTCATATGCACCATGACGTTCAAAACGTCGTTGAAGTCCCGATTCTAAGCCGTAAAGCATGGCACACTGAACTATCGAGTAGTCATCAGCTTTGCTCTGCCAGACGTTCATAACATCTGGTGTTGCTCCAGCAGCAGGCCTGGCACCCAGCGGTGCTTCCAGGACGTAATTCTTCTGTGCAGCAATGAGGATAATCCTCAAGTTACGGACCCAGTCCGTATAATTGCTACCATCATCTTTCAACTTTGCTTTCTCAAGGAACGCATTAAAATTCAACGGAACAACAGCACGAGCCATCTATCTACAATCAACATAAACAAGCAAGATACTATCAGGTACTAAGTTAATGATAAATTTAATTTCAATTAATCATATTACTTAAGAACTCCCACTTAGATAGACATCCCTCTAATCCTCTAAGTGATCACGTGATCCAAATCAACTAAACCATGTCCGATCATCACGTGAGATGGAGTAGTTTCATCGGTGAACATCATTATGTTGATCATATCTACTATATGATTCACGCTCGACCTTTCGGTCTCCGTGTTCCGAGGCCATATCTGTATATGCTTGGCTCGTCAAGTATAACCTGAGTATTCCGCGTGTGCAACTGTTTTGCAACCGTTGTATTTGAACGTAGAGCCTATTGTTGGGGAACGTAGTAATTTCGAAAATTTTCCTACGCACACGCAAGATCATGGTGATGCATAGCAACGAGGGGGAGAGTATTGTCTACGTACCAACGCAGACCGACTGCGGAAGCGATCTCACAACGTAGAGGAAGTAGTCGTACGTCTTCTTCCCGATCCGACCGATCCAAGCACCGTTACTCCGGCACCTCCGAGTTCTTAGCACACGTTCAGCTCGATGACGATCCTCGGGCTCCGATCCAGAAAAGCGTCGAGGAAGAGTTCCGTCAGCACAACGGCGTGGTGACGATCTTGATGTACTACCGACGCAGGGCTTCGCCTAAGCTCTACAACGATATGACCGAGGTGGAATTTGGTGGCAGGGGGCACCGCACACGGCTAAGGAACGATCAACAATGATCAACTTGTGTGTCTATGGGGTGCCCCCTGCCCCCGTATATAAAGGAGCAAGGGGAGGGGGTTCGGCCGGCTAGGGAGAGGGCGCGGGAGGAGTCCTACTCCTACCGGGAGTAGGACTCCCCCCTCAATCCTATTCCAACTAGGATTCCAAGGGGAAAAGGAGAGAGAGGGGGGCCGGCCCCTTCTCCTACTCCTACCAGGACTTGGGGAAGGGGGCGTGGCCAGCTGTGGGCTGCCCCTTTTCTCTTTTCCACTAAGGCCCAATAGGCCCATTTGCCTCCCGGGGGGTTCCGGTAACCCTCCCGGTATTCCAGTAAAATCCCGATTTCACCCGGAACACTTCCGGTGTCCAAACATAGGCTTCCAATATATCAATCTTTACGTCTCGACCATTTCAAGACTCCTCGTCACGTCCGTGATCACATCCGGGACTCCGAACAACCTTCGGTACATCAAAATGCATAAACTCATAATAACTGTCATCGTAACGTTAAGCGTGCGGACCCTACGGTTCGAGAACAATGTAGACATGACCGAGACATGTCTCCGGTCAATAACCAATAGCGGGACCTGGATGCCCATATTGGCTCCTACATATTCTACGAAGATCTTTATCGGTCAGACCGCATAACAACATACGTTGTTCCCTTTGTCATCGGTATGTTACTTGCCCGAGATTCGATCGTCGGTATCCAATACCTAGTTCAATCTCGTTACTGGCAAGTCTCTTTACTCGTTCCGTAATACATCATCTCATAACTAACATCTTAGTTATTATGCTTGCAAGGCTTATGTGATGTGTATTACCGAGAGGGCCCAGAGATACCTCTCCGACAATCGGATTGACAAACCCTAATCTCGAAATACGCCAACCCAACATCCACCATTGGAGACACCTGTAGTACTCCTTTATAATCACCCAGTTACGTTGTGACGTTTGGCAGTACCCAAAGTGTTCCTCCGGTAAACGGGAGTTGCATAATCTCATAGTTATAGGAACATGTATAAGTCATGAAGAAAGCAATAGCAACATACTAAACGATCGGGTGCTAAGCTAATGGAATGGGTCATGTCAATCAGATCATTCAACTAATGATGTGACCTCGTTAATCAAATAACAACTCTTTGTTCATGGTTAGGAAACATAACCATCTTTGATTAACGAGCTAGTCAAGTAGAGGCATACTAGTGACACTCTGTTTGTCTATGTATTCACACATGTATTATGTTTCCGGTTAATACAATTCTAGCATGAATAATAAACATTTATCATGATATAAGGGAATAAATAATAACTTTATTATTGCCTCTAGGGCATATTTCCTTCAGTCTCCCACTTGCACTAGAGTCAATAATCTAGATTACACAGTAATGATTCTAACACCCATGGAGTCTTGGTGCTGATCATGTTTTGCTCATGGAAGAGGCTTAGTCAACGGGTCTGCAACATTCAGATCCGTATGTATCTTGCAAATCTCTATGTCTCCCACCTGGACTAAATCCCGGATGGAGTTGAAGCGTCTCTTGATGTGTTTGGTCCTTTTGTGAAATCTGGATTCCTTTGCCAAAGCAATTGCACCAGTATTGTCACAAAAGATTTTCATTGGACCCGATGCACTAGGTATGACACCTAGATCGGATATGAACTCCTCCATCCAGACTCCTTCGTTTGCTGCTTCTGAAGCAGCTATATACTCCGCTTCACATGTAGATCCCGCTAGAACGCTTTGTTTAGAACTGCACCAATTGACAGCTCCACCGTTTAAAGTAAACACATATCCGGTTTGCGATTTAGAATCGTCCGGATCAGTGTCAAAGCTTGCATCAACGTAACCTCTTACGGTGAGCTCTTTGTCACCTCCATATACGAGAAACATATCCTTAGTCCTTTTCAGGTATTTCAGGATGTTCTTGACCGCTGTCCAGTGATCCACTCCTGGATTACTTTGGTACCTCCCTGCTAAACTTATAGCAAGGCACACATCAGGTCTGGTTACACAGCATTGCATACATGATAGAGCCTATGGCTGAAGCATAGGGAACATCTTTCATTTTCTCTCTATCTTCTGCAGTGGTCGGGCATTGAGTCTGACTCAACTTCACACCTTGTAACACAGGCAAGAACCCTTTCTTTGCTTGATCCATTTTGAACTTCTTCAAAATCTTGTCAAGGTATGTGCTTTGTGAAAGTCCAATTAAGCGTCTTGATCTATCTCTATAGATCTTTATGCCTAATATGTAAGCAGCTTCCCCGAGGTCTTTCATCGAAAAACTTTTATTCAAGTATCCCTTTATGCTATCCAGAAATTCTATATTATTTCCAATCAGCAATATATCATCCACATATAATATCAGAAATGCTATAGAGCTCCCACTCACTTTCTTGTAAATACAGGCTTCTCCAAAAGTCTGTATAAAACCAAATGCTTTGATCACACTATCAAAGCGTTTATTCCAACTCCGAGATGCTTGCACCAGTCCATAAATGGATCGCTGAAGTTTGCATACTTTGTTAGCTCCCTTTGGATTGACAAAACCTTCTGGTTGCATCATATACAACTCTTCTTCCAGAAATCCATTCAGGAATGCAGTTTTGACATCCATTTGCCATATTTCATAATCATAAAATGCGGCAATTGCTAACATGATTCTGACGGATTTAAGCATCGCTATGGGTGAGAAGGTCTCATCATAGTCAACCCCTTGAACTTGTCGAAAACCTTTTGCGACAAGTCGAGCTTTATAGACAGTAATATTATCGTCAGCGTCAGTCTTTTTCTTGAAGATCCATTTATTCTCAATTGCTTGCCGATCATTGGGCAAGTCAACCAAAGTCCATACTTTGTTCTCATACATGGATCCCATCTCAGATTTCATGGGCTCAAGCCACTTTGCGGAATCTGGGCTCACCATCGCTTCTTCATAGTTCGTAGGTTCATCATGATCTAGCAGCATGACTTCCAGAACTGGATTACCGTACCACTCTGGTGCGGATCTCACTCTGGTTGATCTACGTGGTTCAGTAGTATCTTGTCCTAAAGTTTCATGATCATCATCATTAGCTTCCTCACTAATTGGTATAAGTGTCGCAGAAACAGTTTTCTGTGATGTACTATTTTCCAATAAGGGAGCAGGTACAGTTACCTCGTCAAGTTCTACTTTCCTCCCACTCACTTCTTTCGAGAGAAACTCCTTCTCTAAAAATGATCCATTCTTAGCAACGAATGTCTTGCCCTCGGATCTGTGATAGAAGGTATACCCAACGGTTTCCTTTGGGTATCCTATGAAGACACATTTCTCCGCTTTGGGTTCGAGCTTATCAGGTTGAAGCTTTTTCACATAAGCATCGCAGCCCCAAACTTTAAGAAACGACAACTTTGGTTTCTTCCCAAACCATAGTTCATAAGGCGTCGTCTCAACGGATTTTGATGGTGCCCTATTTAACGTGAATGCGGCCGTCTCTAAAGCATAACCCCAAAACGATAGCGGTAAATCAATAAGAGACATCATAGATCGCACCATATCTAGTAAAGTACGATTACGACGTTCGGACACACCATTACGCTATGGTGTTCCGGGTGGCGTGAGTTGCGAAACTATTCCACAATTTTTCAAATGTATACCAAACTCGTAACTCAAATATTCTCCTCCACGATCAGATCGTAGAAACTTTATTTTCTTGTTACGATGATTTTCAACTTCACTCTGAAATTCCTTGAACTTTTCAAATGTTTTAGACTTATGTTTCATTAAGTAGATATACCCATATCTGCTTAAATCATCTGTGAAGGTGAGAAAATAACGATATCCGCCACGAGCCTCAATATTCATCGGACCACATACATCGGTATGTATGATTTCCAATAAATCTGTTGCTCTCTCCATAGTACCGGAGAACGGTGTTTTAGTCATCTTGCCTATGAGGCACGGTTCGCAAGCACCAAGTGATTCATAATCAAGTGGTTCCAAAAGCCCATCAGTATGGAGTTTCTTCATGCGATTTACACCGATATGACCTAAACGGCAGTGCCACAAATAAGTTGCACTATCATTATCAACTCTGCATCTTTTGGCTTCTACATTATGAATATGTGTATCACTACTATCGAGATTCAATAAGAATAGACCACTCTTCAAAGGTGCATGACCATAAAAGATATTACTCATATAAATAGAACAACCATTATTCTCTGATTTAAATGAATAACCGTCTCGCATCAAACAAGATCCAGATATAATGTTCATGCTCAACGCTGGCACCAAATAACAATTATTT
This sequence comes from Triticum monococcum, assembly GCA_034509565.1. Taxonomy (NCBI): domain Eukaryota; kingdom Viridiplantae; phylum Streptophyta; class Magnoliopsida; order Poales; family Poaceae; genus Triticum; species Triticum monococcum. The sequence goes on from CM067841.1 coordinate 606,863,520, forward strand.
AGGTCTAATATTAATCCCGAAGGTAGATGTAGAGGTAGCGTGCCGACCGCGATCACATCGACTTTGGAACCGTTTCCCACGCGCATCGTCACCTCGTCCTTTGCTAGCGTCCGCTTATTCCGTAGTCCCTGTTTCGAGTTGCAAATATTAGCAACAGAACCAGTATCAAATACCCAGGTGCTACTGCGAGCTCTAGTAAGGTACACATCAATAACATGTATATCACATATACCTTTGTTCACCTTGCCATCCTTCTTATCCGATAAATACTTGGGACAGTTCCGCTTCCAGTGACCAGTCTGCTTGCAGTAGAAGCACTCAGTTTCAGGCTTAGGTCCAGACTTGGGTTTCTTCTCCTGAGCAGCAACTAGCTTGCTGTTCTTCTTGAAGTTCCCCTTCTTCTTCCCTTTGCCCTTTTTCTTGAAACCAGTGGTTTTGTTAACCATCAACACTTGATGCTCCTTCTTGATTTCTACCTCCGCAGCTTTCAGCATTGCGAAGAGCTCGGGAATAGTCTTGTTCATCCCTTGCATATTATAGTTCATCACGAAGCTCTTGTAGCTTGGTGGCAGTGATTGGAGAATTCTGTCAATGACGCAATCATCTGGAAGATTAACTCCCATCTGAATCGAGCGATTATTATACCCAGACATTTTGAGTATATGCTCACTGACAGAACTGTTCTGCTCCATGTTGCAGCTATAGAACTTATTGGAGACTTCATATCTCTCAATTCGGGCATTTGCTTGAAATATTAACTTCAACTCCTGGAACATCTCATATGCTCCATGACGTTCAAAACGTCGTTGAAGTCCCGATTCTAAGCCGTAAAACATGGCACACTGAACTATCGAGTAGTCATCAGCTTTGCTCTGCCAGACGTTCATAACATCTGGCGTTGCTCCAGCAGCAGGCCTGGGACCCAGCGGTGCTTCCAGGACGTAATTCTTCTGTGCAGCAATGAGGATAATCCTCAGGTTACGGACCCAGTCCGTGTAATTGCTACCATCATCTTTCAACTTTTCTTTCTCAAGGAACGCATTAAAATTCAACGGAACAACAGCACGAGCCATCTATCTACAATCAACATAAACAAGCAAGATACTATCAGGTACTAAGTTCATGATAAGTTTAAGTTCAGTTAATCAAATTACTTAGGAACTCCCACTTAGATAGACATCCCTCTAATCCTCTAAGTGATCACGTGATCCAAATCAACTAAACCATAACCGATCATCACGTGAGATGGAGTAGTTTTCAATGGTGAACATCGTCATGTTGATCATATCTACTATATGATTCACGCTCGACCTTTCGGTCTCTGTGTTCCGAGGCCATATCTGCATATGCTAGGCTCGTCAAGTTTAACCTGAGTATTCTGCGTGTGCAAAACTGGCTTGCACCCGTTGTAGATGGACGTAGAGCTTATCACACCCGATCATCACGTGGTGTCTGGGCACGACGAACTTTGGCAACGGTGCATACTCAGGGAGAACACTTCTTGATAATTTAGTGAGAGATCATCTTATAATGCTACCGTCAATCAAAGCAAGATAAGATGCATAAAAGGATAAACATCACATGCAATCAATATAAGTGATATGGTATGGCCATCATCATCTTGTGCTTGTGATCTCCATCTCCGAAGCACCGTCATGATCACCATCGTCATCGGCGCGACACCTTGATCTCCATCGTAGCATCGTTGTCGTCTCGCCAATCTTATGCTTCCACGACTATCACTACCGCTTAGTAATAAAGTAAAGCATTACATCGCGATTGCATTGCATACAATAAAGCGACAACCATATGGCTCCTGCCAGTTGCCGATAACTTGGTTACAAAACATGATCATCTCATACAATAAAATCAGCATCATGCCTTGACCATATCACATCACAACATGCCCTGCAAAAACAAGTTAGACGTCCTCTACTTTGTTGTTGCAAGTTTTACGTGGCTGCTACGGGCTTAAGTAAGAACACATCTCACCTATGCATCAAAACCACAACGATAGTTTGTCAAATAGACTCCGTTTTAACCTTCTCAAGGACCGGGCGTAGCCACACTTGGTTCAACTAAAGTTGGAGAGACAGTCTTCCACAAGCCATCTGTGTGCATAGCACGTCGAGGGAACCGGTCTCGCGTAAGAGTACGCGTAAGGTTGGTCCGGATCGTCTCGTCCAACAATACCGCCGAACCAAAGTATGACATGCTGGTAGGCAGTATGACTTGTATCGCCCACAACTCACTTGTGTTCTACTCGTGCAAATAACATCAAACCATAAAACCTGGCTCTGATACCACTGTTGGGGAACGTAGTAATTTCGAAAATTTTCCTACGCACATGCAAGATCATGGTGATGCATAGCAACGAGGGGGAGAGTATTGTCTACGTACCAACGCAGACCGACTGCGGAAGCGATCTCACAACATAGAGGAAGTAGTCGTACGTCTTCTTCCTGATCCGACCGATCCAAGCACCGTTACTCCGGCACCTCCGAGTTCTTAGCACATGTTCAGCTCGATGACGATCCTCGGGCTTCGATCCAGCAAAGCGTCGAGGAAGAGTTCCGTCAGCACAACGGCGTGGTGACGATCTTGATGTACTACCGACGCAGGGCTTCGCCTAAGCTCTACAACGATATGACCGAGGTGGAATTTGGTGGCAGGGGGCACCGCACACGGCTAAGGAACGATCAACAATGATCAACTTGTGTGTCTATGGGGTGCCCCTGCCCCCGTATATAAAGGAGCAAGGGGAGGGGGTTCGGCCGGCTAGGGAGAGGGAGCGGGAGGAGTCCTACTCCTACCGGGAGTAGGACTCCCCCCTCAATCCTATTCCAACTAGGATTCCAAGGGGAAAAGGAGAGAGAGGGGGGCCGGCCCCTTCTCCTACTCCAACTAGGACTTGGGGAAGGGGGGGCGCGCGGCCAGCTGTGGGCTGCCCCTTTTCTCTTTTCCACTAAGGCCCAATAGGCCCATTTGCCTCCCGGGGGGTTCCGGTAACCCTCCCGGTATTCCGGTAAAATCCCGATTTCACCCGGAACACTTCCGGTGTCCAAACATAGGCTTCCAATATATCAATCTTTACGTCTCGACCATTTCGAGACTCCTCGTCACGTCCATGATCACATCCGGGACTACGAACAACCTTCGGTACATCAAAATGCATAGACTCATAATAACTATCATCGTAACGTTAAGCGTGCGGACCCTACGGTTCGAGAACAATGTAGACATGACCAAGACATGTCTCCGGTCAATAACCAATAGCGGGACCTGGATGCCCATATTGGCTCCTACATATTCTATGAAGATCTTTATCGGTCAGACCGCATAACAACATACGTTGTTCCCTTTGTCATCGGTATGTTACTTGCCCGAGATTCGATCGTCGGTATCCAATACCTAGTTCAATCTCGTTACTGGCAAGTCTCTTTACTCGTTCCGTAATACATCATCTCATAACTAACATCTTAGTTATTATGCTTGCAAGGCTTATGTGGTGTGTATTACCGAGAGGGCCCAGAGATACCTCTCCGACAATCGGAGTGACAAACCCTAATCTCGAAATACGCCAACCCAACATCCACCATTGGAGACACCTGTAGTACTCCTTTATAATCACCCAGTTACGTTGTGACGTTTGGCAGTACCCAAAGTGTTCCTCCGGTAAACGGGAGTTGCATAATCTCATAGTTATAGGAACATGTATAAGTCATGAAGAAAGCAATAGCAACATACTAAACGATCGGGTGCTAAGCTAATGGAATGGGTCATGTCAATCAGATCATTCAACTAATGATGTGACCTCGTTAATCAAATAACAACTCTTTGTTCATGGTTAGGAAACATAACCATCTTTGATTAACGAGCTAGTCAAGTAGAGGCATACTAGTGACACTCTGTTTGTCTATGTATTCACACATGTATTATGTTTCCGGTTAATACAATTCTAGCATGAATAATAAACATTTATCATGATATAAGGAAATAAATAATAACTTTATTATTGCCTCTAGGGCATATTTCCTTCACCTATCACACCCGATCATCACGTGGTGTCTCAGCATGAAGAACTTTCGCAACGGTGCATACTCAGGGAGAACACTTCTTGATAATTTAGTGAGAGATCATCTTATAATGCTACCATCAATCAAAGCAAGATAAGATGCATAAAAGATAAACATCACATGCAATCAATATAAGTGATATGATATGGCCATCATCATCTTGTGCTTGTAATCTCCATCTTCGAAGCACCATCATAATCACCATCGTCATCGGCACGACACCTTGATCTCCATCGTAGCATCGTTGTCGTCTCGCCAATCTTATGCTTCCACGACTATCACTACCGCTTAGCAATAAAGTAAAGCATTACATCGCGATTGCATTGCATACAATAAAGCGACAACCATATGGCTCCTGCCAGTTGCCGATAACTTGGTTACAAAACATGATCATCTCATACAATAAAAATCAGCATCATGCCTTGACCATATCACATCACAACATGCCCTACAAAAAAAAGTTAGACGTCCTCTACTTTGTTGTTGCAAGTTTTACGTGGCTGCTACGGGCTTAAGCAAGAACTCATCTCACCTACGCATCAAAACCACAACGATAGTTTGTCAAATAGACTCCGTTTTAACCTTCTCAAGGACCGGGCGTAGCCATACTCGGTTCAACTAAAGTTGGAGAGACAGTCGCCCGCAAGCCATCTATGTGCAAAGCACGTCGAGGGAACCGGTCTCGCGTAAGCGTAAGCGTAAGGTTGGTCCGGGTCGTCTCGTCCAACAATACCGCCGAACCAAAGTATGACATGCTGGTAGGCAGTATGACTTGTATCGCCCACAACTCACTTGTGTTCTACTCGTGCAAATAACATCAAACCATAAAACCTAGGCTCGGATGCCACTGTCGGGCAACGTAGTAATTTCAAAAAAATTCCTACGCACACGCAAGATCATGGTGATGCATAGCAACGAGGGGGAGAGTCTGATCTACGTACCCTTGTAGATCGCAACGGAAGCGTTGACACAACGTAGAGGAAGTAGTCGTACGTCTTCTTCCCGATCCGACCGATCCAAGCACCGTTACTCCGGCACCTCCGAGTTCTTAGCACACGTTCAGCTCGATGACGATCCCCAGGCTCCGATCCAGCAAAGCTTCGGGGAGGAGTTCCGTCAGCACGACGGCGTGGTGACGATCTTCATGTACTACCGACGCAGGGCTTCGCCTAAGCACTACAACGATATGATCAAGGTGGAATTTAGTGGCAGGGGGCACCGCACACGGCTAAGGAACGATCCCAATGATCAACTTGTGTGTCTAGAGGTGCCCCCTGCCCCCGTATATAAAGGATCCAAGGGGAAGGGCTGGCCGGCCAAGCCTATGGAGGCGCAGGAGGAGTCCTACTCCTACCGGGAGTAGGACTCCCCCCCAATCCTATTCCTAATAGGACTCCCAAGGGGGAAAGAGAGAGAGAGAGAGAGAGAGAGAGAGAGAGAGAGAGAGAGGTGGCCGGCCACCTCTCCTAGTCCTAATAGGACTAGGGGAGGGGGGAGGCGCGCAGCCCACTATGGGCAGCCCCTTTCACCTTTCCACTAAAGCCCAATAAGGCCCATATGGCTCCCGGGGGGTTCCGGTAACCTCCCGGTAATCCGGTAAAATCCCGATTTCACCCGGAACACTTCCGATGTCCAAACATAGGCTTCCAATATATCAATCTTTATGTCTCGACCATTTCGAGACTCCTCGTCATGTCCGTGATCACATCCGGGACTCCGAACAACCTTCGGTACATCAAAATGCATAAACTCATAATAACTATCATCGTAACGTTAAGCGTGCGGACCCTACGGTTCGAGAACAATGTAGACATGACCGAGACACGTCTCCGGTCAATAACCAATAGCGGGACCTGGATGCCCATATTGGCTCCTACATATTCTACGAAGATCTTTATCGGTCAGACCGTATAACAACATACATTGTTCCTTTTGTCATCGGTATGTTACTTGCCCGAGATTCGATCGTCGGTATCCAATACCTAGTTCAATCTCGTTACCGGCAAGTCTCTTTACTCGTTCTGTAATACATCATCCCGCAACTAACTCATTAGTTGCAATGCTTGCAAGGCTTGTGTAATGTGTATTACCGAGAGGGCCCAGAGATACCTCTCCGACAATCGGAGTGACAAATCCTAATCTCGAAATACGCCAACCCAACATCTACCATTGGAGACACCTGTAGTACTCCTTTATAATCACCCAGTTACGTTGTGACGTTTGGTAGTACCCAAAGTGTTCCTCCGGCAAACGGGAGTTGCATAATCTCATAGTCATAGGAACTTGTATAAGTCATGAAGAAAGCAATAGCAACATACTAAACGGTCGAGTGCTAAGCTAATGAAATGGGTCATGTCAATCAGATCATTCACCTAATGATGTGACCTCGTTAATCAAATAACAACTCCTTGTTCATGGTTAGGAAACTTAACCATCTTTGATTAACGAGCTAGTCTAGTAGAGGCATACTAGTGACACTCTGTTTGTCTATTCACACATGTATTATGTTTCTGGTTAATACAATTCTAGCATGAATAATAAACATTTATCATGATATAAGGAAATAAATAATAACTTTATTATTGCCTCTAGGGCATATTTCCTTCACCTAGGGACCCTATATATAGTGGGGGGAGGGAGGGCTGCCGCACCCTAGCCCCTGGCCTCTCCCTCTCCCTCCCGTGACACTCCTCCCTCTCCCTGTGCTTGGCGAAGCCCTGCCGAGATCACTGTTGCTTCCACCACCACGCCGTCGTGCTGCTGGATCTTCATCAACCTCTCCTTCCCCCTTGCTGGATCAAGTTGGAGGAGACGTCTTCCCAACCGTACGTGTGTTGAACGCGGAGGTGTCGTCCGTTCGGCGCTAGGTCATCGGTGATTTGGATCATGACGAGTACGACTCCATCAACTCCGTTCTCTTGAACGCTTCCGCGCGCGATCTACAAGGGTATGTAGATGCACTCCCCTCTCCCTTGTTGCTAGATGACTCCATAGATTGATCTTGGTGATGCGTAGAAAATTTTAAAATTCTGCTACGTTCCCCAACAGTGGCATCATGAGCTAGGTCTATGCGTAGTTTATATGCACGAGTAGAACACAAAGTAGTTGTGGGCATCGATATTGTCAATTTTCTTGCCGTTACTAGTCTTATCTTGATTCAGCGGCATCGTGGGATGAAGCGGCCCGGACGGACCTTACACGTACGCTTACGTGAGACTAGTTCCACCGATTGGCATGCACTAGTTGCATAAGGTGGCTGGCGGGTGTCTGTCTCTCCCACTTTAGTCGGATCGGATTCGATGGAAAGGGTCCTTATGAAGGGTAAATAGAAATTGGCATATCACGTTGTGGTTTTGGCGTAGGTAAGAAAGGTTCTTGCTAGAAACCTATAGCAGCCACGTAAAAACTTGCAACAACAATTAGAGGACGACTAACTTGTTTTTGCAGCATGTGCCGTGTGATGTGATATGGCCAAAAGGATGTGATGTATGAGATTGATCATGTTCTTGTAATAGGAATCACGACTTGCATGTTGATGAGTATGACAACCGGCAGGAGCCATAGGAGTTGTCTTTATTTATTTATGACCTGCGTGTCAACATAAACATCATGTAATTACTTTACTTTATTGCTAAAGCGTTAGCCATAGTAGTAGAAGTAATAGATGACGAGACAACTTCAAGAAGACACGATGATGGAGATCATGATGATGGAAATCATGGTGTGATGCCGGTGACAACGATGATCATGGAGCCCCGAAGATGGAGATCAAAAGGAGCAAATGATATTGGCCGTATCATGTCACTATTTGATTGCATGTGATGTTTATCATGTTTTACATCTTATTTGCTTAGAACGACGGTAGCTTAAATAAGATGATCCCACGTAATAATTTCAAGAAAGTGTTCCCCCTAACTGTGCACCGTTGCGAAGGTTCGTTGTTTCGAAGCACCACGTGATGATCGGGTGTGATAGATTCTAACGTTCGAATACAACGGGTGTAAGCCAGATTTACACACGCAATACACTTAGGTTGACTTGACGAGCCTAGCATGTACGGACATGGCCTCGGAACACAGAAGACCGAAAGGTCGAGCATGAGTCATATAGAAGATATGATCAACATGAAGATGTTCACCGATGTTGACTAGTCCGTCTCATGTGATGATCGAACACGGCCTAGTTGACTCGAATCATGTTTCACTTAGATGACTAGAGGGATGTCTATCTGAGTGGGAGTTCATTGAGTAATTTGATTAGATGAACTTAATTATCATGAACTTAGTCTAAAATCTTTACACTATGTCTTGTCGATCAAATGGCCCACTCTAATGTTGCCCTCAACTTCAATGCGTTCCTAGAGAAAACCAAACTGAAAGACGATGGCAGCAACTATACGTACTGGGTCCGGAACCTGAGGGTCATCCTCATAGCTGCCAAGAAAGATTATGTCCTAGAAGCACTGCTAGGTGATGCACCCATCCCAGAGAACCAAGACGTTATGAACGCTTGGCAGTCACGTGCTGATGATTACTCCCTCGTTCAGTGCGGCATGCTTTACAGCTTAGAACCGGGGCTCCAAAAGCGTTTTGAGAGACACGGAGCATATGAAATGTTCGAAGAGCTGAAAATGGTTTTCCAAGCTCATGCCCGGGTCGAGAGATATGAAGTCTCCGACAAGTTCTTCAGCTGTAAGATGGAGGAAAATAGTTCTGTCAGTGAGCACATAGTCAAAATGTCTAGGTTGCATAACTGCTTGACTCAGCTGGGAGTTAATCTCCCGGATGACGCGGTCATTGACAGAATCCTTCAGTCGCTTCCACCGAGCTACAAGAGCTTTGTGATGAACTTCAATATGCAGGGGATGGAAAAGACCATTCCTGAGGTATATTCAATGCCGAAATCAGCAGAGGTGGAAGTCAAAAAGGAACAACAAGTGTTGATGGTGAATAAAACCACTAAGTTCAAGAAAGGCAAGGGTAAGAAGAACTTCAAGAAGGACGGCAAGGGAGTTGACGCGCCCGGTAAGCAAGCTGCCGGGAAGAAGCCAAAGAATGGACCCAAACCCGAGACTGAGTGTTTTTATTGCAAGGGAAGTGGTCACTGGAAACGGAACTGCCCCAAATACTTAGCGGACAAGAAGGTCGGCAACACTAAAGGTATATGTGATATACATGTAATTGATGTGTACCTTACCAGTACTCGTAGTAGCTCCTGGGTATTTGATACCGGTGCGGTTAATCACATTTGTAACTCAAAGCAAGAGCTGCGGAATAAGCGGAGACTGGCGAAGGACGAGGTGACGATGCGCGTCGGGAATGGTTCCAAGGTTGATGTGATCGCCGTCGGCACGCTGCCTCTACATTTACCTACGGGATTAGTTTTAAACCTCAATAATTGTTATTTAGTGCCAGCTTTGAGCATGAACATTGTATCAGGATCTCGTTTAATTCGAGATGGCTACTCATTTAAATCCGAGAATAATGGTTGTTCTATTTATATGAGAGATATGTTTTATGGTCATGCTCTGCTGGTGAATGGTTTATTCTTAATGAATCTCGAGCATAATGTTACACATATTCATAGTGTGAATACCAAAAGATGTAAGGTTGATAATGATAGTCCCACATACTTGTGGCACTACCGCCTTGGTCACATAGGTGTCAAACGCATGAAGAAGCTCCATGCCGATGGACTTTTGGAGTCTGTTGATTACGAATCATTTGACACGTGCGAACCATGCCTCATGGGTAAAATGACCAAGACTCCATTCTGAGGAACAATGGAGCGAGTAACCAACTTATTGGAAATCATACATACTGATGTGTGCGGTCCAATGAGTGTTGAGGCTCGCGGTGGCTATCGTTATGTTCTCACCCTCACTGATGACTTGAGTAGATATGGGTATGTCTACTTAATGAAACACAAGTCTGAGACCTTTGAAAAGTCCAAGGAATTTCAGAGTGAGGTTGAGAATCAACGTGACAGGAAAATCAAGTTCTTGCGATCAGATCGTGGGGGAGAATACTTGAGTCACGAATTTGGCGCACACTTACGAAAATGTGGAATAGTTTCACAACTCATGCCGCCTGGAACACCTCAGCGTAATGGTCTGTCCAAACGTCGTAATCGCACTCTATTGGATATGGTGTGATCTATGATGTCTCTTACCGATCTACCGCTGTCATTTTGGGGCTATGCTTTAGAGACTGCCGCATTCACTTTAAATAGGGCTCCATCGAAATCCGTTGAGACGACACCGTATGAATTATGGTTTGGGAAGAAACCTAAGCTGTCATTTCTAAAAGTTTGGGGATGCGATGCTTATGTCAAGAAACTTCAACCTGAAAAGCTCAAACCCAAATCAGAAAAATGCGTCTTCATAGGATACCCTAAAGAAACTATTGGGTATACCTTCTACCTCAGATCCGAAGGCAAGATCTTTGTTGCCAAGAATGGGACCTTTCTAGAGAAAGAGTTTCTCTCGAAAGAAATAAGTGGGAGGAAAGTAGAACTTGATGAAGTATTACCTCTTGAACTGGTAAGTGGCGCAGCTCAAGAAAATGTTCCTGAGGTGCCTGCACCGACTAGACAGGAAGTTAATGATGATGATCATGAAACTTCAGATCAAGTTGCTACTGAACTTCGTAGGTCCAAGAGGACACGTTCCGCACCAGAGTGGTACGGGCAACCCTATCTTGGAAATCATGTTGTTAGAGAACGGTGAACCTTCGAACTATGAAGAAGCCATGGCAGGCCCGGATTCCGACAAATGGCTGGAAGCCATGAAATCTGAGATAGGATCCATGTATGAAAATGAAGTATGGACTTTGACTGACTTGCCCGTTGATTGGCGAGCCATAGAAAATAAATGGATCTTTAAGAAGAAGACAACTGTGGATGGTAATGTAACCATCTATAAAGCTCGGCTTGTCGCTAAGGGTTATCGACAAGTTCAAGGGGTTGACTATGATGAGACTTTTTCACCCGTAGCGAAGCTGAAGTCTGTCCGAATCATGTTAGCAATTGCCGCATTCTATGATTATGAGATATGGCAAATGGACGTCAAAACGGCATTCCTTAATGGTTTCCTTAAGGAAGAATTGTATATGATGCAGCCGAAAGGTTTTGTCGATCCTAAGAATGCTGACAAGGTGTGCAAGCTCCAACGCTCGATTTATGGGCTGGTGCAAGCATCTCGGAGTTGGAACATTCGTTTTGATGAGATAATCAAAGCGTTTGGGTTTACGCAGACTTATGGAGAAGCCTGCATTTACAAGAAAGTGAGTGGGAGCTCTGTAGCATTTCTCATATTGTATGTGGATGACATATTGTTGATGGGAAATGATATAGAATTCTTGGAAAGCATAAAGGCCTACTTGAACAAGTGTTTTTCAATGAAGGATCTTGGAGAAGCTGCTTATATATTAGGCATCAAGATCTATAGAGATAGATCGAGACGCCTCATTGGTCTTTCATAGAGTAGGTACCTTGACAAGATATTGAAGAAGTTCAAAATGGATCAGTCAAAGAAGGGGTTCTTGCCTGTATTGCAAGGTACGAGATTGAGCACGGCTCAATGCCCGACCACGGCAAAAGATAGAGAAAAGATGAGTGTCGTCCCCTATGCCTCGGCCATAGGGTCTATCATGTATGCTATGTTGTGTACCAAACCTGATGTAAACCTTGCCGTAAGTTTGGTAGGAAGGTACCAAAGCAATCCCAGTATGGAACACCAGACAGCGGTCAAGAATATCCTGAAGTACCTGAAAAGGACTAAGGATATGTTTCTCGTTTATGGAGGTGACGAAGAGCTCGTCGTAAAGGGTTACGTCGATGCTAGCTTCGACGCAGATCTGGATGAGTCTAAGTCACAAACCGGATACGTGTATATTTTGAATGGTGGGGCAGTAAGCTGGTGCAGTTGCAAGCAAAGCGTTGTGGCGGGATCTACATGTGAAGCGGAGTACATGGCAGCCTCGGTGGCAGCACAAGAGGCAATCTGGGTGAAGGAGTTCATTATCGACCTAGGAGTCATACCCAATGCATCGAGCCCGATGACTCTCTTCTATGACAACACTGGAGCTATTGCCCTTGCCAAGGAGCCCAGGTTTCACAGGAAGACCAGGCATATCAAGTGTCGCTTCAACTCCATTCATGTAAGTGTTCAAAATGGAGACATAGATATCTGTAAAGTACATACGGACCTGAATGTGGCAAATCCATTGACTAAACCTCTCCCTAGAGCAAAACATGATCAACACCAGAACTGCATGGGTGTTCGATTCATCACAATGTAACTAGACTATTAAATCTAGTGCAAGTGGGAGATTGTTGGAAATATGCCCTAGAGGCAATAATAAAATGGTTATTATTATATTTCTTTGTTCATGATAATTGTCTATTGTTCATGCTATAATTGTGTTATCCAGAAATCATAATACATGTGTGAATACATAGACCACAACACGTCCCTAGTGAGCCTCTAGTTGACTAGCTCGTTGATCAAAAGATAGGCATGGTTTCCTGAGTATGGACATTGGATGCCATTGATAACGGGATCACATCATTAGGAGAATGATGTGATGGACAAGACCCAATCCTAAGCATAGCTCAAAGATCGTGTAGTTCATTTGCTATAGCTTTTCTGAATATCAAGTATCATTTCCTTAGACCATGAGATTGTGCAACTCCCGGATGCCGTAGGAGTACTTTGGGTGTGCCAAACGTCACAACGTTACTGGGTGACTATAATGGTACACTACAGGTATCTCCAAAAGTGTCTGTTGGGTTGGCATGAATCGAGACTGGGATTTGTCACTCCGTATGACGGAGAGGTATCTCTGGGCCCACTCGGTAATGCATCATCATAATGAGCTCAATGTGACCAAGTGGTTGATCACGGGATCATGCATTACGGTCGAGTAAAGTGACTTGCCGGTAACAAGATTGAACGAGGTATTGGGATACTGACGATCGAGTCTCGGGCAAGTAAAGTACCGATTGACAAAGGGAATTGTATACGGATTGCTTGAATCCTGGACATCGTGGTTCATCCGATGAGATCATAGAGGAGCATGTGGGAGCCAACATGGGTATCCAGATCCCACTGTTGGTTATTGACCGGAGAGTCGTCTCGGCCATGTCTGCGTGTCTCCCGAACCCGTAGGGTCTACACACTTAAGGTTCGGTGACGCTAGGGTTGTTGAGATATTAGTATACGATAACCCGAAAGTTGTTCGGTGTCCCGGATGAGATCCCGGACGTCACGAGGAGTTCCGGAATGGTCCGGAGGTGAAGATTTATATATAGGAAGTCAAGTTTCGTCCATCGGGAAAGTTTCGGGGGTACTCGGTATTGTACCGGGACCACCGGAAGGGTCCCGGGGGTCCACCGGGTGGGGCCACCTATCCCGGAGGGCCCCATGGGCTTAAGTGGGAGGGGAACCAGCACCTAGTGGGCTGGTGCACCCCCTTAGGCCTCCCCTTGCGCCTAGGGTTGGAAACCCTAGGGGTGGGGGCTCCCCACTTGGCTTGGGGGGCAAGCCACCCCCTTGGCCGCCGCCCCCTAGGGACCCTATATATAGTGGGGGGAGGGAGGGCAGCCGCACCCTAGCCCCTGGCCTCTCCCTCTCCCTCTCGTGACACTCCTCCCTCTCCCTGTGCTTGGCGAAGCCCTGCCGAGATCATCGTTGCTTCCACCACCACGCCGTCGTGCTGCTGGATCTTCATCAACCTCTCCTTCCCCCTTGCTGGATCAAGTTGGAGGAGACATCTTCCCAACCGTACGTGTGTTGAACATGGAGGTGCTGTCCGTTCGGCGCTAGGTCATCGGTGATTTGGATCACGACGAGTACGACTCCATCAACCCCGTTCTCTTGAACGCTTCCGCGCGCGATCTACAAGGGTATGTAGATGCACTCCCCTCTCCCTCATTGCTGGATTAATCCATAGATTGATCTTGGTGATGCGTAGAAAATTTTAAAATTCTGCTACATTCCCCAACAAATATAAGTGATGGACAGTGCCTTCGTTACTGACACGACATAAGAAGTGAAACCTGCAAAAATAGCCATCATAGAGCAAACCAAACGGTTTATTCTGTGATGAATGTCACATGGCAAAACCTGCATCGTAGAATTGCAGGAAAACAAAGAAAACATGACATTAAATTAATAAGATTTAGACAGTAAATCAATAAGATTTACTTGATGTAACACGAGTGAATCCTTACCAGGAAATCACTATGTTGAAGTACTAAACAGAAGATTGATCGTTCAACTACGCGTGGCATGCAGGGGCCCCGCCTACTCCCACAAGCAGGACAGTCCAAAGGTTGTGACAAATCGTATGGACCGAACATCCATGGGGCTGGAAATCCTGGTGGGTGCGATAAACCCTGCAATGCATACAGATATTGGAGTGTAACCATAATTGATAGACCGTCCTCACAAAAAATATGATATGGATACTTCAAAATATACAGACTGAATTGAGTGGACAGACATTAACATAGACCATTCTCAGGACTGACCACACACCAAAAGCTGCAGTACTAATAAACAATACAGGGTTCACAAACACAAATCAAGTACTGAACAATAGTACTTACTACAGACAAGCAAAGTTGCACTAACTAAACTCTGCAGACTATTTTTTGCCACCGACCTATGGGATGAACCCCGCATAACTGACTAGGCCATGGACTTCGTGTGAGATGTCTACATGCACCATCACCATCTTGTCAACCTTGGAGAACCTAAAAGAGTGGTCTTTCCACTCATAAACATGATGATGAAGACAAGCCGCATCGGATTTGTTGGGAAGCTTTACAACAACCACACCCTTCATAATCGAAGGCACAGCCAGGAAATTGTTGTGGTCAAGTACAGCCTCAAGAACACGCCTGACAACAATGCTACAGGAAAACACTAGTTTAGGACACGTGGCGACAAGGACACATCAGCTGGATAGTTCAGCAGTAGAACTCATCATCAGGTCTTCCAATTCACATGGCATGACTTTGAGAACTTCATCTCCACCGCGGACCTGGTTCTAATTCAAACAGAAACCATATTTTAGTACTACCTCCGTTTAGAAATATAAGATGATTTTCGATATTATACTCCATATATGACTACATATATGCACATAAATGAGTGAACAAAGACACTAGAACATGTCTTCAAAGGCATGAGAGCAGAGGGATTACATGCAATATCGATAACACAAGTTACTGAGGCAAATATACCCTCTTAAAAGGTAGCATTGATGTTCATAAAGTACTCCCTCCGTCCCAAAATTCTTGTCTTAGATTTGTCTAGATACGGATGTATCAAGTCACATTTTAGTATTAGATACATCCGTATCTAGAAAAATCTAAGACAAGAAATTTGGGACAGAGGGAGTAGTTGAAAGTAATCTATAAGAAAGCAGTGTCAACCTCTCGCATGTTTTGGTCAAAAGAGGAATTTAGAACCATCATTTGGCACACAAAAATCACATGCAAGATCACCCAGAAAGTTGTACTACTAGTACTAGTACTGCGTATTAGATGAAAAAACACGATCAAGATCGAGAAAAAGATCGTCAAGAAGAGATATTACCTGGACTTGCTTAATGAGGGATCCTGGAGAGGGGGGCTTGGACAGGGCAATGGCTTTGAGCTTGTCTACGGTAGTCTCGGCGGGGTGCTTGCGCTTCTTCGTACCATGAGCCTCAACGGTTTTGGCCGGAGCCATAGACATCACTTCGGCCGGTGCTCCAGCGTCCATCAAGAAACTGTCAAATAGAAATAAAAGAAAAGAAACCATAATCACAAACCCAAAAGAAGAAAAGAGAGGGAGTTATAGGATCAGTCTCGGGGTTGCAAGACCGGGCCTTGGCCAGAATCAACATCATTGATGCGCTCACCTTTCCTTCTTTGGGAGAGAAGAACAATGGCAGAAGCAGGTCGGGGTTTTCTTGAAGAAATGAGGAAAAAGATGAGGCAGAAGCGAGGGTTGGGTAGAGACGAAGCTGAGAGAGAAGAGTGAAATGATGGTTGCTTCGTCCGTCCAACTTACTGCTGGAAAGGAGGGGGTTTTGTGATTTGACGGCTCATTGGGCATTACTGCGGTGCTTCGATTGGGGTAGTCTACCGTCACACTACTACGGAGTAATTTAGTGCATGGCTGGTGGACCCCGATGCTTGCTGTCCCACACGTCGGCGAAAGTGAGTAATTTAGTGCATGGCTGGAGGAGGATCCGCACGGTAGAGCGTGTCCACTGTTTTTCAGAAGAAAAAAAATGATTACAGCAAGCGTTTCCACTCTTACAACGGAGGAGTGCGAAACATGGCAGCCACTTGAACATACATAGTGCTCCTACTACTAGGCATGTGCAGTGGTTCATACGTCAGTACTACACAATCTTGTTGCTAGTGTAGTAAGATATGACAATAACAAATGATGTTGTGCGCATGTCAACTACTCCTATATGTAACATAGTACCGCTTTTTCGACTGTCCGGTCGAGAATGGACGGTGAGATCAATGTTAACAGAACTAGGTCCACAGCGCACGGAGAGTACGGTGCTACAGTACTCCACGAAACATGAACCACATGAAGCACAAATAGTGTTAGACAGGGTGTATGAAGGGTGCACGGGATGGGAGCAAAAGTTCCCTTCTCGACCCACTTTTGGGTGTTTGGCAGAGTGCATGGAGGGTGCATGAGTCCACACTAGTAGGTTGACAAAAATACACGAAGGGGAAACAACTATATTGAGATGAGAATGCAACCAAACACACCCACACGCTTTGTGCTATAGTGACTAATCTGCACCGTCTGAGTTTGATCCAACGGTCATGTTGCGCGAGACATGGACATGCCCATGCAGAGGGTTTAGCCCGACGGCCGGCATCGTCGCGCTGGCACGACGGTAGTCATCGCGCAGCCGCAACACGTGTGTGGCAACTTGGTTCACCAAGTGGCTGAGGCGATCCTGGACCTCGTCACGATCGGCCCGCTAGCGCTCCAGCCGGCTCCCCTGACAGCCTATCGTATCTCCCGCTTTCTGCAGCAACGCCGCCGACGCCTCGAGCATCTTTGTGGTGGACGCCTGCCGCTTTTGAATCTCCGTGAACTCCCGCACATAACGAGGAGCATGGCACTCCTCTCCTCCTTGAGCTCACGAAGCTCCACGTCCTTGGCCCTGAGCTCCGCATCCTTGGCATGGAGCTCCTGTGTCAGGAGCCTCACCTCGTACTCCGTGATGTGCTGCGCCGCCATGGCACCAGGTAGAAGCAATGGAGAGAGGAAGCAAAGGGGGCGAAGCGGCTAGAAGGCAATGCAATCTACGGGAAGGCGGAGGGAGCAGGGAATCTTTTGGTTTTCACCACCGTAAAACACCAGTCAACGACTTCTCACATCAAGGAGCAGTGGGTACAGGCGGAGTCATCGTGACTAATTGCTGCCGCGCCTGCTCCCGTCAATCAAAAAATTAAAAATCCTGCCACGCCTGCTCCCGTCAATCAAAAAATTAAAAATCCTGCCGCACCCAAACACCAGAGCAACGCCGCGGTTGATATTTAAATTTACCTGCCGGCAAGTAGATAAAAAAAGGGGTGAAAAAACAAATGTGGCAGCGGCCTAGCTAATCGGTCGAACTAGCCCAACTAGCTAGCCATCATGCTTCACTGATGTACTCTGCGGGAAAGGTGGTCTTTCGTGATTTGACCACTCATTTACTTGCTTTGGCGCTACGACCGAGGAGGACCCAGAAAACACGCGGTAGGGCGTCCCATGTCAGGAAGAATATATGCGTGCACCACCCGGGAGGACCCCGAAACCGCGCGGTAGGGTGTGCCATGTCTCGGCAAGGAGGAAAAATGTGCGTGTAAAAATATACTGTATCAGACCTATGGTTCGACCTCGGGACCCAGCCAGTCGGTTGAAAACACCCCACTAGCCACATAGCTTCATCATGCAAACGTGGCACGGAGGATAGATGTGGTTAGCTCCGTCTCGACCAGCCACAACGTCTCTTGTTCTAGGCGATTCTTCTATTTTCCAAGTTTTTTTAGTTGTAATAATACCACGGCAAGCTAGCGCCGCTCTTTGTGTGTGCCCGTGCAAAGGTTAGACGATGGAGAGAAGAGAGATTGAGATCGCAGACCTGGGACCCACCAGTAAGTGAGATAACGGTCATGCACGTGTTGACGAGGCACTTCCTCTACTCTACTCAATGCAAGTACTGTATAAAATCAAGTTATGGGACAAAGCCAATAACCGTTCATTTTTTCAGGCTATCGACTTACGCTTTGTAGTCCAGGTTGCCAGTTTGAATCTCGTCTTTCAGATTTGTTAGTTTTAGGTCTAAATTTGATTAATGACAAGTGGGACCCCCGTGTGTTGTTCCGATATTTCAGTGTAGGATAGTTTTTTTGAACAAACACTTTGCGCAGTTAGACAAGTAACGGCACGAGTTACACATTTTTTGCAAGTTTACGAACAAAAATGACAGCGGCATAGAATATCACATCCACCCCGCAGCTTAGATATTATGGTGATACGAGTTTTTACACCGTTGGAAGTGAGATCCAATGGCTTGTGAGTAGTCTTTGTAATTATGCGCAATTTCCTAACTCTTCAAAGTTTTTTTTGCAAATAAAACATTCAGGCCTCGTGTGTGTCGCTGCATCTTCGATCCAACGGCTCCCCGGTGCTCATATTAGGCGCTCCCCGTAGCTTAATTACCCGCTACGGTGATGGGAGTAGTTGTGGGCCGAATGCTACGAAAATATAATCTAAACCGACCAGAATAAATGCCTGCACAAATTAATCCAAGGTTGGAGTGACCCTCGCAATGTAAATAGCTCCGCCTTTGCGAGGGATGGAGAGGTAGTAGCTTCAACGCATGGAAGATACGGTGTGAGAAAGTGAGGTCAATCGAGAGACATATAGATAGAGAGACAAAGTGAGTGTGGTCCGACATTCATTGAACAAATATATATGCTCTGGAGAGATATTGTCCAATTGAGCTTTTTGGCAAGGGTGAGGGCTGTAAGATAGAGCTTGAGAATGATCCAGTCACAGACGTATAGATATATTATGTGCGTGAGAGGAAGCAAGGTCAACCGATCACATAGGGTCGCCGTGCAATCGAAAGAGTGAGATGGGTTGGAGAGAGTGACCTAGATAGACGATGTGCGTGAGAGAGTATACAATGTGAATAGGTCGAACTGGGCTCAACATGATGATATATCGTTTTTGTCCGAGAAAGAGCGAGGTCAATCGAGACATACGGAGAGAGAGAGAGAGAGAGATTGAGTGAGCGTGGCCCACCATGAGGTTGAAAGAGTGGTGGCGGCTTGGATGGACTGACCTAGATAGACAACCTGCGTGAGAGAGTATAGAGTATGTCAATCGAGGCCCGAACAGGGAGATATATCATTTGTGTGTGAAAGACGTTGGTTAAACGAGACTCAGATAAAGAGAGCGAGATTGAGCGAGTGTGGCCTGCCATGTGGAAGAAAGAGTGAGACAGTCTCGAGGGAGTGACCTAGATATACAACGTGCGTGCGTGCGCATGCACGAGAGGTTGGGGGGCTAGATAGGCAATGCATGTATTTAGCGCGAGAGGGTGAGAGGGAGAAGGGGGAGAGAGAGAGAGCTCGGCATGGGGTGCAATGGCGGGTGTGTGAGGTAAATACATTTGGTAACAGAGTGGAAAAAGGGGTTGTGTAGTTGAGAGACTAAGAGATTGAAACATGGAGAGAAAGAATGAACGTGTGTTGGAAACCAATAGCTTCCTAAGGTGGTTAGGAGAGGAAGATTGACCGATACAGGAAGTATGTAGGGTTTGTGCGGGGGGGGGGGGGGGGGGCTAAAAACAACATTTGAATGTACATAGTACGAGACTTAATATCGATGTTTAAATTCGGTGTACGTTGTAAGATTTGAACTGAGGACCAGGCATACGGGTAATTATTTCGAATTCGTGCCATACTAAGTTTCAAAAAGTTGACATTGACTCAGTTTGTTGTGCTATTTTGTAGGTCATATGTTTGAATCCATCCAAAAGTTTTCTCACTACCATGGTGTTCATCATATACATATGAATTTGTATTAAAAAGTAGCGTGGATACAGTGAAATGCGAAATCCACGTTAGAATTGGAGATCGCTACGTGACACACACTCTAATTCAAATAACTAACTACGTGACACACACTCTAATTCAAATAACTAATTATGTGACACACACTCTAATCCACGTTAGCGTGGGTACCGTTTTGATTTTTTTTTTCAAATAACTCCTCATTAATTAATTTATAGTACTCCCTCTGTTCACTTTTATAAGACCTTGAAGACATTTCAGACAATGTGCAAAACAGTTCATTTTAAGTTTTCTGAAACGACTTACAAAAGTGAATGGATGGAGTATCTCGTTTCGAATGACTAATTATTGCAAGGAAAACACGGGAATGGTAATACATATAGATTCATTTGCAAATGAAAGAAGATTCGTTTGCATTCTCAAATGTAGGCGCACCAGGCAAACCAGGGTCGTGTCGGGGTGGACGCTGCTTCGGTGCCTTAAAGGCAACTGCCTTTGGGTCACTAACATGTGGGCCAGCCACCTGTTGGGCCCATATGTCATGGACACAAAGGCAGGTGCCTTAAGGCACCGAAGCATAGTCCTGTCGGGGTGGTCGTGTGTGTCGGACGGACGCGTAGCACCCAGCCACCCACCCCCTCCCCCCCAAAAAAAAGGACGACGACAATATAAGTTCGCGCTTCCACATTTCGGATTGAAATATCTGGCGGCCCCAATTCCAGCCCTGCAAAATCTCTCTTCTCCACCGTCCCCTTCCATGCCCAGATTGCTCAAATCCCTAATTCGCCGCCAACCCTCGAATCGCCCCTCGTCTCGTCTCTTTCCCCACCGTTCCCCACCTCTGTGATGGACGACGACGACGACGACGGTTGCGCTTCACCACCGCACCGGAGCTACCTCATATATGCCCTCGTCCACCGCAGCGGGTGGTCCACCAACAACGTCGGCCGTCGCAACTAACGTGCCTCACAGACACCGAGTTCCACCGCATCAGGTGCGCTTCACCGACGCCGTCTCCCAGCTCACCGTGGCTACTTCACCGAGCACATCGTCGCACCTCCGCCCCCCGAGGCCGTTGGGGCTTCACCAACGGTCTCGCCCACCGCATCGTAGCGCTCCGCTACCACTCAAGATCTGCATCTGTGCGCGGCCAGCCAACGCCAGCGCATCACCATCAACGGCTCTGAAGTGACCCGCACTCTAGCTAGGCGAGCATGCCCAAACACTGGCCTGAACTAGGTATCCACACATCACTCCCTTGTGCACTGTTCCGACGATGTTTGGATATCCTTTCACTGCTCTCTTAGCTTACCCGCCTATGCAACTCTGACCTTAACTCTTATTTCTTCTGGAGATATCATCTGAAACAAGCAAATCCATATTTTAGCGAAGCATGACGGCGCAACGAGATCTGGTACACATCCTGCACACCCGTATAACCTTGTAAGTATTTGTCCTCCGGTACAACATCAAGGTCGATTCCTCTTATTTGATCAACCATTCGCCATGTTAAAAATGCAAAGGGGGATGCAAGGAGCACAAGGCCTGCACATACAAGCAAGTGGTAACATGGACTTGTACATGGAACATCCCAAGCGCAAGCGGAGCTGCAGTGAGCCTGTACAACGAGCTAGCGTAAGTCCCTGCATTTCATTTAATTCGTACTGGCATTCATGTATGATTTGTGTGCAGTGGCTGATGCACGAATTCAAGTTACCAGAGGCGAACATTTAACTTAAAAAATACGAAGGCACTTGCACTCCGGAAATCAACATAACTTGAGAAATGTGAAGCTACATGCACTTTGAAAACCAGCTAATGATCCAAAGTAGTTCAGATTATAAACACTAAATGATGCAAGCACCAAAAACACAAAATGCAACATGGTGTACAAGGACTACAAACATGGTCTGTACCTGCTTGAATTATTCGTTCTCTGGCTGAAAATATCGAAGTGTAATTGCACGTATACCAGTGCGCAAACTGCATATCAATATATCTATCCTGCACAAGTATGCCAATAGTTTCAAATAACAGATTAGAAAAGTATTTGTGCTATGTTGTTATGACACGGGGACTTTCTGGTAGATGGCCTCGACGTTTCCTCAAGCTATGAAAATGCACTATAATTTGCTTGTCATCAATGCCTGCAAATCTCTGTCTCTCTCAACATAGTAGATCATCATTAGACACTAAATCTTTCAATGAGCTTGCAAAATGCTTGCATTAGATCCCTCATTAGACACTATATGTTCATCACCAGGAGCATGTAAAATGTTTGCATCAAATCCTTCATTAGCAGTCTGTTCATTAGACAGTTCAGGCTCAAGAACAACATGAGCTTGTATGTTTGCACCGGAAACTTGATTAGATACATAAGATTCAGTCAGTTCAGTATTGATTGGGGGAGTTATAAAATAAGTAGAAATTGGTTTCATTTTCTCATAGATTCCCTACATACAAGCAGTTTTACAACACCGTCAGGTTTAACTATTGGCCAGAAATTGAAGAGTTGAATTAGATATAATCAGGGATGTGATGTACCTGCTCGTTGCACATGCTACTCTTGCAAGCTGTGACTGTCCGTTTGCGCAAGCTCGATGCCATGCCCGTGATGTCGCTGCTGCCTCCCACGCAGGCTACACCCAGGGTTGGATCTTCATCTTCTTGTCCTTCCGTTCGCTTGAAGCCCGGCGACCGCCCTCCAACAAGGGCGCGAGGAAGTGATGCGTCGGTCTGTCCAGCGGTGGCTAGGTTAGGAGCGAACCAAACTGGAGGCTGGAGCTATTGAATTAGGATTTTTCTTGCTGTCGATCGATATGGGAGGCGCTCGTTTGGGCCGCGAGCCTGCTATAGGGCCTGCCTTGCACTTATATTATTGGCTCATCCAAATTGAAACATTTTTCTTCATTTTCCTGCTCGTGCATTGGGACGAACAAAACTAGCGTGGGCCAACCTGGACGACTCAAACTAGGTGCACACTTTCCAGCCACCTGAGGCGGCCGCCCATACCAGCCCCTATGGTGGCGTCGCCCCTTTTTGCGTGTACGATTGAATAGTGAAAAATATTCCAGTGGCGCTTTTGATTTACCCACAGAATGTTTGAATTGCTTGTTTCTATGAACTGAGTTCGCCAATAATGTGAAGGATGCCAGTCTTTTCATCCTATTGTAGATTGCTTAGATCTCGATATGCCAAAAGTAATCGCATAAAATATACAGTAAAAGCCAGTGTGATGTGTTTGTCTACAACTAGTCTGACTACACGTCCTATATAACATATCAAGGACGCACCATCTTACAAGATTAACCATTCAACTTACCCATTCAGTGTGGGAAGAAAGAAGTATTGGGACTGCGTATCCAAGCAATTGATGTCATGGACTCCTTCATACAACCTTGTAAGCGAAAAAGAAGTTGCAGTGTGCCTATACAAAGAACTAGCGTAAGTTCAGTTACCTGCTTCTCGGAATTTTAGTTAGCCACTTATTGCAAAATTGTTCAATTACGTTGCTTGGCTTAATTTAGTTTGCTACTGATTACATAATGGCACAGCCTGTTAATCATATTATAGACTGCGCCTATCTATGTGTTTGATACTTACTGTTAAGAATTACCTGTTTGCCTTAACTTAAATATCTACTTGTTTGTTTAACTACTTTGCTGCTGCAACAGCGGGTTACAATGATGTTAATAACTACTTTTCAGCATCCAATTGAAACTCTTTAATTCCTTGTTTGTTTAACTAGTTTGCTGTTATAACTCCCAGTTGAGATGTTTTGCTAACTTCAAATTTTCTGAATCCAATCGGAACTTTAATGGCAAAATAGGTTAGCCCAAGATCAAAGAGCGAGGTCCCCATGGACGTTGCATCATCCCATAGCAGTGGCACTGGCCCAATAGTGCATTATGAATTGCCAACTGCTGATGCTCTAGAGTCTAAACTAGTGGTAGAAAGAGATTCTGCTTCTGCACTTAGAGATGAAGTTGACATGTTGAGGAAGCAAACAGCACAATCACAAGTAGTACTCAAGACAACCATTAAATATTTGGTGGATTTCAAAACGAAGCAAGCTGAGACTGGCCAGATTGTTAAGGTCCTGAAGGAAAAAAGGAAATTAAATTCCTACTTGGTAAATCATAGGTGAAATGTTCTTTCCATAGTTGAATAACCTTTGTGTTGTCTGTTCATGTAATCAATCAAACCATTTGTTTTAGAGATCATGTAATAATTGTTTTTTTGTTTGTAATTTTATTTGAGCACAAGTCTGTATTAATTGATAAGACTCGGAGACATTTCATTTGGGTTGCTGTGCCAGACCTACAAATATGCCAATCGGGCTGAATGTGCATTCAGCAATAGTAGTATAGATGGACCATAAGTGGCACGCATGGGAAAGGGCCAAGATGCTGGCTAAGAAAAGGATGTTGTTGTAGCCAAAAAAAAGTACAGCGACCTGGCTTACGTATGTTAGTTGATATTATTGATCCATATACTCTATAAGTGTTTATATGTCTGTTAGTTCCGTACATTCTTGGTTGATTGACTCGGTATTTGAATCTTGATACATCGCTTGTGTACATATCTAAATGGGAGTACACATTATGCTGCGTGTGACATTTGAGTTGGACATGAAGTGTTCCAAATATTCGAATTCACCTTAAACTGGATTCTAGTTTCTGAATTTGAGTATCGGCATTTGTAAACCATATTCATATATGACAGTGGAATACATCTTTGTCGTCCTTTTGAAGATATATAAAAACACATAGAATGATTTATAAAGATTCATATAGGAATACAAAATGGATTCGAATTTAGTTGCCAGGGTAAATGTGGATGCTTATTGTCCCAAAATTCGAAAGAAACAGCAAAATGTCCACTCCCACATTGGCTGCCCGAAGCCAAGTGTTTGGGAGATGGAAATTATTGTCTACCCATTACACGGACAATCCATCGGCCCGATTTCCACTGCTCTAAATAGGGGTAGGTTAGTAACTTCAATTAGACGTGACACGACCGCCTCTGAGCCCATTCCGACACGGTGGGCGTCAAACAAGGGCGACAAAACTCATTTGATTCAAGCTCATCCGAAAGACCTCTATTTCTCCCTCCATTCCCCATTCATACACGGTGGGCGGCAAAACACCCTCTCCTCGTCCGAAATAGATGTAGGCTAATATTTTAAATAGGGGCAGATGTGTAACTTCCATCAGACGTGACACAACCGCCCTACCTGTCAACCCCGTTCATACATCGTGGGCGCCAACCGTGGGCGGCAAAACACCCTCTCCTCCCCCGAAATAGTTACCGGCAAATATTTGGGAGATGCGAGATTACCGTCCTATCCCCAACCGACGAGACGTCCAAATTTGAAACGGGGGATAAGTTCGTAACTTTCCCATATTTCATACAGGCGCGTCCCAAAAACATGGTTCCCCATACCTCTCCCTCCATTTTCCCATTCATACACCGTCCGCGCTAGAACACCCCATTCCCACACCAGCCTCCGTCCGCCACCCCATCCATCGCCGCTGTCCTCCACCACATCCATCGCCACCGTCCTCCACCATGCCAGAGCGCCTACCAAGACCGTGTGTCCACTGCTAGAGATGGACGTTTCTCATCCACGGTGACGGACCAATAGCCTTGCATCGTGTCCTCTCGCTTCATCGGCGCCATCGTCCTCTTTGCCGGGGCCACTCACACGACCTTCTCTTCCACCGCAACGAGACTTATCCCCCAATGCACCCGTCTACCGTTGCAGATCTGCTTCAATGGCACCGACAGCCATCGCACCCCCGATGCCTACACAACGCTGCAAGAGAGGTGGTACTTCATATCTCCTCAACTTTTTGATCTCAACCAGAAAATAGATCTTAACTTGGTTACTCTACTTTCTTTTCAGCTCTTAGAATTTACTTCTTAGTTTGAAGCAAACAATGGATGCTAAATATCATTTCTCCGGTTTGCAACTTCAAATCTGCCATGGCACAGCCATAATACGGTTTAATTGATCATGCTTAGGGTTTAATTGATCATGTTGGTTCCGTGGTTTCTTTAATAGAAATCAGAGGGGAAACCCTCTTTTGCTAAAAAATATATGCTTAGAGTTTCCCCCTTTTATGATCACTATACGATCAGAATACATGCTTCATGTCATAATAACACTGCTCCACCCATCAAGCTAAACAAGCTTAGTTGTTCAAATACGAATATGATATTATTAAAACAGTGTTGTTTAATTGGTTAGCTAAATGTTCCTAAATTAGTTTAGAAAATGCATGTTCGCCGCTCGGGTGTGTATCTCTGTGTGTGGTCTGGTCAGCACGGTTGGGGAGGTGAACTTTGCATATGCAGGGGTTTATAGGGAGACACTCTCCGAGTTAAAACCGCAATGCATTCCATAGATAATCTGACTACTTTTTATGTTTTCATGAATCTCAGATTCTAAACAGCATCATAATGATTATGAGCTTGCGCGCATGAAAAGAATAAAGCGGAACAATGCCATGGCTGTCAAACTTGGCATTAAGGGACTGAAATCAAGTCTGGATGCAATGCAATGCAAACACTCTCCACCTACAGATTCATGCTCAGAATATGATCCTAACAGTGATTCTGAGCTAGAGGGAGACCTAAGTCAATGTAGCTCCCTAGTGGAGGAGTCAGAGGAAGATGCCCTATCTTATTCACCCATCAAGGTACTTGCTCTAACTTTCCAAGGTTACATTGCTCGCACATATCTTGCAACTGATGCTTTGCATTGCTTCTACTTTGTTGAACTGCCATTAGCTTAGTTTACACATCGTGTATGTGAATATACGCCCTACCTATCCATTTTCAGTACATATTCCATCTGTCATCATACCATATTTATCCATTCAAATGTTGTTCTTGTGTATCAGACGTTAAAGGAAGAGGGCGATTGCTGATCGTGGAGGAGCACAAGCAAAGTATTTGGAAAAGGTAGTGGCACCTGATAAATCAAATAGCCCATTAGGTGTAGTTGCAACATCACCTGACCCACAAAATACCCCAACTCTAGCAGACTCTAGCCCTACTACACTGGTCATTTCTGATGTCCCAACTCAGCAGACCCCAACTGCAGCAAACAGTATGATTATGCCAGTTGACATAGCACCAGCTGTACGACGCAAAACCCCCATTCCAGCAAAGAGTACACCAAATCCAGTTGCCAAATCCCTTTTCGAACCAGAGAGAGCCCCAATTGCAGCAAATAGGACCCATGTTCCATTTCTTCCCAGTTTAGAAGACGAAGCTTATGTTGTTGTCAGGAACTTTGTGCGCATCTTTCCTTCATGGAAAGATTATACTGCAGACACAGAACAATTTCCAGTCTTCCTCCGCAACTTACGCGTAAGTAATGTACTAATGTTATTCATGGTCATTACTGCATATGTTTCTGCTGACAGAAGACACAAGATTTCATTCTTTTAAATAGGTGAGGCGCAAACTGGATTGTGATGACGAGCAAGGGTTGGTTGCGCTTTTCAAGCACTCGTTGATGAAGTATTGTTCCTACCTGAGGCAAGCGCACTTCGATGGCAAGCCTCTGAACGAAATTTCTGTAAAGTCTTCGGTGCTACGTTTATCCGACGGTGACTGGAATAATCTTGTTACGCATTGGTCTCGGCTGCAGCGTAAGGTACTGTCTATGATATCACATCACAATTTGAACTACATTTCTGCATTTGCCTTAATGTCTCACTTGTATGAAAATTGTTAGCAGAAGAACATTCGTTCTCAAGGGACCATAGAATCTCGCAACTATACTGCACACTGCATTGCTCTTGTGAGTACCTCTTGCCTTGTATGACCATACTTACTTTCATAGTTGTTTGATTATGTAGCATCACTCCACATGTTAGCCTCGTAATCGTCCATTTGGTGGACATTATAAGATCCGTATGGACTCTTACATAAATTTAGAATCAACCCAATGCTTTTGAAGAGGTTTAGCTCTACAGTCCTCTTGTAAGGACTGAACATGGTCTATCACTGTACTTACATTAACAGCTACTCCCTCCGCCCCATAATATAAGAACGTTTTGTATAGTACACCAGTGTTCAAAACACTCTTGTATTATGGGAAGAGGGATTGGTTCATTTTGTAGCATTCTGCATCTTATCTCCCTCGCCCACCATTTACTAAAAAAGATCAGATCTATATTTAATCTTACCAACAAGTAGAATACACAGACAATGCCAGTGCAGAAGTGTAGCCCATTGCTCTTGTCAGTACATTTTGTCCTGTAACGCTTGTACTTACAGGGATTGGTAGTTGATTATGTAGCATCAATCTGCATCTTATCTTCATTATCCTCTATCCCTTCTAGTATTATCATATCTATAATTACTCTCTACAAAATGTAGAGTACAGGCAATGCTTATGAAGAAGATTATGTGCTGAAATTCTTGAGTTATCCTTCCCTTGCCATGGAGAAGGGCATTATAAAGCCGGTGTTAACTGTTAATGTAAGTCAGTCCTTCTAAAGCCTTTATCCTCAATTGCTATTTAATTTGCTCATACTCCCTATCATTTACTGCTGTTTAGTTTGCTGTTTCTACCAAAATGCATGTTCGTAAGAACCGTAAGTTCTAAGTTTTACTTGTAAAACCAAATTCCTTATTCATACCATGCACATTACTTAATACTCCCTATATGTATGCTTGTTTTTGTGGATCTATAATCCAGTGTGTGGTGAAGCAGCCCACGTTCGCACCTTGTCATCTCCTATTTTATCTTACTGATGTGGCTGATGATATGAACAACATGCCATGCACATTATCCAAAATAGATACAATGATTTTCTTTGCCCTTCATCTATGCTTGTTATGTTGACATGGTAATCCAATAGTGTGGTGAAGCTCCCCGCATTATGAACAATGCCAAATTATGCTATTGATATTTTGAACATACTCTTTATTTTCTAATTTGAAATTGGATAGAATTGACAGAACAGTTATCATCTTTGTTTATACACGTGCAAAACCTGTCATCTCTCTGCTTTGTTTCAGGGTGATATGCCTGATGGCATGCACAAGTCTGCTGAAGGCTGTGAGACAAACCCAACATATATTGCAGGAAAAAGGCAAAACATCTTGAAGATAGCGAGACAACCCCAAAGTCTTGTCTTGATGCAGTGTTCAAGTTACTTGAGACTAACAGTCAGACAAGCTCACAGAATTCGTTGTCTGAATCAGTTCGACTTCTTCAGTCCCAAGTTCTAGCAGAAAGGCATTCTGCAACTCAACTTCGACTTGAAGTCCTATCTTTAAGAAAGATTGCGGAGAACACCAATGAGAACCTCATCGCTAAAAAGCTACACCTGGAAGCTATGACCGACATGCTAGGCCGGTCTCACAGCCTTGCTCAGTAGCTTGCGCAGCAGTTCCCCCGCAAGGCTAACCTTTCTTGAACTGTCTTGGAAATGGTCTCGGTTCAGTATTATTATTTTTATGCTGCAATGGTGCCCAGTTTTTGTAATCTGCTTCTTCGTTGCGCTTTATGATCACTGGTGGCGAACTTTGATGCCCAATGGATGTAATATACCTTAAATCCTTTATTGTGTAGTGTAGATTTATTCTTAGTTACTATGCCGTAATTTCTTTATTGTATAGAGTAGGTTTGTTCTTAATTCCTACTAGTTACGCAGGAGCCCGAAATGAACCCCTGCCCATGATTGTGCGAATCAAATTACGGGCTTTTAATAGGCTAAAATTGTTTGGGTCCTTGTTTGGCCCAATCAGATATCGGCTGCGAGCAGGCCGGATGCAAACCGGGCCGTAGTTAGGCCCAACTATATGACGGGCTTTTAACAGGCCGAATTTAATATAGGGCCGAAATGTTAAACGGGCCCTTAACAGGCCAAAACTAATATCAGGCCGAATTACTAAATGGGCTTTTAGCAAGTGGGCCCAAAAGCATAGTGTCCAGTTGACGGGTCGAATCTGATATGGGCCATAATTGAGCCCAAAGCCTCTTAAAGGGCCGGACCTGATCTGGGCCGTAATTTGGCCCAGAACATGGTAGGCTTTTAACGGGCCAGATCTCATATGGGCCACTATTAGGCCCGGAGCGTGGCAGGCCATTAATGGACCGGATCAAATATGGGCCGGCATTTGGCCCAAAACATGGTAGCCAGTTAATGGGCCAGCCTACTAGGGTCCTCAAAATCTTGTGGGCCTACAGCTGGGCCGGCCCATTAATGTCGGCGAAATCTCATGGGCCTTTAGCTGGGCCGGCCCATTATGACCCGTAAGAATCTTGTGGGCCTTTACCTGGGTCGGCCCATTATGGCACAAAAAATCTCGTGGGCCTTTACCCGGGTCGGCCCATTATGGCCCGCAAAATCTTGTGGGCCTTTAGCTGGGCCAGCCCATTATGGTCCGCAAAATTTCGTGGGCCTTTAGCTGGGCCGGCCCATTATGGTCCGCAAAATCTTGTGGGCCTCTAGTTGGGCCGGCCCATTTAAACTTGTTGGGCCGTGCCACGTGTCGACGTATCATAAGCGCCTTCTGTCCAGTGAGTGGATGACATCTGTCCCGACGATGAGCCGACACGTGTTTCCTCTAGCCAATGATGATTTTACACGTGGAAAATCCCCATTGGTCGGGGCTGTTAACGGGTTATCGGATCCAAAACCCGACCCGATAGCTTAACGGCGTTCCGTTACGGTGGATGCCACGTGTCAGTCACCCTTGACGAAAGCACTTCTGTGACGCGCGATTTATCGTCATGGAAGTGGACACTTTCGTGATGATAATTTTGGTAATGTCATGGAACACTTCTACGACAGCACAGGTATGACTATCTTGATTCTGTCATAAATTTGTCATGAATGTACATGCATGACAAAAAAAGGGACCTACTGTGACAAACACGTATCATCACGGAAGTGTATTTTTTTGTAGTGCATGGTCATGTAGTCAGGCGACCAACGGCAGCGAGTGTGAACATTTGTCTTTAGACCAGTATGAACTACTCAGATAGATGGCTGCATGGTACCGTTGGACACTCTGGGTACTCTATTGTTCATCTGAATTCACTGATATATTTAATGTTCTCTAATTATTGTCAGAAATATCTATTTTGTTAGCGTGGCAAGAAACAGAAGAAAACGAATAAGTAGGAATGTATGATACAAACTTCTGAGCATACATTCTTTGATAGGAATTGTATGACGTGATCTGTATAGGTATCGACTTGGTGTTTCGCCGTTTCTAAGTTAAGATATTGGTGTGACATACTGACATCAAGCCTTAGCAGTACATTTCTAATGTTGTTTTGGCCTAAATCATCAATTCTGTTGTACGTACTTCCAGTATTTGTGTGCGATTATAATATCTGAAGCCCTGGACATGTCGAGAAAAAGGAGGCCCCTGCTTAGCGAGAAGCTAGCACCTATGGCGAAAGTCTAAATTCAGAATATGTGGCTGGACTACTTGAGCCTTTTGCATAGTTTTTTACTGGCAGTAGTTCAACAATTTATAGATAGCATTTTAAGAAGAGTATTTGTATGTGTGCATCTTCAGCCTTGTTTCTCCTCTTTTATGTCAATGCAAGATCTTACACTTTTAAATGAGGTAATTGACGCATGCTTTCCGATTTCCTTAAGGAGGTTGAGGTATGCAGTATTTGTCACCTCCGAGTTGAAACAATGTCTTTCACTTAGCTGTATTTGTTTGTCAGTATGCTACGTGCTCATTCAGATTCTTGCTCATCAAAGAATCATTCGAACCAAATGTTGAATCTTGATAACAGCCTTTTAGTTGTACGATTACTTGTTCCAGGATTTGTTCATTTACTTGTTGTAGCCAACAACTCTCTAATATCTTGTATCAGGATCCGTTGATTACTTGTTTCAGGACCTGATCTTCAATTTGCCTGGTGTTACACAGAGCAAAAATCTTCTCATGGCTGTAACTTGTTCTTATGCATTACTGTTCATTTTCTTTTTATCAACTAGCTAGCTGTTGCCTACGGTGCAAATTTTGTTTCCTGTTGTTGACTTGGAATGTTTCATCCAATGAGGAGGTTCTCAACAGTCATGAGCTCAAGTATCCTGTAGCATGTAGGTGACTTTGGACTCTGGTTTGGCCTAGCATTTATAGTAAACTAAATTCTGAGTAACATGTATGCTGATAATAGCGAAGACAGTCAAACACTTCATGTACAAAAAGTTGTCGTTTACAAATTTTGAAGTACTGTAGTACTAGGATGTTTGCTGAACTGGTGGACACATGTGGCAGGATGCGGGTACCTACAGGCTGAGTCTGAGTTTCAGCAAGCGAAGTGAGATGGTGTCAAGTCAGGCAGGGAGCAGTGACTTGCTTTGCTGACCGCTACTGCTGCACTGGTGTTGTCTCTGGTCACTCCTTTGATCCGGCGACAACATAAAGGTTGTGTCTGTCTGTGTGTGCTGCAGTAGTTGTACATGGTCTGTGTAAGCCTTGGTGCTGTTACCCCATGGCATCGGTTGTCTTTGGTCATGTGTGATGCTGAAGCAAAG
Source organism: Triticum monococcum (assembly GCA_034509565.1). Lineage (NCBI taxonomy): Eukaryota > Viridiplantae > Streptophyta > Magnoliopsida > Poales > Poaceae > Triticum > Triticum monococcum. The sequence goes on from CM067841.1 coordinate 606,896,230, forward strand.
AACAATGGTATATATGTTCCAAAGCAACAACTTTTTAAAAGTGATTATTGTTTACATGTAGAAGTTTGTTTCTCTATTTGCATTACTTTTGATCTCTATACATGCCATTACTTAGATTAGCCACTATAGTGTTTAGGTAGAAACCCAAGTTGAAGCACACTAGATGATTATTGGCATGGTAAGGGGGAAAATTAGATAGTTTAAGAGATTATTAGTCTACTGAAATAATCATGAAAAAAATGAGAACACATTATTGTTCTCACTTTTCTTTGCCATTCACTGCCTAATCATCTATAGGGTACGTAGTATGTTAGTTCAAATACATGTACATGATTACCATTTTCTTTCAAATACATGCTTTGATGTCTATTTTTCCATAAACATTGTAAGTTCTTCATATACATCTGAAACATGGTATTTTACAATTACGCAAAAAAATAATTTGAATTACACAATCATTTTATGCATTCTAATACAAACAGGAATTGTAGTTGCCTAAACTATGAAACCTTAAACAAGAGGGCGTATGGGTTAATAGCTCTATCTTTATTCCATCAAGGAGTCGAGCCCCGAAGCTAAGCCACTAACAGTAGGAGAGCGCTCGCCACAGCCAGTTGGAATTCTTAACATTTTTTAAAAAAAAATAAAAATATCACATAAAGTTTTTGAAACGCATGAAGATATTTTAAATGTTGTGAATTTTTCTTTACAGTAACGGTTACAAAAAAATCCACTATGTTTTTTCAAGTTCACAATGGACATAATTAATTTTTGGGAAATATTTGTATTTATAATTTTTCATAATATAAAAACAAAAAAATGAAAGAGAGGAAAAATAGCACATGCTTTTTTTAGGCGCTGTAGGCAATCCGTCCTTCCAACTAGCTACAAGCGAGCTATAGGCAGCCACGCCCGGGATGACAATCCCTATTTCCTGCTCTTTGCGGCAAATTGCCGACCAATCACACAGGCAAAGCAAGTGAACGAGGGTACACGGGCTGGCTCAATCAGGAGTCATCATGTAACCTACATGGATCCGGTTTTAGAATCATCAAGAAGGTTCTTGTTCACTCTTTTCTCATTTTCTCTTTTCCTGTTATTGTCTTTATGGGTTTTCATTTGTTTTTATCCTTTTTCAAATTTGTTTAGAATTTGAAAAAGATATTCCTGTCTCCGAAAAAATGCTCATATTTTAAAACAAACGTGTGTAATTTCAAAAAGATTTGTGTTTTCGGAAGTTCTTCAAATTTTCAAAAAACTAAGTAGAATTTTTAAAAATGTTTGGATTTTCATTCGTAATTTCAAAAAATTGTGTGAAATTTCAAAAAAAAAGTTCAACGTTTTACAAAGAAATGTTTTAAAAAACAAAATTTTAGAAAATATTTGTGTTTTCTAAAGTTCTTCAAATTTAAATAATTATTCACAATTTTCAAAAAAATGTTTGTGTTTTTAGAAAATGCTCATGTTTAGAAACCGTGTTTTCTAAAAAAAGTTTGTGTTATTCAAAAAAATCGAAAACATTTTGAAAAATGTTCATGTTTTCAAAAAAAACATAAACTTTCCAAATAATGTTCACAATTTTTGTAAAAATTCCAAAATATGTCCAAACATTTTAAAATAATTGTCTCAATGATTGTTTTTAGAGAACCAAAGGAATAAACATATACTAGAAAAAAATTGTAGCTACAATAACTTGGGCCGCTATAGTAGCCGGTTCATTGGTCGCTATTGTTTTTTTTTCAAAAACATTAGTCACTATTGTTGCTACATGGGTCGGCCCAGTCGAGGGGAGGGGCCTATGCGTTTGCCCGCCAATTTGTTGCATAGAGCGATATAGGAGCTCCCATCTAGGGCGTGTTTGGTAGCTCACATCCCCAGGCAGGCTGTGTGGGACCAAATTGACTCGTTTGATTAGCTAGGCTGCATCCAAATCTTGGCCAACATGAACCTCAAAGCACCACTAATTGGCAGCTTCCAGGGAACCAAGCTCGTCTCGGTGGGGACGCGGTGCCGAGCTAGTGCAAGCGGGGAGATGGTGCGAGCTCGCATGCGTCCCGAGAAGTCAACTGGAGTAATTCTGTCACCTCCGGCCGATTGCCTGCCTATTTATCCCCCCCCCCCCCCGGCTCACCGCCCCAACCCCCGCTACCATTCCCCCTCCCCCCTCAAGTTCTCTATCCTGGGAAGCTTCTTCACCGACGAGCAGGTAAGCGGCGCCATCTTCTCCGGACGTCGTTGGTCGACGGGGGCGATCCTTCTACATCCTCTTCTCGGAGTTGTTCCTTGCCTCCTCCCTGCTCCTTCCATGGTTGAAAGTAATATCACTCCCTACTCGTTGTAGCTTAGAGATGTGAGCAGGTGGTATGGTAGGTTATGCGAGTATTGCGTCATGACATTGTGTGAGAATGTGGTAGAGAAGATGCTAGTCATGTCGTTTTAGTGCTATGGTAGGTTTTGCTTGTCAACCATGATGATGTTCATGGTGTTGTGGTAGATCAATGCTTATGTGCTAGTATTGCTTGTTTTCCATTCCGTTCGATTCTAGTATGGTAGATGTGGTAGTATGGTAGATTTTTCTTGTCGGACGGTGATGGTGTTCACGGTGTTGTGGTAGATTGACGCTTATGTGCTAGTATTGCTTGTTTTCCATTCCGTTCGATTCTAGTATGGTAGATGTGGTAGTATGGTAGGTTTTGCTTCTCGGCGGTGATGGTGTTCATGGTGTTCTGGTAGATCGATGCTTATGTGCTAGCATTACAAGTTTTCCGTGCTAGTATGGTATGTGGTAGTATCTGCTTAATGATGAGTCCATGCTAGTATGATAGATGCATGTTCTTGTTCAGCTAGTCCTTATGCTAATCATTATAGGAAATGACCATTGAGACTTTAGTACGACCCTTTTTCTGTCAGACACCCAGACATTTTCCTCCTATCTCGAGGACTCCCGGGCACCTTTGACTGGGGCCGCAAAGGTGTTTGAGGCGCGTCATGTGTGTTCTTTAGTGGTGGTGATGCTTGCGGTAGCTACTAAAGTGGTCAGTGAGGCTGGCAAGGCACATGAGGGTGTCCATGAAGGGGAATACAACGAAATGGACTTCTTTCTTGTCCACCTTCATTCTCAACTAGATGTGTGATTTGATAAGGGCTTCAAGAAGGTGCGCCTAAACACTGTTGCAAAGATGATGTTTGGTTTTTGTGGCACATAGGTGACCTCAACACAAGTGTACAACCATCTTAAGAAGTGAAGGGTGAGATGGATCCAAGTGTCAAACCTTACAGAACTTAGCAATGCACAGTGGGATCAAGATGCCTTCAAAATTTTGTTGGAGGCTAAGCACTACCAAAGACACATCTCGGTTATCTAACCTAGCCTTGTTTCACTTGATTTAACATGGTAGTCAAAACTAACAACGTTGTCTTTCTTTCTTAGGATCATCCGAAGGACGTTGAGTATCTCAACATGTCCTTTTCTCTGCAGGTAGCCTCGTAGCCTCCTCCATCCCATGTGGTCCAATAATAGGATATATGTGTAGGCATGGTGTCCTATTTTTGCCGGTTGTGGTATTTTGTCTTGTACTTTTTCTTTTTTATTTTACCGGAGATGTTATTCGCACTTTGATACTTGGTTCGTTCTAATAAATAGTTGTGTGCATCGCTTGACACAGAAGTCAAGGGTAATCCTCCTTTTCGAAAAAAAAAACTCCCCCGTCACTAGCCATCTTATTCTCGACCCGCATTTTTCTACAAAGTCATAGAAACACGACAAGCAACACGTCCATATGTTGCTTAATTTGCTTTATAGTTCTTTTTTCAGGGCATTGTTTATCATGCATATGCAAGGAAGAAAGTAGTACTTCTACTTTGAAAACAACGAAAGAAACTCCATATTCATCAAAAGATAAATAGGAGAAGGCTTGGCTTTACTTCCACGGCCGTACGTACTGGTGTTCGGGCGACTCGGCCACACCATACAGAAATACGGTTGGATTAGCTGAGCATGATTTTTATATCTCAAAATGAAATCTGTTTTGATATGTTTTAAGAGAATGCTTGGGGCCTCCAACAACCCATTAGAACATGACTAGTGTGACCCAGTTAATGAACATTATTTGTTGACTTCAAACCGTACATACAAACAAGCAAATCATGTAGTGACATGAAAACCTCAGGGTGATACCAAGTAAAGTACAAGTAGTAGTAATTTAGCAATGTGTGTTTCACACTGTGGTATTATTGCAGGCACATCAGATAGCTCCTCTGCCAACTATACAGACAGGGTACTTGCTATCTCAACACCCACACACAAATTTACATACTTCCATCACACTATACAGAGGCACAATTTCACAAACCAAACTACACACCAGCTGCTTCTGTCTCTCATCTGGCACCCTTTCAGTTCATCGCGTCAATCATGCACAAGTTTTCCCATCTTACAAGATGCCATTACACAACACAAGGATCATGTGCCAGGCAGCATTTTTATTGCAAAACCTATACAATACCAGTGTCGCAGTGGGCGTGTCGTCACCGCCACCGCCATGCAGGTGTGCCCGCTCTGAAGTCACTGGCCACAGGCGATCCCGGCTTCGGAGAAGGCGGCGACGAGCTTCGGCAGTTGCTTGCCAAGCATGATCTTGAATCCGGTCGAGCAGCTCTTGCAGCCATCATCTGATATGTACGTGCTGTCGCGAGCATGACCGACGAGATCGCCGCCGAGGTATGCGTTGCAGGCTTCCAGGATGTGCGGCGCACGGCAAGTGAAGTGCTCCTTGACGAAATTTTCAAAATGCTGGATGGAGATAGGAGGGGAGAGACCCATCAATAATATTCATTACACATATTACTTCTTAATGTTGAAAGGTGCAGCAGAAGTTTTTTAAATACTGTATGTAGGTTGTTTAGGGGATGCATCTGAGATACAGTGGGGGAAATCTTGGTTTACGTTCTACTCAAAACTCATAGCTACCAAAATTCAGTTAAACCCTATCAGTTTTGTCAGAGCAAGTGTATGGGATATTCAGGTCATTCGTTAAGTGCAGAATTTAAAGAGTTGGTGACTTACCTTTGGTGGTTTGTGCAAAATGTACATCATGGACTTGCAAGACAGCAAGAAAGCATTCTCGTTGTACGTGATGGAGTTCTTCTCCCCGTCAGCTTTCCCCACAAATTTGTCGTAGCCCGCCTCATTGAAGTAAGGCTTCTCGTTGAGAACAAGAGCCTGAAGGGATAGCAGCAGTTGAAGAACAGTCGAGCCCTCCGGATTCCACACCTCATTACCAGTCCCTGCCCATGTCTTGAGAAGGCTTAGACATACTTTGCCCGTTTCGTACAAGTTTGGGTTGAGGCGGAGGCCTCCGGAGTGATAGTGAACGGACTGGAAAAGGAAAGTTACTGTTCAGCAGCTAGACAATCTCAGCTGGGAGGTACACACACGAGCAATAGAAAAGAAAACACTTACAGGTGGTTCATGAGGATAATCCGGCGGGAAGAAAATATCAAAGAAAAATAAATTATCATGATAAGGCGTTCCAGCTGCCCCAACAATGCAAGCCCTCAGAAGGTCCATCCTTTCCTCATAAACTCTAACATGGATATCATCTGCATTGAAGCAAAGAACACCATGTAAGTGATGTACCAGAAAATATGTTTCATGTTTTCATCAGTTATTTCATGAATATAACTTGCTACCAAATCTAATTAGAATGGTTTTCTGTTTTACTAGGTAAGGTCCCTGCAGACAAGTGATTGAAGCCAAAGCTAATATTACGGGGATTTATTGAATGTAAAAAAAGCCCAATATACACTAAATTTGTTCAAGATGTTTTTTTATCATAAAGTGAACAACTCAAATATTGTGTGAGTTACTGAGTTTCCACTTACTAATGTTTGCATAATTCTAGATTTAATTTTGACAGCTCGTTAGTTTTATCAGAGAAGGTAAGAACACTGACAACTCACAAGAGTACGCATGTTCTGTTCACACATTCAATTTTTCATCTTTGACAGTTTAACTAGCTTGATCAACTTCTCGTATTCGAAATAATAATCGACAAGATAACATACACATGATAAGCTAGACCTTTTTAACTTCAATCATCTCGTAAAGATGTCAAACAATAATTTTTTGAGAAAGGAACCTTAACATGCTATGCTGTCCTGTGGAGTGTAGAACATTTTAACTTATTTCTAACCACAAACCAATTATATAAGCTTGCATCATGACAGATTCGCATCTATGTGTACTATTAAAGTAGAGTTATGGTATATATGAAACCATGTTATGGTAGACTAAAAAATAATGCCAAGTTATAATAAACATAAACAGATGCTAAAATTCTACATGCAATGAGCCAGTGCAAAGATTCAGTTTCATGAAGAACTTGCAATGGACAATAAAGAACAAGAAAAACCGACCTGGCAAATCATTTTGTAAGATTGTCCATTCCTGTTGTATCTTCTTCAGCCAACCTCTTTTAACCTAATATATCAGGAATTAAAGATTATAACAAATAATTTGAACATGCTACAATAGCTACTACAGTTCTAAAATAGAGGAATAAAGTTGAATTAGGTGTAAAGTATTACATTTTCATGGCCGCGTTCCTTCACAAAATGATGATCAGAACAGTCCACCACAACATCAAATATTTTTATGTCATTTTCTGAAGGTAACTGTGGCTTCTCGGTCTGCATCACCAACTCCACAACAGAAAATTCTTCTGCGGATGAATGTAGATCTGCTGACTTCACAATTTGATACTGAGGATCTGCAGTAATCTGAAACAACAACTTGATCTTAGAGTTATGAAAATTAAACATAAATTATTTGGCAAGGTATAAAACTTACCGAGCTAGACGATGTAGAATCATGAACACCAAAGAAACTAGAAGCCACATTTGTCAGAAAATCAAAAGCTGTTTTGGAGAAGTAGAAAGCATTGCGCAATGAACCAGTGCAGTCTTCACCAGACTCTTCCAGGGCATTCTGAATGAAAACATCAAGTTGTTCCTTAAATTTCAATACATGTAACCAACAAATGGTACAGTGGAAGATGCAAACCCAAGCTAACCTTAGTACTCTCATGGCGAATTGTTTCCTGCTCAGCCTCGTCGTCGACAGAAGTATGCACCTCATTCACAGATTCTAGTGAATTATCTAGAAGTCTTTCTAATCCAATTATTTCAAAATGCTGCGCCTGAAATTGATACAAGGGAGAAAGATATGTTACCAATAGTCTGGACAGACCATGTATCTAGAAAAGATGGGTGAAAAAAGGAGATAAAACACAACAAAACAAAAGGAAGAAAACCAACTCAAAGATAAGCTTACCTTGGATATCACACCACTAGCCCATTGTACTTCAATTCCATCATCCTTATACCCAAGAACATTGCCAATGCATGACAAGAAGCCAGAGGAGGTATCTAAACTTTTCCTGCTAACTGTCATGGTTCCATTGGTGAGATCTGCTTCAGACTTGTCGATGTTCAGAGCTGATCTGATAACGACTTCCCCAGTGCAAAAAGAGAAATCTGGGTGCTCTACTAGCTCATAAGCACTCACTGTCTCCTCAGTGGGGTCACTTCCATATCTGACAATGTCATCATCCACTGGAACAATCCATTTTACGTTTACAGTCCGCTCAAGTGCATCCACATTTCTCACTATCCCAATCCGCTGACGTTCAGCAGCTTCCTCTACTGCCAGTTTCTCCAGAACAAATTGCCCTGGCCAAAAATCATGATCACCGGGGGTGCTAACAGGAGCCAAGATATAAGGTTCTAGCCCAAGAGATATGCTTCCATTTTGCCATAGAACGTCAAAAGTGCTCTTTGTCTTAGCAACAACATAAGTTTGAGAATATCGAGAACACTTACGGTCTTCACTTGGGAGACTTCCATCATGACCAGCAGAGAGGGTGCACCAATCACCCAACTGCCAGTTAGCATAAGGGAAGCATGACAGCAAAGTGAGATTCTTTGGGTCCTGAAAGTTTGGTGGACTTGATGATCGGTCACCCCAAACATTTGCCACCGAGGTTATCCAGTTCACATGCACCAGCCCCACATCAACATGAGACACAACACCTTCATCTCGGCTGGCCCTCCATGATCCAGACAACCATGTTCCTGACTTGGACACGGAGGGATGAACAATCCTCACGCGTTGACTTGGATAATAAAAATAAGGTGCATCTTCAAAGATGAATGGAGGAATGGGCTTCAGTACCTCAGAGTCCCTTAACAGCATTTCACACTTTGCCCCATCACTGAACACAACGGTGACCAGGTCAAATGCCCTGATCACCCGCCCAATCCATGGTCCCATAACCACGCAGTCACCAGAGACAAAAGATCTCACTCTTGAAAGCTGCTTGCTGTTGACATCTTCTATTATATCACCAGAGTATGTCTCCAAGTCCACAAACATTTCAACCCCAACAACGCGGCCCAACTGACCTGAGGGGTCAGACACAGGGCAGACTATGTCCCCGTGAAGAAACCCTCTTTCAAAAGTAAGGAAATCATCAATCTTGCCGATGCTCTCGTCCAAGCTTGATAAGATGCTCTGTGCATGGTCTGTAAATTCACATTCTTGGTCCTCACTGTCACTCGTTCCACTGTATGACTCACTGTCTGAATCAATTACAAACAGATCCATGTCTGCAAGCCCTGCAACACCACATTTTGTCATTTTGTATGATATGAAACAACCAATTGTGTTAAAAAATGTTAGATTAAATTCGTTCCCACCTTTTTGTAACAAGCTGTGTTCTGTGATGATGCAATAAACTAAAGAACCGTCTCTGAACAGCAAGTGTAAGGTCAGCACACTTGAGTGCTAATGCCAAAGGATCCCTGATAAAGTAACAGTAACCGCCAAAGGAGATTTGCCCAGATAGCAAATAAGAAACAGTAAGATTTGGTGCCAAAGGAGATTTGTCCAGCCTAGTTGCCGGCGGAGATGTGCCAAGATAGCAATCTATAGCTAAAGCTAATTGGAAGGAAAAGAATATGTAAGGAAGGAGATCAGAAGAATTAGGTAGATTTGCCAAAGGAGATTTGCCGAACTATAGGTAGGTTTTGCCAAAAGGAGATTTGCCCCGAACTACTGGTAGGTTTCGCCAAAGGAGATTTGCCCAGAGAACTACAGAACAGTCGCTGTCTTGAATGTTCAGTGCCAAGGGAGATTCCAGAAGAACTGCAGAACAGTCGCTGTCTGAAATGTTCAGTGCCAAGGGAGATTCCAGAAGAACTACAGAACAGTCACTGTCTGAAATGTTCACCGCCAAAGGAGATTTGCCCTAAAACTAGGAATGGCTTGTCACATGAAATGATTTCCAGTGGAAAGTCCAACTGAATGTGTTTGCTTTCGATGATCACCAGACATGAGAAATCATCAGAGAATATGCCACCATCCAATGAACAATATTCGTCCCAAGAGCAACCAACGACTGTTCAGATTAGCTGATCCTGCAAACAGTATCAGAAGAACGTTAATCCAACTGTTCATCTTCTTAATAGACCAACATAATTCAAGTTGATAAATAGACTAATGTGTTTGCATAATCTCAATAAACACGGGTATAAGTTAATCCAATTGCTTAACTAAAAGCCATGCTGAAAAGAAACTTCAGGGATCAGGGTCGTTTTATTTGTTACCAACATTCTAGCATATAATAGTAGAGACGTTTATGATATCTAATAATAAAAAAGTAAATCGAGTTGCATGCTTTCCAAAGATTCGCCGCATTCGCCAGTGCTAATAATCATGCAAAGTCTTATTCATATATAGATACTAGAAACAGCTAACTAATGGTTTATTCAAAAATAAGATGTCCAAGAAACTCTAAATCGCAAAAGAGGATGTCCATTGGACCCAAAACAAGAAGAATTTGTGTGTTTCTGTGGATCCAAAAAAACTTATAACAAACGCAAGAGCCAGTTTGTGTCACAAGGATCAATCCCACAGTGGACAAGAACTAAAATTTGTTCAAAATGGCGCGTTTATCTTTAATGCCGCTTGCATGCAGTACATAGGTAAAAAATACATAAATAAACTGGTAAAAGTTTGTTCACCAATAGATGTTAGGATGCCTTGAAATGACCGAATAGGCAGGACCTAAATCAAAACTGACAAAAATGGAACACTTGAAAGTTCATGCTAGAAAGTAACTGAATAAATCTAGATCGAAGTATCAAAACTATGTATTAAAGTATGTACTCAACAACATGACTGGCTATAATCAGTCTGATCTGAGGAACCTAGATTTTAGCTAGCAAACACCGAGTCTTTATTTCGACACCGAAGTTTTGGATCTTGTCATAGTAACAACAACGAAGACGACAAACCGCACATAGTTCAGCATCATAGTCGATCCGAAAACAGCTAAAAGACAACCTATAAGCCTGCCAAACAAATCACAACAAAACAACAGCTTCCGTGCTCATTATGATCTCCTAAAACCGGCAAGAGAAAAAGGGAACAAACTAAAGCCTTGCACCCCATACCACCACACCCAAAAAGGGCAAAATATCATCCACTCGAACAATTCTTGCGGCGAGCATAAAAACCCAGATGTTTCACTACAAACTGCGAAAAGCTAACGACATAACACCTGAGCCACCCAATTTTACTAGCAGAAGCCGCCTTCGCGGCGGTAGGGAACCGATGTTGCGACGCCGCTGAGATAATAAGCTGTGTTCAGCACAACTGCTACTACTGCTCGACCAGAGCCTCCTGCCTATGTCCAATCGATCTGGGCTGACCCAGGCTAATACTAATATTGTTTGATTACACATAGTCAAGACTGAAGACAGGGACACTTGCAGTTGGGGGCTTCAGAATAATTGGAAGAAGATGGATCAAAATGGCATCTTGAAGCATATTCCTGGTTCCGAGGAATCGGGCTGGCGTAGTGATGGCCATGTTTTTTGGATCGGCATGCATCGTTTGGACTAAATTTCGCCCTGCAGGCTGCAGGCATGACACTGACGGTGCGGGTTTAATACTGTACTAGGAAATCGGACGTTGAGTGCACGCATCCTCCTTATAAACAAGCACATGGGTGCGGCGAAAGAAAGGGGCGGCCGCCGGCCCGGAAGGCGGGGCGGCGGCGGCGGCTCTGCGGCAATGCGAAATGAACAGGAAAAAGGTGAGGTAAAATGGCAGATTGGCAGTACCTGTGCCAAGCCCAGCCCGCCGCCATGGCTGAGCCAATCACTGAAGAAGAGGGAGCAGGCCTCCCCTCCCCCCGCGCCTCAATCCATCCCCGGACCCGCCGACCATGGCCAGCAAGCCCGCCCCCTCCACCCCCCTCCAAGAAACGGCCGGCACAACCGCCTCCTCCTCCTCCTCGGGCCAAATCTCAGGCACGGCGCGGCGGCGGCGGCGGGAGGAGAGACCGAGAGACGTAGAGAGAGAGGGAACGGGGGGCTTCCTTGCTGGGTGCTCTGCGCTGCTGCTCGTGAATGGTGAATGGTGATGGATGGTGGCGCTGGCTGGCGGGGCAATTTCTACGGTGCGCAAGGCCTCGCCTTTCCGATTCTTTTGATTTGTTTATTAATCGTGGTGCGCGCGCCTAAACTAAATCGAAATCCTCCTAAATTCCCTTGCGCTAATGGGATTCCTCCCTCCCTGTCCGTCGCTTTATCCTTTTTTTCCCCGAGAATTCTCCCTCTCTCGCTCGGTGCCTGCCGGGAAACCAGAGTTTTGGACTCTGCTTTCTCTCCACCCCCAACGTGCCCACTGCTTTCACCTGTCACTCGCCCCCTCCCCTCCCCTCTTCTCAAGAATGAAAACAGGTAGGAGTACTCGACGACTCGAAAATAATGTGTGCCTAACATCTGTCGGAACTCGGTACATAAACCGGTAAAGTAAGTCGATGAACAATGAAACTAATAAGGAAATAATAAATTCCGAATGTTCAGATTTTAAGCATGGCAACTGAAAAGTTTTTCATGACAACTTTAATTCATGCGAGGTTGTCAAACATGACAATTTTCTGACAAAAAAACTGAATCGGGACAAAGTTACCATGTTTTAACAACTAAAACTGCCACATTGCGTCAACTAAAGTTGCCATGAAAAAACGTTCAGAATCACATGCTTAAACGTTCGGGATTTATCGGAGTTCAACTAATGTTGGTTTAAAGTTTTTAATAAAATGTGTATGTTCTTTTATTTGTATTTATGAAAAAGTATTAAAAAATACTTTAATTTGTAATCATGAGCCTTTTCAGAGGTCCGACCATGTCAAGCCTCCAGACAACAAAAGGCCAAATTAGGGGGGCCATCTTCAACGTTGTAGCAGATATATGCGATTTCTTGGGGCGTGTTTGGCAGCCATAGCTGGCGGCCCTGGCTTAGCTTAGTCTGGCTCAATGGAGGTTGGTTGAGGAAATGCAGGTGTAATGCAACATCTGCAAGTTGTTTGGTTGCCCGCATCTAGTTTTCTCGCATTAGGGGATAGCTTAGCGCACGGTGTTTGGTTGCCCGCATTGTCTGAACTCATACATAAGCACGGTGTTTGTCTGCACACAGGGTGTGAGGTGTGCTAACCGTGTACCCTATGTGATGAGGTTGCCTTACACATGATCACATCTAGCACACCAACGTCACAATACTGCAATGGCGACAAACTGCACAATGATGATGAAGTTCTTCACTGCAAGGCATGGCGTCGGCTAGGCAACTGCAATGTTGCCAACTTCAACCACAACAGCTTTGTGCTTTCGCACGTAGTTGGCATAAGCTTCTTCCACCGCCTGCCTTGTCTTAAACACTCTATGGCTGCTATTGTTGTAAGCTGCCACTTGTTCACTGCAAGCTTCACATGAACTATAAACCCCTGGTGCCCTCCCGACGAACACCGCATACCATTTATTCTAGTAGTGCACAATAGCAGGAGTTGAAGCAGCAAGCAAAAGAACAATCAAGAAGCAAGCAATGAAGCAGAAGTAGTAAGCATGCATGATCATATGGCATAGCAAGTTCTAACCTAGCACTACTATGGTGTCATCCTACCACCACCACATCCAAAAGAGGGTGTCATCCTACCACCGCAAGTTCGTGATCATCCTGAGGATCACCGTGAGGGGTTAGTATATACCACCTCACCAAAATATACAAACCATCAGATTGTTTTCAAGCCCTAGCTACACAAAATATACGTCGTCATCGTCATCGTCGTCCTTGTCACCATCGCCATCGCCGTCGAGGATCATGCACGCGGTAACCGGCAGCAAGCTCTAGTAATAGTGCTTTCCCAGCCAACTTCTGAGCCACAACACCCTACGGGCGTCTACGATGGCAACAAACCCAACACCTTGGGTCTTGTTGTCCAACAGGTGAATGAGAGCTGCCATGAGAGCCTCATCGCTAATGGCACCTTGCTCCATGACGGCGATGTACAGGCCGGGGTGGACGTCGACGGCCTTGCTCTCCCTAATGGCGGTTGCCACCTCCTTCACTACCTCAGTCATGCTGCTGAAGACACTGATCTCAGATCTAGATTGAACGAATCAACCCTAGCACATGCTTGCACATCTAACCCCACAACCGCGTCCTCTCAGATCTAGCTTGAACGAGCATAGAGAAAAAGGGCATCGAACTCACAGAGGCCATGGTTGCAGCTCGTCGTTGAGGACATGAGCCACCGCCGCCGTCGACCACCGGCCGGTGAAGGAGCTCCGCTTACCTGGTCGCCGATGCCGGTGTGCACTGGCGGGAAAGATCGAAAGGGGGGAGAAGGGTGGCGGGGCTTTGGGCGGTGAGAGGATTGGAGCTAAATAGGGCGGCCGAATCGGCGGGAGGTGAGCCGAAATCCTCCCGCCGATTTTGTTGGAAATATGCCCTAGAGGCAATAATAAATTAGTTATTATTATTTTTCCTTGTTCATGATAATCGTTTATTATCCATGCTAGAATTGTATTGATAGGAAACTCAGATACATGTGTGGATACATAGACAACACCATGTCCCTAGTAAGCCTCTAGTTGACTAGCTCGTTGATCAATAGATGGTTACGGTTTTCTGACCATGGACATTGGATGTCGTTGATAACGGGATCACATCATTAGGAGAATGATGTGATGGATAAGACCCAATCCTAAGCCTAGCACAAGATCATGTAGTTCGTATGCTAAAGCTTTTCTAATGTCAAGTATCATTTCCTTAGACCATGAGATTGTGCAACTCCCGGATACCGTAGGAATACTTTGGGTGTGCCAAACGTCACAACGTAACTGGGTGGCTATAAAGGTGCACTACGGGTATCTCCGAAAGTGTCTGTTGGGTTGGCATGAATCGAGATTGGGATTTGTCACTCCGTGTGATGGAGAGGTATCTCTGGGCCCACTCAGTAGGACATCATCATAGTGTGCACAATGTGATCAAGGAGTTGATCACGGGATGATGTGTTACGGAACGAGTAAAGAGACTTGCCGGTAACGAGATTGAACAAGGTATCGGGATACCGACGGTCGAATCTCGGGCAAGTATCGTACCGCTAGACAAAGGGAATTGTATACGGGATTGATTAAGTCCTCGACATCGTGGTTCATCCGATGAGATCATCGTGGAACATGTGGGAGCCAATATGGGTATCCAGATCCTGTTGTTGGTTATTGACCGGAGAACGTCTCGGTCATGTCTGCATGGTTCCCGAACCCGTAGGGTCTACACACTTAAGGTTCGATGACGCTAGGGTTATAAAGGAAGTTTGTATGTGGTTATGGAATGTTGTTCGGAGTCCCGGATGAGATCCCGGACGTCACGAGGAGTTTCGGAATGGTCCGGAGGTAAAGAATTATATATAGGAAGTGCTATTTCGGCCATCGGGACAAGTTTCGGGGTCACCGATATTGCACCGGGACCACCAGAAGGGTCCCGGGGGTCCACCAAGTGGGGCCACCAGCCCCGGGGGCCACATGGGCTGTAGGGGTGTGCGCTTTGGCCTATATGGGCCAAGGGCACCAGCCCCAAGAGGCCCATGCGTCAAGAGATAAGGGAAAGGAAGAGTCCTAAAGGGGGAAGGCACCTCCTAGGTGCCTTGGGGACGATGGACTCCTCCCTGGCCGCACCCTTCCTTGGAGGAAGGGCCAAGGCTGCGCCCCCCCCCCCCCCTCTCCCTTGGCCCTATATATAGTGGGGGGAAGGGAGGGCAGCCACACCAAAGCCCTGGCGCCTCCCTCTCCCTCCCGTGACACATCTCCCTCCTCGTCTCTTGCGGTGCTTGGCGAAGCCCTGCTGGAGTACCACGCTCCTCCACCACCACCACGCCGTTGTGCTGCTGCTGGATGGAGTCTTCCTCAACCTCTCCCTCTCTCCTTGCTGGATCAAGGCATGGGAGACGTCACCGGGCTGTACGTGTGTTGAACGTGGAGGTGCCGTCCGTTCGGCACTAGGATCTTCGGTGATTTGGATCACGATGAGTACGACTCCATCAACCCCGTTCTCTTGAACGCTTCCGCTTAGCGATCTACAAGGGTATGCAGATGCACTCTCCTTCCCCTCGTTGCTGGTCTCTCCATAGATAGATCTTGGTGACACGTAGGAAAATTTTGAATTTCTGCTACGTTCCCCAACAGATTTTTCAGAGACGCGCTCGAGTTCGCGCCTACTCCCTACTCGCACGAGCTGAGCGCCGCGTTCCCCTCCCTTGCATCGCACGAGCCTGGCTTGGAGAAACTGCCGATCCGGGCATAGCTCGCGGGCCTGGCTATGAGTGATTTAAAGTTCGTGCCATGAAGGTCGAATAGTGTATGCAGGCCAACCAAACGGCCATTTCAATCCCGCGCGGGCCTGGTTGGCCCAAATGCGGGCAACAAAACGCGCCCTTGGCGAACCTTTGGCAACCCGTGCAACTGCATATGATATCCTAAGCATCCCATGAGGTGTGGAGCCAGAATAAGCCATGGCGAAAAGCTGATGGCCTGCAAGATACATAGGGTTATGCAGCACCTTCGTGTAAAAATATCCCAAAATAGTATCGGTCCCAATGAAGAGCGGATAAGAGTGTTAATGTGGGCATTTCTGTCATACACAAGTTGTCAAAGGTTTTGTGTTAATTCATTGTTTTGGTATATGAAGGATTAGTATGGTGTCGAAAAAAAAGTAAGGGTCACGCAAAGTAATTGACATAAAAGTAAGTTAGTGAAATTGTTGTAAAAATGAACTAACATAAAAGTAAATTATCGATTTGTCTACAGTAGAGAGGTTGGGCGAGAGGAAAGTCGGATCATGCACGGTGCACATCAGATGTGCCAGTGCCTTTACAGAGAAGTAGGACATTATTGTCTTAGCGATGCAGGAAGTGAAGGTACTATGGTGAAAGAAAATATCCCCCTCTTCGTGAAACTTTGATGGGGGAATAAGTGAATAACAAAGATCGCTCATTAGCCGTGTCAACGCGGAGACCCTTAATCATCATTTCCATAAACCGACTGGGAAGTAGCGGTGGTGGCATGTGTGATACATAGTATACATGCTTGTGGGGAATCCAGACTCCCAGAGAACATTGCCTTATTGATGACTTCATCAATTCCATTACTCTCTCTTGCTCCTTATCGTTACTTTTCTGCATTTAAATTCAAACCACAACGTCATTAAAATAGTTTCTCTTTTGTTTCGCACTCTTCGCACTACAAATAACTCACAGACACATTCCAATAAACCTCTATATAAGAGGCGAAGACCATTTCCTATGATTCATGTGGAATCAATACTCTTACTTCAAAGGCTACAACTGAAGCCTATGCACTTGAAGAAAATTATCATTGCATGACTGTGTAGTGCACCTTACTCGGTTAACTTCACAATCTTATGCTTTATACTGAACTATTTTACCTCGTCATAAATCAACTAGTCATTAATATATGTTGTTCTTATTTATCCATTATTCATCATAGTATATGGCCAACTATATTTTGGTATTTTATTACCAATATCAACAACTAAAAATGCTTATTTATATTCTTGTAAATTTGTCATATTTTTGTTACATTGTGTTTCACCGATAAATCTGTGCATTCTAATATTAGTTAGGCCGTTGATGTATATGTATTTGTATATGTATC
Source organism: Triticum monococcum (assembly GCA_034509565.1). Taxonomy (NCBI): domain Eukaryota; kingdom Viridiplantae; phylum Streptophyta; class Magnoliopsida; order Poales; family Poaceae; genus Triticum; species Triticum monococcum. The sequence goes on from CM067841.1 coordinate 606,913,312, forward strand.
ATTTTCCAAGTTGTCATTAATATCTATAGAACTTGGTAAGTGCTTTTGAGTATAGATCTAGCAAATAATCTTGCGGAGATGTTTGGAGTTCAAGACTATAAAGTTTATGTGCATCTAAATAGATATTTTTGAAGTGTATGTTGTGTGTCAATTAGTAGTTTGTCCCAAATCCCACTGTACACAAGTCATACTTGCCTGTCGACTCATTCATTTTAGAGATGCCCTTCAAAAAGTGAAGAACTTACATCTGCGTGACACCGCCTACTAACCTGGCCCAAAACCCAAGCATGCTCTCTCTCTCTCTCTCTCTCTCTCTCTATCTATCTATCTATCTATCTCTCTCTCTCTCTCATGCGACAAGGACAAGCGTCTAGGGTTTCGCTTATGCTGCCTCCCAGTCGTGGCCTCGCCCTCTCCGACCATGTGTTTTGTTGGGTACACTTCTACCGAGTTTGGAAATGTGTTTTTGGGCCGGTTTTGGGAGAGGACGGTTTTTGGGTGGGGGCAATGTAGTTGTCCACTTGTGGAGGTCTAGATGGGGACTCGGGGGAGGGGGGGTCAAAAGTGTTTTTGGCCCTTTGGAAATGGGATTTTGGGCAAAGGCAACCTGCCTGGCCTATCTAGGCCCTGCGCGGGGAGGGGGGGGGGGGATCTACATCTTATAGCTAGCAGCTGACTATACTATCAATCATGCTCAAAACTATTTGCGATTCAATCGGTTGGCTGGATTTTTCTTGTTTTTAGGGCTGCCATATCGTCGGAATCGAGTACCGACAACATAAATACATAATCATCATATACGAGCATTAGGCATTTCTCAATGTAAGTATTATAAAAGTATCATGCAGTGCCAAAAGGAGTGTGACGGTATAAATAATGATAAGAGAGTTCTAGAAAGCCACTTCTTCTACTTCCTATGTTCAAAAATACTTGTCATCAAAATGGATAAAAGAAGATGTATCTAAATGTATTTTAGTTTTAGATATATTTTTTTTTTGTCCATTTTTATAACAAGTATTTTCGGACGGGAGTATTAGTTTTTGCCTTTTGCGGCCTCCACGTACGGAAATGTCGAATTGCCTTCCCATTTCTGCCCAATTCATGCATTCCAAGCAAGCATTGAATAGTACGTTAGCAGTTTTATTTCTTCAAAAACAAAGTCCAGCAGAAGCACTCCACTCTCGTTATTAAAAGAGAGAAAACGTTAAACATCGCAAGGCATGGCCGTCGAACGTTCCTGCCCCCCTCAAAGTGCTGCGTCCATTGCACATTTGCATGCATCATCCCTTTACAGGATCCCGGGATCTCATGCAGAATATCCCTTCCCTCCCCCTCCACACACACCACACGGCTGTTGCATACGCCATTCAAAGTGCAGCCACCACATCCAAAAGCCATCCATTGTTTGGCCGGCCACAAATTTTCCGGTCTTGCACATAGAAAAACACAGCTGCCAAAGACCCCAACGAACTATTGTTGCTAATCACTGGTTCCATAATTTAATTATTAGTGGTTTTGACGTGGCGGGTAACTGAAAGGCCCCTTGCACTTTCATGTGACAATGCTCAACTTTTTCATGTGCTGGCTACCATCCACGTTCGTTCATGGGAGCTCGTGATGCCCCTCCGGCCCCTTTCCAAGGTATCACGGCGGGATATTCCGGGGAACATGCATGCATGCATGCATGGGAGAGGGATTAGGCGTCGGCGTCGATGGCGAAAGGAGAGGGGATAACCTAGAGGATATACCCCCTATTCGATCATCGGAGCTTGTCACATGAGAGCGCCGGTTTGAAAGTATGTTCGTACCTTTCTGGTTCGCCTATTAGATCTTTCAGCTTGTTTGTTTGAACCACGGCATCACGCAACGCATAAAGCCGTGTCTCGACTTTCCGGGCACGGTCCCACCAAACCCGACAAAGGGAGAGGGGGAGTCGTGGCGGCGGTTCTGCTGGGAGGCGTCTTTTCTTAACGGGCATTCTCATGCATAAATCCACTCATTTTGAGGACTTTGTTTCTGTTGCCGGCAACTGGAAAACAGAAGAACTCAGATCAGAAAATAATATTTCAACGCGTAATTCAAATATAACGTGCACGACACCACAAAAATGCTTTGAAATGCCATAGTATTGTAAGGCTACAATACACCTAGCGGGTGGGGGGCAAGACACACTTCCACAATCACATGAAGCGTGTAAGTAAATATGTTTAGTTTTTTTTAAGAACACATTTAGTTCCGGTCACAGATTTTTCCGGTCTTGACCAGGTGGCTTTGCTTAACTACCACTACAACTATTGCTAAGCATTGGTTCCATAATATTTATTAGTGGTTTTGACGTAGCGAATAGGTGCTTCCACTTTCCTGTGACAATTTCCTCAGCTTTCATGTGCTCACTACCATCCATGTTCGTTCCTGGGAGCTCGTGATGCCTCTCCGGTCCCGTTTTAAGGTATCTCGGTGGGATATTCCGGGGAACATGCATGGGAAGGATTAAGCGTCAGCTTCGATGGCGAAAGGCGAGGGGATAACCTAGAGGATATACCCCCAATTTGATCACATGAGCTTGTCACGTGAGAGCGCGGGTTTGAAAGTACATCCGCGCCTTTTTTGGTTCACCTATATGATTTGTTTGTCTTTCAACTTGTTTGTTTGAACCACGGAGTCACGCAACGCGTAAAGCCGTGCCTCGACTTTCCGGACATGGTCCCACCACACCCGACAAGGGGGAGGAGGAGTCCTGGAGGCGGTTTTGCCGGGAGACGTCTATCTTTTCTTAACCCATTAACCGTGTTGCCGTGTGTGTAAATCCTTCTATTTCTTGGGACATTTTGTGCATAAATCCGCTCTTGCAGAAGACTTTGCTTTAGTTACCGACCATTGAAAAACAATAGAACCCGGCCCATATAAAGTATATTTTCATGCATAATTCAAATATAACGTACACGACACCGCAAAAACACTTTGGAATGCCATAATATTGTAAGGCTAAAATACACCTAGAGGGTGGGGGCAATACACGCTTCCACAATCCCATGAAGCGTGCATCGTAAGTAAACATGTTGAGTTTTTTTTAAAGAACATGTTTAGTTCCGGTCATAGATTTTCCTGTCTTTACCAGGTGGCTTTGCTTAACCACCACTGCAACTATTGCTAAGCAGTAGTTTTGACGTGGCGAGTAGCTGCTTGCACTTTCTTGTGACAATTTCATGAACTTCCATGTGTTGGCTACCATCCACACATGTTCGTTCATCGGAGCTCGTGATGTCTCTCTGGCTCCTTTTTAAGGTATCTCGGCGGGATATTTGGGGAACATGCACGCATTGGAGGGATTAAGCGTTGGTGTCGATGGCGAAAGGAGGGGGTAACCTAGAGGATATACCCCTATTTGATCACCGGAGCTTGTCACGTGAGAGCGTTGGTTTGTAAGTTCGCTCCGTCCCACCAAACCCGCCAGGGGGAGGGGGGGGGGTCGTGCCGGCGGTTCTGCCGGGAGGCGCCTACCTTTTCTTGACCGCATTACCATGTGTGTAAATCCGTTTCTTTCTCTGCATTGTCATGCATAATCCACTCTTTTCGAAGACTTCGTTCGGCTACCGACCATTGGAAAACAGAAGAACTCGGTTCATAAAAGGTATTTTCGCACATATTTTAAATTTAACGTGCACAACACCGCAAAAACACTTTGAAATGCCATAATATTGTAAGGCAAAAGTACACCTAGCGGGTGAGAGGCAAGACACGCTTCTTTGATTGGCGAGGCACACTTCCACGATCGCATGAAGCATGCATTGTAAGTAACATGTTTAGTTCCGGTCGAACATCATGCAAGTTGTTATTATTTATTTTTGTAATAAGGTTTAGTGTTTTTAGTGTGGCATTTGTGTAAGGTTTAGTGTTTTTTAGTATATGGCATTTGTGTAAAGTTTAGTGTTTCATTAGCAGCTGCGTCGTCACTGCCCCACTAGCGGCGCACTTGTGGGTGGAGTAGGTAGAGGCGATGGGTAGTCTATTGCTCCATTTAGAAGTATGAAATGTATGCACTCTTCTTGTGTCCTTGTCTAAAAATCCAAAAGTAGCCAGCTTACCTTAGTGCTAATTACAAGGGGACTGATTTAGGGAAAGGGCCAGCGTGGAGAGCAGAAATGCACTCGTGTAGGTGTTGCTTCATTGAGGTGTTGACACGTCAGATGTGTCGTCTTAGTTGGGGTTGCTTTGTCAGTTGGGTATTGACAAATCACCAATTTTTATTTCAAGCATTGGCACATCACCAGTTTATAAAGCCGTGTTGTATTGTCTAGTTAGTTGGGTTGCAGAAGTAAACACCCCTCCCAGCTACCATCCAATGGTTGTGGATGAAGATTAGTCTAGATCACCCTTAATCATATACTTATTATATTTGTTGCCTCCTAATCATGGTTATTGCCTCTTAATTACCCCTCAATTGCAATTAGCATGCATGGAACTTAAAAGAATGTTCTTTACTTGCTACTTTATAATTCAGAAGAAAAAAATTCATGCCATCCTTATTTATGAGGTGTGCATATTATCAGAAATTTTAAAATAATGAACAACATGTAAATACTTTGTGTTTTTATCTTCATTTTTTTTCATGTTTTTCTTTGTCCGCTAGCTATGTAATGCCTTGTGAGAATTTTTTTTCATAAATCACACCGTAGGGGCTTTCTCTACGATATTCCAATCAAAGAACATGAACTGCTATGTTCATACAAATTTATTGTGCTTGTAAGTTCATGTTTTGTACAATACTGTTTCACCTCAACATTACATATCTGCTTAATTAATAGATGAGGCAATCTTTGCCTCCGTTTCGAAAAACATATCTGAATGTATGAATATATGTGCAAATATGATACTATACTTGCTAGTTGTGAATATCAAGCAAAATGATTTTCAGGTTTAATTATGGTAGTAAGCTAGGCATGCTTTGCATGTACACCTTAGCTAGTTCCAGCCTGACTAAAATATACTACTAAGATCATTTATGGTAAATTTTTGTCTCCATTTACAGAGAAATTTAACACAATACTACTATCAAAGAGTTGGTTAAAAATGAGCTCCGCTGAAGACACGTGTCAGTGATATTACAAAACATGTTCCAGCCTGACTATCTCTGCAATGGATCAAGCAATATCCCCAAATAATTATATTTCAGATGTGTGTAACATCATCAAGCTATCTGGGCCGAGGAGGATTGGGGCTCTCGCCCCAGGTGGCCAGGTAGGTGAGATTGGGCATGGCCCGGGAGGTGCTCGTGGGCGGTGAGTTTTTCTCATCATGGGTATAGTGGGCAGCGGTTGTGGTCAGGACGCCATTGCGCTGCCCGACGGATCGACGCCGAGGGCCATGGATGTGGTGTCATGAGAGCTCGCATGAGCCAGGGCCAGTGAGCATTGGCCGGGATTGCTCGGCAACGGTTGTCGACAGTCACTGGGTTGTGCCCCCCTACGATTCACCGGGATTGACAGGGGACTCAGGTGCTGACGCTTCTTACAATGGAGGTGTGGACCCGGACTCGGAGGCTGAGGCCGGGCTAGGAGCGGAAGGAGGTACCTTATCTTCCCACCATGGTTGGGGTGCAATGATGTGGATGGTCAATAGTGTCTTGGGACATGGATGCCGAGGCTGCGGCCCCGGATGGCGGTCCGCATGGTTGGCTCTCCAGAGGTCATCATGGCGCCGGTAGTGGCTATGTCTCTGGGTTGTGTGGGCAACAAGGGCTGTAGCGGCGGGTGTATCAGGCTCGGTCCCTGTCGATGGCAGTGGCAATGCCCAAATCTGGATCTGGAGGCCCGTTCTCAACGCAGTTGCCCTGGAGGCTTTGGTGGCACGGGTGAGCTGCCAAGCAAAAGCTCTGCGCTTTGGCACCGATGTCGGCGACACCTGCGGGTGCCACTGTCCTCTTGAGGATGGCGTTGTGGTTATTCTCTCCATGTCAGGTTCCAGGTGAAGACCCTTGTTCGACTTGGACTCGGCAGCGGCGACGCCTAGCATCGTTTCCTCTCATGAGAGCCTTCTGTGTTCATTTTCAATTTCGTAGTTGCATGCGTTTACGTTGTCTAGTTATCTCGGGATCTGCTTTGTAAGATGGCCGCCTCACTATCTTGTATCGTTCGGCCATGCACTTTGGTTTGTGCTTTATCTATAAAGCTGGCGAGAGCCTGTTTCGAGAGATCTAGCTAAAACAGGTACATATTGCGGTGTATACAGTGCTATAGTCTGCATAAGGATAGATCAAATCCTTATTTTCTGAAAGCCTCACTTGCAGGGAATCCCACTTACAGTGGTTGAGGGCCATGTCAAGATCATATAGGGTGTCTAACAGGTAACGATCTTTGAGCAATGGGAGGATTCTGCTACTGTTTATAGTGCTGCTGCCACAGTTCCATTTTCCCCCTCGACATCAAGTCTCCACCAAAGCTCAACAGAATAAATGGCAGCAACCCCCACTAGCACTAGTACACTAGATCTTGTAGCCATAAGGTCAAAACTAATGGGCCTACTCAAGTCAGGTCAGCGTGTGTGCTTGTTCTTCCTTCATCCTCCCAGACCTTGAGAGTTGTTCTGCCAAATTTGGGATTCGGTTTGTTTCGTTGCGTGTTGGTGAAGTTTAAGGGATTAATCACACCTAACAATATTTGTCTAAGCTTTGTTTCAAAGTGTTAGAAGATGATTTGTAAATTGTAATGGCAATGTACCGGTGAAAATTGTGTAGAGGAATTTGGAAACGTCTCCATCCGTCCGTCGATATATGATAGGAGTATTGCTGTTTGTGATATATGAATATGAATTATGATGAGTGTGAGACCAGAAAGGTGCTACAGTTCATGTCGTCGTACAACTGATAGCTGAGTTTATAAAAGAAGGGTTTTAGAGTTTTTGTGCCAAACTTTATGGCTAAAGTGCTGGTGACTCTTGCGGTATATGCCATGCTATGTGTCAAGGAACTTTCTTTAGACTCCAAGTGTTCATATTTTTTTGTGAACGTGCAAAAGCTTTGTGTATCATTCCATTGAAAGAACACATTTTACAACTGTTCATCGGACTAATGTTTTCTGAATGGGAGCTTACTCAAAAAAACATCAGATTAGGATATTTCGGAATCTTCTTGAGCCAAAGCTTTACAAAGGAAAAAAGCTTAGGCCACTATTTCGGCATATTCGCTGCACACTTTAGCTTTCCAATCTAGGCAAAACAGGTCGAGCGAATGGAACCTCACAAGAAAAAGAGAAAAAAAAAAGCCTGAAACCACTATTGCAGCATATACTTATGTCTCCTTTAAGCTTGATTTGAACCATAGGAAGGGAGGATCATGACCTTTTTCTTGTCACAAGACAGGCCTGTGACAGATATAGAGATAGAGATAGATGAACCGATTGGAGCAGAGGGAGGGGGAAGGAATTGGATAAGCCCTACTTCCATTCCAAGACACATAGTGGGGGATGGGAGATGACACCTAGAAAGGGAGATGCAAAGCATTAGTGCCAAATTGGCCAATCTTTAAACCAAAACAGACACTTGAAGAGGATATGCCCCAATGTGAATGCTGGGAACAGTTCCTCCATTACAATCCCAGGGAAGTGCTTTGTTTGTGCCCTGCAAGCAATGGCACCCACCAATGGTGCCATGGCATGGCTTTGCCTTTGGTGTAAAGTGCCTTTGTGCATGCATCATTGCCCCCAACCTCCCTGCCTTTGTTTCTTTAGGTGTTGCTGGCAACTTTGGACTGGTGGAGGCTATGTAGATGAACATGGTTCGATTAATTAAAGTCTCGGAGATTAGCTTTCAGTGTGAGACCTACAAAGATCATGGTTAGATGGGGATTTCCTCCAGTTCTATTAGTGCTTAGGATGAACGTATGTTGATAAATTTGTCGGCTTAGCATCATGGTAGCATAAACTCAATTGTTTATCCACAGTGAAGGCCTGGAATTTCATGCATGTCTATGATATCCTTTGGTCTGCATTGATGGTGCTGTCTGAAAGGGACTTGCCTATGTGAAACTAAGCAAAAGCAGGCTGCAAATCGGCAGAACCACAACCACGAAAATTGCTCCAAGCAAAAGAGAACGCAGACCAAAAGTCAGAACCACCAGAGTAATCACCAAAGATCACCACCATTACGCGCCTCGGATTAAAACTAAAACTACTGAACCGAAGGCGAAAGAAAATTATCGCACACAAGGAATAGATTAACTGAAAGCATCCTTCGGTGCTAACGCCACTCGCACCATTTCTATATATTGCCTTGGAAAGTGGATGCCTAGGGAAGAAGAAAGGCGCTACGGTGAATCCAGTTGTGGTCGAGTTGATGTTTCTTAACACTAAAACGATGTGCAACCCTTTGCGCAATTCCTCCTAATATAATCGCCAAGTTGACTCGAGTGAACATGAGGGGACATATACTGGTTGGTTTCCAATTTTGTTGTGTACTACAGGTAGATTGGCGGTCTCCGTAGGATTGATGGGCATATCAAAAGGAAATGGGGGTATAATTATCCACAGAAAGTGAGAGGAGGCTAATGATTATTCCCCATGCCCACTGAGAGTAAACTGAAGGTTTATTCCTTGTCCCAGGAGTTAGTGCCACACTACGTCTGGCTGCTGCGCCTTCAGGATCAAAACGGATCTACTCTCTACTGTGGAATGATGCTCAACTTTGTTGAGTGAATGGATGGATAACTCCTGATGGAGTAACCATGATCAGATTACTGGCAAAAAAAATGCCTTTGGTAAGTATAAAGGATAAGCTCTAGCAATGCATCAACTTTGGTGAGTGAATGAATGGATAACTCTCCCGCTTTTCGGTTACCAGTGAAAAACGCCTATGTTAAGTATACAGAGGATAAGCACTAACAGTGCATTGTTTGTTAAAGACCAGATTGTCAGACTGATGCATGACTACAAACACAACATTTCAGTTACATCTGCAGAAGCCCGGACGGCGGGCGATCTCGGACCAGGTGGAAACTAAAACATTTCAGTTTCATTATTTATGCATTGAAGAGTAGACAGTGGATATGGCAGGGATGTGTATCAGAACACATTCAACAGCGTATGGTGAAGGAAGCAAAAAATGGAAAATCAGTGTAGCTCTATAAACTAGAGGAGCTGATCCACACCAGGGTATCCAGATTCTAAACTTATCCAAGACACGGGAGCTGATTACATGAGAGGCATAGCTCGAGAGGCTTGTGCGTTAAAATGACGATACAGAGACAGGGCCTTCAGCTTCGACTCAAATCTTTGAATTAGTTAAGGACAACAAAAGCAACAGACACGTATCGAGAATTGATCGAGGAATGTCCAACACCAGCATCAAGGATCGCTTGGTATTGTCGACATGAAGACAAAACAGCAACCTTCCTTGATTCATCATCTTAATTTAAGCAGCAACAGCGGCACTCTCTGGCTTATCTGTTCCTTCTTGTTGAATAAAGGACTTGTCTATTCCTTCGATGTTGGTTATCCTCAGCTTTGTCAATTCCTGGAATTGTCACAGCAGACAGTAAGAAGAACATATCGAAAGGATAATGTCCATAATGTCATGTAATGATTGAAAACTGAAACGGTATGAAATACCTGACGGTGTCCCCTTGTTCGGCGGTAATTTTTCCTCCTTTTCTTCTTGAATATAATAACTTTTGCATCTAGAGCCTAAGAAAGATTGTCAAGAGAAATGACCTCAGAATTGTGCAGCAATATATTTACAGTAAAACCCTAGTAATACCAAAACCGGGCTCTGGTTGAGTAATTATAAAAGTATATGTACTAACTGCAAGACTGCAACAGTAAAGGTTGGGGCATAGACACTCGTCCTTCTTATCAGTGTTGCTATACATGTTTTAGTACATAATGCCAGTAAAATGAAAAGGTAGCAGAGGTAGGAGGGCCAACCACTAGATATTTTCCATTAACTTATAATAAGCATGTCATTTCTGTTATAATAGTTTGGGGGGTCAATGCAATCCAATGTGGTGCCCAATGAATTAGTTCAGGTCCTAAAAGAGGGACCAAAAAGGGTCCATATTGGTATATAGGTTGGACAGACATCCAATTGGACTTTGCAACACCAGCATGTTAATATCAGCAGTTAATGGTGACGTAACCAAGGGGGTGTAATGGGATACATAAAAGAATTTAGATTTTTTAGTGTAAACAATCCTGTTAGTGGGCACATTGCCAGTCTTAATGATGGTAGCACAATAGACGAGTAAATCAGCTTTCAAATGCAGTGATCAGATCAGTAACTAGGCAGAGAATAAGAAGGCTGGCATGCAATATGTTAAGACAGGGATATTCAGATAAAGCTGAAATCTGCGTACATATTGCCTAGTGCATAGTTTGTAGAATGCAGGTGTAACATTTAATCAGACACACTTACGAACTTGCTCCAAGAAACAGAGTTCATAAACCATTCCATGGACTTCGTTCTAATGAACATGACAGAAAAAAAGATAGATCAAAGAAGTGTCATCCTTACATGCTCTTCGACGACAGCATGAACAGTGGCATCAGTAAGAATTGGCCTCCCAATTATTGTTTGAGCTTGTGAGCCAAGCATGAGAACTCGATTTAAAACTAACTGCACCAAGTGATTCAAATGACAACAGCATCAGAAAATTTACCAATGGAATGAGAAGCACAAGCAAGCAGAGATCTATGTTTGCTACTGGAATCATTATCAACTAGTCACTGGTTCACTGCAGTTGTTCCATCATCTTGGTTTAAAAAATGGTGGGTTTAAGAAAAGTATGATAAGGATGAGGAGTTGTGACTCGTGACACTAATGCAACTAAAATAAGAAGGCCCCTAATGACACTTCTACTCAACCTGTCAACCACAACAATTCATGTTTCCAACAAGTCCATACTCCATTCACTTCACCAAGCTTAAAATTCAATTCTTTGTACATTATACAGCAACCTCTTAAGCAGCTTCCACGAGGAAAGATGAATATAAAAGTTACCATACTTGATTGAATGACTAATTTGAACTATTTATACTCTAAAGTTTCCATGGGATATCTCGAGATAACCATGGGTCAAAATCAAGCAGACCAAAGTGCTACGGGATATCTCGAGATAATCATGGGCACACAATACCAAGACTAATCATGAATTGCATAAAATTATCTTATCAGCTCAGATTTTGAGGTTTGACCATAGTGATATAATCCATCAGCAAATGAACAGAAGATAGGCCTGCATACTACAACTTGAGAGCTTGTAATCACAGCGGCTACCCTATTAGTCTTGGTCATAGGTTGCAGCTTGAATTGTGGAAACAACATTCAATCGAAATAGTTCCGCGAATGTGCCACATTACCTTGTCATTCACATCGCAGAACTTGAGCCTCTCCGTGAAGATGGAGTCGCCATTGCTCACCTTGAACTGATGCGAACCAATCTGCAGGAACAAGCAACGCGCACCCAGGTCACCAACCAGATCCACTCCCCGGCCCGACGACCGGAGCCGAACCGAAGCGCAAAACGGAACAAGATTCGGGCCTGACCTGGACGACGGCGAAGACGGGCTCGTAGGGCTTGAAGGGCTTCTCGTCGGCGCCGAGCGGGCCGACCACCTTGTACCCGATCTCGTTCGCCTCCGCCAGCTTCTCCTCCTCCGTCTTCCCGCTGGGCGCCTTCGCGGCGGGCGTCTCCTCGTCGCCCTCCCCCCACTCGTCCCCGCTCCCGTCCTCCTCATCCTCGTAGTGCTCCTCGTCGTCCCCCTCATCGTCGGACGAGCGGGTCGCGAAGTGGCAGCGCGGGGGGGAGAGCCGGAGCGAGGCGGCGGCTGCGCGGGGGGCGAGGGGCCGGGGCAGGGAGGTCAGGGTCCGGGCCGCGATCGAGGCCGGCGCGAGGGGCTGCGGGGCGTGCGGGGCGAGGCCGCGCGTGAGGAGGCGGAGGAGGCATCGCCGCGTCGCCATGGCTACGGCGGCGGCGGCGGCGGAGGGAGGAGACGAGGAGGGGAGGGGAGGGTAGAAATGGAAATGTTTATTTTGCCAAGCGGTTTTGACGAGGGTTTAAGGGGAGGGAGTGACACTGCCGGTGGGGCCTGCTCACTGTGGCCGCCGGGAAAACGGTTAAATGACCTTCTACGTGATCCAGAGGCGAAGGCGTACTTTTGGTGGCGACAGGGATACGCTTTGAGACGAACGATTTGTAACATGGCCGATTTGTCATTCGGTTTTATGAAATTCCTGACCTAAGTTGAAAAATTAAGAGAAATATGTAGCCCGGAACAAAAAATTACATGTTACGTGTGTATTCTTTCTTCGTGGCTACATCTCGACTAAAGAAGAGTCAGCGAGGAGGGGAGGGTGGAAGTGGAGACCAAGAGGTTTTGACGAGGGTTTGCCACACGGCTGAAAGACAGATGGCGTAACAGCAGTAAAGAAAGAGCATCATTATTGAGAAGGTACTCAAGTTTATGTCCCTGCTTGAGTGGTATGCTTGTGGACCTTTTGATTAATCATTTACTTTTAAGTATGATTAAACTTTACCGAGTTACATAATGACACATCATTAACTTGTTACACTGATACGGACCAATAAATGGGTCATACTTCGGTCATGATCATATATATTCTACTTAGAGTGCCACCACTCATAAGGTATAACAAAGTTTTTGTTTCTGTAGAATACGTCCAAGTAATATAGATACTTTCATTCCCCATTGTACGTTGAGTCATAAACTTAGTAGGGCCTTTGTGTCCATAAGTTCGGTCATTACATTTCAATGTTCTGAATTCAAAGAACTACAAAGACGAGCAAAAAGAAACTCCTCTGGTGGTGATGATTGGTAGCCATTATTGGTTCTTTCTCCTTTTGCTATGTTGGAAGAGTTTTTAACATCTCCATTAGTCAGTCCTCAAATCCATTTGGCTTGAAGCCTTGAACATCTAGTCTAGTTCAAACAAGTGAAGCTTTGATCAATACTTCAACAGTTGTTTTCTCCTCATAAACTAAGGACAAATTGAATTTATGTTGTTCAACATCACATAGAATATCTCATTTTTTTACAAATTATATAGTGAACGTTACAAACTTCTGACATATTGTGTGCTATGTGGTTCTTTTGAAAGCTAGTAACATGTTTAATCTCTTGTGGTGTGGTTGTATACACATGCATTGTTGTGTGCGGTCGGTCTTCGATCGCCTCGGCTTAGTGATTAGCGAATGAGCCCAGCAAAATCATAGGCCCAAGACTGCACCAGAAACCAGGTAATCCTCTCATCTGATTCATGCAGTTTTTTACTAGGTAAAGGAATCGTTACGGATAAGTCAAGGAGATTAATTACTTATAGAGATGCTCATGAAACTAGACTTCAATGGGTCATGGAGTTTTTTGGCTAGCCCAAATATAATTTTTACATGTTTCTGATGAACACCGAGGTTTTCATGTGAGTACATGATTTGCTTGTTTGTATGTATGGTTTGAAGTCAACAAATAATGTTTCATCAACTGAGTTAGTAGTCTTATTCTTATGGATTGTTGGAGGCCCCAAGTATTCTCTTAAAACATATTTATTTTGAAGATCTCGTCAAAGCTCAAATGTATCGAGTAGACCTTGGGCAACTGGCAACTAACCACATATACATGATGTGAAATTTCTTTGTGAGGCATAAAAATCATGTTCAACTAATCAAGAGTGTTTCTACATGTTGTGGCCGAACCGACCGAACACCAACACGTACAACCGTGGCAGTAAAGCCAAGCCCTTTCCTATTTATCTTTTGATGTATATATAGATTGTTCATTGTTGTCAAGGTAGTAGTACTACTTTCTTCCTTACATATGCATGATAAACAATGTCCCTGAAAAAAGGAAATATAAAGCATACTCCCTCCATCCCATAATGTAAGACGTTTTTACAAGTTATTTAGCTTGCAAAAATGTCTTATATTATGAGATAGAGGAAATATTAAACAACATATGGACGTACTGGTTGTTGTGTTTCTAAGACTTCGTAAAAGAATGTGGGTTGAGAACAAAATGGCCAGGGATGGAGGAGGCTATCCGCAAATAAAAATGGCATGCTTGCAAGTAGCCGGACCCTAGGAGAAGATGGTCTGCATATGAGAGTAATTTTGGATGGGCATGTTGAGATACTCAATGTCCTTGGGGTAATCCTAAGAAAGAAAGAGAACATTGTTAGTTTTGATTGGCATGTTAAATCAAGTGAAAACAGGTGCTAGGTTAGATAATCGTGATGGGTCCTTGGTAGTGCTCAGCCTCCAACCGAATGTTGATGGTGTCTTGATCCCATTGTGCACTGTTAAGATGGATGTACACCTGTGTTGAGGTTAACTCTGTGCCACAAAATTCAAACACCATCTTCACGAACAAAATTCATGTGCACCTTCTTGAAGCTCTCACCAGTACTCACCATCTCCATCGACAACAATCATGGAAAAAGTTGTAAAAAGTGTGAACACATTACAAAAATTTGAGAACATTTTTTTTCTAAAAGTTAGTGATATTTTTAGAAAACATGAATATTTTTTCAAATATTTTTAACAATTTCTGAAGAACGCAAACATCTTGTTTGAAAACATGATTATTTGTTTGAAAACCTGGACATCTTTTGGAATTCTCAACAACTTTTTGAAATGATGAACATTTTTTGAAAATTCTAAACAATTATTTAACATTTTAAGAAGAAATATTTTTTTTACCTTTTTTGAAATAATAATAATAATGAACATTTCTAAATTCTTCTTATTTTTTGAAAATTTGAACGAAACAAAATCAAATTTCTTTTTTTAAAGAAAACCATTTTTGGAAGACCGGAATTATTTTGAAATTTTCTGATTAAAAATAAAAATGATCATAAAACAGAAAAAAACAAATGTAAACCTGTAAAAGCAACAATAGGAAAAAAGAAAATGAGAAAAGACCAAACCAGAACCTTCTAGAAGATCTGAAACCGGATCCCTGTACACTACATGGTGCCTCCAGATTGGGCGGCCTATTTACCCTCTTTCACGCGCTCTGCCTGTGCGATTAGTCGGCAATTTGTCGTAAGCAGCGGGAAATAGGGATTGCCATCCCAAATGACTCTTTTTTTGCGGGCCCGGGCACGACTATAGCTTCTTTTTTTTGAGGGAAAAGCATCTAGGCTTTATTGCATGTTGTAGATGTTTACAGGAATGGAGTTCACGTTATGTGGAGCTCCCAACCATAAGTGTCTACCAGGGGGAAGAGAAATGCTAAATCTAGCTAGCCTATGCGCTTCGAAATTCGAAGCTCTAGATTCAAAATTAAAAACACACTCACTAAAGCTATTACTATAATCTCTGATCTCTCTAATGATGCTGCCGTAGTTGCCTCCTGCTCCCAGATTGACGTGATGAACCACTTGCTTATAGTCAGACCCAATGAATAGGAATTGCATGCCCAGGTCTTGCGCTAGTGATAAAGCCTCCCTGCAGGCTATTGCTTCCAGTGATGGTGCGTCCAGAAGGCCTCCAATGACCAGTACTGACGAGCCCAAATAACCTCCGTCTCTGTCTCGGCAAACTGCTGCTGCAGTACCCAAGTTACGTGCTACAGACACGCCCGCATCGACGTTAATTTTGACAGATCCCAGCAGAGGGGGAAGCCATTGTCTCTGAGTGCTACTACCTGCTGCTCTTGTTGTTTCATGTGGCTCCTCTTGATATATTTGTTCCAGTTCAACGATGAAAGTAGTCACAAATAAGTGCGTCGACAGGGGGCTTTGATTTATACCTTCATGGATCAGCTTTCGTCTCGCCGTTCATATCGCCCACAAGGTCACAGTAAGCCGTGTGAACTGATCATGTGATAATTCATCCATTAGAGTAAAAAGCCAGTTTCTAGCTGAAGGTTCCATTGTAGCCATCATCCTGTCCATAAGTTCTGGGTCAACCAAAGCCCACACACACCGTGCCATGCAACACTCGATGAGGCTATGTCTCCAGGAATCCCGCATCCCGCAGATTGAGCACACATCTCTATCCATCATATTTCTATGTTTTCATACATCTTCCGTGGGCAAAGAATGTTGCGCCAATCTCCACACAAACACTTTCAGTTTCGCTGGCACAAGAATCTTCCAAAGCGAGGTCCACGATTTTTCATTTGCTGAGTTGTTCGAGGAGCCCGGCCTCTCCTCAAGCCAATCTTCACGCCGTTTCTTCGTTTCCACAATCATCCTGTAAGCTGAACGTACAGTGAATATTTCAGATTTTTCGAAATTCCAGGACCAATAATAATCCTCCATATTATGAGTACACACCGGTATCTGCTTATGACAAGTTGGAAGGAAGGATCGCCTACAACGCTTCCACATATGGGCCAAGAGGCCCATCGCACGAGGGAGTCATGTCACTCTCCCTACCGCGGGCAAATCACATCCACAAATTTTTTTCTATCTTTCAATTTCATTTTTGTTTTCCTATTTATTTTTATTTCTATTTTAGAAATGTATAAATAAATATATCTACAAAAAAGTTAGGCATGTATTTGAAAAATATTGTACATCTATAATAACAATATTTCATATGTGTACAAAAGAAGTAGATATCAAAGCGGGTATTTAAAAAATATATTAATAATGATCTGAAAATTGATAAACATGCATAAAAATGTTTTTCATGTATAAAAAATGTATAATGATTATAACAAGGGCAGAAATTAAAATATATACTTGCAGCTAATCATGTATTTTAAAATATTAAACTTGTATAAAAATGTTAAATTTGTATACGAAAATTTTAGATTAAGTTTTAAAAGTATATATGAGTTAAAAAGGAAAAATAATAAATAAAACCGAAGAATGAAACATATAATCCGAATAAAGAAAATAAAAACAGAAAAAAAATGAAAACCAAAGAAGTCGTGCAAAACAGTGAAAAAACATAAGAATCTTTTGAGCGAAAAAACTGAAAGAAATATGGGAAAAAATGCACGCACCGCTGCTTTATTGGGTCGGCCCAATAGCACAGTATTAGGTCTTTGTATGGGCTACATACAGCTCCCGCGCGGCAACACAGCGCCTCGCCCTTCGCGCGGCTGAGTCAATCGCTTGTATATTAAAAAAAATATTGATTTTGATTTAGTTGTTGCTTCCTCCGTAAAGAAATATTATACAGAGGGAGTATTTCATTTTCTTCCTTCTTTAAGGTATTACCAATGCCACTATTTCATTTCTTCCGAGGAATTGTTTTTTGTGAAAATTACACTATCATATGTTTATTCTTGCACATTAAAACAACTTAATTTTTTGTATATTTTGTGCAAATTTCGTCTTTGTTTGCTTTAGATTTTTTTTAATTTTCTTTCTTCTTAAATGGTAATATCAGTGCTAGTAAGTCATTCTTTCTCATTATTTTGATTTTTTTTCATTTCTTTTCTTCTTAAAATGTCATAACAAAGTCACTAATTCATTATTTCTTAGAAAACTTTATTATTTCAATTATTATTTTATTTTATCTCTTCTTTTTGAAGGAATAGCATTGCCAGTAATTCCTTCCTTCTTATGGCGATGCGAGGAGGGCGAGCTTGTGCACAACAGGCTGAGCACGAGCACGGCGGGAGGCCAAGGGAAAGGGATGTGGCCGGCCGCAATCGGTATGGTATGGGCTGGTGGCAGAGAGCGTCCTTGAGATGCATGGCATAGGAGCCACCAATGCCGGCTGGCGACCACGTTTGACGTTCCCAGATCGAGGAAGCGAGATGCTGAGAGCGACGGACGGAAAGAGGAACCGAAGCAAGAGGGGCCTCAGCTCACCATCACAACAGTATAGCCGACCATGGACAGCTACTGCACAGAGACAGACACACACCAGGGCCACGCTACGTTGATTTTCTTTTCTCCACGCACTGGTGCGGTGCGGCTCACCTCAGTCTGTCAGAGCCATGCGTGCGTGAATGAATGGACGCTCAACCCTCTCGTCGCCGGATCAAAGCAATGACCGGAGACAACACTAGGCCAAACCAGAGTTGCTACAGGATACTTGAGCTCATTTTTTTTCTTTCGAAAAGGGGGATTCCCCGGCCTCTGCATCAGAAAGATGCATACGGCCATCTTATTAACCAAATAAAGAAGTACCAACATGGTTTCAAAGGTCTCCAAAAGTTAACATGGTTCCAACACTCTGATGAAGACCAAGGCAACTGTTGGACGAGGTCCTCGGCCAAGTCCTCAAAAAAAGCAAGTCGCTTTCCAAGTGCCACCTGAAGAAGATGAAGCTGATGATGATGAACTTGCAGAAATCATCGGAGACAGACAAGTTAGGGCCGCTAGAGCCAAAGGCACACCTGTGCCACTGCTTTTGGATCCCAAGCTGATCCTCGACTACATTGATCTCTGGCACAAGGACCCAAATACTCCTATGCCTGACTTCAAGCTGACGTCTGATCAAAATCACATGCTGGCTCATTTCATCCAAGAGGAGAAATGGAAATATGATCAGGCCAGGCAGATCAAGAAGGCCCAGTGCAGAAAGGAGAAATATCTGAAGAACAACGTTGTCACTATGACCACTGATGAACTTGTAAAAATCCAATCTGAAATCAAAACCCTCAGCGATGACTTCCAAGCCTACTATGCTGATTGGTAAGGAGCCAAAGTTAGATTTGTAAAGATAACTGAACAGTTCACTTCAAATGTTGTTGCCCCAACGCAACAGGAAATTCGTCAGGCTGAAGCATCTGCTCAGCCGACTGAAGAACATGCCAGCACCGCTGATGACAATCAGGCTGCTGAAGAAAATGTGAGTTCCAGGGCTGATGACTGCATTCCAGCCACTGAAGAAATTGCCAGGCACCCACTAGTGGTGTGCCTAAAGAAACTGAAGAACTCAGGGCAATTGCATCAGTTGTGCCTGAAGAAAATCAACCAGATTCCTCAGCTGCTCCTGCACCAACTTCAACTCCAATCCTTCCATCTACATCAGATGTGAAGAAGACCAAGGCTGCAGAGCGTGCTGCAGTGAAGAAAAGGAAAGCATCAGCTGCTTCAGATTCTTCAACTCCGAAGAAAATGAAGCCTATGACAAGCTCATTTGCACATCCGATTGATGCTGTTCCCATCTCAACCAGGCCATCAAAGGACCTTGTTCCTTTTGATGAAGAATATGTGATCCCCAGCGGATCTGATGAAGAAACTCCTTCTGCTGCTTCGTCTGAATCGTTGGATGAAGAAATTGAAGTGGATGCGATCCCTTCAACTCCTATCATCTCCTCGCCTATGCCTCAGTTCACAGCTGAAGAGGCTGGCGTTGAAGAAATGGAAGATGAAGATGTGGACATTGGCTGCTCCACACCCGTAATCAGTGATGAATTCTGGGAAAGTCAGCATCCAAACTCTCCAATGTTCACCCCTCTACAGCAAATTCCTTAGTCCCCCACACAAACTGTTCACATGGGCTCTGAAGAAACTCATCCCACTGCATCTGTCCATGAGGAAATTCCAGCCAGTAGCACTGAAGAAACTGTTGCTGCTGAACAACCAACTACGCAGACTGCCACTGAGGAAGAACCAGAAATTCCTCAGCCTGAAGAACCTGCGATTGAGATTCCTGAGATCGTGATGCAACTCACTGACACTCCTCTGCCAAAGCCAAAGGATCCATTCTCACGCAAGCAAAAGTTCAAGGCTGATGATTTCTTCGGCGAGCATGTATTCTTCGAAGATTATAACCCTTATGACTCTGCTCGCATTAGGAAGAGGCGTTTCTGGACTGCTAGTCAAGCCAATTTCTATTCCTCAGTGCTGTTCAACAAGGAGAAGATTTTCTACCATGAGCATATTCCTCACGTGGATATGGAATCTCTGCCATGCTTCGCACCAGTCCTCAGTGTTCTTCACGATGCTGGACTACTCAATTTTTGCTCTGACATCTACGATTGGAATGAAGAACTGATTCTTCAATTCTATGCAACGCTGCACATCACCGGAAATGCTGAAGATGTGAATTCATGGGTGCTGGACTGGATGTCTGAAAACATTCACTACACTGCACCAGCCTCTGAATTGCTTCGTGCTCTACTACTCAGTCCTCCCCTTGAAGAAGCTCGCTGCATCTACAGTGAACCTGAGCTCACACATCATTACATGCAAGTGCTGATGAAGCCTTTGAAACCAGGTCATGCACCACGAACAAAATTCCTCGTGAAGGAATTGTTGTACGTGCCCAAAACTGTCTATCGTATTCTTACGAGGACAATCAGTCCTATCAAAGGCCACGACTCATCCGATGAGGAAATTGTTGGCATCATGAAGAATCTGGTATTCAACATCGTTCATGGCATTCCTGTCAACTATCACGATTTCTTCATGAGGACTATGGCCAATGTTGCACTATCACCG
The DNA here is from genome assembly GCA_034509565.1 of Triticum monococcum. Taxonomy (NCBI): domain Eukaryota; kingdom Viridiplantae; phylum Streptophyta; class Magnoliopsida; order Poales; family Poaceae; genus Triticum; species Triticum monococcum. The sequence goes on from CM067841.1 coordinate 606,933,670, forward strand.
TTTGAGCTAAAGCCTTATGCACCTTGGATCATGAGATTCCTCAGGACAAGGTCTTCACTCAACTACAAAGCTGATTTCCAGAATCATCTCAGCTACTTGCCCCCAATTGAAGTCCTCAAGCAGACATATTCCCCAGTTGATGGAAAGGGCAAGGCACCAGCTGTAATTGATGAAGGCATTCATCCATTAGATGGTCAGTTTCGCAAAGCTGCATCTTATTCCACCAATGATGACTCTGCCACACATGACTCTGCCAATGCTCCCAAGTCCACTCCTCAAGCCACTGCTCCGCGCGTGATGACAGACCGTGAACTTCTGCTTAGTCTTCACCAGAAAGGTGGATCAAAATCACAAATGGGTTAAGCGTCAGTTTGGTTCACTTCTTCACAACATGACTGCCACACACAATGCAGTGAAGAAAAACCACTACTACCTCCATCAAGTCTTCGGTCGCACCTGGGCAATCCTATCACATCTGTATGGTGAAGAAGATCTGAAGAACATGGGTCTTAATGAAGATTTTGACTAGTCTGCATCTCCACCAAAGAAATTCAAGAAGGTCAAGGTTCCTTCTCTGGTGGCCAGCTCATATTCTTCATCGCGTGACACTGATGAACATGAAGATTTAGACGACACTGTGGCAGGCCCTACATCAACCAACGACCCCCACAATGTTGCCGCTCCTTCATCAACTTGATTATCTTCAGGGGCGTTAGTCCTCAGTTTTGACCCTTTTGGTCATTTGATGACAAAGGGGGAGAAATTTGAGTTAGTCTTCAAGCGGGTCTATTTTATCGCCCATATACAACGTTTTTTTGCTAAGTTACAACTCTCGTTCTTCTGAAACTTTATTGGATCGAGTTGCAATCTTAAACCCGATGGTGCTCTGATACTTTTGATGCACTATGCTCTGATATTCTATTCTGCATGCTTATTCCTCGTTAATATTATTGCACGCATGCTGAATTTCATCAGGCACCATATTTCATCATGCATTTCAAATTCTTCATATTATATGTTAAATGCGTGTATGAATTACAAGATATAGGGGGAGATCTCCATGATTCAACTCTTCAAGTGTGCATTGCTTCAAAAGCAAATTCCTCACTATGCACATCTTCAGGGGAGTTCTTCTATATCTTGCAATCAAATTCCTCAATATCAGTATTTACACTTCATATGTTTATCCCCGTTGAAAATTTAACCTATATTGTCATCAATCACCAAAAAGGGGGAGATTGTAAGTGCATCTAGTGCCCCTTAGTGATTTTGGTGTATTGAAGACTTATAGGTTAAGGGACTAATGCGTGTGTGAGTGTACACATGTCTATAAGTCTATGAGGAGTTTGATATTTACAGGAAAAGTCGACCCCTAAAAATGAATATCTTCGACTGAAGATTTTGGTATTTCTGAAGACTTTCATGAAGACTTTGAAAGTGAAGAAGTTGGTGTGTCTGTGAAAACTTGATATTCATGCGAGGAATATGAAGCTTGAAGATTTTCGTTTTCATAGTTTTGTTTTTATCTTTCTTGAGTCATAGGAAACACCGTACTGTTAAAGGGGCTCGAGGAATTACTAAGGAAAAATTTCCATGTGATGCTCAACTCTAAATCCTACACCTACCAATCCCTTCGAGTGAAGCCATTGGAAATCTCATATAGTTCAGTCAATTTCTTCAGTGACAGAGACGAAGTTCTTCTGGTCTCTGAGGAATTTGTCCTGACTGAGGAGTTAGGAATTTGCCAGTGCGGATTGCCTACACAGTGAGGAACATGATAGCCCTGAGGATTTTGGTACTCAAAATTCCGACCGTTGCTGTGCTATGCGCCAGCTGTTCCAAAATATCTATCCACCTAACAGTCATATCATTGAAGGGCATTTATGTCTTATCATGTCGGGCTGTTCCCTAGGCTATAAATAGCCGCCCCCTACAACCACTAGCTAAGAGAGGCTGCTCCGAAAGAAACCGACACTTGTCAAATTTAGAGCAACCCATCCTCCGAGGACTTTGAGCGAAAATCATCAAGTGAGGAAAAACCAAAAACCCAAAACCCAAACACCTACAAACCCCAAGTGATTGAGCATCACTGAAGAGATAGATCCAGAGTGGATCCGACGCTTGTTACCTTTGAAGACTGTGCTTCTTCCAGACGGTTAGGCGTCATGGTCTAGAGCATCCAAGAGGAATTATGGATCACCGGGTGACCAAGTTTGTGAAGGTTTGGAAGTCGCCCGAAGACTTACCACGAGTGATTGGACGAGGTCTGTGTGACCTTAGTTCAAGGAGAATACGGTGAGGACTGGGTGTCTTGGATTAAGTGTCCTTGACTGGGTGTCTGGGACTGTATGTCCTCGAGTTTAAATACTCAGCCGCTCCAACCAGACGTACAACTGAGACATCAGTTGGAACTGGTCTACCAAATCATTGTCTTCACCAAGCTTACTGGTTCTATTTCCTCAACTCTTTCATTTCCTCAAAACTGTGATGTATGTTTGTTCATATCTGTGTTAGAAGACCTTGACTGAAGACTTTCTCAATTTCCTCAGTTCAATTTCTTCAGTCTGTTTGTCTTCATCCTGTGTTATCCCGTGATTACGCTTCCTGTACTATGTGCATGTCTTCATTTCATCATGATGACTATGCTTGTATTCTGTTATGTTTACCTTTGAGTATTTATTCCGCTGCTAGTAGTTCTTCACTAAGGAATTTCCTCACCGGCAAATTCCTCAGTGAAGAATTTCATAAAAATCGCCTATTCACCCCCCCTCTAGTCGATATAACGCACTTTCACAAAGTAATCTCCATCCTAGAATCCAAGTAGCTATATCATTTAACCTAAAGGAAACATAAGTTGTGCTACTCCAAGATCCTTCTTTCCTTATTATTAATCTAATCCCAGATGCTCCAATAATCCACCATTTTCATAACCATGATTGATTTCGCTAAGTCTCATCTAGCCTAAAGGGAACACAAGTTGTGTTACTTCAAAATTATTATTTCCTTACTACTAATCCAATCCCAAATGCTCCAATAATCCACCAATTATCATAATCATGATTGGTGCTGCAAACTCTCGTCTAACCTATACAAATCTGATACACCCTAAAGTTCTCCAACTTCAATCTCCAAAAGTGTGAATTTAACACAAAGCAATCCACCAACATCTAACCATGATTTAAATAAACTCCAAATTCATGGTTATCTAAATCCAATATAAACCACAAGTTCTATTAACGGACTATGGATCTTTATATGTACAATTAAAGTTATTTATACATCGCAATATTTGGTTCAAGATCACAATCACCTAACTAAATTCAAATTGTTTCAAGATTAATAGATATGTTTATCCACCAATATAATAATCACCATGCTCAACTAGACCTAAAATCTCATAATCCACCAAAAATCTTTGACTATCTCGTGAATATCACTTCTACATCACCATCAGACTCCAATCATAACTCATCCAAACAATTTCTGTATGGAACCACCCAACTTTCCGCATGTTGGGGCTTAAGGATGTAAAATGATTAACTAACACAATCACAATCTCATGTTGGGCTTTATTCCAGGCAAAAGTTGTTGGCGCTTAACCGGTGCTCTTACAAATCCATAAGTTAAGCACATCACTATAAGTCCATGCTATCAGAACTTTTATAGCTAGGCGGTTTCTTGGGTTGGATTTGGTTCAGAGACGGGCTTGAGCTTGAGAGAGTAGAAACTATAAATAAGTTGCACTTGGTACAGTTGAAGGCCTAGACTAGAGTGCAACACGACTTCTATCTCTCCAAACTCACCCACACAATACAATAGTTGTGGCACCTCGCTCCAAAACAATCATGTCATGCCATCCCGAGCAGTAGATCCACGTGCAGACATCGGATCTGCCCACAACCGTCCACCATCACAGCTGAAGCACAGGCATAGGGTGGATGATGCATTTCTCCTTGAAGTGCCCTCTTCATGCCTTCCTCGCTTCCCCTATAGTCATCCCCTCACCGCTTGACTCCAAATTCAAAATCCGATGACGGTGACAGTCCGCTCCCGACAACATTTTCATCACTTCCCTCACACCCCTCGTGCACTCTCCGCTCCACACCAGTCCGCTTAGGCACCCTTTGCTTGGCTACGGGTTGCTGTGTGTGCTGCCTCGATCCCACAACCCATGTTCCCCTGCTGGGCGCCGCCATAGACGAACGCTCGAGCACCACCTATCAGCGAAGCAGGAGCAGGGGCAGTCGGCACCTCAATGTCTAACCCACAGGATGTGTGCCTGATGCTACCTGTCGTCGGAGCCAAGGGTCCCAACAAGGAATGTAGGATGCGACATCAAGTCCGTGACACATAACCCGCATACAAGGGAAGGACACCAAGCCAGATCGACGAGGAACAAAAATTGCACGACTTTGACAGCCACTTCTTCTAGTTTCATCGACTGGTGCTTCTTCGTCTGATTCTTCCAGTTTGTCTACCATTCGACCTCCAGATTCTTATGTTCATGTTCTTAGGAACTTCCCTCCCAGTCGATAGTCGAGGCACTCTTAGCACTTCGTCTTTCCATGATCCTAGTTTTGCTCATATTCCTCGACCCATGCAGCTCATTTCAGGTGGTTAGATTGTTGACTCTGGTTGTAGGGTCATTCTTGACTTTAACTTTTGTTATGATTACGATCCTCACACAGATGCTCTACTTGTTCCTGGACCTCGAAGCTATAACTCCCAGGCCCTCTGGGAGCTTGACTGGCGTCACCTTTCCTCTGATGTCGCCGCAGCCGGTCTGTCCACCTCTCCTCTCCTACTAACTCTTTGTGGCATCATCATCTTGGTCACTCATGTAGAATAATCATCATCCTCACTAACTATTTTCTCAAGAGCACAATCACCTAACTAAATCCACCTAAAATCTTATAATGCACTATAAAATTTAGTTGAAGATCACAATCACCTAACTAAATCCACCAAAAATCATAATCCATCGTCAAATTTTCTTCAAGATAACAACCACCTAACTAAATCCAATTTGTTCCAAGATTAATTAAAGATATGTCTCATAATTCACCAAACATCTTTGACTATTCCCTCAAGATCACAATCACCTAACTAAATCCACCAAAAACTCATGAGCCATCATCAAATTTGCTTCATGATAACAACCACGTAACTAAATCCAAATTGTTGTAAGATTAGTTGAAAATACATTATCCACCAATATAAAGTAGACATGCTCATACTAGACCTAAAATCTCTTATCCGTCGAACATTTTTAACTATCTCCTAAAGATCACAATCACCTAACAAAATCCACCTAATCATAATCCCCCGCGATATTTGGTTCAAGATAACAATCACGCAACTAAATCCAAATATTTCCAAGATTAACTAAAGATCTATTTATCTACCAATATAATAACCATCATGCTCACTTACTAGCCCTAAAATCTGATAATCCACCAAAACACGTTTGACTATCTCCTCAAGATCATAATCACCTAACTAAATCCACCTAAAGTCTCACAATCCACCGTGAAATTTGGTTCAAGATCACAATTATACCTAACTAAATACAAATAGTTTCAAGATTAATTAAGGATCTGTTTATCCATCAATATAATAATCAGCATACTCGCCCAATAGACTTAAATCCCTTAATCCACCGAACATATTTGACCATCGTTTGAAGATCAAAATCACCTAACTAAAATCCAAATTGTTTCAATATTAATTAAAATTTTAATTTATCCACCAATATAATAATCATCATGCTCATACTAGACCTAGAATTTCATAATTAACCGAACATATTTGACTATCTCCTCAAGATCACAATCACCTAACTATATCCATTTTATTCCACTAGGAACTCCTTTGGTCCTGGTATAACTTAGTACTCCCTAGGTGGATGGAATAAAGGGGTGCCACAAGCTACTTGTAGATTCCAGTTCTTCAAACCTTCTTGGTTAGGTATGCAGATGCGACCTCCAAACCAAAGAACACATTGCTTGTCTTTTGAGAATGTAGGGTTTTCCCATGCTTGATCATTTAATTTATTTCTTCTATTCTTATTGATTCAACCTAGGAGTGGGCCTAATATTGAAGTTAGCGAGATAGCCACTACTCACTAGCTCTACGCCAAACTTATCGAAGCCTTCGAGTAGCAATAATTGCTCTGCTTGGCCAAGGCAGGACAGGTACACGACTTCGTGCTGAGAGTATCCACTACGACACTTATCTGGGTGGTAATGGATATCGAAGTCATAGTGGTTGGTTAAATCTACCCATCTTCTTTTTCTGATATTTAAGTTCATCTAGAAGAAGACATACTTAAAGCATGCACTACTGCTGCTAGATCCAAATCATCGATAGGGTAGTTCTATTCATGAGGAGGTAGTTACCTTGATAGATAGGCTACGAGTCTTCCTTCTTACATCAAGACAGAACGAAGTCCATGCTTAGATGCATCACAATAATTTTAGAACTCTTATAAATATCTGGGGTGGCTAAGGACGGATCAGTTATTAACCTTTTCTAAACTCTAGGAAGCTCTCTTCACACTTGGGCGTTCATTCAAACGTATTGTCTTTCTTCAGGAGTTAAGTCATCAGTGGTGCTCGAAAGTCTTCCACAAATTTGCGGTAATAACCCATAAGTCCGAGGAAACTTGAAACTTCTGACTTCACATTCGTTTAGCCTTCCACTTGGTTACGGGTTCTATCCTTGACGGGTCTATACAAACTTTCTATGGACAAAACATGTCCTCATAACCCAACTTCTTTTAGCCAAATTTTATACTTCTTGAACTTGGCATATAATTGGGGTCCTTGAAGTTTGTCCAAAACCATTCTCAAGTGTTGCTTATGATCTTCTTCGGAGGGAGAATACACTAAGATGTCATCAATTATGATAACCACAAACTTGTCCAAGAACTCATGAACATGTTGCTCATGATGTTTATAATAGGTGGAGTGCAAGGGTTAGTCCAAGGGCCACATCCTTAGGCTTAATATCCAACTCCGGTGTCGCGGCTCGACCAAGTCATGGCTTGGTGAGACTTAAGGGTTGATAGGATTTGGGTGTGAGGATGAAAGTTCACCATAACATACTTAAACACCGTTTCTCTAATGCCAACTATTGAGGCTCACATAGCCCAACTCCCACAAGGTTATCACATACCATCGAAATTGTCATCTCTTCAAATTAATCCAAAATGATGATCTTGTACTCATAACATTCTTGGGGAGGGACACCAAAGTCACCTACGTCTAACAACTCTGATCCACATGTATCATATTCATGATTATATCCATATGAGGCACATGCAAGCTACTAAGATTAGATCAAAACATCAAAAATCCGAGTGCCAAAGTTATCTCCATCCTAGAATCCAAGTAGCTATATCATTTAACCTAAAGAAAACACAAGTTGTGCTACTCCAAGATCCTCATTTCCTTACTATTAATCCAATCCTAGATGCTCCAATGATCCATCATTTTCATAATCATGATTGATGTTGCTAAGCCTCATTATTAGCCTAAAGGAAACACAAGTTGTGTTACTTCAAAATGCTTCTTTCCTTACTACTAATTCAATCCCAGATGCTCCAATAATCCACCAATTATCATAATCATGATTGATGTTGCAAACTCTCATCTAACCTATATAAATCTGATATATCCAATTGACCATACTACACCCTAAAATTGTTTCAAGATTAATTGAAGACATATTATCCATCAATATAATAATCGTCATGCTCACCTAGTAGCTCTAAAATAACATTCTCATGTTGGGCTTTATTCCAATCAAAAGTTGTTGGTTCTTAAGTGGTGCTCTTGCAATTCCGTAAGTTATGCACATCGATACAAGTCCATGCTTTCAGGTCTTTGCATCTTGAAGGTCTCTTGGTGCTAGGTCTATGCGATTTGAACAATCAAACCATTTTAATCTCAAGAATGATGCTAGTATAGAGTCCCCGTGATTGATATTGTCAACTCTTGTCACGTGTATAAGGTATCCACCTAGTGAGGGCTCTACACTAGACCGACCAAGGTACTAAATCTAGCCCCGTCTCATATTGTGGCAATGTGCTTGCACATGTAAGGTTGGTGACTGCACACTATACCTTTTTGAAAACATCTCCACTTCATCTCCTCATTTTTTTAGATTCATTCCATGGGCATTAGTGGCACCCATGGGTTTTTGTAATACACTTATGAGTAACAAAGATTCTTCCCAAGTCCTAGGATTTGTGTGACTTGCATGGCTAAGCAATACTATTAAACTTGCACCTATGACCCACATTTATTTATGACCAGTGGGTATGTAGTCCTATGTTTAGAAATGAGGAGTATTGAAAATGTCAAAGGGGTGTCAATATCAAGCACATAGGGCATAGCTAAACCCTAGCTAATTTACTTAGCATAGCAATACTAGTAAACAATACTTTATCCATGCAAAATAATTCTAAGTGTGTAATGCAAATATGGGTTCAACATGATCAAAGTAGGTTACTTGCCTTGCTCAGCAAAGTCTTCAATGCGTCTTCGAGGGGATAGTCTCCGTGATGATTACTTCTTAAAACAAACCAACTTATAATCTCTCGATGGCCGGTGGGCTGAAAAGAGGATGTGAAACATACTTGTAACTTGTAAGAAATCAGCGCTAAACATGTTACCACGGAATAACACAATAAAACATATGGCTCAAATTCAAGTTCAATGATTGCATCTCAGCCTTTTCTAATGAACAAAAATTGCAACAAGACAACATGATTATTCCAAGGTTTATTGAAGGTTTGCACTTTGGACAAGCATCTAACAACAAAAATTGCAACAAGACAACATAATTATTCACATTTCCATGACACGAATCTAACGCCACAAATAAGTTTAAACCAAATTTTGCATAGCATCAAATATTTGGTAATTGTCACCACTGAATTCTTTTTCCCTGCTGTTTTGCTAAGTTACTGTATCTATCCAGATTTGTAGTTTAGATCCGACATACAATACAATGTTTGACTATAACAGCACAGTGCGCACTTTCTGAATTGCTTGCACGAATTGGTGCAGACTTTTGGTTCCATCAAACTGTCAGCTCCATGGAACAAGTCTGTAACTACGTATTTAGTGCGGTGATGGGCCTTCCCCATAGCAAAGCAAGTTCAGCTGTTCATCTAGCATACTTCCTACTAGACAAATTACGGAATGGGCATAAAAAACGTACCTAAAAACAGCATGTGTACAGCATGCATAGACTTCTCTTGCTCCTTGATGCAGTAGTTCCTAATTTAATTGTGATAGTCTTATTAGTATATTCATATTTAGAAGCAAAGATTGTCAAACAAGGCAGGCAGGCAGGCAGCTGTAAGATTCTCTGTTGAGAGAAACTGATACATAATCCGGGCCTGCTAAGCTAGTTACAACCTTTGATTTTTGGATCAAGGCAGCAAGACGATTCGCTGCGTCTTCCTCGGCTAGCTGGAGCAGAGCGGTGTGCCAGGAACATATTGTGTGTAACGAACCACTGACAGGAAAATTCCTCGTCTTCCTCCTTCCTGTGGGCTGTCCACGGCACAAATCCATGCCGCTGCACACTTCCGATACTACGACTTCCACTGTCACCTAGACCGTGTCCTCAACTGCCGATGAACTCAAGTCGACCGCTCCGCAATCACCGACGATGCGGCTCATGAACGTGTGGCAGCCCAGCAGGTCCTTGCAACACATCATCGATGCGCCGTCGATCAAAACTACAGGTCTGTCTTGCTTTTCTTCTTCGCCTATCTTGATCCTCATGCCATATTCGACCACGATGTTGCCGCGCAAATCTATCCCTCGCTTAGGGTCGCCCATGTTGATGGAAGAAAGAACCCCAGCAGTTGTAAGATTCTTAACCACCTGCGCCGCACGCGAATCAGTCCGAGAGGACGGGAGGGACCGAAGCGAACCTGCGCTCGACGAGGGCGGTGAGGAAGCGCGTCGATCTTGTCGGCGCCGAGTCGAGGAGCGCCTCCGGTCGTCGTCGTCGTGGGACGCCTGCAGTCGTCGTCGTCGAGGGGCGCCTGCGGTCGTCGTCGTCGAGGGGCGTGTCCGTGCGCATAGGTCCAGTGCTCCAACGGCATGCGGCTGTGGCTGCGCTCGCACGCCGCGGCCAGCTCGACCAACGGCGACGGGCCCGTGACTCGTTGCGCCTGCTCGCCGCGGCCGCCGTGCCCGCTCGTGCGCCTCGCCGCTCGCCCCGGCCGCCTCACGCGTCCCACGGCTCGCCTCCAGGGACGAAGCTAGAAAAAATGGGCACTCGTGTCAATCGCTTCTCAGGCTAAGCCGCTAGCAGAAATTATAGTGATGCAACAGCACAGATAATGGCCGAGAGCGATATAAAAAGCAACAATATGCAGGTGATATTATTATTACATCTAAAGAAATCATACCGAGTAGCGAGTGTTGGCTGAGCAAAGTCATAAAATAACACTTCTTTACATATTCCAGAAATAATAGGCAAAAGGTGACTTCGAAATGTTTCATTTGTAACTTTTTGTAAAGAATGAATAAAAGAACATATTATATTCACAACAATAGTAAGAAAGAAATAGTGCAAAAAATAAGTATCGTTGAGGAAAACATAAAGTGATATGAGACTCACATTTCATAACTTCCCTTCTGGATCTTTCATCTTCTTAAATAGATCGATCACATCATCATTCGTTATTGTAGAAAATATGTCTTTCTCCGCATAGCAAATCAAGTGCTGGTCTAACTGGCCTTGAAGGCCCTACCACATTACTATCTAGTGCTGGTCGTTTCCCTTTCAACAAAAATTTATCCATATCTTCTTGGTCCTGGGCAAATTAAAGAAAATAAACTAAAAAAATTACTTAGCCAATAGCCATCATGAAATCAATGCACCTGTAGAATCGTAGTCTGTAGACAGGCTAGAGATCGAGAGGCGAGAGAGAAGGTGCAAATTACCTGGGATTGGAAGAGCCAACACTTGCAAATTAAAAATTATGCACTGGCGGACGGTCAGCCGATGTCAACATTCACCCGATGAAACGGTGTCGAGTTCGCCGTCGTTCGTCGCCGATTCGCTGCGGCGGCTGCGGAATTAGGGTTTGAGATGAGGAGGCAAAGAGACAAGGGCATCTGTCTGTTCGCGTGTGCGTACAATAACCCGGTAGCGTACATCGATTAATTGATACATAGTGCGTACGCATTGGGTCTGGCCTTGTATCGTTGTTTGCTGCCCCAGGCTGTTGATTTCTTTTGAAACTTAATGGATTTTATGAGCTAAGGCTTTAGGGATTAGCTGGTCTGCTGCTGGGCTGGGGTCAATGGAATTTTTGGGCTGGGTCATATGCAGTTTTTGTTAATATTATTAGCTGAAAAGCCAGAAGGGACTAGTGTTAACCAGTGAATACATGGGAGCTCCGTCCCTGCTCGCCTCCGCAGCCACTGCTCTGCTCGTGCCCCGCTCGCGCGCGCCGCACCCCGCGAGCTCGCTCTGCTCTGCCCGTGCGGAACAACACGCGCGCGGCCTAGCAGTCGACGGCGGCGAGCAGAAGGTGGTCGAGCGGGGCGGCGGGCGCGTCGGAGCAGTACGCCTTGGCGTAGGCGCAGAGGAGGAGAGAGATGGGGTGGGAGTGGGCCAGCCAATAAAATAAGAAAAGGAGGTCGTCGGGTGGGTGACAGGTGGGCCTGACCCGGACACAGATGGACGAGGTGGACGCAGAAAACGTCCGCTTTATGTTCACCTCGGACTTAAATGCAACCCAAATTTAAGACTGAAATGGGTTCGAACGGACACAAAGCGAACGTAAAATAAAAATAGGTCTGCGCGTTGAGCGCTCGTTTTTGTCTGCGCGGATGCATACGGACGCTGGCGGACCCTTGCATTGGAGTTGCTCTAATCTCTTTTAGTTCTTGGTTCAAATTCGTCTTCGCGCCATTTGGCGCGACAGGTCATCTAGTTATACGAAGCCTTAAACGAGCGCAAGAAGCAGCAGCAGCCAGCCTAGGACGAGGTTAAGTTGGTGCCCTCTGCCCTGCCCATGATGCTAGCCAAGTCTGAAGCTACTACCACAGCCACGAGACAAGACGCCATCCAGGTAAGGTTTTCTTCAGTTGACAGCAAGGCGATAACACAAAGAAGCAGCATCGCTGTAGAGCCTCATCTTGTTTGGTGCAAATGGACAGCAACTCACATTTCACTTTCCTCAAAAACAACTTGCATTTGCCATTCAGTTCCAAGTACTACCTTGTACTGTAAAAACCAAATCACCAACACAGAAATGCACCATCATTTCTAAATCATCACAGAATTCGGTTCTTCCGAGCCAACCGAACTGTCAACGGGCATTCAGCAACTCCCATAAATTAACAGTGATGTAGCACTACTCGCAGATAGTAACACGATGTAAGCAACAAAAATTCAATTTCAGAAGAGTAGACAAGCAAACATCAGCCAGACCATCACTGATACAGGTATAGTACCACCACAACTTCAGTTCTAGATAGATATCAGCTTGTCAAAGGAAGAAGCTTCAGTCCTCACAACCAACGAGCCAACGAAGCGTTGGCAATCACCCAGCACAGACTACCAGCACTACTTGCAGAGAGATAAGCAGAGTCGACATTACAGATACAGAGACCAACTACAGGGGACGAGCGCATCAACAGTCTAGGAGGAGGTGAACTTGGTGACGGCCTTGGTGCCCTCGGAGACGGCGTGCTTGGCGAGCTCGCCGGGGAGGACGAGGCGGACGGAGGTCTGGATCTCCCTGGACGTGATGGTGGGCTTCTTGTTGTACCTCGCGAGCTTGGCCGACTCCCCGGCGAGCTTCTCGAAGATGTCGTTGATGAAGGAGTTCATGATGGACATGGCCTTGGAGGAGATGCCGATGTCGGGGTGCACCTGCTTCAGCACCTTGAAGATGTAGATCTTGTACGTCTCCACGCCCTTCTTGGCCTTGCTGCCCTTCTTCCTGCCCCGGGTCTTCGCCTCGCCGCCGGCCTCCTTGGCCGCCGTCTTGCCCGCCGGCAGCCGCTTCTCGGCCTTGGGCTTCTTCCCCGCGGGGGCCTTCTCCGCCGCCTTCTCCACCTTGCTCTCCGCGGCCGGCTTCTTGTCCGCCTTGGGGGCCATGGCTGCTGCTGCTGCTGCTGCTGCTTCGGAGGTGGGAGAGGCGGGGGTGGGGAATTGGTGATGGGAACAGAGGCGGGGGTGGGGAGGGTATGTAGCGGGGAGGAGGTGCGCGCTGATTGGTGGAGAGGCCGGTGCCTCGGATCGATGACGTGGGCGGGATGGTAGGCACCAGGAAACCAGCCGTGGCTGGCGGGAATTTTGGAATTTTTCCGCGGGGTGCTGCACCGTCCGGTTTGGGGGCGACTAAAATTGATTCACAGCGAGTTGTTACTGGGCCTGAAGTTTTTTTTAATTAATAACCATGTATATTTTTTTTCATAAAGCAACAATGCTACTCCAAGGCTGGGTTTCCTGTTCAGTACACTTGATCCACGTTGATACAATAAGAGAGCACGAGATAATATAATTGTGCTGAAATTTTGCAGAAGATACTCCAAATAAATGAAAAATGGTGCTCAGCCTATTGGAGGCCCTTGTAGATGCCAACGAAACTGCTCACCACTAGAAACCCAGCAACGTCAAGGCATGCACCAGAGATCTATCGGATCCGGAATGCACCATCGCATATGGGCTTTCCGAGTCAGTGGACAAGGCCGGCATAAGCACCATAGCCCTCGTCTTTGTGACGAGTCGACATGGGATTTTCATATGCTTGCTGAATCCTCCGCATCAAATCAAACTAGTCACGTTGTTGTGCGCCTTTTGCAAGCCATGTTTACTAAGACTGAATTTGGTAACTATATGCTTCTTACAACAAGTTTGTTTGCGCATTTGATGGTGTTTGTCGTTCATCCATTTATGCAGAAAAAGTTTCCGCATTTGCGACGGACAAGGGTTCCTTGGCCGAATTGGATTAGTATATGCTTTCAATTCTGACTCAACACATGTTTTACAGAGTTTACGTATGTCTTTTTGCATCCATACATGCACCGATTGATTAGTACATACTAGAGGTTAACTGCGCTTTTGTGGTCTTTACTTGTAAAACTGTCATTTTTTTTCTCTAGCAGGTTACTACGATCGGTTGTTCCATTTTGTTTTCATTATTTGCGTTGGCTTGGCCTTTAATTACGTTCTAGTGGTGTTTTTTTTTTCATTTGTATATTGTGTTGGGGTGTTGCTAGAGACATTATATGTTCTGGGAGGAGAATGGAGTTGCTCAATGCGTGGCCATGGTCTCCTTACACATTTCAGCCTCGATGCCAGCCATCGATCGTTGTGTGAGCCCCTTCGGAGCTCCTATACCACACCGAAAACCATGAAACTGCCACATGAACGCTCGCATGGGCCAACCCACGAAGCTCCCACTAACTCAGCTCGGCCCTATGATCCACTATCTTATAAAAAGGTGGGTACCGTTTCTTTTGAATTTATTTGTTAAATCAAAAGTTATTCACGGACTTTAAAAACTATTGGGTTTCTAAAACTATAGCAAATTAAAAATCATAAATTTTAAAAAATGTTTCAATATTTTTAAAATATTCATGGATCAAAAAAACATTCATAAAATTGAAATAAAGTTCACAAATTTTATTTTATTTTAAAAACTTTAATAATTTTCATGAAAGTTAAGAATATTCATGATGTTCAAGATATGTTCTGGGATTTAAAAAATGCTCATAAATTAAAATATGAAAATTTCACATTTAGGCTCGATGTCAATCACCGGTCGTTGTGTGAGCCCGTTGCGAGCTCCATTTCCACACGGAAACCATGGAATTGCTACTATAACACTCGTATTGGGCGACCCAAGAAGCTCCTACTCACTCAGTTCGGCTCCCTGGTCCACTCACTTGCTTAGCATATTTCCCCCGGCATGCTCCATTGATATCTTATAAAAAGTCCATATATCATTTTATTTTTAAAATGTTTGTTAAAGCAAAATATGTTAATGGGTTTAAAAAATCTTATATTTTTAAAACAGTTACAAAATTTAAAAAACTTAAAATTTTAAAAATACTCATAGATTTCATAGAAAAAATCACAAAATTGAAATAAAGTTCATTTTTTTAATCCACGAGTTTAAGAATATTCACAAATTTGAAAATATTCATGAATTTCAAAATATGTTATGGGATTAAAAAATGTTCTCAACTTTTTAAAAATTTCGTGATTTAAGATATGAAAATGTTCACGTTTCGGACTCGATGTCAAACGTTGGTTATTGTCTGAGCCCCTTGGGAGCTCCTCCTATTCCACACCAAAACCATAAAATTTTCTACTATAACACTCACATGGGCTGGCCCACGAAGCTCCCGCTCACTCAACTCGTCTCCCTGGTACACTCACTCGCTTAGCATATTTTTCCCGGCATGCCCCACTTATATCTTATAAAAAGGTGTCTGTTGTTTTATTTTGCAAAAGTTTGGTAAGCCAAAAGATGTAAATGGATTTTGAAAACTCTTGGATTTTAAAACGGCTGCAAATTTAAAAAACTTCTATTTTAAAAAGCATTCTAATTTCTAAAAATATACATGGATTTCGAAAAAATCACAAAATTTAAATAAAGCTCAAAATTTTAAATTTTCCCACGAAATTTAATAATTTTCATGAACTGTACGAATATTCAAAATTTTGAAAAGTATTCATGAATCTTAGAATATGTTATGGGATTTTTAAAAAATGTGCACAGTTTTTTACAAAATTAGAAATTTTAATAAATTTTCATGAATTAAAAATATATAAAAAGTAAATTAAAAATAGAGACGAGAAGAAAAATAAAAAAGGAAAATAACAGAAACTAGGACAGACACCCTTAGTGGCGGGTAGCGGGCTCCAGGGACCTCTATAGCCCCCGATGGACTAGAAGGGTCCAAACGAGCTTAGTATCTTAATTAATTATAACTAGCAGAACGCCCGTGCGTTGCAACGGGCTGTCTTAACGACTTTTTTTTTTACCAGCGCTCTCCTTTTCTTCCCTTCATTCTCCCCCAAATAAAAATGTTTCTTGGAATGATACGTGAATGGAAAAATTTACAATCATACTAAAATATCAAGAGATAAAAACATGTTTATCAAAGAATATTTCTGCAACATATTTGACATGAAAGTTATGGTGTCTGACAAATTGGAAACAAACTTATGGTGACTTACCACCAAATCTCATTGATATTTTAGAACATAGTTATCCTATCAAAAGTGACTTACTGATTCTGAAATTCAGAGTTGCCCCTGAGGTGCCCACCTTCATCGACAATTTTGTAACAAACCTACCCTTCTAATTTCTATTTTCACCCTTTAGCCACAATGGCTATGTAATCCCACTCATCTATAAATATCCGCCAATTTTGGGTTTAATATATAAACAGTAGGAGCCTCTCCCGCTGTTCCCATTGCTAAAAAATAGTTATCCTATCGACGTGTACATGCAAGATCTCTCTCCCCCTTTCTCTCTACCTCGATCTCTCTCTCTCTTCCCCTCTCCCTCTCTCTCTCCCGCTCTCTCTCTCTCTCCCTCTCTCTCTCTCTCCCTCCCTCTCTCTCTCCCTCTCTCTCCCTCCCCCCCCCCCTCACTCTTTCTCAATCTTTATAGTAAGCACCTCCGCCTTATACCCAAGGGCGATGTGCCTGTCACCATCCCATTGCTCCTTTCACTTCTTCCTCATCACGCATCACATAGTCCTCACGAGACAACAACGAAGCATTCACTCGTCTTGCCAATATGGAGTGCATTATCAAGCGTAGCTGTCCTATTGATAGAAATAAGAGGAAGATTGTATACATGCCATTTATAGGACCCAAATGATACAATAATTATCATAAGTTAGTTGTTTCCGTTAATATTCTTTCATGAAACATGCTCTCTCCGTCCGTAATTATTGTAGGAGAAATGCATGTATCTAGATATATTTTAGTTTTAGATCAATAAGCTGCCTGATTAAATCCACCTTAGCAGCTAACAGACGCACCCAAGAAACTTGAAATATATTTCTTTGCCACAAGGAAAGATAATGGACTCGGGCTCACATGAAAAGATGGCATGTGTGCTAATTTCGGAGCCTCTGCACTGCAATTAGATATATGCATCATCTAACAAGAAGATAAGAAATCATTGTCCTCTCAAGCAATGTCAAAATTAATTCTAAAATAAATATAACTGAGGAAGGGATAAAATAAACATGGATTTTTCTAATTATACCGCATTGTGTATGACAATGCGAAATAAGCTATTTGATCTATCACTGATTGATCGGATCAAAAGTGCCTCTCTCACTACCATATCAAATACTCCTTCCATCCCGAATTACTTGTCGCAGAAATGGACAGGAATGGATGTATATGAAACTCAAAATACATTTAGATACATCCATTTATTCAACACGTCATTTGGGATGGAGGGATTGCGAACCCGCTTACTAAGACATCTGATCCATAACTGATTGATTGCCATGATTCAAAACTATAAATACTGGACACAATATTTCATCACAAAAACAAAGGAAGTCATAGCTCCTATATCAGAATGTGCACTACATGCCTACAAAAAAAATCCATCCTAGGCTCTAAGACTTTTTCACTGAACCTATTGCTCCCATATCCGACGGAACTCCAAGGCCTAAAGGGACTATAATACTAGGTACTAAGTACAAACCAAATGGTAGCAGGAAAATCTACAGAATTGTAACCGGTTGATTCGTTACGCACGTCCGATATAAATGAAAGTGATGTATTGTGATCTTTTCTATGGATACTTTAACATAAAGGGGAAAAATGCAAGTTCATAGATATATATCACGTCATGATCAATTTTATTTGGAAGGAAGAATTATTATTTAAATATCTGAAGTTAATCAGATAAAAAACAAACATTTATCTCCTCGGCAGCATGGCAAAGGAAGTCAACATCTCCCTTTGTCACAAATGTAAAAAATATATATCAAATCCGGTGGAGGGGCAAGGGAAGGACTAAAATAAAAATTAGTATTTACTTGGTAATACATGTTTGGAAACAAATGCTGGTAACAATCTCTTGGACACATAGGAAAAAGGGAAGACTAAAGTAAAAGAGTATTGAAGTGTGTCGTGGTATTTCTCACGGGGGGCTTGCGAGTCAACAGATGCCACAAGGGCTTAGTGTGTGGGTAGGACTGCTGCTGATAGGACCGGGAGCGGGTATGCGAGTAGCACGCGGTGGTTTACCCAGGTTCAGGGCTCTCCGGAGAGATAATACCCCTATTCCTGCATGTCTGAGTATATCTGGTACATCTGGTACAGAGTTGCTCCTAGAGCTGTATCTAAGATCAGTGCCATAGGCATCTGACTTGGTATATGCCTATATGAGGCATGCTAGTGGCCGGCCATGCTCATGGCCGTGAGCATATGTGCTCATGTGGATGGATGGATGGATGGATAGCTAGCTTGTGTGTGTGTCCATACCCCTGGATGGATAGATGTGTGGTATATATATAGTGTGAGGTAGCTTAGCATGTAAGCTTGGTGGTGGCGTTGGATGTAAGCTACCTTGGGTAGCTTACATGCCAAGCCATGTAGGCATGGCTAGAGGCATGGTACATGTCATGCTTGTCCCCTGGGATACTTTATAAATCAGTACCCAGGGGACACGGTACACTGTAGATGATGGCATCACGGTACGGTTGTCTCGTTGATGTCGGGTCGGGCTGCAATCGGCAGCCGACTGGTTGGCGTAGTCGGCAGCTGGCTGGTTGGCGTAGTCGGCAGCCGGCAGTCGGTAGCCGGCCGGGTAGTGCAGTCGGACGGGGAGCCGGCAGGAGCGGACGGGCAGTCAGACTGAGGGGCTTTGCTAGCCCCGATGTCTTAAAATATCGTCTTGCCGTCCTCGGGGTACCCGTGGTCGGTTACTCCGACAGTAGCCCCCAAGCCTCCGGGCAACTTTGGCAAAGTTGGGCGGAGGTTTTTTGGCGAGCGTTCATGGAAATTGTCAAGAAAAAAAAGACAAATTTAGTCCATGCAGATATATCGAATGTTTGCTTTTAGCCTTGCAAGTTTTATGCGGAGGTGCCGACTCGGTTTCGTCCGAGCCCCCTTAATCTTTTTCGTGTTCCCTCTGCTATTTGGCTCGTGCTCTCGCTTGCCGGACAGCCGCTCTGCGGTCTGTGGCTGGGAGTGGGCCGTGGAGCGGAGTGTACAGTACTCAGAGTCTGGGAGCAGATTCAACTGAGTAGATACTCATAAAAGAAACGACCGGGTCGCCCGAACCGTTTTTCTTCCCGGACGTTTTTCTCGTGGGTGGCCTCCAGCGTTCACTCTTGCTAGTCGGCAGCCGCTCTGCGGTCTGTGACTAAGAGTGGGCCTTTGGTACCGCGCACGGTACTAAGCCGTCTGCGGGAACTAACGTCTCAGGCCAAGCGGCCAGCCCCCGGGCCAACTCTGGCTGGCGCCGGGGCAAACAGTGATGCTACTATAATAAAATGTGGAGACAGCCCCCGAGCAACGCTCGGGGTTATCTGTGCTTGCGTAGTGCAAAAATATGCGGGTGAGGAGCTCACATTGATTTTCGTATAGTCGCGGTCGTCGAAGATAGCCGGCGCGACTCGGCGCTCGCGGAGTGCGCCGGCGCACCCGCTGGGTGTAGGGCCGACTTCTGAGCAGTCGGGCCGGATCTTCCGGCAGCTATTTTGTCTTCTTTCTCGCGGGGGCGCATCAGCGCACCCGCTGGGTGTAGCCCCCGAGATTCAGGCCGACTGCTGAGCAGTCGGGCCGGATCTTCCGGCAACTACCTTGTCTTCTTCTTTTTCTTCTTTAGACGGCTGAAGGGCGGACCCCGACATGGCAGTCGGGTTCTTTGCAGCCGGCCAGGTAGCCGATGGTCGGACGCATATCTGGCAGTCGGACGCATTTTTTTTGCAGCAAGCCGACCGGCGCGAGGCGACGCGGACACGCTCGTAGGAGGGGCAGCGACGACCAAGCCCAGGGAGGTGCTCGCGAAGGCCGGCCAGCGCGGGGGGCGGTTGGGAGCTAGCCCAGTCAGCCGGGGCGACGAGCCAGCAGCCGGATTTGGCATCCGGACGGGGCCGGGCGCTGGGAAGGCCGGATGCACGGGAGGTGCCGCCGATGTCTGGGTTGCGGCAGAAGCCGGCGTCCGCGTCGCGGAGAAGCCGGCGTGGGGCGAAGCCGGCAGGCCGACAGGCGGGCGGAGCTGGCCGCCCGGAGTAGGCGCGGGCCCGAGCGCGAAGTCGGAGGAGGCCGGCGCGGCCGGGGTTGTGGGCCATTGCATTGTGGGCAGCCGGACGGAGCCGGCTGGACGGAGTACCCGGACGCGGACGGGGCGCAGATGGACCCGGTGGAGGTGAGGAGTCGGCCACGTGGGCAGGCGGCCGAGTGCGGGAGCCGGCCAGAGGGCGGCTCGAGAGGACGGGGGGGGGGGGAGATGCTGGTGGAGTGGCGCACGTGCGGTGGTGCAGGCGGCCTCGGGCGGAGTCGGACGCTGAGCAGTCGGCGACGGGCGAAGCTGGACACGGAGCAGCCGGCGCGCGGGATGTCCGGAGCTAGACGGGTGCGATTGCAACCGGCGAGTGCGGCTGGGCCGGCAGGCGCGCGGCAGGCGGCCGGGCTTGGAGGAGCGGTTGGGTGCGGGTGCTGGTGGAGCTGCGCATGGGGTTGGAGCAACGCCGGCGACCCGAAGCCGGCTGCGGGCGGGGAGCCGGGGCGTCGAGGCGGCAAGCCCGCTGCGGCGCGGGTGCAGAGCCGGCAGGAGCGGGACGAGCGGAGACGGCCGGGCCGGGACGCGGCCGAGGCCGGCTGCAGCGGCGAGCAGGCGGCCACGGGCGGAGTCGGCCCGGTGCGGCGGCCGCCGGCGTAGCCGGATCCGGAGTCGGTGGCCAGCGCGGGTCGACTGGCGCGGCGGGGCGGCAGCCGGCTGGCGCGAGTCAGAGCCGGCTGGAGCGGCGAGGCGCAGGCGGCGTGGCGTGGGAGGCCGGCAGGTGCTGGGGATGCCGGGTCCCGACGGAGCAGCCGGCCAGTGCGAAGCTGGCAGGCAGCCGGAGCGACAGGCGCAGGAGCCGGCACGCCGCAGGCGCGACCAGACGGCGGGAGGGGATCCGGCCGTGGGCGCGCACGAAGACGGCAGGGCCGGGCCTGCCCAGAGGGTGCGGGAGGCGGACGTAGGGGAGAGCCGGCACACGCTGGCGCGGGGCACAGGTCGGAGTAGAGCAGCGCGCAGGGGTGCGCGAGGTGGCTGGACATGCCCGCAGGCGGCGACGGAGCAAGAGCTAGAGCGAGGCGCATGGTTGGCTAATGGTTGACTGATGCATGGTTAGCTTAGGAATGGTGTATGAGCATTGTATGACTTGTATCTAAGAAATGTATGAGTAGAGTATGGCTATGGTTTGACCATGATTTTGACTTGCATCTAGCTAGCTCGCAAAGATGGCATGTGGAGGAACAAACGAGTGTTTTTGCCGGAGCAAGGCGCAACACGGAGGGAAGCAGACGCGAGCAGCGCGTGGACGAACGCGGCCGACCGAGACGAAGCATCGCGCGCGGCGCACACGCGCACGGACGGACGGCCGGTGCTGAGTTGGTGAAGACGAAGATGGCGAAGCCGACGGCAAGGACGCGCCGTCCCACACGGCCGCTCTGAGGGCAGGTCGAAGTCGAGCCCCCGAGCGCTACCGGAGAGACGGCGCGGCGCCGCGGCGGAGATGACGAAGATGGTCCCGCCCGGACAGCGAAACCAGCAGCAGCACGGTAGTATAGTAGTAGTACCGCCCCACGGTGGGCGCCAACTGTCGTGGTATTTCTCACGGGGGGCTTGCGAGTCGACAGATGCCACAAGGGCTTAGTGTGTGGGTAGGACTGCTGCTGATAGGACCGGGAGCGGGTATGCGAGTAGTACACGGTGGTTTACCCAGGTTCGGGGCTCTCCGGAGAGATAATACCCCTACTCCTACATGTCCGAGTATATCTGGTACATCTGGTACAGAGTCGCTCCTAGAGCTGTATCTAAGATCAGTGCCATAGGCATCTGACTTGGTATATGCCTATATGAGGCATGCTAGTGGCCGGCCATGCTCATGGCCGTGAGCATATGTGCTCATGTGGATGGATGGATGGATGGATAGCTAGCTTGCTTGCTAGCTTGTGTGTGTGTGTCCATACCCCTGGATGGATGGATGTGTGGTATATATATAGTGTGAGGTAGCTTAGCATGTAAGCTTGGTGGTGGCGTTGGATGTAAACTACCTTGGGTAGCTTACATGCCAAGCCATGTAGGCATGGCTAGAGGCATGGTACATGTCATGCTTGTTCCCTGGGATACTTTATAAATCAGTACCCAGGGGACACGGTACACTGTGGATGATGGCATCGCGATACGGTTGTCTCGTTGATGTCGAGTCGGGCTGCAGTCGGCAGCCGACTGGTTCGCGTAGTCGGCAGCCGGCTGGTTGGCGTAGTCGGCAGCCGGCAGTCGGTAGCCGGCCGGGTAGTGCAGTCGGACAGGGAGACGGCAGGAGCTGCCGGGCAGTCGGACTGAGGGGCTTTGCTAGCCCCGATGTTTTAAAATATCGTCTTGCCGTCCTCGGGGTACCCATGGTCGGTTACTCCGACAAAGTGTGCCTTTGGTTGCATCATCTCTTATCCACTCTCAGCTGCATAATTATGAAGTTGAAAGTGAGATGAACAATTGTGGAACCTTGGTGAGCAATTTGTAGAAAATTTCAAGTGATAATGGCGAGAGTTGCAAGTATCACACTGCAGCTTGTACAACACCAAAACAGAGATGCAAGCTATTCAGAATGAAATCGGGGAAAACAGAAAAAGATCATGACATCCTGTAACCTGAAGTAAATTCATCTCCCTAGTAAAAGATACTAATAACTTTCAAATTTAAAATCAATTCTCACGTGCAACTATAGTTGGTTAGTATTTTCACTTTTAAGAAGGTGGTTGAGTATATCTCATCAAGATAGCACGCGAGGCACACACAGCTTTGGCCTCAATGTCGATCACACGGTGCCTCATGGCCATGCGGCATAGGCAGAGAAAGCAGTTGTGTCGGTCAGCATTGGGGGGCATGGTAGAATCAAATGGCCAGTGACTATCTGAAGTGAAAATACAGTCTTCTCTCGTAGACTGGCTACATGGAAGGAATGGAAATCTACTCATCGTAAACAGTTACAAATAACTTGAAAAATGTAATTCTAAATAGTCTAATAAAATCAGACGGACAAAACGTTTCCTACCCTATGATTGATACTGTTTACTGGACACAAAACAAAAGCGAAAGTGAAAAAAAAAAATGGATGCAAGCAATAATCAAATGTATAGTAAAATTATTATTTTGGCAGTATAATGTTGCATGCTTATGGTTCCAAAAAATGTAATGACAGATTATATTTACAAGCCTTTGAGAACAAGCCTCTAGATTATTTTTACATGAAAATATAGTGTGTGCACAATAAAAGACCAAATTACCTGTAGTAGATGAAACAGATCGTGCCAGATATTGTCTTCTTTCTCCAGGCAGAGTGGTTTCGGGGGGCTGATTTTAAGCTTTCCAATACTCCTTTTATCTCCTCTTTGTCCTATACACACATGAATCAAGAAATGAAAATCAATTGAAATTGGAGGAAGCAATGATATTGGTATGTAAATAACGACAGTAAAGTTTCACGTGCCTTAGATTGAAAAACAACATAAAGCCTTGAATAGCCCATACGTTCGCATATTGTGAAAAGAGGCACCCTCATGCTTGCATTACCTCATAGCATTGTTTTTATACTCATTCAGACAGATGGTTGCAATAACCGACCATAAAGATCCAAATTTTTCCTGAAACATAATAGAAACACTGTCGGCTTTCTGATCTTTACCTGGAAAACAAATCTGAAATGTCATTTTAAATAGGGTCACCTACATCATTTTCTAATGAATATATGGGCGGCTCGTCTGCTTAAAATGTATAGAAATTCTAGAGAAAAAAACCAAGCATCTGTACCTGAAGGTGTGTATGAATCTTAGAAAGCTTTCAAGTTCGTGTACTTGGAGATGGTCGTTGGTATGGTAGACTGTCAGGCCATCCAAGTTCATCAGCTTCAGAACCCCCTTTTGTGTCACATCTGCAAGTGTTGGATGCCATGATAAAAGCAATGACATTCTGGTCGTTGGTCGCCCACTGGATGTTTTCACTGTAGCAATGCATCCTTTAATCTTCCGCACGCTGGCTGCTTCCATATTTGGAGCTGGTAAAATGATTAAAAAGGGACTGTTATTCGCAATAGAAGTAAGTCCATATAAATAACTAAAGAATAGAGTAATATTTCTTTTATTTAAGATATATAATGTCCAGGTTGTTAGTAGTTGAAATCATGCATTGCACAAGATACCTGTTCAAGTATAGTTTGAATCGACAATTAAGCAGGTCTGAAGACAAGTTTACCTCTCACATCTACCAACATAGGCTGCCAAACAAGGAACCAATAGATATGAAACATCAAGATGCCGGATTTATTCATCTCCAGACTGATTTTTTCTAGCTCATTTTCTGCTTCTTTATTGTACCAGATCAGTTGCTGATTAGATAATATAATCTTCATCAGCCTTCTTTTGTAACACCTAGAAACAACATGCATGTCTGGATGAATGTCCTAAAACGAAAACAAATGCTCCAAGCAAGTATTGGTTGCAGACCTGATTTTATATGTATATATACGAAACAACGGCAAGCGGGTGAATATTGCAAGAAAGCTCAGAATTCATTTATGTTATTTTCTTTCACTGGTTGGACATATATTAGTCTACCAATCTGCAGAAGAAAACACATATGAGTATATATACTAACAATGTATATCAAGCTCAAGGGAGGAAACCAAATATTAGACGCTGCCATTGCTCCCTTTTCAACTGTTTACAAGCTGAGGTCATATTTGGTAAATATATATTCCTACTTGTGTGTAACATCCAGGTCCATTTTTGACCAATTATTGCAACATAAACATTATTGAGTACACAAAGGGCCCTCTGACTACTTGAAACTACACAAGGGAGCCTAGTGACTATTTCAGTTGACAACCAATGACAGATCCAAATCATTGCTATGGATGTGCCTCATGCTCATGGCAACAAATTTGACTGACAGGACATTATTTTCAAACCTGCCCATTGTTCAAAACCGAGAGAGAAAGATAAAACACGTACCTCGTATCATCTACAATGAAGGTGCAACTCAAAAAGGAACAATCTGTAGGCATGCAAAATGTCAGACAACTGATAATTAATCCAAATCATGCAACAATTAGTATTGCGATTTTGTTAAATATGGTTGGCTGATTTTGTTAAACAGGAAAAATGAAGTGATTATCAGATATCCATCCTCTCACATATCAGTGCACAATACCATCGCCCATGGTCCCCTTTCTCCCTATGCTTCTCCCTCCTCATGCACGATACGGAGAACAAACACCGCATCAATCTCGGGAAAAAAGACAGTGTAAATGGGTAACTAACACGACACATCACAGAGCATGACGGAGGAGAATCCCTCAAAATCTCTCACATCCCCAGCAAGATAAGCTTCAAACCTGCAAAATAAATTTGTCCTCTGTTGATAAGAAGCCATTGCATCACAGAGATATGGTGTGAAACAAATCCCTTGACTTTGAAACACAGATAAAGAGACTGCTATTCCCCACGTGGCAGACGGAGGAGCATGATATGGTGCCATAAGTAAGACCGGGGCAGTGAGCACAGACCTGGACGGAGACGCTCTTCTCGCCGTAGACGGACTACCCGGCGACCATGTTCTTGGTGCAGAGCGGGTCCTCCTTGGCCTTGGTGATGAAGACGCCGTCGTGCTTGTGTGGCACCACGATCACCTTGCTCCCGCCCTTCATGCTAGGCCCTCCCCTTCCCCCGCCGCCACGACCACGGCCCCTGGGCGTCCTGCCTCCCCGGCCACCCCTGCCGCTGCGGCCACCGCCATCGCTTCTCCCGCCGAAGCCCCTGCCCCCGCGGTCACCGCCGTCGCTCCTGCCGCCGAAACCCCTCCCGCCGCATCCTGCGTGAAGCGTAACAGCGCCCGCGGGTGAGATCGGGGATGTGAGGAAGAAGAATAAGGCAGCGCGTAAGGAGACGGGTGATTACCTCCTCGTGCCGGTGGATGTGAGGAAGGAGGCGGGGATCCGGGAGGCCTTGGTTGCCGCCACCTCGAAGCGACGCTTCCTTGACGAGGACACGGCTGTCAGCCGTGACGTACGGTGCCGCGTCACCGATCCGGGAACACCGCCGTCGTGGGCTTCGATCTGGAAGCGCAAGCGCCGAGGCGGAGAGGTGATCCCGGCGCGTCGCCGATCTGGTGGCGCGTCGCGCTGTTGGTCGACTCCGGCGGAGATCGGGAGCCCTCTCTTTCACGGCGGAGAGGCGGCGGCTGAGGCAAGATCCGGCACGTTGCGACGGCGACGGGATGGAGCGACGACGGCGAAGGGATGGAGGGCGTAGTAGGGCGTGCGGTCGAGGGCATGTGACGTCGCTCGTACGTGCGGGGTTTTTTTCGCAGGTCCATTAGGAATAGAGATTATTAGAGATTAGAGATTAGAGATTATTTGTTTCCTAAAGCAAATTGCATTAATGAGGGAGATCTGTTGATTTGGCTAAGGTAGTAAAGAATCTATTATTTGTTTGCTAAAGCAAATTGCATTAATGGGAGATATCCGTTGATTTGGCTAAGGTAGTAAAGAATCTATTATTTGTTTGCTAAAGCAAATTGCATTAATGGGAGAGATTCGTTGATTTGGCTAAGGTAGGAAAGAATCTATTATTTGTTTTCTAAAGAAAATTGCATTAATGAGAGAGATTTGTTGATTTGGTTAAGGTAAGCGGTTTTTGCGGTTCGTAGCGGCTCAGTGTGAGGTGGGACGAGGTACCAAAAAAACCATGGGAGGTGGGACGAAAAAAAAACCTGGAAGGTGGGAGTTGTCCCTGGTTAACCTACGAAATTTCGTAGATTTTTTTAAGACGAAAAAAAACCAACAAAGGTGGGACGAAAGTTGACCGGCGGAGACTACCAACTGCTTTATTAAGAATAGAGATATATATTTCATTATTTTTTTACCTCGTATAAGAAAATAGAAAGAAAGGAACGAATATTTTATGAGTAGTTCAATGACTTAGATATAACTCGTTAGGAAGCAAAGTCGCCCCACAAGAAAACTTCCTCTTCATTAAGTCACAAAATCCAACCCTTGGTTAGCAACACCAAAACTAGAGCATGTCGAAGACAAGCAAGAACAATCAGTCGGGACCCCAAACCGGCACAGGTGAACGAGCATACCAAGGCGCGTCGAGAGACTCAGACCAATTAACAATTTTTTCCCACGGTGTCACTAGAATATAATCCATTTTCATAAAACAAAACTGAATTTAGCAAAGAAAGACAAACGGATTTGAAACTCATATAGATCTCTCCCTTCCACGGTCATATGGTATTAAGTTGGTAAAATATTACACACTTAATACCATATGCTATCCTTTTTTGCAGGTATGTGCTAGCTATTTTATCTATCAGGTTTCGTCCAAAGAATAACTTAGACCGGCTGTGTTGTTCCCTCCAACGCCATGCACTCTATCTCGTCCCAAATTCTTCATTGGCAAACAACGTGTACTTGTAGACTTAGAATGTTTACACAGCCTTAGAGGTGATCAAGATTACGAATGATAAGAGCAACATAATTGGTCTAATTTATTTTTTAAGCTGGGTAAATAAAATAACTAGGATATATACACAATATTATTTTTTCATCTTCAGCAGAATTCACATATTTTGCCAAAATTCTAGGAGTGCACATCCAAGGTATAAAACCTGGCAAAGCAAAACATAGAATAACAAAAGAAGAATGTCTCTTAGACCGCGAGGTGCGTGCTACCTCTTTTAGCACTGCGTTGGTTTTTCCTGAAGAGGAAGGGATGATGCAACAAAGTAGCGTAAGTATTTCCCTCAGTTTTTGAGAACCAAGGTATCAATCCAGTAGGAGGCTACGCGCGAGTCCCTCGTACCTGCACAAAACAAATGAATCCTCGCAACCAACGCAAATAGGGGTTGTCAATCCCTATAGGGCCACTTACGAGAGTAAGATCTGATAGATATGATAAGATAATATTTTTGGTGTTTTTATGATAAAGATGCAAAGTAAAAAAATAAAAGCAAAGTAAATAGCAAAGTAAATAACTAAGTAGTAGGAGATTGATATGATAAAGATAGACCCGGGGGCCATAGGTTTCACTAGTGGCTTCTCTCGAGAGTATTAGTATTCTACGTGGGTGAACAAATTACTGTTGAGCAATTGACAGAATTGAGCATAGTTATGAGAATATCTAGGTATGATCATGTATATAAGCATCACGTCCGAGACAAGTAGACCGACTCCTGCCTGCATCTACTACTATTACTCCACTCATCGACCGCTATCCAGCATGCATCTAGAGTATTAAGTTAAAACAGAGTAACACCTTAAGCAAGATGACATGATGTAGAGGGATAGACTCATGCAATATGAAGAAAACCCCATCTTGTTATCCTCGATGGCAATAATACAATACGTGCCTTGCTGCCCTTACTGTCACCGGGAAAGGACACCGCAAGATTGAACCCAAAGCTAAGCACTTCTCCCATTGCAAGAAAGATCAATCTAGTAGGCCAAACCAAACTGATAATTCGAAGAGACTTGCAAAGATAACCAATCATACATAAAAGAATTCAGAGAAGATTCAAATATTATTCATAGATAGACTTGATCATAAACCCACAATTCATCGGTCTCAACAAACACACCGCAAAAAGAAGATTACATCGAATAGATCTCCACAAGAGAGGGGGAGAGCATTGTATTGAGATCCAAAAAGAGAAAAGAAGCCATCTAGCTACTAACTATGGACCCATAGGTCTGAAGTAAACTACTCACACTTCATCGGAGAGGCTATGGTGTTGATGTAGAAGCCCTCCGTGATCGATGCCCCCTCCGGCGGAGCTCTAGAATAGGCCCCAAGATGGGATCTCGTGGATACAGGAAGTTACGACGGTGGAATTAGGGTTTTGGCTCCGTATCTGATCGTTTGGGGGTACGTGGGTATATATAGGAGGAAGAAGTACGTCGGTGGAGCAACAAGGGGCCCACGAGGGTGGGGGGCGTGCCTGGTAGGGTAGGGCGCGCCCCCTACCCCGTGGACTCCTGTTACGTGCCTTGACGTAGGGTCCAAGTCTCCTGAGTTGTATTCGGTGAGAAAATCACATTCCCGAAGGTTTGATTCCGTTTGGACTTTGTTTGATATTCCTTTTCTTCGAAACCCTAAAACAGGCAAAAAACAGCAATTCTGGACTGGGCCTCCGGTTAATAGGTTAGTCCCAAAAATAATATAAAAGTGGATAATAAAGCCCATTATTTTCCAAAACAGTAGATAATATAGCATGGAGCAATCAAAAATTATAGATACGTTGGAGACGTATCAAGCATCCCCAAGCTTAATTCTTGCTCGTCCTCGAGTAGGCAAATGATAAAAACAATTTTTTTATGCGGAGTGTTACTTGGCATAATTTTAATGTAATTCTTCTTAATTGTGGTATGAATATTCAGATCCGAAAGATTCAAGACAAAAGTTCATATTGACATAGAAAATAATAATACTTCAGGCATACTAACAAAGCAATTATTTCTTCTTAAAATAACACGGCTAAAGAAAGTTATCCCTACAAAATCATATAGTCTGGCTATGCTCTATCTTCACCACACAAAATATTTAAATCATGCACAACCCCGATGACAAGCCAAGCAATTGTTTCATACTTTTGACATTCTCAAAACTTTTTCAATCTTCATGCAATACATGAGCGTGAGCCATGGATATAGCACTATAGGTGGAATAGAGTGGTGGTTGTGGAGAAGACAAAAAAGGGGAAGATAGTCTCACATCAACTAGGCATATCAACGGGCTATGGAGATGCCCATCAATAGATATCAATGTGAGTGAGTAGGGATTGCCATGCAATGGATGCACTAGAGCTATAAGTATATGAAAGCTCAAAAAGAACTAAGTGGGTGTGCATCCAACTTGCTTGCTAATGAAGACCTAGGGCAATTTTGAGGAAGCCCATCATTGGAATATACAAGCCAAGTTCTATAATGAAAAATTCCCACTAGTATATGAAAGTGATAACATGAGTGACTCTCTACTATGAAGATCATGGTCAGGGGCAGAGCCAGGTTTTGAACATAGGGGGGGGGGGGGCGAAGAATACAACGAACATATACTTTTTTCTATAATGACCATGCAAAAAGGAATGCAAGATAATATTTATTTTGCAATAGAAATATGGTCCGTTTTCGATTCTAGCTTTTGTAAATTTTACTTGTGACAAATATTGATCAGTAGTTTGTATATCAACTAATTTCGTTATCATGTATACAAACTAGTATATGTAGATTTCTAATCAACCTGAAATACAAACACAGATGATAGAATAAGCGCATGCCTAAATTAACAGTACCTTTTTTTAATAAGTCAAGAAATTGCCAGCCCTAACCAATTCCATCTAAATCAAGAAGTTGCTCATCTACTGGAGCCAGATGCGGACCAGTTCATCGGTATTGCATAGTATAAATCAAGAATCAAGGAGACTCACCAGGACTATTTTCCCATCGACGCTTTTCCTGATGCGTTGTGCGGATGCCCTGGTCGAACTTCCCGGTGGCTACGCGCAACGAGCGTGCCGTGCGTGTGCGTCGGCGCCTATCGATTCAGGAGAATTCCCTCGATTGTGGCTAGTCAGTTTCCAAAACTAGCTGGCTGTTTATGTCCCTGGTGTGGGCTTGACCTTACAGATACATGGGCTTAACTTGCAAAGTTCCTGGGCCAAGGTTTGAGCACATCATTGAGGGGGGCAATTAGTCCTAAATCAGTTTGACCTGGCCTAATCTACTTGGCGTAGATTGCTCTATACGTAGGTATGGCGCAACCCTTGGGGGGTGGGGGGGCGTGACCCCCGCTCGTCCCCCCGTTGCTCCGCCCCTGATCATGGTGCTACTTTGAAGCATAAGTGTGGTAAAAGGATAGTAACATTGTCCCTTCTCTCTTTTTTCTCTCTTTTTTATTTGGGAATTTTCTCCTTTTTTGGCCTCTTTTCTTTCTCTTTTTTTTTCGTCTGGAGTCTCATCCTGACTTGTGGGGGAATCATAGTCTCCATCATCCTTTCCTCACTTGGGACAATGCTCTAATAATGATGATCATCACACTTTTATTTTTCTTACAACTCAATAATTACAACTCGATACTTAGAACAAGATATGACTCTATATGAATGCCTCCAGCGGTGTACTGGGATATGCAATGATACATGAGTGACAAGTATGAAAGAATTATGAACGATGGCTTTGCCACAAATACTATGTCAACTACATGATCATGCTAAGCAATATGACAATGATGGAGTGTGTCATAAACGGAACGGTGGAAAGTTGCATGCCAATATATCTCGGAATGGCTATGGAAATGCCATAATAGGTAGGTATGGTGGCTGTTTTGAGGAAGGTATGTGGTAGGTGTATGATACCGACGAAAGTGTGCGGTATTAGAGAGGCTAGCAAAGGTGGAAGGGTGAGAGTGCGTATAATCCATGGACTCAACATTAGTCATAAAGAACTCATATACTTATTGCAAAAATCTACAAGTTATCAAAGCAAAGTATTACGCGCATGCTCCTAGGGGGATAGATTGGTAGGAAAAGACCATCACTCGTCCCCGACCGCCACTCATAAGGAAGACAATCAATAAACAAATCATGCTCCGACTTCATCACATAACGGTTCACCATAAGTGCATGCTACGGGAATCACAAGCTTCAACACAAGTATTTCTCAAATTCACAACTACTCAACTAGCATGACTTTAATATCACCATCTCCATGTCTCAAAACAATTATCAAGTATCAAACTTATCATAGTATTCAACACACTCATAAGAGAATTTTTATTACTAATCTTGCATACCAAGAATATTAGGATTTTAAGCAAATTACCATGCTATTTAAGACTCTCAAAATAATCTAAGTGAGGCATGAGAGATCAATAGTTTCTATAAAACAAATCCACCACCGTGATGTAAAAGATATAAGTGAAGCACTAGAGCAAAATTATATAACTCAAAAGATATAAGCGAAGCACATAGAGTATTCTAACAAATTCCAAATCATGTATGGCTCTCTCAAAAGGTGTGTACAGCAGGGATGATTGTGGTAAACTAACAAGCAAAGACTCAAATCATACAAGACGCTCCAAGTAAAACACATATCATGTGGTAAATAAAAATATAGCTCCAAGTAAAGTTACCGATAGAAGTAGACGAAAGAGGGGATGCCTTCCGGGGCATCCCCAAGCTTTGGCTTTTAGGTGTCCTTAGATTATCTTGGGGTTTCCATGGGCATCCCCAAGCTTAGGATCTTGCCACTCCTTGTTCCATAATCCTTCAAATCTTTACCCAAAACTTGAAAACTTCACAACACAAAACTTAAAGTAGAAAACTCGTGAGCTCCGTTAGCGAAAGAAAACAAAAGACCACTTCAAGGTACTGTAATGAACTCATTCTTTATTTATATGGGTGTTGTACCTACTGTATTCCAACTTCTCTATGGTTCATAAACTATTTTACTAGCCATAGATTCATCAAAATAAGCAAACAACACACGCAAAACAGAATCTGTCAAAAACAGAACAGTCTGTAGTAATCTGTATCTAGCGCAAGATCTGGAACCCCAAAAATTCTAAAATAAATTTTTGGACGTGAGGAATTAATCTATTAACCATCTGCAAAAATAATTAACTAAATATCACTTTCCAAATAAAAATGACAGCAGTTCTCGTGAGCGCTAAAGTTTCTGTTTTTTACAGCAAGTTCAACAAGACTTTCTCCAAGTCTTCCCAACGGTTCTACTTGGCACAAACACTAATTAAACACAAAAAATACAACCAAAACAGAGGCTAAATAATTTATTTATTACTAAGCAGGGTCAAAAAGAAAGGAATAAAAATAAAATTGGGTTGCCTCCCAACAAGCGCTATCGTTTAACGCCCCTAACTAGGCATAACAAGCAAGAATAGATCTAGGTATTGCCATCTTTGGTATTAGGAAAGAAAAGAGCAAACTTGCTATCTATAGAATTAATCCTTCTATTTTGATAAAGCACATGGCTATTAATGGTAGAAGAAAGATTAAGCATGTTACGGAAGTTTGTATCTAGGCTAGCCTTTATCTCTTTAATAGATTCATTTTGGTAAGAGAGCAAAAGAGATGTAGATTCAACTTTATCATTCATGGGGTGCCCAAATATAGTTTTCATTTTTTCATAAGTGTCTACGACATCCCCTTCAAGGAAACCTTCTTCAAATATAGAATCTAAGACATTCTTGAAAGAATAAGGAAGGGCAATATAAAAGCTTTTTAGGTAAACTTCAATTTGATATTGAGGAACATAGCTAGCCCTGATCCTTAATAGTCTATACCAAGCATCTTTCAAAGATTCATAGTGTAAATAACAAAAAATTCCAGAATCCTCTTCATCAAAATTATTAAGACTCTCATTGATAACTCCGGCAGGTTTTTCCATAGTATCCTTATTTACAAGTTTAGGGAGGATAGAGGGGTTGTCCAAAGTACTAAAACTCTGGAGAGAACCCCCAACCCTTTTTGATTCAGACATAGCGGAAGAAAGGCAAGCGGAAAGAGAGGGAGGATAGAGAGAGAGAGAGAGAGGGCGAATAAAATGGCAAGGGTGAATTGGGGGGAGAGGAAAACGAGAGGCAAATGGCAAATAATGTAATGCGGGAGATAAGGGTATGTGATGGGTACTTGGTATGTTGACTTTTGCGTAGACCTCCCCGGCAACGGCGCCCGAAATCCTTCTTGCTACCTCTTTTAGCACTGCGTTGGTTTTCCCCGAAGAGGAAGGGATGATGCAGCAAAGTAGCGTAAGTATTTCCCTCAGTTTATGAGAACCAAGGTATCAATCCAGTAGGAGGCTACGCACAAGTCCCTTGTACCTGCACAAAACAAATAAATCCTCGCAACCAACGCAAATAGGGGTTGTCAATCCCTATAGGGCCACTTACGAGAGTGAGATCTGATAGATATGATAAGATAATATTTTTGGTGTTTTTATGATAAAGATGCAAAGTAAAATAAAAGCAAAGTAAATAGCAAAGTAAATAACTAAGTAGTAGGAGATTGATATGATAAAGATAGACCCGGGGGCCATAGGTTTCACTAGTGGCTTCTCCCGAGAGCATAAGTATTCTACGGTGGGTGAACAAATTACTGTTGAGCAATTGACAGAATTGAGCATAGTTATGAGAATATCTAGGTATGATCATGTATATAGGCATCACTTCCGAGACAAGTAGACCGACTCCTGCCTACATCTACTACTATTACTCCACTCATCGACCGCTATCCAGCATGCATCTAGAGTATTAAGTTAAAACAGAGTAACGCCTTAAGCAAGATGACATGATGTAGAGGGATAGACTCATGCAATATGAAGAAAACCCCATCTTGTTATCCTCGATGGCAACAATACAATACGTGCCTTGCTGCCCTTACTGTCACCGGGAAAGGACACCACAAGATTGAACCCAAAGCTAAGCACTTCTCCCGTTGCAAGAAAGATCAATCTAGTAGGCCAAACCAAACCGATAATTCGAAGAGACTTGCAAAGATAACCAATCATACATACAAGAATTCAGAGAAGATTCAAATATTATTCATAGATAGACTTGATCATAAACCCACAATTCATCGGTCTCAACAAACACACCGCAAAAAGAAGATTACATCGAATAGATCTCCACAAGAGAGGGGGAGAACATTGTATTGAGATCCAAAAAGAGAGAAGAAGCCATCTAGCTACTAACGATGGACCCGTAGGTCTGAAGTAAACTACTCACACTTCGTCGGAGATGCTATGGTGTTGATGTAGAAGCCCTCCGTGATCGATGCCCCCTCCGACGGAGCTCCGGAACAGGCCCCAAGATGGGATCTCATGGATACAG
Organism: Triticum monococcum; assembly: GCA_034509565.1. NCBI lineage: Eukaryota > Viridiplantae > Streptophyta > Magnoliopsida > Poales > Poaceae > Triticum > Triticum monococcum. The sequence continues at coordinate 606,968,821 of CM067841.1, forward strand.
AAAGTTACGGCGGTGGAATTAGGGTTTTGGCTCCGTATCTGATTGTTTGGGGGTACGTGGGTATATATAGGAGGAAGAAGTACGTCGGTGGAGCAACAGGGGGTCCCACGAGGGTGGGGGGGCGCGCCTGGTAGGGTAGGGCGCGCCCCCTACCTCGTGGCCTCCTGTTACGTGCCTTGACGCAGGGTCCAAGTCTCCTGAGTTGTATTCGGTGAGAAAATCACGTTCCTGAAGGTTTCATTCCGTTTGGACTCCGTTTGATATTCCTTTTCTTCGAAATCCTAAAACAGGCAAAAAACAACAATTCTGGGCTGGGCCTCCGGTTAATAGGTTAGTCCCAAAAATAATATAAAAGTGGATAATAAAGCCCAATATTGTCCAAAACAGTAGATAATATAACATGGAGCAATCAAAAATTATAGATACGTTGGAGACATATCAGTGCGCACGTTGTCATCATCTAGCATCGAAAGCCAATGAGTATAGCATATGTCCCCATCACTAAAAACGACCTTCTCGTTTATGACCAACATTGTGTACCCATCTTCAATCAAATGTATATCTATTTTTTATTGATCTCTTTTACAAGAGAAAACCAAGGGTGCCTAGTTATCCCCTTTACTCTTTTAAATACTGTGAAAGATCAGGCCACACCTATATCCACATATAGTTTATACCACTAAAACTTCTTAGGCTTCATCGGGGGGGGGGGGGGGGAGGAGGGAAAACAATCCTCTGAAAACAAAAAATATAAATATAATTGTTTGATTATGGGCTAATTTGATAAATAATGCTTGATTTCTTTGTCATGTCATTTGTGTACAGGTTAGATGGTAAGAAGCTACCGGAGGGAGTGCAACCGTTTTGATAACTTGTTGAGTTTGACTCGTTGTTGCCTTAGTATTTTATTTTATTTTCATTTTTGGCAAAAAGATAGTCCACGTGTGGGAGTAAAAAAGGGTAGTGAACTCACGACCAACTCAAACCTTTCAAAGTAGGGAAATAATGGAGTAGCAAGCAATCAACTTGGTAAGCTATCAATAAAAAATGGAATAAAAGGAAAACAATTGAGTGACTTGTGAATTTCATGATTTTTTTTGAGAAAGTGAATTTTATGATTGATAGATGTTTCCTGGGCATCATGTGTTCCACACTCAGGTTCCCTTCCCTCTCCGGTCCCCATTTGCATTTAGGGCCAGTTCTTTTGGTGGCTTCTAGAATAAGCTGCCCCTACCTAGCTTATTCTAGAAGCCCAAACAATTTTTTTAGCAGCCTATTAGTTAAGACTTGACTAGTAGGCTTCTAAAAAGAAATTTTTGGTTGGGCTTATAGAATAAGATGGGTAGGGGGCAGCTCATTCCGGAAGCCCAGAAAGGCTAGAAAAAGAACTTACCCTTAGTACCACGACTCCCATGCCTCTTTGACTTTAGGGAGGGGTGTAACTTCTACTATTGTTAGTGCCTTCTTTACATTTCCCGGGCTGCTATGACAGTGTGTTGCTCTTTTTTAAGACTAGGGTAACACATTACCAGAGGCACTGTCTCGAGTCTCTTGGCTAAATGGTAGGGGGGCAGTGCTAAGTGAGAATTTACAATGATTTTGTGTGAGAATGAACGGTTGGAGGAGAAAGAGAGCTGGAGAAAGAAGAAAGAAGGACTGCCGTTGGATCATAATCTAATGCCCCAAAAAATCGACTTACCCAACATAATTTTTCACACGACCCACATAAAGAACTGCCCCTTCCATTTAGCCAAGAGACCCGGGAGTCGGGACAATGCCTCTGGTAATGTGTTACCCTAGTGTCGGTGCAACAAACCCTGGGTCTATTGCCCAACTGTGCACAGGCACAAGATCAAGATTGAAGCACCAGCTTAAGCCAGAGATTGAAGAACCAAGAGATTTGAATAACCAACATGCAGCCCAGAGGGACCAAGATCGAACCCGGGGAGTAAGATATCGGCAAGAGAAGGGCCTCCCTTGCCGGGCAGGCGAGCCCGGCAAGGGGCGAGGCCACCACCAGAAGCAAGCAATCAAGGCTCCCCGGCAGAGCCTGCCAGGCCTCGCGGGGGCAGAACCATCCCACCAGCCACTTAAAAATGACTCATGTCGTCAATCAATGCGGTGTCAAGCTACAAGATGATTAAGTGGCAGCCATTCGCTACATGGCAGCCGTTTTCTAGAGAAGAAACCCACAGATGACACCCGTCCTGCGACGTGTCAAGAGAACAGACGCGGAGCTGGCAAGATAGCCCAGCAGGCCTTGCCGGGCAACCAGTGATATGACACTAAGCGGCGCATTTCATGCACCCTGTCAGCCCGCAGAGTTAGGTATGATAGCACTGTTCGCTATCATATCAGTGGATAATGACCACTTTGCCACTGTGGTGACCCCTTAATCTATAAAAGGAGGCCCATGGCACTCGTAGGAAGGGTTGGAAAGTTGATGAACCCAAGCCACCATACGTGCGTAGTCTCCGTGGCCCCGAGGCAAACCCTGCCGAGCAAGTGTACTACGCGTCACCACGCTCATTCCACCATCAATCCACCAAAGAAGGAGTAGGGTCTTATGTTGGGGAACGTGGTAATTTCGAAAATTTTCCTACGCACACGCAAGATCATGGTGATGCATAGCAACGAGAGGGGAGAGTGTTGTCTACGTACCAACGCAGACCGACTGCGGAAGCGATCACACAACGTAGAGGAAGTAGTCGTACGTCTTCTTCCCGATCCGACCGATCCAAGCACCGTTACTCCGGCACCTCCGAGTGCTTAGCACACGTTCAGCTCGATGACGTTCCTCGGGCTCCGATCCAGCAAAGCGTCGAGGAAGAGTTCCGTCAGCACGACGGCGTGATGACGATCTTGATGTACTACCGACGCAGGGCTTCGCCTAAGCACTGTAACGGTATGATCGAGGTGGAATTTGGTGGCAGGGGGCACCGCACACGGCTAAGGAACGATCTCAAGGATCAACTTGTGTGTCTTGGGGTGCCCCCTGCCCCCGTATATAAAGGTTGGAGGAGGGGGAGCCGGCCGGCCAGGGAGAGGGAGGCGCAGGGGAGTCCTACTCCCACCGGGAGTAGGACTCCTCCCTCCAATCCTAATCCAATTAGGACTCTCGGGGGGAAAGGAGAGAGAGGGGAGGCCGGCCCCTTCTCCTAGTCCTACTAGGACTTGGGGAAGGGGGGGGCGCGGCTAGGCTGTGGGCTGCCCCTTCTCTCTTTTCCACTAAGGCCCAATAGGCCCATTAGTCTCCCGGGGGGTTCCGGTAACCCTCCCGGTATTCCGGTAAAATCCCGATTTCACCCGGAACACTTCCTATGTCCAAACATAGGCTTCCAATATATCAATCTTTACGTCTCGACCATTTCGAGACTCCTCGTCATGTCCGTGTTCTCATCCGGGACTCCGAACAACCTTCGGTACATCAAAATGCATAAACTCATAATAACTGTCATCGTAACGTTAAGCGTGCGGACCCTACGGTTCGAGAACAATGTAGACATGACCGAGACACGTCTCCGGTCAATAACCAATAGCGGGACCTGGATGCCCATATTGGCTCCTACATATTCTACGAAGATCTTTATCGGTCAGACCGCATAACAACATACGTTGTTCCCTTTATCATCGGTATGTTACTTGCCCGAGATTCGATCGTCGGTATCCAATACCTAGTTCAATCTCGTTACCGGCAAGTCTCTTTACTCGTTCCATAATACATCATCTCACAACTAACATATTGGTTGTAGTGCTTGCAAGGCTTATGTGATGTGCATTACCGAGAGGGCCCAGAGATACCTCTCCGACAATCGGAGTGACAAACCCTAATCTCGAAATACGCCAACCCAACATCTACCATTGGAGACACCTGTAGTACTCCTTTATAATCACCCAGTTACGTTGTGACGTTTGGTAGTACCCAAAGTGTTCCTCCGGTAAACGGGAGTTGCATAATCTCATAGTTATAGGAACATGTATAAGTCATGAAGAAAGCAATAGCAACATACTAAACGATCGGGTGCTAAGCTAATGGAATGGGTCATGTCAATCAGATCATTCTACTAATGATGTGACCTCGTTAATCAAATAACAACTCTTTGTTCATGGTTAGGAAACATAACCATCTTTGATTAACGAGCTAGTCAAGTAGAGGCATACTAGTGACACTCTGTTGGTCTATGTATTCACACATGTATTATGTTTCCGGTTAATACAATTCTAGCATGAATAATAAACATTTATCATGATATAAGGAAATAAATAATAACTTTATTATTGCCTCTAGGGCATATTTCCTTCATCTTACGCCTCGCGGCGGCCCAAACCTGGGTAAATTGCTTGTGTGCTCTCTGCCGTGCTGCCGCACATTGATCTGCTCTTTGTGCAACGCGATGCCCCCTGCCGAACCAGCAAGGGGCCACCTGGTCCCATAGGTGGCCGGGGATATCCCGCGACATCTTTGGCGCGCCAGGTAGGGGGCTCACTTGCGCGAACCTGAAAGCGTGCGCTGCGCTGCGTGTCATCTTCATCGCCATCTTCATCTTCGACGACGCCATCGACCATCGCGCCTAAGAAGAAGAAGTCCGGCCCTTCGGCTCATCCGTCCACCTAGAAGGCTCCGCTGCCTTGAGTTCCTCGGAGGATGTGGGGGCGAGCGAGGACGTGAACGCTGCTAGGGGCGTGCTTGGAGCAGGTGGCGCCGTCGCCACTCCCCCTGCAGCCGACACGGGGGCTGAAGACGTCGGAGGAGGACAACATCAACAACACCTTAGCGGTCTTGCTCCACAAGCCGTGGGCGAGGGGGTCACTCCGCTTGCACCCTCTCCCCCCACCGACGAGCACATCCACGACAACGACGCTCGGTCCAGGGTGAACCATCGCCCTCTGGCCGCCCCCACCGCGGGAGCGACCGCGACCAACGTGCCTCCCCCAGACGAGTCGACCAGGCCACTACGCTCGACGGAGCCGTTGACCCTCGAGCACCACCGCCGCATGACCCCGCTGCCCAGGTGGCCGTCTCACGGCTACGTGGATGCGGCACCCCCGCCGTCGCCGTTGCTGGCACCATCAGGAGCCGGGCAACAGTGCATCGACGTCATCAACATCTATCCCGAGCACAGCCACGGAGGCTATGGCTCAAGCTCAGTTGCTGCTGAGATTTCCGCCAGCAGCCGAGCAGATGGATGAAAGGTGTGCCACTATCCAGAGCCTGCTCGATTTCGCCGAGGCTGGGGGCTCACGGCAGGCTGGCCCGCCACGACCTCCACAAGCGACAACAACCGCGCGTACTGCTGGCCAAACGGAGGAGGCCGTCCCCACCGTGCAGTCCCCACCACGGCAACCGACGCGGGTGCAGCTGAATCAAGACCCCGAAGACGTCTCAATGGCCTCTTCCAACCCTCGAGCACGTCCAGGCCAACATCGAGCCCCGGAGGATAGCCGGCGGGGAGACGCGCGCGTCATCATGGATCGGCGCCATGACGACTTCTGCCAGACGACGGGTGCGGCGGCCTTAACGTCGACGAGCCTGTGCTTGGTGTTGGTGGGTTCCTACCTTTCGAGGTCGGTTGCCCTGCCTTTACATGAGAGTTGCGGCAAGTGATACGTCTCCAACGTATCTATAATTTTTGATTGTTCCATGTTATTTTATTATCAATCTTGGATGTTTTATAATCATTTTATAGTCATTTATATCATTTTTGGTACTAACCTATTGACATAGTGCCAAGTGCCAGTTGCTGTTTTTTACCATGTTTTTTACATCGCAGGAAATCAATATCAAACGGAGTCCAAATGACAGGAAACTACACGAAGATTTTTTATGGGCCAGAAGGAAGGCAATGGGCCCTGGTTGCACATGGGGGGTGCCCCGAGGGGGGCACAACCCACCAGGGTGCGCCAGGAGGCCCAGGCGCGCCCTGGTGGGTTGTGCCCACCTCGGGTGCCCCCTGGACCGCCTCTTTGCTCTATAAATACCGCAAAAATACCAGAACCCTAGAAGCATCGACGAAATATTCATCCAGCCACCGCAGAGTCCAGAACCACCAGATCCAATCTAGACACCATCACGAAGGGGTTCACCACTTCCATTGGTGCCTCTTCGATGATGCGTGAGTAGTTCTTTGTAGACCTTTGGGTCCGTAGTTAGTAGCTAGATGGCTTTCTCTCTCTCTCGATGAATTCTCAATACAATGGTCTCTTGGAGATCCATATGATGTAACTCTTTTGCGGTGTGTTTGTTGGGATCTGATGAACTTCAAGTTTATGACCAGTCATATCTTTTTATATCCATGAAAGTTATTTGAGTTTCTTTGATCTCTTATATGCATGATCTCTTATAGCCTCATATTTCTTCTTCGATATTTGAGTTTTGTTTGGCCAACTTGATCGATTTATCTTTCAATGGGAAGAGGTGCCCGGTAGTGGGTTCGATCTTACGGTGCTTGATCCCAGTGACAGAAAGGGAACTGACATGTATGTGTCGTTGCTACTAAGGATAAAAAGACGAGATCTATATCTACTGCCATGTAGACAAACGGATCTTGTCTACATCATGTCATCGTTCTTATTGCATTACTCCGTTTTTCCTTGAACTTAATACACTAGATGCATGATGGATAGCGGTCGATGTGTGGAGTAATAGTAGTAGATGCAGGCAGGAGTCGGTCTATTAATCTTGGACGTGATGCCTATGTAATGATCATTGCCTGGATATCGTCATAATTATTTGAAGTTCTATCAATTTCCCAACAGTAATTTGTTTACCCACCGTTTGCTATCTTTTTCGAGAGAAGCCACTAGTGTAACCTACACCCCTCGGGTCTTCTTTCTCATATATTTGCTTTGCGATCTATTTTATTTTCTCTTTTTATTCAGATCTATTAAACCAAAAGTACAAAAATACTTTGCTGCACTTTATTTTATTTGCAATCTATTATTTCAATCTATTACAACTTTCTCCCGTCATCACGCAATTTCTGGCGCCGTACCCCGAAAGGGATTGACAACCCCTTTAACACGTCGGGTTGCGAGGTGTTGTTATTTGTGTGCAAAGGCTATTTACATTGTGTTGCTTGGTTTTCCTACTGGTTCGATAACCTGGTTTCATATCTGAGAGAAATACCTACCATCGCTATGCTGCATCATCCCTTCCTCTTTGGGGAAATACCGACGTAGCTTCAATCTACATCAGCAAGTCTGTTGGCCGTCCGTTCGCACGTTCAAGCCGGAGATACTTGAAAAGTACGACGGGAGGCTGAACCCGACAGAGTTCCTGAGCATCTACACCATCGCTGTTCATGCTGCCGGGGGAAGAGACGAGAAGGTGTTCGCCAACTACTTCCCTTTGGCCCTCAAGTCCTACGTGAGGTCTTGGCTAATGCACCTGCCGGAGAACTCCATTTCGTCAAGGGCAGATCTGTGCCACGAGTTCATCGGTGCCTTCACTGGTGGCCACCAGGAGCCCGGCAGGCCCAACGATCTGCAACTTCTCCAGCAGAAGGAAGGAGAAACCCTCCGCAAGTATTTACAGAGATTCCGTAAAGTTCATAGAAATATTCCAAATATCCACCCGGCAGCCATTATAGCAGCCTTCCACTCCAATGTGCGCAACCGTCTCATTTGTTCTAAGATGAATGTGCGGTTGCCCAAGACTGTGAAGGAGCTATAACACACTAGTGGATAAGTGTGCTCGGATGGAGGAAGGAAGGAAGTTGCTCGGAGAGGAAGATTGCATCAATGTTGATTCAGAGGATGAAGATGAATCAACCAGTCAGAGAAAGGGCAAGAAGCGCAGTAAGGAGCCAAGAGATAAGGTAGTGATGACTGTAGAAGGTTCGGGCACACCTAGTACCGGCAAGAAGGCCAAGGTGAGGTCCCTGGCAGGGACGCTGCCATGTTGCTGCCTGCCAGGAAGCCGCTGCCACGGAAAAAGTTGGGAAAGGTGATGGGCCATACTGCAAGATCCACCGGACCAAAGGCCACGACCTTTAGGAGTGTTATCAGGTTGAGTAGCCTGTCAAGAAACAGAGAGCAGAGTATGATAAGCGTGATAAGGAAAAAGGCCAGAATGCTGCTGGCGGTAAGGGCCGAGGCGGTGAAGCAAATCGCCCCGACAAACCCTTTTGGAACCAAGGAAAACCCGCTATGGGCTAAGAGAAGGAAATCTGTGATGATGTGAGTGATGAGGGGAATGAAGAGGAAACTAGTGAGCAGGAATTTCAGAAGGCCACTGACGCCCTATGCATTGATGGAGGTGCATCTTTGCACACCTCTCATCGCCAACTCAAGCAATGGGCACGAGAGGTCAATGCTGTGGAACCTGCGCCAGAGGCCCGGAAGCTGCTCAAGTGGTCCCGCACACTCATAATCTTTGATGAGGAGGATCGCCCTGGCCGCACCACTGCGGTAGGGTGTTTTCCATTGTTGGTCTCCCCAACAATTCGCAACCTCAAGGTCACAAAGATGTTAGTGGATGGTGGGGCCGAGTTGAATCTGATTTCCCCGGCAGTCATCAACAAGCTTCAGATAGGAGAAGAAGAGCTAGAGGTTACCGGCATGTTTCAAGGAGTCAATCCCGGCAGGAGCCGTCCTAAGGGGAAGATTACGTTGCTGGTGATGTTTGGGGGAGAACTAAACTATCGGACTGAGAAGATTGTGTTTGATGTGGTTGATCTCCCCCTGCCGTATAATGGGATTCTGGGACGCCCGACCCTGGCTAAGTTCATGGCAGCATCCCACTATGCTTATAACACTTTAAAGCTGCCTGGGCCACTGGGAGTCATCACTATCCCATCAGATGAGAAGGATGCAATTATCTGCATGGACAAGATGTACAGGGATGCGGTCGCAGCAAAGGCTACGGCAGCAGTGGCTCCCGCCAAGGAAAACAAAGGAAAGAAGAGGGATTGTAGGACCTCCAACAAGGAGTCCGAGAAGCGTGCCCCTCCGAGTGCATGACGCCCATTGACGACGTGCCGGAGTGTTCCAACAGCAAGAGATCCAAGGTTACTGTACCCCAAGTAAAGAGGTCCCGGCAGGGCTGGCTAGCGCTGATGGTACTTTCACTATTAGTGCCACCCTTGATGACAAATAGAAAAGCGTGCTCGTTGCCTTCCTGCGGGCGAATACCGATGTGTTTGCCTCACAACCATCTGATATCCCCGGTGTTCCCAGGGAGGTAATCAAGCACCACCTTGCTGTCTGCCCACATGCCTGACCCGTCAAGCAAAAAGTCCAGAAGCAGGCCTTGGAGCAGCAGTAGTTCATTGCCGAGGAAATCAAGAAACTAGAGGCAGCTGGTTTGGTCATAGGAGTACTGCATCCTATGTGGTTAGCAAATCTGGTGGTGGTTCGGAAGGCGAATGAGAAATGGAGGCTTTGCATTGATTTCACAGATCTCAACAAGGCTTGCCCGAAGGACCCGTTCCCCTTGCCGCGCATTGACCAGATCGTGGATTCCACTTTAGGTTGTGATTTGCTCTCCTTTTTGGATGCATACTCTAGGTATCACCAGATCTTCATGTCCAAGGAAGATGAGGAGAAGACATCGTTCATCACTCCATGTGGTACGTACTGCTTTGTCCGCATGCCTTTCGGATTAAAGAGTGTCGGGTCCACTTTTGCAAGAGCAGTCCAGATTGGTTTTGAGCCGCAGTTGCACAGAAATATAGAAGCCTATATGGATGCATGGTCAAAACCAAGGATAAGGCCACCCTTATCTAGGATTTGGAGGAGACATTTGCCAATCTGTGCAAGATCGAGGTACTCTGGCGTGCAAAAATTGATCTCTGGCCTCATCATGGCCTCAAGGAAACTGCGCCACTACTTCCAAGCCCATGAGATCATGATTGTCACTCATTTCCCGTTGCAAAGGATACTCCGAAACCCTGAGGCCACCGACAGAATAGTGGAGTGGGCTTTGGAGTTATCCAGCTTTGGTTTGAAGTTTGAGATCACATCAACTATTCAGAGCAGGGCACTAGCAGAGTTTATTGCAGAATGGACGACAACCCCTGATGAGGAAGTGACAGAAATAGCTCTCCCCGGCAAGGAACCATCCCAAGAATGGATTATGTATTTTGATGGTGCTTTTTCCCTATAAGGTGCAGGGGCTGGCGTGCTTCTTGTTGCCCCCTTCGGGGAGCACTTGAAGTACGTCGTCCAAATGCACTTTGCCCGGGAAGAAGCCACCAACAATACAACTGAGTAAGAAGGGCTCCTTGCCAGGCTCAGGATTGCAGCAGAATTGGGAATTAAGAAGCTGATCATTCGAGGAGATTCACAGCTTGTGGTGAGACAAGTCAACAAAGATTATCAAAGCCCATTGATGGAAGCATACGTCGAGGAAGTGAGGAGACTGGAGGAGCACTTTGATGGGTTGCAAATAGAGCACGTACCCCGTGCGGAAAACAACATAGCTTATCACCTGTCAAAGTGTGCTCCACAGAAGCTTCCTATGGAACCAGGAACTTTTGTTCTCCATCTCTCTCAACCCTCCGTATCACCAGCCACAATGGCTCGAAAAAGCAGAAAAGTGGACTACGGTAAGCCTCTCCTGGTCGAGTCATCCGCTCCCGGCAGAGACCCTGCCGGAAACAACTCCTCATAGCCTGCCGGACCACCCCCTCCAGCCGGGCCTATGGACCCCGTGAACGAGGCTGGTGCTCCCGCGACAGAGGAGGTGCCGCTAGTCCTCGTTGCCGAGCCCCAGGCTCCAACTTGGGCAAGGCACATTGTTCACTTCCTCCAAACTGGAGAACTCCCTGGCGACCAAGATGAAGCTAAGAAAGTAGACCGGAGGGCTAGTATGTATCAGTTTGTCGATGACACTCTGTATAGAAGGAGGCCCAATGGTGTGAAATTGAAGTGTGTCTGTCGGGAGGATGGAAAGGAACTGCTGGCCGAGATTCACAGAGGAATGTGCGGCTCACACATTGGATCAAGGGCATTAGTTGGGAAAGCATTCCGGCAAGGATTCTATTGGCCCACAGCCCTCCAAGATGCAGTTGAGCTCGTCACGACATGTGAAGCCTGCCAATTCCATTCCAAGAGAACACACCTGCCTGCCCAAGCCCTTCAAACAATCCCTCTATCATGGCCATTGTAGGTCTGGGGGCTCGATATCCTCGGCCCCTTCCCCCGAGCAATCGGGGGCTTTGAATTCTTGTTCGTTGCCATCGACAAGTTTACAAAGTGGACGGAAGTGACTACCGTGAGAAAGGTGACTGCTCAGTCAGCTATCAAGTTCTTGAAAGAATTGGTGTGTCGTTTTGAAGTTCCAGCAAGGATCATCACTAACAACGGCATCCAGTTCACGAGCCACGCCTTCATGCAATACGTTCATGCCCTCGGATGCAAGATCTCATTTGCTTCTGTAGCACACCTCCGGAGCAATGGACAAGCTGAGAGGGCGAACGCTGAAGTGCTTCGTGGACTCAAGACAAGAACTTTTGATACGCTGCAGAAGCACGGCAGGCGGTGGATCGAGGAGCTGCCGGTAGTTCTCTGGTCCCTTAGAACGACACCTAACCGAGCTATCGGGTAGAGTCCTGACATGTCTCCAACGTATCTATAATTTTTGATTGCTCCATGCTATATTATCTACTGTTTTGGACTATATTGGGCTTTATTTTCCACTTTTATATTATTTTTGGGACTAACCTATTAACCGGAGGCCCAGCCCAGAATTGCTGTTTTTTTTGCCTATTTCAGTGTTTCGAAGAAACGGAATATCAAACGGAGTCCAAACGGAATGAAACCTTCGGGAACGTGATTTTCTCACCGAACGTGATCCAGGAGACTTGGACCTTACGCCAAGGCATCAGAGAGGCGGTCACGAGGGTGGGGGGCGCGCCCCCTGCCTCGTGGGCCCTTCGGAGCTCCACCGACGTACTTCTTCCTCCTATATATACATACGTATCCCCAAATGATCAGATACGGAGCCAAAGACCTAATTCCACCGCCACAACTTTCTGTATCCACGAGATCCCATCTTGGGGCCTGTTCCGGAGCTCCGCCGGAGAGGACCGTCATCACGGAGGGCTTCTACATCATCATAGCCTCTCCGATGAAGTGTGAGTAGTTTACCTCAGACCTTCGGGTCCATAGTTAGTAGCTAGATGGCTTCTTCTCTCTTTTTGGATCTCAATACAAAGTTCTCCCCCTCTCTTGTGGAGATCTATTCGATGTAATCTTCTTTTTGCGGTGTGTTTGTTGAGACCGATGAATTGTGGGTTTATGATCAAGTCTATCTATGAATAATATTTGAATCTTCTCTGAATTCTTTTATGTATGATTGGTTATCTTTGCAAGTCTCTTCGAATTATCCGTTTGGTTTGGCCAACTAGATTGGTAGTTCTTGCTGTCGGTGTCAAAACCGGCGGATCTCGGGTAGGGGGTCCCGAACTATGCGTCTAAGGCGGATGGTAACAGGAGGCAGGGGACACAATGTTTTACCCAGGTTCGGGCCCTCTTGATGGAGGTAAAACCCTACGTCCTGCTTGATTAATATTGATGATATGGGTAGTACAAGAGTAGATCTACCATGAGATCAGAGAGGCTAAACCCTAGAAGCTAGCATATGGTATGATTGTATGTTGCCCTACGGACTAAAACCCTCAGGTTTATATACACACCAGAGAGGTTAGGGTTACACAAGGTCGGTTACAAACGAAGAGATTTACATATCCGTATTGCCTAGCTCGCCTTCCACGCCAAGTGGAGTCTCATCCAGACACGAGACGAAGTCCTCAATCCTGTATCTTCATAGTCTAACAGTGTGGCCAATGGATATAGTCCGGCTGTCCGGAGACCCCCTTATACAGGACTCCCACAGTAGCCCCTGAACCAAGCTTTCAATGACGATGAGTCCGGCGCGCAGTAGTGTCTTCGACATTGCAAGGCAGGTTCTTCCTCCGAATACACCACAGAAGAATTTGAATATAAGGATAGTGTCTGACCCTGCAAAATAAGTCCCACATACCACCGTAGAGAGAATAATATTTCTACAAATCCAATTTGCTGACTTGTTTTGGCAACACGACATTACGTCACGGCCCGGTGTTTATTCGAACCGTTTCCTTTAACTAGCCCCGCACATAACGCGAGGCAGTTTTTTGACACGTCTTGTCAAAGCAGAGATCGTGTCCCCCTAATTACAGAATTCTCATCTATACGGTCGTGGGTAACCCAACCGTGTCTAGGACTCCTAGATTATAGGCAAGTCCCAAACGGCTACGGAGAGGACGCTTGATATTCACTCTCTTTATAACGGGACAAGGCTTTTACTTTTTCCCTCTCGTGCTCAATCGAATCCTTCCCCCGCTTTGAGTTCTAACACCCAAAGCCCTGGTCAGGTGCTTCGGACCTTCAATCATGTCCGGATCTAGCCTTCAAGGCCAGTGGATGCCCTCCTTCGTTACGAAAGAGGATATCAAGAAGTTGAGGGAGGCCAGATACCTGACCACCGAGGTTTCGCATCGGCTGCCTGCCCGAGGGCAGGTCATCCCTGCTCCTGAACCCAACGAGAACATGGTGTTCATCTCCCACTTCCTCTGAGGTCTAGGCCTCACCCTGGATCCCTTTGTTAGGGGTTTGATGTTCTATTACGGGCTAGATTTCCACGATCTAGCCCCGGAATCCTTTCTCCACATCTCGACATTCATTGTCGTGTGTGAAGCCTTCCTCCGCATTACCCCCCACTTCAGCCTGTGGCTCAAGACCTTTGACGTGAAGCCGAAGATGGTCGAGGGGCAGTATGCAGCGTGCGGAGGCGCATTAATAAGCAAGATAGCAGGAGCTCCGTGGCCCAAAGGTTCCTTTCCAGAGGTGTCCGGATTATGGCAACAGGAGTGGTTTTACATCACAGCTCCTAGAAGTGCCAAGTGGGTGGCTGCCCCTGCTTTCTGCTCGGGCCCTCCACCACAACTGATGTCATGGATTAGTAGAGGACTGAGCTGGGGTCCAGCCAAGGACATGCCTATATTGCAGAGCCGAATTCGCGGTCTCTTCGAAGGAGATTTCAGTCTGGTTACGGTGGCACAAGTCATGCTGGTTCATCGAGTCCAGCCTTGCAAACGTCGGCCCCTCCGCATGTGGGAGTTCAACCCAGAAGGGCTGCATACTATTCAAAATTTCCTCGGCCTGACGCATGAGGAGATGTACAAATCATTCTTCGGACCCCAAATAGAGTGTCCAGATACTACCAAGGACATGGGCCTGAGCAGCAACCGTACCGCCGACCAAGTAAGTAATCCTTTAGCCGAATACACCGCCTTTTATTTACCATGACGTCATTCTGAGAAATCGCTCTTTGACCAGGATTGGCTAACAAAGGCGAAGATGATTCGGTGTTCGCCCCCCCTTTGAGGGTTTGGAGAATCCGGCACTGGAAAAGATGCTCGAGCTAGCACCTTGCCCGGAGCCCTCAAAGGAAGATAAGGGGGGGGGATAATGAGGTCGAAAGCGGGTCCCCATCGCTACCAATTCCAACCGAGGGAATGAGCACCTCCGTGAAGGAGGATAACCAAGGAGAAGAATCTGAACTTCTCTCGCTTCGGGGAAGGAAGAGGACTGCCTCTGAAGATCCAGAAACCGAGGCTCCCAAACGGGAGAAGAAGTCTCCACTAGAGGGTCCGGCCTTGGAGGGTGCTTTTGCCGCAGAAAGTCCGTGTGAGGATCAGCCCTCCAACGAGCTGTAAGTAATCAGAAAGTACTTTAATAGTGGAGATATACTACCTTACCTCTGAGGAAAATAACCGAAGCGTTTATCTTGCAGTTCGGATCTTAGCCCTTCTCAGCAGAGCTCCTCTTCAGGGGATCTTCTTCCGGAGATGATGGAGAGCGAAACGCCTCCCCCGGACTCCCCCGCTCAAGAAGTGGACGACCTTGAAGTGTCGTCACGGAGGGCCTCTCCGGATCCGGTGAGGCCATAAGATAATCCTATAGTCACCCGAAGTCCCCAGCGTCCGGCTCTTAAAGAGAGCAAACAAAAGAGTCCGGCACCGTCTGGTATGCGGTCGGACGTACTGAGGGAGCTGTTGGAGCGAGCGGCCATCTCAAAAGAACACCGTACGTTGATGGGTACAGTGATGGAAATAATTTCGTCCGCCGAAAGCGGATTGCATGGAGCCTTTATGATTCTACTATCGGGCTTTGAGGTACGTGAAACGATATACTTTTTGATAGTACCACACATTTTAGGTGTGCCCTGTGTAGATAGTAGCCCCTGAGACTGTGGTTGTCATCGAGAACGGTGGCAAACTGAAAGTGCAACTATCCCTAGGTGGTTTTGGTAATTCATAACAACATATAGCTCATTGAGCTAATGTTATTTCAAGATGATTGTTTCAGGAAAGCTCAATGATTGGCATGGCATGGATGTGAAAGTGGAACCCTCAAAATGCTAAGGACAAAGAATTGGCTCAAGCTCAAAAGTTCAAGACTCTTCATTTTATATTTTAGTGATCCAAGATCACATTGAGTCTTTAGGAAAAGCCAATACTATCAAGGAGGGATGAGGTGTTGCTTAATGAGCCTCTTTCTTTATGTGCTTAATGATATGCTCCAAAATCCTCCGCTACTTTCCCATATCCACAAATGACCTAAACCCTAAGCCAAACTCGGTCATACCGATTCTTTCAATCCGGCGCCACCGAGTTTCACTTGTCATTTGCCACTGCCAAACCCTAGCAATTCGGTCCTACCGATAAGGATCTCGGTGTCATCGAGATGGGATTGCAAACTCTCTCTTTCCCTTTCGTAACTTTTTGGTCTTACCGAAAGAGCGAATCGGTCCCACCGAGATTGCAATGTAAACTCTATGTTTCCTTCTTGTAACTTTTCGGTCTCACCGAAAGAGCGAGTCGGTCCCACCGAGTTTGCCTGACCAACTCTTTGGTTAGCTTATTGCCAAACTTGGTCTCACCGATTTTGTGCAATCGGTCTCACCGAGATTACGTTATGCCCAAACCCTAACCGAATCGGTCCTACCGAGTTGCGTGTCAGTCCCACCGAAATTCCTAACGGTCACTAGGTTTACTATTTCGGTCCGACCGAGTTTTCTGATTCGGTCCCACCGAGATTGGTAAATTGTGTGTAACGGTTGGATTTTGTGTGGAGGCTATAAATACCCCTCCACCTCCTCTTCACTCGTGGAGAGAGCCATCAGAACACATACACCATTCCAACTCATATGTTCTGAGAGAGAACCACCTACTCATGTGTTGAGACCAAGATATTCCATTCCAACCATATGAATCTTGATCTCTAGCCTTCCCCAAGTTGCTTTCCACTCAAATCTTCTTTCTACCAGATCCAAATCCTATGAGAGAGAGTTGAGTGTTGGGGAGACTATCATTTGAAGCACAAGAGCAAGGAGTTCATCATCAACACACCATTTGTTACTTCTTGGAGAGTGGTGTCTCCTAGATTGGCTAGCTGTCACTTGGGAGCCTCCGACAAGATTGTGGAGTTGAACCAAGGAGTTTGTAAGGGCAAGGAGATCGCCTACTTCATGAAGATCTACCGCTAGTGAGGCAAGTCCTTCGTGGGCGATGGCCATGGTGGGATAGACAAGGTTGCTTCTTCGTGGACCCTTCGTGGGTGGAGCCCTCCATGGACTCGCGCAACCGTTACCCTTCGTGGGTTGAAGTCTCCATCAACGTGGATGTAGGATAGCACCACCTATCCGAACCACGGGAAAAACATCCGTGTCTCCAATTGCGTTTGAATCCTCAAAACCCTTCCCTTTATATTCTTGCAAGTTGCATGCTTTACTTTCCGCTGCCAATATACTCTTTGCATGCTTGCTTGAATTGTGTGATGATTGCTTGACTTGCCCTAAGATAGGTAAAATCTGCCAAGAACTAAAATTGGGAAAAGGTTAAGTTTTTATTTGGTCAAGTAGTCTAATCACCCCCCCTCTAGACATACTTCCGATCCTACAAGTGGTATCAGAGCTTTGGTCTCCATTTGCCTTGATCTCCATAGCTTTTGGTGGTCATAGCCTTGGTTTCACAACCTAGGAGATTATGGCGTCTAGCGAGGGAAATTATCACCGTAGAGGTCCTTACTTTGATGGTACTAATTTTGCTAGTTGGAAGCATAAAATGAAAATGCATATTCTTGGACATAACCCAGCCGTATGGGCTATTGTTTGTGTTGGTTTGCAAGGTGAGTTCTTTGATGGGAGGGAACCAAACCGTGAAGCTACCGCAGATGAGTTGAAGATGTTGCAATACAATGCTCAAGCTTGTGACATTCTCTTCAACGGAGTGTGCCCCGAAGAATTCAACAAAATCAACCGTCTTGAGAATGCAAAGGAAATTTGGGACACTTTGATTGATATGCACGAAGGTACCGACTCCGTCAAGGAATCCAAGCTGGATGTGCTCCAAAGTCAACTTGACAAGTTCAAGATGAAGGATGGTGAAGGTGTCGCCGAAATGTACTCTAAGCTTGCTCTCATCACAAATGAGATTGCCGGCTTAGGAAGTGAAGAGATGACCGATAGATTCATCATCAAGAAGATCCTAAGAGCCTTGGATGGGAAATATGATACCGTGTGCACATTGATTCAAATGATGCCCAATTACAAAGATCTCAAACCAACGGAAGTGATTGGAAGGATTGTTGCTCATGAGATGTCACTCAAGGATAAAGAGGAACTTCACAACAAATCAAGTGGTGCCTACAAAGCCTCATGTGAAGTCCCCACATCATCAAGTGAGAAACAAAACTTCAATGAAGAATTGAGCTTAATGGTGAAGAACTTCAACAAGTTCTACAAGAGTAGAAGCAAAGATAGAAGCTTCAAGTCAAGGTCCTACAATAACAAAAGATCTTCTAGTCGAGAGCGAAACTGCTATAATTGTGGAAGACCCGGACACTATTCCAATGAGTGTACCTACAAGAGAAGAGAAGATTCTCCAAAAAGAAGAAGCAAAGAATCACCACCAAGAGAGAGAAGGAGTAGAGATGATCGTTATGAACGGAGATACTCACGGAGAAGCAAGGATTCGGAAAGGAAGGAAAAATCATCAAGGAGCTACACAAAACGAAGACATCAAGCTCATGTTGGTGAATGGGTATCCGTCTCCGACTCCGATAGCCACTCCGAGAGAAGTTATCACTCCGACTCCGAAGATACTCAAGATGAAGGTGTTTCTGGTCTATCACTTGTGTCAACCAACTCCTACGACATATTTGACTCACCAAATGAAGGAATTGGAAGATGCTTCATGGCCAAAGGTCCTAAGGTAACACACCCCGAGTATGTTGATTTCAATAGTGATGAAGATGACTTGTTAGGTGATGATGACTTGCTTGTTGACAACTCTAGTGATGAGTACTATGATGAAACATCAATTAATCACGCTAATCAAAATAAAACGAATGACAATGATAAGGAGAAGATTGAGGCTCTAACTAAAGAACTAAACACTCTTAAGTTAGCTCATGAAACTATCATCGAAGATCATCGAGAACTTTTAAGAGCTCATGAGAAATTACGCTTTGAAAAGCTCAATATTGAGCAAGAGCATGAGTTCTTAAAAGCAATCAATGATGATCTCCGCAAGAAAAGTTCTTCTTACATTGCCAAGCGTTTACTATTATCCACTTACATGCCTCAAGTCAAGTCTAGTAACAAGAACAAGAAAGATTCTTCCTCTAGTAGTAACAATGATCATGCTAAATCCAATATTGTTGCTTCTAGTAGTTCTCTTGATTCCACTAATGATTCTCTTAGCCAAGTTACACTTGAGCAATAAAATAGCTTATTGAAGGGGATTATAGAGAAAGGAGTGTACAAAAGCCTTGCCGGGAGTAAGCAATTCGAGGAAATTGTGCGCAAGCAAGGAATGCATCGGAAGAATCAAGGTGTTGGTTTTGAACGAAAGTTCAATGCCAATGGAGTTGAGTGGGAAGAAGATCAATACCCCAAGACAAAGTTTCTTCCTCAACAAGAGAAGTATGACACCTCTTTCAAGGGGATACAAGCTCAAGATGATCTTCCACCACAAGACTACAAGCAAAAAGGCAAGGACAAGCTTCAAAAGGAGATTGATGCATTTGAAGAAGCTCCTAAGACCTTAGTCAAGTGGATTCCCAAGACCACGTCAAGTTCCACTTCATCAAGTACGACTACAACTCCAAGGATTCCCATCATGATGGTGTGGATCCAAAAGAAAAAGAACTAGAGAGTTCTTGAGGGTGACTCCACCAACATATTTCACTCTCATCATTTTGACAAGAACAAGTGCAATCAACTTCCACATCATGCACTAGTTCAAGGAGTCACAAACCCTCTTGTTGGTAAGACAAGGGACAAGGTAACCAAAAGTTTTCATGGACATCATCTTGTGTATGCATCACTCTATGTCTATGGATATCCTTGTTTGTTCCTTGTGGGACTAACCCATGTAGGTATTGAAAGTGCAATTCACTCAAATGGATAGCTCCAAGTGATCTACATCAACATTGAGCATCCACATCTTCAACATCTACATGAAGTCATCATCGACAAAACCCAAGGTTAGTTCATCCCTCTTAGGGGGGATATCACATCTAGGGGGAGCTTTACTCTAAGACTTGAGCTAAAGCAACTCTAAAGATGTGAATACAACAATGCTTTATGTAAAAGTGGTAACCCCACTTGAGCTTAAACGATGAGTATGACCTACGATCAAGTGTTCTCACTTGACTCCGAAGTCAATATACTCATATATAGATGACCTAGTCATCGCAAATTGCTTGATACATGCTAGAATTGGTTGTGCATGCTTTGCCACATATTTCATTTGCCATCTTATTGTGTGAGCATGTTGGTTGCATATTTTACTCATTCGAGGACATCCACTTGTTGTTTTGATTGTTTGGCTTTATCTTCTTTTGCCAAGTGGATGGACAAGAATGCCTAAGAACCTCCTCTAGCTATCTATGCTTTTCTCGTCTCAAACTCTATTCATGCTGCATCACAAAACTTGATCAAGTCAGATTTGAACCACTCTGTGTGAGGAGCGCTCGGAGTCCCCGATTCGTCATAGACTTAAACTTCCAAAACCTCTTTGTGATTCTCGGTCTGACCGATACCATATTTTCGGTCCTACCGAGATCATTAAGTTGATCTAGGTTTTCGATCTCGGTGCAACCGATTTGAACCACTCGGTCACACTGAGTTGCAATAACTGTATACAGTTTTGCATCTCGGTGCCACCGAGTTGTTCCACTCGGTCACACCGACAGGGTCGGGCTATATATATAGTGACGGGCAGAATTTTGGAAATTTCTCCGAAACCTCTTCGCCCGCGCATAGCTCGCTCTGCCTCCTGGGTCTCTGGATCGTCCTCCTCGCCGCCAGCAGCCTCCAGTCGCTGGTCTCCGTCGCCGTCAATGGAATTCTGCCCCGCCGTTGCCGCCGTAGCGAGTCTCCGCCGAACTAGGGTATGGACTCGATCTTTGTGCTATTCTCCAATCCGATTCCTAGCACATTGTGATCATCATGATTCTTGCCACGTTTGATAAAATCCTATCTAGTCAATGAACTCGTAGATTAGGTTTAATTCGAAAATTTTAGGGTTAGGTTTCCGCCGAAACCATCTCGGACCCACCGAGTTGAAAAACTCGGTCCCACCGATTTGGCTTATGCCATTGCACAAGTAAAACTCGGTCTGACCGAGAATTACTTATCGGTGTGACCGATTTTGGAACTCTGTGAAACCCTAGCAGTCTCGGTGCCACCGAACTGTGACTCGGTCTGACCGAGTTCACTAGTTCTGGTGCCAAAACTGTTTCGGTGTCACCGAGTTTGAAAATCGGTAGATCCAAGATGATTTCAGTGGGAAACTAAAACTAAGTTTTTGAATTATTCTTTTTCAAAAATCTCTGCATTTTGTGATGCTCATCCACTCTATCTCATCTATAATCTATTCACAGGGTGAGCAGTTAGAGTTTGCATCATGTCAGACCAGAGTGACAGCCAGAACTTGTCAGAGCAGCAAGTGCAGTTGAGTGAGGGCACTAGCCCCTCAAGTTCCTCAGATGATGGCAGCAGAAGCACCCCCAGCAATCTGCCTAAAGCTGCCACACGTCAGAGAAGGAAGAGAACCTCAGATTCTGAAAATGAGGATTATGTGGCAGAGGAGGAAGCCACCTCCAAGAGAGTTAAGCCAGCAGCAGTTACAAAGCCAGGGTTGAAGTTCAAAAGGCCAGCAGGCAGGCAGCCCATGTCTAAGGTTAGAGCTTCAACTGAGAAGCCTGCACCCACAGAGCCAGTTGCTGCTGAAGGCAAAAAGAGGAAGGAAAGGGTTAAGAAGACTATAGCCAGAGTGCTTGGCAAGGCCTCCATCATGGTAGATGAGGAGGAAGAAGAAGAGGTTGCTGCACTAGCACCCAAGGCACCCAAGCTAATGGGTGATGCCATAAAATCAGGGGGAGCTGCTTCCAAGGCCAAGTCAGCTCCAAAGCCAAAGCCAAAGAGAAACACAAGAAGCATTCCAGCCACTGAAAAGAACAAGGCCCCAGTGCCTGAAGCTGCAGAGGAAGAGGAAGAGAATGTCCTTAGAAAGCTCAAGCCCAAGATCCCAGACCACAACGATGCTCATCCTATGGCTGAGGATATGAAGCTCAGGAGAGATTCAGGGCTGAGGAAGTGGAGAGAAGCAGATCCGTATGCTTCTAGGAGAAGGACTGCAGTGGACTACAGATTTCACACCAAGGAGCAGCAGGATTTCTATGAGACAGTTTTGCTTGACAAGAAGCCAATAGTATGCGATATGAGATGGGTCGATTGGCAGTATATCAAGGACAATGAAGAGTACTTCCCTGGAGTGCAGGATAGCTTTAAGGCATGTGGAGTAGAGGACTTTGTTGGGCAGAAGCTCACAAAGTGGAACGAGGAACTCATAATGCAGTTCTACTCCACAACCCATTTTTATCCAGATGGTAGGATAACTTGGATGTTAGAGGGTACGAGGTACCAGTCCACAGTTGCTGAATGGGCTCAGCTGATCAACGCCCCAGAAGAGCAGGATGATGACTTGGACATTTATGCCAAGAAAAAGATGAACCACAACTCTATGTCCAACATGTACAAGGAGAATCCGAATGAAGCACTTGACACGTTCAAATTTGGCTCAGTGCACTATCTTCTGTCAGGACTGCCCACTATCAATTGGATACTGAGGCACACCCTATTGCCCAAGTCTGGAGATCACAAGATGATCAGAGGTCACGCAATCAATTTGCTTCATGTCTTTGACGTGCCTCAAAAATTCAAAGTCATGAGCCTCATAGTGGAAACAATCAAAAGGACTGCAGCAGATCAGAAGAGGAGTTGTGGGTATGCCCCACAGATTCAGGAGCTCATCAACTCAAAGATGGGCACGGGCATATACCTCTTGGATAAGGAACACCTGCCCATCCGTCCAGATTTTGAAGATAACCAAGTGGTCATGACTGAGAATGAGCCATCATCTGCCCAAGCACAAGCCAAGAAGGAGAAGGCGAAAGAAGGAGAAAGCTGCCAGGATGCCTACTCAAGAGGAGGCATCTGAATATTTTCTGAAAACCAAACAAGAGCAGCTTGGTTACCTGATTGCGTCCACCCTGCGGATTGAGCAAGGACTAGCCACCCTAACTCAGAACCAGGCAAGCTTAGAGAGGATCATGGAACAGAGGTTCTATGATTTGGACATCAAGGTGACAGAGATACAAACTGCCGTGGAGCAGCTCCAGGATGACATGAATGAGAGGAGAGGCAGGACTACGACTGATGCTTTTGCTAGGGTGCCACGAGGTCCGAGGTCGTATGCAATGCGAGTTGCTGACACCAGAGCTACCATGTCTGCGCCAGCCACAGCCTCAGTTCCACCAGCTCCAGCATCCACTTCAGTCTCAACTCCGACCACGTCTACCGAAGGCTTCGTCCTTGGAGTGCTCCAGACTCCACCACCACCTGAAGATCAAGCCTGAGCGTCGACTTAGCACTATGCATTTTCTAGGAACTTTTTGGTAACTTGTTGCCAAAGGGGGAGAAAATGTATAGATCATAGGCTTCGAGAGAGAGTGTTGCTTTTATTCTCTCTTGTTTTATTTGGTGGTTTTTCGAACTTTATTTTCTTTTGTGTGAGATACAATGCCCTTATCTGTGTGAGACATCGATGATCATGTGTTTGATCATAAGCTACACTTAATGTTTGCTTAATGCTATTATTATTCTATCTATCTTATGTGATCACTCACTATTCTTGGTGATGAGTGCATGTATTTCAATCTTATCATTTTTTTAAGCGCTCCACCAAGATGTATGTGACATGGAAGAGTAACCCATGACTCTAACTCCTTGTGCATTTGCAGTCCAAAGCTAATTTTAAATATGCACAAATTTAGGGGGAGCTCTTATTTGTCACATACTTCTCAAGCGACAATATATTTCATGCTTATTATCATTTGTCGAAGCTTTGATCTATATGTTGTCATCAATTACCAAAAAGGGGGAGATTGAAAGTGCAACTATCCCTAGGTGGTTTTGGTAATTCATAACAACATATAGCTCATTGAGCTAATGCTATTCCAAGATGATTATTTCAGGAAAGCTCAATGATTGGCATGGCATGGATGTGAAAGTGGAACCCTCAAAATGCTAAGGACAAAGGATTGGCTCAAGCTCAAAAGCTCAAGACTCTTCATTTTATATTTTAGTGATCCAAGATCACATTGAGTCTTTAGGAAAAGCCAATACTATCAAGGAGGGATGAGGTGTTGCTTAATGAGCCTCTTGCTTTATGTGCTTAATGATATGCTCCAAAATCCTCAGCTACTTTCCCATATCCACAAATGACCTAAACCCTAAGCCAAACTCGGTCATACCGATTCTTTCAATCCGGCGCCACCGAGTTTCACTTGTCATTTGCCACTGCCAAACCCTAGCAATTCGGTCCTACCGATAAGGATCTCGGTCTCACCGAGATGGGATTGCAAACTCTCTCTTTCCCTTTCGTAACTTTTCGGTCTCACCGAAAGAGCGAATCGGTCCCACCGAGATTGCAATGTAAACTCTATGTTTCCTTCTTGTAACTTTTCGGTCTCACCGAAAGAGCGAGTCGGTCCCACCGAGTTTGCCTGACCAACTCTCTGGTTAGCTTATTGCCAAACTCGGTCTCACCGAGTTTGTGCAATCGGTCTCACCGAGATTACATTATGCCCAAACCCTAACCGAATCGGTCCTACCGAGTTGCATGTCAGTCCCACCGAAATTCCTAATGGTCACTAGGTTTACTATTTTGGTCCGATCGAGTTTTCTGATTCGGTCCCACCAAGATTGGTAAATTGTGTGTAACGGTTGGATTTTGTGTGGAGGCTATAAATACCCCTCCACCTCCTCTTCACTCGTGGAGAGAGCCATCAGAACACATACACCATTCCAACTCATATGTTCTGAGAGAGAACCACCTACTCATGTGTTGAGACCAAGATATTCCATTCCAACCATATGAATCTTGATCTCTAGCCTTCGCCAAGTTGCTTTCCACTCAAATCTTCTTTCCACCAGATCCAAATCCTATGAGAGAGAGTTGAGTGTTGGGGAGACTATCATTTGAAGCACAAGAGCAAGGAGTTCATCATCAACACACCATTTGTTACTTCTTGGAGAGTGGTGTCTCCTAGATTGGCTAGCTGTCACTTGGGAGCCTCCGACAAGATTGTGGAGTTGAACCAAGGAGTTTGTAAGGGCAAGAAGATCGCCTACTTCGTGAAGATCTACCGCTAGTGAGGCAAGTCCTTTGTGGGCAATGGCCGTGGTGGGATAGACAAGGTTGCTTCTTCGTGGACCCTTCGTGGGTGGAGCCCTCCGTGGACTCGCGCAACCGTTACCCTTCGTGGGTTGAAGTCTCCATCAACGTGGATGTAGGATAGCACCACCTATCCGAACCACGGGAAAAACATCCGTGTCTCCAATTGCATTTGAATCCTCAAAACCCTTACCTTTATATTCTTGCAAGTTGTATGCTTTACTTTCCGCTGCCAATATACTCTTTGCATGCTTGCTTGAATTGTGTGATGATTGCTTGACTTGCCCTAAGATAGGTAAAATCTGCCAAGAACTAAAATTGGGAAAAGGTTAAGTTTTTATTTGGTCAAGTAGTCTAATCACCCCCCTCTAGACATACTTCCAATCCTACACAAACAGAGGATCGTAGTCCCAGGTAATAATCATACCGCTTTATGTGCAGGTGATGGGAGCTTCGGTGGCTGGCCGGACTAATGAGTTTGCCGAACTAAAGCGGCAACTGGATGCGGCAGATGCTGACATCGAGCTTGTTAACAAGCGGCTTGACGAGGCACAGGGTAAGTAATGTTTCTCCGGTCAACGTCACATAGTAAGAGCAGCATGATGCCAGTATCTTTAATATGTTGTGACTGCAGACGGAGCTGCCATCGTGGAGACCCTTCGGGCGAAACTTGCCCGAGCCAAGGAACAAGCAAGAGTTAGTAATGCGGCTGCTTTGAAGGCGGCCGAAGAGTTAAGAGTCGAGAAGGCCGCGCATTGCGAAAGCAAAGAGAAGATGGCCAAGATGGCCGTAGAATTAAAATACACTACCGACCGTTGCCAGTTCCTTGAAAAAGAGAATCGAGTGAAGGCAGCGGACCTTGAAAAGGCCATGATGGTGACCAAAGACACTCGCTCTGCTATGAGGGCGAAGAAGGAGGAGCTGCGCGAAGCCGGGGATATTGCGACTGGGAAGCCCTTTCTGCTGCAGAGGAAGTTTGGAGATCCGCGGTATGCCCCTCTGGATCGGCTGTGGAGTTCGGCAGACGCATATATGGACTTGGCGGCAAGCGTTGTCGATGCTGTCGAATACTTCCGAGATCAGACAGATCGTGAAGTGGACAAGCTGTTCTGGTCGCAATTTAACGTTCCAGAGCATCTGCTTCCCTTGACTGACCAGCTAGCTGAATGGGCCGAACTTAATAGGTTGTCCGGACTTGCCATGAGGTCCGTCGTAGATCATTTGTGGCCGGAGAAGCCGAAGCCGAATAGCTATTTCAGCTTAGTGCAGTAGTTCCTTGGTGTGGTGTCGCGCATCAATGCGATGAAGTGGTCGGCGTGCATAGAAGTCTCGCGGATGGCCTTTGCTTGTGTCAAGGCATACTGGGCGGAGATGGATGCTACCACTGTTGCGGCGCAAGGTTCGGCCATAGGCCGAGTAGCTGCCGAGCACTATTTTGAAGAGGTTCTTGAGGGTGCTCATTTGGTAGAGTCCCAGTGCTCGAAGAGTATTATGTTTGAGTGACATGTATTCCCATTGTAAGCACAATGTTTTTATGAAATGTAGTAAGGCCGTATTTATACTTTTGCCAGAAAGTAATATGATGCCTCCTGTGCGGCCATTTATGTATATATGTATATAACCTGAAAGATTGCAGTCGTCGGCTTCAACCCCCACGCATATAATGCGGAGGTGTTCGTAGAAAACGCATGTTCACACTTAATCCAACGTCTTGGTCCTATTAAGGAGGTGATAGCGCAGCGAACGAGGCAACCGGACTATGATGCTTTAACACTTTCACTTAGTCATAGGAGTTTGACGGTGGGGCTACTATATTGCCCTTGGTGGCTCCGCACTCTCCCAAACTCGGGGTGCGTATATGCCTGGCCGGGAAATGGCCCTTCGTTAAAGCGGAGGAATTCTAACATTCCGGTAAGTCATCGAGTGGTTGACCAGTCTCGCGCTATATCATGACAGTCAGTTTTCGGCTTTCTCTACTGAGGTGCTCGTCCGGACGAACCAGGGCACAATCGCAGTAGTTCTCCTGGTGCTGCCTTAGCCGATAGAATGGAACGTAAGGCACCAAAACATAGGAGCCGGGCAAACCCAACATTTGACCAAAGACATGATTCGGAGCTGATGCATATAAGGCCAAACTCGCGACGCCGAACACTCCCTAAGGTATTCGGTCTTTATGGTATAAACCGGGCCTAAATAGTGCCCTTTGTAAGAAGCCCCTTGTGTCCAGGTACGGGCGTTTATTCTGACGTGGCCACATGCCAAGACGTCAGCATCCTTCTCAATTATATTGAGAATCCGAGGGATGTGTATCAACAAGAGACAGTAAAAAAGGTTTACGTAGGGTCTTAATCTAAAAAGAATCCTTGGAGCGGGTCCCTGCTGCATGTCTGCGCCTGTGTCTCCATTGTGCCGTATCCTGGACGGGTGTAGCATGATGGTCATCTGTAAAAGAGAGGAACTTAGGTGAAAAGTTGTCGTGCAAAAAAGGTAGTTTTTAAAGAAACCATGTATAATTAAAGATAAGTAAAAATTGCCACTTGTCTGCGCGCGTTGAGCCCCTTGTATTTGTAATAGGGGTGTGGCCATCAATCCGGTATGAATTACATATAGCTGCGCCGGACTCGTCTAACCGTGTCCGTGGTCTTGACGACCTATCAAATGCTTTAGTTGGTGAGGCCGTTTTTAGTGTGCGGCTGCCAAGGCAGTCGCACTCTCTTCGGCGCGCAAATATCGCTCAATATTTCCATGCATTGCAATGATGCCACATGGACCGGGCATCTTGAGCGTGCGTAATGCGGTATTGCATTAAAGCGAGCAAAAGCTTCGCGTCCAAGTAGTGCTTGATAGCCACTTTGGAACAGAGCAATGTGGAAGGTTAAATGTTTGATACGGAAGTTATCGGGGAAGCCGAATATAACCTCTAGTAGTAGGGAGCCCATGCAGTGAGCCCCTGGGCCTGGCGTTACTCCTTTAAAGGTAGTGTTGCTATGGCACATTTTCGTTGGATCTATCCCCATTTTGGCGGATTGTATCCTGGTATATCAGGTTTAAACTGCTGCCACCGTCCATCAGGACTCGTGTAAAGTGGTATCCGTCAATTATTGGGTCTAATACCAGGGTAGCCCATCCTGCACGCCGGATACTTGCTGAGTAATCACGATGGTCGAAAGTGATCGGTTGAGATGACCAGTGGCAGGACTCCGCGGTGATAGGTCCTTGGGCATATTTTTCTGGGAGTGTCGCTTTGTTTCTACCCTTGATCACGTGTAACACGTTGACTGTTTTGACTTATGGTGGAAACTTCTTTTGTTCCCCGGTGTCTTGCTTGGGAGGCTCATCCTCGTCTTCGCTTGGTGTATCCTCCCCCTTGTGTACGGCGTTGAGCTTGCTGGACTGCTTAAAGACCCAACATTTTCTGTGGGTATGATTAGCAGGCTTACCGGGGGTGCTATGGATCTGACATACTTGGTCCAAAATTTTGTTTAGGCTGGATAGTTCGTCTCTGGCGCCTTTAGAGGGCTGCTTTTGCTGACTTTTCCGAGAGCTTCTAAATCCGGCATTTACTGCCATGCTCTTCGTGCTGTCTTCTTTATTCCGACGTTTGTTATTGCGCCGTGATTTCCTGTTTCCATCTCTAACTTCGGATGTACTTGGGTCGCTGATGCTGCATCTGGCTAGCCAGCTATCCTCACCTGCGTAAAAGCGGGTCATGAGGCTTGTTAATGCTGCCATTGTTCTCGGTTTTTCTTGGCCGAGGTGTCTGGCAAGCCATTCGTCACGGATGCTATGCTTAAAAGCTGCCAAGGCTTCGACGTCCGGACAGTCGACTATTTGGTTCTTTTTAGTAAGAAACCTGTTCCAAAGTTTTCGGGCTGACTCTCTGGGCTGTTGAGTTATATGACTCAAATCGTCCGCGTCCGGAGGTCAGATGTAAGTCCCCTGAAAATTTGCCCGAAAAGCATCTTCGAGCTCTTCCCAGCTTCCAATGGAACTTTCGGGGAGGCTCTTAAGCCAGTGCCAAGCTGGCCCTTTGAGTTTGACGGGTAAATACTTAATGGCGTGGAGGTCATCTCCTCGAGCCATATGGATATGGAGGATATAATCCTCAATCCAGACACCAGGGTCTGTTGTTCCGTCGTATGCCTCTATATTTACGGGTTTGAATCCCTCTGGAAATTTAGGATCCAGCACCTCATCGGTGGAACATAGGGGGTGTGCGGCACCCCTGTATCCGGGTGTACCGCGTTCTTCGGATATTTGTTGTGTTGCGTTGTGTGCTGGAGCGCGCTTACGTGGTCCATAGATGGATCTGGTTGTGTTGTCCTTTTGATGCGAGTCCTTGCGTGGATCGCGTATTGGCTTATGCGCGGCGTTGTTTGCCGCTCTATGTTGGCCGTGAGGTCGCCTATTCGGCCAGATGGATGTTTTGATTTTTGGTTGTGGGGGATCTAAGGCCTCCTCATCGAATTCAGGTAGCAACTTCCGCTTCGGGTAGCTCTTGGTGGGGCGATTACCGCCGTACTTTGCTGCTGTGTTGAGTACTTTGCTCCATCTGATTTGGAGTGTGTCTTGCGCAACTTTGAGCCTTTGCTTCTGATTTTTTAGACTCCTTGCGGTGGCAATGAGCCTTTGATGGGCATTCTGTTGCTCCGAGTGTCCGTCCGGTGTGACGTCATCTGGACAGAGTCGGGTTGTTCGGCTTGATTCTCCGTGTTGCTGTGGTCCGGCAATGGTTCCCCCCGCTCTAACGCTGGGTCTGTATGATCGTTGTTTCTGCCGAGGCAGGATTTGGGGCGGCGCTTACGCCGCCATTTTGACTGCTGCTCAAGGGAACAACCCTTTGTTGCGTCCTTCCGTTCCTCGTCATCGTTTTCCTTTGGTGTGTCCACCATGTATACGTCATGTGGTGAAGTGGGCGTCCAGTGCCCTAGGGGCAGTGGTTCCTGTTCGTCTCCTGCATCGTCGTTCATACCGTCGATGTATTCAGAGTCGGAGTCAAGCATGTCGGTTAAGTCATCGACAATGGCTATTAAGTGGGTGGTGGGTGGGCGGCGAATTTCTTCGTCATCCGCATCCCAATCCTGCCGGGCATAGTTCGGCCAGGATTCTCCTGACAAGGAGAGAGACTTTAAAGACTTAAGTATATCGCCCAAGGGCGAGTGTTGAAAGACATCCGCGGAGGTAAACTCCATGATTGGCGCCCAACCGGATTCGATCGCAACGGGCGCAGGCGGTTCGAAGTCAGTGGCCGGAGAAGTATCCAGCAGTTCAACAACCCGGCTCTCGTGCAAGGTAAAGTTGATGTTCGGCTCGATCGCCTGTCACACCCTAGCTAGTCCATGCATTAGAGTGTGCATCATGTTTACTTTCATCAGAAACTTGAAATGGGGAAGGCAGAACCCCCAGCACCCCCCCTGAAATCAACTAGGGTTTACTAAAAATAATTTCAATGAACCTGAAATGCCCTTCTAAAATGTTCACCCTCTTTGCCTTGGGTTAGAACCTCCGGGAAAATAGGTGCACATTTTCCTAGGTCAACAGAAGGTCATTGATTTAAATCATAAATATTTGAATTTGGGCATTTAAATGCTATAAAATAATTCAAATGCTCAAATAATTCTGGAAATAAATGTTGCTATTAGGAATAATTCCAACAAAGCCCACAATTATTTTCAGGATTTTAGAAAGTGCCTAGGTATTTTAAATAAAGCCCTAAAGCTACAGAAAAATAGAAAAGGAAAACAAAAACCAAAAAAGGGAGAAAGAAGCCACTTGGGCCTTACCTGGCTTGGCCCAGCCGACTGGCCAGCGCCAGTCACCCCCTACCTCACGCCAGGAGGCAGCGGCGCGTGCTCGCCGCGCGCCGGCCACGCGCCGGCCACCTCCTGCTTCTGCCGACGCTGGGAGGCACCCAGAGACACCACGAGACCCCCTCGACCCTCTCTCACTCTCCCCCTCGTCTCCCTCATCCTCTCCCGCGATGGCCGAGCGCGCCCCTCGCCGCCGATCGCCGTAGTCGCCGCTAGAGACCTCCCCTCGCCCCTCCGACGAGTCCATCAGCTTCGCCTCGACTCCCTCGTCCTCCCCACCGAGCCACGCTTCGCCGGAAGCCCTGCAATGCCGCCTTTGCCCTCGTCTTCAACCTCGGGCATCCGAGATTGCCGGCGATCTCACTTCTTCTCCAGCCCGTCCCCGAGCCTGCTGAGACCACCGCTGCACTCCCCATGAGCCTCTCCTTCGATCCCCACCTTCCCCTTGCTTGTTTGCGCCCTATAGCTCCGATTTCCACCGCGGCCGAAGCTCGCCGGCGCCGTGCCTCATCGCCGTCGTGGCCAGGGCCACCGTGGCTTGAAGCCAGGCACACCATCGTGCTCAGCGCAGTCCCAGGAGCCTAACGCACCACTCCCCGTGCATCGCCGTGCCCCGTAGCATCGGATTCAACCACACCCGAACTCCGGCGACGTTTCCGGCCACCCCGAGCCCAACCACCACCACCAAACGCCGCGGTTCGTCCCCAGCTACCCGTAGCTGCTCTCCGCGCATCATTTGGTGCCCTGTGGGCGATTTCCGCAGCGCGCCACCGCGTCTGGCCTCGCCGGCGGCTAAACGCCGGCAGGCTTTGACCCGCTGACCGGCGAGGTTGATCTGCTGACGTGGGTTGACCTCCCCCTCTCTCTCACCGACATGCGGGCCCCGCCCGACTAATTACCCTGTTAGTGCTAACTAAACAGATTAGTTTAATTAGTATAGTCACTGACTAGTGGGCCCTGCTAGTTAATTAGGCTAACTAAACGTAGTTAGTGCACAGAGACACTGACCAGTGGGCCCCACCAGTCAGGTTTGACCTGGCTGGCGCCTTTGACCTGCTGACGTCACCCTGACGCATTGCTGATGTAGTAATTGTTTTTCTGGAATTATTTTTATTCAGGAAATTCCAGAAAATAGTTCAAACTTCAAAAATTTATAGAAATTCAACCATAGCTCCAAATGAGATAAATTATATATGAAAAATTATCAGAAAAATTCAATCTATCCATCTGTAATGGTTTCATGCATGAAAAAACAAGTTTACCTTGCTGTTTAAGCAGAATAAGGTAATGCACTATAAATGCCATGTTTAATGAGCTAATATTTGAATATTTGATTCAAATGAGTTCATCCCCTTCTATTCTAGCTTGCATCAGGCCAAGACACAATCATATTGCCATGTCATAGCATGCATCATATTGTTGCATATCGTCATGTGTTGATTGTGTTCCGATGTGTTCTTCGTGGTAGGTTCTGCCTCCGAGGATATTCACGAGTATCCAACTGAAGGGCAGTATCCCGCTACCACTCCATCAGGCAAGCAACCATTGATCATTCCGATACAAACCCATGTTCTCGCCTCTGCTCTTGTTTACTGCATTAAGACAACGCGATTCAAACTGCTGTGTGCTACGGTAGTTGAACCCTTATCCTCTGCATGACCTGTCATTGCCACAGTAACTAGATGAAACCCACTAGCATGTGTAGGAGTTGATTGAGCCATGTTTTGTGTTTCCTACCTTGCTATGCCTGCTATGCTTAGAGTTGTGTCAGGTTTGGTTCATTTGGGTGATGGGCTAGAGTGAAATGCTTATGTTGGTAATATGAGGGATGTGTTGAACATGTTTTGGTAAAGGTATTGATGAGAGGCCATGTAGGAGTACATGGTGGGTTGTTTCAGTGAGGGCGTCCATTAGAACTGAGATCTGTATGTGTGATTTAAGATGCAGTTACTACCATACATTGGGCCCGAAACCAATGGACCCTCTTGGCTTCTTAGTCACCCTAGTACTCTGTCCAGGAGTTGCAATTAGTTTCTGGTGTTTGTAGGTTATGTGTTGGCGGCCGTGCGTAGCGCTAACCCTAGGGGTGGGCTATGTTGCTGTAGATACACCGTGGCACGGTGTACCGAGTCACCCGTTTGGTGTCTCGGGAACCCTGTTCACATCGTTCGGGGCCGTATGTGGAAACCTCGGCCGGACTCCCTGCGGATGGAACCTAGATAGGCGATAAACCTGGACTAGAGACTTAAGTGTTTAGGTAGGCCGTGGCCGACACCCTCGCTGGGCTTCCGCTTGAAGGTTGCCGAGTACATGTCGTGTAAACGGCGGTAAGTGGTGAAAGCGTGTATGACGAAGTACACCCCTGCAGGGTATAAAACTATTCGAATAGCCGCGTCCGTGGTGAAGGACTACTTGGTTGCCTATACAGTTCATAGACAAGTTAATGGATACTACTAAAAGACTCAAGATAAGTGTGAGTACCGAGGATGGCCCTCTCGTAGGATGACGAGGGAGGATCCCCGGTGGAGTATTGTGTTGGTGAGTAGTGGACTCGTGTGAGAAAACTATTTTACTAAAGAGGTTCCGTAGGATAGCTTAGCCAAGAGTCAAAGCTGGCTTGCTGCATAACCCCCACCACCTTCTTGAGAATGAGCATGTATAGTAGGTTCTGATGTAAGACTTGCTGAGTACCTTTGTACTCATGTTTGCTTATTTATTATTTTCAGACGACAACACTTCCCCCTCCGATGGGTTTTATGTAGACCTTGACGTCGACGAGTGACTAGCCAAACAGGTGGTGATCCTGGCCATGGAGGGCCCTATGTAGATAGACAGGCTTCGAGAAGCCTTCTTTCTTTTTAGAGTCTGTACTCAGACTAGTTGCTTCCGCACGTGCTTGTATGATTGTATAACTTGAGTGTCAGGTCATGTGACCCCTATCTGTATGACATGTTATGTATGGCTCTCTGGAGCCTTTAAATAAAGTACTTGAGTTGTAGAGTTTTGTTGTGATGCCATGTTGTATGTACTCATATCGGGCATATTGTGTGTATGATTGAAATGCTTGGTATGAGTGGGATCCGACAATCTAGTTGTTTATCCTTGGCAGCCTTTCTTATGGGGAAATGTAGTCTAGTGTTCCTCGAGCCATAGTAGTCCGCTACAGCCCGGTTCAGCGGAGTCCTGCTAGCCTAGCACTACTGTTCAGGATACTTGACTGGCCGGCATGTGTTTCACTTCGTCCCTATGTCTGTCCCTTCGGGGAAATGTCACACGGTGACTTCCGAAGTCCTGCCTAGCCTGCTACAGCCCGGGATCCCCGGAGTCCTGTTAGCCCAGTGCTACAGCCCGGAATCACTCGTTGATGACCGACATGTTCGATGTGATTCACGTATGGCTGTCTCCATAGGTCTGTGCCGCTTGGGTTCACGACTAGCCATGTCGGCCCGGGTTCTCTGTCATATGGATGCTAGCGACACTATCATATACGTGAGCCAAAAGGCGCAAACGGTCCCGGGCCATGGTAAGGCGACACCCATGGGATACCGTGCGTGAGGGCGCAAAGTGATATGAGGTGTTACCGGCTAGATCGATGTGGCTTGGAATCGGGGTCCTGACAGCGTTGGCATCAGAGCCGGACTGCCTGTAGGTTCGCTGAGCCAAACTGGTCGATGTCGAGTCTAGAAATGCTTTAGTTATATGTAGGGGAATTGATTGTGGGAGGGAACGTAAGGTTCTTTTACTCCTTTACCTATGCCTCTGATCTGAGTCATTCTCTTCTCATTCAACGTGGGTTAAGGACTAGGCTCTCTTCTTCTATCAGGTTCACGTGTTACTAATCCGTAGTAGCTTATAGGATTATTGTTACGAGTTCCAGTTCAGTTTCTACTATTCTTAGTATGTTGCTAATTGAATCAGAACCTTGATATGATGTTGTTGAGTGGTATTGTGAACTGTTGTGGATGTCTCAAATCTTTTTCTGAGCATTTACAGCCGTTATGCTGTCCAATTTCCCTAGAAATTCTAATGTCTTTGCATTGTGGTGGTGCTTTCAGATGGCCAACCGTCCTCAAAACCAAGTGGTTCGCCTGACCAGGTGCCTCGACGTGCCCGGTCATACTGCTATGTTAGTCCGAGTCATGATCGAGACGGGTTACCGCTGGTATCCCGAATACACTGTCGAAGAGCAGTTCCGTGACTTTAATCAAAGCCAGTATTTCTGCACCGTCAGGATATTTCCTTCTTATCCTGGATCTACCGAGCCCCTTCACTGTTCCTATGGACTCGGGGTTACCGTTGAGATGGCTGTGCAGGATACTGCCTATTCCATGATGACCATCATGCGAGTCTGGACTGGCCTGCTTCGGAACACTGACTTCCGTTACATGCCAGCTTCACTTCCGAGAGCGCAAGGGTATCTTCAGGCCATCTATGCTGACTCCACTCAGGAGGACTCATTAACTCGTACCACTGCTGAGATGCTCGAAGATAAGGACCGAGAGAATCGGGCCCTGAGGCTAGAGCTTTTCAATACCCGTGCTGATCATTGGGCCACATTGACTCGGTTTGCACCTGCGGTGCAAGCTGGATGTATGGATACAAGGGATCTGTATCCTGTGAGATCAGCTCTACCAGACATGGTGGATTGGCGTGATGTGGGAGGCATCACCCCACCCCGTGGTCCCCGCAGGCCACCGTTTGTTGGTCCAAGACCTCATCCTAGCCCCTATGGTCCATAGGCTCCTCAGGACCGTCTGTTTCCGGATGATCATGTTGAACTTCCAGGCTATGGAGGTGACTTCTATGAGGACTACTACGGAGCTGTCTGAGTTAGTAGTAGTACCACTGGTATTGTAGTAGTTGTATCTCCACTATCCTGCGTGACTTGTGGAATATGACTTTGCGTGTAATCGATTCCGGAGGTGTAGACAAATAATGTATAGGAGCTTGGAATGCCTCCGATGAGATGTAACGTCCTTCATCATAGTTGTACTATAGCCTGGGCTTGTACTAAACTATGTATGGTGTGTATGACCGTTGGTATATATATGGCAGTTTTATATTACCATGACATACGGATGAACATCTCTGCATTCCGTGTTATCCATTACATTCTGCACTTCCTTGCTAAGTTTGAGCCATCCTTGTCTAAACCGTTGTCTTGTTTTCTCCTAGGATGGTCAACACCCGCGGCAACCCTGCTGTCCCGGAGCAGGGGGAAGCCAGTGCAGCTAGAGGTGAAAATCTGCCTCACCCGCCTTCTCTGGCCGAAGTAATGCTGGAGGCGGAAAGAAACAAGCGTGAGACCAACCGCCTGCTGGAGCGGATTGAGCAGAACACTGCACGCCACCCGTGAAATGACTTGGTGTCAATCAATGACTTTATCAAGCTGTACCCACCAAAGTTTAACCATTCCGTCGAGCCCCTCGACGCGGATGACTGGCTTCGCAGCATCACCCACAAGCTACGTTCTGCCAACGTAGCCGAAGCCGACAAGGTTACCTATGCTGCCTATCACCTCGAAGGCCCTGCTAGCCTTTGGTGGGAAAACTTCGAAGCTATGCGCCCGGTCGGTCAAATCACTACTTGGGCTGAATTCAGTGAGGCTTTCCGTGAGCATCACATTCCGGAAGGTCTCATGGATCGCAAGAGGGAGGAGTTCTGCAACTTCACCCAAGGAAGACTGACTGTGGATGCTTATAGTCGTGAATTTGGGAATCTGGCGCGTTATGCCCCTGAAGAGGTTTCTACTGATGCCAAGAAGCAGGCAAGGTTCCGCAAGGGACTTAGCCCCGAGCTTTGCCGCGATCTCCGTCTGCACGAGTGCACATCTTTTCAGAAGTTGGTCAATAAAGCTATGAGTGCTGAGACAGGCCAGACTGATTATGATGCTTCACGCAAGCACTCCCGTCATTTTGGCTCTTCATCCGGCTCTGGAGCTCAGAAGTGCCGGGTGTGGATTCCAAGCACGGCACTGCCACCCAGATTCATCCCGAGGCCATCCTTTGAGGCGCCTCGTCCCAACCAGCAATTCGCACCGCCCAAGCCCTATGGTGGCCCCGCTGCTAACGCTGCTCCACGCCCCAATGTGGTAACATGCTTCAAGTGTGGAGAGCCGGGTCACTATAGCCGAGAGTGTCCCCAGAACAACAACCCCAATCAAGCTGGAAAGTCCGTTGGCCGTGGTAAGCCCGCGGGAAAGACTTTCTACGCCAAGCCGGCCACCACTGCACGTGGCCATGTCAATTATGTTTCAGCCGAGGAGGCTCATGAGGATCCCAATGTCGTCCTTGGTACGCTCCTTGTTAACTGCCATCTGGCATCTGTTCTTTTCGATACTGGAGCATCTCATTCATTCATATCCGAGAACTATGCTCGATTGCATAACACTACATTCTGTGACATGCCCACTTCCATGGTAATTCAAACTCCGGGTTCCAAATGGCAAACTTCTAGGGTAAGCCATGGGAACGAAATTCTTGTCGATAGTCTTGTATTCCTTGCATCCTTAATAGCTCTCAAGTCCTCGGACATAAACATCATCTTAGGTATGGACTGGATGACAGCTCATTATGCTAAGATTGACTGTGCCACTAGAACCGTTCAACTTACTCACCCCTCGGGCAAGATAGTTAATGTCTTAACTCGAGTGGCCAAGCGCCAACTTTACTCCCTAAATGCCAACCCTCTTCCAGACCTTGAGGATGTTCCGGTAGTCCGAGACTTTCCGGATGTATTTCCAGAAGAACTGCCAGGTGTTCCACCTGACAGGGATGTCGAGTTTGTGATAGACCTTGTTCCAGGAGCCGTTCCAATTTCTACAAGACCCTATAAGATGGCACCCCTAGAACTAGCCGAGCTTAAGAACCAACTCGATGAGTCCTTGAACAAGGGTTTCATCCGTCCTAGTTCCTCTCCTTGGGCTTGCCCCGTCCTCTTCGTCAAGAAGAAGGATGGAACAGATCGAATGGTCGTGGATTACCGACCCGTCAACTTGGTCACCATCAAGAACAAATACCTGCTTCCCAGGATCAACGATCTGTATGATCAGCTCGCTGGATCCTCAGTCTTTTCCAAGATGGATTTGAGGTTGGGTTACCATCAAATCAAAATCATAAACGGGGACATTCCCAAAACGGCCTTTGTTACTCGTTATGGCCAATACGAGTACACCGTTATGTCCTTCGGTTTAACCAATGCCCCGGCCACCTTCTCCCGGTTAATGAACTCAGTTTTCATGGAGTACTTGGATAAATTCTTCGTAGTATACCTCGATGACATACTCATCTACTCCAAGAATGAAGAGGAACATGCCGAACATCTAAGGCTGGTATTGATGAAACTTCGAGAGCATCGCCTTTATGCCAAATTCTCCAAGTGT
This sequence comes from Triticum monococcum, assembly GCA_034509565.1. Classification (NCBI taxonomy): domain Eukaryota; kingdom Viridiplantae; phylum Streptophyta; class Magnoliopsida; order Poales; family Poaceae; genus Triticum; species Triticum monococcum. The sequence goes on from CM067841.1 coordinate 607,006,806, forward strand.
GAATTTTGGTTGCCAGAAGTGACCTATCTAGGCCATGTAATCTTTGGCAAGGGTATTGCTGTCAATCCCGAGCGAGTTCAAGCCGTCCTTGATTGGACTCCACCTGAAACGGTCAAGCAAGTTCGGAGTTTCCTTGGCCTAGCGAGCTATTGTCGCCGCTTCGTCGAAAATTTCTCCAAGGTTGCTAAACCTCTAACTGAACTCCTCAAGAAAGATAAAAAGTTCGAGTGGACTCCACAGTGCGAGGTCAGTTTTCAGGAACTGAAAAGACGCCTGACATCTGCCCCCGTACTGGTACCACCAGACTTCTCCAAGGACTTTATTATCTATTGCGACGCCTCGCGATAAGGACTAGGTTGCATACTCATGCAAGATCGTCAGGTAATTGCCTATGCTTCACGGCAATTACACCCACATGAGGAAAATTACCCTACACATGATCTAGAGCTTGCAGTTGTAGTCCATGCACTTAAAACCTGGCGACATTACCTTCTCGGTAATCGTTGCGAGATCTTCACCGATCACCAAAGTTTGAAATATATCTTCACCCAACCAGATTTGAATCTCAGGCAAAGACGTTGGGTCGAGTTGATCTCGGATTACGACTTAGGAATAACTTACACCCCGGGCAAAGCCAATGTCATGGCTGATGCGCTAAGCCGTAAGTCCTATTGTAACAACCTGATGTTACAACAAAGTCAACCACTTCTCCATGAGGAATTTCGTAAGCTAAACCTTCACATTGTTCCTCGAGGATTCCTATCCACCCTGGTGGCGGAACCTACCCTTACGGATCAGGTCATCAAGGCACAGAAGGTAGATCTGGGAATCTCCCGTATCAAGAGAAACATTAAGAAAGGACCTGTGAATTGTTTCTCCATTGATGATCAAGGTGTCCTATACTTTGGGAATCGCCTAGTGGTTCCAAAGGCACGAAACCTGAGGCGACTGATCCTTAAGGAAGCTCATGAATCCCCTCTCACCATTCATCCCGGTAGTACTAAAATGTATCAAGACCTACGCCAGAGGTTTTGGTGGACTAGGATGAAGAGAGAAATCGCTCAATACATTGCTAATTGCGACGTTTGTCGTCGTGTTAAAGCAGAGCATCAACGGCCTGCTGGCACCCTTCAACCTTTGGCTATTCCCGAATGGAAATGGGATAAAATCAGTATGGATTTCATCACTGGGTTTCCCAGGACCAAGAGAGGGAATAATGCCATCTTCGTTGTGATCGAGCGACTTTCCAAAGTAGCCCACTTTCTACCTGTTCGTGAGAGTATCACCGCTAGCCAGCTAGCTGATTTATACATCTCCCGAATAGTGTCCCTTCATGGTGTCCCATTGGAAATTAACTCAGACCGTGGGAGTCTCCTCACCTCTCGATTTTGGGAAAGTTTCCAAAATGCTATGGGGACTCATCTCTCTTTTAGCACCGCCTTCCATCCTCAATCAAGTGGTCAAGTAGAGCGAGTCAATCAAATTCTGGAAGATATGCTCCGAGCTTCTGTTATCTCGTTCGGAATGAGTTGGGAGAAATGCCTTCCATTCGCAGAGTTTGCTTATAACAATAGTTATCAAGCTAGCTTGGGCAAAGCTCCTTTTGAAGTTCTCTATGGACGAAAATGTCGAACGCCTCTTAACTGGTCAGAAACCGGGGAAAGACAACTCTTTGGCCCGGATATGATTCAGGAAGCGGAAGAGCAGGTTCGCATTATTCGTGAGAAATTGAAAACAGCCCAATCTCGTCAAAATAGTCAATATGATCGTAAACATAAGCCTATGACTTATGAAGTCAACGAGAAGGCTTACCTTCGGGTTACCCCGTTAAAGGGAACCCATCGTTTCGGTATCTAAGGCAAATTGGCTCCTCGCTACATTGGACCCTTTCACATTCTTGCCAAACAAGGAGAAGTTGCCTACCAATTGGAACTACCTCCGCATCTTTCCAGAGTCCACGATGTCTTCCACGTTTCACAACTCAGGCGTTGCTTCGCGGATCCTATCCGTGGAGTGGATCACGAAACGCTTGATCTACAAGCTAACCTCTCTTATCGGGAATATCCCGTTCGTATCCTTGATCAAGCCGAGCGTACCACTCGACGTCATAATATCAAGTTTCTCAAGGTTCAATGGTCACACCATTCTGAGAAAGAAGCCACTTGGGAAAGGGAGGATCGTCTTCGACTCGAGTACCCCACCTTCTTTCTAGAGGATCCTAAATCTCGGGATGAGATTCTTTTGAGTGGGGGTGAGTTGTCACACCCTAGCTAGTCCATGTATTAGAGTGTGCATCATGTTTACTTTCATCAAAAACTTGAAATGGGGAAGGCAGAACCCCTAGCACCCCCCCTGAAATCAACTAGGGTTTACTAAAAATAATTTCAATGAACCTGAAATGCCCTTCTAAAATGTTCACCCTCTTTGCCTTGGGTTAGAACCTCTGGGAAAATAGGTGCACATTTTCCTAGGTCAACAGAAGGTCATTGATTTAAATCATAAATATTTGAATTTGGGCATTTAAATGCTATAAAATAATTCAAATGCTCAAATAATTCTAGAAATAAATGTTGCTGTTAGGAATAATTCCAACAGAGCCCACAATTATTTTCAGGATTTTAGAAAGTGCCTAGGTATTTTAAATAAAGCCCTAAAGCTACAGAAAAATAGAAAAGGAAAACAAAAATCAAAAAAGGGAGAAAGAAGCCACTTGGGCCTTACCTGGCTCGGCCCAGCCGACTTGCCAGCGCCAGTCACCCCCTACCTCGCGCCAGGAGGCAGGGGCGCGTGCTCGCCGCGCGCCGGCCACGCGCCGGCCACCTCCTGCTTCTGCCAACGCTGGGAGGCGCCCAGAGACGCCACGAGACCCCCTCGACCCTCTCTCGTCCTCTCTCACTCTCCGCCTCGTCTCCCTCATCCTCTCCCGCGATGGCCGAGCGCGCCCCTCGCCGCCGATCGCTGTAGTCGCCGCTAGAGACCTCCCCTCGCCCCTCCGACGAGTCCATCAGCTTCGCCTCGACTCCCTCGTCCTCCCCACCGAGCCACGCTTCGCCGGAAGCCCTGCAACACCGCCTTCGCCCTCGTCTTCAACCTCGGGCATCCGAGATGGCCGGCAACCTCACTTCTTCTCCAGCCCATCCCCGAGCCCGCTGAGACCACCGCTGCACTCCCCGTGAGCCTCTCCTTCGACCCCCACCTTCCCCTTGCTCATTTGCGCCCTATAGCTCCGATTTCCACCGCGGCCGAAGCTCGCCGGCGCCGTGCCTCGTCGCCGTCGTGGCCAGGGCCAGCGTGGCTTGAAGCCAAGCACACCACCGTGCTCAGCGCAGTCCCAAGAGCCTAACGCACCACTCCCCGCACATCGCCGTGCCCCGTAGCGTCGGATTCAACCACGCCCGAACTCCGGCGACCGCCAAGGTCGTCGCCGGCGTCGTTTCCGGCCACCCCGAGCCCAACCACCACCACCAAACGCGGCGGTTCGTCCCCAGCTACCCGTAGCTGCTCTCCGCGCATCATTTGGTGCCCTGTGGGCGATTTCCGCAGCGCGCCACCGCGTCTGGCCTCGCCGGCGGCTAAACGCCGGCAGGCTTTGACCCGCTGACCGGCGAGGTTGATCTGCTGACGTGGGTTGACCTCCCCCTCTCTCTCACCGACATGCGGGCCCCGCCCGACTAATTACCCTGTTAGTGCTAACTAAACAGATTAGTTTAATTAGTATAGTCACTGACTAGTGGGCCCTGCTAGTTAATTAGGCTAACTAAACGTAGTTAGTGCACAGAGACACTGACCAGTGGGCCCCACCAGTCAGGTTTGACCTGGCTGGCGCCTTTGACCTGCTGACGTCACCCTGACGCATTGCTGATGCAGTAATTGTTTTTCTGGAATTATTTTTATTCAGGAAATTCCAGAAAATAGTTCAAACTTCAAAAATTTATAGAAATTCAACCATAGCTCCAAATGAGATAAATTATATATGAAAAATTATCAGAAAAATTCAATCTATCCATCTGTAATGGTTTCATGCATGAAAAAACAAGTTTACCTTGCTGTTTAAGCAGAATAAGGTAATGCACTATAAATGCCATGTTTAATGAGCTAATATTTGAATATTTGATTCAAATGAGTTCATCCCCTTCTATTCTAGCTTGCATCAGGCCAAGACACAATCATATTGCCATGTCATAGCATGCATCATATTGTTGCATATCGTCATGTGTTGATTGTGTTCCGATGTGTTCTTCGTGGTAGGTTCTGCCTCCGAGGATATTCACGAGTATCCAACTGAAGGGCAGTATCCCGCTACCACTCCATCAGGCAAGCAACCATTGATCATTCCGATACAAACCCATGTTCTCGCCTCTGCTCTTGTTTACTGCATTAAGACAACGCGATTCAAACTGCTGTGTGCTACGGTAGTTGAACCCTTATCCTCTGCATGACCTGTCATTGCCACAGTAACTAGATGAAACCCACTAGCATGTGTAGGAGTTGATTGAGCCATGTTTTGTGTTTCCTACCTTGCTATGCCTGCTATGCTTAGAGTTGTGTCAGGTCTGGTTCATCTGGGTGATGGGCTAGAGTGAAATGCTTATGTTGGTAATATGAGGGATGTGTTGAACATGTTTTGGTAAAGGTATCGATGAGAGGCCATGTAGGAGTACATGGTGGGTTGTTTCATTGAGGCCGTCCATAAGAACTGAGATCTGTATGTGTGATTTAAGATGCAGTTACTACCGTACATTGGGCCCGAAACCAATGGACCCTCTCGGCTTCTCAGTCACCCTAGTACTCTGTCCAGGAGTTGCAATTAGTTTCTGGTGTTTGTAGGTTATGTGTTGGCGGCCGTGCGTAGCGCTGACCCTAGGGGTGGGCTATGTTGCGGTAGATACACCATGGCACGGTGTACCAAGTCACCCGTTTGGTGTCTCGGGAACCCTGTTCACATCGTTCGGGGCCGTATGTGGAAACCTCGGCCGGACTCCCTGCGGATGGAACCTGGATAGGCGATAAACCTGGACTAGAGACTTAAGTGTTTAGGTAGGCCGTGGCCGACACCCTCGCCGGGCTTCCGCTTGAAGGTTTCCGAGTACATGTCGTGTAAACGGCGGTAAGTGGTGAAAGCATGTATGACGAAGTACACCCCTGCAGGGTATAAAACTATTTGAATAGCCGCATCCGCAGTGAAGGACTACTTGGTTGCCTATACAGTTCATTGACAAGTTAATGGATACTACTAAAAGACTCAAGATAAGTGTGAGTACCGAGGATGGCCCTCTCGTAGGATGACGAGGGAGGATCCCCGGTGGAGTATTGTGTTGGTGAGTAGTGGACTCGTGTGTGAAAACTATTTTACTAAAGAGGTTTCGTAGGATAGCTTAGCCAAGAGTCAAAGCTGGCTTACTGCATAACCCCCACCACCTTCTTGAGAATGAGCATGTATAGTAGGTTCTGATGTAAGACTTGCTGAGTACCTTTGTACTCATGTTTGCTTATTTATTGTTTTCAGACGACAACACTGCCCCCTCCGATGGGTTTTATGTAGACCTTGACGTCGACGAGTGACTAGCCACCCAGGTGGTGATCCTGGCCATGGAGGGCCCTATGTAGGTAGACAGGCTTCGAGAAGCCTTCTTTCTTTTTAGAGTCTGTACTCAGACTAGTTGCTTCCGCACGTGCTTGTATGATTGTATAACTTGAGTGTCGGGTCATGTGACCCCTATCTGTATGACATGTTATGTATGGCTCTCTGGAGCCTTTAGATAAAGTACTTGAGTTGTAGAGTTTTGTTGTGATGCCATGTTGTATGTACTCATATCGGGCATATTGTGTGTATGATTGAAATGCTTGGTATGAGTGGGATCCGACAATCTAGTTGTTTATCCTTGGCAGCCTTTCTTATGGGGAAATGTAGTCTAGTGTTCCTCGAGCCATAGTAGTCCGCTACAGCCCGGTTCACTGGAGTCCTGCTAGCCCAGCACTACTGTTCAGGACACTTGACTGGCCGGCATGTGTTTCACTTTGTCCCTATGTCTGTCCCTTCGGGGAAATGGCACACGGTGACTTACGGAGTCCTGCCTAGCCTGCTACAGCCCGGAATCACTCGTTGATGACCGACATGTTTGATGTGATTCACGTATGCCTGTCTCCATAGGTCCGTGCTGCTTGGGTTCACGACTAGCCATGTCGGCCTGGGTTCTCTGTCATATGGATGCTAGCGACACTATCATATACGTGAGCCAAAAGGCGCAAACGGTCCCGGGCCATGGTAAGGCGACACCTGTGGGATACCGTGCGTGAGGCCGCAAAGTGATATGAGGTGTTACCGGCTAGATCGATGTGGCTTGGAATCGGGGTCCTGACATCACCGCTGAGGGTAAGGCCTCCGCGGCGGGGTCCATCCACCCGTCCGCGGAAGGCGCAACTGGCTCCGAATTGAGGGTCAGAGCGGCCGCCGGTGCGATCTCCTTAAAACTGTCCGATGGTAGAGCTAAGTCATACTCATCATGACCGCGTGACGCACAAGGCAGAGGCTTGAATCCGTCGAAAATCAAGTCTCCACGGATATCGGCCTCATAGTTTGAGCTTCCAAACCTGACCTGGTGGCCAGGGGCATAACTTTAAACCTTCTCCTGATGGCCAAGTGAATTGGCCCGCAGTGCAAAGCCACCGAACACGAAGATCTGTCCGGGGAGAAAAGTCTCACCCTAGACTGCATCGCTATTGATGATAGTAGGAGCCATCAAGCCTAACGGCGACGACACGGAGGAACTCTCAATGAAAGCACCAATGTCTGTGTCAAAACCGGCGGATCTCGGGTAGGGGGTCCCGAACTGTGCGTCTAAGGCGGATGGTAACAGGAGGCAGGGGACACATTGTTTTACCCAGGTTCGAGCCCTCTTGATGGAGGTAAAACCCTACGTCCTGCTTGATTAATATTCATGATATGGATAGTACAAGAGTAGATCTACCACGAGATCAGAGAGGCTAAACCCTAGAAGCTAGCCTATGGTATGATTGTATGTTGTCCTACGGACTAAAACCCTCCGGTTTATATAGACACCGGAGAGGTTAGGATTACACAAGGTCGGTTACAAAGGAAGAGATATACATATCCGTATTGCCTAGCTTCCCTTCCATGCCAAGTAGAGTCTCATCCGGACACGAGATGAAGTCCTCAATCCTGTATCTTCATAGTCTAACAGTCCGGCCAATGGATATAGTCCGGCTGTCCGGAGACCCCCTTATACAGGACCCCCACACTTGCCATGGGAGAAGTGCTTAGCTTTGGGTTCGATCTTGCGGTGTCCTTTCCCAGTGACAGAAGGGGCAGCAAGGCACGTATTGCATCATTGCCATCGAGGATAACAAGATGGGGTTTATTTCATATTGCATGAATTTATCTCTCTACATCATGTCATCTTGCTTAAAGCGTTACTCTGTTTTAACTTAATACTCTAGATGCATGCTGGATAGCGGTCGATGAGTGGAGTAATAGTAGTAGATGCAGAATCGTTTCGGTCTACTTGTCACGGACGTGATGCCTATATACATGATCATGCCTAGATATTCTCATAACTATGCTCAATTCTGTCAATTGCTCAACAGTAATTTGTTCACCCACTGTAGAATACTTATGCTCTTGAGAGAAGCCACTAGTGAAACCTATGGCCCCCGGGTCTATTCTCATCATATCAATCTCCATCACTTTAATCTTGCTTTGCTTTTTTACTTTGCCTTTTACTTTTCACTTTGCATCTCTATACCAAAAATACCAAAAATATTATATCTATCAGATCTCACTCTCATAAGTGACCGTGAAGGGATTGACAACCCCTAATCGCGTTGGTTGCGAGTAGCTATCGTTTTGTGAAGGTACGAGGGACTTGAGCGTGGCCTCCTACTGGATTGATACCTTGGTTCTTAAAAACTGAGGGAAATACTTACACTACTTTGCTGCATCATCCCTTCCTCTTCGGGGAAATCCAACACAAGCTCAAGAGGTAGCAAGAAGGATTTCTAGCGCCGTTGCCGGGGAGTCTACGCAAAAAGTCAACATACCAAGTACCCATCACAATCCGTATCTCTCGCATTACATTATTTGCCATTTGCCTCTCGTTTTCCTCTCCCCCACTTCACCCTTGCCATTTTATTCACCCTCTCTCTCTCTATCCCCCCTCTCTATTTGACTCTTTTTCGCTTGCTTCTTGTTTGCTCGTATGGCTAGAATAGTTATTTATTTATTACTACTAAACAGAGAACCTAAAATCTATGGATCCTCATCCACTTGCTAATCTTTTTAAGAGATCCAATTATGATGAACCAATTTCTAGTGAGTTTTGTGCACTAGATTATCTTTATGAGGTTTTGCTTGAAATTCGTGAATCTGAAAAGTGTGATGAATTACTTCATGAAGCGATTCATGGTAGATCTTTGAATAAAAAGCATGATTGCAATGATTTTACTATAAATTCTCTTGATGCCAATTGTGCTAATAATATGCAAAACCCTAAGCTTGGGGATGCTAGTTTTTCTATGTCCTCTACTTGTTGCAATGATCATGATTGGGGTGATTCTTCTTATGATCTTGAAAATTTATTTAAACCCCATGATGAATATGAGATTGATTATAATGTTTGCAATAACATTGAAAGTGGGTTTGGAAGAATGTCAAATTTAGATTCCACATATTTAGAGAATGTTCAATCTTATGAAGTTTTTGATAAAAGTGCGTTTGGGAAGGTCATGACTTTAGTTAATGTTAATCCCATTATTTCGGAAAAGTGCCAACTATGCATGCATGTGGATCATGTTGAGAATATTTTATGTGATAGCTATATTGTTTAATTTGCTTACGATCCTACATGTAATTACTATGAGAGAGGAAAATATGGTTGTAGAAATTTTCATGTTACTAAATTACCTCTCGTTATGTTGAGATTGCTATTGTTTCTTTCCTCTTCCTTACATTTGCTAGTTTTTGCTTGCCTTGATAATTTGTTTGCCTATAAGATGCCTATGCATAGGAAGTATGTTAGACTTAGATGTGTTTGTCACATGCTTTATTATGCTCATTTTGTGCTTCAATTCTTGTCTTTCATGTGAGCATCATTAAAATTATCAATGCCTAGCTATAAGGCTTTAAAGAAAAGCGCTTGTTGGGAGACAACCCAATATTTTTCCTTGCTGTTATTTAATAAATAAATTATTTAGCCTCTGTTTTGGTTTTTTTGTGTTTAATTAGTGTTTGTTCCAAGTAGAACCGTTGGGAAGACTTGGGGAAAGTCTTGTTGAACTTGCTGTAAAAAACAGAAACTTTAGCGCTCACGAGAACTGCTGTAATTTTTATTTGGAGAGTGCTATTTAGTTAATTCTTTTTTTCAGATGATTAATAGATAAATTCCTCACGTCCAGCAATTTATTTTAGAATTTTTTGGGTTCCAGATCTTGCGCTAGCTACAGATTACTACAGACTGTTCTGTTTTTGACAGATTCTGTTTTTCATGTGTTGTTTGCTTATTTTGATGAATCTATGGTTAGTAAAATAGTTTATAATCCATAGAGAAGTTGGAATACAGTAGGTTTAACACCAATATATATAAATAATGAGTTCATTACAGTACCTTGAAGTGGTCTTTTGTTTTCTTTCGCTAACGGAGCTCACGAGTTTTCTACTTTAAGTTTTGTGTTGTGAAGTTTTCAAGTTTTGGGTGAATTCTTGTGATGGATTATGGAACAAGGAGTGGCAAGAGCCTAAGCTTGGGGATGCCCATGGCACCCCCAATATAATCCAAGTACACCAAAAAGGCAAAGCTTGGGGATGCCCCGGAAGGCATCCCCTCTTTCGTCCACTTCCATCGGTAATTTACTTGGAGCTATATTTTTATTCACCAACATGATATGTGTTTTGCTTGGAGCGTCTTGTATTATTTGTGTCTTTGTGTTTTAGTGTGCCACAATCATCCTTGCTGTACACACCTTTTGATATAGCCATACATGAATTAGAATTTGATAGAATACTCTATGTGCTTCACTTATATCTTTTGAGCATTATAATTTTGCTCTATGTGCTTCACTTATATCTTTTGAGCTATGTACTTTTGCTCTATGTGCTTCACTTATATCTTTTTAGGCTAAGTAGTTTTGCTCTATGTGCTTCACTTATATCTTTTGAGCTATGTAATTTTGCTCTATGTGCTTCACTTATATCTTTTAGCTTTATAATTTTGCTCTATGTGCTTCACTTAGATCTTTTAGAGCACGGTGGTGGATTTGTTTTAAGGAAACTATTGATCTCTCATGCTTCACTTAAATTATTTTGAGAGTCTCTTAATAGCATGGTAATTTGCTTAATAATAATATGCTTGGTATTCAAAATTTGTGAAACTTTCTTTTGAGTGTGTTGAATACTAAGAAAAGATTGAAGCATGATAATTGTTTTGAGATATGGAGGTGATAATATTAAAGTCATGCTAGTTGAGTAGTTGTGAATTTAAAGAATACTTGTGTTAAAGTTTGTGATTCCCGTAGCATGCACGTATGGTGAACCGTTATGTGATGAAGTCGGAGCATGATTTATTTATTGGTTGTCTTCCTTATGAGTGGCGGTCGGGGACGAGCGATGGTCTTTTCCTACCAATCTACCCCCCTAGGAGCATGCGCGTAATACTTTGCTTTGATAACTTCTAGATTTTTGCAATAAGTATATGAGTTCTTTATGACTGATGTTGAGTCCATGGATTATACGCACTCTTACCCTTCCACCTTTGCTAGCCTCTCTAATACCGCGCACCTTTCGCCAGTATCATACACCTACCATATACCTTCCTCAAAACAGCCACCATACCTACCTATTATGGCATTTCCATAGCCATTCTGAGATATATTGCCATGCAACTTTCCACCGTTCTGTTTATTATGACACACTCCATCATTGTCATATTGCATATCCCGGTACACCGTAGGAGGCATTCATATAGAGTCATATTTTGTTCTAATTATTGAGTTGTAATTGTTGAGTTGTAAGAAAAATAAAAGTGTGATAATCATCATTATTATAGCATTGTCCCAGTGAGGAAAGAATGATGGAGACTATGATTCCCCCATAAGTCGGGATGAAACTCCGGACGAAAAATAAATAAATAAAAAAAGAGGCCAAAGAAGCCCAAATAAAAAGAGGCCATAAAAAAAGAAAAGGCCCAAAAAAATGAGCGAAAATGAGAGAAGGGACAATGTTACTATCCTTTTACCACACTTGTGCCTCAAAGTAGCACCATGATCTTCATAGTAGAGAGTCTCTCATGTTATCACTTTCATATACTAGTGGGAATTTTACATTATAGAAGTTGGATTGTATATTCCAATGATGGGCTTCCTCAAATTGCCCTAGGTCTTCATGAGCAAGCAAGTTGGATGCACACCCACTTAGTTTCTTTTTGAGCTTTCATATACTTATAGCTCTAGTGCATCCGTTGCATGGCAATCCCTACTCACTCACATTGATATCTATTGATGGGCATCTCCATAGCCCGTTGATACACCTAGTTGATGTGAGACTATCTTCTCCTTTTTGTATTCTCCACAACCACCATTTTATTCCACCTATAGTGCTATATCCATGGCTCACGCTCATGTATTGCGTGAAGATTGAAAAAGGTTTGAAAAAGTTAGAGTATGAAACAATTGCTTGGCTTGTCATCGGGGTTGTGCATGATTTAAATACTTTGTGTGGTGAAGATAGAGCATAGCCAGACTATATGATTTTGTAGGGATAACTTTCTTTGGCCATGTTATTTTGAGAAGACATAATTGCTTTGTTAGTATGCTTGAAGTATTATTATTTTTATGTCAATATAAACTTTGGTCTTGAATCTTTCAAATCTTAATATTCATATCACAATTAAGAAGATTTGCATTGAAATTATGCCAAGTAGCACTCTGCATCAAAAATTCTCTTTTCATCATTTACCTACCCGAGGACGAGCATGAATTAAGCTTGGGGATGCCTGATACGTCTCCAACGTATCTATAATTTTTGATTGCTCCATGCTATATTATCTACTGTTTTGGACTATATTGGGCTTTATTTTCCACTTTTATATTATTTTTGGGACTAACCTATTAACCGGAGGCCCAGCCCAGAATTGCTGTTTTTGCCTATTTCAGTGTTTTGAAGAAATGGAATATCAAACGGAGTCCAAACGGAATGAAACCTTCGGGAACATGATTTTCTCACCGGACGTGATCCAGGAGACTTGGACCCTACGCCAAGGCATCAGAGAGGCGGTCACGAGGGTGGGGGGCGCGCCCCCTGCCTTGTGGGCCCCTCGGAGCTCCACCGACATACTTCTTCCTCCTATATATACATACGTACCCCCAAACGATCAGATACAGAGCCAAAAATCTAATTCCACCGCCGCAACTTTCTGTATCCACGAGATCCCATCTTGGGGCCTGTTCCGGAGCTCCGCCAGAGAGGGTCGTCATCACGGAGGGCTTCTACATCATCATAGCCTCTCCGATGAAGTGTGAGTAGTTTACCTCAGACCTTCGGGTCCATAGTTAGTAGCTAGATGGATTCTTCTCTCTTTTTGGATCTCAATACAAAGGTCTCCCCCTCTCTTGTGGAGATCTATTCGATGTAATCTTCTTTTTGCGGTGTGTTTGTTGAGACCGATGAATTGTGGGTTTATGATCAAGTCTATCTATGAATAATATTTGAATCTTCTCTGAATTCTTTTATGTATGATTGGTTATCTTTGCAAGTCTCTTCGAATTATCCGTTTGGTTTGGACAACTAGATTGGTAGTTCTTGCCATGGGAGATGTGCTTAGCTTTGGGTTCAATCTTGCGGTGTCCTTTCCCAGTGACAGAAGGGGCAACAAGGCACGTATTGCATCATTGCCATCGAGGATAACAAGATGGGGTTTATTTCATATTGCATGAATTTATCTCTCTACATCATGTCATCTTGCTTAAAGCGTTACTCTGTTTTAACTTAATACTCTAGATGCATGCTGGATAGCAGTCGATGAGTGGAGTAATAGTAGTAGATGCAGAATCGTTTCGGTCTACTTGTCACGGACGTGATGCCTATACATGATCATGCCTAGATATTCTCATAACTATGCTCAATTCTGTCAATTGCTCAACAGTAATTTGTTCACCCACTGTAGAATACTTATGCCCTTGAGAGAAGCCACTAGTGAAACCTATGGCCCCCGGGTCTATTCTCATCATATCAATCTCCATCACTTTAATCTTGCTTTGCTTTTTTACTTTGCCTTTTACTTTTCACTTTGCATCTCTATACCAAAAATACCAAAAATATTATATCTATCAGATCTCACTCTCGTAAGTGACCATGAAGGGATTGACAACCCCTAATCGCGTTGCTTGCGAGTAGCTATCATTTTGTGCAGGTACGAGGGACTTGAGTGTGGCCTCCTACTGGATTGATACCTTGGTTCTCAAAAACTGAGGGAAATACTTACGCTACTCTGCTGCATCATCCCTTTCTCTTCGGGGAAATCCAACGCAAGCTCAAGAGGTTGCAAGTCCCTTATCCCTGGTCTATGGGGCAGAAGCAGTTATCCCCATGGAACTCATTTATGGGTCCCCTCAAGTGCTTGCCTACGATGAAGTAGCGCAAGATCAGCACCGGCGTGATGATGATGTGCTACTCGAGGAGAACCGTCTCTGAGCTGCTACGCGTGCTGCACGCTACCAGCAAGCCCTGCATCGCTATCATAGCCATATGGTTCATGCCCGGTGTTTTGAGGAAGGTGACCTTGTCCTTAGGCGCGTTCAGTTTGCCAAGGGTGCAAACAAGCTGTCACCGAAGTGGGAAGGCCCTTACCGGGTGGTACGAGTCACCTGACTTGGCGCAGTCCGTTTGGAGACCGGGGATGGTAGTCAGTTGCAAAACTCATGGAATATTGAGCATCTCCGCAAGTACTACCCGTAAGGTGTGAGGCTGCCGGGCACTACCTGGTAGCCACCCTTTTGTACAGGCCTTGCCTCAGCTGCATGTAACCCCTTGTACAAAGCCGGGGCGATGACCCCGTGCAAGAGAAAATAAAGAAGCGCTGTAGGGGGGCCCAACTAAGATTGCATGCATGCACGAGCACACCTATATCACTGCATAAGCATTTCATGAGCATTTGCATATGCATATAGATAGGATTTCATCCTGCATCCATTCTCATCTACATGGAGTTGCAGGTTCCTGCCGTGAACTTGGTTTCGACAAAGGACGAGAAGATTGCATGGCGCAGCGATCCCCGACAAAGCCAAACAGATAAGTTTTACCTCTTGTCCATTAGTGTTCTGTAAAGCTATAACTTTGCATGAGAAAACCTCACCTCCCTTTTGATACTTAGGTGCTCCCATCTATGACTCGGACGTTGCTTCAGTCAGGATGGTCGTAGCAGCCTTTGGTAAAAAGGAGTTGGCGGGGGGCTGGCCCCTCTGTCTATTCCCTGACAGACACAGCTCTTCGGCAGACAAAGAAGGTGCCAACAGGATATCCCACCCGGTAAAACTCGTTTAATTTTATTAAAGAGGCACTCCGCCTCTTCATGGATATACACATGCACGGGTTCCCGGCAAGACTCATCTTTTTCATTCATATGCTGACACAAGTACAAGCATTACAGAACACAAAGATGGACAGGAGAGATTACATTATTTGAATTAAAATTTGGCGAGTGCCTACAGATTTAAGATTGAAAAAAGATAAGTGCCCCGTAATCCCCTCTTTTCGTTTTCCCTCCTTCAGGCACTGTGGCGGAAGGAGGAAAAGACGAGAAAAGGAGCACCCGAGCAGGAGCCCACCCCGGTCCCGTCAGGGCCCGTCGAGCACGGCCTGACAAGACTAGGAGTGGTGAGGCTGCGAAGGAGGAGTGTGGGGGATGGGGCGGCGCCTTCTGGTCGCCACCTCCAAAGCCAGCAAGAAGCACCGGCTTGAGCGCTGGTGGAGTCATCCACCAAAGCTCAGCCAAAAGACTGCTGGAGGCAAGGAGAAGGTGCCAAGAGAACATCCCTCCCTGGCTATCACCCGAAGAGGCTGGTGATGACGGTGTCGGGGAGGGAGGGTAAGAACGGAAAGACGAGGCAGGAGGTCGATGGTCGGAGGCAAAGGCATCCACGCCATTGTACTCTGTCCTGACCCCCTGCCACCCGCCGTCTCCGTCTTCCCTCGCTTTCTGCTCACCACCGCTGCTCCCGGGAAGCGCCAAGACTCCGATCCGACACCTCCAGTGGAGAAACAACAAGCAGCCGGAACAGCCAGAGGGCCTGAGGTGCACCGCTCCCCTCCTTGGCAGGTAGGAAGGCGCGCCTTTCATCGACAACAGCCCCAAGACCTCCGGGTGGGGCAATGCTGGGATTACCAATGATCTCCAACCCCGCTTCCCGGCTGATACGTCTCCAACGAATCTATAATTTTTGATTGTTCCATGCTGTTTTATTATCAATCTTGGATGTTTTATAATAATTTTATATCATTTTTTGGTACTAACCTATTGACATAGTGCCAAGTGCCAGTTGCAATTTTTTTCCATGTTTTGTACATCGCAGAAAATCAATATCAGACGAAGTCCAAATGCCCCGAAACTCCACGATGATTTTTTATGGGCCAGAAGGAACACATTGGGCCCTGGTTGCACCTGGGGGAGTCCCGAGGAGGAGACAACCCACTAGGGCGTGCCAGGAGGCCCAGGCGCGCGCTGGTGGGTTGTGCCCACCTCGGGTACCCCCCGGACCGCCTCTTTGCTCTATAAATACCCCAAAAATACCAAACCCTAGGGGAGTTGACGAAATATTCATCCAGCCGCCGCAGAGTCCAGAACCACCAGATCCAATCTAGACACCATCTTGGATGGGGTTCACCACCTCCATTGGTGCCTCTCCGATGATGCGTGAGTAGTTCTTTGTAGACCTTCGGGTCCATAGTTAGTAGCTAGATGGCTTTCTCTCTCTCTCGCTGAATTCTCAATACAATGGTCTCTTGGAGATCCATATGGTGTAACTCTTTTTGCGGTGTGTTTGTTGGGATCTAATGAACTTCGAGTTCATGATCAGTTATATTTTATTATATCCATGAAAGTTATTTGATTTTCTTTGATCTCTTATATGCATGATCTCTTATAGCCTCATATTTCTTCTCCGATATTTGGGTTTTGTTTGGCCAACTTGATCTATTTATCTTGCAATGGGAAGAGGTGCCCGGTAGTGGGTTCAATCTTACGGTGCTTGATCCCAGTGACAGAAAGGGAACCTTCACGTATGTATTGTTGCCACTAAGGATAAAAAGATGGGATCTATATCTACACAATAGATAAATGGATCTTGTCTACATCATGTCATCATACTTATTGCATTACTCTGCTTCTCCATGAACTTAATACACTAGATGCTTGCTTGATAGCGGTCGATGTGTGGAGTAATAGTAGTAGATGCAGGCAGGAGTTAGTCTACTAATCTTGGACGTGATGCCTATGTAATCATTGCCTGGATATCATCATCATTATTTGAAGTTCTATCAATTGCCCAACAGTAATTTGTTTACCCGCCATTTGCTATCTTTCTCGAGAGAAGCCACTAGTGAAACCTACGCCCCCCGGGTCTTCTTCCTCATATATTTGCTTGCGATCTACTTTTCCTTTGCATTTTTATTCAGATCTATTAAACCAAAAATACAAAAATACTTTGCTGCATTTTATTTTATTTGTGATCTATTATTTCAATCTATTACCAATTTCTGGCATCATTACCCGAAAGGGATTGATAACCCCTTTAACACGTGGGGTTGCGAGGTGTTGTTATTTGTGTGCAGGTGTTGTTTACGTTGTGTTGCTTGGTTCTCCTACTGGTTCGATAACCTTTGTTTCTTCACTGAGGGAAATACCTACCGTCGCTGTGCTGCATCATCCCTTCCTCTTTAGGGAAATACCGACGTAGTCCTAGTAGACAGGAGCTTTTCCGGCGCTATAGTCAGAGAGCGATCACCAGCCGAGCCTCGAAGAGACCAAGAGGTTCGCCACGCCAAGGACCAGGCTCACTCCCCGAGCGTTAGCACCTGCATGGGGCAACAATAACCCTAAACAGGAGCCCGGGGGCTGGCCCCAGGCTCTTCTCTTTGGCATCGCCGGTGGAAGCATAGAACAAGGGAAGAAGAAAGAGGAATGCGGGCGCCAACTTCGGTGTTTCTTCAGAGGAGCATTGCTGAACTCAGGAAGACCCCGCCGAACAGGGTCCGGAAGGGGGACGTCCTCCATATAAAGCCATTTCGAAGGACGGTTTTTGGACGTATTCTTCGGAGTACCGGACAGGCATCCGGTTTCGGCAATGCGCCATATTTCGGCTCCGCCCACTTGATAAAGTGACCCCTTCCGTGTGCGAGGGACGAGCCAAAATAACCTTTTCCACAGCTCGAAATGAGCCTCGCAGCCCAGGAATAACTCGCAGAGGGCAACATAGCTGGCGATGTGTAAAATGGAAGCAGGGGTGAAATTATGCAGTTGGAGGCCATAAAACTCCAGGAGCCCGCGGAGGAACGGATGAATAGGAAATATGAGTCCCCTCAATAAGTAAGGGACAAGGCATACCCGCTCCCCCATAGAGGGGCTGGGGGAGCTCTCCACTTGCTCCCCGCCATTGTAGGTGGCGAGCCTGGCTCGGACGGGCACCATATACGCCGGAGGGAGAAATCCCTTAGTCTGCAGTTCGACTAATCGACCGTGTGGGACTGAACACCTCTCCCAATCACCGGGCTTAGGGCTACGGGGGTGGGAGGAGGAGCTGCGGAGGTCGGCCATGCTGGAGTGGATCTTTCTGAAGCACGCTCCGATGGATTCTCGCTGGGGGAGGATGGTATGGATTGGATCTAAGGATCCCCATCCCTTTAATAGACAATTTATTTATCTGGCTAGGGGGGCGAATGTAAAAATGCCCTGGTGCCTCACATTCATTTGACGAGTGGAAGATAGCCCTTATTGGGCGCAGAAGCCAAGATGTTCAACATTTATGGGACCGGACACTGCTTAGCAAACGTTCGAAATTTGAAGAAGAACCCGCCTTGCAATGCCGAAGACAACACTGCGTGCCGGACTCATCGTCATTGAAGCTTGGTTTGGGGGCTACTGAGGGAGTCCTGGATTAGGGGGTATTCAGACAGCCGGATTATATCCTTTGGCCGGACTGTTGGACTATGAACATACAAGATGGAAGACTTCGTCCCGTGTCCGGATGGGACTCTACTTGGCGTGGAAGGCAAGCTAGGCAATACGGATATGTATATCTCCTCCTTTGTAACCGACCTTGTGTAACCCTAGCCCCCTCCGGTGTCTATATAAACCGGAGGGTTTTAGTCCGTAGGACGATATACAATCATACCATAGGCTAGCTTTTAGGGTTTAGCCTCTCCGATCTCGTGGTAGATCAACTCTTGTACTACTCATATTATTAAGAATAATCAAGCAGGACGTAGGGTTTTACCTCCATCAAGAGGGCCTGAACCTGGGTAAAACATCGTGTTCCCTGCCTCCTGTTACCATCCGCCTTAGACACATAGATCAGGACCCCCTACCCGAGATCCACCGGTTTTGACATCGACATCGGGCATTTGAGGAAGCCCATCATCGGAATATACAAGCCAAGTTCTGTAATGAAAATTCCCACTAGTATATGAAAGTGATAACTCAAGAGACTCTCTATATGAAGAACATGGTGCTACTCTGAAGCACACGTGTGGTAAAAGGATAGTGACATTGTCCCTTCTCTCTTTTCTCTCTTTTTGTGGGTGTTCCTTTTTTGGCCTTTCTCTTTTTCTCTCTCTTTTTTCCTTTTTTTGAATGGTGGGCTTCTTTGGCCTCTTTTATTCATTTTTAAAGTCCGGAGTCTCATCCTGACTTGTGGGGGAATCATAGTCTCCATCATCCTTTCCTAACTGGGGCAATGCTCTAATAATGATGATCATCACACTTTTATTTACTTACAACTCGATACTAGAACAAAGATAGGGCTCTATATGAATGCTTCCGCGGTGTACCGGGATGTGCAATGATCTAGTGTAGCAATGACATCAAGAACGGACAAGCCATCAAAACATCATGCTAGCTATCTTACGATCATGCAAAGCAATATGACAATAAATGCTCAAGTCATGTATATGATGATGATGGAAGTTGCATGGCAATATATCTCGGAATGGCTATGGAAATGCCATGATAGGTAGGTATGGTGGCTGCTTTGAGGAAGATATAAGGAGGTTTATGTGTGATAGAGCGTATCGTATCACGGGGTTTGGATGCACCGACGAAGTTTGCACCAACTTTCGAGGTGAGAAAGGGCAATGCACGGTACCGAAGAGGCTAGCAATGATGGAAGGGTGAGAGTGCGTATAATCCATGGACTCACATTAGTCATAAAGAACTCATATACTTATTGCAAAAGTCTATTAGCCCTCGAAGCAAAGTACTACTACGCATGCCCCTAGGGGGATAGATTGGTAGGAAAAGACCATCGCTCGTCCCCGACCGCCACTCATAAGGAAGACAATCAATAAATACCTCATGCTCCAACTTCGTTACATAACGGTTCACCATACGTGCATGCTACAGGACTTGCAAACCTCAACACAAGTATTTCTCAATTTACCATTACTCAACTAGCACGACTCTGATATCACCACCTTTATATCGCAAAACTGTTGCAAGGAATCAAACATACCATATTCAGTTATCTACAAGTTTTATGTAGGATTTTATGACTAACCATGTGAATGACCAATTCCTGTCAACTCTCTAAATAAATATAAGTGAAGCAAGAGAGTTTAATTATTTATACAAAAGATATGTCCACGATCTAACAAATATAAGTGAAGCAAAAGAGCATTCTACAAATGGTGGTTTTCTATGTGAAGAGAAACAAGCAATCCAAACTTCAAATGATATAAGCGAAGCACATGAAGCATTCTATAAAGCCATACTCAAAAGATATAAGTTAAATGCAATGAGCATTCTATAAATCAAGCAAGGAATATCTCATACCAGCATGGTGCATAAAAGAAAAGTGAAAACTAAATGCAAAAGACGCTCCAAGATTGCACATATCGCATGAAAGAAACGAATCTGAAAACAAACCGATACTTGTTGAAGAAAGATGGGATGCCTTCTGGGGCATCCCCAAGATTAGATGCTTGAGTCTCCTTGAATATTTACTTGGGGTGCCTTGGGCATCCCCAAGATTGAACTCTTGTCTCTCCTCCTTATCCTCATATCGGGACCTCCTCGATCTTCGAACACTTCATCCACACAAAACTTCAAGAGAAAACTCGGTAAGATCCGTTAGTATAATAAAGCAAATCACTACTCTAAGTACTGTTGCAAACCAATTCATATTTTGTTTTTGCATTGTAGCTACTGTAATATATCTTTTCCATGGCTTAATCCACTGATAGAAATCAATAGTTTCATCAAGACAAGCAAACTATGCATCAAAAACAGAATCTGTCTTAAACAGGACAGTCTGTAGTAATCTGAATATTCACTGTACCTCTGGTACTCAAACAATTCTACCAAAATTAGGAAAAATAAAAAAAATTGTATATAAATACAGTGCAAAAAGTTTCAGAACCGCTTGACGTTCTAGTAAAAAATGTAAAATCGCGCACTATAGCCAAAGTTTCTGTCCTGCACCGCACAAACCAACAAGTAATCTAAAACATCCTAAAGGAAAACCTTGGCACATTATTTTTATTTTTAAACCTTACAAAAGCACACAAATAAATAACTCTCTAAAACTTCCGGGTTGTCTCCCTGGCAGTGCTTTCTTTAAAGCCATTAAGCTAGGCATATAGTGCTCAAGTAATGGATCCACCTGGATCCCAAGGTATATCAAAGACAATTTTAATTAACAATGATTTGTAATTTAGTAGTGAGCACAAAGTAACATATATCATGTAATGACGAAGTCTAACTCTCTTCCTATGCATCGGCATGTCATAAAAGAACAATTCATGCACACAAAGTAAAGGCCAATGCATAGTATAAATAGTTTCTTGCAATTTTTTCGTGTTGGAAACATAAAGAGGCGGAGATGTAGTTCCTCTCTCATAATAATTGAAAGTAGGAGCAGCAAGCACATGCATATTATATCTATCAAAATCATCATGTGTAATAGTAAAATGCAACCCATCAATATAATCCTTAATAAGGGTAAACTTCTCCGATATAGTGTAGTCGGGAGAATTCAAAAAGATAATAGGACTATCATGTGTGGGTGCAATAGCAACAATTTCATGTTTAACATAAGGAACTATAGCAAGTTCATATCCATAAGCATAATTCATATTGGCATCTTGGCCACAAGAATAGCAAGCATCATCAAAAAGGGATATTTCAAAAGAATCAACTGGATCATAACAATCATCATAGCATTCATCCTTTGGTAAGTACGAAGGGAAATTAAACAGTGTATGAGTTGAAGAGTTACTCTCACTAGAAGGTGGGCACGGGTGATCAATCCGCTCTTCCTCCTTTTGTTCTTCGCTCTCCTCAACATCTTTTTCATCCAATGAGCCCCTAGTTTCATCAATTCCTTCTTCCATAGCCTCCAGCAAAATATTACTCTCCTCTTGGACAATGGAGGAGTCCTCAATATATGGTTTAACATATGCATTAGAAGCATAATTATCATAACAATATTTAAGTATGGCAAAATTTTCAGATTTGTAAAGAGTAGCATCATACTTTGCAATCAAAGAAGCAATTTCATAAGCACCCTTAAAAGCAACAAATCTTCAATTTTTTGAACAACATAGTAATTATAAACACCCTTAGCATACGAAGATACGATTCCATTATCACTAAACTTACATTGGTAGGGAAGGTGTTTCTTAGGGTCTTCAGAACAACAAGTAAAATCATAAATTTCACATAAATTCCAAGCATAACATTGCAAACGATGAATTTGATCCAATAAAAGTTTCCCTTTTTGAGATCAGCAGTGTCGCACATTGTCGGTGTCAAAGCCGGCGGATCTCGGGTAGGGGGTCCCGAACTGTGCGTCTAAGGCGGATGGTAACAGGAGGCGAGGGACACGATGTTTTACCCAGGTTCAGGCCCTCTTGATGGAGGTAAAACCCTACGTCCTACTTGATTTATTCTTGATGATATGAGTATTACAAGAGTTGATCTACCACGAGATCGGAGAGGCTAAACCCTAGAAGCTAGCCTATGGTATGATTGTATGTTGTCCTACGGACTAAAACCCTCCAGTTTATATAGACATCGGAGGGGGCTAGGGTTGCACAAGGTCGGTTACAAAGGAGGAGATATCCATATCCGTACTACCTAGCTTGCCTTCCACACCAAGTAGAGTCCTATACGGACATGTGATGAAGTCTTCCATCTTGTATCTTCATAGTCCGACAGTCCGGCCGAAGGATATAGTCCGACTGTCCGGAGACCCCCTAATCCAGGACTCCCTCAGTAGCCCCTGAACCAGGCTTCAATGACGATGAGTCCGGCGCACAATGTTGTCTTTGGCATTGCAAGGCGGGTTCCTCCCCCGGATACACCACAGAAGAGTTCGAATAAAAGGATAGTGTCTGACCCTGCAAAAATAAGTTCCACATACCACCGTAGAGAGAATAATATTTCCACAAATCTAATCTGCCGACACGTTTTGGCAACATGACATCATGCCATGGCTCGATGAGTATTTGAACCGTTTTTCTTTAACTAGCCCCGCACATAACGCGAGGCAGTTTCTCGACACGTCTTGTCAAAGCAGAGATCGTGTCCCCCTTATTACGAGATTCTCATCAATACGGGCATGGGTAACCCAACCGTGCCATTAATTACGACGCTTGGGGGATAAGCGAGTTTTACCAGGCTAGTGGGGGCGCATAGTTTCGACCGCCCTTATAAAGGAATAAGGTTTAAACTTTTCCTACACACGCCTTCTTCCTCCTTGCTCATCCATTCTCGCACACTCGAGATCCAACGCCCAAGTCCACATCCTTCTCCTCAACCTTCTCCAAACATGTTCGGAGCGGGAGGCCAGTGGATGGCTTCCTCCGTTACGGAGGGACACATCAAGAAGTTGCGCGGAGCCGGATACTTAGCCGCAAATATTGCGCATCGGCTGCCCGCTGCGGGGTAGATCGTCCCTACCCCGGAACCTGACGAGAGGGTAGTCTTCCTCCACTACTTCCTCTGCGGACTGGGGTTTCCCCTCCATCCATTCGTCCATGGTCTTATGTTCTACTACGGGCTGGACTTTCATGATCTAGCCCCGAACTTCATCCTCAACATTTCGGCGTTCATCATCGGGTGTGAGGCTTTCGTCCGCATTCGGCCCCACTTCGGCCTATGGCTGAAGACCTTCAATATCAAGCCGAAGGTGGTGGGAGGCCAACAAGCAGAATGCGGCGGAGCCATGGTGGGCAAGATGCCCAATGTTATATGGCTTGAAGGCTCCTTCGTGGAGACCATAAAGGGGTGGCAATCGGAGTGGTTCTACATCACCGAGCCGCGGGACACCAACTGGGTGGCGGCCCCCGAGTTTCGATCCGGAATCCGCACGCGGCTCACCTCCTGGAAAGAGAAGGGCCTATCTGGGGTTCATCGGTGGAGCTGGACGGACTCCAGAAATGTATCCGGAATATGGCAAGCAAGAAGCTCAAGCTTGTCAACATAGTCCAGGTCATGCTCTTCCGCCGGATCCTTCCGTGTCAACAACGGGATTTCAACTTGTGGGAGTTCGACCCGGCCCATCACCAGACTGTGAGCGAGCTCTTTGACATGACACACAAGGACGCCTGGAGGGTGTTGTTCAAGGGTGCCGAGGTCCCTCCCTCTCTCACCGAGGACCGCGGGCTAAGCGTGAAGCGCCCTGCGAATCCGGTAAGTTTTGTACATCTGGTAGGATTTTTACTTCCCATAGCTTAACCACGTGCGAGGTCTGAGCTCCCATGCCTTTGACAGGACTGGGTGGGGGCATCGAAGAAGATCAACTGTCCGGCCCCTCTGCCCGAAGACACTGCGGACGCTCTCTTGACGGAGATGCTGACTCCGACTCCTTACAAGGTGCCGGAGAAGACCAAGAAGAAGGCCAAGGGAACCCGAAAGATTTCCTGGAGCCAGGTGATATCGGACTCATCGTCCGATGACTCCGCGACGCACTCCTCCCCCGAAGATGAGGAGGAAGATGAAGATGCTCCCCCTTCAGTCGGGTGAGACAACAAAAGGAAGGCCGCCCCGACCGGGGGGCTGAAGGGTCCAAGAAGGGGAGGACCCTCCTTCCGGACTACTCCACCACCGCCGCCGAAGGCGAAGACGAGTGGCTGCTCAGGGCCAAGCCCCTGGCGAAGTCATAAGTATTCGGATACCAGAGTAACTCATAGCATACCTTTGTCGCACTGCTTCTCCTAACGCCGAATATGATTATGCAGACCGCCCCAAGCCCGTATCGACGTATCTTCGTCGGGCGGCTCCTTGGACTCGTCGGATATGGATAGCAATCCACTTCCGACCGCCACCTCCCCTTGCCCTACGGACAATGCCGAGGTATTGTCTCAAGAGGCACTGGGTCGAGGGGAGACAATCCTGGAGGCGCCTCAAGGCGACCTTCCGGACTCCGGGAGCAGAGGGAGTAAGGCTCCCGAGGGCTCCGAGTTCGGCCCTCAGCCGAACACCGCGCCGGAACCTCCAGTGGTTCCGGACTCAGGCAGGCGGCCTCCTTCCAAAAGGGGCAAGACGCCCGTGCCGGTGACCTCTGTCCATCCAGAGGCACCGGAAAATCTGCTGGGAGCGCTTCACAGCGCTTCCATCGACGAAGAGCACCGCACTATTATGAGTGCGGTGATCCAGAAGGTTCAGTCCGCCAAGAGCGGACTGACTGAAGCCTGTCCAGCCTTCTAACAGGCTTTGAGGTAAGTATTTGAAATATAGGAAAAATATTACCGCATAGACGGTAGCCCCTGATGCTCTGTTTGGTGTTCAAAAAGAAAAGCCGAATAGAGGATCAACTAATATCTGCAGGAGTCTAATATAAGTATGTCTATATGCGTATGCAGGCTTCGCTGCTGACCTCTGCCGCACTGACTGCGGAGGTCGCCGTACTGAAGCAGGACCTCGAAGGGTCCAAGAAAGAGCTCGGCCTTGCCAAGAGGCAGCTCGATGAGAACAAAGGTAAGTAATACCTAGTCTATAGATATGTATATATACAAAAGGATGCGATTGCAAAATGACAGGATCATCTTTAATTTGCCAGGGGCCATGACCGAGGTGGCAACCCTGAAGCAAACGCTATCCGAGGCCGAAAACAAAGCGGCCCAGGAGCGCACCAAGCGGGAAAAACAAGAGGCACGGGTGGGCGAGGTGCAGCAAGAGCTCCATGCTCTTGTGACGAAGCACGAGGCGTTGGAGCTTGACTTGAAGACGCGAGAGTCCGAGCTTGCCGCGGCCCTTGAGAGTGCAAAGAGTGCCAAGGCTGAAGCCCAAAAGGCCCTCCAGGAGATTGATGCGATGAAGAAGATAGCGGTGGGTAAGGCATTCAATATGCAAAGCAAGCATGTGAAAGTAAATTACTTGTTACTTACCCGAGTCCGGAGCTCTCCAGGAGCATTCGTAGATTTGCCCCGCAGCGTGTCGGATGCCGCACAGTTTTACTAGGTCGAGGAGGGAAGCTCAACGAAGAAGTTGTTCTGGTCTCAGTATACTGGGACCGAACACCCGATGCCTCTGAGCGACCAGCTGAAGCAACTGGTCGAGCTACACAAGGTGGCCGAACAGGCCATGAAGGGCTTTATAGTCTGGATATGATCTGGCGACGCCCTTCCCAACAGCTACTTCGGCCTGGTGAGGCGGCTTCTGGATGCTTGCCCACGGCTGGAAGTCATTAAGCGGTCCGTCTGCATCGAAGGTGCACACCAGTGCGAAGGTGCACTGGGCCAAGATGGATGCCGTGAAGCTGGTGAAGGAAGGGCCGCCGCAGGGCAGGGAGCATCGCCACCCCGAGATGTACTATGAGGGTGTCCTGAAGGGTGCCCTCTTGTAGCGGTCGAGTGTGCGAAAGATGTAATATTTGAATAAACTTGCTCGTGTAATCCTGTCTTATGAAAACTTGTTCATATGCGCTATCCAATGCTTGTTTGAATTTAAAATATTGCCTTCTGTTCGGTTGTTTATCAAATCTGAGAGATGTCTAGTCGTCGGCTTCTGCCCCCACGCCACGAGTGCTGGGGTTTCGGGATAAACCTGAGCACTCTTGTTTCCCAGTTTTGGGTCCTTCGAGGGAGGTTCTCAGCACAACGAACAAGGCAATCGGACTATAGTGCGTTATCACTCTCACTTAGCCATAGAATTCTATAATTTTAAATTTTGGTGAAGCCCCTAGTATTCGGAAGGCCGAATTTGGGGAGCTATACACGCCTTAAGCCGGACAGGGCCGACTCCTCGCTCTAAGCGGCATAAGTCTTTAGGTACTTGAAACCTCTCGAACAGTGACCAGTCTCTCGCCTTATCATGACAGTCAGTTTTAGCTTTCTCTACTGAGGTGCTTAGCCCAGCAGAACCGGGGCACAATCGCAGTAGTTCTCCCAGTGCTACCTTAGCCGATATAGCGGAATGTAAGGTACCAAAACATGGGAGCCGGGCAAACCCAACTATTGACCCAAGACATGATTTGGAGCTGATGCATATAATGCTATAAGTTCGGGGTGCCGCACTGTCGAAAGTGTTCGGACTTCTCACGCCGTATTATGGGGTATGCTTAAGCCCCTAGTGTATTGGCCGTACCAGAGTGTACGGGTGCTAGATGTCATGAATGAACATATATATATATATATATAAAGGAAGAATTCAATAATAGTCTTAATGCTATGCATTGTTTATTCAAAAAGGTGCGTTAAAGCAAAATGATACAAGTAGTGCGATAAGAAAAAAAGTAGGACTATTTGACATGTCCCTTCCAAGGGCAAGCTGAGGAATAGTATTAAAGCAAGTATTTCACTTGTTATCGTAATCCACCTGGGAGTTCCGTGGTGTGAAGTAGCTTTCTGCCTCCTTGGTTGCTGCATCATGTGTTCGGCAATCATGCTGCCGAATAGGGTTTCCAGAGATTAAAGTCCTGAAAGAGAAAAATAACAAAGCGGGAAGCCCCTAGTGCGGTTTAAGCCGCGTCTTGGAGCGTGCCATAGTCGTGCCCCCCTTCCCACCTGTGCCCATGGTATTTTTAATGCGTAATTATGTACGCGTGGCACAGACTTCGCCGTTTGGCTGGGACCGGGGTGGGGGCCGCATTGCTATGCGAGCTCGGAACGTGCTAGGCGGTCCTGTTGCCGATTACTCCGGGCGCGTTTGAAGATGTCCGGGTCCTTAATCACCGAACTAGTGGATTGCCTTAAGAGGCGGCTTTGCGCTTCTACTGCGAGGGTCGTAGTGTGCTCCTCTATTCAGAGAGAGCGCTCTGTGTTTCCATTGACTGTGATGACCCCCGGGGTCCTGGCATCTTGAGCTTGAGATATGCATAATCGGTACCACATTGAATCTCGCAAATGCGGTTCGCCCGAGCAGTGCATGGTAGCCACTGCGGAACGGGACTATGTCGAAGATTAACTCTTCGCTTCGGAAGTTATCCAGAGATCCGAAGACCACTTCCAGTGTGACTGAGCCTGTGCAATGGGCCTCTACACCTGGTATGACGCCTTTAAAGGTCGTTTTTGTGGGTTTGATCCTTGAGGGGTCTATACCCATTTTGCGCACTGTGTCCTGATAAAGCAGGTTCAGGCTGCTGCCGCCATCCATAAGGACTCGAGTGAGGTGAAATCCATCAATGATTGGGTCTAGGACCAATGCGGCGAATCCTCCATGACGGATACTAGTGGGGTGGTCCCTGCGATCGAAGGTGATCGGACAGGAGGTCCATGGGTTAAACTTTGGGGCGACTGGCTCCAACGCATATACGTCCCTGAGCGCACGCTTCCGCTCCCTCTTGCGGATGTGGGTTGCGTATATCATGTTCACCGTCCACACTTGTGGGGGGAACCTCTTATGTTCTCCGGTGTTCGGCTGCCGGGGCTCCTCCTCGTCATCGCTATGTGACCCCTTATCTTTGTTTTCGGCATTTAACTTGCCGGCCTGCTTGAACACCCAACAATCCCTGTTGGTGTGGTTGGCTGGCTTGTCGGGGGTGCCGTGTATTTGGCACGAGCGATCGAGTATACGGTCCAAATTGGACGGGCCCAGAGTGCTTCTTTTGAATGGCTTTTTCCGCTGACCGGTTTTAGAGCCTTTGAATCCGGCATTGATTGTCGTATCCTCGGTATTGTTGTTGTTAATGCGGCGCTTATGTTTGTTGCGACGTGACCTGCCGTTGCCATCCTTGGTATCCAAAGTACCATGGTTCTTTGATATGTTATTGCTGCGAGCCAACCAACTGTCCTCTCCCGCACAAAAGCGGGTCATGAGTGTCGTGAGGGCTGCCATAGATTTCGGCTTTTCCTGGCCAAGGTGAAGGGCGAGCCATTCGTCACGGATGTTGTGCTTAAAAGCTGCTAGGGCCTCTGCATCCGGACAGTCGATGATTTGATTTTTCTTTG
Source organism: Triticum monococcum (assembly GCA_034509565.1). Taxonomy (NCBI): domain Eukaryota; kingdom Viridiplantae; phylum Streptophyta; class Magnoliopsida; order Poales; family Poaceae; genus Triticum; species Triticum monococcum. The sequence goes on from CM067841.1 coordinate 607,035,412, forward strand.
TTAGGAACCATGTCCAGAATTGCCTGGCCGATTCCTCTGGCTGCTGAATTATGTGGCTCAAGTCAACGACATCTGGTGGTCGCACATAAGTGCCCTGAAAGTTGTCGAGGAATGCGGCTTCTAGATCTTCCCAACAGTCAATGGACTCTGCTGGCAAGCTGTTGAGCCAATGCCGAGCTGGTCCTTTGAGTTTGAGTGGGACGTATTTGATGGCGTATAGGTCATCACCGCGGGCCATGTGGATGTGCAGGAGGAAATCCTCGATCCATACTGTAGGATCTGTTGTGCCGTCGTATGATTCTATATTTACAGGTTTGAAACCCTCTAGGATTTGATGATCCATTACTTCGTCTATGAAGCATAAGGGGTGTGTGGCGCCTCTGTACTGGGCTATATCGCGACGCAGCTCAAATGAGTCTTGCCCGCTGTGTTCGGCCCGGCCGGACTTACGTTTACTGTATCTGGCGTGACGATTATCGTCTCGCATAGTATCGCGCCCTCATGATCCGTAGATCGATCTTGCATGTTTTGCTTTGTCCTCCAATACGTCTCGCAGGTCTGGCGTATTTCCCGATGCCTTTTTATTTGAATGGCGTCGGGGTGCGGGCTGAGCTTTTGGCTGGAATGCCTCTCTGTCACGGCCACGAGGTGGCCGATTAGCCGCGTCATACGTCGGGGATGTAGGTTTCGGTGCTTCCTCCTCCAGTCGGGGTAGCAACCTGCACTTTGGGTAACTCATGGAGGGGCGCTCGAGTTTATATTCCTTGGCCGCCAGGACTTTAGTCCATCTGTCAGCTAGCAAATCTTGATCAGATTGAAGCTGCTGCTGCTTTTTCTTAAGGCTATTTGCCGTGGCTATAAGCCGGCGCTTGAAGCGCTCTTGTTCGAAAGGATCCTCTGGCACGACGAATTTGTCATCGTCGAGGCTTGCCTCGTCTTCGGAGGCAGGTATGTAATTATCATCCTCCGCCTCTCCATCTGCCGCTCTCTCAGGAGGGCTGGCTTCTCCAACCTCCCGCTCTAAATTTTGCTGGAGGGGATTGTTCTTGTCTTCGGCACTGTCCAGAGTGCTATTATCGCCAGTGCCGGTATCACTGCTTTTGCCTTGGCGGGACTTAGAGCGGCGCCGCTGACGCCGGCGCTTGGGTTGCTTTTTGGAGGGGTCATCCTCCGCTGTCCCGTTGCCATTGCCTTCTTTGGGTGTGTCCACCATGTATATGTCATATGATGAGGTGGCTGTCTAGTGCCCTGTGGGCAGTGGTTCCTCTTCGCCTCCCGCATCGTCGTCCATACCGTCGATGTCTTCAGAGTCGAAGTTGAGCATGTCGGTTAAGTCATCGACAGTGGCTACCAAGTGGGTGGTGAGTGGGCGGCGAATTTCTTCGTTATCCGCATCCCAATCCTGCCGGACATACTTCGGCCAGGATCCCCCTGACAAGGAGAGAGACCTTAATGAGTTCAGTATGTCGCCGAAGGGTGAGTCTTGAAAAATATCCGCAGAGGTAAACTCCATGATCGGCGGCCAATCGGATTCGACAGGAACGGGCGCATGTGGTTCGGAGTCCGTGGCTGGAGAAGGATCCGGCAGTTTGGCAACACGGCTCTCATGAAGGGTAAGGTCGATATTCGGCTCGATCGCTGCTAAGGATACGGCCTCCGTGGCGGGGTCTATCCACCCGTCCATGGATGGCGCAACTGGCTTCGAATTAAGGGTCAGAGCGGTTGCCGGTGCGATTTCTTGAACACTGTCCGATGGTAGAGCTAAATCGTACTCATCGTGACCGCGTGGTGCACAAGGCAAGGGCTCGAATACGTTGAAGATCAAGTCTCCGCGGATATCAGCCGTGTAGTTTAAGCTTCCAAACCTGACCTGGTGGCCAGGGGCGTAAATGTCAATTTGCTCCAGATGGCCAAGCGAGTTGGCCCATAGTGCGAAGCCGCCGAACACAAAGATCTGTCTGGGGAGAAAAGTCTCACCATGGACTGCATCGCTATCGATGATCGTAGGAGCCATCAAGCCTAACGGCGACGATACAGAGGAACTCTCAATGAAAGCACCAATATCGGTGTCAAAACCGGCGGATCTCGGGTAGGGGGTCCCGAACTGTGCGTCTAAGGCGGATGGTAACAGGAGGCAGGGGACATGATGTTTTACCCAGGTTCGGGCCCTCTTGATGGAGGTAAAACCCTACGTCCCGCTTGATTTATTCTTGATGATATGAGTATTACAAGAGTTGATCTACCACGAGATCGGAGAGGCTAAACCCTAGAAGCTAGCCTATGGTATGATTGTATGTTCATAGTCCGACGACTAAAACCATCCGGTTTATATAGACACCGAGGGGGCTAGGGTTACACAAGGTCAGTTACAAAGGAGGAGATATCCATATCCGTACTGCCTAGCTTGCCTTCCACGCCAAGTAGAGTCCTATCTGGACACGGGACGAAGTCTTCAATCTTGTATCTTCATAGTCCGACAGTCCGACCAAAGGATATAGTCCGACTGTCCGGAGACCCCCTAATCCAGGACTCCCTCACACATAATAAGCATGCTCCTCTAAAGATTTGCCCTCAACTAAGCTAGTTCGGGTTTCAGCACGAGCACATAGGGATCGAAGATGATCCAGGTAAAAAGCTTTAGGAGTGTGATAGATTTTGAGTGGTTCTTCAACCATTGGTGTAGCAGGTACAACTAATTTTTTTGGTATTTTTGCGTTTCCTACCCATAACTAAAGATAGAAAACAACATAGAACAACAAATAAAAATTACTTAGTGATAAAGCAAACAAGCACACACGAGAATATTCACCCCACGCTATTGCTCCCCGGCAACGGCGCCAGAAAAAGGTCTTGATAACCCACAAGTATAGGGGATCAATTGTAGCCTCTTTCGATAAGTACGAGTGTCGAACCCAACGAGGATCTAAAGGTAGAACAAATATTCTATCAAGTTCTATCGACCACCGATACAACTCTACGCACGCTTAATGTTCGCTTTACCTAGAACAAGTATAAAACTAAAAGTACTTTGTAGGTGTTTTTGGATAGGTTTGCAAGATAATGAAGAGAACATAAATAAAAGCTAGGGGCTGTTTAGATAAAGAAGCAATAAAGTTAGTATAGCGAGTGTGGAAAAGTGGTGGTAGGAGTTGCGAAATTGCCCCTAAGCAATTGACTACTTTACTAGACCGATAGAAAGTTTCATGTGGGAGATGCCACTACTAGCATGTCATCCCTGACTTGGAATTCTACGCACTTATGATTGGAACTATTAGCAAGCATCCGCAACTACTAACGTTCATTAAGGTAAAACCCAACCATAGCATTAAGATATATTGGCCCCCCTTCAACCCCGTATGCATCAATTTCTATGCTAGGTTGAAGTTTCTGTCACTCTTGCCCTCCAATACATAGTCCTATCAACATACAACTAACCCTATGGTGTGATCCACGCGCGCGCTCATATGATAGGCACCAAAGGATAGCAACATAATGATACATCTCCAACGTATCTATAATTTTTGATTACTACATGATATATTATCTTTTGTTTTGGATGTTTATGGGCTTTATTATACACTTTTATATCATTTTTGGGACTAACCTATTAACCCAGAGCCCAGTACCACTTTTTTTGTTTTTACCTTGTTTTAGAATATCGCAGAAAAGGAAAACCAAACGGAGTCCAATTGACCTGAAACTTCACGGAACTTAATTTTGGATCAGAAGCAACTAGGGAGACTTGGAGTCTACGTCAAGGAAGCTTCGAGGAGGCCATGAGGTAGGGGGCACGCCCACCCCCAAGGGCGCGCCCTCCACCCTCGTGGGCCCCTTGTGGCCCCCCTGACGTACTTCTTCTGCCTATATATCTCCATATACCCTAAAAACATTCGAGAGCACAATAGATCGGGAGTTCCGCCGCCAGAAGCCTTCGTAGCCACCGAAAGCCAATCTAGACTCGTTCCGGCACCCTACTGGAGGGGGAATCCCTCTCCGATGGCCATCTTCATCATCCCGGTGCTCTCCATGACGAGGAGGGAGTAGTTCTCCCTCGGTCCTGAGGGTATGTACCAGTAGCTATGTGTTTGATCTCTCTCTCTCTCTCTCGTGTTCTTGAGGTGATAAGATCTTGATGTATCGCGAGCTTTGCTATTATATTTGGATCCTATGATGTTTTCTCCCAACTCTACTCTCTTGTAATGGATTGAGTTTCCCCTTTGGAGTTATCTTATCAGATTGAGTCTTTAAAGATTTGAGAACACTTGATGTATGTCTTGCCATGCATATCTGTGGTGACAATGGGATACCACGTGATTCACTTGATGTATGTTTTAGTGATCAACTTGCGGGTTCTGCCCATGAACCTATGCATAGGGGTAGGCACACGTTTTCATCGTGATTCTCCGGTAGGAACTTTGGGGCACTCTTTGAGGTTCTATGTGTTGGTTGAATAGATGAATCTGAGATTGTGTGATGCATATCGTATAATCATACCCATGGATACTTGAGGTGACATTGGAGTATCTAGGTGACATTAGGGTTTTGGTTGATTTGTGTCTTAAGGTGTTATTCTAGTACGAACTCTGGGGCTGTTTGTGACACTTATAGGAATAGCCCAACGGATTGATTGGAAAGAATAACTTTGAGGTGGTTTCATACCCTACCATAATCTCTTTGTTTGTTCTCCGCTATTAGTGACTTTGGAGTGACTCTTTGTTGCATGTTGAGGGATAGTTATGTGATCCACTTATGTTATCATTGTTGAGGGAACTTACACTAGCGAAAGTATGAACCCTAGGCCTTGTTTCAACGCATTGCAATACCGTTTACGCTCACTTTTATCACTTGTTACCATGCTGTTTTTATATTTTCAGATTACAAATACCTTTATCTACTATCCATATACCACTTGTATCACCATCTCTTCGCCGAACTAGTGCACCTATACAATTTACCATTATATTGGGTGTGTTGGGGACACAAGAGACTCTTTGTTATTTGGTTGCAGGGTTGCTTGAGAGAGACCATCTTCATCCTACACCTCCTATGAATTGATAAACCTTAGGTCATCCACTTGAGGGAAATTTGCTACCATCCTACAAACCTCTGCACTTGGAGGCCCAACACCGTCTACAAGAAGAAGGTTGTGTAGTAGACATCAAGCTCTTTTCTAGCGCCGTTGCCGGGGAGGTTAGCGCTTGAAGGTATATCTTTAGATCTTGCAATCGAATCTTTTTGTTTCTTGTTTTAGCACTAGTTTAGTTTATAAAAAAACTACAAAAATATGGAATTAAGTTTGCCTCATATGCTTCATCTTTTAAATATCTTTCGTGAGTATGATGGAAAGGAAAATTATGCCAAGGTGTTAGAAGAAGAATGCATTAAAATGTTTGGCACTAAATATTTGAATGATGAGCATGATTGCAATGCTGTTAGTATGAATTCCTTGAATATCCATGATGCTAATGATATGCAAAGCCACAAGCTTGGGGAAGCTATGTTTGATGAAGATGATATTTTTTGTCCCCCAAGCTTTGATGAGTAAATTTACTATGATGAAAGCATGCCTCCTATCTATGATGATTATTGTGATGACACGTATGCTTTAAAGAATAATGATAACCATGAAACTTGTCATCTTGATCTTAATTTTCAATCACATGATAATTATTTTGTTCAGTTTGCTCCCACTATTATTCGTGAGAAGAATTTTGCTTATGTAGAGAGTAGTAAAATTTCTATGCTTGTAGATCATGAAAAGAATGCTTTAGGTGCTGGTTATATTGTTGAATTCATTCATGATGCTACTGAAAATTATTTTGAGGGAGGAACATATGCTTGTAGGAATTGCAATAATACCAAGTTTCCTCTCTATGTGCTTAAAGTTTTAAAGTTATGCTTGTTCTACCTTCCTATGCTAGTTGATTATTGTTCCCATAAGTTGTTTGCTCACAAAATCCCTATGCATAGGGAGTGGGTTAGACTTAAATTTATTATCAATATTCGTTATGATGCTCTCTTTATGTTTCAATTCTTATCTTCTATGTGAGCATCATTGAAATCATCATGCCTAGCTAGGGGCGTTAAACGATAGCGCTTGTTGGGAGGCAACCCAACTTTGTTTTTGTTCCTTGCATTTTGTTCCTGTTTAGTAATAAATAATTCATCTAACCTCTGTTTAGATGTGTTTTTATGCTTTTAATTAGTGTTTGTGCCAAGTAGAACCTTTGGGGAGACTTGGGGAAAGTCTTGTTGCTCATGCTATAAAAACAGAAACTTTAGCGCTCACGAGAATTGCTACCATTTTTATTTGGAGAGTGCTATTTAGTTAATTCTTTTTAAGATTATTAATAGATAAATTCCTCACGTCCAGAAATTTATTTGATAATTTTATGAGTTCCAGAAGTGGTCGAAACCTACAGATTACTACAGACTGTTCTGTTTTTGACAGATTCTGTTTTCTATGTGTTGTTTGCTTATTTTGATGAATCTATGAGTAGTATCGGAGGGTATGATCCATAGAGAAGTTGGAATACAATAGGTTTAACACCAATATAAATAAAGAATGAGTTTATTACAGTACCTTGAAGTGGTGTTTTCTTTTCTTTCGCTAACGGAGCTTACGAGTTTTCTGTTAAGTTTTGTGTTGTGAAGTTTTCAAGTTTTGGGTAAAGATTCGATGGATTATGGAATAAGGAGTGGAAAGGGCCTAAGCTTGGGGATGCCCAAGGCAACCCAAGGTAATATTCAAGGACAACCAAGAGCCTAAGCTTGGGGATGCCACGGAAGGCATCCCCTCTTTCGTCTTCATTCATCGGTAACTTTACTTGGAGCTATATTTTTATTCACCACATGATATGTGTTTTGCTTGGAGCGTCAATTCATTTTATTTTTCTTTGCTTTATGTTTGAATAAAATACCAAGATCTGAAATTCTTAAATGTTAGAGATTCTTCACATAGTTGCATAATTATTTGACTACTCATTGATCTTCACTTATATCTTTTGAAGTAGTTTGTCATTTGCTCTAGTGCTTTACTTATATCTTTTAGAGCATGGTGGTAGTTTTATTTTGAAGAAATAGATGAACTCACATGCTTCACTTAGATTATTTTGAGAGTCTTAAATAGCATGGTAATTTGCTTAAAATCCTAATATGCTAGGTATTCAAGATTAGTATTTTTTTCTTATGAGTGTTTTGAATACTAAGAGAGGTTTGATGCTTGATGATTGTTTTGAGATATGGAGGTAATAATATCAAAGTCGTGCTAGTTGAGTAGTTGTGAATTTGAGAAATTCTTGTGTTGAAGTTTGCAAGTCCCATAGCATGCACGTATGGTAAACGTTATGTAACAAATTTGAAACATGAGGTGTTATTTGATTGTCTTCATTATGAGTGGCGGCCGGGGACGAGCGATGGTCTTTTCCTACCAAACTATCCCCCTAGGAGCATGCGCATAGTACCAAGGTTTTTGATGACTTGTAGATTTTTGCAATAAGTATGTGAGTTCTTTATGACTAATGTTGAGTCCATGGATTATACGCACTCTCACCCTTCCATCCTTGCTAGCCTCTTCGGTACCGTGCATTGCCCTTTCTCACGTTGAGAGTTGGTGCAAACTTCGCCGGTGCATCCAAACCCCGTGATATGATACGCTCTGTCACACATAAACCTCCTTATATCTTCCTCAAAACAGCCACCATACCTACCTATTATGGCATTTCCATAGCCATTCCGAGATATATTGCCATGCAACTTTCCACTGTTCCGTTTATCATGACACATTCAACATTTTCATATTGCTTAGCATGATCATGTAGTTGACATAGTATTTGTGGCAAAGCCACCATTCGTAATTCTTTCATACATGTCACTCTTGGTTCATTGCATATCCCGGTACACTGCCGGAGGCATTCATATAGAGTCATCTTTGTTCTAGTATCGAGTTGTAAATAAATAAAAGTGTGATGATCATCATTTTCTAGACCATTGTCCCAAGTGAGGAATAAAAAAAGGCCAAAAAGAGAAAATAAAAAGGGGCAATGCTACTATCCTTTTACCACACTTGTGCTTCAAAGTAGCACCATGATCTTCATGATAGAGAGTCTCTTGTTTTTTCACTTTCATATACTAGTGGGAATTTTTCATTATAGAACTTGGCTTGTATATTCCAACAATGGGCCTCCTCAAGTTCCCTAGGTCTTCGTGAGCAAGCAAGTTGGATGCACACCCACTTAGTTTCTTTTGTTGAGCTTTCATACATTTATAGCTCTAGTGCATCTGTTGCATGGCAATCCCTACTCCTTGCATTAACATCAATCGGTGGGCATCTCGATAGCCCATTGATTAGCCTCGTTGATGTGAGACTTTCTCCTTTTTGTCTTCTCCACAAAACCCCCATTATCATATTCTATTCCACCCATAGTGCTATGTCCATGGCTCGCGCTCATGTATTGCGTAAAGGTTTATGAGTTTGTGATTACTAAAGTATGAAACAATTGCTTGGCTTGTCATCGGGGTTGTGCATGATGAGAGCATTCTTGTGTGACGAAAATGGAGCATGACCAAACTATATGATTTTGTAGGGATGAACTTTGGCCATATTATTTTTAGAGGACATAATTGCTTAGTTAGTATGCTTGAAGTATTATTATTTTTATGTCAATGTGAACTTTTATCTTGAATCTTTCAGATCTGAATATTCATGCCACAATTAAGAAGAATTACATTGAAATTATGCCAAGTAGCACTCCGCATCAAAAATTCTGTTTTTATCATTTACCTACTCGAGGACGAGCAGGAATTAAGCTTGGGGATGCCGATACGTCTCCAACGTATCTATAATTTTTGATTGCTCCATGCTATATTATCTTCTGTTTTGGATGTTTATGGGCTTTATTATACACTCTTATACCATTTTTGGGACTAACCTAGTAACCTAGAGCCCAGTGCCAGTTTCTGTTTTTACCTTGTTTTAGAATATCGCAGAGAAGGAAAACCAAACGGAGTCCAATTGACCTGAAACTTCACGGAACTTATTTTTGGATCAGAAGTAACCAGGGAGACTTGGATCAGAAGTAACGAGGTAGGGGGGCGCACCCACCCCCTAGGGCGCGCCCTCCACCCTCGTGGGCCCCTCATGGCCCCCCTGATGTACTTCTTCCGCCTATATATCTCCATATACCCTAAAAACATCCGAGAGCACAATAGATCGGGAGTTCCGCCGCCAGAAGCCTCCGTAGCCACCGAAAGCCAATCTAGACTCGTTTCGGCACCCTACTGGAGGGGGAATCCCTCTCCGATGGCCATCTTCATCATCCCGGTGCTCTCCATGACGAGGAGGGAGTAGTTCTCCCTCGGGGCTGAGGGTATGTACCAGTAGCTATGTGTTTGATCTCTCTCTCTCTCTCTCTCTCTCTCTCTCGTGTCCTTGAGGTGATACGATCTTGATGTATCATGAGCTTTGCTATTATATTTGGATCCTATGATGTTTTCTCCCAACTCTACTCTCTTGTAATGGATTGAGTTTCCCCTTTGGAGTTATCTTATCAGATTGAGTCTTTAAAGATTTGAGAACACTTGATGTATGTCTTGCCGTGCATATCTGTGGTGACAATGGGATACCACGTGATTCACTTGATGTATGTTTTAGTGATCAACTTGCGGGTTCCGCCCATGAACCTATGCATAGGGGTTGGCACACGTTTTCATCGTGATTCTCCGGTAGGAACTTTGGGGCACTCTTTGAGGTTCTATGTGTTGGTTGAATAGATGAATCTGAGATTGTGTGATGCATATCGTATAATCATACCCACGGATACTTGAGGTGACATTGGAGTATCTAGGTGACATTAGGGTTTTGGTTGATTTGTGTCTTAAGGTGTTATTCTAGTACGAACTCTAGGGCTGTTTGTGACACTTCTAGGAATAGCCCAACGGATTGATTGGAAAGAATAACTTTGAGGTGGTTTCGTACCCTACCATAATCTCTTCGTTCGTTCTCCGCTATTAGTGACTTTGGAGTGACTCTTTGTTGCATGTTGAGGGATAGTTATGTGATCCAATTATGTTATCATTGTTGAGGGAACTTACACTAGCGAAAGTATGAACCCTAGGCCTTGTTTCAACGCATTGCGATACCGTTTATGCTCACTTTTATCAGTTGCTACCATGCTGTTTTTATATTTTCAGATTACAAATACCTTTGTCTACTATCCATATATGATACGTCTCCAACGTATCTATAATTTTTGATTGCTCCATGCTATATTATCTACTGTTTTGGGCAATATTGGGCTTTATTTTCCACTTTTATATTATTTTTTGGACTAACCTATTAACCGGAGGCCCAGCCCAGATTTGTTGTTTTATGCCTATTTCAGTGTTTCGAAGAAAAGGAATATCAAACGGAGTCGAAACGGAACGAAATCAACTGGAGAAGTTATTTTTGGAAGGAAACCTACCGGATAGACTTGGACCGTACGTCGGAAGATGAAGGAGGAGCTCATGAGGGTAGGGCGCGCCCACCCCCCTGGGGCGCGCCCCCTGCCTCATGGCCACCCCTTCGGTCCACCGACGTACTCCTTTCACCCATAAATACCCACGTATCCTAAAACTTACAGAACAAACAATAGATCGGGAGTTCCGCCGCCAGAAGCCTCCATAGCCACCGAAAGCCAATCTAGACCCGTTCCGGCACCCTGCCAGAGGGGGCAATCCTTCTCCGGTGGCCATCTTCATCATCCCGGTGCTCTCCATGACGAGGAGGGAGTAGTTCTCCCTCGGGGCTGAGGGTATGTACCAGTAGCTATGTGTTTGATCTCTCTCCCTCTCTCTCGTGTTCTTGAGATGATACGATCTTGATGTATCGTGAGCTTTGCTATTATATTTGGATCCTATGATGTTTCTTCCCCCCTCTACTCTCTTGTAATGAATTGAGTTTCCCCTTTGGAGTTATCTTATCGGATTGAGTCTTTAAAGATTTGAGAATACTTGATGTATGTATTGCCGTGTGTATCTGTGGTGACAATGGGATGCCACGTGATTCACTTGATGTATGTTTTGGTGATCAACTTGCGGGTTCCGCCCATGGACCTATGCATAGGGGTTGGCACACGTTTTCGTCGTGATTCTCCGGTAGAACTTTGGGGAACTCTTTGAGGTCCTTTGTGTTGGTTGAATAGATGAATCTGAGATTGTGTGATGCAAATCGTATAATCATACCCACGGATACTTGAGGTGACATTGGAGTATCTAGGTGACATTAGGGTTTTGGTTGATTTGTGTCTTAAGGTGTTATTCTAGTACGAACTCTAGGGCTGTTTGTGACACTTATAGGAATAGCCCAACGGATTGATTGGAAAGAATAACTTTGAGGTGGTTTCGTACCCTACCATAATCTCTTCATTTGTTCTCCGCTATTAGTGACTTTGGAGTGACTCTTTGTTGCATGTTGAGGCATGGTTATGTGATCCAATTATGTTAGTATTGTTGAGGGAACTTACACTAGCGAAAGTATGAACCCTAGGCCTTATTTCCACACATTGCAATACCATTTACGCTCACTTTATCATTAGTTACCTTGCTGTTTTTATATTTTCAGATTACAAATACCTTTATCTACCATCCATATACCACTTGTATCACCATCTCTTCGCCGAACTAGTGCACCTATACAATTTACCATTGTATTGGGTGTGTTGGGGACACAAGAGACTCTTTGTTATTTGGTTGCAGGGTTGCTTGAGAGAGACCATCTTCATCCTACGCCTCCTACGGATTGATAAACCTTAGATCATCCACTTCAGGGAAATTTGCTACTGTCCTACAAACCTCTGCACTTGGAGGCCCAACAACGTCTACAAGAAGAAGGTTGTGTAGTAGACATCCCATAACCACAAGCAAATTAAACCAATCATAGGAATTCATCTACCACCGATAGGACAACAAAAATCTACTCAGATATCATAGGATGGCAACACATCATTGGATAATAATATGAAGCATAAAGCACCATGTTCAAGTAGAGGGTACAGCGGGTTGCGGGAGAGTGGGCCGCTGCAGATAGAGGGGGGAAGGTGATGGAGATGTTGGTGAAGATGGCGGAGGTGTTGGTGTAGATTGCGGTAATGATGATGGCCCCCGGCGGCGTTCCGGCGCCATCGGAAGCGAGGGGGAGAGAGACCCCTCCTTCTTCTTCTTCTTCTTCTTCATTGACCTTCTACCTAGGTGGGAGAAGGGTTTCCCCTCTGGCCCATGGCCTCCATGGCATGGGAGGGGCAAGAGCCCCTTCGAGATTGGATCTATCTGTCTGTCTCTCCCTGTTTCTGCGTTCTGGGATTTTGCCCTTTCACCGTTTCTTATATATCCGGAGATCCGTAACTCCGATTGGATTGAAACCTTCGCACCAATTTTTTCTTCCAAAAATTAGCTTTCTTGCGGCCAAAGAAGAGCAGCAACCGCCTTACGGGGGCCCACGAGGGTCAGGGGCGAGCCCCCTGCCTCGTGGCCCCCTCGGACACCTTCTCGCGTTGATTTTTCTTCCATATTTCACAAATCTTCCAAAAATATTCTCCATCTGTTTTTATTCCGTTTGGACTCCGTTTGATATGAATTTTCCGCGAAACAAAAAACATGCAACAAATAGGAACTGGCACTGGGCACTGGATCAATATGTTAGTCCCCAAAAATAGTATAAAAAGTTGCCAAAAGTATATGAAAGTTGTATAATATTGGCATGGAACAATCAAAAATTATAGATACGACGGAGACGTATCAATGGCTAGAGGGATGTCTATCTAAGTGGGAGTTCTTAAGTAATATGATTAATTGAACTTTAATTTATCATGAACTTAGTCCTGATAGTATTTGCATATCTATGTTGTAGATCAGTAGCTCGCGTATAGCTTCCCCGTTTTATTTATGATATGTTCCTAGAGAAAACTAAGTTGAAAGATGATAGTAGCAATGATGCAGACTAGGTCCGTGATCTGAGGATTATCCTCATTGCTGCACAGAAGAATTATGTCCTTGATGCACCGCTAGGTGACAGAACTATTGCAGGAGCATATGCAGAGGTTATGAACGTTTGACAAGCTCGGTATGATGACTACTTGATAGTTTAGTGCACCATACTTTACGGCTTAGAACCGGGACTTCAAAAAAGGTTTTGAAGGACATGGAGCATATGAGATGTTCCAAGAGTTGAAATTGGTATTTCAGACTCGTGCCCGTGTTAAGAGGTATGAGACCTCTGACAAAGTACTTTGCCTTCAAGATGGAGGAGAATAGCTCAACCAGTGAGCATGTGCTCAGATTGTCTGAGTACCACAATCACTTGAATCAAGTGGAAGTTAATCTTCCAGATAAAATAGTGATTGTCGGAGTTCTCTAGTCACTATCACCAAGTTACTGGAACTTCATGATGAACTATAGTATGCAAGGGATGACGAAAATGATTCCCCGAGCACTTCGCGATGCTGAAATCAGCGAAGGTAGAAATCAAGAAAAACATCAAGTGTTGATGGTTGACAAGACCACTAGTTTCAAGTAAAAGGGCACGGGAAAGAAAGGGAACTTCAAGAAGAATGACAAGCAAGTTGCCACTCCCATGAAGAAGCCCAAAGCTAGACCCAAGCGTGAAACTGAGTGCTTCTACTGTAAAGGAAATGGTCACTGGAAGCGGAACTGCCCCAAATACTTGGCGGATAAGAAGGATGGCAAAGTGAAAAAAAGTATATATGATTTATATGTTATTGATGTGTACTTTACTAGTATTCATATTAGCCCATGGGTATCTGATACTGGTTTATTTGCTATGATTAGTAACTTGAAACAGGAGTTATAAAATGAATAGAGACTAGTTGAGGGCAAGGTGACGACGTGTGTTGGAAGTGATTCCAAGGTTGATAAGATCACCATCGCACACTCCCTTTACCTTCGGGATTAGTGTTGAACCTAAAATAAATGTTATTTGGTGTTTGTGTTGAGCATAATATGATTGGATCATGTTTATGGCAATACGGTTATTCATTTAAGTCAAAGAATAATTGTTATTTTGTTTACATGAATAAAATCTTCTGTGATCATACACCCAAGGTGAATGGTTTATTGAATCTCGATTGTAGTGATACACATATTCATAATATTGAAGCCAAAAGATGCAAGGTTAATAATGGTAGTGCAACTTATTTGTGGCACTGTCGTTTAGGTCATATCGGTGTAAAGCACATGAAGAAACTCCATGCTGATGGGCTTTTGGAATCACTTTATTATGAATCACTTGATGCTTGCGAACCATGCCTCATGGGCAAGATGACTAAGACTCCGTTCTCCGGAACAATGGAGCGAGCAACAAACTTGTTGGAAATAATACATACTGATGTATGCGATCCGATGAGTGTTGAGGCTCACGGCGGGTATCGTTATTTTCTGACCTTCATAGATGATTTGAGCATATATGGGTATATCTACTTCATGAAACATAAGTCTGAAACATTTGAAAAGTTCAAAGAATTTCAAAGTGAAATGGAAAATCATCATAACAAGAAAATAAAGTTTCTACGATCTGATCGCAGAGACGAATATTTGAGTTACGAGTTTGGTCTTCATTTGAAACAATGTGGAATAGTTTCGCAACTCACGCCACCTGGAACACCAGGGTGTAATGGTGTGTCTGAACGTCATAATCGTACTTTATTAGATATGGTGCGATCTATGATGTCTCTTACCAGTTTACCACTATCGTTTTGGGGTTATGCATTAGAGGCAGCTGCATTCACGTTAAATAGGGCACCATCTAAATCCGTTGAGATGACACTGTATGAACTGTGGTTTGGCAAGAAACCTAAGCTGTCGTTTCTTAAAGTTTGGGGTTCCGATGCTTATGTGAAAAAACTTCAACCTGATAAGCTCAAACCCAAATCGGAGATATGTGTCTTCATAGGACACCCAAAGGAGACTATTGGGAACACCTTCTATCACAGATCTGAAGGCAAGATATTCGTTGCTAAGAATGGATCCTTTCTAGAGAAGGTGTTTCTCTTGAAAGAAGTGAGTGGGGGGAAAGTAGAACTTGATGAGGTAATTGCACCTTCTCCTGAATTGAAAAGTAGTTCATCACAGAAATCAGTTCCAGTGATGCCTACACCAATTAGTGAGGAAGTTAATGATGATGATCATGAAACTTCGGATCAAATTACTACCGAACCTCGTAGGTCAACCAGAGTACGTTCCACAGCAAGTGGTGCCATAATCCTGTTCTGTAAGTCATATTACTAGACCATGACGAACCTACGAACTATGAGGAAGCGATGATGAGCCCAGATTCCGCAAAATGGCTTGAGGCCATGAAATCTGAGATGGGATCCATGTATAAGAACAAAGTATGGACTTTGGTTGACTTGCCCGATGATCGGCAAGCCATTGAGAATAAATGGATCTTCAAGAGGAAGACAGACGCTGATAGTAGTGTTACTATCTACGAAGCTCGAATTGTCGCGAAAAGTTTTCGACAAGTTCAAGGTGTTGACTACGATGAGATTTTCTCACTCATAGCATTGCTTAAGTTTGTCCGAATCATGTTAGCAATTGCCACATTTTATGAAATCTGGCAAATGGATGTCAAAACTGCATTCCTTAATGGATTTCTTAAAAAGGGTTGTATATGATACAACAAGAAGGTTTTGTCAATCCTAAAGGTGCTAACAAAGTGTGCAAGCTCTAGCGATCCATCTATGGACTGGTGCAAGCATCTCGGAGTTGGAATATACGCTTTGATGAGTTGATCAAAGCATATAGTTTTATACAGACTTGTGGTGAGGCCTGTATTTACAAGAAAGTGAGTGGGAGCACTACAACATTTCTGATAAGTATATGTGAATGACATATTGTTGATCGGAAATAATGTAGAATTTTCTGGAAAGCATAAAGGAGTATTTGAAAGGAGTTTTTTAAAGGAAGACCTCGGTGAAGCTCCTTACATATTGAGCATCAAGATCTATAGAGATAGATCAAGACGCTTGATAAATTTATTCAATGAGTACATACCTTGACAAGTTTTTGAAGTAGTTCAAAACATTGTTAAGGAAATCGTTAACTGGTAGCTGCTCGGTCGGCTGATGAGTAGGGGATTAATAGGCTAATCGGCAAGTTAATCAGCCATTTAATCAATTAATCGGATGATTTATCGGGTAATTGGCTACTCGGGGACCCTAAGAGTAGGGATTAATCGGCAAGTTAACTGGTTAATCGGATGAATTCTTGAAAAGGGGTTCAAAATGGAACAGTTAAAGAAGGAGTTCTTGCCTATGTTGCAAGGTGTGAAGTTGAGTAAAGACTCAAAACCCGACCACGGCAGAAAATAGAAAGCGAATGAAAAGTCATTCCCTATGCCTCAGTCATAGGTTCTATAAAGTATTCTATGTTGTGTACCAAACCTATTGTGTACCTCACCATGAGTTTGGCAAGAGGGTACAATAGTGATCCAGGAGTGGATCACTGACCAGCGGTCAAAATTATCCTTAGTAGTAGAAGAAAATGTTTCTTGGTTATGGAGGTGATAAAAAGTTCGTCGTAAAGAGTTACGTCGATGCAAGCTTTGACACTGATCTGGATGACTCTAAGTCTCGATCTAGATACATATTGAAAGTGGGAGCGATTAGCTAGAGTAGCTCCTTGCAGAGAATTGTAGACATAGAAAATTTGCAAAATACATACAGCTCTGAATGTGGCACAAGCGTTGACTATACTTCTCTCACAAGCAAAAACATGATCACACCTTAGTACTCTTTGGGTGTTAATCACATAGCAATGTGAACTAGATTATTGACTCTAGTAAACCCTTTGGGTATTAGTCACATGGAGATGTGAACTAATCACATAAAGATGTGAACTATTTGTGTGAAATCACATGACGATGTGAACTAGATTATTGACTCTAGTGCAAGTGGGAGACGGAAGGAAATATGCCCTAGAGGCAATAATAAAGTTTTTATTTATATTTCCTTATATCATGATAAATGTTTATTATTCATGCTAGAATTGTATTAAACCAGAAACTTAGTACATGTGTGAATACATAGACAAACAGAGTGTCCCTAGTATGCCTCTACTAGACTAGCTCGTTAATCAAAGATGGTTAAGTTTCCTAGCCATAGACATGTGTTGTCATTTGATGAATGGGATCACATCATTAGAGAATGATGTGATGGACAAGACACATCTATTAGCTTAGCACTATGATCGTTTAGTTTATTGCTATTGCTTTCTTCATGACTTATACATGTTCCTATGACTATGAGATTATGAAACTCTCGAATACTGGAGGAACACTTAGTGTGCTATCAAACGTCACAACATAACTGGGTGATTATAAAGATGCTCTACAAGTGTCTCCGATGGTGTTTGTTGAGTGGGCATAGATCGAGATTAGGATTTGTCACTCCGATTGTCGGAGAGATATCTCTAGGCCCTCTCGGTAATGCACATCACTATAAGCCTTACAAGCAATGTGACTAATGAGTTAGTTGCAGGATGATGCATTACAGAACGAGTAAAGAGACTTGCCGGTAACAAGATTGAACTAGGTATGGTGATACCAACGATCAAATCTCGGGCAAGTAAATACCGATGACAAAGGGAACAACGTGTGTTGTTGTGCGGTTTGATCGATAAAGATCTTCGTAGAATATGTAGGAGCCAATATGAGCATCCAGGTTCCGCTATTGGTTATTAACCGGAGATGTGTCTCGGTCATGTCTACATAGTTCTCGAACCTGTAGGGTCCGCACGCTTAACGTTCGATGACGATTTGTATTATGAGTTATGTGATTTGATGACCGAAGTTTGTTCGGAGTCCCGGATGAGATCACGGCCATGACGAGGAGTCTCTAAATGGTCGAGACGTAAAGATCGATATATTGGAAGGCTATATTCGGACATCAGAAAGGTTCTGAGTGGTTCGGGTATTTTTCGGAGTACCGGAGAGTTACGGGAATTCGCTGGGGAAGTATTGGGCCTTCATGGGCCTAGTAGTGGAAGAGAGGAGGAAGGTCGAGGTGGGGCGCCGCCCCCCCCCCCTAGCCCAAACCGAATTGGACTAGGGGGGTCGGCCCCCCTTTCCTTCTCTTCTTCCTCTCCTTCCTTTCTCTCCTACTTGGACTAGGAAAGGGGCCACCTACTCCTACTAGGAGTAGGAATCCCCCCTTAGGGCGCGCCCCTTGTGGCCTCCCCTCCTCCTCCTCCCCTCCTTTATATACGGGGGAAGGGGCACCCCATAGACACACAAGTTCATTTCTTAGCCGTGTGCCGAGTCCCCCTCCACAGTTTTCCACCTCGGTCATATTGTCGTAGTGCTTAGGCGAAGCCCTGCGTCAGTAACTTCATCATCACCGTCACCATGCCGTCGTGCTGACGAAACTCTCCTTCGGCCTCAGCTGGATCTAGAGTTCGAGGGACGTCACCGAGCTGAACGTGTGCAGATCGTGGAGGTGTCGTGCGTTCGACAAGTGTACTACGCGTCACCACGCTCATTCCACCATCAATCCACCAAAGCAGGAGTAGGGTCTTATGCCTCACGGTGGCATGAACCTGGGTAAATTGCTTGTGTGCTCTCTGCCATGCTGCCGCACGCTGATCTGCTCTTTGTGCAATGCGACGTCCCCCCGCAGAACCAGCAAGGGGCCACCCGGTCCCATAGGTGGCCACGGATATCCCACGACACCTAGTCTTCAAAAATAGTCTTAAAAAAGAGGGGAAGGCGATATGAGAAGATTAACTATGACAGTGTGTTGCTATGCCAAGATCAACTATGACAGTGTGTTTCCTTCACAATGAGTAGATGGTGTGTCAAACAATAATAATTATTGCGTGTCAAACCTACTAGGTTTCTGTTGGTATGGTTTTATCCTAGGCCATTGTCCATTTTTTGTGTCGCCATAGCAATTTTTTATCTTGAATCACAGGCCAAGCGACGAACGTGAGGGCAGATGAGGCGGAGAAGATTGTTACCACATGACCATTTTTGCTTGAAGGACTGAGGGTAGTACCACCCACCCCTCGGATCTGCTGTTGTATCATCGACGGCAGCGATTGCTACACGACCATGGACGAATGCCATCAGAAGTGCAAAGGCTAGCTAGTTGTATTTGTGAAATAATATGGGAAGCATAGAACCCTTTGCTTGGGCCACATTGCATTATATGGAACATATGCCGTGGCTTACAAGTTTGGATCGAGGCTAGATCGATCGGTTTACAGAGAGATATTCGGGAGAGGTTGAAACAGAAGAGGAGATAGAATAGTTTTACAATTCAAAGAGAATTCTATCCCTATACAACAACTAATTCTAACACTCCCCCTCAATATAAACCTCATGAAGCTTTGCCAAGGTTAAGATTGTACTTGAACTCATCTAGCCGTCTCACGGTGAGTGGTTTTGTAAAGCCATCTGCAAGTTGATCTTCTGTGGGTATGAACCGAATGTCAAGTAGCTTTCGATCTACTCTTTCTCTGACAAAGTGAAAATCAACTTCAATATGTTTGGTTCGTGCATGGAAAACAGGATTAGCTGAAAGATAGGTGGCACCAATGTTATCACACCAAAACCTAGAAGCTTGTGGAGCTTTAATTCCAAGCTCATAAAGTAAAGTTTGTATCCACATTACTTCAGTTGTTGCATTAGCCAAAGCTTTATACTCAGCCTTAGTACTAGACCTTGAAACTATAGCCTGTTTTCTTGCACTCCATGATACAAGGTTTGTTCCCAGAAACACAGCAAAACCACCTGTGGACCTTCTGTCATCAGGACAACCTGCCCAGTCTGCATTAGAATATGCAGTAACAAGCATGGATGAAGACCTGGTAATATGAAGCCCAAGTCCCTCTGAAAACTTAAGATATCTCAAAATTCTCTTGACTGCAGTCCAATGAGTAGTTCTAGGTGCATGTAAATATTGACATACTTTGTTCACAGAATAAGAAATGTCAGGACGTGTAAGAGTCAAATATTGTAAAGCACCTACAACACTTCTATAATTTGTTGCATCCTCTGGTCCAAGCACTTCTCCACTTTCAACTGTAAGTTTTTCTAAGGTTGAGATTGGTGTACTCACATGTTTACAATGTTCCAATCCCACTCTCCTAAGAATATCAGTAGTATATTTGTCCTGTGTGAGAAGTATGCCATCCTTTACCTGTTTAACCTCTATTCCAAGAAAGTAGTGAAGATCACCTAGATCCTTAAGAGCATACTCCAATTTCAGATCCTTAAGCAGACAGGTGGTGGCATCTAAGCTTGAACTAGCAACAATTATATCATCAACATAAACAAGCACAAATATAGTGATATTGCCTTTATTGTAAAACAACAAAGATGTATCTTCTTTTGATGGTGTAAACCCAAGTTGTTGTAACTGCATGCTCAATCTTGAATACCAAGCTCTAGGGACCTGTTTTAAACCATATAAAGCTTTATCCAACTTACAGACATAATGTGGTGTGCTTTGGTTCTCATATCCCGGTGGTGCCGCATGAACACTTCTTCCTCAAGAACACCATGAAGAAACGCGTTCTGAACGTCTAGCTGCCGTAGGCTCCAACCTCTGGAAATAGCAATAGACAACACAAGCCGAATAGTAGCTGCCTTAACAACATGACTAAAGGTATCTTCATAATCAATGCCAAACCTTTGTTTAAATCCTTTAGCAACTAATCTAGCCGTGTACCTGTCTATACTTCCATCAGATTTTCTCTTGATCTTGTATACCCATTTACAATCTATAACATTATTTCCCTTCCTTGGTGGTACTAAGTGCCAAGTTTTGTTTTTCATGAGTGCATTGTATTCACTATCCATAGCCTCCTTCCATTCTTTATGGTTAAGTGCATCATGCAAGTGGGTTGGTTCACCAAAACTACTAAGGAAAGCTCTTTTGACCCTGTCATACCTTACAGTACCATCAGTATATTCTTTTTCCTTGATAATACCTGACTGAGATCGTGTATGGCGTGGCGGAGCTACTGCTGGTGAAGTTTGCACAGAAGATCCCAATGTGGCAGTTGCTGTTGGTTGTGCCACAGAAGATCCTGCGAGATCAGCTGCAACCAAGACAGCCGCAGGTTCCCGATCCGGCTCCCGATCCGAGGTGGATCGCGACGCAGACGTGCCAGGCATCCTGCTGTCGGTTCCTGGGTCGGTCCACAGGCTGGTGGCGCGAGGTGATTCGCCCCCGTCCGCTCCTGACGAGGTGGGCTCAGCATCGGGCCCCATTGCACGTGGGCTGTCGGCCACCAGCGGGGCGGAGATGGTGGGCTCCGTGCGGTCGGGCCTGTTAGTCGCCCCAACATGATTGGCTGCATGCAGATGCCCGCGATCGTCCTTGGATCACGCGGCGCTGGAGACAGCGGGACTGGCGCGGGGATCTGCCTCGGATCGAATGCCGCTTCCACCCGAATCGGTGCTGCTGCCACCTGAATCTGCATGGGATCCAGCGCCTTCTTTGTCTGTTTCTGCATACATGAAATCATGACCCGAATATGCACAAATATCACTAGAATCCGATTTTTTTATGGAATTCTTCACACAATCAGCTTTATATAATTCTCCCCCGTGATATGGAAGAAGGGCTATTTCAGCACATAGGAGAGCTCCAGCATTTGGGTGAAGTTTGGCGAACGGAAAAAGAGTTTCATCAAAAACAACGTCTCTAGAGATATAGATACGGCCAGTTGCAATCTCTAAGCATTTGTATCCTTTGTGGAGATTACTATAGCCAAGAAAAACACATTTGGTGGATCGAAACTCGAGCTTGTGGCGATTATATGGACGTAAATTTGGGTAGCAAGCACACCTAAAAAATTTAAGAGAGTTATAATCGGGTGTTTGATGATATAATCGCTCTAATGGAGTGGAATTACCAATGACTTTACTCGGAAGACGATTGATAAGATAGGTGGCTGCGATAAATGCTTCATCCCAATATTTGAGAGGCATTGAGGCATGTGCAAGGAGGGAAAGGCCAACTTCAACAATGTGGCGATGTTTTCTCTCAGCAGAGCCGTTTTGCTGATGAGCATGAGGGCAAGAGACATGATGTTCAGTGCCTATGCTACGGAAAAAGGAGTTGAGCTTTTCATACTCCCCTCCCCAGTCACTTTGGACTGCCAAAATTTTCCTGTTAAAGTGCCTTTCAACAAGCTTTTGGAATTCTTGAAACATAGAAAAAACTTCAGATTTGTGCTTTAACAAGTAAATCCAAGTAAACTTGCTAAAATCATCAATGAAACTGACATAATATTTTTTTTCTTCCAAAATAATCTCTAGCATGACCCCATACATCACTGAAAATAAGCTCTAAGGGAGCATGAGACACGCTGTTTGACCTAGGATAAGGGAGTTGATGACTCTTGGCACACTGACAAGCTTCACAAATAGACTCATTGGATTGACTATATGACAAGGGCAAATTGCCTTTATTAACTACTTGTTTGACTATGACTGATGATGGGTGTCCTAATCTTTGATGCCACCGTGCCAAAGAGGGCTTGATGACAGAATAAGCATGACGGCGCTTGTGGTTGAAAACTTCGGATGAGATGGGGTAGAGCCCTCCAATGCATCTACCGTGATGTAGAAGTTCCCTCGTTGCCCGATCCTTTATAAAAAAAGTAACGAGGGTGAGTTTCAAAGAAGACATTATTATCGGTGGCTAAACGAGACATAGAGGCATGGTTTTTATCAGATTGTGGAACATGAAGGACATCGTTTAGAACAAGATCACGTTTAAGAGTAGGAGAATTAATAAAAGCTTGACCAATGTGTCGAATATCCATACCTCCACCACTTGCAGTGTGAATCTGATCGTTGCCAAGGTATTTCTCCCGGAGAGCGAGTTGCTCTAGTTCACCAGTGACGTGGTCGGTTGCACCAGAGTCGACGTACCACCAGAGTCGACGTACCACACGCCATCGCCCCCTTGCTCGCGCATAGCTGCAGCAACAAGACGTGCGTCGGGGACAAAATCTTCATCATACCGATGCCAGCAATCCAGAACTTCATGTCCTGCCTTTTTGCAGAGTTGGCACCACACTACTAGGAAAAGGCCTACTAATGGCGCACCAAATTTGGCCATTAATGGCGCATTAGTGGTGCGCCATTAGTACCACGCCATTAGTATATTTTACTAATGGTGCACCACTGGTGCGCCATTAGTATCTGGTATACTAATGGCGCACCATGCGGTGCGCCATTAGTATAGCCCACGGTGCGCCATTAGTATGCCTCCCAGGGGCCATGTATACCCAGGTGCTTTGGCATACTAATGGCGCACAACCACAGGATGCACCATTAGTAACTTCGGCATACTAATGGTGCACTGTTTAATGATGCGCCATTAGTATCCTTTGGCATACTAATGGCGCACTAGGGTGTGATGCGCCATTAGTATGAATATTAGGTTTTTTTATTTTTTATTTTCTGTTTTTTGCACAGGTTACAAAATGTATAATTGGACAAAATATAGACAGCACACATCAACAACAGATTCATCGAATAAAATAGAAGATTAGTCTCTGAATACAATTCATCATTTTAGTCTCCGAATACAATTCATCATATTAGTCTCCGAATTGAAAAGATCGAACAAAGATAGAACATTATATTACAAGTCTCGGGACCGCGAGTTTGTCTTCACATTACAAGTCGATATCGATCATCTAAACTACCATCACATAGAAGAGAGTTGCGGTCATCACGATGAAACTCGTCTTCATCTGGTTCCTCCAACGCTCCCTCCCCTCTCCCGCTAGATAGCGGGCGTATCTAGATTCGGCCTCGGCCCTAGTGGTGTACCCTTTGTAACTGTTACCGCTGAATCGGTGAACCTGTCTCCGACACTCCTCCCAGTCATTGCAGACTCCGGGAACCTTACCCTTGTACACGACATACCACGGCATCGCTATGCAGTAGCCAAACGAAACGTTAGTACCAATTCACAGACAATACATAAGCAACATATAAGTATGCAATAGAACGATCGGAAGAGAAAAGCAAAACATTAATAGCATCGATTACATCTAAGTTGAACGACTCTCGAAACCAAAGAGACATACTACAAGTTCATTAAAGTTTAATTACAACATGAGCCAATCGATGTTTCAGAACTAGACACAGCATCACTGTTTTCGACTCGACTCAAGGGACCGGAGCGTGGATGAAGCCGACGTCTGTCGTGGGAGTCATGAAACAACGGGCGTTGTCAGCCTGCATTTGTAGGATTGTGTCGATGTCACTGTTGGACGGTTGATTTCCGAGGTAGAACTGCCCCGAGGTACGAAGGACATCTTGATGGATGATTTCCGCAAACTCCGACTGGATGCGAAAGAATTCTTGTCTGATGTCCGCGTCTTGGATTGCCGACACGCTCGCGGCCCAATATTTGAGTCTACTCGGTAGCAGAAGTTGATGATGGTCCCGTACGATCGCCCGCATGTGATGGATGGTGTAGTAGGCACCCTTCTGACCGCCAGTTGGCTGCTTGACGCAGCAGAACATCGTATTGTGGGAGAACACGTGCTTGCCGTACTTACAAATAGGCCTGGTGAAGGTGCCTCCAGATTTGACGTAGCCGGGGAGAACATCATCAAGAACCTTCTTGACATTTGTGTAGTCTACGTTCGACTGACGGTCCGGGTCGAAATATGTGGTCATGGAATATTTGGGGCTTAGGAGGATGAGCGTGCAACGTGTGTCACTGCAGAAAACACGGAATGTTAAAAGAAAAACGATCGAAATCTAAGAATTCATATGTTACGGGGCGGTTGAGGGGAGGACTTACTCGGGAAAGTAAGGCACGAGGAAGTTATCCTTATCTTGGTTTGCCAGAATGACGCCTTCGAGGTAAGAACTCGCGACTTGCCGGTCCCCAGCGCTGCCCAAGATCTTGGCACGCATGTAGAAGGGGTCGACTATCACGATGTCCGGGGTCTTGTCGCGAATGATCCGCATCTCCATACTCAGCGAAAATAGCCGAACGAAGGTGTAGTGCAGCGGATGAAGGTTCAACATAGCGTGGATGTCATCAAACCGCAGGACGATCGTACCCCCGATGGAGTTATCCACAAAGCCCTTGCCCTCTGGCACCTTGGCCGCGAAAACCGGGTATGCCACATCCTTCTCTCCGGATTGATGTCGTTCCCTGGTTGTTTCGATCCTTCAATTAGCATACTCATGTGAATGTACTTCCTCTTCATGCACAACCAGGGGGAAGGTTGTACATCCACACAAACATAGGCCAGGTGCTATGTGTGCTTCTCTGGCTGCCAAACGGATTGACTCCATCGGTGCCCGCGCCCAGCACGATGTTCCTTGGATCGTTCCCAAATTCTGGGTCTTCGAAGTTCAACACTTGCCACTGGCTCGCATCCTTAGGGTGACTCAGCATCTTGTCTTTTTATCTATCTCCGGATCATTTGCGTCATCTTCTCGCTTCTTCTCCTCCCTATCCGCGTGCCAACGCAGGAGCTTTGCTACCTTAGGGTCCGCAAAATACCGCTGCAGACGAGGAGTGATCGGAAAGTACCACACCACTTTTCGAGGAGCTTTCTTCCTCTTCTTGTATCGAGTGACGCCGCACACCGGACATATGGTAGACTCCGCGTGCTCGTCCCGATAAATGATGCAATTGTTCATGCACACATGGTATTTCACGTTCGGTAAATCCAGAGGACACACGATTTTCTTCGCCTCCTCCAAACTGGTCGGGCACTTGTTCCCCTTGGGAAGACGTTCGTGCCAGAATGACATGTTCTCGTCGAAGCATGCGTCGGTCATTTTGTGTTTTACCTTCATCTCCAGAGCCATGAGCGTTACTTTCAGGCGGGTATCCTCGGGCCTGCATCCTTCATACAATGGAGTGACCGCGTCTAACTCAAGTTGATCCATCTTGGCTTTCTCTCGGGCGGCAGCTCTTGCGTTATCTGTCTTCTTGAGAAGCAGCTCTTGAATATGAGGGTCCTGCACCCAGCCCATCGATGGTCCAGCGTCGTCTACTCCGGCATCTTCCTCATCATCATGTCCTGCATCTTCTACATGATGACTGTGTACAGCATCACCGTCGTGATCATCTCCTGGGGATTCTTCGTCTTCTCGCCCGCCCGAGCCGCGGTGGTTGTCTTGCTGCCCGTCCTCATTTCTTGCCCGCCCCCCATGGACGACTTCGTAGTCATCTTCATCACCTTGCCACCGATAGCCATCCATGAAACCACGCAAGAGCAGGTGGTCCCGCACCTGCCCGGATTCCGGGTCCGCAATAAGGCTCTTCCGCTTGCATCTTCGACACGGACATCTTATCTCCGTCTTGTTCTTTTGAAGCATCTCGGCCTTCGCGGACCTCAAAAACCTATTCACGATGCCTTCGGTCATCATGCGGACCATGGTCGCCTGCGGGGTAGAGCAAAACGATATTTTAGAACCAAGAAAAAATTTGGCATGACTTCCCCTAAAAATAGGACCAAAAAGAATGCTTAATGCCAAAATTCTCGCCGAAACGGAAATGAATCAATATTCCGGCAAAATATTGGCAACTATCGCATTTCAAATACCGGTACACCTCCAAACACAAACACATATGCAACACCACAAACATATGCAACACCACGAACATACATAGATCTAGCTAGGCCATAAAAAGTGCATGTGCACATTGTTGTAGGGAGAAATACATAAATATAGCTTCCCCCATTACTTACCTATCAAAACAAGGTAATTTAACCACTTAAATTGAATGAATCTATGGTGGAAATGAGGTGAAAAAGAGGAGGCACCCGAGACAAGGAGGAGGTGGAGAGAATGAAGTGGGGAGAAAGTGAGTGTGGGTAGGAGAGGCTCCCCAAAATATCTTGTTGCTGCCCACTTACTAATGGCGCACCAACACCAAATGCGCCATTAGTAATCCAGGTTACTAATGGCACACCATCTGGTGGTGCGCCATTAGTAGTTTTGCAAAAAAAATACTAATGGTGCACTGTCCCGCGGTGCGCCATTACTAGTTTGAACTATTAATGGCGCACGGTGCAACAGTGCGCCATTAGTAGTTTTGCAAAAAAGGGAATAAAAAATATAATAAAAAAACAACATTAGTGGCGCACTTTCCGACAGGTGCGCCATTACTAGTTACAACTAGTAATGGCGCATTTTGTCTGGATGCGCCATTAGTATGTTTGGACAGGCGCACTAGTTCCAAAAAAAAATTTGATACTAATGGCGCACCCTGTCCCAGGTGCGCCATTAGTAGTTTCAACTCTAATGGCGTACCAGATGGTGGTGCGCTATTAGTATATACTAATGGCGCACCGCTTGTCAGGTGCGCCATTAGTGTCAATCTCATCTATAGCCCTTTTTCTAGTAGTGCCAAGGGCGCCCCCGGGACGAAGAGGAGCGGCGGCCGGAGTTGTTGTTGAAGCCGCCGCCTGCTGGTTTGTTGGTGTAGTTGCTGGAGTTGTTGTAGCCGCCTCCACTAGAGCTGTTGTAGCCGTCATCTCCCTGAAGGTGTCCACGCCCGCGCCCACCGGTGCGGGGCTGCCCCTGGTGACCGCGCCCACGGCCGCGACCATGAGAGACAGCGTTGGCAGAAGATTGGCGAAGGCTGGTGCCGTGAAGAAGACTGAGGCGGGCATCAAAGCTCAGGAGCTGGCTGTAGAGCTCCTGGACCGTGATCGGTTCCACCCGAGCCGCAAGCGCCGAGACGACAGGGTTATATTCCATGTCCAGTCCGGCGAGAATTTTGGAGACGATCTCCGGATCGGAGAGCGCGGCGGCGGTGCAGGCAACTTCATCTGTAAGACTTTTAATCTTGCCAAGGTACTCAGCCATGGTCATATTACCTTTCTGAAGATTGGTCAGCTCGATGCGGGTGTTTATGGCTTGAGCTTGACTCTGAGCAGCAAACATGGCATGAATGGCACGCCAAACTTCGGCCGGCGTCTGTAACGTGGCGACCTGTGTAAGAATATCGCGGGAAAGAGAGCCCATCAAATATCCTTGAAGTTGTTGCTGTTGTGCATACCAGAGGGTATTTGCAAAGTTGGCGATCTGCTCTTCTTTGCCGTCCTTGGTGATGGTGAGGGTGGGCGGCGGTGCCAGGCTCTTCTTGTCGAGATGATGCTCCATCTGTGCTCCTTTGATCTGCGGTAGCAGGACGGCCTTCCAGAGAAGAAAGTTCCCCCTCGTCAGCTTCTCCTGTGGTGGTGGTCCAAGGGATGAGGTGGTGGTGGTGGATGAGGAGGCGAAGGTGGAGGAGGAGGTGGTGGAAAGTGCATCCATGGTGCTGGGCGACATGGCGGCGGAGGTGGTAGACATGCTCTCGATGGAGGAAGGTAGCTAGATGCGTTTTTGTTGAGGAAGAGGCTCTGTTACCATGTGAAATAATATGGGAAGCGTAGGACCCTTTGCTCGGGCCACATTGCATTATATGAAACATATGTCGTGGCTTATAAGTTTGGATCGAGGCTAGATCGATCGGTTTACAGAGAGATATTTGGGAGAGGTTGAAACAGAAGAGGAGATAGAATAGGTTTACAATTCAAAGAGAATTCTATATATTCCTATACAACAACTAATTCTAACAGTATTTGGCGAACGGTTATGAATAAGAGATAGTATTTTACTTACATGTTGCATGTGGTTCATCTAAGTGACTTGATCAAGCTAGAAAGAAAAATAAAAAAAATCTGCATGAATCTCTGCGTAAAATCAATAACATAGAACTTAGATATACAATACTTAGGGCACATCTAGATGTGCTTTAGTAAAACTGCATTAGGATATGCTGGCAAACTTCAATCTAATCATTTTTACGCATCCCATCTATGGAAACGAACTTGCCGGATCACCATCCTAAATCAGTATCAGTAATAGTAATACGTATAACATCCCCCTTAATCAGTATTCCGTATTATAATAAAATATTACATTTGTTGCCGTTCTCAGAAAAGCAGAGGCTCTTCACTATATGTCAAGTACTATCATTTTCTGTAATTATGTATAGAAAGTTCTAGCTCAACGAACAAGCAGAGAGAAAAATAATTCAAGCAACGATCTCCTCGATGAGGCAGCGGCGTCTCTTGCCCCGATCTCGACGAGCATAGCCGCTGTCGTCCACGCCACCGCCCCCTCACCTCCCCTGCCGGCAACATACAAGTGCGCTACCTCGCTTGCCGGACGCCGCCACGTTCGCGTCCACGCCGACATGCCTGCTACCTGGTCTCGGAGAGGCGCGAGGCTCTTCACCCGCCAGCTTCTTCCACCACGCCCGCAAGGTGTTCGACGGTTTGCCCGCAAGGTACAAATGGACTCCGACAACGAGTACTTTTTCCATAATTTTATTTGCGATTCAGATGATTCTTTGTCCGGATGATGAGGAGATTGTAGTTGCTGCTTTGGTCGTCCATGACCACATTAGTAGGCAGCGGCCGATGTTCAAAGGCTCAAACCCGGGGCATACCCCCGCGTTGAAACACAACAGAGAGAGAGAGCGACCATTGCCTACTCTGACAGGACTACTTCGAGTCCCCTAACCCGCTCTTCAAACAACACCTTTTCAGGATGGCTAGACATGTGTTCAACCATATCCGGGAGGGGTGGTGATGTATGATAAGTATTTTGAGTGCAAGGAGGATGCCTTGGGAAAGATTGACTTCTCCTTTTATCAGAAATGCACTGCAACTATTCAGATGCTTGCATATGGAGTACCTGGTGATCTTATTGACGAGTATATCCGAATGAGTGAGTCTGCGTGTCTAGAATCAATGCACAAGTTCTGCAAGGCTGTGGTAGCAGTTTTTGGCTCGGAGTACTTGAGAGAGCCAACTGTTGCAGATACGGTTTTTGGCGATCAATGCGAGTAGGGGCTTTCCAGGGATGCTTGATAGCATAGATTGTATGCACTGGGAATGGAAGAACTGTCCTTTTGCTTGGCAGGGGCAGTATAGGGACCATACCAAAGCTTGCACTGCCACACTTGAGGCCGTGGCTTCACAAGATCTCTGGATTTGACACTTTTTCTTTAACATGTCCGGATCTCGCAACGATATCAACGTGTTTTAGCGCTCTCCGGTGTTTGGAGGGCTTGCAGAAGACAACTGCCCAGAGGTCAATGTTGAGATCAATGGCCACCACTACAACAAATGTTACTACCTAGCTGACGGTATCTATCCTCACTGGACTACTCTTGTGAAGACAATCCCCAACCCCATAGGAGAGAAGAGGAAGAGATTTTCCAAGCACAAGAGAGTGATAGGAAGGATGTGGAGCATGCCTTTGGTGTTCTTCAATCTCGAAGGGGCATCGTTCGGTATCCTGCTAGAATTTGGAGCATCAAGAAGTTGCGGGAGGTGATGACTGCGTGTGTGATCATGCAGAACATGATCGTAGTGGGTGAGCGTTAGGAAGAAACCTATGACCAAGGGTTTCATTTTCAGGGTGACAATGTTGTGCTTGAGCATGGAGGAGCAGCAATGTTTGCACAGTTCATTGCATTTTATCATCAAATGCGTGATTGAGAAACACACATTCAACTGAAAGATGATTTGGTTAAGCATACGTGGGCTCATGTTGGTCACCGGTAGATGTATTGGCTACTTTTTCTTTGAAATGTATTTGAGACAATTTCAATTTCATTTGGCTTGTGAATTATGAGATATTTATTTGGTTGTGAAACTATGAGATTTTGAATTTTGGTTGTGAAACTATGAGATATTTGTATTTTGTTTGAATTTTATGAACTTGGGCCAAAAAAATTTATATGTCACAAAAAGAGGTAAAATAATATCCGCAAACCTGCCGCAAGGACAAAATGCGTATGAGCACTGGACAAACTATCGATCCAAATACGTAAAGGAGTGGACACACCGAGCCAAACAAACAAAAAACGAATAAAACACACCTATTTGGGTTGGCGCGTTGGAGTT
The DNA here is from genome assembly GCA_034509565.1 of Triticum monococcum. Taxonomy (NCBI): domain Eukaryota; kingdom Viridiplantae; phylum Streptophyta; class Magnoliopsida; order Poales; family Poaceae; genus Triticum; species Triticum monococcum. The sequence continues at coordinate 607,066,375 of CM067841.1, forward strand.
GCTCTAAGCATCACTGGTCCACCACGAGCGCCCGCGCGGTGGTGCGGCCATCGCGTGGGCGTGGAGCCGCCCGCAGGTTGCTTTCGGTCACGCGGTAGATGCGCTATCCATTCCATCAATCACTTATGGCAGGTCAAACTAAACGGGTGAACTCATTCATAAGGCTCTTGAATTAGAGCTTCCAAGTTGACAGATCGGCTCCAAATCAACGTGATAATCAGCACCGGTGGGCAGACGAGAAAAAGAAAAGGAAAAAAGAAGCTCCTCACGAAAATGTCCTTGAAGCGTACCGCCGGGCAATTCCACATCCTGCCGTTGCTGCTGCTGCTGCTGCATCTAGTTCCCGGCCTCCTGCTTCTGCCGCTCTCGCGCTCGGTGCCGGTGTCGGCGTCGGCGTCGACAGTGGTCACTCACCTGCCAGGATTCGACGGCGCTCTGCCCTTCCACCTCGAAACAGGGTAAGCTACCCCAACGGCCACAGCTAAGCTTTGGTTAATTCCTGGTCCGACTCCCGACACTGAAATCGCATGCATGGCCGGTGTGATGATGCAGGTACGTGGACGTGGAGGAGGAGACCGGGACGGAGCTCTTCTACTACTTTGTGGAGTCGGAGAAGAGCCCCGGCACCGACCCCGTGATCCTGTGGCTCACTGGCGGCCCCCGCTGCTCGGGCTTGAGCGGCATGGTCTTCGAAGTCGGTTAGTCCCTCACAATCTCAAGTTCCTCAACAGCTCGTTCGACATGGATGTTGCAACATTTGATATCCTTCCAAGGTCGATATGTTCTTTTCACCACAGGTCCTATAAATTTTGTGTTGGCACCGTATAACAGTAGTTTGCCGCAGTTGGTCTACAATCCCTATTCGTGGTCCAAGGTGAGGAACTACTGCACGTATTGAAGGTAGATGTTTAATTTCCTCAGTTTTACTTAATAATTACTCCGCGTGCAGATTGCAAGCATCATCTTCTTGGATTCTCCCGTCGGCTCTGGATTCTCGTACGCTCGTGATCCCAAAGGTTATGATGTTGGGGACATCTCGTCTTCTTTGCAAGTTGTCGCATTTCTAGAGAAGGTGAAAATGAACACATGTCATCTCCTATCACATCTGAAATATTCTTGCGTGTCAGTTTCTTACGTTCCATGTCTATTATGTAGTGGTTCAGCGATCACCGATGCTATGCTTCAAATCCTTTTTACATTGGAGGAAGTTCATATGCTGGAAAGATGATTCCGCTTATTGCACAATACATTTCACAAGGTAACTCTGAATAGCACCAGGCATATACCCTACAAATAGTATAAGCAAATCATCAAGTCACCGTATTTTTACAGAAAGAAGTAATAAGATTTACAAGAAGATTAACTCTGCGAACAGAGACTCAACCACACACCCACACCCACACCCACACCAGCAATAACGTACAAAGGCTAATCCTCCCACTCCGGCCTGCTTCCACTCCCTCAATTCTTCACAGATGCACTTAAGGAGTTGTGTCGGGGTGAATTGCAGCTCGCACCTACCAAACACCCTAGCATTGCTTTTTTTTTGACAAAGAGTAAATTTTATTGGCTCAAAATGAAGCATCAAGAAGATAAAAACACAATGAATACACCCGGCCTCTGTATAGCTAGGATGCACACAGCCAACACCAACACACGCACACAAGAACACACCAACAAATAGCAAACTCATACAAAACCAAAGCTATGCGTAGGTGAGAGAAAAAACCCTGAAGCGATCAAATCCATAATCGGCAAACTACATCGATGATCATATCCGTACCAACCATGTTATTACACCAAACGAATGACGAAATTCTTCAACGGCTACGCCTTCAGGAAGGGAGTGACGCTCAATAGCCGCCGTCGCCGGATCCAACCACCTAAGGTCAGAATCTAGGTTTTCACCCTCAAGAAATAGTCCGAACATATCCGAGCAATGCCTTCAACAAGGTAACGACGTAAAAACATCGTCATTGCTAGGCATGACCAACTCGGGTCACCTAGGCTTTCACCCCGGAGCTCGAGACCAGGTGCCTAGTAGCACCACCATCAAGTCACTTAAGTGTTGTCGCCACCACTTTTCTACGAGCCCAGCAGTTACATGCGATGTGTGACCGCCGCCGTTGCACCATCATCCCTCTGCGTCAAGCCGTTGTCCATAGTTTACATCTCACCGTGATGTTAACCACCGGATCTAGAGGTAGAGACCCTCATGAAGGTCTTTGGGTGGCCAACGCGATCCACATCGAGGCCATCACCGGGCGAGATCTAGGGGTAGCGGCCACACCAGCGACGGTCTTTGCATCAAGAACGGGGTCATACGAGCTGTAGAGTCGATATCGTCTCCGTCGCCGCCGATGAGAACCTACGTGCTAGGCTCAAGCAAGCACATAGGCACCTTGATTGATTTCTTGACTAGCGACGCATACACGTCTGGCCGATTGAAAATCTGGCTTTCACTTGCGACCATAGATGGATTCGATCTCTTTGGGTCCCTGTGACCTCGGAAAGAACAGCCACAAGCAGGGACCCTCCCGCCGCCGTCAGCCGCACTAGCTTTGCCGGCGGCATCCTCCGGCGACGGCAAGAGGGAGAGGCAGGAGGAGAGGTAGGTTGGGCGGGGACGGCGTCGCCCCCATGTCGCCCAGGGCAAGCGACGCGGGGGCCAGAGCTTTTTTCTATAGCGGCCACGTTGTGACAATGAAAAGCGAGTCGAATCCACGTCCATTCTGCTCGATCATCTGCCCCCTAGCTTCCTTCCACCATTGCACCAGAGTATTCTGCGGTGTAGGGGGTGCAGTGACTACTCCGAAGTGTTTAGAGATGAGGCAACAAATCATCATGTCTTTTTTTTCGAGAATGACGGGGGGGGGGGGGGGGGGGCACACGCCCCACCGGATGTTATATTACTCGAAGGACTTGGCAGTCATACATCGTTTTTCATCGAACGGATAAAAAACTACAAGCTAAGAAGCGAGAAAACAAAAAAAAGAGAGGGGGGAGGCTAAAGAACCGAGAGGAAAAAAAGGCGGATCGTGAGGAGACGATCCCGGGAGGGAGCATCGAAGCGGCGGCTCCAGAGCAAGAGATCGTCAGCCGCCTTACTGAGAATGTCGTCGGCGTTGCTCCCGATCGCGTTGAAGGTGGCGTTGTTGCGAGCCTTTCAAATCTGCCAAAGAAGCACATAGAGGCTATCTCTCCAAGCCGCCGTCATGAAAACATCCGGCGGCGTAGAGTCAAGAATTCCCCTGATCGTGAGGAAGGGGCCCATCCCCAGCCGGTCCCAAGTGGAGGCCGCCCGACTGCAGAGAGCGAAGATATGAGCTGTGGACTCCTCGCATGTGCAGGAGGCACATGTGCTGGAGGGGGCGCAACTCTTCGCGAAGAGGTTCTGCCTGGTGCTGAGGCGATCACGGGTCAGCAGACATGCGAATATCTTGAGCTTCCGAGGAAGACGGGAGCTCCAAATGTCGATGGAGGTCTGGCAGAGAACCCCGCGCGGGGAAAGGAGATGAAACACCGCACACGGGCTGAACTCGAGGCGCTCCCCCCATGCCATGAACCTGCAGTCCGGGGCGTCGACCAGCACGAGGTCGCGAATGAGAGCCTGCACCTCCACCAGCTGGGCGGCAGCGACGGAGGAGAGGCGCGGCTGGAGATGCAGCCCTTCGGCGGCAACCGCCGCCACCGAGGCATTGTGCCGCGTGGAGTGGGAGAAGAGGGCCGCGTAGTCAAAGCAGAGAGCACCGCCAGGCCGCCACCTGTCGTGCCAGAAGGAGGTGGAGCGCCCATCCCGGAGCTCAACCCGGGTGATAGCCCTGTACGTCGGGAGGCCCTGGCGAATGATGATCTCAAGAAACGACAGCGCAGAAGAGCGGTCGCGAACGTCTTTCCTGATGTTGTTGAGGAACCAACTCTTCCATGGCGGGCAGTCCGGCTGATGAAGCTTGTGAACGAAATTGAGCAGAAGACTAATGTTCTGGCGACGAAGATCAGGAACCCCGAAGCCTCCCTCCTGCACATCTGCACACACACCTTATCCCAAGCAATTAGACAGCGGGCCCGGAGCAAGTATCCTTGCCGGTCAAAAAAAGGCACGGCGCCTACGATCGATCATGTCTTAACAAGCGACGCGTTGTGGACCCCCTTGAATAACTAGCTAGCACATGGACGCATTTAAGGGAAACTGTGGCAAGCTTTCCACTGCACAACCTTATTTAAGGCAGCAAAGTGACAGAATATCTTCAGCTATATATCTATGTTGATTCGAAATCTAAATTTTTTAAATAATATTGTTAAAGGGCTACATCATCATCTTGTATCGTTCGGCCATGTACTTCTTCTTAAGTCCAGCACGGCTATGGTGATATGCTTGTGTTCGTCATACAGCTGCATACGTTGCTACAGGTGCGCCTATGGCCAGCGTAAGTAAATCGGGGTGATGCCCAAAATGCCCCTCAACCTGGAAACTACTACCCAAATTTTGGTGTAATATTTCTGCATCTGGGCCTTTGTATCAGAAAAATTGACGGCCCAAAATAATCTGATGTACCGTAAAAGGTCTCAATTGCGGTGTTTTAACGTCGTTCCTTTGTGGAATTTCCTATTTGCCGCTCTTTGCGGCAAGTAGTCGACCGGATGCACAGGCACATTGACGAGCGCGTTAGGATGGGCCGGCCTATTCAAACGTTAAAGCGAATCCAGTTTTGAGAATCTTCTAGGTAGTTCCTAGCCGGTTTTTCTGGTTTTGGGAACCTTCTAGAAGGTTCCTGAACCGGTTTTTCTATTTCCCCCTTTACCCTTTTTTGTTTCTTTTCTTTTACTGTTTCTTTTTCTTTTTTGTTTTAATGTTCTTTTTTCTTTTTTATCTTTTTTTCGTTTTTTATGTTTATTTTTTTCCTGTTTTCTGTTTCTTTTTCATTTTTTCCTTTTTTGTTTTTCTCTTTTCAAAGTTATATTATTATTTTTTCAATTTTTTTGTGTTGCTCACAATTGTTCAAAACTTCACAAAATGTTCTCATTTTTCAAATTTTGTTCATGCGTTCAAAAAATTGTTCAAAACTTCACAAAATGTTCTCATTTTCAAATTTTGTTCATCCTTTCAAAAAAATTGTTCAAAACTTCAAAAAATGTTCTCATTTTCAATTTTTGTTCCTGACTTGAAAAAATGTTCATGCTTTCAAAAAATTGTTCAAAGTTAAAAAAATGTTCTCATCTTCAAATTTTGTTTCTCTTTTCTTTTTTTAGTTTCTTTTTCTTTTTTATGTTTTTTTCACAATTTCACAACTTTGCAAAATTTGTTCGCAAATTAAGAAAAATGTTCGTTGTTTCAATTTTTGTTCGTGAGTTTCAGTAAATGTTCCTTTTCAAATTTTGTTTGCATTTTTTCAGAAAATGTTCATGTTTGAAATTTTTGTTCGTGAGTTTCGTAAAATGTTCCCATTTCAAAAATTTGTTCACATATTTCAAATTTTGTTCGGGAGTTTTAAAGAATGTTCACATATTTCATACGAACTTAACTTTTTCTCTCAAACATAACGTTCGCGTACAAAATTTTGTTCTCTAAATTCAAAAAATGTTCGGGATTTTAAAAAGTGTTCATTTTATCAAAACATTGTTCAAGTTTTTTAGTTGTTCTTCTAGCATTCAGCAAACGCGAACAATTTTTGAATTTTTAAATTTCTTGAACATATCCAATGTTTAAGGTTTCTAGGTGGGGGTGTTAGATATGTAGTAGATGATCTTTTAAAGTACCCGCGTTACATATGACCGAAGGAGGTAGTTAGCTCGCCTAGCTAGTGACAAGAGTATACTAGCTTTAGATGCAGGGATCGATCCCCCGCTCCGCGTTATAATTTTAGGTGATCATTTTGCTGTTTTGTCGCGACGATGGGCTGGCCCATTCGGGGGGCTGTACCTGTGCGGCGCGTGCGAATCGGACGCAAAGAGCGGCGCATAGGAGGTCCCTTCCTTTGTAAGCAGTGGCGGAACTATACTTAACAATCTGGGCGGGCCAGGGCAAGCCAAACTGAAGGGGAGTCCAACAATTTTTATGTTGTCGCTCATTTTGCTCTCATATCCTAGTGATCATGTACCGGACTGGATGGGCCATAGCACAGTTTTACTCTGTGGCCATAGCTCCGCCACTGCTTGTAAGGCATTGTCTGAGGATTGCACCAAATTCCTCTTGTAGGTGATAACCCATTATTTAGCCTCCGTTCAAGATTATTTTCACGGTTCAGGTGTTGGCAATGATAGTGGTTAATGTTGATGGTCGCTGATGTGTTAATCGCTTTAGCGTGACTTTCAGAGTTCATGTACTTTATTTTTTTCTATTATATAATACGCTTGATGTTTTGATTAGCTCTTGACATTGTGTTGTTACAGAGGCTGGGTGTACTTGGTATAATCTCGATATTAATATATTGACATCCATAAAAAATGGTTATAGCCAGCATGGTATCATTTTTTTCAACATCATTAGCGTATTGTTACCATTTTAAACTTGGTTTTATCACCCCTCCTCATTATGTCTTAGATATATAATAGTGAAGTGTCAAGCTCCACTATTTTTCCGGACGGGTCAATCACTTCTTTTCGTGCTTAGTTATTCGCTTTTGACTTACAAGTATTGCAGGGTATTGGGTTCACCTTATCACGGATGGGCGTAAAACTATATGTTTAAAGACATTACAGTTGATAAGATAGGTTTGAAGCGTTTTTCTCTCGTAAGGCGACTCTGAAGGCGATCTAGGGATTTGAACCCCGCTGCCGCCGCCATCAGTGGCTGCCTGTGTCTGCCCCGGTAGGGATCATGGGTCTCTCTTGGGAAGCTAGCTTGATGCCATGACGAGAGGAGGAGAAGAGATGAGTTAGGTGGGCTGCTGTTGTCTGTGGTCTGGTTTTCTCGGTTGCTTTGAAGGATCAAGCAACTAGTAAAGTTGACGTCCCAGCACGCTCTAGCATAGTTGGTTTTTCTGTCCCGGCACATACATGTTGCTTTGCAAGGTGGTGTGATCGGTTTCTTGTCCCTCCGTAAGTATACGGTAGGCTTTCTGGATTCAGTTTGTCTGTGCAGTCGACGGGAGCGATGAAATTATTTGTTGGAATTGCCGTGGTATGGCCAGCACCGCGGCAGTCGGAGCTCTTCTGGATATCCAGAAGCAATGGTGGCCAGATGTAGTCTTTTTGTCCGAGACTCATCTGAATAAAGTTAGGGCAGAGAAACTAAAAAGGAAGATGAGCATGGATAAGGTGGAAGTGGTAGAAAGTGTTGGAGTGAACGGTGGCTTGCTAATGGTGTGGCGAAATTCTATTACTATGTAGGTTCTTGACAAATCAAAAAACCTCATAGATGTGAAGATCGGAGCATTGGATGAAGTGATGTGGAGATTTATATGGTTCTATGGGGAACCCTGCTGGGAGGACAAGCACATGTCGTGGCAAGCTCTTCATGATCTTTATCAGCAACCAAGGCTACCATGGGTAGTGATGGGGGACTTTAACGAAATTGTGTTCTCACATGAAAAGGAAGGAGGGGACCCTAGACCGATGTAGATGATGCAACAGTTCCATGATGCGTTAGTGGATTGTGAACTAGAAGACAGTGGTTTCTCCGGTGATCAATTCACGTGGCATAGAAGGAGATTGAGAGAAAGGCTGGACAGAGGTGTTTGTAATGGGAACTCCATGGTCTGTTCCCAAATGCTAAAGTGATAATGCTGAACATAGCAAATCGGACCACATACCGACAGTTCTTGACATGGATGTGGAGGTTGATGAGGTGCGCTATGCAAAGGAGGGCACACAACGTTTTGAGGCTCGATGGTTGAAAGAACAAAACGTCTTAGATGTTGTTACAATGGCATGGGACAGGACAATCAGTTCGGCTCCCCTTGCAAATCGCACGACAGTAGTTCATCGCGAGTTTCATTTGTGGGACAGAGACACTTTGAAGGCACCGCATTGCTTGAAAGAGATGAAGGATGAGTTGGAGAAGCTGCGGTTGGGGCCACTCATTGACGAGTCGGTAGACCGGCAACGACATTTGCAGCTATTGATCGAAGAAACATTAGAAAATGAAGAGATTTATTGGGTTAAGAGGAGTAGAGCCAACTGACTGAAATACGGCGATCTGAACACAAACTTGTTCAATAACTTTGCAAAAGCCCAGAAGAAGAGAAACTGGCTGAAATACGGTGAAGAGGACTTTGTTTAGTATTGGGGATCTCAAGGCTCCCGGGCCGGACGGCCTACACGCAGTATTTTACAAAAAGTTTTGGCCATTGTTGGGCGAGGACTTGGTGAAATAGGTGCTTGGAACGGTTAACAGTGGGGTGATCCCGGATGGGTGGAACGTCACCACGATTGTTCTTATCCCAAAGGTTGAAACCCCGGAGAAAATTTCATAATTCTCACCCATCAGTCTCTGTAGCGTTGTGTACAAGGTTATGTCTAAGATGTTGGCAGCGAGATTAAAGGTCTTTGTACCGGAGATCATCAGTGAGACTCACAGCGCATTTGTGTCAGGGAGGATCATCACAGACAATGTCATAGTAGCATATGAATGCTTGCATTCCATGACAAAGAACAAGAAGGGGAAAGTAGGAACATATGCTGTAAAACTTGACATGCACAAGGCATATGACAGAGTCGAGTGGGTTTTCCTCAGAGCTATGCTTGGTAAGCTCGGTTTCAATGAGAAGTGGATTGATCTTATTATGGCTTGTGTATTAGTAGTGGAATATAAGGTGAGATTTAACTCATACGAGACTTCCTCGTTCCGGCCGACGAGTGGTCTCCGTTAGCACCATATATATTTCTCCTATGCGCTGAGGGGCTTTCCGCCCTAATATATCATGAGTAGGAGAGAGGTAATTTGCATGGTGTACAGGTGTGTCGTGATTCCCACACAATTTCTCATTTATTATTTGCTGATGATTCTTTAGTGCTTATGAGAGCAGATGCAAGCAACGCCAATGCACTGAGAAATATTCTGAATGACTACTGCAACGCCTCAAGGCAACTGGTTAGTGAAGCAGAGTGCTCAATTTATTTCAGTCCCAATACAAGTGTGGAAGCAAAAGTAGAAGTGTGCCAATTGTTAAATATTATGACAGAGTCGATCTCGGATAAATACTTGAGCTTGCCATCCATGATTGGAGTAGACCGAGTTAACTGTTTTAAACATTTGATTCAAAGGATTGTGCAAATTGTGAATGGGTGGAAAGAAAGCTTATGGTGCCAAGGAGGCTTTGATAAAAGCGGTGGCTCAAGAAATCTCAACGTATGTGATGAGTGTGTTTAAATTCCCCAAAAAAGTAAGGGGATCACTGACGCAATATCACACTACTGGTGGGGAGATGGAGAGAACCAACGTAAGTTGCACTGGTTCGGGTGGTGGAAAATGTGTGTCCCTAAGGAAAGAGGAAGTATGGGCTTTCGTGACATTCATAGTTTCAATTTGGCTATGTTGTCTAAGCAATGTTGGAGGCTTGTGGAGAACTATGGATCCTTGTGTGCCAGAGTATTGAGATCAAAGTATTACCCCTCTGGTGATCTCTTAAATTGTGAGCTAAAGAAGGGTTCATCTAATGTTTGGCAAATCATATGGGCTGGTGTATAAACCTTTAAGAAAGGGTGTATTTGGAGGGTAGGATATGGAACTAAAATACATATATGGAACGACAACTGGATTCCCAATAGCCATAGCGGCAAAGTGATCGTTGCTCATGGAAATAGAGTTCTAACTATGGTGAGCGAGCTTATTGATCCAATTACGGGCGAGTGGGACGAGCATATGATTAGGGATAATTTTTGGCCTATAGATGTTGACAGAATTCTTCAAATTCCTTTATTCCACCAGTCAATAGAGGACTTTGTGGCATGGCATCTAACCAAAAATGGTATATTCAGCGTAAGGTCAGCTTACTATAAACAATGGGAGGACACATATGCTAATGAGAACCCAACTATTTTCGGCCAAGGAGGATCAACACCACACCCAATCTGGAAGAAACTTTGAAGTCTGAAGGTACCTGTAAGGTGAAGATCTTCTTATGGCGATGTTTGCATAATGCAATCCCTTGCTTATGCATTCTAGCCAATCGTCACATTGGAAACAGCTCACAATGTCCAATATGTAAAATGTCTACGGAAGATATCAACCATGTTATGTTTACGTGTGAAAGAGCAAATCTGGTCTGGGATGCACTGGGCCCGAGGGAGGCAATTAACAAGGCAACTCTGCTTGATAGGTATGGCTCCGCTGTCATCGAGTTCTTGTTATGTGTCTCTTCTTGTCAAATCCTTTATATGGAACCAGTTCAATTCTCAGAAATAGTAGGGATCACTTGTTGGTATCTATGGTGACAAAGGATATGTGTTATAAGAGAAGAAGAGGTGCTATCCCCAAGACGAACTGGTCCAACAATCCATGCACTGGTGCTAAGCTATCTGTGGGTTGCCGAGAACCCAACATCAACTCCAAGACTGAACCGATGGAGTAAGGGCCTAACTGGACAAATTTTGATCAACGTAGACGCCTCATTTTCTGATCATGATTACAGAGGATCTTGCGGCGCTGTAATACGGGATCACACATGGCGGTTTCTTGTGGCCTCAATGGCAGTGATTCAGCATGTATCTGATGTGGTTTCAGCGAAAGCAGCGACATTGCTTGAAGGATTGAAACTTGCAGCAAACATGGGATGCAGCAACATTCTAATCCGTATGGACAACATCACAGTTGTCCAAGCTTTGAAGGAAGATGAGGGCTACTCAATGATGGCGGCACCAATTTTATCTTTGTGTCGCAGTGAGTTGGTAAGTTTCGGGAAGGCTTGTATCGAATATTGTAATAGGGAGTCCAATTTAGTAGCGCATGTGTTAGCTGAATGGGGACGAGAGAACCAATCGTCAGAGTGGTTTGATTTGCCTGCGAGTTTTATCGTCAATTTCTTAGCGGGTGATGTAAGTGTGGTTCGATTTTAATAAAGCTAGCCATGATGGCCTTCCCATAAAAAAGGCGTTACGGTTGGTAATTTGGTACTTTGGTGAAGACAGTCAGATGCATGTAAACATGTACTATTTCCGGCAGGCAAGTTTAGAATATGGGAACACCATTTATTAAGTAGTATATGCTATCACGAACCAACATGTGATTGGATGGTTAGAGGGACAGTGGTATCCTCAACCCACTGAGATTCAAGTCCTGGTGCTCGCCTTATTTTTGGATTTATTTTAGGATTTCCGGGATGCATTTTCAGTGGGAGGAGACGTTCCTGTCGATGACGAGACGCCTATGATGACTTTGTAATTCTCAAAATGATATGGCGGCTCAGTCTCTTGAAAATGCTTATAGGGATAAGGTGTGTGTGTGCGTTCATAGGGATAAGTGTATACGCGTATATATAAGTGCTTGCGTCTGTACTGTGTTAAGAAAAATAGTGTATGCCATCAACTTAGGAAAATAATCCGATCACTACAGCTGAAAATTATCTAAGTGGAAAACGTCTCAAAACGACCAACTGATTTTAGTGAGCGCGTCGGCTGCGCTGTGCCGCCTGATCTTTGATGACACCTTATACAGATTTCCTTTGGACGCACGGTGCGCTGCACATTGTTCACGGGGGGATTGTGGGGTCCCTACGCTCAATGTTCACATGATCACATCACGTGCTGGGACTTTTCAGCCCTTGACGTGGAAATACATTGTTGTCATACACTAGCTATGGCTAGTAGCTACCGTGTGTCATTGCAAGAACTCACAGAGGGTTTCGGGAGTCTACACTTCATAACACATATGCCATAAACACACGCACGGCTACAAAGACAGCTCATACAAAGGGTATAAGATCAGGCAGGAGGCAGATGATGATTACTACAAGTTCGGTTAAAAGAGAAGACCAATGTTGAAGTAGGCAAGGGTGTAGATCAGATCGGGTTGTGTGGGCTGAAGAATTTCGTGATCTTCGTCCAGTTCATCTTGATTGTGGTGTTATTTTTATCATGTGATTGTATGTAACATGCAATGAGAGCACTATTTAGGATGGTAGATGATAAGCTCATCACATAGAATACAAGGTTACCACATCAGAGATAATTTATGCAACCAAACACCCCTAGTGCATCAGCCAAGCCAAACGTCGGCAACCAAATGTTTGGGGGAGAGTCGCTTCCCTAATGCAGGCAACCTATATGCAGTAAACCAAACTATGTGCAGAATATAATTTTTTTGCATGTATTCACTCAGCGAGGCTAAACTCAGCCGCAGATGTAAGGATGCAAAAAACAATGATGCATGCAACCAAACAGGCCCTTAGGATACTCTTTGGGCCAAAAATACTGCTCCAACAAATGCCCTATCTTCGTTAGGCGCCTATTTTTTGCAGCAACACCAAATTTTAGCTCCAAGTGCTGCAATTTGCAGCACCACTAGTTGCTGCCGCAGAAGCAAAACGCACTCGCGGAAGCCCAATTGCCAAGCTGAAATTTCCACGCCGCCGACCCGCCACCACCCCAAGCCGATTTCAGCAGAATCTCGCCGCCACCCCGCCGTTTAGTGGACACCACAGCAATCCCCATGACTGCCGCCGAGCTCGCGTCGCCGCCACCCGATTTGCATCGATTCCTCACCCCCTCCACCACCTAATATGATAGCCACTGCACTGGTGCTCACCGTGGAGGTCGATTAGCGGCTGCCGCAACCCTCACGTGATTGTAGCAAGCACCGTCATCTGCTGCTCCTTTCAAGCTCTTGGATGTCGGCCGATGTGGTGACGACGGCTTTGACCTCAACCCTCAGCTCCCCGGCGGCACCAAGAAGACCATGTGCTCATTCCTAGCTAGCCCGACGACTGCCTTGGCCTCGTCGATATACGCTGGCCGACATTCAACTCCGTGCCCACTAGGTGTTCGACGGAAAGCCTCCAAGGTATTTTTTTCCATTTTTGTTGCAATATAGGAGTGGATTGTAATGGAAGATGATGTGTTTTGTAGGTGAGTTCATATGAATCCTCTCTGTGGGATGTTTCCTCTTCCGAAGAGGAATATGAGTGGGAGGTGGATGACGACAACTATTTTGGGGCATCCCAAAAAGCAACAACAACTGCGGTGCCCAAAAACCCTTCTCCCGCCTACCCTAAAACCATTTTAGGGCACTTAATTTTTATATCATCTGTTGGAGATGCTTTAGCGCACCAACTATTTGATAACACCGCCATCACTATACCTAGTAATTCTACACTAATAACATTATAAACTTACTACCTTGTAACTACTAGAGCCCAAAATAGATCACTGAGACATACACATGTGGGATCTTGTTTTGAAGTCCTTGCTAGTCGTGGCAATGAAGGCAAAGGCATAGGAAATCATAAGTTAAAGAGGGAAATATAATTCGGGTCCTTCAATTTTGTGGTAGTCTCTGAACTCTAAAACCATGAAAACCTAGCATCCTAGCCAGTGCCATAGCTATAAAGTTGTGTTGTCAAGTATGGTTTATCTCTAAATCTTGTAACATTTTCTGAATTTATGCATGAAATTTTACTTATATTTAAAGGTTTGGCTCAAAATTTGTGTAGTCAATAGACTACACAGCCGTAACGTGCAGTGACTGTGCCAGTAGGAAAATTCTATGGGTTCATTTGTAAGTTGTGGGGTCAGTCTTCTCAAGTTGCAAGGACTAATACATAAAATTTCAAAAACCAAAGGAGTGTTACAGAAAAGTTGTGGGTCAGCTGACCCCCAGCCAACATGAAGGTTCACCACTGGTAACATGGCTTCACCACTGATCCTAGCTAACTAGAGAATGGGCCCGTTGTGACCCCTGTGGGTGTGGGGTGGGTGTGAGCATGGTTGGGATAGTCCCACCCTGCTCAGGAGCAAAAGCAACATAAGTGACAACTCGGCTAAGTTTTTTTGTGTGAAGCAAGGATGAAAACACAAAAATGGTTGCTACACATGCGTGGATGACATACGGGGTTAGTTTAGGCTAGCGTGGATCATAGAGCTTTAAAGGAGTTAAGGCCCACAGTTATGCAGGCATGTGTGGGTGTATGTGTTGTTGGTGGGGGTGGGGGTGGGGGTATGTTGGTGTTGACTGACATGGACATTGGTTGGGGGGTTCCCAGCCCTCAAGAATGCGCCCATTGTGGTCCTTGTGTGTGTGTGTGTGTGAGTAGGGTTGGGGTAGTCCCACCTTTCTATATGTTAGGATGAGCAACACCAACATATAAACACATAGGTTCCATAAATGACAACTTTGGATAGTTTTTTGTATGAAGCGAGGACAAAAACACAATACAAGATTAGGGCTAAGCCAGTAGGGAATATGGAGCGTTACAGTTCCTCTACTTTTGTGGTTTCGGTGAGACTTGGAAGGTTTTGATTGAGACATGACACCATGGCAATGTTTGACTGTTGACCTAGCCATGTTAGCGTACCTTCATAAGGACATTCCTTTCAGTTTAACATTGTCATAGTGTCATGCCTCAGTCAAAAGCTGCGAGGAATAAGGTTTTCCTCATTTAAGTTTAGGGACCAAATGTAGACTTGACAAGAATTGAGGGATTAAAAATACGTTTTCTCGAAGTTAAATGTTCTTTCCCTTTTTATTTTACTCACAAGATAGCTTGGGTCTCCACCTTTTAGCTTGGATACAAGCCAATTCATGTTTGGGGTTTCTTCTCATTGATCCTCTTATCCTAGTAATCCGGTTAACATGATATTCTTTTCGATTTTGCTTTATTCTAGGAAATGAACAAAGAAGGCAACATGAGATTAATCTCAAGGCAAGTAATCCTAGCCTTCAAATGGCAGTTGGTTTTAGATAGAATATATTTAATGCTACTAGCAAAAGGGGTATGCAAGTAACATGAAGTGACATGTTTTCCTTTTTGCTCGATCAATTCAATTTTTTATAGGGCTATCTAGTTGGCAACCCTATTACAGGCTCCAGGTTTGATGATTTCAATTCCAGAGTACCATACGCACATGGTGTTGGAGTCATATCTGATCAACTATATGAGGTAATTCCATATTCATATGTTTTGACAAAAGTGCAGTGACAAAATCATGGATCTTCATTTCTTTTTCCTTTTCAAAGGCTGCAATGGAGAATTGTGAAGGAGACTATGTAAACCCAATGAATAAACTGTGCACTGGGATTGTAAATACCATTGAAGATGTAAGTTTATTTTACTGGACAATTTTTTAAAAAATTACTTGTAGTAGCTACCATTTGATGCACATTGGTCTCTCATACTGCAGCTCATTTCTGAAGTCGACGAAGGATATATCTTGGGTGATATATGTGTACTAAAACCTGTGAAGGATGACGCTTCAAGAAGTAGGTTTCTGTCAGAAGAAGAAATTATGCTAAGAGAATCATCTCCTCATGCTACTATAACTTGTTCTGTAAGATAATCTTATCAACGGAGTTTTAATTCTATAGAAGATTTAATCGAGTATGAATTATTGAATTATTTGACTTGTTATCTCGTTCCTCTAATGTGAATTTGTCTGCATTGCTTTCTAAAATGCAGAAATACCGACACTACATATCGAACTTCTGGGCGAATGACAACATGACTAGAGATGCTCTTAGGATCAGGGCGGTAACCACTTGATATCTTTTTTGTTGGCCTAAATGGTTGGGTGCCTTTATGTTTCTTTTTAATTTTTAGTGACTATGTTTCCTCGGAGAAATCGAGATTCAACTCCATTTCATCAAAACAAATTAAAAAAATCTCCCTCAAAGGATGCCTACACAATAAGGTTCTACATGCTTCTATTGCTTCGAAATAAAATTTGCCGCCATCATACCCTTATGAATTATTTAGAATGATGATTTATGATTATTGATTACACAACTATGGCATATAGGGAACCATTGGCAAGTGGGTAAGATGCAACAAAGCAGCGTACCCCTATGCGTATGACGTCCCAAGTAGCATACACTATCACTTCAACCTCACCACCAGGGGCTATCGTGTGCTTGTGTTCAGGTAAAAATGCGAATGGAGAATTCCTGAGTTGTAACATACAATTATCTTTTCTCTTGTGAGAGGACTTGTATATGCTAGTTGAATATTTGTCCACGTCTTAAATCGTGACTTGTGAGTGTAGCGGAGACCATGATATGATTGTACCACATTTGGGAACACAGTCGTGGATAAGATCCTTCAACTTCTCCATTGTTGATGACTGGAGAGCATGGCATGTAGATGGGCAGTCTGCAGGGTTAAATCATCTGACTTTATCCTTTAAATTGTGCCATCATCATCATCATCATCATCTCTCTCTCTCTCTCTCTCTCTCTCTCTCTCTCTCTCTCTCTCTCTCTTGCCTCACACTTTTTATACCAAGTACAATTTGTTAACCCTTTCAAATGATTACAATCGTACTGAGAATTCTCACTCGGTAAACCATGAGTTATACCACAACATATAAAGGACTCAATGCTACACCAATGGTGGGCGTCATGTCTTTTGTAGAATAATATGTACAAGTTCTACACTTTTACTGCATATAATTGAACAACGGTATTTTGTTTGATCTGTAGTCTAGAAAGCCAAGCGCATCCATGCCTTTTATACAAATAATAGTTTAGCAAAAGTATATTAGGCTGGTTGTAATGGGGAGTATCATATACTAGTATCATGCATATGATACTAGTGTATGATACTACTTCCGTAATGCATAATATCATAGGTTAGTATCTTAGGTTGACTTCTTAACTGGCATGCATGACACAAAGTAGTATACTATTTAATATGATACGGTATCACAATATGATACTATATTCTTTTTTTCCTCATTTAATTGTGTGTCACATCATTTAAAAAATCTAGTTGGCATGCATGATACCGCTTATGATACTCCCATTCCGATCAGCCTTATGCTGCCAGGGAGTACATCCCCGTTAGGGAAAGAATTGCACATGCTTTCTAATTTTAGTTATCTTAGTTTTGTGATATCTAATTAGGAATACATTCTTTTTACACAGATTTACAATCGGCTATGCCAACCATATGACATTTGCGACAGTAAAGGTTAAATCGGTCTCCTTTCTGTATATTCTTTATATGCATATAATACAAACCCCGCTACATATATTACTTAGATTGTATAGAGGGTACATATGTGACATTATAAAATCATGATTTGCTTCTTACATACACAGGGCGGTGGCCATACAGCAATAAGCTTGCGGCCTAAACAAGGATTGGCCATGGGTCAGCGGTGGCTGGACAATGAGCCGCTGTGATGTGCTTGCTTTGGTTGTACCGTTTCCTTGTGCTTACAGTTCTTGCTGTCATCTCAGCAAGTTCTCCTTTCTTCTTACAATTTCGCTTCCGTGGCCCGATAGAATAACTATGTTCACTCTTAACTCCTGGAATTCATTTAGGCCCAATGGGGTTGGGTCTTCTAGTTCACTTTTGTAAGTCGGGTCGATCCTGCTTGCCTCCATAACTTTGTTACGTGTGTTTTCTCTTATATTATGGCGTATTAGTCATTTAGGGCTGAGGGGTGGGGAAGGTATATAGTGGGAGGGAGTTGCGCGCTGACTGGTGGAGAGGCCGTTGCCTCGGATCGACGACGTGTGCGAAATGGTAGGCAACATGAAACCAGCCGTGGCTGGCGGGAAATTTGGAATTTTTTCGGGCGTACTGCACCGTCCGGTTTGGCGGCGACTAAAATTGATTCACGGTGAGTTGTCACTAGGCTGAAGTTTTTTTAATTAATAACCACAATTTTTTTCATAAACCACAATTGATCCACGTTGATACAATAAGAGAAACCGAGAGAATACAACTGTGCTGAAATTTTTCAAAAGACACTCCAAGTAAAGGGGAAAAAAAGGTGCTCAGCCTATGGAGGCCCTTGTAGATGCCAACGAAACTGCTTACCATGAGAAACCCAGCAACGCCAGGGCATGTACTGGAGATCCATCGGATCCGGAATGCACCATCGCATATGGGCTTTCCGAGTCAGTGAACAAGGCCGGCATAAGCACCATAGCCCTCGTCTTTGCGACGAGTCGACAGGGGATTTTCACATGCTTCCTGAATCCTCCGCATCAAACCAAACTAGTCACGTTGTTGTGCGCCTTTTGCAAGCCATGTTTACTAAGACTGAATTTGGTAACTATATGCTTCTTACAACAAGTTTGTTTGCGCACTTGATGGTGTTTGTCGTTCATCCATTTATGCAGAAAAAGTTTCCGCATTTGCGACGGACAAGGGTTCCTTGGCTGAATTGGATTAGTATCTGCTTTCAATTTTGACTCAAAACATATTTTACAAAGTTTATGTATGTCTTTTTTATCCATGTATGTCTTTTTTTTATCCATACATGCACCGACTGATTAGTACATACTAGAGGTTAACTGCACTTTGTGGTCTTGTGGAATTGTCATTTTTTTCCCTAACAGGTAACTACGATCGGTTGTTCCATTTTGTTTTCATTACCTGTGTTGGTTTGGCCTTTAATTACTTTCTAGTGGTGTTTTTTCCATTTGTATATTGTGTTAGGGTGTTGCTAGAGACATTATATGTTCTAGGAGGAGTATGGAGTTGCTCGATGTGTGGCCATGGTGTCCTTACACATTTCAGCCTCGATGCCAGCCATCAGTCCTTGTGTGAGCCCCTTTGGAGCTCCTATACTACACTGAAAACCATGAAACTGCCACATGAACGCTCGCATGGGCCAACCCACGAAGCCCCCACTAACTCAGCTCGGCCATGTGATCCACTATCTTATAAAAAGGTGGGTACCGTTTCTTTTGAATTTATTTTGTTAAATCAAAAGATATTCACGAACTTTAAAAACTATTGGGTTTCTAAAACTATGGCAAATTAAAATTCACAAATTTAAAAAAATCAATCTTTTTAAAATATTCATGGATAAAAAAATCATAAAATTGAAATAAAGTTCACAATTTTTAATTTATTTTAAAAACTTTAATAATTTTCATGAACTTTAAGAATATTGATGAATTAAAACAATGTTCATAAAGTTCAAGATATGTTCTGGGATTTAAAAAAATCATAATTTTTAAAATGCTCATAAATTAAAATATGAAAATTTTCACATTTAGGCTCGATGTCAATCACCGGTCGTTGTGTGAGGCTGTTGCGAGCTCCTATTCAGCAGCGAAACCATGGAATTGCTATTATAACACTCGTATGGGGCGACCCAAGAAGCTCCTGCTCACTCAGCTCGGCTTCCTGGTCCACTCACTTGCTTAGCATATTTTCCCCGGCATGCTCCATTGAAATCTTATAAAAAAATGCATCTATAATTTTATTTTTAAAATGTTTGTTAAAGCAAAATATGTTAATGGGTTTAAAAATTCTTAGATTTTTAAAACAGTTGCAAATTTTAAAATCTTAAAATTTTAAAACTACTCATAGATTTCATAGAAATAATCACAAAATTGAAATATAGTTCAATGTTTTTAATCCACGAGTTTAAGAATATTCACAAATTTGAAAATATTCATGAATTTCAAAATATGTTATGGGATTTAAAAAATGTTCTCAACTTTTTAAAATTTTCATGATTTAAGACATGAAAGTGTTCACGTTTCGGACTCGATGTCAAACATTGGTCATTGTGTGAGCCCCTTGGGAGCTCCTATTCCACACCAAAACCATAAAATTTTCTACTATAACACTCACATGGGCTGGCCCACGAAGCTCCCGCTCACTCAACTCGTCTCCGTGGCACACTCACTCGCTTAGCATATTTTTCCCGGCATGCCCCACTTATATCTTATAAAAAGGTGTCTGTTGTTTTATTTTGCAAAAGTTTGGTAAGCCAGAAGATGTAAATGGATTTTCAAAACTCTTGGATTTTAAAACGGCTGCAAATTTAAAAAACTTATATTTTAAATAGCATTCTAAATTTCTAAAAATATAAATGGATTTCGAAAAAATAACAAAATTTAAATAAAGCTCAAAATTTTAAATGTTCCCACGAAATTTAATAATTTTTATGAACTGTAAGAATATTCAAAAATTTGAAAAATATTCATGAATCTTAGAATATGTTATGGGATTTTTTAAAAATGTGCACAGTTTTTTACAATATTAGAAATTTTAATAAATGTTAATTAATTAAAATATATGAAAATTAAATTAAAAATCAAGAAGAGAAGAAAAATAAAAAAGGAAAATAACAAAAAGAAGGACATACACCCTTAGTGGCAGGTAGCGGGCTCCAGGGACCTCCATAGCCCCCGACGGACTAGGAGGGTCCAAATCTAGGGATCTTAGTATCTTAATTAATTAATTACTAGTAAATGCGCATGTGCAATACGCACGTTAATAATTAGGAATATTTTAATTGCATGTGAATATTAGATATGCTATTATTGGTGTGTTAATCTATGATTAGTGCAATATTTGGTATGATATTAATTGCATGTTAAGCATGTTTAACTCTCGTCATTGGAGCAGTCTAGGTTGTTAGATTAACTTAGTTCGATGGCCGAGATCAATTGAATCTGCCCCTTTGGGTCTTTTTAAGATTGTTCATCATGTGCCGTCCATCAATAAAAATCTCGTTAGCGGTTCCCGTTTATGTCGAGATGGTTTTAAGTTGGTTTTCGAATCCAATAAAGTTGTAATTTCTAAGTGTGGACAATTTTTTGGAAAAGGCTATGAGTGCGGAGGCTTGTTCCGCCTATCTTAGTCAGATATTTGCACTAAAGTTATTAATAATGTTTGCCACAATAATGAGTCTGATATTTGGCATTCACGACTCTGTCATATTAACTTTGGTTGCATGACGCGGTTAGCCAATATGAATTTAATTCCGAAAATCTCTACTGTCAAAGGCTCCAAGTGCCAAGTATGTGTGCAAGCTAAGCAACCTCGCAAGTCCCATAAGAATGCAGAGGCAAGAGACTTGGCGCCACTAGAGCTTATACATTCTGATCTTTGTGAGATGAATGGCGTGTTGACAAAAGGTGGAAAGAGATACTTCATGACGTTGATCGATGACTCCACTAGATATTGTTATGTGTATCTTCTGAAATCAAAAGATGAGGCTTTGAATTTCTTTAAAAACTATAAAGCTGAGGCAGAGAACCAACTTGATCGAAAAATTAAACGGCTTAGGTCCGATCGTGGTGGAGAGTATTTTTCCAATGAATTTGTTCTGTTTTGTGTGAAACATGGTATAATCCATGAGAGGACGCCTCCCTACTCACCCTAGTCAAATGGGGTAGCCAAAAAAAAGAACCGTACTCTAACTGATATGGTTAACACCATGTTAGACACTTCGGGTCTATCCAAGAAATGGTGGGGGGAGGCGCTAATGACTGCGTGTCATGTCGTAAACCGAGTTCCCACAAAGCATAAGACCATGACTCCATTTGAGGAATGGGAAAGGAAAAGGTTGAAACTCACTTACCTACGTACTTGGGGTTGTTTGGCGAAAGTCAATATACCAATTCCCAAGAAGCGCAAGCTTGGACCAAAAACTGTGGATTATGTTCTTCTGGGCTATGCTTTTCATAGCATCGGCTATAGATTTTTGATAATAAAATCTGAGGTATCCGACATGCATGTTGGTAAGATTATGGAATCAAATGATGCAACTTTCTTTGAGGACATATTTCCTATGAAGGATATGTCGAGTTCATCAAATCAGAAGATACCTACTCCATCTAGTGAGGAATTCACTATAATTCCTGAACCCACCATTGTGATGGAACACGTTGAGAATCGTGTTGAGGGTAACAATGGAACACCTGTGAGGAGTAAGAGACAGATGACTGCAAAGTATTTTGGTGATGATTTCATTGTGTACGTCGTGGATGACACACCCAGGACTATTTCAGAAGCCTATGCATCTCCTGATGCTGACTACTGGAAGGAAGCTGTACGTAGCGAGATGGATTCCATCTTAGCTAACGGTACCTGGGAGATCAGTGACCGTCCTTATGGGTGCAAACCTGTAGGATGTAAGTGGGTGTTCAAGAAGAAGCTTAGACCTGATGGTACGATTGAAAAGTACAAGGCACGGCTTGTGGCCAAGGGTTATACCCAGAAAGAAGGTGAAGACTTCTTTGATACTTACTCACCCGTGGCTAGACTGACCACAATTCGGGTGCTACTATCACTGGCTGCCTCACATGGTCTTCTCGTTCATCAAATGGACGTTAAGACGGCTTTCCTCAATGGAGAGTTGAAGGAGGAAATTTACATGGATCAGCCAGATGGTTTTGTAGTACCTGGTCAGGAAGGAAAGGTGTGCAAGTTATTAAAGTCTTTATATGGCCTTAAACAAGCTCCTAAGGAGTGGCATGAGAAGTTCGAAAGAACATTAACTGCTGCCGGCTTTGTAGTAAACGATGGTGACAAGTGCGTGTACTATCGCTATGGTGGGGGCGAAGGAGTTATTCTTTGTCTGTATGTCGACGACATGTTGATCTTTGGAACCAAACTTGATTTAATCAAGGAGGTTAAGGATTTCTTATCTCGCTGTTTTGAGATGAAGGATCTAGGAGTAGCTGATGTTATCTTAAACATCAAGCTGTTGAGAGATGAGAATGGTGGGATCACACTGCTTCAGTCTCATTATGTGGAAAAGGTCTTGAGTCGTTTTGGGTATAGCGACTGCACGCCTTCTCCAACTCCATATGATGCTAGTGTGTTGCTTCGAAAGAATCGACGGATTGCTAGAGATCAACTGAGGTATTCTCATATTATTGGCTCGCTTATGTATTTGGCGAGTGCCACGAGGCCTGACATCTCTTTTGCTATGAGCAAGCTGAGTCGATTTGTGTCAAAACCGGGAGATGATCATTGGCATGCGCTTGAGAGAGTTATGCGCTATTTGAAAGGCACCGCGAGCTATGGGATTCACTACACCGAGTATCCAAGGGTACTAGAGGGTTATAGTGACTCAAACTGGATATCTGATGCTGATGAGATTAAGGCCACAAGTGGTTATGTTTTTACACTTGGTGGTGGCGCTGTTTCCTGGAAGTCTTGCAAGCAGACCATCTTAACGAGGTCAACTATGGAAGCAGAACTCACAGCATTAGACACTGCCACTGTTGAAGCAGAGTGGCTTCGTGAACTCTTGATGGACTTACCTATGGTTGGAAAACCAATACCCCCTATCCTGATGAACTGTGATAATCAAACTGTGATCATCAAGATAAATAGTTCTAAGGACAATATGAAGTCATCAAGGCATGTGAAGAGGAGACTAAAATCTGTCAGAAAATTGAGGAACTCCGGAGTTATTACGTTGGATTATATCCAAACGTCGAAAAACTTGGCAGATCCCTTCACAAAGGGTCTATCACGTAATGTGATAGATAATGCATCGATGGAGATGGGTTTGAGACCCACCATATGAGTTGTCCATAGTGGTAACCCACTCTATGTGATCGGAGATCCCGTGAAGTAGAAGTGGGAGACAAGCTGTTGGTCAGCTGGGAGGAGAGTATCCCTATATTAATTATCCCACTCCGTGAAGATGCAATACTCTCCTGATCTGCATGGCAGGTTGATACTTATCTTAATGTGTTCCAAGTGGCTTATTCAGGTAAGCAAAGATGTTGTCCTGCAGAACATCTTCTGAGGAACACACCTATATGAATTTGACTGTTAACGTCGCAGTCTGTGAGAATTGGGTGTTCTCTAATAAATTCATGAAAGGCCCTAGAGTATGACGTATACGCTCCACCCGTGGGGAAGCGTTGCGGCAGCCCAGTATTGGTCAAGAATTTGTGTGAAACTAGTTTCACAGAAAACTTGTAGTTCAAGGCATAGTCCACTATTCAAGTTGTGATCTAGTGTAGCATAAATTTCTAGGTGGAAGTTCAACTTCACAGTCTCCACTAAGCACCGATATATAAAACAATGTTTTGGAACTAAATGATGAGATGTGCCAATGAGACTTTGTGGGGGATTGTTGGAATTTTGCAAGTAGGCCTTTGGCCCAAAGCCCAACTAAAATTCTGAAATTCTCTTGGCCCATTCATGCACACATGTGAGTGGAGTGAGTGAGGCTAAAGTTTAGTCCCACCCCGCAAGTTGAGAGAGAGTTGCACCTCTTTATAAGGTGAGCTCTTCTACCACTTGTACAAGCATGAGAAGAGGAGACCTACACGCGCGCTCCTCCTCCTCAATCGCCTCACCACGCCACGCCTTGTCACGACGCGCCGCGGGTTGCGGGATTGAGCCGAGCCGAGGACAGAGCTATGCACGTTGTCTATATTTTTGCTGCATGGGAAAATTAATGAGTCATTAATTAATAATTAACGGACGCGTTAATTACTGAACCGTTTCCGATTCTTTTGGATCGTGACGACTCGGACGTAGGGTTTACTCCCACGACCTACCCGGCCCGCACTATATAGTCAGGCAGACATCTACCCTGGCCGCCGCCGCTTCGTATGGTTTCTCACCACCGTTCCAGATCATTGCACCGCCAAGCAAGTCTTCTCCATCCCTCCTTCCAGCGTGCACCGCGAGAATGGACAGCAGGCCTCCGGAACCCCGCCTCTCGTGATCCTGTACGGGAGAGGAGCGATCAGGTTTTTGGGGAGCACACTCGCGCAACTGCTGGCAGCGACGACTTCGTGAACGACGACATCTTCCCTGACCTCGGCAACCTCGTCCTCGACGACATGGGTGACAACGTCAACGCCGGCGGTGCTGCACCCGCTGCACCGTATGTGATTCTATCCTTCCTATTCGAGATCGTGGTAGAATTCATGCTTCTAGTATGTGCCCTAGATGTGATATGTTCATCTGCTATGCTAGTTCGCATGATTAGTTTAATCTCTGCTGCTGTGGTCATGATTTATCTTCTGTTTATTTGGATTAAATCTCGTAGTAATTTGCTCATATTTCCAACAATCCAAAAACCTGATTATAGGCAATTTACTCCGAGTGGTTTTGCTGCGCATCTGAAGCCGCCTGCCTTTAAGAGGGCGCAATATAAGAGGTGGCGCGCGAGAGCAGTCTACTGGTTTCAGACCATGGGCTGCTATGATGCCACCAAGGGCAAGCCTGAGGGCGATCTTAATCCAGCACAGCTGGAAGCTTTTGAGAAGATCGATACCCTCTTTAAAGGCGCTCTTCTGAGTTTTCTTCATGACTCCATTGTGGATTCGTATATGTTGTTTGACAACGGCAAGGACATGTGGGCTGCGCTCGAGGCCAAGTTTGGTGCCTTGGACGCCGGTAGCGAGTTGTACGTCATGGAGCAATTCTATGACTACAAGATGACTGATGAGCGCCCTGTTTTATAGCAGGCTCATGAGATACAGTCGCTCGCAAAAAAACTTGAGTACATCAAGTGTGTGTTGCCGGACAAATTTGTTGCCGGAGGCATCATTGCCAAGCTTCCACCTTCGTGGAACAATTTTGTTACTTCCCTGAAACACAAGAGACAGGAGTTTTCCGTCGCGGATCTCATTGTTACTCTTGATGTTGAAGAGAAGGCGAGAGCAAAGGACACATGTGCTCGAGTTGCTGAGGGAGGTTCTAGTGCCCACATGGTACAGAAGAAGAACTCCCAGCCCAACAAGTTCAAAAACAATAAGAACAAAACTCAGGTCAAAGGCAAGTTTGATACAAAGAACAAGCCATCACATTCTACCAACTTCAAGAAGAATTCTCATAAGAAGGGGAAGGGACTTTGCCATGTCTGCAGTGATCCTAATCACTGGGCTCTGAAGTGTCCTAACCGCTTTGAGGAGCGCGAACATGAGAAGAGCGGCAAGTCCGCTAATGTTGTCATCGGTGATACTGATATGAAGGAATCAGGGTACAGTATTTTTCCTACCATCCTTTCAGTATTTCAATCCCCTGATTGGTTAATTGACACCGGTGCGAATGTACATGTTTGTGCTGACGCCTCCATGTTTTCTTCTTACCAGGCAACAGGGACTTCACCCGTGCTGTTGGGGAACGGGTCACATGCCATCGTTCGAGGTGTTGGTACGGTCGATCTGAAGTTTACTTCGGGGAAGACTGTGCGTGTGAAGAACGTTCATCATGTGCCATCCATCAATAAAAATCTCGTTAGCGGTTCCCGTTTATGTCGAGATGGTTTTAAGGTGGTTTTCGAATCCAATAAAGTTGTAATTTCTAAGTGCGGACAATTTTTTGGAAAAGGCTATGAGTGCGGAGGCTTGTTCCGCCTATCTTTTTCAGACAATTGCACTAAAGTTATTAATAATGTTTGCCACAATAATGAGTCTGATATTTGGCATTCACGACTCTGTCATATTAACTTTGGTTGCATGCCGCGGTTAGCCAATATGAATTTAATTCCGAAGATCTCTACTGTCAAAGGCTCCAAGTGCCAGGTATGTGTGCAAGCTAAGCAACCTCGCAAGTCCCATAAGACTGCAGAGGCAAGAGACTTGGCGCCACTAGAGCTTATACATTCTGATCTTTGTGAGACGAATGGCGTGTTGACAAACGGTGGAAAGAGATACTTCATGACGTTGATTGATGACTCCACTAGATATTGTTATGTGTATCTTCTGAAATCAAAAGATGAGGCTTTGACTTTCTTTAAAAACTATAAAGCTGAGGCAGAGAACCAACTTGATCGAAAAATTAAACGGCTTAGGTCCGATCGTGGTGGAGAGTATTTTTCCAATGAATTTGATCTGTTTTGTGCGGAACATGGTATAATCCATGAGAGGACGCCTCCCTACTCACCCCAGTCAAATGGGGTAGCCGAAAGAAAGAACCAAACTCTAACTGATATGGTTAACACCATGTTAGACACTTCAGGTCTATCCAAGGAATGGTGGGAGGAGGCGCTAATGACTGCGTGTCATGTCCTAAACCGAGTTCCCACAAAGCATAAGACCATGACTCCATTTGAGGAATGGGAAAGGAAAAGGTTGAAACTCTCTTACCTACGTACTTGGGGTTGTTTGGCGAAAGTCAATATACCAATTCCAAAGAAGCGCAAGCTTGGACCAAAAACCGTGGATTGTGTTCTTCTGGGCTATGCTTTTCATAGCATCGGCTATAGATTTTTGATAATAAAATCTGAGGTATCCGACATGCATGTTGGTACGATCATGGAATCAAATGATGCAACTTTCTTTGAGGACATATTTCCTATGAAGGATATGTTGAGTTCATCAAATCAGGTGATACCTACTCCATCTAGTGAGGAATTCACTGTAATTCCTGAACCCACCATTGCGATGGAACACGTTGAGAATCCTGTTGAGGGTAACAATGGAACTCCTGTGAGGAGTAAGAGATAGAGGACTGCAAAGTATTTTGGTGATGATTTCATTGTGTACCTCATGGATGACACACCCAGGACTATTTCAGAAGCCTATGCATCTCCTGATGCTGACTACTGGAAGGAAGCTGTACATAGCGAGATGGATTCCATCTTAGCTAACGGTACCTGGGAGATCACTGACCGTCCTTATGGGTGCAAACCTGTAGGATGTAAGTGGGTGTTCAAGAAGAAGCTTAGACCTGATGGTACGATTGAAAAGTACAAGGCACGGCTTGTGGCCAAGGGTTATACCCAGAAAGAAGGTGAAGACTTCTTTGATACTTACTCACCCGTGGCTAGACTGACCAAAATTCGGGTGCTACTATCACTGGCTGCCTCACATGGTCTTCTCGTTCATCAAATGGACGTTAAGACGGCTTTCCTCAATGGAGAGTTGAAGAAGGAAATTTACATGGATCAGCCAGATGGTTTTGTAGTACCTGGTCAGGAAGGAAAGGTGTGCAAGTTATTAAAGTCTTTATATGGCCTTAAACAAGCTCCTAAGGAGTGGCATGAGAAGTTCGAAAGAACATTAACTGCTGCCGGCTTTGTAGTAAACGATGGTGACAAGTGCGTGTACTATCGCTATGGTGGGGGCGAAGGAGTTATTCTTTGTCTGTATGTCGACGACATGTTGATCTTTGGAACCAAACTTGATTTAATCAAGGAGGTTAAGGATTTCTTATCTCGCTGTTTTGAGATGAAGGATCTAGGAGTAGCTGATGTTATCTTAAACATCAAGCTGTTGAGAGATGAGAATGGTGGGATCACACTGCTTCAGTCTCATTATGTGGAAAAGGTCTTGAGTCGTTTTGGGTATAGCGACTGCACGCCTTCTCCAACTCCATATGATGCTAGTGTGTTGCTTCGAAAGAATCGACGGATTGCTAGAGATCAACTGAGGTATTCTCAGATTATTGGCTCGCTTATGTATTTGGCGAGTGCCACGAGGCCTGACATCTCTTTTGCTATGAGCAAGCTGAGTCGATTTGTGTCAAAACTGGGAGATGATCATTGGCATGCGCTTGAGAGAGTTATGCGCTATTTGAAAGGCACCGCGAGCTATGGGATTCACTACACCGAGTATCCAAGGGTACTAGAGGGTTATAGTGACTCAAACTGGATATCTGATGCTGATGAGATTAAGGCCACAAGTGGTTATGTTTTTACACTTGGTGGTGGCGCTGTTTCCTGGAAGTCTTGCAAGCAGACCATCTTAACGAGGTCAACTATGGAAGCAGAACTCACAGCATTAGACACTGCCACTGTTGAAGCAGAGTGGCTTCGTGAACTCTTGATGGACTTACCTATGGTTGGAAAACCAATACCCCCTATCCTGATGAACTGTGATAATCAAACTGTGATCATCAAGATAAATAGTTCTAAGGACAATATGAAGTCATCAAGGCATGTGAAGAGGAGACTAAAATCTGTCAGAAAATTGAGGAACTCCGGAGTTATTACGTTGGATTATATCCAAACGTCGAAAAACTTGGCAGATCCCTTCACAAAGGGTCTATCACGTAATGTGATAGATAATGCATCGATGGAGATGGGTTTGAGACCCACCATATGAGTTGTCCATAGTGGTAACCCACTCTATGTGATCGGAGATCCCGTGAAGTAGAAGTGGGAGACAAGCTGTTGGTCAGCTGGGAGGAGAGTATCCCTATATTAATTATCCTACTCCGTGAAGATGCAATACTCTCCTGATCTGCATGGCAGGTTCATACTTATCTTAATGTGTTCCAAGTGGCTTATTCGGGTAAGCAGAGATGTTGTCCTGCAGAACATCTTTTGAGGAACACACCTATATGAATTTAACTGTTAACGTCGCAGTCTGTGAGAATTGGGTGTTCTCTAATAAATTCATCAAAGGCCCTGGAGTATGACGTATACGCTCCACCCGCGGGGAAGCCTTGCGGCAGCCCACTATCGGTCAAGAATTTGTGTGAAACTAGTTTCACAGAAAACTTGTAGTTCAAGGCATAGTCCACTATTCAAGTTGTGATCTAGTGTAGCATAAATTTCTAAGTGGAAGTTCAACTTCACAGTCTCCACTAAGCACCGATATATAAAACAATGTTTTGGAACTAAATGATGAGATGTGCCAATGAGACTTTGTGGGGGATTGTTGGAATTTTGCTAGTAGACCTTTGTCCCAAAGCCCAACTAAAATTCTGAAATTCTCTTGGCCCATTCATGCACACATGTGAGTGGAGTGAGTGAGGCTAAAGTTTAGTTCCACCCCGGAAGTTGAGAGAGAGTTGAACCTCTTTATAAGGTGAGCTCTTCTACCACTTGTATGAGCATGAGAAGAGGAGACCTACATGCGCGCTCCTCCTCCTCGCTCGCCTCGCCACGCCACGCCTCGTCACGACGCGCCACGGGTTGCGGGATTGAGCCAGGCCAAGGACAGAGCTATGCACGTTGTCTATATTTTTGCTGCATGGGAAAATTAATGAGTCATTAATTAATAATTAATGGATGCGTTAATTACTGAGCCGTTTCCGATTCTTTTGAATCGTGATGACTCGGACGTGGGGTTTACTCCCACGACCTACCCGGCCCGCACTATATAGTCAAGCAGACATCTACCCTAGCCGCCGCCGCTTCGTATGGTTTCTCACCACCGTTCCAGATCATTGCGCCGCCAAGCAAGTCTTCTCCATCCCTCCTTCCGGCGTGCACCGCGAGAAGGGACAGCAGGCCTCCGGAACCCCGCCTCTCGTGATCCTGTACGGGAGAGGGACGATCAGGTTTTTGGGGAGCGCACTCGCGCGACTGCTGGCAGCGACGACTTCGCAAACGATGACTTCTTCCCCGACCTCGGCAACCTCGTCCTCGATGACATGGGCGACAACGTCAACGCCGGCGGTGCTGCACCCGATGCATCGTATGTGATTCTATTCTTCCTGTTCGAGATCGTGGTAGAATTCATGCTTCTAGTATGTGCCCTAGATGTGATATGTTCATCTGCTATGCTAGTTCGATGATTAGTTTAATCTCTGCTGCTGTTGTCATGATTTATCTTCTGTTTATTCGGATTAAATCTCGTAGTAATTTGCTCAAATTTCCAACAATCCAAAAACCTGATTATAGGCAATTTACTCCGAGTGGTTTTGCTGCGCATCTATAGCCGCCTGCCTTTAAGGGGGCGCAATATAAGAGGTGGCGCACGAGAGCAGTCTACTGGTTTCAGACCATGGGCTGCTATGATGCCACCAAGGGCAAGCCTGAGGGCAATCTTAATCCAGCACAGCTGGAAGCTTTTGAGAAGATCGATACCCTCTTTAAAGGCTCTCTTTTGAGTGTTCTTGATGACTCCATTGTGGATTCGTATATGTCGTTTGACAACGGCAAGGACATGTGGGCTGCGCTCGAGGCCAAGTTTGGTGCCTCGGACGCCGGCAGCGAGTTGTACGTCATGGAGCAAGTCTATGACTACAAGATGACTGATGAGCGCCCTGTTGTACAGCAGGCTCATGAGATACAGTCGCTCACAAAAGAACTTTAGTACTTGAAGTTTGTGTTGCCGGACAAATTTGTTGCCGGAGGCATCATTGCCAAGCTTCCACCTTCGTGGAACAATTTTGCTACTTCCCTGAAACACAAGAGACAGGAGTTTTCCATTGCGGATCTCATTGGTACTCTTGATGTTGAAGAGAAGGCGAGAGCAAAGGACACACGTGCTCGAGTTGCTGAGGGAGGTTCTAGTGCCTACATGGTACAGAAGAAGAACTCCCAGCCCAACAAGTTCAAAAACAATAAGAACAAAAGTCAGGGCAAAGGCAAGTTTGATACAAAGAACAAGCCATCACATTCTACCAACTTCAAGAAGAATTCTCATAAGAAGGGGAAGGGACTTTGCCATGTCTGCGGTGATCCTAATCACTGGGCTCTGAAGTGTCCTAACCGCTTTGAGGAGCGCGAACATGAGAAGAGCGGCAAGTCCGTTAATGTTGTCATCGGTGATACTGATATGAAGTAATCAGGGTACGGTATTTTTCCTACCATCCTTTCAGTATTTCAATCCCCTGATTGGTTAATTGACACCGGTTCCAATGTACATGTTTGTGCTGACGCCTCCATGTTTTCTTCTTACCAGGCAACAGGGACTTCACCCGTGCTGATGGGGAACGGGTCACATGCCATCGTTCGAGGTGTTGGTACGGTCGATCTGAAGTTTACTTCGGGGAAGACTGTGCGTCTGAAGAACGTTCATCATGTGCCGTCCATCAATAAAAATCTCGTTAGCGGTTCTCGTTTATGTCGAGATGGTTTTACGTTGGTTTTTGAATCCAATAAAGTTGTAATTTCTAAGTGTGGACAATTTGTTGGAAAAGGCTATGAGTGCGGAGGCTTGTTCCGGCTATCTTTGTCAGATATTTGCACTAAAGTTATTAATAATGTTTGCCACAATAATGAGTCTGATATTTGGCATTCACGACTCTGTCATATTAACTTTGGTTGCATGACGCGGTTAGCCAATATGAATTTAATTCCGAAAATCTCTACTTTCGAAGGCTCCAAGTGCCAAGTATGTGTGCAAGCTAAGAAACCTCGCAAGTCCCATAAGACTGCAGAGGCAAGAGACTTGGCGCCACTAGAGCTTATACATTCTGATCTTTGTGAGATGAATGGCGTGTTGACAAAAGGTGGAAAGAGATACTTCATGACGTTGATTGATGACTCCACTAGATATTGTTATGTGTATGTTCTGAAATCAAAAGATGAGGCTTTGACTTTCTTTAAAAACTATAAAGCTGAGGCAGAGAACCAACTTGATCGAAAAATTAAACGGCTTAGGTCCGATCATGGTGGAGAGTATTTTTCCAATGAATTTGATCTGTTTTGTGCGGAACATGGTATAATCCATGAGAGGACGCCTCCCTACTCAACCCAGTTAAATGGGGTAGCTGAAAGAAAGAACCGAACTCTAACTGATATGGTTAACACCATGTTAGACACTTCGGGTCTATCCAAGGAATGGTGGGGGGAGGCGCTAATGACTGTGTGTCATGTCCTAAACCGAGTTCCCACAAAGCATAATACCATGACTCCATTTGAGGAATGGGAAAGGAAAAGGTTGAAACTCTCTTACCTACGTACTTGGGGTTGTTTGGCGAAAGTCAATATACCAATCCCCAAGAAGCGCAAGCTTGGACCAAAAACCGTGGATTGTGTTCTTCTGGGCTATGCTTTTCATAGCATCGGCTATAGATTTTTGATAATAAAATCTGAGGTATCCAACATGCGTGTTGGTACGATTATGGAATCAAATAATGCAACTTTCTTCGAGGACATATTTCCTATGAAGGATATGTCGAGTTCATCAAATCAGGAGATACCTACTCCATCTAGTGAGGAATTCACTGTAATTCCTGAACCCACCATTGCGATGGAACACGTTGAGAATCCTGTTGAGGGTAACAATGGAACTCCTGTGAGGAGCAAGAGACAGAGGACTGCAAAGTATTTTGGTGATGATTTCATTGTGTACCTCATGGATGACACGCCCAGGACTATTTCAGAAGCATATGCATCTCCTGATGCTGACTACTGGAAGGAAGCTGTACGTAGCGAGATGGATTCCATCTTAGCTAACGGTACCTGGGAGATCACTGACCGTCCTTATGGGTGCAAACCTGTAGGATGTAAGTGGGTGTTCAAGAAGAAGCTTAGACCTGATGGTACGATTGAAAAGTACAAGGCACGGCTTGTGGCCAAGGGTTATACCCAGAAAGAAGGTGAAGACTTCTTTGATACTTACTCACCCGTGGCTAGACTGCCCACAATTCGGGTGCTACTATCACTGGCTGCCTCACATGGTCTTCTCGTTCATCAAATGGACGTTAAGACGGCTTTCCTCAATGGAGAGTTGAAGGAGGAAATTTACATGGACCAGCCAGATGGTTTTGTAGTACCTGGTCAGGAAGGAAAGGTGTGCAAGTTATTAAAGTCTTTATATGGCCTTAAACAAGCTCCTAAGGAGTGGCATGAGAAGTTCGAAAGAACATTAACTATTGTCGGCTTTATAGTAAACGATTGTGACAAGTGCGTGTACTATCGCTATGGTGGGGGCGAAGGAGTTATTCTTTATCTGTATGTCGACGACATATTGATCTTTGGAACCAAACCTGATTTAATCAAGGAGGTTAAGGATTTCTTATCTCGCTGTTTTGAGATGAAGGATCTAGGAGTAGCTGATGTTATCTTAAACATCAAGCTGTTGAGAGATGAGAATGGTGGGATCACACTGCTTCAGTCTCATTATGTGGAAAAGGTCTTGAGTCGTTTTGGGTATAGCGACTGCACGCCTTCTCCAACTCCATATGATGCTAGTGTGTTGCTTCGAAAGAATCGATGGATTGCTAGAGATCAACTGAGGTATTCTCAGATTATTGGCTCGCTTATGTATTTGGCGTGTGCCACGAGGCCTGACATCTCTTTTGCTCTGAGCAAGCTGAGTCGGTTTGTGTCAAAACCGGGAGATGATCATTGGCATGCGCTTGAGAGAGTTATGCGCTATTTGAAAGGCACCGCGAGCTATGGGATTCACTTCACCGGGTATCCAAGGGTACTACAGGGTTATAGTGACTCAAACTGGATATCTGATGCTGATGAGATTAAGGCCACAAGTGGTTATGTTTTTACACTTGGTGGTGGCGCTGTTTCGTGGAAGTCTTGCAAGCAGACCATCTTAATGAGGTCAACTATGGAAGCAGAACTCACATCATTAGACACTGCCACTGTTGAAGCAGAGTGGCTTCGTGAAATCTTGATGGACTTATCTATGGTTGAAAATCCAATACCCCCTATCCTGATGAACTGTGATAATCAAACTGTGATCGTCAAGATAAACAGTTCTTAGGACAATATGAAGTCCTCAAGGCATGTGAAGAGGAGACTAAAATCTGTCAGAAAATTGAGGAACTCCGGAGTTATTACGTTGGATTATATCCAAACGTCAAAAAACTTGGCAGATCCCTTCACAAAGGGTCTATCACGTAATATGATAGATAATGCATCGATGGAGATGGGTTTGAGACCCACCATATGAGTTGTCCATAGTGGTAACCCAGTCTATGTGATCGAAGATCCCGTGAAGTAGAAGTGGGAGACAAGCTGTTGGTCAGCTGGGAGGAGAGTATCCCTATATTAATTATCCCACTCCGTGAAGATGCAATACTCTCCTGATCTGCATGGCAGGTTGATACTTATCTTAATGTGTTCCAAGTGGCTTCTTCGGGTAAGCAGAGATGTTGTCCTGCAGAACATCTTTTGAGGAACACACCTATATGAATTTGACTGTTAACGTCGCAGTCTGTGAGAATTGGGTGTTCTCTAATAAATTCATGAAAGGCGCTGGAGTATGACGTATACGCTCCACCCGCGGGGAAGCCTTGCGGCAGCCCAGTATCGGTCAAGAATTTGTGTGAAACTAGTTTCACAGAAAACTTGTAGTTCAAGGCATAGTCCACTATTCAAGTTGTGATCTAGTGTAGCATAAATTTCTAAGTGGAAGTTCAACTTCATAGTCTGCACTAAGCACCGATATATAAAACAATTTTTTGGAACTAAATGATGAGATGTGCCAATGAGACTTTGTGGGGGATTGTTGGAATTTTGCTAGTAGGCCTTTGGCCCAAAGCCCAACTAAAATTCTGAAATTCTCTTGGCCCATTCATGCACACATGTGAGTGGAGTGAGTGAGGCTAAAGTTTAGTCCCACCCCGGAAGTTGAGAGAGAGTTGCACCTCTTTATAAGGTGAGCTCTTCTACCACTTGTATGAGCATGAGAAGAGGAGACCTACACGCGCGCTCCTCCTCCTTGCTCGCCTCGCCACGCCTCGTCACGACGCGCCGCGGGTTGCGGGATTGAAACGAGCCGAGGACAGAGCTATACACGTTTCTATATTTTTGCTGCATGGGAAAATTAATGAGTCATTAATTAATAATTAACGGACGCGTTAATTACTGAACCGTTTCCGATTCTTTTGAATCGTGACGACTCGGACGTGGGGTTTACTCCCACGACCTACCCGGCCCGCACTACATAGTCAGGCAGACGTGTACCCTAGCCGCCGCCGCTTCGTATGGTTTCTCACCACCGTTCCAGATCATTGCGCCGCCAAGCAAGTCTTCTCCATCCCTCCTTCCGGCGTGCACCGCGAGAAGGGACAGCAGGCCTCCGGAACCCCGATTCTCGTGATCCTGTACGAGAGAGGGACGATCAGGTTTTTGGGGAGCGCACTCGCGCGACTGCTGGCAGTGATGACTTCATGAACGATGACTTCTTCCCCGACCTCGGCAACCTCGTCCTCGACGACATGGGCGACAACGTCAACGTCGGCGGTGCTGCACCCGCGGCACCGTATGTGATTCTATCCTTCCTGTTCGAGATCGTGGTAGAATTCATGCTTCTAGTATGTGCCCTAGATGTGATATGTTCATCTGCTATGCTAGTTCGCATGATTAGTTTAATCTCTGCTGCTGTGGTCATGATTTATCTTCTGTTTATTCGGATTAAATCTCGTAGTAATTTGCTCATATTTCCAACAATCCAAAAACCTGATTATAGGCAATTTACTCCGAGTGGTTTTGCTGCGCATCTGAAGCCGCCTGCCTTTAAGGGGGCGCAATATAAGAGGTGGCACACGAGAGCAGTCTACTGGTTTCAGACCATGGGCTGCAATGATGCCACCAAGGGCAAGCCTAAGGGCGATCTTAATCCAGCACAGCTGGAAGCTTTTGAGAAGATCGATACCCTCTTTAAAGGCGCTCTTCTGAGTGGTCTTGATGACTCCATTGTGGATTCGTATATGTCGTTTGACAACGGCAAGGACATGTGGGCTGCGCTCGAGGCCATGTTTGGTGCCTCGGACGCCGGCAGCGAGTTGTACGTCATGGAGCAATTCTATGACTACAAGATGACTGATGAGCGCCCTGTTGTACAGCAGGCTCTTGAGATACAGTCGCTCGCAGAAGAACGTGAGTACTTCAAGTGTGTGTTGCCGGACAAATTTGTTGCCGGAGGCATCATTGCCAAGCTTCCACCTTCGCGGAACAATTTTGCTACTTCCCTGAAACACAAGAGACAGGAGTTTTCCATTGCGGATCTCATTGGTACTCTTGATGTTGAAGAGAAGGCGAGAGCAAAGGACACACGTACTCGAGTTGCTGAGGGAGGTTCTAGTGCCCACATGGTACAGAAGAAGAACTCCCAGCCCAACAAGTTCAAAAACAATACGAACAAAACTCAGGGCAAAGGCAAGTTTGATACAAAGAACAAGCCATCACATTCTACCAACTTCAAGAAGAATTCTCATAAGAAGGGGAAGGGACTTTGCCATGTCTGCGGTGATCCTAATCACTGGGCTCCGAAGTTTCCTAACCGCTTTGAGGAGCGCGACCATGAGAAGAGCTACAAGTCCGCTAATGTTGTCATCGGTGATACTGATATGAAGGAATCAGGGTACGGTATTTTTTCCTACCATCCTTTCATTATTTCAATCCCCTGATTGGTTAATTGACACCGATGCCAATGTACATGTTTGTGCTGACACCTCCATGTTTTCTTCTTACCAGACAACAGGGACTTCACCCGTGCTGATGGGGAACGGGTCACATGCCATCGTTCGAGGTGTTGGTACGGTCGATCTGAAGTTTACTTCGGGAAAGACTGTGCGTCTGAAGAACGTTCATCATGTGCCGTCCATCAATAAAAATCTCGTTAGCGGTTCCCGTTTATGTCGAGATGGTTTTAAGTTGGTTTTTGAATCCAATAAAGTTGTAATTTCTAAGTGTGGACAATTTGTTGGAAAAGGCTATGAGTGCGGAGGCTTGTTCCGTCTATCTTTATCAGATATTTGCACTAAAGTTATTAATAATGTTTGCCACAATAATGAGTCTGATATTAGGCATTCACGACTCTGTCATATTAACTTTGGTTGCATGCCGCGGTTAGCCAATATGAATTTAATTCCGAAAATCTCTACTGTCAAAGGCTCCAAGTGCCAAGTATGTGTGCAAGCTAGGAAACCTCGCAAGTCCCATGAGACTGCAGAGGCAAGAGACTTGGCGCCACTAGAGCTTATACATTCTGATCTTTGTGAGATGAATGGCGTGTTGACAAAAGGTGGAAAGAGATACTTCATGACGTTGATTGATGACTCCACTAGATATTGTTATGTGTATCTTCTGAAATCAAAAGATGAGGCTTTGACTTTCTTTAAAAACTATAAAGCTGAGGCAGAGAACCAATTTGATCGAAAAATTAGACGGCTTAGGTCCGATCGTGGTGGAGAGTATTTTTCCAATGAATTTGATCTCTTTTGTGCGGAACATGGTATAATCCATGAGAGGACACCTCCCTACTCACCCCAGTCAAATGGGGTAGCCGAAAGAAAGAATCGAACTCTAACTGATATGGTTAACACCATGTTAGACACTTCAGGTCTATCCAAGGAATGGTGGGGGGGGGGGCGCTAATGACTGCGTGTCATGTCCTAAACCGAGTTCCCACAAAGCATAAGACCATGACTCCATTTGAGGAATGGGAAAGGAAAAGGTTGAAACTCTCTTACCTACGTACTTAGGGTTGTTTGGCGAAAGTCAATATACCAATTCCCAAGAAGCGCAAGCTTGGACCAAAAACCATGGATGGTGTTCTTCTGGGCTATGCATTTCATAGCATCGGCTATAGATTTTTGATAATAAAATCTGAGGTATCCGACATGCATGTTGGTACGATTATGGAATCAAATGATGCAACTTTCTTTGAGGACATATTTCCTATGAAGGATATGTCGAGTTCATCAAATCAGGAGATACCTACTCCATCTAGTGAGGAATTCACTGTAATTCCTGAACCCACCATTGCGATGGAACACGTTGAGAATCCTGTTGAGGGTAACAATGGAACTCCTGTGAGGAGTAAGAGACAGAGGACTGCAAAGTATTTTGGTGATGATTACATTGTGTACCTTGTGGATGACACACCCAGGACTATTTCAGAAGCCTATGCATCTCCTGATGCTGACTACTGGAAGGAAGCTGTACGTAGCGAGATGGATTCCATCTTAGCTAACGGTACCTGGGAGATCACTGACCGTCCCTATGGGTGCAAACCTGTAGGATGTAAGTGGGTGTTCAAGAAGAAGCTTAGACCTGATGGTACGATTGAAAAGTACAAGGCACGGCTTGTGGCCAAGGGTTATACCCAGAAAGAAGGTGAAGACTTCTTTGATACTTACTCACCCGTGGCTAGACTGACCACAATTTGTGTGCTACTATCACTGGCTGCCTCACATGGTCTTCTCGTTCATCAAATGGACGTTAAGACGGCTTTCGTCAATGGAGAGTTGAAGGAGGAAATTTACATGGATCAGCCAGATGGTTTTGTAGGACCTGGTCAGGAAGGAAAGGTGTGCAATTTATTAAAGTCTTTATATGGCCTTAAACAAGCTCCTAAGGAGTGGCATGAGAAGTTCGAAAGAACATTAACTGCTACCGGCTTTATAGTAAACGACGGTGACAAGTGCGTGTACTATCGCTATGGTGGGGGCGAAGGAGTTATTCTTTGTCTGTATGTCGACGACATATTGATCTTTGGAACCAAACTTGATTTAATCAAGGAGGTTAAGGATTTCTTATGTCGCTGTTTTGAGATCAAGGATCTAGGAGTAGCTGATGTTATCTTAAACATCAAGCTGTTGAGAGATGAGAATGGTGGGATCACACTGCTTCAGTCTCATTATGTGGAAAAGGTCTTGAGTCGTTTTGGGTATAGCGACTGCACGCCTTCTCCAACTCCATATGATGCTAGTGTGTTGCTTTGAAAGAATCGACGGATTGCTAGAGATCAACTGACGTATTCTCAGATTATTGGCTCGCTTATGTATTTGGTGAGTGCCACGAGGCCTGACATTTCGTTTTCTGTGAGCAAGCTGAGTCGGTTTGTGTCAAAACCGGGAGATGATCATTAGCATGCGCTTGAGAGAGTTATGCGCTATTTGAATGGCGCCGCGAGCTATGGGATTCACTACACCGGGTATCCAAGGGTACTAGAGGGTTATAGTGACTCAAACTGGATATCTGATGCTGATGAGATTAAGGCCACAAGTGGTTATGTTTTTACACTTGGTGGTGGCGCTGTTTCTTCGAAGTCCTGCAAACAGACCATCTTACCAAGGCCAACTATGGAAGCAGAACTCACAGCATTAGACACTGCCACTGTTGAAGCAGAGTGGCTTCATGAACTCTTGATGGACTTATCTATGGTTGAAAAACCAATACCCCTATCCTGATGAACTGTGATAATCAAACTGTGATCGTCAAGATAAACAGTTCTAAGGACAATATGAAGTCCTCAAGGCATGTGAAGAGGAGACTAAAATCTATCAGAAAATTGAGGAACTCCGGAGTTATTACATTGGATTATATCCAAACATCGAAAAACTTGGCAGATCCCTTCACAAAGGGTCTATCACGTAATGTGATAGATAATGCATCGATGGAGATGGGTTTGACACCAACCACATGAGTTGTCCATAGTGATAACCCACTCTATGTGATCGAAGATCCCGTGAAGTAGAAGTGGGAGACAAGCTGTTGGTCAGCTGGGAGGAGAGTATCCCTATATTAATTATCCCACTCCATGAAGATGCAATACTCTCCTGATCTGCATGGCAGGTTGATACTTATCTTAATGTGTTCCAAGTGTCCTATTCGGGTAAGCAGAGATGTTGTCCTGCAGAACATCTTCTGAGGAACACACCTATATGAATTTGACTGTTAACGTCGCAGTCTGTGAGAATTGGGTGTTCTCTAATAAATTCATGAAAGGCCCTAGAGTATGACGTATACGCTCCACCCGCAGGGAAGCCTTGCGGCAGCCCAGTATCGGTCAAGAATTTGTGTGAAACTAGTTTCACAGAAAACTTGTAGTTCAAGGCATAGTCCACTATTCAAGTTGTGATCTAGTGTAGCATAAATTTCTAAGTGGAAGTTCAACTTCACAGTCTCCACTAAGCACCGATATATAAAACAATGTTTTGGAACTAAATGATGAGATCTGCCAATGAGACTTTGTGGGGGATTGTTGGAATTTTGCTAGTAGGCCTTTGGCCCAAAGCCCAACTAAAATTCTGAAATTGTCTTGGCCCATTCATGCACACATGTGAGTGGAGTGAGTGAGGCTAAAGTTTAGTCCCACCCCGGAAGTTGAGAGAGAGTTGCACCTCTTTATAAGGTGAGCTCTTCTACCACTTATATGAGCATGAGAAGAGGAGACCTACACGCGCGCTCCTCCTCCTCGCTCGCCTCGCCACAACTCATCACGACGCGCCGCGGGTTGCGGGATTGAGCCGAGCCGAGGACAGAGCTATGCACGTTGTCTATATTTTTGCTGCATGGGAAAATTAATGAGTCATTAACTAATAATTAACGGATGCGTTAATTACTGAACCGTTTCCGATTCTTTTGGATCGTGACGACTCGGACATGGGGTTTACTCCCATGACCTACTCGGCCCGCACTATATAGTCAGGCAGACGTCTACCCTAGCCGCCGCCGCTTCATATGGTTTCTCATCACCGTTCCAGATCATTGCGCCGCCAAGCAAGTCTTCTCCATCCCTCCTTCCGGTGTGCACCGCAAGAAGGGACAGCGGGCCTCGGGAACCACGATTCTCGTGATCCTGTACGGGAGAGGGACGATCAGTTTTTGGGGAGCGCACTCGCGCGACTGCTGGCAGCGACGACTTCGCGAACGACGACTTCTTCCCCGACCTCGGTAACCTCGTCCTTGACGACATGGGCGACAATGTCAACGTCGGCAGTGCTGCACCAGCGGCACCGTATGTGATTCTATCCTTCCTGTTCGAGATCGTGGTAGAATTCATGCTTCTAGTATGTGCCCTAGATGTGATATGTTCATCTGCTATGCTAGTTCGCATGATTAGTTTAATCTCTGCTGCTGTGGTCATGATTTATCTTCTGTTGATTCGGATTAAATC
This sequence comes from Triticum monococcum, assembly GCA_034509565.1. Lineage (NCBI taxonomy): Eukaryota > Viridiplantae > Streptophyta > Magnoliopsida > Poales > Poaceae > Triticum > Triticum monococcum. The sequence goes on from CM067841.1 coordinate 607,107,692, forward strand.
TCGTAGTAATTTGCTCATATTTCCAACAATCCAAAAACCTGATTATAGGCAATTTACTCCGAGTGGTTTTGCTGCGCATCTGAAGCCGCCTGCCTTTAAAGGGGCGCAATATAAGACGTGGCGCACGGGAGCAGTCTACTGGTTTCAGACCATGGGCTGCTATGATGCCACCAAGGGCAAGCCTAAGGGCGATCTTAATCCAGCACAGCTGGAAGCTTTTGAGAAGATCGATACCCTCTTTAAAGGCGCTCTTCTGAGTGTTCTTGATGACTCCATTGTGGATTCGTATATGTCGTTTGACAACGGCAAGGACATGTGGGCTGCGCTCGAGGCCAAGTTTGGTGCCTCGGACGCCGGCAGCGAGTTGTACGTCATGGAGCAATTCTATGACTACAAGATGACTGATGAGCGCCCTATTGTATAGCAGGCTCATGAGATACAGTCACTCGCAAAAGAACTTGAGTACTTCAAGTGTGTGTTGCCGGAAAAATTTGTTGCCGGAGGCATCATTGCCAAGCTTCCACCTTCGTGGAACAATTTTTCTACTTCCCTGAAACACAAGAGAAAGGAGTTTTCCGTTGCGGATCTCATTGGTACTCTTGATGTTGAAGAGAAGGCGAGAGCAAAGGACACACGTGCTCGAGTTGCTGAGGGGGGTTCTAGTGCCCACATGGTACAGAAGAAGAACTCCCAGCCCAACAAGTTCAAAAACAATAAGAACAAAACTCAGGGCAAAGGCAAGTTTGATACAAAGAACAAGCCATCACATTCTACCAACTTCAAGAAGAATTCTCATAAGAAGGGGAAGGGACTTTGCCATGTCTGCGGTGATCCTAATCACTGGGCTCCGAAGTGTCCTAACCGCTTTGAGGAGCGCGAACATGAGAAGAGCGGCAAGTCTGCTAATGTTGTCATCGGTGATACTGATATGAAGGAATCAGGGTACGGTATTTTTCCTACCATCCTTTCAGTATTTCAATCCCCTGATTGGTTAATTGACACCGGTGCCAATGTACATGTTTTTGCTGACGCCTCCATGTTTTCTTCTTACCAGGCAACAGGTACTTCACCCGTGCTGATGGGGAACGGGTCACATGCCATCGTTCGAGGTGTTGGTACGGTCGATCTGAAGTTTACTTCGGGGAAGACTGTGCGTCTGAAGAACGTTCATCATGTGTCGTCCATCAACAAAAATCTCGTTAGCGGTTCCCGTTTATGTCGAGATGGTTTTAAGTTGGTTTTCGAATCCAATAAAGTTGTAATTTCTAAGTGTGGACAATTTGTTGGAAAAGGCTATGAGTGCGGAGGCTTGTTCCCCCTATCTTAGTCAGATATTTGCACTAAAGTTATTAAAAATGTTTGCCACAATAATGAGTCTGATATTTGGCATTCACGACTCTGTCATATTAACTTTGGTTGCATGCCGCGGTTAGCCAATATGAATTTAATTCCGAAAATCTCTACTGTCAAAGGCTCCGAGTGCCAAGTATGTGTGCAAGCTAAGCAACCTCGCAAGTCCCATGAGACTGCAGAGGCAAGAGACTTGGCGCCACTAGAGCTTATACATTCTGATCTTTCTGAGATGAATGGCGTGTTGACAAAAGGTGGAAACAGATACTTCATGACGTTGATTGATGACTCCACTAGATATTGTTATGTGTATCTTCTGAAAACAAAAGATGAGGCTTTGACTTTCTTTAAAAACTATAAAGCTGAGGCAGAGAACCAACTTGATCGAAAAATTAAACGGCTTAGGTCCGATCATGGTGGAGAGTATTTTTCCAATGAATTTGATCTGTTTTGTGCGGAACATGGTATAATCCATGAGAGGACGCCTGCCTACTCACCCCAGTCAAATGGGGTAGCCGAAAGAAAGAATCGAACTCTAACTGATATGGTTAACAACATGTTAGACACTTCGGGTCTATCCAAGGAATGGTGGGGGGAGGCGCTAATGACTGCGTGTCATGTCCTAAACCGAGTTCCCACAAAGCATAAGACCATGACACTATTTGAGGAATGGGAAAGGAAAAGGTTGGAACTCTCTTACCTACGTACTTGGGATTGTTTGGCGAAAGTCAATATACAAATTCCCAAGAAGCGCAAGCTTGGACCAAAAACCGTGGATTGTGTTCTTCTGGGCTATGCTTTTCATAGCATCGGCTATAGATTTTTGATAATAAAATCTGAGGTATCCGACATGCATGTTGGTACGATTATGGAATCAAATGATGCAACTTTCTTTGAGGACATATTTCCTATGAAGGATATGTCGAGTTCATCAAATCAGGAGATACCTACTCCATCTAGTGAGGAATTCACTGTAATTCCTGAACCCACCATTGCGATGGAACACGTTGAGAATCCTGTTGAGGGTAACAATGGAACTCCTGTGAGGAGTAAGAGACAGAGGACTGCAAAGTATTTTGGTGATGATTTCATTGTGTACCTCATGGATGACACATCCAGGACTATTTCAGAAGCCTATGTATCTCCTGATGCTGACTACTGGAAGGAAGCTGTACGTAGCGAGATGGATTCCATCTTAGCTAACGGTACCTGGGAGATCACTGACCGTCCTTATGGGTGCAAACCTATAGGATGTAAGTGGGTGTTCAAGAAGAAGCTTAGACCTGATGGTACGATTGAAAAGTACAAGGCACGGCTTGTGGCCAAGGGTTATACCCAGAAAGAAGGTGAAGACTTCTTTGATACTTACTCAGCTGTGGCTAGACTGACCACAATTCGGGTGCTACTACCACTGGCTGCCTCACATGGTCTTCTCGTTCATCAAATGGACGTTAAGACGGATTTCCTCAATGGAGAGTTGAAGGAGGAAATTTACATGGATCAGCCAGATGGTTTTGTAGTACCTGGTCAGGAAGGAAAGGTGTGCAAGTTATTAAAGTCTTTATATGGCCTTAAACAAGCTCTTAAGGAGTCGCATGAGAAGTTCGAAAGAACATTAACTGCTGCCGGCTTTATAGTAAACGATGGTGACAAGTGCGTGTACTATCGCTATGGTGGGGGCGAAGGAGTTATTCTTTGTCTGTATGTCGACGACATATTGATCTTTGGAACCAAACTTGATTTAATCAAGGAGGTTAAGGATTTCTTATCTCTCTATTTTGAGATGAAGGATCTAGGAGTAGCTGATGTTATCTTAAACATCAAGCTGTTGAGAGATGAGAATGGTGGGATCACACTACTTCAGTCTCATTATGTGGAAAAGGTCTTGAGTCATTTTGGGTATAGCGACTGCACGCCTTCTCCAACTCCATATGATGCTAGTGTGTTGCTTCGAAAGAATCGATGGATTGCTAGAGATCAACTGAGGTATTCTCAGATTATTGGCTCGCTTATGTATTTGGCGAGTGCCACGAGGCCTGACATCTCTTTTGCTGTGAGCAAGCTGAGTCGGTTTGTGTCAAAACCGGGAGATGATCATTGGCATGCGCTTGAGAGAGTTATGCGCTATTTGAAAGGCACCGCGAGCTATGGGATTCACTACACCGGGTATCAAGGGTACTAGAGGGTTATAGTGACTCAAACTGGATATCTGATGCTGATGAGATTAAGGCCACAAGTGGTTATGTTTTTAGACTTGGTGGTGGCGCTGTTTCTTGAAAGTCTTGCAAGCAGACCATCTTAACGAGGTCAACTATGGAAGCAGAACTCAGAGCATTAGACACTGCCATTGTTGAAGCAGAGTGGCTTCGTGAACTCTTGATGGACTTATCTATGGTTGAAAAACCAATACCCCCTATCCTGATGAACTGTGATAATCAAACTGTGATCGTCAAGATAAACAGTTCTAAGGACAATACTAAGTCCTCAAGGCATGTGAAGAGGAGACTAAAATCTGTCAGAAAATTGTGGAACTCCGGAGTTATTACGTTGGATTATATCCAAACGTCAAAAAACTTGGCAGATCCCTTCACAAAGGGTCTATCACGTAATGTGATAGATAATGCATCTATGGAAATGGGTTTGAAACCCACCACATGAGTTGTCCATAGTGGTAACCCACTCTATGTGATCGGAGATCCCGTGAAGTAGAAGTGGGAGACAAGTTGTTGGTCAGCTGGGAGGAGAGTATCCCTATATTAATTATCCCACTCCGTGAAGATGCAATACTCTCCTGATCTGCACGGCAGGTTGATACTTATCTTAATGTGTTCCAAGTAGCTTATTCGGGTAAGCAGAGATGTTGTCCTGCAGAACATCTTTTGAGGAACACACCTATATGAATTTGACTGTTAACGTCGCAGTTTGTGAGAATTGGGTGTTCTCTAATAAATTCATGAAAGGCCCTGGAGTATGACGTATACGCTCCACCCGCGGGGAAGCCTTGCGGCAGCTCAGTATCGGTCAAGAATTTGTGTGAAACTAGTTTCACAGAAAACTTGTAGTTCAAGGCATAGTCCACTATTCAAGTTGTGATCTAGTGTAGCATAAATTTCTAAGTGGAAGTTCAACTTCACAGTCTCCACTAAGCAGCGATATATAAAACAATGTTTTGCAACTAAATGATGAGATGTGCCGATGAGACTTTGTGGGGGATTGTTGGAATTTTGCTACTAGGCCTTTGGCCCAAAGCCCAACTAAAATTCTGAAATTGTCTTGGCCCATTCATGCACACATGTGAGTGGAGTGAGTGAGGCTAAAGTTTAGTCCCACCCCGGAAGTTGAGAGAGAGTTGCACCTCTTTATAAGGTGAGCTCTTCTACCACTTGTATGAGCATGAGAAGAGGACACCTACACGCGCGCTCCTCCTCCTCGCTCGCCTCGCCACGCCACGCCTCATCACGACGCGCCGCGTGTTGCGGGATTGAGCCGAGCCAAGGACAGAGCTATCCACGTTGTCTATATTTTTGCTGCATGGGAAAATTAATGAGTCATTAATTAATAATTAACGAACGCATTAATTACTGAACCGTTTCCCATTCTTTTGGATCGTGACGACTCGGACGTGGGGTTTACTCCCACGACCTACCCGGCCCGCACTATATAGTCAGGCAGATGTCTACCCTAGCCGCCGCCGCTTCGTATGGTTTCTCACCACCGTTCCAGATCATTGCGCTGCCAAGCAAGTCTTCTCCATCCCTCCTTCCGGCGTGCACCGCGAGAAGGGACAGCAGGCCTCCGGAACCCCGATTCTCGTGATCCTGTACGGGAGAGGGACGATCAGGTTTTTGGGGAGCGCACTCGCGCGACTGCTGGCAGCGACGACTTCGCGAACGATGACTTCTTCCCGACCTCGGCAACCTCGTCCTCGACGACATGGGCGACAACGTCAACGTCGGCGGTGCTGCACCCGCTGCACCGTATGTGATTCTATCCTTCCTGTTCGAGATCGTGGTAGAATTCATGCTTCTAGTATGTGCCCTAGATGTGATATGTTCATCTGCTATGCTAGTTCGCATGATTAGTTTAATCTCTGCTGCTGTGGTCATGATTTATCTTCTGTTTATTCGGATTAAATCTCGTAGTAATTTGCTCATATTTCTAACAATCCAAATACCTGATTATAGGCAATTTACTCCGAGTGGTTTTGTTGCGCATCTGAAGCCGCCTACCTTTAAGGGGGCGCAATATAAGAGGTGGCGCACAAGAGCAGTCTACTGGTTTCAGACCATGGGCTGCTATGATGCCACCAAGGGCAAGCCTGAGGGCGATCTTAATCCAGCACAGCTGGAAGATTTTGAGAAGATCGATACCCTCTTTAAAGGCGCTCTTCTGAGTGTTCTTGATGACTCCATTGTGGATTCGTATATGTCGTTTCACAACGGCAAGGACATGTGGGCTGCGCTCGAGGCCAAGTTTGGTGCCTCGGACGCCGGCAGTGAGTTGTACGTCATGGAGCAATTCTATGACTACAAGATAACTAATGAGCGCCCAGTTGTACAATAGGCTCATGAGATACCGTCGCTCGCAAAAGAACTTGAGTACTTGAAGTGTGTGTTGCCGGAAAAATTTGTTGCCGGAGGCATCATTGCCAAGCTTCCACCTTCGTGGAACAATTTTGCTACTTCCCAGAAACACAAGAGACATGAGTTTTCCGTTGCGGATCTCATTGGTACTCTTGATGTTGAAGAGAAGGCGAGAGCAAAGGACACACGTGCTCGAGTTGCTGAGGGGGGTTCTAGTGCCCACATGGTACAGAAGAAGAACTCCCAGCCCAACAAGTTCAAAAACAATAAGAACAATACTCAGGGCAAAGGCAAGTTTGATACAAAGAACAAGCCATCACATTCTACCAACTTCAAGAAGAATTCTCATAAGAAGGGGAAGGGACTTTGCCATGTCTGCGGTGATCCTAATCACTGGGCTCCGAAGTGTCCTAACCGCTTTGAGGAGCGCGAACATGAGAAGAGCGGCAAGTCCGGTAATGTTGTCATCGGTGATACTGATATGAAGAAATCAGGGTATGGTATTTTTCCAACCATCCTTTCAGTATTTCAATCCCCTAATTGGTTAATTGACACTGGTGCCAATGTACATGTTTGTGCTGACGCCTCCATGTTTTCTTCTTACCAGGCAACAGGGACTTCACCCGTGCTGATGGGGAACGGGTCACATGCCATCGTTCGAGGTGTTGGTACGGTTGATCTGAAGTTTACTTCGAGGAAGACTGTGCGTCTGAAGAACGTTCATCATGTGTCGTCCATCAATAAAAATCTCGTTAGCGGTTCCCGTTTATGTCGAGATGGTTTTAAGTTGGTTTTCGAATCTAATAAAGTTGTAATTTCTAAGTGTGGACAATTTGTTGGAAAAGGCTATGAGTGCGGAGGCTTGTTCCGCCTATCTTTGTCAGATATTTGCACTAAAGTTATTAATAATGTTTGCCACAATAATGAGTCTGATATTTGGCATACACGACTCTGTCATATTAACTTTGGTTGCATGCCGCGGTTAGCCAATATGAATTTAATTCCAAAAATCTCTACTGTCAAAGGCTCCAAGTGCCAAGTATGTGTGCAAGCTAAGCAACCTCGCAAGTCCCATAAGACTGCAGAGGCAAGAGACTTGGCGCCACTAGAGCTTATACATTCTGATCTTTGTGAGATGAATGGCGTGTTGACAAAAGGTGGAAAGAGATACTTCAGGACGTTGATTGATGACTCCACTAGATATTGTTATGTGTATCTTCTGAAATCAAAAGATGAGGCTTTGACTTTCTTTAAAAACTATAAAGCTGAGGCAGAGAACCAACTTGATCGAAAAATTAAACGGCTTAGGTCCGATCGTGGTGGAGAGTATTTTTCCAATGAATTTGATCTGTTTTGTGCGGAACATGGTATAATCCATGAGAGGACGCCTCCCTACTCACCCCAGTCATATGGGGTAGCCGAAAGAAAGAACCGAACTCTAACTGATATGGTTAACACCATGTTAGACACTTTGGGTCTATCCAAGGAATGGTGGGGGGAGGCGCTAATGACTGCGTGTCATGTCCTAAACCGAGTTCCCACAAAGCATAATACCATGACTCCATTTGAGGAATGGGAAAGGAAAAGGTTGAAACTCTCTTACCTACGTACTTGGGGTTGTTTGGCGAAAGTCAATATACCAATTCCCAAGAAGCGCAGGCTTGGACCAAAAACCGTGGATTGTGTTCTTCTCGGCTATGCTTTTCATAGCATCGGCTATAGATTTTTGATAGTAAAATCTGAGGTATCCGACATGCATGTTGGTACGATTATGGAATCAAATGATGCAACTTTCTTTGAGGACATATTTCCTATGAAGGATATGTCGAGTTCATCAAATCAGGAGATACCTACTCCATCTAGTGAGGAATTCACTGTAATTCCTGAACCCACCATTGCGATGGAACACGTTGAGAATCCTGTTGAGGGTAACAATGGAACTCCTGTGAGGAGTAAGAGACAGAGGACTGCAAAGTATTTTGGTGATGATTTCATTGTGTACCTCGTGGATGACGCACCCAGGACTATTTCAGAAGCCTATGCATCTCCTGATGCTGACTACTGGAAGGAAGCTGTTCGTAGCGAGATGGATTCCATCTTAGCTAACGGTACCTGGGAGATCACTGACCGTCCTTATGGGTGCAAACCTGTAGGATGTAAGTGGGTGTTCAAGAAGAAGCTTAGACCTGATGGTACGATTGAAAAGTACAAGGCACGGCTTGTGGCCAAGGGTTATACCCAGAAAGAAGGTGAAGACTTCTTTGATATTTACTCACCCGTGGCTAGACCGACCACAATTCGGGTGCTAATATCACTGGCTGCCTCACATGGTCTTCTCGTTCATCAAATGGATGTTAAGACGGCTTTCCTCAATGGAGAGTTGAAGGAGGAAATTTACATGGATCCGCCAGATGGTTTTGTAGTACCTGGTCAGGAAGGAAAGGTGTGCAAGTTATTAAAGTCTTTATATGGCCTTTAACAAGCTCCTAAGGAGTGGCATGAGAAGTTCGAAAGAACATTAACTACTGCCGGCTTTGTAGTAAACGATGGTGAAAAGTGCGTGTACTATCGCTATGGTGGGGGCGAAGGAGTTATTCTTTGTCTGTATGTCGACGACATATTGATCTTTGGAACCAAACTTGATTTAATCAAGGAGGTTAAGGATTTCTTATCTCGCTGTTTTGAGATGAAGGATCTAGGAGTAGCTGATGTTATCTTCAACATCAAGCTGTTGAGAGATGAGAATGGTGGGATCACACTGCTTCAGTCTCATTATGTGGAAAAGGTCTTGAGTCGTTTTGGGTATAGCGACTGCACGCCTTCTCCAACTCCATATGATGCTAGTGTGTTGCTTCGAAAGAATCGACGGATTGCTAGAGATCAACTGAGGTATTCTCAGATTATTGGCTCGCTTATGTATTTAGCGAGTGCCACGAGGCCTGACATCTCTTTTGCTATGAGCAAGCTGAGTCGGTTTGTGTCAAAACCGGGAGATGATCATTGGCATGCGCTTGAGAGAGTTATGCGCTATTTGAAAGGCACCGCGAGCTATGGGATTCACTACACCGGGTATCCAAGGGTACTATAGGGTTATAGTGACTCAAACTGGATATCTGATGCTGATGAGATTAAGGCCACAAGTGGTTATGTTTTTACATTTGGTGGTGGCGCTGTTTCCTGGAAGTCTTGCAAGCAGACCATCTTAACGAGGTCAACTATGGAAGCAGAACTCACATCATTAGACACTGCCACTGTTGAAGAAGTGTGGCTTCGTGAACTCTTGATGGACTTACCTATGGTTGAAAAACCAATACCCCCTATCCTGATAAACTGTGATAATCAAACTGTGATCGTCAAGATAAATAGTTCTAAGGACAATATGAAGTCCTCAAGGCATGTGAAGAGGAGACTAAAATATGTCAGAAAATTGAGAACTCCGGAGTTATTACGTTGGATTATATCCAAACGTCGAAAAACTTGGCAGATCCCTTCACAAAGGGTCTATCACGTAATGTGATAGATAATACATCGATGAAGATGGGTTTGAGACCCACCGCATGAGTTGTCCATAGTGGTATCCCACTCTATGTGATCGGAGATCCCATGAAGTAGAAGTGGGAGACAAGATGTTGGTCAGCTGGGAGGAGAGTATCCCTATATTAATTATTCCACTCCGTGAAGATGCAATACTCTCCTGATCTGCATGGCAGGTTGATACTTATCTTAATGTGTTCCAAGTGGCTTATTCGGGTAAGCAGAGATGTTGTCCTGCAGAACATCTTCTGAGGAACACACCTATATGAATTTGACTGTTAACGTCGGAGTCTGTGAGAATTGGGTGTTCTCTAATAAATTCATGAAAGGCCCTGTAGTATGACGTATACGCTCCACCCGCGGGGAAGCCTTGCGGCAGCCCAGTATCGGACAGAGCTATGCACGTTGTCTATATTTTTGCTGCATGGGAAAATTAATGAGTCATTAATTAATAATTAACGGACGTGTTAATTACTGAACCGTTTCCGATTCTTTTGGATCGTGACGACTCAGACATGGGGTTTACTCCCACGACCTACCCGGCCCGCACTATATAGTCAGGCAGACGTCTACCCTAGCCGCCGCCGCTTCGTATGGTTTCTCACCACCGTTCCAGATCATTGCGCCGCCAAGCAAGTCTTCTCCATCCCTCCTTCCGGCGTGCACCGCGAGAAGGGACAGCAGGCCTGCGGAACCCCGATTCTCGTGATCCTGTACGGGAGAGGGACGATCAGGTTTTTGGGGAGCGCACTCGCGCAACTGCTGGCAGCGACGACTTCGCGAACGACGACTTTTTCCCCGACCTCGGCAACCTCGTCCTCGACGACATGGGCGACCACGTCAACGTCGGCGGTGCTGCACCCGCGGCATCGTATGTGATTCTATCCTTCCTGTTCGAGATCGTGGTAGAATTCATGCTTCTAGTATATGCCCTAGATGTGATATGTTCATCTGCTATGCTAGTTCGCATGATTAGTTTAATCTCTGCTGTTGTGGTCATGATTTATCTTCTGTTTATTCAGATTAAATCTCGTAGTAATTTGCTCATATTTCCCACACTTAATACCATATGCTACCTTTTTTTTGATTTTGCAGGTATATGCTAGCTATTTTATCCATCAGGCCAAAGAATAACTTAGACCGACTATGTTATCCCGCCAACGCCTCCGGCCATGTTGTTCGCCAAAGAATAACTTTCGCCAATAGGATTTGACACTTGAGCCGTGACTCTGAAGTCCGCGGTGATCGGCCCTCGTCGCTCTCTAGTTATGACTGAAATTGGAGAAGAGTTGGACAGTCCGATGGAACTCATATAATGCCAATCCTAGCAGCCTGATGGATAATAGTGATGTTCCTTGACTCACTCGAATCATCTCAGCCGTTGCCTGACTGAAGGTGTGCTGCTACAGCTAACTGAAGATGAAGACAGATGCACAGTTCCTGCCACTATCATTTGAGAAACAAAGTCTTGTTGCTGTAAAAAAAATCTGTAATTGTACTCCATATCGAAAGTTCTAGCTCAACAAACAAGCAGAGAGAGAAATGATAATTCAAGTAACGATCTCCTCGATGAGGCAGCGGCGTCTCTTGCCGCCGATCTCGACGAGCATGGCCAGCAGGGCCTCGCACACCTGGGTGGCGTCGGCCTCGGCCCGGCGCCTGCTCCGCGTCGAGAACACCAGCCACGCGTGGTCCAGCCTCCGCTCGGGCCGCACCACCACGGACCCCGGCACCTCGGCGTCGCGCCGCGTCACCAGGCCGTCGCTGCTCTCCCCGTACCGCAGCCGCAGGTGGAGCGCGCTGGCCGCCATCGCGGCCGACACGGGCATCACCACGGGCAGCTTCAAAGAAGCGAGCAATGACTCTGCATACTCGGACAGGAAGCGCGGCAGGGGCGCCACCGCGAGCAGCGGGAGGAGCTCGGCCTGCGCGATGCGGGTCAGCGTCGCGAGCACCGTCGGGGCGGTGCTGGCCTCCGTGTGGAAGGAGATGATCGGCAGCTCGTCCACCGGGAGCCTGTGCCTGGAAATGAAGTCCTTTCTCTTGTCGTACGTGAGATCCTCCAGAGCTCTCATGTCGCCCTGCGTTCGTCCACTTGTTAGGAAATATGCATGATATGAAATGTAATGAAATGAAGGGAACACAGACAGACCTTGATAAGTTTGCACACTATCAGTTCCATGATCCTCCTCGTCTCCCTGTCAGCGATCTGGCCTTCTCGAAGGATGTCGGAAGCCACTGGGGTGCCTCCATACGGGCTCTGAACCAGTGCCAGACCGGCAACCTTGCCCTTGAGCTCGGACCAGTACAACGAGAGTGCGGCAGCCGCATCGACTCCGCCCTTGCTATGTCCGAGGAGCAAAACCTGTTTGTCAGATCCCCAGTAGAGCTCCTCGATGTATAGTTTCAGTTCCCGTGCATTTTTCTCCACTGATGCCTGAACAAAATGGAAGGTAAGTACAGACCTAAAGGGGGTGACAGAACGAAGCACGAACTTGTAAAGTATACACTGCAGAAAATACGAGGAAGATACGAGAATCAAAGAGACGGACATTCCTTGGTTGATGGCACATGCACAACACGAAACAAATATAGGTCGACAAACTAGAAAGATCTTGTATGCCACCCTGTTGAGCTGAATCACCTCACTATGAATCTTTGCAATATGGCAAGTAAGCCCCATCCTTGAAAAGAATCTTTTAGTGTTGAGAAAGTAAAGTGGACTGTGGTTGCTAAAAAGGCCTGCATAGAGGAACGCTGCGAGTCACCATCAAGCTACGACGACATAATAAGGTTATCTGTGAAAACTGAGAAAGATGTCTCACCAGGGATGAGCAAGTAAACCAGTGTATCAGGCAGGAAATGCATGCCATTTCTGAAAAAATAAACACAACACAAAAGAATAACTGAATAATACTCCTACTAAACACTATGCCATTTCCTTATTAACTGACACTTCACTAGGCAGGGAAAACAGTTCACCTGACATCATGCAAAAGCTCCTGAAAGCGAGTTGTGCCATCAACTGAATAAAGCGACATTTGAGTTCTTTGCAACCACCCTATATCTTCAGAAGAGCCTTGTAATGTTGTCCAGAAACGGTGCAAGGACCTGTGAGCATGCACCAGATCTTAGCAACCATCTGCGAACAGAAGTTTCACTGAATGGACTTGAGCACTTGGATCAACACAAAGAAGTTAGAAGTTAGAAGACGATAACCAACCTGGTTAGTTTGGTATTAATCTCATTTACAAAGAGAGTGCACAGCCCTCGCAAATGGAGTGCCAATCTTTGTCCTAGTCTGTAGCCACGCGAAATATAGGATGACCAGCTAGCATATGATCTGATAGCACAAAGTTGCAAAGTGGACGCGAGAAACAACATCAAAACACATGGTTAGCTAGCGTGATAAGAAATATTACTATCTGCAAGCATTAACTTTATCTGATTAAAGAAGGCACCGGAATACTAAACCTTTGACAAATTTCGGATACGCCATTTCTGAAAATTGTGATCTCAGATATCCTATGTGCAGCCTGTTCTTCTGTAGTACTACTAATGGATAACTCTTCTGTAGTATTGCTAATGGACAACGCAGAACTCTGTCCATGAACATAACTTTCAGTGCCAGGCAATGATCCTCCATAGTAAGCAGAGAATTGGACTTCATGACGTTGAGGAATCCAATCAATGCACCCAAACACATTTTCTACGAAGGAAAAAAATACCAGCACATAAAAATAAAGGAAAACAACTCAACAGAAACAACACTGTACAGAAAACTCCCATCTTGATCAGATTTCTTCTAGAGTGGTATCTAGTATCTAAGTATCAAAATCATATGCCAGAATAAAGTTTGCTCCAGGGAAGTTTAAGATAACTGACAAAACGGTGATTCAGAATCAACAAAGAAACAAGACAGCAATATGTGTACTGGACTATCAGCAAGTCTGTTTTCCCCTGATGATTTAAATCGATCAAAACATTGTATGCTGAGCTTGGTACCTATGAATTGTGTCAAGTGTTGTCGTAACTGCCAAGCAAGGTTTAGGATGCGCTCAAAATAGTCCTCCATTTGAGTTCCAGATAGCGAATAATGGCGAGCATATCACTCTTGCTGATTCTCTTTCGCCCTAGAAAACAGGATCGTATCAGCAAGTCAGCATGTACCAGCAGAGGAGGGTGTGTGTCTTTGACACGATATCATTGTTCCTTATACAGTCATAGCATCAGGCACGGTGTCTTTGATAGCAACAATCCTAGGTAATCTCTTTAATAGCAACAATCCTAGGTAATCTAAACTAGAGTGGCGATACCGGTACTCTGTTTTTACCTTGAAGGTTCTAGCACATACATAACTCAGCAAGGATGCCAAAAGCTTAGAGCCGCATGTTGACACGAAATCAATCCACTGCCTACGCACAAGTTGATATCAGAATTCACAGCACAGGACAGTTGAAATGATTTAGCGAAACGGCATTCCTTGTGGTCATACTAATGAAAACTTGTAACGAGTTACTCCCTCCGTTCCAAATTACTCGTCGTGGTAACTAAAACCACGACGAGTAATTTGGAACGGAGGGAGTAGTAAGGAAGTAAGTCATTTTTCCAATCCGGAAGAAAATCATTGCCATTTCAGCGGGATAGTTGCCCCTTTCACAGTGCCGACAGTAAGGCTTGTTTTTCTCTTAGGAAAAAACCGTTTTGTCTTAGTTTTCTACTACCACGTAACTCCGCAAGAACACCAAAAGATTACAGCTGAATGAAACAGATAAACCATAGCAGGCAACACCATGAAGGACTGAATGCTCTGTATACTGACTGCCCACGCGAGCTCGAAAAAAATTCACGCCATTGAACAATGCATTCGATTTGTGGTAGCTAATGAGAAAGGAATCCGTTCTTCTCCCCGGAGAAGAAAAAAAAAACTCTGCCGTTTCAGCAGCAAGGCTACCCCTTTGCTGCTGCGCCCAGTAGACCAAAGAGCTGAACGGCAGGGCTAGGATCTCTCTGTCTCTCTCGGGGGAATTCCGTCGAGCACGGTGAGTGCACCCCATAGCCCGCCGCACACCAAGAACACGTACCTTACCGCGGAGAGACTCTTGGCAGGCAGGCAGCCACTTTCCTGGGGACTCCTCCTTCCGTTCAGTTGAGGGCGATCAGATCACGACGCCCTCGTCCACATTTTTGCTGGCGCGAGAGGAGAGGGATGGGCGCGCGGGCGGGCGGGCGGGCGGCAAAGTCAAAAGAAAACTCGCGGCGATCCGGGAGCGGGGGAGGAGTGGGGCTCCCTTATCCGGTGACGCGAGGCGGGCAGACGGGGCGGGCGCGCATGGCCGCCGCGTGGGCTGCGCACTCGCGCCTTCGCCCGCCACGCATGGCGGCATGGGCTGGGGGCGGCGCGCCAATATTTCTGGAGCGCGGTCACCGAGGCCGGCCGGCCGGCCGGCCGGTCGCACGCAAACGCAAGCCCCTGTCCACTGAACCCATCCCATTCACCGCTCTCGAAGACTTTCGGCAGGCCCTACCTGTTCCCTTCCAAAGGATTATATAAGTACGGGAAGGAGCTTTTTTTTTTCTTACTCCCGTTTGAATTGGTGTAAATTTTGTAGTACTCCCTCCGTCCGAAATACTTGTCCTGAAAATGATTGTATCTAGTAATTTAGATTTATTAGTTTTCATGGTATTCTGTGCCAAATTTTGAACACAAATTTAACTAACAAAATATTCATGCATGCCACAAAAATGTATGTCATTGAAAACTATGTTCAAATATGAATTCAATGATATAATTTTTGTTGACATGCATTAACATTTTGCGAGTTAAATATTTAATCAAATTTGTCTCAAATTACAAAAAGGACCAATAAATCATGATGGATGTAGTACGTATTTAGCTCAAGGTTAGGCATTTTATACAACTTTTTAATTTGAGGTTGCCTAACTAAACCTTAGGTTTCTTTTAAAAAATATAGTTTTTATCGTAAGCGTCTAGTAATCGTTTAGAAAGTTTCAGACTCCTTCGTTTCAAGATCTCGTTACGCAGTTCATGTGGGATCTTAAATGCCATGGCAAGTAAATCGTACTTTTTCACTCAGGTTTTCCTGCTTTTACAATCTCGCAAAGCAAAGGAGCTTTCTTCTCAAAGTATCATATCTATTATAAAAGTTCATTAGAAATATAAATCATCCCCAAAATAAATAAGAATTACATCGAGGTTCTTCGACCATCGAACAACCACTACGACGGCTAAAACGAGCCATATGTCGCCCCTCCCTTATCGGAGCCGGTCTGATCTTGTCCATGCCAACTGAAAAGTCTTCGTGCACATGCCCTAAAAGGACCAATGCCTTGGAGCCATAATCATCGCCATTGAAGAACCCTTGAAACATTCTTAAGTGAATGAAGCCATATTTCGTTTCCATGCCCAGTGAAAAATCCTAGCCTCGCGCCGCACCAAGGAGATAATAGGAATTTATGTCGGAGCTCCGCCGAATTTGTCTCGATGGAAGAACTCAAGGACAGTCGAAACTCAGAAGGACTGCAAAACTCTGACCTAAACTACTAGCCTGAGCCAAGGCACTAAGATTCTCCTCCCCACCACCAACCGCCGGAGCGGCAGGCGAAGAGGAGATGAATTCATGTGCTCGCCAACGGAGCCCAGAGGGGACAAGTTCTTTGCCCTAGCACCCCTTTCACGAGAGCGAGAGGAAAATAGTTTTTTTCCAGTGTCCCAAAAGAACTTTATTGGATTAAAAACAAAGACATGATTCCGATCAATAGCTTAATCCTGGTCATGTTTCAGAAGCTTGCCAGCCTGGAGCGAGGTCGACGATGCTTCTCCATGGCGTGTTGATTTCACACCATCGTGGATGCATGGTAACAAAAAGAGAGGGGAGGGGGTGGCGAGGGGTTTGGACGCAGTCCATGAGAGAGAGGATTTGTAGCACGCATGGAACGGGGTACGCAAATTTGCGGCTGCCCGATTGCCTCATGATTCAGAAATTGGTTTGCCCTTTGCATGTCCTTTAGGCCTTAATCACTATAGATATGGTCCATATGCATAGTTATTCACAACTCCACCAATCCCACCTCCCATATTTTTTCTTTTTTTCTTTTAATTTTAAATCTCCTTTATCTTTTTGAATGATAAATCCAATATAGTATTCGTTTTCACATTCGTGTTGCTTGTGTCGAGGGATTTGATATAAGACAATATGTTTTGACATGTTTTAAAATTTTGTGTAAGTTTCAATAGCCAAAATTTCATATGCATCGGTGAAGAAAGCACCAAGTTTCAGCAACCAAAAATAAAAAACGTGCAGGGAATCACCAAGTTTCTTTTGCTTTTAGGGTTCTTGAAACTTGGTAAATCTTGGTCATGAAATATGAAACGTGCAGAGAATCACCACCGCCGTCACAGCCATCAGCTAGCTATCTCATCACCACCACTCTGATTGTTCCGTCCATCGCGAGCACACGCGGCAGACGGTTCACCCATGCCAGGAGCTCTGTTGGTCATGAGAACCTCGACAACGGGTGAGAGACTCCCACAACTTTCTTCATCCTCGTGGATGGAATGACCCATTGGGTTCCATCATAGTTACCTGCTGGGTTGAAGCTTGATGTGAAGCCGGATGCCCAGTCCAATGGTGAAGAGCGCTTGCGACGACAACGAAATGAAGACTGCTGTCGTGTTTGATACATCCGTATTTAGATAATTTAAGATAAGAATTTTAGAACGAAGGAAGTACATACGAGACAGACGGTTGACGGAGCAGAACGGCAGAGTCGTCGACGCGGAAGTGCGCGGCGCCGCGCACGGGCATGGATTCAACGTCCAGCGGGGCTTCTGGGGCCATGCCGAGTCGTCGACAATGAAAATGATCGAGCGAAAAGGTGATGAACGCTCGCTCGCTAGCTTATTACACGTACAGGTGAGCTAGCTTCCTCTTTGTAAATTTAAAAAGGAACGGATCAACATCAGCTTGCTTAGATTACCGGTTAGTTAGCTAGCTAGCTACTCCTTCCGTTTTAAATTACTTGTCGCAGATATGGATATATTTAGATGTATTTTAGTTCTAAATATATCTATTTTCGTGACGAATAATTTGAAACAGAGGGAGTAGCTTACAAGAGGGGGTTAGGAAAGTTTCCTCTCTTGTAATTGACATGATTATTGTTTACCAAACCACTGAATTTTAGAGATAAATCCAAACGATTCATCTAGTAAAGTAATAGGCTGCGGTTGTTGTTTTTTTAATAATAAATAACTAAACGCTTTCGGTTCATTCTTTTCTCTAATAATAACTGCATGCATGACTCCATGTATATAGGACAACTGATGTCAGTGGAGATTCCACCGAATTCAAAACTTCTAAATACTTTGTAGCTCAAACTGCATATTTGAGTGAAAAATCGTTTTCACATAAGATTCGTCGCGACGAGACCTTCAAAACTCATACGAAAACGATATGTTTCGATAACTTTTTGGGGCTCAAAAGTTACAAGACCTAGGCTAATTAAGTTATCACGTCTGTGGTAGGTAAGTTACCATCATGGATAGACACAGAAATTAACGGGGCATAAAAAATGGTTCCTCCAACCTTCTCCCTCATGGATATACATACCTGTACTAGAGGACAAAAAAGTTGATGTCATCCTAAATTCTCCTATTTCGAAACTTCAAAATCTTTTGTAGCTCAAACCGTTGGTCCGATCGAAAAGTCGTTTTAGCATAAAAACAACAACACGCTGAGACCTTCGAAACTAAATCTCATGTTGGTATATTGCAACAAGTTTTTTCGGTAAAATAGTTACTAGGCCTAAGCTAACTAAGTTATCAGTTCTGTTGTGTATATATCACCATGCTATTTACACATGAGTTATCAGGTGTGTTTTTTCAGCAACGAAACTACTCCACGCACGACGTTTAGTGAACGATCTTTGGACGACAAAGCAATCAAATTGCTGGAGTTGTACTTTGTTTATCCATGGATGGTGTGATCGATAGGGTCGTCCACAGATCGGGGAAAGGCTATCTTATGCATAACATCGATCTTTCGACAATCCCCTCCCCCCTCCTGGTCAAAAAGGTATCACAGCTGGACTAAGTAAATTATCAGCTCAGTTATATGTATATTATGATACTATTTACACATCAGTTACCAGGGGGGTCAACAATTTTACACCGGGTTAAAAAGTTACCATGAAAGTTACCGATGTATGATGTTGAACAACTTTTATCCTCAACGCATAGACATGCTCCCTCAACGCATAAGTTTACCATAGAAGTTGCCGTAAAGATTTCATTACACATGTTCCATCAACACATCTCTTTCACCAAACCCGCCTTTGATACAATGCTATACAATGCACATATATTTCAGCGCGATTCACATGTCTATAAATTAGATCTCAATTAGTAAACTCAGACAAATGATTAGATAGTCCAGTGGTTATCTTACTCAATCCTCAACGGAAAGGTTGAGGGTTCTCCCACCTATGACGATCCTTTTATCGCAGAAAGACATACGATCTCTTTGTCCTTAAATGGAAAAAAAATCAGGCGTGTATCTTTCTCCTTAAATGAGAATTGAAAATCATTCTTAAATCACAAAAAATAAACTTTCTGCTTTAATGTGAATTGAAAACCGTCATTAAATCACAAGAAGAAATCTTTCTGTTTTAATGAGAATTGAAACCGTCCTTAAATCATGGGAAAAGATCGGTCGTAATTCTGGGCATGGTTGATAAGGGCGAGCAGAAAAGTCGAAGGCAGGATCACGAGCGGGATCGAATGGTTACTCGGATCCATAGATTAACTCATGCAGTTCAAATTTTAGTTTTTTTTCTATTGTTTAATAAAGGTCGTCAAAGTTAAAAAAAATACAATTTGTACGAGTAGTTTTCTTTTGGGATATGTTTCTACTAACTAAACGGCCTTAGAGGTTCAAAAAGTCACTTTGGTGGACGGGTGCATTGAAGTCCCATATTTTGAACAGTGCCAAAATGATATTTTAAAGTTTTAAAAAATTCTAAAAAAAATTCCACATGTTCATATGAATGTATGTTACACATGTGAAGATTATGATGGTGAAACAAGTAACCATGTGAGTTACACACTGAATGACAGAATCGTGATTTTGAAAAGGTAAGCAGTGCATGTATTATTCACTATTTAGATATCGTCATTTCCTATTTTTGCATAGCTCACGTGCTTACTTATTTCACTTTACGCATGTGTAATATCCACCCACATCCATATGATCATGTAGAATTCTCTTCGGAATTTTTCAAATTGTTTAAAATAAAGTCCTCCAATGCAACCATGTTCCAAAAATCCACCCTCCTAGAGGCTGTCGGCACTCTGCAGGTACTACTGGTGGTGAGCACTTGGCTAGCCAGTCGAAAAAGCCCACAGAGTCACTCGTCGTACGCCACACACCCCGGACACAAGCCCACCCAGCGCCCACGCCGCCCGCCCGCCCGCCATGTCGTCCGCCGCGCCCGCGCCGGCGCCGGAGGAGCAGCCGCCGCGCCCGGTGCGCTTCGGCATCATGGGCTGCGCCTCCATCGCGCGCAAGCTCGCGCGGGCCATGCTGCTGGCCGCGCCCGCCGCCGCCGTGGCCGCCGTCGGCAGCCGCTCGGAGGCCAAGGCGCGGCTCTTCGCCGCCGACAACGGCCTCCCCGCGGCCGCGCGCCTGCACGGCACCTACGAGGCGCTCCTCGACGACCCGGCCGTCGACGCCGTCTACCTGCCGCTCCCCACCAGCCTCCACGTGCAGTGGGCCACCGCCGCCGCCGCGCGGGGCAAGCACGTGCTCCTCGAGAAGCCCACCGCGCTCTGCGCCGCCGACCTCGACGCCATCCTCGCCGCCTGCGAGGCCAGCGGCGTCCAGTTCATGGACTCCACCATGTGGATGCACCACCCCCGCACCGCCAAGATGCGCGAGCTCCTCCCCGCCGACGTCGGCGACGTCAGAGTTGTGAGTTCTTCAAACTGAATTTCTTGCTGTATTTTTTGTTCTCTCCAACTATCTAGAGAAATACTACTATTCGGTTCTTGATGTGGTCCATTGCATTTGTGTTCTAGCCGGCCTCGATGGAGACGCATTGCCCATAATTTGTAGATCTTGTCAGGTTGCCTTAGTATTCTAGTGCATCTGCTTAAGCGTCAAAGATTCTCTAGTGAACTCTGAACTAATTGCAGTTTGTCGTTGCATCCAGCCAGCAGTGGCTAGTTAATTGCCCTTTGGTAGCCAAAAAACTTCTTTTTTTACAGTCAAAACAGAGCTCATTTTATTCATCATGCATCAGTGCACGATCGTTCTGAATACACCTTAAAGGAAGGCTAGAGGTGTGACATGCCACACACCAGAATTACAACCATTAACATGATGCTAAGCACATAAGTTTGCCTCCCTCGGGGTGTAAGACAGATCAAACCCCTGGAAGGATAAAATGAGCTCATCAATCTGACTGAAAATGCCCATGATTTCTGAACTCTGTTTCTTCCGAGACTTCCACATACTAACCAGCTCTTGGCACTCAGTTTCAAGTTTCAACATTGATCTGCTGCCACCCTTCTCTGGCTGCAATTGTTACCCCATCTCTGAAAGCAAGCGTTTCCGCTGTTGAGTGATTTCGAACATTTTCGTATGATCATATCCCCTTCCAGCAGCAAGTGCAAAACTCACCATCAGACCTTCCAACCATCCCTGAAGCAGCAAACATGATACTAGTATGCTTGAAATCTCTTGCTACTGAATTTGGTTTGTGAGGTGACTTTGCCTATTGAACAATGCAAAATATTGGTCTGACATAGTGGTGGAAGATAAAACGATTTAGTTCCAAAGTGTATGCGTGAAGTACATTGTAAAGTACTAATCTCGTTTGTCTATAGCTACATAATGTTCTTACACTTCCTTGCAACAATTCTTCTAAAAAGTAAAAACTATATGAATACGCGATCTGGTATGGAGAGCCAATTCATTGTTCGCTACTGGAGCAAATGTTTACTGACAATGATCAACCCTATACTGGTCATGATAAAATTTGAAATTAGGATGTTCACATAACAGAGGAAAAAGACAAGTTTCAGTTTGCAGAAACCAAAGACATGGAAAAGAAAAGAGATGAAAACTTTATTCGGCAAGATTCGACAGCTACCTTTATATACACAGTTGCCAAATTGACAACGGGGAATGTGCAGCGAATCATATTGTGTTTCTAGCACCTGATACCATCATCTTACTTGAGATATAGGTTTTGTTCGATAGTTTCCTTCCGTCAAACTATCCGTCTGCCATTTTCTCGTCGAATCCTATGTACAAAATAATCAATGAAGCTGTTATTAAGCACGGTACGTCATCTAGCTTTTGATATCTCAGTTGTCTAATTATTGAGCACAGTGAAGATGAATGACATTTTGTTACTAGCAATTGGAACTACGGAAACACCTCAGACGAACCTGTCATCGTGTAGTACCTCAAAACAATTTTGTGACACCATTAGTAATAATTTAATATGACATCTATGCATCCTTGCTTATAGTTTACTTCAAGGGACAGCGATGTCTTGTTTCTTGGACTTCTCTTGATTGAGCTGTAGATTTTGTTCATCCTGCGTTGTCCTCTAGAATTCCTTGAAAGTCCTTATCATGATTGGCTAATACAAATATTACAGTGACCCGGTATAAGCATGGTTCCACAATCACTGTTTGCACTCTCTAGCAGTGTGATGTTTCCTTTCTTGATATGAGTCTTAACTTCACAATTGTTTGCGTTCTCTTAATTTGGGCACTTCTATAAACCATTGTTTTTTCTTCTGTTGCTTCAGATAAACAGTCTGTTCAGCTTCCGAGCAAACGAAGATTTCCTCCAGAATGACATCAGGGTAAAGCCAGACCTCGACGCCCTGGGCGTACTCGGCGATGCCGGGTGGTACTGCATCCGCGCGATCCTGTGGGCCGTCGACTACGAGCTCCCGAAGAACGTGATCGCGCTCCCTGAGCCTGTCAAGAACCAAGCCGGCGTGCTCATCGCCTGTGGCGCGACGCTCTACTGGGCCGACGGAAAGATGGCCACCTTCCACTGCTCGTTCCTCACCAACCTCACCATGGACCTGACCGTCATCGGCACGGACGGCACGCTCCACGTCACCGACTTCATCATCCCGTATGAAGAGAAGTCCGCCCCGTTCAGCGTGGCCTCCAGGTCGAACTTCGCCGAGCTCCACACTGGATGGGTTCCGCAGCCGAGCAAGCACGTCGTCACGACAGACCTGCCGCAGGAGGCCCTGATGGTCAAGGAGTTCTGCAGGCTGGTGCAGGGCATCAGAGACGGCGGCGCCAAGCCTGAGGGGAAGTGGCCGGCCATCACCAGGAAGACGCAGGTTGTGATGGATGCAGTGAAGGCTTCCATTGACAACGGGTTTGAGTCTGTCGATGTCGCGAGCTAAAATACAACACGTAGCTGGTCATTCGGATGATCTTCCAGGCCATGGCGTATAGGTTGTGCGTTTGCTCAAATCGTACTTGTACGCAGCGCAAAACTACTTATATTCGAATGATAACTCGAATTATTATCGTCATACTAAGGACAACATTGCAGTTATCAAATTGAATGGTATATATTGCTACGGATTTATTGTGTGATATTTTGGCAATATGGATGCTTGCGTGGTCCACGTACTAATGTTACCGTTCATCTTAAACTCAGGATTTGACCATGGATTTTAGGTTCCTCTCTGGTGTTGCATGTATATGGTTCCTCTCTGATTTGACAGTGGACACATCCGTGAGCACCTTGTGACCGCAGTACTCCAGCTCAAAGAGGATAGTGCCTCGCCCTCTCATGTCAATTGTTCGCCCGTCACCGAACTGAACCGTGCCTCCAGCCGAGAGATTTAACTCAGAATACTGGTCCTTATCGTCGGTCATGTGGTTGCTTACTCCCGTGTTGAGGTACCACACGTGTCCCACCGTGTTCGTTCTCTGCTTGTATGAAGGTGAACCTTCTCTTCGATGAACTGTCATTAAGGGGAGTGGTCATGACCAACGTATGTTACCCTTACCCAGGCACTGCCCTTACCCCAACTCACACGCCATGATTGGGGACACCCTAACCAACAAGTAGTTTTGGTCCCCTAACCCATCTCTCTGATCCATGCAATTAGGCGATCCAATGAATAGGCTTAAGACCCAATCACGTAAATCCTAATGAGTTAAACCTAACATGGAGTATAACTTACTGGTGTGGTCTACATATCAAGGCAGGTCTTCGTACTCTGCTCGTCGTCCTTGACCGGCAACAAGGGAGATGTGCAAGCAACACCTGGATACCTGCTCCGTCCTCTTGGAGGTGGACATGCCATCTCCATTAAAAGCCATGAAAAATATTTATTTAGCTAGTGTATATATGATTATTGCGTACTACCGTAGACATGATGGCATGCAATTTGGAACTATATGGATCGTTGTAGGGCTAGCAAATCTGTTTTTCTATACTAGAAGACACTATATTTATACATGGATCTATTAATAATTTTTATTTTGAAAAACAATTTTTAGGGGCAACCACAGAAAAGGAAGAAATGGCGACTCCCACCTCTCCACCGCCACCCTAACCCTAGCCACCCACCACCACCGGCGATCTCCACACCTCTCCGTGGGTTTTGCCATTTGATCGGCTCATCTTTCCCGGCGTCTCTCCCTCTCTCTTCTGGTTGTCATCTTCTTCATGGCGGTCCATGCAGCAATCTCCCTGGGATTGGATTTCTCCCCGGGGATGAAGTTGGCGTCTGAGATCCAACGTAACTTCAACAGATCGGTGCATCCCACGTCGGACACGGGCCATTTCATTATGGTGGTCTCCTTTGCACGGCATACATTCCGGCTTCATGAGGAGAATGTGGGGTTCGCTCTTGAGGCGGCCATCGGAGGATATTGTTCACATCTCAAGGTATCTTTCCTTCACCATGGAGTTTTCTCATTCAACGTTTCTTGCAAGGAAGTGGGTTTTTTCATTCTGCACCAGAGGAGTTTTGTTTGTGATCAATTCAAGTGTTTCTTCCACCTTTGGGGTCATGGCGGCTCAGATTGGAAGAAAGAATTTAGCCTTTGGCAATCTGAGTGCCAAGAGGAATGGGTTTTAGTTAGTCCCTCTAAGAGACGAGCTCGCCTTGGTTTAGAGGCCATGCAACACGCTCCGGCCAAGTCCTCTCTCCGTGCTCGTGCGGCCAACTCTATCCCTAAGAAACATGCTATGTTCGCCATGTTCATGCAATACCCGGCACGTAAGGGATATAGCTATGGCCCGACCACTGATGAGGTGACCACGGTCAGGCAGCTGGTTATCAAGTTTCGTCCCATGAGGATGCGGATGTGTCTTTTCCGGTGACGACCTCATCGTCGGCAAGGCTGGCGATTCAGTTTGAAACAGTCCCGCCTTCCCCGGAGGGTTTATCTCCTGCTCATTTAAACCCTGGATCCTCGGGTGGTCGATTAGTTTTTGCCTTCGAAGGTTTGGATTCTCCACCTCAGTTGGGCTCGAGGGTCCAGCCCATCTGCCTGTCTGATGACGAAAGTAGCAGCCCATCACCCCTGGCCTCAAGAGTTTCTTCCCCTCAGGATATTGTCATGGATCTGCAAAGTTTTGATGATATGGTTGAGGATATGGCTGCGAGTTATTGGGACTATCAGAATTGTTTGGCTATGTGCCACATGTCAGAGACATGCACGAATCAGGTCCGCTGCCGCAATTGTTTTCGTTCGGGTCATGTTAAAAGAAACTGCACCGGCCAGCCGCCTGACTTGTCCATCTGGGTGCCTAAAGTCCCATCGCCGGGTTTTGGGAAGCGAGACAGAAAAGAGGACCTCCTTTCTTCCCCCGTCTCTCCAGTTTCCCGAGGCCAAACGACTCCGGAGAAAACCCCATCCTCTGCTTCTCTGCCGCCACCATCGCCTCCTATCCGCCCTGCCTCGCAGACCCAAGCTTCCTCCAGCTCCGGCCCAGCTCCTACCCCGCAGCCTCTAATGGCGATGTACGCGATTGACCCGCATCGCTTCATCCCTGCGGGTTTTGACATTGAAGATGGCGGAGCGGATCGTCTGCCCCGCACCTTCTACACACTAGCCGTTCCTCCACCCCGAGCGCATGAGCAGTACATGGTGGCCATTGTGGAGCCGATTCCACCTCCCAAGCTGGTTGGTATCCGTCGTCAGCAAGTTCTTGATTTCCTAGTTCAGGTGATGCATGTTCTGGTTATTTCTGCTCAAACTTGGTTTCAAGGAGTCAGTCTGTTCGAGATGGAAGATCCAGTTGTGAGGGGTTCTTTTACTCTGCACCCGCCGTTTCCTTTAGGAGTTGATGAAGAAGGCAATGAGTTCTTTGTCCGTTTTATCCCACATAATCAGGGTGAGGGTTTCCGTGCTATTCATGGCCAACGGACGGGCTGGCTGATGTTCATCGGCATCCCTCTAGATTATAGAAACACTCAATGCATTGCGGATATGGTTGGCACCTTCGGGCAGTTTCATTACTGGAATAGCACTGACAGGCGTAAGGTTAGATCTCTGGTCCGTGCCTCGTCCCCTGATAATGCGCTAGTTCCTCGCTCGGTCACCTTTAGGGAATTTGCCAATTGGGGCGAGGTCATGGTGTCATGGTCTGCTGGCTGCTATATTTTATCAGGAGAATTTGCTGGTGCCATGATCCCAGCGGATGAAGATTCTATGCCTCTTAATGGGAATCCACACCCGATGCCTGGAGCTGAGGTGCCGCAACCATTTTGGGCAATGCCTCCATACCCTGCTCTTGGCTGGAATGCAGTTCCTCCTGGCCCAAATCAAGGTCAGAATGATGTGGCAGGGTGGGCTCATAATGTGCAGGACAATGAGGGATGGGGCCCATGGGAAGAACAGGTTCAGCCTGTTCAACAGTAGCAAGAAGAGATTCAACCAGCCCAGGACCAAAATTCTATGATTTTGAACCCATCCGTGGATTCTTCTGATGATGAGGACATGCTTGAAGTCCAGCAGCCTCTGCAAGCTCCACCAATAGTACAGTTGGACCTGTTCCATCTTGGTATGGTTAGGGTCTTTTATGGGCCAGTTCTTCCGCCGGCAATGATCTAGGAGCGATCGTTCAAGTCTTTACCGCCTGAATTTGTCATCAGGGATATAACACCTTGTCTGCCGGGGCTTCCTAAGACGATGCTGCAAGTTAAATTTGGGTCTACTGATCTGCATCAGAAATTTCTGCTATGGTCTACTGAGCAATGTGTCCTTGGTCCTGGAGTCAACTCTTCGGTGGTCATTGAAGAGTTGCCATCTGATGATCTCATGTGCTCCAGTTCTGAGGTTCCATCCCCTCCTCCACAGGTTTCTCAGGAGGATTTTCAATTTACTTCGGTCACTCCTACTCCGTTGGGCAAACGTCCACGTCAGTATGCTCGCACCAGGTGTTCTGTCATACTTGTGGAGCCAGTGTTGGACTTCTCCACCCAAAGGATGACGCGCAGTTCTGCCAAAAGGACGGGCATGAAACCAATTTCTGCAATCCCTCCGAGGTCTGCCCCCTTGCGTCGCCCGAAGGCAAAGAAGCTTCATCTTGATGATGATCAAAGTCAGCTTCCTCTCCCACCCCCGACACCTATACCTACAATGTAGGCAATTGGAGTGGCTCTGGGTATTGATCCATCTGAGCTATCGGTCGAGAAGCTTATGGCTTCTCCATGTTCTGTTGAAGACGACGATGGTCCACATGATGATTGACGTCCCAAGAAGCTTGATGGGGAGTTGGGCACTTTTGTTTTTGTGTCCGTTTTATGTTAGTACTTTCTGTCTGTGTGCCTGTCTGAACTACTTGGTCACTGCTATTGGCACTTTTGTTATGATCTTGTCCATGCTGTTAAGCAGATGGATCTGCAACTATTCCTTAGCACTGTTTTTATATGGATAATTGTTATTATCAAAATTGGAATGTGCTCTGTTGGAACGTGCGTGGGCTGAATTCAGAGGCTAGGCAGCGTGACTTGCGTGCTAAGATTGAGGAGAGCAGATGTTCTGTTCTTTGTCTACAGGAAACTAAATGCCAAAATTTTGATATTCGAATGATTAGATCATTTTGTCCTAGGAGGTTTGATCAATTCGCGTTCTCACCTTCTGTTGGGGCCTCTGGTGGGATTTTAGTCATTTGGAACTCCTCGATCTTTCATGGCCAGCTTATTGATATTCAGAGATTTGGTGTTGTGGTTTCCTTCCAATCGTTGCATAACTCCGAAAAATGGACCTTAGCCTCTGTATATGGGCCTTCTGAGGGTCAGCCTAGAGACGATTTTGTTAGTTGGCTTTATCATCTAGACATCCCTCCCGATGAGAATTGGCTGTTGTTGGGGGACTTTAATTTCATCAGATCTTTGGATAACAGAAACCTCCCGGGCGGTGACCCTAATGATATTTTCCTCTTTAACGAAATAATTGGTCACCTGGGTCTCTTGGAGCTGCCATTGAAAGGTCGTAGCTTCACCTGGTCTAATATGCAACAGAACCCTCTGCTTGACCAGCTTGATTGGTTCTTTACTACTGCAGATTGGATTTCACATTATCCGAACACTGTGGTTAACCCACTGGCCAGAACTGCCTCGGATCATGTGCCTTGTGTGGTGTCCATTGACACTACCATTCCTGCGGTCAGGACTTTTCGGTTTGAAAACTTCTGGTTTGAAATGCCGGGATTCATGGATTGTGTCACCAAGTCTTGGAATGCACCGGTATTCTCTGATCTATCTGCTTCTGCGGTTATCACAAAGAAATTTAAGAGGCTGCGGTATGATTTGAAAATTTGGAGCAAAAAGTTATCATACATCAAAAAACTTATTGTTGACTGCTCAAAGGTGATTCTGCACTTTGATCAGCTGGAGGAAGTGAGACCTTTAACAAGGCCGGAATTCAATTTTAGGAAAATAGTGAAATTCCACTATGAACATCTGTTAAAAATTCACTATATTTATTGGAAGCATAGGTGCACTATTCGGTATATAAAGGTTGGCGAGGAGAATTCAATTTTTTTTCATGCAATGGCTGCGGAGCGCATGAGAAGGAATTCAATCTCTAGTCTGCAGACCAGTTCCATGATTGACCCTGTGACTGATCACGCTCAGATGGCGGGAATTCTTTGGGCTTTGTTCAAATCTAGAATGGGCCATGCCCAAGGGATCAATATGGGCTTTGATTTGAACCAATTAATTCAGCCCATCCCGGGACTAGAGGAACTTTCTTTGCCATTTTCTGACGAGGAAATTAACAAAGTTTTGAAAGAATTACCGGTGGATCGGGCACCTGGTCCGGATGGCTTTAATGGGATGTTTGTCAAGCGCTGTTGGCCTATAATTGAGAAGGACTTTTTGCGGATGATTCGGGATTTTTATGAGGGGAAGCTTTCGTTGGAAAACATTAATGGCTCCCTCATTACACTCATACCCAAGATCATTTCACCTGAAGGGCCTGATGACTTTCGACCTATATCTCTCACCAACACTTGTCTTAAATTTCTAACAAAGTTGTTGGCCAACCGGTTGCAGAAGGTAATCCTTAGGTGTATCCACAAAAAACTGTATGGGTTCCTTAAGAGTAGGTCAATTCAGGATTGTCTGGCCTGGAGTTTTGAGTATATCCATCAATGTAAACAGTCCAAGCATCCAATCATAATCCTCAAGTTGGATTTTGCTAAGGCCTTTGACACAGTTGAGCATGAGGTTATGTGACGCCCCCGATTCGACCGTACACTAATCATGCACGCAAATGTGTACGATCAAGATCAAGGACCCACGGGTAGATATCACAACACAACTCTACAAATAAAATATGTCATACAAGCATCATATTACAAGCCAGGGGCCTCGAGGGCTCGAATACAAGAGCTCGATCATAGACGAGTCAGCGGAAGCAACAATATCTGAGTACAGACATAAGTTAAACAAGTCTGCCTTAAGAAGGCTAGCACAAACAGGGATACAGATTGAAAGAGGCGCAGGCCTCCTGCCTGGGATCCTCCTAAACTACTCCTGGTCGTCGTCAGCGGGCAGCACGTAGTAGTAGGCACCTCCGGTGTAGCAGGAGTCATCGTCGACGGTGGCATCTGGCTCCTGGGCTCCAAAATCTGGTTGCGACAACCAGGTAGAAGGGATAGAGGGAAAAGAAGGAGAAAGCAACCGTGAGTACTCATCCAAAGTACTCGCAAGCAAGAAACTACACTACATATGCATGGATATATGTGTAAAGGGCCATATCAGTGGACTGAGCTGTAGAAAGCCAGAATAAGAGGGGGATAGCTAATCCTGTCGAAGACTACGCTTCTGGCCACCTCCATCTTGCAGCATGTAGAAGAGAGTAGACTGAAGTCCTCCAAGTAGCATCGCATAGCATAATCCTAACCGATGATCCTCCCCTCGTTGCCCTGTGAGAGAGCGATCACCGGTTGTATCTGGCACTTGGAAGGGTGTGTTTTATTAAGTATCCGGTTCTAGTTGTCATAAGGTCAAGATACAACTCCGGGTCGTCCTTTTACCGAGGGACACGGCTATTCGAATAGATAAACTTCCCTGCAGGGGTGCACCACATACCCCAACACGCTCGATCCCATTTGGCCGGACACACTTTCCTGGGTCATGCCCGGCCTCGGAAGATCAACACGTCGCAGCCCTACCTAGGCACAACAGAGAGGTCAGCACGCCGGTCTAAACCCTATGGCGCAGGGGTCTGGGCCCATCGCCCTTTGCACACCTGCATGTTGCGAACGTGGCCGGAAGCAGAACTAGCCCCCTTAATACAAGAGCAGGCTTACGTTCCAATCCGGCGCGCGCCACTCAGTCGCTGACGTCACGAAGGCTTCGGCTGATACCACGACACCGGGATACCCATAACTACTCCCGCGTAGATGGTTAGTGCGTATAGACCAAATGGCCAGACTCAGATCAAATACCCAGATCTCGTTAAGCGTGTTAAGTGTCCACGAACGCCGAACAGGGCCAGGCCCACCTCTCTCCTAGGTGGTCGGAACCTGCCCTGTCGCTCCGCCTCAAAGATCCACTCGCGGGTGCTCCTACGAGCCGACCCGTCTTTAATCACCACATGTATCATGTATAAAGTATAGTATATACCCGTGAACACCTCCCGAGTGATCACGGCCCGATAGTATAGCATGGCAGACGGACAAGAATGTAGGGCCACTGATGATAAACTAGCATCCTATACTAAGCATTAGGATTGCAGGTAAAGATAACAACAGTAGTAGCAAGGATAGGCTATGCATCAATATAGGATTAACGGGAAGCAGTAACATGTTACACTACTCTAATGCAAGCAGTATAGAGGAGAGTAGGCGATATCTGGTGATCAAGGGGAGGGGGGCTTGCCTGGTTGCTCTGGCAGGAGAGATGGGTCGTCAACACCGTAGTCGTACTGGATAGCAGCGGCGTCGGTCTCGGTGTCTATCGAGAGAAGAGGGGGGGAGAAACAATAAATATTTAAGCAAGCATATGCATAGTGATGCATGACATAACAAGTAACGGCGTTAGAGGTGCCCTAACGCGGTAATAGGCGATACCGGTGAAGGGGGATGACATCTGGGAAAGTATCCCCGGTGTTTTGCGTTTTCGAGCAGAGGAGCCGGAGGGGGGAAAGTTGCGAGTTCGATAGGTTAGGGAGGTGTGGCGGACGAACGGGTTGCGTATCCGGAATCGTCTCGTCGTTCTGAGCAACTTTCATGTACAAAGTTTTTTCATCCGAGCTACGTTTATTTTATATTAATTTTAAAAGATTTAAATCATTTTTAGGATTTATTTAATTAATTTAATTAAACATTATCCAGAACAGTGCCTGCTGACGTCAGCATGACGTCAGCAGTAGACTTGGTCAACTGACGTGTGGGTCCCGTTCATCATAGTCTGTTTTAATTAACTAACCGTTAATTGGGTTAATTAGTGATTAGGTTAATCTAATTATAATTAATTAACTTAATTAATTATTATTATTATTATTATTATTATTTTATTATTATTTTTTTCTTTTTTCTTTTTTTTAATTAAAACGTTCTGGGGCTGGGGCCCCCGTGTCATAGGCTCTGGGGCCTATCGGGTGTGGGTTAACGGGGATGGAGCGGAGCAGAGCCGCGGGGCTCGCGGGCGCGAGCGCCAACAGCCAGGGGCTGCGCGGGCGGCGACCCGAGCGGGTCTGGGGCACCAGCACCACAGCAGGCGGCGGGGCGGCCAAGCAGCGCCATGGCACGGGCGCGGAGGTGGAGGTGGTGAGCGCGGTGGCTACGGGCGCAGGCCTCGCGGGGCCGTGGCGAGGTCGAGGCGAGGCGACGGCGCAGAGCAAGCAAGGTAGCAGCAGGGGCCGGGGCGCGCGCGAGGCCACGGTGAGCGCGGGCCGCCGGAGTGGAGCGGAGCGGGGCGCGCGGGGCGCGGTGGCGCGGTCGACGCGGGAGGGAGAGAGGAGAGGGAGGGGCTTGCTCACGGCGGGGAGTAGGGCACGGGGCAGCGGGGCTCGTGGGGGAAGACGAGGACGGCCGCGCGACGGGGAGACGAGCGGCTGCGGCGAGGGACGGCTCGGGCGTCGTCGTCGAGCGGCGGGGGCGATCCAGGCGGCGACGGCATAGGGCACGACGTCGGGGGGGGGGGGGGTCGTTCCCCTCGATCCGATCTGGATCGGGGAGGAGGGGGGAGAGCGACTGGGGGAGGGGGCGAGTGGGGGCGCGGTCGCCGAGCGCTGGGGCGCTGGGTGTGTGGCGGCGCTGGGAGGGAGAGGGAGAGACGTGCGGGGGAGAGTGGGGGTCGTGGGATAGGGTTAGGTCACGGTGGGGGGTTATGGAGGGTTAGGTGGGCCGGCCTGGTGGGGTGGCTGGCTGGGCCGGTTGGGTTGGCCCAGTTGGGCCACGGCCCACGGGGGGCTTTCTCTCTCTCTCTTTTTTTGTTATCTTTTTTTATTATTATTTCTTTTGTGTTTTAATTCATTTAATAGCATTTAGGCATTTTATAAAAATGTGTTTACTTCACCAAAATTAGCGATGCAATAATAGACTTAGCCCGAACATTTTATTTTAATATTTGAAAACTTTTGTCGTTTGACTTAATTAGGATTTAAATTTAAAACGGTTTTGAATTAACCCAAGATTAATTACAGTGACAGAGGTGACGTGTCACCATTAACGTGAGATCATTGTAGCATGATTATCCGGGCGTTACAAATCTCCTCCACTACAAGAAATCTCGTCCCGAGATTTAGGAGGTAGAAGGAAACAGTGCAGGGTATTCATCGCGAAGACGATCCTCGCGTTCCCAAGTGGCTTCGTCTTCAGAGTGATTCGACCACTGGACTTTGAGGAATTTGATCGCCTTCTGACGTGTGCGGCGTTCAGCTTGGTCGAGAATGCGGACCGGATGCTCTTTATAAGAGAGGTCCTGTTGCAATTCGAGCACTTCATGATCCACCGCTCGGATTGGATCCTTGAAGCAATGGCGGAGTTGTGACACATGGAACACATCGTGAACCTGAGAAAGGTTCGGCGGAAGCTCCAGTTGATATGCCACCTTTCCACGCCTTTCGAGAATAGTGAATGGACCGATAAAGCGAGGAGCTAGCTTGCCCTTGATCCCGAAGCGGTGTGCACCCTTCATTGGTGTAACTCGAAGATAAGCCTTTTCGCCAGGTTGATAGACCATGTCTTGGTGATGACGGTCATACTGACTTTTCTGACGTGACTGAGCAGTCTTGAGATTCTCGCGAATAATGCGAACTTGTTCTTCGGCCTGTTGGATAATATCCGGACCGAAGAGTGGACGTTCCCCAGTTTCTGACCAGTTCAGAGGGGTTCGACACTTTCGTCCATATAGCACTTCGAAGGGGGACATCTTCAAACTAGCTTGATAGCTATTATTATAAGAGAACTCGGCATATGGAAGAGATTCCTCCCATTTCTTGCCGAATGAGATTACACAAGCTCGAAGCATTTCTTCGAGAACTTGGTTGACACGTTCAACCTGTCCTTGCGACTAAGGATGAAACGCAGTACTGAACGACAGATGAGTTCCCATAGCTTCTTGGAAACTCGCCCAAAACCTTGAAGTGAATAAGCTGCCACGATCTGAACTGATAACCAATGGAATACCGTGAAGTGAAACAATTCTGGCCATGTAGAGAGTAGCAAGCTGACTAGCAGTGATTGTCTCTTTGACAGCCAGAAAATGGGCAACTTTGGAAAGCCGGTCAATGACGACAAGAATAGCATCATTACCTTTCTGCGATTTGGGAAATCCAGTGACGAAGTCCATTTCAACATGGTCCCATTTCCATTCAGGAATAGAGATAGGTTGCAGAGTTCCAGCAGGCCTTTGATGCTCTGCTTTGATTCGGCGACAAACGTCACACTCAGCAACATAACGAGCAATGTCCTGCTTCATATTAGACCATCAGAATCTTTGACGAATATCCTGGTACATCTTTGTACTACCAGGATGGATGGACAGAGGCGTATCATGGGCTTCTTGCATAACCCCTTTAGTCTTATCCAGGTTTTTCTTCGAACATGGTACCACTAGGCGGCCTTTGAAATACAAGGCGCCATCGTCAGCAACAGTGAAGAATGAGGGCTTTCCTTTTTTGAGGTCGCGCTTAATCTTGAGGACTTCATCGTCACATTTCTGTATCCATTTGATGGTGTCCACAAGATCTGGTTTCGCAACCAGGGTATTGAGAGAACCCTTGGAAACAACATGGAGGTTCCGTTTGGGGAAATCTTCGGGAGGGGGAGCGAGTGATCCCGGAGGAACAATATGGAGGTTCAGCCTTCTAAATTCTTCAACAAGCGATGGGTGAACTTTGTGAACTTGGAGGTGGTTACCGTAATACTTGCGGCTCAAGGCATCGGCCATTACATTAGCCTTGCCGGGGGTATAGGATATACCCACGTCAAAGTCTGCAACAGTCTCCATGCATCTTTGCTGACGTAGGTTCAAATCTGGCTGAGTAAACAGATACTTCAGACTTTGATGGTCGGTGAAGATCTCGCAACGATTACCGAGAAGGTAATGTCGCCACTGCTTCAGTGCATGAATGACAGCAGCAAGCTCGAGGTCGTGAACTGGGTAGTTTTCTTCGTGAGGGAGCAGTTGACGAGAGGCATAAGCAATCACTCTGCGCTCTTGCATTAGGACACAGCCTAATCCTTGACGGGAAGCGTCGCAGTAAATGACGAAGTCCTTCTTAGTATCAGGTGGAGCAAGTACGGGGGCAGAAGTCAACTTGTCTTTGAGCGCCTGGAAACTTTCCTGACACTTGTCTGTCCAGTCAAACTTGACACCCTTATGCAACAGATTAGTCAGAGGCCTGGCAATCTTGGAGAAGTTCTCGACGAACCGACGGCAATAGCTGGCGAGACCGAGAAAACTTCAGACTTGCTAGACGTTCTTCGGAGGAGTCCAATCAAGAATAGCCTGAACTCGTTCAGGGTTGACGGCAATACCATCCTTGGAGATGACATGCCCAAGATAGGTTACTTCGGGGAGCCAGAATTCACACTTGGAATACTTAGCGTACAGTTGATGTTCTCGAAGCTTCTCCAACACAAGACGCAGATGTCCAGCATGTTCTTCCTCGTTCTTGGAAAATACAAGGATATCGTCCAGATAAACCACGACGAACTTGTCGAGGTAATCCATGAATATATAATTTATCAGACGAGAGAAGGTGGCGGGAGCATTCGTTAAGCCGAATGACATGACGGTGTACTCGTATGACCCATACCGAGTCACGAAGGCGGTTTTTGGGATGTCCTCTTCACGAACACGGATCTGGTGGTAACCCAACCTCAAGTCGAGTTTGGAGAACACTGATGAGCCAGCCAGCTGATCATAAAGATCATTGATCCGAGGAAGAGGATATTTATTCTGAATGGTAGCTTGGTTTATAGGACGATAGTCTTGGACTAATCGGTTTGTCCCATCCTTCTTCTTAACAAATAGAGAAGGTGCTCCCAAGGAGAGCAACTTGGGCGAATGAAACCTTTGACAAGAGATTTGTCGATTTCCTCCTTAAGCTCAATGAGTTCATGCGGCGGCATCTTGTAGGGTCGTTTAGCTATAGGGGTAGTGCCGGGTTTCAAGTCGATGATGAATTCGACAGCTCTAGCAGGAGGAATCCCTGGAAGTTCTTCTGGGAAGACGTCTTGGAATTCACGAACGACGGGAATGTTTTCAATGCCCTCGAGTGGTGCAGTGTTCAACGCATTCAAGGCATAAAGTCGTGCCTCGGCGTTCTGAACTAGATGAGCTTGGTAAGCTATTATTTCGTCAGAAGGGTGTAGCAGATGGACGACCTTAGTGGCGCAAACTATAGAAGCAGTATGCGCTTTCAACCAATCCATTCCCAGAATGAGGTCGATGCTACAGGACTTTAGTACGATGGGGGAGGCAAGGAATTCCAGTCCTTCAATTTCAACGGGGACGTTGTGACTAACCATAGAGGTTTGACACTGGCCCGCAGGGGTGTGTACCACAATCGCAGTGTTCATCTCTTCGTATTTAATGCCATGCATGAATGCAAACTCAGCTGATATGAATGAATGTGATGCTCCTGTATCAAATAAAACAGATGATGGTACTGAATTTACGAGGAGTGTACCCATCACGGTAGCAGGCTGGTCTAGA
This sequence comes from Triticum monococcum, assembly GCA_034509565.1. Lineage (NCBI taxonomy): Eukaryota > Viridiplantae > Streptophyta > Magnoliopsida > Poales > Poaceae > Triticum > Triticum monococcum. The sequence goes on from CM067841.1 coordinate 607,143,865, forward strand.
ACTTCATTGAGATCAACATGGTTGGCATGAACACGACCATAAGACTTGGCACTGTTGTTGCGAGGCTGGTTGCTTCCACGGCCAGTTGCTGGGAGGGCCAGTTGATTCTGGTTCTGATTGCAATCCCTAGCACGGTGACCTGGTTGTCCACACTTGTAGCAGAGACCATTATTGGGAGTGGGAAGAGGAGCTTGTGGTGGTGGAGCTGGAAGTCTTGTCTGCCTAGTTGGAGGAGCAGGCAGACGAGGTGCAGCATAGGTCTGCCTTGGGGCAGGTGCATTTGGCTGGTACATACTGTTGGGAATCCATATCTTACGCTTCTGCGAAGACGGGCCTGAAGATGAGCCCGTGTCACGGCTGCGCCTGTGAGAGCTCTGGTATTCCTGCAGACCAGTTTCGACATTGATGGCTTTGTTCACCAGAGTGGCGAAATCAGCAAAGTCATGCACTAGAAGTGCGAGCTTGATGTCAGCTTGAAGGCCATCACGGAACTTCTCCTGTCTGCGTGCATCAGTTGCAATGTCTTCTTCAGCATAGCGGGACAAGTCAAGAAACTCCCGCTGATAAGCTTCCACAGTTTTGTTGCCTTGGGTGAGGTTGCGGAACTCACGCTTCTTCCGGTCCATGACTCCTTGAGGAATGAAGCGAGCACGGAAGGCAGCTTGGAAGTCTGGCCAGGTGATTATTGTCCCAGCTGGCAGGGTACGCCTGTGGCTGTCCCACCATTGAGCTGCGGGTCCTTTCAGGAAGAATGAAGCAAAGGTGACATAGCTGGCAGGGGCTACATCAGCAGACTCCATCTCATAGGTGATGTCACGGAGCCAGTCATCAGCATCCAGAGGCTGAGTTGAGCTGCGGTACACGGTTGGGTTGAGGCGCATGAAGTCCTGCAGAGTCACTTGGGTTGGCTGCTGGTTCATATTGGGGCGAGGGAACTGAGCCATAATATTCTCCATGAACTGACGATTCAGCTCAAACTGTTGCATCATCCCAGCCATGTACTCAGGCGGTGGTGGGGGGTTGCCACCACGACCACGACCACCTGGTCTAACCATCCTGCTAATATTTAACAGGGGTAGTTCAGCATTTAGAAATTTGCAAAGACAAGAATCATTCATGAAGAAACATGCACAACGAAAGCAGCACGATAGATACTACATAGTAGTCGGCATATCTTACAAAGGAGACCATGCATAGAGTTCGTTACACAGAATTCGGTACAAAGGCTAAGACATCATAGGCGGCACACAGGCTCGCGGCGAATGCGTCTAACACTAACAAGCAAGTCTACATCAGTCCCACGCGGTACTGTGGAGGTAGGTGTAGCCTGACAGCTGGTAGTGACGCGAAGGAAAGACCTCCACGTGAGTAGCCTGGGGTCCGCGGATACTCTGGTGCGGAACCCGATGCGCAGGTGGCAGGAGAGGGCCAAGTGCAGGAGAGTAGCCTCCCACATCTGGCCAGCCGACGCCCTGGGGCATCACGGTCCTGGCAGGGTAGATTGCAGAATGCGACAGATCACCAGATCGGACAGAGGGGTGCAGCAGTGTCAGAGCACGATACAGGTGCTGACGAGTGGTGTACAACTCGTGACGAAGGGCTCGGTTTGCTCGATCCAGCCCATCAGCATGCATAACCAGGTCCTGATGGTAGAAGGGCTCTTGGGTGACAGTGGAGTAGGCAGCAGTGTAGTAACCCTCCGCACCAACATCGGATGCGATAGCAATGTGCCTGAAGGGGGAGGTGTCCAACTCCTGATACTCTCCACGAAGACGTGTCAGAGCAGCATAAGCAGCATCGTGGACCGCCATATCGATAGTCACTCCAACACCATGAGTAGTGTGCAACACAGTAGTGGAGTCATACTCCCGAGAGTAGAGGTGGACGATGGCACGGTACTGCTCCTGGTTGAAGTCCTGATACTCCTCATAGACGGTGCACTCAGGGTGCCAGCGATAACCCAGATAGGTCATCATCTCAACCAACACAGCAGGTGATCCTGAGGCACCAATGGCCGTCGTGTGGTGCACGACCTGCCTCGTGGGTTCCATCTGAAAACAAAGATGTTTTCACAGGAGTCAAATGACAAGGTGGACAATGTTCAAATACTACTCTATAGAATAACTAGGGCTTATCCAACTTTGGGGTGAATGTCGTAACGGGATCCTAGTGTCAGAGTTAGTAAATTCGTCTTAACCCGAATAGAAGAGAGATCAGAGTCCCAGAGTAAGGATCGAGGAGTAAAAGATCCTAGCATCACCCGATGGCGACGTGGGCCCGTAAGCCGCACAGCCATGTTAGTAAAAGTTTTTGTAATGTCTAGACTCGACTTCGGCCAAAAAGTGTGGAAGGGGGATTCCTACAGGCAGTCGGCTCTAATACCAACTTGTGACGCCCCCGATTCGACCGTACATGGGAGTCAGGTTTTGATCCTGTGGAACTGTGGGTTATGGGCCCACCATGTGGTCGAAAGTAGGAAGGGGGGTAATGTCTCGCACGATCATGTAAGCAGACATGTCAGAGGATAGCCTGCCAGTTATGTCAGCAACAACAACGGTACCAAGGGCGAGGGACGAAGAGAATCATTTTCCTGCTCGTTGAACGAGGCGGACCAATAGGCAAAGTTCTCGTCCATCGGCGGTTACCGGAAAGTCATCAACAGTAGAAACAGGGTCTCACTGACAGAGTTGTACACCGAGGTGTTTACATAAGCAGTGAATTATTACTGCTTAGATTATATAGATCACAAGAAAAGGTCAAACAAACCAATGGAAAGGAAAATGTGATCATCAGGTTATACAGAACAATGGAAAGGGAAAAAATGTGTTTAAACACATATTTGAGGGGTATATCCTTCCCAACGACAAGCAGAGCAAGATATCCATGACAGGATATAAAGTAGAAAATCATTTAGGTAAAGGGAGAGAAATTTCATGACATTACCCATACAACGGTGTTTGGATAATTGAGAAGGTAACATTTAGCATTAGGCTTCAAATGTTCTTATTGAAAATCAGAGTACCACAGACATGCTTCGAGATAGCATTGCATGGTCTTCAATCAAGGGAAGACTTTGGATACACGAAGGGATTCATCATTAAGCCAAGGGGAGGATGAGGAGGTGGCTGATGGACTCAGTGATAATACAACGAGGTATCAAAAAAGACGGATTTCCACAGTTATGTGAACAAGGAGATAACATTTGTCGGATCAAATGATTTAATGATGTATGCTCGAGGAAAACATACACAATTAAACATTGGTTGAAATGTGTACCCGAAATATGGGTTGGGTAGCACGATCAATGTTCGAATGATGATTCAATAATCAATAGACTTAGAATGAAACTGTAGACCAATAACTTCAAGCAATAGGGTTGCTAGAAGTTTAGAATTTACACATCACAGACCATTTATCGGTATTCCGGTTAGAAACAACACGGAGACCAAGAAATGAATGCAAAAGGCGAGAGATATTACTATATCAAGAATTCTCAAGAGGTGGTAAAATTACCACGACATTCTTGACATAAAAGGTGGTAACATTCCAAGGTAAAGAAGAACAAATGCTGGATAGCAAGGATCTCAAGGTATAACACAAAACACGAATAAGTTTGTGTTGAACGGAAGGCAATAAAGTGGTCGGTGATAATACAAACCATGGAGGGGCAAGGATGGTATTTCTCATCATAAATTCGATATAAATCTTGGAAGAGCTCAGGATGTTGCTGATGACCACGACACATTTGTCGAGAGATTTCATGAAGAGCAGGCTTACGTTCCAATCCGGCGCGCGCCACTCAGTCGCTGACGTCACGAAGGCTTCGGCTGATACCACGACGCCGGGATACCCATAACTACTCCCGCGTAGATGGTTAGTGCGTATAGACCAAATGGCCAGACTCAGATCAAATACCCAGATCTCGTTAAGCGTGTTAAGTGTCCGCGAATGCCGAACAGGGCCAGGCCCACCTCTCTCCTAGGTGGTCGGAACCTGCCCTGTCGCTCCGCCTCAAAGATCCACTCGCGGGTGCTCCTACGAGCCGACCCGTCTTTAATCACCACATGTATCATGTATAAAGTATAGTATATACCCGTGAACACCTCCCGAGTGATCACGGCCCGATAGTATAGCATGGCAGACGGACAAGAATGTAGGGCCACTGATGATAAACTAGCATCCTATACTAAGCATTAGGATTGCAGGTAAAGATAACAACAGTAGTAGCAAGGATAGGCTATGCATCAATATAGGATTAACGGGAAGCAGTAACATGTTACACTACTCTAATGCAAGCAGTATAGAGGAGAGTAGGCGATATCTGGTGATCAAGGCGGGGGGGGGGGGGGGGGGCTTGCCTGGTTGCTCTGGCAGGAGAGATGGGTCGTCAACACCGTAGTCGTACTGGATAGCAGCGGCGTCGGTCTCGGTGTCTATCGAGAGAAGAGGGGGGGAGAAACAATAAATATTTAAGCAAGCATATGCATAGTGATGCATGACATAACAAGTAACGGCGTTAGAGGTGCCCTAACGCGGTAATAGGCGATACCGGTGAAGGGGGATGACATCCGGGAAAGTATCCCCGATGTTTTGCGTTTTCGAGCAGAGGAGCCGGAGGGGGGAAAGTTGCGAGTTCGATAGGTTAGGGAGGTGTGGCGGACGAACGGGTTGCGTATTCGGAATCATCTCGTCGTTCTGAGCAACTTTCATGTACAAAGTTTTTTCATCCGAGCTACGGTTTATTTTATATTAATTTTAAAAGATTTAAATCATTTTTAGGATTTATTTAATTAAACATTATCCAGAACAGTGCCTGCTGACGTCAGCATGACGTCAGCAGTAGACTTGGTCAACTGACGTGTGGGTCCCGTTCGTCATAGTCTGTTTTAATTAACTAACCGTTAATTAGGTTAATTAGTGATTAGGTTAATCTAATTATAATTAATTATTTATTATTATTATTATTATTTTTTCTTTTTCCTTTTTTTAATTAAAACGTTCTGGGGCTGGGGCCCCCGTGTCATAGGCTCTGGGGCCTATCGGGCGTGGGTTAACGGGGATGGAGCGGAGCAGAGCCGCGGGGCTCACGGGCACGAGCGCCAACGGCCAGGGGCTGCGCGGGCGGCGACCCGAGTGGGGCTGGGGCACCAGCACCACAGCAGGCGGCGGGGCGGCCAAGCAGTGCCATGGCACAGGCGCGGAGGTGGAGGTGGTGAGCGCGGTGGCTACGGGCGCAGGCCTCGCGAGGCCGTGGCGAGGTCGAGTCGAGGCGACGGCACAGAGCAAGCAAGGCAGCAACAGGGTCCGGGGCGCGCGCGAGGCCACGGTGAGCGCGGGCCGCCGGAGTGGAGCGGAGCGGGGCGCGCGGGGCGCGGTGGTGCGGTCGACGTGGGAGGGAGAGAGGAGAGGGAGGGGCTTGCTCACGGCGGGGAGTAGGGCACGGGGCAGCGGGGCTCGTGGGGGAAGACGAGGACGGCCGCGCGACGGGGAGACGAGCGGCTGCGGCGAGGGACGGCTCCGGCGTCGTCGTCGAGCGGCGGGGGCGATCCAGGCGGCGACGGCGTAGGGCACGGCGTCGGGGGGGGGGGGGGTCGTTCCCCTCGATCCGATCTGGATCGGGGAGGAGGGGGAGAGCGACTGGGGAAGGGGGCGAGTGGGGGCGCGGTCACCGAGCGCTGGGGCGCTGGGTGTGTGGCGGCGCTGGGAGGGAGAGGGAGAGACGTGCGGGGGAGAGTGGGGGTCGTGGGATAGGGTTAGGTCACGGTGGGGGGTTATGGAGGGTTAGGTGGGCCGGCCTGGTGTGGTGGCCGGCTGGGCCGGTTGGGTTGGCCCAGTTGGGCCACGGCCCAGGGGGGGCTTTCTCTCTCTCTTTTTTTGTTATCTTTTTTTATTATTATTATTTATTTTCTGTTTTATTTCATTTAAAAGCATTTAGGCATTTTATAAAAATGTGTTTACTTCACCAAAATTACCGATGCAATAATAGACTTAGCCCGAACATTTTATTTTAATATTTGAAAACTTTTGTCGTTTGACTTAATTAGGATTTAAATTTGAAACGGTTTTGAATTAACCCGAGATTAATTACAGTGACAGAGGTGACGTGTCACCATTAACGTGAGATCACTGTAGCATGATTATCCGGGCGTTACAGGTTATTTTTCAGATGTTGCAGCATAAAGGGTTTGATGCCAAATGGATTTCTTGGGTTAAGCAATTGTTGTCCACATGTTCTTCGTCTGTGTTGTTAAATGGCATTCCTGGAAAACAGTTTAGGTGCAAGTGTGGTGTCAGGAAGGGTGATCCACTGTCACCTTTGTTGTTTGTCATTGCAGCGGATTTGTTGCAGTCAGTGGTGAACCAAATGCTTGAGCATGGCACGCTCTCTTTTCCTATTCAAACCCATGACAGAGAGTTTCCCATCATTCAATATGCGGATGACACGATTCTGTTTCTTGCAGCTAAGGATGAGGAGCTTGTTGCACTAAAGAACATGCTGCTGACCTTTCAACAGTCCACTGGTTTAAAGTTCAACTTTCATAAATCTTCAATGATCCCTTTGAATATAAGTGATGAGGAGGCTTCTAGACTTGCTGCTATTCTTGGTTGTAAAATTGGACAGCTCCCATTTACTTATCTGGGATTGCCTTTGGGAACTACAAGACCAAGGATCATTGACCTAATGCCCCTAGTTGACAGTCTTGAGAGGAGGCTAACTGCAAGCTCTTCCATGCTGAATCAAGGCTCTCGATTGCAACTCCTTACATCTGTCCTGACCTCTCTGCCAATATATTTTCTGTGCAACCTCAATATTCCATCAGGGATCATTAAGCAGCTTGACAGAATCTTCAGGCAATGCCTTTGGAGGGGCAATAGTGATGCTCCCAAGCAGTCTCTGGCTGCATGAGAACTAGTTTGCAGGACAAAAGATAAAGGGGGTTTAGGAGTAATTAATCTGAATATCCAGAACAAATGACTCCTTATCAAGCATCTTCACAAGTTCTACAATAAGGTTGATCTTCCTTGGGTGACCCTGATATGGAACAATTACTATGATCATGGTGTTCCACAGGCAACAGCTGAAGCTGGATCTTTCTGGTGGAGGGATGTTCTGAAGCTGCTTGAGGCGTATACTGCTATTGCTTCGGTTCAGATCAACATGGGTGACTCTGCTCTGTTCTGGACAGATTCTTGGCACGTTGGGGGTTCTGCTAGACCCCTATGTTGGAGATTTCCTAGGTTGTTCTCATTTGTCAATAATGATAAGATCTCAGCGCAGGAATTCCTTCAATCCCAGGATCTCTACTCCATGTTTTATTTACCTATTTCTCACGAGGCTGCTGCTGAGTTACACATACTGGAAGGTTGGATCATGCAGTTACAGAGAGACCCAACTATACCAGATGTTTGGATATGGCCTGGCAAATCAGGGGAATACACTGCCAAGAGCTTCTACACGATCATGCACTCTCATCTACCTACAATACAACCTTGCAAATGGTTGTGGCAGAGTAGGTGCACCATGAAGATCAAGGTGTTTGGGTGGCTCTTATTTTTTGACAGACTGAAAACCAAGGACATGCTGGTTAGAAGACACTGCCGCTCTAGCCAAGATGACAATTTCTGTCTCATTTGCAGTGAGCTGGTGTATGAGGATAGAATCCATCTGTTTTTTAACTGCACCTTCAGCTTGAGAGTCTGGAATTACCTGGGCATTGACTGGTCTGGGGGCTCAGATATTTTGCAATGTATCATGCATGCTAGGTCCAGCTTCAGGCACCCTTTCTTCTTTGAAGTCATGTTAACAACAGCTTGGAATATTTGGATTTTAAGAAATGGCAGAACCTTCAGAGTTGAGAGAGCTACCTTCAGTGCTTGGAAGTGTAAATTCATCCATGATATCTCATTGCTTGCTCATAGGGTGAAGGATTGTATTAGACCAAAACTCTTTGCTTGGGTTGATTCTCTGTTGTAAAGTAGGTAGGTATGATTAATCATAGATAGATCTTTTTTCATTTTGTCTTGTATAGCCTGTATTTTGCTTGTACAGTTTTACTTGCTTTAATAAAGGGCTGTGGGGCTTTGCCTCACAATAAATATTAAAAAATATATTATTTATTAGCCAGTGATGATGAGCACTGATTCTTTCTTGAGCGAAAACATTGGTGGCTACACAAAGTGTAGTTCCAGAAGTATGGAAATGCATTTCTATGATTTAAATTGCACACGAAGTTGGCCCCATCAGAAGATCGATGCTGCTGTGTTAACCCTTCCCCCTCGCATACACATGATTTTTTTTGAACATCAGTACAGACGCAAGCGCTCATACATATGCACATACACTCAACCCTATGAACGCACACACACCCTACCCCTATAAGCAGCGGCGGAGCTTGAGCATAATCCAAGAAGGAGCCATTACTTAAAGGGGAGCAAATTAATAGGGAAGGAGGGGCTAATCTCTAATTTAAACACTAATTAGGCCTGAATATATAGCATGTTTTTCGATGGATGCAAAAATTAGGGGGGGGGGGGGGGGTCATGGCCCCTGTTGGTCTACATGAAGCTTCGCCATTGCCTATGAGCACCTTCGAGAGACTGAGTCGGCATGTCATCTTGAAATTTACAAAGTCACAGTAGGCGCCTCGTTGTCGACGGGAACGTCTCCTCCCACTAAAACGCATCGCCGGAAATCCTGAAATAATTCTAGGAATAATGCGAGCACTAGGGCTTGAACCCTGATGGGCTGGGGATACCACTGTTCCTCTAACCATCTAACCACAGGTTGGTTCGCCTCGCATACACATGATGACTTGTACTGAAGAATATGAATTATGATGTCCTTTTGTGTTAAATAAAACAAATTAAGATGTCTTTTTTTCTTCTTCAGGTGAGCAACTTGGATTGTACCGTGTTTAAAAAAAGGTATGATTTTTTTTATAATAATACGTGTCTCATTAATAAAATAAAGGTTCAGTTACAAGCCGTGTAAACATCGACATTATAAGACTGAAAATATAGGATAATCCTATGCAAAAAACCAGCGCCTGTCCCTCTCCACTAAGGAAAAGGAGACATATCACCTCTTCACACAAGCTTGACACGGCTCCATCGCTGATCAGCAGCTTTATAGATCTCCAAAATAGATTGCTTGAAGCAAAACCATTCCCATTGAAAGAATCAGACCGGGGGAACATGTCCCCAGACAAGCCGTCGAACTCCAGAACCGACACCCCGCACGACTATGACGCTGGAGGAGGAAACCAGAACTGTTAGCTTTCAACCACAAACCCAGCACAAGATGCACCATCTTCCAGCTGTCACTTGCGTAGACAACTGTCTGCGCGTACTCCTGAACGACAAAACCTCCCTGCTCCACCATGACGTTGGAGATAACGCCGTAGCAACGGGGCCAGAGCAGAAGGAAAGACACACCTGATGGAGTCACCGGCGCCGCCTCACCGACACCATCCATGAACCCTAACGCCGCCGATCTGAAGGATCGTCAAACACACGATGCCATCAACTTCAAGACGCTGCCATGATGAGCACTGCCAGTGTGGGAGTGGAGTTGAGGCATATTTATTCGCCGGGCGCCGCTCCCACTACCCAACGACGCACCACGATCTACAAATCCAAACCCTAACTACAGAACAGAGAAACGCCCCCCTTCCTCCTGCTGCCGGAGCAACAGCCGAAGGGAGAGGGGGACAACGTCCTAGCCGGTGGAGATTGGTGGAAGAAGATCCGCCTCCCTAGTCGCCTGGTTGTGGCGGCGGCTAGGGCAGGGAAAAAACGCTTGTACCGCAAAAGTCTACTTATAAAAAGAAGATATGATCGGTAGTTGCATGTACTCCCTTTGTTCCTAAATATAAGTCTTTATAAATATTTCACTATAGATTATATACGAAGCAAAATAAGTGAATTCACAAATCTAAAATGCATTCACATACATCTGTATGTGGTTCATAGTAAAATCTTTACAAAGACCTGTATTTAGGAACGGAGCGAGTAGTACGCATTACTCAAATGAGTATGTACGTCCAATTATTGAGCAAGCAAGCATGCATGTACACCAAACCGAATCGATTTCGTTTCGTGTGTTTGCCAGTCAAAGCCAAACTCGCCTTTCAGTCCTTGTCTCTTCCTTCTCTACGTGCATGTGCTGGCCTGGTCCGATTCGGGCCCTCGATCGTGTCCGATCTGGTAGCTCATCCCGTTCTGCACACGAATTCGGCTTGATGATTACCATACATATTTCATGGGGACTGGTTTGCGGCCGGAGACTTGCAAGGATTCCTTGCTAGCTAGGAGTACGTACTAGTAGCTACTTATAGACAGTGCCTCTACCTCAAACGCGCACGAACCATGGCGCCAGGGAAACGCCGACGGAACAACGTATGTGTGCCGACGCAGGAGCCGGCGCCGGCGCCGGCGATTGCCTCGGCGTTCACGCTCCCAGCCGATCTCCTCCTCGAGATCGTGGCACGCACCGACGTTTTCACCATTGTCCGCTGCGCTGCCCTCTGCAAGTACCTCCGCCGTGACATCCTAAGCCCGTCCTTTATCCATCGTGTTGCCCTTCTGCCATGACCGCCTCTCACCCTTCATGTCACGTTGCACGGCCAGCCTCCTTGACAAATACCGTCCAGTTACTCTCCGTGGCGGCCTCATCGTCCTCTGCAACAAACATGTCAATAAGCGAGCCAAGTACAAGCACCGCTTGGACCTATGTGTGCACAACCCCTTGACAGGCCATACTTCCTTCCTCCCAAAATCGCCTTATGTCTCCATTAGCATTACCTCCGCCCATAAGTATGTCCTTCTCACAGCCGCGGATGGCATCGGCTGCTCCTTCATGTTGCTTTTCTTTGATCTCAACCTTTTAAGAAGCATCAGATTACACACCACCACATCTTCCTCTGGTACCTGGGGGACCCTCACTACTTACGACAGCCACCCTGACTCTCTATGGTGGTCAATTCGTGACTACAACCGCCCCGCAATCCTCCACGGTGGCCTTCTCCACTGGCTAGCAGACCACGGCAAACAAATCCTCTCCTACGACGTCAGGACGAGGATGTCGGGACTGGTGAAGCTCCCACCTACCAACTGCAACAAAAACCAACTCCACTTGGCGACGTCGTTACACGGGAACGTATTGAAACTGATCACTCTAGATGGGTTCAAGATATCCATGTGGCTACACCATCCCCCCGTCGTCCTAGCAGGTGGAGGTGGTGTTGGTGGTTGGGTGCTGGAAAGTGTGGCCTAATCGGCGCAGAGGAGAAGCTGCGGCCATTGTACCCAGACCTTCCTGTTGAAGGTGGGCCTGATGTACTTGTTGAGCTTAACGGAGCCGGAAAGAGGAACGGAGACGTGGTTGTATTGCGGGTACGCAATCGGGCGTGTGTAGTTCTTGATTTGGAGACAAAGGATATGCATAGGCAAAAGTGGGGCTCCTGCTCACCTGTTGGAGATTGACCTGCCATCTCACTTGCAAACCATGAAATTTTTCTCCTAGCTAGCAAGCTAGCCAAGTAAGTATGGCAGGCTACAACTGTATTTACCACCTAGATCGCGTTCGCGCTTGATTAGTCCATATCTGACTTTATTTTACATGGTTTATTTACAAATCACGGCCTGGGGAAGTGACTCGAGGGGGTCGGGCTTAGCGGTGTGATGGATGCAGTTGACAGGCTCAACTGGTCTGTCTAACAACTACCAGTGGATTTGAACACGAAATAGCAAAATCCGACGACTATCACGAGTGGTTTGAGTCGTCGGTCCTGACATTTCGAGGGCCCGGGGCGAAATAAAAACTGGGGGCCTTAACATAAGCATCGAAAATAGTGGGCTATGGAGAAAGTAGACAACGATGTGTGTTGCAATGTCTTGTTCAATGTCATGCTTGAATTACAACCACCGCAGGAGTATATTATTGTACGAAAAATCTTAAAACAATTTGCATCCAAAATGCATAGTTGGGTTCACAGTTTGACTTCTTAAAATGACTATATGGTAAGACTATTACTACAAATAGGAGTATCTGAGAAATTCGATAGATGAGGAAACTTCATACGATTGATGTAGAAAATGGCGAAGTATCCAATGAAAATGGCTTTTCAGTGAAAATCTGAAAATTTCTATGTGAGCCATCAGATCTATAATGGACGCCATAGATTAAAGGTGGGATTCTGAAGCGTCCACTTAAATGCAATTAGCAGATAACCCCTTAACTTATCCATCATCAAGCAGTAAAAATTCTTTGTTCCAATCTAATACGTCACAATGGAGAATCGTGTTCCGGCGGCCATTAGTCCTTGCCCTCCGCCGGCAGCAACAGGCCCTCCGTCGGCATCTCGTCCGGTGGCGACTCGAGCCATGTCATTCCCTCCGCCGGCAACAACGGGCCCGTCCTCGGTGGCGACTCGAGCCATGCCCTTCTCTTCATCGGCCGTGACTGGCCTCTGTCGTCTGCTGCTCACCCTCGTCCAGTTACGTCTCAACCTTCAGATTATTCAACGTCAGCGCTCATTCTCGTCCGTGCGAACCTTATGTCCCCGGGCGAATAGCTCCTATGCGACATCGTTGGTGTGTATTGTCTCTCATGCGACGTTGTTGGTTGTAATAGCTCTCATGCGACATCTGCGTTGAAAAAAATAGCTCCCATGCGACACTGCTGCCTAATCCAAAGACACATGTTTAAAACTCGAATCAGGTGAGCGGGACCCACAGCGCGGGACCCACAGCGTGGGACCCACTAACTTATCCAACTCAGCATTGGTCAGGTGAGCGGGACCCACTGCGTGGGACCCACTAACTTATCCAGGTCAGCATTGGTACAAGAGGACACCGAGCCGTGGCCCGAGCCGTGCAGCACCCGAGCCCATCCTCGCCCCCCACCCCCCTCCCCGACCGTTGTTGTTCTTCTTCTCCGGCGACGACGCGCAGCAACGCCGTTCCGGGCCGCGACCTAGCAATGTCGAGCTCCGCTTCAGCCTCCCGCCGCTCATGGCCGCGCTATGGCGCAGTGCCCATGACAAGGTGCCCTGCATGCCCACGTATCGCACCCCTGAAGCGGCTAGTCACAACGACCGACAAGAATGGCAACCTTGGGCGGGAATTCGTGAAATACGAGAGCAAACCAGAGTAGGGAAAGGTGAGATTTTACTTCTCAATATGCCAATTTTGGTTTTTGTATCCCAATTTCATATCACAATTTTCCCCATTTTTCATCGGATTTGGGATTTAGGGTTCATCTTTCCAATTTCAGAAATTGAAGCAATGCATCCATTTTGAGTGGCTAGATGAGTACATAGAGCGGATTCAACTGGAGGGTGCATCAGGGGAGCTCGATTTACCGTTGGAGGCGGAAAAGTTGGGCAAGTTTGGATCGGGCGCTTCTGGATCTGGGGCCCCTGAATCTGCCCATTCCATTGGGGCTACTGTGGGGGATGCAGTAGTGATGGCAGAGCTGAAGAAGCTAAACAAGCAGATGAAGAAACTCATCGAATTGCAGAAGCAGGGCAATTTGATGGGGCTGATGGCCGGACTTTTTTATGTTTGTGTAATTGCTCTCGCATTTGTTTATGTGATGATAATTAGTCGTAAGTGAATAGATTGGGCATCATTTGTAATCCTAATGATATGTATATTTGAATAAAAGTGTTGCGTTGTACGAATTCAGTATGTCCTCTCCACTCTGTTTCGGCCCCGTTTTTTAGTTCTTCAGTTCGTCATCAGTTTCAGTGGTAGAGGGAGAAAAGGAAAAAAAAGGTTCGTCCACAGTTGCCCGAAAAGGCCAGGCCCATATAGAAGTTAGGCAGGGCCGAATAGAACATATCCAGGCCCATTGATAAAAGGAGTGCAAAAAAGTGCACACGGTCATTGACATCGATATATCTTTTTGGCTTTAGATCATTTCACAAATTTTAAGTTTCCTGCAGTCACCTTTTTTGAGATAACTCATCTGATAATTATTTGAGATATTTTTATGCATAAGCTATTTGAGATAATTATTTGAGCAGTCTTTGTGAACCAAAAAAGTTGCAATTGTTTGGTTCTAGTTTATTTCAACCAAGCACCATTTCTTAATATATTTTTTTACTTGTGCTATGGTGTTTTCAAAATTTTTACTCGTGTGTTTCAACCGAAAAAGGTTGTGCCCCTCTCAAAAAAAGAAGACATCTAGTGTGCCCGGGCGCCCAGTGTGCCCCTAGTAGCATCTCCTTACAACATAGAGGGGCATCCCCTTACAACCAGGGGCGGATCCATACTTGGTCATGGGTGTACAGTTGTACACCCAAATCTTTTGGCTAGACATTTTTATATATGGTGTATACTTTAATACATTCAGTGCCCAAATAACCTTTCTCGCTAATGCCATGTTTGGCAGTAAAAAATGACATAGCAAGCATGATTTAAACATCAGACAACACTTACGCATGTCATCAGCACCAGATAATTAGCATTTTTCTTGCCCATTGTCTTCAAATGCATTGTATACCAACTGTATGATTATGTAGTACAGTACATAATCTTTATTGTCAATTTCTTGGTAACGTACATTTTAGATACCAGATTAATTGTTTTTTAGTACACATGGCCACATAAATAAAATGCAATGGAGAAACTTTAGGACCGAAAAAACATATAGATAGATAGAGGGGCATCGGGTACCCTAGTAGCATAGATAGATAAAACATATAGAGCGGCATCCCCCCACTACATATAGTTCATAAAACATGAAAGTAAAATAATTAAAACTAGATATATAAAAGACACGGGCACACACGCCCGAACCAACACAAACACAAACTAGAGCCCCAAACTAGATAGATAGAAGACTCGCCCCTTGAACAACTCCTTGGCCCCTCCTCCTTGCCACTCCTTGGCCCCTCCTCCTTGGGCCCCTCACTCGTCGTCCTCCGGCATCTGGTAGGGGAGGGTGTGCATGCCGTTGGGGTGAGGGAAGATGTGGTGGAAGTTGGTGAAGATGTTGTAGGTCGTGAACGCGATAAACTCGCATCCACACCAGAACACCTCCCCGAGGAGGTGGTGAGCGTCGTAGGGGTTGGTGAAGGTGACGTAGAGGCCGATGACGAAGCCGTTGGGGCCGGCGTTGCCATCGTACTGCTCGTGGAGGTGGAACATGGGCGGAGTGCCCAGAGGGAGGTGGCGGTAGCCGGCTTGGAGGAAGAAGCGAGCCAACTCTCTAGGGCCCCTCCACCTAGAGATGGCCCACACCCTCAGGCTGTTCTCGACGACGACTCCGGCCGGGTACTGCCTCTCCGGCACGGTGCGAGGGCGACGGTAGGTAGGGCCGTTGAACTGCATGGTGGCTCGAGTGGTGGATTTGGCTCGAAAAGAAGAAGGGGAGGAGGCTTGAGAGATGAGTGTGGGAGAATGAGGAAATGGTGCCCTTTTATAGCCGCATTGCAACCGTGGTCAATGTGTACACGGTGCCCCTTCTCGATCTTTTTCTCTTCTCCGTTCGCATGGCATAAGTAATTGCGGGCATTAATTCAAAAAACGGCGGCCAAAGCATCCAAAGAGGCACGGGCACTTGCATCGGCGGTGACGCCGCGTGGGAAACAGGCCCGTTCATCCGCGCGTGACACTGAAAAAGGAGCTGCACCACCGACGCGTCCGTCTCGTTCAAACATGCATTTGTTAAAATAGCTTAGATGCGACGTACCTATACGCTGCGCCCTTGCCGTACTCTGCGTCGATGCGTGCATGCAAGCCCGCATGCAAATGGCTAGGCGTTCACGAGCAAAGAATAGCTAGGCTGCGACGTTGCATGGCATGCATGGGACAAGGATGGCCCACATGTCATTGACCCTCTCGCATGCAGCCCATCCCCCCTCTCGACAGCCGTGTGCACGCACGCCAGGCTTTGCCAGGCCCGATCCGCTCGGCCCAACGGTCACTTAGATGCTCCCCCGCTCAACGTTATCTATTCGTCAGAGAGAAAAAACGATGGCCAATCAGATTGGAGCCCACGGATCGCCCCCGCGGAATCCTTCTAGAAGTCCTATCCGACGGCCGCAGTTTGGCGTTAGGGTTAGATCGACGGTGGATGTTTGGCGCTAGGGTTACATGGGGTTTTGAGGTAGTCAACGGGGTTTTGAAAGGTTTGACCGAACATTCAAATGTGTATAACTAATTCAAAAAATCTAAAAAATGAAAAACCTGCGCATATAGCCTTTTTATGTTACATAGTTATGATATAAAATGATAAACTTGATCTAATGATCTTTGCATGAAAAAACCTTCACAAATTGGACTATCTCGACTGAGGTTGCATAGAGTTCAAAGGAGTGAGAAGAGGGTTTGAGGTTTTGAAAATGCAAAAAAATCAAAAAACATCACCTTAGCTTCATTTTAGAGTGACTAAGGAGGATCTGAAGTTATTTTTGCATTTAAATTTTTTAAATTTGTTTTATTGCTGACTTTGTATTAAAGGGTGTTTTTTCAAAAATAAATTAAATAATATGAATACTTATTCAAAAAAATGTGAGACTTCGTATTGATCCTATATAGGTATAATATAAGCTAAGAAAATCTTTTTTGGGTGATTTTGAGAAGATCGAAAAAAACTTGCTTAGAAACGGGGTCGTTTTCCCTTACTTTGGAGCCTATTTATACAACATTTTCAGTGACTATGAGTTGGACTTCACAAAAAGGGTTGGATTTATGAACTAAAGTGCATAGTAGTACATAAAACGATGCAACATCACAGAACAAACAAATGAACTCAAAAAATATTGGAGATAGGTTCAAATTTGAATGTCGGTTCAAATTTGAATTTTATTTCAAGTCAAATCAACATCATAGCACATAAGTTTTCACATGAAAGAACATAAGTTTTCACATCAAATGACAACAAACTTAAGTTTTCACATCAAATTTGAATGATTTCGACTCTATTTCTTTTGCTTCTTTCTACCACTCGATTTCTTCTGCTTTTTTCCACCGTTTGGTTCCATGGCGCATAGTTTGTTGATGCTGATGCTCTTGCTTTTTGGCCCCTTGCAAACTCCACTAGGCCCCCTCAACCTTTTCACCCGACCATGTCCCACTTCTTCAGTTTGCACTTCTTCAGTTTGCACTTTTGCAGATTGAGTAGATGGCACAAATTGTTCAACTACTTCAGTTTGCAACTCAACACTTGGCAGCACAACCTCCAAACATGGCAACACAGTTGTCAAAGCAGATTCGCATGGCAGCACAACAGTTGCTTCATCTGCAACAGTTTCAGATTGCCCTAGCGTCTGCAAAACAGATTCAGTATGCATCACATCGTCCAAAACAGAAACACTTAGCTCATGTTCAGCAGTAACAGTTTCAGTTAGCTCCATATCTTTGTCACCAAACATTATCTGCTTAGTGCTCTTCCTTCTATAGCCATTGAGTCTTGCTTTTTTCACTGGCCAGCATTGTTCAACAACAAGAGGTAGGGCTTTTTCTGCACGCTTCCTCCTAAAAAATAAAGCATTTGACTTGGTTAGATACTAGAACAAGTAGCAAAATCAAAAAACTTGTAAAAACAGTAACATGAACATACTTTGGCCTCTGAGGAGTGTAGATGCACTTGGATGAACCAATTCTGTGCCCAAGTACCTCACACAACTTGCACCTATTTTTGTTACCTTTTTGAGCCCTTTTGGGCTTATCATTCTTTTCCTTTTCTTTTTCCCCTTCTTACTACAACCACCTTTCTCAAACCAAGCTTTGAATATGCTCTGTTTAGGCCTCCCAGCCTTTCTTTAGTGACAGGGGGACACAAGGTAAATTCTATTTCCACCTCAGGCCACTGAGATTGGTCAGTCAGTGCAGGAATTGGACTTGCATATGCAGCTTTGAATTTTTATACTGAATAATACTCATGCATATATGGGTGCATATTTAACCTGGGTTTAGATGCCAAAAAAAGTATGGCATGCTCACATGGTTTTCCAGTGTGTTGCCACTCTTGGCAAGTGCACTCATGCAACTCAGTATTTACCACATGCCTCTTGCCACTCTTTGTATCTCTAACTTCAGCACCCCACAAGAAAGATTTCTCAACAGATAGATGTGAAAGATTTCTACTCCTGTTGACCACCTGTTGTACCACTGCTGGAAGCTTGTCCCCTTCCAAAATATTAGCAATTTTTCCTCTCAACTCCCACAAATGCATGATCATGATCCTTATTTGGTCCACCATGTCATGCACAGGAAAGTCTTTCAAATCCTTCACTTTGTTGTTAAAACTTTCTGCCAAGTTGTTATTGATATGATCACATTTTATGGCAGTATTAAAACCTGATCTATACCACAACAGAGAATGGTGGGTGTTCAACCATGAAGCAAATTCATTATCACTACATGATGCCAATATCTTACCAAGGTGATAGGAATGTGTCTGTCTGGTGTAGGATCATGCTGCTGGCCACATGCGCCCAAATTCATCTCCTTTAAATTTTTTTATCAGATTCATCCACATATGTCCAAAGCACTCCCTCTGCTCAGCATGCGGGAAAACATTTTTTACTGCATTTTCCAACCCTTTACATGCATCTGTGTGGATGGCCAAAGGAGAAACTGGCCCTATGCATCTTTTCAGTTGCATCATGAACCATATCCATGATGCCTCTGTCTCTGATTGAAACATTCCTATTGCAATTGGGAACATCCAGTTGTGTCCATCTAGAGCATTGCATGCAGCCAACTGACCATTCCACTTTCCAGTCAAAAAAGATGAGTCTATGCTCAAATATGGACGACAACCTGCTTTGAATCCATCTATGCAAGGCTTCAAACACATAAAAAACTTGCTGAATAAAACCTTGCCATCCTCTGTTACCTCTGTATCTATCTCCACCACACTCCCAGGTGACCTCTTCTCCACCTCTTCTTTAAAACTATACAACATCCTAAATGTATTTGCCCAGTCACCATACAATGATTTCATGGCCCTTTGTTTTGCTTTCCACACTGTGGTATATTGCAGCTGGATGGGGTACAGCTTCTCCAAGTCAACTTTAAGCCTCTTTGCAGTAGTGTTTGGAGTCTTGGCTAAAATAGGAGTAATCTTCTCTGTAACCCAAAGCTGTGATGTCATCTTTGAAACTCTCTGTGAAGTGGTCATACATGTATGGTGGTGTGGTATTTGATTTACCCTTACTGTACTTCCATCAGGTTGTAGTCTGGCAGACAAGTACCATTTGCAAGGATTGCCACCACCATCATAACCTTTGCACCGAGCATAAAATTTCTTTCGATCAGTCCACATAGTCTTGGCATCAAACTCTTTTTTCACTGCATAGGTCCTGAAAGACATCCTAAACTCCTTCATGCTTGGCCACAACTTTCCCACCTCAATAACTGGGTTCTCTTTGTCATACAAACAAACCAGCTCATTATCATCTGCATTATCCACATCATCTGCAGCCTCTCTCATCAGTTGTTCTTCATCCTCATTTGCATTTCTAGGGCCTGTGTTACCTTCAGCAGGCAAAGAACTGTCATCCTTCTCCTTATCTTTGTCATCAACTTGAATGCCAAACATTTCGGCCATATCAATGTCAGATATTGGTGTAATGACCAAATCTGTTTTTTCATTCAACTCTACTACATTCCAGTCAACAACAATCTTCCTAGCACCATGGGTTCCCTCCTCTCCATCTGCATCAATCCCTGTATCTTCAGCTACTACAGTCGGTTCAGTCAACAATGCCAACATCTTCTTTTGTGAAACCCACTCATCATCTTCCATCTGTGCAGCCCTCTTTGATTGCACATAACCAACTCTGGAATGAGTTTGCAGATCAATTAGCTCTGCATAAAATGTTACTTGTTTGCTTGCCCACCCTTCTTGCTGATCAATTTCAGCAATCATGGATTCTCCATCTTCAATTCTCACATATTCACCATTATAGTTATCGAAACGTTGCAGACATACCTCTTGTTCTGGACCCCAAACAATACTCTCCCCAATTCTCTCCACCAAATTGCCCACGGCCTTCTCCTTCATACTCTCCAATTCCTGGGGATCAACATCTGCAAATTCGACATCCAACCTCACGGTGGTATCTCTATCAATGTCTTGGACACTGCCATCACTAAGCTTGGCTTTACAGGAAAAAAATTCCACTATAATTGCGAATGTGGTGGCAGAACTTGAACCTCCCCTGTTTTGTCAATGGCAGGCAATGGCGGCAGTCACTACCAAATCGAGTTCGATTCTAAATCGCCAAGAAAAGAGGGTGGCATTACCGATTTGAAGCACTGTCTCCTCGCTCCATCTCATCCAGCCCTCGCTCCATCTCCTATCCAATCGAGATTCTAAAACGCCAAGAAACAGGGGCAGCATGAGGCCACAGATTTATCCAAAATTCAGTGGAATGGGAGTAGTGTTTGGAAAATACTCACTCGCAATAGCCGCTGCAGAGATAGGCGCTCCACCACCGGGCCGCGGAGAAGAAACAACCCCCGGATCCAATGGAGCCCGATTCTAAATCGCCAAGAAACAGAGGGCAGCATGAGGCCACAGATCCTCCAAAATTCTGGGGAGTGGGACTAGGGTTTCGGGCTCACCTCGCAATAGCTCTGCCGCTGCCGAGAAATGCGCTCCACCACCGCGGAGAAGAAACCGCTGCCGGAGAAGATGCTTACGGCGGCGCCGCTCGCTCAGTCCAGCACGGGCGAGTCGAGCACGGTCACACAGTCCCAGGTCGAGTCATGGACGGTTGACTCTTGTCTACGTGGCCATAGGTGGACCCCACCAGTCAGAGCACATAACCCCCAGTGTCCTAACCAAACCTCAGCCTAACTAACAGCCAACTAGCCGCGTAAATGGTGTGTCGCATGGGAGCTATTTTTTCCAACGCAGATGTCACATGAGAGCTATTACAGCCAACAACGTCGCATGAGAGACAGTTCACATGAACGACGTCGCATGGAAGCTATTCGCCCTATGTCCCCTGGCCATGTAGTGTAGAGGTTAACCTAACACTAGCTCCAGAGTTTACGACCACCACATTAATCAATTGACATGGCTTGTTGCTTATTTGGAACTACAAGTTCGTGTGTTACATGATTTGTGAATGGGCATTGTGCCAATATTTTATTAAGCTGAAGCTCTGCAAAACTTTACAAAAATGTTAATTTATGGGTTTTGTGCCAACATTTTATGAAGCTGAAACTGTGCATGGAATTCGAAGTTGTGTATTCAGATTTTTCAATTTTTTCATCACCACCGAACAGTAATCCTCAAAAACTACAGGGGAGTTGCACAGCACTAACAGATTAGCAAATATCAGTGCACAAGCTTCAGCATTTGCATGTACAATTCTTCAGAGAACAGAGGCTGCGCTGAACATTTCGTGAGAGAAATTGGATCAGTGAGGTACAATTCTTCAGAGAACAGAGGCTGCACTAATATTTCGTCAGAGAAATTGGATCACTGAGGTATAATTCTTCAGAGAACTAAATAGCATGGGGGCAGCCCGCGTCCGCCGTGTTGCCGCTCGAGGTCGACGCATGCGGATGGCACTGTGATGGACGCGGCTACCTGCAGGGTCACACCCACCGTCACCCGGCGCATCAGCTTGGTGGCCCTGGTAGCACGGCGCTGCTCTACTTCATCCCCATGGCCGGTGCGGCCGGCATACGCGTCACCTACGCAGTTCCCCTCCCTTGTCACACGGTCTGCGTCATCGGTGAAGCTGCCTGTTCGGACGCCGCGGATATCCTCGTCTTCCCTGCGGCGGCGTTCTCGCCTCGGCTCCTCGGGAGTCCTACCGACGATGAGACGGAGCTCTGACGTTGTGCGTCCCCGCGTCTCCGTCAGTTATGGTCGCCGTGCCTTGGGTCTCGCCATTGCGAGAAGTCTCGGAGCCGCCGTGGCGTTCCCGGCGGCAGCATCCCGTGGACGTGGGAGAGTTAGGTCGGAGTTGGGTAAGGCAATCCTCAACGATTTTGGCTAATCATTACGAGAACAGGGGGTTAGTTGTTAATCGCGTTTAAGTGGATGCTCAGGGATCCCACCTTTGATCCATGACGTCCATTATAGATCTGATGGCCCACGTACGAATTTTCAGATTTTCATTGAAAAGATATTTTCACTGGATACTTCGCCGTAGAAAATATTCCTTCGTATCTTCAGAAATTAAATACCTTCATATCTTTAAAAATTAAATCTATAGTGTTGCGAGATAGTGCAAATTAAGTTACTCCCACCTAGTGGGTGACTAAATTAAGAGTTAATTACCCAATTGTGCCGTCATTGCTCAGTTCATATATAAATCAACCGCCAGCATCCAGAACCTTGTTCTTCGCTTGATCCTTTGAGATCTATACCACCACATGAATATCTCTACTATTAAAGGGGATCGGACGTCGTGATGGTTCGACCATATTCGATCCCCACCTCCCTTACTACGAGCACCTCTTCCTATCGATCGCCCCACGGCACCGATTTTCTTTCACGGTGCGTCCCACTTCCATCTCCGGTTTATAGGAAAAAACCACAAAACTAAACAGCCCTACCCCACACACACCTCACGAAGTCACGATCCCCAATTGTCGCTAGACCAAGCCAACATGCACCAGGTCAAGGCGTTACATGTGTGATCGGGAGGCGATCACGGCTGCTAGGGTTTCGCTCACGGGGATGGTTTCTTGCTGGCGGCCGTAAGGATTACGACGGCGTGATCCATTGGCTGGCCAGATCATGTGTTGGTCGTCTCGCTCTTGCTTGGCTATCGCACGGGGGCGTGATCACGGCCGCTAGGGTTTCGCTCACGGGGATGGTTTCTTGCTGGCGGCCGTAAGGATTACGACGGCGTGATCCATTGGCTGGCCAGATCGTGTGTTGGTCGTCTCGCTCTTGCTTGGCTATCGCACGGGGGCGATGGCGATGCACAAGATAATGCATCCCCTATGGAGGGTGTCCTGATCCTCATGAGATATGACGCGGAGGAGGAGGATGCAGACCACTCGGAAAGGCTCGGAGGAGGAGGATGCAGGCCACGCAGCAAGGCTGGGACTGGGAGGGCTCATCTTGACGGAGAAGGAAGACCAAGGGATGCTCTTTGAGGACGAGCCGGGTGATCAATTCCAAAACCTTAGATGGGTTGTTGCGGGCAAAGGTATGTTCGTCGAGAAAACTCAACATCAGGGTGCTGGAAAAAACCATGAAGAGTAGGATGGGTTTGGCCAAGAGAAGCGGCGGTTTGTCGCTATTTGTACTTTTGTACAACTCATGATTCTTGAGTAAGGACTTTCAGCATGCTCGCAGCGCTGCTGCTCTGCCTGAACATGACCTGGAGTGCCGGCCTAGCGCTTATCGTGCTCAACTTCATGGACGCCGCTCTAGCAACTCACAATTGTCCTTATTTGTTTTGTGCTGCACTTCTGCCTCTGGTTGTCTCACGTACAGGTTGCGGGCTGCGTGGAGGTGTGGCGGCAGCGATGACGAGGACTGCATAATTAACCATCCACGACCAGCACCGCTGCAGCTATTCCTGCTGTGCTCACAACCTCAGACGCCGTGGAGCCGGCCTGCCCTAGCCTTTCCGATCAGCATCCCCGTGCACCTCCGCTTGGCTGATCCAACACGGGCGACTGCCTGCCAATCCCGGTAGAGCTTCTCTCTACCCACCATGGCCAAGAGGTGAGCAAAATCCAATGACCGGGCCGGTAGGATGCATCCGTAAAGAACCTCCCAATCTGGGGAACTCACGAACACAATTTCCCATCCTCTCATGAATACCAGATTTCCAAATTCTCCTGGGTAGTTCAGGCAAAAATTCTGAAATACTACTTCCAAATCGTCAAATGTTTCCATGATATGCTGAGTTAATTGTTGAATTTCCATGGGATTAGTATGACAAGTTTACAACGATTGGTATGTCCCTGTTTGAGGCATGGTTTGAGGTAGTGAGTTCGTGTTCTGCTTAGTAAACAACCACTATACTTGAGTATGTTCTATTCTGAACTTGTCGAGGAGGAGATATAATTTTATAAAGCTATGAGTAGGAAACTTTCTGATTGTTTCAGACCATGGTTTTGGTTTTTGAGAAGTACTCTTTAAGTTTTGTTGGTAAGTAATATTTCTGTATTAATTTCGTGATAACTAATCGGTTTGTATGATATCAGGCCCATTGTTCAAATGAAAGTTGAAATGAATTGGAGGAATTTTACTTGGGCATTACGCTCATCTTTTTATTAGGTGAGGTTATTAATACCCTGACCCCTGAACTGAGATGCAGACGGTTCTTGGTTTCGCTGGATCTGATTAGATCTTGGGAGCATTTTTCTTTTGACGCCTCAATTGTAGAGGAGTTTACATCGTACGTTGTAGTAAACTTACTAGAGACAACCAGTTTTATTTGAGCTTTGGTCATGTTATTTCATGTCCCAATTTTGATGCAAGTGGGCCGATTCTTTCAGTCTGTGTGTAGCATGTTATGTTTCAGTTCAAGCTTGCAGAGTACAGAGCGATGTGATGGTCCAAATTCTCACGACATATCATGGTTAGTCATTCAAAATTTAGCATCTCATAATGTGATTCCCAATTACTTCCACTAAACATTTTTCATATACGATGATTTATTATAATGTACAGAACATTTTTCATGTATAATGACCTCTTTGTAACGTTTGTTTACTATTTTTGCAAGAAGACAGATTTTAGTACCACCTATAATCATATCTTAGGTGACTGCCTGTACAAGTATGTGTCCCTTTTTTTTGGATTAAGAACACCAATGCGTTAATATGGTACTGACATTTTTGGCACTTTCTGGACGCGGAATTTTGGCTACGGGGAGCATATGGTCCCTAATAAACAGTAAAATCAAAATAAATAGTAAAAAAATTCAAAATTCTGATATTCTTTTCTAAATGTTCACGTTAGTGTAGCAAGTGTGATTGACAATTTTCATGCAATACGGGATAGCAATGCTTTGTTGGTGAAAAAAAATAAAATTAAGTGTAGCATTTGGCGTTCAACTTATTTTTTTTGCACAAGTCAAAATGCTTAAGTTTTTTCCTTGAAAAGTTGACAACAAAAAATGTATCCTTACCAATCATGCAGTGTGGGTGCTCACCGGTACCGTAGAAGGGGGGTAGATGTATGGTCGGGGGCAACGATGGACCATCAGAGAAGGCGGCTCGGGCAGGGCAGCACCCGACATTGGCACCAGTTGCAACCACGATCAAAAGGTGGGTCATGGGGACGGAAGCAAGAAATTGACAATGACCATGGAATTTTAGAAGAAGGGGTGGGGATAGAGGGGTGGTCAAGGGCAACAGTGGACCTACGGAGAAGACGGCTCGGGCAGGGAAGCACGCGACATCGACATCGATCATGACCAGTGTTGGAGGGTGGACCAGGGGCAACAGTGAACCAACTAAGAAGGTAGCTCGGGCAGGGTGGCATCCACACCGGTCGTGACCAGTGTCAGGCAACGTGAACCAATGGAGAAGGCAGCTCGGGTAGGGTGGTGCACGACATCGACACTGGCCGCGACCAATGTCAGAGGATGGGCTGTGGGGTCGGAAGGAGGAAGGTGAAGAGGAGGAAGAAGAAACTGTTCAAAGAATTTTACAACCGACAAAAATAGACGACTGATGCATAGTTGCTCTTATAGTTTCCACTAAAAATGATAGAAGGCGAAGGACTTCACTCATGTTCCTACATTTCGCCCATAGCTCGCCCGTAGCAACGCATGAGCATTCTACTAGTCAATATTAAACTGCAGAACCAGAAAGATTAGTTATACCAACAATGGAAGATGTAGACCGGCCGACAATACTCACCTCTACAAACAACAGCACCGGTCCGCCGCTGATCTCCGATCCGGCGCGCACCGCGATCGTTAGATCCGAGCCTCATCCTTGAGCTGTTGAGCGAGCTCTCCTGGATCATCTGCCATGATGATCTGGGCGTGAGGGAGGCAATGGCTGCTGCGTGCGTAGGTTCCTGGATCCCCGCAGTCGATGCGTGAGTTATGGCGATCGTATCTGGCGCTCCATCGATAGCCGCAACTACTTGGTGATGGGCCATAAAAAAATAGGCCTAATGCAAGAAAATACATACTTCAGCAGAGTTCGTTGTGGGAACTTAAACAGGGCAGGTGAATCTAGTGGAGCCGTCCGATGTACGATGAAGGGCTAAGGAGCGCCGTAACTCCTCGACGAACCAATAAGCAGCCATTGGATGGGAATCAGATGGCTGGGGTGAGTCGGAGATGGCGCGCTCGATGGAGGTGTCAAAATCTTCTCAGACTAAATAGAGGAAGTGTTGATTTCGTCAGATATGCTTCAAGGTCTAACAGTAGTGAAAGCTTCCATCGACAAAGGATTCAAATCGGCGTTGGTTGAATACAATACATAACTGGTCATTCGTTTCTCTCTGGTGTTGGCCGGGAGCCTGGGAGGGTGTGGCACGGCACGAGACACGAGGAGGTCCGGCTTCGCGTCTCCGTTCAAAAGATGATGACTCTTCGAATACACACAGTGAAATGTATTGAATGCTCAAAATGGTTATGATAATCTAAAATACATTCAACTGGCAGTGCATTTGGGAGTGCACTTGACATGGTCTATTTTTCATCATTGGGATTGGCTAGGCATCAGGTGACTGAAATCCAATTTCAGCCGATTCGTTATGAGCCATCAGATGCAACATCAGCATCTTGAACCTCCAGACCAACCTCTTGTTCATCTTCTTTCCCGAAAACCGGCCCACGTACCACTAGCCTAACCGGTAACCACCAGTCTCCAGCGCTCCCGCGCCAGCCTCACCGTCCTCCCCTCCCCTCAATCGCCTCCTATTACCATGTTGCTGCTGACCCCGACCATCCCTCTAACCCCGGTGATGAGCAGTTTTTTTCCTGGCGAACCCGCACCACCCTCCACACCCCTAAGATAGATCACCGGCGAGCCTGCCACCATAACATAGATCGTCGGCGCCTGCCACCCTAAGATAGATTGTCGGAGGGCCTGCCATCCTAATATAGATCGCCGGCGAGCTTGCATTCCCCCCCACCTCACCCCTAAGATAGAACGCCGACAAGCCTGCCTAAGATCGGCTGACCAAAATTCTAAATTCAGGTGACTTACAAACAGCTAAACTGCTATTCATCACTATTTGTGATTTTTTTTTGGAACTTCGAAACCTAGTTTTCATGTGGTTTTCATCGGGTTTAACCGTGACTTGGTTTTGGCCGAAAATTCTCTCGGCTGCCACCGGGGTCTGCATCGCTTAAGCACGATGGTCCTGATTATACAGATCGTATACCACACCACATTTCACGAAATACACTAGGTTGGTTGGTGCATTCACCGGAATTGTTTATACTACACACTCTCCCAGATCTAGTCAGCTACTCGTACTCATTAATTTAACCAGCGAGAGGATTGAGCACATGGCCAAGGAACAGCACCGCGCCGGTTTTCTCCTCGGCAATGGCGAATAGAAACGGCCGATCCGCCACGAAGTCCACCGGCGAGGCTGCCGTCGTCTGGGAGAAGGAGAAGCATGTAGAATGCGGCGGCGGCGTGGTCGGCCTCGTTGTGGTAGGGCAGCTTGAGGGCCCTGAAGCCCGGGTAGACGGCGATCTGCTGCTTGAACTCGAACCGACCCGTCGTCATGAACGGCACGCGCACGGTGGTGCCGTCGGGGACATGGAACGGCCCGGTGAAGGTCGCCGACTTGTCGAATGGCTGGAACCACGCCCCCTTGAAGTAGAGCGCGTTGGCGAGGACGACGACCGTGGACGAGCTGACCGATCCCGGAGGGAGCACGTCACGGATGCGCTTGTTGGTCGCGCCCTCGACGAAGGCGTTCACTCGCCGCCTCGCCTGCTCGGCGCCCTGGGCGAAATCCACGGCTTCCGCGGTGGCGGCGTAGCCTGACGCGGCAGTGGCCACGAACTCCGGCTCCAGCGCCTGCCTCCGGTCGACCCACACGCCGCAGGCGAAGGACGTCTGCGCCCCTGTTGGCCGGAATAAGCCACGGCTCCAGTGTCGGACGCGCTGGGCGTGTTAGGCGCGGCGGGACCGCGGTGTAGGCGTGTGTGGTTGGACTCGTCGGGCGCGATGGATTCACACGGGACGTGCGGGACGTACTGGTACAGTCGGACTCATCGGACGCGATGGATTTGCGCGGCACGTGCGGGACGCAGTAACGTGGCGTGTGTGCATTTGTGTGTAGTGTGTCTGCTCGTGGCTTGTAGTCGGATGACAATGGAGTAGTATGCAGCAGGCGCAGCGAAGCAACCTGACGTCGAGGTCGTGCGGACGAGAACTCCAAGCTCACGATTGGATGACCGGATCACCAGGGAAAGTCCACGGGTGCTACGTCTTGGCTAGCTACAAAGCCGGCTGTACATTAAGGTTGTTAGTGCATGTAGGTGAGCTGCGTACGTGCGTATAGGGAGACTGAGTCGGAATTAGTTGGCATGGTGGCGTAGGTAGCGCAAGGATGGAGTACGTGCTAGGTGTGTGTTCCCTGGCGCTCCAGTAGGTGTGTGTTCCCTGGCCTATAAAAGCCATTGTACTCCTCAGTTGTAAATCGGAGTCGTGTGTAGCCATGTAGCCACTGTAAGAAAGAAAAGAATTGGGGCGTTCGTGCGTCTGTAGTGGCGTTCGTCCGCCGGCCGGAAAATCTTATGTCCACTGTTCTTCTTTTTTCACCTCCGTTTAAGTGAGAGGAGAGATAGCTAGAGAGCTTCGGTTCCAACAGCGCCAGCTCCGTGGCCGGCGCACCGCGTAGCTCGTCGAGCGACGCCGACCCGAGGAACCCCAGGAGCAGTGGCGGAGCTAAATATAGATTATGCCTGGGGCTGTGCCATGTTAAGTGATAAACTTTCATGATTTTCTATGCTTTGCATGAAGAAATTACAAAATAAATTGTTTCTAGACCTAGGACTGTAGCCCTAGCTGCCCCAGGCCCTGTCTCCGCCGGCCAGGAGCTCGCCACGCCGCCGTAAAAAAAGGAAGTGGATGGACAGCTGCGAGACGATGAAGTTGGCTGACCTGCCGGCCGCCGCTACGCCAACCTCCCTGGCGAGAGGCAGGCACGACGCCTTCCCGCCCGCGTCCACGCTGCCTGGCGCTGCGCCCACACGCACATAGCCATAGTCACCACCTGGAGCGAAGGGCCTCTCCGTGCCAAGCATGGGGTCGCGTGGTTGCGTCTCGACATGGTGGTAAGGGCCGTGGACGTAGCTCTGGCCGCTGCAAGGGCAGCGCTGGTTGCAGTCAAGCGGCCGCCGCGACGGCGAAGTCATTGCCCTGAATTGGAGGTGCGCCCGCCATGCGGCGAACAATGTCAAGCAGAGGACGGCCTTCCACAAGGGCGGCATCCCATCCATGTCGCTGCTGCACCTGCACCTCGCCGATCTATCAAGCTGTCTGCTAGCTAGAAGAAGCACTTGCACCTTGCTTGATAGTAGCATATATATACAGAATCACATGGCAAAAGAACAGATCATTTCTTAGTAGGGGTGGAAACAGATCGGATGCGGATCGGATAGTGCTCTTACCACTTCCATTTTCATATTTTCAAAATGAATACGAATCCGAATACGGATGTTCTCGGATACGGATGCGGCTCGGATATTATTCGAATATGGATATGTATCGGATATTTTCTTGATTCGGAACGGATACGAATAATATCAACATGTTGCTTAAGTAAATTAGTCGATAGCTATGTGACCTAAAATAATCAACTTGCGACATACAATAAGTCAATGATAAAAAGGTTTATGAATAAATACTATTGTAATGCATAATAATTTATAAGTTTAATCATATAAAGAGTAAAATTTAACCACTTATTTGACTTTTATGTTGGATAATTGGAATATTGGGCCTAGAATTTAAAAAAATACCTCCCATAATCTTCTTCGGATACGGATATATCCACTTTCATATCCATATTTATGTCAAAATCTCCTATCATATTTTATTTTGTATTTGTTTAATAAATTCGGATACGGACAATTTTTATTTTCATTTTGGTTCGGATGCAGATGTTTCGGATATAAATAGGCATTTTCTCGAATACGAATATCGGATATTTCGAATTATCCACTACCACTTTCCACCCCTATTTCTTAGCATGAGCATCTACAAATAGTAGAAAAAACTACATTTTCTTGTATTCTCCATGCCATCTACTGATGGCAAAAAAACATGTCACACAGTGAGCCGTATGCACTAGTAGAAAAAGGGTCAAACGTAAAGCACATTAGTGCCGGTTTGAATTAGAGCCGACACTAATGTGTACATTAGTGCCGGTTCGTGGCGGCGATCAATAGTACCGGTTCATGGCGAACCTTTAGTACCGGTTCGTGCCACGAACCGGTACTAAAGAGGCTGTGTCAACCTACGGTCAGGCTATGGCCTCACCATCACCATTTAGTGCCGGTTCGTACCACGAACCGGTATTAATGAGGTTATGGCAAGCTGTTTTTAGTCCCACCTCGCCAAGAGAGAGACAGTATGAGCGGTTTATAAGCCGCGAGTGCACAGACAATGACGAAGAGTTGCAATGCTCACCTAAATGTTGATTAGCTTTAAGCCTTGCGGAATAGCATAGATTGCATTGAGCTATGTGCAGTGCAGTCTACACTATTCCGAATGGCTTGAAGCAAATTAACCAGCATTGCACCTCTTTTTTATTTTTAATAACTTATTTAAACTCCGGACTTCTTTTGTGTTCGGTATGCAGCATTTAAAGCGACGTCATCAATTTCCAACATGTTCTGACATCATTTGTTGTTTTTCGGTTATTTACCTAATTGTTTAGAGAGCTAAATGACCGTAAAATTGAAAATCACTACAAAATGAATCCTGAAAATGTTGAAACTTGGCATGGTATCATCATATCACCCGCATAGCATGCGCGAAAGAGTATAGAGGGTCACGGCAAAAACTGTATGCACTTCGTGTACAAACTGGACAAACTCTTTCCGAACATCCCACCAATCAGGAAGAATCACACGGATCGTGTGTTTCTTTCTAGCTCTTGCGAGTCGTTGGATCAAGGGTGTGTTTCTTCCTAGCTCATGTGAGTCGTTGGATTGAAGCTACCACAATCACTTTGTGAGCCAGACGACCCTATATATAGCCCATCTCTCGCCTTCCCTACATAAGTCTTTCAGTTCATCGACTACATACATCTATCAGTTCATCGACTGCATACATCTACCAGTTCATCGACTGAATATAAATCATTCGGATTCGCCATCATACGTCCAACCGTGCATTTGATATGCATATATATATGCATCACGAGCCACGGTTGGGCTGTATGATGGCGATACCGATTGGTTTGTTGTAGATCCGACATAAAAGGTTTTGATACAATTCTTTTTTGTGACATAAGAGCTATCTCTCCTCCTACCTATTTTTGATACACAACTACCTATTTGTGCCAAATTTTCACTTTTGTGGTTGCTCTTGCATCATAAGCATCCATATTAACTGGACTTACAAGTAATGCAATTTAACCAAACTATGTTGTGATCTTCGCCAAGAGAGAGGCAGTATGAGCGGTTGATAAGCCGCGAGTGCACAGACAATGACGAAGAGTTGCAATGCTCACCTACATGTGGATTAGCTTCAAGCCTTGCGGAATAGTATAGATTGCACTGAGCTATGTGCAGTGCAGTCTACACTATTCCGAATGGCTTGAAGCAAATTAACCAGCATTGCACCTCTTTTTTATTTTTAATAACTTATTTAAACTCCGGACTTCTTTTGTGTTCAGTATGCAGCATTTAAAGCGACGTCATCAATTTCCAACATGTTCTGACATCATTTGTTGTTTTTCGGTCATTTACCTAATTGTTTAGAGAGCTAAATGACCGT
The DNA here is from genome assembly GCA_034509565.1 of Triticum monococcum. NCBI lineage: Eukaryota > Viridiplantae > Streptophyta > Magnoliopsida > Poales > Poaceae > Triticum > Triticum monococcum. Next base: position 607,175,746 of record CM067841.1, read on the forward strand.
AAAATTGAAAATCACTACAAAATGAATCCTGAAAATGTTGAAACTTGGCATGGTATCATCATATCACCCGCATAGCATGCGCGAAAGAGTATAGAGGGTCACGGCAAAAACTGTATGCACTTCGTGTACAAACTGGACAAACTCTTTCCGAACATCCCACCAATCAGGAAGAATCACACGGATCGTGTGTTTCTTTCTAGCTCTTGCGAGTCGTTGGATCAAGGGTGTGTTTCTTCCTAGCTCATGTGAGTCGTTGGATTGAAGCTACCACAATCACTTTGTGAGCCAGACGACCCTATATATAGCCCATCTCTCGCCTTCCCTACATAAGTCTTTCAGTTCATCGACTACATACATCTATCAGTTCATCGACTGCATACATCTACCAGTTCATCGACTGAATATAAATCATTCGGATTCGCCATCATACGTCCAACCGTGCATTTGATATGCATATATATATGCATCACGAGCCACGGTTGGGCTGTATGATGGCGATACCGATTGGTTTGTTCTAGATCCAACATAAAAGATTTGATACAACTTCTTTTTTGTGACATAAGAGCTATCTCTCCTCCTACCTATTTTAGTTACACAACTACTTATTTGTGCCAAATTTTCACTTTTGCGGTTGCTCTTGCATCATAAGCATCCATGTTAACTGGACTTACAAGTAATGCAATTTAACCAAATATCTTGTGATCTTCGCCAAGAGAGAGGCAGTATGAGCGGTTTATAAGCCGTGAGTGCATAGACAATGACGAAGAGTTGCAATGCTCACCTACATGTTGATTAGCTTCAAGCCTTGCGGAATAGCATAGATTGCACTGAGCTATGTGAAGGAAATATGCCCTAGAGGCAATAATAAAGTTATTATTTATTTCCTTATATCATGATAAATGTTTATTATTCATGCTAGAATTGTATTAACCGGAAACATAATACATGTGTGAATACATAGACAAACAGAGTGTCACTAGTATGCCTCTACTTGACTAGCTCGTTAATCAAAGATGGTTATGTTTCCTAACCATAGACAAAGAGTTGTTATTTGATTAACGAGGTCACATCATTAGTTGAATGATCTGATTGACATGACCCATTAGCTTAGCACCCGATCGTTTAGTATGTTGCTATTGCTTTCTTCATGACTTATACATGTTCCTATGACTATGAGATTATGCAACTCCCGTTTGCCGGAGGAACACTTTGGGTGCTACCAAACGTCACAACGTAACTGGGTGATTATAAAGGAGCACTACAGGTGTCTCCAAAGGTACATGTTGGGTTGGCGTATTTCGAGATTAGGATTTGTCACTCCGATTGTCGGAGAGGTATCTCTGGGCCCTCTCGGTAATGCACATCACATAAGCCTTGCAAGCATTACAACTAATGTGTTAGTTGTGAGATGATGTATTACGGAACGAGTAAAGAGACTTGCCGGTAACGAGATTGAACTAGGTATTGGATACCGACGATCGAATCTCGGGCAAGTAACATACCGATGACAAAGGGAACAACGTATGTTGTTATGCGGTCTGACCGATAAAGATCTTCGTAGAATATGTAGGAGCCAATATGGGCATCCAGGTCCCGTTATTGGTTATTGATCGGAGACGTGTCTCGGTCATGTCTACATTGTTCTCGAACCGTAGGGTCCGCACGCTTAAGGTTTCGATGACAGTTATATTATGAGTTTATGAGTTTTGATGTACCGAAGGAGTTCGGAGTCCCAGATGAGATCGGGGACATGACGAGGAGTCTCGAAATGGTCGAGACGTAAAGATTGATATATTGGACGACTATATTCGGACATCGGAAAGGTTCTGAGTGATTCGGGTATTTTTCGGAGTACCGGGTAGTTACGGGAGAAGTAATGGGCCTTGATGGGCTTTAGTGGGAAGAGGAAAAAGGCTGCTGCGCCCCCCTCCCCTCTAGTCCGAATTGGACTAGGGAAAAGGGGGCCGGCCACCTTTCCTACTCCTCCACTTCCTTCTCCCTTCCTCCCCTCTTGGTGGACTCCTACTAGGACTTGGAGTCCTAGTAGGACTCCACAGCTGGCGCGCCTCTCCTAGGGCCGGCCTCCTCCTCCCTTGCTCCTTTATATACGGGGGCAGGGGGCACCCCATAGACACACAAGTTGATCCACGTGATCGTTCCTTAGCCGTGTGCGGTGCCCCCTGCCACCATATTCCACCTCGGTCATATTGTAGCGGTGCTTAGGCGAAGCCCTGCGACAGTAGAACATCAAGATCGTCACCACGCCGTCGTGCTGACGGAACTCCTCCCCGAAGCTTTGCTGGATCGGAGCCCGGGGATCGTCATCGAGCTGTACGTGTGCTAAGAACTCGGAGGTGCCAGAGTAACGGTGCTTGGATCGGTCGGATCGGGAAGAAGACATACGACTACTTCTCTACGTTGTGTCAACGCTTCCGTTGCGATCTACAAGGGTACGTAGATCATACTCTCCCCCTCGTTGCTATGCATCACCATGATCTTGCGTGTGCGTAGGAAAATTTTGAAATTACTGCGTTCCCCAACACTATGTGCAGTGCAGTCTACACTATTCCGAATGGCTTGAAGCAAATTAACCAGCATTGCACCTCTTTTTTTATTTTTAATAACTTATTTAAACTCCGGACTTCTTTTGTGTTCAGTATGCAGCATTTAAAGCGACGTCATCAATTTCCAACATGTTCTGACATCATTTGTTGTTTTTTGGTCATTTACCTAATTGTTTAGAGAGCTAAATGACCGTGAAATTGAAAATCACTACAAAATGAATTCTGAAAATGTTGAAACTTGGCAAGGTATCACCATATCACCCGCATAGCATGCGCGTAAGAGTAGAGAGGGTCACGGCAAAAACTGGACACACTTCGTGTACAAACTGGACATACTCTTTCCGAGTATCAGGGTTTCGGACGAGAACTCATCTGTTACATGGCCACTTCAATGTTTTTTAAACTTATTTAAACTCCGAACTTCTTTTGTGTTCAGTATGCAGCATTTAAAGCGACGTCATCAATTTCCAACATGTTCTGACATCATTTGTTAATTAGGCCGAGAAGCCTGATATATAGAGGAGTTCGAAGAGGTAGCCGCAGCTGGGTTTATAAACCAGTGCGGCTGCCCTTCGCCGGGCGAGGTGGGACTAAACTTTGGGGTGGCAGCGCAAGGCCTTTAGTACCGGTTGGTGGCTCCAACCGGTACTAAAGGCCCCCCCTTTAGTACCGGTTGGTGGCTCCAACCGGTACTAAAAGCCTTCGTTTCCCGCCGCTTGGCCTGGCGAAAATAGGCCTTCAGTACCGGTTGGAGCCACGAACCGGTACTAAAGGCTCATCCTATATATATAGCACTTGCGAAAATTTCAGTTTCATCTCCCCACTTCGTCTCCAACCTCTCGCGAGACATCGCCGCGTGCGCCGCTCAATCCCGTCGTCGCCGCCCGTCGCCCGTCATCCGTCGTCATCGTCGCTGTCCCCGCCACCGCCCGTCGTCGTCGTCGTCGTCTCGCGCTGCCACCCCGAACGCCGCTGCCGTCCGTCGTCATCGCCGCGGCCATACGTCTCTCTCGCACCTGCGCCGCGCGCACCAGCCCGTACGTACGCCGCCGCCCCCGCCCCGTACGCCGGCGTCCCCGCTCGTACGTACGGGGTGGCGGCGTACGGGGCGGCACTGCAGTATACACACACACATACACACACGTACACACACATACATACACACACATACACACACACACACATTTTTTTACATGTTTTTTGTTTTCTGTTTTTTAGAAAAGTTAATTAGATGATCGAATATTAGATTAATGTCGAATGTTAGATGAATTAGATAGAAAAGTTAAATATATATTAATGTCAATTGTTAGAGATGAATATAGCTAGATATTAATTAGGTATATGAGATTTGAACTAGTTGAATAATTAATATAACTAGTTTATTTTTAGTAAGAAAATTGTCGAACTAGTTTATTTAGGTATATAAGATTTGAACTAGTTGAATAATTAATATAACTAGTTTATTTTTAGTAAGAAAATTTAGGTATCTGAGATTTGATGATCTAATTAAAATATTACTTGTTAATGAGTTTTTCTGTTTATTTAATTTTTTATATATTTTTAGTTTATATAAATGTTACATTAATGTCGAATGTTAGATGAATTCGATAGAAAAGTTAAATATATAGTAATGTCAATTGTTAGAGATGAATATAGTTAGATATATTAATGTCAAATGTTAGATGAATATATATTTGGCTAGATATAGGTGTTTAATGTTTCACCTATATGAACATAGGAAATGTCATCTGACGACGAAAAAGATTTCATTATGTGCGAACACTGTGAAGACCAGCGCGGCCTGTGCGACCAAAATTTCCTTGTTGATGGTAGGCACTTCAGCATCAAGCTGGATGGGACATTCGAAGTTTATACAGTAAGTCACTTTGTTAATTATTATTTGAATGCAAACTTATGCTTCATTTGCTTCAACTTATAATTTTGAATTTTCACTATTCTACTAGCGCATTCCTTGCCATGCAAGAATTTTTGTCTTGGATAAGATAGGTTTTAGTGCTATAGATGACATGGAGGTAAAGAGAGTTACTTGAAGACGGAGTATGAGTATACTTTCAACGTCAAATTATATAATGGAGACACATACACCCATTTTGAATGCAAAACTTGGCAAGCACTATGCAAGGCTTATGCATTTGAGCCTGATATGGTTATCACCTTTGATATTCGTCCGGAAGATGATATTGAAGGTAATATAGACATCTGGGTCGATGTGCAAACGCCTCTAGTTCTACCATTTGGTGAGTTTTTCTCAACCATGCATGCATATGTTTATGTCTTTCATACAGTTTATTCAAAAATAGTTGACAACTAATTTGTATTGTCAGCTTATTTCGGTTCAAGCAAACATGTCCGGCGCTTGGTAGACATGACCTACTACTGCCCCGGGGCTCAACTAAACTGCGAGGAGATAAGTCATTATGTTTCATGGCTTGAGGATCTTAATACTGTCAAGACAATTTTTTTTCCTAAACTTAGAAATGTTAGTACTCAAAACGTGCGACCAATGGTGATCGTATTGAACTACGGTCACATCTATAATCGAAAGATGGTAAGATTTTAAATATTTGTCCTTAATTAGTGCATCTTTAGCATACATTATTTTTGAAGCTAAACTTTCATTGCTTAGTATATTAATTATTGGGGAACGTAGCAGAAATTCAAAATTTTCCTACGTGTCACCAAGATCTATCTATGGAGAAACTAACAACGAGGGGAAGAAGAGTGCATCTGCATACCCTTGTAGATCGCTAAGCGGAAGCGTTCAAGAGAACGGGGTTGAAGGAGTCGTACTCGTCGTGATCCAAATCACCGATGATCCTAGCGCCGAACGGACGGCACCTCCGCGTTCAACACACATACGGAGCAGCGACGTCTCCTCCTTCTTGATCCAGCAAGGGGGAAGGAGAGGTTGATGGAGATCCAACAGCACGACGGCGTGGTGTAAGTAGCGGGATTCCAACAGGGCTTCGCCAAGCGCCACGGGAGGAGGGAGATGTGTCACGGGAGGGAGAGGGAGGCGCCAGGGCTTAGGTGCGGCTGCCCTCCCTTCCCCCACTATATATAGGGCCAAGGGAGAGGGGGGGGGGGGCGCAGCCTTGGCCCTTCCTCCAAGGAAGGGTGCGGCTAGGGAGGAGTCCCTCCTCCCCAAGGCACCTAGGAGGTGCCTTCCCCCTTTAGGACTCTTCCTTTCCTTATCTCTTGGCGCATGGGCCTCTTGGGGCTGGTGCCCTTGGCCCATATAGGCCAAGGTGCACACCCCTACAGCCCATGTGGCCCCCCGGGGCAGGTGGCCCCACCCGGTGGACCCCCGGGACCCTTCCGGTGGTCCCGGTACAATACCGGTGACCCCGAAACTTGTCCCGATGGCCGAAATAGCACTTCCTATGTATAATTTTTTACCTCCAGACCATTCCGGAACTCCTCGTGACGTCCGGGATCTCATCCGGGACTCCGAACAACATTTGGGTTACCGCATACTAATATCTCTATAACCCTAGCGTCACCGAACCTTAAGTGTGTAGACCCTACGGGTTCGAGAAGCATGCAGACATGACCGAGACGTTCTCCGGTAAATAACCAACAGCGGGATCTGGATACCCATGTTGGTTCCCACATGTTCCACGATGATCTCATCGGATGAAACACGATGTCGAGGATTCGATCAATCCCGTATACAATTCCCTTTGTTTAGCGGTACGATACTTGCCCAAGATTCGATCGTCGGTATCCCGATACCTTGTTCAATCTCGTTACCGGCAAGTCTCTTTACTCGTTCCGTAACACATCATCCCGTGATCAACTCCTTGATCACATTGTGCACATTATGATGATGTCCTACCGAGTGGGCCCAGAGATACCTCTCCATCACACGGAGTGACAAATCCCAGTCTCGATTCGTGCCAACCCAACAGACACTTCCGGAGATACCTGTAGTGTACCTTTATAGCCACCCAGTTACGTTGTGACATTTGGCACACCCAAAGCACTCCCATGGTATCTGGGAATTGCACAATCTCATGGTCTAAGGAAATGATACTTGACATTAGAAAAGCTTTAGCATACGAACTACACGATCTAGTGCTATGCTTAGGATTGGGTCTTGTCCATCACATCATTCTCCTAATGATGTGATCCCGTTATCAACAACATCTAATGTCCATGGTTAGGAAACCATAACCATCTATTGATCAACGAGCTAGTCAACTAGAGGCTTACTAGGGACATGGTGTTGTTATGTATCCACACATGTATCTGAGTTTCCTATCAATACAACTCTAGCATGGATAATAAACGATTATCATGAACAAGGAAATATAATAATAACTTATTTATTATTGCCTCTAGGGCATATTTCCAACAATCTCCCACTTGCACTAGAGTCAATAATCTAGTTCACATCGCCATGTGATTAACACTCACAGGTCACATCGCCATGTGACCAACATCCAAAGAGTTTACTAGAGTCAATAATCTAGTTCACATCACTATGTGATTAACTCTCAATGAGTTCTGGGTTTGATCATGTTGCTTGTGAGAGAGGTTTTAGTCAACGGGTCTGCAACATTCAGATCCGTATGTACTTCGCAAATCTCTATGTCATCTCCTAGATGTAGCTACCACGTTCTATTTGGAGCTATTCCAAATAACTATTCTACTTGGAGCTATACTAAATTATCGCTCCATTATACGTATCCGGTATCTCTACTCAGAGCTATCCGGATAGGTGTTAAGCTTGCATCGACGTAACCCTTTACGACGAACTCTTTTACCACCTCCATAATCGAGAAAATTCCTTAGTCCACTAGTTACTAAGGATAACTTTGACCGCTGTCCTGTGATCCATTCTTGGATCACTCTTGTACCCCTTGACTGACTCATGGCAAGGCACACTTTAGGTGCGGTACACAGCATAGCATACTGTAGAGCCTACGTCTTAAGCATAGGGGACGACCTTCGTCCTTTCTCTCTATTCTGCCGTGGTCGAGCTTTAAGTCTTAACTTCATACCTTACAACTCAGGCAAGAACTCCTTCTTTGACTGATCCATCTTGAACACCTTCAAGATCATGTCAAGGTATGTGCTCATTTGAAAGTACCATTAAGCGTTTTGATCTATCTTTATAGATCTTGATGCTCAATGCTCAAGTAGCTTAATCCAGGTTTTCCATTGAAAAACACTTTCCAAATAACCCTATATGCTTTCTAGAAATTCTACGTCACTTCTGATCAACAACATATACTTATCAGAAATTCTATAGTGCTCCCACTCACTTCTTTGGAAATACAAGTTTCTCATAAACTTTGTATACACCAAAATCTTTCATCATCTCATCAAAGCATACATTCCAACTCCAAGATGCTTACTCCAGTCCTTAGAAGGATAGCTGGAGCTTTACACACTTGTTAGCATCTTTCAGGATTGACAAAACCTTCCGATTGTATCACATACAACCTTTCCTCAAGAAAATCATCGAGGAAACAATGTTTTGACATCCGATCTGCAAGATTTCATAAATAATGCAGTAATCACTAATATAATTCCAACAGACTCTTAGCATCGCTACGAGTGAGAAAGTCTCATCGTAGTCAACTCCTTGAACTTGTCGAAAAACATCTTAACGACAAGCCGAGCTTTCTTAATGGTGATACTTACCATCATTGTCCGTCTTCCTTTTAAAATCCATATGTACCTAACAGCCTTACGACCATCAAGTAGTTCTTCCAAAGTCTACACTTTGTTTTCATATATGGATCCTCTCTCGGATTATATGGCCTCGAGCCATTTATCGGAATCCGGGCCCACCATCGCTTCTCCATAGCTCGTAGGTTCATTGTTGTCTAGCAACATGACTTCCAAGACAGGATTACGTGCCACTCTGAAGTAGCACGCATCCTTGTCATCCCACGAGCTTTGGTAGTGACTTGATCTGAAGTTTCATGATCATTATCATAAGCTTCCACTTCAATTGGTGTAGGTGCCACAGGAACAACTTCCTGTGCCCTGCCACGCACTAGTTGAAGAGACGGTTAAATAACCTCATCAAGTCTCCACCATCCTCCCACTCAATTCTTTCGAGAGAAACTTTTCCTCGAGAAAGGACCCGATTCTAGAAACAATCCCTTATTGCTTTCGGATCTGAGACAGGAGGTATACCCAATTGTTTTGGGTGTCCTATGAAGATACATTTATCCGCTTTGGGTTCGAGCTTATCAGCCTGAAACTTTTTCACATAAGCGTCGCAGCCTCAAACTTTTAAGGAATGACAGCTTAGGTTTCTCTAAACCATAGTTCATACGGTGTCATCTCATCGGAATTACGTGGTGCCCTATTTAAAGTGAATGTGGTTGTCTCTAATGCCTAACCCATAAACTATCATGGTAATTCGATAAGAGACATCATGGTATGCATCATATCCAATAGGGTGCAGTTAGGATGTTCGGACACACCATCACACTATGGTGTTCCAGGCTGTATTAGTTGTGAAACAATTTCCACAATGTCTTAATTCTGCGCCAAACTCGTAATTCAGATATTCATCTCTATGATCATATCATAGATATTTTATCCTCTTGTCACGACGATCTTCCAACTTCACCTTGAAATTACTTGAACCTTTCAATAATTCAGACTCATGATTCATCAAGTAAATATACTCAACATCTACTCAAATCATCTATGAAGTAAGACCATAACGATATCCACTACACGCCTCAGCACTCATTGGACTGCACACATCAAAAATGTATTACTTCCAACAAGTTGCTTTCTAGTTCCATTTTACTGAAACCGAGGCTTTCAGTCATCTTACCCATGTGGTATGATTTGCATGTCTCAAGTGATTCAAAATCAAGTGAGTCCAAACGGTCCATTTGCATGGAGTTTCTTCATGCATATACACCAATAGACATGGTTCGCATGCCTCAAACTTTTCAAAAACGAGTGAGTCCGAAGATCCATCAACATGGAGCTTCTTCATGCGTTTTATACCGATATGACTTACGTGGCAGTGCCACAAGTAGGTGGTACTATCATTACTATCTTTTGGCATGAACATGTGTATCACTACGATCGAGATTCAATAAACCATTCATTTTAGGTGCAAGACCATTAAAGGTATTATTCAAATAAATAGAGTAACCATTATTCTCCTTAAATGAATAACCGTATTGCGATAGACATAATCCAATCATGTCTATGCTCAACGCAAACACCAAATAACAATTATTTAGGTTTAACACCAATCTCGATGGTAGAGGGAGCGTGTGATGCTTGATCATATCAACATTGGAAACACTTCCAACACATATTGTCAGCTCACTTTTAGCTAGTCTCCGTTTATTCCGTAGCTTTTATTTCGAGTTACTAACACTTAGCAACCGAACCGGTATCTAATACCCTGGTGCTACTAGGAGTACCAGTAAAGTACACATTAACACAATGTATATCCAATATACTTCTATCGACCTTGCCAGCCTTCTCATCTACCAAGTATCTAGGGTAATACTGCTCCAGTGGCTGTTCCGCTTATTACAGAAGCACTTAGTCTCGGGTTTGGGTTCAACCTGTTGGAGAACGTTGCAGAAAACAAAAAAAATTCCTACGGTTTCACCAAGATCCATCTATGAGTTCATCTAGCAACGAGTGATCAGATGCATCTACATACCTTTTTAGATTGCGAGCGGAAGCGTTCACTAGAACGAGGATGATGGAGTCGTACTCGCCGTGATCCAAATCACTGATGACCAAGTGCCGAACGGACGGCACCTCCGCGTTCAACACACGTACAGAGCGGATGACGTCTCCTCCTTCTTGATCCAGCAAGGGGGGAAGAGAGGTTGATGAAGATCCAGCAGCACGACGGCGTGGTGGTGGATGCAGGGCGTCACAGTAGCAGGGCTTCGCCATGTACTACGAGAGAGAGAGGTGTAGCAGGGGAGAGGGAGGCGCCAGGACTCAGGGTGCGGCTGCCCCTCCCTCTCCTCATATATATAGGCTCCCCAAGGGGGGGGCGCCGGCCCTAGGAGCTTGGATCTCCTAGGGGGGGCGGCGGCTAGGGCTGGAGTGGCCCCCAAGCCAAGGTGGGGCGCCCCCCCACCCTAGGGTTTCAACCCTAGGCGCATGGGATGGGCCTAGGGGGGCGCACCAGCCCACTATGGGCTGGTTCCCCTCCCCACTTTGGCCTATGGGGCCCTCCGAGATGGGTGGCCCCACCCGATGGACCCCCGGGACCCTTCCGGTGGTCCCGGTACAATACCGGTGACCCCGAAACTTGTCCCGATGGCCGAAACAGCACTTCCTATATATAATTCTTTACCTCCGGACTATTCCGAAACTCCTCGTGACGTCCGGGATCTCATCCGGGACTCCCGGGACTCCGAACAACATTCGGGTTACTGCATATACATATCTTCACAACCCTAGCGCCACCGAACCTTAAGTGTGTAGACCCTACGGGTTCGGGAGACATGTAGACATGACCGAGATCGCTCTCTGGTCAATAACCAACAGCGGGATCTGGATACCCATGTTGGCTCCCACATGCTCCTCGATGATCTCATCGGATGAACCACGATGTCGAGGATTCAAACAACCCCGTATACAATTCCCTTCATCAATCGGTTGGTCACTTGCCCGAGATTCGATCGTCGGTATCCCAATACCTCGTTCAATCTCGTTACCGGCAAGTCACTTTACTCGTACTGTAATGCATGATCACGTGACCATACACTTGGTCACTTTGAGCTCATAATGATGATGCATTACCGAGTGGGCCCAGTGATACCTCTCCGTCATACGGAGTGACGAATCCCAGTCTTGATCCATGTCAACCCAACAGACACTTTCGGAGATACCCGTAGCATACCTTTATAGTCACCCAGTTACGTTGTGACGTTTGGTACACCCAAAGCACTCCTACGGTATCCGGGAGTTACATGATCTCATGGTCTAAGGCAAGGATACTTGACACTGGAAAAACTCTAGCAAACGAACTATAAAATCTTTATGCTATGTTTAGGATTGGGTCTTGTCCATCACATCATTCTCCTAATGATGTGATCTCGTTATCAATGACATCCAATGTCCATAGTCAGGAAATCATGACTTATCTGTTGATCAACGAGCTAGTCAACTAGAGGCTTACTAGGGACATGTTGATGTCTATTATTCACACATGTATTACGATTTCCGGATAACACAATTATAGTATGAATAAAGACAATTATCATGAACAAGGAAATATAATAATAATGCTTTTATTATTGCCTCTAGGGCATATTTCCAACAGTCTCCCACTTGCACTAGAGTCAACAATCTATTTACATTGTGATGAATTGAACACCCATGGAATTCTGGTGTTGATCATGTTTTGCTCTAGGGAGAGGTTTAGTCAACGGATCTGCTACATTCAGGTCCGTATGTACTTTACAAATATCTATGTCTCCATCTTGAACATTTTCACGAATGGAGTTGAAGCGACGCTTGATGTGCCTTGTCTTCTTGTGAAACCTGGGCTCCTTGGCAAGTGCAATAGCTCCAGTGTTGTCACAGAAGAGCTTGATCGGCCCCGGCGCATTGGGTATGACTCCGAGGTCGGTGATGAACTTCTTCACCCAAATTGCTTCATGTGCTGCCTCCGAGGCTGCCATGTACTCCGCTTCACATGTAGATCCCGCCACGACGCTCTGCTTGCAACTGCACCAGCTTATTGCCCCACCATTCAAAATATACACGTATCCGGTTTGTGACTTAGAGTCATCCAGATCTGTGTCGAAGCTAGCGTCGACGTAACCCTTTACGACGAGCTCTTCGTCACCTCCATAAACGAGAAACATTTCCTTAGTCCTTTTTAGGTACTTCAGGATATTCTTGACCGCTGTCCAGTGTTCCTTGCCGGGATTACTTTGGTACCTTCCTACCAAACTTACGACAAGGTTTACATCAGGTCTGGTACACAGCATGGCATACATAATAGAACCTATGGCTGAGGCATAGGGGATGACACTCATCTCTTCTATATCTTCTGCCGTGGTCGGACATTGAGCTAAGCTCAATTTCACACCTTGCAGCACAGGTAAGAACCCCTTCTTAGACTGATCCATATTGAACTTCTTCAATATCTTATCAAGGTATGTGCTTTGTGAAAGACCTATGAGGCGTCTCGATCTATCTCTATAGATTTTGATGCCTAATATATAAGCAGCTTCTCCAAGGTCCTTCATTGAAAAACTCTTATTCAAGTAGGCCTTAATGCTGTCCAAGAGTTCTATATCATTTCCCATCAGAAGTATGTCATCTACATATAGTATGAGAAATGCTACAGAGCTCCCACTCACTTTCTTGTAAACGCAGGCTTCTCCATAAGTCTGCGTAAACCCAAACGCTTTGATCATCTCACCAAAGAGAATGTTCCAACTCCGAGATGCTTGCACCAGCCCATAAATTGAGCGTTGGAGTTTGCACACCTTGTTAGCATTCTTAGGATCGACAAAACCTTCCGGCTGCATCATATACAATTCTTCCTTAAGGAAACCATTAAGGAATGCCGTTTTGACGTCCATTTTCCATATTTCATAATCGTAGAATGCGGCAATTGCTAACATGATTCGGACGGACTTTAGCTTCGCTACCGGTGAGAAAGTCTCATCGTAGTCAACCCCTTGAACTTGTCGATAACCCTTAGCGACAAAGCGAGCTTTATAGATGGTCACACTACCATCCGCGTCTGTCTTCTTCTTAAAGATCCATTTATTCTCTATGGCTCGCCGTTCAATGGGCAAGTTAGTCAAAGTCCATACTTTGTTTTCATACATGGATCCTATCTCGGATTTCATGGCTTCTAGCCATTTGTCGGAATCCGGGCCCGCCATCGCTTCTTCATAGTTCGAAGGTTCACCGTTGTCTAACAACATGATTTCCAAGACAGGGTTGCCGTACCACTCTGGTGCGGAACGTGTCCTTGTGGACCTATGAATTTCAGTAGGAGCTTGATCAGAAGTATCTTGATCATCATCGTTAACTTCCTCTCTAGTCGGTGCAGGCACCTCAGGAACATTTTCTTGAGTTGCGCCCTTTTCCGGTTCAAGAGGTAATACTTCATCAAGTTCTACTTTCCTCCCACTCACTTCTTTCGAGAGAAACTCCTTCTCTAGAAAGGATCCATTCTTGGCAACAAAGATCTTGCCTTCGGATCTGAGGTAGAAGGTATACCCAATAGTTTCTTTAGGGTATCCTATGAAGACGCATTTTTCCGACTTGGGTTCGAGCTTTTCAGGTTGAAGTTTCTTGACATAAGCATCGCATCCCCAAACTTTTAGAAACGACAGCTTAGGTTTCTTCCTAAACCATAATTCATACGGTGTCGTCTCAACGGATTTCGACGGAGCCCTATTTAAAGTGAATGCGGCAGTCTCTAAAGCATAGCCCCAAAAAGATAGCGGTAAATCGGTAAGAGACATCATAGATCGCACCATATCTAATAGAGTGCGATTACGACGTTCGGACACACCATTACGCTGAGGTGTTCCAGGCGGCGTGAGTTGTGAAACTATTCCACATTTTCTTATGTGTGTGCCAAATTCATGACTCAAGTATTCTCCTCCACGATCTGATCGTAGGAACTTGATTTTCCTGTCACGTTGATTTTCAACCTCACTCTGAAATTCCTTGAACTTTTCAAAGGTCTCAGACTTGTGTTTCATCAAATAGATATACCCATATCTACTCAAGTCATCAGTGAGGGTGAGAACATAACGATAGCCACCGCGAGCCTCAACACTCATTGGGCCACACACATCAGTATGTATGATTTCCAATAAGTTGGTTGCTCGCTCCATTGTTCCTGAGAACGGAGTCTTGGTCATTTTTCCCATGAGGCATGGTTCGCACGTGTCAAATTATTCGTAATCAAGAGACTCTAAAAGTCCATCTGCATGAAGCTTCTTCATGCGTTTGACACCTATGTGACCAAGGCGGCAGTGCCACAAGTATGTGGGACTATCATTATCAACCTTACATCTTTTGGTACTCACACTATGAATATGTGTAGTATTACGCTCGAGATTCATTAAGAATAAACCATTCACCATAGGAGCATGACCATAAAACATATCTCTCATATAAATAGAACAACCATTATTCTTGGATTTAAATGAGTAGCCATCTCGAATTAAACGAGATCCCGATACAATGTTCATGCTCAAAGCTGGCACTAAATAACAATTATTAAGGTTTAAAACTAATCCTGAAGGTAAATGAAGAGGCAGCGTGCCGACGGCGATCACATCGACCTTGGAACCATTCCCGACGCGCATCGTCACCTCGTCCTTCGCCAGTCTCCGCTTATTCCGCAGCTCCTGCTTTGAGTTACAAATGTGAGCAACTGCACCGGTATCAAATACCCAAGAGCTACTACGAGTACTGGTAAGGTACACATCAATTACATGTATATCACATATACCTTTTGTTTTGCTGGCCTTCTTGTCTGCTAAGTATTTGGGGCAGTTCCGCTTCCAGTGACCACTTTCCTTGCAATAAAAGCACTCAGTCTCGGGCTTGGGTCCATTCTTTGGCTTCTTCCCGGCAGCTTGCTTGCCAGGCGCGGCAACTCCCTTGCCGTCCTTCTTGAAGTTCTTTTTACCCTTGCCCTTCTTGAACTTAGTGGTTTTATTGACCATCAACACTTGATGTTCCTTCTTGACTTCTACCTCTGCTGATTTCAGCATAGCAAATACTTCAGGAATAGTTTTTTCCATCCCCTGCATATTGAAGTTCATCACAAAGCTCTTGTAGCTTGGTGGAAGCGACTGAAGGATTCTGTCAATGACCGCGTCATCCGGGAGATTAACTCCCAGCTGAGTCAAGCGGTTATGCAACCCAGACATAGTGAGTATGTGCTCACTGACAGAACTGTTTTCCTCCATCTTACAGCTGAAGAACTTGTCGGAGACTTGATATCTCTCGACCCGGGCATGAGCTTGAAAAACCATTTTCAGCTCTTCGAACATCTCATATGCTCCATGTCTCTCAAAACGCTTTTGGAGCCCCGGCTCTAAGCTGTAAAGCATGCCGCACTGAACGAGGGAGTAGTCATCGGTACGTGCCTGCCAAGCGTTCATAACGTCTTGTTCTGCAGGGAGAATAGGTGCGTCACCCAGCGGTGCTTGTAGGACATAATCTTTCTTGGCAGCTATGAGGATGATCCTCAGGTTCCGGACCCAGTCCGTATAGTTGCTGCCATCGTCTTTCAGCTTGGTTTTCTCTAGGAATGCGTTGAAGTTGAGGACTACGTTGGCCATTTGATCTACAAGACATATTGTAAATATTTTAGACTAAGTTCATGATAATTAAGTTCATCTAATCAAATTATTTAATGAACTCCCACTTAGATAGACATCCCTCTTCTAGTCATCTAAGTATAACATGATCCGAGTTAACTAGGCCCTGTCCGATCATCACGTGAGACGGACTAGTCAACATCGGTGAACATCTTCATGTTGATCGTGTCTTCTATACGACTCATGCTCAACCTTTCGGTCTTCTGTGTTCCGAGGCCATGTCTGTACATGCTAGGCTCGTCAAGTCAACCTAAGTGTTTTGCATGTGTAAATCTGTCTTACACCCGTTGTATGTGAACGTTAGAATCTATCACACCCGATCATCACGTGGTGCTTCGAAACAATGAACTGTCGCAACGGTGCACAGTTAGGGGGAACACTTGCTTGAAATTATTATGAGGGATCATCTTATTTACTACCGTCGTTCTAAGTAAACAAGATGCAAAAACATGCTAAACATCACATGCAATCAAATAATAAAAGTGACATGATATGGCCAATATCACATAGCTCCTTTGATCTCCATCTTGGGGCTCCATGATCATCTTGTCACCGGCTTGACACCATGATCTCCATCATCATGATCTCCATCATCGTGTCTCCATGAAGTTGCTCGCCAACTATTACTTCTACTACTAAGGCCAACGCGTTTAGCAATAAAGTAAATTAATTTACATGGCGTTTCTCAATGACACGCAGGTCATACAAAAATAAAGACAACTCCTATGGCTCATGCCGGTTGTCATACTCATCGACAAGGAAGTCGTGATTCCTATTACAATAGCATGAACATCTCATACATATCATTCATCCTTCATCACAACTTTGGCCATATCATATCACAAAGCACTTGCTGCAAAAACAAGTTAGACGTCCTCTAATTGTTGTTGCAAGTTTTACGTGGCTGAATTAGGGTTCTAGCAAGAACGTTTTCTTACCTACGTGAAAGCCACAACGTGATTTGTCAACTTCTATTTACCCTTCATAAGGACCCTTTTCATCGAATCCGCTCCAAGTAAAGTGGGAGAGACAGACACCCGCCAGCCACCTTATGCAACTAGTGCATGTTAGTCGGTGGAACCGGTCTCACGTAAGCGTACGTGTAAGGTTGGTCCGGGCCGCTTCATCCCACAATACCATTGAAGCAAGATAAGACTAGTAGCGGCAAGAAAGTTGACAACATCTACGCCCACAACCAATTGCGTTCTACTCGCGCAAGAAGAACTACGCATAGACCTAGCTCATGATGCCACTGTTGGAGAACGTTGCAGAAAACAAAACAAAATTCCTACGGTTTCACCAAGATCCATCTATGAGTTCATCTAGCAACGAGTGATCGGATGCATCTACATACCTTTGTAGATTGCGAGCGGAAGCGTTCACTAGAACGAGGATGATGGAGTCGTACTCGCCGTGATCCAAATCACCGATGACCAAGTGCCGAACGGACGGCACCTCCGCGTTCAACACACGTACGGAGCGGATGACGTCTCCTCCTTCTTGATCCAGCAAGGGGGGAAGAGAGGTTGATGAAGATCCAGCAGAACGACGGCGTGGTGGTGGATGCAGGGCGTCACAGTAGCAGGGCTTCGCCGTGTACTACGAGAGAGAGAGAGAGGTGTAGCAGGGGAGAGGGAGGCGCCAGGACTCAGGGTGCGGCTGCCCCCTCCCTCCCCTCATATATATAGGCTCCCCAAGGGGGGGGGGCGCCGGCCCTAGGAGATTGGATCTCCTAGGGGGGCGGCGGCTAGGGCTGGAGTGGCCCCCAAGCCAAGGTGGGGCGGCCCCCCCCCCACCCTAGGGTTTCAACCCTAGGCGCATGGGGTGGGCCTAGGGTGGCGCACCAGCCCACTATGGGCTGGTTCCCCTCCCCACTTTGGCCCATGGGGCCCTCCGGGATGGGTGGCCCCACCCGGTGGACCCCCGGGACCCTTCCAGTGGTCCCGGTACAATACAGGTGACCCCGAAACTTGTCCCGATGGCCGAAACAGCACTTCCTATATATAATTCTTTACCTCCGGACTATTCCGAAACTCCTCGTGACGTCCGGGATCTCATTCGGGACTCCGAACAACATTCGGGTTACTGCATATACATATCTTCACAACCCTAGCGCCACCGAACCTTAAGTGTGTAGACCCTACGGGTTCGGGAGACATGTAGACATGACCGAGATCGCTCTCTGGTCAATAACCAACAGCAGGATCTGGATACCCATGTTGGCTCTCACATGCTCCTCGATGATCTCATCGGATGAACCACGATGTCGAGGATTCAAACAACCCCGTATACAATTCCCTTCATCAATCGGTATGTCACTTGCCCGAGATTCGATCGTCGGTATCCCAATACCTCGTTCAATCTCGTTACCGGCAAGTCACTTTACTCGTACTGTAATGCATGATCACGTGACCAGACAGTTGGTCACTTTGAGCTCATAATGATGATGCATTACCGAGTGGGCCCAGTGATACCTCTCCGTCATACAGAGTGACGAATCCCAGTCTTGATCCATGTCAACCCAACAGACACTTTTGGAGATGCCCGTAGCATACCTTTATAGTCACCCAGTTACGTTGTGACGTTTGGTACACCCAAAGCACTCCTACGGTATCCGGGAGTTACACGATCTCATGGTCTAAGGAAAGGATACTTGACACTGGAAAAACTCTAGCAAACGAACTATACGATCTTTATGCTATGTTTAGGATTGGGTCTTGTCCATCACATCATTCTCCTAATGATGTGATCTCGTTATCAATGAAATCCAATGTCCATAGTCAGGAAATCATGACTTATCTGTTGATCAACGAGCTAGTCAACTAGAGGCTTACTAGGGACATGTTGATGTCTATTATTCACACATGTATTACGATTTCCGGATAACACAATTATAGCATGAATAAAGACAATTATCATGAACAAGGAAATATAATAATAATTCTTTTATTATTGCCTCTAGGGCATATTTCCAACACAACCTTGGGTTTCTTCACTAGAGCAGCAGCTGATTTGCCGTTTCATGAAGTATCCCTTCTTGCCCTTGCCCTTCTTGAAACTAGTGGTTTCACCAACCATCAACAATTGATGCTCCTTCTTGATTTCTACTTTTGTGGTGTCAAACATCGCGAATATCTCAAGGACCATCATATATGTACCTGATATATTATAGTTCATCACGAAGCTCTAGTAGCTTGGTGGTAATCACTTCGGAGAAACATCACTGTCTCATCTGGAAGATCAACTCCCACTCGATTCAAGTGATTGTTGTACTCAGACAATCTGAGCACAAGCTCAACAATTGAGCTTTTCTCCCTTAGTTTGCAGGTTAAGAAAATCGTCGGAGGTCTTATACCTCTTGACGTGGGCACAAGCCTGAAATCCCAATTTCAGCCCTCGAAACATCTCATATGTTTCGCGACGTTTCAAAACATGTTTGGTGCCTCAACTCTAAACCGTTAACTGAACTATCACGTAGTTATCAAAATGTGTATGTCAGATGTTCGCAACATCCACAGACGACGTTCGAGGTTCAGCACACTGAGCGGTGCATTAAGGACATAAGCCTTCTATGAAGCAGTGAGGACAATCCTCAGTTTACGGACCTAGTCCGCATAATTGCTACTATCAACTTTCAACTAAATTTTCTCTAGGAACATATCTAAACAGTAGAACTGAAGCGCGAGCTACGACATAATTTGTGAAGACTTTTTGACTATGTTCAGGATAATTAAGTTCATCTTATGAACTCCCACTCAGATAGACATCCCTCTAGTCATCTAAGTGATTACATGATCCGAGTCAACTAGGCCGTGTCCGATCATCACGTGAGACGGACTAGTCAACATTGGTGAACATCTTCATGTTGATCGTATCTTCTATACGACTCATGCTCGACCTTTCGGTCTTCTTTGTTCCGAGGCCATGTCTGTACATGCTAGGCTCGTCAAGTCAACCTAAGTGTTTTGCATGTGTTCCGAGGCCATGTCTGTACATGCTAGGCTCGTCAACACCCGCTGTATTTGAACGTAAGAATCTATACACCCGATCATCACGTGGTGTTTCGAAACTACGAACTTTTAGCAACGGTGCACAGTTAGGGGAAACACTTTCTTGAAATTTTAATGAGGGATCATCTTATTTACTACCGTCGTTCTAAGCAAATAAGATGTATAAACATGATAAACATCACATGCAATCAAATAGTGACATGATATGGCTAATATCATATTGCTCCTTTTGATCTCCATCTTGGGGGCTCCATGATCATCATCGTCACCGGCATGACACCATGATCTCTATCATCATGATCTCCATCATCGTGTCTTCATGAAGTTGTCTCGCCAACTATTACTTCTACTACTACAGCTAACGGTTAGCAATAAAGTAAAGTAATTGCATGACGTTTATGTTGACATGCAGGTCATAAATAAATTAAGACAACTCCTATGGCTCCTGCTGGTTGTCATACTCATCGACATGCAAGTCGTGATTCCTATTACAAGAACATGATCAATCTCATACATCACATATATCATTCATCACATCCTTTTGGCCATATCACATCAAATAGCATACCCTACAAAAACAAGTTAGACGTCCTCTAATTGTTGTTTGCATGTTTTACGTGGCTGCTATGGGTTTCTAGCAAGAACGTTTCTTACCTACGCAAAGACCACAACGTGATATGCCAATTGCTATTTACCCTTCATAAGGACCCTTTTCATCGAATCCGATCCGACTAAAGTGGGAGAGACAGACACCCGCTAGCCACCTTATGCAACTAGTGCATGTCAGTCGGTGGAACCAGTCTCACGTAAGAGTACGTGTAAGGTCGGTCCGGGCCGCTTCATCCCACGATGCCACCGAATCAAGATAAGACTAGTAACGGCAAGTAAATTGACAAAATCAACGCCCACAACTACTTTGTGTTCTACTCGTGCATAGAATCTACGCAATAGACCTAGCTCATGATGCCACTGTTGGGGAACGTAGTAGAAATTCAAAATTTTCCTACGTGTCACCAAGATCTATCTATGGAGAAACTAGCAACGAGGGGAAGAAGAGTGCATCTACATACCCTTGTAGATCGCTAAGCGGAAGCGTTCAAGAGAACGGGGTTGAAGGAGTCGTACTCGTCGTGATCCAAATCACCGATGATCCTAGCGCCGAACGAACGGCACCTCCGCGTTCAACACACGTACGGAGCAGCGATGTCTCCTCCTTCTTGATCCAGCAAGGGGGAAGGAGAGGTTGATGGAGATCCAGCAGCACGACGGCGTGGTGGAAGTAGCGGGATTCCAACAGGGCTTCGCCAAGCGCTGCGGGAGGAGGGAGATGTGTCACGGGAGGGAGAGGGAGGCGCCAGGGCTTAGGTGCGGCTGCCCTCCCTTCCCCCACTATATATAGGGCCAAGGGAGAGGGGGGGGGGCGCAGCCTTGGCCCTTCCTCCAAGGAAGGGTGCGGCTAGGGAGGAGTCCCTCCTCCCCAAGGCACCTAGGAGGTGCCTTCCCCCTTTAGGACTCTTCCTTTCCTTATCTCTTGGTGCATGGGCCTCTTGGGGCTGGTTCCCTTGGCCCATATAGGCCAAGGTGCGCACCCCTACAGCCCATGTGGCCCCTGGGGCAGGTGGCCCCACCCGGTGGACCCCCGGGACCCTTCCGGTGGTCCCGGTACAATACCGGTGACCCCGAAACTTGTCCCGATGGCCGAAATAGCACTTCCTATGTATAATTTTTTACCTCCAGACCATTCCGGAACTCCTCGTGACGTCCGGGATCTCATCCGGGACTCCGAACAGCATTCGGGTTACCGCATACTAATATCTCTATAACCCTAGCGTCACCGAACCTTAAGTGTGTAGACCCTACTGGTTCGGGAAGCATGCAGACATGACCGAGACGTTCTCCGGTCAATAACCAACAGCGGGATCTGGATACCCATGTTGGTTCCCACATGTTCCACGATGATCTCATCGGATGAACCACGATGTCGAGGATTCGATCAATCCCATATACAATTCCCTCTGTCTAGCGGTATGATACTTGCCCAAGATTCGATCGTCGGTATCTCGATACCTTGTTCAATCTCGTTACCGGCAAGTCTCTTTACTCATTCCGTAACAAATCATCCCGTGATCAACTCCTTGATCACATTGTGCACATTATGATGATGTCCTACCGAGTGGGCCCAGAGATACCTCTCCGTCACACGGAGTGACAAATCCCAATCTCGATTCATGCCAACCCAACAGACACTTTCGGAGATACCTGTAGTGTACCTTTATAGCCACCCAGTTACGTTGTGACGTTTGGCACACCCAAAGCACTCCTATGGTATCCGGGAGTTGCACAATCTCATGGTCTAAGGAAATGATACTTGACATTAGAAAAGCTTTAGCATACGAACTACACGATCTAGTGCTATGCTTAGGATTGGGTCTTGTCCATCACATCATTCTCCTAATGATGTGATCCCGTTATCAACAACATCTAATGTCCATGGTTAGGAAACCATAACCATCTATTGATCAACGAGCTAGTCAACTAGAGGCTTACTAGGGACATGGTGTTGTTATGTATCCACACATGTATCTGAGTTTCCTATCAATACAACTCTAGCATGGATAATAAACGATTATCATGAACAAGGAAATATAATAATAAATTATTTATTATTGCCTCTAGGGCATATTTCCAACATTAATTACTATACGATGTTCTTCAACAGGGACTTCCGATGACAGTTGTGCCTCAGTGGATCGAGACAAAAGGTCGCATGTCAATGGTTAGCTTACGACCAAGATTTCCTACGTTGCACATGAGTGCATTCAGGATTTCTGAAAGCGAAGAATGCTTAATAGTGAAAGATTGGAGCAAAATTGTTAACGATCGCAGAGAAGTACTAGGGGGCAGCAAGGAGAAGCGCAACTCAAGATTAGGAGACAGATTCATCTGCATGGTCCAGTATGATGAATCAGGAGAGCTATACATGTTCTATGCTATTCTACCTGAGAGGGAGCAACAGGATCAGTAGCTACTAGTTCATGCTCTTAATTAGTACTTGTCTCATGTCCGTGTCCTGAACTTCGATGTTGGTGATGATTATGTTGAACTTGATGATGTCTTTGCTTCTGTTACAAAGTGAATGTTTCCTCTTTAAGCTAGCCAGCGTTGATGATGATTAGATAGCTAGCAGTAATGACTATGATGATTAAATAGTGGTAATTAGACGACTATGATGATTTTTAGCTAGCTAGAGTTTATTTATTTATTAATATGCGATGATGATGATGATGATGACGACTACAACTCATTATAACGTAAAACAATCCTAAATTTAATTGATAACACAAATTTAATTGAAAATACAAAATAAAACAAAAACCCACAATCATTTAGTATCGGTTGGTGTTACCAACCGGTACTAAAGGGCTCCCGGCCCCCGGAGCTGGCTCGTGCCACGTGGTTCCCCTTTAGCACCGGTTCGTGCTGAACCGGTACTAAAGGGGGGGGGGCTTTAGTGCCGAAACTTTAGTGCCGGTTCCTAAACCGGCACTAAAGGGCCTTACGAACCGGTGATATTGCCCGGTTCTGCACTAGTGATGCTAGACTCATCTGGTGTGACAAATGCTCGTACGATTAGAAACACATAGTTAGAGGACATTATCTACATGAAATTGGTAAAATAAAGTATCATAATTCTTGTCGTGGCTTTAGTTCTGTTAGAATAAATCCGAGGCATACTGTTGATCGTCCGAGGACCAAGCGATCACACGAGCACGACACCGAGATTTGTTAATGAGGTTCACCTATATGGCTACATCCGCGGGGCCTGACTACGGGCGCTCCTCCCCGTGACACCGTCACAATACCGCACCCCGGCCACCTGGGCGCCGGCACACGCTGCCGGCTCCCCCTTGCGCGCCTGTGCTATTATGTTGGCATAGGTTACATCGTGTGTCTACCCACGCTATATATGAGAGGCCTAGGATACAAGTGTCCTATTAGGACACGACTCCATATCCTATGTAAACACAATACAACTACAAGTCCAACTGTAACCTACCTTGTACACAATATTCGACACAATTCTAACAAACTCCACCTTGGCGAATATTCTCCACCACCTTGAATTCGTCAATGCGTCAAACTTCCATGTACATTGGATTTGAGCTTATCCCATGAGTACTGCTGCTACTCCAAAGACTCCATGTAACTCCACCTGCAACTTGTAGTCCCTTCTTTTCTTGACCACCGTCAACACTCGAGCAAAGTTAATTAAGTTCCACATTACTCTAGTTTGTGCTCCCAACTTGCAGAGTATCAGTCAAACGCCATCACACACTGATCACCGACCTACGTGAAAGTGAACAACTCACATATTGGGTGTCACACATAAGAGTTACCTGAACTCAACATCACCGCTCCTTTCTTGACCGTCTGTCTGAAACTTGAAGAAATTTCATCGTTACTTTTAGTCATCCCGAGTCTAAATTGCAGTTGTCTCACCACATGTATGACCACCAGAGCCCTGACCCGTCTTCATATCCCGTGCGTACCGCACGCCTCGCCGCTATTACCGCGTCGAGCCTCCGCTGTCCCCGTCGAGTCTCAAGGGTCGCAAAACCACACCAGTCAACCCCCACTGCAGAGTACCACCGATCATCACCGACCTATGACGAGTTTCACGCTTCCATCGGACCACTGAGCTCCATTCCGAACTGCATGTCACTCGCTTTTCCCCTTACTGAATAGGCTTCGACTCTCTGGATCCTTACACCGTAGCCCCTCAATCCAGCTCCACCTTCAACATGACTCCATGGTAGATGATCAGTCCATCCTCGCGCCCCGTCGACTCCAAGCTCTCATGTGCACCGTCTTGAATCAACCCCGCGCCATAGCCTTGTCGAAGCCACACAAGCACTCAGACCCGTGCCACGTGTTTTCACGCCCAGAAGTCGGTCACCATCAGCATCACGCTCCTATGTCGTTGTCGCTGATCCCGCACCACCGTCTTCTGTACCAACCGACTTGTGTCGATCTGTCAGACTGCCTAGTCCGACCCAGCCAAACTCGTTCGACTGCATGACACACTTGAGGCTCCCAAATCGTCTTCCGTGAATTTCCATTCATCACTTGATAATTCCATCTTAGCTGACATGGCTTCCCGCAACGCCTTCAAGCATCCCCATTGTGCCAACAAATCTTTCACCCTTGTCCGCCATAACTCAAAGCTTCTAGTTTTGTTGAACTTCTCCACCTCAAACCTGGTACCCGATGATGCCATGGTTCTTTGTATAGCTGACCCGTGAAAAATTATCCAAACTTCTCACGCGATGTCCAAGTACACATGTGTACTACTAGTAGCCTAGTTGATCTTCACGTGATTCAACTCCTGGATCCTGACTCAACTCTTGATGCTATTTGCTTTGCCTTGTCCTTGCGCTAGTTTCAATGGATTCGTATCAATGGATTTCTTCTCCGTCGACTTGATCTGCCTTGTGGCGTACATGAGGACTCGGTCCTCTCTTTTTTCTTTCAAACAAATTCTATATGTCTTGTATACTCAGCAACACTATTCACGTACACGTCCATACCTGCACGTACACACGAACACGAACTGCTGGGGAACACCGCAGCCAGCAGCTGCCCCGCGCGGCCGCGCCACGCGCCTTGCGGCCTCGGCCAGCCTAGCTGGGCCAGCCCATCGCCGCGCCCCCGCTTGGCCTGCAGCTGCCTGCGCTTCCACGCGGCCGTCTCACGCGGCCGCTGGACCGCTGCTACAATTCCGCCCAGAACCGTGCTCGCCTGCTGCTCCCCGGTTGCTATTACGTCGATTCCGAATAGATCTCGTTGCCATCGTTCCGATCTGCCTGATCGGTTTCAACTTCACAACTGCGATCTCTCAGATTCGCTTCCTCTAGATCAACGCAACGCCGGCCTTCGAACAACCTAGCTCATGATACCACTTGTTAGAATAAATCCGATGCATACCATTGATCGTCCTCGGACCAAGCGATCACACGAGCACGACACCGAGATTTGTTAACAAGTTTCACCGATATGGCTACATTCCCGGGGCACTGGTGGAAAAAGGGCATTTGGTCGCGGTTCGCAACTGCCATTAGTCACGGTTGCGCAACCGCGACCAAATAGGCGCGACTAAAGGACCCCCACTTTAGTCGCGGTTGCTTAAGAACCGCGACTAAAGGCCCGTCCACGTGGGCGCCAGGCGGCCGTCGGGGCGGAGGACCTTTAGTCGCGGTTCTTCTGGCCAACCGCGACTAAAGGCTGCCACAGGTTTAGGGTTTTAGCCCCCCCTAAACCTGTTTTCTGTTTAATTTGTATTGTTTTATTTCTTTTGTGCTTTATTTTAATTTTGAAGGAGTTTCACATATTCTACGGTACTACATACATGCATATGAATGTACAATTTCAAACAAATTTGAAATTAGAACCAAAAAGAATTCAAGAGGAATATACAATATATATTCAATATCATCGGATGACCATATACAATTTTGAACAAGTTTCCATACATAATTTAATGCATATAAAGTTCTACGTCCTCGTAATGGTGTTCTCCTTTAGGATAGAGGACTTCCCTGCTGAACCATCCAGCTAGTTCCTCTTGAAGTGGTCGGAAGCGAGCTTCTGGACTAAGCATCATCCGGAGGTTATTCCTCTGAGCATTGGTATCACTCGGAACCCGCTCAGAGGTGTATCTCCGGATCATCTCACAGACATAGTATCCACATAGATTGGTCCCCGCTGGCTGAATATCCCCAGCATTCTTAGCCTTTGACCTTTTGAATTCTAGCTCTTTTTTGAATTCACCGACCTTTGTATCTACGAACCGTCTCCAAACCCTACGAGGCAAAGAAAATTAAATGAACAAGAGAGTTATTAGTTACTTGATATTAGGAAATGAACGAAATAGGCCGATCGATATAGAGCGCAAATGAATGAAAATAATTACTTCTGCAGCATTCTTCTCATGCCGCCCCAAAGCTTTGGATCCATATTCAGAGAGTCATGGACGAGACATTCTGAGGTGTCAACTTTAATTACTAGCAGAATCCAGTGGAACCTGCGGACACGATACATGCACAGTACGTCATGCATAACTCATCGATTAGCCGGCCACATACCATGCATGGAGTAAACAAAAGAGAATGTGCTCAAGACAGAAACACTCACCCAAAATGGTAAGGAAATAGAATATCACTTTTGAGTTCCTGCTTTGTAAGAAACTGCCATAGGTCTGCCTCCATGTCGGCGGGGTGATGCTCCAACACATATCCATTAACGATGTGTGGGTCAATGAACCCAACATCATGGATGTTCCTTACTCTGCATTCCTTAATCTTCATTCTGCATGTATAATAGCGGACACAACAATATAGTTAGGACATATATATAGTGCAGGCAATATGAACGAGATGGGGTAGAAATAAATCACTTACAGAACGTAGCAACTGATGATAGATTTGTCGAGCTCGCGCAGATTGAAAAGCTGGAACAATTCACTCAGATGAATTTGTACATAGTAATGTTTGAAGTGATGCTCATATCTAACTTCCGCATAAATATATTCTTTGGCGTTTTTATTTTTTATGTAACCCTTGTACCATTTCAGCAGACCTTTCATTTGTGGAGGTAGATCCTTTTCCTGCGCAGGCTCGACGAGAGGCCCATTCTTCACATATGTAATTACTACCTCCTTCACTGGCGCCTCATCAAGGCCTAACAGTTCACGAAGAGTAATACCTAAGTTGGCCGCTTGTTCTCTGGCACTCGTTACAGTCAATCCATGTGCTGCCGCAGCTGCTATGATATCGGGGTCATCCGGACCGGCGGCTTTCACTATAAGCGGGGCAATCGATTGTTTACTTTGTTCCCCGAGCTGGGCAACTCGTTTCCCGCTTTTTTTTACTTTCTAATTCCGTTTTCTCGGCCTCCTCCAAGGCTTTGTTCTCCTGGTTCTCCGCCCGCTCTTTCTTCTCCTTCAACATGAGTGCCTGCCTACGAAGTTCACGTGCATAGTCGTCAGGCAGATTCTTCGCGGCTTGGGACGGTGTGCTCAAAAATGACTTAGCCCACTTCTTTTGCTCATCAGAAAATACTGGCTTGGGCTCGGGCTCTCTTTTCTTCTTGCAGTCTGCCTTCCATTTCTCATGATCAGCAGCCGCGGCCGCGGCAGTTTCCTCGGCACTATGTTCCCAAGGCCTTGTGGGGAGAGGCTTCAGTGATGGCTCCGGTACCTTTGTGGTCTTAGGTACATAAGGGTCCGGGTTAATAATCCAGGACTGCTTCTGCTTCTTTGCCGGAGGTGGATTGGGGGGCGGCGTCTGATCACCCGCCGGACGAGGACTGGGGGGCGGCGTCTGATCACCCGCCGGACGTTGTGGACTGGGGGGCGTCAGCTGATCACCCGCTGGACGAGGACTGGGGGGCGGCGTCTGATCACCCGCCGGACGAGGACTGGGGAGCGGCGTCTGATCACCCGCCGGACGTTGTGGACTGAGGGGCGTCGGCTGACGTGACGGACGTGTAGGTGAACCGCCACCACCACCACCACCACCACCGCCACCGCCACCACCACCACAGTAGGGGGGTGGACTTGTTGTCCTTGGCGCCTCGCCTGGAAACTTGATAAACTTCTTTTGCCATAGAATGAAATGGCGCTTGACATCTCCAAGTCTTTTCTCCCCTTCAGGTGTAGCAATGTCAATCTCCAGGTCCTCAAACCCTTGGACTATGTCCTCCACCGTGACACGAGCATAGCCATCTTGAATGGGGTTGTTGTGGTGGAGTGCTCCAGGTAAACATGGTAAAGCACTGCCGATGGCTACCTTCATGGACATGTTCCCGATAGGATAATACAGATGACATTCTTTCATCTCCTTTATATCGTCCACGGGGTAGCGAGGAGGCTCCGGTGCAGTAATTTCGACCACCAGAGGCTCCGGTGCAGTAATTTCGATCGTCGGTGCATCTGCACCAGCCGGTGGGGCCTCCGTGGAAGCCACGCTGCTTCTCCGCTGCTGGCTTCCGAGATCCGCTGGATGATCTTCATGCTGCGCCCGAGCTGCATCTCTTTCGGCTACTAGTACACTCACGGTTTTCTTCATCACATCCATTTCCGATGCCAACCGCGCCACAACATCTGCTTCCCGATCCATCTTTCTCTTACGGCTTCTGTAACCGTACGGGTCATCGTTCTGGGGGAACCCTATTTTCCACAGAATGTGCCCCATGCCTCGTACACGTCCTCCGTGTTCAGGATTCCCGAGGGCTTTTGTCAGCGCGTTGTTCTCTCTGTTGAACTTGATCTTCCCCTCTTGAGCATCCCTCATTGCGTCAATAAGGGCTTGGGTGGGTTTAATTATTTTGCCCTGGTAAACACACTCCCCTGTCTCCGGGTTCAGCGTTCCCCCATGCCCGTACCACCAGCTTTTGGCCCTTGGGTCCCATCCCTCCGTACCTGGACGGATTCCTCGCGCCCTCAGCTCGTTCTCCATCTTCTCCAACCTAGGCACCCAAAGGTGATACCCTCCTGGCCCCATAATATGATTGTACTCCTTCTTAGCCGCATTTTCCTTATTTTTTTCGATATTTGAATGAACTGCTCCGATTTCTTTTGCTTCACAAATTCTGGCCAATCATGTTTCAGTTTCTCATATTGTCCTTTGAAATCCGGAGTCTTGTTCTGCTTGACAAAGTCATGGGCTAGATTTTGCTTGAATTTCCGGAATGCGTCGGCCATCTTGTGAAGAGCGAACTGTTTGACTAGCCTCCTCCTCTCCTTGTTTTCCTCAATCTTGTTACCCTCCTCATCGAATTTGTTGTATTCCGGAGGTAGAATGAAATGTTCCATAAGCTTCTTGAAGCAATCTTTTTTTGTTCTCTTATTGACAAAAGTGAAACTAGCAATTCGTGCCTTCTTTGGCTTATTCCACTCCTGGACGGTGATCGAGACGTTGTCTCTAACAACGGCTCCGCATTGGCTGACAAACTTGGTGGCGTTCTTGCGGGGCTCCAGCGGCCTGCCGGTTGCACTGTCGACAACCTCGATGGTGCATGTTTCTCCTTGTTTCATCGTCTTGGTTGCGCCACGCTTTGACGACGTACTCGATTGTTTCGACGATCCGGCCGAGGGCTAAAATAAGAAAGAGAGTCGCGCGTGTTAGTACACACATATTTATTCAAATCAGTTAGTTTGTATCACCAGAGGCTCAATGTATATATATACCTCGGCGCCGGAGGTGGTTGCTACTTCCATTTGAAGATCATCGTTTATCGACGTTTGTTCGGTATCATCTTGCTGACGGCGCCCTTCATCTTCACCGTCAAGGTTCAGCTAAGAAGAGATATCATCTTCTTCTTGTCCGGTCGGCACATATAGAATATCGCCGTTTATGATGCCGAACATATGTGCTTCACCGTCCGGATCATAGTTGTCCATAATCGGGTCAGCTCTATCGTCCGCCATTATGTCAGTCCTGAAAACATGTAGTAAAAACAAATTAATTAAGTGAAGAAGGGGGGCGGTGGCGGTGGCGGTGGCGAAAGGGCGGTGGCAAAAGGAGGGGGCGAGGAAGGGGTGGGAGAGGGTTTACACTCAAGTTGTAATAGGGTTTACAATAAAGTTGCCACGACATGTTTAATATAGTTTTTTATTCTAGATTTAAAGTTACCATTGTATTTAAACTAGTTTTCGCGGCAATCTTTATTAATCGGCCATGACAAATTTAATTCATGTATCATGGCAGCTTTTGATAATTCATCATCGCAAATTGAGTTTATAGATCATGACAATTCTAGTATTTTGAACATGAAAAACATTTTTGTATGAACCATGGCAAATTTTAGTACATGTATCATGGCAAATTTAAGTAATTCACCATGATAGTTTTAGTTTATAGTTCATGCCAAATTTGAGCCAGTGACCATGCATTGTTAAAATAACTGATGACATATTTCTTTTTTTACTTATGAATCATGTCAAAATTATTTGATAGATCATGGCAAATTTTAGTAATTCATCATGGCAAGTTTAGTTTGTCAATTTATTTTTTATAACATCTTAAAGTTTATTTTAAACATATCAAGTTTTAAGTTATTTTACCGTTTTTGTTAAACTAATTAACTAGTTAAAATTAAAAAGAACAAAAAAAGAAAAAAAAGAAAAAATTCCGGTGGGCGTTGAGGGCGGGCCGGCGGCGCCCTCTGTCTGGCGGTTGAGGGCGGGCCGGCAGCGTTGAGGGCGGGCGAGCGAGGCGGCGCGCGCGCGGTGGGCGAGGGAGGCCGGTGATAGCGGCCGGCGGCGCCGTACGTGGGCGAGATGGGGCGGCGCGCGTGGGCCGGGGCGGGGCGCGGTGTGCAAACATACGACGGACGGGGCGCGAGAGGACGATGACAGCGCGGCGGGCGACGGCGGGCGGCGTCGACGGCGAGGGCGACGGCGGGCGGCGTCGAGGGCGAGGGCGACGGCGGCAGGCCTTCGGCGCGGCAGAGAATCGGAGAAGACGAGAAATGGAGGCGAAGGTTCGGGCCCTTGTATTTATAGCCCCCCCCCTTTAGTCGCGGTTGGGGAGGCGACCCGCGACTAAAGGGTAACCTTTAGTCGCGGTTGGCCAGACCAACCGCGATTAAAGGGTTTTTTGCGGGTTTTTGCGTTCCCGCGCGCAACGACCTTTAGTCGCGGTTGGCCAGGCCAACCGCGACTAAAGGTATTTTTGGCGGGTTTTTGCGTTCCCGCGCGCAACGACCTTGTGAAAAATTAAGAAAAATAAAACTCAATTCAAAATGTTAAAAATACAAATAATATATCAAAAAATTAAGAAAAATAAAACTAATTCAATTCAAAATGTTAAAAATACAAATAATATATCAAAAAATTCAGAAAAATAAAACTAATTCAATTCAAAATCTTAAAAATACAAATAATATATCAAAAAATTAAGAAAAATAAAACTAATTCAATTCAATATGTTAAAAATACAAATAATATATCAAAAAATTCAGAAAAATAGAACTAATTCATTTCAAAATTCTAAAAATACAAATAATATATCAAAAAATTCAAAGAAGTTCTTCCCGGCCGCCTCTGTCTTCCCACAAGTTCTTCCCGGCCAGTCTTCCGGCAGTTCTTTCCCGCCTATGTCTTCCCGCCATTTCTTCACGCCTCTATCTTCCCGCGTATCGATGCTCCTTTTATAGGCACGGCGCCGCTTCTGCTTTGTCTTGTTCCTCTGACAGGGCGTCGTGCACTACCCACGCGTCCTTATCCTGCCGACAGCTTTAGTCACGGTTGCACCCTCCAGCCGGGACTAAAGCTTACCCAAACGTCCTTATCCCACCGACAGTTTTCTTAGATGACACAAAAACCACATTTAGTCCCGGTTGCACCAACCAGCCGGGACTAAAGGTTAGATGACCAGCTCTGGATTCCTCTTCTTCCTGCCATTTCTTCCCTGTCTTCCCGCCACTTTCTTCCCGCCTCCTGTCTTCCCACTCCCATTTTTCCTGCCATTTCTCACTACATATATGTAGCCCGGCTTGGCCAGCATTATCACATCTCTACAATCTCTCATCACTCTCTCATGGCTTCCACCGCACCCACTCTAACCTACCAGCAGGTGGAGGAGCTTTGCGCCTCGAACTACCCTTGTCCACCGGGCTACCGCGTCCCCACCGGCTGGAGCCTAAGCGCCGACGGCGTGCCGGTCCCTCCCGTCCCTCAGGGTACTGCGCGCTGGGCGGCCATCACGAACCACTACTACCTCGACCTCACGCCGGAGCAGCGGATGAATCCCCGCTGGCATCCCGATAACCAGCATACTTGGGACGCCTTCTTCATCAATCGGC
The DNA here is from genome assembly GCA_034509565.1 of Triticum monococcum. Taxonomy (NCBI): domain Eukaryota; kingdom Viridiplantae; phylum Streptophyta; class Magnoliopsida; order Poales; family Poaceae; genus Triticum; species Triticum monococcum. Next base: position 607,208,539 of record CM067841.1, read on the forward strand.
GTGAGAGGGCACTCGCCAGGTATGAGGAGGACGGTCTGCCTCCTGGGAACTTCCACGAGGCCGGCCGTCGGCTATGGTGGTACGGCCGGACTCTGCAGAGCGTCATGGACTACATCACGGCCGGCGATATCCCCCGCCTGCGCTACCCTCAGTTCGAGCCACGAGCGCCGCCCGACGACAGCGACGACAGCAGCGACGACGATGGCGGCAACTTAGAAGGCGACGACTACCAGTACAACGACGGCGGCTATGAAGACTACGAGTATGCATATTATACGCCTAGGCAGGAGTATGACTAAATCACTCCAAATTTCATGTATCATCAGTGGTATCTCGAATCATTCGAAAATGGACACCAAACACATCACGGGTAATATAATTCACATGATCCATTCAACAAAGTTTGGTACAATAAATTATTACACATCATTTCTTCCCTTGTGTCCCTGCTTGCTTACGATTGTGCCGTATCCATGGAGCATCCTCATCATTTAACTTAATGCTTGGGCCGGTGTTCACTTTGAAGGGCGGAATTTCAGCAAACATATTATAATCTTCTGACATGTCTGTCTTGTCCTCCACTCCCACGATGTTTCTTTTCCCTGAAAGAACAATGTGGCGCTTTGGATCATCGCATGATGTACTGATCGTTTTCTTATCTTTCCGTTTCCTCGGTTTGCTACTCATGTCCTTCACATAGAAAACCTGAGCGACATCTTTCGCTAGGACGAATGGTTCGTCAAGGTAACCAAGATTGTTGAAATCCACCATTGTCATTCCGTATTGCTGGTCCACCTTTACCCCACCTCCTGTTAGCTTGAACCATTTGCACCGGAACAAAAGGACCTTAAAGGAGGGTCCATAGTCAAGTTCCCATATCTCCTCTATGTAACCATAATATGTGACCTTTTGCCCATTCTCGGTTGCTGCATCAAAGCGGACACCACTGTTTTGGTTGGTGCTCTTTTTATCTTGGGCGATCGTGTAAAATGTATTCCCATTTATCTCGTACCCTTGGAAAGTCGTTATAGTCGAAGATGGTGTCTTGGCCAACATGTACAGCTGATCTACAACATCATTGTCATTCATTAAATGTTTTCTCAACCAACTGCCGAAAGTCTCCATGTGGGCCTTCCTAATCCAGGATTCAGGCTTCCCCGGGTTGTCCGAGCGTAAAATATTCTTGTGTTTCTCAAAGTACGGAGCCACCAAGCTGGAATTGGTCAGTACATTGTGGTGTGCTTCAGTCAGAGAATGGCCGTCCATACATATCGTTGATTTCCGTCCGATCGTGCCTTTTCCACTTAGTCTCCCCTCGTGCCGCGATCGAGGAAGACCAATCGGCTTAAGGTCAGGAACAAAGTCAACACAAAACTCAATTACCTCCTCATTTCCATAGCCCTTGGCGATGCTTCCTTCTGGCCTAGCACGGTTACGAACATATTTCTTTAATACTCCCATGAACCTCTCGAAGGGGAACATATTGTGTAGAAATACAGGACCGAGAATGAAAATCTCTTCGACTAGGTGAACCAGGAGGTGCGTCATAATATTGAAGAAGGATGGCGGGAACACCAACTCGAAACTGACAAGACATTGGATCACATCATTCTGTAACCGTGGTAGAACTTCTGGATTGATTACCTTCTGAGAGATTGCATTGAGGAATGCACATAGCTTCACAATGGCTACTCGAACATTTTCCGGCAGGAGCCCCCTCAAAGCAATCGGAAGCAATTGCGTCATAATCACGTGGCAGTCGTGAGACTTCAGGTTTTGGAACTTTTTCTCCGCCATGTTTATTATTCCCTTTATATTGGACGAGAATCCAGATGGGACCTTCATACTGCTCAGGCATTCAAAAAAGATGACCTTCTCTTCTTTGGTCAGAGCGTAGCTGGCACGACCTTGAAACCATTCCGGATGCCGGTCATCAGGGTCTTTCAAACGTTGCTGGTCCTGCCGTGCTTCCTTTGTATCATTTGTCTTCCCATACACGCCCAAGAAGCTTAGGAGGTTCACGCAAATATTCTTCGTAACGTGCATCACGTCGATTGCAGAGCGGACTTCTAGGACTTTCCAATATTCTAGCTCCCAGAATATAGATTTCTTCTTCCACATGGCTGCGTGCCCGTCAGCTCCCTTCGGAACTGATTGTCCGCCAGGACCCTTTCCAAAGATGACTTTCAAATCCTTGACCATATCAAATACCTCAGCACCAGTGCGTTCCGCAGGCTTCGGCCGGTGATCTGCCTTGCCGTTGTAATGATTGCCTTTCTTTCTTACTGGATGAATTTTCGGAAGAAATCGACGATGCCCAAGGTACACGTTCTTCTTACAATTTGGCAAATGTACACTTTCAGTCTCATGTAAGCAGTGCGTGCATGCATTGTATCCCTTATTTGACAGTCCCGAAAGGTTACTAAGAGCAGGCCAATCGTTGATGGTTACGAAAAGCAACGCTCGTAGGTCAAATTCCTCTTCTTTGTGCTCATCCCACACACGGACACCAGGTCTGCCCCACAGCTGTAAAAGTTCATCAACTAATGGCCTTAGGTACACATCGATGTCGTTGCCGGGTTGCTTCGGACCTTGGATGAGCACTGGCATCATAATGAACTTTCGCTTCATGCACAACCAAGGAGGAAGGTTGTAGATGCATAGAGTCACGGGCCAGGTGCTATGGCTGGAGCTCTGCTCGCCAAAAGGATTCATGCCATCTGTACTTAGACCAAATCTTATGTTCCTTGCGTCAGCTGCAAAATCTTTGAACTCTCTGTCGATCTTTCTCCATTGCGGTCCATCTGCGGTGTGTCTCAACTCCCCGTCCGACTTACGGTCCTCTTTGTGCCATCGCAACAACTTGGCATGCTCTTTGTTCCTGAACAGACGTTTCAACCGTGGTATTATAGGAGCATACCACATCACCTTGGCGGGAACCCTCTTCCTGGGTTTCTCGCCCTCAACATCGTCACCATGGTCATCGCCTCTGATCTTATAACGCAATGCAGTGCATACCGGGCATTCATTCAAATTCTCGTATTCACCGCGGTAGAGGATGCAGTCGTTGATGCATGCATGTATCTTCAGAACCTCTAAACCTAGAGGGCAGACAACCTTCTTTGCTTCGTACGTACTGGCGGGCAACTCGTTATTCTTTGGAAACATATTCTTCAACATTTTCAGCAAGTTTTCAAATGCCGAGTCAGCTACACCTGCCTGTGCCTTCCATTTCAGCAAATCCAGTGTGCAGCCCAGCTTTTTCAGACCATCATCGCATCCGGGGTACAACGACTTTCTGTGATCCTCTAACATGCGATCCAAATTCTCCCTCTCCTTTTCAGTTTCGCAGCGTCTCCGTGCATCAGCAATGGTCCGACCAAGATCATCAACGGTCTCATCACGTGCCTCTTCTTCACCTTCACCTTTCCCTTCACCTTCCCCTTCACCTTCAGCATCCTCCATGAAAGTATCACCGAAATGAGCAAGATAGCTTTCATCGATGAAATCATCCCCTTCTTCATCTTCTTCCATTATAACCCCTCTTTCTCCATGCTTGGTCCAACAATTATAGCTTGACATGAAACCGTGCCGAAGCAGGTGCAGGTGAACTTCTCTTGAGGAAGAGTAACCCTTCTGATTCTTACAGTCAACACATGGACAGATAACAAAACCCTTCTGCTTGTTCGCATTAGCCACTACGAGGAAATCTTTCAAACCCGTAGTGAACTCGCGGGAGAGTCGGTTACCGTACATCCATTGCCGATTCATCTGCATTATTATAATATAAAATATATAATTAACCATCATGCATTTGTTGAACTAACTAGCTATAAACAATAGAAATTAAACAATGAACAACACACATGCATATTTTATCAATGACACACATGCATGAAAGGTTCAAGTTGCTAACCGCGGTCGAGGAGGAAAAAATAAATGAGGAACCTCAAGTGTGGATCCAACACTTCATATCATGTTTGTTTCACGCTCTTGGGGCATTTCATCAAACACCTTGTGTGCATAAGAGGAACCAAAAGCAAACCTACACCCCCTTGTGAAGCTTGCGAAGAGAAGTGGCACCAAATGGCTAAGTGAGTGTGCTGAACTGGTATATATAGGGGAGGAGCTTTAGTCACGGTTGGCCTGGCCAACCGCGACTAAAGGCCTTTGGGCACCTTTAGTCGCGGTTGGCCTGGCCAACCGCGACTAAAGCCCCTCACGTGCACCAGCTGGCCACCGAGCGCCCTGGGCCCAGGCCTTTGGTCGCGGTTCGTCTGCCGAACCGCGACTAAAGACTTCATTAGTCGCGGTTCCTACAGTTTCGCTACTAATGGGGCTGGACGGAAGCCCCTTTTTCTACCAGTGGGGCCTGACTACGGGCGCTCCTCCCTGTGACACCGTCACAATACCGCACCCGGCCACCCGGGCGCCGGCACACGCCGCCGGCTCCCCCTTGCGCGCCTGTGCTATTATGTTGGCATAGGTTACATCGTGTGTCTACCCCCGCTATATATGAGAGGCCTAGAATACAAGTGTCCTATTAGGACATGACTCCATATCCTATGTAAACACAATACAACTACAAGTCCAACTGTAACCTACCTTGTACACAATATTCGACACAACTCTAACAAGTTCAATTTAAACTAATACCGCGACAAGAATTATGGAATAGAGGGCCGCCATTGGGTTTTCCAAAAAAGAAACTCATGATGTAAAGTATATCCGTTAAAAATGAACGCCAATTCTGTATCAACATTTAAAAACACTTTAGCTATATGTAAATCCTCTGTGAATTGAATTTTGGTCAATCGATTTTCTGAACGTTGATTGTTGCTTAAAGATTCATGCTTTTTTCTATGTTGTGTGTGCTGTAGTTTTGTTTTCGGCTAATTTTTTTTACCGAACCATGTTTTGGGCCAGTCAATTCCTTCACAGGCTGCCTCTATCTAGCCCATCTGACTCCCACCCTTCTCCTCTCGCCCTTTATCTTTTTTCTGTTTTCTATTTTTACGTCTTTCTCTTTTCTTTTTCCCATTTCATTGTTAGTTGATATTTTAATTTCGTTGGTATTTTTTGAGATGTTTACACACAAATAATATACAATATGTGTGAAAATGTTTACACACAAATAATATACAATATGTGTGAAAATGTTAGGTGACTGTAAATGTTTACACACAAATAATATACAATATGTGTGAAAATTGCATTATTATATGAGTATTCTTTGCATAAAAAGAAATCCAATACAAGTGCAAAGTTGAGTGATGTTTTTGCATTTTATTTTCTTTAAGGGTAATACCAATGCCACTGATTCATTCGAAAATTGTTCATGAAAATTTCACTATTATTTATTTATTGCATATTATTAAAAATGCAATTTCTTTGTAAATTGTGTGCAAATTTTGTCAATATTTGGTTTACTCTTTTTTTCTTGAAGTGTAATACCAATGCCACTAATTCATTCACCTTTGAAAAAAGCAACTTTTTTTTCTATTTTTCATTTCCTTTTTCTTCTTCAAGAGTTATATCATGCCACTAATTCATTATTCCATAGGAAACTTCATTCTTCAAGAGCAATGTTTTTTTCATTTTATCAACACGAAAAAGAGTGCAGCCATCCCGATCCGCTGCTCTCAGGAGGAGATGAGCTTGGTATGTGGAACACTTGGCTGCTCCGGCATGACTTTCCCATGCAAGTGTCCCGGTCTACCATTATCCATAGGAAGCAAATGACGGCTCCGTTTAAGGGTGTCGTAGGTCACCTTGTCGTGTGCTTGCCTAATTGGAAAGCGATAACGCTGCCGCAGAGCAGTAGGCAGTTGTTGGTACAATCAGTCCTCTATGCGATCCCGATTCACTCGATGCTTGCCATAGACCTCCCGCTGAAGACAATTGCAACATTGGTTAAGACCTGCCGCGAGTTTCTTTAGTGCGGCAAGGCTGAGGCTGGAAGGGGCAAGTGTGTTGTGCCCTGGGAAATAGTTTGTAGGCCAAAGTGGGTCGGTGGCCTCAGTGTGCTCGATATGCGCTGGATGAATGTGGCTCTACAGGCCAAATGGCTATGGTTGCAATGGGCGGATTGGAGTAGGCCTTGGTTTGAGTTCATCTTCTCGGTTCCGAAAGAAGAAAAGAAAATATTCCAATCGGTAGCTAGAGCTGAGGTGGACGATGGATGTGACACACTGTTTTGGGAGGACCGGTGGCTCAATGGCTTTCGAATTCATGAGCTAGCACCGCAAGCGTATGAACGAGTTTCCAATCACACGAAGAGCTCATGTACTATCTTCGAAGCCCTAACCGAGGGCAGCTGGGCACGGGGTGTTGGGCCATCAATGGACATGGAAATTATGGGGTAGTATATGACCATTTGGCCTTTGGTTGCGGCGGTTCATCTCGTTGATCAGAAGAGACACCGTATTATTTGGTCTTGGGAGAAAGAGGGCCACTACTCTGCCAAATCGTCCTATGCAACAAAATTTGCGGCTATGGAGTATCGCCCACCGCTTCGTTCACATGGAAATCGCGAGCTCCACTTAGATGTCTTTTCTTCGCATGGCTTGGAATCAAGAACCGATGTTGGATTCCAGATAGATTGGCGTGCAGAGGCCTCCCGCATCAAGTCTCATGTTTGTTCTGTGACCAACACGGAGAGACAATCGACCATTTGCTCACTGATTACGTCTTTGCTCGGAAAGTGTGGACCAAGGTCATTTCGGCCTTAGGCGTGGTACAAGGCGCGTCACAAGTGAGAGAGTCATTGTTGGAGTGGTGCACTAGGAAGGGGCATCGAGGCCGCCAGGAGAAGATGGTGCGCATCATTTGTCTCCTTAGCACATGGAAGATGTAGAAGCATCAGAACGCCATAGTATTTGATGGAGTGACACCGTGACAACAACAGATACTGCGCCGTAGAGCGACTACATGTAGGATTTGGCAACAAGCATGTGTGTTGCGAGAAGAGTTAGACGTCTTCTTTGTAGCAGCGTAGAGTAGGCACATAGCCACTAGTAGAAAACAGGGCTATGGTCCAGGCCGGCTCAGCCCATTAGTCCCGGTTCCGTTTAGAACCGGGACCAATGTGGGCATTGGTCCCGGTTCGTGAGCCCAGGGGGCCGGCTGGGCCACGTGGGCCATTGGTCCCGGTTCGTCTGGACCTTTTGGTCCCGGTTGGTGGGACGAACCGTGACCAATGGGCCTCACTCCTGGCCCACCACCATTGGTCCCGGTTGGTGGCATGAACCGGGACCAAAGGCTCCCCTTTAGTCCCGGTTCATGTCACCAACCGGGACCAATGAGGTGCCTATATATACCCCTCGCGCAAGAGCAGAGCACAGTGCTCTGTTTTTTCTGGCCGAGGGGGAGAGGGCTTTGTGGTGCTCTAGCTCACCTCCTATGCACATGAGGTGTTCGATGGAATGCCCGAGCCACACTACTTAAGCTTTCTCCTCTCGAAGCTCGACCTCCAAGTTCCATTTTCCTCGAGATTTGTCTAGATTTAGCGGTCCGTCACGCCCCGTCCCCGTCTTCACCGCCGTCGATCACCCGCGCCGATCTCATCACCGACACCACCGTGGTGAGCCTCTTGTTCTTATCTTCTTTCTGAAAGGAAAAATATTCTTACTTGTATGTTTAGATAGATACTTGTATCATTTTCTTACATTTATTATTGCATCTTATATAGTGCGATGGTTTTGGTATCCGCCCCCGTCGGCCCTCGTCCTGTCTATGATTCGGATTTGGTATGTATATTATCTTTATAACTATTGGTTCATTTATTGTTTATGAAAATTATGCCGACCAATGTGACATAGATTTTATTTGTCTAGGATGTATGTGAATCGGAAATGCCAACCGACCCTATTGTCGAGAGGTTAAATTTAATTGAAGAAGAAAACAATTTGTTGAAGGAAAAAATAAAAAAAATTGAGGAGGAGAAGATGATATTGGAGTTGCATGTTGCGGATGTTGTCGATGATCACAAGATCAAGATTGATGCAATGCGCTTGAAGATTAGAAAGATTAGAAAATATGCCATTCATACCGAGGCTTGGTATCATTATGCCTTTGGATCAATTGTTACCTTGGTTGCGATTATGATCGCATTTGTTTTCGCATTGAAATGCTTTACATAGTTTCAATGTATGGTTTAATTAATTAGATGCTCTGGAGAGCTATATGTTATTAGATGAGAACTATGTATGCACTTTGGTTTTAATGTGATGATGAACTTCTATTAATTTGGACACTTAATTATATATAATGCACGCAGATGAACCGGCAATGGATGTACGGTGACAGACACACCCGCGAGTACATTAAGGGCGTGCATGAGTTTCTCGATGCGGCTGAGGCAAACAAGCAGAATGGTTTTATGTGTTGTCCATGCACTGAATGTGGGAATACGAGGTCTTACTCTAACCGGAAAATCCTTCACTCCCACCTGCTTTACAAGGGTTTCATGCCACACTATAATGTTTGGACGAGGCATGGAGAAATAGGGGTTATGATGGAAGACGGCGAAGAAGAAGAGTACGATGACAACTATGTGCCCCCTGAATACGGTGATGCTGCAACGGGGGGAGCTGGTGAAGATCAAGAGGAACCAGACGATGTGCCCAATGATGCTGCCACGGGTGAAGCTGCCACGGGTGAAGCTGCTGAAGATCAAGAGGAACCAGACGATGTGCCCGATGATGATGATCTCCGCCGGGTCATTGTCGATGCAAGGACGCAATGCATTAGTCAAAAGGAGAAGCTGAAGTTCGATCGCATGTTAGAGGATCACAAAAAAGGGTTATACCCCAATTGCGAAGGTGGCAACACAAAGCTCGGTACCGTACTGGAATTGCTGCAGTGGAAGGCAGAGAATGCTGTGGCTGACAAAGGATTTGAGAAGCTACTGAAAATATTGAAGAAGAAGCTTCCAAAGGATAACGAATTGCCCGACAGTACATACGCAGCAAAGAAGGTCGTATGCCCTCTAGGATCGGAGGTGGGGAAGATACATGCATGCCCTAATGACTGCATCCTCTACCGCGGTGCATACAAGGATCTGAACGCATGCCCGGTATGCGGTGCGTTGCGGTATAAGATCAGACGAGATGACCCTGGTGATGTTGACGGCGAGCCCCTCAGGAAGAGGGTTCCCGCGAAGGTGATGTGGTATGCTCCTATAATACCACGGTTGAAACGTCTGTTCAGAAACGAAGAGCATGCCAAGTTGATGCGATGGCACAGTGATAACCGAAAGAAAGATGGGAAGTTGAGAGCACCCGCTGACGGGTCGCAGTGGAGAAAAATCAAGAGAAAGTACTGGGATGAGTTTGGAAAGGACCCAAGGAATGTATGGTTTCCTTTAAGCACGGATGGCATTAATCCTTTTGGGGAGCAGAGCAGCAATCACAGCACCTGGCCCGTGACTCTATGTATGTATAACCTTCCTCCTTGGATGTGCATGAAGCGGAAGTTCATTATGATGCCAGTTCTCATCCAAGGCCCTAAGCAACCCAGCAACGAAATTGATGTGTACCTAAGGCCATTAGTTGAAGAACTTTTACAGCTGTGGAATGGAAACGGTGTACGTACGTGGGATGAGCACAGACAGGAGGAATTTAACCTTAAGGCATTGTTGTTCGTGACCACCAACGATTGGCCCGCTCTCAGTAACCTTTCAGGACAGACAAACAAAGGATACCACGCATGCACGCACTGTTTAGATGACACTGAAAGTATATACTTGGACAAATGCAGGAAGAATGTGTACCTGGGCCATCGTCGATTTCTTCCGACCAACCATCAATGTCGAAAGAAAGGCAAGCATTTCAAAGGCGAGGCAGATCACCGGAAGAAGCCCGCCATGCGCACGGGTGATCACGTGCTTGCTATGGTCAATGATTTACACTACGTAATCTTTGGAAAGCGTCCTGGTGGACTAGCTATTCCGAATGACGTTGAGGGACACGCGCCCATGTGGAAGAAGAAATCTATATTTTGGGACCTACCCTACTGGAAAGACCTAGAGGTCCGCTCCTCAATCGACGTGATGCACGTGACGAAGAACCTCTGCATGAACCTGCTAGGCTTCTTGGGCGTGTATGGGAAGAAAAAAGATACACCTGAGGCACGGGAGGACCTGCAACGTTTGCACGAAAAAGACGGCATGCCTCCGAAAAAGTATAAAGGTCCTGCCAGCTACGCTCTTACGAAAGAAGAGAAAGAAATCTTCTTTGAATGCCTGCTCAGTATGAAGGTCACGACCGCCTTCTCGTCGAATATAAAGGGAATAATAAATATGCCAGAGAAAAAGTTTCAGAACCTAAAGTCTCATGACTGCCACGTGATTATGACGCAACTGCTTCCGGTTGCATTGAGGGGGCTTCTATCGGAAAACGTCCGATTAGCCATTGTGAAGCTATGTGCATTCCTCAATGCAATCTCTCAGAAGGTGATCGATCCAGAAATCGTACCAAGGCTAAGGAGTGATGTGGCGCAATGTCTTGTCAGTTTCGAGCTGGTGTTCCCACCATCCTTCTTCAATATCATGACGCACGTCCTAGTTCATCTAGTCGACGAGATTGTCATCCTGGGGCCCGTATTTCTACACAATATGTTCCCCTTTGAGAGGTTCATGGGAGTCCTAAAGAAATATGTCTGTAACCGCGCTAGGCCAGAAGGAAGCATCTCCATGGGCCATCAAATAGAGGATGTTATCGGGTTTTGTGTTGACTTCATTCCTGGCCTTAACAAGATAGGTCTCCCTAAATCGCGGTATGAGGGGAGACTGACTGGAAAAGGCACTCTTGGAAGAGACTCAATAATATGCAGGGACGGATATTCTTGGTCTCAAGCACACTACACAGTTCTACAGAACTCTACCTTGGTGACCCCGTATGTCGATGAACACAAGAACAGTCTGCGCTCCAAACACCCGGAGCAATGCGACGACTGGATTACATGTGAACACATCAGGACTTTCAGCAGTTGGTTGGAAACACGTCTCAGAGGTGACAACACTGTTTGTGATGAGTTGTACTTGTTGTCCAGGGGACCATCTTTGACTGTATTGACTTACAAAGGATACGAGATAAATGAGAATACATTTTACACGATCGCCCAAGATCAAAAGAGCACCAACCAAAACAGCGGTGTCCGCTTTGATGCAGCAACCGAGAGCGGAAAGGACACATATTATGGTTACATAGTGGACATATGGGAACTTGACTACGGACCTGATTTTAAGGTCCCTTTGTTTAAGTGAAAATGGGTCAATCTATTAGGCGGCGGGGTACAGGTAGACCCACAGTATGGAATGACAACAGTGGATCTGAAAAATCTTGGGTACACTGACGAACCGTTCGTCCTAGCCAATGATGTGGCTCAGGTTATCTATGTGAAGGACATGTCTACCAAACCGAGAAAAAGAAAAGATAAGGAAGTGAATACATCATACAATGAGCCAAAGCGCCACATAGTTCTTTCAGGAAAAAGGGACATCCTGAGAGTGGACGGCAAGACAGACATGTCTGAAGATTATGAAAAGTTTCATGAAATTCCTCCCTTCAATGTCAAGGCTGACCCAAGCATCCTGATAAACAATGAAGATTATCCATGGTTACGGCGCAATAAGCAAATGACACAAGCGAAGAAAAAGTGAAGACTTTCTCCCGCAATAAGCAAATGCTATGTGGGTGAAATTATGATACCATCCCAACTTTCAACTTTTTCAGAGTTCATTTGAAATGCTTTCATGTCTTATGGTTCGAAACTTTGATACTTCAAAAGTGATTGTCCATTTTGTACACGAAGTGCATCAAGTTTTTGTCATAACCCTCTCTACTTTTTGGAACATGCTATGTGGGTGAAATGATGATACCATGCCAACTTTCAACCTTTTCAGAGTTCATTTTGAAATGCTTTCCAATTTCAGAGTCATTTAGCTCAAAGAATGAATTAATAGCAAACAGAATGAACTACAAAACTTTTATGAAAATAAAAACAATCAATTAAAATATTATGTTATGATCAACTAAAATAAAACTATAATATTCTTCAATAGCAAAAAGAATATAATTTTTGTGACCTAAAATCAAACTATAAGTATTTAATTGTAAGTATAAATAAAAAATAGATAGCAAAGAAGAAAAAAATTCTATTTTTATAGTAAAGTTATTCATAAACTAGTGATTCACACAAATTTTATAAAATTCCAATTTAAACTATTCAAAATTTTAAAACTAATGGCACTAACATAAAGTTTATAATTTTTGTGACCTGAAATAAAAAAGAAATCACTAAAAAACTATAAGTATTTAGTTGTAAGTATAAATAAAAAATAAATAGAAAAAAATTCTATTTTTATAGTAAAGTTATTCATAAACTAGTGATTCACACAAATTTTTAAAAATTCAAATTTAAACTATTCAAAATTTAAAACTAATGGCACTAACAGAAAGTTTATAATTTTTGTGACCTAAAAGCAAAAAGAAATCACTAAAAAACTGTAAGTATTTAGTTTTACGTAGAAATAAAAAAAATAAAAAACCAAAAAAATGTAGAAATAAAAAAGAAAAAGCCAAAAAAAATGCCACCTACTGGGCCTCCACGGCCTGAATATGACTAGAAACCCTACATGGGCCAGGATTCAGGCCCGTAGAGGCCCAATAGGCCCACAGGCAGTAGTAAGTTTAGGCCCGAAAGCCTGCATTAGAGAGGAGCTCGAATGGGGAGGCACAGCAGCGCTTATAAACAAGTGCCGGCGCCCTTCAGCTAGTGATGTGGGACTAAACTTTTGGGCGCGGGCAGCACAAGGGCATTGGTCCTGGTTGGTGGCACCAACCGGGACTAAAGGGGGCATTGGTCATGGTTCGTGGCACCAACCGTGACCATTGGCCCCCTTTAGTCCCCGTTGGTACCACCAACCAGGACCAAAGGCCGCCGCTTCCCGCCCTTTGGGCTGCCGAAAATTGGCCTTTGGTCCCGGTTGGTGGCAACAACTGGGACTAAAGGGGGGCATTAGTCCCGGGTCGTAGCTGTTGGGGAACGTAGCAGAAATTCAAAATTTTCCTACGTGTCACCAAATCTATCTATGGAGAGACTAGCAACGAGGGGAAGGAGAGTGCATCTACATACCCTTGTAGATCGCTAAGCGGAAGCGTTCAAGTGAACGGGGTTGATGGAGTCGTACTCGTCGTGATTCAAATCACCGATGATCCTAGTGCCGAACGGACGGCACCTCCGCGTTCAACACACGTACAGCCCGGTGACGTCTCCCACGCCTTGATCCAGCAAGGGGAGAGGGAGAGGTTGAGGAAGACTCCATCCAGCAGCAGCACAACGGCGTGGTGGTGATGGAGGAGCGTGGCAATCCTGCAGGGCTTCGCCAAGCACCGCAGAAGAGGAGGAAGAAGAGACGCAGGGCTGCACCAACGAGAGATTGAATCACGTGTGTTATGGGCAGCCCCTTAGGCCTCATATATATAGGGGAAGGGGAGGGGCTGCGCCCCCTCTAGGGTTCCCACCCCTAGGGGGGGCGGCAGCCCTAGATGGCTAAGGGGTGGCGGCCAAGTGGGGGGAGGAGAGGGAGGCGCAGGGTGTATGGGCCTTAGGGCCCATATGCCCTTAGGGTTTGCCCCCTCTCCCGTTCTAGGCACATGGGCCTTAGTGGGGCTGGTGCCCTTGGCCCATGTAGGCCAAGGAGCACTCCCTACAGCCCATGTGGCCCCCCGGGGCAGGTGGCCCCACTTGGTGGACCCCCGGGACCCTCCCGGTGGTCCCGGTACGTTACCGATAAGCCCCGAAACTTTTCATGTGACCAAAATAGGACTTCCCATATATAAATCTTTACCTCCGAACCTTTCCGGAACTCCTTGTGACGTCCGGGATCTCATCTGGGACTCCGAGCAACATTCGGTAACCACATACAAACTTCCTTTATAACCCTAGCGTCATCGAACCTTAAGTGTGTAGACCCTATGGGTTCGGGAGACATGCAGACATGACCGAGACGTTCTCCGGTCAATAACCAACAGCGGGATCTGGATACCCATGTTGGCTCCCACATGTTCCACGATGATCTCATCGGATGAACCACGATGTCAAGGACTTAATCAATCCCGTATACAATTCCCTTTGTCTATTGGTACGATACTTGCCCGAGATTCGATCGTCGGTATTACGATACCTTGTTCAATCTCGTTACCGGCAAGTCTCTTTACTCGTTCTGTAACACATCATCCCGTGATTAACTCCTTGATCACATTGTGCACATTATGATGATGTCCTACCGAGTGGGCCCAGAGATACCTCTCCGCTTACACGGAGTGACAAATCCCAGTCTCGATTCGTGCCAACCCAACAGACACTTTCGGAGATACCTGTAATGTACCTTTGTAGCCACCCAGTTACGTTGTGACGTTTGGCACACCCAAAGCACTCCTACGGTATCCGGGAGTTGCACAATCTCAAGGTCTAAGGAAATGATACTTGACATTAGAAAAGATTTAGCATACGAACTACACGATCTAGTGCTATGCTTAGGATTGGGTCTTGTCCATCACATCATTCTCCTAATGATGTGATCCCATTATCAACGACATCCAATGTCCATGGTCAGGAAACCGTAACCATCTATTGATTAACGTGCTAGTCAACTAGAGGCTTACTAGGGACATGGTGTTTTCTATGTATCCACACATGTATCTGAGTTTCCTATCAATACAATTATAGCACGGATAATAAATGATTATCATGAACAAGGAAATATAATAATAACCAATTTATTATTGCCTCTAGGGCATATTACCAACAGTCTCCCACTTGCACTAGAGTCAATAATCTAGTTCACATCGCCATGTGATTAACACTCACAGGCCACATCGCCATGTGACTAACACCCAAGAGTTTACTAGAGTCAGTAGTCTAGTTCACATCACTATGTGATTAACACTCAATGAGTTCTAGGTTTGATCATGTTGCTTGTGAGAGAGGTTTTAGTCAATGGGTCTGAACCTTTCAGATCCGTGTGTGCTTTACAAATCTCTATGTCATCTCCTAGATGTAGCTACCACGTTCTATTTGGAGCTATTCCAAATAACTGTTCTACTATACGAATCCAGTTTACTACTTAGAATAATCTGGATTAGTGTCAAAGTTTGCATCGGCGTAACCCTTTACGACAAACTCTTTTACCACCTCCATAATCGAGAAAATTCCTTAGTCCACTAGTTACTAAGGATAACTTTGACCGCTGTCCTGTGATCCATTCCTGGATCACTCTTGTACCCCTTTGACTGACTCATGGCAAGGAACACTTCAGGTGCGGTACACAGCATAGCATACTATGGAGCCTATGTCTAAGCATAGGGGACGACCTTCATCCTTTCTCTCTATTCTGCCGTGGTCGAGCTTTAAGTCTTAACTTCATACCTTACAACACAGGCAAGAACTCCTTCTTTGACTGATCCATCTTGAACACCTTCAAGATCATATCAAGGTATGTGCTCATTTGAAAGTACTAGTAAGCGTTTTGATCTATCCTCATAGATCTTGATGCTCATGTTGGGGAACGTAGCAGAAATTCAAAATTTTCCTACGTGTCACCAAGATCTATCTATGGAGAGACTAGCAACGAGGGGAAGGAGAGTGCATCTACATACCCTTGTAGATCGCTAAGCGGAAGCGTTCAAGTGAACGGGGTTGATGGAGTCGTACTCGTCGTGATTCAAATCACCGATGACCAAGTGCCGAACGCACGGCACCTCCGCGTTCAACACACGTACAGCCCGGTGACGTCTCCCACGCCTTGATCCAGCAAGGAGAGAGGGAGAGGTTGAGGAAGACTTCATCCAATAGCAGCACAACGGCGTGGTGGTGATGGAGGAGCGTGGCTATCCTGCAGGGCTTCGCCAAGCACCACAGAAGAGGAGGAAGAAGAGACGCAGGGCTGCACCAACAGAGATTGAATCGCGTGTTGTGGGCAGCCCCCTAGGCCTCATATATATAGGGGAAGGGGAGGGCTGCGCCCCCTCTAGGGTTCCCACCCCTAGGGGGGCGGCAGCCCTAGATGGGATCAAGGGTGGCGGCCAAGAGGGGGAGGGGAGAGGGAGGCGCCCCAATATGGGCCCTAAGGCCCATATCCCATTAGGGTTTGCCCCCTTTCCACCTCTTGGGCACCTTGGGCCCTTGTGGGAGGCGCACCAGCCCACTAAGGGGCTGGTCCCTCACTACTCTTAGCCCACGCAAGCCTCCGGGGCAGGTGGCCCCACTTGGTGGACCCCCGGGACCCTCCCGGTGGTCCCGGTACGTTACCGATAAACCCCGAAACTCTTCCGGTGTCCAAAACAGGACTTCCCATATATAAATCTTTACCTCCGGACCATTCCGGAACTCCTCGTGACGTCCGGGATCTCATCCGGGACTCCTAACAACATTCGGTAACCACATACTAACTTCCTTTATAACCCTAGCGTCATCGAACCTTAAGTGTGTAGACCCTACGGGTTCGGGAGACATGCAGACATGACCGAGACGTTCTCCAGTCAATAACCAACAGCGGGATCTGGATACCCATGTTGGCTCCCACATGTTCCACGATGATCTCATCGGATGAACCACGATGTCAAGGACTTTAATCAATCCCGTATACAATTCCCTTTGTCTATCGGTACGATACTTGCCCAAGATTCGATCGTCGGTATCCCGATACCTTGTTCAATCTCGTTACCGGCAAGTCTCTTTACTCGTTCCGTAACACATCATCCCGTGATCAACTCCTTGATCACATTGTGCACATTATGATGATGTCCTACCGAGTGGGCCCAAAGATACCTCTCCGTCACACAGAGTGACAAATCCCAGTCTCGATTCGTGCCAACCCAACAGACACTTTCGGGGATACCTGTAGTGCACCTTTATAGTCACCCAGTTACGTTGTGATGTTTGGTACACCCAAAGCATTCCTACGGTATCCGGGAGTTGCACAATCTCATGGTCTACGGAAATGATACTTGACATTAGAAAAGCTTTAGCATACGAACTACACGATCTAGTGCTATGCTTAGGATTGGGTCTTGTCCATCACATCATTCTCCTAATGATGTGATCCCGTTATCAATAACATCCAATGTCCATGGTCAGGAAACCGTAACCATCTATTGATCAACGAGCTAGTCAACTAGAGGCTTACTAGGGACATGGTGTTGTCTATGTATCCACACATGTATCTGAGTTTCCTATCAATACAATTCTAGAATGGATAATAAACAATTATCATGAACAAGGAAATATAATAATAACTAATTTATTATTGCGTCTAGGGCATATTTCCAACAGTCTCCCACTTGCACTAGAGTCAATAATCTAGTTCACATCACCATGTGATTAACACTCACAGATCACATCGCCATGTGACTTACACCCAAGAGTTTACTAGAGTCAGCAGTCTAGTTCACATCACTATGTGATTAACACTCAATGAGTTCTAGGTTTGATCATGTTGCTTGTGAGAGAGGTTTTAGTCAACGGGTCTGAACCTTTCAGATCCGTGTGTGCTTTACAAATGTCTATGTCATCTCCTAGATGTAGCTACCACGTTCTATTCGGAGCTATTCCAAATAACTGTTCTACTTGGAGCTATTCTAAATTGTTGCTCCATTATACGTATCCGGTATCTCTACTCAGAGCTATCCGGATAGGTGTTAAGCTTGCATCGACGTAACCCTTTACGACGAACTCTTTTACCACCTCCATAATCGAGAAAATTCCTTAGTCCACTAGTTACTAAGGATAACTTTGACCGCTGTCCTGTGATCCATTCTTGGATCACTCTTGTACCCCTTGACTGACTCATGGCAAGGCACACTTCAGGTGCGGTACACATCATAGCATACTGAAGAGCCTACGTCTTAAGCATAGGGGACGACCTTCGTCCTTTCTCTCTATTCTGCCATGGTCGAGCTGTAAGTCTTAACTTCATACCTTACAACTCAGGCAAGAACTTCTTCTTTGACTGATCCATCTTGAACACCTTCAAGATCATGTCAAGGTATGTGCTCATTTGAAAGTACCATTAAGCGTTTTGATCTATCCTTTATAGATCTTGATGCTCAATGTTCAAGTAGCTTAATCCAGGCTTTCCATTGAAAAACACTTTCCAAATAACCCTATATGCTTTCCAGAAATTCTACGTCATTTCTGATCAACAATATGTCAACAACATATATTCATCAGAAATTCTATAGTGCTCCCACTCACTTCTTTGGAAATACAAGTTTCTCATAAACTTTATACACACCCAAAATCTTTGATCATCTCATCAAAGCATACATTCCAACTCCGAGATGCTTACTCCAGTCCTTAGAAGGATTGCTGGAGCTTTGCATACTTATTAGCATCTTTCAGGATTGACAAAACTTTCCGGTTGTATCACATACAACCTTTCCTCATAAATCGTCGAGGAAACAATGTTTTTGACATCCTATCTGCAAGATTTCATAAATAGTGCAGTAACTGCTAATATAATTCCAACAGACTTTTAGCATCGCTACAGGTGAGAAAGTCTCATCGTAGTCAACTCCTTGAACTTGTCGAAAACATCTTAACAACAAGTCGAGCTTTCTTAATGGTGACATTTACCATCATTGTCCGTCTTCCTTTTAAAATCCATCTATACTCAACAGACTCACGACCATCGAGCTGTTCTGTCAAAGTCTACACTTTGTTTCCATACATGGATCCTCTCTCGGATTTTATGGCCTCGAGCCATCTATCGGAATCCAGGCCCACCATCGCTTCTCCATAGCTCGTAGGTTCATTGTTGTCTTGCAACATGACTTTCAAGACAGGACTACGTACCACTCTGAAGTAGTACGCATCCTTGTCATCCCACGAGGTTTGGTAGTGACTTGATCTGAAGTTTCATGATCACTATCATAAGCTTCCACTTCAATTGGTGTAGGTGCCACAGGAACAACTCTTTGTGCCCTGCTATACACTAGTTGAAGTAACGGTTCAATAACCTCATCAAGTCTCTACCATCCTCCCACTCAATTCTTTCGAGAGAAACTTTTCCTCGAAAAGGACCCGATTCTAGAAACAATCCCTTATTGCTTTCGGATCTGAGACAGGAGGTATACCCAACTGTTTTGGGTGTCCTATGAAGATGCATTTATCCGTTTTGGGTTCGAGCTTATCAGCCTGAAACTTTTTCACATAAGCGTCGTAGCCCCAAACCTTTTAAGAAATGACAGCTTAGGTTTCTCTAAACCATAGTTCATACGGTGTCATCTCATCGGAATTACGTGGTGCCCCTTTTAAAGTGAATGTGGTTGTCTCTAATGCCTAACCCATAAACTATCACGGTAATTCGATAAGAGACATCATGGTATGCATCATATCCAATAGGGTGCAGTTATGATGTACGGACATACCATCACACTATGGTGTTCCAGGCTGTATTAGTTGTGAAACGATTTCCACAATGTCTTAATTCTGTGCCAAACTCGTAATTTAGATATTCATCTCTATGATCATATCATAGATATTTTATCCTCTTGTCACGACAATCTTTCAACTTCACCCTGAAATTACTTGAACCTTTCAATAATTCAGACTCGTGATTCATCAAGTAAATATACTCAACATCTACTCAAATCATCTGTGAAGTAAGAACATAACGATATCCACTACACGCCTCAGCACTCATTGGACTGCACACATCAAAATGTATTACTTCCAACAAGTTGCTTTCTAGTTCCATTTTACTGAAACCGAGGCTTCCAGTCATCTTGCCCATGTGGTATGATTTGCATGTCTCAAGTGATTCAAAAATCAAGTGAGTTCAAACGGTCCGTTTGCATGGAGTTTCTTCATGCATATACACCAATAGACATGGTTCGCATGTCTCAAACTTTTCAAAACGAGTGAGCCCAAAGATCCATCAACATGGAGCTTCCTCATGCGTTTTATACCGATATGACTTACGTGGCAGTGCCACAAGTAGGTGGTACTATCTCATATATCTTTTGGCATGAACATGTGTATCACTACGATCGAGATTCAACAAACAATTCATTTTAGGTGGAAGACCATTGAAGGTATTATTCAAATAAACAGAGTAACCATTATTCTCCTTAAATGAATAACCGTATCGCGATAGTCATAATCCAATCATGTCTATGCTCAACGCAAACACCAGTCTCGATGGTAGAGGGAGCGTGCGATGCTTGATCATATCAACATTGGAAACACTTCCAACACATATCGTCAGCTCACCTTTAGCTAGTCTCCGTTTATTCCGTAGTTTTTATTTCGAGTTACTAACACTTAGCAACCGAACCGGTATCTAATACCCTGGTGCTACTAGGAGTACTAGTAAAGTACACATTAACATAATGTATATCCAATATACTTCTATCGACCTTGCCAGCCTTCTTATCTACCAAGTATCTAGGGTAATTCTGCTCCAGTGGTTGTTCCCCTTATTACAGAAGCACTTAGTCTCGGGTTTGGGTTCAACCTTGGGTTTCTTCACCAGAGCAGCAGCTGATTTGCCGTTTCATGAAGTATCCCTTCTTGCCCTTGCCCTTCTTGAAACTAGTGGTTTCACTAACCATCAACAATTGATGCTCCTTGTTGATATCTACTTTTGCGGTGTCAAACATCGCGAATATCTCAAGGATCATCATATATGTCCCTGATATATCATAGTTCATCACGAAGCTCTAGCAGCTTGGTGGTAATGACTTCGGAGAAACATCACTATCTCATCTGGAAGATCAACTCCCACTCGATTCAAATGATCGTTGTACTCAGACAATCTGAGCACAAGCTCAACAATTGAGCTTTTCTCCCTTAGTATGTAGGCTAAGAAAATCGTCGGAGGTCTTATACCTCTTGACGTGGGCACGAGCCTGAAATTCCAATTTCAGCCCTCAAAACATCTCATATGTTTCGCGACGTTTCAAAAACGTCTTCGGTGCCTCAACTCTAAACCATTTAACTGAACTATCATGTAGTTATCAAAACGTGTATGTCAGATGTTCGCAACATCTACAGACGACATTCGAGGTTCAGCACACTGAGCGGTGCATTAAGGACATAAGCCTTCTATGAAGCAATGAGGACAATCCTCAGTTTACGGACCTAGTCCGCATAATTGCTACTATCAACTTTCAACTAATTTTCTCTAGGAACATATCTAAACAGTAGAACTGAAGCGCGAGCTACGACATAATTTGCAAAATCCTTTTGACTATGTTCAGGATAATTAAGTTCATCTTATGAACTCCCACTCAGACAGACATCCCTCTAGTCATCTAAGTGATTACATGATCCGAGTCAACTAGGCCGTGTCCGATCATCACGTGAGACGGACTAGTCAACATCGGTGAACATCTTCATGTTGATCGTATCTTCTATACGACTCATGCTCGACCTTTCGGTCTTCTGTGTTCCGAGGCCATGTCTGTACATGCTAGGCTCGTCAAGTCAACCTAAGTGTTTGCATGTGTTCCGAGGCCATGTCTGTACATGCTAGGCTCGTGAACACCCGTTGTATGTGAACGTTAGAATCTATCACACCCGATCATCACGTGGTGCTTCGAAACGACGAACTGTAGCAACGATGCACAGTTAGGGGAGAACACTTCTTGAAATTTTAATGAGGGATCATCTTATTTACTACCGTCGTTCTAAGCAAATAAGATGTATAAACATGATAAACATCACATGCAATCAAATAGTGACATGATATGGCCAATATCACTTTGCTCCTTTTGATCTCCATCTTCTGGGCTCCATGATCATCATCGTCACCGGCATGACACCATGATCTCCATCATCATGATCTCCATCATCGTGTCTTCTTGAAGTTGTCACGTCATCTATTACTTCTACTACTACAGCTAACGGTTAGCAATAAAGTAAAGTAATTACATGACGTTTATGTTGACACGCAGGTCATAAATAAATAAAGACAACTCCTATGGCTCCTGCCGGTTGTCATACTCATCGACATGCAAGTCGTGTTTCCTATTACAAGAACATGATCAATCTCATACATCACATATATCATTCATCACATCCTTTGGCCATATCACATCACATAGCATACCCTGCAAAAACAAGTTAGACGTCCTCTAATTGTTGTTTGCATGTTTTACGTGGCTGCTATGGGTTACTAGCAAGAACGTTTCTTACCTACGCAAAGACCACAACGTGATATGCCAATTGCTATTTACCCTTCATAAGGACCCTTTTCATCGAATCCGATCCGACTAAAGTGGGAGAGACAGACACCCGCTAGCCACCTTATGCAGCTAGTGCATGTCAGTCGGTGGAACCAGTCTCACGTAAGAGTACGTGTAAGATCGGTCCGGGCCGCTTCATCCCACAATGCCGCCGAATCAAGATAAGACTAGTAACGGCAAGCATATTGAACAAAATCAACACCCACAACTACTTTGTGTTCTACTCGTGCATAGAATCTACGCAATAAACCTGGCTCTGATACCACTGTTGGGGAACGTAGCAGAAATTCAAAATTTTCCTACGTGTCACCAAGATCTATCTATGGAGAGACTAGCAATGAGGGGAAGGAGAGTGCATCTACATACCCTTGTAGATCGCTAAGCGGAAGCGTTCAAGTGAACGGGGTTGATGGAGTCGTACTCGTCGTGATTCAAATCACCGATGACCAAGTGCCGAACGCACGGCACCTCCGCGTTCAACACACGTACAGCCCGGTGACGTCTCCCACGCCTTGATCCAGCAAGGAGAGAGGGAGAGGTTGAGGAAGACTTCATCCAACAGCAGCACAACGGCGTGGTGGTGATGGAGGAGCGTGGCTATCCTGCAGGGCTTCGCCAAGCACCACAGAAGAGGAGGAAGAAGAGACGCAGGGCTGCACCAACAGAGATTGAATCGCGTGTTGTGGGCAGCCCCCTAGGCCTCATATATATAGGGGAAGGGGAGGGCTGCGCCCCCTCTAGGGTTCCCACCCCTAGGGGGGCGGCAGCCCTAGATGGGATCAAGGGTGGCGGCCAAGAGGGGGAGGGGAGAGGGAGGCGCCCCAATATGGGCCCTAAGGCCCATATCCCATTAGGGTTTGCCCCCTTTCCACCTCTTGGGCACCTTGGGCCCTTGTGGGAGGCGCACCAGCCCACTAAGGGGCTGGTCCCTCACTACTCTAAGCCCACGCAAGCCTCCGGGGCAGGTGGCCCCACTTGGTGGACCCCCGGGACCCTCCCGGTGGTCCCGGTACGTTACCGATAAACCCCGAAACTCTTCCGGTGTCCAAAACAGGACTTCCCATATATAAATCTTTACCTCCGGACCATTCCGGAACTCCTCGTGACGTCCGGGATCTCATCCGGGACTCCTAACAACATTCGGTAACCACATACTAACTTCCTTTATAACCCTAGCGTCATCGAACCTTAAGTGTGTAGACCCTACGGGTTCGGGAGACATGCAGACATGACCGAGACGTTCTCCAGTCAATAACCAACAGCGGGATCTGGATACCCATGTTGGCTCCCACATGTTCCACGATGATCTCATCGGATGAACCACGATGTCAAGGACTTTAATCAATCCCGTATACAATTCCCTTTGTCTATCGGTACGATACTTGCCCGAGATTCGATCGTCGGTATCCCGATACCTTGTTCAATCTCGTTACCGGCAAGTCTCTTTACTCGTTCCGTAACACATCATCCCGTGATCAACTCCTTGATCACATTGTGCACATTATGATGATGTCCTACCGAGTGGGCCCAAAGATACCTCTCCGTCACACAGAGTGACAAATCCCAGTCTCGATTCGTGCCAACCCAACAGACACTTTCGGGGATACCTGTAGTGCACCTTTATAGTCACCCAGTTACGTTGTGACGTTTGGTACACCCAAAGCATTCCTACGGTATCCGGGAGTTGCACAATCTCATGGTCTACGGAAATGATACTTGACTTAGAAAAGCTTTAGCATACGAACTACACGATCTAGTGCTATGCTTAGGATTGGGTCTTGTCCATCACATCATTCTCCTAATGATGTGATCCCGTTATCAATAACATCCAATGTCCATGGTCAGGAAACCGTAACCATCTATTGATCAACGAGCTAGTCAACTAGAGGCTTACTAGGGACATGGTGTTGTCTATGTATCCACACATGTATCTGAGTTTCCTATCAATACAATTCTAGAATGGATAATAAACGATTATCATGAACAAGGAAATATAATAATAACTAATTTATTATTGCCTCTAGGGCATATTTCCAACAGCTCAATGTTCAAGTAGCTTAATCCAGGCTTTCCATTGAAAAACACTTTTCAACTAATTCTGCATGCTTTTCAGAAATTCTACGTCATTTCTGATTAACAATATGTCAATAACATATACTCATCAGAAATTCTATAGTGCTCCCACTCACTTCTTTGGAAATACAAGTTTCTCACAAACTTTGTATCCACCCAAAATCTTTGATCATCTCATCAAAGCGTGCATTCCAACTCCGAGATGCTTACTCCAGTCCTCAGAAGGATTGCTGGAGCTTTGCATACTTATTAGCATCTTTCAGGATTGACAAAACCTTCCGGTTGTATCACATACAACCTTTCCTCAAGAAAATCGTCGAGGAAACAATGTTTTGACATCCTATCTGCAAGATTTCATAAATAATGCAGTAATCGCTAATATAATTCCAACAGACTCTTAGCATCGCTACGAGTGAGAAAGTCTCATCGTAGTCAACTCCTTGAACTTGTCGGAAAACATCTTAACGACAAGTCGAGCTTTCTTAATGGTGAAACTTACCATCATTGTCCGTCTTCCCTTTTAAAATCCATATGTGCCTAACAGCCTTACGACCATCAAGTAGTTCTTCCAAAGTCTACACTTTGTTTTCATATATGGATCCTCTCTCGGATTTTATGGCCCCGAGCCATTTATCGGAATCCGGGCCCACCATCGCTTCTCCATAGCTCGCAGGTTCATTGTTGTCTAGCAACATGACTTCCAAGACAGGATTACGTACCACTCTGAAGTAGTACGCATCCTTGTCATCCCACGAGGTTTGGTAGTGACTTGATCTGAAGTTTCATGATCACTATCATAAGCTTCCACTTCAATTGGTGTAGGTGCCACAGGAACAACTTCCTGTGCCCTGCCACACACTAGTTGAAGAGACGGTTTAATAACCACATCAAGTCTCCACCATCCTCCCACTCAATTCTTTCGAGAGAAACTTTTCCTCGGGAAAGGACCCGATTCTAGAAACAATCCGTTATTGCTTTCGGATCTGAGACAGGAGGTATACCCAACTGTTTTGGGTGTCCTATGAAGATGCATTTATCCGCTTTGGGTTTGAGCTTATCAGCCCGAAACTTTTTCACATAAGCATCGTAGCCCCAAACTTTTAAGAAATGACAGCTTAGGTTTCTCTAAACCATAGTTCATACGGTGTCATCTCATCAGAATTACGTGGTGCCCTATTTAAAGTGAATATGGTTGTCTCTAATGCCTAACCCATAAACTATCGCGGTAATTCAATAAGAGACATCATGGTATGCATCATATCCAATAGGGTGCAGTTATGATGTTCAGACACACCATCACACTATGGTGTTCCAGGCTGTATTAGTTGTGAAACAATTTCCACAATGTCTTAATTCTGTGCCAAACTCGTAATTCAGATATTCATCTCTATGATCATATCATAGATACTTTATCCTCTTGTCACGACAACCTTTCAACTTCACCCTGAAATTACTTGAACCTTTCAATAATTCAGACTCAAGATTTATCAAGTAAACATTCTCAACATCTACTCAAATCATCTGTGAAGTAAGAACATAACGATATCCACTACATGCCTCAGCACTCATTGGACTGCACACATCAAAATGTATTACTTCCAACAAGTTGCTTTCTAGTTCCATTTTACTGAAACCGAGACTTTCAGTCATCTTGCCCATGTGGTATGTTTTGCATGTCTCAAGTGATTCAAAATCAAGTGAGTCCAAATGATCCATCTATATAGAGTTTCTTCATGCATATCTACCAACAAACATGGTTCACATGTCTCAATCCTTTCAAAAATGAGTGAGTCCAAAGATCCATCAACATGGAGCTTCTTCATGCGTTTTATACCGATATGACTTAAGTGGCAGTGCCACAAGTAGGTGGTACTATCATTACTATCCTATATCTTTTGGCATGAACATGTGTATCACTACGATCGAGATTTAATAAACCATTTATTTTAGGTGTAAGACCATTGAAGGTATTATTCAAATAAACAGAGTAACCATTATTCTCCTTAAATGAATAACCGTATCGTGATAGACATAATCCAATCATGTCTATGCTCAACGTAAACACCAATCTCGATGGTAGAGGGAGCGTACGATATTTGATCAACCTTGGAAATACTTCCAACACATATCGTTATCTCACCTTTAGCTAGTCTCCGTTTATTCCGCAGCTTTTATTTCGAGTTACTAACACTTAGCAACCGAACCAGTATCTAATACCCTGGTGCTACTAGGAGTACTAGTAAAGTACACATTAACATAATGTATATCCAATATACTTCTATCGACCTTGCCAGCCTTCTTATCTACCAAGTATCTAGGGTAATTCTGCTCCAGTGGTTGTTCCTCTTTTTACAGAAGCACTTAGTCTCGGGTTTGAGTTCAACCTTGGGTTTCTTCACTAGAGCAGCAGCTGAATTGCCGTTTCATGAAGTATCCCTTCTTGCCCTTGCCCTTCTTGAAACTAGTGGTTTCACCAACCATCAACAATTGATGCTCCTTCTTGATTTCTACTTTTGTGGTGTCAAACATCGCGAATATCTCAAGGATCATCATATATGTCCCTGATATATTATAGTTCATCACGAAGCTCTAGCAGCTTGGTGGTAATGACTTCGGAGAAACATCACTATCTCATCTGGAAGATCAACTCCCACTTGATTCAAATGATTGTTGTACTCAGACAATCCGAGCACAAGCTCAACAATTGAGCTTTTCTCCTTAGTTTGTAGGCTAAGAAAATCGTCGGAGGTCTTATACCTCTTGGCGTGGGCACGAGCCTGAAATCCCAATTTCAGCCCTTGAAACATCTCATATGTTTCGCGACGTTTCAAAACGTCTTTGGTGCCTCAACTCTAAACCGTTAACTGAACTATCACGTAGTTATCAAAATGTGTATGTCAGATGTTCGCAACATCCACAGACGACGTTCGAGGTTCAGCACACTGAGCGGTGCATTAAGGACATGAGCCTTCTATGAAGCAGTGAGGACAATCCTCAGTTTACGGACCTAGTCCGCATAATTGCTACTATCAACTTTCAACTAAATTTTCTCTAGGAACATATCTAAATAGTAGAACTATAGCGTGAGCTACAACATAATTTGCAAAATCCTTTTGACTATGTTCAGGATAATTAAGTTCATCTTATGAACTCCCACTCAGATAGACATCCCTCTAGTCATCTAAGTGATTACATGATCCGAGTCAACTAGGCCGTGTCCGATCATCACGTGAGACGGACTAGTCAACGTCGGAGAACATCTTCATGTTGATCGTATCTTCCATACGACTCATGCTCGACCTTTCGGTCTTCTGTGTTCCGAGGCCATGTCTGTACATGCTAGGCTCGTCAAGTCAACCTAAGTGTTTGCATGTGTAAATCTCTCTTACACCCGTTGTATGTGAACGTCTGAATCAAGCACCCGATCATCACGTGGTGCATTGAAACAACGAACTGTCGCAACGGTGCACAGTTAGGAGGAACACCTTCTTGAAATTTTAATGAGGGATCATCTTATTTACTTCCGTCGTTCTAAGTAAACAAGATATATAAACATGATAAACATCACATGCAATCAAATAATAGTGACATGATATGGCCAATATCATATAGCTCCTTTGATCTCCATCTTGGGGCTCCATGATCATCTTGTCACCGGCATGACACCATGATCTCCATCATCGTGTCTTCTTGAAGTTGTCTCGTCATCTATTACTTCTACTACTATGGCTAACGCTTTAGCAATAAAGTAAAGTAATTACATGACGTTTAAGTTGACACACAGGTCATAAATAAATAAAGACAACTCCTATGGCTCCTGCCGGTTGTCATACTCATCGACATGCAAGTCGTGATTCCTATTACAAGAACATGATCAATCTCATACATCACCTATATCATTCATCACATCCTTTTGGCCATATCACATCACATAGCATACCCTGCAAAAACAAGTTAGACGTCCTCTAATTGTTGTTTGCATGTTTTACGTGGCTGCTATGGGTTTCTAGCAAGAACGTTTCTTACCTACGCAAAAACCACAACGTGATATGCCAATTGCTATTTACCCTTCATAAGGACCCTTTTCATCGAATCCGATCCTGCTAAAGTGGGAGAGACAGACACCCGCCAGCCACCTTATGCATCTAGTGCATGTTTGTCGGTGGAACCGGTCTCACGTAAGAGTACGTGTAAGGTTGGTCCGGGCCGCTTCATTCCACAATACCGTCGAAACAAGATTGGACTAGTAACGGTAAGCATATTGAACAAAATCAACGCCCACAACTACTTTGTGTTCTTCTCGTGCATAGAATCTACGCAATAGACCTAGCTCATGATGCCACTGTTGGGGAACGTAGCAGAAATTCAAAATTTTCCTACGTGTCACCAAGATCTATCTATGGAGAGACTAGCAACGAGGGGAAGGAGAGTGCATCTACATACCCTTGTAGATCGCTAAGCGGAAGCGTTCAAGTGAACGGGGTTGATGGAGTCGTACTCATCGTGATTCAAATCAGCGATGATCCTAGTGCCGAACGGACGGCACCTCCGCGTTCAACACACGTACAGCCCGGTGACGTCTCCCATGCCTTGATCCAGCAAGGGGAGAGGGAGAGGTTGAGGAAGACTCCATCCAGCAGCAGCACAACAGCGTGGTGGTGATGGAGGAGCGTGGCAATCCTGCAGGGCTTCGCCAAGCACCGTAGAAGAGGAGGAAGAAGAGACGCAGGGCTGCACCAACAAGAGATTGAATCACGTGTGTTATGGGCAGCCCCTTAGGCCTCATATATATAGGGGAAGGGGAGGGGCTGCGCCCCCTCTAGGGTTCCCACCCCTAGGGGGGCGGCAGCCCTAGATGGCCAAGGGGTGGCGGCCAAGTGGGGGGAGGAGAGGGAGGCGCAGGGTGTATGGGCCTTAGGGCCCATATGCCCTTAGGGTTTGCCCCCTCTCCCCTTTTAGGCGCATGGGACTTAGTGGGGCTGGTGCCCTTGGCCCATGTAGGCCAAGGAGCACTCCCTACAGCCCATGTGCCCCCCCGGGGCAGGTGGCCCCACTTGGTGGACCCCCGGGACCCTCCCGGTGGTCCCGGTACGTTACTGATAAACCCCGAAACTTTTCCGGTGACCAAAACAGGACTTCCCATATATAAATCTTTACCTCCGGACCATTCTGGAACTCCTCGTGACGTCCGGGATCTCATCCGGGACTCCGAACAACATTCGGTAACCACATACAAACTTCCTTTATAACCCTAGCGTCATCGAACCTTAAGTGTGTAGACCCTACGGGTTCGGGAGACATGCAGACATGACCGAGACGTTCTCCGGTCAATAACCAACAGCGGGATCTGGATACCCATGTTGGCTCCCACATGTTCCACGATGATCTCTATACAATTCCCTTTGTCTATCGGTACGATACTTGCCTGAGATTCGATCGTCGGTATTACGATACCTTGTTCAATCTCGTTACCGGCAAGTCTCTTTACTCGTTCTGTAACACATCATCCCGTGATTAACTCCTTGATCACATTGTGCACATTATGATGATGTCCTACCGAGTGGGCCCAGAGATACCTCTCCGCTTACACGGAGTGACAAATCCCAGTCTCGATTCGTGCCAACCCAACAGACACTTTCGGAGATACCTGTAATGTACCTTTATAGCCACTCAGTTACGTTGTGACGTTTGGCACACCCAAAGCACTCCTACGGTATCCGGGAGTTGCACAATCTCATGGTCTAAGGAAATGATACTTGACATTAGAAAAGCTTTAGCATACGAACTACACGATCTAGTGCTATGCTTAGGATTGGGTCTTGTCCATCACATCATTCTCCTAATGATGTGATCCCGTTGTCAACGACATCCAATGTCCATGGTCAGAAAACCGTAACCATCTATTGATCAACGTGCTAGTCAACTAGAGGCTTACTAGGGACATGGTGTTGTCTATGTATCCACACATGTATCTGAGTTTCCAATCAATACAATTATAGCACGGATAATAAACGACTATCATGAACAAGGAAATATAATAATAACCAATTTATTATTGCCTCTAGGGCATATTTCCAACAGTAGCACCAACCGGGACCAATGTTGTTGGTATATAAGCTGGACTTGTGAAAATTTCACAACTTCAGCGTCAGTTCGTGCTCGACGCCCCAGCGCTGCTCCTCGTCGCCGTCGCCATCATCGCCCCTGCCTCCGACGCCGTCGCCGCGCCGCCCCTGCCCCCGATGCCGTCACCGTGCCGCCCCTACCTCCGACGCCGTCGCTGCGCCGCCCCTGCCTCCGGTGCCGTTGTCGCGCCGGCCCCTGCCCCGCGCCCTAGCCCCTTCCCGCGGCCCGCCCCCACCCGCCGGCGCCCGTGCCTGCTCCCCCGCCGTCGCCATCGCCAGACGCCCCCGCTGTGAGCCGCCGCGCCAGTCCGGCTCAAAGCATGTTTTTTATTAGATTAATTTCTTATTAGATTTATTACATTAATGTTTTTGTTCACAGCATGTTTTTGTTCATATATGTATTTTTTGTTCATATGTGTATTAATGTTTTTGTTGCATATATGTAATTTTTTTCAATGTATATATGTATGTCGTAGCTATATATGCATGATGAGGGGGGTGGGGGTCGATATACCCCCTCCCCGATAATTTCAACATGAGCGGAGAGGTCGATATAGCCCCTCCCCGACAACATGAGAGAGGGACGAGGGGTCGAGAGAACTAAATAAGATGATGATGTTTATGATGTTTTTTTTCCTGTCGATGATATGATGATGTTGATGATGTTTTTTTCCTGTTGATGATATGATGATGTTTTTTTTCTGTTGATGATATGATGATGTTTTTTTCTGTTGATGATATATATGATGATGTTTTTTTTCATATATGCACTTTTTCATATATATGATGATGTTAGTGGAGAGGAAAAAGTAAAATAAGGAAAAGGAAAATAAGTAGAGAAAGAAGGAGAAGAAGAAGGAGAAGACGAGGAGAGGAAGAAAAGGAAGAGGAGAAGAAGAAAGGAATAGAGGAGAAGAAGAGAAAATTAGAATATATATTCTCTTTTCTCTTTTCTCCTCTATTCCTTTCTGCTTCTCTTCTTTTTTTTCTTCTTTTTTTTCTTCTTTTTTTCTTCGACACATGGGGGGGTCGAGAACGTCGGACATTCATGAGAGAGGCGAGGAAGAAGGGGAAGAAGAGGGAGAAGAAGAGGAGAGGAAGAAGAGGAAGTCTTCTCCTCTATTCTTTCTTTTCTTCTTTTTTCTTCTTCTTCTTCCTCTTTATTTTATCGGGAACGAGGGTCGTCGAGGGTTGCCGAGCGGTAGAGGAGAAACCCTAAATAGAAAGTATCGTCGGTGTGAGATACATGTACCGTCGGTGTCGGACACTACATCCACATCCCACAAGTGGCGCGGGCTTCGACGCCCACGTCACTTGTGGGACGTGGATGTAGTGTTCGACACCGACGGCCACATGTATCTCACACCCACGATACTTGCTATTTAGGGGAGAAATAAATAAGAAGAAGAAAAAAGAAGAAAAAGAAGAGGAGAAGAAGAAAGGAATAGTGGAGAAGAAGAGAAAATAGAGAAGAAGAGAAAATAGAATATATTCTATTTTCTCTTCTTCTCCACTATTCCTTTCTTCTTCTCCTCTTTTTTTTCTTCTTTTTTTCTTCGATCTTCTCCTCTAGCTATTCCTTTCTTCTTCTCCTAGTGTCAAAGTATTGAAGAAATCCATGCCTTCATCATTAGCCGGAAGTAACCAGGGCATGTTGGTACGAAGTTCTGCAAAATTGTTCTGGAATGGAGTCCCGGATAGAATAATCCGCCTTTTGGTACGAATTCAGCAAAGGCCTTCCAAATAGCGATATTCGGAAGGCTCTTTCTGAACTTTGTACCAAAAAGCGAATTATCCTATCTGGGACTCCGTTCCAGAACAACTTTGAAGAGCTTCGTACCATCATGCACATGTTACTTTCGCCTAATGATGAAGACATGTTTTTGTTGAATCCTTTGACACTAGGCAACCTCCCGACCCCTCGGCGATCCTCTCGAACATGAGAGGAAGAAGAGGATAAAAAAAGAAGAGGAAGAAGAAAAAAAAGAGGAGAAGAAAGAATAGAGGAGTTCTTCTCCTCTATTCTTTCTTCTCCTCTTTTTTTCTTCTTCTTCCTCTTTTTTTTATCGGGAACGAGGGTCGTCGAGGGACATAGATGTAGTGTCGTCGTTGTCGATATATACCCCCTCCCGATAGCTTACTATGATTAGGTAGCTAGTTCTACGTTTGGCACTAATATATCCATCTGTCATGTTTGAATAATAATTGCCATGTTGTAAATATTTGTAGAAACTATGGACACCGCCCTAGACGAAGCAACAAAAGAAGCGTTGTTTAGGGAGATAATCGCAGAAGGAAGTGATGCCATCTCGTACTTTCTCAACGAAACCGATGGTCTGGAAGGAGAGGGTGAACAAGCTGGCTACGGTGACCTAATGCCGGTGCAAGAAGAAGAACATGAGGACGGCTCCGGTGACCCAATGCCGGTGCAAGAAGGAGACCGTGATGACGGCTCCGGTGACCGAACCGAGTCCGGCCAGGTATATATATTAGTTAAGCCTATGCTGACTAGCTGATTGATGCATTCATTGTTTTGGTATGTACACATATTAATTAAGTCTTTGTTCTTTTTTCTAGCCCTCCGGATCGAGCACAACTTCGGTAAAGAGACGAGGCCCGAAGAAAAAGTTGAGCTCGGATTAAAAGCTTGAGATCACAACAATCGCGCCCGACGGCCAACCTATTGAACCCCTCCGGACAAAGAGCGCATTTGTTGCTCAGTGCGGGGTTCTGGTTAGGGACAAGATCCCGATAAGCATCCAGCAATGGTTAAAGCCGGCTACAGAAGACCCTGAGGTGTCTTATGTCAATGATATGCAGAAAAATGATCTTTGGACTGAGCTGAAGTCAAATTTCACCCTACCGCCAGAGGATAATCCAGAGAACCCAATTAAAGAGAAATTAATCAAGTCTTTTGCTCTGAAGAGGATGGCAGAACTATTCAGGAGGTGGAAGAAAGAGCTGAATAATAAGTTTGTCGAAAATAATGAGGAGAATTCAAGGGCAGATATGAGAAGATCAGAGATCACTGGCCCGCATTTGTGGCCCACAAGACATCGGAAAAGAGTAAGAAGATGTCGGCGACAAACAAGCAAAATGCTGCGAAGAAGAAGCTTCACCATCACGCGGGGTCAGGTGGCTACCTCATAGCCCGGCCTAAGTGGTCCAAGATTGAGAATGATCTGGTTCATAAAGGGATCGAACCAGAGACAAATAACTGGCCAGACCGTTGCCGGACTTGGTTCTTCGGGGCTGGCGGAACCTTGGACCCTGAAACAGGGAAGTGCATTTGGACGAACGAACAAATGGACATACCAATCAGTAAGCTTAAGCAGTATATCGAAGTAGCGCAGGAAGGGACGTTCTTTCCAGACAGAGAGAACGACGAGCTCACAATGGCCCTCGGGAATCCTGAGCACCCTGGACGAACATGAGGCATGCCAGGCTCCGTTCCGTGGAAGGTTGGGTTTCCGGACGTAGGCGGTTACAAATCCCATGAGAGGAGGAAAAAAGTGCAGCAGACCCAAATGCAGGCGCTGCAAGCAAGGGTAGACGCGATAGAGGAACGAGAAGCAAACCGCAACAAACGTACTGCCGAAGCCTCCCCCGAAGCTACCCCGCCATCTCAGCGCAGAAGCAGCGTGGCTTCCACCGAGCTGCTTTAGCCGGAGCATGCCTTGACGGCTCCTACCAACTATCCCGTGGATGCTATCATGGAGTCTCAAAATTGCCACCTTATGACGCAATGGATGAATTTGAAGGTCAAGGCGGCTGTTGGCTCTGTTTATGCTACTGAACCCGGCGCAACTTTTCACTGCCAGCCGATTCCAGAAGGATATGCTAGGGTGATGGTGGATGAGATAACGGAGGGATTTGAGGACCTCCGGCTTGACCACCCTACTGGTGAAGGGGAGACTCGGCTGGGGTCTGCTTTGAAGACTCCATGCCTATGGCGGAAGGAGCTCATCAACCTTCCGAACTGGACGCCTCCGCCTCCTCCTCCTCTTCCGGCGAATCAGGGCACTCTGCCTCCTCCACCGCCTCCTCCTCCGGCGAGTGACGATCAGGGCCCTCGGCCGGCTCCTTCTCCGGCGCATGGTGGCACTCCGCCTCCTTCTTCGCCTGCGCAGACGCGCCCGAGCAGCCAGCCTCCTCCTTCTCCGCCTCGTCAGCAAGGCGGAAGAGACCTGCCGCCGCTCCAGCTGCTCCGGCGCGTCATAGTCCTTCTCCTCCGCCTCTTAAGCAAGTAAAGAAGACAACCGCTCCGTCTGCTCGGTCGGCGTCTAGCAGTACAACCAGAGGCGGTCGGACATACAGATTTGGTACTTCTCTGAAGACTCCAGAGAAGTTACCATACGAGAGGACCCAGGAGGAGAACGCCGAGATCGCGTGAGACGAAGTGAGGAAATTCTTTGAAGGGGTGAAAGCAAAGAAACATCCACCTCCGGAGGAGAAGGTAGATCGGGTGAAAGTGAAGCGCACTCTGGCTACCCTGAGAAAACCACCGAAGTCTGATCCGCCGAAAGGAAACTATGACCGCATTATTGGAAAGGAATTTGCCGAAGCGGAGCGGTCGGGAAGTACTGTCAGTGATCAAAGGCTGAAAGAACGACGAGCTGGGAAACAAATTGCCCAGCTCGGCGAATAAGCGAAGCAATCGTGCCCCCCGCTCAAGGTGCCTAGCCACAACGTCGCTAATGATCCGAGGATGGTGCCCGGTTATAGCAATCTTGCAGATTACCTGCCCGACGAAGTACATTATGAACCCATGGAGATGCAGATACAAAGATACGAGTACGGGAAGCCTCTTGTCAAAGATGAAAGATCTCTATCAACGATGATGCGAAGATTGCATGATTGGTACTTGAAAATCTGCACAGACTCTGGGGGGAGGAGTACTTTGTATTTGAAAGTTAAAAAGGAGCATGACCTCGTTGGAATTGATCTGTTGCCTGTTCCATTTGAGGAGTTCTATCAGTTTTTCAATCAATTGGCCCTCGATAAAACAACGGTCGCCTGCTACTGTCTGTAAGTAGTACTACTTCTGTCATTAAGTTTCTCTATATAGCTTAGCTCTTTCATTGCATGTATTTATAATCATCCTCACTATATTATGCAGATTGAAGATCGTCGAATTGAAGAAAAGACAAGTCGGTGATATTGGGTTCATTAACACATATCTCATAGATGCAACTCAGGTTAAATTTCATGCCGCAGAAACCGAGGCCAGCATGCTACAATCGTTGATAATAAATCAAAACAAAGATATAATACTCTTTCCTTACAACTTCAAGTGAGTGTTACTGTCTTGTGCGTCGGTTTCCCTTATATATTAGTCAAGGTTATAGTAATGTAATTGATGAGTTATGCATGCGTGTGCAGTTTCCACTATATTCTCCTACATATTAAGCTTGAGCAGGGACTAGTAACCGTCTTAGACTCAAGACGAAAAGATCCCAAGGACAATGCAGACATGACTCAAATACTCGAGAAGTAAGTTAAATCGATCATTCTCCACCATATCAGCAACTTTGTTCATTTCCTGATATATCAAGTAATTGTTTTCTTTGTCCGACAGGGTTTGGAGAAAATTCACCAAAAAAGCTCCGGGACTGCCGAAGGAGCTGCAATTTAGACACCCGAAAGTAAGTACTAGCTATAGTAGCATTTTAAGCGCATCTACTAGTCATTCAAGCGCTAGTTTCATCAATACCATTTGGCATTCTTGCTTATCAGTTTGATTAACCTCTATTTCTTGTAAAGTGGTTGTGGCAGGAACAAGGGAATGATTTCTGTGGATACTATGTTTGCGAGTCCATCCACCACATGACCTATGAGCGGGGCTACACCGACAAACAATATGAAGTACGTAAATAACAACATTCACAATTTTATTTTGTTACCATCATTTGTGTTGAGTTTCATTCATTCATATATATATGTATTGACCCCCTTCTTTAAATTAGATGTTTCGGAAGCGGGATGAACTCCTAGCACCAGCTCGCATGCGAAGAATTCAAGAGGAATTGGCGGCATTCTTTCTTGACCACGTGATCCCTGAAGACGGAGAATTCTATGTTGACCCTGAGTCCGTATGATTATATTTGTAAGAGATAATTACTGTATATATGTAGCCGGTAGTGTCAGATAGATATACGAGAACTTGTTGTTCGACCAATCTCTCGGAGAAGGACAGGTGGTCGATATCACTTCTCTCTGTATGCATATATGTTCATCACGATCTTCTGTTTCCTTCGCTTGCTTACTAGCTAGCCAGCGTGTCTAGTCCTCTCTATACATATGTATAGTACGTAGCGTCGACCAAGCACGGACATAAGAGAGGACACTTCTCTTTATTAATTATATCTAGCTAACACAATATATGAAACACCTAAATTAACCCCCCAAAACCCCCAATCCCCCCCCCTTTCAAAAAAAACCCCAGCCACAGAAATGCTGACGCGTGGATGCCTATTTGGTCCCGGTTGGTGCTCCTGCCTGGGCTCTGCGCACTGCCCACGTGTAGGCCCATCAGTCTGTAACGCCCCACATGTAACCTTCCCCAATTGTACTCCGACTCTTGCCGTTTCCGGCATTAAGTTATATTTAATTCTCGGGTTCGGGTCTTTGCCTCCGTGTGTTGTTTTCTTTTTCGTGCATCTCATATCATGTCGTCACGTGCATTGCACTCGCATACATGTTCATCTCATGCATCCGAGCATTTTCCCCGTTGTCCGTTTTGCATTCCGGCGCTTCGTTCTCCTCCGGTGGCCATTTCTAGCTTTCTTTCGTGTGTGGGGATTAAACATTTCCGGATTGGGCCGAGACTTGCCATGCGGCCTTGGTTTACTACCGGTAGACCGCCTGTCAAATTTCGGGTCATTTGGACTTCGTTTGATACTCCAACGGTTAACCGAGGGACCGAAAAGGCCTCGTGTGTGTGCAGCCCAACACCCCTCCATTTTGGCCCAAAACCCACCAAACTCAGCTCCATCGTCTCGGTCGTTTGATCACGATCGTGTGGGCGAAAACCGCACCTCATTTGGACTCTCCTAGCTCCTTCTATGCCTATTTATACCCCCTCCATTTTCGGATCCCGTCTCCCACCTCGAAACCCTAAAAAAAAGAGATCCAGCGCGCCGGCCGGACACGTCCGAGTCCGACCGGACAAATCGCGCCGCCGCCTCCGCACCAGTGGGGAGCCGCCACGTGGCGCCCCAGATCCGCCGCCGCCGCCGGCCCGGGAGGCCCAGGAGGGGCCCCCGCGAGCCCATCTCCGCGCCCGCCGCCGCCTTTCGTCTTCCCCGGCCCCGGTGGCCGCGCCACCGTGGGCCGCCATCGCCGGCCGCCACCTCCCGTCGCCGCCTCGTCGCCGGACGCCACTCCGGCCGCCGCCGCCCGCTTCTCCGCCCGATCCGCCGCAGGGGCCCGCCGGAGTCGGCCCTAGCCCCGGCCCCGCGGGACCTCGCCTTCCCCGGCCGCCGGCGACCTCGCCTCCGCCGGCCGCCGTCCTCGTCCCCGCCTGCCTCGACATCCGTGCCGCCGCCGCCGTCGGGAACAGTGGCCGCGAGATCCGATCCGGATCGGTGCTACAGTAACCCTAGGGAGGTTGTTTTTTTTTGCTAAGTCCCAGAAATTTTGATCCAAGTTGCTCTGTTCGAGGCTCCATATCTTTGCATCCCTAGCTCCGATTTGGGCATATGATATGTAAAATTCTTTGTCTCGACGAGTACATCATTTCATTCCATTGCATCATTTTCATTTGAGGTCATCTTGGTGCCCAAAATTCTGTTGGAAGGAGGCATGTTGAGTTAAATTGCAGATCCGTTAGTTCAACATGCACTTTTGTCATTTTTGCCATATTTAATCCGTGCATGATATGCCTGTGCCCCTTTGGGATGAATTGTTTAGCATGTTGTCTTCTTTCTAGAGGTGCCTTCCATGTATTTTTAGGATGTTTGTGTTGTCTTGTGCAAGCTTGCGAAGAGGGCTACCTGAGATTACAGATTTCAGGGACTTAGTGATTTTCACTAAGTCTGAGCCGTTTTAGTTCACGATGCTATATGTCCGGCTTGTTTCCTAGTGATCCGTGCCTCTTTTGAGGATGATCAGTAAGAGTGATTTGTTATGCTTGTTGTGCTTAATCCATCCATGTCTTTACTTGTTATGTTGGAGCACCCTAGGTTGACTCTATCGAGCTCAACTTTTGGATAGTTGCTGTTTTGGGCAGATCGTGAACCCTTTTGCGATTTTGCCGGAGTGATTGCTAGTGATCCATGCATGCTATGCCATTGTTCTTGCCATGTCTAGCTAGAATTTTGTGCCTTCTTAATGGATATATGCTTGCCTTGCCATGACTTGCACCGTAGTGAGAGCATCGAGCTCGTTTATATGCCTCCGTGAGTTATTATTTCAGCATGTCCCAGTTTTCACTAAGTCTGAAAACTGATTGTGTTTCATCGATGTTCGTGTGCTCGGTAGAGTATTTTGTGAACCCTTTTGGCCCCAGGTCATTTTGGGTGTTTTTTTAAGCTTGTTGAGTAGCTCCATGCCATGCTCTTACTTGCCATGTTCAGGTTTTCCTTCATGTTGTTTTGCTGCTCCGAACAGGGCATCATGGTCTGAAATTTCAGACTAGCGTTAATTTCGCTAAGTCTGAAATCTGTTTTGCTTATTCAGTTTTGCCATGCTTGTTTGAAGCCCTTAATGGATAAACTTGCCCATGCCTCAGTCACGATGTTTTGTTAAGCTTGATGAGTACATCACTGCCATGGAATTTCTTTTCATGTTGGGTGGCTGTAGCATGTTCATTTTGTTGCGTTTAGGAGCCTACTTGCTGTAAATCGCAGATCGGTTCGTTTAGTAAAACGCTTGTCATTTCTTAACCGTAGCTCCGATTGCCATGATCTTTATATCGTTTTCAGGGGATTTCTTCCCCTCTATCCAGTGGCACACTTGGATTTCCAAGTTGAGGCCAGGTCCATGCATTTCCTGTTACATGTTGCATTCTTGCATCCCGCATCGCATCCCGCATAACATATCATCTTTGCATCTTATTGCTTGCCCTTGCACGTGGTTGATTGTATCCTTGTTGCTTGTTTGTGTTGTTGGGTAGAGCCGGGAGACGAGTTCGCTAATGAGGATCCCGTTGAGTTTGCTTTTGAGGATCCGGTCAATTCTGACAACTGTGCAGGCAAGATGATCACACCCTTGAAATCACTACTATCTTTGCTATGCTAGTATGCTCGCTCTTTTGCTTTGCCAATGCTATGATGCCTACCACTTGCTTGTCAGCCTCCCAATTGCCATGTTTGAGCCTCTAACCCACCTTTGTCCTAGCAAACCATTGATTGGCTATGTTACCGCTTTGCTCAAGCCCCTTCTTATAGCGTTGCTAGTTGCAGGTGAAGATTGGAGCCGTTCCTTGTTGGAACATCTATTTACTTGTTGGGATATCATTATATTGCTATGTTATCTTTACTCATCTATATACTTGGTAAAGGGTGGAAGGCTCGGCCTCTCGCCTAGTGTTTTGTTCCACTCTTGCCGCCCTAGTTTCCGTCATATCGGTGTTATGTTCCCGGATTGTTGAGTCCCTTACGCGGTTGGGCTATAATGGGAACCCCTTGATAGTTCGCCTTGATTAAAGCTTTTCCAGCAATGCCCAACATTGGTTTTACCATTTGCCACCTACCCTTTTCTTTCCCTTGGGTTTCCGGAGCCCGAGGGTCATCTTATTTTTAGCCCCCCACGGGCCAGTGCTCCTCTGAGTGTTGGTCCGGAACGTCAGTCGCCGGTGGCCACCAGGGGCAACTCTGGGCTGGCCTACCGGAAGTTTAGACAATCTGAGTGTGCCCTGAGAAAGAGATATGTGCAGCTCCTATCGGGATTTGTCGGCGCATTCGGGCGGTGTTGCTGGACTAGTTTTGGCCTGTCGAATCATCTTGTTGTACCGGGATACCGAGTCTGATCGGTGGATCCTGGGTGGAGGTCTATTCCTTCGTTGACCGTGAGAGCTTGTTATGGGCTAAGTTGGGACCCCCCTGCAGGGATTGATCTTTCGAAAGCCGTGCCCGCGGTTATGGGCAGATGGGAATTTGTTAATGTCCGGTTGTAGATAACTTGAACTTAATTAATCAAAATGAATCAACTGCGTGTGTTGCCGTGATGGCCTCTTCTCGGCGGAGTCCGGGAAGTGGACACGGCGTTGGAGTTATGTTTGCTTAGTCTGCTCTATTTGGATTCCGCTCGTGCCTTGCCTTCTCTTCTCGCTCTCTTTTGCGTATAAGTTAGCCACCATATATGCTAGTCGCTTGCTGCAGCTCCACTCACATTACCCCCTTCCTTACCTATTAAGCTTAAATAGTCTTGATCGCGAGGGTGCGAGATTGCTGAGTCCTTGTGGCTCACAGATTACTATTACACCAGATGCAGGGACCGATGATACTCCTCCGGATGGCGCGTTCGAGCTGAAGTGGGAGTACGACGAGGACTCTCAGCGATACTATGTTTCTTTTCCTGATGATCAGTAGTGGTGCCTGCTCGGGGTTCGATTCAGGGTTTTAGTCGCATGTTGGGGAGTCTTTTCTATTTTGGCGCCGTAGTCGGGCCATGAGTGTTTGTATGATGAATGCTATTTATGTACTTTGATGTGACGTGGCGAGTGTAAGCCAACTATTATTATTATTCCCCCTTTATATTTATATGTACATGGGTTGTGTGAAGATTGCCTCACTTGCGACATATGCCTTCAATGCGATTATGCCTCTAAGTCGTGCCTCGACACGTGGGAGATATAGTCGCATCGAGGGTGTTATAAGTTGGTATCAGAGCAACTCAAGGGTGCCCAAGTATTCTCCAAGCTTGATCTTCGTATGGGTTATCATCAAATTCGCATTCGTGAACAAGATATTCCAAATACGGCGTTCAGAACAAGCTATGGGTCATATGAATACACTGTTATGTCTTTTGGCCTCGCTAATGCTCCTCCGACGTTCTCTCGCATGATGAACTTCATCTTCAACCCCTACACCAACGACTTTATTTTGGTCTATCTCGATGATATCCTGGTTTTCTCGAAGAACAAGGAAGATCATGCCAAACACTTGCGTTTGGTTCTTGACAAGCTAAGGGAACATCAATTCTATGCCAAGTTCTCTAAGTGTGAGTTTTGGCTCGATGAAGTTCTTTATCTTGGTCATATTATCTCTGCCAAGGGCATTTCCGTGGATCCTGAGAAGGTGTCTGCAATCGTTAATTGGGAACCTCCTCAGAATGTGAAGCAACTCCGTAGCTTCCTCGGTCTTGCAAGTTATTGCCGAAGATTCGTTGAAAACTTCTC
Organism: Triticum monococcum; assembly: GCA_034509565.1. Lineage (NCBI taxonomy): Eukaryota > Viridiplantae > Streptophyta > Magnoliopsida > Poales > Poaceae > Triticum > Triticum monococcum. The sequence continues at coordinate 607,250,331 of CM067841.1, forward strand.
CAAGATCGCGAAGCCTCTCTCAAATCTTCTTCAGAAGCATGTCAAGTACGTTTGGTCTCCGGAGTGTGATGTTGCTTTCAACGCCTTGAAAGAGAAATTGATCACTGCTCCAGTTCTAACTCCGCCTGATGAAACCAAGCCGTACGAGGTCTTTTGTGATGCCTCTCTCCAAGGTCTCGGTGCAGTACTGATGCAAGAGAAGAAAGTTGTTGCTTATACCTCTCGCCAGTTGAAGCCAAATGAGAAGAACTACCCCACTCATGATCTTGAATTGGCGGCAGTTGTGCACGCATTGTTGACTTGGAGACATCTTCTCTTTGGAAGGAAAGTGGACATTTTCACTGATCACAAGAGTCTCAAGTACATCTTCACTCAGCCTAACCTCAACCTCAGGCAGACTCGATGGGTCGAAATGATTCAAGAGTACAATCCGAGTATCGAGTATACTCCAGGCAAGGCTAATGTGATTGCTGACGCTTTGAGCAGAAAAGCATATTGCAACAGTCTGATTCTCAAGCCTTATCAACCCGAGCTTTGTGAAGCCTTCCGCAAACTTAATCTGCAAGTTGTTCCTCAAGGTTTCCTTGCCAACCTTCAAGTTTCTCCTACCTTGGAAGACCAGATTCGCCAAGCCCAGCTTCTTGATGCTATGGTGAAAAAGGTGAAGATTGGTATTGCAAAGAGTCAGTCCAAGTACAAGTGCTACCGACTTGATGACAAGGACACTCTCTTCTTCGAGGATCGAATTGTTGTGCCCAAAGGTGAACTTCGTAAAGTGATCATGAATGAGGCTCACAACTCTCTCCTCTCCATCCACCCTGGGAGCACGAAGATGTATCAAGACCTGAAGCAAACTTATTGGTGGACTCGAATGAAGCGCGAGATCGCTCAATTCGTGAATGAATGTGATGTCTGCAGAAGAGTGAAAGCAGAATACCAAAGGCCAGCAGGTCTCCTCCAACCTCTCGCCATTCCAGAATGGAAGTTTGACCACATTGAAATGGACTTCGTGACTGGGTTTCCTAAGTCCAAGCGTGGCAATGATACTATATTCGTTGTCATTGACAAGCTGACCAAAGTGGCTCATTTCTTGCCTATCAAAGAGTCAATCACTGCAGCTCAATTGGCGGAGCTCTACACCTCTCGCATTGTCTCTCTGCACGGTATTCCTCAAGTGATATCTTCAGACCGTGGCAGCATCTTTACCTCCAAGTTTTGGGATTCTTTTCAGAAGGCCATGGGCACCAACATTCGCTTCAGCACTGCTTTCCATCCTCAAACAAGCGGTCAAGTCGAGCGTGTCAACCAGATTCTTGAAGATATGCTCAGAGCTTGTGTTATCTCCTTCGGCATGAAGTGGGAGGATTGCCTTCCTTATGCTGAATTCTCGTACAACAACAGTTTCCAAGCAAGCTCCGGCAAGGCCCCGTTTGAAATTCTGTATGGTAGGAAGTGCCGTACACCTCTCAACTGGTCTGAAACCGGTGAACGTCAGCTGCTGGGTAATGACCTGATCACAGAAGCAGAAGAGATGTGCAAGGTCATTCGTGATAACCTCAAAGCAGCCCAATCTCGTCAGAAGAGCTACTACGACAGCAAGCACCGTGATTTGGCCTTCGAGATCGGAGATCATGTCTACCTCCGCGTCTCTCCTATGAAAGGGACTCGTCGCTTCGGTATCAAAGGGAAGCTTGCCCCCAGATACGTCGGGCCTTTCAAGATCATCAGCAAGAGAGGCGACCTCGCCTATCAACTCGAGCTTCCTGCAACCTTTGCCAATGTTCATGATGTGTTTCACGTCTCGCAACTCCGAAAGTGCTTCAAGACGCCTGAGCGCACCGTCAACTTCGAGGACATTGAGCTCCAAGAAGATCTCTCCTACCGTGAGCACCCAGTTGCAATCCTTGAAGAGACTGAACGCAAAACTCGCAACAAGTCAATCAAGTTTCTCAAAGTAAAGTGGTCACACCATTCCGACCGTGAAGCTACCTGAGAACGCGAGGATCACCTCCGTTCTGAGTACCCGGAGTTCTTTCAGCCCTAGATCTCGGGACGAGATCTTTTCGTAGTGGTGGAGTGTTGTAACGCCCCACATGTAACCTTCCCCAATTGTACTCCGACTCTTGCCGTTTCCGGCATTAAGTTATATTTAATTCTCGGGTTCGGGTCTTTGCCTCCGTGTGTTGTTTTCTTTTTCGTGCATCTCATATCATGTCGTCACGTGCATTGCATTCGCATACATGTTCATCTCATGCATCCGAGCATTTTCCCCGTTGTCCGTTTTGCATTCCGGCGCTTCGTTCTCCTCCGGTGGCCATTTCTAGCTTTCTTTCGTGTGTGGGGATTAAACATTTCCGGATTGGGCCGAGACTTGCCATGCGGCCTTGGTTTACTACCGGTAGACCGCCTGTCAAATTTCGGGTCATTTGGACTTCGTTTGATACTCCAACGGTTAACCGAGGGACCGAAAAGGCCTCGTGTGTGTGCAGCCCAACACCCCTCCATTTTGGCCCAAAACCCACCAAACTCAGCTCCATCGTCTCGGTCGTTCGATCACGATCGTGTGGGCGAAAACCGCACCTCATTTGGACTCTCCTAGCTCCTTCTATGCCTATTTATACCCCCTCCATTTTCGGATCCCGTCTCCCACCTCGAAACCCTAAAAAAAAGAGATCCAGCGCGCCGGCCGGACACGTCCGAGTCCGACCGGACAAATCACGCCGCCGCCTCCGCACCAGTGGGGAGCCGCCACGTGGCGCCCCAGATCCGCCGCCGCCGGCCCGGGAGGCCCAGGAGGGGCCCCCGCGAGCCCATCTCCGCGCCCGCCGCCGCCTTTCGTCTTCCCCGACCCCGGTGGCCGCGCCATCGTGGGCCGCCATCGCCGGCCGCCACCTCCCGTCGCCGCCTCGTCGCCGGATGCCACTTCGGCCGCCGCCGCCCGCTTCTCCGCCCGATCCGCCGCAGGGGCCCGCCGGAGTCGGCCCTAGCCCCGGCCCCGCGGGACCTCGCCTTCCCCGGCCGCCGGCGACCTCGCCTCCGCCAGCCGCCGGCCTCGTCCCCGCCTGCCTTGACATCCGTGCCGCCGCCGCCGTCGGGAACAGTGGCCGCGAGATCCGATCCGGATCGGTGCTACAGTAACCCTAGGGAGGTTGTTTTTTTTTTTGCTAAGTCCCAGAAATTTTGATCCAAGTTGCTCTGTTCGAGGCTCCATATCTTTGCATCCCTAGCTCCGATTTGGGCATATGATATGTCAAATTCTTTGTCTCGACGAGTACATCATTTCATTCCATTGCATCATTTGCATTTGAGGTCATCTTGGTGCCCAAAATTCTGTTGGAAGGAGGCATGTTGAGTTAAATTGCAGATCCGTTAGTTCAACATGCACTTTTGTCATTTTTGCCATATTTAATCCGTGCATGATATGCCTGTGCCCCTTTGGGATGAATTGTTTAGCATGTTGTCTTCTTTCTAGAGGTGCCTTCCATGTATTTTTAGGATGTTTGTGTTGTCTTGTGCAAGCTTGCGAAGAGGGCTACCTGAGATTACAGATTTCAGGGACTTAGTGATTTTCACTAAGTCTGAGCCGTTTTAGTTCACGATGCTATATGTCCGGCTTGTTTCCTAGTGATCCGTGCCTCTTTTGAGGATGATCAGTAAGAGTGATTTGTTATGCTTGTTGTGCTTAATCCATCCATGTCTTTACTTGTTATGTTGGAGCACCCTAGGTTGACTCTATCGAGCTCAACTTTTGGATAGTTGCTGTTTTGGGCAGATCGTGAACCCTTTTGCGATTTTGCCGGAGTGATTGCTAGTGATCCATGCATGCTATGCCATTGTTCTTGCCATGTCTAGCTAGAATTTTGTGCCTTCTTAATGGATATATGCTTGCCTTGCCATGACTTGCACCGTAGTGAGAGCATCGAGCTCGTTTATATGCCTCCGTGAGTTATTATTTCAGCATGTCCCAGTTTTCACTAAGTCTGAAAACTGATTGTGTTTCATCGATGTTCGTGTGCTTGGTAGAGTATTTTGTGAACCCTTTTGGCCCCAGGTCATTTTGGGTGTTTTGTTAAGCTTGTTGAGTAGCTCCATGCCATGCTCTTACTTGCCATGTTCAGGTTTTCCTTCATGTTGTTTTGCTGCTCCGAAGAGGGCATCGTGGTCTGAAATTTCAGACAAGCGTTAATTTCGCTATGTCTGAAATCTGTTTTGCTTATTTAGTTTTGCCATGCTTGTTTGAAGCCCTTAATGGATAAACTTGCCCATGCCTCAGTCACGATGTTTTGTTAAGCTTGATGAGTACATCACTGCCATGCAATTTCTTTTCATGTTGGGTGGCTGTAGCATGTTCATTTTGTTGCGTTTAGGAGCCTACTTGCTGTAAATCGCAGATCGGTTCGTTTAGTAAAACGCTTGCCATTTCTTAACCGTAGCTCCGATTGCCATGATCTTTATATCGTTTTCAGGGGATTTCTTCCCCTCTATCCAGTGGCACACTTGGATTTCCAAGTTGAGGCCAGGTTCATGCATTTCCTGTTACATGTTGCATTCTTGCATCCCGCATCGCATCCCGCATAACATATCATCTTTGCATCTTATTGCTTTCCCTTGCACGTGGTTGATTGTATCCTTGTTGCTTGTTTGTGTTGTTGGGTAGAGCCGGGAGACGAGTTCGCTAACGAGGAGCCCGTTGAGTTTGCTTTTGAGGATCCGGTCAATTCTGACAACTGTGCAGGCAAGATGATCACACCCTTGAAATCACTACTATCTTTGCTATGCTAGTATGCTCGCTCTTTTGCTTTGCCAATGCTACGATGCCTACCACTTGCTTGTCAGCCTCCCAATTGCCATGTTTGAGCCTCTAACCCACCTTTGTCCTAGCAAACCATTGATTGGCTATGTTACCGCTTTGCTCAAGCCCCTTCTTATAGCGTTGCTAGTTGCAGGTGAAGATTGGAGCCGTTCCTTGTTGGAACATCTATTTACTTGTTGGGATATCATTATATTGCTATGTTATCTTTACTCATCTATATACTTGGTAAAGGGTGGAAGGCTCGGCCTCTCGCCTAGTGTTTTGTTCCACTCTTGCCGCCCTAGTTTCCGTCATATCGGTGTTATGTTCCCGGATTGTTGCGTCCCTTACGCGGTTGGGCTATAATGGGAACCCCTTGATAGTTCGCCTTAATTAAAGCTTTTCCAGCAATGCCCAACATTGGTTTTACCATTTGCCACCTATCCTTTTCTTTCCCTTGGGTTTCCGGAGCCCGAGGGTCATCTTATTTTTAGCCCCCCACGGGCCAGTGCTCCTCTGAGTGTTGGTCCGGAACGTCAGCCGCCAGTGGCCACCAGGGGCAACTCTGGGCTGGCCTACCGGAAGTTTAGACAATCTGAGTGTGCCCTGAGAAAGAGATATGTGCAGCTCCTATCGGGATTTGTCGGCGCATTCGGGCGGTGTTGCTGGACTAGTTTGGGCCTGTCAAATCATCTTGTTGTACCGGGATACCGAGTCTGAACGGTGGATCCTGGGTGGAGGTCTATTCCTTCGTTGACCGTGAGAGCTTGTTATGGGCTAAGTTGGGACCCCCCTGCAGGGATTGATCTTTCGAAAGCCGTGCCCGCGGTTATGGGCAGATGGGAATTTGTTAATGTCCGGTTGTAGATAACTTGAACTTAATTAATCAAAATGAATCAACTGCGTGTGTTGCCGTGATGGCCTCTTCTCGGCGGAGTCCGGGAAGTGGACACGGCGTTGGAGTTATGTTTGCTTAGTCTGCTCTATTTGGATTCCGCTCGTGCCTTGCCTTCTCTTCTCGCTCTCTTTTGCGTATAAGTTAGCCACCATATATGCTAGTCGCTTGCTGCAGCTCCACTCACATTACCCCCTTCCTTACCTATTAAGCTTAAATAGTCTTGATCGCGAGGGTGCGAGATTGCTGAGTCCTTGTGGCTCACAGATTACTATTACACCAGATGCAGGGACCGATGATACTCCTCCGGATGGCGCGTTCGAGCTGAAGTGGGAGTACGACGAGGACTCTCAGCGATACTATGTTTCTTTTCCTGATGATCAGTAGTGGTGCCTGCTCGGGGTTCGATTCAGGGTTTTAGTCGCATGTTGGGGAGTCTTTTCTATTTTGGCGCCGTAGTCGGGCCATGAGTGTTTGTATGATGAATGCTATTTATGTACTTTGATGTGACGTGGCGAGTGTAAGCCAACTATTATTATTATTCCCCCTTTATATTTATATGTACATGGGTTGTGTGAAGATTGCCTCACTTGCGACATATGCCTTCAATGCGATTATGCCTCTAAGTCGTGCCTCGACACGTGGGAGATATAGTCGCATCGAGGGTGTTACACAGTCCCAGTTCTGGATTGAACCGGGACTAAAGGGTCGGGGCATTAGTACCGACACTTTAGTCCCGGTTCAGGAACCGGGACTAAAGGCCCTTACGAACCGGGACTATAGGCCCTTTTTCTACGAGTGAGCGAGTAGTCCCCAGAGTTTTATAACGTGTGGAGTAAGGTGTGATTTGCACTGCAATCATGGCATGTAAATTACTTGTGACGGGGTTTCTTACCTCCTTTCTTTTATAAAACTAGTATATATGATACGCACACTCATGCACATTTGAGGGGAAAAAAGCACAAACTTGTAGGAACGGGGTGGAATGGAACCTTGTACATTCGCCAAAGGGCCCTTCAAAATGTCCAAATTCCAGTCATAAGCGCCCCCCGTCTTGTTTGTTCCTCCAAAATCCCTCCCTCGCGCAGTCCACAGCCGAGACCAGCAGACTAGGGTTTCTCTCTCACCGTCGGCGCCGGGATGGGCGGCAACGCGGCGGCCCACCGCCTGGACTCTGCCATCCTCGAGCGCAGCTGCCAGCCCCCTACTCATCCGTGCGGTCGGTCCCACAGGCCCTGTGTTTTGATTTTCGGTTTTAGCTTTTTTTCGCCCTAGACCGAGATGGCCGAATTTCGGTCATTTCAAAAATTTCGGCTAAAATTTGACCAAATTTTGACTGTAATTTGACTTAAGTTTGACCAAATTTGAGCAATTTTGGTCTAAATATACTTTTCGTCACAGACCGAGATGGCCGAAATTCGGCCGAAATCCACTTTTTTCGGCCGAAAATCAAAACACAGCACAGGCCACGGTCTCTCTGCCGATCCCCGACAAGCTCCTGGCTCAAATCTTCCTCCGCCTGCCCACCCCAACCGACCTCATCCTCGCCTCCGCCGCCTGCGTCTCCTTCCGCCGCGTCGTGGCCAAGGCCGACTACTCCTTCCTCCGCCAGTACCGCAAGCTCCACGCCCCGCCCCTGCTCGGCTTCCTCACTACAAACACCGGTTTCCACCCAGCTGAGCCGCCTCACCCCTCCGCGTAAGTAGCCGGCGCCGTTGCCCTCGCTGCCAACTTCACCTTCTCCTTCGTCCCTTCCCCAGCCCCCACTACTTGCTGGTTCATCCAGGACATCCGCGACGGCCGCGTCCTCCTCGGCCCCTGAGGATATTTTTGTGGAGCCATGGCGGTGTGCGACCCACTGCACCGGCGATACCTTCTGCTTCCACCAATCCCTCACCACCTAGCTGCTACGGTGGAGGAACCATTCTTGAGAGAGGCTTTCCTGATTTCCGGTGACGAAGACGAGGCAGCAGCAGATACGGAAGAGACATCATTCAGAGTCATGTGTATGGTGCAGTGTGAAGCTAAGCTCATCGCCTTTGTCTTCTCTTCCAGCACCAGACAATGGCGAGCCATTGCATCCCACAGCTGCAGTGATTTGTCGGCAGAGAAGATTCTCTTCTACTGGCGCCAATAAGCATATGGCTGCTTTTACTGGCCGTCACACGTGTTCTCGAGGAGATCGGGATGACGTGCGGAAGCTGGACTGTGTGTAGACAGGGTAGGAGTTGTGTCCTAGTAGGACACCTGTATCCTAGGCCTCTCATATATCTCGGGGGTAGACACACGATGTAACCTATGCCAACATAATAGCACAGGCACGCGGGGGGGCCGGCGGCGTGTGCCGGTGCCCGGGCGGCCGGGGTGCGGTATTGTGACGGTGTCATGGGGAGGAGCGCCCGTAGTCAGGCCCCGGGGATGTAGCCATGATGGTGAACCTCGTTAACAAATCTCGGTGTCGTGCCTCGTGTGATTGTTTGGTCCTCGGAAGATCAACGGTATGCTTCGGATTTATTCTAACAAGTGGTATCATGAGCAAGGTTCAAAAGAGGCTGCGGTGGTTGATCTAGAGGAAGCGAAGTCGAAAGATCACGGTTGTGGAGTAACAACGAGATCTATTCAGACGGCGTAATAGCAATCGAAGCAGCAGGCGGCCGTAAGCATCGACGTCCTAGATCGAATCGGTCTCGGCGAGTGGGCAGAAGATGTGGCGATCAGGGGAACACAAGGACAGCGGCATCATGCAGTGTGCAGCGACAGGATTCTTCAGAGGCAACGGCGCGTGACAGGCGGCCCAAGGCCCAGGAGACGAGCGTGTGCGTTGCATGTTGGAGAGGTCCATGAGCGGCAGGAGCTGGACACAGGATTGGTTTGAGAAAAAAAGAAAGATCTGCAGCACTATGGTAATTGACGTGGCAAGGACAGCAATTGGATGGATTGCTAATTGCACACGGTGTTTTACTAGGAGGCGGGCAGGTTGGAAACATGCACATAAGTCTCGAAGGAGTCTGAAGTGTGTGTGTGTGTGTGTCAGGATCATGTTCTACAGGGCGTCGAGCAATGCACGGAGATGTGCGGACGGACACGATGCAGGGTGGAGCATGGTTGCAGTTAGATAATTTCGGCTGGGTCGGACTGGACTGTCTGACGGACCGACATGGATGTCGGTCAATGCAGAAGACGGCGGTGATTTCAGCGACGATGACATAGGAGCGTGATGCTGATGGTGGCCGACTTCTGGGGCGTAGAAACACGTGGTGCAGGCTTGAGGGCTTGTGCGGCTTCGACAAGACTATGGCGCAGGGTTGATTCAAGGCGGTGTACACATGAGAGAGCTTGAAGTCGACAGGGCGCAGGGTAGCGTGGCCAGCTACATAGAGTCATGTTGAAGGTGGAGCTGGAGTCTGATGGACGACTTCACTCTGTGCTGATGGAGGGGCTACGGCGTAAATGCATGGAGAGTCGAAGCCTATTTCAGCGGGATAGCGAGAGACACGAGGATCGGACTGGGTACCAGTGGTCTGAAGGAGACGTGATACTCGGCATCGGTCGGTGATGATCGATGGTTCTCTGCAGTGGGGGTTGAGGCTGTGTGGGCTAGCTACCCGGGAGACTCGACCAGGACAACAGAGGCTCGACGCGGTGATAGCGGCGAGGCATGCGGTAAGCACGGGACACAGCGACAGGCCAAGGCACTGGTGGTCAGACATGTGATCAGACAAAGTGTGCAGGGGGTGCTGAAGCAGTGTTGACGAGTACCAGATTCAAGTTGGTGACTGGGTCTATCGGTGCCGGTTGATGGACAGGAGTTGACCATGGAGAATCTGAGAAAGTGGCGGAAAGTCTGAAACTGTCAAAAGCTGAAAGAGTACATGGCCGTATATTCTGTGGTCTTCAGTGCACATGGCGAAGTGCGGATGACAAGGCAGAAGGAGGCGGAGTGCTATAGCTATGGGACATGTCAGAGACTATCCGGGAAAAAAAAGGATGAGACAACTGTGAATTTGACTCTAAGTGACACAGGGCGATGGTGAAATTCCTTCAATTTTCAGACAGACGGACATGAAAGAGCGGTGATGTTGAGTTCAGGTAACTCTTATATGTGACACCCAATATGTGAGTTGTTCATTTTCACGCAGATTAATGATCAGTGTGTGATGGCGTTGAGCGGATACTCCGGAAGTTGGGAGCACAAAGTAGAGTAACGAGGAACTTAATTTTTGCTCGAGTGTTGACTGTGATGAAGACAAGAAGGGATTACAGTTGCAGGTGGAGTCACATGGAGTCTAGGAGTAGCAGCGGTGCTCATGGCGTATCTCAAGTCCAATATACATGGAGGTTCGACGCATGGATGAATCCAAGGTGGTGGAGAATATTCGCCAAGGTGGAGTTTGTTAGAATTGTGTCGAATATTATTGTACAAGGTAGGTTACAGTTGGACTTGGTTTTGGACTGTGTGTAGACAGGGTAGGAGTTGTGTCCTAGTAGGAGACCTGTATCCTAGGCCTCTCATATATATCGGTGGAGCCTAGACACACGATGTAACCTATGCCAACATAATAGCACAGGCACGCGGGGGAGCCGGCGGCGTGTGCCGGCGCTCGGGCGGTCGGAGTGCGGTATTGTGACGGTGTCATGGGGAGGAGCGCCCGTAGTCAGGCCCCGGGGATGTAGCGATGATGGTGAACCTCGTTAACAAATCTCGGTGTCGTGCCTCGTGTGATTGCTTGGTCCTCGGAAGATCAACGGTATGCTTCGGATTTATTCTAACAACACGCCCAGAGTACAATGTTTGAGTACAAAATGAAAATATTGGTGCTCGACACCCGGAGGATGGAGTTCTCCATTGCTGACCCCCCATCCGAATTCAAATGCGCATCGGGTCTTGATATAATTATGGTGAAGGCAGGAGAAGGCAGGCCTGGGATGCTTGTCCGTGGACATGACACGTCTGACCGCGTGTATACTATCTGGAGAAACAATGGTGGGGGTTCCAGCCATTGGCAGAAGGAGAAGATAATCTCACCCTCACCAGGCTCTGGGTATGTGCTCAGATGTTCAATAGGGAAGTACTTGGTCCTGAATCACTGGGGGAACTCATCGCTTGGGCCAAGCTTATGCACGTGGGACATCAGAACATTACAACTTGAGAGAGTTTGTGCTTGCACAGTGAATGGCCACGGATATAGCAACTACCCACCATCGTTGTCGTCACCGACAGTACCAAGTGGTAAACCTTCTGTTGCTTCCTAGTTATTCCCTTGTCTTCCATAGTTATCTTACATCTTGATGTTTGATAGTTAGTTATTGTGATCACTAGTTCTTGTGTACATGTTTGGTAGTTGTTACTTCTGTGCTTTTGCAAAGCTGATCAGGCTATGGAACATGATTGCAATTTATTTGTCAGCCTGTCCTAAGTGCTACTTTAAGGTAATCAGACAAGAGAAAGGATCTTAAACACTACATGCACCTTTTTTGGAGACATTGTGAACTCGTACAAAACACTAAGATCACAGCAATTATTTTGCAGAAGCATTTTTTTTGTCAAGCTAATGGAGAAGGAATACAACTATGCAAGTTTGAAATTATGTTCATCCTTGGAAACATTCATTCTAGTTAGAGGACTTACCTTGTCTGCTTTTCTTTTGATGGATATAATGAGGCAGCGAAGTCCTTTTTGGTCATCTTTAACCTACATATTTATTGTGCGACGTTGATTTTAGATATATATAAGAAGGCATAGATTGTATGGTTGCTAATAAAAACCTGAACAATTGTACCACTAATGTGTCTCCTATGTATGATTGAAGGGGCGAGCTTGATTAATTTCTCAAGGGACTACTATACCCCAAAAAATTGCATAATGATTGTTGCGATTCAAATTGAAAAAATGTCTTGTGCTTAGAAACTGTTGGATTTGTAATAAGCTTCTCAATATCAATTAGAGGCAAGGCAACCATGTTTTTTAAGGTAGTTTTAGCTTCTCACCTGTCCTTATATCAGTCCTGCAAGGCTTGTGCTAAATGCAAGTGACCAGTCTTTCTAGAATAGCAGAGGACACATGTAGTTTGTTAGTTGCCTCTACTGATGTCCCTGAGTATGTTTTCCTTAATTTAATTTAGAAAATTGGTATACTACTAGGTAATTTATAAAGTCCCACAACGTGAGTGATGCTACCATTTCTCTTATGACCTGTAAGTTCTTCCATGATTCATTTCTAAACGTTTACATGCCTTATTGGAATTGAATGTTTACATTCCCTTGTGTGGCTATGTATTTACTCTTGCACTGCAAATTCCAGTGGCAAAAATATAAAGCGAGTGCTTGAGGGGAAGCGGACGTTTGGAACCAGGCGGTAAATGCCCCCGTAATCTGCACCACACGTCTCGGTCTCGTGGTTGGCGCGACATTGTTTAATGGGAGCAGTACGTGTCAGTTTGTTGTAGAAAAACTATTTATTTCCACTGAAAAAATAAATCGGTTTGTTGTCTAGATAGTGTAAATTTTGTTGTCAGAGGTAGGCATACAATTATGGACAGAACTACGTACATGATATTGCAACGTTTATGCTGTTGGAGATTTGAACCTGGGTCGGCTAAGACTGCCGATTATGCTTTAGTTACTTGTGCTAGGAGAGCTCCTTCAGTGGCATAATTAAGAAAGGAAAGAAATATGCCGATTATGCTTTAGATAGCAAGTAAGGAGTACTTTACACTACAGAGGAGTAAATAGCATAAAACTACTACTTTACAGACTAAGGTTCCAAAAAACTACCGGTTTTTAATTTTTCTCAGATAATTACCAAAAGGATGGTCGGCTGTTTAAGAAAAACCCAAAATTTTCGTTGTTAAAAAACTAAACAGGTTTATGATAGGTCGGGCCTGCACCTAAACGATCCATCTATTTGACCGTTTGTTTAACCGTTAACTGACATATGGGTTCCACATGTGAGTGTCTGCAAAGTTTTCAAAAATGCCATCGGATCCCTGTAAACTTTTCAAAAACGCAATCAGGTACCTGCAAAATTTTGAAAAAAGCAATCGGATCCCTCCCGTGGCCGTGCACCAGCAGCCGCCGTGAGGGTCGCCGGCCAGAAGCCCTCCGCCATCGCTGGCGAGGTCACCACCGACCGCCGCGCGAAGGAGATCTCGATGGCGTCATCGAACGCCGCGAAGAACGCCTCGTGCCTCCGGCTGCGGCAATCCCTCGCCTCGAGCTCGAGCAGAGTGGAGCTCTCGATGCCGAATGCCACGCCGCAGACGTTGTCGAAGTAGAAGCGCCGGAGCACCTCCTGCAGGTCCAGGGCCACGCCGGAGCCCGCGACGGCGTCGAGGAGCGGGAGGAGGCGCGGCGGCGCGGCAACCCGGGCCAGAGCCCCGTGGCGCATGGCGGAGTCTCCAGGCGGCGCGAAGCGGGGACCCCCGCGGCCGTCGCGGTCCAGGCCGGCCTCTGGTATGCCTCCTCGGTGGCACATCCAACACCAGGAGCTCTGGCGATCTCCGGCGAGCTTTGGCGAGCTCCTACCACAGCCATGGAGAGGTTAGGGAGGGGAGGGGAGGGTCGTTGCTGGCTTGTGAGGGAGGAGAGGATGGCCAGCTCGGAGGGGAGAGGGTCGCTGACTGCTGGCTCGAAAGAGGTCAGAGGAGGCAGGAGGAGAGGAGAGGAGAGGAAGAAGAAAGAGGAAGAGGAAGCTGACGTACGGGACCCACATGTAAGTTAACAGTCAAAATGACGGTCAAACAAACGGCTATCTTACATGTGGGCCCTAATTGTCATAATTGTGATCAATTGGTAACAACTCGATGATTTGGGTTTTTTGAAACAGCCGACCCCCAATTTGGTAGTTATCAGAGAAAAAAAACAAATTTGGTAGTTTTTTGGAACCCTAGCCCGTAAAGTAGTAGCTTTATGCTATTTACTCCACTACAGAGACGGGCCCTGTGAGAAGGAATACAAGTTTGAAATCGTGTGCATCCTTGGATTGTTCCACCTTGGAAAGATTTATTCCAGTTAGCGGGACTTAGCTTGTCTGTTATTCTTTTGGTGGATATAATGAGGTAGCTAGCAAAGTCCCTTTTGTTCATCTTTACACCTACATATTTATTCTGTCATGTTGATTCCAGATAGATATAAGGTAGCATGGATGGTATTGTAGCAAATAAAAACCTGAACAATTTCTACCACTAATGAATCTCCTGTGTATGTGAGCATGGATTGAAGGGGTGACCTTGCTTAATTTCTCAAGGGACTACTATTCACCAAAAAATTGCTCAATGGTGTTGCCATTCAAATTGCAAAATAGTTTGTGCTCAGGAATTTTTTGATTTGAAATAAACTTCTCAAGATCAATTAGAGGCAAGGCAAACATGTTAGAGCTGCTCACCTGTCCAGCTGTCCTTACCCAGTCCTGCAAGGCATGTGCCAAATGCAAGTAATCAGCCTTTCTAGTTTTGTAACTTATGAAGCCCAGCAACATAACAGATAACACTACCATTTCTCTTATGACTCTTTAAGTTCTTCCATGATTCATTTTCGAATGTTTACATGCATTTTTTGAACTGAATGTTTACATGTGTCTGTGTATTTACCCCTGTACTGCAAATTACAAGGCTAAACATATAAAGCGAGTGCTTGCGGTCAATATTACCAATTGGACCATGTGCAAAAGGGCTCTGAAGGTTGATTTCCCATCTATTGTGTGTGGTTTGTTTTAAGCCGTAGTATTTTACCTCAACTATTCTGCTTCTTCCCATATTTTCCTCTTAATCGATTAAGATATAAGCACAGATGATATGGTTGCAAATAAAATCAACAATTCTACCACTAATGCATCTCTTGTGTATGTGAGCATAGATTGAAGTGTTGAGCTTGATTGATTTCTCAAGGGACTATACTTGTGCAAAAAATTGCTCAGTGGTGTTGCCATTCATCAAATTGCAAAAGTAGCTTGTGCTCAGGAACTGTTTGTTCCGAGATAAGCTTTACAAGATCAATTAGAGACAAGGCAACCATGTTTTTTAGATAATTTGAGCTTCTCACATGTCCGTATCTCAGTCCTAAAAGGCGTGTGCCATATGCAAGTAATCAGTCTTTCTGGAATGGTAGATGACACACGTATTTTGTTGATTGTCACTATTGAGATCCCTGAGTATGTTTTACTTGACTTAAGTTAGAAATTTGGTATACTGCTAGGTAATTTATGAAGTCTTGTGGCATGACGTCACCATCTCTCTGATGATTTCTAAATTCTTCTATGATCCATTTCTGAATGTTTACATGCCTTGGTGTGGCTATGTATTTACTCTTGTACTGCAAATTACAATGGTAATGAATCACCTTAAGCGAGCGCTGGACCATGGGACATGGGTAAAAGAGCTCTGAAGGTTGTTTTCCCATGTATATTGTGTGGTTCGTATTAAGCCGTAGTATTTTACCTCAGCTATTCTGCTTCTTCCAACGTTCTCCTCTTAAGCGATTCACCAAGTGTTGCCCAATGTAAACCTACAGTTTGTTCTTTTTTGCTCAGGCACTGAGGAAGCGGTGATGGAACATGGCGCGGAGGCGCTGTGAGCAGATGGTGAGTTGAGGACCGGCGATGGTGCTAATGCTGAATGTTGATCAAGGTTGTGCTGCAACGGGAGAGTTTGCTACTGGTTGGTCTGTAGTAGGGCGCTGTTCGCTCTGTTTGGCTGTAGCCTGGAGTTTCTCTTGTGTTCCTTGATCTGGCAATGGTTGGTGCATTTGCCGGGTAAGGTATATAGCAAGAGCATTATTAACAGGGTGTTTAGTTTCTGCACAGTCGGTGGGTTAATTATAAGGCTGTGTAGCAAGTCAAAGAATTTGACTCTGACCTTGTCCAGTGTGTCTGCACATCGCTGTAGCTGCTATTTGGAGACCATGGAGAAATGCCAAGGGTCCGTTAAAGTCGACCTTCATTTTTCTTACTTTGGTTGCATTTGCATGCAGAGTACAGACAGTAGGTTAATTTTGAATGCCACGCCTACTGACGGGATGGTGATGGTAGGAAAAGTACAGACAGTAGGTTAATTTTGACTGTCAGAGTGATTGTGATCTTGCTGCATGCTGCATGGAACTAATCAGCCAGTCAGGTGCAGCAAAACGATCAACATGCTTCCTCTGTAAATAAAGTGAAGTGAATTTGTTTGTGCTACTTTTGTGTTTTGGGTGTGGTGTGCTTCCTCTGTAAATGAAGCTTGTGCCTTGCTGGCAGTAAACTTGGGCTTAATCAACGTGCTCATTTTTAATCTGTCACTTACAACCTTCCGGATTAGAAAACTATGCTACTAAATGACAAGTATTGATTAATGGTTGGATCATTGAGAAGGATGTAGAGTATTGACTAATGGTTGGATCATTGAGCTGCTGCTTATGAAATCTGGTGGTATTTATACTCTAGTTCTGATAAGAGTACACAAGTCCAAACCCAATAAATGGAAATATTATTTGGTACAGCTAGGAGATTTGATTTTCGCCAAGATATAAAAAAACACGACAGATATTTTCACCCCCCAAATGGAAATATCATCGAATGTGACTGAAACAGATTTACAGGAGCAAGGAAAAGCATCGGACCGACGGGGTCAAAAAAAAACTGCAGAGAGACCACGGATAACATGTTTCCTCGATACAAAATCATAAGCAGTTAGCACATCAATTCCAGTACCAGCCACCATGAAGAGGCATGGTGGCCTGCCGTATTATCGTGTCATTGTTTAGGGGTTACCATCAGTTTCTACCAGACTTTATTATGCCGATGAAAATACATGCCATAGGAAATTTAGATATTTCTTAAAAAAATCAATCAACCATGAACGGAAGGTGCTGATTTTAGGAACGCTCTCGAGCCTGTCGGTGGTCTGGTCACCTCCGCAACTCATGATTATTAGGTTCAGCAACACTAGTAAGTAAAAGGGTTCGTTATTTTTCTTTTTTGTTTAATCTTAATCCAAGGAATTACGTACTCTCATGGTTACCATTTTGCCCTTAAGATGGAGGTACTCCTTAATTTCTGGAGGCAGTGCTTCCCAGAACTTGTGTTGAAGCACCGAATGATGTTAACCGTCAGATAAGGAACTTGCAAATTGAACAGCTATTTCTTCTCTTTTGAATCACTTGTTGGGCTCTCCAGTTTGCTGTTCTTCTCGGAAGGTGTAATCACAATGTCTGCGTTACTGAACCCAAGCTCTGACATATCTTGCTTTGCCATCAGGTTCCTGGATTGCAAAAGAATATCGTGATTAGAAATCCTACTAGATGGAGCAGCATCAAGCCAAAAAAAAAATGAAAAGCACCTTGCTTATGAGCCTGAACAGTGAATTTCACAAGGTTGGTAAGAACCCTTTCCAATGCAAGTCAGAACTTCAGCTTATAACATTCATAAGAACTATCGACTACTGCAAGCACTAAACATCTCTTAGAAGTCTAGAACAAGTAGTTACATTTGTTGGTTGCTTCCCGCAACCATCAAATAGACAAACCTGGATGCAGCACATTACACATGTGTTGCGCCAGAGGAGGCAAATAACCAAACATGTAAGGAGGCCAGGCTTGGTTTGCTGTAGGCTAATGAAGCAATAAACTGTTTCCTCACTCAACTACTAAAAACGGCTCAGGACATGATGTTAACATGCTGCGGCAATAAATAAACTGTATTTTTACTGTGGCAAGATTTTCTTGCCCATGCATGCTAGCTTGCTTGGCAAAGTTAATTTTTTGTTTAAGTACCAAACACCTGTCCTTGCCTGGTGAGGTCAACATTAAGTTTGCTTTCGAGGCAAGTGCACCCTAAATCATTACACATAAATTGGTGGACGTGCGAAATAAAAACAGGTGAGTTAACTACATTACTACAGTTCAGTAGTTTGAAATTAGTACACAGGGAATAAGCATGCTGACCTCTCCATCCTACATTCCAAGTATTTCTTCGAGAACATCCGGCATTTTTCCGATTGAGCTCCTGTCGATTTCAGGCAAGCAAGATAGTCCTTCTTCTCCTGTTTAAACAGGCAACTCTCATATAACACTTGCTAAACATTACACCCCTACGAGAGAAACAAGAGT
This sequence comes from Triticum monococcum, assembly GCA_034509565.1. Taxonomy (NCBI): domain Eukaryota; kingdom Viridiplantae; phylum Streptophyta; class Magnoliopsida; order Poales; family Poaceae; genus Triticum; species Triticum monococcum. Next base: position 607,268,099 of record CM067841.1, read on the forward strand.
GACCGCAACTTACCAGGTTGCACTCATGCAAGTGATCGAGGGGGAATACACCTTTTTCAGGAGGTACAGGCCTCGCTCCTCTGTTTTCGCCAAACGCGCCACCTGTGAGAAGTCACAAGGTTAGAGCATCTCCAACAGCCGCGCTATGCGCCGCGCGCAAAAAAACTGTTTGTCGCGCGCACTGCGGCTGGTGTGGCGCGCCCGCCTGCGCTGGCTCCAGCAGCCACGCTATAATGCAGCGCGCGCGCCGCTCCAGCAGAGCGCAAAAATACAGCGCGCGCGCGCCGCACAAACCACATATACATGATATTTTAGACAAAAATGAACATGTGAAATTTGACACAAATAAGTTGACGAATAAAAGTTCATGCCCACAAGTTCATCCAACCAAGTTCAAAATCATGCCCACAAGTTCATCCAACCAAGTTCAAATGCAAACTAAAGTTCAAGACATGAAAGACACATCAATCTTCATCTTCATCGTCTTCGTCTTCGTCCTCATCTTCCGAAGACGACTCTTCCGCCTCCGAAGATGAATCTTCCTCCCTCTCATCACGCACCGCATCACGCACCGTATCATGTGAAGCTCCGACGGTGTTGGCAAGATCTTCAACGGCATCTTCATGGGAATGTGTGTGAGAAGCCATGGCGGCCGGAGGTGCACCCATGGCGGCCGGAGGTGCACCCATGCCTCCCATGAGAGAAGCAAAACTCATGCCTCCCATGGCGGCCATAGCGTCGGAGGGTGCTCCAAAGCCACCCATGCCTCCCATGGCGGCGGGAGGTGCACCCATGCCTCCCATCGCGGCCGGATGTGCACCCATGCCTCCCATGGCGGCCGGAGGTGCACCCATGCCTCCCATGGCGGCCGGATGTGCACCCATGCCTCCCATGGCGGCCGGATGTGCACCCATGCCTCCCATGGCTCCGAAGCCACCCATGCCTCCCATGGCGCCGAAGCCACCGCCACCCATTGCACGAACCATGGCTCTTTTTTGGATCAAGACTTCTTCACGTGAAAGATTGACAAACTCCTTTTGGGTTTCACTGAGGTTAGATGTGTCCAAGAAGAACAAGTGCTTCTCCCATTCCAACAACTTAGCTCGCTCCTCGTTGCTCACTTTCCTCTCCTCCAAAGCCACCTTTCTCTCCTCGGCCGCCACCCTTCTCTCCTCGGCCGCCAACCTCCTCTCCTCGGCCACGGCATCTTGGTTCCTTGCCATTTTCCTCACCTCATTGGCTTCGACCCTTGCCTTCACAATAGCTTCCATAGCATTTTTGAGCTCATCATCTCCTTTCCTCTTCTTCTTTTGGGTTTGGTCTTTCTTGCACCCATCCGGTCGTTTTGGCTTCGAGTATGAAACCGAGTTGGGTGTGGGGCTTCTCTTGCCCTCATCACTTGATGCATCATCCTCCTCCTCATCATCATCATTCTCAATTGCTAGCTTCCGTTTGTTGCTCAATTTCAAATCCTCCAAACCAACACGCTTCTTCCATTTCTCATCATCCTTTAACACTTCATAGCAATGAGGCAAGGTAAAGACCCTGCCTTTCTTGATCTTCCCCTTCTTGGTTGTCCTTGTCTCTTCTTTGAACAAGTTTTGTGCAATGTTGTTCTACAAGAAAAACAAAACAAGTTAGCACTTCGGTCACCAAAAACAAGTATGATGAACATATATGAGATGCCACTTACTCGATCATCCGCATTTGTGCCACTTGGGTTAATCTTGTCAACTGCCTTTTGTACGGCCACCCACTTTTGACAATCCGCTTTGATTGTCGACCATCGGGACCGAAGTGATCTCTCGGTGCGGTCAATTCCACTCAAGTTGTGAGCATCGTAGTGTTCTTTCATGCGGCCCCAATACGCGTCTCTACTTTGATCACCTCCAATGGATGGATCCCTCGACACTTGCAAATAAGTATGGCATAGTAACTTGTCATCGATGGTTGAGTAATTGCCCGCTCTTCCTTTTGGCGCCTCGACAATTCCCTCACCCTCCTCGTCCACCTCAAACTCATGGTCTTGGAAATGGATGTCATTGGTTTGAGACCAATGCGAATTGTTGGACCCAACACCCATAGTGGACATGTATGCATCATCGTTGAGACTACAAAGTTTTTTGAACAATGCAAATAAGCTATCTATATGTGATGATGATGCGTTGAAAAAATTAGAAGAAAAGAAATGTTGGAATTTTTTTCACCTTGGGGGCATTTCGTCGAACACGTGGTGCGCGTCGGCGGCCGGCTCAACGAGTGAGCTCGCCGGCGCTCCGGAAGCCGCTGCGGCCGTCGAACGCCCTGCAAGCTTTTTTCCCCTCGCCTTTGTGATGCCGGAGCCGTCCGCCGCCTTGTTCTTCTTCGCGGATGTTTTGCCCTTCTTCGTCCGCGCCGCATTGGGTACTTTCTTCGACGGTGCGGCGGCGGCACGGGACAGCGCCGGCGCGACGCCACCCGGCGCCGTGGTCATCCGCGGCGGCAAGAAGAGGCTGCGCGCGAGGCCGACGCTCGGCGGAGCTCCGGTGGTGGCGACGCCAGCGCTCGCCGCGCTAGGGTTTCCGGCGGCGGCGGCGGCTGCGGCGGCGGCGGCGGCGGGGTCGCGGCTGTACAGCGGGGTGAGCGGGGCACCGGTGTGCGCGTCCATGGGTGGGTAGCAGGGCGCCGGCGCCGGCGCGCGCGGGGCGTAGGACGAGGTGAGGAGAGAATGCGGCGCGAGCGCTCGAGTGTGCCGCGCGCTGTAGCTGGCGCCTCAAATAAACCGCACGGATAAGTGTTTTTGTCCGCGCGCCCAACCCATTATAGCGCGCGCGCCGTTTTTGCGCGCCCGCTGGAGCGACCCGCCGCGTTGCGCGCGCGCTAAAACGGCAGAATCTGCGGCGCGGCGCTAGTTTCGCGCGGCTGTTGGAGATGCTTTTATGCAACGGCTGGTATATGATCTATGATGTCAAGTTAGTGATGGGGTAGATGACGGGTAATACGCTGACGAAGCACAAATTTGTCGGCCGCTGTCATCAGATATCTAAATGTAACAAAGAGTGAGCATGAACCTACATGCATGCATGCCATGAGCATTGCATAGGAGATGAATCGGAACGACGCGTCCTCACCTGCACTCATTTCCCAAGCACTTGGGGATCGAGATGTTAATGCCGGAGCTCACGATGCTCCAAATACTGCAGGTGACACAGGGCACAAGTCAACCAAGGTGCAGGCATTTCATCGAACAGGTCAAGTGCGCGCCCAATGTCATGCATAAATTTACCGAAATTTAGGATGCCAGGGGAGGAGACACTCACAAGTCACACAGGTGGCTTCGGCGCGGTTCCCTTCGAAATTCTGCACGCCGGAGCGAGGGATGGCGCGGGCGGACGGAGCCGGCCGGCCAGCGAGAGAGAGGAAGGAGAGGAAGCAGCGTGGGACGAGCTGGCCCAGTTTTTTTTTTGAGGGGTTACGACCTGCTCCAGCTCTCGCTCCGCCGCGTCCCGCCCAAGCCCACCACCAAGCCGCACCTCCTCCCGCTCCCGCACCCAGGGGCGGATCTAGCTATATGGCGAGGTTTGGCAGCTACCATACCTAAAATTTGGCAAAAGTATTGCATATATATACTGTATGTATGAAGCTTTGAGCTGAGTCAATGGATTTTTGGTCAGTTTCGTCAATTTGGAGGATGAATACTCGCAGAGGGCAGGCAACTCATGGCCTCGAATGTATTTCGCCAGGTAGTTGTGTGTTACCTACGTGTTTCTGCCTCATTAAAGGCCTAACTGCCGCTGAAGGAGAGAATTAAGCAATAGGTGACTTGCATCACATAAGCCCATGACCCACAAGCCCATGTTCTAAACGAGGACACCATTGGCAGTCAATTGCAAATCAATTCACATGTACTCCAGTTGATTGGACATGCTAAAAAAATGTACTAGTTGATTGGAGATATAGGAACTGTTTCGTTCAAGCACGGTTGATCAGGAATCGCCTTGCAGCCGCCGCTCAAACTTGTCTCTAGCTGTGTGATGAGCAGTGCCAACTCCGCGAAACCCAGAGCCTCACCGCTTTTCGTCTCTCCGGTGAAGAAACTAGATCTAATTGGACTCAAATCGTCTTGAGGTATTACAATATACAACTAGGAGCAACAGCTACTCCTCCAAACTCATGACAATGTATGTCTTGTTGTGATATTTGTCCCTACTGCCGACCGACCGACCGACCCTTAGTCGGCTAACCCCTAAGGCATGCAATAAAGGCAGCGATTACAGAGCAACCACGCGATCTTTAGTCAGCGTGGTGGGCATGGCAGCAACCACCGTCAAGAGAGGCAGCAAGCAGGAAAGTCACATAGTTATATGTTACTCCCTCTGTTTTTATTTAGTTCGCATATTAACTTTGGTCAAAATCAAGCTTTATAAACTTTGACCAAGTTTATAAACAAAAATATTAACATATACAATAACAAATCAATACTATTAGATTTATTATTAAATATACTTTCACATCATATAGATTTGTTACGGTAAAAGTTTATAATTTTTTCTATAAACTTGGTCAAACTTTACGAAGTTTGACTTCAGTCAACTCTAATATGCAAAATAAATAAAAACGGAGGGAGTACTACATTGTTTTTTCCCCTCACAAACTCTGCCACACCTAAAAAATATTCCTGGCTCCGCCACTGCCCGCACCCCGTCGTCGCCCACTCGGCCGCCTCCGTATGCGTCATCTCCGACGACCGCGCCGGCTCCGGCTCCCCCGCCGCCGCCGCCATCCTCGACGCCGCCAGGTCCCTCAAGCTTCCCGTCTCGGAGGTCGTCCCCTTCTCCGCCCTGCGCACCGACTACCGCCCCTACGAGTCGCGCCGCCGCTTCGCCGCCTCCTACGACCTCTTCCTCGCCGACCGCGCCCTGCTCCCCATGCTGCCCCGCCTCCTCGGCAAGTCCTTCTACTCCACCAAGAAGGCCCCCATCGCCGTCGACTTCACCCGCGCCGGCTGGCCGGAGCAGGTCCGCAAGGTCCTCAGCTCCACTTTCCTGTACCTGCGGACCGGGACCTGCTCGGGGGTCAAGGTGGGCAGGCTGGACATGGAGGAGGAGCAGATTGTTGACAATGTGATGGCGGCAGTGGAGGCCGCCGTGGAGAAGGTGCCCAAGAAGTGGGAAAACGTGAGGGCTCTGCATTTGAAGGCTGTGGATTCGGTTGCCCTGCCAATTTACCAGGTTGTGCCGGAGTTGGGCATGAAGATTGAGGCTCCGGTTGCGCGTTTGGAAGCAGGAGTTGGTGCTGGAGAGGTCATCGATGCTGCAGAAGTTGGGACTGGCAGCAAGCGCAAGGACAAGAAGATGAAGGCGCTGAAAGATGCCAATGGTGGAGCTGAAGGTTTGAAGTACAAGAGGAAAAGGAACAAGAAGGATCAGACTGAAGATGTTGTGATGGAAGAAGCCCGAGAGGCGACTGAGAAGAGGAGGAAGAAGGAGGCTGCTCCTTCGGTAGAGGAGCTTTCTGCTGGTGAGGACCTGAAGACCCCAAAAAAGGGCAAGGATAAGAAGCGTGCATTGGACAAGGAGGTGGAGGATGATGCCAGTCCTGCAGAAAAGAAGGGTAAGAAGAGTGAGCGTGAAACCAAGGAAGCCAGCAACAAGAAAAGTAAGGGCAAGAAAGAAGATATCAAGCAAGCACCTGAGGAGGTGGAGGATGTTGGCAGCAAGAAGAATAAGGGGAAGAAGAAGAAGAGCGTGAAGGGTGATTCTGATGATGGTGAAATCCTCTTTGATGGAGAAAGCACTCCTGCTGCCCTTATAGCTGACAAGGAAGAGAAGAAGAGCAGGGGGAAGAAGTCAAGTGGCGATAAGATGAAGAGATCCAGGGCAAGGGTCTAAGGTTGTACTTGTTTTTCCTGAAATTGATGCTTGTCAGTTGAATGCCAATCTCTTGAATTGAGACCAAGCTGCATGTTGTATGCATAGATAAGCTGGTTAATCTGAATACTCTCAGGTGTGAGAAGCAATCATTGCCGTATCTGTTCTTTTTTGTATTAGGAGATTGCACTTGAGATTATACTGCTGAGTGTAATACGGGGGTGTGGGGGAATTTCTGGAGTAGTTTCTTCCGATTTTAGTAGCTGAAACCTTTGTGGTAAAAGTTATGTGGAACTGTTTTTCTTTTCATCTTTTGTAATCCATCTGGTATGCAACAATTTTGTGCGAGTCTGATACTACTATGCACGTGCTGGTCTGTCTTCAATAATGCACCCCTTTAGTAGCTTATTGATGATTCTGGATAGCAGGTATTCATCTTTGACAGTCATCTGGACTGTTATTACATGATCCAACATCTGTGACAGTCAGCAGGTATAGAACCAAAGAATGATTTACCAACATTTTATTTACTTCATGTGCTTATCCAATTTGAATAACACAGAATTCATGCTTTCATATCTAATTACGGCGATCAATCACTTGTGACTTGATATATTGTGTGCTGGACTTCCATATCTCTCTGCTTGATGAAATGCCTTGCCATAGAGAGACAGAGATCCTAACTCTGCCATTCCCTTCTCTTCAGAAGCTCTTGGTTGGGTTGACTCTGCTGCTGAAACGGCAGAGCTTTTTTTTTCTCCCACAGAGAAGAACGGATTCCTTTTTCATTGGTATATACTTCCCTCTGTAAAGAAATAGAAGTGCGTTTAGATCCTAACTTTTAGATGCTTATATATTCATTTTCCGCGTTCTCTGAAGTCTGACCACTACTTGATGCATCAATTGGGTCAAAATGGTTCTAATGCATTTTCATCTTAATTGGGTCAAAATGGCCCAGCTAGCACACCTTCATCATTAGGTGGGTGGTCTTTTGATGATAGGCTTAGGTGGGTGGTCTAGGTATTCGGCCCGGAAATTGAAAAGCATTTCAAATGAACTCCGATAAGGCTGCAAATTGGGATGGTATCATCATTCCACACGGAAACTCGTCTGTTACGACATGCATTTCATTTCTTCACATGTAACTGCGGTGATATTCTAGATCAAAGGCATCATCATAATAGTTGTAGAGAGAAAGTCTTCACTTTTTCTTTGCTTGTGTTGTTTGCTTATTGCACCGTAACCATGGATAATCTTCATCGTTTATTAGGATGCTTGGTTCAGCCTTGACTTTAAAGGGAGGAATTTCATGAAACTTTTCATAATCTTCAGACATGTTTGTCTTGCCCTCCACTCCCACGATGTCCCTTTTTCTTGAAAGAACTATGTGGCGCTTTGGCTCATCGTATGATGTATTCGCTTCCTTATCTTTTCTTTTTCTCGGTTTGGTAGACATGTCCTTCACATAGATAACCTGTGCCACATCATTGGCTAGGACGAACGGTTCGTCAGTGTACCCAAGATTGTTCAGATCCACTGTTGTCATTCCGTACTGTGGGTCTACCTATACCCTGCCTCCTGATAGATTGACCCATTTGCACTTAAACAAAGGGACCTTAAAATCATGTCCGTAGTCAAGTTCCCATATGTCCACTATGTAACCACAATGTGTCCTTTCGCCTCTCAGTTGCTGCATCAAAGCGGACACCGCTGTTTTGGTTGGTGCTCTTTTGATCTTGGTCGATCGTGTAAAATGTATTCCCATTTATCTCATATCCTTTGTAAGTTAATACAGTCGAAGATGGTCCTCTGGACAACGAGTACTGCTCATCACAAACAGTGTTGTCACCTCTGAGACGTGTTTTGAACCAACTGCTGAAAGTCCTGATGTGTTCACATGTAATCCAGCCGTCGCACTGCTCCGGGTGTTTGAAGCACAGACTGTTCTTGTGTTCATCGACATACGGGGTCACCAAGGTAGAGTTCTGTAGAACTGTGTAGTGTTCTTGATACCAAGAATATCCGTCCCTACATATTATTGAGTCCCCTCCAAGCGTGCCTTTTCCAGTCAGTCTCCCCTCATACCACAATTTAGGGAGACCTATCTTCTTAAGGCCAGGAATGAAGTCAACACAAAACCCAATGACATTCTCTGTTTGATGGCCCATGGAGATGCTTCCTTCTAGCCTAGCGCTGTTACGGACATATATCTTTAGGACTCCCATGAATCTCTCAAAGGGGTACATATTGTGTAGAAATACGGGGCTCAGAATGACAATCTCGTCAACTAGATGAACTAGGACGCGCGTCATGATATTGAAGAAGGATGGTGGGAACACCAGCTCGAAACTGACAAGACATTGCGCCACATCACTCCTTAGCCTTGGTATGATTTCTGAAACGATCACCTTCTGAGAGATTGCATTGAGGAATGCACATAGCTTCACAATGGCTAATCGGACGTTTTCCGATAGAAGCCCCCTCAATGCAACCGGAAGCAGTTGCGTCAATCACGTGGCAGTCATGAGACTTTAGGTTCTGAAACTTTTTCTCTGGCATATTTATTATTCCCTTTATATTCGACGAGAAGCCAGTCAGGACCTTCATACTAAGCAGGCATTCAAAGAAGATTTCCTTCTCTTCTTTGGTAAGAGCGTAGCTGGCAGGACCTTCATACTTCTTTGGAGGCATGCCGTCTTTTTCGTGCAAACATTGCAGGTCCTCCCGTGCCTCAGCTGTATCTTTTGTCTTCCCATACACGCCCAAGAAGCCTAGTAGGTTCATGCAAAGGTTCTTCGTCACGTGCATCACGTCGATCAAAGAGCGGACCTCTAGGTCTTTCCAGTAGGGTAGGTCCCAAAATATAGATTTCTTCTTCCACATGGGTGCGCGTCCCTCAGCGTCATTCGGAACAGCTAGTTCGTCGGGACCCTTTCCAAAGATTACGAGTAAATCATTGACCATAGCAAGTACGTGATCACCGGTACCCATGGCGGGCTTCTTCCGGTGATCTGCCTCGTCTTTGAAATGCTTGCTTTTTTCGACATTGATGGTTGGTCGGAAGAAATCGACGATGGCCCAGGTACACATTCTTCCTGCATTTGTCCAGGTATATACTTTCGGTGTCAGCTAAACAGTGCGTGCATGCGTGGTATCCCTTGTTTGTCTGCCCTGAAAGGTTACTGAGAGCGGGTCAATCGTTGATGGTTACAAACAGCAACGCATGCAGGTTAAATTCCTCTTTTCTGTGCTCATCCCACACACGTACACAGTTTCCATTCCACAGCTGTAAAAGTTCTTCAACTAATGGCCTTAGGTACACATCAATGTCGTTGCCGGGTTGCTTAGGGCCTTGGATGAGAACTGACATCATAATGAACTTCCGCTTCATGCACGTCCAAGCAGGAAGGTTATACATACATAGAGTCACAGGCCAGGTGCTGTGATTGCTGCTCTACTCCCCGAAAGGATTAATGCCATCCGCGCTTAAAGCAAACCATATGTTCCTTGGGTCACCTGCAAACTCAGCCCAGTACTTTCTCTCAATTTTTCTCCACTGCAACCCGTCAGCGGGTGCTCTCAACTTCTCGTCTTTCTTACGGTCCTTACTGTGCCATTGCATCAACTTGCACTAGTGCAGAACCGGGCAATAGCATCGGTTCGTAAGGCCCTTTAGTGCCGGTTCCGAAACCGGCACTATTATTTCGGCACTAAAGGCCCCCCCCCCTTTAGTACCGGTTCAGCACGAACTGGTGCTAAAGGGAAACCACGTGGCACGAGCCAGTTCCGGGGGCCGGGAGCCCTTTAGTAACACCAACCGGTACTAAAATGTTTGGGGGGGTTTTTGGTTTTATGATTTTTTTCATTTTTTTTGTGTTTTCCATTTTAATTCTTTTTCGTTTGCTGGTATTTTACGGTACTACACATTGTACATGTTATGCATATATATATCATCAATCATGTCTCACAAACCACCATATTAATTCACACATACACACATGTATAGCTATATACAATTTCTCCTACATATGCATGTTGCCTTCGGAGCCAGTGGCATTAGCCTGATTGGTGCCTTCGGAGCACGATGACAATTGGAAGTGGTTCATGACTTGGTCGATGGGGGCGGTAGCGGGTAATAGTATTCTCCCTTCGGATTTATGACCTGGTCGAGCAAAAATCCCGCTATTTCCTCTTGAAGTGCTTGTACGCGCTCCGTTGGTAGGAGCTTGTCCCGCACCTCTTTGAACTGTTAAGAAGGAGATCAATATGCATGTGTATTAGTTGTGTGACTAGATATCGATAATGGTGTAAAAATTGTGAATAGTGTTCTGACAAGCGTACCCATTCCTGTCTTTGAGATCTGCTCCTTTCGGACGCCATCATGCAAATGTTCTCGCAAACGCAGTATGCACATAGATCAGTCCCCTGCGCCTGCTACAGGGCCTTTATTACGAGAATGGAATTTAATTTGATCAGATAATAATTAATCAAGCATGATAATTAAAGAGATGGCAGCTAGCTAGCTAGCTAGTACTACTTAATTACTTACCTTGGATCGAAACTATTTCAGGTGTGGTTTCCATTCACCTTCCGTGACGCTGATGAACCTTGCCCAAGCCCTGCCCGCCGACAAAGAAAATGAATAAAGGGGTTATTAAATAGTTCATATCATGAAATGACGAACTAAATAGGCTGAGATATATAGTTATAAATAATGATTGAAATTACCTGTTGACTATCCCATACAAGATGTTGTAGTCACCTTTTGCTGTGAGTAGCGAGTCCAGTATTTCAATTGTTCCGGCGTCAACTTTAATGATACACAAGATCCAGTGAAATCTGCATGCACACACGTTTGCATGTCTTAATTAAGCGGGCATATGTAAGCAAAAACATGTAGCTAGCTAGTAGGCAAAAACAGAGAATTTGTAGTACAAGAAAGTGTGACTCACTCGAAGTTGTAAGGAAGTAGTATATTTTCATTGTATTTGAGGCGCTTCAAGAACTCTAGCATGCTGTCCTCTACCTCTTTTTCATAATATGCATCTAATTTCCATGTGTATTCATTAACGGTGTTTGGGTCAATGAACCCAATGCCATAGCGTCCACCTTTTCTCATTTCATACATCTTCATCCTGCATAATACCACAGAAAAGAATATAGTGAGGATAATTACACGTAATGATTGATCAAAAGGATCACTACAGCTAGCTTGAGACTTAAATTACAGAAAGAAATCACTTACAGACAATAGCAACTGATGATAGATTTGTCGAGTGCGTCTTGATTGTATAACTGAAACAGTTCAGAATACTCAACGGCCACAGCTTTCTCATGGTATTAATCATCCTTCTTGACATACACCATGAGGGACTCTCGATCGGATCTCTTGCTAATGTCCATGTACCATTGATGCAATTCATACATTCTCGTTGGGAGCTTCTTGACATCTTCTGGCTCGACCAAAGGTTGGCCCCGGACAAATTTCCGTTTTATTTCCTCCTCTCTAATCATAGGCATGTCCTCAATCTCGAGGAGTTGTCCAACAGTGATCTTGAGTTCTTCAGCCTGCATTATATGCTCCTGGGTTATTACCACATCGCCCGCCTCGGTAACGTAAACTGTTTGGCCACAATAATATTGGGCGCGCGTACTGTCACGTGTTGTTGGCGGCACAACAAGCGGGGGGGGGGTCGATTGCGCCGCCTGTTTTCCCAGCTGGGTAACGGTTTTCCCGCATTTTTTGACAGCCGCTTGTTGTTTGCTTGAGCTCGAGCTCGCCTCCTTCTGTAGACGTTTCGATGTAACTTCCTGATGTGGCGCTCATAGTATGAGTCAACAGGCTTAGGAGCTGGTGGTTGAGCCATACGAATGAAGTGGTCAACTACTTCCACAGGCACTTTCTCCCTTGGCGGCGGTGGCGGTTTCGGTCCAAAATGGGCGTCGACTTCTGCCCGCACTATGGCATTGGTTTGCTCCTCGGTCCTGTCGTAAGCCCTCACAGGAAGAGGAGTACTGAGGTTTGGACCATATTTATATCGCTTGCCTCCGCCTGTACTTCCTGTACTATGACCTCGACTCGTACCGCTACGCACCATAGCTGCGGGATGTCTCTTCTGCGATTGCTGAGGTGGCGGAGACGGCTGACGGGGCTGAGTTGGACGAGGAGGAGTGGCCTGAAGCTGTGCCGGACTTGGAGGAGGAGTGGCCTGAGGTTGTGCCAGACTTGGAGGAGGAGTGGACGTCTGACGCTGTGTCGGACTTGGAGGAGGAGTGGCCTGACACTTTGCCGGACTTGGAGGAGGAGGAGTGGCCTCACGCGTTGGTGGACTTGGAGGAGCAGGAGTCTGCTGACTCGGTGGCGGACTTCGACGAGGAGTCGGGTGACGCGGTGTCGGTGGCCTTCGAAAAATGATGCAATCCTTTCTCCATAGGATGATACGATGTTTGGCATCTTCGAGTGTGTGCTCCTCGTCACCTCCAGGAATGTCAAGCTCTAGCCCCGAATATTGGTCCGCCACCTCATCAACCAAGACACGAGCATAGCCCGCTGGAATCGGGTTGCAATGGAAGGTTGCCTCGGGGGAATTTGAAAAAGCAACGGCGTCCGCCACCTTCATGGATATGTTCTTCATTTTGAAGTGTAGCTCGCAGTTAGTGTTCTTCGTGATGTCATCCACGGGGTATCTATCCAGCACTACTGTGTCGCCCGGGGCGGAACCCACGCTGCTTCTCGGCATGGATGGGGCGGTGGTATCCAATGCTGGATCATCCGCTAGCTGCTGCAGCTGCTGAGACCCCCTTTGCTGGCTAAGTGAGTCGATCTGCTCCTGCTGCCGCTGGAATTTAGCTGCCAATTCCGCTTGACTTGCTTCTAGGCCTTGAAGGCGTTCATAGTCCCGCTTCCTCTGCTCCTCCTCCATCTTCCTCTTCTTGTCCTCCGCAATCTTCTTTCTCGCACGGGTTCTGTAGTCGGCGTTCCAGTCCGAAAACCCCTCATACCACGGAATAGCGCCCTTGCCTCGTGTTCTTCCCGGGTGTTCAGGATTTCCCAGGGCACGCGTAAGCTCGTCGTTCTCTCTATTGGGCTGGAACACCCCCGATCGAGCCTCTTCTATTGCAACAAGTAGCGCATCGTCGGCTCCGTTCAGACATGCCTTCGTCGAAACATTGCCTGTCTTCGGGTCCAACTCCCCCCCATGCGCATAGAACCAAGTCCTGCACCTGGGGGGGCCAGCTCTTAGTAACCGGAGTGACACTTGCATCCTCCATCTCTTTCTCAGACTTATCCCACTTAGGCATTGCCACCGCGTAGCCACCTGGCCCCAGCTTATGGAACTTATCCTTTTTTTCGGCATTGGCCTTGTTTATTCTCGACCGTTCCTTAGCTAATTCTGAATCCTTGAATTTCACGAAATCGTCCCAATGAGCACTTTGATTCTCTAGTATCCCCTCGAATACTGGAGTCTTCCTTCCTCCCTTGACGTACTTCTCCCACGTCATTCTCTTGTGGTTCTTGAATGCAACCGCCATCTTCCTAAAAGCAGCGTCCTTGACTTTCCGCACTTCTGCTTCTGTGATATTATCTGGTAGGGTGAAATGTTCCATGAGAGTATCCCAAAGCAGTTTTTTTATTCTCGTCGACAAAAGTAACATCTGGACGTGGCTTTGCTGGCTTTCTCCATTCTTGAAGGGAGATCGGGAGTTGGTCCTTCACAAGAACTCCGCACTGACGAACGAACTTGTCCGCAATCTTCTTAGGCGCTGATGGTTCGCCATTAGGTTTGAATGCCTCGATATTGTACTTTACGCCCTCCTTCAACTTTTTGTTCGGGCCTCGTTTTGTCCTTTTGCCTGAAGATTTGCTCGATCCGGATGGCTGAAAGAAGAAAGATCGATTCGTTAATATATCTTCAACTCATTTAAAACATGCGATGATCACCAGATTCCTGCTTATATAAATATATATACCTCGCCGATGTTTGTTGTTTCAGGATCAACATGTTCTTCGTCGTAGTTCATGACTTCATCTTCTCAGTCGTCGCGATCGAATATCATATCACCCTCTCCGGTGTTGTTTAGAAATTCGGAGCCGTCAAAATCTTCTTCATTCTGATCATCATCTGGCCCGCGTATGATATCGAACATGGTCTATTCTCTCTCTCTGTCGGTATTGTCCGCCATAGCTTTTATTTAACTATGCCAAAAGAAATATAAAACAATTTAGTATAATCTCGAATAATAGATATAATCTCGAATACATCGTCTTGAATAATAGATATAATCTCGAATACATCGTCTCGAATAATAGATTTAATCTCGAATACGTCATCTCGAATAATAGATATAATCTCGTCGAATACATCGTCTCAAATAATATATATAATCTCGAATAAATCATCTCGAATAATAGATATAATATTGAATACATCACTAGCTAGCTAGCTAGCAAGCTAATAAAGATCGAATACTACAGAGTAATCTAGGCCACTCGCGGTTCCTGAGGTGCGGGCGGTGGACACCCAAAGAGAAGGAACCATCACTGTATCATAACTCGGGTGATCTCCCCAAAGAACCTGCCAGGTATTGGAGAACCTGACGTCCATAGCAACCATGTAGCGATGGATGTGCTCGTCCTCCTCCCTGACACGGCGACGTACCACCTCCGGCGGGGCCGGCTCCCTCCGCACCGAAAGTGGCCCACGCGAATGCCACCAAAGGAGATGAGGGTCGACGATGGGACCCGGGGCCGGGTTCCTCACCAAGCGTCGCGCCCCTGAAGGTAGCACCTCCCAGTGCCAGCCCGGCGGAGCCCAGTCCCGGACATGGGTCCTCTGAAGTAGGACGTCGTCGCGAGCAGGTCGACGGTGAGGATGCGGGCCGGGCATCGTCGACAACAAATACTATATGCAAATTAAATGTAACACTAATTATGCTATCATTGCATATGTCAAAATTCTATATGCTATTTCATACTAATTAAGCATCTAACACTAAAAATAGAAAAAACAACTTCTATACATCCATTAAAAACAGAAAAACAACATTATATAAAAAAAATCCATACTAATTAAACACTAATTATATCCGGGCTCACTAAAAACACTAAGCATCTAACACTAAGCATTGCATATGTCAAAATTCTATATGCTATTCCATACTAATTAAACACTAAGCATCTAACACTAAAAACAGAAAAACAACTTCTATGTGCGTGTGTGTGTGTTCATCATGCATGCTTGTGTGTGTATATGGGCTCGGGGGGGGGGGGGGGGCGGCGCCCATGGTGGCCACCGGGGGCGAGGGAGAGGGGTTAGAGGGGGAGAGCTCACAGCGGGGCGACGGCGACGGCGAGGCGACGGCCCGGGGCGGTGACGGGCCGGGGCGTGACAGGGCGGCGACGCGGGGACGGCGTGACGGGGACGGGCCCGGGGCGGCGACGAAGACGAGGGAGGCGACAGCGACGGGGGCGGCGATGGGGGATGAGGGCGGCGACGAGGATGGGGGCGGCGATGGGGGATGAGGGCGGCGACGAGGATGGGGGCGGCGACGGTAACGGCGCGCGACGGGGGCGGCGTAGGACGGGGGCGGCGATGGCGTCGATCGATCGGGAAGAAACAGAGGGAGAATGAAATTTTGCGAAGTGCTGTATATATAGAAGGCACCTTTAGTACCGGTTGGAGCCACCAACCGGTACTAAAGGCCTGTTTTGGCCAGGCCAAGCAGCGAGAAGGGCAGGCCTTTAGTACCGGGTGGTGGTTCCAACCGGTACTAAAGACCCCCCCCCTTAGTACCGGTTGGTGCCACGACCCGGTACTAAAGGGGGTGCGCTGCCAGGCGAGGGGCGCAGAAGTTTAGTCCCACCTCGCTAGCCGAAGGGCGCTTACACCTGCTTATAAGCCCCGCCGCGGCTGCTGTCTCGAGCTCCTCTCTAAAGCAGGCCTTCTGGGCCTACCTCTGCTACTCTACCTTGTGGGGCCTATTGGGCTTGCGGGCCTGCATCCTGGCCCAACCACAGGTTGGGTTTCTAGTAGTATGCAGGCCGTTGTTGCCCGGTAGGTGGGCTTTTTTCATTTAGTTTTTTCTTTTCTGCTTTATTTATTTTTAGTTGTTTTTTGCTGTATTTAGAGTTTCTTTGTGAATATTTTTGAAAGTTTTTAGAAACTTTCAGTTAGTGCCGGTAGTTTTTAAATTTGAATAGTTTAAATTTTGAATTATTTGAAATTTGTGTGAATCACTAGTTTGTGAATAACTTAACTTTAAAAATACATTTTTCAGTGATTCTTTTTTCTTATGTTTAATATTAGTGTGTTTTATCATTATATTCAATTTGGTAATGCTTAAGTTATTTAAAAAATGAAATGCCTTTGTAACGGATGAGTTTTTGTCCGAAACCCTGATACTTCGAAACAGATTGTCCATTTTGTACACGAAGTGCATCCAGTTTTTGCGGTAACCCTCTCTACTTTTTTGCACATGCTATGTGGGTGAAATTATGATACCATGCCAACTTTCATCCTTTTCTAAGTTCATTTGAAATGCTTTTCAATTTCAGGGTCATTTAGCTGAAAAAATCAGTAAATGCATGAAAGAATTTGCTTGCACATAAAATATCTTCGCGTTTCAAATGCCAAAACACATAACTAGCTACCCTAACTATTACAGAGATTCCCTCCTGGGTGTGAAACACAGAAGAAAGTGATGATAGTTAAGCCGATCACATCCCAAATCTTTGGCTGTGAAACTTTTTCTTCGCGTGTGTCCCTTTGCGTCGTAGCCATGGAAAATCTTCATCATTTAACGGGATGCTCGGGTTAATATTCACTATGAATGGAGCAATTTCATCAAACTTTTCATAATCTTCTGACTTGTCTGTCTTGTCATCCACTCCCACGATGTTTCTCTTCCCAGAAAGAACTATGTGCCGCTTTGGCTCATCGTACGATGCATTCGCTTCCTTATCTTTTCTTTTTCTTGGCTTGGTAGACATGTCCTTCACATAGAAAACCTGTGCCACATCATTGGCTAGGACGAATGGTTCGTCTGCATACGCAAGATTGTTGAGATCCACTGTTGTCATTCCGTACTGCGGGTCTTCTGTTACCCCGCCTCGTGTCATATTGACCCATTTGCACCGAAACAAGGGGACCTTCAAACGACGTCGATAGTCAAGTTCCCATATGTCCTGTATATAACCATAATATGTTTCCTTTCTCGTCTTGGTTTCTGCATCAAAGCGGACACCACTGTTTTGGTTGGTGCTCTTCTTATCTTGGGCGATCGTGTAAAATGTATTACCATTTATCTCGTACCCTTTGAAAGTCATTATATTCGAAGAAGGTAACTAGGACAGCAAGTACAGGTCATCTTCAATAGAGGTGTCATGCATGGTACGTGCTTGCAACCAGCTGGCGAAACTCCTGGTTTTTTCACGTGTAATCCAGTCATCAGACCGCTCCGGGTGTTTGGAGCGTAGCAAATTCTTGTGTTCATCCATATACGGAGCCACCAAGGCGGAATTCTGTAGAACTGTGTAGTGTGCTTCAGTGAGAGAATTCCGTCCATACATATTATTTGTTCCCCTCCTAGCGTGCCTTTTCCATCCAGTCTGCCCTTATGCCGCGATTCAGGAACACCAATCGGCTTAAGGTCAGGAATAAAGTCAATACAAAACTCAATGACCTCCTCATTTTGATGGCCCTTGGAGATGCTTCCTTCTGGCCTAGCACGGTTATGAACATATTTCTTTAAGACTCCCATGAACCTCTCAAAGGGGAACATATTGTGTAGAAATACAGGACCCAAAACATTAATCTCTTCGCATAGGTGAACTAGGACGTGCGTCATGATGTTGAAGAAGGATGGTGGGAACACCAACTCGAAACTGACAAGACATTGCACCAAATCATTCTGTAACCTTGGTATGATTTCTGGATCGATTACCTTCTGAGAGATTGCATTGAGAAATGCACATAGCTTCACAATGACTAATCGAACGTTTTCCGGTAGAAGCCCCCTCAATGCAACCGGAAGCAGTTGCGTCATAATCACGTGGCAGTCATGAGACTTTAGGTTCTGGAACTTTTTCTTTGCCATGTTTATTATTCCCTTTATATTCGACGAGAAGCCAGACGGTACCTTAATACTGAGCAGGCATTCAAAGAAGATTTCCTTCTCTTCTTTGGTAAGAGCGTAGCTTGCATGACCCTGATGTATGCCGTCTTTTCCGTGCATACGTTGCTGGTCCTCCCGTGCCTCAGGTGTATCTTTTGTCTTCCCATACACGCCCAAGAAGCCAAGCAGGGTCACACAAAGATTCTTCGTCACGTGCATCACATCGATTGCGGAGCGGACCTCGAGGTCTTTCCAATAGGGCAGGTCCCAAAATATAGATTTCTTCTTCCACATGGGTGAGCGTCCGTCAGCGTCATTCGGAACAGGTTGTCCACCAGGACCCTTTCCAAAGACCACCTTCAAATCCTTGACCATATCATGTACATCAGCACCAGTACGGTGGCGAGGCTTCGTCCGGTGATCTGCCTCACCTTTGAAATGCTTGCCTTTCTTTCTTACGGGATGCCTGCTCGGAAGAAATCAACGATGTCCCAGGTACACATTCTTATTAGCCAAATATATACTGTCGATATCGTCCAAACAGTGCGTGCATGCGCGGTATCCCTTGTTTGTCTGTCCTGAAAGGTTACTGAGAGCAGGCCAATCATTGATGGTCACGAACAGCAACGCCTTTAGGTCAAATTCTTCCCCCATGTACTCATCCCACGCACGTACACCTGTTCCATTCCACAGTTATAAGAGTTCTTCAACTAATGGCCTTAGGTACACATCAATGTCGTTGCCGGGTTGCTTAGGGCCTTGGATGAGCACTGGCATCATAATGAACTTCCACTTCATGCACAACCAAGGAGGAAGGTTATACAAACATAGAGTCACAGGCCAGGTGCTATGGTTGCTGCTCTGCTCCCCAAAAGGATTAATGCCATCTGCGCTTAGACCAAACCATACACTCCTTGCGTCATCTGCAAACTCCTTCCCGTACTTTCTTTCGATTTTTCTCCACTGCGACCCGTCAGCGGGTACTCTCAACTTTCCGTCTTTCTTACGGTCTTCTCTGTGCCATCGCATCGCCTTGGCATGCTCTTTGTTTTGGAACAAACATTTCAACCGTGGTATTATAGGAGCATACCACATCACCTTGGCAGGAATCTTCTTCCTGGGGCACCGGCCCTCGACATCACCAGGGTCATCGCGGCAGATCTTATAGCGCAATGCACGACATACCGGGCAAGCGTTCAAATCCTCGTACTCACCGCGGTAGAGGATGCAATCATTAGGGCATGCATGTATCTTCTGCACCTCTAACCCTAGAGGGCAGACAACCTTCTTTGCTTTGTACGTACTCTCGGGCAATTCGTTGTCCTTTGGAAGCATATCCTTTATCATTACCAACAACTTTCCAAATCCCTTGTCAGATACACCATTCTCTGCCTCCCATTGCAGCAATTCTAGTGTGGTGCCCAGCTTTTTCTTGTCACCTACGCAATTCGGGTACAACAATTTTTTGTGATCCTCTAACATGCGCTGCAACTTCTTCTTCTCCAAATCACTTGCGCAGTTTCTCTTTGCATCGGCAATGGCCCGACCTAGATCATCAACGGGCTCATCTGATGCCTCTTCTTCAGCTTCTTCCCGCATTGCCGGCTCAGCTTCTTCCCTCATTACCGGCTCAGCTTCTTCCCCCATTGTTGTATCATCGTATTCAGGGAACCCATGGCCAGGATAGCTGTCGTCGTCCTCTTCTTCTTCATTGTCTTCCATCATAACCCCTCTTTCTCCGTGCTTGGTCCAAACATTATAATGGGGCATGAAACCGGACTTAAACAGGTGGACGTGAATGGTTCTTGACGTAGAGTAATTGTGACCATTCTTACAGCGAGTACATGGACAAGGCATAAAACCATCCGCCCGCTTGTTTGCCTTAGACGCAAGCAGAAAAGTATGCACGCCCTCAATGAACTGGGGAGAGCATCGGTCATCGTACATCCATTATCGGCTCATCTTCATTACACAACACCGAATAGACCAAATTAATACAAGTTCATACAATCAATACAAGTTCATACATAAAGTTCATACAACACTTAAATGCAACAAACAAATAACTCTCTAGCTAAAGCATTTATATGCAACAACAAATATGATCAAGATCGCAACTAAGGTAACAATGGATCCAACAACATAATGATACCAAGCCTCACTATCGATGGCATATTTTCTAATCTTTCTAATCTTCAAGCGCATTTTCTCCATCTTGATCTTGTGATCATCGACGACATCGGCAACATGCAACTCCAATTCCATCTTCTCCCCCTCAATTCTTTTCAATTTTTCTTTCAACTACTCGTTTTCTCTTTCAACTAAATTTAACCTCTCGGCAATAGGGTCGGTTGGAATTTCCAGTTCACATACCTCCTAGAAAAAATTTCTATGTAAACTTGATGGGCATAATCTGTCATAAACACGAAATGCAACTACTTTTAAAAGAGAATATACATACCACATCCGAATCATAACAAGGACTAGGGCCGACGGGGACGGATATCAAAACCATGGCACTATATGTATAACAAACAACGTACGGGTAAGATAATTATACGAGTAACTATATATCCAAATCACACAAACATCAATTTTTATATAAAATTTCATGAACAAGAGGCTCACCACAAGGTGGTGCCGGCAACGGGACGGTGTGGGCGATCGACGGTGGCTACGATGGAGATTTAGAAGGCACTAAGTAAACCACACCTACATATGCAAACTAAGTGTTATTTTTGACCTCAAATTGCATATAAATCAAATACTAGCAAATATATATATCCTCCCAAATTACTAAACTCACAAATTAATCACTATATAAACCAATGCAAGAGCTAATCTAGCAATGAGAGATGAAAGGACAAAGTTGCTAACCTTTGTGATCATTTGAATGGATGAGGGCCTTCAAATCTTGAAAAATTTTGGGCAAATTTTGTGATGAACTCGAGAGGAAGAAGGGAAGAACAGAGGAGAGGGAGAGGGGAAAGGGGGAAGAACAGAGTGCTGGTGGACGAAGGTTTATATAGGACGACCTTTAGTACCGGTTCGTGGCACGAACCGGTACTAATGGGGCCGGAGGGGCCCCATTCTGGCAACATCCTGCCATCACTCTCATTAGTACCGGTTCGTGGCACGAACCGGTGCTAAAGGTTCGCCACGAACCGGTACTAATGATGGAGGCCCGGCTAGCCGTTGGAACCGGCACTAATGTATACATTAGTGCCGGCTCAAATACAAACTGGCACTAATGTGCTTCACGTTTGACCCTTTTTCTACTAGTGTTGGCATGCTCTTTGTTTCTGAACAATCGTTTCAACCGCGGTATTATAGGAGCATACCACATCACCTTCGCAGGAACCCTCTTCCTAAGGGGCTCGCCATCAACATCACCAGGGTCATCTCGTCTGATCTTATACCGCAATGCACCGCATACCGGGCATGCATTCAAATCCTTGTACGCACCGCGGTAGAGGATGCAGTCATTAGGGCATGCATGTATCTTCTGCACCTCCAATCCTAGAGGGCATACGACCTTCTTTGTTGCGTACGTACTGTCGGGCAATTCGTTATCCTTTGGAAGCTTCTTCTTCAATATTTTCAGTAGCTTCTCAAATCCTTTGTCAGCCGCAACATTCTCGGCCTTCCACTGAAGCAATTCCAGTATGGTACCGAGCTTTGTGCTGCCATCTTCGCAATTGGGGTACAACCTTTTTTTGTGATCCTCTAACATGCGATCAAACTTCAGCTTCTCCTTTTGACTTTCGCATTGCGTCCTTGCATCGACAATGACCCGGCGGAGATCATCATCATCGGGCACATCGTCTGGTTCCTCTTGATCTTCAGCAGCTTCCCCCGTTGCAGCATCATCGGGCACATCGTCTGGTTCCTCTTGATCTTTAGCAGCTTCCCCCATTACAACATCACCGTATTCAGGGGGCACATAGTTGTCATCGTCCTCTTCCATCATAACCCCTATTTCTCCATGCCTCGTCCAAACATTATAGTGTGGCATGAAACCCTTGTAAAGCAGGTGGGTGTGAAGGATTTTCCGGTCAGAGTAAGACTTCGTATTCCCACATTTAGGGCATGGACAACACATAAAACCATTCTGCTTGTTTGCCTCAGCCACTTCGAGAAAATCATGCACGCCCTTAATGTACTCGGAGGTGTGTCTTTCACCGTACATCCATTGCCGGTTCATCTGCGTGCATTATAAATAATTATGTTTGTCAAAAGTAAGAAAATTAGACAAGTATCTATGTAAAGTTAGAATTTTTTTCTTTCAGAAAGAAGATAAGAACAAGAGGCTCGCCACGGTGGTGCCGGCGACGAGATCGGCGCGGGCGATCGACGGTGGTGAAGACGGGGACGGGGCGTGACGGACCGCTAATATAAACCTAGACAAATCTCGGGAAAAATGGAGCTCGGAGGCCGAGCTTCGAGAGGAGAAAGCTTAACTAGTGTGGCTCGGGCATTTCATCGAACACCTCATGTGCATAGGAGGTGAGCTAGAGCACCCAATGCCCTCCCCCTCGCCGGCCAGCAAAAAACAGAGCACTATGGAGTGCTCTGCCGCGGCGATGGGGTATATATAGGCAACTCATTTGTCCCGGTTCGTGGTTGGAACCGGGACTAAAGGCCGACCTTCTGTCCCGGTTCGTGCCACGAACCGGGACCAACGTATGTGGGCCAGGAGCGAGGCCTATTGGTCCCGGTTCATGCCAGAAACTGGGACAAATGGGTGCAGACGAACCGGGACCAATGCCCACGAGGCCCCGGCCGGCCCCCTGGGCTCATGAATCGGGACTAATGCTCCCCATGGGTCCCGGTTCGTGCAGAACCGGGACTAATGGGCTGGCTAGGCCCGAACGAAAGCCCTGTTTTCTACTAGTGTCTCCTCCTTCTTGTTCTCCTTCACCGAAAAATGTCCGTCCACGTGGATGACATTTTGGTAGCCGTGGCATCACGGGCGACACGTGCCTTCTCCCACTTGTTTCCCATGACTTGGCGATTGTCCTTTGGCACAGTGGCGTTTTCATTTGTCGCGACTACATCATCCTCTTCATCGTCCAACCCAATTGATTGGTTGGAATTTGAGCCATCATTCCTCTTCTTGCCGGACTTGAGGTTGGCCACAAGTTGGTTCCACTTTGGCTTGCCATTCAATATGAACCAACAATGGCTAAAAGCAAATGGCTTCTTCTCCACCTAATCATACAAAGTGGCCGCTGAGGGAGTCTTGGATTAGGGGGTCCTCGGGTGTCAGGACCATTTAATATGGGCCAGACTGATGGGCCGTGAAGATAAAAGCAGAAGACTTTTCCCCCGTGTCCGGGTAGGACTCCCATATGCGTGGAAGGCAAGCTTGGTGTCCGACTCTGTATAACCCTAGGTCCCTTCGGTGTGTATATAAACCAGAGGGTTTAATCCTTAGAGGCTATCATAATTCTCATAGGCTAGACAGTTAGGGTTTAGCCATTACGATCTCGAGGTAGATCAACTCTTGTAACCCCTATACTCATCAAATACAATCAAGCAGGATGTAGGGTTTTACCTCCATTAAGAGGGCCCGAACCTGGGTAAACATTGTGTCCCACTTGTCCCTGGTTACCATCAATCCTCAGACACACAGTTCAGGACCCCCTACTCGAGATCTGCCGATTTTGACAGCGACATTGGTGCTTTCATTGAGAGTTCCGCTATGTCTTCAGCACAAGGATCAAGGGCGTAGCTTGTCATCAGCGACGATGCTGTTTCCAGGGAGACTTTTCTTCCCGGTCAACTCTTTGTGTTCGGCGGCTTCGCTCTGCGTGCCAATTCAACTGGTCACCTTGAGCAGACTGACAGCTACGCCCCTGGTCACCAGATCAGGTTTGGAAGCTTGAACTACATTGCTGATATCCGAGGAGACTTGATCTTCGAAGGGTTCTCGGCCCCGGCTGCCGCCCCTCATCTACATGAAGGAAGCCCGCCGGATCCACCATCAGATTCTGCTCAGGGATCGACCCTCGTACCCGCCCTGGCCTTAAATCCAGAGCGGGCCACTCTGCCCGAAGGCGGGAGAATAAACCCCGCCGGACTCTCCCCTTTTACGGAGTTACCTGCTGGAGACCCAGAGGTGGCCATGCTATCAGCGGGCCCGGAGTCCAACAGGACTTTTCCTATCATCGGAAAGCCGGACTCATCTCTGGATGTCAACTCCGAACTCTCGAGGTATGCATCCATCGAGCTCGGCCAAGAGGTGATTATCAGACCCAGCTCCGCAGATCCTCAGTCACATGTCCAGCTTTCGCTCCTAAACGAGGCGCTGGACCTAATGTGATCTCTCGCCATTAAGGAAGTATCACTTCCGAACTACGCCCAGCCTGAACTGGGGGCTGAGAGCAGGGAATTTTACGTCCCACCCACCAGGGAATTTTACATCCCACCCACCACCCACTTGATAGCCACTATCGAGGACCTAACCGACATGCTAGACTACGCCTCCGAAGACATCGACGGCATGGATGACGATGCCGGAGCCGAACCAGGCCAAAACCCGCCTATCACTGGGCGTTGGACGACCACTTCTACATATGACGTGTACATGGTGGATACGCCTAAAAAGAAGGACGACGATGGCACTCAGGATTCGATCGAGGACAAGCCCGTCGAGGCACCACCAAAGCACCGACGTCAGCGGCGACGTTCACGGCCGTCTCGGGAAAAGGAAAGTAATACCGACACCGGAGATAACAACACTCTGGACAATGCCGAAGACTCCGACCACCCTGTCGAGCCTGCGCTCGAGCAGGATGAGTGGGAAGAAGGACAAGTCAACCCAGATGAACTTATCGATCATGAGGATTCAGAAGATAGTAACTATCTACCAGCCTCCGAGGAGGATGTCAGCCTCGGTAACGAAGATTTTATCATACCAGAGGAACCCCTCGAACAAGAACGCTTCAAGCGACAGCTTATCGCCACTGTGAGGAGCCTGAAAAAGAACCAGCAACAGCTTCAAGCCGAACAGGATACGCTCAATGACAGATGGACCAAGGTCCTGGCTGCCGAAGAATACGGCCTTGGGCGCCCAATAAAGAGCTACCTAAAGCGCAGGCTACTACCAAAATTCAACGCCGAGGCCCTTGAGCCAATACCGTCAAGATACAACCATGTTGATGAACCGGACCGCCCACCACGTGGACGGGACAAAGCGGCTAATTATGCTAAACACCAGCCCGCACACCTCGCCGTAGAAGCAAAGAGGCAGCGGCTCCGGGCTACATGTATGACTTACGTCAGGACCTGGACAATAGAGCCGGCCAGACCAGATCAATCTACGGATCAAGGGGACGTGCTCCAACACGAGACGACGGCCATCAAGCCTAGCGCAACAAGCATCACCAAGTTCGGCCCGAGAACCGAACACAGATGTCATCCGAACTCTACCGTGATGTCGCCCGATATAGAGGCGCCGCACACCCCATGTGCTTTACCGATGAGGTAATGCAACACCAGTTCCCAGAAGGTTTTAAACCCGTAAACATCGAGGCACACTAGTAGAAAACAGGGCTTTGGTCCAGGCCGGGTCAGCCCATTAGTCCCGGTTCAGTCTAGAACCGGGACCAATGTGGGCATTGGTCCCGGTTCATGAGCCCAGGGGGCCGGCCGGGCCACGTGGGCCATTGGTCCCGGTTCATTTGGACCTTTTGGTCCCGGTTGGTGGGATGAACCGGGACCAATGGGCCTCGCTCCTGGCCCACAACCATTGGTCCCGGTTGGCTGCTTGAACCGGGACCAAAGGCTCCCTTTTAGTCCCGGCTCATGTCACCAACCGTGACTAAATGGTCGGTCCTCGTTGCGATTCACAGTTTAGTCCCACCTCGCCAACCGAATGGCGCCCACACTGGTTTATAAGCCTGTCCCTCTCTGCATTGTTGAGCTCCTCTCAAAATGAAAATAGATGCCCCTATACAGGAAATTTGACCTAAATTCATAATGAATTTCTCTGAATTTCATGGAGATTGATTATGAATTTAGATTGAATTTTCTCTATAGGCGCATCTATCTTCATTTTTTAGTAATTTTAATCACAAACTTGAGATTCACACAAATTTCAAAGAATTCAAATTTTAACTATTCTAATTTGAAAACTAATGGCACTAGTAAAGTTAATCACAAACTTGAGATTCACACAAATTTCAAACAATTTAAATTTTAAGTATTCTAATTTGAAAACTAGTGGCACTAGCAAAGTTAACCACAAACTTGAGATTCACACAAATTTCAAAGAATTCAAATTTTAACTATTCTAATCTGAAAACTAATGGCACTAGTAAAGTTAATCACAAACTTGAGATTCACACAAATTTCAAAGAATTCAAATTTTAACTATTCTAATTTGAAAACTAATGGCACTAGTAAAGTTAATCACAAACTTGAGATTCACACAAATTTCAAAGAATTCAAATTTTAACTATTCTAATTTGAAAACTAATGGCACTAGTAAAGTTAATCACAAACTTGAGATTCACACAAATTTCAAACAATTCAAATTTTAACTATTCTAATTTGAAAACTACTGGCACTAGCAAAGTTAATCAAAAACTTGAGATTCACACACATTTCAAACAATTCAAATTTTAACTATTCTAATTTGAAAACTAGTGGCACTAGCAAAGTTAATCACAAACTTGAGATTCACACAAATTTCAAAGAATTCAAATTTTAACAATTCTAATTTGAAAACTAATGGCACTAGTAAAGTTAATCACAAACTGGAGATTCACACAAATTTCAAAGAATTCAAGTTTTAACTATTCTAATTTGAAAACTAATGGCACTAGTAAAGTTAATCACAAACTTGAGATTCACACAAATTTCAAACAATTCAATTTGAACTATCCTAATTTGAAAACTAATGGCACTAGTAAAGTTAATCACAAACTTGAGATTCACACAAATTTCAAACAATTCAAATTTTAACTATTCTAATTTGAAAACTAGTGGCACTAGCAAAGTTAATCACAAACTTGAGATTCACACAAATTTCAAACAATTCAAATTTTAACTATTCTAATTTGAAAACTAGTGGCACTAGCAAAGTTAATCACAAACTTGAGATTCACACAAATTTCAAAGAATTCAAATTTTAACTATTCTAATTTGAAAACTAATGGCACTAGTAAAGTTAATCACAAACTTGAGATTCACACAAATTTCAAAGAATTCAAATTTTAACTATTCTAATTCAAAAACTAATGGCACTAATAAGTTAATCACAAACTTGAGATTCACACAAATTTCAAACAATTCAAATTTTAACTATTCTAATTTGAAAACTAGTGGCACTAGCAAAGTTAATTACAAACTTGAGATTCACACAAATTTCAAAGAATTCAAATTTTAACTATTCTAATTTGAAAACTAGTGGCACTAGCAAAGTTAATCACAAACTTGAGATTCACACAAATTTCAAACAATTCAAATTTTAACTATTCATAAATAAATTTTGTGACCTAAAATAAAAATGAAGCAAAAAACAAAAGAAAATGAATAATGCAGGAAACAAAACAAAAAATCTGGAAAAAAATACTTATATTAACAATAATTATTTTGTTATAAGTAGAAAAAAATAAAATAAATAAAGCAACATAGAATAAATTATCTAAGTATTTTCTGTTCAAAACATTATAAGCAAAAAGAAACTTTAATAGCAAAAAGAATTATCATAAATATATCTTTTGTTACAAACTAGTGGTTCACATAAATTTCAAAGAATTCAAATTTAAATAATTCAAATTGGAAAATTAATGGCACTAACAGAAAGTTTATAATTTTTATTACCTAAAACCAAAAATAATAACTGAAAAACTAGTAAGGATTTTGCTGTTAGTAAAAAAACAAAAAACTGGATTTTTTTTAAAAATGCCGCCTACTGGGCCACCACAGCCTGCATACGACTAGAAACCCGCTAGTTGGGCCAGGATGCAGGCCCACAGTAGGCCCAGTAGGCCCACAGGCACAGAGAGTGGATTTAGGCCCGTAAGCCTGCAGTAGAGAGGAGCTCGAAGTTGTCGGCTCCGCAGGGCTTATAAACCACTCCGAGCCCCTCTCGGCTAGCGAGGTGGGACTAAACATCCCAACGCACCACGGCAGTTCCAGTACACGCCCTTTGGTCCCGGTTGGTGGCACCAACCGGGATGAAAGGGAGCCTTTGGTCCCGGTTCGTTGCACCAACCGGGACTAAAGGCCGCCGCTTCCCGCCCTTTGGGCTGCCGAAAAGTGGCCTTTGGTCTCGGTTCGCGGCTCAAACCGGGATGAAAGGGGTGCATTGGTCCCGGTTTGTGCCACGAACCGGTACCAATGACTTTGCTATATAAGCAAAGACTTGGGAAATTTTCACATTTCCCTCGCAGTTGCTCCCGACGACGCCGAGAACATCGACACCGCCAGGCTGCCCCAACGCCGTCCGCCGCCCCTGCCGTCGCCCCCGACCGCGCCCTCGCCGTCGCCTGTGCCTTGCCGTCACCGTCGCCGTTGCCGCCCCATGCCCCCCTGCCTCCTCGCCGCCGACGTCGTGCCCCTCACCGTCGCCGTCCGCCGCCCCTGCCGTCGCCCCCAACCGCGCCGTCGCCGTCGCCGCCCCGTGCCCCCCGCCTCCTCGCCGCCGACGCCATGCCCCTCCTCGTCGATCGCCGCCCCGGCTTGCGTAATTTCCTAATTTAGAATGTATAGTTAATTTAGTTGTATAGTTAATTTAGTTGTACTTAATTTAGATGTATAGTTTAGATGCAAAAGTTAGAATTTTTTTTCTGTTCATACATTTTTCTGGTGATACTATTGTTGCATATGCAAAAGTTTGTGTGTTCATATATACGCAAATAATATGTCAATTTTTTCATAGAATTTTTATGATTTTTTTGTTGTAATTTTGTTCATAGAATTTTTATTATTTTTTTTCTGTTGTAATTTTGTACATATTGTGTAGGAATCTAAACGTTATGCATGATCAAAATCATTTATGTATATGTTCATATTTAGAAGAAAAAGAAGGAGAGAAAAAAGGAAAATAAGAAGAGGAAGAAGGAGAAGAAGAAGAGGAGAGAAATAACAGGAGAAATAAATAAGAAGATGAAAAAGAAGAAAAAAAAGAAGAGAAGAAGAAGGAATAGAGGAGAAGAAGAAGAATTCTTCTTGTTCTCCTCTATTATTCCTTCTTCTCCTTTTTTTCTTTTTTTTTCTTCTCCTTTTACTTTCTTCTTCTCCTCTTTTTTTCTTCTTCTTCCTCTTCTTATTTTTTGTTATCGGGTATGTCGTTGTCGACATACCCCCCCTCCCTGATAATTAACTTTTAGTAATTAGTACTACTTAGAAAGTGTTTAATGGAATTAGTTAGAACTAGGTAAACTTGTTTATTTTTAGTAAGTACTACATTATTCTATTTATAGTAAGTGCTTAGTAGTTGAACTAGTTGATTTAATAAAACTGGTTTATTTTACTATAGAAGTAGTTTATTTTTAGCAAGAAAATTAATAAAACTAGTTTATTTTTTTAGTTAAAGCAATTATTCCCGCATCGACGTGGACGATGCCTATCCCGCATCCTCGTCGTCGAGTCGGCGGCGGACGACACCTGCTTGACCAGATGGGCCATGTCCGGAACTGGGCTCCGCCGGGGTGGTACTGGGAGGCCCTACCTTCTGGGGGCGTAGCTTGGTGAGGAGCCAGCCCGTCGTTGACCCGATCCTTATTTGGTGGCGGTCGCGTCGGCCAGTGACGGTGCCGAGGCTTCCGGACACCGCGGAGGTGGTACGTCACCGTGTCAGCGAGGAGGACGAGCACGTCCGTCGCTACATGGTTGCGTTGGAGGGCAGGTTCGAGAATACCTGGCAGGTTCTTCAGGGATCTCACTGGAGCTATGATCCTGTGATGGTTCCTTCCCTTTGGGTGTCCACCGCCCGCGCCGATACCCGTCGGGCCCTACGGTTCTAGCTGTATTGGCGATATGTATGATATATAGTATTTGACGTGTATTAGTGATAATATTCGATGTACGGACACATGGAGATGATGTAGTTTTTCTTATAATTGAAGGCATCCTAATTTGAATACTACTTTATTTTGCGATTTGATTTTTCTTATTGAATGCTCAAATTGGAGAGCACTATGCAAGGCATATGCATATGATTAGTTGAATAATAATGATCTAATTTAGTCTTTGAATCATGAACGTATAGGAAATGTCATCATCGAACGATGAAAGTCTCCCGGGGGAGTGCGACTGGTGCCACGACGATCGAGGTGAGTGCGACAGGCCTCACCTGGACGATGGTCGGCGCTTCAGCATTAAGCTCGAGGAGACCTTCGAAGTTGAAACGGTACGCAATGACGACAAGTGTTTTTTTCATAATTAAGCATGACTTCAACTATTTCAATGTGTAATTTTCATCTTTTACAATTCGAGTATAGTTTATCCCATGCCATGCAAGACGCTATGTCTTGGAGAGAATGGATTTTGAAGACCATGAAAATTTTGAAACGAAGAAAATTCACCTAAGGACCCATCATGATGTGGATTTTGAAGTAAAGTTGTATAATGCTGAGAGCGTAACTCATTTTGGTTGCAAAAATTGGGAAGCATTTTGCAAATTGTATGGTTTTGATGAGGGTATGCTTGTCACCATGGATCTTGGTGATCTTGAAATCGAGCAAGACAATATGGACATTTGGGTCCTTCTTGATACTCCTCTAGTTCTACCGCTATGTGAGTTTCTCAAACATAGTTAATTATTAACTAATTTATATTGTTCATTTCAAAATAGTTGACAGCTTATTTCCATTGACAGCTTATTTTGAAGTATCAAAGAATGTGCAGAAGATGGTAGATAGAACTTACTACACCGATGGCTCTGAGTTAACTTACAAGGAGAAAACTCATCTGGTTGGATTTTGTAATGATCTTGAGAATTACAATATCTACAATCAAACTCCTCAACATTATGGTCAATACGTGTCACTAGTGCATGTGTTGAACTACGGTAACTACCATGGAGATACCCTGGTAAGTTTTTTTACTATTACGACATCCGTGCATCTTTTTGCATACTTCTAAAACTAGTACATCATTGCTAACTACGAAGTTATTACTATGTTTTTCAACAGAGAATCCCAAAGGATTGTGTGCCTCATTTGATGTATCAGAATGGCGGCAACCTTCGTGTTTTGAACATATATCCAGGTCATCCTACGAATCTCAACTGTCCATACCGGATTTCTAAAAGAAGTGGAGACATGACAATCAAAGGATGGAAAAAATGTGTGGACAGTCGTAAGGAGCTTCTTGGAAGCAAAAGGAAGCGAGGCGCAAGAATTGGAGACAGGATGATCTCCATTCTTCATAATGGAGAGTCAAGGTCTATATTGTTTTATGCTATTTTACCTTAAGTCTGTTTAGGTCCTACCTGATACTGATGATCATGTGCTAAGAACAATTATGTAGGGTTGGGTTCGATGACTATGAGGATGATGATCGTATGACTTATTATTAATAACGAGTAGAAGTTGTATGATGATGCTTGATTAATTAGTAGGACTTGTTATTATATATGATGATGTATGATGCGAGCATGCATGAGTTATTATATATATATCTGCGGATGAAATGAACATAGCAGCAGCGTAGGTAAACCAAGGATGAAGATATAAGAGAGGACACTTCTCTCTATTATCTAGCTAATAACAACCTAAAAATAATCCCCTAAACCCCTAAAACAACCACTTTTTTTAAAAAAACCTCAGCTCCAGCCAGATGCTGACGCGTGGAAGCCTATTGGTCCCGGTTTATGTCATCAACCGGGACCAAAGGCCCCCCTGCGTGGGCTGCCGGCACTGCCCACGTGGAGGCCCATTAGTCCCGGTTCTGGATTGAACCGGGACTAAAGGGTCGGGGCATTAGTAGCGACACTTTAGTCCCAGTTCAAGAACCGGGACTAAAGGCCCTTACGAACCGGGACTATAGGCACTTTTTCTACCAGTGCCATACGATGACGACAGATCCCGCTGTATGGATTGAAGATTTTCTTCTCCATATTCACATGGCTCGTGGTGATGATCTCCACGCCATTAAATACCTCCCCCAAAAATTAAAAGGACCAGCACGGTACTGATTGAATAGCCTCCCAGAGAACTCCATTGGCAGCTGGGAGGACTTGGAAGATGCTTTTCAAGACAACTTCCAAGGCACTTATGTCCGGCCACCAAACGCTGATGACCTTAGTCACATAGTCCAGCAGCCCGGAGAGTCATCCCGCATACTCTGGACCCGGTTCTTAATTAAAAAGAACCAAATCGTTGATTGTCCGGACGCCTCGGTCAAGAAAAGTCTAAAACTATGGCAGCTCTTACTGCACTTATGACCCGCTTCTGTGCGAGCGAAGATAGCTGGTTGGCTCGTAGAAGCAACAACACCAGTGACCCTGGCACCTCTGAGGCCAGAGATGGCAATGGAAGGCCACGACGTAGCAAAAATAAGCGTCGGAACAACAACGAAGAAACTGAGGATACGACGGTAAATGCCGGATTTAGTGGCTCCAAACCCGGTCAGCGGAAGAAGCCGTTCAAAGGAAATAGAGACGGTCCATCCAATTTGGAAAAAATTCTAGATAGGCCTTGCCAGATTCATGGCACCCCTGACAAGCCTGCCAACCACACCAACAGGAACTGCTGGGTTTTTAAACAGGCTGGTAAGTTAAATACCGAACACAAGGGGAAAGGACCTCAAAGCGAGGACGATGACGAGCCCCGCCCTTCGAACACAACGGGGCAGAAGAAGTTTTTCCCCAATGTGAAAACGGTGAACATGATATATGTCACCAACATCCCCAAAAGGGAGCGCAAACGCGCACTAAGGGACGTCTACGCCGTAGAGCCGGTCGCCCCAAAATTCAACCCATGATCGGCTTGTCCGATGACCTTTGATCGCAGGAACCACCCAACTAGTATCCGTCATGGAGGTTCGGCGGCCCTGGTACTTGATCCCATTATCGAGGGATACCATCTCACTAGAGTCCTTATAAACGGCGGCAACAGTCTCAACCTGATTTATCAAGACACTGTCCGTAAGATGGGTATTGACCCGTCAAGAATCAAGCCTAGCAATACTATCTTTAAAGGAGTGATACCCGGCATGGAGACCCGTTGTACAGGCTCCTTAGGGTCCCAAACAAATACACGTGTCTACAATAGATAGGTCCTCAAGTCACATTCAACCAAGTGGTGAAACGTGATGAAGAAATTTTCGTTGGAAATAATGGCTTGGGTATATACTATTTATGAAGCGAGGGAGTATTAAACTTGTTTGGGATACAAAATTCAATGGTACGGTACACTTCTTCCTGCTTGGGTTTACGTTATCCTACGGTCGATGTGGTGGGGGTAAAAAAAAGTGATTGGGGTGGTGGGACTCATCGGCGAGGACGCGAGGTTAAGAAATCTTCTCACGCATGTTAGGTCAACTCCACCACACGACCTTAAACGGACGTCTGCTTTGTCCGGATTTCGTCCATTTGGGATAGCAATAGGTGCTATAACGGACACGCATGTCCGAATGGGGTTAAAGGCGCCCACTGCAGCTACTATATCTAAATTGTCCGCCTCAACCATGCGCCCACGCCTGTGCCGCGCCCGCCCGCAAGCTCGTGCTCTCGCCACGTCGGCTCGGCCCCGCACCCGCCGCGCTGCGCCAGCCTCGTAGCCGGCAAGCCTGCCAAGCCCCGCTCGCGCCGGCCCCGCCCCGCCCCGCCCGCGCCTTGCTCCGTTCGCGCTCCCGCCTCGCCGCGGCGCGCCCCCGCCTGCTACCCCGCCGTCACACGCACTCCCGCCTCGCCGCGGCGCGCCCCCGCTTGCTGCCCCGCCGCCGCCCTAGCCCGCAACCCGCGCCCTCCCGCCTGCTGCCCCGCCGCTGCACTAGCCCGCAAGCCGCCCCGCCCCCACTGCGGCCCACCGCCACGCGCCCCGCCCGCCGCGCCCTCCGCCCCATAGCGCCGTCTCCCGGCCGTGACCACTGCGAGCTCGGCCGCTCGCGCCCCCGTGCCCTGCCGCCCACCGCCACGTGCCCTGGCCGCGCCCCGCCCCTCTGCTCCGCGCGCCCGCGCCCGCGGCTTGCCGTCCCGTCCCGCGCGCTCGGCCGCCCCGCCCGCGCCCTGCACGCCCGCCGCGCCAGCACCCGCCGCGTTGTGCCCTCCGCCCCGCGCGCGCACGCCCGCCGCGCCAGCGACAGCGCCCTGCCGCCACGCCTGCGCTGCAGTCTGCCGCCGCCGCTCATGCTCGCCTGCGGCCGCGCATGGCCCGCGGCTGCCCCGCCCGTGCATGGCCCGCGGCCACCCCGCCCGCGCATGGCCTGCGCCGAGCTGCCGCTGCGCCCGTCCACGCCCCTAGCTCGCCGCCCGCGATGCCGGGCTCCTCCTCTCAGGCGAGCTCGCCACCACCGCGGCCTGCCAGCCGCGCTCGCTCGCCGCCGCCTGCACGCCGTGGCCCCGCCTCACCAGCGCCCACACGCTCCCGCTCCGACGAGACGACGGAAGGCGACGCGGCTCCAGCTTCCAGCAGAGGAGAGAGAGGGAAAGGGGAGAAAAGCGGGGTGGGTGGCTGCCACGCGGGCCACGCGCGGACGCGAGGACGCAGACGGGCTGTTCGTGGCTGTCCGTTTTGATCCAAATCCATCCCAACTTTGTTCTGGATATGGGGTCGAACGGACACTAAACGGACAAAAAGACGAGATAGGATTGCGTGTTGGATCGTTGCCTTTGTCCGTTTTATCTCAAACGGACAGATCCGAACAATTTAGGGTCGTGCGGTGGAGTTGACCTTACAACAGACAGAAGAGTGTGGATTTCCGCTTGCGTTTCGAAATCGAAACCGCTGGGCGCACTGTTTTTTTTAAGGGGCTCGGCGCACGGTATTGATGCACGATTTTCGCACGGCCAAGGCAAACTGATCGCTACAGGGAGAGGCAACGGGCCGGGCCGGGCCGGGGCTATATACACTGTAGCCCTCCTCCCAATCGATGAACACGTACGCGTACGAGCCTAGGAAGCAATCCTGATCCCCCTCGAAGAAGCAGAGTCGGCGAGATTATCCATCGATGGCGGCGCTCCGGCACGCGGGGAGGAGGCTCTGCGAGCGGGCGCTCCAACGAGGTGGACCGCAGGTGATTCCGTCTGGCCGCCGGTCCATGTTCATCTCCATCGGTGGCAAGGTACGCGCTCTCCTCTCTCGCAGCCTTCAATCCCTCTGCCCCCACCTCCCTACCAGATCCGGCGGCCTACGGCAGCAATTTGGTCCTCCGGATGCTGCGCAAATCTTAATTTTTTTTTCTCTTAGCTGAGCCCAAAAGAGTTCGAGAAATCTTGGATCTTTCGCCTAATTGGGATTGAAAAAAAATAGAATTGTGCAGTTGGCAACTACCAACGCCTAGTGTGTGTTTGTATGGGGATTGTTTTCATATTTTTGTGGGAGGCAGCAGTAAAATTTTCAACAGTCCTATCGGCTCTGCAAACAGTCCAACAGGAGCACCTAAAACCATCGGAAACTAACTCTTGGCAATATTGTGAATACGCTCCTCCACAATGCACTCAACAAGTTCAGGTTTTACGTTGCTTGCTTCCACACAAGTTCGACGCAACCAGGCTTTTCTTGGCTTTTCCTTATCCACCGGGTGTTCCAACGAGTCTTGCTGTCTGGGCACCATGGTCAGAGATGTGAAGCTTCGAAGTGTTCCAAAGCAGATGAACCTCGAGCAGTGTTAATGTCTCCCCTCCATCTATGATTGCTGAAAGCCTCATGAACTGTGTGATTATTAATGACTTGATATGGTTGTCCTCGTGTAATCTCACTGTGATGTGCTGCTTAATTTTTCTGAATGCCCATTAATATTTGTTCTTGCATATGGCAGCCTAAACCTACGACTGCGGCGGCTCAGGAGGAGCTGAAAATGCAGTTCCAGAAAAAGAAAGAAGAGTTGTTCGATGTGCTGGTGGAGTTGTCAAGGACACGCACGTACCCAAATCTCTCCTGGGAGGCCCTCCAGGTTAATCAGCTCGCCACTCGACTTGCTGGGAAGGTGGAGCCTAGGCCTGGTGACTACTACTGGTATAGTGTCTG
This sequence comes from Triticum monococcum, assembly GCA_034509565.1. Lineage (NCBI taxonomy): Eukaryota > Viridiplantae > Streptophyta > Magnoliopsida > Poales > Poaceae > Triticum > Triticum monococcum. The sequence continues at coordinate 607,304,208 of CM067841.1, forward strand.
TCTCAAACATTCGGTTTATGTTTTTCTTTTGTTCCGTTTATACTAGATAATTGCTCGTGCATTGCGACGTAAGGTTGGACGAAGCGTTCTACTACCTGGCAGGAGAAGGAACCTTACATCTTTACTTTAACTAGTAGAGATTTATTAAGAGTTTGTCTCTGGTCATCACTTGCAGGCGCAGTTATCGACTACAAGGCAGACACAGCACCTTCTTGGTTTCATACTTGTTTCTGCATTTTGTATATATGGAACACTTCTGGATACCCAAGAAGCGGAGAGAAGATGGCGCCACAAGCAACAACAGTGAAGCCAAGATCCTCCCCAACAGCGACGACAACCAAATAAGGACATGAACTAGCACCATTTAAGTAAAAAAAAATAGTACTAAGACATCTTGCTTAAATGTATCCCAGTTATTAGATTGTTTCCGTTGTTTGATATAAGATACTTTGTTCTCGACCGAACCGACCTGGGTTAGATGCTGAAGAATTCTGCAATTCTAGTTCTGTTTTTCATCTTCTGAAGTTGTAGTTTTCAAAAAAAAAAAATCTTCTTAAGTTGTAAATTTGTGGAACGCGTGTGCCAGGCACCGGTCGACCGGCGCAATCACTAGGCCGGTCCCAGCATAACCGTTGGATTAAGCCAGCGTGCGCCGTTGGATGTCTTTCCTGTAAATCATCTCCTTCATCTCTAAGGATGAAAACGGAGCGAAAACGGATGAAACTAAGTGCTATCATATTTGTATTCACATTTTTTTTTGCAGAAGTGAAAACGAATACAGAAACATCAGAAATGAATACGGAAACATATACTACCAAAAACGGACACGGAGCGAGTACAAAGTGGATACGGAAACAGAAATAGGCATTGATCGGAACTTAAAAACCCCTTAAATCATAAAGAAATTCACACAAAAACAAACAAATTTAATGACTTGTTAACATGGCAACAAAATAATATCATTATGTTAGCAACTTGTCGTAGTATTGTAGTAGTACTCGACAATTGCGTATAAGGTCAAGCTGAGTACATGTGTGGTAATAGAAGTTGGGCCTGAGATCTATTCTACTAATTGTGACATTGTGTTCTCTTAGGTGGTTGGGCTACAAATAAGCTATAGGTCTATAGTAAAAACAGAAAGTTCCGTTTTCATACATGTTTCACCGGAAAACACCATTCCGTTTTTGTTTCCTTTTTCGTATAAAAAATTCTATTTCCACTTCCGTTTTGCAAATTTTCGTTTCCGTTTTCATATTTCCTTTTCGTTTCCATTTTTCCTCCGGAAAAACGGGAAGTTTCCACTCCATTTTTATCCCTATTCCTCTCACTTTAGTCAACGTAAACAGAAATCCCATCCTTCCACTTCTCCGCGAGTGTCTCTGCCCTCGGTCCCTCACGCGTGTGCCCTCCGGCAAGGGGCGGCAGCACCCCGTCCCCTTACGTCACCGCTTGTCGCAGCACCAGCGTCGGAGCCCCTGCCACCCTTCTGCTGAAGCTCGCGTTCGCCGCACGTCGCGTCCGGCGGTTCATCGACCAGCAAATTTTATTTACCAGCTTCCAGCAAAACAACTCAGTGGTCGATTGTAGCAAAAAATATTAACTACTGTAAGTTCTAGCAAAAAAATACACCGCGACCAGCAAAAAAACGCCTTCTGCGGCGAGGACGCGACTGGTTCCAGCACATCGCGTGGCCGACTATAGCAATTACCATGCCGGTTCGAGCAAAATGGCTGGCCGGTTGCAGGTCGTCGATTCCAGCAAAGATCGCCGCCTGGCAGTTCCAGCACGGGCGCCTCCCGGCTGCAACTTCTCCGCCCGTCGGTTTCAGCACGGCCGCGCGCGAAGCTACGAGCGGTGGGGGTGCTTCTCCCGCTTCTATGATGGGCAGCGCAAGATGCTGCAGCAGAGCCCCTTCGCCGACGACGACCACATCTCAGGTCACAGCTGGATGGACGGCTCGTGAGCTCGTCCATCGGCGCCTGCGAAGGCCCGCTGGATGCGTTCGATGGCCGGCTTGTGAGCTCTTCCATCCAGGGGCGGACGCACGTTGATGGTTGTGGGGGCAGCTGCCCCCACTCGATTTTTGTTCGTATACTTGGATCGATCCTGTCAAGCTATGTTTTTTTTAGGGTTGAAAGCTGCTATATTAAAACTCAAACAGTCATGGGAATACAAATTATATCTGGGGTTCCCGTTAGCCAAAGATGGCGTCTCGACTTTCGCAAGCACATGCGCTTCGAAATTATGATCACGTCTCTCGTGGATGACTTCAGATTCTGGGAACATCAGAAGCTTCATCTTGATCTCCTCCATGATAAATTTACTTGGACCTAGAAAAGGCTCTCCAATGTGATTGACAGTAGCCATACTGTCCATGATAATCTGGACTTTCTGTAAGTTGAGATCGAGGGCCAACGAGAGACCCTCATTGCTGGCCATCGCCTCCAGTGTTTCCGGATGCAAGTTGTTCACCACCATCGCTGATGCTCCCAGAAAGAGACCAGTGTTGCCACGGCAAACAGCAGCCACAGCTCCCCTCTCGGCATTTCGAGAAATTGCAGCATCAACATTCACCTTCGCCCAACCATGCCTGGGTGGTAGCCATTTCTTTGCCTGTACATTGGCTCTTGAGCTAACCTGTTGCATAGAATGCTTCTTTTGAGGGATAAAAGACAGATCCTCAATAAATCTATTTATGAAGCAGAGTGTTGAATGGGGTGATTGGTACTGCTCTTCATGTATGGCCTTCCTGTGCACCCACCATATCGACCACAGCGTGACCACGGCCTTGATGAATTGTTCTTCGTTCGATGTACCTTGTAGCTCCACTAGCCATAATCGAGCATCATCAGTGGTAATTGTTACCATATATGCTGGACTAACTCCTCATCAACCATGGCCCAAACACACTTCGCCATTTGACATTCTATCAGCGCATGCTTCCAGCTATCCACAGCTCCATTGCATATTTTGCATACATCATTTTTTGCCATGTGTCTGTGATGTCTGACTCCCTCTGTCGGTATAGAGTTATGGGAGAGCCTCCACACAAAGTTTTTCAGTTTGGTTGGAATTCTTGCACCCCAAAGCCTACACCACTGTTTCTTGTTTGATTGGAATTCCGAGTTCCTTCCTTTCCCGTTTAGCCAGTCCTCTCTCCTCTGTTTTGTCTCCTTGAGCATGCGGTAACATGATCTTACTGAAAAAAGACCATTTCGTTCATACTGCCACGCCCAGTAATCCTTGGAAGGAATAGTTGACAGGGGGATATTTAGGATCTCACAGGCATCAATGGGCTGCAGATGATGCAAGACTGTCACCGAATTCCAGCACCTCTCAACGCCATTAATAAGTTCAGACACCAACTCCGGCGGATTTGAAGACCTAGGATGTACTGTACGCAGCATGTGGTCTCTCGGGATCCAGTTATGATTCCATATACTAGTGGACCTGCCATCACCAATTCTCCTCACAAGCCCCTGTTTGAGAACTTCTTTCCTTTACATGATAGCTCGCCAAATTTTAGATGGATGCTTCCCCAAAACAGCATCAAGTACATCACAGGAAGGGTAGTAAACTGCTTTCAATAGGCGGGCACTCAAGGGACCCGTGTCTTGAGTGAGGCGCCAAGCCTGTTTTGCTACCATTGAAAGATTGAACAAGTGAGTATCACGAAAGCCTAATCCACCCATGTATTTAGGCATTGTAAGCACATCCCATGATACCTAGGCAGCTTTTCTTTCTCCGTCCTTGCTTCCCTAATAAAATTTTCTGATCATAGTATCCATGTTTTGACAAAGCCCTCTCGAAAGCAGAAAACATGACATCGAGAAGGTGGATATGGCCTGGGCAACGGACTTTATGAGCACCTCCTTTCCAGTAGCCACCAAGTACTTCTCAATCCACCCTTGAATCTTACCCCATAATCTGTCTTTAATGTACTTGAAGGCCCCGTTCGTTGACTTGCCAACCTCGGTCGGCAGCCCCAAATATTTCTCTGAAAGAAATTCATTGGTGACCTCGAGGATGCCTTTCACCACATTCCTAGTCTCTTCCGGACAACCCTTACCAAAGGAAATGCTTGATTTTGAAAAGTTGATTCGTTGTCCCGATGCATCACAATATTGTTGAATGGTGTCTCTCATAACAATTGCTCCCTCGGTATTGGCCTTAAACATAAGAAGACAATCATCAGCGAATAAAAGATGATTAACCGGAGGGGCTGTTGGGGCAATCACCACGCCCTTCACATGCTCATTGCTACTCCTCGACCTTAATAAGCAAGATAGACCCTCCGCTGCAAACAGAAATAAATATGGGGAGATTGGATCTCCCTGCCTGATTCCTCGGGTTGGTTTAAACTCCTCTGTTTTGTTACCATTAATAAGCACCGAGAAAGAAACCGTTGATACGCACGCCATGATTTTCATCACCCAAGAGCGTCTGAAACCAAGCTTCTCCAAAACTGCTTCTAAGTACCTCCACTCAACGCGATCATACGCCTTCATCATGTCCAGTTTTAACGCGCAGTGCGAATTCTTCTTACTTCTTGAGCGTTTCATAAAATGTAAACACTCGTAAGCTGCTATGATATTATTGTCGGTGATCAGTCGCCCCGGTACGAACGCTGATTGCTCATGTGAAATAATCTCTGGTAAAATCCTCTTCAACCGATTGGACTGAAGTTTTGATATGATTTTGAAAATCACATTGCATAGGCTAAACGGTCGAAATAAGGGTTGCCTGCTTAGAAGAAATCGACGATGTACCAGGTACACATTCTTCTTACAATTATTCAAATATATACTGTCGATATCATCCAAACAGTGCGTGCATGCGCGGTATCCCTTATTTGTTTCTCCTGAAAGGTTACTTAGAGCAGGCCAATCATTGATGGTCACGAACAGCAACGCCTGTAGGTCAAATTCTTCCTGATCGAGCTCATCCCACGCACGTACACCTTTTCCATTCCACAGCTGTAAGAGTTCTTCAACTAATGGCCTTAGGTACACATCAATGTCGTTGTCAGGTTGCTTAGGGCCTTGTATGAGCACCGACATCATAATGAACTTCCGCTTCATGCACAACCAAGCAGGAAAGTTATACATACATAGAGTCACAAGCCAGGTGCTATGGTTGCTGCTCTGCTCCCCATAAGGATTAATGCCATCTCCGCTTAGACCAAACCATACGTTCCTTGCGTCACCTACAAAGTCCTCCCAGTACGTTCTCTTGATTTTTCTCCACTGCGACCCATCAGCGGGTACTCTCAACTTCCCATCTTTCTTACGGTCTTCTCTGTGCCATCGCATCAACTTGGCATGCTCTTTGTTTTGGAGCAAACGTTTCAACCGTGGTATTATAGGAGCATACCATATCACCTTGGCAGGAATCTTCTTCCTGGGGCGCTCGCCCTCGACATCACTAGGGTCATCGCGGCTGATCTTATAGCACAATGCACCGCATACCAGGCACGCGTTCAAATCCTCGTACTCACCGCAGTAGAGGATGCAGTCATTAGGGCATGCATGTATCTTCTGTACCTCTAACCCTAGAGGGCAGACAGCCTTTTTTGCTTCGTACGTACTCTCGGGTAATTCGTTGTCCTTTGGAAGCATCTTATTTAACATTATCAGCAATTTTTCAAATCCTTTGTCAGATACATCATTCTCTGTCTTCCATTGCAACAATTCCAGTGTGGTGGTCAGCTTTTTCTTGCCAGCTTCGCAATTTGGGTACAATAATTTCTTTTGATCCTCTAACATGCGCTGCAACTTCTTCTTCTCCTTTTCACTTGCGCAGTTTCTCTTTGCATCGGCAATGGCCCGACCTATATCATCAGCGGGCTCATCTGATGCCTCTTCTTCAGCTTCTTCCCGCATTGCCGGCTCAGCTTCTTCCCTCATTGTTGTACCATCGTATTCAGGGAACCCATGGCCGGGATAGCTGTCCTCGTCCTTTTCTTCTTCATTGTCTTCCATCATAACCCCTCTTTCTCCGTGCTTGGTCCAAACATAATAGTGGGGCATGAAACTAGACTCAAACAGGTGGACATGAATGGTTCTTAACTTAGAGTAATTCTGATCATTCTTACAGCCAGCACATGGACAAGGCATAAAATCATCCTCCCACTTGTTCGCCTCAGCTGCAAGCAGAAAAGTTTGCATGCCATTAATGAACTAGAAAGAGTATCGGTTATCGTACATCCATTGCCGGCTCATCTTCATTACACAGCACCGAATAGACCAAATTAATACAAGTTCATACATAAAGTTCATACAACACTTAAATGCAACATACAAATAACTCTCTAGCTAAAGCATTTAAATGCAACAACAAATGCGATCAAGATCGCAACTAAGGTAACAATTGATCCAACAGCATAATGATACCAAGCCTCACTATCAATGGCATATTTTCTAATCTTTCTAATCTTCAAGCGCATTTTCTCCATCTTGATCTTGTGATCATCGACGACATCGGCAACATGCAACTCCAATTCCATCTTCTCCCCCTCAGTTCTTTTCAATTTTTCTTTCAAATACTCATTTTCTCTTTCAACTAAATTTAACCTCTCGACAATAAGGTCAGTTGGAATTTCTGCTTCACATACCTCCTAGATAAAAATATCTATGTCAATTTAATGGGCATAATTTGTCATAAACATGAAATGCAACAAATAGTTATAAAGAGAATATACCACGTCCGAATCATAACCCGGACGAGGGCCAATGGGGACGGATATCCAAACCATGGCACTATGTATAACAAACAACGTACGGGTAAGATAATTATACGAGTAACTATATATCTAAATCACACAAACATGATTTTTTATATAAAAAAGATAAGAACAAGAGGCTCACCACAAGGTGGTGTCGGCGACGGGACGGAGTGGGCGATCGATGGTGGTTACGACGGAGACGGGAAGGCACTAAGTAAACCACACCGACATATGTAAATTAAGAGTTATTTTGACCTCAAATAGCATATAAATCAAATACTACCACATATAATTCCTTCCAAAATAAAACCCACAAATCTAGCAATGAGAGATAAAAGGACAAAGTTACTAACCTTTGTGATCATTTGGATGGATGGGGTGCCTTCAAATCTTCACAAATTTTGGCAAAAATGGAGTGTGAGCTCGAGAGGAAGAGGAAGAAAACAAAGGAGAGGGGAAAGGGGAAGAACAGAGCGCTCGGGCTCGACGAAGGGGTTTATATAGGATGACCATTAGTACCGGTTGGTTATACGAACCGGGACTAAAGGTGCATCTCTAGTTCCGGTTTGTATAACCAACCGGTACTAAAGGTGTTGGTGGGGCCCCGGCCTGACACAAGCCTACCACCACGTCTTTAGTACCGGTTACCGGTTCGTGGCACGAACCGGTACTAATGATTTCCGCCCGCTAGCCGTTGGAGCCGGCACTAATGAGCACATTAGTGCTGGTTCAGTTACAAACCGGGACTAATGTGTCTCACGTAAGGTCATTTTTCTACTAGTGCCTAATCGCCCTTGGAGGAGCACTCCGGGAATTTTGGGGTAAAAAACTTGCACGTACAAAATATCTGGCCAGATATGCCCCGCGAGGAGGTACGCACATCGTATGGAAGTCCTAATCTTTGCTTCGTACATATAGACCCAGTTCTTTTTTTAACACAATACAAACGTAAGCGCTTATATATATGCGCATATACCCATCTTTATGAACACACACGCACACCATACCCACATGAGCACCTCTGAGAGACTGAGACAACATATTCGCTGGAATCCTGAAGTAAATCCAGGATAAATGTGAGCATCAGAACTTGAACCCTGCTAGTTTGGGATACCATTGTCCACCTAACCATCCAACCACATGTTGGTACGCTACAGCTGGGCTCTTTCTCTTAGAAAAAAATTTGAGATGGGCATGCTCTAGTAGTCAATAAATTAACCTGGGCTAGGCATGCCTCAGGCCAGTTGATACCTCCTCAATCTATAAAGAAATAAAAGTTGTCTGAAAAAAAAATCAAATGGATAGTTGTTCGGTCCCAGATGTTTTTCTATGAAACCTAATTTCCACCTGGCAACAGGAATATGTTGGACCAATAAAATTGAATATGTTAAGAACTTCGGTAACTAGGGAAAACCCTTTTGCTCAAAAAATGTGGGTAACTGAGAACTCGAACGAGAGAACATTTGGTATCACTACCGGACTCGTGGACTATGCCTACGGCCACGGGCCGTCGGCATAGATCTATGCCTACGGTTGCCGTCGGCATAGGCCCATCGGCGTAGATGTCGTCAGCGTAGTCTTGTCAGACCGTCGGCATAGTATAGCCGTCGGCATAGGAGGCTATGCCGACGGCATGACGTCAGTCATCGGCATAGTTTAGCCGTCGGCAGTGTTTTTCGTCTGACGGCAACGGACGGCGCCGTCAAAAGCGCTGACGAATCACGAAATGCCGTGTGGCAGAGGTATGCCGACGGGCTTTGCCGTCGGCATATCTCTGCCACGTGGCAACCCGTGGTACTCCTGGTGGCAGGGCTATGCCTACGGCAAAGCCGTAGGCATAGATGAATCTATGCTGACGGTTTTGCCGTAGGCATAACTTTGCCACGTGTCGTTTCCTGGTTCCTCCTGGCAGCAGGGCTATGCCTACGGCAAAGCCGTCGGCATAGATTTCCAGCTATGCCTACGGCAAAGCCGTCGGCATAGATATGCCACGTGGCGAGCCCTGGTAACTCCTGGGCTTTACCGTAGGCACAGTTTTTTTCCCTGTTTTCTCTTTTCCAATTCATTTGACAGCATTTCAAAAGAGAACAATATGAAATTATGCAGAAATATGACAATTCATCATCTAAACATACTCAAGTTCATCTAAACATACTCAAGTTCACCATCATCATCTAAACATACTCAAGTTCATCACATCATCTAAAGATCATCACCGACGGAAGTTCATGAACATAAAAGTAGTGCAAGACATGAAACATCATAAAAGTAGGAATATGAAAGGCATGGCACGATGGCCACATGCACGGAATCATCAAGCAAGACCACCTCCGCCAAAACCACCACCTCCGCCAAAACCACCACCACCTCTGCCAAAACCGCCATCGCGACCACCACCACTCTGCCAGATTGGAGTGACTGGGGTCGACGGAGCAGGGGTCGAGCCACCGGTCCCCTACATGTTTCAGAAAAGATTCCAACGGTAAATATGATATGATAGTGTTGAATGAACGAGAACTAGTTTGCCAGTAGTTAGGCAAATGTACTAACCGGACCATCACTGTCTAGTGCCACCCATTCATCGAGCGTGGGCACGTGTGGGGGTTCTCCCGCAGGTGGTGGTGGGGGTCCCATTTGTGGTGGATCCGTGCGGTTAGTCCAAGACGCCAACATAGCCTGAATGTTAGTTAAACAAGCAAACTAGAAGATCAGAATGAATGAAAGTGAAAAAATTTAGCTTGGTTTTAAGAGGGCAAAACTAACCGTCATCATCTGACGGTTGTAATCATCGTTTGCCTTCAGTCGTTTCAAGTACTCCCGCACCTCGAGATTCCTATGCTCGACAAACTCCTTATATGCCTACATAATTTAGGTTGTTTCTAAGTGAGCAATGCTGAAAATAAACTGAGAATGCTAGATAGAAAAAGATAAAGAGGAAGTACTTACAGCATGCTGGCGGGCTAAGGGAGTCTGTGAACGCCCCGTACTCTCTAACTGGCTCGGGTTGGTAGCCCGAAGCTGTGTGTACGAGATCGAAGGAGTGATCAAGCCGTCGAAACACGGATACCGGCCATTCTTCTTCCCCTGGATGGCCACCACCGCCGTGTCGTCGATCTGAGACTGGGCGAACTCAGCAACAGGAACATCCGGATGCAACTCCTGATAGTGATGAATGTAAGACCCCAGGTGCTCCTCGGTCTTGCCGTAGTACTGGCTCTCGCCCTCCTTGCGATGACTCCGCTCGCGGGCCAGCTTCCACGACTCCATGTCTGAGAGCGTCCTCTTCAACTTGTCCTCCTACAACGTCAAATAGAAGTCAGCGACACATAAGAACATGACGGTAAAGAAGAACAAAAATGCATCATGCACATAGATATACCTTCATGGCCTTGAAGCCCCAGTGGCTCCTGTTTCCTTGGTCGTGTGTCCCGTCGGCTCCATGGTTAGCCCAGGCCTTGATGCTCTTGGCAGCAAACTCTGCATCGGCGCCGAGCCACCTATCCACCAAACTCGCCGATCCGTCATGCCTTCCATAGCACCAACGAGGAACAACCTATGCAAATTTTGGAAGCATGACATTTGAGCACGAAACATATAGTTTACTGCTTGAAACAATGAAAAGTTAGTAATAGTTACCATCATGAACTGCTCCCTGTTCAAGGTAAGTCGTAGCTTCTGCGCTTGAGTTTTGGTCATCTTTTGGTGCAAGTAGTAGTGGTAGTACTGCGAGACGGCAACCCAGCGCACCTCATACTGCAACTGACGAGCTTTCTTCTTCGCAGCCGCAAGCAAGACCACGTCGGCTCTGGCCTTGTGCTCGTCAAGAACTCGGTAGAGTTGCTGCAATCATGCATAAACCAGAAGCAAACAAGGCATAAGTTGAGTGATTCAATGATAAACTATGAACGAAACTGAAGACAAGTGATTCAGAAGAGAACTTACCCAAAATTTGGTGATCACGGCCTTAGCGGCCGTCCCGTACTCCGTGTTGCTGCAAGCCTCGTAGTGGGCCCAGCTCGTGGCCAAAACCCGCTGCTGCGGGTCCCTGTCTGGCCGCGGGCAGAATAGGCCAGGCCAAAACTCCTTTCAACAGGACAGTGATAAGGCCGTTCGGTTTACGGCCCTTTCCACGAAGGATCCAGTTTCTGCAAAAGAATCAAATGATTGCCATGTGTACAATAAGAAAATGTTGTCATGTGTTGAAAATATGATTGAGAGGCACTTACTCTGTCCCCATAGGTTCAATGAGCCACTTGTGCTCCTCGATAGAAGGTGGTGTAGGTAGTCCAGCATTACCACGCAGCCATCCCTGCGGAGCACCCGGTGGCAAGTCACCCCACAACTCGGGATCAACCTCCCCTCCACCCTCCTCGCCCTCCTCCTCACCCTCCTCCTCGGCCTCCTCCTCCTCACCCTCCTCCTCGGCCTCCTCCTCCTCACCCTCCTCCTCAGCCTCCTCCTCCTCGCCATCAGGAACATACTCCTCCTCCTCAGACGCAGAAGGTGCCTCTGTATAGGAGGGAATCGAAGAAGACCCTCCTATTTCGGACACGGCCCAGAGTTTTTTGCCCCGGTTGCCTCTCCCCCACCTCCTCCTCCTCTAGGGGCTCTCCCCCCACTGCCTCCTCCTCTAGGGTCTCCTCCCCCGACCCCTCCACCGACCTATGAGGTGTCATCCTTGCGTAGTCGGGAGGGAACCTTGTGGGCTCGTCCACTCTGAGTAAGTCCTTTAAATTTACTAAGGAAACTAGCGCCGCTGGACTTGCCCATGATTAGCAAACCTGCATTGAGAAGAGAATAAACAATTAGTAAGGATATCAATTAAACAAGCATATAGGAAAAACATTAATACCAGAAGAGCACATTAAGCATACTATTGTAATGATCATTAAAAGAACTTACATTTTCTAGAACCCATATGAATCATCACTATTGTAATCTATTTGTGGACCGGTCTCATCATCACTATCACGCATATCTTATTCGTTGTCTGACGGAGGTGGAGGCTCTTCCTCATCGTCAGCGTCTTCATTTAACTTTTCAAGCATAATTATGTCTCTTTGATTCACAACTGCCTCACCATCAATCCATGCGTCGTCGTCATTTGGGTCCAGGTCAACATAACCCAAGTCATCATCCTCGTTGTTTCGGACCACGTCATCATGTTCCTCTTGATAGAAGACTCCCTCGTATGTCATGGGGTTTATGTTGTAGTAATCATCATCGTTCGGGTCTGGTAGCTTACCATGCGGCGACACCTTGAACACAACTTCCCAACCCTTTAGGTACTCTTTCTGGCATGGGTAAGGCAGATAATATACTTGTGTGGCCTGGGTAGCGGCGATAAAGAGATCAGCTCCGGCATAGATGGTTGATGGTTTAACTTCAACTAAACCAACAGAAGGCGTATGTCTCAGACCCTTTTTGGGGTCGAACCATCGGCATTTTAACACAGTGAGACATAGGTGTTCGCAGCCACGTTTGAATGTAGATTGAGTACATTGTCCATGCTCTACCCCATTCCGAGACAAAATTTCGGCAGCACCTCCCCGCTGTTCTCCAAATACACGTCTCGGCAAAATGCCGAGAGAATGTGCATTCGGAGAACAACAGGGAGGCACCGCCGAAATCCTGTCTCGGAACGGGGTAGAGCATGAACAACGTACCCAATCTACACATCCTCGGGCTGTCCGTGGAAAGCGCTGGACAATCCGAAAGAGCTGCGGTGATAAATATGCAATTGAATGCATATTTATCGATGCAACCCTTTCGGACGGGAGACCTAGGTTACGCGACTTGATGTGAAAATTTAATCTAGTGACATGGAAAAAAAGTGGACGAGGTCATGGAATTGTTGCTCACCCTCCGATGTAGTCGATCAAAGGAGACGGACGATCGTGGACCAACACCTCCAACGTCAATGATCACTCCACGAAGATGGAACACCACAAATCCTGTTAATCACACCGAGTGAAAAAAATTAGGTCGTCACCTCACATTAAGCATTGACACAACATTATGAATGAACATGAAACAACATGTCAAATTGTAAAAAAAACTTCATTAAATATTTTAGAAACCAAGTGCCTCGAATTGCTTCTTATATATGAATCAACATTACCAAAACACTAACTTGCTCCATGGACCTCCATACACGTCTGCTTCTTGGCCTACCATCACCATTTATTACCTATTTATTTTCCATGTTCTTGACAACTCTGTATATATTTTTCTATAAAATTGCTGCAATTTGTTATTTTGCAGCCTTTTTCTGTCATAAAAAATTTAATGCAGTGCCCTGATAATGACATGGCCCTGTGTTTGCAAGGTGCCACAATGTTTTCCATTCAAAACCAATGGAAAAACACCCATCCAAGTTTCCAGAATGGCAGCATATTTGCATGTGTATGTATCTAAATATTCATCCATCTATCTATTCATCTAGCATCCATCTATCTAGCATCAATCTGTACATGCATATATCCATTCATTACATATATATCCATCTATGTAAAAAAATAGTAACAAATTGCAAAAAATTGAAAAAAGCCTCACCTTGGCCGCCGGTGCAGCGGGCAGCAGGGAGGCCAGGGGGCAGCCGCCGGGGAAGGGTGGACGGGGCCGGCCGGGGCGTAGCAGGGCGTCGGCGGAGGGGCGCAGCAGGGCAGGGCGTCGGCGAAGGGTGGACGGGGCCGGTCGGTGTAGCTGGACAGGGAGGGCGCGGGGTCGGGGACGGGTGTGGACGGCGCTGGCGAGAGGTGGCGGAGGGACGGGGGTGGTGGTGGGGTGAGGGGGCGGAGAGGAGGGTGGTCGCGGTGGCGCGGAGACGAGTTGGCGACGGCGTGGTGGCGGCGGCGGCGCGAGAAGGGGCGGGCATGTAGGCGGGGAGGGGCGAGGGAAGGGGGTGGCGCGGGTGGAGCGGCGGCGGGCGGCCGGTGGGGAGCGACGGGGAGAGGCGGCGGCGGCGCAGGTCGAGCAGCTATCGGGGCGAATGCGTGGTGGAGGTCGACCGGCTGAGGATAAGAGCGAACTATGCCGACGGCTAAGCCGTCGGCATAGGAAGCGATGCCACGTGGCACCTATGCCGACGGCTTAGCCGTAGGCATAGTTATATTTTTTATTTTTTTTAATGTTTTTAATAGCTTATATTTTTTCTTCTTTCTGTTTTTTTATTTCATATAAATTTTTGATGTTTTTATAGTCATAAGTTATATTTTTTATATTTTTTATGTATTATTATTTCATATGCATTTTTAATGTTTTCTTAATTCATTTTTAATATATTTTTTGCAACAACTATTATACATGTTTAACATTTTTATAAAAATATTATTAACTGTATTCAAATATATTTTTAGTGTATATTATTTTCATACGCATTGAAAAGTTTCGTTTACATACAAAATGAGGGACCGACGCGTCCTTTTCCCCCCTCCAGGTGCCGGCGGCGGCGCCGTCCGTGACGGGGACCACACCCCGGAGACGCGTGCCGCCTCTTCGGACATGTCACAATACCACCCCACATGTATGAGGGCCCGGTACGACGCTCCGGTGGCATTGCTACCCCCAGGGCCCCCGTCCCGACTAACCCTGTAGCGTTTGACCATGGGATCTAGCTGTAAGGCCCTCGATGCGACTATATCTCCCACGTGTCGAGGCACGACTTAGAGACATAGGCGCATTCAAAGCAATGTCGCAAGTCGGGAAATCATCACACATCCCATGTACATATATAATATACAGGGGAATAACATAGTTGGCTTACACTCGCCACATCACATCAAAGTACATAAATAACATCCATCATACAATTACTCATGGCCCGACTATGGCGCCAAAATAGAAAAGACCCCCAACAAGCGACAAGGTCCTGAATCTAACCCCGAATAGGCATCCCTACTGATCATCAGGAAAAGACACATAGTAACGCTGAGAGTCCTCGTCGTACTCCCACTTCAGCTCGAGCGCGCCATCCGGAGAGGTATCATCTGTCCCTGCATCTGGTGTAATAGTAAACTGTGAGCCACCGGGGACTCAGCAATCTCGCACCCTCGCGATCAAGACTATTTAAGCTTAATAGGTAGGAAAGGGGTAATGTATAAGTGGAGCTGCAACAAGCGACTAGCATATATGGTGGCTAACTTATTCGCAAAAGGAGAGCGAGAAGAGGAGGCAAGGCACGAGTGGAAAACTAGAGAGCAGCCTGCGCAAACATAACTCCAACGCCGTGTCCACTTCCCGGACTCCGCCGAGAAGAGGCCATCACGGCAACACACTCAGTTGATTCATTTTAATTAATTAAGGTTCAAGTTATCTACAACCGGACATTAACAAATTCCCATCTGCCCATAACCGCGGGCACGGCTTTCGAAAGATCAATCCCTGCAGGAGGGTCCCAACTTAGCCCGTAACAAGCTCTCACGGTCAACGAAGGAATAGATCTCCACCCAAGACACACCGATCAGACTCGGTATCCCGGTACAACAAGATGATTCGACAGGTCAAAACTAGTCCAGCAACACCACCCGCTGTGCCGACAAATCCCGATAGGAGCTGCACATATCTCGTTCTCAGGGCACACCGGATAAGCTAAGCGTACGGGAGCCAACGTAACCCAAGTTGCCAAGGGACGGCCCCGCACGGTGCTCTAGGGTGGACCAACACTCAGAGGAGCACTGGCCCGGGGGGGTTTAAATAAGATGACCCTCGGGCTCCGGAAACCCAAGGGAAAAGAGGCTAGGTGGCAAATGTTAAAACCAGTGTTGGGCATTGCTGGAAAAGCTTTAATCAAGGCGAACTATCAAGGGGTTCCCATATAGCCCAACCGCGTAAGGGACGCAACAATCCGGGAACATAACACCAATATGACGGAAAACTAGGGCGGCAAGAGTGGAACAAAACACTAGGCGAGAGGCCGAGCCTTCCACCCTTTACCAAGTATATAGAGGAATAGAGATAACATAGCAATATAGTGATATCCCAACAAGTAAATAAGGTTCCAATAAGGAACAGTTCCAATCTTCACCTGCAACTAGCAACGCTATAAGAAGGGGCTGAGCAAAGCGGTAACATAGCCATTCAATGGTTTGCTAGGACAAAGGTGGGTTAGAGGCTCGATCATGGCAATTGGGAGGCTGACAAGCAAGTGGTAGGCATCGTAGCATTGGCAAAGCATAAGAGCGAGCAAACTAGCATAGCAAAGATAGTAGTGATTTCGAGGGTATGATCATCTTGCCTGCACAATTGTCAGAGTTGACTGGATCCTCAAGAGCAAACTCAATGGGCTCCTCGTTAACGAACTCTTCTCCCGGCTCTACCCAACAACACAAACAAGCAACAAGGATACAATCAACCACGTGCAAGGGCAACCAATAATATGCAAAGATGATATGCTATGCGGGATGCGATGCGGGATGCAAAATGCAAGACGTGACAGGAAATGCATGAACCTGGCCTCAACTTGGAAAACCAGGTGTTCCACTGTATAGAGGGGAAGAAATCCCCTGAAAACGATATAAAGATCAAAGGAATCGGAGCTACGGTTTGGAAATGGCAAGCGTTTTACGAAACAAGCCGATCTGCGATTTACAGCAAGTAGGCTCCTAAATGCAACGAAATGAACATGCTACAGCCACCAAACATGAAAACAAATTGCATGCCAGGGATGTACACAAGAATATTAACAAATCACCAGGACTGAGGCATAGGCAAATTCATCCATTAAGGGGTTCAAACAAGCATGGCAAAACTGAATAAGCAAAACAGATTTCAGACTTAGCGAAATTAACGCTAGTCTGAAATTTCAGACCACGATGCTCTCTTCGGAGCAGCAAAACAACATGAAGCACAACCTGAACATGGCATGGAGCTACTCAACAAGATTAACAAAACACCCAAAATGACCTGGGGCCAAAAGGGTTCACAAAATACTCTAACAAGCACACGAACATCGATGAAACACAATCAGTTTTCAGACTTAGTGAAAACTGGGACATGCTGAAATTATAACTCACGGAGGCATGTAAACGAGGTCGATGCTCTCACTACGGTGCAAGTCATGGCAAGGCAAGCATATCTCCATAAAGAAGGCACAAAATGCTAGCTAGACATGGCAAGAACAATGGCATAGCCTGCATGGATCACTAGCAGTAGCTCCGGCAAAATCGCAAAAGAGTTCACGATCTGCCCAAAATAACAACTATGCAAAAGTTGAGCTCGATTGAGTCAACCTAGGTTGCTCCAACATAACAAGTAAAGACATGGATGTATTAAGCACAACAATCATAACAAATCACTCTTACTGATCATCCTCAAAAGAGGCACGGATCACTAGGAAACAAGCTGGACATATAGCATCGTGAACTAAAACATCCCAGACTTAGTGATTTTCACTAAGTCCCTGAAATCAGCAATCTCATGTACCCCTCTTTGCAAGCTTGCACAAGACAACATACACATCCTAAAAAAGCAAGGGAGGCACCTCTGTAAAGAAGACAAAAAGCTTAACAATTCATCCCAAAGGGGCATAGGCACATCATGCACACAATAATCATGGCAAAAATGACAAAAGTCAATGTAGAGCTAACGGATCTGCAATTTAACTCATGATGCCTCTTTCCAACAGCATTTTGGGCACCAAGATGATCTTAAATGCAAATGATGCAATGGAATGAAATGATGTACTCGTCGAGGCGAAGATTTTGATATATCATATGCCCAAAACGGAGCCACGGATGCAAAGATATGGCAGGTCAAACGTAGCACGAAAAATGATGGGAGAGGGGGAAAGTCAACCTAGGGTTTCACTGTTCACAGATCCGATCCGGATCGGGGCGCGGGGCACTGTAGCTCGCCGGATCGCGAACGACGCCGGCCGGCCGGAGAGGAAGGAGGGAGCCACCGGCGCGGCGAGCCGTCGCGGGAAGGGGAGGCCGGCCCCTGGCCGGAGTTGGCGGGGCGCGGGCTCCGGCGGAGCCGCGGGCGAGGCCGGGCGGTGGAGGTCGGCCGGCGACGAGGAGGTCCGGGGTGGCCTTGCCCCGGCCGGAAATGGCGGCTGCGGTGGCGCGGGCCACCGGAGCCGAGGGAGGCGGCGGCGGGGCGACGGGATCCGGGCGGTGGGCGACGTGGGCCGGGAGGGCGAGGCACGGGCCGGGCGGACCGCGGCGGTGGAGGCCGCCGGGTCGCCACGTGGCATGACGGGGTTGGCGCGCGTGGTGTGTCAGACCGGGGACGGACGTGTCCGGCCGGGCGCGGTGGATCTCGCTTTTTTTAGGGTTTCGAGGTAGGGGACGATCCAAAAACGAGGGGGGTGTTTAAATAGGCATAGAGGAAGCTAGGAGAGTCCAAATGAGGTGCAGTTTTCGCCCACACGATCGTGATCGAACGACCGAGACGATGGAGCAGAGTTTGGTGGGTTTTGGGCCAAATTGGAGGGGTGTTGGGCTGCAACACACACGAGGCCTTTTCGGTCCCTCGGTTAACCGTTGGAGTATCAAACGAAGTCCAAATGACACGAAACTTGACAGGCGGTCTACCGGTAGTAAACCAAGGCCGCATGGCAAGTTTCGGTCCAATCCGGAAATGTTTAATCCCCACACACGAAAGAAAGCTAGAAATGGCCACCGGAGGAGAACGAAGCGCCGGAATGCAAAACGGACAACGGGAAAATGCTCGGATGCATGAGATGAACATGTATGCAAATGCAATGCACGTGATGACATGATATGAGATGCACGAAAAAGAAAAACAACACACGGAGACAAAGACCCGAACCCGAGTAATAAATATAACTTAATGCCGGAAACGGCAAGAGTTGGAGTACAAATTGGGAAAGTTACATATGGGGCGTTACAACACTCCACCACTATGAAAAGATCTCGTCCCGAGATCTAGGACTGAAAGAACTCCGGGTACTTAGAACGGAGGTGATCCTCGCTTTCCCAGGTAGCTTCACGGTTGGAATGGTGTGACCACTTGACTTTGAGAAATTTGATTGACTTGTTGCGAGTTTTGCGTTCAGTCTCTTCAAGGATTGCAACTGGGTGCTCATGATAGGAGAGATCTTCTTGGAGCTCAATGTCCTCGAAGTTGACGGTGCGTTCAGGCGTCTTGAAGCACTTTCGGAGTTGGGAGACATGGAACACATCATGAACATTGGCAAAGTTTGTAGGAAGCTCGAGTTGATAGGCGAGGTCGCCTCTCTTGCTGACAATCTTGAAAGGCCCGACGTATCTGGGGGCAAGCTTCCCTTTGATACCGAAGCGACGAGTCCCTTTCATAGGAGAGACGCGGAGGTAGACATGATCTCCGATCTCGAAAGCCAAATCACGGTGCTTACTATCATAGTAGCTCTTCTGGCAGGATTGGGCTGCTTTGAGGTTATCACGAATGACCTCGCACATTTCTTCTGCCTCTGTGATTAGGTCATTACCCAGCAGCTGACATTCACCGATTTCAGACCAGTTGAGAGGTGTACGGCATTTCCTACCATACAGAATTTCAAATGGGGCCTTGCCCGAACTTGCTTGAAAACTGTTGTTGTACGAGAATTCAGCATAAGGAAGACAATCCTCCCACTTCATGCCGAAGGAGATAACACAAGCCCTGAGCATATCTTCAAGAATCTAGTTGACACGCTCGACTTGACCGCTTGTTTGAGGATGGAAAGCAGTGCTGAAGCGAATGTTGGTGCCCATGGCCTTCTGAAAAGAATCCCAAAACTTGGAGGTAAAGATGCTACCACGGTCTGAAGATATCACTTGAGGAATACCGTGCAGAGAGACAATTCGAGAGGTGTAGAGATCCGCCAATTGAGCTGCAGTGATTGACTCTTTGATAGGCAGGAAATGAGCCACTTTGGTGAGCTTGTCGATGATAACGAATATAGAATCATTGCCACACTTGGACTTTGGAAACCCAGTCAGGAAGTCCATTTCAATGTGGTCAAACTTCCATTCTGGAATGGCAAGAGGTTGGAGGAGACCTGCTGGCCTTTGGTGTTCTGCCTTCACTCTTCTGCAGACATCACATTCATTCACGAATTGAGCGATCTCACGCTTCATTCGAGTCCACCAATAAGTTTGCTTCAGATCTTGATACATCTTCGTGCTCCCAGGGTGGATGGAGAGGAGAGAGTTGTGAGCCTCGTTCATGATCACTTTACGAAGTTAACCTTTGGGCACAACAATTCGATCCTCGAAGAAGAGAGTGTCCTTGTCATCAAGTCGGTAGCACTTGTACTTGGACTGACTCTTTGCAATACCAATCTTCACCTTTTTCACCATAGCATCAAGAAGCTGGGCTTGGCGAATCAGGTCTTCCAAGGTAGGAGAGACTTGAAGGTTGGCGAGGAAACCTTGAGGAACAACTTGCAGATTAAGTTTGCGGAAAGCTTCACAAAGCTCGGGTTGATAAGGCTTGAGAATCAGACTGTTGCAATATGCTTTTCTGCTCAAAGCGTCAGCAATCACATTAGCCTTGCCTGGAGTATACTCAATACTAGGATTGTACTCTTGAATCATTTCGACCCATTGAGTTTGCCTAAGGTTGAGATTAGGCTGAGTGAAGATGTACTTGAGACTCTTGTGATCAGTGAAAATGTCCACTTTCCTTCCCAAGAGAAGATGTCTCCAAGTCAACAAAGCGTGCACAACTGCCGCCAACTCGAGATCATGAGTGGGGTAGTTCTTCTCATTAGGCTTCAACTGGCGAGAGGTATAAGCAACAACTTTCTTCTCTTGCATCAGTACAGCACCTAGACCTTGGAGAGAGGCATCACAAAAGACCTCGTACGGCTTGGTTTCGTCAGGCGGAGTCAGAACTGGAGCAGTGATCAATTTCTCTTTCCAAGCGTTGAAAGCAATATCACACTCCGGAGACCAAACGTACTTGACGTGCTTCTGAAGAAGATTTGAGAGAGGCTTCGCGATCTTGGAAAAGTTTTTCAATGAATCTTCGGCAATAACTTGCAAGACCGAGGAAGCTACGGAGTTGCTTCACATTCTGAGGAGGTTCCCAATTAACAATTGCAGACACCTTCTCAGGATCCACGGAAATGCCCTTGGCAGAGATGATATGACCAAGATAAAGAACCTCATCGAGCCAAAATTCACACTTGGAGAACTTGGCGTAGAACTGATGTTCCCTTAGCTTGTCAAGAACCAAACGCAAGTGTTTGGCATGATCTTCCTTGTTCTTCGAGAAAACCAGAATGTCGTCGAGATAGACCAAAACGAAGTCATTGGTGTAGGGGTTGAAGATGAAGTTCATCATGCGAGAGAACGTTGGAGGAGCGTTGGCGAGGCCAAAAGACATGACAGTGTATTCATATGACCCATAGCTTGTTCTGAACGCTGTCTTGGGAATATCTTGCTCTCGAATGCGAATTTGGTGATAACCCATACGGAGGTCAAGCTTGGAGAATACTTGGGCACCCTTGAGTTGTTCGAACAGCTCATTAATGTTGGGAAGTGGGTATTTGTTCTTGATGGTCTTCTTGTTCAATGGACGATAATCAACGCAAAGTCGGTCTGTTCCATCCTTCTTCTTCACAAAAAGAACACCACAACCCCGCGGAGAAGTACTAGGCCGAATGAGACCCATCCTTTCTTGAACATCGAGTTGTTTCTTCAACTCCTTCAACTCTTCGGGGCCGAGCTTGTAGGGATGTTTGCACACAGATTCCGTACCGGGCTCAAGTTCAATCACAAATTCAACCGGCCGGTTTGGAGGCATGCCTGGGAGTTCTTCTGGGAAGACGTCTTGATACTCACAAACAACCGGAATCTGCGAAGTAGCATCCAATTCACCCTTCTCATTGAGAGAAAACAACCGGATGGTATTATCCCGAGCGGCAAAGACAATTACTTCCTCAGACGAATGAGTCAGTTGAATCTGCTTGGCCTCACAATCAAGCTGAGCTTTATGCTTAGAGAGCCAGTCCATCCCAAGAATAAGATCGATATCAGAATTGCCAAGAACCATTGGAGAAGCCAAGAACTTGAAATCACCCAACATGATAGAAATATCCGGGACTATTGAAGTAGCCCTCATAGACTTAGCCGGAGAAACCACTCCCATAGGTTTACCCAACATCTTTGAAACGAAGTCATGCTTGGAAACAAAAGATCTTGACATGAAACAATGCGAAGCACCCGTATCAAAAAGAACTCTTGCGGGAATAGAATTAACTGGAAAGGTACCCATGATGACATCTGAAGAATCCTCTGCCTGAGCTGCATTCACCATATTGACCTTGGCGTGCTTGGGGTTATGCTTGACCACAGCTGTACTTGCCGATCTGACAGGAGGAGGAGGAGGAAGACGCCTCTGGTTGAAACACTTGATGGCGTAGTGACCCTTCTGTTGGCACTTGTTGCACGTGACCTCTGAGAGCGGACGGTGGTACGGAGCACTCGATCTTGAAGCTTGAGACGAAGTCTTGTTCTGAAAGCCTGGGTTGGGTGGGTGGGATGAACCACTGCCACCTTTGCTCTTCTGCTGATATGGCTGACGGAACGGAGGAGGAGGAAGCCAATACTTCTGCTGCTTGGCCACTTGCGTAGAGGAAGAAGGCGTAGTGTCTCTGACTCGCTTCCTGGAAGCATCACACCTTAACTAAGCAGCCTCTTGCTTCAGTGCCATGTTGTAGAACTCATCGTATCTCAGCGGCTCAAAGAGGACAAGAGCGAGCTGAATTTCTTCACGGAGACCACCCCTGAACTGATAGATCATGCTCTTCTCATCAGGAACATCCTGCTTGGCAAAACGGGCGAGCTTCTGGAACAACTTGTTGTAGTCATAGACAGACAAAGAGCCTTGCTTCAGATTGCGGAATTCTTCACGTTTGCTTTCAGTCACACTTTGAGGAATGTGATGAGCTCGGAAATCATGACGGAAATCATCCCAAGTGATCAAACGTCCACCTCTGGAATCCCGGTACTGCTGAAACCACTCTGCGGCCTGATCCTTGAGCTGGAAAGACGCGAACTTGACGAAATCTTCAGGTCTGATGTTGCTGCATTCAAAATGCTTGCCCAGATCGACTAACCAATCATCAGCATTGGTAGCCTCAACGCAGTTGCTGAACGTCTTTGGACCATTTGCGAGGAACTGATTCAGAGTTGCAAAATGGTTCTGGTTGTTGCCTTGATTTCCTTGACTGCTTTGATTCCGCTCTTGGATGATTTGCATGATCAGCTGTGTATTTGCATTAGTAGCGGCCATCACAGCTTGCCATGCTTCCGGAGGAGGCGGAGGTGGCGGCGGATCTTGATTCTGGTTTTGACTGGTGCTCTTAGCGGGAGCCATCCTGAAGAGGTTGACCACCGTTAGGACACAAATAGAGAAATATGAAGGTGAATCCAACGGACTGAAAATTGTAACATAAAGTCTTCACATCCGAACAAAATGAACGAATGCACTTCTCTTGAAGTGGTCACATATTCCTAAATTGCGAAGCCACGAAGAATCAAGTAGAAGAGGTACATCAACGAGGGATGGAATCAACATATGACGTCGAAGCAGAACGAATACCACAACTCGAAATAAAACCAAGGGTTGGCTTGCGGAATAAGCCGGAACAAACACATGATAGAAATTTCGTCCGAAGTTTTCGTGGTGGGACCTACACGGGCTCGACCATACAGCACCATCATGTACAAGGCAGTGCACGTGACATACGAAGCGTCCCCAAGTCAGCATAGCCAAGGACTCTTTAAGACACAACGAGGCCACTATAAAATCGACCGTGAATAGGCGAACCACTAGACGTCGAACCCCAATTTCACATCATACGTCTGTTGGAAAGATATCCTAAGAGCTACTTGAATTCCCACCTATGAAACTCCCGAAACTTTCCGGTTATGCAATCAGGTGTTGGGGATACAGGGGAAGCATAATATCTCACCCAAGCTAGCAAATCCTACATCCAGCTGCATCCATCCTTCAACACATAACCAAGAAACCTTCGGAAACCATCTATCTCAACCTTCGAAAAGCATCCGTTATACAAGTTATGGCGACACTCCCGAACTCCCGCCCCAGTACTGGGTGGCGTCGAGGTTATCTCACCAACGAACTGCATAAAGGAGATTTTCGATGTCGCGCACATATCTCAAGTATGCCAGAATTGCAACGATAGAATTATGATGACAACACCTCAGAGCTCAACTCCCCGGGACACTTCCACTAAACCCCTGACAGGAGGCACCAAGACAGTATTCTCATCATAAGCCATCGGAACAAAACCAAGATACTCGCGTGATCCTAAAAAAAATTTAGTGAAATTTGAGAAGAGAAGAGTCAAAACTCTACGTCAGGATGCCTTACCAGAGCGATGAGGAGACTGGGAAGTAAAAAGAATTCCTAAGCTCTCCGATATATAATTCCTAAGGACTCAAAACATTTTTCTAGACACAACTCGGCTGCTAAAAACGATCAAGCAATGGAGGCTCCTAAGGTCGGGGAAGGCTCTGATACCAACTTGTAACGCCCTCGATGCGACTATATCTCTCACGTATCGAGGCACGACTTAGAGACATAGGCGCATTGAAAGCAATGTCGCAAGTCGGGAAATCATCACACATCCCATGTACATATATAATATACAGGGGAATAACATAGTTGGCTTACACTCGCCATGTCACATCAAAGTACATAAATAACATCCATCATACAATCACTCATGGCCCGACTACGGCGCCAAAATAGAAAAGACCCCCAACAAACGACAAGGTCCTGAATCTAACCCCGAATAGGCATCCCTACTGATCATCAGGAAAAGACATATAGTAACGCTGAGAGTCCTCGTCGTACTCCCACTTCAGCTCGAGCGCGCCATCCGGAGAGGTATCATCTGTCCCTGCATCTGGTGTAATAGTAAACTGTGAGCCACAGGGGACTCAGCAATCTCGCACCCTCGCGATCAAGACTATTTAAGCTTAATAGGTAGGAAAGGGGTAATGTATAAGTGGAGCTGCAGCAAGCGACTAGCATATATGGTGGCTAACTTATTCGCAAAAGGAGAGCGAGAAGAGGAGGCAAGGCACGAGCGGAAAACTAGAGAGCAGCCTGCGCAAACATAACTCCAACGCCGTGTCCACTTCCCGGACTCCGCCGAGAAGAGGCCATCACGGCAACACACTCAGTTGATTCATTTTAATTAATTAAGGTTCAAGTTATCTACAACCGGACATTAACAAATTCCCATCTGCCCATAACCGCGGGCACGGCTTTTGAAAGATCAATCCCTGCAGGGGGGGTCCCAACTTAGCCCATAACAAGCTCTCACGGTCAACGAAGGAATAGACCTCCACCCAAGACACACCGATCAGACTCGGTATCCCGGTACAACAAGATGATTCGACAGGTCAAAACTAGTCCAGCAACACCACCTGCTGTGCCGACAAATCCCGATAGGAGCTGCACATATCTCGTTCTCAGGGCACACCGGATAAGCTAAGCGTACGGGAGCCAACGTAACCCAAGTTGCCAAGGGACGGCCCCGCACGGTGCTCTAGGGTGGACCAACACTCAGAGGAGCACTGGCCCGGGGGGGTTTAAATAAGATGACCCTCAGGCTCCGGAAACCCAAGGGAAAAGAGGCTAGGTGGCAAATGTTAATACCAGTGTTGGGCATTGCTGGAAAAGCTTTAATCAAGGCGAACTATCAAGGGGTTCCCATATAGCCCAACCGCGTAAGGGACGCAACAATCCGGGAACATAACACCGATATGACGGAAAACTAGGGCGGCAAGAGTGGAACAAAACACTAGGCGAGAGGCCGAGCCTTCCACCCTTTACCAAGTATATAGAGGAATAGAGATAACATAGCAATATAGTGATATCCCAACAAGTAAATAAGGTTCCAATAAAGAACGGTTCCAATCTTCACCTGCAACTAGCAACGCTATAAGAAGGGGTTGAGCAAAGCGGTAACATAGTCATTCAATGGTTTGCTAGGACAAAGGTGGGTTAGAGGCTCGATCATGGCAATTGGGAGGCTGACAAGCAAGTGGTAGGCATCGTAGCAGTGGCAAAGCATAAGAGCGAGCAAACTAGCATATCAAAGATAGTAGTGATTTCGAGGGTATGATCATCTTGCCTGCACAATTGTCAGAGTTGACTGGATCCTCAAGAGCAAACTCAACGGGCTCCTCGTTAACGAACTCGCCTCCCGGCTCTACCCAACAACACAAACAAGCAACAAGGATACAATCAACCACGTGCAAGGGCAACCAATAATATGCAAAGATGATATGCTATGCGGGATGCGATGCGGGATGCAAAATGCAAGACGTGACAGGAAATGCATGAACCTGGCCTCAACTTGGAAAACCAGGTGTGCCACTGGATAGAGGGGAAGAAATCCCCTGAAAACGATATAAAGATCAAAGGAATCGGAGCTACGGTTTGGAAATGGCAAGCGTTTTACGAAACGAGCCGATCTGCGATTTACAGCAAGTAGGCTCCTAAATGCAACGAAATGAACATGCTACAGCCACCAAACATGAAAAAAAAAATTGCATGGCAGGGATGTACACAAGAATATTAACAAATCACCACTACTGAGGCATAGGCAAATTCATCCATTAAGGGGTTCAAACAAGCATGGCAAAACTGAATAAGCAAAGCAGATTTCAGACTTAGCGAAATTAACGCTAGTCTGAAATTTCAGACCACGATGCTCTCTTCGGAGCAGCAAAACAACATGAAGCACAACCTGAACATGGCAAGTAAGAGCATGGCATGGAGCTACTCAACAAGCTTAACAAAACACCCAAAATTACCTGGGGCCAAAAGGGTTCACAAAATACTCTAACAAGCACACAAACATCGATGAAACACAATCAGTTTTCAGACTTAGTGAAAACTGGGACATGCTGAAATTATAACTCACGGAGGCTTGTAAACGAGCCCGATGCTCTCACTACGGTGCAAGTCATGGCAAGGCAAGCATATATCCATAAAGAAGGCACAAAATTCTAGCTATACATGGCAAGAACAATGGCATAGCCTGCATGGATCACTAGCAATAGCTGCGGCAAAATCGCAAAAGAGTTCACAATCTGCCCAAAATAACAACTATGCAAAAGTTGAGCTCGATTGAGTCAACCTAGGGTGCTCCAACATAACAAGTAAAGACATGTATGGATTACGCACAACAAGCATAACAAATCACTCTTACTGATCATCCTCAAAAGAGGCACGGATCACTAGGAAACAAGCTGGACATATAGCATCATGAACTAAAACATCCCAGACTTAGTGATTTTCACTAAGTCCCTGAAATCAGCAATCTCAGGTACCCCTCTTTGCAAGCTTGCACAAGACAACATACACATCCTAAAAATGCAAGGGAGGCACCTCTGGAAATAAGACAAAAAGCTTAAAAATTCATCCCAAAGGGGCACAGGCACATCATGCACACAATAATCATGGCAAAAATGACAAAAGTCAATGTAGAGCTAACGGATCTGCAATTTAACTCATGATGCCTCTTTCCAACAGCATTTTGGGCACCAAGATGACCTCAAATGCAAATGATGCAATGTAATGAAATGATGTACTCGTCGAGACGAAGATTTTGATATATCATATGCCCAAAACGGAGCCACGGATGCAAAGATATGGCAGGTCAAACGTAGCACGAAAAATGATGGGAGAGGGGGAAAGTCAACCTAGGGTTTCACTGTTCACAGATCTGATCCGGATCGGGGCGCGGGGCACTGTAGCTCGCCGGATCACGAACGACGCCGGCCGGCCGAAGAGGAAGGAGGGAGCCACCGGCGCGGCGAGCCGTCACGGGAAGGGGAGGCCGGCCCCTGGCCGGAGTTGGCGGGGCGCGGGCTCCGGCGGAGCCGCGGGCGAGGCCGGGCGGCGGAGGTCGGCCGGCGACGAGGAGGTCCGGGGCGGCCTTGCCCCGGCCGGAAATGGCGGCTGCGGTGGCGCGGGCCACCGGAGCCGAGGGAGGCGGCGGCGGGGCGACGGGATCCGGGCGGCGGGCGACGTGGGCCGGGAGGGCCAGGCGCGGGCCGCGGCGGTGGAGGCCGCCGGGTCGCCACGTGGCGCAACGGGGTTGGCGCGCGCGGTGTGTCCGGCCGGGGACTGACGTGTCCGGCCGGGCGCGGTGGATCTCGCTTTTTTTAGGGTTTCGAGGTAGGGGACGATCCAAAAACGAGGGGGGTGTTTAAATAGGCATAGAGGGAGCTAGGAGAGTCCAAATGAGGTGCGGTTTTCGCCCACACGATCGTGATCGAACGACCGAGACGATGGAGCAGCGTTTGGTGGGTTTTGGGCCAAATTGGAGGGGTGTTGGGCTGCAACACACACGAGGCCTTTTCGGTCCCTCGGTTAACCGTTGGAGTATCAAACGAAGTCCAAATGACACGAAACTTGACAAGCGGTCTACCGGTAGTAAACCAAGGCCCCATGGCAAGTCTCGGTCCAATCTGGAAATGTTTAATCCCCACACACGGAAGAAAGCTAGAAATGGCCACCGGAGGAGAACGAAGCGCCGGAATGCAAAACGGACAACGGGAAAAATGCTCGGATGCATGAGATGAACATGTATGCAAATGCAATGCACGTGATGACATGATATGAGATGCACGAAAAAGAAAAACAACACACCGAGACAAAGACCCGAACCCGAGGAATAAATATAACTTAATGCCGGAAACGGCAAGAGTTGGAGTACAAATTGGGAAAGTTACATATGGGGCGTTACACTAGCCCTTTGACTTTGCACGGACGGGCTTTGACCGGTGGACCTCTCCACCCGGTTGTGTCGGGTCGGCCCAGAGGGACACCGGGGAGCAACACACGGGCCAAACCCATAGCTACATCCAGTCCGTCTAGACCCGACGTGATAGTTTCCCCCTCCAGGTGCCGGCGGCTGCGCCGTCCGTGAGGGGGGCCACGCACCGGAGACGCGTGCCGCCTCTTCGGACATGCCACAACACCACCCCACATGTATGAGGGCACGGTACGACGCTCCAGTGGCATTGCTACCCCCCCCCCCCAGGGCCCCCGTCCCACCTAACCCTGGAGCGGTTGACCACGAGATCTAGCCATTTGACTTCCCACGGACGGGCTTTGACCAGTGGACCTCTCCACCCGATTGTGTCAGGTCCGCCCAGAGGGACACCGGGGAGCAACATCCGGGCCAAACCCACAGCTAAATCCACTCCGTGTAGACCCGATGCGTCCATTTCCCCCCTCCAGGTGCCGGCGGCGGCGCCGTCCGTGACGGGGGCCACACCCCGGAGACGCGTGCCGCCTCTTCGGACATTCCACAACACCATCCCGCATGTATGAGGGCCCGGTATGATGCTCCGGTGGCATTGCTACCCCCCCCCCCCAGGGCCCCCGTCCCGGCTAACCCTGTAGCATTTGACCACGGGATCTAGCCCTTTAACTTTGCACGGACGGGCTTTGACCAGTGGACCTCTCCACCCGGTTGTGTCGGGTCGGCCCAGAGGGACACCGGGGAGCAACACACGGGCCAAACCCATAGCTACATCCAGTCCGTCTAGACCCGACGTGATAGTTTCCCCCTCCAGGTGCCGGCGGCTGCGCTGTCCGTGAGGGGGGCCATGCACCGGAGACGCGTGCCGCCTCTTCGGACATGCCACAACACCACCCCACATGTATGAGGGCGCGGTACGACGCTCCGGTGGCATTGCTACCCCCAGGGCCCCCGTCCCACCTAACCCTGGAGCGGTTGATCACGAGATCTAGCCCTTTGACTTCCCACTGACGGGCTTTGACCAGTGGACCTCTCCACCCGGTTGTGTCAGGTCCACCCAGAGGGACACCTGGGAGCAACATCCGGGCCAAACCCACAGCTAAATCCACTCCGTGTAGACCCGACGCGTCTGTTTCCCCCTCCACGTGTCGTCGGCGGCGCCGTCCGTGACGAGGGCCACACCCCAGAGACGTGTGCCGCCTCTTCGGACATGACACAACACCACCCCGCATGTATGAGGGTGCGGTACGACGCTCTAGTGGCATTGCTACCCCCCCCCCCAGGGCTCCCGTCCCGGCTAACCCTGTAGCGTTTAACCACGAGATCTAGCCCTTTAACTTTGCACGGACGGGCTTTGACCAGTGGACCTCTCCACTCAGTTGTGTCGGGTCGGCCTAGAGGGACACCGGGGAGCAACATCCGGGCCAAACCCACAGCTACCTCCACTCCGTGTAGACCCGACGCGGTAGTTTCCCCCCTCCAGGTGCCGGCGGCTGCGCCATCCGTGAGGGGGCCACGCACAGGAGACGCGTGCCGCCTCTTCGGACATGCCACAACACCACCCCACATGTGTGAGGCGCGGTACGACGCTCTGATGGCATTGCTACCCCCTAGGGCCCCTGTCCCGCCTAACCCTGGAGCGGTTGACCACGAGATCTAGCCCTTTGACTTCCCACGGACGGGCTTTGACCAGTGGACCTCTCCACCCGGTTGTGTCAGGTCGGCCCAGAGGGACACCGGGGAGCAACATCCGGGCCAGACCCATAGCAAGATCCTCTCCGTGTAGACCCGACGCGTCTGTTTCCCCCTCCAGGTGCCGGCGTCGGCGCCGTCCGTGACGGGGGCCACACCCCATAGACGCGTGTCGCCTCTTCGGACATGCCACGACACCACCCCGCATGTATGAGGGCCCGGTACGACACTCCGGTGGCATTGCTACCCCCAGGGCCCCCGTCCCGGCTAACCCTGTAGCATTTGACCACGGGATCTAGCCCTTTGACTTTGCATGGACGGGCTTTGACCAGTGGACCTCTCCACCCGGTTGTGTCGGGTCGGCCCAGAGGGACACCGGGGAGCAACATCTGGGCCAAACCCACAGCTAAATCCACTCCATGTAGACCCGACGCAGTAGTTTCCCCCCTCCACATGCCGGCGGCGGCGCCGTCCGTGAGGGGGGCCACGCACCGGAGACGCGTGCGGCCTCTTCGGACATGCCACAACACCACCCCACATGTATGAGGCGCGGTACGACGCTTCGGTGGCATTGCTACGCCCAGGGCCCCCGTCCCGCCTAACCCTGGAGCGATTGACCACGAGATCTAGCCCTTTGACTTCCCACGGACGGGCTTTGACCAGTGGACCTCTCCACCCGGTTGTGTCAGGTCGGCACAGAGGGACACCGGGGAGCAACATCCGGGCCAGACCCACAGCAAGATCCTCTCTGTGTAGACCCGACTCGTCCGTTTCCCCCTCCAGGTGCCGGCTTCGGCGCCGTCCGTGACGGGGGCCACACCGCGGAGATGCGTGCCGCCTCTTCGGACATGCCACAACACTACCCCGCATGTATGAGGGCCCGGTACGACGCTCCGGTGGCATTGCTACCCCCTAGGGCCCCTGTCCCGGCTAACCCTGTAGCGTTTGACCACGGGATCTAGCCCTTTGACTTTGCACGGACGGGCTTTGACCAGTGGACCTCTCCACCCAGTTGTGTCAGGTCCGCCCATAGGGACACCCGGGAGCAACATCCGGGCCAAACCCATAGATACATCCACTCCATGTAGACCCTACGCGTCCGTTCCCCCCTCCAGGTGCCGACGGCGGCGCCGTCCGTGACGGGGCCACACCCCGGAGATGCGTGCCGCCTCTTCGGACATGCCATAACACCATCCGATTGTGGTAGGTCATCCGATATATATAAACACTTGGAGCAAAGTCCCCTTCGTATAGACCCGATGCGGCTGTTCCCCATTCTAGTTGCCGGCTGGCGGCGGCACCGTTCGTGAGGGGGGTCACACCGCTCTGTACAGAACCGAAAAATAATGTATGTATGCTTATTAACACATACTGTATGTAAGTTAGTTAAATAATAATAATAAAGAAAGCAGTGAAGAAAAAGAAAACTATATGTATGCTTATTAACACATACTATATGCTTATTAACATACTATATGCTTATTAACACATACTATATGTATGCTTATTAACACAATCTATATGTATGCTTATTAACACATACTGTATGATTAATAATAATAATACTATATGGAAAAAAAGAAAAAAGAAACTATGCCGACGGCAAAGCCATCGGCATAGCTGCGGCCAGGGCAGATGGATAGCGCCGCGGATCGATGACGTGTCAGATATGCCAACGGCTGCCGTCGGCATAGGTCCTGGTCGGTATGCTCTGGATCGGTGATGTGTCACCCGTATCTATGCCGACGGCCACCCGTCACGGCCGTCGGCATAGATTTGACGTCGTTAGCCGGCCGTGATGCCCGTTGTCGGCGGGCCCGCATCTATGCCGACGGCCTATATATGCCGACGGCAGCTGTAGGCGTAGTCTGGGATAAGCCGACGGTTGTTATGTGCCGACGGCTGCTGTCGGCGTAGACGTGGATAGCCCGACGGCCATTGTACGCCGACGGCCAGGAGCTAGCTGTCGGCATAGCTCGGACTAGGCTGACGGTAGCCGTCGGCATATATTTGGCTGTCGGCTTAGAGCCCTGTTCCGGTAGTGTGTGTGAGTTAGAGATTGCATGGGAGACACTTCACGGGAGGTTGGTGAAGAGGAGCGTGCAGCAGCGCCTTCGTGGATGGGTGATAGGAGCATGTGATCCAGCTGGACCTGGTTTTTTTCTCGAGAGTATGCCAATGGCATACCATATTTTTATAGAAGACAGAATAATATGTACAAGAGCCCGAACGAGATGCGAACAAGTCGAGGGGGGGCACACCACACCTACACCCTAGAAATCAAAGGCTGGACCTGGTTTCATTAGCTCGAGGAAGAAGATGGAGATTGAAAGCACACTAAATGTTGGATTTCAATCTAACGGATGCAAGAAGGACTGACGCGAGAGGTAGCAAACTCAAGTAAAGCAAGTACGTACATCCTAACTTGTTCTCGTCGTTCATCATCAAAGATGAGCACCCTGAGTGATTTTTTTTGGTAATCTCAGCACAACGAATTAATCAACACATTCTGGACTGGGCAACATACAGAAAACCACACCAAACTATTCTTCAAGGCCCAAATACATCCCTCCTCTCTTTAGCAATTACAAGCTTGGCGTGGCGTGCCACAACCCAGTCCACATGCTACATCCAAATGTCAATCTGTGAAAATTGGTGGATCCCCTGCATACCAAAAAATGTTAAAATTTTGGAGAACTAAGGATTCGAACGGCAGAACATGGTTGTTCAGGAAATGCACCTGAAATACCTATTTATTTTCCTTTTCCAGAATACGCAAATTGTCTAATCAGGAAGTGCTAGAAAAGGTGCTTGGGGGTGTCTTGGGGGCCCGACTGAAGATGCTCTTACCACCAGAGGCACCCGTGGCCGGTGCAAGTTGTCTGATCTGCCCAGATGGCTTGCGCCCGGGCGGGAACGCGACGTGCGCGTTCGTCCGCGAGGCGTCATCCCCGGCACGCGTGCTCGGTAAGCTGCCGGCGACAGGACGCCGCGCGTACCTCTGCGTCGTGTCTGTGTCGGCGGGCAGGCAGAGGCGGCTCCGCACATCGCGGCTCGTGATCTCCTCATCGTCATCATCGACAGCACCGCCACCACGACCACGCCAGCCAGGGCGAGGGGCCACGTGGGTGGTCCTGGCGAGCGTCTCCTCGTCGTCAGCCTCCGGCAACTCTTCGCCCAGTTCGTGGCTCATTCGTCCAGCCGCGCGGGCGGCGAGGACGCGTGGCGACAGCGCACGGCGAGGAGGCGTTTCGAGGGCGCGCGGCAAGCGCGGGCGGCGAGGAGGCGTTTCGAGGGCGCGCGGCGGTCAGGGCGAGGGCTCGGCGGGCTACAAGGAGACGGCGGCGAGGAGGCGTGGCGGCGAGCGCGGCCGGAGCAAGGAGCTCTGCTTGCGGAGAGAGAGGGGAGAGAGATTCCTTTTCCATGCAAGTGGATGGGGTGGGTCTAGCAGAAAAAGGGGGGAGAGAGAGGAAAGAGGCTGACTAGTGGGGTTTTGGCCATGCATAAACTAGCGTCGGACACCCCAAGTGCCCTCCCAGGGGGTTGGATTTGGTGGCCTGGGGTCGCCGGGACTGTTTTTGCTCAAATCCGGCGTAAAACAAGACCATTTTGTACAGCCGGTGCTAGAAAAGGTGCTTGGGGCGCGTCTCGGGACCGAGTGGAGATGCTCCTACCACGGGAGGCACCCGTGGCCGACGCAAGTTGTCTGATCTGCCCAAATGGCTTGCGCCCGGGTGAGCCGGCGGGCGACTATACGCTTCTAACTTGGTCGTTCTGACTCACAAATGCCTCAGGGTTAGATTGATCATTGACGCCTCAGAAGTAGCGGGCAGGGAGCAAAAGAAGGGCAAACTAGCTCAACTTAATTCTGAGCTCAGTTTTTGTTAGCTTTGTTTGGATTAGCTGCCCTAGCTTTTTTTGTGCTGGAAGGTATCATTTTTACAATGTAGAGAATGATTTATGGAATCCAAGCCACCATGTTGATCAAACTTATTGTTTGAGTTGAGCTTGATTTCTTTGGTTCAAACCCTGCTGCGCTCTACTTGTGTCACCAAACCATTCCTCAATCCCCAATTCTCAGCGCACTAACTGGCCATAGCAATAACTTGGCCATAGGCATGCTGTGTACTACGACAAGAGGCACACCTGACACCCCATCCCTCAATGCCGGAATAAACTAGGAACAGGGAATGCACATTATCGCCTCGCGAGCCCTCTCCACAAAGAGCACAGT
Organism: Triticum monococcum; assembly: GCA_034509565.1. Lineage (NCBI taxonomy): Eukaryota > Viridiplantae > Streptophyta > Magnoliopsida > Poales > Poaceae > Triticum > Triticum monococcum. The sequence continues at coordinate 607,338,606 of CM067841.1, forward strand.
GAGCATACAGCGACTAAATTAACCAGAAACAAACACAGGACAAGCAAACATATGCCAAACATCAACAGCACGGAAGCTTAATTGGCAGTTCTGCCCACTTAGCTTCAAGATCCACACCCGCAGGTCAGGAGGCACAGAAGACAGCAAAATGATCATAAACGCCTAGTGCTTCATCAGGCAATAGCATCAACATCACAAAAGCTTAATGAGCAGTTCTGCCGACTTCAAGAACCACACCCGCAGGAGGTACAGAAGAAAGCAAAATGCAAAATGATCATAGACGTCTACTGTTTCTATTACTTCCCACATGCTTGAGACGAAGTCTACTCAAAGTTCTTACCACTAGCCTGAGGCTCGGGGGTCTCGTCCAGTGAGAACTGTCCCAGCTTGGAGAAATCGGGGCGGTAGCCCTTGACCTCCTCGTAGGCCGCATCCAGCCCCATGCCGACGCACCATCCGATTGCAGTATTCACGATTGCGTGTCCCACGTTGATGTCCTTCCACCCACCCCGTTTCACCGTCGGCTGGACCTCCTTGGCGACCTCGGAAGCTGCCTGGAAGGCCGGCGGAAGCAAGACTTGAGGTATGGCTGGCGGCTGCGAGGGCAGAAGCAGCTCGGGAAGGAGCTGCTCGGGGATGGGGAGCTGAGGAGCAATGGTAACGAGATGGGGCAATATTGCCTTGAGTTGAGGTGACCCGACATCAATCCGCGAGCTCAAAATTTCTGCAATATTGTTGATTGACATCACCTGGCCATGTTTGGCCATTTCCCTGTTGATGAGGCGAGCTGCTACTGCAATGATCTGCCCCCTCGGACTTCCCCCACCTCTGCCCCCAGCGAACGCATCCATGTAGCTGTTTCTCCGATATCCTTTCTCATTGATAGGAGCTGGACCTTCTTGCTGGTTGCTGCGCATCAAGAAAATCAACACAGTCAGATACTAGTAGGAGAAGCGGCACAACCAAGAAACTATTCTGTTTTACCTTTGTTCAACAAAGGATAGCTTGACTGAAACATCTAAAGACACGTTTGCACATTGAAAATACGAATCTGATGAGTACCATAGCAGGCTACACCTAAAATAACTGAAGCTGCAACAGATATTGCAAGGACAGCTAGCTTGACTGAAACGTCTAAAGACAAGTTTGCACATTGAAAGTAAGAACCTGATGAGTAACATAGCAGGCTACACCTAAAATAACTCAAGAAAACTGCACTGTGTAGCTGAAGAAATGAGCACAGACCGTGATAGGTTCCACATTGAAAGTAAGAACCTAATGAGTACCATAGCAGGCTACACCTAAAATAACTGAAGAAATCTGCACTGTGTGGCTCAAGAAATGAGCAAGATGCTGCCTGATCAGCCATCTGGATCAGACAGACCATGATGCTGTGTCAAATTGTACATGTAAAAACATGACTTCCAGCAAGTTAAGACTTGCTGTAAATTAAGCAAATTCACATCCGCCACAACAAGCTGGAGAGCTACAGTTTCATCGACAGCAGAAACTTTTTCTGTTTTCTACTACATGTTATAAGAAATAGGAGCAGTAGATGCCAAACTACCTTGGGTTTGCTTAATTTAGCATAACCACACTGTTGATGACCAATACTACCCTCTCTAACTAATAGGAGCACTCCTATGGCAACTTCGTATGGCAAGACGGACAGGCAATTTGTAATACAACCAAGAAATGGCAATAGTACTCACATGTTGGATGGCTCAACGCACTCCCAGGAAAAGACGTAGAAGTCTGTCGGGGACGCTGCGAAGGAGGTGGCAGCCTTGGCGAAGTTTGCAGCGGAGACCGCATCGGCGCGAGCGGCGGAGGCCAGCGCCTGCTTGTCGGCGATGCCGAGCAGGACCTTGGCAGCGGTTGCAGTGGCGGCTGCGACTTGGGCGGGGGTGTGGCCGTCCCTCTCGAGCAGATCCACGAGCGCATTGGTGGCTGAAGATGCGTCTGCCAGTTTGGCCTTGGCGACCGCGTGAGTCACGACGGCGAGCGTCTTCTTGGCGACGGCGACCTCCTCGGCGGCGGAGGCGAGCTGCTCGGCGGCGAGCTTGGTGCCGCGCGCCGCGTCGGCCTCGGCCTGCTCTCCCTTCCCCTTCAGCTTGGCCTCGTTGGTCGCCGCGGCCTCGAGACGCTGCGCCGCCGCCGTGCACCGGGACGCCGCCGCATCGACGGCGGCGAGCAGGTGCCGCACCTGACGGTCATCGGACGCGAAGAACTTGAAGGGTGTGGGTGTAGCCATGGTGGGTGGTGGTGGCGGCGGGATCTGGTGGCGGGCGAGGCGGGGATTTGGAGGGCGGAGGCGGGAAGAGGTGGGGTTTTGGAGGGCGGCGGCGGCGGAATGGGGAGAGGAGGGTGGGGGCGCTAGGGTTCTACCGATGATTTTATAGGGAGGTCTGTCTTTCTGTGAGGTGAGGTGAGGTGAGATGGGATGCGCCGGAGCGGGGTGGAGACGGGTTTTGAAGGCGGGCGGGACGCGCCGGAGCAGGGCGGAGACGGGTTTTGAAGGCTGCCGGGATGCGCCGGAGCGGGGCGGAGACGCCTTTTGCTGCGGTAGAAGGCGGGCGCGCGTGCGTCCCTGCCCAGACGGATCGCTCGTCTGCGTCGCCGGAGCGAAGCTTTGGTTTGGTGTGCCGATTCCCGTGCGTGGGCTAGTCGAACGGCACACTCAGGATTTGCAGCTTGGTTGGCGGCACGGCAGGGTGTGGATCTCATCTTGCGGGCGGTGGGCGGGCGGCCGGCCGGTCCGCGAGAGAGACGGCCGCCCGGTCGCGTCCGGCTGGCGGCGAGCCGGACCGGTGGCGCCGGCATAACAGCCAAACGGAGACACGCCGGAGTCCGGCGACTCAGGCGCAAGCACGGGCACGCCATGCAACTAGTACTACTGCTACTACTACTCAGCTTTGATTGGGACTCGGGATAAGATGTGTGGCTAGTTGTGGGTTGGGGGAACGAGGCTTATGTAGAGACGACAGAGGCAAGCTATCCCTACGCATCCACGAGGGGCCAATCAGTGAGACGTTTCCATCCAAAACTCCTTAATATTCGGCGCCGATTGATCGTAATTAACCGCTCTCTGATACAGTACGTACTACTTGCAGCACAAATTACATATACGTAGTAGTAATAATTAATTCCTCCTCCCTCATTGCCTGGCATGGCATTAATCACGGGCTACAAATAAAGATATGGCCCTGATTTTACGGGGTCGGGCCTCCCTCCCTCCCACCATGCATGCATCGCTGAGAGTCGTCGACTGCATAAATAAAATGGAGCGATTTTACTTATTTATTATTGATACTAAAAGACGAGTCTGCAGTAATAGTAAAAATATTACTTCCTCCGTCCCAAAATTCTTGTCTTAGATTTATCTAAATACAGATATATCAAGTCATGTTTTAGTATTAGATACATTTATATCTAGACAAATCTAAGGCAAAAATTTTAGGACCAAGAGAGTACTATAAAGCAGCAAAAATATCCAGCCAAATCCTACTGGTACAACAACAAACAGCACAGTGCACGGTGCACAGCGCAGTGCTTTGTGGTGAGCAAGAGCAGCGAGGTCTAGGCACGCGCTCTCTCTGCTAGTGCTGCCCACCACCCACCAGGCATGTCGACACTCCTCTTGGGCCTGCCACTCTATACTCCAAATTATCACAAATTAATAATACTAGGGTACATGTCCCAAGATGTCGACACTCACTCTGGACCTACCTAGACTTAAAGAAATAATCACCAGTACTACTACTAGATGCGCGCACGGCGCACCCAAGCTGTCAACACTACTAGTGTTCCCTCCGATCCTTTTTACTCCGTATATAAAGAATTCATAAAGTTTGATCATATTTATATGAAAAATATCAACATTTATTGTGCCAAAGTTATATAACATAAAAATTTAAGTCATGACGCATCTACTGATATTGATTTCATATTGTGAATGTTAATATATTTTTTTATAAAGTTGGTCAAATTTTACAAGGCTTGACTTCAGACAAATCTTATATGAAAACTAAAAAAGACCGGAGGAAGTACTAGGAAACATCACTAGCGATACTAGTAGATGCTAGCAGTAGCACAGGTGTAGTACAGCCTAATAATTCATGCAGTGCCCTTTGAAAAGAACATTTCAGCAGTTTTAGAACTTGCATAAGTTGAATGGATGGATATATCAGTATACTGCCCTCCCAAAAAAAAGTAGGTTTTGTACAGAATAAATTGCCAGCATCTGGAATGCCAAAGGAAGAATGAAGTGGTACTAGTAACAGTTATGAGGCAAGGCAAACAAACAACTTACTACGTACAACCCAGGGGCCTTGAGCTTGCTCCTCCCATTCAAGCTTGGTACCGAGGATCTTGATGTAGCGCTTCATGTGAGTGACAAACGGCTTCTTGTCTTGTCAAAAGCAGGTCGCTCCTGCACAAGGCAATGAGCACTTGGCACAATGATCAAGTGCATACTGTATATATATACAGATAGTAGGCCAAGAACATCAAAGAGGAAGCGACCTGAAGACAGAAGGTGTCAACCACCTTCACAGCTTGGCCATCGACACCCTCGTCTGCCACCACCACCCTCAGCAGAGGGTTTGGCACCAATGTCCGCGTCGAATGCTTCTTGAACGACCACTACAAGCATTCAAAACCTTATATAAAAATTGCCAAATAAACTAAACCATCAGCACGATGTTCTTCATCAGATATGAACAACTAAAACATGTGTATGCACAAGTTGGTTGTAATTGCTTACACAAGCAGATCCACCAGACCATCCAGTATTCACAGATATTGTACGCTACTTGCATCTAGGCGGCTAATAATATTAATAAAATCTTTTTTGCTTTTCGACATAAAAACATAACAATCAATCAACCTAGAACCCATGCGTAGTTTTAACGTTAGAAGTGTCGACGCTGCACGATATATAACAAGCCATGAGAGCAGATACAAGCCTGGTAAACTGGATGACTACTATGATAGTCAATCTATCCCATGGCAGCAAGATGAGCGAGCCTGATCCAGATCATGTATTTTGACAAATTTGATGAGGTCGAATTAACTAACTAGCACGTGATCTACAGCGCTAACCTAACCAGGCACCGTACACACAGCATCTGGAGAGTAAAACGCTTACTTGGCCATCAACTTCTCAGAGCACGGCCTTCTCCAGCTCCATGTATGGGAACGAATCCAACGGGAGCTTGTCGCCTGCCACACATAAACACAGCAGATTCAGTCAAATCGATCGCGTGACCGCAAATCCTAACCCAAAACACTTCTAATGGTAAGGCATGCTTGTTCCTTTGATAAAACAATTGAGTTGATCCAGCACAACGCTTCATGCTTGTTCTACCAGCTACCACTTGACAACCAAGTAACATTCTTTGCACATATTTGCTACCTCCATCCAGTGATGTGTGTCCATCTAAAAGAGAAAATCATCGAATAAGAACTTAGCATGATAAACAGCAAGGTCAGGTTTGGTGTTTTATGTATGATTTTTTGCAATCGTGCATGGAAAGTGAGATTTTCATGCAAATGGGCAGGAGTTTGACAAGCATCCCGAAAATGCTTTTCAAGAGAAGCGAGAGACAATTCTGAATGCAACTCCAATGTTCATCAGGGATAAAATATAAACAGTGCAAAACCAAATACAAGTTGGCAAATACTCACTTCAACATCTGTCTCTACAAGATGAGGAGTAAATTTTTCCTTCAGCTCTGAATTGTTCTTCGCTAGTTACAACCTGAATGCCATAGACATTAGTATGTTACGTAAATTGCATCCCTAGTTAGTTTCCAGCTACTGATCATAATTTTCACCTTGATGAGATCGAAACATGGTCTTCATCAGGAAGAATCTTCTTTACACGCCTTCTTGGAAACTCATCTGTGACAGGAGTTTTCGAGTTTAGGTAGAAAACGCTAGGCAGGTTGATAGGAATCTTCAACATGATCCCATCAGCAACAGCCCATGCAAGAAAAAAGCCAGGCAGAGTACTTGGAGCAAGCAAGAAAAAAGTAAAATTTGAAAAAAATACATGCCTGTCAATGTGATCTAAAGAGGGACAATTGTTTGAATAAAAATGTAGGCCGATTCCCACCATTGCCATGTAACTGACATTTCTTGCAGCCAACCTGATAAAAACAGAAGGAAACATGAGCATTGATTGGCCATCAGTACTGTACTTGGTTTACTTGGCTTAGTCTCAATTGCATTTGTAGCTCTAGCATAACAGAAGAAAAATAGATGAGTTCAAATAACATAAGGTGTCTTATCTAATCCCTACAAAACATAGATGGCCCATTGCTTGAAACAATATACTAAAAGAAATTGTTTCCAATGACATCTGGAACACTGAAACCTGGTGCAGCTATCATAGCACCACAGTAAGAGTCCGACTACTTTATATGATGTCTTGATCCCATAAACCAATTCGAGAACAGTTGGATGCCGACAAAATCATCAAAGCTAACAAGAATGACCAGCAGGACTGCTTTGGCCAATATCGCCTTGACTCGGCATATGGACTTACAAGCTGAAGCTAAGGGTCAAGGAGACACACTCTGTTGCTAAATTAATTCAATAACTTAAAGTGCACCTCCCACATAGGAGCACCAGACTGAAACACCAGCCAGGAAAGTCTCTGCAACCCAAAGGGACCAGGCCCATCTCTCCTCAACTATGAAAGGGGAAGAACTCAGGGAACAGGATTTTGAAATCTGTAGAGTTGAATATCACAGAAAATGGTGCAGATAATTAACAGGAACAAGAAAAAAATGTATATTATCTTTTGCATTGCTGCAGGAATGGTTATGATCTTCTGAATAGCCAAGCTTAGGCGCTGCTTGTAGTGAGACCAATCAAGAATAAATCAGATGTTTGCTTCCGTGGAGACTTTGCGCCATTTTCATAAATGAACTTTGCAATTTCTGTCAAATACAAGGATAGCGAGAGACTGTGAGTAAGTTGAACAGTTTGGGAGATACCAAAGTAGCAGTGAATGAAAAGTAGGAAGATACCAAAGTAGCAGTGCATGAAAAGTAGTACAGCACCATAACCATAGACACATTAGCGAGTATCTGTCTAAAAACAGCCACCGGAACAGCACACTCCTCACTAGAGGGGCCTACATGATTTGGGAAAGACAACATAACCATAGACACATTAAATACAATAATTCAAACGGCTCAAAATTATAGGAGCAAATTATTGGCATCACATGAATGAGGATACTCTGCCCATGTGCTGAAAGGGTTACATAATTTATTAGCAAATATAAAAATTTATAAGCTATGGGGTAAAACATCTTCAGTACTTACTTGTGACTCCCGAGCAACTATATATTGGCAGTGCATTCCTTTGTCTTTAACCATTGAAACTCCCAGGAATTCTGCAAGTGTTTTTGCTGTAGTTCTAGTTACAGCACATGGCTTCTGTTCTCCATAGTCAACTAGGGATTCACTCATCGCGCTTGACTCCCGTATGAACCCAAGCAACTCACTGTCAGAGATATCAATTCCTTGATCCTGCAACAGACAAATATTGTTAGATAATAGTGCATGGGTTTCACAATGCAAATGAGTTTGTTAAGACTTAAGCATACGATTGTGAATTTTACAAACCACTTACGTCCAATCAGTCTAACCAACGGTTAGCAACAGATGCGTATACAAAGGGCCCAACCGTCAGCGTGCACACACACACACACTATTGTCTCTCGCTCGTACATTCTGTCGAGCACCTTGTGTGCATGCCCGTCGCCGAGACAGCGACTGGCGTTCCTGAGCTCTGGAGCGTCAGCCGTGAAGGCGTCGGCCCAGGAAGGCGGGAAGCTCTGGGTGCGTCAGAGCGCCGTCGCCGGGCACGCGCGCGTCCTTAGACCTCCACGAGCTCCCTGCGTCTCCCAGCTCTCCGCTCCCCGCCCACACGGCACGGACCTAGCCTGCGGCATCCTCGGCGCGGCTGACTTGCTCGAGACGGCCTTGCTGCGCGCGGCGTGGCCTGGGATCAAGATTCGGGGCGATTCTGACGCGCACCGCTGCCGGGGCCGGACTGCGCCTGGCACAGAGCAACGCCCGCGTGAGCTGAGGTCTCGCGCCGGCGCCCGCCCCGTGGCTCCTCCATGTGTCGAGCTGCGCATGCCGTCGCGCAGATGCCGGGCCAGCTTCCTAGCTGCTGCTGCTGCTGCTGCTGCGTGCTCAGTACGTGCCCAACACAGGAGCTCACCCTAAGCTCGAATCAGAGGGGCGCCGAGGCGGGGGAGGAGGAGGTTGGCGACGAGGCAGTTTTCTGTGACGGCGGCGGCGGTGCAAGGTTGCGATGACGGCCCCTCTCGGAATAAATTGGGGTGGGGAACGAAGGAGAGGGGCTGGGAGATGCTACTAGCAGCCGGAATTGGATGGAGATGCGCGACGAGCTCGGAATCGTCCGAGGCTCGGCGGCAGCTACCATCGTCGGAAGCGGGGAAGAAAGGCTCCTCCGGTGCGCGGGTGCTCCTCGAGCCGGTCACCTCGCGGAATGCGGATGTGTGTGCCCTGCCGCCGTTCGCCGGCGACTGCAGCAATTGAGTAGCACCAGTGGCGTGCGCCTGCTAGGTGTTCGGCGGAATGACACCACCCAGGGAGGCTGCTACACCGGGCCTGCGGGGGCTCGAGACAGGCCCTCGCAGGGCTCCGCGCCAAGTAGGAAATGGCTCTTTCTTTTTTAGGGAAAAAAAAGGAGGAGATAACTCGGTTCATCTCACAGAAAAAAAGGAAATAATTTTCTTAGCTTTTTTTTTGCAATCTCACGAAGCTTTTATTAAGTCGTCATAGTGATTATGGTGACGAACATAAGATCAAGAGTTGGTCTACCAAACATGACCTGCTTCACTAGATTGTGAACCTCAAAATTCGAGTTTCTAAACTCATGGAAAAAATTACACAAAGTAAAAACACTAAAATGCTACTCCCTCCGTCCCATAATGCAAGACGTTTTTTAACACTAGTGTAAGTGTCAAAAAACGTCTTATATTATGGGACGGAGGGAGTACTATATTATTTCGTGTATGATAGCTCCATAGCTCGCCGAGCTTCGATGCTTTATGTCATCAACCACCGTCTTGCAGTCTGAGGCGACATGTAGCTTGAGTAGAAGTCAACGCTAATGCCTCACTAACCACCAAAGCCTCCAAGGTGGGAGGGTTTGTTATGCCTCCGAAAACAATAATCGATGCTCCTAAAAAAGCTCCTTCCTGATCACTACTCCTCGTCACAACAGCTCCAACGCCCGAGCTATGCGCCATTGATGCATCAATGTTGAACCTTGCTAGGCCCGTTGGCAGCGGAAGCCACTGTATCGGTCGATCCGGTGGGGCACTCACGTTGGTATGTCCCCCGTCTCCTCCTTTGATAAGGCTCACACACTTACTTGTATGAGATAAGATGATATAAAATGTGTCTATGGTTTATAAGCTATGACACATAACTCAGCAAAAACTTACGTGTTGCCTCAAGAGGAGCCGGGACTTTATCATGCAAAGTGTCGTTCCTTATCTGCCAATTAGTCCATATAATCATCAGGACCCTTGTCCGTTCTTCCTCCCTGAGAATGACAAGCAGGTCGAACAACCACTCAACTCCAGTGTTCAAAATTGTCTCCTTCGTTGGGACCTTCCAAACCTCACCCATGGCATCCCACACAGCCCTCGCCGCCAGACACGCAACAACGGCATAAAAACTGTCCTCGTTAGTGCACCCACATCATTGGCACTGGTCAACAATCTCCAAGTGCCTATGCTTCTTAACTTGGCGGGTAGGTAAACCTTCCCATAACAATTTCCATGCACAAATTTTCACCTTTTGCGAAACGTTGATCTTTCAAAACATGCGCCATACACGTCGCTCCCCACAGGCATTGTGCTCGTTGCAGCACCACCTTGTTCTTGGATGTGACGTGAGACTGCTAGGTGGTATGCACTACGAACAGTAAAGCGACTATTCTTTTCTGGATACCATGCCGGAAAATCTTCCGTTAGTCTTGGCGACACCTTTATTTTTAGAATCTCATTAATGCCTGCCTCAATGAAGTGCTTATTCAGCCTCTCCTCATTCCAGGACCCATCCGGCAATAGGAACTGCTCCACCCTACTGGATGTCGTGACCCACCTCCCGGTATCCACGGATCCCGCCACACCCTTACATTTTTTCCATTGCCAATCCTCCATATCATACCTTTCTTCAAAAGCTCTAGGCCATGTTCTATCCCCCTCCACACAGGAGACACATTACCTGGGAATACGTTGCCCAGTAAGTAACCCTGTCGATAGCACTTTGCTTTCATCAATCCCGCACATAGACTATCGTCTTTCTAGCAATCTCCAAGCTTGCCGCGCTAGGAGAGCTTGATTAAACATCCTCATGTCCCGAAAGCCAATACCCCCCCCCCCTATTCTTTGGGCGTATCATTTTTTCCCATGCAATCTAGCGGGTCTTATGCCTTCCATTCTCCACTCCCCACCAGTAACTGTGAATCATACAAGTAAGATCGTCGCAAGTTGACGCCGGCAATTTAAAGACGCTCATTATATAAGTCAGAATTGCCTGGCAGGGAAGGCCACTGAGGCAGCATGGGTAGACTGAAGTATACGCACAAATAGCACCGAGATGACGTAAGAGTGGCTTGTCCCGTTCGCAACCACCACGCCATGGATTGAGTGGGGCGACCAGAGGGGTGAGCATGGCCATGCGGGGCAATGGCGGTCGGGAGAAGTGGGACGGTCGCATGTCCTCCTCTCCGCCTCCCATCAGTAGGAGATGGTGAGTGCCAACACCAGTTAGAGTAGCTCGGGTCGGCGCTGCTCAGAGGGGCGACGACGTCATCTCGACAGCCCATGAGTGCAGTGCGGGTGGTGGGTGGTCTCGGGCTCGCCGCTAGAGCAAGTCGCCGGTGAGAAGCAGCATCAAAATATGCGTTGGCGGCGGGCAGCAGCGGCAGCAATCCATGGCGGCAGGTGCGTGCTGGCAAAAGAGGTGCGACATGGAAGGAAAGAAGATGGACGAGCGGTGGATGGGAACCTGACAGGTGGGCACTCATTTAACTTAGCAGCCAATGTCATTTATGTTGACCATATAGTTCCATGTGGACCTGACGAGCGGACCCGGTATGTCAAAAATTGGATTAATTTGCCTCAAATTGGTCATCAATGTTTATTGAGAAAATTAGTAAGAAGATAGGTAGATTTTTGGGGCTCCCGTGGAATGTGGTAGCAAATCTGGAACTGAACTTAGAACATGGTGTCTGGGTCAAATAGGCGGCCTTGCGCACATACAAGCAAAGAAGCAAGCTCTATTATTCTTTGTGTTTAAAAAATGTTCAAAAGTTTAAAAATTATTCACATTTTTTTACAAAGAATGAGAAAAAACTTGTGAGAAGTTTTAATTTTTTTAAAAATGTTCACTTTAAATAATGTGTTTTTGTTTTGTGAAGAAAGAAATATAAAATCGACTAAAAGACGCTAGAGACGAAAATAATCTGCTAAATTAGACTAGCCCACTGCAGCGTCTCATTAATGGGCCTGCCCAGTCGAGGACTATTATATGTACTACAATACTAGCAAAAATGCCTGTGCGTTGCAACAGGAAAAAAAATTTAACTTCCCTAGCATAGACAAAAAATAAACCATTATTTAATTTATGATGCACGGCAATTATTCCTAAGATGAAAAAGAATTATGCTTTCAATCATACCGTCTTTGCAAAATGATCACAGTTCACTTTGCGGCTTCATAGTTTCATTCTCACCTCCATGCAACAATCAAATGGGAAGAAAGAAAAAACTGTTTCGGAATAGGCCCATCTTGGCCGACGCAGGGAAGAAATAGAAACGTATTATTTTTCGCTGCTCCACAATTGAATCGAAGAAAGAAAAAGTGTGGAGCGGCCTAGCTCGGCCCATGCGTCAGAGAAACATAAAAGGTGTGTGGTACATCGGTAGATAGATGATGGCCGAAACTATAATTGGACGGAAGAATCGTTCCTTCCTTTAATATTAGTATAACAATTAGTATATATAAAAAAGGGATTAGGGCAACAAAGTTTCGGGCAAAATTTCGATGACCTCATTGGGGCGATGACAGAGTTTGCAACATCTGGTTCATGACCATGAATGGCACGGATCATGTTGCATGTAGCCAACAACAACAATTAAACCATCGACAAAATCTATGAGGTTGACGGCATCTCGATGAATATTATTGTGAGTAATTGAAAATTTTCTTACAGAGCATGATGATTATTTTTTTTAATGGACGAACATTTTATAACTTGCATTTTTTTCAATAGGCACACACTTTTGGGATGGGTGAACATTTTTTGAAATTAATGTACATTTTTTGTTTGACGAAAATTATTTTCTAATGCATGAAGAGTTTGAATTAGTGAACATTTTTTGAATTGATGAACTTTTTTTTTGAAATTCACGATCAGTTTTTATTTTTGTGAACATTGTTTTAAAAATTCATGAACATGTTTTGAATTTGCAGAATTTTTTTTAAATTCATAAACATTTTATACCTCTGTAACATTTTTCAAATTCACATTTTTTAATTTGGAAATTTTATGAAATCCCAAATTATTTAAAGAAGAAAAAAATTAAATAAGAAAACAATGGCATCCCTCCCCGCTCATGGGCCAGCCTAATAGGGTGCATGGTTTCTATAACATTTTTCAATGTTCATATTTCTTTAGAAATTTGAAACTTTCTGAAATTCTAAATTATTTTAAATAAGGAAAAAATAAAAAAATAATAAGAAAAAGGGAAGTCCCGTCCCGCTAATGGGCCGGCCCGATAGGGCGGGTCGGAGAGGAGCATATAAAAGGCGGTACTCCTCCTTCTTTCCAGAAAGCACTGCTCAGTTGGACTGGTTGTTGCATTGTTGCTCAACATAATGTGGCATGGGTTTGAGGGCGGAAGCATTTTTTTTACATTTTTTAACGTAAAACGGCGACGGACGAAAAGACATAAAACATACGAAAAACATCTTATGGACCAAAAATAGTGGAGAAACAATCCGTTCTTTAATATTAGGGAAAGATGTGTTTATGACTGTCTCAAAAAAATGTGTTTATGCATCCTATGATTCTTTTTCCTCAAAAAGAAATGTATCCTATGATTTTTGATCCTTCTAGTTCTTGCCCCCCATCACTATTTCCTTGCTTCGTCCATGTGCACGCTTCGCCGCGTGGTTCTTCACTCGTCGGATTTACTTACTTTTCTCTAGAAAGTTGTTGTTGTCAGTTGCTTCGCTTTGATTTTATTTGCATTGCCTTGGGTTTTAATCATGTCCTGGCAATGTTTTTTTTTGTTCATATATAGTCTTGGGCTGCTATAGGAGACTGTACTAGTCAGACACGACAGTGGAGTTGTTTGTTCGTATATAGTCTTGGGCTGCTATGGGAGACTGCAGGTGTCGATTGTGTGAGCACCTATTCCATGCTAAAACCATCATAAGATGTCCATTATTTTTGAACTGGATTTTAAATATGTTTATAAATAAATAAACCATGATTTTCAAAAATACATTAATTTTTTCAAAAAATATTAATGGGTTTCAAAAGTGTTTGCGTATTTGAAAAAAGGTTCATAAATTTGAAAATGTTCGCAGACTTCAAAATGACTTGCAATTTAAATATTCACAAATGTATTCATGAATTTTATTATTTATGGACCTTTTTTGAAAATATTAATGATTTTAAATTTCAAGAATTTTAATTAATCTGCATGTATGAAAATGTAAAAAAAGAATAAAAAATAAAAAGGAGAAGGAAGATGAAAGAATAATAAAAACTTAAAAACAAAAAGGAATAATAATGATGATGATGATAAACAGGTAAAACAAAAAAACTATTAAACCCAATAGCGAAACTACAGGAAAAATAAAAAAGGCAATAACTTCTAGAACCTTTTCGGGAGCAAGATAATTTATCGGCGCATTACGACTATACACTCAACCAGGAACTCACGCCCTTGCAAGCGAGGCCATCGCCCTCCATAACTCACGACGCACCGGGACGCCTGAAATCGAAAGAGCATAGTATCTAAATAGATAGATATGTAGATTGCGTTTAGCCATATGTTCCTGCAGACCAAGGTAGTAGGCATTGCGTACTAAAAAGCAACCACGCTTGTCTAGGTACCAAGCAAGGACATCAGAGTCTAACCTGCTCGAGGCCTTGATCTGAAGGATGCAATCAATATCCGATTGGTAGAAGTACTGCTTGAGCAGAGTAAGGTTCCACGTACCATTCAGGTTGAGCAGTTCAGTGACCCACTTCATTGATGATCATGTGGAGGATTAGATGACGGTCGGTCTGGAACCTGATATGGAAAAATGACGCGCAAGCCAAAGTCAGTGTCTTTGCTTGGCAAGCGGCTCAGGAGGCCCTTGCTACACAAGCAACCAAGACATACATGCACCTAGAAGTGGACTCCACGTGCTTGTTATGTGGTCAGGCAAAGGAAGACGTGCACCACGCCCTTGTCATCTGCCCTCATGCAGCGGCACTTCGGGAAGCTATGCGAGAGCACTGGGCGTTGCCGACCCCTGTTGATCTGCGTGACGTTGAGCCAGAGTGGTTGTTCCGTTTGCTTCATAAATTGCCGGAAGTGCAGAAGCTTGCTTCATTGATGATCATGAGGATTTGGTATGCAATAAATGAGGTCACACATTATAAACCCCCGATCCCGATTGAGGCCTCGCGACATTTCCTCTCGAGTTATATCACTTCCCTACTTGCAATACGGCAGCATTCCGAAGTTGATGTTACGAAGGGTAAGCATGTGATCGATTACTTGGGAAGCACGTCAAAGTACACACATGAAACAACATTGACGCTGCAATGGAAGGCCCCTGATGTGAATTATGCTAAGTTGAATATAGATGGTGCTTTTTTCAAAGAGGATGGTATAGACGGGGGCTGGGATGATCCTGCAGGATCATGAAGGAGCATTCATCTTTGCCGCGTTGCGGGTGCTCTTTAATTGTGGTGATCCTTTGAAAGCGGAGATGGCGGCCATGGACGAAGGGCTTCGACTTGCGCTCGACTGGTCCAACTTTTCGTTGGTTGTGGAGACGGACTGCATTGAATTGTTGAAAATGGTGCAGTCTAAAGATGTTGAGTGCTCGAGGTATGCGAACCAGGTCAATAAGATCAGAAGGATTCTGGCTCATGAAAGGACCATTAGTCTAGCTAAAATCAGCATACATGCAAATGTAGCGAGTCACAACAGCGCACAACCTGTTGGCTTTGAAACTCCCCTATGAAAATAGCTAGCACTGTCATCTTTAAATGTAAACATCATGACTGATGAATGAAAAGTTCATTTCCCGCAAAAAAGGTAGATATGTACTCCCTCCGTTCCTAAATATTTGTCTTTCTAGAGATTTCAACAAGTGACTACATACAAAATAAAATGAGTGAATCTACACTCTAAAATATATCTATATACATCCGTATGTGGTAGTTCTCATTTGAAATCTCTAAAAGGACAAATATTTAGAAACGGGAGAGTAGATCTTACTAACCACCTACACTGGCAGTGTGTAATCTTTTTATCAATAACGTCAAAGCTATCAGGCTGAAAGAAAGATGGGGGCACATTTTGGCCCAAGAAAGATGATGGGTGGGGGTGGGGCAAAGAATAACACCTACACTGCATAGAGAGGGGAGCTCCTATTCGGCGCTTCAGGCGCTAGGGAAGCTCCCTGGCGCCCACACCCGACGCTGGTGGGTCGGCCCATGTAGATTTCACATTTTATTTTCCCATGGTTGAATAAAAAGGAAAAGGATCACAAAAAGTCAAAAAGGTGAAAAAGATACGTGAATCCAAAAAAGTTCATGGTTTTGAAAAAAGATCATGATTTTTTTAAAAAAAGTTGACACGGAACCATCATTGGGTGTCGTTTACACAGCCGTCGACACAGATCTCACCCAAGGCAAGGCACCGTCGACACGGAACCCATTCACGGAAGGACGTAGTCTATTCCGCCGCAGAACTCGCCCAAGGCGAGATGTCGTCTACACTACACTACCGCGACACGAAGCTCACGCTAGGCAGGGCGTCATCTACACCATCGCTGACATAGAGCCCATCCAAGGCGGGATGACATCTAGGTTATCGCTGACATGATCCATCGTTGGGTTTCATTTACATCTCTATCGGAACATAGACCATCCAAGGTGGGGATGGTTCGTCGCGGAGCTCACCCAAGTCGAGGCGGGGAGCCGTCTACACCTCACTACATGGAGCCCGTCCAAGGCGGGACAACGTCTACATTGTCCCTTACACGATCCATTGTTGGGCGCCTTCTATGCCGATTCCCGGCTCGACAAGGTTGCTGGCTACATCATCACAATGTCTTCACTAGCAATCATCATCGACCAAGCCATGCTGCGCAGTCTCATCATGTCGACCTTGTGTTGCCACTTATTGAGCAGGTGACGTTACCCACATCCGCATGATCCAACATCCACATTGACGCACATCCTCACCATCCTCCTAGCACACTACCGGAATCGCCCCCTATGCCGACGGCTAGGGCCGTCGGCATAGGCCTGAGTCCCGTCGGGATAGGCCTATGCCGACGGCCCCCGTCGGCATAGGGCCGTCGGCAACATATGCGTCGGCACAGCCAGGGACGCCGTCGGCATAGAAAGGCCGTCGGCATATATGGTACGCCGACGGGGGCCGTACATCTATGCCGACGGCCCTGGCCGTCGGCAACTACCACGCCTAACGGCGGTCGTCGTCAAGTCTGCCCAACGAACGGTCGCCATGTGGCACCACTATGCCGACGCCCCGACCGTCGGCATAGGTGTGCCACGTGGCGACCAGCCGCTGCTCTAGGCCCAGGGCTATGCCGACGGCCTGGCCGTCGGCATAATTTCAAACTAAGCCGACGGCCAGGCCGTCGGCATAGTCCTTCATACAGAGCTCCCAGTAGCTGACACGTGGGCGCCTATGCCGACGGCCTACCCGTCGGCACAGTTTTTGAACTAAGCCGACGGCTAGGCCGTCGGCACTGACACGTGGGAGCTCACGCTAGCCCTATGCCGACGGCCTAGCCGTCGGCATAGTTTGCTTTTGCTTTTTTTTTCTTTTTTCTGTTTGTTTTCAGATCAGTTCAATTCAAATAACATCACTTATATAACAGCACATATCAGCAGCACATATCAGCACATATCAACGAACGTAAGCATAAGCATCATCACAACAATAGATCATCATCACACAAGCATAAGCATATCAACGAATGTAAGCATAAGCATCATCACACAAGTCAGCTAAATGATCATCAGCACACACAAGTCATGTCAAGCATCATCATCACATCTCAAGCATCATCGAGCACCGCGGAGGTCGTCACCGCCAAGACGGCCAAAGTCCAGGTCATCAGTGCTAGCGGCAGCGCTACCGCCAAGACCGCCTCCTCCTCCGCCTCCGTGGATCGGAGTGGTCGGGCTCCGTGTCTCCGGAGTGCTGCGAAGACCACCGCCAACGGTAGATCCACCTGTTCCCTGCATGTTGAAAAGACATATGCACGAGATCTATGACTGTGTTGAAAGGCATGACATGCTTTGGGTGAATAGATTGGGGATGAACTAACCGGCGAGGGGCCAGCGTTCTGTGCCACAAACTCCTCAAAGCTCATCAGCACTGGTTGTGCTGGAGGGCATTGTGCTGTAGGGAACTGAGGACACCTGCCGGCCGCCATATCCTGAAAAGCCTGCTGCATCTGGCTATTTCTCTGCACTTGGTGTTCATAAAGCCTCTGATGCCACGCCATGGTCTCCTGGCGTGTGTACTCCATGTAGGCCTACGGTATGACATGATGGAACTCATAAAACTACTAAATGCGGAAAATGAAGTGAGAAATGAAGATAAGAGGGAAAATACTTACAGATTGTTTCTCCTGAAAGAGGGACTGTGCACTCGTCACTGGCTGGCTCGTGCGCTGGCTCAGGCTCGGGTCGATCCGACGAAGCTGTGTGTAGGAGATACTAGGAGTGATCACAGCATCGAGAACCGCCTCCCGACCGTGCTCCTTGGGGCCCATCCTCACCACCGCCATGTCGTCCAGAGGCGCCGCAATGGGGTCAGGTGTGTCAGGATGTAACTCCAGATACGCTTCGGAGTAGGCCTTCTTCCTCCCTGCGGTCTTCTTGCCGTAGTACTTGGGCTCGCCAGGCTTGGGGTCCTTCCGCGTATGGGCGATCTCCCACGCCTGCATGTGTGAGAGCGGCCGCTTCAGTTTCTCCTCCTGCACCACCAAACAGAGGTTAGTCATACATAAGAAAGTGATGGTAAATAGAAGAAGAAGAATGTTTAATGGGGTTAGTCATACATTAACTGCCTTGTGGAGATAGTGGTTTCGGTTTCCCTGAGCATGTACTCCCTCCGTCCCTCGGTTAGCCTTATTTTGGGTTCTCATAGCCGCCCAGGCTCCAGCCTCATCACACCAAAGATCCACCAATGCCGCCCAAGACTCGTCTTTTCCATAACACCAATTTGGACACACCTACATAATAAAAGCATAATGGCATGTAGGTGTGTCCAAATTGGTGTTATGGAAGCATAAAGCATAATGTACCACAAGGTAATGAAAGCATAATGAAAAATCTTTTATACTTACCGCCAAGAACTCGTGCCTCTCCAAGGTAATGCCCATCCTCCGCGCTTCTTCCTTGGTCATCTTCACACCAAGTGCGTCGTGGTAGTATGTGGAGATGGCCACATAGCGCACCTCGTACTGCATCTGGCGGGCCTTCTTCTTGCATTGGCGCAGCACGATCTGGTCCGCTCTAGCCCTGTGCTCCGGAAGAACTCGATAGAATTTCTACAATCATGCATGAAACAAGAATGGGAGAAGCCATGAGTTAAATCATTCATGAAACTAGAACGGACTTGTGCTTCTGAAAAGAACTCACCCAGAAAGTAGTGATCACGGCCTTGGCATGGGTCTCATGGTCCGCGTGGCGGGCCGCTTCCCAGTGGTCCCAGCTCGTGGCCAAAACCCGACGGTCCGGCTGCCTGACTGGATCAGGACAGTACAACCCCAACCAATATAACTTCAGCAAGACGGTGATGAGGCCGTTGGGAATACGGACCCCTTTAGAATATATCCAGTTGCTGCAAAAGAATGAACTATTAGCGTGTGACAAGAAAAATAAATAACAACCGGAATAAGCATGTGACAAGCAACATAATGAACCACTTACTCTTTTCCCGTGGGCTCAATGAGCCACTTCTGCTCCTCAGTAGCAGGAACCTGCTTTGGTAGCTTTGCGTTGCCACGCAGCCACCCCTTCGTGTCAACCCCCTTCCCGTCACCACCATCATCCCCGCCACCACCCTCCTCCTCGCCTGCCTCCCCCTCCCCAACCTCCTCCTCCTCCTCCTCCTCCTCCTCGCCTGCCTCCTCCTCCACCTCCTCCTCCTCCTCATCCTCCTCCTCCTCCCTAGAGTGTACCTCACTAGAGGAGGGCCTCGAAGACAACACCCCTAAGTCGGTTTGGAGCAACATCCAGGGCAGACCCACAGCAAGATCCCCTCCGTGTAGACCTCACGCATCCGTTTCCCCCCTCCAGGTGCCGGCGGCAGCGCCGTCCGTGAGGGGGCACACCCCGGACACGCGTGCCGGGCGTTTGCAACCGCGACAACACTTCCAGACTTGTGAGAGGCCGCCGGCGCAAGATTTGGCGGCATTGCTACCCCCAGTGCCCCCGTGCCGCCTAACCCTGTAGCGTTTGACCGTGGTACTTTCGATCCATCGACTCACATGAGCTAGGAAGAAACACACCCTTGATCCAACGACTCGCAAGAGCTAGAAAGAAACACACGGTCCATGTGATTCTTCCTGATTGGTGGGATGCACATTAGTACCCACTCCGGACCCCGAAACCCTGATACTCGGAAAGAGTTTGTCCAGTTTGTACATGAAGTGCGTCCAGTTTTTGCCGTGACCCTCTCTACTCTTTCGCGCATCCCCCCTCTAAGTGACGGCTGCTCTACCTTCCGTGGAGGGGGGCCACACCATGGAGCCTCAAGACGGGCGTCTACGCATGCCAGAACACTTTCACACATGCATCGGGACCCATGCGATGTTTCGGTGGCATAGCTACACCCCGAAGGCCACCCCGAATCCGAGTTGACCAGTAGATCTAGCCCTTTGACTTTCGCCGGACGGGCTTTGACCGGTGGACTCTTCCACCTGGTTGCGATAAGTCAGCCCGTAGGAACATCCCCGAACACGGTTTGGACCCAACCCAACACTAGATTCCCTCCGGTTCCACCGCACCCGCGCCATCCCCCCTCTAAGTGACGGCAGCTCTGCCTTTCGTGGAGGGGGGCCACACCACGGAGCCCCAAGACGGGCGTCTACACATGCCAGAACACTTTCACACATGCATCGGGACCCGTGCGATGTTTCGGTGGCATAGCTAGACCCCGAAGGCCACCCTGAATCCCAGTTGACCAGTAGATCTAGCCCTTTGACTTTCGTCGGACGGGCTTTGACCGGTGGACTCTTCCACCTGGTTGCGATAGGTCAGCCCATAGCAACATCCCCGAACACGGTCTGAACCCAATCCAACACTAGATTCCCTCCGGTTCCACCGCACCCGCACCATCCCCCCCTCTAACTGACGGCTGCTCTGCCTTCCGTGGAGGGGGGCCACACCACGGAGCCCCAAGACGGGTGTCTACGCATGCCAGAACACTTTCACACATGCATCGCGACCCATGCGATGTTTCGGTGGCATAGCTACACCCCGAAGGCCATCCCGAATCCCAGTTGACCAGTAGATCTAGCCCTTTGACTTTCGCCGGACGGGCTTATATAACCGTAGGAGGGCCACCGCAACACCTGGCGGCATTGCTACCCCCCAGGTACCCCGTCCCGTCTAACCCTGACACAGACGACCGCCGGGTCTATCCCTTTGACTTTCGCTAGACGTAGTTGACCGGGGGACCTTTTCACCTTGTTCTCATAGCCCAGCCATAGGTACACCCCCCAACACAGTCCCGGCACAACCCACCCCAAGATTCCCTCTGCGTCGGCCCGACGTGGCCGTTTCAACCCCCCCCCTCCCGGGGCACGGCGGCATCGACGCCCGTGAGGGGGGAGGGGGCACACCCCGGAGCCGCGTGCCTACGCCTGCCACCACGTTTCCACAACCGTAGGAGGGCCCACCGCAACACCTGGCGGCATTGCTACCCCCCACAGGTACCCGACCCGTCCCGTCTAACCTCTCCGTGACACGACGGAAGAAGGCCCGTGTGGGGGGCAATCGATATATGTTTTCTGTACATTTAAGTTAATGAAATTAGTATTGGAAAAAAATAAAAAATAATAAGAGAAAATACAAAAAATATAAAAACATTATTAGAAATCTATGCCTACGGCCTAGCCGTCGGCATAGCTACGGCCACGGAACGGTAGAGCCCTGGATCGATGACGTGGCGTAGGGCGGGGATCAATGACGTGGCAAAAACCATGGGCCAGGCCTATGCCGACGGCCTAGCCGTCGGCATAGAAATGCCACCACACGGGACCGGCGAACGACGCGGATCAATGACGTGGCGGCGCGGCGGATCGATGACGTCGGCGAAGCTATGCCGACGGCTAGGCCGTCGGCGTAGCTATGCCGACGGCCACCGTTAGCCCGTCGGCCGACGCCGTCAAACTGTCGTCGCCGCCCGGGTAGACGGGCCCACGTGATATGCCGACGGCCTGCTCTATGCCGACGGTCCCCGTCGGTATATTCGGAGAAACACCGACGGCTTATCTATGCCGACGGCCCCCGTCGGCATAGATGGTTATACGCCGACGGCTTTAGTTGGGCCGTCGGGGTATGCCAATATATGCCGACGGGGACCGTCGGCATAGATATGGCCGTCGGCAACTGCCTAAATTCTGGTAGTGGCACCAGACATGCGGGGATATACTCCGCTGACATTTCATTCTCTGATGAAGCAAACTATCACTTGTTGCGCGGACAAGGCGAATGCAATTCATCCCGTCCGACGCCAACAAGCAAACATCATTAGGTCAGTGATTGACGATCAAGTTGAAGGCCGCCCACATCATCATCAAACACCGACAAGGCGGAGGGTTGCGGGTGAGCATAGCCTGAGCGACGGGCATTCTGCTCTCCTCTTCACTTCACCGCCACAACACCATCATCTACGCTAAGCATACTGAGAAGAAGAAATCCGAATGTAGCAGCTTAATTGGAGATGGTATGCAACTTCAACCCGTGGACGCGAATAATCAAGAGCCTTTCAAGTCCCAGTGAACCAGAACACACGGTTGCCCAACTCATATCGACCAAGGCCATGGAGCGCATTTGTTAATGGACTGTGCTTTATTTCTCCAAAATACGAATTTCCCTATATTTGATCCGTGCACTTAAGTAGACTAAAACGTCTACATTATTTTATTTTATGTCCGTGTCAAACACTAGTATTTGCATTGTCCGATTTCATGTACTTCTTAAAAGCTATTCCCTCCGTCCGAAAATACTTGTTGAAGAAATGACAAATATTTCCGGACAGAGGGCCCTTTGTTCATAAATATAATGTGTTTTAACTTTTTCCGAACCAGATATATATAGATATGCTTCAGTGTGTTGGTTCGCTCATTTCAGTGTGCATGTAGTTTCCTTGCTTAAATATCCAAAACATTTTATATTTGTAAATGAAGGGGGTAAGAATTAGCCATGACAAGCTTTCTCTTTTGGACCGAAAGACGGATGCATCTGCGGCTTTAACCCTCTGGGAACATGGTGCCATGAGTATTGTCAGCCTGCACCTCCGTTCTGTAACACTGTCTCGGTTCCACTTTGCGGCTAAGCTCCTGCAGCAGGCTGCAGTTCACACCGGACCGACACCGGCCGGAGAAGTCGGAAGAGCTTTGCTACACAGACGACAACACTGGACGATTTCTAGACGATGTTACACATCAAGCCGTTCACCAGTACAGCTGAACTAAACAACGCCGTTCAATCCAACATCGTCCACCGTTCGGCCAAGATACTGTCGTCCGCATAGTAATTTCGAAGTCGGAAAGCACCCCGAGAGTGGCGTTCAGTCCTTTAATTTCGTGCATGCAGACGAGGTGGCCGAAATCGCTCGTCCTCTCTTCTCTGCTGGGAGGCCAGGAGCTATCGGCTCTTAGTCCCTACTCTAGAGGAGTACTGCTAATAATAATTTGATTTTGATTGATTAATTCCGTCTCTCTATCCCTTTTTCGCTGGGCCAGTTTGTTTGCTTGGCTTATAAATAAATAACGATGTATGGGAGATAGATTGAGATTCATAATAACAAAACCATCCGCCGATCGCGGGTTGCTCCCGCCTTATCCGTGCTTTGGACTTTACTTTTGTTGGTCTTTTTTTTTGCCTTTTGTGCCCTGCATCTCTCTATCTCTCTGCGTAGACATGATCCCAACCGCGGGAACTTTTGCTTTTGTTGCTCTCTTTTCCGGCCGGAGCCTTGGTGATCACGGCCTACTTGGTGTACGAGGTGAAATGCATTTTCTTTTATCTTTGTGTACATATCAACACACACACATAGGGCTGGAAAAAAAGCTCGAAGCTCGTGAGCTAAACGAGTAGCTCGTGACTCGGCTCGAATCGACTCGAAATCGAAGAATAACGAGTCGAGCCGAGCTTTAATTTAAGATCGTTTATAGACCAAGTTAAACGAGCCAATCTCACGAGTACTCGTGTAACTCGTTAGGCTAGGTACAAAAGATCAGCCACTTTTAATATAAAAAAAGATCAGCCACTCAGCACCCTATGTTTCAGGAGCACAACACAAGGCCTAACCGTTGAAGGCCCAACCGCCTAGGGGACTCATGCATTACAAAAAAAATTACTATTGTTTAGTGATATATATGTTTAATATATACATAATAATTTTTATAATCTTTGAGGGTTTTATGTTCATATCTTTAACGAGCTTAACAAGCTAAACGAGCCAGCTCGTGAGTTATACGAGTCGAGCCAATCTTGGATTTGAGCTCGTTAATAATAACGAGTCGAGTCGAGCTAGCTCGTTAATGAAATGAGCTCTAGCGAGTAGCCCTACACACACACACCCATGCATGCATGTGTGATAATCAATGGCATAAATAGTGCTACTAAGCAAAATAAGGATACTAATCAAGACCATAAGTAAGCAGGCTTTCCCGCGGAAAATAATACGTACGTAACAATAACAACAGGCTCGTTGACCCAGGTTACAAAGGAACGGCAGACAAGACAAGAGGGTATTCAGCAACGACGATCGACGACAGTGTGCATGCGTCTATTCCGGCCGGCCGGCCGGCCGTCCCCGTTCCCGGCGCATCCTACGGTAGTGCACACAAAAGGTTGCGGCGCGCGGACTTGGTGCCGGATGGGAACCTCTGCTAGTGCTGCCAAAATCAGCGGCCTGATTAACTGAGCCCGCCGCGCCGCGCCCGCCGTCAACTTTTTTGTTTACACACATGATGAACCAGGGAAAAAGGAAAATGGTGAGATCCCAGGGTAAAAAACAAACAGAAGCACACGAATTCCAAGCTAAATTAGAGAACATGCAAACAAAAATGGGAAAGGCCGTGTGTAAAACTGTCTGTCAATTCCCACTGCGTCTCTGCTGCCGTGCATTGCATATTCAATTCCTGCTGCTGCCCCCATGCATGCAATGCATGCATGTCGGACGTGCTTGTAAAGCTCTCCTCTCCGTAATAATCAGGAGGATTCCTGTACTAGTAGTACTAGTACGTGATTAGGAGGGTCTCAGTCACATGACCATCTTTTATGGACATCCCAATGCCACTCGCAAGCTTTACCACAAAGAAAAAGAGTAGTAGTGAGACTGAGAGATGATAAAGGTAGACCTGCGGCAGGATGCCGTGGCCCGTGGGTGTATATAAGAGGCGCCCTTTTGAGCTATATTCCACAACTCCCTCCAAAGCCAAACCAAACCAAACCATATCCTTGTTGGTGCACTGCAATGGCCAGGAACAGTAGTGGCGCTCATGTCGCTGCTGCAATCTTCGGTCTCATGGCGGTCGCGTCAATGGTGAAGCTTGCTTCTGGACATGACTATGCCATGGCGTTGAAGAAGAGCCTCCTCTACTTCGAGGCGCAGAGGTCCGGCGCGCTCCCTCCTGACCAGAGGGTCACCTGGAGAGCCAGCTCCGGCCTCTTTGACGGGAAGGCCAACGGGGTACGTTTTTATTTTTCTTACCTACTCCATCCCTCCGTTTCAAAAATATTGAAGTTTTAGGTTTGTCCTAAGTCAAACTTGTTTAAGTTTGGCCAACTCTTGAAAAGTGTGGTAAGATCTACAACACGAAATACGTACACATAGTACAAATGTATATTTCATAAATAATCTCGTAGAACTGACTAATTTGGTGTTTCAGATGTTAATATTTTTTTTTCTGTAGACTTTGTCAAACTTAAACAAGTTTGAAAACCAATAACTTTACAGTTTGTCTAATTCACATCTAGATGTTTTTTAAGGATGTCACATCTAACCTCCCACAAATATATAATGGAGCAACAAGAAGCAAAAAAAAACTAAGACAAAAAATGGACCACAAACAGAATGAAAATCAGTTTAGATGTGACATAACTAGACAGACACATAACTTTAATTATTTTGGAAACGGAGGTACTAGTACATACTACTAGCACTGATCAAAACATAATGCCATTTGTTTATGCTCCTTAATTTCTATGTGTGTAACGAACTTGGTGAGCCACTACTGCCATGCTTTTTCCTGATGGAGTGTCTGCGCTATCTTTTATCCATTCAGGTTGATCTTGTGGGAGGCTACTACGACGCAGGGGACAACGTCAAGTTCGGGCTGCCCATGGCGTTCACGGTGACCATGATGTCCTGGAGCATCCTCGAGTACGGCAAGCAGATGGCCGCCTCCGGCGAGCTCAAGAACGCCATGGACGCCGTCAAGTGGGGCACGGACTACTTCATCAAGGCGCACCCCGAGCCCGACGTGCTGTACGGCGAGGTCGGCGACGGCGACACGGATCACACCTGCTGGCAGCGGCCCGAGGACATGACGACCAGCCGCCAGGCGTTCCGCGTTGATCCCCAGAATCCCGGGTCGGACCTGGCCGGAGAGACGGCCGCGGCAATGGCCGCTGCGTCCATGATCTTCCGCACCACTTATCCGGGCTACGCCAACCTGCTCCTAGAACATTCTAAGCAGGTATATATATATTTTGGCCGATTCCGATTCCACAGCCTGACTGAACTTGAAGAAATCTGACAAGAACTTCATATATTGGCTTACAATTACTTTGTCTGATTCTTTGATATGCTCGCTCAGCTGTTCGAATTCGCCGACAAGTACCGGGGGAAGTACGACGCCAGCATCACCGTGGCGCGGAACTACTACGGGTCATTCAGCGGATACGGGGTAATAAGCAACTCTCTCTGAAACAAGATGCGGACATCAGAATCAGATGGTGAGACGCATGCATTCTGACATTCCTTTCAACAATGTGATGATGGTGCGGTGCAGGATGAGCTGCTATGGGCGGCGGCGTGGCTGTTCGAGGCGACGGAGGAGCCGTTCTACCTCGAGTACCTCGCGCGCAACGGCGACGCCCTGGGCGGCACAGGCTGGTCCATCAACCAGTTCGGCTGGGACGTCAAGTACCCCGGTGTGCAAGTGTTGGCAGCCAAGTTCCTGCTTCAGGGCAGAGCCGGCGAGCACGCGGAGGCGCTGCAAAGGTACCGGCAGAACGCCGAGTTCTTCGTGTGCTCGTGCGTTGGCAAGGGCGCCGTCAACGTCCCGAGGACCCCCGGCGGCGTCATGTACCACCAGAGGTGGAACAACCTCCAGTTCGTCACCAGCGCCTCCTTCCTGCTCACCGTGTACGCCGACTACGCCACGGTGACCGGCAGGGGCGCCGTGCGCTGCCCCGCCGGTGCCGCGCAGCCCTTCGAGATCCTCGCGTTCGTCAAGTCTCAGGTAGTAATCTCGACAGCCTCAACATTCCAATTCTGCCATGTCTGCTGTTTACTTTCAGAAACAACAGCATTTTGAACTTTTTATACACGGCAAATTCCAGGTGAACTACATCCTTGGCGACAACCCGAGGGCGACGAGCTACATGGTCGGGTACGGGCAGAACTACCCGCGGCAGGTGCACCACCGGGGCGCCTCCATCGTGTCGGTGAGGACGGACCCGTCGTTCGTGAGCTGCCAGGAGGGGTACTCGAGCTGGTACAACAAGCAGGCCGTGAACCCCAACGTCCTCGACGGCGCCATCGTCGGGGGCCCCGACGAGTACGACGACTTCGCCGACGAGCGGAACAACTACGAGCAGACCGAGGCGGCCACCTACAACAGCGCGCCGCTGCTCGGCGTCCTCGCCCGCCTCGCCGGCGCCTGCGGCGGGCTGGATGAGTACCAGTCGCTCCCGCAGGTGGCTGCGGCAAACCGCACGTCACGCCCGGCTCATCGTCGGCATCCTCACCTTGAGGTCGAGCAGAACGTGACGAGGACCTGGGCGATCAGGCGCAGGACCTACCACAGGTACTCGGTGACGGTGACCAACAGGTCCCGGAAGACGGTGCAGGGTCTCCACCTCGGCGTCTCGGAGCTCGACGGCCGGCTCTGGGGGCTCGACAAGGCGCGGTACGGGTACGTTCCCCGGAGGTGGCTGCGGGCGCTGCGCCCCGGGAGGAGCGTCAGGTTTGGGTATGTGCAGCCCGGCCCTCCGGCCAATGTGTGGGTCACTGGATACAAGCTGGTGTGAGTGAACTCTTGTTTCCATGTTTGAGGTCCTAGGGTAATCCAGAGTTTTTGATGGGTTTGTTGTGTGCGTGCTAGGCGCGAGTTAGTGATGGGATCATTGGAAGGGATGGGAGGAAGGAGTGAAGAGATTAAAAATGCCATGGTGCTCATCCTCTTCCTTCCCAGAGGGTTTGGTTAGGCCAGAGAGGAATATGGATTTCAGGGAGATGATATGTAATGTTCATCCTTCTTACATTTGAAGTTTTTTTTTAGGATGCAAGGCATTACCTCAGCTTTAAGTTAATAAAAGCTCTAAATGCCCTAAAATACTGGCTGTCAATGTTGTCCTATCATTTGAGCTGCATTCTTCAGTCAATGCCCTGAAACACTGACTGTCTGACTGACTGTCTGCTAAGAAAAAGGTTAGATCCCAACAATCTGAGCTGCATTTTCAGAGCTGAGAAAGCTAAGAAGCTAACAAGGCACAACCATTTGAGCTGCATGCAGTTTCAGAGCTAAAGAGAATGTGTAGTTTGTATACTGAAGAAAAAGAAAAACTGCTCTGCTACAACCTACAACACTGACTGCTGTCTAAAAAGAGAGCCCCAACTATGTGAGCTACGGTTTTCAGATCTAATAACAATGAGCAGCATAATCAGATTAGTCCATCATTTTGATCATACTGAAGAATGACTAGTGATTTTAAAAGGAATTATGGCAAGCAAGCTACACAAAATAAAATAGTGATTTAAAAAGGAATTATGGCAATCAATTTTTCTTCAGTCATAGTGCGGCTAACTGAGAGATGACTAACCAACTGCCAATGTAGAAAAAGAGGGAGCAGCAGGAGCAGTGCTTCTTCGACGCTGTGCCCTCTTCGACGTTTCATGTGGCACTGCCACATGTGGACCTCAAGTTAGACTTGCTTGATGAAAAATAAAAACGGGCGGATGAAAAGCCTGCGTACAAAGAAGCGCTGGTAAGGCCAACACAGGGATGCAGAGAAGATAGCCTTGGGAAATGAAAGAACAACACACTGATAGGCAAAAAGACTAAGAAGGGGACTGAGAGGAACACTGAATATGACTGAAGAAATAACACCGAGTATGACTAAATAATTTACACTGAATATGACATATGACTGAACAAATAACACTGAATATGACTGAAGAAAAAAATGATAAACTGAAGAAATAACACTGGATATGACTGAAGATAAACTGAAGAAATAAAAACACTGAGTAACAGAGAAAACTTGCCCAATTTCCTGTGAGCTGCAGCCTCCATTTCTAGTATATATACAACATAAAGGATACAAGCTGGTGTGAACTCTGTCGTGTTTGCGGTCCTAGGATAATCCAGAGTTTTTATGGTGTGTGTGTTAGGTGCGAATTAGTGATGGGGTCACTGGGATGGGAGGAAGGAGTGAAGAGATAAAAAATGTCATTGTGCTCGTCCTCTTCCTCCCGACACTGTTTGGCTAGGCCAGAGAGGAATATGGATTTTAGGGACATGGAGATGTCATGTTCATCCTTCTTACCTTTTCAAGTTATTTTTAAAATACAAGGCATTACCTCAGCTTTATAAGTTAATAAAGCTCCAAATGCCCAATGGATACAAGATGCCGAAGAGAAGAACATAAGAAGACCTAGGAGTGCTGCTTCACAGCTGGGAGGCTAAGAAGGCACACCATGCGAGCTGTGTAGGCAGTTTCAGAGCTAAAGAAAAGAGTGAATTTCATTTTTTACCCCTCATTTTAACATTTTTGACACTAATTACCCCATTTAACAAATTTTCATCCAGATTACCCCATTTAGCAAAGGTCTTGCCAGTTTTTACCCCAGTAGTTTTTTTGAGAGCGATCTGCCAATTAACTCCGTGCCATCAGATTCCTCTTGGCATTTTTTTCCAATGACCGAACCGGCCACTTGGTTGAGCAGCACCCGTTTTCTTTTTCTCCTAGCTGTCAGGTGTACGTGTGCACCACATCACCGGAAAGGGGAACACTTATCTTGAGCGGTCAAGTACGTTCAATTTTTTTAAGTTCCAGCAATCGCTGGCCATTTGTATTAGACGGTAGAGATATTTACAAGCACCAACAGGTGGCAAGAGAACTGAAGAGAAATGAAAGGAAAGAGAGAGACTCCAGAAAGGGGATGATAAGCCGGGATCCCCAAATGGGTGTTGTAAGCACTTCACACCAGCAATTCTCCATTGCCCCAAGGTTGCCCTAATGATTTGGATCAAGCTGTTAACCGGAGCAATTTTCCTGTTGAAAACTCTCCTGTTTCTCTCCAGCCACATCTCCTAGACCACAATCATTATCACCGCTTTCATGCCCTTACAATATCTATCCTCCGCTCTCTTCATGTACTGCGCCGACCGCCGAGACCAGGCGGCCAGGTTGTAGGATCAAGAGTGCTGCAGCCCGTCCATGTACTGATACGTTTTCATTTTGCAGTGACACCGGGCATTCCCAAAAAAGATGGACAGACGTCTCGAGGTTCCGACATCACAGCTGGCAAAAATATTCATTTTGACAGTATGTTCAATTTTGCATTGTGAGTTGTGTTTCGTAAGTTTAATGTGATGATATTTTAGTTTTCTTCCTTGATGCAAAACATCAGAGGACACATTTATTTTACGCTTTGGGAGATCATCAAACTAAAACATCACATTCTATTTTACAGGTCTGCTGTGCTATTGTCGAACATGTGTATTTTTATTTGGGCTCCAATGATGTGTGTCCATTGAAAATTAGTACTACCAGTTATTAACATAATAGTATGGGATTTTTTTTGTTATAACAGAAATGTATGTTTGGGCACTGAGTCTCTCTTGAGTAAAACACGATCTAGAAGGCTCTTAAAAATTAAAAGGGGTAAAAACAGACAATATTGTCACTAAATGGGGTAATCTGGATGAAAATTTGTTAAATGGGGTAACTAATATCAAAAATGCTAAATTAGGGGGTAAAAACTGGAATTCACTCTAAAGAAAATGTGCAGTTAGTCCTGAAGAAAAAGAAAAACTGCTTAGCTACGACACTGACTGCTGTCCAAAAAGATACTGTAGACCCCAACTACGTGTGCTACAGTTTTCAGATCTAACAACATGATCAGATTAATCCATCATTTGTTATCATACTGAAGAATGACTAATGATTTAAAAATGAATAGTGACAAACAAGCCAAAAAATAAAAAGAGCGCAACCAACTGAGACATGACTAAAAAGGAAATGACTAACCAACTGGCAATGTAGAAGAGAAGGGAGCAGCAGGAGCAATGCCTCTTCGATGATAGAGCCATATGCATAGGTCATCCTTGATGCTATTAATCACCTGGGGGGACAATCCGACTCAACATCGACATGTTCGATATCCGGTCAGTAGCGCGATAAGAAATCTTACTCCACAATCCACATTGTCCATTTGAAATAAACATTTTGGCCATGTTCACTTTCCTCACATGCTGAAAAATTTTTGCTCAGAGAGGCACACGAGGGGGGGGGGGGGGGGGGGGGGGGGCGTAAAATGAAACCTCATTTCCTATAAAATAAAAAATTATCTTGTGCAGATGAAGAATATAGGTGGAATGACATTTTTTGTTCTGTCTTGATATTCTGAATAGATCTTGTTGTTCAGATTGCCACTCTGCTGAAGAATGCTACTAGTAATCAGCATCATGGTAATCCTCATAGGCTCCACCACCACCGTCATTAACGTAGCCATCGTTGTTGTAATCAGCATTGTGACCATAATCATAACTGGCATCAAATGTTTCACCATAACCAGTATCCTCTTCATAATGCTCGTCGAAGTGCATGTCATCTTTGCCATTTGCTTTCCCATCTTCGTCTTCAATCTGCATGCAGAATCTCAGTAAGCATTTGAATGGCAGGAAATATAATAAGTAAACAAGATATTCCTCTTATTAGTTTGGATGAGATGGGGAAAGAGTTGGGCTGGATAAAAAGAGAACATTGCATGAAAATTTTAGGATACATCAAGCTCCAGTGAACATAAAAGGCAAAAACATACCTTGTACAATCCACTCACAGCTTCAACGTTGACTTTAGACCCAAGTCCCTGCAAAAGGAGCAATGTTACATACTAAATGTTAGCTCGTTTGCGCGCAAAGTTTAACATGCAACTATAATAGTCACATGACGACGTATATTTTGGATGTCTATGGCTGCACAAAATGCCCAGTACCTTCCGTTTCAACATATTGTATGTTGCTTCTGCTGGTGTTGCTTCTGCAGGTGTGGAGTTCTTGTCTTCATTACATTTTCGTTTCTACATTAAACAAAACATCCCTGGCTAATCATGAACTGTACCAAAAATAGTTTTGAGGAAGATGTGTGCAAAGGACACTTGGGCTACACTAAAACATTTCATACCTTCTGTCGTCCCTCTCCAACAGATACACCACTAGCTGCCAATTCAGCCGCTTGTCAGAACAAGAAACTGCCTCATGATGATAAGTACCTCTAGGTATTCTTTGTTCATTTCGTCCCAGATAATCTTTTTGTTTTGTGTTTCTTCTTCATTGTGAAGATACCCGTCAACCTGCAAATTTATCAAATATTAATTACAGGAAATCAGAAAGAACGGCCAAATCTCAGGCTCTAATTAGGGATGCGATAATTAGTCTGTTACAACATCTCATGGATAAAAGTACCTCCGCATCATCAATATCAGAAAGATTTTCTGCATCAGAACCAGTTTTACCATTTTCACCTAAGGATGCAACAAGGCATCCAGAAAGTTGATTAGCCATTTGCTTGCCAATAAAAACTAAAAGGCAAAATGACACTGAAATTATTGTAGAGTACTATCAATATTAATGGGAAAGTGGGTCTCTATTTAGGTCTTCACGCGGGGTGTGGAAGGGGGGCCCGTCTCCCCCTCCTCTTTAACCCTGCGGTTGACGCCCAGGCAGCTACCTTGGAGAAGGCTCTAAGGTAGCCGACCACATCAATGGTGTGGTTCGGCATATTATCTTTGGAGGTGGTGACCCACCTCCAGTATGAGGACAAAACCATGATCATGGTGGAGGGGTCAAACTAGATATTATCAATTTTAAGTTCCTCATCCTCTGCTTTGAGGCCATGTCGGACCTCAAGATCAACTTCGGTAAAAGCAAGGTTGTGGTCGTGGGGTACCTGCCCGAGTAGCAGCAGTGGATTGCAAACAACCTTAATTGCAAGTTCCCTTTCCCAATGACCTACCTGAGGATGCCGACCCTGATCGGGGACTTTAACCCGCTTGTGGGGCGGTCAAGGCCAAGGCCAAGGCGTAGTCGTGGCATGGGAGGTTCACCTCCAACAGGAGCAAATCCATGCTCATAGACTCCTCTCTAGCCTCCCCATGTATATGATGGGGTTGTATATTCTTCCAGAGGGAGTGCATAGCGCCTTCGACAAGGATCTATCACGCTGCTTCTGGCAGGCAGCCAATGGGCGGCAAAAGTACCATATGGTAAAGTAGGCTGATATCTGCTTCCCTAAGGACCAGAGGGGCCTGGGTATTCTAGCGTCACATCACATGAATGTAGCCCTCATGTTGCGATGGGTGTGGCGGATTCTTAGGGGGTGGCCTATGGTTGCACCTTATCACGCGAGTCTTTCTGCGGCGTGCTTCTGGCTCAGTGTTTAAATTTTTGGCCTTCTTGCAACAGTGGCAGCGGGACAAGGGTCGGCTAGGGGGCATGATTGATGATCTTCTAGTGGCAGGCCGCCAACCCGCTTCGCTCCCTAACCGTTAAACCTTTGGCTCCGAGGAGTCTTCTATCGCTTTTGCTTTTGCTTTTGCTTTTGGGCGTGTTGTGTTGTTGCCCCAGCAAAGCTCTTATATTCTTTCATGCACTTTGCACTTCTTGTATGTACGTGGTGATTGCTTTATTTATAGTGGAGCGAAAGCCTATTTCAATAATCATATTACAGGAACCAACAAACCTTCCACTTCTGAATCTTTGAAATCAACAAAATCATTTGCAATTTGGCTGGAAGCAATTGTCGAAGATTTGCCTTCAGACTTCTGCTCAAAAAAAGGAAACTTGAATCACCAAACAAACAACCACACATCAAGCACATCGAATGAACTACAAGAGAAAGAACAAATGCAGCTGTAGTAAAGAGATAAAATATACTTCCTGATCACTATAGTGATCTAAACGCTCTTATATTTCTTTACAGAGGGAGCACATGACATTAGCTCAAGATAAAAAATTCTGAAGTTAAGCACTATAAAATAGATTATGCTGGTAAATATGTTCCATTAGAAGATTGCAGCAACAAGACAGGTAGTCTGGTACAGCCCAGTATTGGATGTAATGGGTATATTTTGTTCCCATCTTGCAAACATCCTTTGAGTACATCAGAAGATGGAGTAAAAAATATAAACAAAGAGAAGCAGCTTCAGCACTAGATAATTTTTTAGATACCTATCTGCAAACAGTTTTATGGGATAGAACGGAAAACTCTGATATTACTTAGAAACCTCATTTTGAAGCTCCGAACTACAGTTCAGGAATATAATCTAGATGTAACAGGTTAAGTGTAAAACAATATGCAGATGAAAGTATGAAACTTGAATGTTTCTTTTAACAAAAAGAAAACAAGTCATGAATGTAATTAATAAACAGCAAATGTTATAGAAACTACAAAACCGGATTTACCAGGGGTTTGTGCAGTCAACTGATGAAAAATAATCTTCACTTTGCATGAATGATGAAAATAATTCAAAAATGCTTACAATAAGTGTAATTGCTTAGTTGAGAATTATAGTTCAGAAAGAAAGAATCTCAGATTAATGGGGCAAGAAGCATGGATTTACGTATGTTCAGGAACCGTTACCTTCCCAGGGCTCATGATGTTATCTTCAAACTCAGAATTATGTAACTCACATATTGCCTCGTCCACAGCTTCCTTGGCTCTTTTAGCAGCATCCAGTCTTTGTTTTTCAGCTCGCTGGAAAGCTGGAGGGTCAGCACCACCCTCCAGTCCACCTGACAGTTCAGTGAACTGAGCAATCAAGTCATGTCAGTAGTAGTGACTGAAATATCAAAACCAATGCATTACAAACATAGTAAATGTGAGTTACATTGTCGTAGCATTCCTCACAAAGTCCATGAGAAAAATGCTCAGCACCCTTATCCTTGTGCTCGCAAAGGACTTCTCCAGACCTGGCTAAACATTTTGAAACCGGCTCTTCATCAGCCTTTGCCAAAAAATCTTCAATCTGTCATAGGGGCATGAAAACACAAATTATAACTAAGCAGTGGTATACCATAAATGAAGTTCTTACAAAAAAAAGTTGTAGACAAAATAAATGAACTATAAATGGAGTTGATGACGTCAATGTTGAAACCCCCTCCAATCATAATCCTGATGGACAATTGCACATGGTCTTGGAGCATAAATGTCATCAATTCATCCAAGATCAGCTAGAAAAATAACTATAAGCACTAGGTGTCTGCCAGAAAACTGTTGTGTGAAGGGCAAGGAGTTGCAAAAGAAAGAGATTCATCAACTATGGAATCTTACAAGTATCAGTATCAAACAGAGGTTGCTGTTCACAAAGAGCAGCAAAAGAAAGAAACTCATCATTTTTATTTATTTTTCATCAAAAAAAGAACAGAGCTTGCTGTTCACAATGCATCGCATTTAAGTTGGCATTATATCATCTTCATACAGGTCAAGACAGATAATATATGTTTGTAGTAGATATCACAGAAGTATATAGACATGAAAGGGGAAGCCAAATGCTCTAGGAGATACAGGAATATCACCTGAAACTAGCTATCTGAAAAGACAAAAGGAAGTAAACACATGTGTAGTTGACACAGAAATGCATTACGAAATGTTGTTTAAGCATGATGCACAACGTCCGATTCTAGATGATAGCTGGATGATAGTTTGGGCATCTCCAACGCAGACCCCTACCCTGCCCACAAATGTTCGGACCGGATGGTCCGGACATTTATAGTCCAACGCAGACCCCTACTTTGGGCCATACGCGTCCGGATGTCCGTAATCCCCAAGCCCGGCCCCAAATCAAGGTGTAAAGTAGGGGAGCCCGGAGTCCCGGACGTCCGCCACGTCGGACTTCAACAGCTTGGACCCCTCTTTTTTCAAACGCCATCGTTCTCTATAAATGAGATGCGGTTTCAGTACTACTAGGCATGAGGAGGAGGTTAGCCTTGATGAGCAGGTGGTGCCTCAGAAGGACACCTTTAGATATCTAGGGTCTATGTTGCAGAAGGATGGGGATATTGATGAACATGTGAATCATCGAATCAAAGCCAGATGGATGAAGTGGCGCCAAGCTTCTGGCATTCTCTGTGACAAGAGAATGCCACAAAAGCTCTAAAACGCAAGTTCTATAGGACGGCGGTTCGACCCGCAATGTTGTATGGTGCTGAGTGTTGGCCGACTAAAAGGTGACATGTTCAACTGTTAGGTGTGGCAGAGATGCGCATGTTGAGATGGATATGTGGCCACACAAGGAAGGACCGAGTCCGGAATGATGATATACGAGATAGAGTTGGGGTAGCGTCGATTGAAGAGAAGCTTGTCCAACGCAGGCCTCCAGAAGCGCCAATGCATAACGGATGGCTAAAGCAGGGCGATAATGTCAAGAGAGGTCGAGGTAGACCAAACTTGACATGGGAGGAGTCCGCAAAAGAGGAATCTGAAGGACTGGAGTATCGACAAAGAACTAGCCATGGACACGGGTGCGTGGAAGCTTGCTATCCATGTGCCAGAACCATGAGTTGGTTGCGAGATATTATGGGTTTCACCTCTAGCCTACGCCAACTTGTTTGGGACTAAAGGCTTTGTTGTTGTTGTTGTCGTCCTCTGTCTCTGCTCTCGGAGCCGGACGCTGTACCCCTCCCCCCCCCCCTCCCCTCCCACGCCGCTTGGGCCTTGCCGAAGCTCGGCAAGATCCACCCGCCGCCTCTGCTAACATGGTCCATGGCAGAACTACGCACAGCAAGTGTTCAGTCAAATGCCATAGTGCATTCTTTTACGTTCGTTCACTTTGAAGTAAACACGATGGATTCAGAGGAGTACTTCTACAACAAGTTCATGGGTTGTCTTCGTCGGATGAGGAGGATGAAACGGCGATAATGATGGCAGTTCTTCAAGAAACGGAGAATGCCGAGGAGCATGTTCTCATCTTCAAGGGTTCAATGTCGAGACATTGAATTTTCAATCAGCGTCGGGCAAGGGGCCATGTTGATCTATAGACGAGTACTTTGCCCCCGATGCGTTATTCAAGCACTTTTTTCATCGTCGCTACCAAATGTGCAGGTCATTGTTCTTGCGCATCATGGATGATGTCAAGGCTTATGATGATTACTTCAAGTTAAAGGGGGTGCCCTTAGCTTGCTTGGGTTCTCTGGTCCCCAAAAGTGCACAACTACTGCGGTATGGCACAAACATAGACTAGTGGGGTGAGTACCTCTAGATGTCTGAGAGCACATGCTTGGAAGTAATGGTTAGATTTGCTAGTGCAAAGGTGAAGATGTTTGGACCGAAGTTCTTGAGAGAACCAAATGTCGAGGACACTTGAGGCTTTTGGCACTTGAAGAATCAAGAAGGTTTCCAGGTATGCTCGAATCCATGGATTGCATGCACTAGAAATGGGAGAACTGCCCCTATGCTCAACAAGGGCAAAGGAAGGTCATGTTAAAACTCCCATCATCATTCTTGAAGCAGTTGCATCACAAGACTCTAGATTTGGCACTCTTTATTTGGCATGCTAGGGTCTCACAATAACATCAACATGCTCCGGCGGTCACCATTGTTTGCAACGCTGTGTGAGGAGCCAAAAGAATATACACTGAACCAAGCTGGCTCCGTTCATTACCCTTCACAAGCCAAGCTTTTTCCGTTGCCTGATCTTATCAAGATACATACCTTGAATATCATGATTGTTAATTAGTATGAACAGGCCAAACAGTGCAAGCCAGAAAGCTCCCCCCAATTTCTTGATTCTAAGTTGTCCTAAGGTAGTCTCCTTCTAGTTACGATTTGCCCTTGTCTGTCATTATAGATGTTCAAGCTTTAGTCTTTAGTCATTTCGAATGCTTGTAATGTTAGAGTGCAACTATGCCATCATGGGCATGACTACAACATGGGGTGCTGCCTTGCCGATGGACGATGGTATCTATCCTCCGTAGTC
Organism: Triticum monococcum; assembly: GCA_034509565.1. NCBI lineage: Eukaryota > Viridiplantae > Streptophyta > Magnoliopsida > Poales > Poaceae > Triticum > Triticum monococcum. The sequence continues at coordinate 607,376,616 of CM067841.1, forward strand.
GAGGTTTGTCAAGACCATCTCCAGTCCAATAGGTACCAAGAAATCTCACTTTGCTACAAGACAAGGTGCTAGAAAGGATGTGGAAAGGGCATTTGGAGTGTTTCAAGCATGTTTTGAATTTGCTCGCGGACCTGCTAAACAATGGGATCCACAGAAATTGTGGGAGGTGATGACATATTGTGCAATCCACAATCATGTTGTGCGCAGTATGATTGTGGAGGATGAGGAAGAGAATGTTCTCAATGTTCTGGATTTCAAACATGTGTGAATCTGTCCAGCTTCCACATCAAGAGGCGGCAACGTTTGGGAATTTTCTGTAGATGGATCATCAAATTCACAACCGAGCAAATCATACACAGCTTCTAAATGATCTAGTGGAGCATCTGTGGGTGTTTCACTCAAACAATTAGAGCATGTGGCCAGATAATTGAATTTAAGTTTAAACTATTTTATTTGAAAACTTTATGTTTGGATTGTAATATTATATATTTGAAGTATCGTTGCATTGGAATATTTATCTTTGAAAAATTGATGCATTGTAGTATATTTATCTTTGATTACTTGACTTTATAGAGGGGAGGGGGAGGGGGGAGGCAGATGAGTAGGGGATATTTAAGCGCTAGCCTTAGAGGTTCGGCGCCCGCCCGACTGTCCATGGACAATTAGGGGCGTTTGATTGAGGTTTACCCTTGTAAATGCTCTTACACCCATCAATGGAGAGGCACATCCAAAAATCCTACGTAGCTTAACCTCGCCTCTATAAGAACACCCGAAAAACTCAGTCCCTCGAATGTCGTAACCCCCCTCCTATGACCACCACCGCATCCCTCCTCTCCTTCCATCACTAAATCATCCTTGGATGCACGACATCTAGCGGTAGGGATCTGGTGTCGTGGCAGTGCCAGCATCCTTTCCTCTACCGGCTATGTCAGTATCCCGTGATGCTCCCCTATATCCCCTCCAAATTTCTAGTGTGGTTGGCCATGGCGATGGTGGCACCCATTGGATCCCGTTGCACCTACACCAGAGCCCGCCGCTCACTAGGGAAACCTCCCACCGCTGGGCCAGCCAAGGTAACTAGCTAGGCTTGTCCTTGTTTCGGGTCTGTCTCGGCCAGCCGTTCACCACCGGAGCCTCCACCGCCAGGCCAGCGAAGGTAACTACCTAGGCTTCTCCTTGTTTCGGGCTTTCAGCTATGTGCCGGCCATCAAGCCGCGGCTCTACTGTGGTCCCCGAACATTGAGCCGAGGCATATGTGGTTCTATCCATCAAGCTGAGGCATTTCTAGGGTTTCGTAATAAACTTGATTTTTTTTAATTTTTTTGGCAAGAATGAAGCGATAATAAGCAAGACAAAGATACAATAGCCTAGCTAGATAGATTAGTATGACATGTAGGATAGCAAGATGTATATGGATTAGTAGTGCACTATTTTTCTAGAATCCCTGCAGGATTTAAGTAAACGAGTACCACGGCCTCCAATGTGTGTGGCTGCGGAACTTTAGAGAATAACGGAGGGGGAGATGCAAGAGGTGTTGAAGGATGTCTTTGAGACTTTGACATCAATGTGTTTGAACACTTCTTCTCACTGTCCTGCTCTGGTCTTTCTAGAAGTAACACAATAAGCACACAAACACACCATAGTCTGCTAGGATTGTACTCATTTACTTCAATCCCAGAATGAATGTTTGAGAAGTCATAGTATATTGAATGAAACGTATTGATGAACATTTGTAAGAATTTTTCCTTAAGATGAATGTGGAACATGCAACGCATAATGTAATGATCTGTTGTGCAATGCATATACCCGTGTTGTGGTGTGTGTGCAATACAATTGCATATGAATTGTGTGCAATGATAATTTAAAAAACTGAAGAACTTAAGACAACAAAGAACATCGGGTAAACACGACACTGATGAGTAGTCTTGTTAGTCCCGCCACTGGAAGTGCCCATCAATGGGACTCACCCTCCACCGACAGGAGGACGAACACACCACTGAAGCTTGGAGGTTGACGGCTGCCCTACCCAACAGTGGAGGGGTTAAAGCGCCCGTAAGTGTAGTGCCTTTTTGTTCTACTTGTGTCTCTCACTGTAGGGATTAGCCTATGTTTACTTTACTGTAGCATAGGTTAGACAAACTCATGTCTTTGTACTTTGTAAACAGTCTATATAGGTTTTAATGGAGTGATGGCTGGGAGTGGTTATATTTTCATCAGATGGCTTACGAAAGTGATTGAGGTTCAGAAAAAGGTAAGACAATATACAATAGAAAACCAACATTTGGCTATTTCATGAGAACATACATACCGTTAAGCTACCAGAATCTGTATTTTCAAACTCTATCAAGCGCTTAAATAGTGTTGCCTCACAGACATGCACAACAGCAGCCTGAAAAAGATAAAACATAATTAGTGACATTTCATATTCAAGCCTACATTACACATATCCGCTCCCTACCTTACACAATGCTACTGCGCCACCAACATACAATAGCACCACCAAAACATCACAAAAAATTCTGATACAGTTTTAGAACATTGACAAAAGATGCACCTGCCAAGTAACAAGAGTTCAAAATCCAAACTCAATGCACACTTGAGAAACCAAAAAAAAAGGCTATGTGCACTGTACTAGCTGATTTCAAATTATGCTAGTAATAGTAGCTATTATTCACATGATTTCTTCCTTTTGTTTCCAGATGTGTGGATCCCATGCTGATTTGAAATTTGCTCCTTCGAAGCATGTCCTATCAATGTTGTAAATATGTTTCAGAAATTTTCATGCTATTGTGTGCCATGTTAGCCGGTTGCACAGGAACCAGCAAAAGGATAGACACATCATATATGTTCTTATTAGTGCTGCATGTGCGCAATAAATGCCAAAACTACAAAGAATTACATTAAGGACAAAATTCGCAAATAAGTTGATCCATCCGGAGCATCCGGGCTTACAATATCTGCCTTGGTGTACATATATCCATGAGAAAGTGCAGCTATATATAATGCTGCACCGCATAAACCACTTGGCTTCCTCCCAGTCTGCGACATAGAACAAGCTATTACACTGGTAGAAAAAAGCCCTTTAGTCCCGGTTCGCAACAGCCTTTAGTCCCGGCTGTGCAACCGGGACTAAATAAGCGCGACTAAAGACCCCCCCCCCCCTTTAGCCGCGGCTCTTACGGACCGCGACAAAAGCCTTTAGTCCCGGTTCTTGTGGCTGACCGGGACCAAAGGCCCGCCACGTGGGCGCCCGTGGTCCGTCGGGGCCGAGGACCTTTAGTCCCGGCTCTCGTGGCCAACCGAGACTAAAGGCCTCCTCCGCAGGTTTAGGGTTTTAGCCCCCCTAAACCTGGTTTCTTTTTAATTTGTAGTGTTTTATTTGTTTTATATTTTATTTTGTGTTTTATTTTATTTTGGATGAAGTTTCAGTACACATATTCTACGCTTCTATATACATGCATATGAAATTTCAAACAAGAAGAATTCAAGAGGAATATATAATATATATTCAATCTCAGGTGACCATATACAACTTCGAACAAGTTTCCATACACAATTAGGATGGATGACCATATACAACTTCGAACAAGTTTCAACCTCGGGTATGCATATAAATTTCTTCGTCCTCGGTATAGTGTTGTCCTTTAGGATTGATGACTTCCCTCATGAAAAATCCTGCTAATTCTTCTTGAATTGGTCGGAAGCGAGCTTCTGGACTAAGCCTCCTCCGCAAGTTATCCGTCGCGTTCCGCACGCTAGCTGATGCCTTCCGCTCAGTGGTTTGTCTCCGGATGTTCTCACAAACATAGTATCCACATAGATCGGTCCCCGATGGCTGCTGATCCACATTAACTAACTTTCTGAAATCTAGCTCATGTTTGAATTCACCGACAGTTTCTTCTGAGAACCGTCTCCAAACCCTACAGGGCAAAGAAAATTAAATGAATAAGGGATTTATTAGTTAGTTGATATTAGGAAATGAAGAGACCGATCGATATAGAGCTCAAATGATTGAAAATAATTACTTTTGCAGCATTTTTCTCATGTCGGCCCAACGCTTTGGATCCGAATCCTTAGAGTCCATGATTAGAACTGTGGAGGTGTGAAGTTCAATATTTAGCAGAATCCAGTGGAACCTGCGGACACGTTACATGCACAGTCATGCATAACTCATCGATTAGACATACCATGCATGGAGTAAACAAAATAGAATGGGCACAAGAGAGAAACACTCACCCAAAATGGTAAGGAAATAGAATATGACTTTTGAGTTGATGCTTTTTAAGAAACTTGTACAGGTCTTTCTCCATGTCTTTGGGGTGATGTTCTAACACATGTCCATTAACGATATGTGGGTCAATGAACCCAACATCATGGATGTTTCTTATTTTGCATTCCCAAATCTTCAATCTGCATAATAGCGTACGCAACAATATAGTTAGGACAATATATATATATAGTGCAGGCAATGAAGAACGAGATGAGGTAGAAATAAATCACTTACAGAACGTAGCAACTCAGCATAGATTTGTCGAGGGCGCGCAGATTGAACAGCTGGAATAATTCACTCATATGAACTTCTACAGAGTACCGTTTGATGTGATGCTCATGTGTAACATCCGCATAAACATATTCTTTGTCGGCCCATGTTATGAATTGCTTGTACCAACGTAGCAGATTTCGCATTTGTGTTGGTAGACTATTTTCCTTCTCAGGCTCGACGAGAGGCCCCTTCAGCACATATTGGAATGCTATCTCACCTACAGGCACCTCCTCAAGGCCTAAGAAGGCACGAACAGTCAAACCCATCTCGGACGCTTGTTTCATGGCAGCCGCTACAGTCAATCCAAGTGCTGCCGCAGCTGCTATGATCTCGGGGTCCTCTTCCGGACCGGCTTTCACTATGAGCGGGGGGATCGATTGTTTCTTCTGCATCCCGAGCTGGTCAACTTGTTTCCCGCTTTTTTTACTTTCTTCCTCCTTCAATATTTTTGCTTGCCTACGAAGTTCATGTCCATAGTCGTCAGGCATATTCAGCTCGGCTTGGGACGGTGTCGTCAAAAAATCCTTAGCCCACTTCTTTTGCTTCTCAGTGAATACTTGCTTGGGCTCAGGCACTTTTTTCGCCTTCATATCCGCCTTCCATTTCTCATAATCAGTAGACGCGGCCAATGTGAGGTCAGCTTCACTAAGTTCCCCAGGCCTTGGGAGGAGAGGCTTCAGCGATGGCTCCGGTACCCTTGTGGTCTTAGGTACATAAGGGTCCGGGTTAATAGTCCAGGAGCAGGTTTCCTTGCTGTCCGCCTGCTTCTGCTTCTTTGCCGGAGGTGGATTGGGGGGCGTCGTACCCGCCGAAGGAGGATTGGGGGGCGTCGTACCCGCCGGAGGTTGTGGATCGGGGGACGGCGTCGAATGGCGTGAAGGAGGTGTAGGTGAACCACCACGACCACCACCACCGCCACCACCACCACCACCATCGGAGGGGGGTGGACTTGCTAGCCTTGGCGCCTCGTCTGGAAACACTATGTACTTCTTTTTCCATAGAATGAACTGGCGCTTGACATCTCCAAGTCTGCTATCCCCTTCGGGTGTAGGTTTGTCAATCTCCAGGTCCTCAAACCCTTGGACTATGTCTTCCACCGTGACACAAGCATAGCCATATGGAATGGGGTTGTTGTGGTGGAGTGCTCCAGGTTTACAGGGTAAAGCACTGCCGCTAGCTACCTTCGTGGAAATGTTCCCCACGGGATAATGCAGATCACAGTCTTTCATCTTCTTTACATCATCCACGGGGTAGTGAGGCTCCGGTGCACGAATCTCGATCATCGGTGCACTAGCACTAGGCGGGGCATCTGTGGAAGCCACGCTGCTTCTCCGCTGCTGGCTTCCGCAATCCGCTTCATGATCTTCATGCGGCCCTGCAGCCGATTTTTCTTTCAATAGTTCATGCACGCTCTGCTTCAACTCATGGAGTTCCGATGCAAACTTCGTCATAAGATCTGCATCCCGGTCCGTCTTTCTCTTACGGCTTCTGTAACCGTACGGGTCATTGTCTTGGGAAAACCCTACTTTCCACGAAACTTTGCCTTTGCCTCGTACACGTCCTCCGTGTTCATCATTCCCGAGGGCTAAAGTCAGTGCGTCTTTCTCTCTGTTGAACTTGATCAAGCCCGCTTGAGCTTGGGTCATTGCGTCAATAAGGGCTTGGGTCGGAGCAAAGCGTCGATGCCGGTGAACACACACCCCTGTCTCCGGGTCTAGCGATCCCCCATGCCCGTACCACCAGCTTTTGGCCCTTGGGTCCCATCCCTCTGTACCTAGAGGGATTCCTCGCACCCTCAGGTCCTCCTCCATCTTCTGCCACCTAGGGTCCGCAAGGCGGTATCCTCCTGGCCCCATAATATGATGATACTTTTTCTTAGCCGCATTATCCTTATTTTTTTTCGATATTTCCTTGAAATGGTCCGATTGCTTTTGCCTCACAAATTCTGGCCAATCATCTTTCAGTTTCTCATATTGTCCATTGAAATCCGGAGTCTTGCCCTTGTTGACATAGTCACGGGTTAAATTTTTCTTGAAGTTCCGGAATGCATCGGCCATCTTCTGAAGAGCGAACTCTTTAACTAGCCTCCTCCTCTGACGTCCACCCGGAACCTCGTTACCGAATTCATCGACTTTGTTGTATTCCGGAGGTAGAATGAAATGTTCCATAAGCTTTCTCCAGCAATCCTTTTTCGTTCTCTTGTCGACAAAACTGAAACCAAGACGTGCCTTCTTTGGCTCTTTCCATTCCTGGACGGTGATCGGGACGTTGTCTCTAACAACGACTCCGCATTGGTTGACAAACTTTGAGGTGTGCTGTAGGGGCTTGCCGGTTTCACTGACAGACTCAATGGCATATGTTTCTCCTGTTTTCATCGCCTTGGATTTGCCACGCTGCTTTGTCGTACTCGATCCGGAGGGCTAAAAAAAGAAAGAGAGTCGCGCGCGTTAATACATATGTATTCACATTTCAGTAAGTTTGTATCACGAGAGGCTCTCAATGTATATATATACCTCGCCGGAGGTGGTTGCTTCTTGCAATTGGAGATCGTCGGTTGTTGACGGTTGACCTCCGTCGGCAATGTCCGTTCCTTCACCTTCTCGATCATCGTCACCGTCAAGGTTCATATAAGAAGAGACTACATCCTCTTGTTGCTCATATTCTGAGCCCGGCACATAAGGAATCTCGTTGTTGATGATGTCCATTAAATAACGTTCAGCCTCCGGATCCCTAAGCGGCTCGGTTCTGTCGTCCGCCATATGTCACTCCTGCATGTAGTAAAAATTCTTTAAGTATAAAGGAATTAAAAAATAAGATTAAGGGGACATAGAGGAGGAGGAATTAAAAAATAAGATTCTTTAAGTAAAATTCTTTTTTTTCTTCTTCTTCCTTTCTTCTTCCTCTTTCTTCTTCTTCCTTTCTTCTTCTTCCTTTTTCCTTTCTTCTTCTTTCTTTCTTCTTCTTCCTTTCTTCTTTCTTTCTTCTTCTTCCTTTCTTCTTCTTTCTTTCTTCTTCTTCCTTTTTCTTTTTTCTTTCTTTCTTCTTCTTTCTTTCTTCTTCTTTCTTTCTTCTTCTTCCTTTCTTCTTCTTTCTTTCTTCTTCTTTCCTTTTCCTTTTTACTTTCTTTCTTCTTCTTCCTTTCTTCTTCCTTTCTTCTTCTTTTTTTCTTCTTCCTTTTTCTTTCTTCTTTCTTTTGGTTTTCATTTGGTTTTTATTTGGTTTTCATTTTTTTCTTCTTCCTTTTTCTTTCTTGTTTTTTCTTCTTCCTTTTTTTCTTCTTTCTTTTCTTCTTCCTCCTTTTTATTGTTTTTTTCTTCTGTTTGTTTTTTTGTTTTCTTTTGTTTTTTTCTTCTTCCTTTGTTTTTCTTCTGTTTTTTGTTTTCTTCTGTTTTTTGTTTTCTTTTGTTTTCTTCTTCTTCCTTTTTCTTTTTTCTTTCTTTCTTCTTCTTTCTTTCTTCTTCTTCCTTTCTTCTCTTCTTCCTTTCTTCCTTCCTGCGGAGGACGGCAGGCAGGGCAGCGGGCGGCGGGCGGCGGGCGGAGGGCGGCAGGGCGGCGGGCGGAGGGCGTCGGGCGGCGGGCGGCAGGGCGTCGGGCAAGGGCGGCAGGGCGGTGGGCAAGGGCGGCGAGCAAGGGCGGCGCTCACTGGGGACGGGGGCGACGGCGCGCAGGGCTTCGACGTCGGCGTCGGGGCAGGGCTTCGGCGTCGGCGTCGGGGCAGGGCTTCGGCGTCGGCGTCGATCGGCGTTTGGGGAGACAGAGGAGATCGATCGGCTATATATAGACGCACCTTTAGTCGCGGTTGGGGAGGAGGACCGCGACTAAAGGTACCCTTTAGTCGCGGCTGGGGAGGCGGACCGCGACTAAAGGGTTTTGGCGCCGCTTCCTTTCCCGCGCAGAAAGACCCTTTAGTCGCGGTTGGGGACAACAACCGCGACTAAAGGGTACCCTTTAGTCGCGGTCCGCCTCCCCAGCCGGGACTAAAGGGTCTGTGCTGAACTGGCGCGGTGCGGTGGGATGTTTAGTCCCACCTTGCTAGCCGAGAGGCTTCGACAGTGGTTTATAAGCGCGGCTGCGCTCACCACTTCGAGCTCCTCTCGAATGCAGGCTTACGGGCCTATTCTGTTACTATGTGCCTGTGGGCCTACTGGGCCTTCTGCGGGCCTGAATCCTGGCCCATTAATGGGTTTCTAGTCGTATTCAGGCCGTGGTGGCCCAGTAGGTGGCATATTCTCTTTTTTTTGCCTGTTTTTTGTTTTCATTTTTGCTTTATTTATTTTGTTTTGTTTCTACTTACAACAAAAAACTTATTTATTTTATTTTATTTTGTTTCTAATTACTTATTTATTTTTACTTTATGATAATTACTTATTTATTTTACTTTATGATAATTATTTTATTTTATTAAAGTTTATATTATTTTGTTTCTAATTCATTTTAAAATCTTAAAAATACAATTATATATCAAAAAAATCAGAAAATAAAACTAATTCATTTTAAATTCTTGTTTTTCTTCTTTCTTTCTTCTTCTTCCTTTCTTCTTCTTCCTTTCTATTCTTTCTTTCTTCTTCTTCCTTTCTTCTTCTTTCTTTCTTTCTTCTTCTTCCTTTTTCCTTTTTCTTGGTTTTCATTTGATTTTTATTTGGTTTTCATTTTTTTCTTCTTCCTTTTTCTTTCTTGTTTTTTCTTCTTCCTTTTTTTCTTCTTTCTTTCTTCTTCTTCCTTTCTTCTTTCTTTCTTCTTCTTCCTTTTTCTTTTTTCTTTCTTTCTTCTTCTTTCTTTCTTCTTCTTTCTTTCTTCTTCTTTCTTTCTTTCTTTCTTTCTTCTTCTTCCTTTCTTCTTCTTTCTTTCTTTCTTCTTCTTCCTTTTTCCTTTTTCTTGGTTTTCATTTGATTTTTATTTGGTTTTCATTTTTTTCTTCTTCCTTTTTCTTTCTTGTTTTTTCTTCTTCCTTTTTTTCTTCTTTCTTTCTTCTTCTTCCTTTCTTCTTTCTTTCTTCTTCTTCCTTTTTCTTTTTTCTTTCTTTCTTCTTCTTTCTTTCTTCTTCTTTCTTTCTTTCTTTCTTCTTCTTCCTTTCTTCTTCTTTCTTTCTTTCTTCTTCTTCCTTTTTCCTTTTTCTTGGTTTTCATTTGATTTTTATTTGGTTTTCATTTTTTTCTTCTTCCTTTTTCTTTCTTGTTTTTTCTTCTTCCTTTTTTTCTTCTTTCTTTCTTCTTCTTCCTTTCTTCTTTCTTTCTTCTTCTTCCTTTTTCTTTTTTCTTTCTTTCTTCTTCTTTCTTTCTTCTTCTTTCTTTCTTTCTTCTTCTTTCTTTCTTCTTCTTCCTTTCTTCTTCTTCCTTTCTATTCTTTCTTTCTTCTTCTTCCTTTCTATTCTTTCTTTCCTCCTTTTTATTGTTTTTTTCTTCTGTTTGTTTTTTTGTTTTCTTTTGTTTTTTTCTTCTTCCTTTGTTTTTCTTCTGTTTTTTTGTTTTCTTTTGTTTTTTTCTTCTTCCTTTTTCTTGTTTTTCTTCTTTTTTTTCTTCCTTTCTTCCTTTTTCCTTTTTTAAAATCTTCTGACATTTTAAAATCTTAAAAATACAATTATATATCAAAAAAACAAGAAAAATAAAACTAATTCATTTTAAAATCCCTTGAAGGTTCGACCAAATACAAAGTTTGGTACAATAAATTATTACACATCAATTCTTCCCTTGTACGTCCCTGCTTGCTTACGATTGTGCCGTATCCATGGAGCATCCTCATCATTTAACTTAATGCTTGGGTCAGTGTTCACTTTGAAGGGCGGAATTTCACCAAACATATTATAATCTTCTGACATGTCTGTCTTGTCCTCCACTCCCACGATGTTTCTTTTCCCTGAAAGAACAATGTGGCGCTTTGGATCATCGCATGATGTACTGATCGTTTTCTTATCTTTCCGTTTCCTCGGTTTGCTACTCATGTCCTTCAAATAAAAAACCTGAGCGACATCTTTGGCAAGGACGAATGGTTCGTCAAGGTAACCAAGATTGTTGAAATCCACCATTGTCATTCCGTATTGCTCGTCCACCTTTACCCCACCTCCTGTTAGCTTGAACCATTTGCACCGGAACAAAGGGACCTTAAAGGAGGGTCCATAGTCAAGTTTCCATATCTCCTCTATGTAACCATAATATGTGACCTTTTGCCCATTCTCGGTTGCTGCATCAAAGCGGACACCACTGTTTTGGTTGGTGCTCTTTTTATCTTGGGCGATGGTGTAAAATGTATTCCCATTTATCTCGTACCCTTGGAAAGTCGTTATAGTCGAAGATGGTTTCTTGGCCAACATGTACAGCTGATCTCCAACATCATTGTCATTCATTAAATGTTTTTCGCAACCAACTGCCAAAAGTCTCCATGTGGGCCTTTCTAATCCAGGATTCAGGCTTCCCCGGGTTGTCCGAGCGTAAAATATTCTTGTATTGCTCGAAGTACGGAGCCACCAAGCTGGAATTTTGCAGAACTGTGTGGTGTGCTTCAGTCATAGAATGACCGTCCATACATATCGTGGTATCCCTTCCGATCTTGCCTTTTCCACTTAGTCTTCCCTCGTGCCGCGATTGAGGAATACCAATCGGCTTAAGGTCATGAACATAGTCAATACAGTACTCAATTACCTCCTCATTTTGATGGCCCTTGGAGATGCTTCCTTCTGGCCTAGCACGGTTACGAACATATTTCTTTAATACTCCCATGAACCTCTCAAAGGGGAACATATTGTGTAGAAATACAGGACCGAGAATGGAAATCTCTTCGACTAGGTGGACCAGGAGGTGCGTCATAATATTGAAGAAGGATGGTGGGAACACCAACTCGAAACTGACAAGGCATTGGACCACATCGTTCTGTAACCGTGGTAGATCTTCTGGATTGATTACCTTCTGAGAGATTGCATTGAGGAATGCACATAGCTTCACAATGGCTACTCGAACATTTTCCGGTAGGAGCCCACCCAAAGCAATCGGAAGCAATTGCGTCATAATCACGTGGCAGTCGTGAGACTTCAGGTTTTGGAACTTTTTCTCCGGCATGTTTATTATTCCCTTTATATTCGACGAGAAGCCAGACGGGACCTTCATACTGCTCAGGCATTCAAAAAAAATGACCTTCTCTTCTTTGGTAAGAGCGTAGCTGGCACGACCTTGAAACCATTCCGGATGCCGGTCATCTGGGTCTTTCAAAAGTTGCTGGTCCTGCCGTGCTTCCTTTGTATCATTTGTCTTCCCATACACGCCCAAGAAGCTTAGCAGGTTCACGCAAATATTCTTCGTAACATGCATCACGTCGATTGCAGAGCGGACATCTAGGACTTTCCAATATTCTAGCTCCCAAAATATAGATTTCTTCTTCCACATGGGTGCGTGCCCGTCAACTCCCCGCGGAACTGATTGTCCGGCAGGACCCTTTCCAAAGATGACTTTCAAATCCTTGACCATATCAAATATCTCAGCACCAGTACGTTCCGCAGGCTTCGGCCGGTGATCTGCCTTCCCGTTGAAATGCTTGCCTTTCTTTCTTACGTTATGATTTCGGGGAAGAAATCGACGATGACCCAGGTACACGTTCTTCTTACAATTAACCAAACGTACACTTTCAGTCTCATGTAAGCAGTGCGTGCATGCATTGTATCCCTTATTTTTCTGTCCCGAAAGGTTACTGAGAGCAGGCCAATCGTTGATGGTTACAAAAAGCAACGCTCGTAGGTCAAATTCCTCTCCTTTGTGCTCATCCCAGACACGTACACCAGGTTTCGCCCAAAACTGTAAAAGTTCTTCAACTAATGGCCTTAGGTACACATCGATGTCGTTACCGGGTTGCTTAGGGCCTTGGATGAGAATTGGCATCATAATGAACTTCCGCTTCATGCACAACCAAGGAGGAAGGTTGTAGATGCATAGAGTCACGGGCCAGGTGCTATGGTTGGAGCTCTGCTCGCCAAAAGGATTAATGCCATCAGTATTTAGACCAAATCTTAAGTTCCTTGCGTCAGCTGCAAAATCTTTGAAAACTCTGTCGATCTTTCTCCATTGCGTTCCATCAGCGGTGTGTCTCGACTGCCCGTCGGACAAACGGTCCTCTTTGTGCCATCGCAACAACTTGGCATGCTTTTCGTTCATGAACAGACGTTTCACCCGTGGTATTATAGGAGCATACCACATCACCTTGGCGGGAACCCTCTTCCTGGGTTTCTCGCCCTCAACATCGTCACCAGGGTCATCGCCTCTGATCTTATAACGCAATGCAGTGCATACAGGGCATTCATTCAAATTCTCGTATTCACCGCGGTAGAGGATGCAGTCATTAATGCATGCATGTATCTTCTGAACCTCTAAACCTAGAGGGCAGACAACCTTCTTTGCTTCGTACGTACTGGCGGGCAACTCATTATTCTTCGGCAACATATTCTTCAATATTTTCAGCAAATTTTCAAATGATGAGTCACCTACACCTTCCTGTGCCTTCCATTTTAGCAAATCCAGTGTGCAGCCCAGCTTTTTCAGACTATTATCGCATCCTGGATACAACGACTTTTTGTGATCCTCTAACATGCGATCCAAATTCTCCCTCTCCTTGTCAGTTTCGCAGCGTCTCCGTGCATCAGCAATGGTCCGACCAAGATCATCAGCGGGCTCATCATGTGCCTCTTCTTCACCTTCACCTAACCCTTCCACACCTTCAGCATCATCCTCCATGAAAGTATCACCGAAAAGATCACGATAGTTGTCATCGATATCATCCCCTTCTTCATCTTCTTCCATTCTAACCCCTCTTTCTCCATGCTTGGTCCAACAATAATAGCTTGGCATGAAACCATGCTTAAGCAGGTCCATGTGAACTCTTCTTGAGGAGGAGTAACCCTTCTCATTCTTACAGACAGCACATGGACAGATAATAAAACCTTGCTGCTTGTTCGCATTTGCCACTACGAGGAAATCTTTCAAACCCGTAGTGAACTCGCCGGAGAGTCGGGAACCGTACATCCATTGCCGATTCATCTGCATTATTATTATATAAAGTATATAATTAACCATCATGCATTTGTTAAACTAACTAGCTAGAAATAATACAAATTAAACAATGAACTACACACATGCGTATTTTATCAATGACACATGAAAGGTTCGAGTTGCTAACCGCGATCGCGGAGGAAAAATAAATGAGAAAGCTCAAATGTGGCTTATTTCAGGCTCTCGGGCATTTCATCAAACACCTTGTGTGCATAGGAGAAACCAAAAGCAAACCCACCACCACCCCACCACCACCTTCTGAAAATTGTGAAGTGAGCCGAGTGAAGTGAAGTGAGCTGAGTATATATAGGGCCTTTAGTCGCGGTTGGCCAGGCCAACCGGGACTAAAGCCCCTCCCGTCCGCCAGCTGGATGGGCTTTAGTCCCGGTTGGCCTGGCCAACCGCGACTAAAGGCCTTCTGGGACCTTTAGTCCCGGTTGGCCACGCCAACCGGGACTAAAGCCCCTCCCGTCCGCCAGCTGTCGACCGAGCGCGCTGGGCCCAGGTAGTTGGTCGCGGGTCTTCTCCCGAACCACGACTAAAGACCCCTTTGGTCGCGGTTCGATTGTTTTGGGGACTAATGGGGGCGTATGGAAGCCTCGTTTTCTACCAGTGTTACAACCTTACAAAAGAACCTAAATAAGAAACTAGAATGATGACGATACTAGCCTGCATCCAGTCTCGCTTCATGCTAGCTACAATGCGTAAAGCTGTGCACGAGACAGCATTGTCCCTTTTCCCCAATAAACCTACACATTACCAACAATGAAGCAAAATCGCAAATAATTAAAAGCACATTGATTCTATTTGCTAGCCGATGTAATTGTCTAGCCTTCCCTATGAAGGCTATATTGCTTGGCAGAACTCGAAATCCTTGACAGGCACAGAAAATATTGACCATTAAAGCGAGCAAACATAGCTCCCGTGATTCATGTATATATACATTATTCTGAATATGCTACCATCAACCATAGAATTTGAAATTGATAACGTATGATTAACAGGTGTTATACTTCTTGGAGAAAGGCGCATCCATTTATATCTTCAATGCAAAAGAAGCAAACATCTAGACTCCATAACATTTGCTTCCTTATCACAAACACAATCAAGAAATCCAAACTAGAAGGCATACCCCACAAAGAACTACCTTTTCACAAACAGAAGAGACACGTGAAAAATTGTAAATGCTTTGATATTCATTAATGTATAAGCATGTAACTAAAAGTTTTGTGTATCTTATATAAGATAAGAATGCACATGTATGTCAACTTACGTTCGGTAAAACGGTGGATGAAAAGGCTAGGATCTACAAGCTTTTGAACAATTGGGTGTTCTCCGAGTAGCAAAACTTGGCAAAGCTGCAGAAAAACAGCACATAGGACATATCTGAAACATAAATCAAGATGAGCCCTTTCAACAAAGACTGCAAGATGAAGGACATGAGAATGTGAGTACTTACACACTTATATGCAAATAGTCCGAGAAATCAATAAGAAGATAGGGTTTTTCACTTCGCCTGACAAAACAATTAGTTGAATATGGACATTAGTATTACCCAAATAGCTTAAAGATACCAAAACGACAATCATTGTACAGGGAGCAAACACCGACACAAGCATGAAAGGGCGACACAGGGACAAGAAAAACTGAAGAAGCAAACAGAAAAAATGACTGTTTGGACAGTGGTAAATGAAACATAAGTGTGCCGTGCCTTCTATTGGGCATGACCCAAGTCTACAAGGTGCCACTTTGACTGCTAATTCCTATCACACAAAAACGATATACTAATTAGAATTATATTAGGCATGCACTATGAAAGTGCATTTCCTGATGATTCTTTTGGTACCAGTTTTATGTGAACAGGGTAGGCACTAGGCACCCACCCTTCTATATATTGACGGTCGAAGTTAAAAATATTTAACCAGAATGGATGAGACTTATCTTGAACTTGTAGTGTGTTACGGCAATTGTTGAACTTCAGAAATAAATAAGTGCGTGTACCCCTGATGAGTAGTAAATTCAAAAAATATACTAGAAAAATCAAAAAATCTGAATTATTGTTTGTAACATTATACATACATGCCAACCGGTATACCGCGTATGAGTTTCACAAAGAAATGACATCTGTGATATGATATTCCGGGCAAAAATGACAATCGAAGCTATATTAAAAACACTGTTTGATGAATAGTAAGGTTCTGATTGTATTTTCTACACTAAGAATACCACAGGTGTCATTTCTTCATGAAATCTCATACGTGAGTAGAATGGTCAACCAAATACCCCAAAATTTCAGAATTTTTGGATTTTTCTATTACTTTTTCAAATTTACTATTCATGCGGGTGCGCATGGAACCATGTTCACCTTTGTACTTTCGATGTACTTAGAAGAATTTTGCATGCATATTTCTGTAGAAGCTTAGCTTGATCATAGCCATCTTAGTTTCATTTCTTGCTCTCTGATGAACTTCTCAATATGACACTCTACTGAAGGCACACTTCAGGTTTTCACTAAGAAGTTAAGGGCATCCTTGGTTTGCAAGCCAATATTTGGCAATGGCAACCTTTTCAAGGTTGGCAAGGCAATTTGGTAGCAAATTTTGGGCTTGCCCAAATTTTGGCATCAAACGAAGCAGCCCCTAAATGAGCCCCTGGTCCAATCATAATAAATACTCCCTCCGTTCCAAATTACTCATCGTGGTTTTAGTTCAAAATTTGAACTAAAACCACGACGAGTAATTTGGAACAGAGGGAGTACAACATAGAATACACAGAGGCTCACCCGAAGTGGAATGGGAGAAGGTGATGTTTGAACAAGAAATATTTCCAATGGATAAGTAGGCTTTCAATAAAGCAAGGGACTAATTAGGTGAAAGCTTACCGGCAAGCAATGTAAAGACAAGAAGCTGCAACATGACTTGTTCGTCGGCCCCTAGTAAAGTTATTGTCAAGAGCTAGCTACATTTAAAAAAGGACAAATATCAACATATGAAAAATACCCTACCATTTTTGAAAATGTTTGTGTGATAACAAGGATGCATACTTTATAAAAGTTATGAGCAGTGCAAATGATATCATCTCCACCACTCACATGCAGGCCATGGACAATCTGCCAGATCTCGTCTCTCCCTGGTGAAATAAACCATAACACGATTCCCCCAGTGAGATGCATGATATGATAAAAAGAAAATGTGGTGAAAGAAATACCTTTCTCTTCAGTTCTTTCACGGGATAGTGAACCGCCCTTCGCAATGCCTATAATGTGTCCACTAAGCCGGCTCTATACACATTCAAAACAAAGCAACCAACAGGTACACATCAAATCAAAGAAACTAAATATAAGTAAAGTGTGGTAGCAATACCAACCTGTCCCGAGGAGTCCTTGACAAAAGTAGGCTCGTCAGTATACATATCCTGATCAATAACCTTGCCGCACATTCCACAACATCTGAAATCAACATGGCAAATAACATAAGGACACAGGTGCAAAAGTGCTTCAGCTGTGTTCACACAAATCTATTGTGAACAACTAATACTCCCTCCATCCAAAATCGCAATAGTAAGTAAGGTTTTTTTTTTGTACGAGTGTGATGACAGTATCAAATTTTATGTCACATGACAATTTCTTTTAACAAATCAAAACATGTCTTGCATTTTGGAATGGGGGGAGCAGATTAGAAGAATAGTGAAAGACGAGAAAATGAAGGTCTTACGTGAACCCGTTGTCAGGATCCTTTACATATGGGCAATCATCATCACAGTGAGAACAGTACACCATTTCCGAAGAGAAGTTGGCTGCAGAGGATGATCCAACTCAGATCAGCCAGCGGAAGTTCATTGTATAATTCTGTTTAGTTCCAAGCATATACCAATACTCTTCAGAGTGCGAAAAAGGGTTTCCCCCCGCTTTATATTATAAAGCAACAATACTCTTCAGAGTGGGCACAAAGATGGAAGCAAACTAATAGCACACATCGGTTCTCACTATTTTTCTGTCCAACTTAAGTCTAAATGACACAGACGGTGTAAATATTTACAATTAGAATGTGAGGGTTGCCTACTTCTCTGTGGTGCGTGCTCATCTCTGGTGGCCAAACAGGGGAGCCTGGACATGGGCTCATCGGGAACATAGCACATGACCCTTCTTTTACAGTCCAATTATAGATATCAAAACGTGCAAGCAATCAAATCTGGATTTCGAGCACTCAAATTTCCATTCAATAAGACCACTTTAAAAAAGTTTCAACTCTTGACATTAACATTTCAAACCGAAAGAAGCAAAACAGAACAGGCACTCACTCTCAGTGTGAAACTAAAGGTTGTGCCCAGTTACGGTTATTGACTAAGAACATGCGACTTGCTCCTCAATCGATACTCAAATGTGTAGTGTCAAGAAAATTTCATAGTTTAAATAGTCGATGCTCTTACTACCCCACTACACAACTGGGGCCTAGGAACTCATACCCTCATTTTCTTATTGGAACAGATCGACAGGCATACAAAGCATCCAATGCAGTAGCCCAAAACAGCATTCAGCATAATTAATATTTTTCATTCCTAGAACCATCCTATGCTCCATGTACAGAAGTACTCGTGGCAAATACAGGGTACAGGCTGAGATTTGCATCCTCAAGAACAGAAGAAGTATTCCGGAAACTGCGGAATGACTGGAACCAGTCCTAGCTTCGGATTCCTGATCTTCATGATATATATAACGAATATCCCCGCAAAAAAAACGAATATGGGATGCAAATTTGATAAAAGGGCGAAAT
The DNA here is from genome assembly GCA_034509565.1 of Triticum monococcum. Lineage (NCBI taxonomy): Eukaryota > Viridiplantae > Streptophyta > Magnoliopsida > Poales > Poaceae > Triticum > Triticum monococcum. The sequence continues at coordinate 607,394,957 of CM067841.1, forward strand.
AAATAAAATGATAAATTAGGCCAGTTCCATCTCCGACTCGAGATGACCGATCAACATTTTGCCAAGTGAAGCAAGACATTATGTGCGGAGTTAAAAATCCGCCCGTCCGTAAACCGCCGCGGCCGATCTACACAGAGCAACCTCCTAGGGTCTAGGGTTTATCATCGCGTGGGGATTTCGGGTCACATACATACCTTTCTTCCGCGAGGGGCACGGGCCTGAGCGGCAAGGGGGGGCAGGAGCAGGACGGACGACTCAGAGAGAGGGGACGCGGTGGGTGGGTGGACGCGGGATGCGCGGGCGGCGGCGCGATCGACGGGTGCGGCGGCGGCAGCGGCGGCGCGATCCTCGAGTGGGTTCGAATCCGTCCTTCCTTTTGACCAGGGCCCAAATCCCGGCCGGATAACGCTTCGTGTTACCAGGATCTCGAGGCTTCCACGTGGGCCGCGCCGTTGTCTCTCCCGCAGCGAGACGAAAGAACCGCTCATAAATGGGCCGGCTCAGCGTGGGAGGCTCGCTGATTGGCTGCCTCACTGTTCTGCTGGTTTTTATATTTCTGAAATGAAAAATAATTTATTTAAGTGTTACTCCCTACGTTCCTAAATATTTGTCTTTCTAGAGATTTCAACAATTGATTACATACGAAGCAAAATGAGTGAATCTATACTCTAAAATATGTCTATATACATCCGTATGTGATAGCCCATTTGAAATCTCTAAAAAGACAAATACTCCCTCCGTAAACTAATATAAGAGCGTTTAGAATACTAAAGTAGTGATCTAAACACTCTTATATTAATTTACAGAGGGAGTATTTAGGAACAGAGGGAGTAGAAACGTTCATCGCATGCTTAAAATGTTTATGCAGTGTAAAAAGGTTTGTGCAACTTCTTAAAATATTTATAGCATTCAACCAAATGTGTGCGAGATTTAAAAACGTTCATGCGTTTCAACTATGATAATGACATTTAAAAATATATTTATACAATGTCAAAAAACATTCGGTAATCTAGAAAAAATATTTCGTACCATTAAAATATTCATGACACATAAAAATATATTCATGCATTTCATTAATATTTTTTGTCATATTTAAAAAGATGATAATATAATGTAAAAAAAGTGTACATTATCTAGAAAAACTATTTCATACTAGCATTCAAAAATATGTTCATGACATTAAAACATGTTCACGCATTTCAAAATTATGCTTGTGGCCCTTTTAAAAAATGATAATGCAATGTAATAATACGTTTGGGTCATTTTTTAAAAATGTTTTATATGATTAAAAAAATGTTTGGCGTGCAATTGAAATTTTTAAGATTTATTTGAGAAAAAATTCAACTTGTATTTAGAAAATGTTCAAGATGTATCAAAAAATGTTACGTATGGTGTGTACTGAAAAACGTCAATATGTCTTTGAAAAAAAAGGCAAAAGGCAAAAAATATATGAAAAAAAATATGAAAACCGATAAAAGAACACATATGAAGGGAGAAGAAGAAAACACACGAAAGGTTCTAAAACCGGACTGAATCGGTCCATAGAACCTGTCCCAAACCGCCCCAGGGAGCTACAGCAAGGGGCCGGCCCCTTAGCAGATCGTCGGAGGCGAGACGGGAGTACGTCTCACAATAAGGCCCCGCTTGGAATGTAGTTTTTCTGCCACCCCTGTAATCTTTTACACCTGTATTATACCAGCCTCCAACCAAATACATTTCGAAGGGTGGTATTTTCTATCCGGTTGTAATATGTGCTTGGCTCTCCAGGTTTCAATCCACTTGTTGAACGTCGCCGGTTGAACGGGGAAGGGGCGGGGAGGGATGGCAGAGGAGGAGGAGGAGGGAGGATACCTTGGTGGAGCAGAGGAGGATGAGCGATTCACCGTCACGGTCAAGTCACGGCTGCCGGCCAACGTCGCCGTCGCAGCCAGGAGCGAGTCGCCGTCACTGTCGCGGCCAGGAGCGAGTCGCCGTCACCGTCGCAGCCAGGAACGACTCGCCGTCGTCGGCGCGCCTAACCCTCGTCGTGGCCACCGTCTTCTGCGCCTCACCACGTCGCCGTCGCGAACGCCGTTGCTTGACCACCTCGTGGACACCAGCGCCGGCGCCTCCCGGCGGCGCAACTCGATCTAGGTCTCGAGCGAGAGGCGAGGTGGGAAAAACGACGGCCTCTGGTCTGTATCGGATACCGGCCTGATACAGGTGTAAACGAGAAAACCAGTGTAAAACTTACAGTCCAAAAACGACATGCCAAGCACCAACGACAGGCCCATCCGTTTTTATTTTACAGAGGTATATTTTACAGGTGTATTGGGCCCTAAAACGAGGAACCAAGCGGGGCCTAAGAGAGATAGCCCTCGCGTTCCATGTACGCCTCCTGAAAAGTAATGTTTGAGTCGTGCTTTTAGGCATCAGGCTTGAAGAAAGACACATTTTTGGCCTTTGGGTCGAATTCGGTAAGTTAGGACAGTAAAACTAACACTCTAGGAGGCCTTTCATGCTTCGGCCTCTCAAGCCATCCATTTCTTGAGCAGGACGTCGCTGGCCGTTGGATGGGATTGGATTTCCGTTAAGCATGACGACAACCACAACTCGAGTTGTCTGTCCTAATGGACGGTTGTTCTTGTGGCATTTTTGGTGCTTCTCATTTAATGAGTCCGGTATTGGCCGTTTTGCATGATTTAGCACCCACATTGTAATTCAGAAAAAAAGTAGTGACGCTGCATCAGTTTAGATAGGCAGCGACGACCCTTCGCATTGTCGTGTGTCATTATGGCGGCATGGGCAATTGGAATGGAACCGTCATCCCGATCCTTCTTAGGTCTTCGCAAACGTCGCCTCCATTTCCCTTGCTCGTAGAACTTTTTGGCGTCATTGTCAGTCGCCTCGATTGCGCGATCATGTATTTGCCAACCGTGTCAATTAGTCTGCATCATGCTAACCCCACATATAGACACTACGGCCCGGGGCCGCTGGTGGAAAATTTGATCGACTCCAGAGGCGTCTACGATCTCTTCTTCCTCTTCATTGCACCATGTTGATCCAGAGCTGGTAGTGAGTTTCTCCGCAAGCTCTCCTTGTCGCCACTTCATCCTCCCCCTAAACAATAGCCTATATATAGCTCTATCCTCTACCTGCACTTGTTTTGAGCGATTCAGGTTCCATGGTATTTGTGAATTCATTGGCACACATTTTTTTGGAAAAGGTGGAGATGATTATGTGCTATTTGGTCATCATCAAGAGAGGTAAAAGCTTATTAGCTAGGTAGTTTTTTGTATATCCAAAGATTTGACACCAGCTTGTTAGGGAAGGTGTTTGAGTTGTATTGGTAGAACCGAAGAGGTACATAGTTCTATCATTCTGTCTTGGTGCTATCAGTATGATACCCTTAAATTCCAAGGCTTGATTCCAAATAATGCTTATGTGTGTATATACTCTTGCAATTCATGTAATTACCTTGCATGATTCCCCTTTTTGTATAATTGTGTCCAGCTATTAGTAAGATTTGTGTGATATTGATGAATGTCATACAAAGTGTGCTTCTCTGGGGTCTATTTTGACTAGCTTGATTTTGCCACTTTACTATCATAGACAAATTATTCAAAATTTGTATCTTCGTGTTGCTATAAGGTCCCTCCGTTGAGAGCATTTTGCTTCAAACCAAGTGCTACTCAAATAGACGTTGAGTTTAATCTTTAGATAAGAACAATTCTCAAATGCGCACACATTGTTACTTTTTCGATACGATATTCAATATGTTTTAGTCATGCATGAATATTTCTTCGACGGGATATTCAATATGTGTTACCATGTTGGAATATTTTTACATATAAGTATCTAATTCTGAATATGTACGTTTGATTTTCCTATTCGTAACTGAGTGTCAACTACCAACATGCAAATTTAGGGCTTCAGGTTGGTTGTTCTCTCTCTTAATACCGGCCGCTTACAGACTATAGGTATATGAAAAAAAATAGTATTGCATTTTCTGTTTTGACATTTTGAGTGCCTCATTTCTTCTATTGCATTATCGGAAGTAAGAAGCTTTTTTTTGCGGAAATCGGAAGTAAGAAGCTACCCTTGTAAGTTTGTTCAACCATTATATCACTGCATCATGATGCTTTGCAATATGCAGATTCTATGGGACCATAGGATTCATATTCAGGTGATCTTTTTTGGCTTACTAGCATCGATTTTGAATAATCCTATTTTAATATGAGCTGACTCCTCCTTTTAAAGTATCATATCATGCATTAAAGGACTTATATTTTGCAGTTCGCCGCTAAAATTGTTACTTGTGTGTTTGTGCTTTTTTTTGTTCTCATTGTGGTCGATGAGATTGGACTTGGCAATGAAGGATCCCAAGCTGTTGGCGTAGAGCATGTCCTTTAGAAATGCCAGCAGTGACTCGATGGCGTGGGAGGATGGTAAATCCCCCAACATGCGACGGAGGAGCACAACAACAGGGCCATCGAGGAGATCGACGACAGTTGAGACCGAGGCGTTGGGGCTGGGCCACGTCATTTGTGCCATAGCATACTTTTTAAGTCGCCGTTGTTGACGAGTTCTATGTCGTATCCGACACCCATATATGATACATAAACATGTAAGCCCACTGATTTCAAGCCTTTAGCGGGCAACGTAGTCAACACGCGTCGTGCCTCGGCAGCGAGGTGTTCCTCTAGGATCAGAAGGTCCGCACGCATGGTGGCCACCTCATCCTCATCCGATAGTTAGGACATGATATTTCTCTTTTTGGCCCTACACTCCTCGAGCTCCATGAGATATGTGGATGGGCTTAAGCGACGATGCTTTGGAGTAGGGGATGGGGATTTGTGGGCAAGAGGGGGTTTCGCAGGCGCCATCTAAGCAGCTCAGACCGACGAGGGGATTTAGATCGGCCGGTTACCTAACTCTATCGAGGAGGCACGGTGTAACATCCCAAATTTTCAATTTGGAATGTTATACACTAGATCATCATGCATATCATATTTTCTTGCATTTTGGTCGATCCTAGAAATTTCACGCAACTCAAGGACCCTCGGAGAGAGTTGGAGATTTCGTTATTTTCAATTTTGAGTTTTCTCAGACTTTGAAAAGAGGATCATTTGATTTTATTTATTTCATCTTCAATTATTTTTCCAACATCAAAATATGAGAGAGGGAAATAATATGACTTTTCCCAAATTTAGGAAAAAGAAGATTTAATAAATAAATTCAATTTTGTTTTCCGGTGTTTATTTGCATTTTATTTGGATTAGGGAAAAATGCGTGTTTTCAAAAATTTGCATCTAGGTCCCGAGAAAAGTTCATTTTGTTCGACTCATTTTTAGGAGTCGGGAAAAATTTACTTTGAGAATTTTTGAAGTTCGTTTAGATTTCCTTTCTTTGTTTTTCTGCGCGCGAAACCTTTTTTAAAAAAAATTCCGCGCAGTGCCCTGCCTGGGCCGAGGCCCAGCCGGCTGGGCCAGGCTCCCTCGCGCGCGCGCACCTGCGCAGCCACCGCCGCCGCCAAACGGAATCCTAGTAGGACTCCGCTCCGCCACCTTTTCTTGCCCCCTCCCCCAAGTTTTCTCCCTTCCCCTCTTTAAATACCCCCACCCCCACCCTCTTTCCCCACACCAAGCCGCGCCGCCTCCCCACCCCGCGCCCCTCGCCCGCCGCCCCCCTAGCGCCGCCGCCGCCGCCGCCCTAGCGCCGCCGGAGCCCCTCGCCGGAGCCTCGCCGGAGGTAGCCGCTCCGCGCCTCTCTTCTTTTCTCTGGTTCGGTTTTTCTTATAATCGTTCCGGTTTTCTTTCGTTTGTTTCGGTTTTCTTTATCGAAACCCTAGATCGGTTTCGTTTTCCTTTCCGGTTTAGTTGCCTAGAGACCGTTCACCGGACCGTTCGTTTTAACGAACGTGACCACCGGTTATTCTAAGTTAACGAACGTCCGTTCGTTTAACCGTTCTTCTTTTTCTTTTCGTCGGATTTATTCCGCGATCGCGATCTCAGATCCGATCTTCGTTCTAGTCTATTTTCTCGCTCATTTATCGGAATCAGGTGATTCAAGCGCCTGGAGTTTCGTTTCGAAACCGCCGTTCCGACTAATCAACTTAAATAACTTTTTGCTACTGTAAAACTTGACCTAGTTTCAACTTGCTAGAACCGAGTTGTTTTTTTCCGCCGTTTGTTTTCCGTTGCTTTGTTCGGTTCTTTCTTTCTTTGCAACCGGAGTTCTTAAGTTGAACTTTCTGGTTCGATCTTTTGTTCGAGTTTTACCTGTGCATTAGAGGAGTACTTATTGTATGCTTGTTGTTTGTCTGCGATAGATTATCCGGATTGCGCCGCCTGTTACTTCGAATCTCTAGGACTCGCGGATCATCAGCAAGGCAAGTAACACTTTGATCATACCTTTTCTACAACCCAGTTTTAATGCATTAGATCAATCCTCACACATTGCATGATTAGGATCTAATTAAATTGTGGGATGGGAAGTAGATGAGGTAGTACCTATTACTTGTTTATTATGAAACCTTTGGGAGTTACTTCTATGTTTACTTATTATGCCATGCTATGCCCGTAGACGTGGATTGGGTGAGTGATATCCATGACAGATGTGAGTGTGATAATTTTTAAGGGTTTATCTAAGGTGGCAACTTAAACACACATCTGGGTGGATTGAGGCACCTGATGTCTATCAGGACTTGCCTGTTTTCTTTTGGACCACCACGCAGGCTCAAAGGGATCATAAGATCTTTCATACTAAATACTTCCGTGTGCAGCCACAAGCCATTATGGGCTCTGTCATAGTTGATTAAGTCGTGCGAACTCTTACAGGGTAGACTAGCAGATGTAGGGGAAAGTAGGTGTACCGGTCTATCCATCGTAAGGTGCTAGCGCTTCTGAAAGACTGTGTCTCGGTCATCCGTTTCTCAAACACCTTGTAGTGCGAGAAACCCAACGGAGGCGATCGAGTCTTGTGGGAAAAAGTGCGCAAACCTCTGCAGAGTGTAATAAACTAATCATGATTAGCCATGTCCCCGGTTATGGACATCTTGAGTATCTAGTACTTGAATATCATGTGAATCTCATCATGTTACTTCTAATTAATATTGTTGGGTTTTAATTGTTCACTTAATTGGGATCGGAATGCTGTCAACCATTCTCGATGTTCAACTACCATGATAGTTAAATAAATTTATTCCTTTGCAGTAGGGAAAAATTGGCTTTGCGTAAAACAGTAACCATAGAGCTTTCCACCAGCCAAATATGCATATAGTATAGCTGTTACATTCCATTACTCTCTATGTGTTACATTGCCAGCATATTCCATGTGCTGACCCATTTTCGGGCTGCAACTTTCATGTTGCAGACTTTTCAGACGACGAGTAAGGTGCTGTTAGGTCGTGGTTCTATACTCAGTGATGCCGTTGGAGTTGATGGACCCATTTATCTTCCAAGTCTTCCGCTGTTATCCATATTAGATGGCCTTAAGCCATAGTTATTGTAATAAGTCTTCGTTGAGACACCGATGTAATAAGTGTGTGATTGCTACTCTGCTATAAATCTTTCGAAGTGCTGTGTGGTGTCAGCATTACTGATCCAGGGATGACACCGGAGCACAGAGACTTGATCCATCCGGATCGGGTCGCTACACACGGGCAGACCAACTACTTCCTCTAAACTAGGAAGGTGTTGAACCCCAAGTGCAAAGGTTTGTAGTAAGCAATTTTTTTTCTCTCAAAGTGAATAACCTTAAGATTGACGAAAAAGGGTCCGCCACCTCCCGCTTTATATATAAAGCAACCAATCACCGAATCTGATACAAACACATGCCACCACAACACACACACCCAAGACTGGATACAAAGGCGCTGAAAAACATCAACACCACCCCAAACAAGTCCAAGCAAACATCATGTGAAACACTAAAGCACTATTATGGACTAATGCGGGCCCTCAACCGTGGACAAGCCACCATAATGAGGCAAAGACGTGCATGACAAACCATAAGCTCCAAGGCGGCACCTTTCAGGAAGGAAACGACACCGGAGCGTCGCCACCGCTAAATCCAAGGATCAGGTTTCCCCCGAAGCACCACGACAACGCCTTCAAGAGACGTCAGAACGGCACCGCTGTAGGCCTGACAAGTCAGAGCAGGTTTTCACCCCGGCCAACACTCATCATCATCAAATTTGAACGTGCCTGCGGACATTTATGATTCATATTTGTCTAGTCCGGTTGTAGATGCTCTAACTCGTTTAGTTTGACGAGTTAAACAAATCGCTTGCAAAATTAACTTTATTTCTTGATTACTTAATTCTACTTGCCCACTAGACTGAGAATGGTAAGGTGATGCTACTCTATGATTTACGTCATGTTTAGCTAGAACTTTACGGAAAGCACCATGAATGAAATATGAACCATCATCAATCATTAAATATCTAGAGACTCCAAACCTCAGAAAACTAACTTCCTCTGCTTCTAAAATAGGGGGGGGGGGGGAATCCTTGTTATCATTCCTTCTGTTCGGAAGCTAGTGGTTCCTCCTAGGATTCATGTTTTTCTTTGATTTTGTTTAATACCAAGCTAATGACTAGGAACAATCTCAAAAGGAGCAATACCCAAAACCATGAAGATTGTGTCTACAGTTCTTGTAGTGAATCCTCATCTGTTTTTTGATTGCATAATGGCTAAGACACGTTTGGGCTAAAGCTAGTGATTTCTTTAATGGGGAATGTTGAGTCTCTTGCCTCCCTGCTAGTGGCTGGTAGTAAGTGATGTCTACTATGCAACTTTATTCTTATAGACACGTGTTAGGCCTCCAAGCGCAGAGTTTTGTAAGACAATAGCAATTTTCCCTCAAGTGGATGACTTAAGGTTTATCAATCTGTGGAAAGCGTAGGATGAAGATGGTCTCTCTCAAACGATCCTGCAACCAAATAATAAAAAGTCTTATGTCCCCAACACACCAAATACAATAGAAATCTGTATAGGTGCACTAGTTCGGCGAAGAGATTGTGATACAAGTGTAATAATGATAATAGATATTGTTTTTGTAATAAGAACAATAAAAAAACAACAAGGTAGCAATTGATAAAACGAAGCACAAACGGTATTGCAATGCTTGAAAATGAGGCCTAGGGTTTGTATTTTCGCTAGTGCAAGCTGTCAACAATGCTAATATAATTGGACCATATAACCATCCCTCAATGTGCGATGAAGAATCACTCCAAAGTTCCTATCTAGGCCTTGGGTTACTGCAAATGATCCAGACCTCTTTCCATACTGGGTGGTGGTGAAGCTATCTTCAGGCACTTTTGATTGAGTTGGAGATCGTTTGGAGGCAGAAGATGAGGGCTACTGGCCCCTGGATCCAAGGCGAGCCCGATGTCTACTCTGATGTGGCGTGCTTCGCTTCACCTGTAATTATTATTTTTTGCGATGAAAATAGAGTGTTTATTCCAAACTCACAGAATTGGAACCCTCAGCAACAAGTTCAGAAAATAAAAAGGAGGGGATTGGTTAAGCTAGCACGCAATACTATCCCCAAATCTACCATAATATTCTTAAGCAATGTGCAACTTTGTTTTGATCACGAGAAACTTTAACCTGAACAAACACCTATTTTTCTTTATCTTTCACACTTCTCAGTGCACTCTTTGTGATTGAGTAATGTTTGGATGGGGCTCTTGATCAGGAGATGGACATCGTTTGTTTTTCCTTCCTTTGAAACTATTAGCTGTGTGTAAGATGCTATAAAATGGAGATGGGAGCTTCCTTTGTTTTATCTAGATCTAGATCTATATTTATACTATAATAATATAAAACGACCTAAAAAGGCAGATCCAATTAATCTCGGCCATCAAATCATGTCAATCAAACGACCTAGACTGCTTCAATGTCGAGCGCTCAACATGTTTAGAATGCAGTTAATTTCATGCCAAATATAGTACTAATATAACACACAGATAATATCCTACTCCCTCCATTCCTAAATATTTATCTTTCTAGAGATTTCAGATGGTCACCACATACGGATGTAGATTCACTCATTTTGCTACGTATGTAGTCACCATTTGAAACCTCTAAAAAGACAAATATTTAAGAACGGAAAAAGTACTTAATTTCTACATGTACTTAATATACTTCTAAATTAATGTGCATTGCACGTACACACTGATTAGTTTTAAAAGTTTTAAAAGAATAAAAGATCCAAGTGGGTAGCCGCCTGGATCGAAAAGGAAAATAAAAAATGCACCACTCGGGCGACTTTCGCCTGAACAAACTCCACGCACGACGACACCCAAATTAAATTCGCGGCCCGGCACCCGCACAGAAACCACGTGCGGATAGTAAACAAAAGAGGAGGAGCAAACAAACAAATCCGGCAGGCGGGCCCACGCCGCACCGTGGACCTGCCGAACCGCCGAACCGCCCACGCAACCGCGTCCCGTCCCGCCCCGCCCGGTCGCTGAGCGCCGGGCCCCACCTGCCAGACCCGGAGCAAACGACGCGAGCTCCCTCCCTCCATCGCGTAGCTTCCTCCCCTCTCCCTCCCTCCTCCCTCCTCTCCACGCGCCCGAACTAACCAACTAGAGCGAGCTCCCCCCGCCCCTCCCTCCCCGCCGCCGGCGACCGGAGGCCCCCCCGCGCGCGCGTCCGCCCCGCCGTCGCCTCCCCGGCCCCCGGCTCCGCCCCGTGGCCCGTCGCCGGCGAGCCGCCGGCCGCGAGGAAGGACGCAGGCGCGGCGCTCTGCGCACCACTGGTTCGGGGCTCCTGATCTGCTTTCTGTTTTGATTTCTTCCCCCGGGCGCTGGGTTCAGGATTTTCACAGTTACAGTTGGAGGCGGGTCGATGGGATTTGGATCTGCGCGGACGGGAGTTTTAGCGAGGGAGGGAGGGCGCAGATTTAGGAATTCGCGTGATTGATTAGCTGACAGTCAGGGGGAGAGAAGCTGGACGATTACCGGAATGGTATCGAGGCCGCCCGCCCCTGTAGCTAGATCCCGTCGCCTGGGGAGAGGAGGGGCGGCCGGATCGCTCCGCTGCCTTGGCCCTGGAGAACCGCCTCCTCCTGGGGCTGCGAGAGGGGGGCAGTCGGGCTGCTTGATTCGAGTCAAATAAGCAGGGGGCTGATTCTGAATTCCTAATAGCCACACTACTGTAGACAGACATGAATTTGGGTTATGGTTCTGATGTTTTTCGTGCAACCGATTAGAACATTCCATATCCCCCCTGTACGATTTATGTGCCCTCGAGCAGCCCAAAATGGTCCGTCCGAAACGTAGTCGTTTAGCTACGCCGCACTGATGTGGTGGCATGGATACAAGGACATGGGATATAGCAATTTGTAGAAGCCATAGGGCGATACGGGGAGTATACATGAATAATTAATGAAGTGCCCTGTAATAAAAACAGAATAATTGGATGTGCGAGAGATCAAAATACTGCCCCATTTGTTGCTTCCATGCCTCTTTTTTCAAGTCTTTAATGACGGAATGATCATCAATTTCCTCAATCTTCATGGTACTTTTAAGTTGTAGAATGAGCCTGTAGAGGATACTTCTGATTGACAATACCAGCCCCAGTCTCTTCAGTATCAACACTGATACTGTTGTTTACACTACCACCAACTGAAGATTGGCTGCCTGGCATGCCACTGCCTGCAGATGCCATGTCGGTATGCTGCTTCCATGCCTGAAGATGGGCTGCAGATGCCATGCCACTCCCTAACCAGCACAACAGCAACATCAGTAGGTCAGCAGCAGCAAACAGGAGCATTATACAGCAAATCATAGTGGTGACTCTGGAGGGCAGCGAGGTGAATCCAGGCGGCGACGGCGGAGGCACGCTCGTGCGGTCGCCCAGTTGCTCTTGATCCAATCTTCTGCCCTGGTCAATTGAGCGAATAGAGCAAGTGAGAGAGAGCTGGCTGTTAGGTTTAGGAGTGGGCATCTACTGGGCTTACCGTGCCCCCGACATGTCGGCGGCATGCCGATGGCCGTATCGTCTTCCCGTGTCACTCTGGGGATACACGTATCTGGCGTATCGGCTGCGTATTGTAACAGGAACGCCAAACCTGGCCGTATTGGTGCTTCATAGTTGTTTAGCATCTATTCTTATGATGGATTGTTATAATTTTGTACTTCTACATACACTTCCTTCTTTATTGTCATGGACAGACATGATGGCATACCCTTACTATAATATTGTTACGTTGCAGAGATGACTGCTTAAATGGGATAATTATAACACAAGGCAGTCTGGTGGTATATACTGAAGAATCAGGTTTTAACCATACAATCACCAGAAACTAGAAATGGAGGATGGCCTTGAGCTTAGTTTAGGCCTCTCTTTGGGTGGTGGGTCTTCTGGGAAGTCTAAGGCAAGAGATGCTTCTCTAGAGCCTAAAGCAGAACCTCAAGTGGAAGAGAGCAGTAGCAAAGGCGTCTCGCAACCTCCCGATGCTCCTTTTGCACATTACTATCAAGCAACTGCTGAGAACCAGGAACACAGTAGCAAGCAGAGGCATAGCCCTGCTACCCCGCCATTTGGAAACTTCTGGGGACAACATGGTGGCTCCTCTGCTCCAGTGGCAGATGGATCAAGTGAACTAATAGCCCACCAATCTCAGCTTCCCCAGTATCAGGAGGGGCGGACTCCAAATAATATTGGAAATAATTCGGAGGAAAACATGCCAGTCTCAAGTAAACGAAAGCTGCTTTCTGAAGAGACAAGTTTTCAGAAGAAGCATCATTCTGCTGCTGACCAGCCTGATGCATTCAGTAAGAGCTCTGAGGGAGGTGTGAAAAATGCACCGATTTCAATTAGCACGGATGATGGTTCAACAGGTGAAAATGAGGATGTTGCAGACTCGGAAGCAGAAGGCTCAAACTCTTGGTTGGTTGCACAGCGTGAAGACAGTGCCAAGGGCTCTGTGGTAAACAGAGGATCCGATATAAAGAGATCCAGTGATGATGCTACAGGTGGATTTCAAGGAAAAAGGCAACCGAGCTTTTCAGGAAGTGAATCTAGCTCTGGAAAGTTGCCGCATGGAAATCCCTTACAAGCATCGAATGTAGTGACTGCACAATATCAAGGCCAGACTCAGGTTTCAGCACCCCTGGGCATAACTAATGCACCCAATTTTCCTCCAATGTATACAGTGCAATTGAGGCCACCCGTAAACAATGGACCAGCGGTCCAGACGATGGGTGGTGCCTCCCAGGTTTCTTTTGGTTACCCAACAGGTCAGCTACCAATACTTGAAACGAGCTCTTCATGGGCATTTGGTACTCCGCCTCAGGCTATTTCTTCCTTTGCTGCAAAGCAAGCCGAACGAGCAGGAGCCAAACAAGCTGGTGATGGAAAGAAACCTCAAGGTTAGTTCACCTCGTAATACTCTCTACATATGTGCAAATAAATAGAGGAAAAGCTCATGTTGCTACGGTACTCAAATATATGTCGTAAAATGACTCCTATATGTGTCTACCTCTCTAAATGACATCTGGATTTGTTAGGTTATGTAAGAACACTGAGTTGAAATACTTGGTCTGGATATTTCAGTGAAGAGTTTTAGTCTACTGTCCAGTCCCAAATGTCCTTTTATTAGTTTCTCCTTCGGTTTGGTGTGACAGAAGCAATCTGGAGGTGTGTAGTTAGCTCATCTAATTTAGAACCACTTTAGTTACTACTCCCTCCGATCCAAAATAAGTGTTGCAGTTTTTTGAACTAAGGTTATTTCAACCTTAGTTCAACGCTGCGACACTTATTATGGATCGGAGGGAGTATCTGTGAGCAGCACTGCCACTTCTTGATATGGAAGTGCTTTCCTGTAATCTAGTAAGGTAAAATGAGCATAGTTGAAAAGTAATTCCTCATTAAGCTTCTTGTGTGCACAGCTATACCTTTTGTTCGTTTAAAATTTGGAAGTTAATCGTTTCCCTTTCTCTTCTTTATGAACTGCAGAGGCTGGCGCGTCCTCCTCTGCTCTTTTGGAGGATGGTAAGGTCGTTGAGAAGGTATTGCCTCTCATGGGCTCGGGCTCTGGTATTAGGCCGGGCATTGCCCCGAATGTCAAATTCGGAGGGTCCGGATCATACCCTGATCTTCCCTGGGTATCCACAACCGGGTCTGGACCAAATGGCAGGACCATATCGGGCGTAACATACAACTTCGGCAGAAACGAAGTGAAGATCGTGTGTGCTTGCCATGGCACACACATGACGCCTGAGGAGTTCACGCGACACGCTAGCGTGGACGCAACAGGCCAGGAGAACAATGCTACCATGTCGGCGTTTCCTGTCGGGAATCAAGCGGCCTCAGCCCAAAACTAATTCAGCCTCCTGCGTGCCGGTTTCATAGTGTGCTTGCTGTTCCCTTTGTGTCCATATCATCAGTTCAGTATATTGTTGCTCTGTTGATTCAAACCCTATTGATATACATTATGTAGACATGTGTCATGTTGTAACTTTGGCTCCATTGTTGTGAACGAAACTGATGTATTTATTATAGCTCCTTTTGTGTCTTCAAGGCAGAATAATATTTGACTACAGCCAGCAAAATGGTGTGATGGAGCTGTGTTGCCATTTGGTGATGATGCAGGCAGAATGATAGCTGCATACATGTGCTTTCTTCTATAAGAGTTTTTCAGTCGAACAAATATTTCATCATCCATCATACAGGAGGTAGAAATGCTTTCACAACATGTCAACCTGGGGATGTATGTACCATATACTCCGTCTGCTATTTTGAAGTTAAATTTGCACCGTGTTAAAACATTTTCAAAAGTACAACATGGATACCAAGTTCAACATCAAAGTTTCACATAATCAAGATGTCATCTCCTGTGCGCTACAGCATTTACGTTAGGAGGGAAAATGATGGTCCGGCTATCTTTGACAGGTTCAGTGCCATTTTTTTTCTCTCAATGCTAGCTCTGCTAGGCAGATAAGCCATCAATCAGCGTTACACAACAGACCCGCCTTCAAGTGCTACAGGCTCTCGTTTAATGGCATCCGCCTGCTAGGTTTAACTAGCCTCGCTGACACTCCAGCTGCTTCGTGTTCTCCAATAGCACCTGTTTCAGCATCACAGCACATCCAACCAGCATTCAGGTTCCATTACAATGGGAAATAAGGTTTCAGTGTATCCAATGGTAGGACGACAAGTTTGGAGAAGATGTAATTGAGCAAGGGCGGCTGAGAATAAGGAACGGTTCTTAACCTCTCGGATGTAGGTCGCGATCGCTTTGCACCCTTCAGTTGCAAGGTCCATCACAGTCTCAAATGTGTCCATTGGTAGTTTCGCGTCCATCTGAAAATCACCTTTTGAGCATTAGTGTTGCTGTGAATGAATCAGAAATGTGTCGCATCAGAAAATTTGTGCTGCAGATGAGACGTGGGCTAGGGAAGGCCCTGAAATTTGGAGCAATCAAAGTTTATGATCGTTTTGTAACCTGCAGAAGAGTCACTTTGTCCATCTTTGCAAGAATGCCAACGGTGACATCCGCGCCTCCAGCGCTGTCTTCTATATAATTCAGATCTGAAATAACATATTGAATGGTTGAGGCCTCTTTGTATGAGATGATTCTTCGCTTTGTCATAGATGTGAGAACAGAAAATAGGCCCCATACCAAGCAAAGGAGTAGAACACAGATACCCAGCACTGCAAGAAGTGACTATGTCTCGCATTGGAATCCCAGCATCTGCAAGTGCTAGTGTTGCAGCATTGATGCATGCGGACCTGGTTCCTGTTAGACACGCAGTCATGATCAAGATAGCAACTGGAGTCATTCTAAGTACCATTCATGCTACAATCGTTTCAAAATAGTCAAAAATAATAGTAAGTCACAGCAGGACTGGGTAATGGAAACAAGAAAATGTATGTGTACTAAGTTAAATATTTAAACGGCCTCTGGACAAAAAAAAAGCCTTGTGTTGTGTGCCTTTGGTTTGGCAAAAGAAATAAAGTTGGTTCTATTTATGCATGCTGATTAGAGATAGATATAAAACATTCAAATATAGTGCACTTACCACCATCAGCTTGAAGAACTTGGACAAATATGTCAATCTGCAAACCAAACACAGTAAGAATTCAGAGTGGGTCCTGTTTACAATTCAGGATAGAGGTTTCTTGCGGTGCAACTGATGAGATGACTCACCTGTGAGTGTGGCATTAAATGTGTTAATATGCTTGCCTCCATTGTTTGCCGAATAACAAGAGAAATTTCTGTTGATCGCCTGTCACAAAGTTGTAGATTCACCTTATTACTACATAGTTGTGCAGGAAGTAAAACAGCAAGTAGACTATAACTGATGAGTCATGTTATTCCCTTTGCATGCTGTGTGTTCAGTTGTTCACCACAAAACACTGACATGAATCAACTAAGCTACACATTAGCACTGTCTGTTTTATTTCACATGAGGAAATTCTTGAACTTCTACTTTAACTGCATTGCAATATTTGATTATGTTACAGGCCTAAAAAGCTCTTGAGATGACACCACCCTTAGCTCTGAGTACCTTTCCCCTTTAAGAACAAATCAGACATAACTAAAAGTTAACACTATCTCCGATCTAGACAACAATAATGATATCGAATATTTGAAAAAAAATAACATGGAGAATAAGCCTGGAATAACGGTATGAAAACATGTCATGACAAAAGTGTGTACTGATAATAAATGAATCCACCATAGTCAACGGTTCTTCCTCCCAAAGCTGGAACATACCTGTCACCTTTTGGCTTTCTTCTTCGATCCCCAGTGCTAAATTCTGCCATTCTATACTCACAACGCACCTGCAGACACATTTCTCATGAGGGCATCCTAACAAGAAAACCTTTAATCTTGATGCGCTTGGACTAATAAACTTACCAAAGCCTCTTTACCGTTTTGTTGCTGACTCCTGTTTTGGATCTGAATGAGTAAAACAAGCAAACATAACATTAGTCTTAAGCTGAGATTTGTTAGCCGTTCATATTGAGGAATACTAACTGGTATGAAAAGGCAATATCATAGCTGCACAAGGAAGAGCCGCCATAGGTCCTGTGAGAAAATACCCCATGTTCTACTGGCACTCAAGCAGATGACTTCTCTGGTGAGCCCAGTCTCAACCCTTGATGCTACCTGCTGGTCGCCAATGGCTCCAACGGCAGGGGCTTGACTCATCTGGTGCTTTACTGGAAATGTGGTCTGGATTGTCCTTTGCATGTAATAGTTAGATCATGGCTGTGCGTTGGACAAAAACTTGGAGATGGTTGAACCTTTTTAGTTCGTTTCAGTAGTTTGCTTTTACTACTTTCTGAACTTGGGCGTGGATGCCTTGTACTGAACCTGCTATGCGGGCTTCTAAAAATGTTCTACTGCCACCATTGACCCTACCAGTTTCCTAGAACATGTTATTTGCAGTACCCAAAACACCAGAAGGATGTCATTCTGCAGTAGCATCCGCAACATGACAAGACTGTTGTGCCGTTTCAGTGCTCCATGTCATCTACTCCCTCCGCCCGGTGAAGAGTGTACATTTTGGCTTTAAAATTTGTCCACAAAAGAGCGTACTTCTATCTTCTCAATGCATTTTAAAGTAGAAAAAAAATGCTTCTCTCTCATCACACGGTAATCAAGACCAATAACATTCTACACATGGTCTCCTTAATTTGTACATGAACTTAGCTCATTGGGGGTTGGATAATCAAAGAGGAGAGAGATGTTGGCTTGCACCTTTCCAATGCATTTTTTAGTCCACTCCATAATTTGTCCTAAAATTTCTATATGCACATTTTTCACCGGACGGAGGGAGTCATTCCGAAAATTAACTAGAAAGCTCACAATAGATCAGTTCATAGACAAAGATGCCCCAAACCAACATATATCCAAAAACAAACTAGAAACTTCACAGTAACCGTTCATAGACATTTCATCAAACATTTCGAGTGCTCTTTGAAAAATATCATCCTGAATCCAGAACCTAACAACAAACAAACCTGACGTCGATCCCCGCAAGCATTCCACCATACATGGCATGTGCAATTCGAAAACCCCTCCCCTATTCAGCTCAGCACCGATAATTAACTACACATCTCACGCCAACCCCTAACAGACAATGCATCGAACAGTTGGCGTGCACGGACTATATGCGAGAAATATTGGACTACCTCTCGGGGCCCGTAGACGGCGGCGATGACCCTGGTGTTGCCCATCTCGAAGAGCGCCGAGCCGTCGGCCCTGGAGACGACGCCGACCTCGCCCTTGAGCTGCCGCATCTGCGAGACACCGGCCGCGAAGAAGCAGAGTCAGCCGAGCGTGGAGCAGAGGAAGGCGAGACAGGGAGGAGAGGGGCGTGACCTCGTTGGGGCGGCGGCCGTCGACGCGGAAGCCGGTGAGAGGGTTGACGTACTCCATCGCCGGACTGTTTCGCCCTCTCCAATCCCGCTTCGAGCTCCGTTCAGGCTGCGGCGGCGGCGGCGGCGAGGACGAGGGAGAGGGCTTTGGTGCGGGTTAAGGGGTTTTTTTTTTTGAGAAAAGGTGCGGGTTAAGGTGAGCGGGAACCGGCTCCATACGACGACCCCAGCGCCGCACTGGGCCAGAAAAATATCCAGGCCCATTCACCCAACAGCGGAGTTCCTCGCCCAGCCCATCTACCCAGCCATTCTTGCGCCAAAATTCGCCTCTGTATCGTCTTCTGGCGCCAAAACACAGAAGAGAGCATGGTGAGCGCGCACCGGCAGCTCCGTCCGAACGCTCTCCGTGCTTCTCCCTTTGGGGCCCGTCACAGGAACTTCCCTCGTCACATTCCCTTGACCAGCCTCTTCTCTGACAACGGTGGCGACGAGCCGGCGCTGCGCTCCTACTTCATTGCTCATCCGATCGATGGAAAACCAGAGCAGTACAAATTTGAACAAGACTGGTGAGGAGGACGATGAAGGAGCCAATGCCATCAAACATTTGTCTGCCCATTGCACTAAAGAATATAAACTCTTATTAAGGATTTCAGTGCTTGTGTGTTCGGGTATGAGGACAAGGAAACATTTGTGGAGGCTTTCTGCACCCTAGGAAATAAGGTAGAGTATAAAGTAATAGAAAAATGGGCTGAGTGTTATATGAGAGATGCTTTCACCTTAGGGATGTGAAGCACACAACTAAGCGAGAGCGTAAACGATGACTTGAAACTCCACCTGAAATCAGACCCTGACCTTGTTCGTTTTTTCAAGCATTTTGAAAGGGTTGTGCAAGGGAAACGAGGCAACGAGTTGACTTCGAAGTACGAGTCCAGAGGGAAACTACCTAGAATCAAAATAACTACACCGATGTGAGTCCAAGCAAGCGATGTATACACTCCTGGCATATTTGAAAGTTTTCAAATAGAGCATATGTGAGATCTATAGCAGCCAACAGTAAAGTACTTGCAGAGATCAAATTTTTGAAGATGAGCGCACGATTGTTGGTAATCCGTTGGAACAAATAGCCACATGTAGTTGCGGGTAATTTGAGAGAATTGGATTACTATGTGCCCATGCTCTAAGGGTTTTCGATTTGATAAACATTAAATTACCGCCACCACATTATACTTGAAAGCGTTGGACTCTAGCTAGGTGCACAGTGTGGAACTATCCAAGATAGAAGTGGAAGGGAATGTTGTTGAGAATCCAATGTTGGATGCCATTATTAGCTGCAAATTTCTCTCACACAAATTTGTCAGCTTGGCCTCTCAAGCAGTAAGCTCCCAGCCATGTCGTATTTTACTTGATAATGCACTTGATATCCTCACTAAGGAAGTTGAAGAGCAATTGAAAAAGGAACGAGAAGGTCACCTTGTCGAGGAATGTGATACCCAAGTGATACCCCAAGAATCAAATCAAGATTTAAGTGTTGCACGCCTAAAGGAAAAATCTCCACAGAAAAAAGGTTCGAAGCAAAATACAACTTTTATGGACAGGCAACACAGGAAATGGAAGACAAGATCACCTAACCCCCATAAACACATCGAAGACCGAGATTATCCTATACCCTTTCATAATAAAGGATAAGATGGTCCTTTTCGAAAGTACACCTGTGTAGAGACCTCCTGTGCGTGCCCTACATACGACTGGGCCAGCCCAGCAGGGGCAAGGCCACTTATACTATTAAAAGCGTGATATAAGAATCCTGAGAAAATGAGAGAAATACAACTTTTATGGACAGGCAATACAAGAAATGGAAGACAAGACCACCTAACCCCCATAAACACATCGACGACCGAGATTATCCTATACCCTTTCATAATAAAAGATATGATGGTCCATTTCAAAAGTACACCTGTGTAGAGACCTCCTGTGCGTGCCCTATATACGACTGGGCCAGCCCAGCAAGAGCAAGGCCACTTATACTATTAAAAGCATGATATAAAAATCCTGAGAAAATGAGAGAAAGCATGCACGAGGAATTGAACTCCTAACCTCGTCCTACTAATTAGGATTCTTACCACTCAGCTACACTACCACTCATGATGTTAAGAAGCACGAAATATATAAGGCACCGCTATGGTTCAGGTAGCGTTGCATCAGACCTGGCCGGGTCTTTCTTCAGGTAGTTTCCTTTGAATCTGCATCAAGGAATTAATTGGTCCCGTTTATCTGCTTCCTAGAACTAGTAATAATGTACATGCAAGGTAAGATATTAATTGCACGTTATATTAGGTAAGATATATCTGTTGCATGTTGGTATTTGATAAGATATCAATTACTTTTTCACAGGAATGGTAGGATATTAATTACATGACAGATTTTAAGGAATAGCGTTGAGTCAGAATGTGTTTATAACCAATGACAATGGTGGGTAATTAGAGCGTTAAACGTGTTTGGTGCACAACATTGGAGCGATTTGAACCGCTAGATAACATGATTTGGCGGTCGAGATGGTTTGGATCTACCCATTTGAGTCTTTTTATATTGGTATAGATATAGATATAGATAGATTAATTGATCCCAAAAATCGGTTAGTTGGAATGGAACATGGGTCCAGCTTCATTCTGTTTCTCAAACTAATCAGACCCACAAATCAAGCTACGACATATTCTCTTATTTTGTACTGGATAGACTTTTGTTTCTTTCCTTCTAAAGTTAGCTCCCCATACATGTTGAATTTGCTACCATTGAATAAAGTTTTATGTCTAATGTAACTATTTGTTCAGAAACAAACTGTTGTATCAATTTTCTATTATTTTCCATCAAGAAGCATATTTTACTTCTGGTGTTACTCGACCTTGTTACTTCTGACGCCACTAAACTTTGCTTCGATCTAAAGTGAGTCAATTTGATACAAAATATGCTTCCCTAATATTCATAATCTTGCTTTAGTCACACTGCTTCCATATATGCTTATGATATTCACTTCATGTTCATATAATGCGAAACAACGACAATTTCTATTTTTTCGTTTATTCATGTCTCTTTCTTTTTTGAACTTTAATATTTCTTTTTTAAACATGTTTAAATATTTGAAATATTGTTTGAAAACCAAAAAATGTTCTTTTTTCCAAATATTGTTTACAAGTATAAAAAATATTCTAGATTGTCATTTGATGGATGTCGGAAATCAACGTGCTTTCAAATGCCTACCAGAACACCATCCATTGCATATGATCTATTTTTTGGACATCCTTCAAATGACCCTAACTTTTGCAAGCAGGTGGGCATGCCCATGGTAGGAATCCCTGCCCGGTTTGAACGATGTTCTACATCATATGCAAGTTGCGACATGTCCGGCCATTTATCAACTTTTATAAGGAGAAAAATGTAGAAAATGCAAAACTTGTTAAATACCTAAACACTTTGGCATGGTTCTTTGAATTGGCCATACAAGGCCATGAAAAAAAAAATGAGGCCATTTAAGGGATGTCGAGAAATGAGGTGCTCCCAAACGGACCCTTCTCGCCTACCTGATCAACACCGTTCGTTAAACATTGTATTTTTGGAAATCTCAAGACTGACCTCAACTTTTGCAAGCTGGTGAACATGCCCATGTTAGGCATATGTGCCTAGTTTGAACAAATTCCGACACCATATGTACGTTGTGACACATCCGGCCATTTTTCAAGGTCGGACCTTTTTCACCGGGAAAACTTCGGAAAATGCAAAATTTGTCAAAAGCGCAAACAACTTGGCATGGTATCTCGATGTGTTCATACAAGGCCATGGAAAAAATGGGGCCATTTCAAAGATGTCAAGAAATAATGTGTTCTCACATGGAGCCTTCTTGCCTACCTGAGCACCCTCTATTAAACAAGGTCTTATTTTGTACATCCTTGAAATGAACCCAACTTTTGCAGCAAAGTGGGTATGCCCATGAAAGGAATCCAGGCAAGGTTTGAACTATTTCCAACACTGTATGCAAGGTGTGACATGAAGGAAATATGCTCTAGAGGCAATAATAAAGTTATTATTTATTTCCTATATCATGATAAATGTTTATTATTCATGCTAGAATTGTATTAACCGGAAACATAATACATGTGTGAATACATAGACAAACTTAGTGTCACTAGTATGCCTCTACTTGACTAGCTCGTTAATCAAAGATGGTTATGTTTCCTAACCATGAACAAGGTCTTGTTATTTGATTAACGAGGTCACATCATTAGTTGAATGATCTGATTGACATGACCCATTTCATTAGCTTAGCACCCGATCGTTTACTATGTTGCTGTTGCTATTCTTCATGACTTATACATGTTCCTATGACTATGAGATTATGCAACTCCCGTTTACCGGAGGAACACTTTGGGTACTACCAAACGTCACAACGTAACTGGGTGATTATAAAGGAGTACTACAGGTGTCTCCAAAGGTAAATGTTGGGTTGGCGTATTTCGAGATTAGGATTTGTCACTCCGATTGTCGGAGAGGTATCTCTGGGCCCTCTCGGTAATACACATCACATAAGCCTTGCAAGCATTGTGACTAATGAGTTAGTTGCGAGATGATGTATTACGGAACGAGTAAAGAGACTTGCCAGTAACGAGATTGAACTAGGTATTGGATACCGACGATCGAATCTCGGGCAAGTAACATACCGATGACAAAGGGAACAACGTATGTTGTTATGCGGTCTGACCGATAAAGATCTTCATAGAATATGTAGGAGCCAATATGGGCATCCAGGTCCCGCTATTGGCTATTGACCGGAGATGTGTCTCAGTCATGTCTACATTGTTCTCGAACCGTAGGGTCCGCACGCTTAACGTTACGATGACAGTTATTATGAGTTTATGCATTTTGATGTACCGAAGTTAGTTCGGAGTCCCGGATGTGATCACGGACATGACGAGGAGTCTCGAAATGGTCGAGACATAAAGATTGATATATTGGATGACTATATTCGGACACCGGAAGTGTTCCGGGTGATTTCGGAGAGAGCCGGAGGGTTACCGGAACCCTACTGGGAGAAGTAATGGGCCTTATGGGCTTTAGTGGAGAGAGAGAAGGGCTGCCAGAGGTGGGCCGCGCGCCACCTCCTCCCTGGTCCGAATTGGACTAGGGGAGGGGGGCGGCGCCCCCCCTTTCCTTCTCCCATCCACCTCTTTCCCCCTCCTAGTAGGAGTCCTACTCCTACTAGGAGGAGGGGACTCCTCCTTGGGGCGCCACACCTGGCCGGCCGGCCTCCTCCCCTTGCTCCTTTATATACGGGGGCAGGGGGCACCCCAAGACACACAAGTTGATCCACGTGATCATTCCTTAGCCGTGTGCGGTGCCCCTGCCACCATATTCCACCTCGATCATATCGTTGTAGTGCTTAGGCGAAGCCCTGCGTCGGTAGAACATCAAGATCGTCATCACGCCATCGTGCTGACGGAACTCCTCCCCGAAGCTTTGCTGGATCGGAGCCCGGGGATCGTCATCGAGCTGTACGTGTGCTAAGAACTCGGAGGTGCCAGAGTAACGGTGCTTGGATCGGTCGGATCGGGAAGAAGACGTATGACTACTTCCTCTACGTTGTGTCAACGCTTCTGTTGCGATCTACAAGGGTACGTAGATCAGACTCTCCCCCTCGTTGCTATGCATCACCATGATCTTGCGTGTGCGTAGGAAAATTTTGAAATTACTACGTTCCCCAACATGACACATCTGACTATTTATTAGCCTTTTTTCACCCCAAAACTTTAGAAAATGCAAAAATTATTAAAAATCCAAACAACTTGGCATGATGCCTTGAATTGGTCATACAAAGGTATGAACAAAAAAAGAACCATTTCAAGGATGTCAAGAAACAACCTGCTCTCACACGGAGCTTTCTGGCACTCGAACATCCTCCATTCAACATGGTCTATTTTTGGACATTCTTGAAATTACCTTAACTTTTGCAAGCCGGTGGGCATGCCCATGCTAGGAATCCATGTCAGGTTTGAAAGATTTCTGACACCATATGCAATTTGTGACACGTCCGACCATTTATCGTCCTTTTTTCACTGGAAAAACTCCATAAAATGCAAAACTTGTTAAAAAAACTCAAACAACTTGGCATGCTGCCTTGAATTGGTCATAAAAGGGCATGAAAAAAGTGAGGCATGATACGTCTCCAACGTATCTATAATTTTTGATTGCTCCATGCTATATTATCTACTGTTTTGGACATTATTGGGCTTTATTATCCACTTTTATATTATTTTTGGGACTAACCTATTAACTGGAGGCCTAGCCCAGAATTGCTGTTTTTTGCCTGTTTTAGGGTTTTGAAGAAAAGGAATATCAAACGGAGTCCAAACGGAATGAAACCTTCGGAAACGTGATTTTCTCATCAGATAAGATCCAGGAGACTTGGACCCTCCGTCAAGAAAGCCACGAGGTGGTCACGAGGAGGGAGGGCGCCCCCCTAGGGTGCGCCCCCTGCCTCGTGGGCCCCTCGAAGCTCCATCGACGTACTTCTTCCTCCTATATATATCCACATACCCCCAAACGATCGGGGACGGAGCCAAAAACCTAATTCCACCGCCGCAACTTTCTGTATCCACGAGATCCCATCTTGGGGCCTGTTCTGGAGCTCCGCCGGAGGGGGCATCGATCACGGAGGGCTTCTACATCATCATCCAAGCCCCTCTGATGAAGTGTGAGTAGTTTACTTCAGACCTACGGGTCCATAGTTAGTAGCTAGATGGCTTCTTCTCTCTTTTTGGATCTCAATACAATGTCCCCCCCCCCCCCCCTCTCGTGGAGATCTATTCGATGTAATCTTCTTTTTGCGGTGTGTTTGTTGAGACCGATGAATTGTGGGTTTATGATCCAGTCTATCTATGAATAATATTTGAATCTTCTCTGAATTCTTTTATGTATGATTGGTTATCTTTGCAAGTCTCTTCGAATTATCAGTTTGGTTTGGCGTACTAGATTGATTTTTCTTGCCATGGGAGAAGTGCTTAGCTTTGGGTTCGATCTTGCGGTGTCCTTTCTCAGTGACAGAAGGGGCAAAAAGGCACGTATTGTATTGTTGCCATCGAGGATAACAAGATGGGGTTTTTATCATATTGCATGAAACTATCCCTCTACATCATGTCATCTTGCTTAAGGCGTTACTCTGTTTTTAACTTAATACTCTAGATGCATGCTGGATAGCGGTCGATGAGTGGAGTAATAGTAGTAGATGCAGAATCGTTTCGGTCTACTTGTCTCGGACGTGATGCCTATATACATGATCATACCTAGATATTCTCATAACTATGCTCAATTCTGTCAATTGCTCAACAGTAATTTGTTCACCCACCGTAGAATACTTATGTTCTTGAGAGAAGCCACTAGTGAAACCTATG
Source organism: Triticum monococcum (assembly GCA_034509565.1). Taxonomy (NCBI): domain Eukaryota; kingdom Viridiplantae; phylum Streptophyta; class Magnoliopsida; order Poales; family Poaceae; genus Triticum; species Triticum monococcum. The sequence continues at coordinate 607,420,719 of CM067841.1, forward strand.
CCCCCCGGGTCTCTTTCTCATTATATTAATCTCCATCACTTTATTATTGCTTTGCTTTTACTTTTTACTTTGCATCTCTATACCAAAAATACCAAAAATACCAAAAATATTATTTATCATCTCTATCAGATCTCACTTTCGTAAGTGACCGTGAAGGGATTGACAACCCCTAAGCGCGTTGGTTGCGTTGAGCTATTGTTTTTGTGTAGGTACGAGGGACTCGAGCGTAGCCTCCTACTGGATTGATACCTTGGTTCTCAAAAACTGAGGGAAATACTTATGCTACTTTGCTGCATCATCCCTTCCTCTTTGGGGAAATCCAACGCTGTGCTCAAGAGGTAGCAAGGCCATTTCAAGGATGTCGAGAAACAATGTGCTCTCAGACGGAGACTTCTAGCCAACCTGAACATCCTTCATTCAACATGGTGTATTTTTGGACATCATTGAAATGATCTCTACTTAGCACGTGCAAATGCCCATTGTAGGCATCATGTCGGGATTGAACAATTTTCGACACCGATGCAAGTTGCGACAAGTCTAGCAATTTATTGACATTTTTTCACCGGAAAAACTTCAAGAAATGCAAAACTTATCGGAAAATAAAACAACTTGGTATAGTGGCTTAAATTGGTCATATAATGCCATGAAAAAATGAAGCCATTTTAAGGATGTCGAGAAACAACGTGCTCTCAGATGGAGCTTTCTGACCTATGCGAAGGCCCTTCGTTCAACATGGTCTATTTTTCGACATCTTTGAAATGACCTCAACTTTTTTCAAATAGGTGGACATGCCGATGGTAGGAATTCATGCTAGACACCGATGCAAGTTGCCACACGTCCAGCCATTCATCGGCCTTTTTTCACCAGAAAATGCAAAACTTGTCAAAACCCCAATTAAATTTGTGTATGTGTATATTCTTGTTTTGCTTCAGTACAATTTATTTTGCAAAAAGTAAATGTTTCCAGCAAACAGAAATATTGTTTTTGGTACATCAGAATATACTTACAATTCATTGAAATGCTACCATAGAGCATAGAAATAATGCTCCTATCGAGGCGAAAAATATTTCCATCAATAAGGTCGATAAATATGGAATAAATATGCTCTCATCACACCATAAAAAGGATGCTTCTACTGATAAAGAATAATACTTCCATGCCACTTAATCTTGTTGGGCTGTACAAAATGCATCTCGAATAACGAAATTCCTATTCTAATCCCGAGATCAAATGCACCCTTGTGAACTGTAAAACTAAAAAAATTACTCCCTCCGTAAACTAATATAAGAGCGTTTAGGTCACTATTTTAGTGATCTAAAAGCTCTTATATTAGTTTACAGAGGAAGTAGTAAACAAAATAAAAAAATCAGTAAACTTTGACAAATTTTTGCATGCCTGCAAAAATTGAGCACAAAATGACATTTGTGGAAGTTGTGGCAAAAAAAAAGTACTTCAAAATGTTTATAAAACTAGCATTTTTGGAGCATTGATTTTGTTTGCTTTTTGTCATGGTTTCCACGAATGTCATTTTGTGCTGAACTATGGCAAGCATATAGAGCATTTGTCAGAGTTTACAAAGAAAATTCATAACTTTTTAAGTATTTTTTTTTGATTTACCGTTCATCAGGGGGTGCATTTGAGCTTAGGAGCAGCTACTCCACGTCCCTCGAATAATAATTGTTCTCTTATATTTGTATGTGTGAAGCAAATCACAACTTACTAGATTTTTTTATAAGGAAATTTGGCGTGATTTATGGGAAGCAATTTCTGGCTAATGGTCAAGTACTATAAATCTTTTTTTCCAAGTACTATAAATCTACCATATGTTGGTGCATACGTTCAATCCGGAAGCACTAAATTAGAAAGCAACGGGAGGGTACATATGTAGCGGACGTGTTTAGCGGAACGATTAACTAGAGCAATGAATTAAGGATCGAGGATCCAAACCAACAAACCATGTGTACTTTAAAATATTGAACCTCCATAGTCCGATGGGCACTTTTCATATCATAATGATCACAAGAGTTAATCACAAGAATTAAGGTGGTATGTTGGGAGTAGTGCTATGGGGACGATAAAGGCCCTGTTTGGATCATGGGGTTAGAGCTAGTTTGGGTTAGTTGGAGGCTCAAATAACCCAAAAGTATCTAAACATGGAGGGTTAAAGTGGGCTAGTTCCATCTAACCCAATTATCCCGGTGAAGAGGTGCTTATTTGGGTTAGAGTGGGTTAGAAAATAACTCTAACTCTAACTGTGTTAGAGTATCCAAACAGGGCCAAAGTATGGACGACTCATGCACGGTGATTAAATCCAGCCGAAGAATCTCGAGCACAGCCCAGCAGCGGCCGCTGGATCCCTCGGTCGTGCAGTTATCATCCCAACACTGTCGTGTGTGGAGCACTTTCGGTCTGTTGGTTAGCACGTCTCGAGTTCGAAGGTATGTGTTTGCATATTTTTTTTGAACTTTAATAGAAGAGAACAAAAGGGTGTTAGTGGGCCGGCCCAGGCGGGAGGGGTACTTGGATGATGTATGTACGGACGGGTTACCCATCATACATACGAAACCAGATATGATTTGACAAAGGTCTATATTACCCTTTATACGTTTTGTGAGGGGGGTCTACCGAAGCGGGGCTCAAGAATTACCTACAACATGTTATTTATATGCTGAAAACAATTACTTTGTTGACCTTTAAAATATAGTCTATTTGTATGATTGAATCTCTATGTTCATTTTGTTTCTAGCAACCGGAGAATGAGATTCGTCAACGGATGAAAGGGCGGAAAAGACCAACCAAAGTTAAAGAGACAAGTATTTCCTACAATGTGTCTTTTGTATGCTAGAAGATATTTACTTTCTTGTCCATTCAAGTATAGTCTTTTACTTTGTTCACCTTTCACATGTAGCAGCAACTGAATGGAATCAAGAAAAAAACCAACAAAAGAAGGAAACAATCTACCAAAAGCACCAATGTACATGACTTGCCTATGGGTTCCCAGCAACAGAAAGGTGAGACGAATTCATTGACAGAGAAAGATCCTGGGAGCATTGAGAATGATTTTCACGGTTATGGGTGTATTAAGGGTTACACTGAACTATTGATGATTTGCTTCATCCCATGTACTATTGTGTTTGACTAACGGTTTCAGCAAAATTGATGTTCTTCTAATATGAGCAATCCTTTAACGATGCAGGGTTCTAGTGTCGAACACCTGTACGCAAATGATATGCCTCTATCAGACCCCTTTTGTCATTTGTAGACTTGAAGATCCATTTTATCATCGGAGGACTTGAGAAGTGCTGAATGCTAAAGAATAGATGGGTGCTGCTGCTGGTCTAATTAGTTAAATCTGCCCCAGGAAAGAAACATGTTGAAATTCTAGTATTTTAACTTTTGAGCAGCTCTTGAATTTGTCAATGTCAGACCAGCAGTTGATTAAGACTGTTGAGTGGAATTCACTTGGTTATAACCTGCATAGTTTGCTTGTTTAAATTTCAGTTTGTGTATTGCCGCGTGATTCTTCAGTTCTTCAGTTTTGTAGAAGGTTCAGTTCAGACAAGTTCTTCAACAAACTCACAGGCAAGTTTTTTTTGTTGTTGTGAACTACGCACAGGCAGGTGTGAGCGGCTAGGCAACGGCTTGGTAGATGGGCTTTCCTGGCCCATATTAATGCGTTCGCAAGGGATCATAAGAAACCACATCTATGTGAGAGCTATATCTCGCATTAAGCGACTTGAAAGGATTCAAACCCAGGTTTAGAGAGAGTGCGACTAGCGACCAGGCTATGCCTTAGGTGCGTGACAGAATAGTAAGGCGAGTCTACTTAAGTCCAAACAAGTAGAAGGTTTTCACTGTTTCTTCTCTGTTTTTTCCATGTTTTTTTTCTTTGTTCGTTTTCTTTTATTTCTTTTCTTTTTTCTTCTCCGTTTTTTTCATTCTTCTTTTATTTGTTTCTTCGGTTTTATTTTTCATTTTATTCTTTCTTTGTTAATTTGTTTCTTTTTCATTTTTATGGTTTTCTTTGCTTTTCGGTTTTCATTCTACATTATTTGTATATGTCAACAATATTTTTCTAATACACGTTTAACATTTTTTCAACACCAGCTTAGCACTTTTTAATATATGGTCAACATTTTTTCTATACACATTTTAAACATTTTTTAAATGCTTGATTAAAAAATTTCAAATACAAGAATAACATTTTTTGAATACATGGTCAACATTTTTGTATAAACTATTAACATTTTTTAGTTCTTGATTAATTTTATTCAATAAAAAGATTAAAATAATTTGAATACATGCTCAACATCTTTTCTATACACATTTAACATTTTTTTTTCCAAATGCTTTATTAACATTTTTGAAACAATTGTTCAACATTTTTTTGAAATGCTTGATTAACATTTTTATATACATGATAAAAAAAGTTCACAATTTTATTACATGGTCAACATTTTTATACAAATTTAACATTTCCCAAATCCTTAATAAACATTTTTTCAAATACTTGTTCAACATTTTGAAAGACTTGTTCAACATTTTTCAAATATATATTTCATAAAGTTTTCTTTATATATATATATATATATATAATGTTTTAAAATATAAAACAAAAAAGAAAGCAAAAACGAAAACTAGAAACATAAAAATAAATAGAAAAAGAGGCCGTGGCGTCCTGCGCTTGTGGGCCGCCCCATCCCACTCACCCCTTCAGCGAGTCAGAAGCCAGACTCGCTGAAGACGAGATACAGGGGCGCCTCAGTATCTATGCGTTTGCTCGCGTCGTAAGGAGGCACGGTGCCTGTGCCGTGCCCAAGAGCCGGTTCCAGCTAGGTGTGGCCCATGCATCTTGTACTTGCACATAGTTGTATCCATCGGCGTGAACAACCTGTGGTTGGATGATCAGAGGGACTGTAGTATCCCCAGCCCATCAGGGTTCAAATCCTGGTGCTCGCATTTATTTCTGGATTTATTTCAAGATTTTCGGCGATGCGCATTCAGTGGGAGAAGACGTTCCCGTCGACGACGAGGTGCCAGTCTTTCGGAGGTGCTCATAGGAATAGGGTGTGCGTGTATGTGTCTATAGGGGTGAGTGTATACGCATGTATATGAGCTCTTGTGTCTGTACTGATGTTCAAGAAAAAGTTGTATCCATCGGCTCCTCGGCCGGGCTGATCAAAAGCAAGAAGAAATTGTAAAAACACGCTTGCTTAGTTTAGTCTGTTATATATAATTTGCTAATAACCCCTCAGCCTAAGCACAACTCTCTTGATCCCCTGCTTCCCGTTCGCCTCCCTCGATCCCAATTTCTAATCACGGCCGCGACCTGCATCCCAAGTCCCCAACAACCACGACGGCATGCATCTGCACGGACAATTGCCCACGATGGAATCCATCTGCCCTTTTATACGGTTGCATGGAGCTTTCGGGTAAACACATCACGAAGGACTACTACTGTAATATCTGTGTATCCTGTACATGCCTACTTGTTGTCAAGAGCCTCGACGACCAATCATGTAAGTGCGGCTAGAGAATCAGGGAAGACGTTGCAAACTAAAACGAATGAGGGAGAATTCGCCACGCCAACAAGCAAAGCCAGCATTCCTCTTTCGGGAGTTTAATGAATTTTCTTTTACCATGTCACTTTTGAGTTCAGAGAGTTATGCATGATAACGATGATCACTGTGCTTCATATTCCTGTTTACAAGAAATTGAAGCCTGGAGTAGGGATGGCGTTTGAAGGGTTCGATGTCGTGGATGAGTTTTACAAGTTATATGCACTTCATGTGGGTTTTTCAGTTCATGTCGGTCAGCTGAGAAAGTTGAGCAATGACGTGGTTCGTACCACGCGTTTCATGTGCGGTAGGGAAGGATTCAGGACCGAGAGGAGCAATGAGGGAAGACCCATAAAAGAAAATGCAATAATGCTAGACCTACAACTAATCCCCCCCCCCCCCCCCCCCCATAGAGGCTTAACTTTGCACACACTTATATATTTATGTAGGAGCTCCAAACACAGTTTCATCATTTTATCACAACCCTAGCTTGTACCTCTAGTTCAAGCCACCAAAATGCCATTTATTCCTTTTATTTTCAAAGTAATTATCTAAACTTTCCCTAAACCTCTCAATATTTTTGTGAGGCTCGGGTATAAGCTAGATGATCCTCACAAAAATTTCAGCTACATCTAAAATGTTTTGGTACCCCAAAACATTTCACTTCTATCTACTTCTCTTTTTCTCGAAATAGATAAAAAGAAAAGAATAAAGCGGACAGAGGCAAGGATTGCCTGGACCATCACACCACTTCCAGCCCAACAGCCGCCGCGACCCACTCCCCAGCCTTTTGTTCCTCCACTCACCGATGTCACCTCTACGAACAACACCAGCGCCACTCATCTCTCCCGAAGCTCAAACAGACGACCATCCAGGCCCCCGGGGAGCTTTATAAGAGCAACCCGAGCCCTAGAGGCAATGCCGCCACCGTTCCTTATTCTAAGCCAAATTACTATACCATAAGGAGATTACCATTATGAGATGACACTTGAGAGGGCACTTTAAAGTGATTGAACCCACTTTCCATGTTAGTTTAAGCAACAATATCGCTAGGGACCAAAGTAGTGAAAACGACAGCTCCATTTTCCAAAAATTTCTGTCTCATAAGACTGTGAAACCACACACTTTGACATCCCCCTTAAGAAATAGGGAAAAACAGCCCCCTACCTCGCCGCCGCCAGGTAAGAGCTAGCCACGCTTAGCCGTCGCCATGGCCCAAAGGGCTCGAGATTGTCGCCTACTTTAACCGCACCACGTTCTTCCTTCTTCTTTCACTCCAAGGACCGCGTCGACCACCGCCACTTTGTGGCGCAAGCACGAGGACTAGGGAGCCCCTGATCGTCGGGAACATCCTCTTCTTCCTTCGCTTCAGCCGTTGCTTCCCTGACCGCCTCCGTCCATCTCCAGTCACAAGCTCTCCATCGACGCAGTCAGAGTGAGCACCCGCGTCGTTTCCCTCCTTTGATTGCCCCTATCGTGTGCATTTAGAAGCGTCCTAAGCTCACTGCCATAGTCAGAGCTCGCATGATTAATAGCAATTTCATCATAGTTTTCATCACTAGAGTTGTCAACAAGTAAATCATCATCACCTAGCAAATCGTCTTCATCACTATTGAAATCAACATACTCGGGGTGTGATACCTTTGGGACTTTAGCCATGAAGCATCTTCCAATTCCTTCATTTGGTGAGTCAAATATGTCGTAGGAGTTGGTTGACACAAGTGCTAGACCGGCAACACCTTCATCTTGAGTATATTCGGAGTCGGAGTGATAACTTCTCTCGGAGTGATTGTCGGAGTCGGAGCCGGATACCCATTCACCAACATGAGCTTGATGTCTTTGTTTTGTGTAGCTCCTTGATGACTTGTCCTTCCTTTCCGAATCCTTGCTTCTCCGTGATGTTCTTCGCTCATAACGATCATCTCTACTCCTTCTTTCTCTTGGTGGTGATTCTTCTCTTCTACTTTTCCTTTTGGGTGAATCTTCTCTTCGTTTGTAGGGAGCCGTACACTCGTTGGAGTAGTGTTCGGGTCTTCCACAATTGTAGCAATTACGTTCACGACTCGAAGATCTTTTGTCATTGTAGGACCTTGACTTGGAACTTCTTTCCTTGCTTCTACTCTTGTAGAAGTTGCTGAAGTTCTTCACCATTAGGCTCAATTCTTCATTAAAGATTTGTTTCTCACTTGATGATGTAGAAGCATCACATGAGGCTTTGTAAGCACCAGTAGACTTTTTGTGAAGCTCTTCCTTATCCTTGAGTGACATCTCATGACCAACAATTCTTCCAATGACTTTCGTTGGCTTAAGATCTTTGTAGCTGGGCATCATTTGGATCAATGTGCACACGGTATCGTATTTTTCATCCAAGGCTCTTAGGATCTTCTTGATGATGAATCTATCGGTCATTTCCTCACTTCCTAAGCCGGCAATCTCATTTGTGACGAGAGCAAGCCTAGAGTACATTTCAGCGACACCTTCACCATCCTTCATTTTGAACTTGTCAAGTTGACTTTGAAGTACATCCAATTTGGATTCCTTGACGGAGTCGGTACCCTCGTGCATATCAATCAAAGTATTCCAAATTTCTTTTGCATTCTCAAGACGGCTGATTTTGTTGAATCCTTCGGGGCACAATCCGTTGAAGAGGATATCGCAAGCTTGAGCATTGTATTGCAACATCTTCAACTCTTCCGCGCTAGCTTCACGGTTCGGTTCTCTCCCATCAAAGAATTCACCTTGCAAGCCAATACACACAATAGCCCAAACGGCGGGGTTATGTCCAAGAATATGCATTTTCATCTTATGCTTCCAACTAGCAAAATTAGTACCATCAAAGTAAGGAACTCTACGGTGGTAATTTCCCTCGCTAGACGCCATACTCTCCTAGGTTGTGAAACCAATGCTATGATCACCAAAAGCTATGGAAATGAAGGCAAATGGACACCAAAGCTCTGATACCAATTGTGGGATCGAAAGTATGTCTAGAGGGGGGGGTGATTAGACTAATTGACCAAATAAAAATCTAGCCTTTTTCCAATTTTAAGTCTTGGCAGATTTTAGCAACTTAGAACAAGTCAAGCAATCAACCTACACATGCATGTCTAAGAGTATAGCAGCAGAATGTAAAACATTGCATATAAAGGTAAAGGGAGGAGTTTGAGGGAGCAAACGCAATGTAGACACGGAGATTTTTGGCGTGTTTCCGATAGGTGGTGCTATCGTACATCCACGTTAATGGAGACTTCAACTCACGAAGGGTAACGGTTGCGCAAGTCCACGGAGGGCTCCACCCACGAAGGGTCCACAAAGAAGCAACCTTATCTACTCCCTCCTTCCATCTATATAGGACCTAATGCGTTTTTCGATGCTAATTTTGACCAAATATTAGAGCAACGATATATGACATGCAACTTACACAAAGCACACCATTAAATTCGTCCGTGAAAGGTTCTTTCAATGATATAATTTTCACATTGTGCATGTCATGTACTATTAATCTTGTCAATAGTCAAAGGCAGTCTTAAAAATCTCATTAGGCCCTATATAGATGGAAGGAGGGAGTATCCCACCATGGTCATCGCCCACGAAGGACTTGCCTCATTAGGGTAGATCTTCACGAAGTAGGTGATCTCCTTGCCCGTACAAACTCCTTGGTTCAACTCCACAATCTTGTCGGAGGCTCCCAAGTGACACCTAACCAATCTAGGAGACACCACTCTCCAAAAGGTAATAGATGGTGTGTTGATAATGAACTCCTTACTCTTGTGCTTCAAATGATAGTCTCCCCAACACTCAATTCTCTCTCACGGATTTGGATTTGGTGGAAATATGATTTGAGTGGAAAGCAACTTGGGGAAGACTAGAGATCAAGATTCATATGGTTGGAATGAAATATCTTGGTCTCAACACATGAGTAGGTGGTTCTCTCTCAGAAAATGAATGCTGGAAGTGTAGGCACGTTCTGATGGCTCTCCTTACTAATGAAGGAAGGGTGGAGGGGTATATAGCCTCCACACGAAATCTAACGTTACACACAAATCTCCAAACTCAGTGGGACTGAATCATGAAACTCGGTCAGACCGATTTAGTTCAAAATGTGAACATTAGGCATTTTGGTGGGACCGACATGTCAACACGGTGGGAACAATTTCATTAGGGTTAGGGCATAACGTAATCTCGGTGAGACCGATTACACAAACCCGATGGAACCAATTTTGGTAATAAGCTAACTAGATAGTTGGTTAGGCAAACTCGGTGGGACTGAATCACTCATTTCGGTGAGACCGAAACGTTACGAAAGGGAAACATAGAGTTTGCATTGCGAACTCGGTGAGACCGATCGCTCATCTCGGTTGGACCGAAACGTTACGAAGGGAAACAGAGAGTTTGCAATCCCATCTCGGTGAGACTGAGATCCCTATCGGTGAGACCGAAGTGACTAGGGTTTCTGGCAGTGTCTATGTCAAGTGAACTCGGTGGCGCCGGATAGATCAAATTGGTAGGGCCGAGTTTGACTTTTGGTTTGGGACATATGTGGATATGAGAAAGTGGTTGAGGGATTTTAGAGCATATCACTAAGCATTTTGAGCAAGCAAGCGAATAAGCAACACCTCATCCCCTTTTAATAGTATTGGCTTTTCCTATGGACTCAATGTGATCTTGGATCACTAAAATAAAATGTAGAGTCTTGAGCTTGAACCAACATGTGTCCTTAGCATTTTGAGGGCTCCATGATACGTCTCCAACGTATCTATAATTTTTGATTGCTCCATGCTATATTATCTAATGTTTTGGACTATATTGGGCTTTATTTTCCACTTTTATATTATTTTTGGGACTAACCTATTAACTGGAGGCCCAGCCCAGAATTGTTGTTTTTGCCTATTTCAGTGTTTCGGATGAACAGAATATCAAACGGAGTCCAAACGGAATAAAATCTTCGGAAACGTGATTTTCTCACCGAACGTGATCCAGGAGACTTGGACCCTACTGCAAGGGATCAAAGAGGTGGTCACGAGGGTGGGGGGCGCCCCCCCCTAGGGCGCGCCCCCTGCCTCGTGGGCCCCTCGGTGCTCCACCGACGTACTCCTTCCTCCTATATATACACATGTACCCCCAAACGATCAGAACAGGAGCCAAAAACCTAATTCCACCGCTGCAACTTTCTGTATCCACGAGGTCCCATCTTGGGGCCTGGTCCGGAGCTCCGCCGGAAGAGGGCCGTCATCACGGAGGGCTTCTACATCATCATAGCCCCTCCGATGAAGTGTGAGTAGTTTACCTCAGACCTTCGGGTCCATAGTTAGTAGCTAGATGGCTTCTTCTCTCTCTTTGAATCTCAATACAAAGTTCTCCCCCTCTCTTGTGGAGATCTATTCGATGTAATCTTCTTTTTGCGATGTGTTTGTTGAGACCGATGAATTGTGGGTTTATGATCAAGTCTATCTTTGAATAATATTTGAATCTTCTCTGGATTCTTTTATGTATGATGGTTATCTTTGCAAGTCTCTTTGAATTATCCGTTTGGTTTGGCCAACTAGATTGGTAGTTCTTGCCATGGGAGAAGTGCTTAGCTTTGGGTTCGATCTTGCGGTGTCCTTACCCAGTGACAGAAGGGGCAGCAAGGCACGTATTGTATCATTGCCATCGAGGATAACAAGATGGGGTTTATTTCATATTGCATGAATTTATCTCTCTACATCATGTCATCTTGCTTAAGGCGTTACTCTGTTTTTAACTTAATACTCTAGATGCATGCTGGATAGCGGTCGATGAGTGGAGTAATAGTAGTAGATGCAGAATCGTTTCGATCTACTTTTCACGGACGTGATGCCTATATACATGATCATGCCTAGATATTCTCATAATTATTCTCAATTCTATCAATTGCTCAACAGTAATTTGTTCACCCACCGTGGAATACTTATGCTCTTGAGAGAAGCCACTAGTGAAACCTATGGCCCCCGGGTCTATTCTCATTATATCAATCTCCATTACTTTTATATTGTTTTGCTATTTACTTTGCCTTTACTTTTTTACTTTGCATCTTTATATCAAAAATACCAAAAATATTCTATCTATCAGATCTCACTCTCGTAAGTGACCGTGAAGGGCTTGACAACCCCTAATCGCGTTGGTTGCGAGTAGCTATCGCTTTGTGCAGGTACGAGGGACTTGAGCGTGGGCTCCTACTGGATTGATACCTTGGTTCTCAAAAACTGAGGGAAATACTTACGCTACTCTGCTGCATCATCCCTTCCTCTTCGGGGAAAACCAACGCAAGCTCAAGACGTAGCAAGAAGGATTTTTGGCGCCGTTGCCGGGGAGTCTACACAAAAAGTCAATATACCAAGTACCCATCACAATCCCTATCTCTCGCATTACATTATTTTCCATTTGCCTCTCGTTTTCCTCTCCCCCCCCAATTCACCCTTGCCATTTTATTCGCCCTCTCTCTCTATCCTCCCTCTCTGTTTGCCTCTTTGTTTGCTTGTCGTCATGACTAGTCCTCTTTCTGCTCCTATGTCCCCTGAGTTTGAAGTCCTTCACTTCAAACAAAAGCAAGGAGAAAATTTAAAGGATGCTTGGTTTAGAATGATGGAATCTTGTCGTAAATGCACCCTAGAAGTAAATTTCAGAATTTTGCTTCGCAACTTTTCTGTTGGGCTTAATTTCTCTCATAGACAACTTTTAGATTGTGTTGCCAAGGGCAATTTTATTGAAATTGATCCCAGTATCGCGCATGAAATTATAGAAGGTATAGTAGGAACTTTACCTCAACAAAAGGGGCTCCATCATACCCAAGAGAAAACACAAGTTTTTGAAAAAAATTGCGAGGTAACTAAGATTTTACAGATATCTCTCGAACCTCTTAAGAGCGTTAGCTTAAATCTTCACCGCATGAATATGTTGATTACTCTTTGCAATAAGCGGCTGGATTCTTTAGATCTCAAGATCTCTGAATATGAAGGAAAACGTAAGGAACCTCCCGGATTCAAGCATAACATCACTAAAAGAATTAAGAATCAAGATGTCAATACCTAGATCTTGAAGGAAATATGCCCTAGAGGCAATAATAAAGTTATTATTTATTTCCTTATATCATGATAAATATTTATTATTCATGCTAGAATTGTATTAACCGGAAACATAATACATGTGTGAATACATAGAAAAACAGAGTGTCACTAGTATGCCTCTACTTGACTAGCTCGTTGATCAAAGATGGTTATGTTTCCTAACCATGGACAAAGAGTTGTTATTTGATTAATGGGATCACATCATTAGATGAATGATCTGATTGACATGACCCATTCCATTATCTTAGCACCCAATCGTTTAGTATGTTGCTATTGCTTTCTTCATGACTTATACATGTTCCTATGACTATGAGATTATGCAACTCCCGTTTACCGGAGGAACACTTTGGGTACTACTGAAGGAAATATGCCCTAGAGGCAATAATAAAGTTATTATTTATTTCCTTATATCATGATAAATATTTATTATTCATGCTAGAATTGTATTAACCGGAAACATAATACATGTGTGAATACATAGACAAACAGAGTGTCACTAGTATGCCTCTACTTGACTAGCTTGTTAATCAAAGATGGTTATGTTTCCTAACCATGGGCAAAGAGTTGTTATTTGATTAATGGGATCACATCATTAGATGAATGATCTGATTGACATGACCCATTCCATTAGCTTAGCACCCGATCGTTTAGTATGTTGCTATTGCTTTCTTCATGACTTATACATGTTCCTATGACTATGAGATTATGCAACTCCCGTTTACCGGAGGAACACTTTGGGTACTACCAAACATCACAACGTAACTGGGTGATTATAAAGGAGTACTACAGGTGTCTCCAAAGGTAGATGTTGGGTTGGCGTATTTCGAGATTAGGATTTGTCACTCCGATTGTCGAAGAGGTATCTCTGGGCCCTCTCGATAATGCACATCACTTAAAGCCTTGCAAGCATTGCAACTAATGAGTTAGTTGCGGGATGTTGTATTACAGAACGAGTAAAGAGACTTGCCGGTAACGAGATTGAACTAGGTATTGGATACCGACGATCGAATCTCGGGCAAGTAACATACCGATGACAAAGGGAACAACGTATGTTGTTATGCGGTCTGACCGATAAAGATCTTCGTAGAATATGTAGGAGCCAATATGGGCATCCAGGTCCCGCTATTGGTTATTGACCGGAGACGTGTCTCGGTCATGTCTACATTGTTCTCGAACCGTAGGGTCCGCACGCTTAAGGTTTCGATGACAGTTATATTATGAGTTTATGAGTTTTGATGTACCGAAGGAGTTCGGAGTCCCGGATGAGATCGGGGACATGACGAGGAGTCTCAAAATGGTCGAGACGTAAAGATCAATATATTGGACGACTATATTCGGACATCGGAAAGGTTCCGAGTGATTCGGGTATTTTCGGAGGTACCGGGGAGTTACGGGAATACGGGGAAGAGTATTGGGCCTTGATGGGCTTTAGTGGGAAGAGGAAAAAGGCTGCTGCGCCCCCCTCCCCTCTAGTCCGAATTGGACTAGGGAAAAGGGGGCCGGCCACCTTTCCTACTCCTCCACTTCCTTCTCCCTTCCTCCCCTCTTGGTGGACTCCTACTAGGACTTGGAGTCCTAGTAGGACTCCACACCTGGCGCGCCTCTCCTAGGGCTGGCCTCCTCCTCCCTTGCTCCTTTATATACGGGGGCAGGGGGCACCCCATAGACACACAAGTTGATCCACGTGATCGTTCCTTAGCCGTGTGCGGTGCCCCCTGCCACCATATTCCACCTCGGTCATATTGTAGCGGTGCTTAGGCGAAGCCCTGCGACAGTAGAACATCAAGATCCTCACCACGCCGTCGTGCTGGCGGAACTCCTCCCCGAAGCTTTGCTGGATCGGAGCCCGGGGATCGTCATCGAGCTGTACGTGTGTTAAGAACTCGGAGGTGCCGGAGTAACGGTGCTTGGATCGGTCGGATCGGGAAGAAGACGTACGACTACTTCATCTATGTTGTGTGATTGCTTGTGCAGTCGGTCTGCTTTGGTACGTAGATCAGACTCTCCCCCTCGTTGCTATGCATCACCATGATCTTGCGTGTGCGTAGGAAATTTTTGAAATTACTACGTTCCCCAATAGTGGCATCCGAGCCAGGTTTTATGGTTTAAAGTTATATGCACGAGTAGAACACAAGTGAGTTGTGGGCAATATAAGTCATACTGCCTACCAGCATGTCATACTTTGGTTCGGCGGTATTGTTGGATGAAGCGGCCCGGACCGACATTACGCGTACGCTTACGCGAGACCGGTTTCCCCGACGTGCTTTGCACATAGGTGACTTGCGGGTGACTGTTTCTCCAACTTTAGTTAAACCGAGTGTGGCTACGCCCGGTCCTTGCGAAGGTTAAAACGGAGTCTATTTGAAAAACTATCATTGTGGTTTTGATGCGTAGGTGAGATGAGTTCTTGCTTAAGCCCGTAGCAGCCACGTAAAATTTGCAACAACAAAGTAGAGGACGTCTAACTTGTTTTTGCAGGGCATGTTGTGATGTGATATGGTCAAAACGTGATGAGTTATAAGTTGTTGTATAAGATGATCATGTTTTGTTGAAGTTATCGGCAACTGGCAAAAACCTTATGGTTGTCTGTCTATTGCATAAGATGCAAGCGCCCAATAATTGCTTTACTTTATCGCTATGCGGTAGCAATAGTTGCAAGAGCAAGTGTTGGCGAGACGACCGCATGACGACACATTGATATAGATCAAGATGATGGAGATCATGGTGTCATGTCGGTGACGATATAGATCATGACAGTACTTCGAAGATGGAGATCACAAGCACAAGATGATGATGGCCATATCATATCACTTATATTGATTGCATGTGATGTTTATCTTTTTATGCATCTTATCTTGCTTTGATTGATGGTAGCATTATAAGATGATCTCTCACTAATTATCAAGAAGTGTTCTCCCTGAGTATGCACCGTTGCGAAAGTTCTTCGTGCTGAGACACCACGTGATGATCGGGTGTGATAGGTTCTACGTTTAAATACAACGGGTGCAAAACAGTTGCACACGCGGAATACTCAGGTTATACTTGACGAGCCAAGCATATACAGATATGGCCTCGGAACACGGAGACCGAAAGGTCGAGCGTGAATCATATAGTAGATATGATCAACATAGTGATGTTCACCAATGAAACTACTCCATCTCACGTGATGATCGGACATGGTTTAGTTGATTTGGATCACGTGATCACTTAGAGGATTAGAGGGATGTCTATCTAAGTGGGAGTTCTTAAGTAATATGATTAATTGAACTTTAATTTATCATGAACTTAGTCCTGGTAGTATTAGCATATCTATGTTGAAGATCAATAGCTCGCGTTGTTGCTTTCATATGTTTATTTTGATATGTTCCTAGAGAAAATTGTGTTGAAAGATGTTAGTAGCTATGATACGGATTGGATCCATGATCTGAGGTTTATCCTCATTGCTGCACAGAAAAATTATGTCCTTGATGCACCGCTAGGTGACAGGCCTATTGCAGGAGCAGATGCAGACGTTATGAACGTTTGGCTAGCTCAATATGATGACTACTTGATAGTTTAGTGCACCATGCTTAATGGCTTAGAATCGGGACTTCAAAGACGTTTTGAACGTCATGGACCGTATGAGATGTTCCAGGAGTTGAAGTTAATATTTCAAGCAAATACCCGAGTTGAGAGATATGAAGTCTCCAACAAGTTCTATAGCTAAAAGATGGAGGAGAATCGCTCAACTAGTGAGCATGTGCTCAGATTGTCTGGGTACTACAATCGCTTGAATCAAGTGGGAGTTAATCTTCCAGATAAGATAGTGATTGACAGAATTCTCTAGTCACCATCACCAAGTTAGTAGAACTTCGTGATGAACTATGATATGCAAGCGATAACGGAAACGATTCCCAAGCTCTTCATGATGCTGAAATCGATGAAGGTAGAAATCAAGAAAAACATCAAGTGTTGATGGTTGACAAGACCACTAGTTTGAAGAAAAGGGCAAAAGGGAAGAAGGGGAACTTCAAAAAGAACAGCAACCAAGTTGCTGTTCAAGTGAAGAAGCCCAAGTCTGGACCTAAGCCTGAGAGTGAGTGCTTCTACTGCAAAGGGACTGGAAACTGGAAGGGGAACTACCCCAAGTGATTGGCGGATAAGAAGGATGGCAAAGTGAACATAAGTATATTTGATATACATGTTATTGATGTGTACTTTACTAGTGTTTATAGCAAACCCTCAGTATTTGACACTAGTTCAGTTGCTAAGATTAGTAACTCGAAACGGGAGTTGCAGAATAAACAGAGACTAGTTAAGGGTGAAGTGACGATGTGTGTTGGAAGTAGTTCCAAGATTGATATGATCATCATCGCACACTCCCCTATACTTTCGGGATTAGTGTTGAACTTAAATAAGTGTTATTTGGTTTTTGCGTTGAGCATGAATATGATTTGATCATGTTTATTGCAATACGGTTATTCATTAAAGTCAGAGAATAATTGTTGTTCTGTTTACATGAATAAAACCTTCGATGGTCATACACCCAGTGAAACAAGTTCGTTGGATCTCGATCGTAGTGATACACATATTCATAATATTGAAACCAAAAGATGCAAAGTTAATAATGATGGTGCAACTTATTTGTGGCACTGCCGTTTAGGTCATGTTGGTATAAAGCGCATGAAGAAACTCCATGCTGATGGGCTTTCGGAATCACTTGATTATGAATCACTTGATGCTTGCGAACCATGCCTTTTGGGCAAGATGACTAAAACGCCGTTCTCCGGAACAATGGAGCAAGTAACAGATTTGTTGGAAATCATACATATTGATGTATGTGGTCCAATGAATATTGAGGCTCGCGACAGGTATCATTATTTTCTGATCTTCACAGATGATTTGAGCAGATATGAGTATATCTACTTGATGAAACATAAGTCTGAAACATTTGAAAAGTTCAAAGAATTTCAGAGTGAAGTGAAAAATCATCGTAACAAGAAAATAAAGTTTCTACGATCTGATCGTGGAAAGGAGTATTTGAGTTACGAGTTTGGTCTTCAGTTAAAACAATGTGAAATAGTTTCACTACTCACGCCACCTGGAACACCACAACATAATGGTGTGTCCGAACGTCATAACCGTACTTTATTGGATATAGTGCAATCTATGATGTTTCTTACCGGTTTACCACTATCGTTTTTGGGGTCATGCATTAGAGACAGCTGCATTCACGTTAAAAAGGGGCACCATCTATATCCGTCGAGACGACGCCTTATGAACTATGGTTTGGCAAGAAACCAAAGTTGTCGTTTCTTGAAGTTTGGGGTTGCGATGCTTATGAGAAAAAGTTTCATCCTGATAAGCTCAAACCCAAATCGGAGAAATATGTCTTCATAGGATACCCAAAGGAGACTGTTGGGTACACCTTCTATCACAGATCCTAAGGCAAGACATTCGTTGCTCATAATGGATCCTTTCTAGAGAAGGAGATTCTCTTGAAAGAAGTGAGTGGGAGGAAAGTAGAAAACTAGATAAGGTAATTGTACCTTCTACCTTATTGGAAAGTAGTTCATCACAAAAATCTGTTCTTGTGACTACTACACCAATTAGTGAGGAAGCTAATGATGATGATCATGTAACTTCAGATCAAGTTACTACCGAATCTCGTAGGTAAACCAGAGTGAGATCCGCACCAGAGTGGTACGTTAATCCTGTTCTGGAGGTCATGTTACTTGACCATGATGAACCTACGAACTATGAGGAAGCGATGATGAGCCCAGATTCCACGAAATGGTTTAAGGCCATGAAATCTGAGATATGATCCATGCATGAGAACAAAGTTTGGACTTTGGTTGACTTGCCCGATGATCGGCAAGCAATTGAGAATAAATGGATCTTCAAGAGGAAGACGTACGCTGATAGTAGTGTTACTATCTACAAAGCTAGAATTGTCGCAAAAGGTTTTCGACAAGTTCAAGGTGTTGACTACGATGAGAGCTTCTCACTCGTATCTATGCTTGAGTCTGTCCGAATCATGTTAGTAATTGCCGCATTTTATGAAATCTGGCAAATGGATAAACAAAACTGCATTCCTTAATGGATTTATTAAAGAAGAGTTGTATATGATGCAACAGAAGGTTTTGTCAATCCGAAAGGTGCTAACAAAATGTGCAAGCTCCAGCAATCCATCTGTGGACTGGTGCAAGCATCTCGGAGTTGGAATATAAGCTTTGATGAGTTGATCAAAGCATATAGTTTTATACAGACTTGCGGTGAAGCCTGTATTTACAAGAAAGTGAGTGGGAGCACTACAACATTTCTGATAAGTATATGTGAATGACATATTGTTGATCGGAAATAATGTAGAATTATTCTGTAAAGCATAAAGGAGTGTTTGAAAGGAGTTTTTCAAAGAAAGACTTCGGTGAAGCTGCTTACATATTGAGCTTCAAGATCTATAGAGATAGATCAAGATGCTTGATAAGTTTTTTTCAATGAGTACATACCTTGACAAGATTTTGAAGTAGTTCAAAATGGAGCAGTCAAAGAAAGAGTTCTTGCCTGTATTATAAGGTGTGAAGTTGAGTAAGACTCAAAGCCCGACCACGGCAGAAGATAGAAAGAGAATGAAAGTCATTCCCTATACCTTGGCCATAGGTTCTATAAAGTATGTCATGCTGTATACCAGATCTATTGTATACCCTGCACTGATTTGGCAAGGGAGTACAATAGTGATCTAGGAGTAGATCACTGGACAGCGGTCAGAATTATCCTTAGTGAAATAAGGATATGTTTCTCGATTATGGACGTGATAAAAAGGTTCATCGTAAAGGGTTACGCCGATGCAAGTTTTGACACTAATCTAGATGACTCTATGTCTCGGTCTAGATACATATTGAAAGTGGGAGCAATTAGCTAGAGTAGCTCCATGCAGAGCATTGTTGACATAGAAATTTGCAAAATACATGTGGATCTGAATGTGGTAGACCCGTTGACTAAGATTCTCTCACAAGCAAAACATGATCACACCTTAGTACTCTTTTGGGTGTTAATCACATAGCGATGTGAACTAGATTACTGAATCTAGTAAACCCTTTGGGTGTTGGTCACATGGCGATGTGAACTATGGGTGTTAATCACATGATGATGTGAACTATCGATGTTAATCACATGGTGATGTGATCTAGATTATTGACTCTAGTGCAAGTGGGAGACTGAAGGAAATATGCCCTAGAGGCAATAATAAAGTTATTATTTATTTCCTTATATCATGATAAATATTTATTATTCATGCTAGAATTGTATTAACCGGAAACATAATACATGTGTTAATACATAGACAAACAGAGTGTCACTAGTATGCCTCTACTTGACTAGCTCGTTAATCAAAGATGGTTATGTTTCCTAACCATGGACAAAGAGTTGTTATTTGATTAATGGGATCACATCATTAGATGAATGATCTGATTGACATGACCCATTCCATTAGCTTAGCACCCGATCGTTTAGTATGTTGCTATTGCTTTCTTCATGACTTATACATGTTCCTATGACTATGAGATTATGCAACTCCCCTTTACCGGAGGAACACTTTGGGTACTACCAAACGTCACAACGTAACCGGGTGATTATAAAGGAGTACTACATGTGTCTCCAAAGGTAGATGTTGGGTTGGCGTATTTCGAGATTAGGATTTGTCACTCCGATTGTCGAAGAGGTATCTCTGGGCCCTTTCGGTAATGCACATCACTTAAAGCCTTGCAAGCATTGCAACTAATGAGTTAGTTGCGGGATGTTGTTTTACAGAACGAGTAAAGAGACTTGCCGGTAACGAGATTGAACTAGGTATTGGATACCGACGATCGAATCTCGGGCAAGTAACATACCAATGACAAAGGGAACAACGTATGTTGTTATGCGGTCTGACCGATAAAGATCTTCGTAGAATATGTAGGAGCCAATATGGGCATCCAGGTCCCGCTATTGGTTATTGACCGAAGACGTGTCTTGGTCATGTCTACATTGTTCTCGAACCGTAGGGTCCGCACGCTTAAGGTTTCGATGACAGTTATATTATGAGTTTATGAGTTTTGATGTTCCGAAGGAGTTCGGAGTCCCGGATGAGATCGGGGACATGACGAGGAGTCTCGAAATGGTCAAGACATAAAGATCGATATATTGGACGACTATATTCGGACATCGGAAAGGTTCCGAGTGATTCGGGTATTTTCGGATGTACCGAGGAGTTACGGGAATACGGGGAAGAGTATTGGGCCTTGATGGGCTTTAGTGGGAAGAGGAAAAAGGCTGCTGCGCCCCCCCTCCCCTCTAGTCCGAATTGGACTAGGGAAAAGGGGGCCGGCCACCTTTCCTACTCCTCCACTTCCTTCTCCCTTCCTCCCCTCTTGGTGGACTCCTACTAGGACTTGGAGTCCTAGTAAGACTCCACACCTGGCGCGCCTCTCCTAGGGCCGGCCTCCTCCTCCCTTGCTCCTTTATATACGGGGGCAGGGGGCACCCCATAGACACACAAGTTGATCCATGTGATCGTTTCTTAGCCGTGTGCGGTGCCCCCTGCCACCATATTCCACCTCGGTCATATTGTAGCGGTGCTTAGGCGAAGCCCTGCGACAGTAGAATATCAAGATCGTCACCACGCCGTCGTGCTGGCGGAACTCCTCCCCGAAGCTTTGCTGGATCGGAGCCCGGGGATCGTCATCGAGCTGTACGTGTGTTAAGAACTCGGAGGTGCCGGAGTAACGGTGCTTGGATCGGTCGGATCGGGAAGAAGACGTACGACTACTTCATCTACGTTGTGTGATCGCTTCCGCAGTCGGTCTGCGTTGGTACGTAGATCAGACTCTCCCCCTCGTTGCTATGCATCACCATGATCTTGCGTGTGCGTAGGAAATTTTTGAAATTACTACGTTCCCCAACAACTACCAAACGTCACAACGTAACTGGGTGATTATAAAGGAGTACAACAGGTGTCTCCAAAGGTAGATGTTGGGTTGGCGTATTTCGAGATTAGGATTTTTCACTCCGATTGTCGGAGAGGTATCTCTGGGCCCTCTCGGTAATGCACATCACTTAAAGCCTTGCAAGCATTGCAACTAATGAGTTAGTTGCTGGATGTTGTATTACGGAACGAGTAAAGAGACTTGCCGGTAACCAGATTGATCTAGGTATTGGATACCGACGATCGAATCTCGGGCAAGTAACATACCGATGACAAAGGGAACAACGTATGTTGTTATGCGGTCTGACCGATAAAGATCTTCGTAGAATATGTAGGAGCCAATATGGGCATCCTGGTCCCGCTATTGGTTATTGACCGGAGACGTGTCTCGGTCATGTCTACATTGTTCTCGAACCGTAGGGTCCGCACGCTTAAGGTTTCGATGACAGTTATTATGAGTTTATGCATTTTGATGTACCGAAGGTTGTTCGGAGTCCCGGATGTGATCACGGACATGACGAGGAGTCTCGAAATGGTCGAGACATAAAGATTGATATATTGGAAGCCTATATTTGGATATCGGAAGTGTTCCGGGTGAAATCGGGATTTTACCGGAGTACCGGGAGGTTACCGGAACCCCCCGGGAACCATATGGGCCTTATTGGGCCTTAGTGGAAAGGTGAAAGGGGCAGCCCAAGGTGGGCTGCGCGCCTCCCCCCTCCCCTAGTCCTATTAGGACTAGGAGAGGTGGCCGGCCCCCTTCTCTCTCTCTCTCTCTCTCTCTCTCTCTCTCGGAATCCTATTAGGAATAGGATTGAGGGTGGGAGTACTACTCCCGGTAGGAGTAGGACTCCTCCTGCGCCCTCCTCCTTGGCCGGCCAGCCCTCCCCCTTGGATCCTTTCTATACGGGGGCAGGGGCACCTCTAGACACACAAGTTGATCATTGAGATCGTTCCTTAGCCGTGTGCGGTGCCCCCTGCCACCATATTCCACCTCGATCATATCGTTGTAGTGCTTAGGCGAAGCCCTGCGTCGGTAGAACATCAAGATCGTCACCACGCCGTCGTGCTGACGGAACTCCTCCCCGAAGCTTTGCTGGATCGGAGCCCGGGGATCGTCATCGAGCTGTACGTGTGCTAAGAACTCGGAGGTGCCGGAGTAACGGTGCTTGGATCGGTCGGATCGAGAAGAAGACATACGACTACTTCCTCTACATTGTGTCAATGCTTCCGTTGCGATCTACAAGGGTACGTAGATCAGACTCTCCCCCTCGTTGCTATGCATCACCATGATCTTGCGTGTGCGTAGGAATTTTTTTGAAATTATTACGTTCCCCAACAGTGGCATCCGAGCCAAGGTTTTATGGTTTGATGTTATATGCACGAGTAGAACACAAGTGAGTTGTGGGCGATATAAGTCATACTGCCTACCAGCATGTCATACTTTGGTTCGGTGGTATTGTTGGATGAAGCGGCCCGGACCGACATTACACGTACGCTTACGCGAGACCGGTTTCCCCGACGTGATTTGCACATAGGTGACTTGCGGGTGACTGTTTCTCCAACTTTAGTTGAACCGAGTGTGGCTACGCCCGGTCCTTGCGAATATTAAAACGGAGTATATTTGACAAACTATCATTGTGGTTTTGATGCGTAGGTAAGATTGGTTCTTGCTAAGCCCGTAGCAGCCACGTAAAATTTGCAACAACAAAGTAGAGGACGTCTAACTTGTTTTTGCAGGGCATGTTGTGATGTGATATGGTCAAAACGTGATGAGTTATAAGTTGTTGTATAAGATGATCATGTTTTGTTGAAGTTATCGGCAACTGGCAAAAGCCTTATGGTTGTCTGTCTATTGCATAAGATGCAAGCGCCCAATAATTGCTTTAATTTATCGCTATGCGATAGCAATAGTTGCAAGAGCAATAGTTGGCGAGACGACCATGTGACGACATATTGATATAGATCAAGATGATGGAGATCATGATGTCATGCCGGTGACGATGGAAATCATGACAATGCTTTGAAGATGGAGATCAAAGGCACAAGATGGTGATGGCCATATCATGTCACATATTTTGATTGCATGTGATGTTTATCTTTTTATGCATCTTATCTTGCTTTGATTGACGGTAGCATTATAAGATGATCTCTCACTAATTATCAAGAAGTGTTCTCCCTGAGTATGCACCGTTGCCAAAGTTCGTCGTGCCCAGACACCACGTGATGATCGGGTGTGATAAGCTCTACTTCCATCTACAATGGGTGCAAGCCAGTTTTGCACACGCAGAATACTCAGGTTAAACTTGACGAGCCTAGCATATGCAGATATGGCCTCGGAACACGGAGACCGAAAGGTCGAGCGTGAATCATATAGTAGATATGATCAACATAACGATGTTCACCATTGAAAACTACTCCATCTCACGTGATGATCGGTTATGGTTTAGTTGATTTGGATCACGTGATCACTTAGAGGATTAGAGGGATGTCTATCTAAGTGGGAGTTCTTAAGTAATATGATTAATTGAACTTTAATTTATCATGAACTTAGTCCTGGTAGTATTAGCATATCTATGTTGAAGATCAATAGCTCGCGTTGTTGCTTTCATATATTTATTTTGATATGTTCCTAGAGAAAATTGTGTTGAAAGATGTTAGTAGCAATGATACGGATTGGATCCGTGATCTGAGGTTTATCCTCATTGCTGCACAGAAAAATTATGTCCTTGATGCACCGCTAGGTGACAGACCTATTGCAGGAGCAGATGCAGACGTTATGAACGTTTGGCTAGCTCAATATGATGACTACTTGATAGTTTAGTGCACCATGCTTAATGGCTTAGAATCGGGACTTCAAAGACGTTTTGAATGTCATGGACCATATGAGATGTTCCAAGAGTTGAAGTTAATATTTCAAGCAAATACCCGAGTTGAGAGATATGAAGTCTCCAACAAGTTCTATAGCTAAAAGATGGAGGAGAATCGCTCAACTAGTGAGCATGTGCTCAGATTGTCTGGGTACTACAATCGCTTGAATCAAGTGGGAGTTAATCTTCCAGATAAGATAGTGATTGACAGAATTCTCTAGTCACCATCACCAAGTTAGTAGAACTTCGTGATGAACTATGATATGCAAGGGATAACGGAAACGATTCCCAAGCTCTTCGTGATGCTGAAATCGATGAAGGTAGAAATCAAGAAAAACATCAAGTGTTGATGGTTGACAAGACCACTAGCTTGAAGAAAAGGGCAAAAGGGAAGAAGGGTAACTTCAAGAAGAACGGCAAGCAAGTTGCTGCTCAAGTGAAGAAGCCCAAGTCTGGTCCTAAGCCTGAGACTAAGTGCTTCCACTTCAAAGGTACTGGTCACTGGAAGCGGAACTGCCCCAAGTATTTGGCGGATAAGAAGGATGGCAAAGTGAACAAAGGTATATTTGATATACATGTTATTGATGTGTGCTTTGCTAGTGTTAATAGCAACCCCTCAGTATTTGATATTGGTTCAGTTGCAAAGAGTAGTAACTCGAAACAGGAGTTGCAGAATAAACAGAGACTAGTTAAGGGTGAAGTGACGATGTGTGTTGGAAGTAGTTCCAAGATTGATATGATCATCATCGCACACTCCCCTATACTTTCGGGATTAGTGTTGAACTTAAATAAGTGTTATTTGGTTTTTGCGTTGAGCATGAATATGATTTGATCATGTTTATTGCAATACGGTTATTCATTAAAGTCAGAGAATAATTGTTGTTCTGTTTACATGAATAAAACCTTCGATGGTCATACACCCAGTGAAACAAGTTCGTTGGATCTCGATCGTAGTGATACACATATTCATAATATTGAAACCAAAAGATGCAAAGTTAATAATGATGGTGCAACTTATTTGTGGCACTGCCGTTTAGGTCATGTTGGTATAAAGCGCATGAAGAAACTCCATGCTGATGGACTTTCGGAATCACTTGATTATGAATCACTTGATGCTTGCGAACCATGCCTTTTGGGCAAGATGACTAAAACGCCGTTCTCCGGAACAATGGAGCAAGCAACAGATTTGTTGGAAATCATACATACTGATGTATGTGGTCCGTTGAATATTTAAGGCTTGCAGCAGGTATCATTATTTTCTGACCTTCACAGATGATTTGAGCAGATATGGGTATATCTACTTAATGAAATAGAAGTCTGATACATTTGAAAAGTTCATATAATTTCAGAGTGAAGTGGAAAATCATCGTAACAAGAAAATAAAGTTTCTACGATCTGATCGTGGAAAAGAGTATTTGAGTTACGAGTTTGGTCTTCAGTTAAAACAATGTGAAATAGTTTCACTACTCACGCCACCTG
Source organism: Triticum monococcum (assembly GCA_034509565.1). Lineage (NCBI taxonomy): Eukaryota > Viridiplantae > Streptophyta > Magnoliopsida > Poales > Poaceae > Triticum > Triticum monococcum. Next base: position 607,446,649 of record CM067841.1, read on the forward strand.
GAACACCACAACATAATGGTGTGTCCGAACGTCATAACCGTACTTTATTGGATATAGTGCAATCTATGATGTTTCTTACCGATTTACCACTATCGTTTTTGGGGTCATGCATTAGAGACAGCTGCATTCACGTTAAAAAGGGGCACCATCTATATCCGTCGAGACGACGCCTTATGAACTATGGTTTGGCAAGAAACCAAAGTTGTCGTTTCTTGAAGTTTGGGGTTGCGATGCTTATGAGAAAAAGTTTCATCCTGATAAGCTCAAACCCAAATCGGAGAAATATGTCTTCATAGGATACCCAAAGGAGACTGTTGGGTACACCTTCTATCATAGATCCTAAGGCAAGACATTCGTTGCTTATAATGGATCCTTTCTAGAGAAGGAGTTTCTCTTGAAAGAAGTAAGTGGGAGGAAAGTAGAAAACTTGATAAGGTAATTGTACCTTCTACCTTATTGGAAAGTAGTTCATCACAAAAATCTGTTCTTGTGACTACTACACCAATTAGTGAGGAAGCTAATGATGATGATCATGTAACTTCAGATCAAGTTACTACCGAATCTCGTAGGTAAACCAGAGTGAGATCCGCACCAGAGTGGTACGGTAATCCTGTTCTGGAGGTCATGTTACTTGACCATGACGAACCTACGAACTATGAGGAAGCGATGATGAGCCCAGATTCCGCGAAATGGTTTGAGGCCATGAAATCTGAGATATGATCCATGTATGAGAACAAATTTTGGACTTTGGTTGACTTGCCCGATGATCGGCAAGCAATTGAGAATAAATGGATCTTCAAGAGGAAGACGGACGCTGATAGTAGTGTTACTATCTACAAAGCTAGAATTGTCGCAAAAGGTTTTCGACAAGTTCAAGGTGTTGACTACGATGAGAGCTTCTCACTCGTATCTATGCTTGAGTCTGTCCGAATCATGTTAGTAATTGCCGCATTTTATGAAATCTGGCAACTGGATAAACAAAATTGCATTCCTTAATGGATTTATTAAAGAAGAGTTGTATATGATGCAACAGAAGGTTTTGTCAATCCGAAAGGTGCTAACAAAATGTGCAAGCTCCAGCGATCCATCTGTGGACTGGTGCAAGCATCTCGGAGTTGGAATATACGCTTTGATGAGTTGATCAAAGCATATAGTTTTATACAGACTTGCGGTGAAGCCTGTATTTACAAGAAAGTGAGTGGGAGCACTACAACATTTCTGATAAGTATATGTGAATGACATATTGTTGATCGGAAATAATGTAGAATTATTCTGTAAAGCATAAAGGAGTGTTTGAAAGGAGTTTTTCAAAGAAAGACTTCGGTGAAGCTGCTTACATATTGAGCTTCAAGATCTATAGAGATAGATCAGGATGCTTGATAAGTTTTTTTCAATGAGTACATACCTTGACAAGATTTTGAAGTAGTTCAAAATGGAGCAGTCAAAGAAAGAGTTCTTGCCTGTATTATAAGGTGTGAAGTTGAGTAAGACTCAAAGCCCGACCACGGCAGAAGATAGAAAGAGAATGAAAGTCATTCCCTATGCCTTGGCCATAGGTTCTATAAAGTATGTCATGCTGTATACCAGATCTATTGTATACCCTGCACTGATTTGGCAAGGGAGTACAATAGTGATCTAGGAGTAGATCACTGGACAGCGGTCAGAATTATCCTTAGTGAAATAAGGATATGTTTCTCGATTATGGACGTGATAAAAAGGTTCGTCGTAAAGGGTTACGCCGATGCAAGTTTTGACACTAATCTAGATGACTCTAAGTCTTGGTCTAGATACATATTGAAAGTGGGAGCAATTAGCTAGAGTAGCTCCATGCAGAGCATTGTTGACATAGAAATTTGCAAAATACATGTGGATCTGAATGTGGCAGACCCGTTGACTAAGATTCTCTCACAAGCAAAACATGATCACACCTTAGTACTCTTTTGGGTGTTAATCACATAGCGATGTGAACTAGATTACTGAATCTAGTAAACCCTTTGGGTGTTGGTCACATGGCGATGTGAACTATGGGTGTTAATCACATGATGATGTGAACTATCGATGTTAATCACATGGTGATGTGATCTAGATTATTGACTCTAGTGCAAGTGGGAGACTGAAGGAAATATGCCCTAGAGGCAATAATAAAGTTATTATTTATTTCCTTATATCATGATAAATATTTATTATTCATGCTAGAATTGTATTAACCGGAAACATAATACATGTGTGAATACATAGACAAACAGAGTGTCACTAGTATGCCTCTACTTGACTAGCTCGTTGATCAAAGATGGTTATGTTTCCTAACCATGGACAAAGAGTTGTTATTTGGTTAATGGGATCACATCATTAGATGAATGATCTGATTGACATGACCGATTCCATTAGCTTAGCACCCAATCGTTTAGTATGTTGCTATTGCTTTCTTCATGACTTATACATGTTCCTATGACTATGAGATTATGCAACTCCCGTTTACCGGAGGAACACTTTGGGTACTACCAAACGTCACAACGTAACTGGGTGATTATAAAGGAGTACTACACGTGTATCCAAAGGTAGATGTTGGGTTGGCGTATTTCGAGATTAGGATTTTTCACTCCGATTGTCGGAGAGGTATCTCTGGGCCCTCTCGGTAATGCACATCACTTAAAGCCTTGCAAGCATTGCAACTAATGAGTTAGTTGTGGGATGTTGTATTACGGAACAAGTAAAGAGACTTGCCGGTAACGAGATTGAACTAGGTATTGGATACCGACGATCGAATCTCGGGCAAGTAACATACCGATGACAAAGGGAACAACGTATGTTGTTATGCGGTCTGACCGATAAAGATCTTCGTAGAATATGTAGGAGCCAATATGGGCATCCAGGTCCCGCTATTGGTTATTGACCGGAGACGTGTCTCGGTCATGTCTACATTGTTCTCGAACCGTAGGGTCCGCACGCTTAAGGTTTCGATGACAGTTATTATGAGTTTATGCATTTTGATGTACCGAAGGTTGTTCGGAGTCCCGGATGTGATCACGGACATGACGAGGAGTCTCGAAATTGTCGATACATAAAGATTGATATATTGGAAGCCTATATTTGGATATCGGAAGTGTTCCGGGTGAAATCGGGATTTTACCGGAGTACCGGGAGGTTACCGGAACCCCCCGGGAACCATATGGGCCTTATTGGGCCTTAGTGGAAAGGTGAAAGGGGAAGCCCGAGGTGGCCGGCCCCCTTCTCTCTCTCTCTCTCTCTCGGAATCCTATTAGGAATAGGATTGAGGGTGGGAGTCCTACTCCCGGTAGGAGTAGGACTCCTCCCGCGCCCTCCTCCTTGGCCGGCCAGCCCTCCCCCTTGGATCCTTTATATACGGGGGCAGGGGGCACCTCTAGACACACAAGTTGATCATTGAGATCGTTCCTTAGCCGTGTGTGGTGCCCCCTGCCACCATATTCCACCTTGATCATATCGTTGTAGTGCTTAGGCGAAGCCCTGCGTCGGTTGAACATCAAGATCGTCACCACGCCGTCGTGCTGACGGAACTCCTCCCCGAAGCTTTGCTGGATCAGAGCCCGGGGATCGTCATCGAGCTGTACGTGTGCTAAGAACTCGGAGGTGCCGGAGTAACGGTGCTTGGATCGGTCGGATCGGGAAGAAGACATACGACTACTTCCTCTATGTTGTGTCAACGCTTCCGTTGCGATCTACAAGGGTACGTAGATCAGACTCTCCCCCTCGTTGGTATGCATCACCATGATCTTGCGTGTGCGTAGGAATTTTTTTGAAATTATTACGTTCCCCAACAGATCTATCCTTGCTCGTTATGCCTAGCTAGGGGCGTTAAACGATAGCGCTTGTTGGGAGGCAACCCAATTTTATTTTTATTCCTTTATTTTTGCTCCTGTTTAGTAATAAATAAATTATTTAGCATCTGTTTTGGTTGTGTTTTTTGTTTTTAATTAGTGTTTGTGCCAAGTAGAACCGTTGGGAAGACTTGGGGAAAGTCTTGTTGAACTTGCTGTAAAAAACAGAAACTTTAGCGCTCACGAGAACTGCTGTCATTTTTATTTGGAGAGTGCTATTTAGTTAATTATTTTTGCAGATGATTAATAGATAAATTCCTCACGTCCAGCAATTTATTTTAGAATTTTTGGGGTTCCAGATATTTCGCTAGCTACAGATTACTACAGACTGTTCTATTTTTTGACAGATTCTGTTTTTGTGTGTTGTTTGCTTATTTTGATGAATCTATGGCTAGTAAAATAGTTTATAATCCATAGAGAAGTTGGAATACAGTAGGTTTAACACCAATATAAATAAATAATGAGTTCATTACAGTACCTTGAAGTGGTCTTTTGTTTTCTTTCGCTAACGGAGCTCACGAGTTTTCTATTTTGAGTTTTGTGTTGTGAAGTTTTCAAGTTTTGGGTGAATTCTTTTGATGGATCATGAAACAAGGAGTGGCAAGAGCCTAAGCTTGGGGATGCCCATGGCACCCCCAAGATAATCCAAGGACACCAAAAAGTCAAAGCTTGGGGATGCCCCGGAAGGCATCCCCTCTTTCGTCCACTTCCATCGGTAATTTACCTGGAGCTATATTTTTATTCACCAACATGATATGTGTTTTGCTTGGAGCGTCTTGTATCATTTGTGTCTTTCTTTGTTAGTATGTGACAATCATCCTTGTTGTACACACCTTTTGAGAGAGCCATACATGAATTAAAATTTGATAGAATACTCTATGTGCTTCACTTATATCTTTTGAGCTAGATAATTTTGCTCTATGTGCTTCACTTATATCTTTTGAGCTAGATAATTTTGCTCTATGTGCTTCACTTAGATCTTTTAGAGCACGGTGGTGGATTCATTTTAAAGAAACTATTTATCTCTCATGCTTCACTTAAATTAATTTGAGAGTCTCTTAATAGCATGGTAATTTGCCTAATAATAATATGCTTGGTATTCAAGATTTGTGAAACTTTCTTTTGATTGTGTTGAATACTAAGAAAAGATTGAAGCATGATAATTGTTTTGAGATATGGAGGTGATAATATTAAAGTCATGCTAGTTGAGTAGTTGTGAATTTAAAGAATACTTGTGTTGAAGTTTGTGATTCCCGTAGCATGCACGTATGGTGAACCGTTATGTGATGAAGTCGGAGCATGATTTATTTATTGATTGTCTTCCTTATGAGTGGCGGTCGGGGACGAACGATGGTCTTTTCCCACCAATCTATCTCCCTAGGAGCATGCGCGTAATACTTTGCTTTGATAACTTCTAAATTTTTGCAATAAGTATATGAGTTCTTTATGACTAATGTTGAGTCCATGGATTATACGCACTCTCACCCTTCCACCTTTGCTAGCCTCTCTTATACCGCACAACTTTCGCCGGTATCACACACCTACCATATACCTTCCTCAAAACAGCCACCATACCTACCTATTATGGCATTTCCATAGCCATTCCGAGATATATTTCCATGCAACTTTCCACCATCTAGTTCATCATGACACATCCATCATTGTCATATTGCTTAGCATGATCATGTAGTTGACATAGTATTTGTGGCAAAGCCACCGTTCATAATTTTTTCATACTTGTCACTCGTGATTCATTGCATAACCCGGTACACCGCCGGAGGCATTCATATAGAGTCATACTTTGTTTTAGTATCGAGTTGTAATCATTGAGATGTAAATAAATAGAAGTGTGATGATCATCATTCAATAGAGCATTGTCCCAAAAAAAGAGAGAAAGGCCAAAGAAAAAAGAAGGCCCAAAAAAATATAAATAAATAAAAAAGGGGCAATGCTACTATCCTTTTTTCCACACTTGTGCTTCAAAGTAGCACCATGATATAGCAAGTCTCATATATTGTGCTTCAAAGTAGCACCATGTTCTTCATATAGAGAGTCTCATATGTTGTCACTTTCATATACTAGTGGGAATTTTACGTTATAGAACTTGGCTTGTATATTCCAATGATGGGCTTCCTCAAATTGCCCTAGGTCTTCGTGAGTAAGCAAGTTGGATGCACACCCACTAGTTTATTTTGTTGAGCTCTCATACATTTATAGCTCTAGTGCATCCATTGCATGGCAATCCCTACTCACTCACATTGATATCTATTGATGGGCATCTCCATAGCCCGTTGATACGCCTAGTCGATGTGAGACTATCTTCTCCTTTTTGTCTTCTCCACAACCACCATTCTATTCCACCTATAGTGTTATATCCATGGCTCACGCTCATGTATTGCGTGAAGATTGAAAAAGTTTTGAAAAAGTTAGAGTATGAAACAATTGCTTGGCTTGTCATCGGGGTTGTGCATGATTTAAATACTTTGTGTGGGGAAGATGGAGCATAGCCAGACTATATGATTTTGTAGGGATAACTTTCTTTGGCCATGTTATTTTGAGAAGACATAATTGCTTTGTTAGTATGCTTGAAGTATTATTATTTTCTATGTCAATATAAACGTTTGTCTTGAATCTTTCTAATCTGAATATTCATACCACAATTAAGAAGATTTGCATTGAAATTATGCCAAGTAGCACTCCACATCAAAAAATCTCTTTTTTATCATTTACCTACTCGAGGACGAGCAGGAATTAAGCTTGGGGATGCCTGATACGTCTCCAACGTATCTAAATTTTTTGATTGCTCCATGCTATATTATCTAATGTTTTGGACTATATTGGGCTTTATTTTCCACTTTTATATTATTTTTGGGACTAACCTATTAACCGGAGGCCCAGCCCAGAATTGCTGTTTTTTTGCCTATTTCAGTGTTTCGGATAAACAGAATATCAAATGGAGTCCAAACGGAATAAAATCTTCGGAAATGTGATTTTCTCACCGAACGTGATCCAGGAGACTTGGACCCTACTGCAAGGGATCAAAGAGGTGGTCACGAGGGTGGGGGCGCCCCCCTAGGGCGCGCCCCCTGCCTCATGGGCCCCTCGGTGCTCCACCGACGTACTCCTTCCTCCTATATATACACACGTACCCCCAAACGATCAGAACAGCAGCCAAAAACCTAATTCCACCGCCGCAACTTTCTGTATCCACGAGATCCCATCTTGGGGCCTGTTCCGGAGCTCCGTCGGAAGAGGGCCGTCATCACAGAGGGCTTCTACATCATCATAGCCCCTCCGATGAAGTGTGAGTAGTTTACCTCAGACCTTCGGGTCCATAGTTAGTAGCTATATGGCTTCTTCTCTCTCTTTGAATCTCAATACAAAGTTCTCCCCCTCTCTTGTGGAGATCTATTCGATGTAATCTTCTTTTTGCAGTGTGTTTGTTCAGACTGGTGAATTGTGGGTTTATGATCAAGTCTATCTATGAATAATATTTGAATCTTCTCTGAATTCTTTTATGCATGATTGGTTATCTTTGCAAGTCTCTTCGAATTATCCATTTGGTTTGGCCAACTAGATTGGTAGTTCTTGCCATGGGAGAAGTGCTTAGCTTTGGGTTCGATCTTGCGGTGTCCTTACCCAGTGACAGAAGGGGCAACAAGGCACGTATTGTATCGTTGCCATCGAGGATAACAAGATGGGCTTTATTTAATATTGCATGAATTTATCTCTCTACATCATGTCATCTTGCTTAAGGCGTTACTCTGCTTTTAACTTAATACTCTAGATGCATGCTGGATAGCGGTCGATGAGTGGAGTAATAGTGGTAGATGCAGAATTGTTTTGATCTGCTTGTCACGGACGTGATGCCTATATACATGATCATGCCTAGATATTATCATAAATTCTCAATTCTATCAATTGCTCAACAGTAATTTGTTCACCCACCGTAGAATACTTATGCTCTTGAGAGAAGCCACTAGTGAAACCTATGGCCCCCGAGTCTATTCTCATTATATAAATCTCCATTACTTTTATATTGTTTTGCTATTTACTTTGCCTTTACTTTTTACTTTGCATCTTTATATCAAAAATACCAAAAATATTCTATCTATCAGATCTCACTCTCGTAAGTGACCGTGAAGGGCTTGACAACCCCTAATCGCGTTCGTTGCGAGTAGCTATCGCTTTGTGCAGGTACGAGGGACTTGAGCGTGGGCTCCTACTGGATTGATACCTTGGTTCTCAAAAACTAAGGGAAATACTTACGCTACTCTGCTACATCATCCCTTCCTCTTCGGGGAAAACCAACGCAAGCTCAAGACGTAGCAGTCCACATTCCTAATCCATGCCATGCCAGTCCTTGAACTTTCTGAAATGATCATCTTGAAATAGCATTAGTTCAGTGAGCTATATGTTGTTAGTAATTACCAAAACCATCCAGGGATAGTTGCACTTTCAACCACTCGTTGCGAACAATGAAGGCGACCAACCCCACACCCGGTTCGTACAAGGACAACCAAACACAACAACACAACTACGACACAAAAAGCCTACCCAACATCGAGCCCCTCGCCGCGTCTCGGCCAACACTGAAGACCTCAGAAGAACGGCGAATCCAGCTTCCTTGGATTAGCCAGCGATGACCGTACATGGCGCCGGAGGAGAAAGATCCGGGCAGCGGTGAACACCGGAGGAGCGCATCATGGGACCTCGAGTCTCCCAGCACAATGCTCCCAACAGAGTAACAACCTCAAAGACGTTGCCATCATGCCGATCCTATGGATCAAGGCTTTTGCCCCGGAGACAGCTGCCGATACGAGGTCGCGAGGAAGACGGCGTTGCACTCGGTGAAGCCTCCAGGAAGGTGAATGACACCCGCAGGTGCCATCAATGCTGGTCCGGCCACAACCGAACAGGATTTTCATCTGTAGCGCTGCACATCTCCGCGTCTCCAAGATCCCGACCAGTCCCGATCAGATGCCTCGCACCACCGTCACCACAACAACTTACCATCGAAGCCCCCTCACTGCCGAGGGTACAAGCCTAAAGCCATCACCTTCAACATCGACTAGGAGCCGCAGCAACCACCGAGCGGTGCAAAGCCAGTTCCGCCACGATGGCCTTCACCTGCGCCAGGGGACTGCTACCGGAATGGATCTGACCCGCACCTCCGACCACACACCGGCACCCACACCGCCGAGGCATCACCGCACGCCTCACACGGCAGCAACCGAACGCTCGCTGCCCGCCAAGACCCTTCCTGGCAAGGCCTCGCAGCGCCGCCGCCGCCATGGCTGCGCTCGCACCGCTGCCACCGCCCATGCCAGTGCACCACCTACACCCTCCATCCTGCTACAGTCCACGCAAGGATCCAAAGACAACCACCGCACTCCCTGTCGTGAGCATCCCAAGGATGCCGGTCAGCGCCGAAGACGCACCAGATCCGGGCCGAGATCCCCTGATCCGCGCTCCGCGCTCCGGGCGCCGCCAGCCAGCACCACCGACCCGCCGCTAGCCGTTCACGACCGGGAGCGAGTCGTCGCGGCGCCACCAGCCGCCTGCACCATCATTGTGCCCAGCGGCCATGGAGACCCGGCGTCACCACGCCTCAAGGTAGCAGCGACCGAATCCCGACCGGCCAGATTTAGATCTGGGACGAGCCGAATAGGACGGAGCCGAGACCACCAGCCGCCGCTGCCACAGGCAGCACCACCGGACGGGGCCGCGCCACCACCACAGCCACCACGTCGAGCCATCGCCGGAACTTCGCTGCTCCATGCCGCCAAGCTTCACCCGATGAGGTAGTCCTGGATTAGGGGGTGTTCGGATGACTATACCTTCGGCCGGACTCCTGGACTATGAAGATACAAGATTGAAGACTTTGTCCCGTGTCCGGAAGGGACTTTCCTTGGCGTGGAAGGCAAGCTTGGCAATACGGATATGTAGATCTCCTACCATTGTAACCGACTCTGTGTAACCCTAGCCCTCTCCGGTGTCTATATAAACCGGAGAGTTTTAGTCCGTAGGACGAACAACAATCATACCATAGGCTAGCTTCTAGGGTTTAGCCTCTCTGATCTCGTGGTAGATCTACTCTTGTACTACCCATATCATCAATATTAATCAAGCATGACGTAGGGTTTTACCTCCATCAAGAGGGCCCGAACCTGGGTAAAACATCGTGTCCCCTACCTCCTATTACCATCCGACCTAGATGCACAGTTCGGGACCCCCTACCCGAGATCCGTCGGTTTTGACACCAACATTGGTGCTTTCATTGGGAGTTCCTCTGTGCCGTCGCCATCAAGAAGGATGCCTCATCCCGTCTTTAAAGACGGCACCGTTGCTAAGGGAGCTTTGGCTGTCGGCCAAACTCTCCGGCTAGGCGGTTTCCTTATGACCGCCTGTTCGGCTGCTGCGCCGACGATGATCTCTCGGGTCATCGAAAGCAATCTTCACGTCAGCTCGGAATTCGCCGAGCAGCTAGATCCAATGGAGCTCTCTTCGCTAAACGAGCTCTTGGATCGCATCGCCGCCCTGGGAGTCGCTACGGATTATGACCAGATTGGGCCTAAACCCGATCTGAGAGAGATTAACTCTCCCCAGGTCACCCATCACGTTGCCGTGGTAGAGGGACAGTGCGGCGACCCTTCATCTATCTTAAGGACTAGCTACGTCCGGATTCCCGATCCCTCCAAGCCGGATACCCACGGAGGGGAGGATATCACTCAAGACCTGAACTTAAAGTCAGGCGATGGACTAGATTCATTGGGCCGCATCCAAGAATCCCAACGTCCGAGTTCGGAAACTCCTTGTCCCCTGGGTCTCAGATTGGGTGAGGTTTCGGATTTGATTCCACCCACCCACCCGTACATAAGCGATCTATCCCAAATTAGGCAAGAGCCCGAAGAAATAGTACATCATTACTGGGCCAGATTCCTCCTGGTTATGAACAGGATAAAGGACTGCCGCGAGGAAGACGTAATTTCACTCTTCTGCAATAATTGCACGGACAAGGGAATCCTCAACGCCATAAGTCGCCGTGATATTACACGCTTTGCTGACTTGGCGTCCATAGTACGAAAGTACTGTGCAATGGAAAGCGCCTGGAAAACCGAAACAAAATATTGGGACAATCCGGCCTTGAATACAAACCCGGTCCAAAATAAAAGGGTGCATCATCGTCAGACACCCGGGTTCAATACCAAAAAACAAAAGCCCTCTATAGGGCACGGAACCGTACTGGAAGGATGGCTTGATGGACCCTGCAAAATTCACAGTGCAGAGGGCGCCACACCAACTCACAACCTTAGAGCATGTTGGATACTCCGGCAGGTGGCAAAAATTGACGAAGATCTTCTAATTCCAGAAGCCACAGAAAGCCACCCCAGAGAAATCAGTACAGTATTAACAGTCTTCGAGACTTTCGCATCAAATAATATGCGAAAAAGAACACTCCGCAGCCTTGCCGAAGTCTACCAAGTAGCAACGATAAACCCATGGATTGACACGGCTATTACTTTTAACGCCAGTGACGAACCTAAATTCCGAACAGCCCGAGCACCAGCCGCATTGGTCCTCAGTCCAATAGTGGACGGCTTTCATCTTACCAAGGTACTCATGGATGGTGGTAGCAGATTGAACCTCATTTATGAGGAAACCCTTCAAAAAATGGAAATAGACTGGAACCACATTGAGCGAAGCAGCACAACCTTTAGAGGAATAATCCCTAGTCGGGAAGTGCGCTGTACAGGAAAAATCACACTAGATGTGGTGTTCGGCACGCCGGATAATTACAGGTCCGAAGAGGTCACGTTCCAGGTGGCCCCGTTCAGTAGCGGATATCACGCTCTGCTAGGGCGGGAAGCGTTTACAGCCTTCCACGCAATACCCCATTACAGGTACATGAAGCTCAAGATGCCCGGGCCTAATGGAATCATCACTCTCGTTAGTGATCCGGACATAGCACTCCGCGCCAAAAACAAGACAGCCGCACTGGCCCTCGAGGCGCTATCCGAAGCCCTAGTGGCTGAGGAACTGACTGCGCTGCGCTCCAGGGTTAATAGGGACGATGTGATACTCACTAAAAGATCCAAGTCCACCTCCTTTAAACCGGTGGACAAAATAGTCAAATTCCAGGTCCATCCAACGGACCCCAATAAAACAGCTTCCATCGGGGCACAGTTACACCCTGATGTAGACGCCGCACTGCGAGAGTTCCTACGAGAGAACTGGGACATTTTCACCTGGCACCCTTCAGACATGCCAGGAATCCCACGCAGGCTGGCCGAACACAGCTTAAATATCCTAAAAGGATTCAAGCCAGTCAAACAGGCTCTTCGTCGTTTTTCCGAACCTAAGAGACAGGCCATGGGAGAGGAACTAGCCAAGCTATTGGAGGCCGGATTCATCAAAGATATCAAACATCCGGACAGGCTAGCAAACCTGGTGATGGTACCAAAGAAGGACAAATCCTGGCGCCTGTGCATTGATTTCAAAGACCTTAACAAGGCTTGCCCAAAGGATCCCTTCCCTCTCCCCCGCATCGATCAAATTATCGACGCTACCGCAGGACACGATTCGTTGTGTTTCCTTGACGCATACTCCGGCTACCATCAAATAAAGATGGCAGATTCAGACCAAGCCGCAACGGCATTCATCACACCATACGGCCCATTCTGCTTCAACAATATGCCCTTCGGGCTTAAAAACGTCGGTGCAACATATCAGCGCATGATTCAGACATGTCTGGCAAACCAGATCGGCAAAACAGTGGAGGCATATGTAGATGATGTGGTCGTTAAAACAAGACATGTCGAATCTCTAATAGACGACTTGAGGCTAACATTCGATAACCTCCGAACATACGACATCAAGCTCAACCCGGAAAAATGTGTTTTCGGCGTTCCAGCCGGAAAGCTCTTGGGCTTCATTGTATCCGGTAGAGGAATTGAAGCCAATCCAGCCAAGATCCGAGCTCTGTCACAATTGGATATCCCGAAGGACCTCAAACAAATACAAAAATTAACCGGATGCGTGGCGGCTCTAAGCCGCTTTATCTCCCGCTTAGGAGAAAAGGCCCTACCCCCTTACCGCCTCCTTTGGCGCACCGAACACTTCGAGTGGACGCATGCAGCCACGGCCGGACTCAACGAAATAAAAGCCATCTTGGCAACAAACCCAGTCCTGGCCACGCCAAACATTGGCGAACCAATGCTATTATACATTGCAGCAACCCATCAGGTCGTAAGCGCAGTGCTCGTTGTCGAACGAGAAATGGACGGACACAAATTCCCCCTTCGAAAGCCGGTCTATTATGTGTCCACTGTCCTTACTCCGTGCAAGTCACGGTACCCGCATTATCAAAAGATTGCGTACGCGGTATTTATGGCATCCCGGAAGCTGCGACACTACTTTCAAGAGTGTTCAATAACAGTAACCTCGGAAGTGCCACTTAACGATATTATAAACAACCGCGACGCGACGAGCCGGATTGCAAAATGGGCCATTGAGCTCCTCCCGTTTGACATAACTTACAAGCCACGGCGAGCTATCAAGTAGCAAGTTTTGGCCGACTTCGTCGCAAAATGGGCGGAGGCCGAACTCCCTAAAGAGTACAGCACATATTCAAACTAGGTAATGCACTTTGACGGCTTCAAAATGTTGGCCGGTCTAGGGGCTGGCATCGTTTTGACGTCCCCCACAGGAGACATAGTTCAATATATACTCCAGATAATGTACACAGACTCCAACAACGCAGCCGAATATGAGGCCCTTTTACATGGTCTCCAGATGGCAGTATCCATGGTCATTCAATGCCTAGAGGTGCGCGGGGACTCGAACCTCGCAATATCCCAAATAAATGGAGACTTTGATGCCAAGGATCCAAAAATGGCAGCTTATCGCAACGCCGTCCAAAAAATGTCAGCTTGGTTCGAAGGGCTCGAATTTCACCATATAGCCCGGGAAAATAATCAGGCGGCAGATGTCCTGGCACGCATCGGCGCAAAACGCGATGTAGTCCCCCCAACATCTTCTTGGAAAGGCTGTTCAAGCCGTCCGTAGTATGGAAAGGGGAACCTGGCAATAGCAGCCCGGACCCAACCGCACTGCCCGACACCGAACACTCTGACACAATTGGAGGCTCTGCCAATGAAATAACACCTTCAGCCCACGTAATAATGGCCATCATCGCCCCGTGGACAGAACCATTCCTCGCCTACCTTACCAGGCAGGAACTCCCTGAGGACCAAAATGAGGCACGCTGCATAGTGCGGCGATCTAAAGCCTATAAAGTCCATGAGGGAGAGCTTTATAAGAAAAGCACTACCGGAGTCCTTCAAAGGTGCATCTCCGAAGAGGAAGGGCAGAACCTCCTGGCTGAAATTCATGCCGGACTTGGCGGACATCACGCTGCAGCTCGGTCCCTTGTAAGCAAGGCCTTTCGTACATGCTTTTATTGGCCGACGGCCCGGGCAGACGCCCAAGACTTAGTCCAACGATGCGTCGGTTGCCAGCTTTTTGCAAACCAAAGCCATATGCCACCCACCGCCCTCCAAACTATCCCCATCACTTGGCCCTTCGCAGTCTGGGGGCTTGACATGGTTGGACCCCTTAAAGCCGGAACCCATAAGAAAAAATACTTACTGGTCATGGTGGATAAGTTCACCAAATGGATAGAGGCCAAGCCTGTTAAGACGGCCGAATCCGGACCGGTGATAGACTTTATATCCGGGGTTGTACACCGTTACGGCGTCCCCCACATCATCATCACTGATAACGGCACGAACTTTATGGCTGATGAGGTAAAACTCTAGTGCAAAAACATGGGCATCAAGCTCGATTATGCTTCTGTCTATCACCCACAAACCAACGACCAGGTCGAACATGCAAATGGTCTTATCATGAGCGGCATCAAACCCAGATTAGTGCGGTCCCTTAAGGAATCTAATACGCACGGGGTAGAGGAGCTTGACTCCGTACTCTGGGGGCTGCGGACCACGCCGAATTGCACCACCGCATACACACCAATCTTCATGGTGTACGGCGCAGAGGCAGTTTTGCCCTGCGACATAATTCATGACTCACCTCGAGTGCGCATGTATGAAGAAAGAGAAGCCGAGCTCGATCGGCAGGACAGTTTGGACGCCTTGGAGGAAGAGCGAGACATGGCAAAAGCCCGTTCTGCATTCTATCAACAGCAGGCTCGAAGATACCAAAGCAGAGAAGTACGGGCCAAAAATTACAACGTTAGCGAATTAGTTCTACGCCTGCCGGACAAGAAAAAGGACAAACTCAAGCCCAAGTGGGAAGTTCCTTTCATAATTGACCAAGTCCTGACTGGTGGAGTGTACCGCCTGCGAGATGCATCGGATAACCGACTAGAGCCGAACCCATGGAACGCAGCCCGTCTACGAAGATTCTATGCCTAGCGCCGGACTCTGTGTTCGTGTCCTTCCTCTGTCCATTTTTTACATACTTTCTGTCTTACATTTCTCTCCTTCTCCTCTCTCTTTCTCTTATAGCCTTGAAAGACTCATAAAATGACGTGCTGTCCGCGCTCATTAAACCTGGGGCTTCTTTAAACAGAAGCTTATTTATACGGGCTTCATGCCCAACACATGTGTCACACTTCCGCATGTACCTTTTATTCGCCATGATATGCATCGATATGACTTAAGTTTTGGCCAAGCTGGGTTGCCTGGCTCCTGTGCTTACCCCTACATTCCCGATTGTTCGGCTAGGTGGTAAAGGGAGCACCTCTGCGATTGTTACTGCCGGGTCAGCCGGATGTGTACCTCAGACTGGGTGAAGCCGAAAGCTAGCGTTCTTAAGGGAATATTCGGTCGGTGAACTAAAGATGATCTTTTTTTATTATCTATACGCCCCCAGATGTTTTTCCTGTGCCTCTTTTCGCAGAATGGACATGCACTTTAGGGCATGCCTCCCAGGGAAAGGAACCCCTAATGGAACTATTCTCCCTGGAAGATGTTTCTCACTAACCATGTAATATAACATAACTAGTTGGGCACTTGTCTGTTCAAGCACTAATGACCCCTACGCCTGGTCTCCATGCATACCCCAGTTCTTATATAACCGCGAGGGTATTCGGACACACTCCGGA
The DNA here is from genome assembly GCA_034509565.1 of Triticum monococcum. Classification (NCBI taxonomy): domain Eukaryota; kingdom Viridiplantae; phylum Streptophyta; class Magnoliopsida; order Poales; family Poaceae; genus Triticum; species Triticum monococcum. The sequence continues at coordinate 607,462,633 of CM067841.1, forward strand.
CTGTCAGTTCCCGAGGTTGAAGCGAAAAGGTCGGCCATGACAAACGATCTACAATCCGGCTAGAAGGCATTACACATGTCAATTAAAATTACATAGTCAATCTGACTGATTGTATTCCTCTTCAATACCATCTAACAGGCTGTCTAGTTTACAGTCCTGTTGGGAATACTTTGCGGCCAACTCTACTTGGCCGTATACTAAGCTCACAGGGATCTCCTTCCCATCGGGCCCTACGGGTCCGACCTCGGCCATGTGGTTTGGATCAGCCTTCGTGTATCGCGTCTTCACCATGGCCCAGGCCTCCTTGGCGCCTTGACGGCAGGCCGACATCTTCCACAATCGGAAGCGCCGCCGCGCTCCCTTCAGCTTCTCTACAAGCTCTCCAAGGCCTTCGGGCATGGAGACGGGTGGCCACAAGGCCTGGGTGACGCCTTGCATCACCTGCCGAACTCGCTCGTGCAGTTGTGAGAGCTCAGGAAGAAGGTCACCCGTAGAAGCGGGCATTTCCTCTGCAGGACGACCTGTTAGCATACCTACAGACATTACTTTGTTAGTCGACTTCCTCGCCAAACTCTTTTTTCAAAGTTCGTTTAAGCACTTACTATATGTGCCGCGTCGAAGCCGCTGATTCTCCTTCACGGAGTCCAACAGCTGGGCACGAATGTCCTTCAGTTCAACGCCCAGCCTGGTGTTGGCATCTTGGAGATCGTTCTTCCCCCGCCTCACCTTTGTCAGCACGCTCTCACCAGCCTTTAGCTGGCGTCGGAGTTGTTGCACTTCCGGATTTAATCCGGCGCCATCTGCAATTTCATTTGTCAGATTTGCACCCACGCCGCACCTCGCAAAATACTTATCTTTTGAAGCGTATATTACCAGAGGGGGTCTCCTTGGGCTCTCCTGCCGCGGCTAGTGCGGCCTCAAGTTGGGCTTTGCACTCTTCCAGCTCCTGGGACAGCAGGGTATTCTTTTCTGCAAGAACCTGCATAACAGATGATCCTTAAATCAGTTATTCTAACTGTTTCAAGTCTCGGGGGCTACTGGTACATATATATAATTACCAAAATTTTCTTACCCATATGTCTTTCACATACTGCTCCGTGGCTCTGGCTAGACCATTTTGAGCGGCACGGAGGTAGGCGTCTCCCGAATTGAAGGCATCCAATGCCTCTTGGGAGAAACAAGCGTCGCGAAGAACTGTCCGGCGACGCCTGTGGTTCATGGCACTCTCCACCTCGGAATTGGTGGCAGACAGTCTGTCCGCATCCTCCGTTGGAGGAGCGTCCGGTGCGCGCCTTGTGTTCGCCTCCGCTTCCGGACCAGGCTTTGGAGCCTGGCTGGTGGAGGCGCGATTGGCAGCCTCTCCGGATATAGTCCGGCGAGGTCTCTTCGTCCTGAAGAGAGCACGAGCGTTAATATGCCTCGTAGGAATAACACCTGGGAATAAGGCGGCGCATTATAGCTTTGCGTCGGTGCCTCAGTCCGGACCGCACTTCTTTTCAGCTCGCGGGGCCTTGCCGCCCCTCGTTGGCTAGTCGCCGCAGGCTCGGCCTCCCATCTCAAGGACCTCCCCTCCAAAACACGGTTGTCATACGACAATCGAAAACACGCGAGGACAGATCCCTTTTCAAAGTGTTGGGACTCCGGTCTCAATTACCTACGAGGCTGGGAGTAGCCCTGGATAATCGGCCGTAATGGCCACCAAGGCGTTGTCCTTGCTCAATTGATGAAACACTCCATCAATCAGCTCCACAGATAAGTCCGGATCCTCTTGAGAGGCCGGGTTGAGGGACCGTCCCGGATCCTCGGGTTGTGGAGGAGGACTGTTTATTTCTTTAACAGCCTGGCGCAGTTCCTGCGTTGAAGTCGTTAGACTGAAAATTTAACAATGGGAATATAAAACGGATGGGCAAGTAAAAGTGTCCACTTACCCAACTTGGGGGATTGTACATAGAAAATCCACCCCGTGGGTTGACGCGGAGAAATTCCTCCTCTTCTCCCTTGTACAAAGCGGACAAGGTCTTTATTAGAGCGGCAGCCGAATCCGGCCCCTTATGGCCGTAGCGGGTGGCGTCGTCCTCCCCGTTGAAGTCCCACATGGGGCGGCCTCTATACTGAAGCGGTTGCACCACTCGCATGATGCATGCGGCCATGACCCCGATCATGGTCAGTCCGGAATGAGCTAACAATCTTATCCGGCCCATCAGGTAAATAACGTCCCTGTCACTTTCCCTCTGAGGGCTCCGTGGACGCCAGCTTAGGCGCTTCTTTAGGGGAGCACTGTCGAACTCAGGGAGGCCGATCCGGACAGGATCCGGCAGCGGGACGTCCTCTATATAAAACCATTCCGAAGGCCAGTCCTCGGACGCCTTCTTTGGGGTTCCGAATAGATATCCGGTCCCGGCGATGCGCCACACTTTGGCTCCGCCCACTTGATATATCGACCCCTCCTTAGAGCGGGGCACAAGGCAGAATAGCCTTTTCCACAACGCGAAATGAGCCTCGCAGCCCAAAAACAGCTCGCAAAGGGCTACGAAGCCTGCGATATGCAATATGGAGGCAGGCGTGAGGTTGTGCAGCTGGAGGCCATAGAACTCCAGAAGCCCCCGGAGAAACGGATGAATTGGAAATCCGAGCCCTCTTATTAAGTAAGGGGCAAGGCATACCCGCTCTCCTTTGGAGGGATTGGGGGTGCTCTCCGCTTGCTCTCCGCCATTATAGGTGGCAAGTCCGGCTCGAACCGGGACCATATAGGCCGGGGGAAGAAATCCCTTGGTCTGGAGCTTCATTAGCTCGCTGTGCGGGATGGAGCACCTCTTCCAATCTCCAGGCTGAGGGCTGGAAGGGCGAGAGGAGGAGCTGCGGCGGCCGGCCATGATAGAATGGACCTCTGTCGGATACGCTCTGATGAATACTCGCGGAAGGGAGAAGGTGTGGTTTGGATCTAAATCCTCATCCCTTTAAATAGGCGGCTCATTCACGCGGCTAGGGGTGTAAATATAAAAAACACCCTGACTTTTCGTATTCGTTTGACACGTGGAAAACGGCCATTATTGGGCGTAGAAGCCAAGGAGCACTACATTTACAAGAAACCGGACACTATTCAACAGGTACACGGAATTTGGAGGAGAACCCGCCTTGCAATGCCGAAGACAATCTGCGTGCCGGACTCGTCGTCATTGAAGCCTGGTTCAGGGGCTACTGAGGGAGTCCTGGATTAGGGGGTGTCCGGATGGCCGGACTATACCTTCGGCCGGACTCTTGGACTATGAAGATACAAGATTGAAGACTTCGTCCCGTGTCCGAAAGGGACTTTCCTTGGCGTGGAAGGCAAGCTTGGTGATACGGATATGTAGATCTCCTACCATTGTAACCGACTCTGTGTAACCCTAGCCCTCTCCGATGTCTATATAAACCGGAGAGTTTTAGTCCGTAGGACGAACAACAATCATACCATAGGCTAGCTTCTAGGGTTTAGCCTCTCTGATCTCGTGGTAGATCTACTCTTGTACTACCCATATCATCAATATTAATCAAGCAGGACGTAGGGTTTTACCTCCATCAAGAGGGCCCGAACCTGGGTAAAACATCGTGTCCCCTGCCTCCTGTTACCATCCGACCTAGACGCACAGTTCGGGACCCCCTACCCGAGATCCGCCGGTTTTGACACCGACACCCGACGAAGAGCGCCACGCCATGGCTAGGAGGAGGGGGGCCGCGCCGAGGAGAGACCCCGCCGCCACCGGCGCTGACAGGGCTTTGCCCGGCAGCAGCCATCGGCGGCGGCGAGGAGGAGGGAAGGGACGGGGGGAGGCCGGCGGCGGAGTTCTAGGGTTCCCCCCGTGTCGCCTCAATGAGGGACGTGGGGTCGGGAAGATCGTGAGATGCGCGGATGCGGCTAGGATGGGTCGGAAAAAAAACTTTGCCTTAGGAAACTTTAAAAACATCAATTACTAGTGTGAGCATAAGTAGGGCCATTAGATATCTCGGTGCTACAGTACTAGAATTTAAATCTGCGCCTGCTATTATTATGTACTTACAAGGATTGAAATGACATCTAATAACCATGCATCTAATAGGCCGGACGCACGCAGAATGCGCAATGCGCGGGGTCACTGTATCTTGACCCATACGGCGACGCTGGGCACGTCCTTGGCGAGGACGTAGATGAGGTAGTAGGCAGGGGGCGCGAGCTCGGGCTTGCCGGGCGCGTCGACGGTGATGGCGTAGCCCTGGGGGTCGGCGATGAAGGAGGTGACGGAGAGGATGAGGAGGCGTTGGTTCATGGAGTAGCCGTGCGTGGTGAAGGGCGGCGCGTACATGGTGACCATGACGTCGGCCTCCACGACGGGGTCGAGCGGGGTGCGGAACCTGAAGGTGTACTTGGCCCCGTAACGCATCCCCTCCCTGGGCAGCGAGTGGTGGTCGATGGCGGGGCGGTTGGCGACGTGTCTCCTCCCGTCGAGGTAGGGCGGGGTGAAGCGCTCGACGCGCACCTCGGTGGGGAAGTCGACGCCGCTGAAGTTGTAGCCCGAGTTGGTGTTTCCGCCGGCCACGAGCACGGTGGCGTCGGGGAGCACGGCGGCCGTGGAGTGATAGACGCGCGAGATGGTGGACGGCGTGAGCGGCCGGAAGCGGGACCCCTGCGGCGCCGACGGCGAGTAGAGCAGCGGCGAGCGCACGGGCTGGCGCGCGAAGCCCCACCCCCCGCAGCCCTTGGCGGCGCCGTTGAGCAGGAGCAGCTCGCCGTTGGGGAGGATGAGCATGTCGCCCATGACGCGTTGCACGGGCATTTCCTCCGTGGCCCACTGCGCGTCCTGTTTGACGAGGTTGATGCGGCCGCAGTCCTTGAGCGCCGGTCCGTACTGGCCGATCTCGCCGACCTTGAACGCCGTCTTGTTGGCGCCGCCGCAGATGATGACCTCCGGCTCCAGTTCGGGGCCTCCGTGGAGCTGCCTCCCGCGGAGGTCGAGCGGGAGCATGGCCGACATGGCGGACGCCGGGTAGTTGCGGGCTCCGCCGGGGAGCGGCGGGATGTCGCGGATGACGATCTCGGAGCGGTGGTCGAAGATGATGCCGCGGTCGTTGGCGAAGATGAAGAGGGTGCCGTCGGGAAGGAGGTTGACGAAAGGGTAGAGGTTGTTCTCCACGTCGTCGGTGGTGTCCCGGAGCAACGCGAGCGGCACGGACTGGTGGTTGAACATCCCGGGCTTGGGCAGGTGCTCGAAGGAGAATGCGCGGCGGCCGCCGAAGATGGCGAAGCGGCCATCGGGGAGCACCTGCTGGGTGGCGTACCACCGCCCTTCGAACAGGCTATATGGGTGCTCCTTCCAGTCACAGGTGTGGCAGGGCGAGAGGTAGCGGACAGTCCTGTCGCCCTCGAAGTAGCCCCCGGACTGCACGAGGTTGCCGTCCGCGTCGAACCCCCCGGCGGAGCACCAGGTGTCGGTGAGGATCTTGAGGGGCCGGATGGCGCCGGTGGTGTAGTCGAACTCGACGGCGTGCGCCCAGCAGTCGGTCTTGTGGCGGCGCGGGTCTACGCGGCAGTTGTCGAACCTGAGGCGCATGAGGGAGCGCCCCGTGGTGGCGGTGTCGAACATGATGGCGCGGCCGTGGCGCATGATGGCGAGGTGCATGGCGGAGACGCCGGAGTTGTCGCTGACGATGGTCCACGCGCCGTCGGGCTTGTCGTCGCGCACGGTAACTTTGATAATCATGGTATCATGGGACGCCTTGCTGGGCTCGCCCAAGGGCGGCACGCGCGTGAGCCCCATGGTGTTGGGCTGCGCCGCGCCCGTCTCCTCCCGCTCCGTGCGGGGCGGGGGCGGGCTCTTGGTCGCCCCGCCGCCGAACGGGTCCAGGTAATCGCTCTCCGGGCGCCCGCCGAAGATGTTGAACGGGTCGAAGAGGGCCTCGACGCCGAGGAAGGAGGCGAGGAGCGCCATGGCGAGCACGCCGGCGCGGAGGAGGGAGGAGGACCGGGCCATGTCGCCTCCTTCCCCGATGAGCTCGGCCGACCTCCTCGTCCTTGATTGGGACGGGACGGGACCTGCGTATAGCTCCGCGTGGCGTTGCCGACGACGGTAGCTCCGGCCGGCAAGCGCGTGCGGCTGACTGAGCTAAAATTGGGTCGCCGCGCGTGGCCGTTCTCCATTAATAGCGCGGGAGCGTGCAACGACGACGCGCACGTTCAAATATAGCCGCTTATTAGCTTTTGTGCGTGTTTGTTCTGCGGTTTCGACTTTCGAGACGCGGCTGGGCGGGCCTCAAGTGGACGTGGTTGGTTGAGGGACCTGAAAGTAGCGGGCCGTTCATTAACCAAGATTTACCCCTAAAAAACCAGGATTGTCTTAAAAAAACCATTAACCAAGAAAGTTGCTAAAAAATAGGAAAATACTTCAAATCAGGCGGCTGATTTTGCTGGACCCGTCCGCCACGCGCTAAGCCGTCGGATCGCCTAATCACGGTTTCTGTTGGGCGCGCACTGATCCCTGATTTCTTTTGCACACCTGTCATTGTCCCACCTTTTGCACGTGAGTGGTCCCCATGGCCTATGGTATGATTCCTTTGCATGCTAGTGTACTTGCTGCCATGCACAATAAAATGTACTCCGTGCATCGCTACCTGGATTACGTGTGCTGCTTCCTCCATAGCAAGATGCAAGACTTGTTTTGGATGACAAGCCGGCAAGCCAGCTACGCGATGCTGCCACCACATCCGCAAGGACGGCGTCCCGCACGCCGCAAGCTGCTATAAGGTCGGACCACCGAGTGCTAAATGGTTAGCATGATATGCAACAAAGCCGGTTTCGCAAATGCATCACATTGCAAAGGGGTTTCACAACATGGGTCATGCTGGAAAGAGACTTCGCAACATGTGTCACACTGCAAAGGGGTTTCACAACACGCGTCACGCTGGAAAGGTGTTTCGCAACATGCACCATTTTGCAAAGAGACTTCACAACATGTGTAACGCCGCAAAGGGGTTTCGCAACATGCGTCACGCTGGAAAGGTGTTTCGCAACATGCACCATTTTGCAAAGAGACTACACAACATGTGTCATGCCGCAAAGGGGTTTCGCAACATGCGTCATGTTGCAAAGGGGTTCCGCAACGTGCATCGTATTGCAAGGAGACTTCACAACATGCACCATGTTTCAAAAAGGGAGCCATGATGGGATGCTCGATGGCTTCATAACACGTGGTGTGTTGCAAAGGGGCTTGACAACATGTGTCGTCTTGCAATCCCGTGAGCTCACAGACCCATATCTCTGCAACAAGGATGATGTTTCAGAAACAAGCCTCTGCAACAATATTTTAGAAACATGCTTCTGCAACAACGCCAATGTTTCAGAAACACCGGTGACATTGCAAACACGCCTTTGCAAATGATGTTTTAGAAACTTGCCTCCGCAACAATGACGATGTCTCAGAAACACCAATGGCGTTGCAATCTGGGCACATGTTGATTGCACATGATGGCTTGCCGCACCGTACGATCATGTTTAATCAGACGACAGCGCATGCGGATGATGTCCTGCACGCATCAGCCGATGGAATGCAAGTGTTTTCCTTTTTTGTGTGTTTCCATCTCTTTACTAGGAGCAACTAATGAACTGAGGTAGCTGCGTCTGTGCACTTCTTGCTCAAAATCTAAGGTAGTTGAGCAACACATACACCGTAGGTTGGCTAAGCAGCATGAAAGGAACATGGTGTGGGCTACTAGCGCAGCAGTAGAGGGAGCGGTACATGGATTAGTACAAAAGGAAAAGCAATCGCGGTCCACCAATACGTCAGCATGAAAGTGACATGTGTATGCAGTCCTTCTCAAGGGGATCCACGGTTAAATCAAACGGTGGTCGAGTGTAACGCCCTCGATGCGGTTATATCTCCCACGTGTCGAAGCACGACTTAGAGGCATAACCGCATTGAAAGCAATGTCGCAATTGAGGTAATCTTCACACAACCCATGTAATACATAAGGGAAAAGATACATAGTTTGCTTACAGTCGCCACTTCACACAATTACATGAATAAAGCATTACATCATCCAAATACAATCAAGGTCCGACTACGGAACCAAAATAAAAAAAGAACCCCAAATGCGACAAGGTCCCCGATCGACCCCAACTGGGCTCCACTACTGAACAACTATAACGAAACAACACAAAGGACAAGATCTTCAACGAGCTCCTCCTGAGTTGGGTTGCGTCATCTGCACGGACTCAACGACACCTGCAAACTGGTTTTGGAAGTATCTGTGAGCCACGGGGACTCAGCAATCTCGCACCCTCGCGATCAAGACTATTTAAGCTTATGGGTAAGGTAAAAGGTATGAGGTGGAGCTGCAGCAAGCGACTAGCATATATGGTGGCTAACATACACCAATGAGAGCGAGAAGACAAAGCAAAGCACGGTCGATAAAAGTATGATCAAGAAGTGATCCTAAAACAACCTACGTCAAGCATAACTCCAACACCGTGTTCACATCCCGGACTCCGCCGAAAAGAGACCATCACGGTGACACACGCAGTTGATGCATTTTAATTAAGGTCAACTTCAAGTTTTTCTACAACCGGACGTTAACAAATTCCCATCTGCCCATAACCGCGGGCACGGCTTTCGAAGGTTAAAATCCCTGCAGGGGTGTCCCAACTTAGCCCATCACAAGCTCTCACGGTCAACGAAGGAATATACCTCCTCCCGAGACATTCCGATCAGACTCGGTATCCCGGTACTACAAGACATTTCGACAGGGTAAAACTAAACCAGCAACACCGCCCGAATGTGCCAACAAATCCCGATAGGAGCTGCACATATCTCTTTCTCAGGGCACACCGGATTGTCTAAACTTCCGGTAGGCCAGCCCAGAGTTGCCCCTGGTGGCCACCGGAGGCTGACAAGTTGGACCAACACTCAGAGGAGCACTGGCCCGTGGGTGTAAAATAATGATGACCCTCAGGAGCGCGACTCCCAAGGGAAAAGAAAAGGCTAGGTGGCAAATGGTAAAACCAATGTTGGGCATTGCTGGAGGAGTTTTACTCAAGGCGAACTGTCAAGGGGTTCCCATAATAGCCCAACCGCGTAAGGAACGCAAAATCCAGGAACATAACACCGATATGACGGAAATTAGGGCGGCAAGAGTGGAACAAAACACCAGGCATAAGGCCGAGCCTTCCACCCTTTACCAAGTATATAGATGCGTCAAATAAATAAGAGATAATGTGATATCCCAACAAGTAAACAATGTTCCAACCAGGAACAACATCTCCATGTTCCAACAAGGAACAAACTTCAATCTTCACTTGCAACTAACAACGGTATAAGAGGGACTGAGCAAAGCGGTAACATAGCCAATCAACGGTTTGCTAGGACAAGGTGGGTTAGAGGCTTGGCTTAACAATATGGGAGGCATGATAAGCAAGTGGTAGGTATCGCAGCATAAGCATAGCAAAAGAGCGAGCAACTAGCACGCAAAGATAGAAGTGATTTCCAGGGTATGATCATCTTGCCTGAAATCCCGCAAGGAAGAAGTACGAGTCCATGAAGAAGACAAACGGACGTAGTCGAACGAATCCTCACAAACGCAACGTTACCAGATCCAACCCGAAGAAGCAAACACTGGAAAGAAGCACACAATCATGGTAAACAACCAACACATAATCATGGCATGATGCACAATCAAGTATGGTGCATGTCTGGTTTAAATATGCATGGCATGGCAAAGTGCACAAACAATCCTACAAATTAAGTGGAGCTCAATATGCAACGAGTTGCATATTGACGAAACACCACGACAAGTTTTTAGTTTGATCTCGTTTATGTATCCAACAATATTAAATGTTGTTAAACAAGGCAAGAGGGTGAAGCAAATGTAAACTACCTATCTACTCAAGGTTAAATGAGGCCGGAAGCAACGAACAACAAATCCGGAAACTCCTCATGTGCATATATTAGGTTAGGTCCTGTTCTGCCGTAAACCATGTTTTAGAGTTGTTAAACATGCAGAGAGATGCCACCATGATAAACTAGGCAAAATTCTACCCCATTTACATATAAAAATTATTTAAAACCAAGCTACGGTTATTAAGTTATGAATTAAACCATTTTAACATGGCATAGAAGGAAATTAATGCAAACAACATTTTTAACTTTTCAAACATAGATGAAAGTTTGATATTATGAATCTAGACAAAATTCTAAACAAGTTCCATAAATAAGTTGTTTAATTCCGATGCATGGGTGAGAAGTTATTAGATGCATGGTTCTAGGGGCTAAACTGCAAAACTGGTTTTCCCTGGATAAATGGACAAATCGCAGAATGGAAAAAAACGTGACATGGGCCGAATCTGGCTGGCCTAGAAGTGCATAGGGGAGGCGCTGGAGGGGCTGCTCACATCGGGCCAACAGGCCGAAGGGGGAGCAGGGTGGTGGATCGGCGGATCTGGGCCGCGGAGACGCAGCCCATGCGGACGCGGTCAACGGTGATGGGCAAGCTCCTCCTACTCAAAGCAGAGGCGGGAATAGGCGTGGCGGCGGCGGTGATCCGGCGAGGACATCGACGGGGCAAGGCGGGGAAGGCCGGGAACGAGCAGATCGGCGCGTGGGGAGCTCGGGTCCGGCACCGGACGCGGTCAACGGTGACGGACGAGGCCGCGGAGGCCGGCGACGAGCTCGGCGGTGGCTCCTACAAAAATGGCGGCAGCGCATGGCTTAAAGTAGTGGAAGAACAAGGGAGAAAGGAGATGGGGAAGGAGCAGGGTGGCGTGAACGGCCTGCTGGGGCTCGTCGTTGGCGACTCAGGTGGCTGGCGAATCGAGGCAAATCGAGACGGCGGCGGGGCTCTGGATCGAGGGGCTCCTCCCCTCGAACCAGATCGGGAGCGAGGAAGCGGGAGGCGCTCAGGTCCTGGGTGGGCTCGGGCAGGCCCCGCACGGGCCTGAGCAGGCCACGGCGGATGGTGGCGCTGGAGGGGTGACGTGGCGCATCATGGATGGCCAGGAGCGGCGGCGCTGGCGGCTACTACCATCAGGGACGGCACCAAGTGGCGGAGAAGGGGCGACTGACGCTGAAAATGAGGTGGGAGGTGGCGGCTGAGGGTAGGGGGGGGCTAGTTTGCCTGAAATGGACAAGGGGGTATCCATATATAGCAAAAGAGCTAGGGTTAGGGGATTTAGGGGGGTTTTCGGACCCTCCGATCGCGATCCGATGGCTCCGGTCGGAGTGGGGGTTAGATAGGTGGGCTAGTGGGCTGTGAAGAGAGGTTGGGCTGAGATTAGAGGAGAGGAGTGCAGCCCGGCAACTGTTTCCGGAGACCGAAAACGTCCGACGTTTGCCCGGCTATAATGCCGCTATAGTTTAACGGTTGGGCTATCAAACGAACTCCGAATGCGATGAAACTTGGCAGACGGCCTACCTATGACATAATCAGGCCACACGCCAACTTTCAACCCAATCCGAGAACATTTTCTGGCCACTTATAAAATACTATTTCGGACATGCCGCGGGCGCGTGCAAGTGTGGTTGGGCACAGAACGGACAAAGGAGAGAACTCGGAGAACCCGGACGGATGCAAGTTTTAAAACATGATGATGCAATGCACATGATGACATAATGAAATGCCACACGCAAGCAAATGACATGGCAACGACAGCGAATAACTGAAAGACACCTGGCACATCGATCTCGGAGCGTTACATCGAGCCGGCTGATCCCACGCGCGGATCAGCCGCTTGACGCCTAGCACTGCCCTAAAAAATACCCTCAAAACAAAGTTGCTAAAAGTAAACAAGAAGGTGACATGGCTGCAGCATGTGACATTTCCGATTAAAACGCCAAATGAAAATATAATGTAAACTTGCGCCTTTTTCAGCAAAGAATATAAAGAAGGTGAAAAAAAAGTGCGCTTTGCTTCTTTTTTCCCCATGGCAGACTAAATTTGTACATTCTAAAACATAGCCGAACCCCAACTTAACTAGAACCCCCTATATTAGTAATATAGATAGATTGTTTGTGTAAGCCATGGTCTGCAATTTGCCAGTGTACATACCTCCGTTCATCCGAACCTAACTGCCTTTTTTCACTCGCTTATTACTACCACAGTCTCTCATGTTGGGAAAGAAATTATTTCGAGAAACACCGGTTACAATGTGTGTTGCACACACATACCCACTCATGCCACAACTGCACATGCATTCACACAACGCCTGGCTGAAAACTAGATGAGATCGAGTTCGACTACATTAATGAGACATCAAATCGTTAAACGTAGGGTTTGGTCCCTACTGAATGGAAGTATCACAATCCTTCTAACTATCCAGTCTTAATTATGTTGAAAAACAAACTTACACTGTGTGAGTTGTTCACATAAACTACACGGGTATGCGATGATTAGACAACAATTAAGATTATATGTTTAGCTAGACTAGCATAGTTTAAGTTAGCACTGCCATTAAAGATACATCCAACGTCCAGAATGTACGGATCCATCAATGAGATTGTGTGTACGTTAATTTGGATTTGCTTTTCCAGCATGCATACAAATAATTGATGCGATCGAAGATTCAGATCGATGGCGGATCGATATGGTGTACATGCTATGTATCATCAGCTAACAATAATATATTATTTTTGAGAAATTATAATATATTCTAGTGCAATGATCATGTCAAGGGAAAAGGGCATCCATGAAAATACCCAAAAAACAAAAAGGACGAACCATGATGCATGCATGATATATGTCAGATCTTCAATTGGAAACATTATAGTACTGATAACATTATTCAATGGAATTAGATTTCCTCTTTTTCAAAGTATTATCGGATTTTCCCACACACAAAAAGTTGTGTGTATACTATTAGTATATATACTATAACATTCGGTCGACAATGGAATTAGATTATTATTGTCTCTTTTCAAAGTTTTTGTAGATTGATGTGATATACAGTTTCTTGAACATGGTTAGTAAAAGAGCCTGCTGTTGGCTATAGGCAGATGTCATGCCTCTAAGCCCTTCGTGAAAAAAAAACTCATATAATATGCTGGCTGTTGGATTAGCTATAAGACTGACTTTAAGCGTTTAATGCTTGCATCTGAGGCATGGAATTGGGAGGGAGCTGTATATCCATGCTAATTTTTCTCGGTCCATGCTCTCTCTCTCTCTCTCTCTCTCTCTCTCTCTCTCTCTCTCTCTCTCTCTCTCTCTCTCTCTCTCTCTCTCTCTCTCTCTCTCTCTCTCTCTCAAGTAGGATTTTGATAACATCGAACATATACACTATAGCCCTGCCTAGCAAGACTTATTGTACTTGCTGTTAGGGGATACCGACATTCACAAGTGTGTGATACTTTGTACCTCAAGAAACGTGTGTGATATTTTTTTGACATGCATTGCTGCATTTCCCACAAAAAAATGTGTGCATTGGTACATGCATGCACCTTCAGTGTTCCAAAATCCCATGGCTCATAACAAGATGATGAGGCATGTTTCGATGGATATCTCTATGCAGGCATGAATTATCCATTAGATCGTGGAGACACTATTCTAGGAAAAAACCAACGTGATGCATATTGTTTCAAAAATTCATCTGAGCATCTATGCAGTTTGTGACATTGTTTACTCTATTTATTGGAAGTTCATCCAAAATATCCTATTTAAGCAAGATTATTCTAGTTTTTTTTACCCTTTTTAATCTTTCCCCCACTAGCGGTCGTCGGTCCTATGCTGAGATTGACTCCAGTTCAGAGGCGCATTTGCATGAGAAGCATCCGACGTGGCACATGGCACTTGGGGCATGGTTCAACCCGAGTTGGTCACGCGAATTGGCCATATTCTCTCATCTTCTTCCTCATTTCGTCACATGGGAGTTGTAGAGCAGCGATGAACCCAAGGCGGGCGAAAAGGCGCTGTGAGCGGGTAATCATTGACTATCTTCGGAGGGAGAACGCGCATGCAAGTGAGGTAACTCATTTCCCTCATCCACATTAGCAAGTGCCATATGCCGGCTTGTAGTTTAGGGTTGCTTCAGCACCAACCGAAACCGGCGTTGTTGCTTCCGCTTCCAAATACGTATCTCATGTCAAGGTAGGTCTGGTCTGGTGTGAAATAAACTTATATTCTATGGTTGGACCGGGTGGAGGGACCTGCTAGCTTAACTAAGTCACAGTAGGTCTCATTTTCTGCACCGGATCTGACTCAACACACTACATGCTACAACCTCGCCAGACATAATGGGGCAAAACTTTAAAAGGGACACAAGCTGAAATAACTTATTTCAGACGAATTTCTGTAAATGGGGTAAAAATGTCATAAACTCAATCTTATATGGTACAGAGTGGAATTTACTTGATAATTAAACATAAAAAGACGCAAAGCGTCAATCTCAGCATGATTGGGAGCTTAGCTACAAACAAATCTAACTTCCAAAGGTGCACAAAACAAAGCCATGGCCGGAGAAAACACTTACCTATGCATCCTTCACCCATCCCATGAGTGTTATATACTACCTCCGTCCAGGTGTATATGGTATACACGTAATTCTAGGTCGATGATTTAGCTAGCTAAATATGTATGTATTATATGTGACAAAAAGAATATGTTTAGAAACTACATCCGCATATGTCCAATAATATGCTTTTGATAACATATACACATATTTAGTTAGTCAAATTGATGACCTAGATCTATGCGAATGTCCTATACACCCGGACAGAGGAAGTACATTTGTTCTCCTTTGTGTACATGTCATGGATGCATGGGGCTTAGAAAAGGTCAAAAAGATAATATCAGATACCACGTAGGTATATTCATAAGAACATCGGAGCATATGCATGTAAAGTGCTTCCTAGCAGCATGCAAATTTCCACATGATTTCATAGGGAATTTTTTTTCAAACAACGAAAGACCTTTTTGAGCCAGGAGTGCTCCTTAGCATGATTACGATATTAAGATCACCAGCAATATTAAGATCGAGAACAATCGACGCCCATAGTACTGCACCAGAATATACGTACCTTGTCATCATACAACAATAGCTAGGTGCAAAAGGCAGCGGGATCAGTGGCCTAGGTAGACCAGCTGCCCTATATATCCTTGTGATTCTGCGCCATATATTCTGAAACCCATGGCCGTAGTGTGCTTATGTCTGTACAAATTAACTAGCTAGCTAGCCAGCATCCATCGCCAAATCAATCACAATCCAATATATGCATGAGAATTAAACACACCGCGCGACAAAGCTCTCCGCTTCGTGTGGCATCATATCCATTAATATGCAAGGAGCATGCACATGTTTAACCAGGTGGGATCATAGCTTGAGCTCAAGGTCCACATCATCCAGGTTCGTACTCGCCGACGATGAGTCTACTGTCGCCATTTGATTTAGGTCCAGCTGTCCCATGAAACAAATGGAGTCAATATAAATTTTCACAACAATTAACAGCTTGTGTGTGAGCAAATGTAAATTTGATTGTATCTGAGTAAATTCCACAAAGGGTCATGTGTTGGACTGGGTTTAAGGACATCATCACCACATTTAGCAGCAAAAAATCAAGGGACTGGTTTATTTAATACCATGCCAGTAACCGTGCACTCATGCAAGCATGTTTGGACGAACATAACCGGAATATAAAGCAAGTGGTACTTTGGACAAATAGAAGTGTAATTTCTTATGGCATTTTCTTACCTATCTTCAATATTATTGACGTTGAAGGAAACTGGATAAGACATTTTGCATCTCAAGAAAGACTATTGTATATTGAATCAAACATATACTACATGCACAAGGAAACTTTAAGCCCGCATATGTCAACCATCAGAGAATTGATGTTAGATTTAAAACTTTATTCAAAAGAAGTACTACCGCCATCCCAAGGAGTAGATGACACACACATGTTGAAATCAAATGCATCAACACATTGTATTACCCGCATATGTCAACCATCAGAGAATTGATGTTAGATTTAAAACTTTATTCAAAAGAAGTACTCCCTCCATCCCAAGGAGTAGATGACACACACATGTTGAAATCAAATGCATCAACAAATTGTATTACCCCCCCCCCCCCCCCCCCCCCCCCCCCCCACACACACACACACACGAAGCAATCCCAAAAAAAGTACATACAAAGCACGCACAAAAATCTGATGTATACCAAATAAACTTAGAGGGCAATTAGGAGTGGGAAAAACATTTAAGAGGCTACAGATACATTGTGTTGAGTAAAGAATGGTATATTATTTGTCCAAAACCAATTAGGTGAATATTTACGAAATTAGTTGAAGATTACGTAAGGAGCAACAAAAAGTATCTCATGCATGCATATATCTAACTCATGCTTTTTATATTGGTATGATAATATAGATATACTTCATGATTTTCGATGTAAATTCTGGTGCAGCATGCATCATTTAGATATATTATCCATGACGGTATAAATATACTTCCGCATACCCACCGACCTCAGGTTCGAAGAGAGGCAAAGTGTGGTCGCTACCCGAATGAGGGTAATGTGTTGCACCATAGGTAGTTGCTCCATGGTAATTCGACGCTGATCTGAAGGTTAAATAGATGAACGATTAATCATATAATTAATTCTGTTTGGGGCATTTGCAGTTTAGATCGTACGTGACCTTGCATTGGACACAGGCTAGTACTAATAGATACCTGATGATGGGAGTAGTTGGGGATTCGCCATATCTCATGTCTCCTGATCTCCATCCATTATAGGCCATCTATGTATGTTACAATACACATGCATGTCTGGTTAGGCAGCACACACCGGGCATAAGATATGCAGGATGCATGATGATAAGGCTATCACGTGCATGGGAGAATAAAATCTGATCTTTGGTTGCAATGATACTCTTGTTCTTCCCTGCGGATTCACACGTATACATATACAAAAAGGTTCTAACATAGTGTATCATATTATCGTGCATTATTGATACAGCTAGCACATGCTACTACTAGAAAAGTATTGCTGGGACGATTTAAAGCGTCAGAACAAAAATTAAAGGGAAATTTACATAGTTAATATAGATTTTCTGTCCAACTTTTCCCGATCTTGTTGGGTGATCGCTGATTTTTTTGTTACTAAATTGTTTTTAGTCAACTAAATTATCAAAAATGAATGGACAATCATTAACGTAGCCATGGATTAAGGCGATAACAATGATTAACCGAGCAATATTCTGTTAATATGAAATCGAATCTTAGCATCTATATGAAGTACTTGGTTGATACACTTGGTGACGAATTTAACTCCCAGTTCAGAAAAATTGCATATACCAGAAGATTTCGTTGAGGCTGGTACAATGGTATATAACATATATTGATGTTAATAAACAGCAGCCATTCACTCATCTCTGGACTTCTGTGGTGAATAAATAAATTTATCTGAAAGAAATATGTCCATATAAATTGATTTCACCTACGAGACTGTGTCGATGATCAAACCACACTTACATTTGTCATACAAAACAACTGCACGTACGATACGATTCAAGTACGACACAAAATCGGATGGTTGCCCGCAATTTGCACTAGCATTTGAACGGTCTGATGAGTAGCGGAAGAAAATTGTGCGGAAAAGATCATATGTATAGCATGGCTCTTTGTGATAAGATTGAGGAAGCACTGTATTATGTGTAATCAACCAAACTATCCAAAATGAATGAACATGCATCTTTAATCTAGGGAGCCATCTAAATTAACCTACCTACCGGTAACATACATCAGGCAACGTTTTGGTAAGTGTGAAACCAACTGCTAGCATGTATAGTACAGTACTAGATGCACTTGGTGAAGAACTTAATCCTCAGTTGAGTAAAATTGCACATACCATAAGATTTGGATAGAACGGGTAGGTCGATGAAACGTTGGTGTTGTTAGCATGGAAGGAGGAGGACGGCGAAGACGGCAGTGAGTAGTTCAACGACGACCGTGCATCTTCCTGCTCGATCAACCAATCAAATCCCCAAATCATACCAAATCAGAAACTATGCACCTAATTGACATGTCTTGACGAGATCAGACACCCCGGTTAATGGACATAACACAAGTAATTAAGCATCAAGCTAGCTACTTCGTGCATGAACATGCGATGAGTAATTACCTGCAGGTTGAAGCTACCGGTTCCGTGGATCGACGACGACGGAGGTGGCTGTCCGACGAGAGGAGGGTGGTTCTGGTACGCGGCCATTTCGGCCTCCAACCTGATCTTCTCAAGCTGCGCGACGCCGAGGCCCCGCTGCGGCTGCCTCGGCTTGTCGACGGCGGCGGCTCTCTTGCCCCTCCTGGACCCCGACCCCGACCCCGACGACGAGGAGGAGGATCTCCCCCTGCCCCACTCCATGCTGTCCCCAAAGTTGCTTGCACTCATCGCCTCATGGGATCGTACCCAGGTATAGCTACCAACAGACAAGACCTAGGTAGGAGACGACCCAGAAATGGGGGCAGGAAAAGGAGGTGGAGGAAAAGGGGAAGCTGGGTGGTGTCGAGAGGGCCGGCCACTTAAAGTGAAAGGGAGAGATCGCCTTGCACGCCCAGTATCGATCCCTCTTAATTATTAAATGGAGACTCCAGGCTGCCTAAACGAAAGCTTGATTTCATTATTTATGTTAAGATAGCTATATATAGTGCCATGGCCTTGATGTGCTAGTTTATGCAATCGATTGGTACCATGTGACCCAAACCACATTAACGAAAGAAGAGTCAAAAGGAGTTCAGATCAGAGACAATCCCCTAATTAAAATCCAAGTCTTAAGTAGTACAATTTCCACTACTTTAGACGATTGGAGGATCATACCATTGCATACAACCATATTTTCTTTGTGTGCCGCCCAAGGCTCCGATGTGAAAACAGCTAAAAAAGCCATCACCAAGTGGCTAACATTGGGGAAGCTCGCCACCACAAGAGCACACCACAGAGAACGAAAAACATGGATGCACTGCTACAACCTACCCACACACAAGTCTCACAACAACCAACATGTGTAACATCAACCCTAAAAAAAACATGTGTAATATCAAATGGAGCTACCCCATTTCTTGTATTTATAGACAACCAAAAGATAATTTTAGGGCACAGAACGATATATTGTTCATGTGCCGCCCCAGGCTATGAGCCGAATATGGCGGACATATACCAAAAAATTGCAAATTCCTGTAGTCACTATTATAGATTAAAATTGGGGAAGCTCACTGCACGATGATCGACCTACCACTCATATCAAACAACATGGATAGAATTGGGGAATTCCTATAGAGCTAACCATCGATTTCTTTAATAGTGTCTTCAGCATGGCATATCTAGCCTTTTTGCAAATTCTAAAAATATATTATACTGCCTATTTATATCTTGTTGTACTCTCTCATATCCACTAGCAACATGAGACTAATTTTGCACACACATGTCATACATCCAAGAGGAGCCTATGAGATTTTACAGGAAATATTATTCATATGGGCCGAGGGCCCATAATTCCTAGTAACACTCGTATATGCCTAAAATGGCATGGAAGAAATTGTCAATAAAGAGTTTACTTTTACATATCGCGACTGCTGGTGCTCCTCCCAACGTCAGCCGTTCCACCATCAGAAACGCAAGCATGTGATCATTGGAGGGATTTCTGTTTTGTACACATATATATCGACCGCAGCCCCCACCATAATGAAAAGTCAACAAAATCACATCGAGAAAAGATGTAACTTAGCCAATGAAATGTAGGGAATAATCCAGACTTTTATTATTGGTGATACTAGTAGCTAGAAGGAATTGTGCCCCTCAAGCGTGTAACACATATATGTACGGAATTTTCTCTTTTTGGTTATAAACTATGTTTTCCACGGGTACCTTTATTTGCTCAGATATAATCGTGGGAGAGATCTTTGTCATCAGTGTGACACCTTGATTAGACGACCAGGAATTGTGACAGGGGGCCTCTGGGAAATATTGTTGGCGATCTCGGGGATCAGAAGCTTCGCTGGGCGCACGGATGAGACACTGGTTCTGAATCAGCAGCACCGTGGACGTGATCGCTGTTTAGGTGGAGAGGATCGTATCTTCCTCGATCGAACACACAGCCACACATATTTTTATATTGGCTTATTAATTATTAGTTGGCCCAGTGCAACTATCACATTAAAATAAAGTTTCGTACGCACATTAGAAATTATTTAAGTGATAGTATTATTTTTGTGAAAGGGCACGCCAATATGTCTAATATAAAAGAATATAGTTGGGCCCCATAGTTGTTGCAATATAAATCTTTTATGCACATAAGAACAGGATATACGCAAACTCTATAAAAATATATACGCACTCACATGAGTTTTTTCATAGTACTCACTTTGGGGTATCTAGTAACTACCGATGAAGTATATTAAAAATGATTAAAAAGGTATTATCAATTCATCTATCTGGTATGAAAAAAATTTGCCATGTGACCAACAGAATAAGCCTTCTCTTTCCTCCTCTAGAAGAAAATATCCCAATCTTTCCTCCTCTCATCGGCGCCGCCACCAGTCCGTCTAATCTCCGACGGCCTTTGGTCCATGAAGGTGTGGAGGACCTCGACGCCCCACCGGCGGGAGGGACCCCATTCTCGTTCTTGTTAGGTACAGTGTCTTACTTGGGGCTGTGTGCCGCCGGTAATGTCCCTCAGTAGGAATAATCTCTCTCATGTTCTACTCCCGTCCCGATGGTGAGTCTAGCGTCGTCGGAGGGCGTGTGGAGGTTTGTCCCTGTCGGATCTTGCGGGATTCGGTCGGTGCTGGTCTTCATTGGATCTGGTTGGATGCGATGTTCGTTCGTCTTCGTTTGGGTGTTTACAGGTTTGATCCGTCCGATCTATGACTTTCTTCATCGATGATGGTTACTGCTCTAGTGTGCTGGTCTTATGGGGCCTTAGCACGATGACCTCCTGATTGTCCACTACAATAAGACTTGCCCAACTCTGGCGAGGGAGGGGCGATAACGCGGCTTGGACTCGCTCCAGTATTTGTATTTGTCGCTAGGTGGTCCAAGGACCTGGTTATAATTTTTATTACCTCTGGTGTTCTTTGTACTGTCATGATTGAAGATGAATAGATTGGAAATTTATAACGCGAATAATCATTTGCCTCATATATTAGGAGTGGGAGTACATACTCCCAGAGGTATTAATTTCTGTTGAGTTCTAGATAAGTAATTAAGCTTCATACCATCAATATACAAACATATCAAACAACATAAGGAGCTGTGGGCAGCTAGCTACATACATTTGCTTTGCTATGAAAAAAATACTGATCAAAAGTTAATCAAGTGCCACACTAGTAGAAAAAGGGTCAAACGTGAAGCACATTAGTGCCGGTTTGAATTTGAGCCGGCACTAATGTGTACATTAGTGCCGGTTCCAACGGCTAGCCGGGCCGCTCTCATTAGTACCGGTTCGTGGCGAACCTTTAGCACCGGTTCGTGCCACGAACCGGTACTAAAGTGACTGGTGGCAGGATGTTGTCAGTCCGGGGCCCCTCCAGCACCTTTAGTACCGGGTCGTATCACGAACCGGTACTAAAGGTCGTCCTACATAGACCCTTCGTCCACCCGAGCTCGCTCTGTTCTTCCCCTTTCCCTCTCCTCTCTATTCTTTTCCCTCTTCCTCTCAAGCTCATCACACATTTTGCCCAAGATTTGAAGGCCCCCATCCATTCAAATGATCACAAAGGTTAGCAACTTTTTCCTTTCATCTCTCATTGCTAGATTAGCTCGAGCAATGCTTTATATAGTGATTGATTTTTGAGTTTAGTAATTTGGGAGGAATTATATATATGTGCTAGTATTTGATTTATATGCAATTTGAGGTCGAAAATAACACTTAGTTTGCATATGTAGGTGTGGTTTACTTAGTATCTTCTAAATCTCCGTCGTAACCACCATCGATCGCTCGCAACGTCCCGTCGCCGGCACCACCTTGTGGTGAGCCTCTTGTTCATGAAGTTTTATATAAAAGAATGATGTTTGTGTGATTTGGATATATATTTACTCGTATAATTATCTTACCCATACGTTGTTTGTTATACATAGTGCCATGGTTTTGATATCCGTCCCCTTCGGCCCTCGTCCAGGTTATGATTCGGATGTGGTATATTCTCTTTTAAAACTATTCATTGCATTTCGTATTTATGACAAATTATGCCCATCAAGTTGACATAGATATTTGTATGTAGGAGGTAGTTGAACCGGAAATTCCAACCGACCCTATTATCGAGAGGTTAAATTTAGTTGAAAGAGAGAACGAGGATTTGAAGGAAAATTGAAAAGAATTGAGGGGGAGAAGATGGAATTGGAGTTGCATGTTGCCGATGTCGTCGATGATCACAAGATTAAGATGGAGAAAATGCGCTTGAAGATTAGAAAGATTAGAAAATATGCCATTCATAGTGAGGCTTGGTATCATTATGCTGTTGGATCAATTGTTACCTTAGTTGCGATCTTGATCGCATTTGTTGTTGCATTTAAATTCTTTAGCTAGAGAGTTATTTGTTTGTTGCATTTAAGTGTTGTATGATCTTTATGTATGAACTTTATGTATTGTATTAATTTGATGCTTTCGGTGTTGTGTATTGAAGATGAGCCGACAATGTATGTACGATGACCGATGCTCTCCCGAGTTCATTAATGGCGTGCGTACTTTTCTGCTTGCGGCTGAGGCAAACAAGCAAGCGGATGGTTTTATGCATTGTCCAGGTGCTGGCTGTAAGAATGGTCACAATTACTCTACGTCAAGAACCATTCACGTCCACCTGTTTGAGTCCGGTTTCATGCCCCACTATAATGTTTGAACCAAGCATGGAGAAAGAGGGGTTATGATGGAAGACAATGAAGAAGAAGAGGAAGATGACACCTATCCTGGCCAAGGGTTCCCTGAATACGATGATACAACAATGAGGGAAGAAGCTGAGCCGGTAATGCAGGAAGAAGCTGAGCCGGCAATGCGGGAAGAAGCTGAAGAAGAGGCATCGAATGAGCCCGTTGATGATCTAGGTCGGGCCATTGCCAATGCAAAGAGAAACTATGCAAGTGATTTGGAGAAGAAGAAGTTGCAGCGCATGTTAGAGGATCACAAAAAATTATTGTACCCGAATTGCGTAGGTGACAAGAAAAAGCTGGGCACCACACTGGAATTGCTGCAATGGAAGGCAGAGAATGGTGTATCTGACAAGGGATTTGGAAATTTGCTGGTAATGATAAAGGATATGCTTCCAAAGGACAACGAATTGCCCGAGAGTATGTACGAAGCAAAGAAGGCTGTTTGCCCTCTAGGGTTAGAGGTGCAGAAGATACATGCATGCCCTAATGATTGCATCCTCTACTGCGGTGAGTATGAGGATTTGAACGCTTGCCCGGTATGCGGTGCATTGCGCTATAAGATCAGCCGTGATGACCCTGGTGATGTCGAGGGCGAGCGCCCCAGGAAGAAGATTCCTGCCAAGGTGATGTGGTATGCTCCTATAATACCACGATTGAAACGTTTGTTCCAAAACAAAGAGCATGCCAAGGTGATGCGATGGCACAGAGAAGACCGTAAGAAAGACGGAAAGTTGAGAGTACCCGCTGACGGATCGCAGTGGAGAAAAATCGAAAGAAAGTATGGGAAGGAGTTTGCAGATGACGTAAGGAACGTATGGTTTGGTCTAAGTGCAGATGACATTAATCCTTTGGGGGAGCAGAGCAGCAACCATGGCACCTGGCCTGTGACTCTATGTTTGTATAATCTTCCTCCTTGTTTGTGCATGAAGCGGAAGTTCATTATGATGACAGTGCTCATCCAAGGCCCTAAGCAACCCGGCAACGACATTGATGTGTACCTAAGGCCATTAGTTGAAGAACTCTTACAACTGTGGAATGGAACAGGTGTACGTGCGTGGGATGAGCACATGGGGGAAGAATTTGACCTAAAGGCGTTGCTGTTCGTGACCATCAATGATTGGCCTGCTCTCAGTAACCTTTCAGGACAGACAAACAAGGGATACCGCGCATGCGCGCACTTTTTGGACGATACCGACAGTATATATTTGGCTAATTGTAAAAAGAATGTGCACCTGGGACATCGTCGATTTCTTCCGAGCAGGCATCCCGTAAGAAAGAAAGGCAAGCATTTCAAAGGTGAGGCGGATCACCGGACGAAGCCTCGCCACCGTACTGGTGCTGATGTACATGATATGGTCAAGGATTTGAAGGTGGTCTTTGGAAAGGGTCCTGGTGGACAACCTGTTCCGAATGACGCTAACGGACGCGCATCCATGTGGAAGAAGAAATCTATATTTTGGGACCTGCCCTATTGGAAAGACCTAGAGGTCCGCTCCGCAATCGATGTGATGCACGTGATGAAGAATCTTTGTGTGACCCTGCTTGGCTTCTTGGGCATGTATGGGAAGACAAAAGATACACCCGAGGCACGGGAGGACCAGCAACGTATGCACGGAAAAGATGGCATACATCAGGGTCATGCAAACTACGCTCTTACCAAGGAAGAGAAGGAAATCTTCTTTGAATGCCTGCTCAGTATTAAGGTACCGTCTGGCTTCTCGTCGAATATAAAGGGAATAATAAACATGGCAGAGAAAAAGTTTCAGAACCTAAAGTCTCATGACTGCCACGTGATTATGACACAACTGCTTCCGGTTGCATTGAGGGGGCTTCTACCGGAAAACGTTCGATTAACCATTGTGAAGCTATGTGCATTTCTCAATGCAATCTCTTAGAAGGTAATCGATCCAGAAATCATACCAAGGTTAGAGAATGATTTGGTGCAATGTCTTGTCAGTTTTGAGTTGGTGTTCCCACCATCCTTCTTCAACATCATGACGCACGTCCTAGTTCACCTATGCGAAGAGATTAACATTTTGGGTCCTGTATTTCTACACAATATGTTCCCTTTTGAGAGATTCATGGGAGTCTTAAAGAAATATGTTCATAACCGTGCTAGGCCAGAAGGAAGCATCTCCAAGGGCCATGAAAATGAGGAGGTCATTGAGTTTTGTATTGACTTTATTCCTGACCTTAAGCCGATTGGTGTTCCTGAATCGCGACATAAGGGCAGACTGGATGGAAAAGGCACGCTAGGAGGGGAACAAATAATATGTATGGACGGACATTCTCTCACTGAAGCACACCACACAGTTCTACAGAATTCCGCCTTGGTGGCTCCGTATATGGATGAACACAAGAATTTGCTACGCTCAAAACACCCGGAGCGGTCTGATGACTGGATTACACGTGAATAAACCAGGAGTTTCGCCAGCTAGTTGCAGACACGTACCATGCATGACACCTCTATTGAAGATGACCTGTACTTGCTGTCCCAGTTACCATCTTCGAATATAATGACTTTCAAAGGGTACGAGATAAATGGTAATACATTTTACACGATCGCCCAAGATAAGAAGAGTACCAACCAAAACAGTGGTGTCTGCTTTGATGCAAAAACCAAGACGCGAAAGGAAACATATTATGGTTATATACAGGACATATGGGAACTTGACTATAGACGTGGTTTGAAGGTCCCTTTGTTTCGGTGCAAATGGGTCAATATGACACGAGGCGGGGTAACGGAAGACCCACAGTATGAAATGACAACAGTGGATCTCAACAATCTTGCGTATGCAGACGAACCATTCGTCCTAGCCAATGATGTGGCACAGGTTTTCTATGTGAAGGACATGTCTACCAAGCCAAGAAAAAGAAAAGATAAGGAAGCGAATGCATCGTACGATGAGCCAAAGCGGCACATAGTTCTTTCTGGGAAGAGAAACATCGTGGGAGTGGATGACAAGAATGACTTGTCAGAAGATTATGAAAAGTTTGATGTAATTGCTCCATTCACAGTGAATATTGACCCGAGCATCCCGTTAAATGATGAAGATTTTTCATGGTTACGGCGCAAAGGGACACACGCGAAGAAAAAGTTTCACACCCAAAGATCTGGAATGTGATCGGCTTCACTATCATCACTTTCTTCTGTGTTTTACACCCAGGAGGGAATCTCTGTAATAGTTAGGGTAGTTATGTGTTTTGGCATTTGAAACGCGAAGAAATTTTATGTGCAAACAAATTCTTTCATGCCTTTACTGATTTTTAAAGTTAAGTTATTCACAAACTAGTGATTCACACTAATTTCAAATAATTCAAAATTTAAACTATTCAAATTTGAAAACTACGGGCACTAACAGAAAGTTTGTAATTTTTTGTACCTAAAGCAAAAATATTCACAAAGAAACTCTAAATACACACAAAAAAACAACTCAAAAATAAATAAAGCAAAAAAATAAACAAAGCCCGCCTACTAGGCCAGAGCGGCCTGCATACGACTAGAAACCCAACATGTTGTTGGGCCAGGATGCAGGCCCGCAAAGGCCCAGTAGGCCGACAGGGCAGCACAGAACATGTAGGCCCAGTAGGCCTGCTTTGGAGAGGAGCTCGAGAGAGCTACCGCGCGGGGGGTTATAAACCAGTGCGGACGCCCCTCGGCTAGCGAGGTGGGACTGAACTTGCCGCACCGCACCTGCGCCAGCGCACCCTCTTTAGTACCGGGTGGTGGCACCAACCGGTACTAAAGGGGGGGCCTTTAGTACCGGTTGGAGCCACCACCCGGTACTAAAGGGGTGCGCTTCCCGCCGCTTGGCCTGGCCAAAACAGGCCTTTAGTACCGGTTGGTGGCTCCAACCGGTACTAAAGGTCCATCCTATATAACTAAACACTTCAAAAATTTCAGTTTCTCATCTGCTTCTTCTCCTCTGCCCCGTCGCCCGCCGCCCCCGTCTCCATATCCCTCATCGCAGCCCCGTCCCCGTTGTCGCCGCCGCCCCGTCCCGCGTCGTCCCCGTCCCCGTCATCGCTGCCCCGTCCCCGTCATCGCCGCCCCGGCCCGTACGTCCCCGTCCCCGTCGTCGCCACCCCGTCCCTGTCCCCGTCGTCGCCATCCCCGTCGTCGCCGCGCCCGTCGCCGCCCCTCGTCGCCTCTCGCCTCGCCGGTGAGCACACACACACACATACATTTTTTTAGTTTTTTAGTTATAGAAATAGTTATAAAAATGTTAGAAATTTTTCTTTTTTTAGTTATAGAAATAGTTAGTTATATAGCATTGTTAGAAATGTTATAGAAATGTTAGAATTGTTAGAAATTTTTTCTGTTTTTTAGTTATAAAAAAGTTAGAATTGTTAGAAATTTTTCTGTTTTTAGTTATAGAAATAGTTATAAAAAAGTTAGAAATTTTTTTGTTATAGAAATATTAGAAATGTTATACAAATGTTAGTTATATATATAGAAATGTTATAATTTTTTTCTGTTTTTTAGTTATAGAAATATTAGAAATGTTAGTTATATAGCATTGTTAGAAATGTTATAGGATTGTTAGTTATATAGAAATGTTAGAAATTTTAGTTATCAAAATCCAATCATTAAAAAAATGTTACTTCTTGCGGGCATATAGCTAGTATTTGTTCTCGACGATGCCCGGCCCGCATCCTCGCCGTCGACCCGTCCGCGACGACGTCCGGCTGACCCATGTCCGGGACTGGGCTCCGCCGGGCTGGCACTGGGAGGTGCTGCCTGGAGGGGCGCGTCGCTTGATGAGGAACCCGGCCCCAGGTCCCGTCGTCGACCCTGATCTCGTTTGGTGGCGTTCGCGTGGGCCAGTTTCGGTGCGGAGGGAGCCGGCCCCACCGGAGGTGGTACGTCGCCGTGTCAGGGAGGAGGACGAGCACGTCCATCGCTACATGGTTGCGTTAGAGGGCGGCAGGTTCTCCAATACCTGGTAGTTTCTTCAGGGATCTCACTTCAGCTATGATCCTGTGAGGGTTCCTTCTCTTTGGGTGTCCACCGCCCGCGCCGCAGGAACCGCGAGTGTCCTAGATTCTTCTGTAGTATTCGATCTTTATTAGCTACCTAGCCAGTGATGTATTCGATATATAATATTCAAGACAATGTATTCGAGATTATATATTATTCGAGACGATGTATTCGAGATTATATCTATTATTCGAGACGATGTATTCGAGATTATATCTATTATTCGAGACGATGTATTCGAGATTATATCTATTATTCAAGACGATGTATTCGAGATTATATCTATTATTCGAGACGATGTATTCGAGATTATATCTATTATTCGAGACGACGTATTTGAGATTATATTCGATGATGCTTATTGTGTACTATGATTGATTCAGTTTTTCCTTATTAATTGATTGCATCCATGCATTGTAATTTGAATATATTTCTTTGGATTAGTTAAAAAAAACCTATGGCGGACAATACCGGCAGAGAGGGAGAAGAGGCCCTGTTCAATATCATACGCAATCCTCGCGGGCCAGATGATGATCAGAATGAAGAAGATTATGACGGCTCCGAATATCTAAACAACACCGGGGAGGGTGATATGATATTCGATCGCGGCGACCGAATTGATGAAGTCATGAACTATGAACATGACGAAGAAAATGTTGATCTTGAAACAACAAAGACCGGCGAGGTATATATATTTATATAAGTAGGTATCTGGTGATCATCACATGTTTTAAATGACTTGAAGATATATTAACGAATCTATCTTTCTTCTTTCAGCCATCCGGATCAAGCAAATTTTCAGGCAACAGGACGAAACAAGGCCCGAACAAAAAGTTGAAGGAGGGCGTAAAGTACAATATCGAGGCAATCAGACCTAATGGCGAACCATTAGCGCCTAAGAAGATTGCGGACAAGTTCGTTCGTCGGTGCGGAGTTCTTGTGAAGGACCAACTCCCGATCTCCCTTCAAGAATGGAGAGAGCCAGCAAAGCCACGTCCAGGAGTTACTTTTGTTGACGACAGACAAAAACATTTGCTTTGGGAAACGCTCATGGAACATTTCACCCTACCAGATCATTTCATAGATGCAGATGTGGAGAAAGTCAAGGACGCTGCTCTTAGGAAGATGGTGTTGCATTTAAGAACCACAAGATTCATGAATGGGCCAAGTACGTCAAAGGAGGAAGGAAGACTCCAGTATTCGAGGGAACACTAGAGAACCAAAGTGCTCATTGGGACGATTTCGTGAAATTCAAGGATTCGGAATTATCTAAGGAACGGTCCAGAATAAACAAGGCCAATGCCGCAAAAAAGGATAAGTTCCGTAAGCTGGGGCCAGGTGGCTATGCGGTGGGAATGCCTAAGTGGGATAAGTCTGAGAAAGAGATGCTGGATTCAGGTGTCACTCCAGAAACATTGAGCTGCCCCCCCCCCCCCAGGTGCAGGACTTGGTTCTATGCGCATGGGGGGGAGTTGGACCCGAAGATAGGCAAAGTTTCGAAGAAGGCATGTCTGGACGGAGCCGAAGATAAGCTACTTGTTGAAATAGAAGAGGCTCGATCGGGGTTGTTCGAGCCCAATGTCGTGGTTCTAACTCTGACAGTGATGTAGGGGGGGTGTATGGAGAGGCTAGATCTCAGCTATTGGGAAGTTGTAAACACACCAAGATGTACGAGTTTAGGCCCTTCGCGGAGGAAGTAACAGCCCTACGTCTCGGTGCCCAGAGGCGGTCGATTGGATTATAGGCGTGTAAATAACAGGGGTGCGAACCCTTGATACCGAGGTGGGGGTGGCTTATATAGAGTTCGCCAAGACCCCGGCCAGCCCACGTTATCAAGGGTTCAATGTACATTAATGTGGGGCGTTACTGGTAACGCTGGTAATGAAATGCTATAATGACCATAAAGACTACTTAATAGCCGACCATTTGCCTATGGAGTGACTTGAGGTCTCCTGGCCAGTCGAGTGGTTGGCTTCATGGTCGAGTGATAGCTTCTTGGTCGAGTGAGATACCTTCAAGTCGATTGAAAGGTGACTTCTTCTAGGGATGTCCTTGGGTAGGGCTCTTTTGGACAGGTCCGTGCCCCTACCCTAGGTACATAGCTTCATCATTAGCCCCCGAATGGATCGAGGTTAGAGTGGGGAAAGAGTTGGAGATCTTTCCGACTGGTTCTTCGGGCTACATGAGTGCCTCGTTTTGGATCGATCGTCACGGATGACGTCATCAACCTCTTTCAGTCGCCTTGATCCATTCCAGGCCTTTCGTCGAGTGAATTTCTTTACCTGTGACATATCGAGTGCCGGTGCGAGCGGGGTCTTCTGTTTTGACAAGTTGTTCTATAGTCCGCGGATGTCGCGGGATTCGGATTTTGGGGAAGCGCGCGGGACGGGAGCGGCCGCAGTAATCGGAAGCGATAAAGCGGAAGCTCCTCGATTTCCGCGCCACCTTTTTCGCCACGTACTGTGCGCGCGTCTGCTGCGGGATTTGACTGGATCGCCTGGGCCTACCAGTCGGCTCGGGGTTTCTAACCAGTGTGCTTTCTTCTTCCTCTCTCCCTTCGCAAGTTCCTCCGCCACCTCTGCTCTCACCCTAGCGCCGCAGGCCCGTGCAAGACTTGTCGGCGACGATGGCCAAGGACAAGACATCTCCTCTGGAGCGCACGAAGAAAGCGGCGGCGCAGGGGAAAGGGAAGAGGTCTGCTTGGGGCGGATCCTCCTCAAGGTCTGCTCTGCCCCGGGGCTGGATCCAGGGGGATTGGATGCCGTCGGTGATCCGGCAAGAGGATCTCGACGACATGGTCGAGGGGGGAGTCATTCCCCACGAAGCTGCGCGCCTCCCGGGGAGAGAGATCGAACCGCAGCTCCGCGACGGTGAGTGCGTGCTCCTAGCCACTCATATCGACCGTGGGTTTTCTCTGCCGCCCCATCCTTTTTTCCGGAGCTTCTTGAACTTCTTCAGAGCGCAGCTCCACCACTTCACTCCCAACTCCATTGTATACCTTGCTGCTTTCATTTCCATGTGTGAGGGTTTCTTGGGTTGCCGCCCCCATTGGGGACTCTTCAAGCACATCTTTACCTGCCGTTCTCAATCGGTCAAGATGGCCAAGTCGAGTGACGAAAGGACGCAGGTGGTCCAGCTGTGTGGGGGCCTGGCGATCCAGACGAGGGGAAAGAGTTGTTTTCCTTCTATCACTTTCCCGGAGTCGGTCCGTGGTTGGCAGTCGACCTGGTTTTACTGTCGAGACCAGGCGACCCCAGGACAGTCGACTGGTCTTCCCCCTTTCTCTCTTGACCGAGCTGAAAAACCTGCTTCTCTGAAAGTGACGCCGGAAGAAAAGGCCCAAGTCAAAGTGCTAGCTGGTCGAGTGGTTGAGCTTGTCCGGGAGGGCGTGACTGGTATGGATTTGCTGGAGGTCTTCCTCCGGAGGCGTATCCAACCGCTCCAGGCTCGTGACCACCCGATGTGGCTGTACTCGGGTCTCGATGACACCACTCAGATCCACCCGGAGGAGGTCACTGACGAGATGCTGGAGGGGTGGCTGTCGAGCATCACGGGGAACAAAGACAACCCCCGAGGAGCCAGGAGGGTAATTCCACTCGACAACTCGTATGACGTGGACCAGGTATGTTTTTATGCTCCCGACTGAGATCTTGTTTTCTTCATTGGTCTTCTTTGAGTTGGCCGATTGACTTTTGTCTCGTCTGTTGTTTTCCAGGCGACCACCGAGATGTACTCGATGCCCAACGGGGCACAGGAGCTAACTGAGGAAGGGGAGGCAAGCGGAGGTGAGAGCGGAGACGATCAAGGCGACTGGGAGTTCGACGGTGAAGGAGAGGGAGGCGACGACGTCGACTCTAGTGAAGAGGAGGAGGAGGCCGAACCCCCCCCCCCCCCCCCGCCCGGAGAGGCGATCCAAACTCACACATGATCCAGCGCGGGAACGTGGCAAGGTGACTGCTCCTGTTGGGCAGTCGTCGAAACGCCCTCGGACCTCTTCTCCTACGTCGACTGGGAAGGCTCCCAAGCACCCACGCGCGACGCTGTCCAAGCCGCACAAGGCTCTGCCCAAGATGAAGATGGCTGTCCCTACCATTTCCGGGTAATAACAAAACTTGCTTTCCTTTGTCGACCGTGGACAGATCCTTGGTCGATTCATTGAGCCAACCGACTGACTTTCGAGGTTTGCAGCGCTGCTACTTCTGAGGTCTCCGCCAAGGACGACGACCAAGAGATGGAGGATGCTGTTACCTCCAACCCTGGTACGATTACTGACGTTCCGCTTTGGGTCGACTGAACATTTATTGCAACTCTGGTCGATTGAATGTTTTCCTTGTAGCTCCTCCTCATGTTATCGACCTCCCGGATGACGACGACAACGAACCGCTGAGAGTGAGGAGGAACAGGAGGGCGTCGACTAACAGGGCCCCCCAATCTGCTCCGACGTCTGAGGCCGTAGCTCGGGATGGTGGTGACACCACTCGGGCTTCTGTGACTTTCGCCGTTCCTCTAACGAGTGTGCGGCCTCGACATCGACTACGGATCCGCTTTCGCTTTTTGCCGCGTACCCCGCCCCTGAGGACCAAGTGGCTGCTGCAAAAGAGGCTATACGCCAAGCGGGGATCATGATGGAGCAAGTGAAGGCGGCTCAGGAGGCCAGCCAAGCAGCTTACGACGCAAGTTCGGCTCTTCAGAGTAACGTCCAGGCCAGTCGACTCAACACTTGGTTTGTTACGATATGCTATTTGAAGAATCTTTTTTCCGAAGATCTTTATATCTGTACACCCACTGGGTGTGTCTGCCAATTCTTGGACGAGTGGGGGCACGCTAAGTGCACCCATTGGGTGTAGTCCCCGAGACTACAGTGGACTATTGGCAGTCGACTGTAGTCTTTATATTGTGTTGCTGTAGCTGTATTTCTTCACTCGGTCTGGTCAGGCCATGTCGAATGGAACTGTATCCGGTCGACTGCGGACAGTCGGCTCTTTTTTTTTACAGTGGGGGCACGCTGAGTGCACCCACTGGGTGTAGTCCCCGAGACTACTGTCGAATGTTTTTGATTCGGTTGTAGTCTTAGAAATGTCGTCATTGTCTCTTAGTTACTCGGAAGCAACTTATCTTGGACGTCTGTCGACTGATTTTTCTTTTTACAGAAATCCTGCGAACTTGTATCTCGCTATACTGAGTTGGAGAATCAGCAGATCCAGCTCAACCTTAACTTGAAGCTTGCTCAGGAGAATTTGAAGAAGGCGCAAGAAGAAGCAAAAGGTATGGCTGGTGAGGTTCTCCATTCTTGACGAGTGGCTTTTCTTCCTTGTCCATTCTTGATGTTGGTTTCACTTGACGCGCCGCAGATAAACTGGAGGAAGCTCTGAAGAAGAAGGACCAAGATCTTGCAGAAGCACAGAAGGAGGCCTTGAGCAGAACGAGGCTTGCTGAAGAGAAACTGGCTTCGGTCGTAACTCTTGAGCAGGAGAACTCCAGACTGAAAACCGCTCTCAGTGTAGCAAATCAAGAGGTCACCCGACTGAAGAACGACAACGAAGCTCTGCGCGACAAGGCAGGCGATCTGGTGGGGAAGAAGAACGACCTGGAAGCTTATCTCGGTGGACTCGCCAAGAAGCTGTACGTCATGCTCGAAGGTAATTACTCTGCCCTGACTGTCTCGCAGTTACCAAGCCTATGTAGAGCCACTGTCTGACTCTTGA
This sequence comes from Triticum monococcum, assembly GCA_034509565.1. Lineage (NCBI taxonomy): Eukaryota > Viridiplantae > Streptophyta > Magnoliopsida > Poales > Poaceae > Triticum > Triticum monococcum. Next base: position 607,496,162 of record CM067841.1, read on the forward strand.
ATCGTGTTTGCAGAATTCTCTCAGAACTTCGAAGAGGAAACCAGTCGAGTGGAGCCAGGCTTGGACCCCGCCAATTCTCTTGTGAAGGATGAGGCTGCTATGAACGTGCTCCGACTGGAGTCTCGTGTTACCAGCATTGTTGACTATCTTGCTCGACTGAAGGTCGCGATGTCGCGGATCGACGCATCACTCTGGCCTGGGATGACGCTTCAGAACGACCTTGAGTCTCTGATGACTCGACTGAATGAAGTCCCGGGCCGAGTGGCGGAAAGGAAGAAATCTGCTGCTAGATGTGGTGCTGATGTCGCTCTGTCTCTGGTCCGTGTTCATTGCAAGGAGGCGCGAGAAGAAAAGCTGGCCGCCATCCAAGTTGCCAATACCAGGAAGCACAACTTTCAAGACTTCATGGAGACTTTCATCGCTGCTGCCACTCGTATTGCAGACGGGATCGACTTGGACGAGTTCGTCGCCCATTCCAGTCCTCCTCCTGAGGAATGAAAAACTTTCATGCTTCGCTTTAAATTTGCCTCGGAATGCTGAGTGGATTTGTAACCGTTAAACTCGGCCGAGCTGAGGGCTCGAGTACTTTGATCTGAGGTCTGGGACCCTTTAGGCTTTATCTGAACTTGATTTCTCATTGAATGTCTTCGTGGTTTGATTCGTCGAGTGGAACTCGATCTTCACTCGGAATAACCTTGTATTTGCGGCGCAACTCCGAAGGAGAAGGTGGCAGTCGACTTGCGTCCCGTCGTCCTTGCGGATTGGGTCGTGTCCTGTACTTAGGCGAGCACTGGGCTGCAGCTAAGCCCCCGAGTGGGAGGTTTGCTCTCACTTGGTAGGATTTTTAAATACTTAGGCGAGCACTGGGCTGCAGCTAAGCCCCCGAGTGGGAGGATTGCTCTCCACTAGGTAGGATTTTTAAACACTTAGGCGAGCACTGGGCTGCAGCTAAGCCCCCGAGTGGGAGGTTTGCTCTCCACTCGATAGGATTTTTGAACACTTAGGCGAGTGCCTGACTGCAGCTAAGTCTCTAAGTGGGAGAACTTAGGCGAGTACTGGACTGCAGCTAAGCCCCCGAGTGGGAGGTTTGCTCTCACTCGGTAGGATTTTTAACACTTAGGCAAGCACTGGGCTGCAGCTAAGCCCCCGAGTGGGAGGATTGCTCTCCACTCGGTAGGATTTTTAAACACTTAGGCGAGCACTGGGCTGCAGCTAAGCCCCCGAGTGGGAGGTTTGCTCTCCACTCGGTAGGATTTTTGAACACTTAGGCGAGTGCCTGACTGCAGCTAAGTCTCTAAGTGGGAGAACTTAGGCGAGTACTGGACTGCAGCTAAGCCCCCGAGTGGGAGGTTTGCTCTCACTCGGTAGGATTTTTAAACACTTAGGCGAGCACTAGGCTGCAGCTAAGTCCCCGAGTGGGAGGATTGCTCTCACTCGGTAGGATTTTTTTAACACTTAGGCAAGCAGTGGGCTGCAGCTAAGCCCCCGAGCGGGAGGTTTGCTCTCCACTCGGTAGGATTTTTTCAAACTTAGGCGAGTGTCTGACTGCAACTAAGTCTCTAAGTGGGAGAACTTAGGCGAGTACTGGACTGCAGCTAAGCCCCCGAGTGGGAGGTTTGCTCTCACTCGGTAGGATTTTTAAACACTTAGGCGAGCACTGGGCTGCAGCTAAGCCCCCGAGTGGGAGGATTGCTCTCCACTCGGTAGGATTTTTAAACACTTAGGCGAGCACTGGGCTGCAGCTAAGCCCCCGAGTGGGAGGTTTGCTCTCCACTCAGTAGGATTTTTGAACACTTAGGCGAGTGCCTGACTGCAGCTAAGACTCGAAGTGGGAGAACTTAGGCGAGTACTAGACTGCAGCTAAGCCCCCGAGTGGGAGGTTTGTTCTCACTCGGTAGGATTTTTAAACACTTAGGCGAGCACTAGGCTGCAGCTAAGTCCCTGAGTGGGAGGATTGCTCTCACTCGGTAGGATTTTTTGAACACTTAGGCGAGCACTGGGCTGCAGCTAAGCCCCCGAGCAGGAGGTTTGCTCTCCACTCAGTAGGATTTTTTCAAACTTAGGCGAGTGTCTGACTGCAGCTAAGTCTCTAAGTGGGAGAACTTAGGCGAGTACTGAACTGCAGCTAAGCCCCCGAGTGGGAGGATTGCTCTCCACTCGGTAGGATTTTTTCAAACTTAGGCGAGTGCCTGACTGCACCTAAGTCTCTAAGTGGGAGAACTTAGGCGAGTACTGGACTGCAGCTAAGCCCCCGAGTGGGAGGATTGCTCCCACTCGGTAGGATTTTTGAACACTTAGGCAAGCACTGGGCTGCAGCTAAGCCTCCGAGTGGAAGTCTGGCTCTCCACTCGGTAGGATTTTCAAACTTAGGCGAAACAGATTCGCGGCTAAGTTACCCACTGGGGGATTTCGTATGCAAACAAAAGTGACAGCTATTATTGGAACACTCTTGCCTTTGATAAAAAATGATCTGCGGAAATTTTTTCTTATTACATCTCGTCTAAGGGAGAACTCAAGTGTAAAAGGGGCGGAGCTGTTCCGCATTCCAAGCTCGCGGCTCGTCGATCTGGCGATCAACATTGTAGAGGTGATACGCTCCATTGTGGAGGACTCTGGTGATGATGAAGGGGCCTTCTCAAGTAGGAGCAAGCTTGTGTGGTTTCTGCTGATCCACTCGGAGGACCAAATCTCCTTCTTGGAAGGCTCGACTCTTTACATTCCTGGCGTGGAATCGACGTAAGTCCTGCTGATAAATGGTCGATCTGATCATGGCCATCTCCCTTTCTTCTTCTAGGAGGTCGACTGCGTCTTGCCGGGCTTGTTCTGCTTCATCTTCGGTATAAAGTTCGACTCGGGGTGCGTTGTGAAGAAGATCACTCGGCAGAACTGCCTCGGCTCCATAAACCAGAAAGAATGGAGTTCTTCCAGTCGACCGGTTCGGGGTGGTCCTCAATCCCCACAGAACTGATGGAAGCTCGTCGACCCAAGCACCTGCCGCGTGCTTGAGATCACGCATCAGTCGAGGCTTTAGTCCTTTGAGAATCAGACCATTTGCCCTCTCTGCCTGTCCATTCGACTGGGGATGTGCGACCGATGCATAGTCGACTCGTGTGCCTTGAGAGGCGCAAAAAGCTCTGAACTTGTCTGAATCAAAGTTTGACCCATTTTCAGTGATGATGCTATGCGGTACTCCATATCTGAATGTTAGCCCTCTGACGAAACTGATAGCAGTGCAAGCATCAAGATTCTTAATGGGCTTAGCTTCAATCCATTTGGTAAACTTGTCGACTGCCACAAGCACATGAGTGAAACTGCTCCTGCCTGTTCTCAGTGGACCAACCATGTCCAGTCCCCAGACAGCAAAGGGCCAGACAGGTGGAATGGTCTTCAGGGCTGATGCAGGCTTGTGTGACATGTTGGAGTAGAACTGGCACCCTCCACACTTGTCGACTATCTCTTTTGCTATCTCATTTGCTCTTGGCTAGTAAAATCCCGCTCGGTATGCTTTAGCCACAATGGTCCGCGAGGACGCATGGTGACCACAGGTCCCCGAGTGGATATCATCAAGGATTATCCGACCCTCTTCTGGTGTTATGCACTTCTGACCGATTCCAGTCACGCTTTCTCTATACAACTTTCCCCTTATGACTGTGAAGGCTTTGGATCGGCGGACGATCTGTCGAGCCTCTACTTCGTCTTTCGGGAGTTCTTTCCTTAGGATATATGTGATGTACGGTATTGTCCAGTCGGGAGTGATCGCCAAGACTTCCATGATTAGGTCGACCACAGCAGGGACTTCGACTTTAGTCGGATCTGTGGCACTTTTCGGTTGCGGGGCTTCTTCTGTAAAAGGATCCTCCTGGACTGACGGCGAGCGGATGTGCTCCAAAAACACATTGCTGGGAATGGCTTCCCTCTTGGAGCCTATCTTTGCCAGATCATCAGCTGCTTGATTTTTCAGTCGGGGGATGTGATGAAGCTCTAACCCCTCGAATCTCTTTTCTAGCTTTCTCACTACATTGCAATAACCAGTCATTGCCGGACTTCTGACGTCCCACTCCTTCATCACCTGATTAACCATCAAATCTGAGTCGCCATAGACCATGAGGTGACGGACGCCGAGTGAAATGGCCATGTGCAACCCATACAAAAGTGCTTCATATTTTGCTTCATTATTGGAGGAATCGAAGTGAATCTGGAGAACATATCTGAGCTTATCTCCTCGGGGAGACCAATACTACCCCAGCACCGGAACCACTCAGCATCTTAGATCCATCGAAGAACATGGTCCAATGCTCCGAGTGAACTTGAGTCGGAAGCTACTGTTCGATCCACTCGGCGACGAAATCTGCAATTGCTTGGGACTTGATAGCCTTCTTTGCTTCAAACTTGATATCTAGGGGAAGGAGTTCAATCGCCCACTTCGCCACTCGACCAGTTGCATCTCTGTTATGCAGAATCTCTGACAATGGGGCGTCGCTGACGACTGTAATGGAGTGGTCAGAGAAGTAATGTGCAACCTTCTTCGTGGTCATATAAATCCCGTATACAAGCTTCTGATAATGAGGATATCTTTGTTTTGAAGGTGTCAAAACTTCAGACACATAATATACTGGGCGCTGAACTCTGAAGGCCTTTCCTTCTTCTTCCCGCTCGACCGTAAGTACTATACTGACAACTTGTCCTGTGGCTACAATGTAAAGCAGCAAAGGCTCCTTACTGATTGGGGCAGCAAGCACCGGCTGGGTGGATAGCAGAGCTTTGAGGTCTGCAAATGCTGCATCAGCTTCTGGAGTCCACTCGAACTTGTCAGATTTTTTCATCAGTCAGTAAAGAGGCAACGCCTTTTCACCGAGACGAGAAATGAATCGACTTAGAGCGGCCAAGCAACCTGTAAGCTTCTGGACATCGTGCACACGCACAGGGCACTTCATCCGGAGTATGGTGCCAATTTTCTCGGGATTGGCATCGATTCCTTGTTCGGAAACGAGAAAACCGAGTAACTTTCCACCCGGGACTCCGAATGTGCACTTTGATGGATTAAGCTTGATATCATACCCCCTGGGGTTGGCAAAGGTTTCAGCAAGGTCAGTCAACAGGTCGGAACCTTTCCGTGACTTGACCACAATATCATCCATGTATGCTTCCACGTTCCGATTGATCTGAGTGAGCAAACACTTCTGAATCATCCTCATGAACGTGGCTCCAGCGTTCTTGAGGCCGAAGGGCATGGTGACATAACAGAAGCACCCAAATGGAGTGATGAATGCTGTTTTGATCTCATCGGGTCCATACAGACGGATCTGATGGTACCCGGAATAAGCGTCTAGAAAAGACAATCGCTCACACCCCGCGGTCGAGTCGACTATTTGGTCGATGCGAGGGAGAGGAAAATGATCTTTCGGGCAGGCCCGATTGATATGTTTAAAGTCGATGCACATGCGAATCTACTTGTCCTTCTTGGGGACCATGACAACATTGGCGAGCCACTCGGAGTGGTAAATCTCTCAGATGAACTTCGCTGCTAAGAGCCGAGCCACCTCCTCGCCAATAGCTTTCCTCTTCTGGACGGAGGACCGTCGAAGATGCTCTTTCACAGGCTTGAACTTTGGGTCGACTCGTAGACGGTGCTCAGCCAGCCCCCTGGGAATTCCAGGCATGTCAGAAGGCTTCCATGCGAAGACGTCCCTGTTCTCACGGAGGAACTGGATGAGCGCTTCTTCCTATTTGGAGTCGAGCGTCTTTGAGATGTGAGTCAGGGCAGCCTCGGGGTCGGTCGGGTGAATGTGAACTGCCTTTGTTTCACCGGTCGACTGAAAAGCTGACTCTGAAGCGAGCTTCTTAGCTCATAACAACTCACTCGGATCTGCAGTCTTCTGATACTCTTGCGGCTCGACCACTGCCATCTGAGCGTCAGCAATCTTTGAGCCTTTCTGAAAACACTCTTCTGCCTTCTTCCGATTGCCTATAACAGTGATCACGCCTTTGGGACCAGGCATCTTCAATTTGAGATACACATAACATGGTCGGGCCATGAAGCGTGCATAAGCTGGTCTGCCCAAAATGGCATGATAAGCACTTTTGAAGTCCACAACCTCAAATGTCAACTTTTCCTTGCGGTAATTCTTTGAATCACCGAAAACCACATCGAGAGCAATCTGGCCGAGTGATTCGGCTTTCTTCCCGGGAATGACTCCATGGAAGCTCATGTTGCTGGTGCTGAGCCTGGACATCGGAATGCCCATCCCTTTCAGTGTTTCAGCATACAGTATGTTCAGGCCACTGCCACCATCCATCAGGACTTTGGTCAGTCGAGTGCCTTCGACAACTGGGTCGACCACCAAAGCTTGCCTGCCAGGGGTGGCAATGTGCATAGGGTGATCGGACTGGTCGAATGTTATGGCAGTCTGAGACCACTTCAGATAACTGGGTGTTGCCGGAGCAACCATATTCACTTCACGATTAATGACTTTCAGTCGACTTTTGCTTTCGACATCAGCAAAAATCATCAAGGTGGAGTTGACTTGGGGGTATCCATCGTCACTATCATCCTTGTCTTCAACTCTGTCTGGCTCTTTTTCCTTATCTTTGAGCTGCTTGCCCTGAAACTGCTGGATCAGGTGCCGGCATTGTCGAGTGGTATGCTTTGGGTAAATAAAATTACCCTCTTCATCTTTCTTGGTGTGGATGTGACATGGCAGATCCAAAACATCATTTCCATCTTGATCCTTGACCTTCTTGGGCTTCCAGGGGCCCTTGGCTTTTCCCTTGAAATTTCCCTGGGTTACGGCCAGGGCCTCCCCAGGGGTGGCTGGCTCGGCCTTCCACTTCTGTTTCCGACTGGAGTTGCCTCCGGTTTCCTGGGCGACTGCCTTGTGCTTGCAACTCCGAAGGCGATCTTCGTCTTCGCCATTGGCGTATTTGGTGGCAATCTCCATCATCCGATTCAGAGACATCTCTCCAGTCCGACCAAACTTCAGATTCAATTCTCTGTACTTAACGCCTTCTTTGAAGGCACAAACTGCTTGATGATCTGGGACATTCTCAACCGTGTGATGCAATGTGATCCACCTCTGGATGTAATCCCTCAGCGTTTCATTCGGTTTCTACACGCAAGACCGCAACTCTGTAAGGCCTGTAGGTCGCTTGCATGTTCCCTCAAAGGTTGTGACAAACACTCGGGAGAGGTCCTCCCAAGTGTAGATGCTGCTGGGCGCTAACTGATTTAGCCATGCTCTGGCTGAGCCCTCTAACATGAGAGGCAAATGCTTCATGGCCACCTCATCATTGCCACCGCCAATCTGTACAGCCACTCGGTAATCCTCGAGCCAAGTGTCAGGCTTAGACTCACCGGTGAACTTGCTGACTCCAGTCGCGAACCTGAAGTTGGGAGGAATCACTGCGGCTCTGATGGCCCGACTGAAACACTCTGGCCCTGAAACACGTACTCTGCTGCTGGCAGGCGCATCTCTGTCGTGGCCTTCTCGGTGGGCTCTGTTCCTGTCAACCAGACCCTGAACGAGGATGGATCTCGCATTAAAGCATGGGTCCCTGGGGTCGACTGGAATCCTCTGCCCAACACTATGAGGCCGCCTGTCATCTCGCTGTCGAGGCGCATATGACCCACTCCGCGGGGGAGGGGTTGGCACTCGACGTCGATCCTCACGGTCGAATCGGTGATCATATTGCTCATTTCTTCTGTACTGATCGTGCCGGTCTCCACGCCCCTCACGCCTCGGGGGCGATCTCGGGCTGTGAGCCGACTGGACTGTATCTGTTGCAACGGATCGACTGTGGATCCTATTCCGCGACTGAGAAACAGCAGAATTCTAGTTCCCCGCCGCCCGGAGCAACGCTCTGATCTGCAACAAGCCCCTGCCAGCCTCTGACTGGGAGGGCTGAATTGACTCTGCTATACGGGCCGCGGCGGCCAAATTCTGAACTGGGGTTCGGTATACCTGCGTCGGAGGGAAGAGCTGACGTCGACTGGACTCAGGGGCTCAATGACGCGCTTGCTCGTCGAGTATTCGCTGGAGATTCTCCAGTCGAGTGCGCTCTGCCAAGTTAGCCAAGCGCGTGTCCTCCAAGGCCCGGGCCTCGGGGGTTTCTCCGATGATAGGAGTGTCGAGTGCGTCTATGTTCCGGTGGCGAAGCTCTTCTCGCTGCAACGTCGTGAGAGGTTCGGGGAGATACTCGTCGTGGGGATGCGACGGGTCGCCCCCACCCGCGCCTCCCTCAGCACGAGGGAAACCGGGAGGATTGTGTGCTCCATCAACCGCCAGGACCTCGGCCGTTGGGTCGCTCCTGTCACACTCGGATGCGGTCTCCGCGGAGCTAGTCGACAGGTTGAACAGGCCGCAGAGGGATTCATCGGGCTCGATTGCCGCGACTTGCGGGGCGGCCGACTGGCGAGCCACAGCATGCCTCACCCACCTCTGAAGTCTCGACCTACCGGAGCACTTGCGCCGGTGGGAGACAGAGCGGGGAGACGACACGGGGGCCGGCCGATACTGGGTCGACGGCTGCCGCAGGAGGACGCCACGAACGCATGCGCGGAAGTGCATCGTGCCGCGGACGGGGAGCGCGTCAAAGTCGAGTGGAGCCTCCTGAAGCCAAGCGGAGTCGTCGGCGATGAACGTGAGCGCACCGAGACGGATCTCGCGGCCCTCCACCAAAACTCCGCACGAAATCATGATCAAAGGGGTCGGAAGAATCGCAACTTCTCCAATTAAGCGCTAAGATTCCCGCCCCAAGGTGGGCGCCAACTGTTGTGGTTCTAACTCTGACAGTGATGTAGGGGGGTGTGTATGGAGAGGCTAGATCTCAGCTATTGGGAAGTTGTAAACACACCAAGATGTACGAGTTCAGGCCCTTCGCGGAGGAAGTAACAGCCCTACGTCTCGGTGCCCGGAGGCGGTCGATTGGATTATAGGCGTGTGAATAACAGGGGTGCGAACCCTTGATACCGAGGTGGGGGTGGCTTATATAGAGTTCGCCAAGACCCCGTCCAGCCCACGTTATCAAGGGTTCAATATACATTAATGCGGGGCGTTACTGGTAACGCTGGTAATGAAATGCTATAATGACCATAAAGACTACTTAATAGCCGACCGTTTGCCTGCGGAGTGACTTGAGGTCTCCTGGCCAGTCGAGTGGTTGGCTTCATGGTCGAGTGATAGCTTCTTGGTCGAGTGATAGCTTCTTGGTCGAGTGAGATACCTTCAAGTCGATTGAAAGGTGACTTCTTCTAGGGATGTCCTTGGGTAGGGCTCTTTTGGACAGGTCCGTGCCCCTACCCTAGGTACATAGCTTCATCACCCAACAGAGAGAACGACGAGCTTACGCGTGCCCTGGGAAATCCTGAACACCCGGGAAGAACACGAGACATGGGCGCTATTCCGTGGTATGAGGGGTTTTCGGACTGGAACACCGACTACAGAACCCGTGCGAGAAAGAAGATTGCGGAGGAGAAGAAGAGGAAGATGGAGGTGGAGCAGAGGAAGCTAGACTATGAATGCCTTCAAGGCCTAGAATCAGCACACGCGGACTTGACAGTCAAATTCCAGCGGCAGCAGGAGCAGATCGACTCACTTAGCCAGCAAAGGGGGTCTCAGCAGCTAGTGGATGATCCACCAATGGATAGCACCGTCCCATCCATGCCAAGAAGCAGCGTGGGTTCCGCCCGGGGCGACACATTGCTGGATAGCTACCCAGTGGATGACATCATGGAGAACACTAACTGCGAGCTACACTTCAAAATGAAGAACATATCCATGAAGGTGGCGGACGCCCTTGCTTTTACAAATCCCCCCCGAGGCAACCTTCCATTGCAACCCGATTCCAGCGGGCTATACTCGTGTGTTGGTTGATGAGGTGGTGGACCAATATTCGGGGCTAGAGCTTGACATTCCTGGAGGTGACGATGAGCACACACTAGGAGAGGCCAACCATCGTATCATCCTATGGAGAAAGGATTGCATCATCTTTCGAAGGCCACCGACACCGCGTCATCCGACTCCTCGTCGCAGTCCGCCACCGAGTCAGCAGACTCCCGCTCCTCCAAGTCCACGAACGCGTCAGGCCACTCCTCCTCCAAGTCCGGCACAGCTTCAGGCCACTCCTCCTCCTCCAAGTCCGGCAAAGCGTCAGGCCACTCCTCCTCCAAGTCCGGCACAGCTTCAGGCCACTCCTCCTCCTCCAAGTCCGGCAAAGCGTCAGGCCACTCCTCCTCCAAGTCCGGCACAGCTTCAGGCCACTCCTCCTCCAAGTCCGGCACAGCTTCAGGCCACTCCTCCTCCTCCAACTCAGCCACGTCAGCCGTCTTCGCCGCCTCAGCAATCACGAAAGAGAGCCACCTCAGCTATGGTGCGTAGCGGTAGGTACAAGTCGAGGTAGTACTGGAGGTACAGGCGGAGGCAAGCGATTTCAATATGGTCCAAGCCTCGCGCCTCTTCCGCAGAGGCCTTATGACAAGTCCGAGGAGGAAAACGTAGCCATATCGAAGGCCGAGGTGGAAGCCCATTTTGCACCGAAACCGCCACCTCCGCCAAGGGAGAATGTGCCTGTGGAAAAGATTGACCACTTCATTCGTATGGCTAGAGCACCAGCTCCCAAGCCTGTTGACACAGACTATGAGCGCCACATCAAGAAGTTAAATCGAGCACGTCTACAGAAAGAGGCGAGCTTGAGCTCGAGCAAATCAGCTGGCAAAAGGAGCGGTAAAACCGTTCCCCAGCTGGGAGAACAGGCGGCGCAATCAATCTCCCCGCTTGTTGTGCCAACAACACATGAGAGTAGGCGCGCCCAATATTATTGTGGGCAAACCGTTAACGTTCCCGGGGTGGGCGATGTGGTAATAACCAAGGAGCATATTGCGCAGGCTAAATCGATCGGGATCACTGTTGGACAACTCCTCGATATCAAGCCCATGTCTCCGACTAGAGAGGAGGAAATAAAATGGAAATATGCCCGGGGCCAACCTTTGGTCGAGCCAGAGGAGGTCAATAAGCTCCCAACGAGAATGTATGAATTGCATCAATGGTACATGGACATTACCAAGATTTCCAATCGAGTCCCTCATGGTGAATGTCAACAAGGAGCATTACTACCATGAGAAAGCTGTGATCGTTGAGTATTCAGAACTATTTCAGCTATACAATAAAGACGCACTCGACAAATCTATCATCAGTTGCTATTGTCTGTAAGTGATTTCTTTCTGTAATTTAAGTCTCAAGCTAGCTGTAGTGATCATTTTGATCAATCATTACCTGTAATTATCCTCACTATATTCTTTTCTGTGGTATTATGCAGGATGAAGATTTATGAAATGAAAAAAGGTGGACGCTATGGCATTGGGTTCGTTGACCCAAATACCATTAATGAATACACATGGAAAATAGATCCATATCACGAAAAAAAGTGTAGAGGAAAGCATGCTACAGTTCTTCAAGGAACTCAAATACAATGAAGATATACTACTTCCTCACAACTTCCAGTGAGTCACACTGTCTTGTACTACAAATTCTGTTTTTCCCTACTAGCTATAGCTACATGTTTTTGCTTACATATGCCCGCTTAATTAAGAAATGCAAACGTGTGTGCATGCAGATTTCACCGGATCTTGTTAATCATTAAAGTTGATGAAGGAACAGTTAAAGTACTAGACTCACTACTTAAAAAAGCAAGTAACTACACCATCGTGAAGGGGATAGTCAACAGGTAATTTCAATCATTATTAACTATATCTCGGCCTATTTAATTAGTTTGTCATTTCCTAATAACAACTATTTAATAACCCATTTATTCATTTTCTTTGTCGGCGGGCAGGACTTGGGCAAAGTTCATCAGGGCCACTCGAGGCCCATGGAAACAAAATCCGAAATGGTATCGACCCAAGGTAAGTAATTAAGTAGTACTAGCTAGCTGCCATCTCTTTAATTACCATGCTTGATTAATTATTATCTGATCAAATTCCATTCTCGTAAAGGCCCTGAAGCAGGCGCCGGGGAATGATCTATGTGCATACTACGTTTGCGAGAACATTCGCATGATGGCGTCCGAAAGGAGAAAATCTCAAAGACAGGAGTGGGTACGATATCGATTGTCAGAATACTATTCACAATTTTTACACCATTATCGATATCTAGTCACACAACTAATACACATGCATATTGATCTCTTTCTTAACAGTTCAAAGAGGTGCGGGACAAGCTCCTAGCACAGGACCGCATAGAAGCAATTCAAGAGGAAATAACGGGATTTTTGCTCGACTAGGTCATAGATCCCAAAGGAGAATACTATTACCCGCTACCGCCCCATGAACCACTTCCAATTGTTATCGTGCTCCGAAGGCACCAATTAGCTAGGCTAATGCCACTGGCTCCGAAGGCACCAATTAGGAAAAATTGTGTGTGTGTGTGTCTATATATATATATATATATATATATATATATATATGTGTGTGTGTGTGTGTGTGTGTGTGTGTGTGTGTGTGTGTGTGTGTGTGTGTGTGAGAATTAATTAATGGTGGTTGTGAGACAGTCGATTATATATATATATATATATATATATATATATATATATATATATATATATATATATATATATATATATATTACGATCGGTTCTACTAGAAATTCTATTTATATATATGCATAACGTGTACAATATGTAGTATCGTAAAATACCAGCAAACGAAAAATAATTAAATGGAAAATACAAAATTAAATAAAAAAGAAATCATAAACCCAACCTCCCCCCCCCAACATTTTAATACCGGTTGGTGACACCAACCGGTACTAAAGGGCTCCCTGCCCCCGAAGCTGGCTCGTGCCACGTGGTTGCCTTTTAGCACCGGTTCGTGCTGAACCGGTACTAAAGGAGGGGGGCTTTAGTGCCTACATTTTAGCGCCGGTTACCAAACCGGCACTAAAGGGCTTTATGAACAGGTGCTATTGCCCGGTTCTGCACTAGTGCCAGCTAAGCAGTTTGTCCACCTGAATTCCGTCTAGTTGCACTAACCACTAAGGACCTTTTACATTTGTGCTCTCCGCCATGCTTGTTGATTAAGTTAGTTTGTGCCGAGCTTCATTAGTAATACATTTGAGTTTATCAATGCATTTATTTGTTATGCCTTTTAGCAACATGAAAAAAAGTTGAGAGAAGTCGACAATCCATTACTCATTAACACCTTATTTTACTTTATAGCACAATAAAATAAGTATGCAATAGTCGATGCCATCAGAACGATGCCTGAACATGGAGTTGTGGGCGGTCGGCGGTATTTCGATTTTTCTTACATATTTAAAAGTTTCAAGAAAATAAAAAATATTTATGTGAAAACTTGGATGTGTTCATTACTCATATATTTTTAGCGAACCATACTTGGACTTTATGTTTTATGTAGTGTTCATTACTGATCTTTGTAATTTTGTTTGAAAATATTGACATTTGTATGCTACTCAGAAAAGAAAAAATTCTGGCCCAACAACAAAAACAAACCGACCCATTTTCAAATATGCATTTGTCTTTTTTTTCTGTATGCCGCATGCAAAAGTATATTGTTATAAAATTTGGCACATACGTAGTATACATGTGTATTATTAAAAAAAAACTTTTTTGTGATGTACAAATACAGTATTTTAATACTAGCATCCATTGGGCTTTTTAGGGCCACCATGCGCTTTTTATGACAAAAATGATGCATGATTCTGAGTTAATTAAAGAACAGGATATTGTGAGTTGCACCTAGCCAACATCGATTCCTCTCTAACTCCTTAAAGGGGACAGCACCTAATCCTTGGTGCATTGAGATCTTAATTGCTTATTCCTTGCGATCTAATATTTTTCTAGGGGAGAGACAGTGATCGTACAATTAAAGTGGTCGATTGGAGTTCTAAATAAACGGTTGATTATAAAACAGCAGCACGCCATGCATGCTCCTCCATAGTTTAGCAGATTGCGGCTATTTTTTATTTTTATTTGGCCTAGACTTGGGTTAGGTGCAAGTAAACTTGGCTTACAGAGCGCCCCCCTCAACCACAAAAGAAGCTAGCTAAAGCATACATTTGTTTGGAGACTTCTTCGTTGAAGCTTGAGTCCGGCTGGCCTCCATGTGTACAACAAAAGATAAAGGCAGGCAAAATATATTCTTTTTGAGACTTTGGCCATGCATGCATGTTGTTCTGCCATCTTTCCGCTTATATCAAAAGCATGGTGAAATTGTACTACATGTGTTTCTTGATTAGCCATATGTAGTACAATAGTTAATTAATGGTCCTCAGCCATATCTCACGCTAATAAAACTCTTTGTATATCTCTATCTCTACTACTTAAAAATCTCTATCTCTATCTCTATCTCTACCACTTAAAAAGAACATAAGGTTCCCATTTTATCTTTATTTTCGTCACCCCTTCGTCCAACCTTCCATGTATATGATAATCAATCATCTTAATTTACTTATCTTCTGAACCAATTGCACTTTAATTTACTTACCAAACTTCTAATCAAAATATAAAGTAATTCATGGACAGAATTTGATGAACATTTATTTACACAATCATATTATTATTGACATGTAAATCACAAGCTAACATACTATAATATTTATATCCCGTTACAATGCATAGGCATTGTTCTAGTAGACAAACAAATTTTGAAAAGAAGCACGTGAAAGGGACAGAAAGCAGAAAAGAATCGAACGCTCTCTGCCTTGAAGACTAGATTAAGGAAGAAAAACTCAGAATCGTTAGCTAGCTAAGCATTGATTAACAGCTAATTAATCTGTGACGCCTTAGTTCCATCCACTGTGGTTCATTATTAATTTGATCTGATGGTGTCGTGTGGTAGCTAGCTAGCTAGCGCCTTAAGATATAATATACACCGGTGGATCAGTTCATTCGTGCCATCAATCAAGTCAACTTTAATATCCACAGAATCTAATCAGAATTAGCAGCTCACCGTGTTGAACGTGGCATCTTTGAAGCGACTATTCCGGGCTGATTTCTGCCTGTATCCGGTAGGCTAAATGGATCTTTTCTGCACGTCGTGATTCTCGACAAGCCTGGTTAAAAACCTTCCTTCCAGGATCTCCTTTGCACCTAGAAGGTATAAAAGATATTGCCATTTAAGTAAGTGAGATATTTTTCATTTTCTTTTGAACTGGTCAGAAGGAAGAGTTTCTATTAACAGTACCCGTATAGGTGCGAAGGATGTTCGGCCATTCGAACTGAAATATGGAAAGGTCAGTTTTCTTCTCCTTACGCTGCAATAATGTTGTTGTATTCTTACCTAAAATTTTACAGCCTCCATTCAGGTTTATAGCCCCACGCATATTTGAAGCTAACTTTATTATTATTATTATTATTATTATTATTATTATTATTATTATTATTATTATTATTATTTTGATGCTGACTTTATGTCAATCAATTAGTATACATAAGAAGTTTTCAACGGTATAAAATTTATTGCACATAACTCGTATATTACTGAATTGTTACGAATACTAGCTAAGTGTCCGTGCGTTGCCACGGACTAACAAATATATATATACAAAGAGAAAATTCATGTGACATGAGAGTCAAAGGCCATTTTTATGGGATGATATCTCATGGTCATGATCTAGTAGGTACATACATCTCGTCATTGTCTTTCTTGCACACTTCATGTCTGAGCTACCACGCGACACTCGACTTCCTTCTCCCACCATGCATGCTTTTATCTTCTATTTCACCTACCTCTACCTTGCACGACAGTACCAAGTTTCTTGTCCAACTATCATAATCTTCTCCGGTAGGGCATCCCCTTAGATTATTACTGACTTGTACATGTTGCAAATAAGATCAACGAAAATGGATACTAAATTTCTGATGAGAAATGAGAATTCAGGGCAATATATTTCCAAGAAAATAATAATTTCAAGACAATCTTTTTATACCTTCTGTCAACATTGGGACACACATTCCACATAATAAGCATGCAATGATGTTGATACTTGATTAATTGTCAATATATGTCTACAGTAAAGATAACTTTACTCAAAACATGTTTTTCTAAGAAGGAAGGATAATTCATATTAGAAAAAAAAAATAAAGGTTTGGGTTCATCCCACCAATGTTTCTCTTGTGCAACTCATCTCCGCACCTGCTCACGAGATTGGCGTGTCTCGAGCACATCACTCCCACACACCCTCATAAGAGCGGCACAACCAATCTCTGAGTGCCACTGACACACATGCATGGAGCGCTCACTCCAAGCCTGACTATACACATTCCCACAGTAGCCGAATTCAAAGAGAATCAACGGGGCATCATCCACTGCTTTCTCAGGGTCCTATTCATCATGAAATCATAGACCAAGATATTCCTCCCATCCATTTTTTAGGGAAAGGATTTTTCTCGATATTCCTCTCATCTTCATGGTAGTAATAACCTAAAAACGCCACCAGTCAACTCCGAAGAACATGCAACATTGTGAGAGTCAAAGTCATGGTCAGTCAACTCCGTCAAGAATTTCAAATTATGTGCTATCCAATACGTACTTGTTGCCGATGGAACGACCACATGGATAGGTCCTACAATCTTCATGCAGGTTGCACAAAATTACGCCATAGAAGGTTTCAAACCTTCAATGGGCCACCCTTGGCCATCCAGCCGGTGGTTTTCCATCCTTCCTTACGCCTGACGTCTTGTGGAACCAGGCGCATCCCAGATCCACCGCTTTCCATTTCAGGTCGCCACACAGAGGGGAAAAATAGAGTAGGCGGTGGCGCGGAGGAGGAGGCGGTGGTTTTCTATGTCACTGGTGTTTGTGTAGTTGTGCGTGGGGGTGGGGGTAATTTGATGGAAAAAACCGGTTGAAAATAAACCGGTTGAAAGTGGGGGGGGACTATTCAACCAAGTCGTCCATTAGGAGTAGAGATAGATCGCATGGCTGTGTTGTAAATGAACAGGAACCAGTGCGCTAAACATCTGTAAAACCAGGTCTGGTCGTGAGAGCTTAACGATAATACATCAAATCTACCCGGTACCAATATGTAACGATGACATCAATATTAATCAAAAAAAATCACGGCTACGTGTTCCAGACTGAAAATTAAGACAACCCAATAATGCACAAGGAACCAGAGGAGGAGACATGGAGCATCTACCAGTGGGGCCCAACAAATCTAACCAGGTCTCTTCACGCACCTCTCTAGGGTCTTCGGCAGCGACAAGCTTGAACTGCCGCCACTTCCATCTTCGTCGCGCCCCCTGCCTGCTCTGCAGTCTCACCATCCAGCTCGTAGTTGGTTCCGAGATCGAATTGCGTCTCGTCGAGCTCGAGCACGAGCCCCTCGCCATGGTCAAGCTTAGCAGCCTCATACACGTCGCGGGGTGGTCTGGAACCTGCCAAGCATACGAACGACGCTGCGTACCCACCGACGCCATACTCGTCGGAGGTGAGTCGGGCGATGGGGAAATCGACCCCGCCAAGATGGGCGGGGTCGTTGACGTAGGCGAGGGCGAGGGCCGGCTCGAGGGGCTCCTCAACCTCCTCGGCATGGCTGACGCAGGCGTGGATGCGCCGGCGGTGCTTGAGCGCGAGGACGTCACGAAAGCGGGTGCAATCACATGTACTTGGTTGACTTCACGTCCCGTCTCACAACCGGGTAAGATCAAATAAACAAACAGCTTGCTTGCCCAATCCCTATTGAGAGGATTTCTTGAGCTTGAACTTCCTTTTGTAGCTCCGCTCACAAGGACTTCTTTTCATCCGCAATGAAGCTTATACCACCACTTGGTCAGTAAGGCCTGATTCAAAAAAAGATCAATCACCCCCTTCCCTACTTCAATGGAAAAGGGGGAATCGCCCTTTCACAGCCGCCCCTCCACAAAATTTATACCTATCCTTTCGCCTAAGATGATCACGAACGAAGACAGAGAATTGCGTAGATAGGAGGAGGAAACGAACCAACCCGAAAAAACAAACAAAAGGGAATGAGAGAAATGATCAGAACGATTGAAGAAAGAAAGAGAATGGCGGCCCCTTTCCTTTCACCCAGGGGGCATCGTCGTCGGGGACAGGCTTCGAGGGTTCTTCCATATCTAGATATAGAGATAGATGATGATAGAGATCTAGATCTTTCTATAGATAGATCCTTTGAGAAATTTCTATTGATCCGCTTTCAAGATCTATGAACAAGAGAGATCCAAAAAATCTCCATGTAAAAAAAAGAGATGAATAGATAGGGCTGAGCCGATAGCAGGACTGGGTACGATGATGGGGCGAGAGAGGGAAAAAACCCTTCGGGATGGATCGGGAAAAGTGACCTCTGGCTCAGCCCACGACTTCCTTCCCTTCGCATAGCTCAGGTGACTCCCTTCCCCCTTTTTTCCCAGAATGAATTAGCCCGACACGACGAATCCTGCCCGAAGGGCGTCGGTGGCGGCAGGGCGTCGGTGGCCGTAGAGGCGAACGCGCAGGGCGTCGGTGGCGGCAGCGAGGGGTGCGCGGGGGCATCAAAGAAGAGGTTGCTTTGGGCGTCGTTGCAGAGCAGGCGGTGCGCGGCGGATGAGTCCCAGCCCACGGTCGAGGCTGGGCCTATATTTTTGTGCGTGCAGGAGAGGACGCGAGAGAATCGATCGTGATGGTAGAAAACGGCAGGTGGGATTGGTGGAGCGAGGTGGTCATAGGAAGAAGTTAATTATGCGATGTAGATTATGATTGTGATTGATTTTGGAGTAATTATTTATGCGATGGAGATTATTAATGCGATTGATTCTGGAGTAAATGGTATGCGATGGAGATTACCATCCTTATGTATAGGAACATTCCTTTTGAATTTATTCTGTTACCAAATCTCTTGGCAGGTTTGAGATTAACTGCCGACCGTGATATGATTTATTCCCGTATGACTTTTATTGCATTACCAAAAACTGATAACCGGCTTAAACCAGTGGGAGGGGAGATTTGTAGATAGATAAAAAAACCAGTAGTATGGAGTGGTGGGAGGTGGGACGAAATAAAACTGAACGAAAATAAAACCGGAGTACCAGGCTACCAACTGCTCCATTAGGAGTAGAGATATTTTCAACCCGACTCCCGTGTCACTCCCCGCGAGCGGCCCGTGAGGAACCCTAGCCGGCGCCCCCAACCACCACACTTTAGTTTGCTCATATTGCTATGCATTAGAAATGAAGGATGGACGGGCATTTAGAGGGTGGGGTTGGATGGTCGGCTCCCATATTCGTGTCTGTTGATTGATCCAGATCAGTCCATGGACAAATAGTGTGTCCGTTTTAGGGATGGCTTTGGCCTAATATTCATGATTTTGGTATAAGGACGAATTATGGATTCTGAAGTTTGGCTAATAAATTATTTGGTTACGAAGTGGCAGTTGATATAGTTGATCGATGAGTTTAGGTAATTCTAATCGGAGTTCAGCTCGAAGGAAAGATTGTACAACTTGTACTTATCGGAGCATGGGTTTGAAATCCGTTATGCTAAAAGCAGATTGAATCCAACAATTCGTGAACCTTTCAAATCCGTTATGCTCGAAACAACTCCCTACACGCATAAGTACTTATGGGAGCATGTTTTCTCGCCTTTTTTCTTTCAAATCTATGAACCTTTTCAATTTGCAAACTTTTTTAAAATTCATTAATGTCTCTTCAAATTCATAAAAATTCTGTGAACTTCTTGAAAGGTATGAACTTTTGCCAAATCCATAAAATTATTCAAATGCACTTTTTGCAAATGACAGACATTTTTTTCAAATCCAAAAATATTCATTGAATGCTCGAACTTATTTTCAAACCCCATGAACTTTTTTGAACTTGTGAATTTTTACGAGTCCACCAACATTGTTTCAAACCCTGCAAAAGTTTTTGAGTCCGCCAACTTTTTTTCAAATCCATGAGCATTTAACTTGAATTCCTGATTTTTTGAAAATTTCATTTTCTTTCGAAAAATGTCAACGGACAACCCATCAACGATTAACCGAGCGACCAGAAACCGATGTATGTGAGAGACTGTCTTGAGCCGTTGTTGGGCCAGCCCACCAAGATGGGTGTGTAAGCGCCATGTACGCAACCAGCGCATAAACTTGAGAGCAACTAACTAAAGGCTATCCCTTTTGTTGGCTGAGCGCGCGCCAAGTGGTGTGTCCAGCCATCGCCACATGCCATGTGATGGGTGTTTTTTTAGCGATTTTATTTTTATTTTTTCTGTACATATTTTCGGGTTTTAGATGGATTTTTCGGCATTTCGATTTACTCCTGGTTTCCCCCTAGTTTTTGGAGAGAAAAAAATTGCGAAACTTTTTTGGGTGATTTTTATGTGCTTCCATGAGATGCACATATTTGTTTTTTGTGGAGGCACATTTTTTTCCACCAGAAGCACAATTGTGCTTTTCGGAAAGAAAAAAAAATCCTAAATTTATTTTGCACATTTTTCCTGCTTCCATGAGAAGCATAGAGGCACATATTTGTTTCCGTGAGAAGCAACTATGCTTCTTCGAAAGGAAAAATAATCACAAAATTTGTTTTGCGTGAATTTTTTTCTTTCGCGGAAGCACATATTTTCTTCCTGCAAAGGCAGTTGTGCTTCTCGAAAAGGGAGAAAAATTCAAGATTTTTTTTGTATTTCCATGAGAAGCACAATTGTGCTTCATGGAAAGGGATAGATAGCAAAAAAGAAAAAGAAAATCTTCCACGTGAAGCATAGATCTGCATCTCGTGGAGGCCTAGATCTGTGCTTCTCAAAAAGGAAAAAAAAAGTGGAAAGAAAAATCATACTTCCAGCTTTAGGTTTTTTCTTCAGTTTTTTTATGAAAAAAGTTCATCAAAACATATTAACATGGGATTTTAGTTCAAAGATCTCGATGGAAGAAATCCAATGACGAAAACGGTCCGGGATTTGGACACAGGGTTCAATTGATAATTTTTTTGAAAAAAGATAAATTATTATAAAAAGAAATCCTAGGTTGCAACAATTGACGTACATGTCAGCGTCTAAGAAGATGAGAGTTACCTTTGCAAAGGTAACCCTTAAAAGCATCTCTAGCTGACCCCGTATAATACCGACCTGTAGAACTTGTTTACAGTTCGTTGTAGATCTGATTTGCAGGGTGAATTCCTGCGCTGTAGATCAGACCCCGTATATGAAACTGTAAAATAAAAAAACATTCAGGGGAGAAATTTGCAAGGACATTGATCAACATAGTTCAACGCGGCGGCGCGTCAGCCTCGAGCTTGACGGCGAGCGGCCTGAGCTTCTCCGGCTCTCTCTTGACCGGAGTGAGCCGCGAGCTCTCCGCGGTAGAGGAGCCGGAGGAGGCGTGGCGGCGGACTGCGAGCTCATGCTCATACCCGTCGAGCTCGCGACATTCGAACACCGACTCACGTAGTTGAGCCACCTCCCCTCCTTCCCGCGCTTCCGTGCGGCGTCGGATCTGCGGCAGCGGCGACGCTCCTCGTCATCCCCATTGCTTCCGTAGCCATCCATGGGTCGCTAGGCCTTTTTTAGGCTCGACGGCGGCAAGAAAGAGGCGGAGAAAGAGGGGAATCATGGCAGAGCAGCGGCGGAGGCGGATAGGGTTTGACCTGTATCCGAGGGTGAAATCGCATATATAGTGATGGAGAAGGACTTTTTCCGACCACGATAAATTTTTTACAGACTGGGCCCGGAATATGGTGTTTATTCTTGTCAGAAAAAAGGCCAAACCCATATACTCATCAAAATTATACGGGTTCAGCCGGAATCTGCTAGAGATGCTCTAACAAGTGATTTCGTATAAACGGTGAGGAGCAGTCCCATCCACCACCTCCGTCTTAAATACCTCAAAACGTAAAACACTCTACCTCTCTTGCTTGGAAGCTAACAACGCTTCAGGCGCTCATTTGCTAGCATAACGCTCGTGTGTACTCTAGCCGTTCGCGGCCCATATTGAAGTTTGCTCGTGGTCTCGGCTGCTCGCGATGAACTATTGCGCCGCCATTAATTTTTCTACCTCGCCAGACTACGTTAGCTCGCTGGTTCAGAAATATAGCATACCATTTTCATATATTTAAAATACTTAAATTTTATACAATGTTCATTGGTTTAAAAAATGTTCATAGGTTGAAAAATATACAAATTTAAAAAATAACATGAAATCAAAAAATTTCATGAAATTTAAAATATTCCTTAAATTAAAAAAACTTTGTATATTTACAAATGACTCATAAATCTAATAAATGTTAATGAATCTGACAAAATGTTCCTAAATTGTAAAGAAATATTCATGAATCTACAAAAAATGTTCGGACATTTCATAATATTAATGTATTAAAAAGTATTCATGTATTTGAAAAAGTTCATAAATTTGGGAAAAAGATGAATTGAAAAAAATATTTTTTTAAGAAAAATGAACCTGAAAATTAAACGAAAAACTAAACAAAACCAATGTAAAAACGCAGAAGAAGAAGAAGAAACATAGATCGGTAACTTCTAAAAGCTTTCCAAAACCGATCAAAGCCGGTTGACCCACCTAAAGGAACGGAATGTTGAAGCGATATGCGCCCTGTACCGATACAACTCAATTTGGTGGCGAAAATACTAGACTTACGTATAGTCATGCAGTTTTTTTTCATAGTGGAGTTACATGCTGACCTGTCCTATTTTTACTCGTCTTATTAACTGACCGCTCCTACTTTGCTACACCTAGAATGATTTAGGGGTGATGGGATTGCGTAGTGATATGGAAACTTTTAATTGGAGATTAATAGGACGTGGGCCCACTCTAAAAATGTTGGGCGGTCGGTTGGTTAATTTTTTTTATCTTAAGAAGGGCCGCCCCCTTTGATTTTCATTAAACAAAACCATATGGTTCAGTAACAGCCTAAAGCAACAAACTGTTAGAAATTAAAACATAACTAACAGCTTGGTCACAAACGACCATAGCAACTGAAAGGATCGATATGGTTGACTAGAGGGGGGATGAATAGGCAACTAACAATTTTTAGCTTTTCTTTAGCAATTTAAACTTTGCATCAAAGTAGGTTGTCTAGATATGCAACTAGATGAGCAACCTATATGATGCAACACGAATAGGAACACAAGCAAGCAAGATATATGAGACAAATAAGCTACACAAGTAAAGGCACGAGATAACCAAGAGTGGAGACGGTGGAGACGAGGATGTGTTGCCGAAGTTCCTTCCCTTTGAGAAGAAGTACGTCTCCGTTGGAGCGGTGTGGAGGCACAGTGCTCCCCAAGAAGCCACTAGGGCCACCGTAATCTCCTCACGCCCTCACACAATGCGAGATGCCGTGATTCCACTATTGGTGCCCTTGGAGGCGGCGACCGAATCTTTACAAACGAGGTTGGGGCAATCTCCACAACTCAATTGGAGGCTCCCAACGACACCACAAAGCTTCACCACAATGGACTATGGCTTCGCAGTGACCTCAACCGTCTAGGATGCTCAAACACCCAAGAGTAACAAGATCCGCAAGGGATTAGTAGGGGGAATCAAATATCTCTTGGTGGAAGTGTAGATCGGGGCCTTCTCAACCACTCCCGAGCAAATCAACAAGTTTGGTTGGCTAGGGAGTGAGATCGGGCGAAAATGGAGCTTGGAGCAATAATGGAGCTTTAATGGTGGAAGAGGTGAGTCCACGGGGAAGAAGGAGACCCTTTATATAGTGTGTGGAAAAGATCCAACCGTTACCCACCAACCAGCCCGCGGCCAGCGGTACTACCGCGCCTGGCCAGCGGTACTACCGCAAGGCCGCGCGGTACTACCGCACGGCAGTGCGGTACTACCGTACTGTCCCACGGTACTGCCGCGACCCCAGCCAGGGAAACAGACGCAAGCTGGGGGCGGTACTTCCGCACGCGCGGTACTACCGTGCCCCCAATGTGGTACTACCGTAAGGAAAAAGTCCCGTCCAGGGGGAAGGAGAACTTCCGTGCCTACTTCCGCAAAAAAACGGAAGTAGCAAAAACTCGACATAGTAGTACTGCCGAGGGGCGGTACTACTGCCTGACCGCAGCGCGGTACTACCGCACGGCGAAAGCGGTACTGCCGCGGCAGATGCGGATGTAAAAAATTACATCCGCTCCTACTACCGCAAAAGGGCGGCACTAGCCTGGTGGGCAGCGGTAGTGCGGCTCCAGGGGAGCGGTACTACCGTGAGCACTAGCGGTACTACCGTGGATGCCCACGGTACTACCGTTGATCCAGGAGCAGTACTACCGCAACCACAACAGCAGCCAGTCAAAGGAGGCAGGAAAAACGGAGGAAGCTCCAAGAAAGAAGGAGGGGATAAAAGGAGACGTGTACGTGATGATTCCACCCAAACCTTTCCAACGCGGACCCCCTCTTAATAGTACGGCTTTCCTACGACTCAAATCCACCAAAAAGAAACGTAGAAAAGACGCCGTCTTCGTCAGTCTTCGAGGGGCACCCAATCGTCTTGTGCCTAGCAGAGAAGAGTCTGGAAAGCTCATGGCACACGATTAGTCCGCAAATGCGTTGTCATCAATCACCAAAACACTTAGGGATAAATATGTCCTTACAGCAACAAGAAGAGTAGCAAAAGCCATGCTCACTGATGATAAAACCTTAGAGCTATAGACTATAGACCAAGTCTTAGACCACAAAAGAAAATAGACCAACGAGATAACAAACAAACAAGTCTTAGACAACACCAAAAACAAAGAACTAAAGCAATTCTGCGAAAAACGCATGTTATTTGCTGCAGCTAAGTGAAGTAGTCACAAAAACATCACCCAGAGCCAGAGCATCTTCTACGATCTTCAGCCACTGCCCTGCGATACCTACAATTCACTTGCTACTTGTTCTAACAGCCTTGCTCCCAACATCAGAACCTCTTTGGTTGCCTCTTTATCTACAAAATAGACAACCTAGTGATCCAAACGAAAATGAGCTTGACGAGAATCATGGGGTCACTATATTTTTTGTTAAATATCACACTAGTCCTGTATTTCCACAAAGTCCAGAATATTGCAAATACATCAACCAAAAACATTTTTTGTTATCCTTTGAAAAGCTTCTAATCCAGCTTCCAAAGCAATGTTCAACAAAAATATGAATTGTGTGCAGGTTAAAAGAACATTTCAACAAGCTTCACACAAGGGTAGCAGCAGAACATCAAAATAATAAATGATAAATTGTTTCAACTTGCCGAAAAAGACACACATTTTACTACCCTTCCATCCCCTCCTAAGGAGTGATTCCTTGGTTAGTATGTTTTTTGGAAATAAGCCAAAGAAAGACTTTGGTTTTTGCAGGCACTTTGACCTTCCAAAGAAATTTCTGTTGAAATTTACAATCTGCCTCAATGAGCTTCCTATATAAGGAGTTGACAGTAAAAAATATATCAGTAGTCAAAGTCCACTTAGGATCATCTTTGCCAGACCCCATTTCAATTCTTTCACATCCCAGTTTAAGATTTCTCCATAGTTCCAGTGTTTCCCCACGCAAGATTGTTCTAAATCTAAAACCTTCCCATCCTATATGAAGTGTTTTAACCACAGTAATATTGTGGTTATAGCAAAGGAAAAATTAGGCTACAAAAAGCAATTCTAAGGGTTTATCATCTCCCCAAATATCTTCCTAGAACCTAGTGTTATGACCATCCCCTAGTTTTTTCTTACAAAATTGATGAAATGGATATTTGACTTCAAGTAAAGTGCCCAAAATTGGGAATCTCCTGCTGTAATTATGTTTAGACCTAGATACACATCCATTGGGCACATATTTATTGAGTAAGATAGATTGCCAAATACCACTTTTAGTTTCCAACTTCCAAAACCATTTAGCTAATAGAGCTTTGTCCATAATTTCAAGATTTAAAATCCCTAGAACCCTAGGTCTTTAGGTCTGCCGCAGGTTTTCCAGTTGACCAAATGATATTTCTTTTTGTCTTCACCCCCTGCCAAACCATTCTATCTCTTAAGAAAACCAGCTTTCTTCAAATCACCCATTGGCATGGGGTAGAATGACATCATAAATAGTGACATATTAGTTAAGCGTTCCTGTACCAAAGTAATCCTTCCACCAATTGATCACGGAAGCTTCGATTACTAGCAGGCAGACCTCTACTTAATTTTTTCCACCACACAAGTCCAATGTTTACTTCTGATTCTAATATTAGACACATGCATCCTTAGGTATCTCATAGGTAAACAACCCATTTTACAAGTAAAAATTTCCTAGAATATGTTCATTTTGTTCTTGGCCTCTCCAAAAAAGAATAATTCACTTTTATGGAAATTAATTGGGAGACCAGACATCTCTTCAAAGGCACTAAGAATAAATTTCAAATTCCTAGCACTTCCTATATCATCTTGAATTAAGAAAAATTGTGTCATCAGCATATTGTACCATGTTCACTCCATGAGTGAGGTTCTCATTCAGTGCCCCTTGGACAAAACCACTAATGTTAGCTTTTTCCATGATTGCAGCAAGGGCGTCAGCAGCCAAATCAAAAAAAATGCAAAGGAGATTGCGCATCCCCATGTCTAAGCCCTTCTTGAGTTTTGAAGTAAGATCAAATTCTATTATTCATCTTAACCCCAACATGTGTTCTCCTCATTGTCATCATGACCCAATCACACCGTTTGGTACGAAAACCTTTAATTTTCTACATCTAATCACAAAAGACCATTTAATTTTGTCACAGGCTTTCTCAAAAATTTCCTTAAACAGGAGTACATTTTGTTTCTTAAAGTGAATAGTGTTGAGTGCTCCATGAATCACAACTACACCCTCCATTATATATCTCCCTTTTACAAAAGCAGTTTGTGTAGAAGGGGTCATGGGGGATACAATTCTTCTATGCTTATTCATTAATACTTTTTATTAATTTTAAAACTAACATTTAGCAAGCATATTGGTCTAATTTTTTTGATTTGTTTTGCATCACTGGTCTTAGAAACTAAAGTAATAATCCCAATGCAGAGTCTAGCAATATCTAGCTCCCTATAGCAAAATCATCCACAAGCCCTTTTCAATCCCACTTAACCAGGTCCCAAAATTCATGGTAGAAGTCAGCACGGAACCCATCTAGGCCAGGACTTATGTTTTTCTCCATTTGGAATACCACATCATGTATCTCTTGCAAAGTAAATGGTTTAATCAAATCTTCATCAGTGTCAACAGGGATATTGATAAGATCTTGCTGCACCAAAGAAATGTTGGAGCAATCAGGATGTCCAAACAGTTTTTTTTGTAAAATTTAGTATTGCAGTCCATTAATTGAGTTTCCCATTCAATTACCCCCTCATTTTGTTCTAAGGAGACAATCCTATTTTTTCTTCTTTTGCCATTCACCTTAGCATGATAATAATATTGCAGTCACCATCTATGATCTCCTTGTCTTTATATCTCTGTAGCCATTTAATTTCTTTCTATTTTGGAATACTATTCAATTGACCTCTGGGTTGTCCTTGTATTTTCTGTCCCTAGTAGATTACCCCATAATTTCAGCATTTTTGTCAATCTCATCTACGAACAATTTGATATTTCTATACCAAGCGTCCATATTTTTATTCCACCCCTTCATCTTTTTCCTGAGGTTTCTACATCTCTTCTGCAATATATCCAAATATGTCCCATGATGAGCTTCATTCCATACTTTGCAACAAAATCCCTAAAGCACTACTGAAATCAGGACCTTTGACATCAGCCGGCTCTTTGCCATCTGCTAGCTGATGGCAAAGAAGGTCTTTGCCAACAGGTTAAAGAAAACTGATGGCAAAGATAATGTTTGGCGTCAGCTACCTCGTTGCCGTCTGCTAGCTGATAGCATAGAAGCTCTGCCGTCAGCTAGCAGATGGCAAAGAGGGAGGGTGGCGCACCAGCGAGGGCCACCTAACGGCCACTTTCTTTGCCGTCTACTAGCGGACGACAAAGAATCTTTGCCGTCAGCTAGCAGACGGAAAATAAAGTGGCCAAACTAACGCCCGTTAGCTAGGCTCTTTGTCGTCCGCTAGCAGACGGCAAAGAGCTGTGACCTAAACTAAAAAGCGGCCAGCCCCACGTCCCTCTCTCTCCCCTCTCTCTCCCTCCCTCATCACACCCGCGTCGTCGCCCCCCGTGCCCGCGCAGCCCCGCCGCGCCGCCCCGGCCCCGCCACCTCGGCGGCCCGCCCTGCCACCCCGGCTCGGCCGCCCCTGTCCTCCACCCACACGGCCACCCTGCCCCGGCGCCCCACTCCTCCACCCCCGCGGCCGCCCCGCCGCTCCGGTGCCCCCTCCTCCATCCCAGGCACCCCCTGCCGCGCCTGAAGGTGAGACATCCCTCCTTTTCTTTTTTTTTCTTTTTTTAGATTTAGTTTAATTAGGTTTAGTTTAATTTAGGCTTGGTTTAGTTTAGGTTTAGTTTCTGTTTTTTAGGTTTAGATTTAGTTTAGGTTAGGTTAAGTTTATTAGGTTTTGTTTAGGTTAAGAAGAAAGATGAAAAATAAGAAGAAGAAGAAGAAGAAGAAGAAGAAGAAGAAGAAGAAGAAGAAGAGGAAGAAGAAGACGAAGAAGAAGAAGAGGAATAAGAAGAGGAGGAGGAGGAAGAAGAAGATTAGGGGTGCATCACCGACGAAACCGGGTCGAGCGGGTTAGAGGGTTCCTCGGTGTCGATGGAACCCTAAATAGCAAGCATCGTTGGTGCGAGATACATGTGGCCGTCGGTGTCGAACACTACATCCACATCCCATAAGTGACACCAACATCCGGCGTCCGCAACAACAGTTCTCGGCGTCGATGGCGGTCGAACACCATTATGAATTTGTCTTGCAGCCTCTGCGATGACAATTAAAAGCCAAGTGTTCAAACTTGAAACACCCAAACTGACTCAAGTCGGTTTGGTTTTCAAAACTTGGATTTAATCCTCATCGCAAAGGCTGCCAGACAAATTCGCCAAGGTGTTCGACCGTCATCAGCCACCAGAACTATTATTGCGGGACGCCGGGCGTTGGCTTCACTTGTGGGATGTGGATCTAGTGTTCAACGTCGAGTGCCACATGTATCTCGCACCGATGATACTTGCTATTTAGGGTTCCATCGACGCCGAGGAACCCCCTAACCCGCTCGTCCTATTGTAAATATTTAGTTAGGTTGACGGAAAAAACAAAATTGCTATGTTACTCATCTTTCGATTTAAATGTGCAGTTTTTTCGTCGCTGCAAGGGTCTAGTGTTCGACGAGCTCCGCCCCTGCCCTCGTGGGTGAGCAAAAATGACATCTCCTCGCCCCCCCCCTTCATTTGCTTTGTTCCGGTCTTCATGCCGATGAAACTTGCTAGCTATAGGTGTCTTCAATCATCAGTATGCGTGACCACTATGTGTCTCCCGTTCGAAAGGTTTACATCTATAAATATGCATGCATTTGCATATTTATAACCGTGATTCTTTCAAATTGTCCAACGTTATCCATGGACAACCTGAGTATGTGTAGATTGGGTTCGTTTTCCCATATGCTCTACTCCGGATCCGATGCAGAATTCGTCAGTGCCTCCCTGTTGTTCTCCGGTACACATCCTCTCTGCTTATTGCCGAGACGTGTATCAGGAGAACTACGGGGAGGTGCTGCCGAAATTTTGCGTCAGATCCGGAGCAAAGCATGGGAAAACGAACCCAATCTACACATACTCGGGTGGGATTAGGACCTATCTTTACCTATTAGCGTCTAGGTTGCATGGACGTAATAAAAGTGACAAACTCCATTAACTGATGAATATATACATGCTGATTTATATATATATATATATATCTTATGTATCCAGTAGCTAGGCAAGATGACTGATCGTGCGTGGATGTACACCGGTCACACTAGTCAGAAAGACATGACCATTGAATGGTTAACAAAAACCAAGGGGTTTCTAAGAGCCGCATTTGCAAATGGCCAGAGGACAACATGGTGCCCCTCTGCCGGGTGCAACAATTGGCACAAGAGTAAGTTCTCGGTACATTGTTTCGCAACTTCTAATTCCTTTGAACTGCTCTTATTCCCAGATAAATTTGATACAGTCGATACATCGCCAAATTCTCGTATGAAGCGGTGATCCAAAAGGATTCCGTCGAAGAGTATGAGCTTCTAGCAAAGCATGGAGGCGGCTATCCCGGTTTCATCTCTTGGTTCAAACAAACAGTAATTTCCATTAGACCATTTCATTTCTTCGTCTAATTTGTGGCTAATGCAATAATCCCTTTCGTATTAAACTTGTAGGCTAATTTAGAGTCTATGGACGCCGAATTGAGACAAGTCACTAATGGTTTTGACTTTATGGTCTGTTCATTTGAAAAATACGACATCAACGGGTATCGCTTTCGTTCCTATGACAAAGAGCTATCTATGGCCGACCGAAAGTCTACAAATTGTTGTGTCTCTGCTATCGACGAAGGAGATACCGAGTATTATGGAAGAGTTGAAGCAATTTATGAACTTCAATTCTATGGTGCAAACCCACCAAACGTCGTAGTCTTCAAATGTCATTGGTTCCAGCCGAAGGAGACTAGAAGGACTCATGAACACTTAGGGCTAGTGGAAATCAAACAAAGCACCCATTTGGATGTTCCCGATGTCTATATTATGGCTCAACAGGCAACCCAAGTTTTCTATCTACCATGGGCCTGTCAAACTGATCCAAATCTCAATGGTTGGGATGTCATTTATGAAGTACCGCAACGTGTTAGACCACCTCCCCCCAATGAAGAGGATTACGAACCTCACATTAACCCAGACACATATGAAGGAGAATTCTTCCAAGAAACATGTCTTTCCAAAAAACGTTTCAAGAACCGCTCTACTTCACCCCAGAACATTGAAGTAGACAGCGACAGTGAACCCGACTTCACCCCTGAGCCGGAACAAGAAGAGCCCGAACTAGAAGAGGTTACTGCTGCGGATGACCTGTCAATGCTTGACCGATTACGTAAAGATGGCCTTCCACATGATGATGCATTTATTAATGATGATGATGAGCACGTCATTACTGATAGTGTTGATGATGAGGCATTTATTGATCCCGGAGCATTTATTGAACCCGACGATCCAGATTATTATTAGGTATTCAATTTTTTATGTTGTACTTGATTTATATAGTTACTTGTATGATTGTATGATTTATATAGTTACTTGTATAATTTTCTTACTTTGTATGATTGTTTCTTATACATAGTGCCATGGTCTTGATTTCCGTCCCCGCCAGCCCTCGCGCCGCTTTATGATTCAGATGTGGTAAATTCTCTTTTATAACTATTTGTTGCATTTCAAGTTTATGGCAATTATTGCCATCAAGTTGACATAGAGATATTCTAATCTAGGAGGTATGTGAACCGGAATTTGAAACCGACCCCCTTGTCGAGAAGTTAAATTTAGTTGAAAAAGAAAATGAGTATTTGAAAGAAAAAATTAAAAGAATTGAAGAAGAGAAGATGACATTGGAGTTGTATGTTGCCGATGTCGTCGATGATCACAAGATGAAGATGAATGCAATGCACTTGAAGATGGATGCAATGCGCCTGAAGCTTAAGAAGATTAAAAAATATGCCATTGATAATGAGGCTTGGTATCATTATGCCGTTGGATCAATTGTTACCTTTGTTGCGATCTTCATCGCATTTGTTGTGATGAGGGTAAGTGTCGTGGATTTGTCACGGCAGATGTCCTCATTGAAATAATTTAGTTGTGAGGCCAACGCATCTATGTGATAGCTTGAGACGGGTTGGTCAGAACCGAGAGACGCGAGATTTTACCCAGGTTCGGCCCCTCACGGTGGAGGTAAAAGCCTACGTCCCGCTTGATTCATATTGATGATGATGACGATCTCGATTACAAGGGCGAGGTTTCGCTACCTCTATCTTGAGAGCATCTACTTTGACGTTGTCTAAGATCTGTCTATTGAGACCTCTTGGGCGCCCCGCCCCTCCTTATATAAGTTGAAGGGGCGGGTTACATGTAGAGTCCTAGTCGGATTAAGAATTAAACTATTCTGACTTCTTATCACGGGCTTCTCTCCATGGGCTTCTTAACGTCTTGGGCTTCTTCACGTCTCGGGCTTATTAACCATAGGCGACTCTGTCTGCCGGGTCATAACTGTCTGCTGGGTTATAACTGTCTGTCGGATTATAACTGTCTGCTGGCTTACAATCTGCCGTCTTATAACTGTCCGCTGGCTTACAATCTGCCGGCTTATAACTGTCCGCCGGCTTACAATCTGCCGACTTATAATCTCCCGGGTCACCAATGAGTCACCAGGCTCGGGCGGTTTACCAATGAAACACCAAGTCCTAGTCGGGTCATATCTCCGGCCGGGTCATACCGCGGGGTATATCCCGATATTAGCCCCTAGTTTAATTTGGATTTATCCATGTTAAACCGATCCTGATCATCCTTAAGTCCTTGTCATTTCCTTCTTCTAGAAAATCCAGGTCAGTAGACCAGCTTCATAATCAATTTGCTGACATTGGCTTCTTACAAAAAAATATTGTGAAGAACAATTCATTTGATTCAGCTCCCAATGCTTAAAAAAATATTGGCCTTGAAATACTCATCTGATTTTCAGCCAGCTTGAAGATGTAGAACTTGACGGTTTATCATTGCCAAAATTGTCGGTTTGTAAATATTGATGGCACTGGGTCATAATTGTTGTTAACATCAAGCTTGAAAATGTACCTCCCTTATATTCGTATCACTTGTAGCCCCAAAGTCTTAAGAAGGGAGCGTAGTAACAACTTAAGACTTGCTTCAATATAAATGTCGGAACCTTGAAGAAATCTGGGTTGTTCATCTCGGTCACTAGTCAAAACTGAATATTCCACATATGTAGTCCCCAAGTGATGGGTTGTCAAGCTTGCAGCAACCTGGGACTTGTAATTGACTTATGCTCATAAAAACTTCAACCAGTGTAGCCCCCAAAGACCGGGTCATTATGCAATAATGAGCAGGGACTTTGTAGATATGATCATGTAGACTTGAACAGCAACGCGTAGCCCCCAAGGGCCGGCTCAGCGAGGCAATACTGAGTTGGGACTTTATATATACTTCATTGAAAATAACATCATATGATGTAGCCTCCATCATAGGGCTTGAACCCACGACCACAAGGTTAAGAGCCTTGTGCTCTACCAACTGAGCAATGTACCCTTCAATATAATGGATTAAGGCTTGTGTACTTTGAATTTTTGACAGGAGCAATTGGTAGCCCCCAAGGGCCGGCTCATTACAATGTGATGAGTCAGGTCTTCAATAAGGTGAGCAAAAAATGACTTTGCATTAGCCCCCAAGTGCCATGGTGCATGCTGGCAGTGACATGGGACTTGCATATTTGATATAATCTCAACTTGAATAATGTAGCCCCCAAGTGTCGGGTCGTAAGCCTGCAGCGACTCGGGACTATTCCTTCCATTGTAGAATAAATCATATCCATTGATAAAATAATAGCCATTGCGCTGAAGCGACTTTGAAAATCTCAATCATAATACTGGTTATTGATAATCATAATAAAAACCCAGCCATGCTGGCTATTCAAGATTTGAATAATAAAATCCGGTATGAAAACCTCAGTCATTCAATATCATCATGACAATCCAGGCAAGTTTGGCTATTAAAGATTTGAATACCTTATCAGTTGATAAGTAAATCCGGAGTTTAAATACTCAGTGGCTCTTGGCCGATGGCGAATTAACGCGCATCCATTATAATCCAGGATTTTTATAACCCGGCGGCTTATAGCCTTTGTGAAAATCAATAATTGATAACCCTCTTGAAACACCAATTTCAGTTTTTGATGATGGGCTAGAACTTAATCATTTATGTAAGCCATAGCTCTGCAAATCCTATGATACTTCACTACAAGAAATATGTCAACTTTTGACCATCACTATTGGTCACTCAATGGTCAATGTTTTCCATTTGTGACCTTTTTGTGACAAAAACAGATAGTCAAAAGCCGGCCGTCGTAAATTGAAATTAACAACCTTCTTTGTGATCTGCAAAAGGTCGTTGGTTCTACGACCAAATTTTTGGTCACTGACAGCCTCCCCAGGCCACGTAGGATCCAGCGTGGCAAGCTGATGTGGATAAGAATCAGCCGGATCCATTTCGGTGCTTTAGATGGGCTGAGCCCATTAATTCAGCCTTTTTAATATATATTTTTTCTGTTAATTTTCACTAGCTACATGGGCCTGTGTAACGCCCCGAGATCGATGTGCCACGTGTCTTCCCGTTATTTGTCGTCGTTGCCATGTCATTTGCTTGCGTGTGCATTGCATATCACGTCATCATGTGCATTACATCATCATGTTTTCAAAACTTGCATTAGCCCGGGTTCTCCGAGTTTCTCTCCGTTGTCCGTTCTGAGCCCAACCCCACTTGCACGCGCCCGCGGCATGTCCGAAATATTATTTTATAAGTGGCCGGAAAATGTTCTCGGGATGGGTTGGAAGTTGGCGTGCGGTGTTGTTTTGTTGTTAGTAGACCGCCTGCCAAGTTTCATCGCAATCGGAGTTCGTTTGACGCCCCAACGGATAAATATAGCGGCATTATAGTCGGTCAAAACGTCGGACGTTTTCGGTCTCCGGAAATAGTCGCCGGGCCTCCCTCTCTTCTCTTCTCTCAGTTCGAGACCGTCTACACAGTCCACTACCTACCGCCAGGCCCTACCTAATCTCTCTCGTCAGCCCGCAGCCCTCCTCGCGCGCGTCCGAAAGTTGTCCCGGACCCGACCCGGACAGTCGTTACCGTTGTGTCCGATCAACCCCAAACGTCTACAAAATATCACCGTTTTCTTATTTGGACTCCCTAGCTATTTTATCCGCGACCGTCCGATTATTATCGGAGGACCCGAGTAGCCCCTAAACTAACCCACCTACTATATATATAGTCTATCCCTAGTCCATTTTGACCAACCCTAGATCCGAGGAGGCTTGTTCCATCATTCCTTTCAGCCGCCGCCGCCCGGTCTCGATCCACCTCGGGATCCTCGCATTCTCCCCTGCCCAATCCTTAGATCCCCACCAACCAGAGCCTCCCATGGCTTCCTTCGAATCCAATCCCGCAGCCCCCTTTCGATCCCAGCGCCGTGCTCCTCTCTCGCCGCAGCAACAGCGCAGCCCCGAGGAGCCCACACGCGCCCGCTCCCTTCCGCCAGCAGCAGCGCGCCCCGCCGTCGTTCCGTGCCACCTCCACCTCCGCTTCCCCGCTCCTCTACTTCCTCACGCGCCACGGCAAGAAGCAGCACCACCCGAGGCCTTGCGTCGTCGAGCACCACCAGGACCAGCCCCGGTGCCACTCCGACCGCCCGAGCACGGCCTCCTCGCTGGAGCCTTTGCCCCGTCGAGCTCCAGCAGATGAGCCCTGTCGCCCCTCTCCTTCCTTCCTCCATTTTTCTTCCCTCTAGCTCTCTCTGATGGCGTCGCGCGCCGCCGTTTTGCAGGATCCTGCCGCCCATGGAGCTCCTGGAGGTTCCTGTCGCCTCCGCCTCGCTCCAGGGAGGGAAGCCCTCACGCCCGCGTGACCTCTCCCCTCGCCAAGCCGCCGAATCGCCCCGAGCGCCAAGTTCGCCGCCGCCGCTCCCCTGCATCCCGTCTCCGCCTCCCCTGCTTCTGCAAGCTCTCGAGGACAAGGACGAGCCCCTGCTTCCTTGCCTCCCCGACACGACCTGGCCCTATCCGGCCACCTCCGACGCCTCCTCGCCGCCCGGATCCGCTTCCTCTGGCCGCCTCCACCGCCCAGGGCCCCCGGCGACCTCACCGTCCGGACCCCTCCGTCGCGCGCCGCCTGCAAGTCCCTCGCCACCGCTGCTCTGTTTCCTGACAGGCAGAGGACTGCGCCCGTTGACTCCGCCCAAGCCACTGCCTCGTTTGACCCCGCTTGGCCCACTCCGCGCGGTGAAGCCCAGCCGCTGGCCAGATCCGGCCCAGCAAGGTGAGGACGCGCCCAGCCCCGCTCCTGGCACTTTTGGGCCGGCCAGATTCAGGCCGGGACCTATTTTTTTCCGCAGTACGGTTTCGTCCATTATCCGCAGGATTTCAGAATTGCAGAAAACCCCCCAAGCAACATGCATATAATATCTCACAAACGGTGCATCACATGTAAAAACTTAATATGTGAAACTTGCTTAAAATTGTGTCTAGTTTCATAATATGTCACTTTCAACCATGTCTAAAATGTTTAAAATGGTGTTTGATTAATTTTTGCTCTATGTCATGTTAAAATGATTTAATTCATAACTATTTAACCGTAGCTCCGATTTAAATAAACTTTATATGTAAATGGGGTAGAATTTTGCGTAGTTTAACATGGTGTACTCACTTTGCACGTTTAACAACTCTAAAATTATGTTTAGGGCAGAACAGTACCAAACCTTAAATTATGCATATGAGGATTTTCCGGAATTGTTGCTCGTTGCTTCCGGCCTCATTTAACCTTGACTAGATAGGTAGTTTTCATTTGCTTCACCCCTTGCCATGTTAATCAACATTTAATATTGTTGGGTACATAAACGAGAGAGAACTAATAACTTGATGTGGTGTTTCGTCAATATGCAACCCGTTGCATATTGAGCTCCACTTAATTTGTAGGATTGTTTATGCACTTTGCCATGCCATGCCTCTTTAAACCGGACATGCATCATACTTGATTGTGCATCATGCCATGTTTATGTCGTGGTTGTTTACTATGTTGTGTGCTTCTTTTCCGGTGTTGCTCCTTCGGGTTGGTTCCGTTAACGTCGAGTTTGTGAGGATCCGTTCAACTACGTTTGTTTGTCTTCTTCATGGACTCGTTCTTCTTTCTTGCGGGATTTCAGGCAAGATGATCATACCCTCGAAATCACTACTATCTTTGCTATGCTAGTTTGCTCGCTCTTTTGCTATGCCATTGCTACGATGCCTACCACTTGCTTGTCAGCCTCCCAAATTGCCATGTTCAGCCCCTAACCCACCATTGTCCTAGCAAACCGTTGATTGGCTATGTTACCGCTTTGCTCAGCCCCTCTTATAGCGTTGTTAGTTGCAGGTGAAGATTGAAGTTTGTTCCTTGTTGGAACATGGAGTTCGTTCCTTATTGGAACATGTTTACTTGTTGGGATACCACTATATATCTTATTTAATTAATGCATCTATATACTTGGTAAAGGGTGGAAGGCTCGGCCTTATGCCTGGTGTTTTGTTCCACTCTTGCCGCCCTAGTTTCCGTCATATCGGTGTTATGTTCCTGGATTTTGCGTCCCTTACGCGGTTGGGCTATAATGGGAACCCCTTGACAGTTCGCCTTAAGTAAAGCTTTTCCAGCAATGCCCAACATTGGTTTTACCATTCGCCACCTAGCCTTTTTCCCTTGGGAGTCGTGCATCCCGAGGGTCATCTTTATTTGAACCCTCCCCCCCCCCCTCCCGGGCCAGTGCTTTTCTAAGCGTTGGTCCAAACTAGAGCCCCTTGCAGCGCCACCTCGGGGAAACTCGAGGGCTGGTTTTAGTTGTACGGATTGCTTATCCGGTGTTGCCCTGAGAACGAGATATGTGCAGCTCCTATCAGGATGTCGGCGCATCGGGCGGTGTTGCTGGTTTAGTTTTACCCTGTCGAAATGTCTTGTTGTACCGGGATACCGAGTCTGATCGGAACGTCTCGGGTGGAGGTCTATTCCTTCGTTGACCGTGAGAGCTTGTCATGGGCTAAGTTGGGACACCCTGCAGGGATTTGAACTTTCGAAAGCCGTGCCCGCGGTTATGGGCAGATGGGAATTTGTTAACGTCCGGTTGTAGAAAACCTAAAGTTGACCTTAATTAAAATGAATCAACAGCGTGTGTAACCGTGATGGTCTCTTTCCGGCAGAGTCCGGGAAGGGAACACGGTTGTTGGAGTTATGCTTGACGTAGGTAGTCTAGGATCACTTCTTGATCATACTTTTACCGACCGTGCCTTGCCTTCTCTTCTCGCTCTCATTTGCGTATGTTAGCCACCATATATGCTAGTCGCTTGCTGCAGCTCCACCTCATACCTTTTACCTTACCCATAAGCTTAAATAGTCTTGATCGCGAGGGTGCGAGATTGCTGAGTCCCTGTGGCTCACAGATACTTTCAAAACCAGTTTGCAGGTGCCGATGAGTCCGTGCAGATGACGCAACCCAACTCAGGAGGAGCTCGTTGAAGACCTTGTTCATTTGTATTGTTTCGTTCTAGTTGATCAGTAGTGGGGCCCAGTTGGGGTCGATCGGGGACCTTTGTCGCATTTGGGGTTTTTCTTTTATTTTGGTTCCGTAGTCGGACCTTGAGTGTATTTGAATGATGTAATGCTTTATTCATGTAATTGTGTGAAGTGGCGATTGTAAGCCAACTATGTATCTCTTTCTCCTTATTATATTACATGGGTTGTGTGAAGATTACCTCACTTGCGACATATGCCTTCAATGCGATTATGCCTCTAAGTCGTGCCTTGACACGTGGGAGATATAGTCGCATCGAGGGTGTTACAGCCTGGCCCAGTAATTCGGCCTTTTTTAATTTCTTTCCTATCCCGTTTGACATATTTTTTTTGGTCTTGCATTTTTCTGGGCCATTTCTTTGCTCCTCTCAAGTTTTCCCCACAAAAATAATTGTTCAATATATCTTGGGCTGGGCCGAAATAATTGATCCAATCCAACTTCTTTTATTATGCCATTGCCATTACAACACATCACACTACAAGCTATCTTGGGCCTAGCCCAGTTCCATTACATTTTCAAAGCAACATGGAATATTATAGGAGCCCAAAATATCTTTACATGCATTCATTCTAGCAGTACATACCTTTACATCCAACAACCAATAAGTGCTAAACAAAACTATTCTACAGCAAAGAAAAGAAAATAGATGATAAGACATCACAAAAGTTCCTATTGTCCTCATCCTTCAACATTTGAAAACCTTCACCTGGCAGTAGATCAATCATGAGTGAGAAACAATACAAAAGCCAAAAAATGTTCAGACGATGCAAAAAATAATAGTCATTACACATGGTATCCGCATACAGATTGTAAGTCATGGATCCATTACACATAGTTTTTGTGTTGTGGACTATCTTCATGCAATTGCTACTTGGTAAGGCATTACAATGCTCCAGGAAGTGTACCACACTACAGTCAACAGTCTACAGTATGCACAGCTAGGAATTGTAAGTCACATTGCATATCCACACCAGAAACTAAGTCAAACATGCATGCTACTAATCCATTGTCCTGTAGTTGTGTGAAACCCACCAGCATCAGTATTTAGTAGTACTCAACCAATGACAGTAGAAAAATGTACTACCTCATCACCCATTTCACGCAGGTGCTTGATGAAGTTCTGGAACTGGTTCTTGTACCCAGAGATGTAGCTGCAAACATGCATGGAAGACGCACGCAAAATTAGTTCACATATACTAAGAAATTAATAGAATAGTTTATTCGACTAGTGCCATCAAGTTACACCAATTCACGACAAGGAGAAGAAAGGAGCATGACACGACATATTTATGTAAGACGGTTGATTATTTAGAGAAGTTAAACTAAGTGCAGGTCACCTAAAAATGAATTTCTTGCAATCCAAACAACACAAACAGCAGGGAGATGGTTGCATAGATAAAAATCCATGTGGTAGCAGCAAAATTGACCAATCTCGACTGCATCTTCTCTGTTTGGTACTAACTAAATAAAAAATTGTACTTGTTCATACAAATTCCTTGACACAACCATGATTTGAATATAATATTCCTTAATTTAGCGGCATTAGTAAGCAGAAAAAGAGGGGGAGATGGGGATGCTACCTGCCGTGGTGGGTCGTCGTGGCCGTGTTTGATCTTGGGCAGGACCTCTTGGCCGCACTAGGGGCAGAGGAGAAGGCCTCTCATGCCCCTCCTCCTCGAGCAGAGCAGGGCCGATGGCTAGGTGCACCCCTCATCCTCATCCTCCTTTAGCAGGGCAGCATCTATTACAATTTGTGTTAAAATCTTCTAGGAGTTCAAAGGCTAGAAACAATCGTCTAGTTAGATTATCAAAAAATATCAAGTAATACCAAAAGGAACAGAAACCTGGTCTTAGCAAGCATAGTATGCTTCAGCAAACATGCAAGCCAGCAAACATAAAAGATATGTACTAGACTTGGGTACACGAGATTAGTTACTGGAAAAATTACACCAGGTCAGATTATCAAAGAAAGGTGCAACCAGCACCATATTCTTCTATCCAGGACCAAGTGATGTGGCGCAAGAAGACATATCTAAGCAAATACTTGACTAACACTATGATGTCTTATCTGTGCAAGAAGACATACATGTCCAGCAAGCCTAATTAATAGTGTCAAACTGTAGCTATAAATAGCACATCAGCAACAGCATAATATCAGAGATGTGATGCCACCGTTTACTAGTGCTAATGAAAATTTGCTACACCAATTTTGACTAGCAGGTAAAGGTTCCAACAATAGTTTGGAAATCTACAAACAGAAGACTGAGGCAATGGTTGCTTGGTACTTTTCCTGTTTGAAGATCAATCTTTCGCACTGATTACTGTCAAACATAAAAGATGGCAATACATATTCAGTGCTTCGGAGAATTAGACAGTTCTCAGAAAGTTCTCAGAATAATAATACAAGAAAAAAGGAACACACACATCATGCAGCATATAAAATAATTATGCATCGATCATCCATTAGGTGTCCAAGATCATGTTATAAGTTCTCAAAATAATTCAGAATAGTTGCCACTTAGAGTCATCAATACCAACATAACAACAGTCAACTAAAACTACGGCTACCTGATTGTCACTGTATGTTTAATCAAACCAAGAAATGATCATACAGTTTACTGAGTATAGCCTAATTTGCTACTGGGTTATAAATGTTATATCAGAGAGATTAATATTAGGAAACATTATATCACGAGTTCTAGAGAGGAAATATACAAAAGCAAGCAGAGCAGGGAGGCAGAGGTCGTGAAAGGAATTAAAATTGAATGCATGACACTAATCAACAGTTCACATTTCCTTTTCAGATTTAGTGCATAGATAATATTTCCTTTAGGTTAATCACATATGCATGTATGTATGAAGCAGAACATGAAAAGAACAACATCTAATTAACTTGATTGCCTTGCAAATGACACACAAGATGAAGAGCACTTGGACAGAAGCTACTATACTTGTGGATGTAATTAACCTAATCTAATGTGATGGGAACAACATCACAATTCACAAGCAGGCACCCATACTCTCAAATTTAGTATACAGTTGCTAACTGAAATAAGTTCAGTTCAAAGCAGAGTTGAGAACAAGAAACAGAGCTGCTTCATGGCACTGCTGCCATTTTGCCGCAGGTGAGTTAGGCTTCCGAACGACACCGGTATTGTGCCCCGCATAAGATTGCTTAGCAAGTCCCTGCAATTAGTTGAGCACACATCATTAGACCGGCTAACAACCTTGCAGATAGTTGGCTCTCACGTAACTGAACATACAAGCAACGAAAGCACCCAACATTTTTATTTTAGCAGCCAGATTAATAAATGTATACCAAACAAACAAAAATTGCAATGAGTTAGTATGAACCATGTAATACATACACTTCAATACGTATCCTAGTTCACCGTCATCACCTCAC
This sequence comes from Triticum monococcum, assembly GCA_034509565.1. NCBI lineage: Eukaryota > Viridiplantae > Streptophyta > Magnoliopsida > Poales > Poaceae > Triticum > Triticum monococcum. The sequence continues at coordinate 607,537,757 of CM067841.1, forward strand.
GAGCTTAATATAGATAACTTTAACATAGTCAGTACATAGCTGCACTTGTTCTCATTGATTACAAGATGCACACACATATTTATGTACATATATATACTAGTGAATGGTTAACCAAAGCATTCATCAGCACACATGCAGCAGCCAAAAACAGAATCCAAGAGGGCATGCAATCAATTCATATAATACAATCATATATGCTCATGGCAAACTTTATTAGAAATCCCAGATTCATGCTTAACAAGCCATCATTCAACATCCGGGATGCTAGCAACAACAAGTGACCGGGATGCAACTGTTGTTCCTCCACACTCCTAAGAGGCTCATTTTTGTCCCGTCGACCCTCAAACCAGACTGCATACATGTGCAGAAAACAAGTGCATGAAAAGATGGATGCAACTGGTGTTTCCTCCCCCCTTTTAACAGGGAGCAAGATGAGCATATCTGAGATCAACCATTAACAGACCGTAGTGCTAAATCTTAGAAATCTAATTTACCAGATGTAGCAGAGACCCGTGGGAGTGCATTTGTACAAAATTGAACTATTTTCAGTCATTCAGTGCAAGCATTCAGCCTATGGACTAATCAATCAGAATGCATCCAGTGAACACTACCAAGATCTCTGCTATCGATGAAATCAGCTCACACATTCAGTATAGTCAATCTAAAACGAACCACTCTTAGTTGGATAGTTCAGTCATAAGCAGAGACAGCTATTGAAGTACCTTCCTTGAAGACGAGGCCCGTGAGCGCGGCGAAGGTGGCCTCTCCCTCTCTACTCTCTCCCACCCCTCAAATCCAGCAGTAGCGGGAGCATGCCCATGGCGACAACAAACACATGCCCCAGCGCACGAGCTACTCCCTTGGAAAACAAACGCGTCAGCGAAGGGAATGGAAGGGATGGGGAGAAGATGGGCGAGATAGTGGCTACCTTGACGTGGGAGCAGCTGCGCTATGCGTCTCTAGCACTCCCATGGCATCCGAGCAGAAGCAGACGGAGGAAGAAGGACCCCGCCTCGATCTGGATCCTGTGCCGGTGCCGCTCCGCCTCCTCCGTTGGGTGTAGTCGCAGCAGCACCTCGTGGGCGGCCGCCTCCACGGGCCGCAGCGCCGGAGGGATGGTAAGGGGCCGCGGACGCAGCGCCATCAGCATCATCCCGCGCGGCTGCTCGTCCGGGACCCAGCCGAGGCCAGCGGGTGGCTCAGGCCCACGCCGTGGGGTTGGGGTAAGCCATGGCACCGCCGCCCCCTGTTCGAGTTGCTGATGGAGGGGCCATGCCGGTGCGGTATCCGGCACCCACTGGCCTCGATGTTGCCGGATGTGGCAGACCGGCGGTGAGGGGAGAGGTCGATGGCGGAGAGGGAGGCGGCGGCAAGGGGAGAGGTGTGGCAGAGAGGGAGAGGTGCGGCTGCAAGGGGGATCTGGATCGAGAGCGGAGTGGCGGCGGCGGAAGGGAGACGATTCTGGAAGGGAGTGCAGCGTCGCCATCGATTCTATCTGAATCGGGGGAGTGGGAGTTACGGTTTGGGAGGAAGGAGCAGAGGGAGGAGGTCACCGTGGTGTGGGATGGATGGATGGATGTGTGCCATGTCATTGATTCGTGGCACACATCTTTTCATCAATGAGAATTTTATTTTATTTTCCGAGTGTAAAAATGGTTTTTTAAGAATATATGAAATCTTTGATGGAAAATTGGATCATAATTTGTGAAAATGATCCAATATTGTGTACATGTGTGTATATTGGGATGCGGTTTTTATTCTATTGCACAAAAAATCATTTTTCAATTTCAGGAGTGCCAATAATCGGTTTTTTTGTGAAGGACCTAGCAAATAGTTGTTGCAAAATTGGACCAAATAAATTTTCTAAAATATTAGGCCATATTTAATGCACAACTGACCAAATGGTTGGGTGTAAAAAATTTTGATCCACCTCTTGTGAAAAAGGCATTTTTCTGCCGATTCAGCTGGAAGCGGGTCAAATTTGAACTGCAGCTGCTTCATAGTTTGCTCTTTATTTTTTCCAAAGATCATTTATAGGTACATAAGTATCTATTTAATCAGAGAAATATCAAAAGTTTTCCAAGATTCAACCACTAGCTAGGAACGGTCAAGCCCGCCGTTTTGACCACATTTTGAAACGGGCATAAAAATTGTAAAAAAAATAGAAAACCTTCACATTGTATCATTATATGTGACCAAGTTGCCAGGCAAAATAATAAACTTGTAATACGGCAATGATTTATAAAAAGTGTTCTTAGAAATGAGCTATCATGCGTGAAGATTCATGTCTTTCAAGCCAAATGATCAATCTTATGGCCACATTCATGGCATAGTTTGTTCAAATGATCTCATATTATGCATAAGGGTGCATCTTGGAATTCCAAACAATGTTGCCTAAGGGAGTTTTCATTTTATTTGCATGGAAATTTCATTTTCCATTTTTTGAGTGCCTGAAATGAGTTTTTTTGTGAAGGACCTACCATATATTTGTTGCAAAATTGGACCAAATCATTTTTCTAAAATACTAGGCCATATTTAATGCACAATTGACCAAATGATTAGGTGTAAAAGTTTTGATCCACCTCTCGTGAAAAAGACAAATTTCTGCCAATTCAGTTGGAAGCGGGTCAAATTTAAACTGCAGCTACCTCGTAGTTGGCTCTTTATTTTTTTTCCAAAAATCATTTATAGGTACATAAGTATCTATTTAATCAGAGAAACTGTACGCACGGGGCACAGGATTTGCAGCTGTAGGGAATGCAGCAGCCGACCCACAAGAACCCTTCCAGAACGTTGTTGGAACCTTCCGCGGCCTTTTAGTAATTTTTGGGACCTTATGGAACATTCTCTAGCATCACCATGACAATGCCGGGATCTCTAGAACACTTCTGAAGCTCTTTCTCTCTCCTACTCCATCCGTTTCAAATTACTTGTCGCAGAAATGGATGTATCTAGAACTAAAATACATATAGATGCATCTATACCTGCGACAAGTAATTCGGAACGGAGGGAGTAGCTCTGACAAACAAAGCCTGATCCAAAAATGTTCAGCGCCAAATTCTTAATCTGGTGCCCGCTAGCACATGAGTGGTAAATACTCCCTCCGTTTCAAGTTACTCGTCGTAGAAATGGATGTATCTAAAACTAAAATACATCTAGATACATCCATACTTGCGACAAGTCATTCGAAACGGAGGGAGTACAAGCTAGATAGTTTGACCAGATGACTTTGACAACTGACCACTAATAGGTGGACCGGCACCTTGGAAAAATTTCAAAAATTGAAAAAGTTTGGGTAAAATCTAATATTAAAAAATAGTCAAAAATTTAAGAAAAGTTCATGAAACACGCGAAAAAATAGTTGCCAAAAATTAAAGAAAAGTTCATAATTCCTTTTGGAAAAGTCCGTGAATTTAGAAAGTTCATCGATTTTGAAAAAGAGATTTTGAGAAATGTTCAGGAATTGGAAATAAAAAGTTCACTACTTTAAAAACGCTCATGAATTTGAAATTTTCATCCACTTTCAAAAAAAGTCCACAAATTTGACAAGAAGTTCGTTCATTTTGAATAAAAAAATCAGAAACTTGAAAATAAGTTCACTGATTTTGACAAAAAAATCATAAATTTTGAAAAAAAACATTAGTTTTGGAAAAAAATCTCGAATTTGGAAATAGTTAATCAATTGGAAAAAAAGCACCAATTAAAAAAACACAAATTTGGAGAAAAATCATTGATATTGAAAGAAAGTTCACGGATTTTGGTAAAAAAACGTAAAATTGAAAATAAATTGTGAATTTGAAAAAAGTTTCACGCATTAGGAAAAAACCGTGAAAACCATCTAGAAAAAACGAAGGAGCTTCCACAAATAGAGGAAAGAAAAAAGAGATGTAAGGAGTCGCAACGGGAGAGGTGCCATAGTGTGGAGGGCGACTCGGGGGCGACCAACCTCCCCGTCCGCTTCCTCCCCTTATCGATCTATCCTCGCCGCCGCCGTAGACGGGTGCCGGGTCCCCCGCGCGGTCACCGATGAGGGTGGCGGCGAGTGGCGGCGGGTGGCGGCCTCTGCTGGTGAGGGCGGCGTCGTCCTGGCGGCGGGTGGCGCTCGCCGTAGTTGAGGGCCGCGCCTACTTGGCCGCGCGGGTGGCGAGTGGGCGGTGGATGCGGGCGCCGCGTGGAGGGATCCCCGGCTGCTCTCCTTCGCCGGATCTGAAGACGGTGCCACCGTGCTGCCGCTTCCTCCTCGTCAGTCCGGCCGGATCCGGTGGCGGACTGCGCGGATGTGGGGTTGGGAGCTCTGGATCGGAGTAATTTCTTGGCCGGCTGCAGTGGCCACGACGTCGGCGGCGCTTTAGGCATTGTTCCCTTCTTGAAGGCAGCTTCGAGATCCAGCTCCCTCCCCCTCGTCCTCCCCCTGCACCCGGGTGGAAACCCACAACTTTGGTTGGGCGGCGGTGGTGCCCGACTCCGTCACCTTCTTGAAGGCGCCGCTTTGGGTCCGCGGGGAGGTGGGACAGCTGCAGCGCGTTCTTGGCGTTTCTGATGGCGGCGGTTCTCTCTTTGGTGGTGTCGCTTCGCCATGGCGGTCGGCTGGTCCGGTTCTCGTGGTGTTTGTGGTGCCCAACTCTTCGCCGTATCTTCCTGGGGTGCTCCCGTCCCGTTCAGAGAGGCTGGAGGTGGAGCGGCTTCATCTTGCACGGAGCTTCGGTGGAGATGTCAAGTCATGCCTGACCGACAGGTGCTACGCTTTGTCATGCCTGGTCGGCAGGTGCTACGCACGACAGATTTTCCAAAAGACTTCAAGTTGTGTCGGCTGGTGGTACTTGGCAGCATGGTGCTGAGGTGTATCAGTGGCGACCGCGACGTGCTCAGTTGTTTGCGCGCAAGGAGGAGGTGCCGTTGGGCGCCATGGTGGCGTCGACGATAGCTGGACCGAGCAAGGTTGATGCATCAGTACAGTTCTGAAGATGGAGAAGTGGCAGTTGGCGGCGGCGGCCTCTGAGTGCATGCCGGACCGGTTAGACCCATGCCCGGCAGGCGTCCTGGATGGGACCTCAGGTCTTAGATGTTAGGTTTGGCTACGATGTCTGTTTGGTATTAGACCCAGGCTATCTGCGCCCCTTCATCAACTGGATAGAGTTTGCTTAGACGACGTCTTTAGTCTTACTGTTGTATTACTTTGTAAGGTCATATGAGAATAATTAATAAAGTGGCCGTATGCATCGCCCAGATGCAGAGGCCAGGGGTCATCCTCCTTTTCTAAAAAAAATGATTGGCTAGTGCAGTTTAGATTGAAAGAGGAGGTCACGTGTTCGAATCACCTCACCCTGTGTTCACTAAAAAACCACTTTCTCTTCTAGGAGTATATATAGGGTGAATTCCATATATGTCACTCAAAACTTGCCCGTGTTCTCATTTGCCATTGGAAATTTCCCTTTCCCAGATATGCCATTGAAAATTTGCACCGCATACAGATATGCCACTATGGTCAGTTTGACCGTTAGTTGACTGTCAAGCGGCACCGAGAAAGACGTTTTTGCCCCTGATATTGTAGCGGCGATACACCGTAGCATTCCGAACAAATTTGGTCACTTTCGAAATTGTGGGCAAACATACTGTAGCGTCCACATTTACAAAAAAATGCCAGTTTTCTAAAATTGTGAACAATTTTTTCAAAAAAAGTGTTAGAAATTCGGAATTTGCAATTACGGAGATTTATTTTGAAATTCAAAAAAAATTGTTCGAATTTCAAATCTATTCGGATGCTACAGTATATCGTCGCTACAGTACGGACGCCCCGCAATTCGAGATTGGCCAAATTTGTTCGGAGTGCTACAGTATGTCGCCGCTACAGTACCAGAGGCAAAGTCGTATTTTCACATGCCACTTGACAGTCAACTAACAGTCAAACTGGCCATAGTGCCATATTTGTATACGGTGCAAATTTCAATGGCATATTTAGGTGAGGGAAATTTCCAATGGCAGATGAGGGTACGGGCAAGTTTTGAGTGGCATATATGGAATTCACCCGTATATATATGTACCTACAAATAAAGAGAGGTGTCATTTTTTGTTTGGTCTATCATGCAATTTTATCCATCCACAGATTTGCCATCAATGTTGATAAAAATTACTCAATATGCAACCTGTAAGTGAAACAAAACATTTCGCTCAGAAAAATCATTCGTTGCGTTCAGCTCGTGGGTCAGCTCACCTACAAGCAACCTTGCGTGCACCGATGGTGCAGAACGAAGGACAGGGAAAGGAGGAGACTAAATCCATTGGAAAAAATAGTGCATAGTCTGACACAGAAAATATGGATTCGACTGCACTCCAAACACAATACTCGCTTCGATCCATATTGCTGATCGCTAAAATGGATGTATCTAATCAAGTATTTCAAGTTATTTAAGATGTACTCCCTCTTTTTTTTAATATGGCTTCTCCAATATTTTATGTTACTTTTGCTAATGGGTCGTAATTGCCGGGTGGCGTCGTTCAAAGGCTGATTCTCAACAAATTTGATGTTTCATTACATATTTATTTAATTTATGTCCATTGTCATGCATGGACTCTTTTGACAGTCCATACACTAAGCGTAGATGAGATGTGGGTGATGTTGATCATCATCACAAGTCCGTGAAATTAAGGGCCTGTTCTGATCTCCTCCCACTTCACGTTTCACAAAATTCCGAAGCGAAGCAGAGCCAAAGGATTTAGCCGCCGGAAGCTAGCTTCGGGAAGCTTTGGGCAATTCCAGTGCAAAAAAGTGGAGCGAGGACGGCCCAGCTCCACCAAATCGAAAAGATGAAGTTTGATGATATTACGGTCGATGTGCCACCGCTTAAGAAAACGGTTCGCTCTTTCCCTCGTAAAGAAAACGGTTCGCTCTCCCTTGCACGTAACCTTTCCTCTCTCCCTCGAAATGGGCTAGTTTCAGCCGACCCAAATGCCATTGAATATGCCAGATCTTGGTCTAGCTGGGCTGCCAGCCAATGGATTGCTCGAAGAAGCTATCGATCGAGCAGAACGGATTGAGATCGCCAGGCAGAGCCAGAAGCTAGCGCGAGAAGCTGGTTGTGTGAAGTTTTATGAAGTTAGAGGAGATCAGAACAGGCCCTAAGTCAATGCAGACAGAGGCTCGCGAAGTGAAATGCTAGAGTGTGATGACCAAGCTGGCCACCAATTGATCATGTTCTCCGTGAATAGGTTGACTGTTGATGGCAACTAAGAGCGTAAGTGGCAACACGTATGTGGATCCCTAAGGGGGGGGGGGGGGATCTTCCTCGCGTGTGCAGTAACAGTGTCATCATCGGGGAACGCTACACCTACGTAATGGTTTTTACGTATCTTATTTACGTATAGTCTGAGTTGGCAGTCCTATATTGGTTAGTAAGAGCAATGTTAGACCCACGTACAGTTACGTGAGGTTTTTACGTAAATGCTGATTTAGACGTAATTAATTGGTTTAGGATTAGTGGCTCAGGTCCACCCTAGTTAAAATCAGGGGGAGGAGAGTATGTATGGAAGGGTAAGTAAGATTACGTAGGATCTTTTCGTAGGTGTAGAATTATCGGGTTAGTAATTAGGGCACGGGTCCACCCTTGAAATCAGGGGAATAGTTTAGTTACGTAGATTAAGTTAGAAGCTTTATGTGGATGTAGCATTTTTTATCATCATCCAACCTCGTGCGAGCCTCAACCTTTCAGTGTTGGCGGGTGAAAATCCTACATCTACAAAGAGTCATGGCCATGGGCAGCCCGGCCCGACCCGACCCAACCTTGCCCACGGACCAGGCCAGTGCCTAGTTTTTGAGCCTGACAGCCAGGCCCAGCCAGCCCGAGCCCGCCATATTTCACATTTAAGGAAGAGGCCCGGCTTGAGGGCCAAGGCCCGGCAGGCTTTTAGCATGATGGGTCGGGCTCAGGCCTGATTTTTTAGGCCCGACGGCCAGGCCGGGCCGGGCTTGGGCCTAGGTTTTTTTGGCGTCGGGCTTTGATAGGCCCGACCCGACAGATGGCCCGGTATAACGAAGACCTATGAAAACTTTTACGTAAGCTTCCTAACTAAAATCTTTTTACCCCCTGAATATCGCAGGCCACCCCCTTTTCTTTCCCCCTGCAATAGTTGCCAGTGCATGCGCGAAAAGTGGAAGCAGCAACCGAGCTTCACAGAGCTCTTTATTTCGACAAAAATACCTTTTTCACACTTTAATAAAATCTGAAAAAAAGTATACACATAGACATATGTTTGTGGTATACATGTGTAAAAATTCATAAACATATATGTTAATATGTGATGTATACAAAAAAAAGACAAATACATGAAGTAAAATATGCCTTTTCCTTTTTGTTTTTGGGACTGATATTTGTCTTTTTTGTGTAGCATGCAAATAGTCAAATTAGTTGATAAAATTTTATACATATTTGAGGAACATGCATATGTATTTATAGAAAAATATTTGGCCTTTTTTGAAACTTTTAAATATATTTTAAAAAAAATTTGGTAAAACGGGCTCCCTGGAGCCCGGTCTCTGCGATGCCTCACCCGTGCATTGAAGTGTCTCGAAACCAAGGCAACAGGTGTTGGAAGCGAACGGGATCCCATCCGCTTTCTTGGCCATGTCAGTCAGTCAGTCAGTCAGGTGAGCGGCGAAGTGAGTCGTCTCTGTCTCTCGTCGCGCTACAGTCATTGTGCAGGGCAGCCGGTCAGTGAAGCTGGGGTCGACTCAGCTCAACTCAAGGACTCAAGCCGAGTGATGATGGATGAGGCCAGCAAACCAAAGGAAGGGTCTGGAGCTGCATGCAGGCTTTGACGATGACACATCGGGCTTTTTGCGTTGCAGGGAAAATCAGATGCCAGCCGGAACGAGAGAGACATGGCAAGAGCAGTGCACACAGGCAGCAGCAGCAGCAGCAGGGGAATGGCTCCGCGGCCGGTCTGCCCTGCCGCTTTGCACTGCAGCGGTGAGGCCAAAGAGCGATGGCAAAAGCAAAAGCAGGGCAGGGGAATGGCTCTGCGTGCTTTGAGCTGCAGTGGGATGTACAGTGTCACTCACTGCCGGCCGGCGCTTATCCATTCCAGGCAAGAAGTTGCTCGAGCAGAGAGGAAGGATGTCGGAACTCGGAAGGCGATTCTAGACAGAAAATGTGGAGCGGTGGGACGCTGATGACGGTGCATCAGTTAGGGAGTTCAGATTTCAGAACTTGAGAGATAAAGGCCGCAGGGTACTGTATGGCATAGAATTCCTACCCGATCTGAACCCTAGTACCAGTACTGTAGTCGCAATGTTTGGCTCGAGTGAGTGCTAAAGAGAGTCGCCCCTGATCAAACCAGAGTTAGTTACAGTCCCGGGAGCAGTCGCCACTCGCCAGTGAGAGCGAGTGATGATGGATTCATCAGTAAAGGAAGGGTCTGGACTCTGGAGCTGCAACCTTGACGACGACACATCGGTCTCCGCTTTGCTTTGCACGGGAAAGGCCGACGCCAGCCAAAGCGGGCTCTGCTCTGTTTGCTTGCACTGCGGTGCAGTGGACAGTGAGAGAGGAGTGGCACAAGGAAAGCACGACATTGACAGGGGAATGCATGGCTCTGCACTGGGTTTGAACACTGCTGCTGCATCGTGCGTGCAGTGCAACCCTATCCACTGCACAAGCTCAAACTTACTCGTGGAAATAAAGAAAGAAAGAAACTGTACGCGCGGGGATTGGGATTTGCAGTTGCAGTTCAAGTCGAGGAATGCTGCAGCCGATCCTAGAAGTAGAAACAATTCCACTGTTTAGTGCGGTTCAGAGCAGCTCGATTACCCAGCAGAACTGAGAAAGGTCACCACAGAGGAGTTCCATTTCCAGTGAGAGCTGACGTTCCTACCAAATCTAGCCGGCGGCGAGGAGGTAAGCAGTACGTACTGCGGTGCAATGCTTGGCTTCTCTCAGACGTAGGCAGCACAGCGTCATCTACTGAAATCTAGTGAAATCTACTGTAAAACCAGATAAAAATGGACCCTTTTTTTCACCGGGCAGATGGATTCTGATGCTCGGCGTAACGGCCAAATGAGGGGCCCGAGACGGGGGAGAGAATTCATTCATTCGTGGGACAGGCAGATCTCATCTCACTCATGATGAACATAGTCGGCACCACCGCTACAAATCAAGATCGTCTCAGCTCAGCTCATCGGACCCTACACTAGCAGACTAGTGGTACAGAGGTGACTGACGTCTGACGGACACCCTTGCAATGTTTGCCCGGGGCCATCCCTGGCCTCAATTATCTAACAGATATGCTAATTTTCAGTCGGATGAAATTAATTCGCTTTCATTCGTTTTTCTGTCCGTCCGATCTTTGGGTCAAGATTCGTGCATTCCCTCTTTTTTTGCAGCTTTCGGGCTGTTTTGTTCTTTATCGGGCCCTCAAACTTTCTCCCGGAGACCCGTTAGTCTGGCGGGTCGCGTGTCCTATCAACAAGTGAACCCACAAACATTGTCATTCAATCACACTACCAGTGTTATAGTCATATATACGCAAAATAGTCTCATCTAGGCATTCTTTTTTAATGTGGAGGGCAATGCTTACCGTGTCGTTGTGTGTTCATGTTTGATAATTGCTGGTTGCAGTGTTCGCCAGATTGTAGTCAGTTTCTGTACTTCCCTGGAATCCAGAATAATTTTCCTGCTAGGTAGAGCGGTAAAATGCATGCATAAGTATAATTTTTGTGTTTATAGGCTGTGCTCTTTTTGCAATGTTTCCAATTTCCTTTTTTACCTTGTACATCATCTGCGCTTGAAGAAGTTCAGTAAATGTGTACGCCCCGTTCTGTAAATAAGATTTTTTACAAACCAGTTAGATACAACAACCTGATCCTTGCTTTCTTTATTTTATTTTCCACAAGAAGCAATTATTGGCTTACATGAAGGAGTGCATCCTCTTCATCTTGCAGGTATGACTCCTGTCCTCGCATTCTTGATTCCCTTCGTGTCCTTCGGCTTTTTGTTCCTGAAATTTTAAGAAAAAATGGAAGTACTCAGTATCATGTTCTTAAGCAAAGCTATTGTTTTTTGCTTGAATTTCAGTGTTTCCTCTGAGCTATGTAAAGTGTCAACAAAGATCTAAATTACAAGCTAGAGATGAATTTTTCGTGGCATCTTGCATTATGTAATTGACAACCAAGATAGGTTACAGTGTGTCTTCTTGATACTTACAGTGCCATGTTCTGAAAATTCGAGTCCAATTTGTAGTGTAATTTCATCTTGTAATTTATTCTATGTAAATTACAGTGTAATGTCAGTGTACTTACATTATTTTTTATACTGTAATTACACTGTAACTCACACTAATTGCCCTGTTTTTACAGTGTAATTTTCAGTGGTTTCCACTGGAATATGTAGTATGTTCTACTGTGAACATTTTACTGTAAATCTTCTGCTATTGCACTGTAAATCTTATGCATTCTAAATCTACTGGAAAATCATTTGGTCTGCGTAGATTGGACATGGAAGGGGTTTTTATAACTGAAATATCTGTGTACTTGCAATGCCATGTTCTGAAAATTCCAGTCCATATTGTAGTGTAATTTTCATTTTGGAATGTATTCAATGTAATTTACAGTGTAATGTCAGTGTACTTACATTTATTTTACACTGTAATTCATACTATTTGCCCTGTTTTACAGTGTATTTTTCAGTGGTTTTCACTGCAATATCTCATTGGAATATATAGTAGTATGTTTTACCGTGAACATTTTACTGTAAATCTTGTGCTAATTCACTATTAATCTACTGCTATTGCACTATAAAACTGTTGCTAATGCACTGTAAATCTAGTGCAAAATCATTGTAAAAACTTGCTGTAATTCCACTATGTAAAGGTTGATTTTGATCTTGCTTTTCATGTCTATGTTCATCCAACGACCCCATGCTCCTTTTCTGTTCTGGTTTCTTAATTTTGTTGCAAAGGTGCAGTAACTTCCCCTCTGTTTTCATGCAGATGCTGAGAAGAAGGTGAAGGGAGCTGTTTCTCACAGATGGGAGGAGCGTTAGTGAAAGGGACGCAGAGAAGTTTGGCCGTGTTTGCTTCTTGTTCTTGTGTGCGATGGAGAGGTTGTGCAGCTTGTTCTTTTTTGGGTTTTGACCCGTTTAGTCTTTCTCAGGGTCTTTTTTTTTAGCACCAATACAGACATAAACGCTTATATACACGCGCATACATCCATCCCTATAAACGCACACACACACCTTATCTTTATGAGCATCTTTGAGAGACTGAGCCGGCATATTATTTTGAGATTTTATGAAGTCACCGTAGGCGCCTCGTAGTCGACGAGAACGTCTCCTCCCACTGAAAGCGTATCGCTGAAATTCTAAAATAAATTCAGGATAACACTAGGATTTAAACCTTGATGGGTTAAGAATACCACTGTCGACTTAACCATCTTAACAAGAGGTTGGTTCGCCTCAGAGTCTCCTTTTCATTCTTGCGGACCCGTTTAAAGGAAGAGAGAGGGAAAGACAAGAGACAATCGGATGTAAAACACGGTGGAAATATATGACTGAAATGGAATTGGATTTCAGTCGGATGTAAAACAGACAATCCCTCTATTATCTAAAATGTAATCAATCACCCAAGGCTGTTGCAACAGTGGCCGCCGGCCCCATGGCGCCACCTAATCAGATCCAGTCCGCCCGCTGATCATCAGCCGTCCCGTCAGTCCGTCACTGCGCGTGGGGTGCGTGCCATTCTACTCGAGCTTCACTCCAGTGGAGTGGAGTGGAGTGAGGCCGACGCCGAGGCCGGCGTGGCGGGTTGCTCGTCGCTTCATCAGGAGCCGCCGACGCCGTCCCAGGCGAGCCCGAGGCGGCCGCCCTCCTGGAGCGCGCGGAGGAGCTGGGCGCCCTTGCGCCGCCCGCGCGCGCTGCACTCGCCCTGCATCGCGCCCACCACCGCCTTCACCACCTCCGGCGGCGGCGGGGACGCGCCGGCCGCCTCCTCGCCGCCGTAGATGGCCGCCAGCACGCCGATGGCGCACTCGCGCCCGCGCCCGGACATGCCCTCCACGGCGCGCGCCAGCACGGGCGCCGCCAGGGCCTCCCTGCGCACGGCTGCGGCGCCCCCGGCCGCCGTGCAGAGCAGCTCGAGTGCTGCCAGCGCGCGCTCCGCCGTGGCGCCCGCGGGGCCCGACGCCGCCACCGCCTCCACGGCTGCCGACGCCGCGCCGGCCTCCACCGCCGCCTCCCGGTTCCCCTCCTCCAGGAGCATCACCAGCAGCACCTTCGCCGCCAGCCTCGCCGTCGCCGGCTCCCGCACCGCGGCCACCACCCCGGCAACAACGGCAGCCGGCACCGTCTTTGAAGTTTCGGTGCCTTCCATCTCCCGCTCCACCGCCCGCAGCGCCGCCACCACATCCCCCGCCGCGAACTTCTCCTCCGTGCTGCCCGCCACCGCGTGGCTGGCCGCTCCTGCCCCCGCCGCGGACGCCGACGAGGCCGCCTGCTGCGGGTGGTGCACCGGCAGCCGCCACTGCGTGAAGCTCTGCGACGCGGAGCTCGAGGAGGACGAGGAAGACGACGACGGCCCGGCGCCGTTGCTGCCGTTAGCATTACCCCCGTGCACCACCTGCTTCTGACGATGCCACTGCACCGGCGACGGCACGGCCGAAGCCGCAGCCGCCTCCACCAGCGCCGGTGACGCGTCGCCGCAGGGCGTGGCCGACCCACCAGCAGCACCCTTCCCCGCCGCGGCATTGTTGTTGGGCGTAGCCGTGGGGCTGAGCGCCGGGTGCGTGCAGGTGCTGAAGATGCCACACGAAAAGAGCGCCCGGGGCGTCGCCTTGAGCTTCGTCCCCACTCCCCCGCCCCCGCCCGCGGCCGGCATCTCCCGGTGCGCGCCGCGGCTCATGTCGTCCCGCTCCGCGCGCGAGCAAGCGCAGCGGCAGCGGCAGCAGCAGCAGCGCCACGTAAATGCCAGCAGTGGAGGCGGGGCGGACACGCGCAGAGCGGTGCGGGGTGGGTTGTTACGTCTGTCGGCGCGAGGTGGAGCTCTCGGGACGGCCGGGCGGGATGATATGGAGGTGGCGAGCAGAGGAGAGGAGAGCGCGGCGGTGGTGGCCCAGGCGAGTTGAATGCGGCCTCGCGCTGCGCCTGTGCGCGCTGTCGAGCGAGGCGCAGGCGGGCACTTAACAGCGGGTGACCGAGGCGGGCGTCAGCCGGTGCCGGGGTAAAAGCTAGGAGAGCGGCGCGGTGAAAACGAGCGGCGCGCCGCAGTGGCGAGGCCGGTCGGAGGAGCAGCGCGTGCGTTTTACCGGGCGGGGAGGGGAACAAACAAAGCGAGTAGGCAGCGGCGGGGTTGCAGTGGCAGGCGGTGGGGAAGGGAGCGAGCGATCCGATCGACCGATCGATCCCGGGAGCATGTGCGGCGGCGCAGTGGCGGAGCCCCCACCGCGGTCCTGGCTGCGGGGTGGGGGCGGGCGAGAGAGGCTAGCCGCACCTACCGGACGGGCCGCATATGCGGTGGCAGAGAGCTGGGAGAGGGCGACGGATGTGACACTGGGAGCAGGGCGGAGCAGAGGGGGATCCTCGTTCGTTCCATGGCGATGCGTGACTGCGCATGGCATGGCATGCGACGTCGGCGAGTGAGTACGTGGCCGGCGGATCGCCGGAACCGTGCAATCATGCCATTCCTGGCACTGCTGCTGGTTGGTGACTTGGTGATGGCGGGAGAGGGTGACTGGCTGACTGCCTCAGTGGATGTGGATCCATCGGTCGGTCTGCATTATTGGAGGAGGCAGTGCAGTGGTCGATCGGCCATCCGATTGTGTGCAAGCCAATCAACGGTGTCGGGTGAGCGAGTCAGATTTCCCAGCCTCCTGCACGGCAAATCTCTGTTTCTTCTCTCCTTCTAGATTAGATATTGTCTTCACAAGAGTTGACCACGAGAATAAATACCATCAGCGAGGTAGCATCCCTTGTTGTAATGGTGGCCGTTGATCTCAAAGTTGGCATCTGGGCAATGGCCTTCTGCAAGCCTTGTGAACATTGAAGAGCGCTGAAGCACGTTGATATCATTGTGAGAACCGACCATGGCGAAGAAAGAGTGACATATCCAAAGATCTTTTGAAGACATCGCTTCTAGTATGACAGTGCAACCTTTTACATGTCCCTTGTACTGCCCCTTCCAAGCAAATGGATGGTCCTTCCACTTCCAGTGCGTACAATCTATGCTGCCAAGCATTCCCGGAAAGCCTCCACTGCAGTGATCGCCAACAACCAGGTTGTATCTATGGCATTGGTCTCTCTCACATACTCAGGGACAAACACTGCCACCACGGCCTTGCAGAACATGTACATTGATTTGAGACATGTGGACTCACTCATACGAATGTGCTCATCCAAAAGATCACCGGGAATTCCGTATGCAAGCATACGAATAGCCGCAATGCATTTTTGATAAGAGGAGAAACCAACTTTGCCAAGAGCATCCTCCTTGCACTCAAAGTAATCATCAAATGCTACCACTCCCTCTCGAATATGATTGAACACATGCCTTGCCTGAAGGAAATATGCCCTAGAGGCAATAATAAAGTTATTATTTATTTCCTTATATCATGATAAATGTTTATTATTCATGCTGGAATTGTATTAACCGGAAACATAATACATGTGTGAATACATAGACAAACAGAGTGTCACTAGTATGCCTCTACTTGACTAGCTCGTTAATCAAAGATGGTTATGTTTCCTAACCATGAACAAAGAGTTGTTATTTGATTAACGAGGTCACATCATTAGTTGAATGATCTGATTGACATGACCCATTTCATTAGCTTAGCACCCGATCGTTTAGTATGTTGCTATTGCTTTCTTCATGACTTATACATGTTCCTATGACTATGAGATTATGCAACTCCCGTTTGCCGGAGGAACACTTTGGGTACTACCAAACGTCACAACGTAACTGGGTGATTATAAAGGAGTACTATAGGTGTCTCCAATGGTAGATGTTGGGTTGGCGTATTTCGAGATTAGGGTTTGTCACTCCGATTGTCGGAGAGGTATCTCTGGGCCCTCTCGGTAATACACATCACATAAGCCTTGCAAGCATTATAACTAAGATGTTAGTTGTGAGATGATGTATTACGGAACGAGTAAAGAGACTTGCCAGTAACGAGATTGAACTAGGTATTGGATACCGACGATCGAATCTCGGGCAAGAAACATACCGATGACAAAGGGAACAACGTATGTTGTTATGCGGTCTGACCGATAAAGATCTTCGTAGAATATGTAGGAGCCAATATGGGCATCCAGGTCATTGACCGGAGACGTGTCTCGGTCATGTCTACATTGTTCTCGAACCGTAGGGTCCGCACGCTTAACGTTACGATGACAGTTATTATGAGTTTATGCATTTTGATGTACCGAAGGTTGTTCGGAGTCCCGGATGTGATCACGGACATGACGAGGAGTCTCGAAATGGCCGAGACATAAAGATTGATATATTGGAAGCCTATGTTTGGACATCGGAAGTGTTTCGGGTGAAATCGGGAATTTTACCGGAGTACCGGGAGGTTACCGGAACCCCCCCCCCCCCCCGGGAACCAAATGGGCCTTATTGGGCCTTAGTGGAAAGGTGAAAGGGGCAGCCCAAGGTGGGCTGCGCGCCACCACCCTCCCCTAGTCCTATTAGGACTAGGAGAGGTGGCCGGCCACCTCTCTCCCTCTCTTTCTCCTTGGGAATCCTATTAGGAATAGGATTGGGGGGGGGATTCCTACTCCCGGTAGGAGTAGGACTCCTCCTGCGCCTCCCTAGCTTGGCCGGCCAGCCCTCCCCCTGTCAACCTTTATATACGGGGGCAGGGGGCACCTCTAGACACACAAGTTGATCCTTGAGATCGTTCCTTAGCCGTGTGCGGTGCCCCCTGCCACTAAATTCCACCTCGATCATACCGTTGTAGTGCTTAGGCGAAGCCCTGCGTCGGTAGTACATCAAGATCGTCACCACGCCGTCGTGCTGACGGAACTCCTCCCCGAAGCTTTGCTAGATCGGAGCACGGGGATCGTCATCGAGCTGAACGTGTGCTAAGAACTCGGAGGTGCCGGAGTAACGGTGCTTGGATCGGTCGGATCGGGAAGAAGACGTACGACTACTTCCTCTACGTTGTGTCAACGCTTCCGTTGCGATCTACAAACGTACGTAGATCAGACTCTCCCCCTCATTGCTATGCATCACCATGATCTTGCGTGTGCGTAGGAATTTTTTTGAAATTACTACGTTCCCCAACAGTGGTATCAGAGCCTAGGTTTTATGGTTTGATGTTATTTGCACGAGTAGAACACAAGTGAGTTGTGGGTGATACAAGTCATACTGCCTACCAGCATGTCATACTTTGGTTCGGCGGTATTGTTGGACGAGACGACCCGGACCAACCTTACGCGTACGCTTACGCGAGACCGGTTCCCTCAACGTGCTTTGCACATAGATGGCTTGCGGGCGACTGTCTCTCCAACTTTAGTTGAACCAAGTGTGGCTACGCCCGGTCCTTGAGAAGGTTAAAACGGAGTCTATTTGACAAACTATCGTTGTGGTTTTGATGCGTAGGTGAGATGAGTTCTTGCTTAAGCCCGTAGCAACCACGTAAAACTTGCAACAACAAAGTAGAGGACGTCTAACTTGTTTTTGCAGGGCATGTTGTGATGTGATATGGTCAAGGCATGATGCTGATTTTATTGTATGAGATGATCATGTTTTGTAACCAAGTTATCGGCAACTGGCAGGAGCCATATGGTTGTCGCTTTATTGTATGCAATGCAATCGCGATGTAATGCTTTACTTTATTGCTAAGCGGTAGTGATAGTCGTGGAAGCATAAGATTGGCGAGACGACAACGATGCTACGATGGAGATCAAGGTGTCGCGCCGGTGACGATGGTGATCATGACGGTGCTTCGGAGATGGAGATCACAAGCACAAGATGATGATGGCCATATCATATCACTTATATTGATTGCATGTGATGTTTATCTTTTATGCATCTTATCTTGCTTTGATTGACGGTAGCATTATAAGATGATCTCTCACTAAATTATCAAGAAGTGTTCTCCCTGAGTATGCACCGTTGCCAAAGTTCGTCGTGCCCAGACACCACGTGATGATCGGGTGTGATAAGCTCTACGTCCATCTACAACGGGTGCAAGCCAGTTTTGCACACGCAGAATACTCAGGTTAAACTTGACGAGCCTAGCATATGCAGATATGGCCTCGGAACACAGAGACCGAAAGGTCGAGCGTGAATCATATAGTAGATATGATCAACATAACGATGTTCACCATTGAAAACTACTCCATCTCACGTGATGATCGGTTATGGTTTAGTTGATTTGGATCACGTGGTCACTTAGAGGATTAGAGGGATGTCTATCTAAGTGGGAGTTCTTAAGTAATTTGATTAACTGAACTTAAACTTATCATGAACTTAGTACCTAATAGTATCTTGCTTGTTTATGTTGATTGTAGATAGATGGCTCGTGCTGTTGTTCCGTTGAATTTTAATGCGTTCCTTGAGAAAGCAAAGTTGAAAGATGATGGTAGCAATTACACGGACTGGGTCCGTAACCTGAGGATTATCCTCATTGCTGCACAGAAGAATTACGTCCTGGAAGCACCGCTGGGTGCCAGACCTGCTGTTGGAGCAACACCAGATGTTATGAACGTCTGGCAGAGCAAAGCTAATGACTACTCGATAGTTCAGTGTGCCATGCTTTACGGCTTAGAATCGGGACTTCAACGACGTTTTGAACGTCATGGAGCATATGAGATGTTCCAGGAGTTGAAGTTAATATTTTAAGCAAATGCCCGAATTGAGAGATATGAAGTCTCCAATAAGTTCTATAGCTGCAAGATGGAGGAGAACAGTTCTGTCAGTGAGCATATACTCAAAATGTCTGGGTATAATAATCACTTGATTCAAATGGGAGTTAATCTTCCAGATGATTGCGTCATTGACAGAATTCTCCAATCATTGCCACCAAGCTACAAGAGCTTCGTGATGAACTATAATATGCAAGGGATGAACAAGACTATTCCCGAGCTCTTCGCAATGCTGAAAGCTGCGGAGGTAGAAATCAAGAAGGAGCATCAAGTGTTGATGGTCAACAAGACCACTAGTTTCAAGAAAAAGGGCAAAGGGAAGAAGAAGGGGAACTTCAAGAAGAACAGCAAGCAAGTTGCTGCTCAGGAGAAGAAACCCAAGTCTGGACCTAAGCCTGAAACTGAGTGCTTCTACTGCAAGCAGACTGGTCACTGAAAGTGGAACTGCCCCAAGTATTTGGCGGATAAGAAGGATGGCAAGGTGAACAAAGGTATATGTGATATACATGTTATTGATGTGTACCTTACTAGAGCTCGCAGTAGCACCTGGGTATTTGATACTGGTTCTGTTGCTAATATTTGCAACTCGAAATAGGGACTACGGAATAAGCGGACACTAGCAAAGGACGAGGTGACGATGCGTGTGGGAAACGGTTCCAAAGTCGATGTGATCGCGGTCGGCACGCTACCTCTACATCTACCTTCGGGATTAATATTAAACCTAAATAATTGTTATTTGGTGCCAACGTTGAGCATGAACATTATATCTGGATCTTGTTTAATGCGAGACGGTTATTCATTTAAATCAGAGAATAATGGTTGTTCTATTTATATGAGTAATATCTTTTATGGTCATGCACCTTTGAAGAGTGGTCTATTCTTGTTAAATCTCGATAGTAGTGATACACATATTCATAATGTAGAAGCCAAAAGATGCAGAGTTGATAATGATAGTGCAACTTATTTGTGGCACTGCCGTTTAGGTCATATCAGTGTAAAGCGCATGAAGAAACTCCATACTGATGGGCTTTTAGAACCACTTGATTATGAATCACATGGTACTTGCGAACCGTGCCTCATAGGCAAGATGATTAAAACATCGTTCTCCGGTACTATGGAGAGAGCAACAGATTTATTGGAAATCATACATACCGATGTATGTGGTCCGATGAATATTGAGGCTCGTGGCGGATATCGTTATTTTCTCACCTTCACAGATGATTTAAGCAGATATGGGTATATCTACTTAATGAAACACAAATCTAAAACATTTGAAAAGTTCAAAGAATTTCAGAGTGAAGTTGAAAATCATTGTAACAAGAAAATAAAGTTTCTACGATCTGATCGTGACGGAGAATATTTGAGTTACGAGTTTGGTGTACATTTGAAAAATTGTGGAATAGTTTCGCAACTAACGCCACTCGGAACACCACAGCGTAATGGTGTGTCCGAACGTCGTAATCGTACTTTACTAGATATGGTGCGATCTATGATGTCTCTTACTGATTTACCGCTATCGCTTTGGGGTTATGCTTTAGAGACGGCCGCATTCACGTTAAATAGGGCACCATCAAAATCTGTTGAGACGACGCCTTATGAACTATGGTTTGGCAAGAAACCAAAGTTGTCGTTTCTTAAAGTTTGGGGCTGCGATGCTTATGTGAAAAAGCTTCAACCTGATAAGCTCGAACCCAAAGCGGAGAAATGTGTCTTCATAGGATACCCAAAGGAGACTGTTGGGTACACCTTCTATCACAGATCCGAAGGCAAGACATTCGTTGCTAAGAATGGATCATTTCTAGAGAAGGAGTTTCTCTCGAAAGAAGTGAGTGGGAGGAAAGTAGAACTTGACGAGGTAACTTTACCTGCTCCCTTATTGGAAAATAGTGCATCACAGAAAACTGTTTCTGCGACACCTATACCAATTAGTGAGGAAGCTAATGATGATGATCATGAAACTTCAGGACAAGATACTACTGAACCACGTAGATCAACCAGAGTGAGATCCGCACGAGAGTGGTATGGTAATCCAATTCTGGAAGTCATGCTACTAGATCGTGATGAACCTACGAACTATGAAGAAGCGATGGTGAGCCCAGATTCCGCAAAGTGGCCTGAGGCCATGAAATCTGAGATGGGATCCATGTATGAGAACAAAGTATGGACTTTGGTTGACTTGCTCGATGATCGGCAAGCAATTGAGAATAAATGGATCTTCAAGAAATAGACTGACGCTGACGGTAATATTACTGTCTATAAAGCTCGACTTGTCGCAAAAGGTTTTCGACAAGTTCAAGGGGTTGACTACGATGAGACCTTCTCACCCGTAGCGATGCTTAAGTCTGTCAGAATCATGTTAGCAATTGCCACATTTCATGATTATGAAATTTGGCAGATGGATGTCAAAACTGCATTCCTGAATGGATTTCTGGAAGAAGAGTTGTATATGATGCAACAGGAAGGTTTTGTTAATCCAAAGGGAGCTAAGAAAGTGTGCAAGCTCCAGCGATCCATTTATGGACTGGTGCAAGCCTCTCGGAGTTGGAATAAACGCTTTGATAGTGTGATCAAAGCATTTGGTTTCATACAGACTTTTGGAGAAGTCTGTATTTACAAGAAAGTGAGTGGGAGCTCTGTAGCATTTCTGATATTATATGTGGATGACATATTGCTGATTGGAAATGATATAGAATTTCTGGATAGCATAAAGGGATACTTGAATAAAAGTTTTTCGATGAAAGACCTCGGGGAAGCTGCTTACATATTAGGCATAAAGATCTATAGAGATAGATCAAGACGCTTAATTGGACTTTCACAAAGCACATACCTTGACAAGATTTTGAAGAAGTTCAAAATGGATCAAGCAAAGAAAGGATTCTTGCCTGTGTTACAAGGTGTGAAGTTGAGTCAGACTCAATGCCCGACCACTGCAGAAGATAGAGAGAAAATGAAAAATGTTCCCATATGCTTCAGCCATAGGCTCTATCATGTATGCAATGCTGTGTACCAGACCTGATGTGTACCTTGCTATAAGTTTAGCAGGGAGGTACCAAAGTAATCCAGGAGTGGATCACTGGACAGCGGTCAAGAACATCCTGAAATACCTGAAAAGGACTAAGGATATATTTCTCGTATATGGAGGTGACAAAGAGCTCACCATAAGAGGTTACGTTGATGCAAGCTTTGACACTGATCCGGACGATTCTAAATCGCAAACCGGATACGTGTTTACTTTAAACGGTGGAGCTGTCAGTTAGTGCAGTTCTAAACAAAGCGTCGTAGCGGGATCTACATGTGAAGCGGAGTACATAGCTGCTTCGGAAGCAGCGAACGAAGGAGTCTGGATGAAGGAGTTCATATCCGATCTAGGTGTCATACCTAGTGCATCGGGTCCAATGAAAATATTTTGTGACAATACTGGTGCAATTGCTTTAGCAAAGGAATCCAGATTTCACAAAAGAACCAAACACATCAAGAGACGCTTCAACTCCATCCGGGATCTAGTCCAGGTGGGAGACATAGAGATTTGCAAGATACATACGGATCTGAATGTTGCAGACCCGTTGACTAAGCCTCTTCCACGAGCAAAACATGATCAGCACCAAGACTCCATGGGTGTTAGAATCATTACTGTGTAATCTAGATTATTGACTCTAGTGCAAGTGGGAGACTGAAGGAAATATGCCCTAGAGGCAATAATAAAGTTATTATTTATTTCCTTATATCATGATAAATGTTTATTATTCATGCTGGAATTGTATTAACCGGAAACATAATACATGTGTGAATACATAGACAAACAGAGTGTCACTAGTATGCCTCTACTTGACTAGCTCATTAATCAAAGATGGTTATAAAGTTATTATTTATTTCCTTATATGATGATAAATGTTTATTATTCATGCTGGAATTGTATTAACCGGAAACATAATACATGTGTGAATACATAGACAAACAGAGTGTCACTAGTATGCCTCTACTTGACTAGCTCATTAATCAAAGATGGTTATGTTTCCTAACCATGAACAAAGAGTTGTTATTTGATTAACGAGGTCACATCATTAGTTGAATGATCTGATTGACATGACCCATTTCATTAGCTTAGCACCCGATCGTTTAGTATGTTGCTATTGCTTTCTTCATGACTTATACATGTTCCTATGACTATGAGATTATGCAACTCCCGTTTGCCGGAGGAACACTTTGGGTACTACCAAACGTCACAACGTAACTGGGTGATTATAAAGGAGTACTACAGGTGTCTCCAATGGTAGATGTTGGGTTGGCGTATTTCGAGATTAGGGTTTGTCACTCCGATTGTCGGAGAGGTATCTCTGGGCTCTCTCGGTAATACACATCACATAAGCCTTGCAAGCATTATAACTAAGATGTTAGTTGTGAGATGATGTATTACGGAACGAGTAAAGAGACTTGCCAGTAACGAGATTGAACTAGGTATTGGATACCGACGATCGAATCTCGGGCAAGTAACATACCGATGACAAAGGGAATAACATATGTTGTTATGCGGTCTGACCGATAAAGATCTTCGTAGAATATGTAGGAGCCAATATGGGCATCCAGGTCCCGCTATTGGTTATTGACCGGAGACGTGTCTCGGTCATGTCTACATTGTTCTCGAACCGTAGGGTCTGCACGCTTAACGTTACGATGACAGTTATTATGAGTTTATGCATTTTGATGTACCGAAGGTTGTTCGGAGTCCCGGATGTGATCACGGACATGACGAGGAGTCTCGAAATGGTCGAGACATAAAGTTTGATATATTGGAAGCCTATGTTTGGACATCGGAAGTGTTCCGGGTGAAATCGGGAATTTTACCTGAGTACCGGGAGGTTACCGAAACCCCCCCGGGAACCAAATGGGCCTTATTGGGCCTTAGTGGAAAGGTGAAAGGGGCAGCCCAAGGTGGGCTGCGCGCCACCACCCTCCCCTAGTCCTATTAGGACTAGGAGAGGTGGCCGGCCACCTCTCTCCCTCTCTTTCTCCTTGGGAATCCTATTAGGAATAGGATTGGGGGGGGGGGAGTCCTACTCCCGGTAGGAGTAGGACTCCTGCGCCTCCCTAGCTTGGCCGGCCAGCCCTCCCCCTGTCAACCTTTATATACGGGGGCAGGGGGCACCTCTAGACACACAAGTTGATCCTTGAGATCGTTCCTTAGCCGTGTGCGGTGCCCCCTGCCACCAAATTCCACCTCGATCATACGTTGTAGTGCTTAGGCGAAGCCCTGCGTCGGTAGTACATCAAGATCGTCACCACGCCGTCGTGCTGACGGAACTCCTCCCCGAAGCTTTGCTGGTTCGGAGCCCGGGGATCGTCATCGAGCTGAACGTGTGCTAAGAACTCGGAGGTGCCGGAGTAACGGTGCTTGGATCGGTCGGATCGGGAAGAAGACGTACGACTACTTCCTCTACGTTGTGTCAACGCTACCGTTGCGATCTACAAGGGTACGTAGATCAGACTCTCCCCCTCGTTGCTATGCATCACCATGATCTTGCGTGTGCGTAGGAATTTTTTTGAAATTACTACGTTCCCCAACATCGCCATCCAAAAGCGTCGCCGGGAAAGATGGGGTTTGAAGAGCGGGGAATTCTCAAATTAATCGGCATTGAGCAAGGCATGACTGCTCTCCCTGTTGTGGTTCAGCGCTGGAGCATGGCCTAGGATTGATTACCTGAACCTAAGCCGATGCCTAGCGATGTGGTCATTAACGACCAATGCAGTAACTAAGCCTGAGAATAGTTTGGGTTCAAACCTAAGTTTTAGTTCGGTTTTTCCAGTGGGCTGTTTTGGATTGGTTTGAATGGTCTGAAGCCCTAATGTAATCTGGTTTGGTTTGGCCTTTAACACTTACTAGACTGGATTAGATCGGTCTGGACACAGACCAATTGGTTTGAAACTGTTTCAGTCTGTAGTCCCAAGAACAAATCAGCGATTTCGTTCAAAAAAAAAGAACAAATCAGCGACCAGTCTAGCTACAAAGCGCACCAGAGGCGAGACCACCATCCCTGAAAAAACGTACGGGGCCAGCGCTTCGACAGCTTCACAAGTTGACGGCGACTAGCAGCATCAAGACCGTATCTCTCCGTTAAGCACGAGCGTTAGCTTAACGGGTTCACGGCGACTAGCAGCTTCAAGACCGTATCTCTTCGTTAAGCGTGAGCAGTAGCTTCACGAGTTCACGGTAGCAACGCAGCGGTTTATCCACGGTTTTAAACTACTGATTTAATCCGAAAACGTGAAGCAGTTTGGATTGGTTTGGATGGGGAATACACCTAGCTTGGTTCGGTCTGGATTGGGTTGGATTGGTTGCCGGAAGGAAAGTCGTATGGTTTGGGCTGGTTTTAATCTGAATTTGAAACTATTACCAGGTTTAGCAGTAACCACAAACTCTTCGTCGTTTGATGACAAATCATCCGATGAACAAATGAGGTTGATGAAAAAAAATACTCGTCCCCACTATCCATGATACCTTGCGAGCAAAGTGTCGTATGCCTTGCGGTCGTGGTGGAGACACGGCCTGTGAAGAGCACCTCGGCCTCCTCGTACAGGTAGCAAGCAATGTCGAGGAGCACCGCCGAGGAGCCGGGGATAACAAGAGCTCGCAGTACCGCTGAGGAGAGGAATAGAACTAGACCTCGCAGCCCTGGCCAGATGCAAATTTTGAATTGTGTTTTCAATTTGTGTTCCGTCGCTAATATGGATAGGTTAAGTATTGTATATGGAAGTCGATGGGAATTTTGAATAGTGTTTGGTGGCTGAATGATGTTGTATATGGGAGGTATTGATTGCTGATTTGTGGCTAATTCATGTTTGATGGCTGATTGACCTTGTATATGGGAGGTACGCACGATCTTAATGTTTAATGTTTCCAGATTGATTGGTTAGTTTACATTGTATAACCGGATTGATTGGTCTGTTTTAGGAATATGTGGCACCAAAAAAATGAGTGGGAGAGGATTAATGGGGAGGGGGGGGGGGGGGGGGGGGTATGAAGTGACGATACCACCTACCAACTCCCCAACTAGGAGTAGAGATGGGTGCACCAAGTTTGTTTTCCAATGCAAAAGATCCTTTCATTTGTAACCACAAAAACTAGCTTTGATATAGAAAGGGCAGTCTTCATTTGCGCAAACGTCTATGATTCTATCATTGTAGTGTTTCTGAAGCTCATAATTGTTGTGCTCTAATTTGTGAAAAGTGAGAAGTGCCCTTCCAAATTATTACAAATCAAGGAAACAACTTTTTTTTTACAAAATTGTTCCTCAAGGTTCTCTCTACGCATATCATACCAATTTTCCGGGCTTGTGTTTGATGGTCATGCTCTTCTACCACTGGCCAACATTTAGTGTGTGTATGGAGGGTGCATGAGGTCAAGAGTTCCCTCCCCAGCCCACTTTTGGGTGTTTGGTAACATGCACGGGGCCTCCTCAGCATGCACGAGCTCAGTCCAAATACCCTCTTAGCATGCACGAAGAGAGAACACCCCAACAGCCGTTCGCTGGTTAGCATGCATGAGCGAAGCGAGTGACAATATGTTTCAAAAAATGTTCATGATTTCTAAAAAATAATTTAAATTTTAGAAAATGTTGAGAATACCAAAAATTGTTCAATTTTTTGAAAAATGTCCAGACTTTTAAAATTTGTTAAAATTTTAGAAAACTGTCCAAATTTTCAAAAATTGTTCAGATTTCAAAAAATGTTCAGAATTTTAAATTTTGTTACAATTTTTTAAAAATGATTTCAGATTTTCACATTTTTTTTAAAAAAATTAAATCAAACTTTCATTTTTTTTAAAAAATTTAAAAAAACTCTAGAACTAAAAAATGTAAATTTTCAAATTTTTAATTTTTTCCCATGTTTCAAAAAATTGTTTGCATTTTTGAAATGTTTTGTTCACTTATTTAATAATAATGGTTGCTACCAAACAGAGTCTCAGCACATACACCGCTACCAAACAACAGTAAATGCATGTACTCATCATGTCTACAGTGAGCATGTATCAGAGGAGAACAACCATGCTAGGTTGGGAATGAAGGAAATATGCCCTAGAGCCAATAATAATGTTATTATTTTATTTCCTTATATCATGATAAATGTTTATTATTCATGCTAGAATTGTATTATCCGGAAACATAATACTTGTGTGAATACATAGACAAACTAAACGTCACTAGTATGCCTCTACTTGACTAGCTCGTTAATCAAAGATGGTTATGTTTCCTAACCATAGACATGTGTTGTCATTTGATTAACGGGATCACATTATTAAGAGAATGATGTGATTGACATGACCCATTCCATTAGCTTAGCACCCGATCGTTTAGTATGTTGCTATTGCTTTCTTCATGACTTATACATGTTCCTGTGACTATGAGATTATGCAACTCCCGTTTGCCAGAGGAACACTTTGTGTGCTACCAAACGTCGCAACGTAACTGGGTGATTATAAAGGAGCTCTACAGGTGTCTCCAAAGGTAAATGTTGGGTTGGCGTATTTTGAGATTAGGATTTGTCACTCCGATTGTCGGAGAGGTATCTCTGGGCCCTCTCGGTAATGCACATCACATAAGCCTTGCAAGCATTGCAACTAATAAGTTAGTTGCGAGATGATGTATTACGAAACGAGTAAAGAGACTTGCCGGTAACAAGATTGAACTAGGTATTGAGATACCGACGATCGAATCTCGGGCAAGTAATATACCGATGACAAAGGGAACAACGTATGTTCTTATGCGGTCTGACCGATAAAGATCTTCGTAGAATATGTAGGAGCCAATATGAGCATCGAGGTTCCGCTATTGGTTATTGATCGGAGATGTGTCTCGGTCATGTCTACATTGTTCTCGAACCCGTAGGGTCCGCACGCTTAAGGTTTCGATGACAGTTATATTATGAGTTTATGAGTTTTGATGTACCGAAGTTAGTTCGGAGTCCCGGATGCGATCGCGGACATAACGAGGAGTCTCGAAATGGCCGAGACATAAAGATTGATATATTGGACGGCTATATTCGGACACCGGAAGTGTTCTGGGTGATTTCGGAGAAAACCGGAGAGCCGGAGGGTTACCGGAACCCCCCCGGGAGAAGTAATGGGCCATATGGGCCTTAGTGGAGAGAGAGAAGGGAAGCCAGGGTGGGCCGCGCGCCTCCTCCCCCCTGGTCCGAATTGGACTAGGAGAGGGGGGCGGCGCCCCCCCTTTCCTTCTCCCTTCTCACTTCATTCCCCCTCCTAGTAGGAGTCATACTCCTACTAGGAGGAGGACTCCTCCTTGGCGCGCCATAGGGCCGGCCGGCCTCCTCCCCTTGCTCCTTTATATACGGGGGCAGGGGGCACCCCTATACACAGAAGTTGATCCACGTGATCGTTTTCTTAGCCGTGTGTGGTGCCCCCTTCCACCATAATCCTCGATAATGTTGTAGTGGTGCTTAGGCGAAGCCCTGCGACAGTTGAGCATCAAGATCGTCACCACGCCGTCGTGCTGACGGAACTCTTCCCCGACACTTTGCTGGATCGGAGTCCGGGGATCATCATCGAGCTGAACGTGTGCTAGAACTCGGAGGTGCCGTACGTTCGGTACTTGGATCGGTCGGATCGGAAAGACGTACGACTACTTCCTCTACGTTGTGTCAACACTTCCGTTGCCGGTCTACGAGGGTACGTAGACAACACTCTCCCCTCTCGTTGCTATGCATCACCATGATCTTGTGTGTGCGTAGGAATTTTTTTGAAATTACTACGTTCCCCAATAGGGAATGCTACCAAACACACCCTTCATCATCTTCCTCATTCGAATCACCTGGATCTCTCTCATGAAATGATTGTCTCCGCACATCCTCAAAGATTCCTAGAATTTGACCTTGTGGTTGTCCCCATTTTAGTTTTCTTCTTCTTTACTCACCCCTCTTTGGTCTACCTCCTGATGCTTCTCTTCTTCCCCTTCCTCTTCCTCTTCCTCATCCGGCTCATACAGTCCATCCACATTAATGTCTCCTTCAAAATGAAAGACTGGTCCTCTGTCTCCCTCCACATCTCATCTACCATCGCAATAATTTCTCATTTGCTTCCAAATTAGTACCATAGTCAACGGGACTGGAAGTTTTCTTCTAACTGACTCCACCTTCTCAACCGCCTTCTTATGATTCCTAAACGTTTGAAAAAAATTCTCCTCTTTTGCTCCATAATTTTTTCCAATCCCTCTCGGTCCGGAATCATGGTCTGATGCATTGCCTTCTTCCATGGCCACATGGTCTTGCACTCTTGCTCAAGATGATGATCTTGCTCCATGGCATGCTCAGCCTCCATAGCATGATTTGAGCTCTGTTGTGTGGAGTAGAACTATAGTGCCTCTGACAGATGAACTTGTGATACTCACTGTGGATTTTTAGATGGTGATATGAACAACAGTTCATCATTATTGATCTCATACACAGTGTGCTCTCCAAAATCACTAAGGCCCTATTTGTTTGGGCTTATACTTCAGCTTGTGCAGCTTTTCAACTTTGGCTAAAAAGCCTAAAAAGATCCTATTTAGGGGCTTTCGACTTTGGCTTTTGGCTTATACCATCATATAACAATATTGATTCATAAGCAAAAAGCCGAACCCAAATGCCCCTATTTAGGAGCTTTTCTGACTTTTAAGCCAAAGTGTAAAAGCTACAAAAGTTGGAGCATAAGCCTAAACAAACAGGGCCTAAGAGGAAGCTGCCGCTCACTAAGATAACCTTTATTTATATATGTAGGTCTTGGATCAGTGGCCCTAATGACTGTCGGGTCAACTATCTTCTTATCTTCATTGGCAATATGGTCAAGTATTTCATCCACCTTGTCATCATCACTAATTTCTTTCAACCATCCTACACCCACACCAGCAGGCCTCATAAAATACATGCAATCCCTCTAACTATATCCTGCTCTCTATGAGTGCTAACAGATTATGAAATGTGATGTCTGGAATGAATTGCTCCTCTCAAGGTTATTTCTGTCAAGAAAAATTAGTCTAACTTCCCAAACATCATCATCCAAACTAAAAATAAAGACAGAAAAACAAACAGTTTAATAAACAGAACACTGCCTATACAAAATAGGGGGTATTCTCTAAATTGACACTCACTTCTTCTTTTTAACACAGTACAGACGCAGACGCTCATACATACGCACATACACTCATCCCTATGAACGCACACACGGTCTATCCATATGAGCACCTCCGAGAGCCTGAGCCGACACATTATCTTGAGATTGACAAAGTCGCCACATACGTCTTCGTAGTCGATGGGAACGTCTGCTCCCACTAAATGCATGTCCCTGGAAGGCCTGTAATAAATTTAGAAAAATGCGAGGACCAACATCAAGTCTAGGGCTTGAACTCTGCTGGGCTGGGATACCACTGTCCTCATAACCATCTAATCACATGTTGGTTAGTAATAATTCCCAATTTATCTACAAAAAGACCTACAATATAACAATTTACATTATTGTTTAATAATTCAAGTTAAATAAACAAAACATTGCCTTTAAAAAATGTGGTATTTTATCCGAATTAACAAATTCAATTCCTATTTATATGTGAACAACCTTGAGTGTACAATATACAATACTGTTCAATAAACACGTGGCAATATACTATACTATTCAATAACAATATACATTTATGTTTAACAAATAAAGTTAAACAAATACTAGAACACTACCTTTAAAATGACAGGAGATTTTATATAAATTAACAAATTCATGTTGGTTTATCTATGAACAACCTAGAGTGTACAATATACATTGCCTTTAAAAGAGTACAATATAACAATAATTTACTGTTAATACATCAAGTTAAATAAAGAAAGAAGAATGCATAGAAAATATGGTATTTTTTTGTAAATTAAAAAATGTCATTCCTATTTATGTATGAACAATCTAGAGTTGTAAGGGCATACTTATCCCTACGGTGTTTTGGTGATTGATGACAATGCATTTGCGGACTAATCGGGTGCCTTGAGTATTTGCAGATATTCATTCTTCGGCACGGAACGATTATTTCCCCTCGGCGCTCTTCTCAAGACGGTGTAGTTTCTTTCGTAACTTTGGCGGTGGACTTAGTTTCGTAGTAGTCACCGTACTATCAAGAGGGGATCTGCTCCGGTATGGTTTGGGTGGAATCAACACGTACACGTCCTCTTCACACCCTCCATTTGTTTCCGCCTCTTTGGAGTTTTTCCTTTCTCTTCTCTTCTACTTTTCCTGGACCCAGCGGTAGTACCGCGGGCCACAGCGGTAGTACCGCTGAGGCTCACTAAGCGGCAGTACCGCTCCTCGGAGCGGTAGTACCGCTTGATGGCCTCAGCAGCATTACCCCTGCGGTTCCGTGCTCCTACCGCCTCGACACAGCTGTTGTGCGGTAGTACGGCTGCTGCTCTCCGAGCGGTAGTACCGCTCCTCGGAGTGGTAGTACCGCTTGCTGGGCTCAGCCGCAGTACCGCTGTGCCTCCGTGCTCCTACCGCTTCGATTCGAGTGCGCCTTTTCTCGTGTCGGGTTTTGCGGTACTTGCTGCGGTTGTAGTGGAGGTAGTGCTGCTCTGCGCGGTAGTACCGCCCTGTCGCCGCGGCAGTACCGCTCTGGGTTTCAGCCCAGCCCCTTCTCGTCTGGCACGGCAGTACCGCTGGGTGGGAGCGGTAGTACCGCTTATGAGCGGTAGTACCGCTCCGCCTCCGCGGTAGTACCGCTCTCTGCGGGGCTAGGTGGGGGTAACAGTTGGTTTGTTCCCCCCACTATAAAAGGCCATCTTCTTCCCCCTCCTTGACCCACCTCTTGCCCCCAAGCCTCATTATTGTCAAAGCACCATTTATTGCTCAAGCTCCATTAAATACTCCAAGCTTCCTTTTGCCCGATCTATCTCCCTAGCCAATCAAACTCGTTGATTTGCTCGGGAGTGGTTGAGAAGGTTCCGATCTACACTTCCACCAAGGGATTTTTGATTCCCCCATTCATCCTTAGCGGATCTTGTTACTCTTGGGTGCTTGAGCATCCTAGACGGTTGAGGTCGCCTCGGAGCCATATTCCATTGTGGTGAAGCTTCGTGGTCTTGTTGGGAGCCTCCAATTAAGTTGTGGAGTTTGCCCCAACCTTGTTTGTAAAGGTTCGGTCGCCGCCTTCAAGGGCACCAATAGTGGAATCACGGCATCTAGCATTGTGTGAGGGCGTGAGGAGAATACGGTGGCCCTAGTGGCTTCTTGGGGAGCATTGTGCCTCCACACCGCTCCAACGGAGACGTACTTCCCTTCAAAAGGAAGGAACTTCGGTAACACATCCTCGTCTTCACCGGATCCACTCTTGGTTATCTCTTACCTTTACTTGTGCAAGCTCTTTAGTGTTTATTCCCTTGCTTGCTTGTGTGCTTGTTGTTGTTGCATCATATAGGTTGCTCACTTAGTCGCACATCTAGACAACCTACTTTGATGCAAAGATTAATTTGGTAAAGAAAAGCTAAAAATTGGTAGTTGCCTATTCACCCCCCCCCTCTAGTCAACCATATCAATCCTTTCAATTGGTATCAGAGCCTCGTCTCTTTATTAAGGACTTTACCGTCCAAAGAGTATGGTTGATACCGTAGACGGTGCGGAGGAACACTCCGGTGTGAATCCTATCTCGTCTACGGGCGATGGGGGAACTTCGGTCTCTCGTGAGGAGTTCAATGTAGCCTTGGAGACATTGAAAACCTCCATGACGACCGAAGTTGAAAGCATGTTTACTAAATTCCTTGAGGGGCTTAAACTATCCACCGCACCGTTGAAAGTGGGGGATCCCGCCAACAAGGTGTCGGATGCTACCCCCGACAAGGGGGAAGCTAGTAGTGAAAAGGCTCCTTCTTTTAGTGGCAAGAATGGCACCGGCATCTTTGCCCATGTGGAACCACCACTTGTTTATGGTGGACCGGTTCCTTCTACTCATTTGAATCATGCCGGTCCTCCTCCTAAGATTGTGAAAAATGAGGATTTTGATTCTTGGGTTTACCGCTTTAAACGTCATTTAAATCATGTGAACACTAACCTTTGGAGAATCATTGAAGAAGGTTTTTACCCACATGATCCAAGCAACCTCACTCCTCGAGAAGCTGCGGACAATCAATTCAATGAGAATGCTCTCTTCATCATTCAAGATGCAATTCCACCCGAAGACCTACCTCATCTTCGCCCTTTCTCCTTGGCCAAAGATGCATGGCATTGTGTCGTGTCTCTCTACCGGGGAAGCGCAAGCATTCAACGCTCCAACTATGAAGTGGTACAAGATGAGGCCGATGAGTTTGCAATGAAGGAAGATGAAGAGCCTCGTGAGCTTTTCGGAGAGTCACCAAACTCGCGGTCTCACTACGAGATCACGGGAGCAAGGACACGGATGATAATTGGATCAAGCACAAATTCCTCAAGGCAATGATGCCCTACCACAAGGCCATGTCCTCCGTCATCCGCCAAAGACCAGACTTCCACACTTTGACCTCAAGCGAGGTGTTGGATGAGTTTGTGGCCATGAACATTTTGGACAAGACAGCCGACAATGCGGTGCTCCGGTCTCAACGGGCAAAGAAGCCCAACCTTGCTTTGAAGGCCAAGCTCACTGTGGAAGAAGAAGAAGAGGAAGAAGAGGAGAGCAACCCCGAAGATACAAAGTATGCATATCATGAACACATGGCTCTTGCTTCAAGGCAATATTGGAGCAAGAAAAACTTGAGGCCCAACTTTAGCAAAAACAACTCGAGCGGGACAAGGGGCAAGCAATGTGTGAGGACTTGCTACAATTGCGGCAACGTGAGTCATTTCGTTGCGGAATGCCCGTATGAGAAGAGGGAAGACAATGGTGGCAAACTCATCCGAAAGGACAAGGCTAAGTCGTTCCGCAACAAGAACAACTTCACCAAGAAGACTCCTCCCAAGGCCTTGGTTGTGCAAGAAGAGTACAATGAGGATGACAACGATGATGAAGATGATGAGACGGTTGCCATGGCCTCCGTTGCCATTGCAACAACGTCACAAGTGTCTCTCTTCGACTCACCCAACGAGAGCATCAACGCCAAGTGCCTCATGGCTAAAGCCACCAACCAGGTAACCCCCAACATCAAAACTACCATCATTAATCATCCTTCCCCATTGGATTGCATTAATGAAGTTGAGGGAGCTAATGTGGAGGCTAACGAGTTTGAGGCCTTTATGGGTAAACTCAAGGGAAAATCCAAGAAGCACTTTGTTGCTCTCTTGGAACAACTTGGTGAGGCCAATGACATGATCGAGGCTCACGAAGACACCATCTCGAAGATGGAAGGGCATAGTCGTGGCTATGCCGATGAGACTTCGGATCTTTCCAATGCTCTTGAGGAAGAGCGTGGTCTTCGTTTGGCTCTTGAGGAGTCACACAACGTTGATCATGCTAAGTTAGAGAAAGATTATGATCATGCCCTAGTTGTGTCTCGTGTACTAAACTCCGAGAAGGCCAAACTCTGGGTTGATCTTGCTAGACTCAAAGAGGAGTTTGATATACTTGACAAGGCCCACAAGGCCTTGAAGGGTATTCACGCTAGTCTCAAGGAGTCTCATGATCAACTCCAAGTGAAGCTAACTAAGGAGAAAACAACTTTTCCTCATATGGTTTTACTTGATAACGCAAATGCTACTAACCCGTGTTGTGAGCATATGCATCTTGTTGAGGAAAATGCAACGTTGAAGGCGCAACTTGAGAGAGGCCTTGTGACGTGCATACAAGGCAAGAAGAACCTCAATGATCTCTTGATCAACCAAAAGGGAGGTGTGGCGAAGGAAGGGGTTGGGTACGTCCCCAACTCCAAGAACAAGAAGAAGAATGACAAGACCAAACGACCTCCTCCCCTCATGCAAACTTTTGTGAGGGCGGGAGAGAGTGTCCCCGAGGAGAAGAGGAAGAACAAAGTCAAGAAGGGCAATGTCACCTCACCCAACCAAGCCGGCGATTTTAATCCCTCTTATGTGTTGTGCCGTGCTAATGATGGGCATGTTTATGCCAAATTTGTTGGTTCTATTAATGAATACATTGAATGGTCTATTTGGGTTCCTAAGACCCTTGTTACTAACATCAAAGGACCCATTACAAAATGGGTACCTAAAACCAAGCATTGATCTCTTGTAGGTGTTTGCTTCCGGTGGTGGATCATGGTTGCTCGATAGCGGAGCTACAAATCATATGACCGGAAGCAAGGACTTGGTGGTGAACGCGCACAAGGTTCCATCTATGCCCACCAATGTCGAGTGGGGTGACGCCTCATCTTCTAAGGTATTGGGTCTTGGCAAGGTGGTCATCTCTCATGATCTCACGATCGAGAAGGTCATGCTTGTTGAGTCCCTTGCATACAATTTACTTTCCGTTCGTCAACTTGCAATCATGGGCTTTGCCACTTTCTTTGATATCGATTCCGTGGCCCTCTTGTGGAGCAAGACTCTTAAAGTAGCCTTTGTTGGGCATGTCGAAAACGGTCTATATGTGATTAACTTTTCAGAGCGACCCACTAAGACCGCGACATGCCTAATGGCTAAAGTTGATGTGGGATGGCTTTGGCATCGCCGTTTAGCCCATGTCAATATGAGATCTTTGCAAAGTCTCCTAAAGGGGGACCATGTCCGTGGACTAACGAATGTTAGTTTTGCTAAAGATCGTGCTTGCAGTGCCTGTATCGAAGGAAAGCTACATGAGAAGGCTCACCCTCCCATGACTATCATTTATTCAAAGAGGCCTTTGGAGCTCCTTCACATGGATCTCTTTGGACCTCCATCCTTCGATAGTCTTGGAGGTAGAAAGTATTGCTTGGTGATTGTGGATGACTATTCAAGGTACACTTGGGTGTATTTCTTCAAGAGGAAGAGCGAGACCCAACAAACCGTCATTGACTTTGCCAATGAAGCACAACGTCAACACAATGCAAAGATCTTGACTATAAGAAGTGACAACGGCACCGAGTTCAAGAACTACACCTTGGATGAATTTCTTAGCGATGAGGGAATCAAGCATCAATATTCCGCACCATACACCCCTCAACAAAACGGTGTTGCGGAGAGAAAGAACCGGACATTGATGGATGCGGCAAGGACCATGATGGCGGAGTTCAAGTCTCCGTACAACTTTTGGGCCGAAGCCATCAACACCGCGTGTCATGCATCAAATCGGCTCTACCTCCGTAAGGGTTTGAAAAAGACTCCTTATGAGATACTCACTAGTAACAAGCCCAACCTCAAGTACTTCCGGGTATTCGGGTGTAAGTGTTTCATTCTCAAGAAAGGTGTTCGGTTGTCTAAATTTGAGGCCAGAGCTTATGAGGACAAATTTGTTGGTTATGCTACAAACTCTCATGCTTACCGTGTCCTCAATAAATCCACGGGACTTATTGAGGAGACATGTAACGTGGAGTTTGATGAAATAACGGCTCCCAAGTGGAGCAAAGTGGCACTTGTGATGTAGGTGATGAAATTCCTCCTTAAGCCATAAGAAGAATGGGTGTGGGTTTCATCCTACCCATTGAGGAACCCCTTATGGCCGAAGGAGAAGGACAATGCTCCACTCAAGTGGAGCCATCACCAACCCAAGGCTCACACGCTTCCGAAGAACAAAGTGAAGGCCCTCAACCTCATGGACAAGACCTAGGGCAAGATCATACTCAAGACGGTGTTGACACACCAAGTGATGCCCAAGGTCAAGTTCACTCCCCCGAGCAAGTTCAAGACCAAGAACAAGTTCATGACGACGCTCAAGATGATCAAGTAACTATTGGCGAACGTAGTAATTTCGAAAATTTTCCTACGCACACGCAAGATCATGGTGATGCATAGCAACGAGGGGGAGAGTATTGTCTACGTACCAACGCAGACCGACTGCGGAAGCGATCTCACAACGTAGAGGAAGTAGTCGTACGTCTTCTTCCCGATCCGACCGATCCAAGCACCGTTACTCCGGCACCTCCGAGTTCTTAGCACACGTTCAGCTCGATGACGATCCTCGGGCTCCGATACAGCAAAGTGTCGAGGAAGAGTTCCGTCAGCACAACGGCGTGGTGACGATCTTGATGTACTACCGACGCAGGGCTTCGCCTAAGCTCTACAACGATATGACCGAGGTGGAATTTGGTGGCAGGGGGCACCGCACACGGCTAAGGAACGATCAACAATGATCAACTTGTGTGTCTATGGGGTGCCCCCTGCCCCCGTATATAAAGGAGCAGGGGGAGGGGGTTCGGCCGGCTAGGGAGAGGGCGCGGGAGGAGTCCTACTCCTACCGGGAGTAGGACTCCCCCCCTCAATCCTATTCCAACTAGGACTCCAAGGGGGAAAGGAGAGAGAGGGGGGCCGGCCCCTTCTCCTAGTCCTACTAGGACTTGGGGAAGGGGGGGCGCGCGGCCAGCTGTGGGCTGCCCCTTTTCTCTTTTCCACTAAGGCCCAATAGGCCCATTTGCCTCCCGGGGGGTTCCGGTAACCCTCCCGGTATTCCGGTAAAATCCCGATTTCACCCGGAACACTTCCGGTGTCCAAACATAGGCTTCCAATATATCAATATTTACGTCTCGACCATTTCGAGACTCCTCGTCACGTCCGTGATCACATCCGGGACTCCGAACAACCTTCGGTACATCAAAATGCATAAACTCATAATAACTGTCATCGTAACGTTAAGCGTGCGGACCCTACGGTTCGAGAACAATGTAGACATGACCGAGACATGTCTCTGGTCAATAACCAATAGCGGGACCTGGATGCCCATATTGGCTCCTACATATTCTACGAAGATCTTTATCGGTCAGACCGCATAACAACATACGTTGTTCCCTTTGTCATCGGTATGTTACTTGCCCGAGATTTGATCGTCGGTATCCAATACCTAGTTCAATCTCGTTACTGGCAAGTCTCTTTACTCGTTCCGTAATACATCATCTCATAACTAACATCTTAGTTATTATGCTTGCAAGGCTTATGTGATGTGTATTACCGAGAGGGCCCAGAGATACCTCTCCGACAATCGGAGTGACAAACCCTAATCTCGAAATACGCCAACCCAACATCCACCATTTGAGACACCTGTAGTACTCCTTTATAATCACCCAGTTACGTTGTGACGTTTGGTAGTACCCAAAGTGTTCCTCCGGTAAACGGGAGTTGCATAATCTCATAGTTTATAGGAACATGTATAAGTCATGAAGAAAGCAATAGCAACATACTAAACGATCGGGTGCTAAGCTAATGGAATGGGTCATGTCAATCAGATCATTCAACTAATGATGTGACCTCGTTAATCAAATAACAACTCTTTGTTCATGGTTAGGAAACATAACCATCTTTGATTAACGAGCTAGTCAAGTAGAGGCATACTAGTGACACTCTGTTTGTCTATGTATTCACACATGTATTATGTTTCCGGTTAATACAATTCTAGCATGAATAATAAACATTTATCATGATATAAGGAAATAAATAATAACTTTATTATTGCCTCTAGGGCATATTTCCTTCAGTCTCCCACTTGCACTAGAGTCAATAATCTAGATTACACAGTAATGATTCTAACACCCATGGAGCCTTGGTGCTGATCATGTTTTGCTCGTGGAAGAGGCTTAGTCAACGGGTCTGCAACATTCAGATCCGTATGTATCTTGCAAATCTCTATGTCTCCCACCTGGACTAAATCCCGGATGGAGTTGAAGCGTCTCTTGATGTGTTTGGTCCTTTTGTGAAATCTGGATTCCTTTGCCAAAGCAATTGCACCAGTATTGTCACAAAAGATTTTCATTGGACCCGATGCACTAGGTATGACACCTAGATCGGATATGAACTCCTTCATCCAGACTCCTTCGTTTGCTGCTTCCGAAGCAGCTATGTACTCCGCTTCACATGTAGATCCCGCTACGACGCTTTGTTTAGAACTGCACCAACTGACAGCTCCACCGTTTAAAGTAAACACGTATCCGGTTTGCGATTTAGAATCGTCCGGATCAGTGTCAAAGCTTGCATCAACGTAACCTCTTACGGTGAGCTCTTTGTCACCTCCATATACGAGAAACATATCCTTAGTCCTTTTCAGGTATTTCAAGATGTTCTTGACCGCTGTCCAGTGATCCACTCCTGGATTACTTTGGTACCTCCCTGCTAAACTTATAGCAAGGCACACATCAGGTCTGGTACACAGCATTGCATACATGATAGAGCCTATGGCTGAAGCATAGGGAACATCTTTCATTTTCTCTCTATCTTCTGCAGTGGTCGGGCATTGAGTCTGACTCAACTTCACACCTTGTAACACAGGCAAGAACCCTTTCTTTGCTTGATCCATTTTGAACTTCTTCAAAATCTTGTCAAGGTATGTGCTTTGTGAAAGTCCAATTAAGCGTCTTGATCTATCTCTATAGATCTTTATGCCTAATATGTAAGCAGCTTCCCCGAGGTCTTTCATCGAAAAACTTTTATTCAAGTATCCCTTTATGCTATCCAGAAATTCTATATCATTTCCAATCAGCAATATGTCATCCACATATAATATCAGAAATGCTACAGAGCTCCCACTCACTTTCTTGTAAATACAGGCTTCTCCAAAAGTCTGTATAAAACCAAATGCTTTGATCACACTATCAAAGCGTTTATTCCAACTCCGAGATGCTTGCACCAGTCCATAAATGGATCGCTGGAGTTTGCATACTTTGTTAGCTCCCTTTGGATCGACAAAACCTTCCTGTTGCATCATATACAACTCTTCTTCCAGAAATCCATTCAGGAATGCAGTTTTGACATCCATTTGCCATATTTCATAATCATAAAATGCGGCAATTGCTAACATGATTCTGACGGATTTAAGCATCGCTACGGGTGAGAAGGTCTCATCGTAGTCAACCCCTTGAACTTGTCGAAAACCTTTTGCGACAAGTCGAGCTTTATAGACAGTAATATTACCGTCAGCGTCAGTCTTTTTCTTGAAGATCCATTTATTCTCAATTGCTTGCCGATCATCGGGCAAGTCAACCAAAGTCCATACTTTGTTCTCATACATGGATCCCATCTCAGATTTCATGGCCTCAAGCCACTTTGCGGAATCTGGGCTCACCATCGCTTCTTCATAGTTTGTAGGTTCATCATGATCTAGCAGCATGACTTTCAGAACTGGATTACCGTACCACTTTGGTGCGGATCTCACTCTGGTTGATCTACGTGGTTCAGTAGTATCTTGTCCTGAAGTTTCATGATCATCATCATTAGCTTCCTCACTAATTGGTATAGGTGTCGCAGAAACAGTTTTCTGTGATGTACTATTTTCCAACAAGGGAGCAGGTACAGTTACCTCGTCAAGTTCTACTTTCCTCCCACTCACTTCTTTCGAGAGAAACTCCTTCTCTAGAAATGATCCATTCTTAGCAACGAATGTCTTGCCCTCGGATCTGTGATAGAAGGTATACCCAACAGTTTCCTCTGGGTATCCTATGAAGACACATTTCTCCGCTTTGGGTTCGAGCTTATCAGGTTGAAGATTTTTCACATAAGCATCGCAGCCCCAAACTTTAAGAAACGACAACTTTGGTTTCTTGCCAAACCATAGTTCATAAGGCGTCGTCTCAACGGATTTTGATGGTGCCCTATTTAACGTGAATGCGGCCGTCTCTAAAGCATAACCCCAAAACGATAGCGGTAAATCAGTAAGAGACATCATAGATCGCTCCATATCTAGTAAAGTACGATTACGACGTTCGGACACACCATTACGC
Organism: Triticum monococcum; assembly: GCA_034509565.1. Lineage (NCBI taxonomy): Eukaryota > Viridiplantae > Streptophyta > Magnoliopsida > Poales > Poaceae > Triticum > Triticum monococcum. The sequence goes on from CM067841.1 coordinate 607,578,373, forward strand.
TGTGGTGTTTCGGGTGGCGTGAGTTGCGAAACTATTCCACAATTTTTCAAATGTATACCAAACTCGTAACTCAAATATTCTCCTCCACGATCAGATCATAGAAACTTTATTTTCTTGTTACGATGATTTTCAACTTCACTCTGAAATTCCTTGAACTTTTCAAATGTTTCAGACTTATGTTTCATTAAGTAGATATACCCATATCTGCTTAAATCATCTGTGAAGGTGAGAAAATAACGATATCCGCCACGAGCCTCAATATTCATCGGACCACATACATCGGTATGTATGATTTCCAATAAATCTGTTGCTCTCTCCATAGTACCAGAAAACGGTGTTTTAGTCATCTTGCCTATAAGGCACGGTTCGCAAGTACCAAGTGATTCATAATCAAGTGGTTCCAAAAGCCCATCAGTATGGAGTTTCTTCATGCGCTTTACACCGATATGACCTAAACGGCAGTGCCACAAATAAGTTGCACTATCATTATCAACTCTGCATCTTTTGGCTTCTACATTATGAATATGTGTATCACTACTATCGAGATTCAATAAGAATAGACCACTCTTCAAAGGTGCATGACCATAAAAGATATTACTCATATAAATAGAACAACCATTATTCTCTGATTTAAATGAATAACCGTCTCGCATCAAACAAGATCCATATATAATGTTCATGCTCAACGCTGGCACCAAATAACAATTATTTAGGTCTAATATTAATCCTGAAGGTAGATGTAGAGGTAGCGTGCCGACCGCGATCACATCGACTTTGGAACCGTTTCCCACGCGCATCGTCACCTTGTCCTTTGCTAGCGTCCGCTTATTCCGTAGTCCCTGTTTCGAGTTGCAAATATTAGCAACAGAACCAGTACCAAATACCCAGGTGCTACTACGAGCTCTAGTAAGGTACACATCAATAACATGTATATCACGTATACCTTTGTTCACCTTGCCATCCTTCTTATCCGCCAAATACTTGGGGCAGTTCCGCTTCCAGTGACCAGTCTGCTTGCAGTAGAAGCACTCAGTTTCAGGCTTAGGTCCAGACTTGGGTTTCTTCTCCTGAGCAGTAACTAGCTTGTTGTTCTTCTTGAAGTTCCCCTTCTTCTTCCCTTTGCCCTTTTTCTTGAAACCAGTGGTTTTGTTAACCATCAACACTTGATGCTCCTTCTTGATTTCTACCTCTGTAGCTTTCAGCATTGCGAAGAGCTCGGGAATAGTCTTGTTCATCCCTTGCATATTATAGTTCATCACGAAGCTCTTGTAGCTTGGTGGCAGTGATTGGAGAATTCTGTCAATGACGCAATCATCTGGAAGATTAACTCCCATCTGAATCAAGTGATTATTATACCCAGACATTTTGAGTATATGCTCACTGACAGAACTGTTCTCCTCCATCTTGCAGCTATAGAACTTATTGGAGACTTCATATCTCTCAATTCGGGCATTTGCTTGAAATATTAACTTCAACCCCTGGAACATCTCATATGCTCCATGACGTTCAAAACGTCGTTGAAGTCCCGATTCTAAGCCGTAAAGCATGGCACACTGAACTATCGAGTAGTCATCAGCTTTGCTCTGCCAGACGTTCATAACATCTGGCGTTGCTCCAGCAGCAGGCCTGGCACCCAGCGGTGCTTCCAGGACGTAATTCTTCTGTGCAGCAATGAGGATAATCCTCAGGTTACGGACCCAGTCCGTGTAATTGCTACCATCATCTTTCAACTTTGCTTTCTCAAGGAACGCATTAAAATTCAACGGAACAACAGCATGAGCCATCTATCTACAATCAACATAAACAAGCAAGATACTATCAGGTACTAAGTTCATGATAAGTTTAAGTTCAGTTAATCAAATTACTTAGGAACTCCCACTTAGATAGACATCCCTCTAATCCTCTAAGTGATCACGTGATCCAAATCAACTAAACCATAACCGATCATCACGTGAGATGGAGTAGTTTTCAATGGTGAACATCGTCATGTTGATCATATCTACTATATGATTCACGCTCGACCTTTCGGTCTCTGTGTTCCGAGGCCATATCTGCATATGCTAGGCTCGTCAAGTTTAACCTGAGTATTCTGCGTGTGCAAAACTGGCTTGCACCCGTTGTAGATGGACGTAGAGCTTATCACACCCGATCATCACGTGGTGTCTGGGCACGACGAACTTTGGCAATGGTGCATACTCAGGGAGAACACTTCTTGATAATTTAGTGAGAGATCATCTTATAATGCTACCGTCAATCAAAGCAAGATAAGATGCATAAAAGGATAAACATCACATGCAATCAATATAAGTGATATGATATGGCCATCATCATCTTGTGCTTGTGATCTCCATCTCCGAAGCACCGTCATGATCACCATCGTCACCGGCGCGACACCTTGATCTCCATCGTAGCATCGTTGTCGTCTCGCCAATCTTATGCTTCCACGACTATCACTACCGCTTAGTAATAAAGTAAAGCATTACATCGCGATTGCATTGCATACAATAAAGCGACAACCATATGGCTCCTGCCAGTTGCCGATAACTTGGTTACAAAACATGATCATCTCATACAATAAAATCAGCATCATGCCTTGACCATATCACATCACAACATGCCCTGCAAAAACAAGTTAGACGTCCTCTACTTTGTTGTTGCAAGTTTTACGTGGCTGCTACGGGCTTAAGTAAGAACACATCTCAACTACGCATCAAAACCACAACGATAGTTTGTCAAATAGACTCCGTTTTAACCTTCTCAAGGACCGGGCGTAGCCACACTTGGTTCAACTAAAGTTGGAGAGACAGTCTTCCGCAAGCCATCTGTGTGCATAGCACGTCGAGGGAACCGGTCTCGCGTAAGAGTACGCGTAAGGTTGGTCCGGATCGTCTCGTCCAACAATACCGCCGAACCAAAGTATGACATGCTGGTAGGCAGTATGACTTGTATCGCCCACAACTCACTTGTGTTCTACTCGTGCAAATAACATCAAACCATAAAACCTAGGCTCGGATGCCACTGTTGGGGAACGTAGTAATTTCGAAAATTTTCCTACGCACACGCAAGATCATGGTGATGCATAGCAATGAGGGGGAGAGTATTGTCTACGTACCAACGCAGACCGACTGCGGAAGCGATCTCACAACGTAGAGGAAGTAGTCGTACGTCTTCTTCCCGATCCGACCGATCCAAGCACCGTTACTCTGGCACCTCCGAGTTCTTAGCACACGTTCAGCTCGATGACGATCCTCGGGCTCCGATCCAGCAAAGCGTCGAGGAAGAGTTCCGTCAGCACAACGGCGTGGTGACGATCTTGATGTACTACCGACGCAGGGCTTCGCCTAAGCTCTACAACGATATGACCGAGGTGGAATTTGGTGGCAGGGGGCACCGCACACGGCTAAGGAACGATCAACAATGATCAACTTGTGTGTCTATGGGGTGCCCCCTACCCCCGTATATAAAGGAGCAGGGGGAGGGGGTTCGGCCGACCAGGGAGAGGGCGCGGGAGGAGTCCTACTCCTACCGGGAGTAGGACTCCCCCCCTCAATCCTATTCCAACTAGGACTCCAAGGGGGAAAGGAGAGAGAGGGGGGCCGGCCCCTTCTCCTAGTCCTACTAGGACTTGGGGAAGGGGGGGGCGCGGCCAGCTGTGGGCTGCCCCTTTTCTCTTTTCCACTAAGGCCCAATAGGCCCATTTGCCTTCCGGAGGGTTCCGGTAACCCTCCCGGTATTCCGGTAAAATCCCGATTTCACCCGGAACACTTCCGGTGTCCAAACATAGGCTTCCAATATATCAATCTTTACGTCTCGACCATTTCGAGACTCCTCGTCACGTCCGTGATCACATCCGGGACTCCGAACAACCTTCGGTACATCAAAATGCATAAACTCATAATAATTGTCATCGTAACGTTAAGCGTGCGGACTCTACGGTTCGAGAACAATGTAGACATGACCGAGACATGTCTCTGGTCAATAACCAATAGCGGGACCTGGATGCCCATATTGGCTCCTACATATTCTACGAAGATCTTTATCGGTCAGACCGCCTAACAACATACGTTGTTCCCTTTGTCATCGGTATGTTACTTGCCCGAGATTCGATCGTCGGTATCCAATACCTAGTTCAATCTCGTTACTGGCAAGTCTCTTTACTCGTTTCGTAATACATCATCTCATAACTAACATCTTAGTTATTATGCTTGCAAGGCTTATGTGATGTGTATTACCGAGAGGGCCCAGAGATACCTCTCCGACAATCGGAGTGACAAACCCTAATCTCGAAATACGCCAATCCAACATCCACCATTGGAGACACCTATAGTACTCCTTTATAATCACCCAGTTACGTTGTGACGTTTGGTAGTACCCAAAGTGTTCCTCCGGTAAACGGGAGTTGCATAATCTCATAGTTTATAGGAACATGTATAAGTCATGAAGAAAGCAATAGCAACATACTAAACGATCGGGTGCTAAGCTAATGGAATGGGTCATGTCAATCAGATCATTCAACTAATGATGTGACCTCGTTAATCAAATAACAACTCTTTGGTCATGGTTAGGAAACATAACCATCTTTGATTAACGAGCTAGTCAAGTAGAGGCATACTAGTGACACTCTGTTTGTCTATGTATTCACACATGTATTATGTTTCCGGTTAATACAATTATAGCATGAATAATAAACATTTATCATGATATAAGGAAATAAATAATAACTTTATTATGTCCTCTAGGGCATATTTCCTTCAGTAACCGCTCCTCGACTCACCACCGAGGAGGAATTAGAGCGTCGTGCCGCCAAAGTTGCTTCCAAGCTCACCACCAAGGATCATCTCATGACGAATGTGCTTGGAAGCTTAAGAAAGGGGGTAAGCACTCGTAGACAATTAGCAAATTATTGTGAGCATCACGTGTTTGTCTCTTGTGTGGAACCCCACAAGGTCTATGAGGCGCTAGAAGATCCGGATTGGCTCAATGCCATGCATGAAGAACTCAACAACTTCGAGCGCAACAAAGTGTGGAGATTGGTGCCAAGGCCAACGGAGACCCACAATGTCATTGGAACCAAGTGGATATTCAAGAACAAGCAAGATGCTCATGGGATCATCATTCGCAACAAGGCTCGTTTGGTAGCACAAGGCTACTCCCAAGTCGAGGGCATCGACTACGATGAAACCTTTGCTCCCGTTGCTCGTCTTGAATCCATTCGCATGTTGATTGCATATGCTTCTCATCATAACTTCAAGTTACATCAAATGGATGTAAAGAGTGCTTTTCTTAATGGTCCCATTAATGAATTGGTATATGTCAAGCAACCCCCCGGGTTCGAGGATCCCTACATTCCCGATCATGTGTATCAACTCGATAAGGCACTCTATGGCCTTAAACAAGCCCCACGTGCGTGGTATGACCACCTTACCGAGTTGTTACAAGACCGTGGGTTTGAAGTTGGGATAATCGACCCCACTCTTTTTACTAAGAAGGTCAAAGGGGAGTTGTTTGTGTGCCAATTATATGTTGATGATATTATCTTTGGTTCTCCTAACAAAGCTTTCAATGAGGAATTTGCCGCTCTCATGACCTCAAAATTCGAGATGTCATCCATGGGGGAGTTGAAGTTCTTTCTAGGGTTCGAAGTGAAGCAAAGAAGAGAAGGAACCTTCATCAATCAATCCAAATACACTCAAGACATGCTCAAGAGATTCAAGCTAAGTGACATCAAGCCGGCTTCCACCCCAATGCCCACCAAGTGCCAACTTGACCTAGATCCCAATGGTAAAGCGGTGGATCAAAAGGTATATCGCTCCATGATTGGATCCTTGCTTTACCTTTGTGCATCTAGACCGGACATCATGTTGAGTGTGGGAATTTGTGCACGGTTTCAAGCCGCACCTAAGGAAAGTCACTATGTGGCGGTCAAACGAATCTTTCGATATTTGGCTCATACCCCAAACTTTGGCTTATGGTACCCAAGAGGATCAAACTTCAAGCTTGTAGGGTACTCGGATTCCGATTGGGCGGGAGACAAAGTGGATAGGAAGTCCACTTTCGGAGGGTGCCAATTCCTTGGTTGCTCTTTGGTGAGTTGGTCTTCCAAAAAGCAAAGTTGTGTGTCTCTCTCGTCCACCGAAGCGGAGTATGTGGCGGCCGGTAGTTGTTGTGCACAACTCTTATGGATGAGGAAAACTTTAAAGGATTACGGTGTCACTTGTGACAAAGTGCCTCTTTGGTGTGACAATGAAAGTGCCATCAAGATTTCTCTCAACCCGGTGCAACACTTCAAGACGAAGCATATTGAGATTCGGTATCACTTTATCCGGGATCACATTAGGCGAGGAGAGGTCGAGCTCAACTATGTCAACACTCATGACAACCTTGCAGATATTTTCACGAAGCCCTTGGATGAAGCAAGATTTCGCGAGTTAAGGCATGAGCTAAATATCATTGATTCGAGCAATGTTGCTTGAACCCGTGCACACCCTACCACGCTCAATTTGTTGTCTAGTTTAGGTGTAGGCATGGACATAGGGGGAGTGGTGTTCTCTCAATGAACTCTCCCTCCCCCATTATGCATAAATTGATCAAGTCTTTCGCTCTAGCCATTACGATGGCACGTGTGTTTAAAAGACGAGTTTTGGTCATGGGCCCAAGGTTAAAATCTTCGCGGCGCCATACCTCTTGACTCAAACATAGGTGGCTTCGGCCACCGCCCTCTCTTGAAGGGGGGTTCCTTGCCCTTTTTTTCTGGTGTGTTCTCTTGTTTATCCATTGCGTTTTCCTTTTTCTTTTTGAGCTTAGACCTGCTATCTTGTTGCTGGGTTGTGCTGGGCGGTACTGCCGCTGCTGGCGAGCGGCACTACCGCTGATAAGCGGTACTACCGCTCCCCAGCACGGTACTACCGCTGCGGGGCGGGGCCAGGGGTTTTTATCGGGGCAGGGGGAGGTTTCTTCTCCCCCATACCCATTCGCTCGCCCCCTCGTGCCTCTCCCTCTCTCTCCAGCTCCGTTCAGTCGCAGAAGGGCTCCGGTGGATCTCCTCCTCCGGGGCGCTCCTCTCCATTTCCTTCGATGGAGTCGATCCCCACCTCGTCCTCTTGCCATGGATGCCGGTATTGCCCCCGTTCCTTCTCTCTTTTGGCCTTGCTTTTTAGTTCTTGTGCTTTAGGGGCAATGGTGGTTGCATCTCTAGATTTTTGGCTAAATCTAGGCTTGAGTTGGTTGGAGAAGGCAACTAAATCATCTAGATTGATGTTTGGTAGGATTATTTTTGAATTTGGTAGGCCGGTAGTGCCGGATCTGTCCATGGTAGTAGTAAACCATTGTTTCACCGCCTTGTGCTTTGAAACTGTTGTTTATCTGCCTCAAGCTGTACTACCGCTCCCTTCGGAGCGGTACTACCGCTTGGAGCGGTACTGCCGCTCCCTTCGGAGCGGTACTACCGCTTGGGGCGGTACTGCCGCGGACAGGTCACGGTACTACCGCTGCTTGCCAGTTTCCATCATTCTCCTGCCTTACCTTGATCTTCCTGTTGTGTTTGTTGGCTTATGCTCGTTTCTTCTGGTTGTTTTGCGCCTTTTGTGTTTTTGGCTCCAGGTGATGACCTTTCCGAGCAGCAAGGACGCCGTATCAACCCAGGGCGTGCCACCTCCAAGCGCTACCGGACCTCAGAGCCTGCCGGTGGTTCCTCGCGCACCCAACCACCTCCAGCAAATGCTTCTGCAAGTGTTCCTCCACCTCCTCAGCAATCGAAGCGAGCCGCAAACAAGCCAAAAGGGAAGACTGTGACTGAGATGAGCAATTAGGAATTTTGGGAGAAGCGCCGCCGCTGAAGGAAATATGCCCTACAGGCAATAATAAAGTTATTATTTATTTCCTTATATCATGATAAATGTTTATTATTCATGCTAGAATTGTATTAACCGGAAACATAATACATGTGTGAATACATAGACAAACAGAGTGTCACTAGTATGCCTCTACTTGACTAGCTCGTTAATCAAAGATGGTTATGTTTCCTAACCATGAACAAAGAGTTGTTATTTGATTAACGAGGTCACATCATTAGTTGAATGATCTGATTGACATGACCCATTCCATTAGCTTAGCACCCGATCGTTTAGTATGTTGCTATTGCTTTCTTCATGACTTATACATGTTCCTATAACTATGAGATTATGCAACTCCCGTTTACCGGAGGAACACTTTGGGTACTACCAAACGTCACAATGTAACTGGGTGATTATAAAGGAGTACTACAGGTGTCTCCAATGGTGGATGTTGGGTTGGCGTATTTCGAGATTAGGGTTTGTCACTCCGATTGTCGGAGAGGTATCTCTGGGCCCTCTCGGTAATACACATCACATAAGCCTTGCAAGCATAATAACTAAGATGTTAGTTATGAGATGATGTATTACAGAACGAGTAAAGAGACTTGCCAGTAACGAGATTGAACTAGGTATTGGATACCGACGATCAAATCTCGGGCAAGTAACATACCGATGACAAAGGGAACAACGTATGTTGTTATGCGGTCTGACCGATAAAGATCTTCGTAGAATATGTAGGAGCCAATATGGGCATCCAGGTCCCGCTATTGGTTATTGACCAGAGACATGTCTCGGTCATGTCTACATTGTTCTCGAACCGTAGGGTCCGCACGCTTAACGTTACGATGACAGTTATTATGAGTTTATGCATTTTGATGTACCGAAGGTTGTTCGGAGTCCCGGATGTGATCACGGACGTGACGAGGAGTCTCGAAATGGTCGAGACGTAAAGATTGATATATTGGAAGCCTATGTTTGGACACCGGAAGTGTTCCGGGTGAAATCGGGATTTTACCGGAATACCGGGAGGGTTACCGGAACCCCCCGGGAGGCAAATGGGCCTATTGGGCCTTAGTGGAAAAGAGAAAAGGGGCAGCCCACAGCTGGCCGCGCCCCCCCCCTTCCCCAAGTCCTAGTAGGACTAGGAGAAGGGGCCGGCCCCCCTCTCTCTCCTTTCCCCCTTGGAGTCCTAGTTGGAATAGGATTGAGGGGGGGAGTCCTACTCCCGGTAGGAGTAGGACTCCTCCCGCGCCCTCTCCCTAGCCGGCCGAACCCCCTCCCCCTGCTCCTTTATATACGGGGGCAGGGGGCACCCCATAGACACACAAGTTGATCATTGTTGATCATTCCTTAGCCGTGTGCGGTGCCCCCTGCCACCAAATTCCACCTCGGTCATATCGTTGTAGAGCTTAGGCGAAGCCCTGCGTCGGTAGTACATCAAGATCGTCACCACGCCGTTGTGCTGACGGAACTCTTCCTCGACGCTTTGCTGGATCGGAGCCCGAGGATCGTCATCGAGCTGAACGTGTGCTAAGAACTCGGAGGTGCCGGAGTAACGGTGCTTGGATCGGTCGGATCGGGAAAAGACGTACGACTACTTCCTCTATGTTGTGAGATCGCTTCCGCAGTCAGTCTGCGTTGGTACGTAGACAATACTCTCCCCCTCGTTGCCATGCATCACCATGATCTTGCGTGTGCGTAGGAAAATCTTCGAAATTACTACGTTCCCCAACAGCCGCAACCCCTATGCGGTGGAGCAAGAGGCCTCTTTGGTCAACCGCCCATTCTGGAACCTGTTTCAGTTTGCCGTCTACTTTGATGTGATCAAGGCCAAGAAGAATCTGTATGTTGATGTTCGCTCCATTGACACTGATGCTATGGAGAAAGACCCAGAGTACTTTGGAGAAGCCCTACAGATGTGCACTCAGCTGAATATCCTTAGAATCATGCAGTTCAACAAGGACTTCGATGCAGATTTGGTGGCTCAATTCTATGCCACCGTCCATCTTGGGACAGATGGCGACAGGACTCTGACTTGGATGACGAATGGCAAGCGGCTCTCTGTCCAGTGGCGGGAGTTCATGGAGTTGCTTGATGTGGTGGACAACGGGCTTGAGACTCTTGTCGGTTTCCGTCCTCACCGCAATATTACTTCCACCCACAAGCAAGCCCTTTGGCCCTACTGCACCGTGAAGACTCACCCTGTCACTGAGAAGAAGACCTACGAGCTGTGCCCACATCTGGATATTCTTCATCGCATCTTCCGTGAGACTCTCTTCCCTCGCATTGGGAATCTGGATCAGGTCCACTCCTACCTCGTGGACATGCTCCTTTTCTGTCAGCATGAGAAGGAAGCAAACACTGGAGAGAGCTTGGATATCTCCCATGTCATGTGGTCTGAACTCCTATCTGCCGTGTCTGAGCGCAAGTGTCCTATCTATGGTCCCTTCATCATGAGGCTCATTGAGAGGGCTTGGGCACAGACTTATCCCAGAGTGCTGCTAGAAACTGGAGATTTGGTTTCTCATGAGATCAAGCGCCTGAGGAAGAAGGATAACTGGACTGCGCCTCACACAGGGGGTCCTTCTGCTACTGCTGCCACAGGGGGCCCGGCTGCCATGGATTCTGAGGATGCTCCTGCTGCCCACGATGAGGACTTTGGCCACTCTAGTGCAGAACCATCTTGGGCCCAGAAGCTCAAGCGCAAGATGAAGAAGCTCTTCTGTATGGAGTCCCATGGTCAGTACATGACTCATGTGGCGGAGAAGAATGCCAGGACGCGCCACAAGGAGATCATGCGCCAGCTGGGCGTCACTGTTGTCAGTGGGTCTGAGGGACAGATCACTGAAGAGGAGGACTGGATTCATCAGAACTGTCACTGGACCGACTCCGATGCAGAGCAGTTTTCTACCCACGATGACGATGCTGAGATGTGATGATCACCTGGAGCTGTAGTGTCTCTCTCTGCCCTTTTTGGTGTCTCGCTGCCAAAGAGGGAGAGAGTGTAGGGATTTGCTTGTTTTGCCTCTTGTGTCGTGTTTTGTTTTCTGTGGTTTCTTGTGCGTTTCTCTTGGTTGGCTTGTTGTGAGACCCTTAGTTCTCGTCTTATGGTGTAAGTCTTATGCTACCTCTGTTATCTTATCTATGTTTCTGCACCTCGGTATCCTATAGCTTGCTTGCTTATCCTATCATATATGTTGCTCCCATATATCTTGCTTAGGTTGTTGGTCTCGAAAATATAGGGGGAGCCGTGATCCTAGTATGTGTGCCGTGCAGTCCAAAGCACTTTTCTAAGTTGCACACATCTAGGGGGAGTCTCTCTATATATTTTAGAGGCATGTGCTCTCTTGCATTCCATGTCATTACTCTTGTATGTGCAAATCCCGTATTGTCATCAATCCACCAAAAAGGGGGAGATTGTAAGGGCATACTTATCCCTACGGTGTTTTGGTGATTGATGACAATGCATTTGCGGACTAATCGGGTGCCTTGAGTATTTGCAGATATTCATTCTTCGGCACGGAACGATTATTTCCCCTCGGCGCTCTTCTCAAGACGGTGTAGTTTCTTTCGTAACTTTGGTGGTGGACTTAGTTTCGTAGTAGTCACCGTACTATCAAGAGGGGATCTGCTCCGGTATGGTTTGGGTGGAATCAACACGTACACGTCCTCTTCACACCCTCCATTTGTTTCCGCCTCTTTGGAGTTTTCCTTTCTCTTCTCTTCTACTTTTCCTGGACCCAGCGGTAGTACCGCGGGCCACAGCGGTAGTACTGCTGAGGCTCACTAAGCGGCAGTACCGCTCCTCGGAGCGGTAGTACCGCTTGATGGCCTCAGCAGCATTACCCCTGCGGTTCCGTGCTCCTACCGCCTCGACACAGCTGTTGTGCGGTAGTACGGCTGCTGCTCTCCGAGCGGTAGTACCGCTCCTCGGAGCGGTAGTACCGCTTGCTGGGCTCAGCCGCAGTACCGCTGTGCCTCCGTGCTCCTACCGCTTCGATTCGAGTGCGCATTTTCTCGTGTCGGGTTTTGCGGTACTTGCTGCGGTTGTAGTGGCGGTAGTGCTACTCTGCGCGGTAGTACCGCCCTTTCGCCGCGGCAGTACCGCTCTGGGTTTCAGCCCAGCCCCTTCTCGTCTGGCACGGCAGTACCGCTGGGTGGGAGCGGTAGTACCGCTTATGAGCGGTAGTACCGCTCTGCCTCCGCGGTAGTACCGCTCTCTGCGGGGCTGGGTAGGGGTAACGGTTGGTTTGTCCCCCCCCCCCCACTATAAAAGGCCATCTTCTTCCCCCTCCTTGACCCACCTCTTGCCCCCAAGCCTCATTATTGCCAAAGCACCATTTATTGCTCAAGCTCCATTAAATACTCCAAGCTTCCTTTTGCCCGATCTATCTCCCTAGCCAATCAAACTCGTTGATTTGCTCGGGAGTGGTTGAGAAGGCTCCCGATCTACACTTCCACCAAGGGATTTTTGATTCCCCCATTCATCCTTAGCGGATCTTGTTACTCTTGGGTGCTTGAGCATCCTAGACGGTTGAGGTCGCCTCGGAGCCATATTCCATTGTGGTGAAGCTTCGTGGTCTTGTTGGGAGCCTCCGATTAAGTTGTGGAGTTTGCCCCAACCTTGTTTGTAAAGGTTCGGTCGCCGCCTTCAAGGGCACCAATAGTGGAATCACGGCATCTCGCATTGTGTGAGGGCGTGAGGAGAATACGGTGGCCCTAGTGGCTTCTTGGGGAGCATTGTGCCTCCACACCGCTCCAACGGAGACGTACTTCCCTTCAAAAGGAAGGAACTTCGGTAACACATCCTCGTCTTCACCGGATCCACTCTTGGTTATCTCTTACCTTTACTTGTGCAAGCTCTTTAGTGTTTATTCCCTTGCTTGCTTGTGTGCGTGTTGTTGTTGCATCATATAGGTTGCTCACTTAGTCGCACATCTAGACAACCTACTTTGATGCAAAGATTAATTTGGTAAAGAAAAGCTAAAAATTGATAGTTGCCTATTCACCCCCCCTCTAGTCAACCATATAGATCCTTTCAAGAGTGTTTAATTATACAATTAACAAATACAAATCAACAAATTGCTTACCCCCCCCCCCCCCAGCATGCTAGAACCCTAATCCTAGAATCGCCAGCACGAACGTGAGCAAAGAAGGCCATGGTTTCACATAGATACTTACTAGACGTCGCTGAATGTTGAGTCCCGCCGACGGCTTCCTATCGGAGTCGTCTTGATAGCACCGGCCTAAGTTGTCACGGTCACGTACTCCAGCATCGGCAACTGCATCATGGTGGGGGTCGGGTTCAAGCTCCCACAGAAGTCCTCTGGTGGCCTATGGTCTCCACCGCCACCGAAGCCTACCGCGCTAGAAAGAATGGAGACGTGGGAGAGAGGGGAAGGTCGTCGCTTGCGAAATAGTTCGCCATGTCGGAACCAAAGTGGAGCCCACATGTCATAATCATCATGAAAAGGGCCAAAGCCATCGACTAGTATTTTTTTTTTTTGCAAAAAAAACAAACCAAGAATATGTGGGTCTTTATCAAAACAGTAAACTCATTTGTCCTGCAAACCTAGCCCACATTCCGTTGGTTTTGTGCAATTAACTCTAAACCAGGAACATGGATGAGGGCGAACGTGAGCAGTAGGTGCATGTCCGGCGAGTTGTTCATCTTCATTTAGAAGTCGTAGTAGCAGCACGTCCTGGATGGGGGATGATGCTCATTGAATTGGAGTCATGCCATATGCCATCCTCCCACATGTAGATGCGCGTGACTTCCATAACTCGGCTGCCGCGTCCATCCCCGGCCGCCGTCGTGTCACCTCACCAAGGGTACAAACGAGGAGCCAACTGCCCAGCCATAGCCCATTGCATCGCACCGAGTTGTTGGGGGAGGGACCCGAGGCCACGTGACCTGCCCGCGCGTGCGACGTTATGGGGCGACTGCTCCTGACGCGACCGACGGGCACGGCTCGCTCGTCCACACCCATACGGATTTACTATGTCACTTTGGAACAGTTGCCCGTACGCGGAGGCCGTCCATGGATGATGACGGGTCGAGGCGAGCTGGGTTATCGAGATCCGAAGTCGTTTCGATCGATGCATGGCAATGGCCTGGAGTAGGCGAGGTGTTGTCAAGCTCAGCTCAGCTCGCCGTGGTCCTCTGCCTCTGCTCCGTGGTGGCCGGGCTGTGGGGATATACGGTCCCGCCGGCGACGGATCGGGCCCTCCGCTCTGCCGATCCGGTCGCCCGCGTGCCGGCCTAGCTTTAGAGGTGCTTGGATTCAAGGAACTATTTTTAATTTGATTAAAAATAATTTTTTTAGAGGTTAAAGTTCCAAGCATCCCTGACTAAAGAGAAGTTAGGACTAGTTTTGAGGCTAAAAACTTTTAGTCATAGGAAACCTACTAAAATATGTATTAGCCCTCTCTTTTCTCATTTAATTCCTGTACTTTAACACATGCGAGTTCTGAATTGGATGGTTTGGAGGATAATAAATGCTCAATAATTTAATTTTAGTCTTTTTAGTATTTGGATTCAAGCATGAATGAGGTTAACAAGTTTTAGTCCCACTATTTTTAGTCATAAGACTAAAACGTATCCAAGCATCCTCTTAGCCTAGCTCCTCCGCCCGTCGTCGGGACAGGACCCGCCTCATCAATAATCCATCGTCCCTCCCGAGCACGTCGGTATCGTGATCGATCGGGCGAAGAACTGCTCGTCCGTCCGGTCTGCTCGAATTGAGTGCGTCACGTAACCATCGTGGGCGCTCGTGCAGGGTCCGACCGCCGTGCCTCACGCTGCCAATGCTCATCCCGTGCACACGATACAGTGTATGCTTTGGGGTTTTGACATGGATTATATGGCTGCCTCGTCACGATTTTATTGGATCCGTGGCACGGTTTCGTGTCGCCGTGGAATCAACTGTGCTTGCTCGGTTCATGGGGACTGGGGAGCAATACTTGTTCCTGTTCACTTTGCTGAACTGAACTGAACTGAACTGCAGGCCAGCTGATCCCTCATATGCTCGCACCAAACAACTCAACCCTCCTGCCGGAACAAATATTTGTTTTCAACAGCAACCCGACACGATATATGAACGAAAAAAACACCGTCAGAGCGTCATTAAAACACAAGGCAATACAGATAAAATCAAAACAAAACAACCGATCACAAAAAATCTGCTAGATAAAAAGAAGTTATCTGAAGAACAACGCGGTGAAGCGCACATTAACCCCTAGTCTTATCCAAGTGTGAGAGGAGGAGGGGAATGAGCGCAAAGTTTTGGCTAAGGGCACGAGTCGGCACATCCTGAACCCATGGGCATATGACCCACTTTTTGAAAAATGCATTTTAAACATGTTTTAAAATGTCAAAAAAAAATCCACACATACATGTTTGCAAATATGTGTGCGCGGCATAAAGTTTTGTGAGAAAATGTCTTTTCATTTTACACTAAAACATGTCTATATGCATCTGATCCAGAAAAAATTTGAACATCTTATAATTCGGAATGAAGGGAGTACTACTTTTCAAAAGAAGTAAACTGCCACCAGTTTTTGCAAGAATGTCCCTCTTGTTAATTTTGGCCCACGGGCTTGTAACTTGTAAGTGGCCTTGGCTTATCTAAACGTAGGCGTCCCTTAAAAAAAAGATAATGCGTTTCGAGGACGGTCACACATAGCCCTTATTTTTGTAAGAAAAATCAGATACTTCCTTTATTTTTATGTACAAGGCCACAAACTCAAATTACAGGTATCAAGATGACAACATGCATGCAAGCATTAAACAAGTTGCTAGTACGAGGAAACATCATTAATTTTGCCTCAATTACTGTTGGTGGCCATGTATAGATGCAAAATGTATATTTCATAGTGACCTTGTATAAGTAAATGAAGGGAGTACTTCCTTTTAGACACCTCCCCAAAATTATGAAAAAAATGTACTTGTATTCATAAAATGTGTACTATTTTTTTTTATAAATTTCCAGTAAGTATGTGAGTATATTTTCGTACAGTGGTGTACAAAAAAAATGAAAAATGTGTGTATAAAAACGGGCCTACCTTTCCATTGTTTGTGTGCCAGAACTTTGTCTGTTTTGCATAGCCTACAAATCACCATATTTTTTCACAAAATATTATAGATATGTAAAGAATATCTATATGCATCCGTCCAACAAAAATTTAAATGTTTTTCAAAAAAATAATAGCATCTTCTATTTTCCAAAACACCAAGCTTTATGGGCACCCGATGGAAAGTGCATCGATGAACCCAGATACATATGAACCCACTTTAAGAAACACATTTGTTTGCTTATTTATTTCGGTTCGTATGTAGTCAATATTGAAATATTCAAATTCTCTTATAATTCAGAACAGAGGTGATAGTTGGAGAAGGGATAGTATCAGATCTTTTAGTGGTCGGTTGTGCATAAATGACGGGCCCACTAACTCCTTTCATCATCAGTTTATACAATTGCTTGAGTTTTGGGAGGCATTGAGAATTAGGCAGCTCCTCATCAGAGAATTGGGTTATTTCTCCAGAAGGCATTGTGATATCACATAGTCATTTACTGAATCCGATTTGAACCTCACTACATTGATATAGCTATTGCATGAGTAGTGGATGGTGGCCTCTCTATTCTGCAATATGCCGATGACATAATTCTCTTTATGAAACATGACCTGAACAAGGCTCGAAACCTTATACTTTTGTTGTCAGCGTTTGAGCAAATGCCGGGTCTTAAAATAAACTTCCATAAAAGCGAACTTTTCTGCTTTGGAGAAACCACTGAGGCGGCGGCCAAGTATGCTGACCTATTTGGTTGCGCACATGGCCAATTCTTGATTAAATATTTGGGAATACTGATTCATTATCGGCGTCTCACCATTACAGAGTGGAAGCATGTAGAGGAGCGGTTAGAGAAACAATTAAGCAGTTGTAAAGGCAAATTGCTCTCAGTTGGAGGACGGCTGGTTTTGATTAATTCTGTCCTCACACATATGGTTCTTTATATGCTTTCTTTCTTCCAACTTCTAAAAGAGATCCTGCAAAGACTGGACTATTTTAGATTTAGATTTTTTTGGCAAGGAGATGGTGAAAAAAATACAGACTGGCCAAATGGAGTGTGGTTTGTAGGGCGAAAGACCAAGGTGGCCTTGAAATTCATGATTTCCAGATCAAGAATGAGGCCCTACTTAGTAAATGGTTGTTTAAACTTCTTACTGATGATGGTGTTTGGCAAACCATGCTACGCAACAAGTATCTAGGTCAAAAGGTGGTGTCTCAGGCATATTGGATACCTGGCGACTCCCACTTTTGGGCTAGCCTAATGGCGGCAAAGAAACATCTCTTTCGCTTTAGGTCTTTCACGATAAGGGACGGGTCGGAGGTTCGTTTCTGGGAAGACATCTGGCTAGGCAATGCCAGTCTTCGAGAACAATATCCAGCTATGTACAACATTGCTCGCGAAAAGAATAATACTATTGCACAAGTGCTCAGTTCATCCCCATCCAACATTTCGTTTAGGCGGGATTTGATTGGCCCCCGACTTATATCATGGCATAATCTTTTATCCCGTCTGGATTTGATTAATCTTAGACAAGGTCGGGATGTGTTTCGCTGGAACCTTACTACATCAGGGTCATTCACAGTAGACTCTATGTATCGTGCACTCACGCATTCTGAGGTACCAGTGAGTAATAACAAGAAAATCTGGAAGTCAAAGATTTCACTAAAAGTTAAAATCTTCATGTGGTATCTTTGCGGGGGAGTTGTTCTAACCAAAAACAACCTCGCACGGCGCAACTGGACATGGAGTAAGAAGTGTTGTTTTTATACTCATGAAGAGACAATCAAACACCTCTTTTTTCAATGCAAGTTTGCACGTTCTATATGGCCAATCATCCAAATAGTGTCAAATTTGTATCCGCCTACAGGTGTCGCCAATATTTTTGGTCATTGGTTGGACGGTATTCCAAATAGATTCAAAACGCTAATACGGGTGGGAGCATATGCCTTACTATGGTCGCTTTGGCTATGTAGAAATGATTTGGTTTTCAACGATCAAAATGCTTCGCCTGCACGTTGTACGCACTCGCTTCGTGGGGAAGACTTGTATAGGATCTGCTCTTAGGTGAGATCAATGAGATCAATATTTTTGAAGATACAAAACATGTTCAAAAAATATGAAAAAATTAGGAGACACTCATCCATCTTTGATGTACAAGCTCAAAAAGTTTCAGCTCTTAATTTGAACTACAATTGGAGAAACAAAAAAAGACAAAATCACATGTGAATAGTGCAAAAAACTGTTCACCCAAAGTTGACACTATTCATATTTGAATTTGTCTTTTTTTGAATCTCTAATTGTAGATCGAGTTTCGAATTCATATTTGAATTTGTCTTTTTTGAATCTCTAATTGTAGATCGAGTTTTGAGCTGATTTTTTTTTTTGGAGTTGAAGACATAACCCACAGGTATGTTGTAAATTATTTTCAGAATCTTTTGGTTTGTCTAAATATGAAAATTTTAGGTTGATCCTACGATCTCACCTAAAAAGTTGATCCTATACTAGTCTCCCCCCTCGCTTCGTACGTGGTCTACGCTATAACGAGCGGAGTACCAATCACTGTTCAAGGCAGTGTGTACGCGGTTGGAGCAGGTGGCTATGGTGGTTTTTACCCAACATGGATGGCAGCATAATCTCCGGATCCGTCCATCATCCCTTGCGACATAGGATAGTGTCGGTCTATAGGACTCTATTGTCGCCGATTTGTCGTTTTTTTCCTTTCATTTTGTCAGACTTTACGTGTTTGGCTGTGTGCATCCTAATTATGCAGAGGCCGAATGTTACTTATAATGCTTTGTATCCGCTTGATGCAACATTTCAAGATAATAAAAGCGTCCTTTATCAAAGAAAAAAAAACATTGATATAGCTAGTCTGCTCCTAATAGTTGAAGGAAGTATTGTTTTTTGTTTTGCGGTTTCCAAAGGAAGTATTCTAGAAATGCGTTGTAAAGGCAATCCCTTGAAGGCTTGAACGATATACTTGCAGTTGAGACGGTGTTGCTCCAAAGAATGTTACCGTTTGCCACTCTGACTTTGACTGGTTTGCAGTTAGTTAACCGACAGTTTGCTTAAAAGTGCAGACTCAGAGTGCAGGAATGTGCCACGGCTGCCAGTATTAATAGTGTGGTGACCATAAGGTTTCCCAATTGGACTCTCGAGGTAAAAGTGTGCCTGGCCATATTGAGTCCTTCTGCAGCATGCAGATATAACTGTAGTTGCTTCTCTGCATCGCATTTTCCGGATATTGCTCAAACTCTCTATCAGTACAGTACAAGTACAACTTCAGGGATGCCATTTTCATCTTCTCCAATGACTAATGGATGGATATGATTTTTGAATTCGCTGACTTGTTCACACATGCTTTTTAGTTTGGCATTCTAAAAATGTTTGTTATTCAGCTGAGTTGTAACTGCAGATTAAACAAGTTCAACAGGTGGTGGCATCTGTCTCTTTATAGGATACAGTACAAGATTGCTCAAGCCTTCTTGCCATCCACATTGCTTCATGTATGTCTCTGGGCTTATGACACTGCAGATGATTCTGGGTATATATTCATTCAAGCCAACTACAAAACTTGCTTGGCTGCGAGTTGTGGTCGAGAGGCTTTTGTTGCAGATTTGATGTACCGTCCAGATTCAAGCAATGACTTGCTTGCCATGAAGTGTACATATTCAAGGCAATCAATTATATAGCATAAAGCAAAAAAAAAAAAGGTAAAGAAAGGAGAAGGTAAAGCTTCAGGCAGCGACAGTGACTACCGTAGAAATATAACATACTCCTTTGGATGGCTGATGGACGCTCAGGATTCGCCGACACACCGCTTCTACCTTGCACCGTAATTGAAGACTGAATGTTAACTGAAGAAGTTGTTTCACAAATATAGTTGGACAGGCTGTTGATCCTGGCCGTGCGACGGGCGCACCGCCGCCAACGGAGGTCTGACGAGGAGAATACCCCCCTGCCAAAACCGATCCGCGAGCTGCTCGGCACGAGATGTCCCCCAAACGACGGCGTAGGTTTGCGAAGGTCCAAGATCTTGCCTCTTGCACTCCTTTTTATCCTTACTTCTGGATCTAATCCACCGATCCCACTTCTGTTTTCTTCGGATGGGAATCCAGCGATCCATTCACATGTTATTCATCAGTTGATCGCCCGCGCACTAATTAGCTTTGCTTCCCGGCACAACGCAAGATGGGTCCACACAATACGACTTCACTTCAGAATATGAATGTAAGAGAATCACTAGAGGTATGAACATGCAGGAAGCCGTAGTAGGCTGCCCGCGTTGATCTTCCATAGACAAAAGTGACCATCTATAGTCACCGGCACAAAACAGATGTTTTACACTAGGACACATATTCGTCTACACAAGTAGATTGATAAACTAGCAGCACAGACACTTCAGAGTTCAGACAATCATTGAACCCTTCAGCGGCACTCAAAATTCCACAGTTGCGTGATTCAGACTTCAGGAGGAGGAAGTACATAGGATATACAGGGTACTTAAAATCATATCAATAAACATAAGCAGTCAGTACTCCCTAATTGCAGTGGCGGAGCTTGGGCTAAAATCATGGGGGGGCATTGGCTAGGAGGGGCAAACAAAATCACAATATGCTGATTTTTAGTGGAAAATTTGGTCAAATACATAGATATATATGCAAATTTTTCTTTGAGCTGGGGGGGGGGGGGGGGGGGGGGGGCAACCGCCCAGGTTGGCCCCCATGAAGCTCCGCCACTGCCTAATTGTATGCCATGGAGAATGGTGTGCCTCAAGGCACTTCCATTTTAGTTCACAAAAATGGCCAACGAAATTAGTTTTTAGGATGTCGGCTTTTAACTTTATTTTCCACAAGAGGATTTTGATCCATGATTTGATAAAACGAAACCATGAACCTGTTGCAGCATATCCAGTTTTCCTGCCTTAACTCTGTTTTATGTTTCCAGCGATATGTGGCTGGTTCGATTTCAGCCCATAACAAGTGATCTACCAAAACGAACATTGCACACAGATACAACAGTGCTTCCATACTTTGCATTGGTCAAGAATTGTACTCCTCCAAATAACCAGATACACATTGTGACGACTATTTGATGCGATTTGGCCTATGATTAAAGACCAGTGTTTTTAACGCGGTATTTTTTTTTACGGATAACATCATGGTCAGATTGTACATGCGTGTATGTAAGCTCTGCTTTGTACTATATTTCTTGAAAAAGAAAATTGGTACTTGGTACTCCCTCCGATCAACTAAAACCACGACACTTATTTTGGATCAGAGGGAGTAACTTTGTAGTTGAGTACCTATAAGATTGTGATTGCAAATTACAGAGGTCTCCACAGCAACTCACTATTCGGCATATGTTGATAGCAAACTACTGAGATCTTATAGGTACCAATCTTCTTGCTTGTCATCCTCGTTTGCCCAATATTCTTGCTCGTCATCCTCATTTTCTGAATCTTCTTGCCTAAAACGATAGAGATGTTCAGAGTCTGAGTCCGACATCTGTGAGTTCAGTGAGAATAGTATTTTCAGTTATTCATGGTATGATGAAATAGGTATAAAAAACTATATGGCTCATATTACAGAATACTACTAAATTTCATTGCATCAGTAATTAGTGCATCCAAAAGTTTAAGCTATCGAAAGCAAGTAATACTAACACCATGTCTCAACACAAAGTTCTAATAATTGCATAGCTTGATTATGCCAGAAATTGTATACCTAATCAGTCTATTCCTTATATTGCTTTTGAGATGAAAAGTAAGGGAGTTGGGACATGTTTGATTGAAGGTTAAGAATGCCGAATGCCGAAGTATGCCTGTGTTTTTTTTAGCTAAGCTGCCTTACGTCTGCAAAATTGGAGCTAGGACTTGGCTAAACTTGCCACAATTCCATGCATGGGCCATAGACAACATGGGACCTAGCTGAGAAGTGTTGGGCACATTAGAGGAGGCTCGCAATTGAGGTAGATGGAGGGGGGTGCCAATTGCCAAGTGGGGCCATGTTGTGGCCTGTTTTTGAAGGTCAAGCCACATGTCAATATGAAGATCAGGAAGTATATATAGAGTAGATTAGCAAACTTGGATACTGACATAAAATTCTAGATAAATTCGTCGAGGGATCGAGGCATGAAGGGTTTGAGTTTAGGGGCCGAGATAGCAGAGTTGTTTTGGTTTCCTGGGTTAGGACAAGGTGAGGTGAAAGGGTGAACATCAGGAACATTTTGCATTGTCTATTCAAGGTCCAGTACATTCCACCAGCAAAATCTAAATCACCGGTAATCATGGTAAAAGTAAGAACACCAAAAGATAAGCAAACAGACCGTTGCCAGGGACAAGTTCAACGGACATGACGCGTGCTAAGGGCAACTCCAAGGCACGACCCCAAATCATCCGCTCGCGTCCGTTTGGGGGTAAACAGACACAAACCATGGCCCAACGCGTGGGAGCAAACAAACAAATGTCCGTTCTCGGTCCACTTTCGACCCATTCCCGGCCCAAGTATGGGCCGCGTTCGCGGCCAAACGGACACACGCGGACAGGCGCGATGCGTGCCCTTGTCTGCCCATGGCCCGCCCGTCGGTGACACAGCCCCTTTTCTTCCTCCCCTTTCCTCGCTCCTCCCTCGGCCCCTCGTCATTACCGCCGCCACGCCCGTCGTGCACCTTGCTTTGCCCGTCGGTGGAACATCCCCTTTTCTTCCTCCCCTGTCGTCGCTCTGCCCTCCGCCCACGATCGTCCACCTTGCTGCCTACCAATGGGCTCGACGTGCCCTTTCCGGCCGCATCTCCACCACGACCACAAGGTGTTCGATGCTTTGCTCGCAAGGTACCATGGAAAGCTGAGATGAGTACTTTCACAACTTCATTTGTTCATCGGATGATTCGTCCTCAGACGATGAGGACATAGTGGTGGCAGCATTGGTCGTCCATGACCACATCAGTACGACGCGGCCTCGGTTTAGGGGATCAATCCCCGATCATGCTCCGGCCTTGAACCACAATAGGGAGAAAGGGCACGACCTCCTCTATTCCGATTACTTTGAGAGAATCGCACTCTACAAACCGCATCAATTTCGTCGCCGCTTCTGAATGAGGAGGCATGTGTTCAATCGTATTCGAGAAGGAGTGGTTGCATATGACCCATACTTTGAATGCAAAGAGAATGCCCTTGGCAAGCTTGGCTTCTCTTCTTACCAGAAATGTATTGCGGCTATTCGCATGCTTGCATATGGAATTCCTGGTGACCTTGTGGATGAGTATGTTCGTATGAGTGAGTCCACGTGTCTCTAATCAATGTACAGTTTCTGCAAGGCCGCGGTGGCTCTGTTTGGTCCTGATTACCTGAGATAACCAAATGCGGTTGATACAGAGAGGTTGTTGACGATTAATGCCGAGAGGGGCTTTCCGGGCATGCTTGGTAGTATCGATTGTATGCACTGGAAGTGGAAGAACTGTCCATTTGCTTTGCAGGGGCAGTACAAGGGACATGTAAAAGGTGCCACTGTCATACTTGAAGCTGTGGTTCACAAGATCTGTGGATATGACATTCTTTCTTCGGCATGGCTAGTTCTCACAATGATATCAACGTTCTTCAGCATTCTCCAGTGTTTGCAAGGCTTGCAGAAGGCAACTGCCCGGAGGTCAACTTTGAGATCAATGGCCACCATTACAATAATGGATATTACCTAGCTAATGGTATCTATCCCCTATGGTCCACTCTTGTGAAGACCATACCCAATCCGCAAGGAGAGAAGAGACAGAGGTTTGCCCAAATGCAGGAGAGTGTTAGGAAAGATGTGGAGCATGCATTTGGTGTGCTTCAGTCTCGATGGGGTATTGTTCGAAACCCTGCATTGACATGGAGCACTCAGAAGCTTTGAGAGGTGATGACTGCTTGTGTGATCATGCACAACATGATCATCGAGGATGAGTATGATGGCAGCATCTACAACCAAGGGTTTGATTTCCAGGGTAAGAATGTTGAGCCTGAGAACCCACCTCCTGCAACCTTTGAACAATTTGTCCAATTTCATCGTGAGATGCGTGATCGAAACACTCATACACAGCTGCAAGATGACTTGGTTGAGCACATGTGGGATCACATTGGCAATCAGTAGATCTATCGGTTTAATCTCTTTTCGTGTGCACAAAATTTGAGTGGTTTTGTAAGACTATTTGATATTTTTAATATTTTAATTGGATTGTAATAAAAGACTATTTTGAACATGTTGTTATATGTTTGATTTAATCAATTTTTTCTGTGCTTGATTTTATTGTACTTGGCCTCCGGTGGACGAGATGGGGCAGAAGATGTGGCCGCGCATTCGGTGCCCGGCCGACGCAAACACAAATCTGGGCAGCACGACCACATTGCCACCCCCAAATGGACGAAATTCGGACAAAACGAACATCCGTTTGGGGTAAGCGTTGGAGTTGCCCTAACACCGGTAGTAGCACTGGTACAGACCATGCATGCAAAACTCAATACAACACTTGCTACTAGAACGAGACGAAAAAAGGTTTCCTCCACTTTATATATAAAGCAACCATCACCGAGCAATCCAATACAAGCTCACGCCACCACAACACATCACACACCCAAGACTGGATACAAAGACATTGAAACAGCAACACCACCCCAAACAACTCCAAGCAAACATCAGCTGCACAAGAAGCATTACTATGAAGTCGCTGAGGCCCCTTAACCGTGGACAAGCCACCGCGCAGTGAGAGAGTCTGAGCATGACAAACCATTGGGCTCCAAGGCGGCGCCTTCAAGAAGGGAAGTACACCAGAATGCCGCCATCGCCCAATCCAAAGATCAGGGTTTCCTTTAGCACCACGACGAACAATGAGTAACCGCGACAACCACCTTCAAGAAGGGGATGGCGCCAGAATGCCGCCAGCGGCGGCTAGACAAGTCAGAATGGGTTTTCACCCCGTCTATACTCATCATCAATAAAATGTGGTACGGTTTACCTAACCACCACCACCGAACGTCATACCCCCTGCATGGCCATGGTCACCGGAAAAACGCTTGAGTCGCGTGCTCCGTCCATGAGCACGCCAGCTCCTACCACTAGGACCTCCGCCCCGGCATACCTTCTCTCGGCCATTGATACACCATGCAGACGCGCCCGACCAGGAAAAGGGCAGAAGACCCCCCCCCCCTCCACCCCAAAGTGAACATCTTGGCAAGACAGGTGGCCGCGCCGGCTAGATCTATGTGAGGGGAGCTCCGGCAGCCCAAGTTGGTAGCCGTCGGACACACCGCACGGCGCCATCGCAGACAAGGGACAGCCCAACCCTCTCTCCACGAAGACCCCCTTCCTTCTTCGGCCATCCCCTACTCGACATGAGCAAAGCCCCAAAATCTGCACCAAGAAACTGCCCCTGCCTGCCGAGGCCCGTACCTATATCAGCAGAGGAGGGAGGAGAGCGCCAGCACGGACATGATGCGCTCTAGGGCAGCCCTCTCTTTCTCCATAGCAAGTTCCCTCCAGACCTCCTTAGCGTTTTTGCACTTGATGAATAGGTGCGCTCCATCCTCGTCGGCCTTGCCACAGAACAGACATCTGGTGTCCTCAATGAGGGATACCTCGCCGGGCCAGGTTCGTGCGGAGCGCAAGAGATTCATGCTTGATTTTCTGTGGGGTCTTGATGAAAAAAAGCGACTACTAGTGCTAACCTTTTGGTGGATGTGGTGGTCGAACAGAAACAGAATGAGAGAAGGGGGACATGCCTACCTCGGCTGAAGAAGTGGCTCGACGATCAAGAAGCAGCGTCCTTGAGTTCATGCAGATTTTCGGGAAGCCAGAAGCCAAACCATCGCCGGACAAATGGCACCCCCCCTTCCCCCCCCCCGCCCCCCCCCCCCCCCCCCCCCCCCCCCCCCCCCCAAAGATTCGGTATACAAAGTTAATGTCGACAGGTCGTTTGTTCCTGGCCAGCAACATGCAGGATGGATAGTTGCTATCAGATCGAAGGATGGTCACTTACTCTGTGCACGGGCAAGTCGAGGCGAGAATATCAGCGATGCTTTTCTCGGCAGAAGCCATGGCGATGTCACAAGTGATCAACACTGCTGCAGATATGGGTATGACCCGAGTGGAGTTTGAAACGGATTCACAGCTCCTGGCGGATGCTCTTGACCCGGGGAAGGTGGATTCCTCGGCGTACGCTGCGGTGATCGAGGACATGAAATATCAACTGAAAATTGGTTCTTTGAGTTCTCCATTTCGGTTTGTAGGAGAAGTGCAAATACAGTAGCTCATGAATTGGCCAACCTTGGCCGCATGTATGATCAAAACCACTGTATGCATGCAGTGGGAGTCCGATGTACGCACCCATGTGGGTGACCGTGTTTTGGGTGATTTGCCCAACAACAGTTAAGTAATAAAGCCAAGTTGCTTTAAAAAGAAAAGAGGAGGGAGAGCGCCCACCCTATCCGGCCGCAGACGAACCGACGTCGGAACACGTCCCGCCGCCGCAACCAGACTCAGGCCGGCCACCATGGCTGCAGCCACGCCACTGCAAACCACCACCACGTATGCAGCTTCCCTGCTGGACCACTGCCACCACCCTACATCGCCCGCTACCACCCGAGGCCAAACCTGAAGGGATCTGGCAGAAGATGCCTGAGCACGCCACCGCCCGATCCGAGTCTTCGGCAGTCGCTGCACCACCAACGCCTCCCAGGAAGCCAACGCGACACCACTAGGCACTCTTGTCGCCGCCGTGAAGATGTGCCGCTGGACCCCGCCATAGCCTAGCGCCCCCACTCGACCGGCCGCCCCGCGCCAGCCGTGGGACACGAGCGGAGGGGAAGGGAAAGCCCCGCCGCCGCCCCTGCCAGCCGGGCTTCGCCCGGCAGCGACTCTGGGTGGCCCAGAGGGGATGGCTGAGGGAGGGGGTGTGGCGGCGGACTAAGGGTTCCCGGGAGCTCGTGGGAGGGAGGGCAAAACAGAAAAATGACTTGCCACTAGAACAACGCCGATCTCCAATCAGGCAGAAGTTGTGCATGGATCGCTTGAGCGCCCCTTATGCGGGCAGTGCTGGTCATGGGCCATGCTTTTCTGTTCTTTCTTTTCGGCTTCGTTCATTTTGTTTTTCCTTTGGTTCTTTCTTTTTGTTTAATTTTTCTTCTCTTTCTTATTTTATTTTATTTTTTATTTTTCAATATTCAACATATGTTCATGATTTTTTGAATTCATGAACATTTTATGAATTTCTTGATATTTTTTCAAATCCGTGAACATATTTCAAATTCATGAACATCTTTTGAATTAGGGATTATTTATTGATTTCATGAACATTCTTTTAATTTGTTAGCATTTTTTCAAAATCATGAAGATCTTTAGAATTCGTGAACATTTTTGGATTTTGTGAACATTATTCAAATTCATGATTTTTTTGTTTCACGAACATTTTAACAAATCTGTGGACATTTTTTCACAAATAATTCACTAACATTTTTAGATTAGTAGCAAAAACATGTGCAAATGAAACAATGATTATTAGATTAGAAGTGCAAATGAAACCATAATTCCTAGATTAAAAGTTACTGGGCTTTTGGAGTTTCATACCTCTAGTTCTTCTCGGTCCTCTCTATGTCTTGACCATCTTTCACTTAATTCTCTCCATAGGCTATCCATACATGATTCCTGTGCATACTACAACTTACATGATTAGGCCATTGCGGAAAGTAAACTGAGAGACAATATGTGTTAATGAGGTTCATGGATCAGCCCCTACATCACTAGAGCATGACTACGTGCTCCTCTTTCATGAACTAACAACATAGTATAATCAACTACAAGTCCGTCGAGGTCATCAGACGCATCAAGACCATCACACCAGGGCTAGTCCGGTCACCCTCGTGATCTTATGTCTAGCCTACCAGCTTTGTCAAGTCTATTTTGGCTACCATGTGATGCCTTTATATAACAGAACCGAGTTACATATGTTCGACCCAAAAGGCTAGCCCCACACACCCCGCGCCTGCCCGCTTACACCAATTCCAACTATGGCCCTATACACATTTGACACCGATTTTTTTTTTTGAGAGACAAGGCTTTATGCCCAGGTCTATTGCTAATCTGGAAGTTCAGTACTGTGGTACAGTAATCAGGGGGTTTGGCAGCAATTCTAACATCCTGTCTTTAAGAGTTAGTAAAGCAGAAGTCATATAAAGTGACTGAGTACGTGAATGACATATGGACATACACGAAAGTGAACTATATGTGCACGCTTTGAATGCCCAGGTCTTCAAGATCATTGCAATAACATGTGCAAATGAAACTATAAGTGATTACCTGTAATTACAAAGATGTAATAAAAGGGCTTTTTGTAGTTGTCTACCTCTAATTCTTCTTGTCCTTCTTCTTGCGCTAATAATTCTTCTTGTCCTTCTTCATTTGGTTCTTCCTCTGGCTCTAATATTACTTTACGGATGTGAGAAACCTTACATGCATCCTCCCTTCGGGACCTATGGACCAGACTTGAACATCCAGAAATGTACAATTCCTCCAGGGCAGTAAGGTTTCTTATGCTTTCAGGCAAAAATGTGATGTTGGAACAGTCTCTGATGTGAAGTTCTCGCAGGGAACTGAGCTGTCCTAGCCATTCCGGCAATCTATATAGTCCTTCGCACCCGAGAAGCATTAGTACTCTCAGAGCAGTGAGATTTCCCATACTTGCAGGCAATATTCTTAAATTGCGACAATCTTTTATGCCCAAGACTTGTAGAGAAGGGAGATATCCCAACCAATCCGGCAGCATCTCAAGGCCCTCCAACGACATCAAACTTAGTTTTTTGAGAGAGGTGAAGCAGCTAATGGCCTCTGGCAAGGCCCTCAAGCCGCGGCAGGAGGTCAATGAGAATTCTTCGAGAGCGGGGAATTGCTGTAGTATGCACCACTCGGAAGAACGAAAGATGCAATTTTTTATACCCATGCGACAAGGAAGAGTGGAAGACGAGAGTTCCCAAAATCCAAGTCTTGGTCCTGCCAAAGCCTCGTTGCTATTGTCCAAGATCCAAAACATACTTCTGGGGGGATATGGTAGGAACTTCAACTTTGGGCAGTCCTTCAACTCTAGATTATGCAAATTAGGGATTAAAAATTCTCCATCTTCTTCGCCTGTCTGTGTTGTCCACCATTCCACCAAATTGTCCATCGACTTCAACTGTAGCAATCTTAATTTCGTACAAGTTCCACCCTCTCCATAGAATTCCTTGCCAATTTTCGTGACGTTGGGAATTTTCTGCAGATATAGACTTCTTAAATTTGGTAGCTGCCCAAATGGAGGAAGATTATCACATGCACCTAAATCAAAAAGACTCAGATAGGTAACAGAAGGGAGGTGGGAGGATATGTGCGACATCCAGTTAGGGAAACCCTTGCTCATATACCCTTGTATCATAAACTGTTCAAGATTTCGAGCTGGTATGAGCCTCTCCAAAATAGATTCAGCCGAGGATGCATCAGCATTCATATTCTTCTGATTCCAATGGAGAGCTAGCTGTCTAAGACATGATTTATCACGCAGCTTGATTGTCTCTGCATCTTCCGGTCTCTTGACACGCTGAAGCGATCGAATTAACAGCTCAGGGCAATTCACATGTACAAGCTCAACAATACTGTTGTATCTTCCTGTGTTGCGTACTCTGTGTACTGTGCGGCCTGGTAAATTTAGACTCTTCTTAACTTCCTGGGCTTCTCCAAATACCCTAGGATGTCCTGACGTGACCACAAATTGGGTGAGACTAGCCATTTTACTGATGCTATCTGGCAAGTGACCGAGAGCACCAGCAGAAATGTCCAATATTTGGAGATTAAGATCACCTAGTGACAAGGGGAGCTCTAGCATCCCTAAGCAATATGACAAATTGAGACACTTCAGATTAGTCATCTTGCAGACTGACTCAGGCAACCGTGCTAGCCTGGGACAACTTGTTACGTTCAAAGATTCAAGTTCTGAAAGGTCGCCAAAACACTCAGGGAGTACTATAAGGGCACGGCAATCTGAAAGGTTTAGGTCTTTCAAATGCTTCAGTTGGCAAAATGATTCTGGTAGAACTGAAATCTTGTAGCAATCAGAAAGGTTCAAGAACCTAAGATTTTCAAGATTGCCGAAATCTTGTGGCAGATTTTTTATCTCATGACAACCTAATAGGTTTAAATGTTCTAAACACTCCAGGCTAAAATTGTCAGGAAGTTCGGTTAGCTTGGAACAACTAGACATGTTTAGGAACATGAGTTTGTTAAGAAGATGAAAATTGTCAGGGAGCTTACTGAGGCTCGCATTGCCAGCTAGGTCCAAATAGCAGAGTTTGTTGAGGCTACAGATACTGTCAGGCAAGGTTGCAAGTGAGCAATTGGACAGAATTAGAGTTTCCATATTTTGAAGTGAATGGAAAGACTCAGGAAGTGATGTGATTGGCAGGCTAGAGGCATCAAGGTACCTAAGTAGCTTCAACTGAAGCACGGAACATGGCAAAAGTATGTTGCTTGGAGTAGATTGCCCCACAACTAAACATCCACTTATGTCCAAGACCCGTATGTACTTGGTTCTGGAAAATGCCTTTTGGGGAAGCTGCTGTTTCTCTGAATGTCTTACATGGAAGGATCTGATGTTGCCTGGCAGATCATTGAAAACCTTATACTGATTCTGGTAGTTGATCAACTGTGCATGTCGGCAATAACGACGTTTTGCTTTCTTCCTAGTCCTCGGATCAGTAGCATTTAGAACAATAGATTCATGACCCAAAATTATCGTTGCAAGATCGTGCACCAAATCATGCATTGTGAGCTCTCGAGGAGCATTGGCATGCACTGGACTTGACCTAATCTGCAGAGGGAAGTAAAATCAAATTAGTCTTGTAGAATAAAATGTAAGCCCCACATGGTTATGCTTAGTTACCAAGTGAAGAATCTTTGTATGATTAACATTAATAACTTATAAATTAGTGGCCGCAGAAAATCTATGAGGCTCATCTAACACCCATAACTGATAATTAATTCTTTTAATGGTCAATTAGACTTCTAATACCTTCCTCCCCATCCAACTCGTCCTAATGGTTGACTAGTCAAGGTGAATCTGGATATTTAAAGTATGTTTATCTGTTGGCTGGTCGGCATGATAACATAGGAACACTAAACGTCATGTGTAAATCCATAATTATCTTCCAAAAATAGTAGTTAATTAAGGATTTTAAACTTGATCTATGCTGGTGTGCAAAACAGAAGTAGTACTCTCTCCATTTCAAAATATTGGTCTTTTGGGATCTTGATACTGTATCCAACATAATGCTTTGACCATCATTTAAACAAAATTATACGTTATTACTATAAAAGTATATTTGATGATTTAGCAGTATCAGTTCGACATTCTCAATGTTAGTAACTCTTCTATGTTGATAACTCTATTAATATAGTGGTAGTTCTTCTACATTTTGGAAGAGGGGTACATATCACCATTAGGCTCCTACTGTCTAAATGATTGTGTAATCTCCACAACAGTTTTCATAAGTTGGAAAACGTCTACGGCAATGATTTGTTGATCCCACTATATTTATCTAATGTAAAGATAGCAAAGAATCCTAAACTTATATCTAATCTAATATGGAGTTTAGTATGATATATTCTGAATTAATAAATTCAAACTAAGAAAGTTCTTCAACAATTATTATTTATGTAATTTTTGAATCAAAGAATAACAAAGAACCTGAAGCCAAAATATAATGTAAGGCAATTCAAACACAGCCTAATGAGACGAAATGCATTTCAATGTAAAAGTTGAATTATAAACATGTTTGAAATTTTAAAAGTGTGGATGTGGAAATTGGAGACATTTAGTTAAGAATCTTAAAGTGAAAAAAATAAACGAAAAGACGTAATCATTAACTGAAAGAGGGCATATATCCATATTTGCTGAATATGAGTGTACAACAGTCACATATAATTGAAAATGTCATTGATTTTATTTACATGGAAAGCAAACCTAGGAAGTATTCGACGCACACATGGACAAACAAGAACTTGAGAAATAGTGTTCAACACTTACTGCGGAGGACCTTGAAATTTGAAGAAATGACATCCCCATAAGGTAGTTAATGCACCTTTTACCATCGTCCCATCCATGAATGTATCCAAGAGCCTTCCATTGCTGAATTAGACGATCACTGTCTATAACAAAGCCCTTGGGAAAGGCCGCCAAATATGTGAAGCACATTTTGAATTCTAGCTTCATGTAGTAATAGCTTAGCATGAGGCGCTCCAACGTGTCCTTGTGATCCCTGTGACCCAAATCGATGTTCGTATCTCTTATGTTTTGCCATGCCTCGACAGTCCTTAACTCAGACATTACTTGCCCAAGGGCAATTGCCACGAGTGGTACACCCCCACACTTCTCAGCAATTTTCCTTCCAATTTCTTCCAAGTCACTTTTGTCATCATCTGGCCCAAATGCTGTTTTCTTCATTACTTCCCAGCAGTCATCAGTTGACAAAACGCACAAGTTGATTTGATCAGAGTTCGGCATGGGACAAATTTTTCTTTGGTGTGCAAGAACACCAGTGCTCAATTTATTCACTACGCTTTGGTTGCGCGTAGTTACAATAACTCTGCTACCCTTGCAGCCATGTTGTAACATCTGCTTCAGCCTTTCCAGCTTGTCCACACCCTCTTCCCAAAGATCATCCAAAACAATCAAGTACCTTCTACTAGCAAGTTCCTTTTTGAGATTTTCTTGTAAAAACTGCAAACTACAATTGTCAAGGTTGATACTGCTATTTATGCTTTTGAGGATGGCAGCCCCAATTTTGCGTAGATCAAACTCCTTAGGCACATGAACCCAGGCTCGGACCTCAAAGTCATTGACCTTCTTGTCTACAAAGACTGATTCAGCCAATGTTGACTTCCCTAGACCACCAAGCCCGATAATCGGGATGATAGATATATCCTCACTAGCATTATAGTCTAGCAGCAGCCTGATTATTTCGTTCTTCTCCGTATCCCTCCCCACCACTCCAGATTGCAGGCCTTCATCACAGATGCCTGCAAAAGTTTCATTGTTTCTGCTCCCTTCAGCTGGTTCTTGATGTCTCACAAGATTGAGAGCCTGGCCCTCCTTTCCTATTTTTTCTATTTTCCCCCTCACGTTCCTCAGCTTGTGAGGCATGGTAATCCTCTGGAGAAGTTGATTGTTCCAGGAAAAGAACAGCTTCAACTGTAAATAAATTGAAGTCAACATCATTCTTACTAGCCATATACTCTAATTCTACAGGGATAGTCAATGGTGCGTACAAATGGGATGAAGATCTAATATCCACAACCCCTTCAGTAACTTCCCATA
Organism: Triticum monococcum; assembly: GCA_034509565.1. Taxonomy (NCBI): domain Eukaryota; kingdom Viridiplantae; phylum Streptophyta; class Magnoliopsida; order Poales; family Poaceae; genus Triticum; species Triticum monococcum. The sequence continues at coordinate 607,611,638 of CM067841.1, forward strand.
TAACTGAGCCCCTCACCTCGCAAAAAAAAAAATTCAAGTTTAGTGAACCCCTAGGAAACATGAAGGCAAACGAACTAGACGAAGATAAGTTGAGCTTAATAGTCACTCTGCAGCTGAAAGAGGATGTTGGAAAAAAATACTCTGCAATTTGGTGGATGGGAAAAGAAATTTCCAAGCAATCGAGAAATAGAAAAACAACATAAATACAAATTATGAACAGCTGGTGAGATTCAAAGTGCCCCTTTTTGCGTTGAGCATAATATGAACCTAGGAATCCATAATGGGAAAGTTGTGGCTGTGCAGCAATGTAGCTACACCTCTTATCTAGGTCGTCAGTTTTTGCATCGAATTAATGCATACAAACTTCTCCTTTTTGTTGCTTCTAAATAAGAAAACATTTGAACTGCAAAGCGGCAAAGCTCATCCGTAGAGAAGGACTGGTAGATGGGTGGATAGGTAGTGAGTAGTCTGTGTTAGAGGTGGTATGGTCTTCGGGCGTTGTAGCTGTTCGACAAAGGGTGAATTTTATTGACTCAAAATGAAGCATCAAGAGAATACAAACACAATGAGCACACCCAGCCTCTGCATAGTTAGGGTACACACAACCAACACCAACGCACGCACACAAGACCATGCCACAAAATAGCAAAGTCACATAAGACCAAAGCTATATGTAGGCGAGCAAAAAAAATAGAGCGATTAGATCCACAATCAACAAACTACATCAATGACCATATCGGCACCAACCATCTAATGACATCACATAAACGACGAGGTTCTTCAACAGCAATGCCTTCAGGAAGGGAGCGGCGCTCAATCGCCGCCGTGACCGGATCCAACCACTCAAGGTCAGTATCTAGGTTTTCACCTTGAAAACCTTGCCCGAGCATATCCGAGCAATGCCTTCAACAAGGTCACGACATAAACCATCGCCATTGCCAGGCATAACCAACTCAGGTTACCTAGGCTTTCGCCCTGGAACTCGAGACCGGGTGCTCAAGAAGCACCACCATCAAATCACTCATGTGTTGTCGCAACCACTTTTGCACGATCCCAACAGCTACATGCGATGTGTGACCGCCGCCACTGCACCACCACCCCTCTGCATCAAGTCGTCGTTCATAGTGTTCATCTCATCGCCGAAGTCAACCACCGGATCTGGAGTGAGAAACCCTCACGAAAACCTTTCGGTGGCCACCACAATCCACAGCAAGGCCGCTACCGGGATTACCCAGCTGCCGATGGAGCCTAGCAGACAGCACTGCGTTGGATCTCGGGGTAGCAGCCACACCAGCGGCTGCCGCATCCCATCTAGGGCGCCCCACCTCCATGATGGGCTAGCCGGCTTGACAACCACCGTGGAAGGCGGGGTTCGAATCTGGCACACCGGGGTGTGCGTCCAGATCCAGTCGACCTCCATCGCAACTGGAGCAACGGCGGCCGCCGTCGCACCTCCTCTGGCCACGTCAGATCTGGACGCGAATAACGCACAAATGCACGTCCATCCGCCGCCGCGGTCGATGAGAACTCGCACGCGTGCAAAGCTAGCCATCAATCAAGCACACATGCAGCTTGATTGATTTACTGCCTAGCAACACGCACGTGGGCACGTTGAGGATCGAATCAAACTCGGTGTGTCCTCGAGATCCAATCTCGTTGTGATGTCGAGATCCCAGCAAAAACAGCCATAAGTAGGGACCCTGCCGCCGCCGTTAGCCGCACTAGCTTCACCGGCAGCGTCCTTCGACGACGGCGGGAGGGAAAGATGGGAGGAGAGGGGGTTAGGCGGGGGGAACGGTGACGCCGCCCGTGTCGTCCAGGAAGAGCGACGCGGGGGCAGAGTTGGGTTTCAGGCGTTGTAACTGGCTCCCAGCTTTGTACTCTGCCTTCTTTTTAAGAGCAAGTACAATAAATTACAGTCAGCAAACTGTAAGGAGTAAAATAATATTTTTATGCTTAGTTGGAGGAGAAAGGATATGTGAGAGAATGTAAGCGGGCTCTCATGCAAGAGCCAGCTGCAACACGTGCTCGTAGGGACTATGTGAGAGTGGAAGGTGGATCATGTATTAATAAAGTAGCACATACTTATAACTAATTCTTATACATGTTGGCTATAAAGTTGGCTACAGATGACATGGCACTTTCTTATAGCCAACAGTTGGCTATACTATTAATCATGCTCTTAATCTCTTATTTTTAATGCATCCATCTGGACGTATCCTCGCGGAAAAAGTAGAGTACAGAATTTTTTTCGTATTTTTTGACAAAACTAAAATATATAAAATAATAAAACTCATTCAAAAATTATACTTTGACAATCTTCTGTTGCATCAAAAAAAAGAAAAACATTTTATCCACATAGCAGTACTTGAGTGGCGCTTACCCGCAAAGTTTCAAGGTCAAATGTTTGTTTGAAAGATCTTGATGCAAAGTTGGATAGCCTAAATAGAAGGTGTAGGTACATGGTAGGATAGGAGTACATAATAATCCTAACATGCAAGGCTCTGGGAAGTGAAAAGTCTACATAAATCCCTTGCTGGAAGAGCAGATCTCGACCTAGATCGCGAGTCCACGACCTTACAACAGGAGAACGAAATAAGCGAGAGTATACCGTTGGTTGACTCTTCTTTAAGACCTCGGCAGCGTCCAGATCGTCCAGCACGTCCTCGACGTCGTAGGCGACGGACTTGAATTTGGTGAGCCACCGCCCAACAGCTTCCCCATCTCTTCCTCGTCGGCGCAGCCTATCATCTGCATCATGCAACACGGCTTCCAGATCTTGCATCTTGTCGACCATGTCATCAACATCGTCCTTGAACCTCCACTGAAGGGTGGCCTCCTCCGTGGCGAGTTCACCAAGCTTGCTCGAGATTTGCTTCCCCACGGCGCTGGCGATTATCTCCCCGAACCCGCTCATGCCAGCTCTCTCACCCTCTCCCACGACAATGACCTTGACTTCGGGAAAACACAGAGAAGTAGCAGACCACGCGGGGGAGACGCGGTTGTTGGCCTGTCGGGGCGCTGGGAGGGCCACGGATCACACACTCTTGTAGTTGCCACCGATTCTCTTCTCTCTTTTGGCAGGCACCATCGGTAGCATACACCGAGATGGGCTAAGCTAGAAAACCTTATTCAATATGATAGGACAGGTGAACAAAGAAAAGCAAGGCGTTGGTCGGGAGCCAATTTCATATTCTCTCTCTGGATTCATTGGATTAAACTCCCTTCGAAAGCTGCTTGCATGTAAGGTAGTACCGGCTGGGCTTCAGGCTGCAAGTGGGATTGCAGATGGGAGTCCCACCTTGAGCCCACTTAATCCCAATACATTTAGTGGGAATAATCGGACATCCCGTCACAAGATACAAAAATTATATGGGCACAAGTGGGATCCCACTTAGCAAATGCACGTACACACTAGTTTAGCATCCATATGTTACTCACACTCTCACACCCTGGCTAGCCCTCGTACTCCTTGTTGTAGCTGCAGCCAACGATGTCTCCTCCCGCATGCTCCCATCTACTCATCCGCGACGCACTAGGACGACAGGTTGTACCCGGCGCTCTGACTTTTCATGCTCGCCAACCTTCCAGACCTCCACAAGTACCGTTCAAGAACGTCATCTGCGCAGCCGTCACGCACCCAGTCCGTGGTGACCACCATGTCCGCCGACAGCTCCGCCTACCTCCACGAGAGATCCCTCAGCATGCCCGACCATGTTGCCATCTCCGACTGCATGGGTTTCCTCGTGGCCACCATGGAGGCATGGACGACCTCGTGGTCAAAGAACATGATGAGCAAGAAAATCAAGCTCCAGGGCGGGCCTTGAGGGGGGGGGGGGGGGGGGGGGGGGGGGGGGGGGGGCGGCGCCCCGGGCCCCGGGCCCCCCAGGTCCAGGGGCCCCCCAAGTCGCACATAGCCCATGGGCCTCAGAAGCAGGAACGCTAGCTAAACACTCATATTAGACTTGATCAATTAGTACGCAGCCGCAAGGGCCTAGCAGCCAGATGCAGCGAGTCCACGATGATGGCGAGAAGTTTGCTGTAATTGCCAGTTTCCTTACGAGGCTGAGGCGTAACGATCCCGATCCCGATCCCAGGCTCTAGGTCACAAGACAAGTTGCTGGCGCTGGACGAACCGCCGCTAGGGTTCAGTACTCCGACGAACTCCGCTCCGCTCTCTGGTTTCTAGGCGCTGGACGAGAACGCCCGTTGCCGAGCGCCTCCGGCCGGAGCCAGATGCAAATTCTCATCGTGTTATCATTGAGATGAGAACTGGCCGATCCAAGGTACTCCTATATTATATCTTTACTTTACTTCCTATGTTCTATCCGCATATCTATCTATCTATAGATTCACGTTCGCTCGTCTGCTGCATTCTCCATCAGTTGATGGTGACGCATATCACAAGATTCACAAACATAGGTCTATAAGAGCCCCATAATGTGTTATCATGACGATTAAAAAGTATACGTGGAGATTTCATCAATGACATGCCACTATTTGTAAAAAAAAATCTCCCTCTTAATATATAGGTTGCTCAGCTGCCATTCCCTAAAAAAGTGTATTGAAAAGAAGTTTTACCATAAATTGGAGCAGCCAAATGTGGGTTCCATGTAATAAAAAACAAACCGTTGAATTCGTATTGAGAAGAAGTTTTTGATGATAAAAATTTCCAGTGATAAAAGTTCATTGCAATGGAGGGTGTATATATGAAAGGGCCCTGAGATTAAAAAATTCAGTGCTAAAAATTCATTGCAATGGAGGTAGTATATGAAAGGGCCCTAGTTTTAGGTTCGCCCCGGGCCCCCTAAATCTCAGGACCGGCCCTGTCAAGCTCGTCAACGTGGTTCAGATCATGCTTTTCCGCCGGATCCTCCCGTGTCAACGACGGGCATTTAATTTGTGGGAGTTCGACCCGGCCGAGCACCAGACGCTGCAAGAGCTCTTCGACACGACGCACAAGGACGTCTGGAAGGTGTTGTTCAAGGGTGCCGAGGTACCTCCTCCCCTTACCGAGGACCGCGGACTCAGCGCAAAGCACCGCGCCAATCTGGTAAGTTTTTATATCTCACAAGATGTTTATTTTCCTCAGTATAACCACGCGCGGGATTTAAGCCTCCACGCCATTTAACAGGACTGGGTAGCGACAGCGGAGCAGATCGATTGTCCAACCCCCCAGCCCGAAGATCCAGCAGATGCCCTCCTAACGAGGATGCTGGTTCCGGCACCTTACGAGGTGCCGACGAAGAAGGCCAAGAAGAAGGCCACGGGGACCCGAAAGGGTCTCCGGCGCAGTTATATCGGACTCGTCGTCCGAACACTCCGAAGCGCACTCCTCCCATGAAAACGAGGAGGAGGAGGAGGAAAGTCTCCCCCCCCAGCCGGGGGAGACAAGAAAAGGAAGGCCGCCCCAATCGGGGAGGCCGAAGGGTCCAAGAAGGGAAGGACCCTTCTTCCAGACTGCTCTACGACCGCCGCCCACAGCGACGACGAGTGGTTGCCCAGGGACAAGCCCCCGCCGAAGTCGTAAGTATCCGGATACCGTAATAATTCTTGATATGTTTTATTGTACTGCTTCTCATCACGCCGAACGTAATTATGCAGTCCGTCCCGAGCCCATATCGATATCTTCGTCGGATGGTTCTTTGGACCCTTCGGATATGAATAGCGATTCAATTCCAACCGCCTCCACCCCTCGCCCTGCGGACAACGTCGAGGTGTTGTCTCAAAGGGCACCGAGCCGGGGGGAGGTAGTCCTGGAGGCGCCTCGAGGCGACCTTCCTTACCCTAGGCGCAAAGGGCGCAAGACTCCCATGGGCTCCGAGTTCGGCCTCCAGCTGAACACTGCGCCGGAACCTTCAGTGGTTCCAGACTCTGTCAGGCGACCACCCGTTAAGGGGGGCAAGCCGCCTGTGCCAGTGGCCTCTGTCCATCCAGAGGCACCGGACAACATGCTGGAAGCGCTTCGCAGTGCTTCCCTCAATGAAGAGCACCGCACTATTGTGAGTGCGGTGATCGAGAAGGTTTAGGCCGCGAAAAGCGGACTAACTGAAGCTTGTGCCAGCCTCCTAACAGGCTTCCAGGTAAGTAATTAAATCATAGGAAAATATCACCGCATAGACAGTAGCCCCTGATGCTCTGTTTGGCATTCACGAAGAAAGGCCGAATAGAGGATCAAATAATGACTCAGGAGTCTAATCAGAATATGTCTATGTGCATATGCAGGCTTCACTACTGGCCGCTGCCGCACGTACTGCGGAGGTCGCTGCATTGAAGCAGGACCTTGAGCGGTCCAAGGAAGAGCTCGGCCTTTCCAAGAGGCAGCTCGAAGAGAACAAAGGTAAACAATACCTTGTCTATATATTAAAAAGAAATTTGGTTGTAAAATAATAGGATCGTCATTAATTTTGCTAGGGGCCACAACCGAGGTGGCGGCCCTGAAGAAGGCGTTGTCCGAGGCCAAACACAAAGCGGCCAGGGAGCGCTTAGAGCGGGAAAAGGAAGAAGCCCGAGCAGGCGAGGTGCAACAAGAGCTCTAGGCTCTCGTCCAAAAACACGAATCCTTGGAGCTTGACTCTAAGACGCGAGAGTCTGAGCTTGCGAAGGCGCTCGAGAGCGCACAAAACGCCAAGGCTGAAGCCCACAAGGCCCTCCAGGAGATTGAGGCGGTGAAGAAGATAGCAGTGGGTAAGGCATTCATTATGCAAAGCAAGCATGTGAAGGATACTTTCCTTTTACTTACCCGAGTTCGGAGCTCTCCAGGAGCGTTCGCAGATCTTCCCCGCAGTGTGCTGGATGCCGCGGAGTTTTACAGAGCTGAGGAGGGGAGCTCGACGGAAAAGTTGTTCTGGTCTCAGTATACTAGGACCGAACACCCAATGCCCTTGAGCGACAGCTGAAGCAACTGGTCGAGCTTCATAAGGCGGCCGAACAGGCCATTAAGGGTTTTATAATCCGGATTTGGCCTGGCGATCCCCTGCCCAACAGCTACTTCGGTCTGGTGAGGCGGCTTGTGGATGCCTGCCCATGGCTTGAAGTTATAAAGCGGTCCGTCTGCACCGAGGGTGCGCGCATGGCTTTTGCACGGGCGAAGGTGCACTGGGTGATGCTGGATGCCGTCAAGCTGGTGAAGGAGGGGCCACCAGAGCGCAAGGAGCATCGCCACCCAGAAATGTATTATGACAGTGTACTGAAGGGTTCCCGCCTTGTGGCGGAGGAATGTGCCAGAGATGTAATTTTTGAATGAACATGCTCATGTGATCCTGTAATGTGAAACGAGTTCATTTGCGCTATGCAACGCTTTTGGAATTTAAAATATCACCTTCTGTGCAGCCATTTATAAAATCTGAGAGTTGGCCAATCGTCGGCTTCTGCCCCCATGTAACTAGTATTGGGGTGTTCAGGATAAACCTGAGCACTCTTTATCCCAATTTTGGGTCCTTCAAGGGAGGTGTTCAGCACAACGAACCAGGCAATCGGACTATAAGGCTTTATCGCTCTCACTTAGCCGTAGAAGCCTACAATTTTAAACTTTGGCGAAGCCCCTAGTATTCGGAAGGCTGAATTTGGGGCGCTATCTACGCCTAAGTCGGGCAAGGCCGACTCCTCGCCCAAAGCGGAAAAAGTCTTTAGAGACTTGAGACCTCTCGAATAGCGACCAGCTCTTGCCTTATCATGACAGTCAGTTTTTGGCTTTCTCTACTGAGGTGCTCATCCAGAAGAACCGGGACACAATCGCAGTAGTTCTCCCAGTGCTACCTTAGCCGATATAACGGAATGTAAGGTAACAAAACATGGGAGCCGGGCAAACCCAACATTTGACCCAAGACATGATTCGAGCTGATGCATATAATGCTATATGTTCGGGGTGCCGCACTGTCGAAAGTGTTCGGACTTCATGCGCCGTATTATGGGGTATACGAAAGCCCCTGGCGTACTGACCATACCAGAATGTACGGGTGCAAGTTTGTCGTAAATAAACATGTAAGAGAAAAGGATAAATAATGCAATAGTAGACTAATGCTATGCATTGTTATTTAGATAATACGTTCGAAGCGTACTGATACAAGTAGTGCAATAAGTAAAAAATAGGACTATTTGACATGTCCTATCCAGGGGCAGGCTGTGTATGGGTATTAAAAAACGGGTATGTCGATTGTTATTAGAGGCCACCTGGGGGTTCCCTTGTACGACTTAGCTTCATGCCTCCCTGGTTGTTCTTTCCCACAATGTATCCGGCAATCGTACTGCTAGAAATGTCCTCCGGAGAGTAAGGTCCTGAAAGAGAAAAGATGATAAAGGTATGCAGCCCCTAGGGCGGTTGAGCAGCATTGCTCATGGCCGTGCCCCCGCCTATGCCCATGGTATTTTCAGTGCGTAATTATGTACGTGCAGCACGGATTTCGTCGCTTGACTGGGACTAGGACGGGGGCCGAATTGCTAGGCGATCCTGCTGCAGGTTACTCCGGACTCGCTTGACGGTGTCCGGGGGCTGTATCGCCGAATTGGTGGTTTTCCTTAAAAGGCTGCTTTGTGCTTCTGCTGCAAGGGCCGCAGTGTGCTCCTCCGTGCGGAGCGAGCGCTCTGTGTTTCCATTGACTGTTATGACCCCCCTAGGTCTTGGCATCTTGATTTTGAGGTATGCGTAATGCGGTACCGCATTGAATTTTGCAAATGCGGTTCGCCCGAGCAGTGCGTGATAGCCACTGCGGAACGGGGCGATATCAAAGATTAACTCCTCACTTCGGAAGTTATCCGAAGATCTGAAGACCACTTCCAGTGTGATTGAGCCCGTGCAATGGGCCTCTACACCTGGGATGACACCCTTAAAGGTGGTTTTTGTGGGTTTGATCCTTGAGGGATCTATACCCATTTTCCGCACTGTATCCTGATAGAGCAGGTTCAGGCTGCTGCCGCCGTCCATGAGGACTCGAGTGAGGTGAAAATCGTCAATGATGGGGTCTAGGACCAATGCGGTGGATCCGCCATGACGGATACTAGTGGGGTGGTCCCTGCGATCAAAGGTGATCGGGCAAGAGGACCATGGGTTGAACTTTGGGGCGATAGGCTCCATCGCATAGACGTCCCTTAGTGCATGCTTCCATTCCCTCTTGGGAATGTGGGTTGCGTATATCATGTTCACCGTCTTCACTTGTGGGGGGAACTGTTGGGGAACGTAGCAGAATTTTAAAATTTTCTACGCATCACCAAGATCAATCTATGGAGTCATCTAGCAACGAGAGAGAGGAGTGCATCTACATACCCTTATAGATCGCGAGCGGAAGCGTTCAAGAGAGCGGGGTTGATGGAGTCGTACTCGTCGTGATCCAAATGACCGATGACCGAGCGCCGAACGGACGGCACCTCCGCGTTCAACACACGTACGGTTGGGGAAGACATCTCCTCCTTCTTGATCCAACAAGGGGGAAGGAGAGGTTGATGGAGATCCAGCAGCACGACGGCGTGGTGGTGGAAGCATCGGGGATCTCGGCAGGGCTTCGCCAAGCTCAACGAGAGGGAGAGGTGTTACGAGGGGAGAGGGAGGCGCCAGGGGCTAGGGTGCGGCTCCCATGTGCCTCCCCACTATATATAGGGGTGGAGGGGGCTGGTTTCTTGCCCTCCAAGTCCATTGGGGTGTTGGCAAAGGTGGAGGAAAGAAATCCCATCATTTCCCTTCCCCACCGATTGTTATCCCCCCTTTTAGGGATCTTGATCTTATCCCTTCGGGATATGATCTTATTCCTTCTAAGGGGTGATCTTGGTGTGCCTTGACCAGGGGTGTGGGGCCTTGCCCCCACTACCCACATTCATGTGGGTCCCCCATGCAGGTGGGCCCCACTCCGGAACCTTCTAGAACCTTCCCGGTACAATACCGAAAAATCCCGAACATTTTCCGGTGGCCAAAATAGGACTTCCAATATATAAATCTTTACCTCCGGACCATTACGGAACTCCCCGTGACGTCTGGGATCTCATCTGGGACTCCGAACAACTTTCGGATTACCGCATACTAATATCTCTACAACCCTAGCGTCACCGAACCTTAAGTGTGTAGACCCTACGGGTTCGGGAGACATGCAGACATGACCGAGACGACTCTCCGGTCAATAACCAACAGCGGGATCTAGATACCCATGTTGGCTCCCACATGTTCCACGATGATCTCATCGGATGAACCACGATGTCGAGGATTCAATCAATCCCGTATTCAATTCCCTTTGTCCAGCGGTATTGTACTTGCCCGAGATTCGATCGTCGGTATCCGATACCTTGTTCAATCTCATTACCGGCAAGTCTCTTTACTCGTTCCATAACACATCATCCCGTGATCAACTCCTCACTACTAGGAAAAGGGCCAGTAATGGCGCACTAGTTTTGCCTACTAATGGCGCATCACTGGTGCGCCATTAGTATCACACCACTAGTATTTATTACTAATGGCGCACCACTGGTGCGCCATTAGTATCTGGTATACTAATGGCGCACCACACAGTGCGCCATTAGTATAGAACACCATGCGCCATCAGTATGCCTCCCAGGGGGCCATATTTAACCATGTGCTTTGGCATACTAATGGCGCACTGCGGGTGGATGTGCCATTACTATACTTGGCATACTAATGGCGCACTGTTTGGTGATGCGCCATTAGTATACTTTGGCATACTAATGGCGCACTCTGTAGTGATGCGCCATTAGTATGAATATTAGGTTTTATTTTTTTTACTTTTCTGATTTTTACACAGGTTACAAAATATATTATTTGACAGAATATAGACAGCAACACACAACAACAGCAGATTCATCGAATACAATAGAAGATTAGTCTCCGAATACAATTCATCATATTAGTCTCCGAATTCAAAAGACCAAACAAAGATAAACCATTACAAGTCTCGAGACCGCGAGTATCGAGTTTGTCTTCACATTACAAGTCGATATCAATCATCTAAACTACCATCACATAGAAGAGAGCTGCGGTCATCACGATGAGCATCATCGCGATGAAACTGGTCTTCATCCGGTTCCTCCAACACTCCCTCCTCTCTCCCGCTAGATAGCGGGCGTATCTAGATTCCGCCTCCGCCCTAGTGGTGTACCCTTTGTAACTGTTACCGCTGAAACGGTGAACCTGTCTCCGACACTCCTCCCAGTCGTCGTAGACTCCGGGAACCTTACCCTTGTACACGACATACGACGACATCTCTATGCACAAGCCACACAACAGACAATACATACATAAGAAATATATATATGCAACAAAAGGATCGGAAGAGAAAAGCAAGACATTAATAGCACGATTCATGGTCCAACTAATAAATAGCATCGATTACATCTAAGTTGAACGACTGTCCAAACCAAAGAGACATACAATTCATTAAAGTTTAATTACAACATGAGCCAATCAATGTTTCAGAACTACACATCACTACTTTCGACTCGACTCATGGGACAAGAGCGTGGATGAAGCCGCCGTCTGTCATGATGGTCATGAAATCGCGGGCGTTCTCAGCCTGCATTTGTAGCGTTCCGTCTATCTCACTGTTGGACGGTTGATGTCTGAGGAAGAACTGCCCCGAGGTATGAAGGACATCTTGATGGATGATGTCCGCAAACTCCGACTGGATGCGAAAGAATTCTTGTCTGATGTCCGCGTCCTGGATTGCCGACAAGCTCGCGGCCCAATCTTTGACATTATCTGGTAGCAGAAGGTGATGATGGTCCCTTACGACCGCCCGCATGTGATGGAGGGCGTAGTAGGCATCCTTCTGACCGCCAGGCGGCTGCTTGATACAGCAGAACATCGTATTGTGGGAGAACACGTGCTTGCCGTACTTACGAACTGCCCTGGTGAAGGTGCCTCCAGATTTGGCGTAGCCGAAGAGAACATCATCAAGAACTTTCTTGATATTTGTGTAGTCTATCTTGGAGTCACGGTTCGGGTCGAAATACGTGGCCATGGAATATTTGGGGCTTAAGAGGACGAGTGTGCAATGTGTGTCACTGCACAGAACACGGAATGTTAGAAAAAAAAGAACGATCGAAATCTAAGAAATCATATGTTACGGGGCGGTTAAGGGATGACTTACTCGGGAAAGTAAGCCACAAGGAAGTTATCCTTATCTGGGTTTGTCAGAATGACACCTTCGAGGTGTGAACTCGCGACTTGGCGGCCCCCAGCACTGCTCAAGAGCTTGGCACGCATGTAGAAGGGGTCGACTATCACGATGTCCGGGGTCTTGTCTCTAATGATCCGCATCTCCATACTCAGCGAAAACAGCCGAATGAAGGTGTGGTGCAGCGGATGAAGATTAAACATAGCAAAGATGTCATCAAACCGCAGGACGATCGTACCCCCGATGTCACCATCCACAAAGGCCTTGCCCTCTGGCACCTTGGCCACGAAAACCGGGTATGCCACATCATTCTCTCTTAGACGCCGCTTCTCCAAAGAAAGAACACTATCGTGAAGACTTCGCATAGCACCGGTTGCAGCATTGAGCATACTTGTCGGTAGCATCGCCCTACCCGCCACATGCACCCTCCTCAAGATATCCTTAGGTGAAGGTGGCCCGTCCTGAGCACGGATCGTACTTGGTGCCGGCTGGCTCGCATCGGCGCCCTTTTTAGGCTTCCATTTCCGGCTCTTCTTCTTGATCTGTTGTAATGGGACCGAGTTCTGCTCACAGACCGCCTTCTTGAGCGTGTTGGGGCTGATAATATTTCGCACCTCAGCTATCTGAGGCTCGGTGAAGGCGGCAGCTGGAGGCGTCTCCTGAGAACTGAACACCAGACGACGCCTGTTGCAACTAGGTTTCTCCGACGTACCAGCTAGATCGCGGTCGTCTTGGTTGGGTTCTTGAGAAGGAGGCCCGCAGAACTCGTCATCGTACCCATGTTCTTCAAAGTACTTATCGACATTGGTAAATGTACCGTTGTCGTCGTCGTCCGGATCTTGTGCCATATGCATGTCCGGATCCTGTGCCATAGGGATGTCCGGCATGTCCGGTAGCGTTGCGGCGTTCTTGCCATGGCTTGGCGCCGGCACGACTGGCGGTCTTGTCTGTGGGGTGGTGTCCCCCGCCCCCAAACGAATCTGGCTCTTCGGCCAAAGCAGGGGCCAGCTTACGCAGGCGCTGAGGGTCATCTCATCTTCTTCGTCGGCCCCAGCGGGTCGAATCGGAGGTAATAGCTCGTCGCAGCCTGGCAGCACCCGAACCACTTCAACCCTGTACATTGTGGGTGGCATCGGATTACCGTGGAACACGGGGTTGCCCGGTTGAACGATTCTGCCCTTGGCGACATCGACCAACTCGCCGCCCACGAAGTGCAGGAGAGTCCAAGGAACGTCGGCGGCGCCCTGCGAAAACATGTAGGGCGTCAGGGATGCCCAGTCAAAGGCAAGGAGATGAAGTCATCGGCCGAGAGGCTTAGTTACCGTGATGCCGTCGAGCTCGGCTAATGTCGAGGCACCGCCAACGGCGGGCGTGCAACTGATGGAGGGGCCGCTTGCTGGCGAGGTGCCGGCCGGCGTACACCCGGGTGCATTAAGCTCCAATGCCCGTGCCGGCGCCGGAGACACGAATACCGCCTCCGCCAGAGACACCAATGGCGCCGCCGGAGACACCAATGGCGCCGCCTGTGCGCTGTGCGAGTTGCTGGCCGTGAAGCTGGGAACCGGGGGAGGCCCCTGTTGGCCGCCCGCAATCCACGCCGTCAGCCCATGAATCAACGTAGGCACCATGGCGTTGAGCGTCGTTCCAAGTTGTTGTTGCACTTGCTCTTGGACAAGCTCCGAAATCCGCGCCACTTGTGCCTTGAGTGCTTCAACCTCGCGCGACTGGCTTTCCGAGCTGGTCTTTTTCTCCTTTTGCCCACCAGCGGTATAGTATGACGACCATTTTGTGGACAAGCCTTTGCCGGCCACACGACCAGCTGACGTTGGCTTATCGAGCTTATCCATGTTTTTCATTACGTTCAGCGCCCTATTCAAAGGGGTGTCGAAAGGGGAGCTCTGAGACGACCCCGCGCTACTGCTTTCTTTGTCCTGCGGAAGGAACATGAACCATTTAGAAATATTGGGGATTAATTAGAATGCAACCATATGGAGCTAATTACGTGGGGGTGTATTCCCTACCAGAACAAGCTCAAGCTCCTTGGTCTTTGGATCCGTGGTAAGCTCCTTTGTTACCGGGTCCTCCTTGTACCGGGCCCTGAGAAAGTTCCTGGTCTGCTTGTCACTGTATTTCTCGAAGCGGGGCGGTAGGCCTTGCTCGGCACGCTCCGTGTCCTCCTTGTCCCATACAGGCTCCGCCACTCTGTAACCGTCGGGACCGAGTTGGTGGACCCCTAAGTTCAACTGCCACAGTTCTTTCCCCCATAGACTTGATTTGGAGGTTGCGGGGCTCTGGCACTTGATCTTGAACTCCTTGTAGTCATCTTCGCTCATCAAAGGATATTTATCCTTGATCTTGTCATAACTATCACCTTTATCAATCATTGCCTTCACCGTGCTTCTCCAAGTAGACAGGGCCTTGCTCATCTTCGTGAGGGCGGCATTGTTCACTTTATTCCCCGAGAGGCGTGTGTTTGCAAACTCAGCGGGGAACTTGTATTGTTCGTGCAACTTCGTGAAGAGGAGGCTGTGCAAATTCCCTTGGTCCTTATGCCTTAGGTTCTCGGTGTTGATCGAGATGGTGCTCGGGAGAATGCACCCGAGATGAACCGAGTACCCCTTGACTACTTGTTTGGGTGCCGTCGGTTGCCCATCGGAGTTCACTTCAGTAAATTCCTCCCTGACGGTGGCGACCACGCTCGGGCGCCGTTGCCTCTTCTGTTGGCTGCCATCTGTGCATGCGCCGCCATCATCAGTGGTGGCATCTGTTGGGGAACGCAGTAATTTCGAAAATTTTCCTACGCACACGCAAGATCATGGTGATGCACAGCAACGAGAGGGGAGAGTGTTGTCTACGTACCAACGCAGACCGACTGCGGAAGCGATCACACAACATAGAGGAAGTAGTCGTACGTCTTCTTCCCGATCCGACTGATCCAAGCACCGTTACTCCGGCACCTCCGAGTTCTTAGCACACGTTCAGCTCGATGACGTTCCTCGGGCTCCGATCCAGCAAAGCGTCGAGGAAGAGTTCCGTCAGCACGACGGCGTGATGACGATCTTGATGTACTACCGACGCAGGGCTTCGCCTAAGCACTGTAACGGTACGATCGAGGTGGAATTTGGTGGCAGGGGGCACCGCACACGGCTAAGGAATGATCTCAAGGATCAACTTGTGTGTCTTGGGGTGCCCCCTGCCCCCGTATATAAAGGTTGGAGGAGGGGGAGCCGGCCGGCCAGGGAGAGGGAGGTGCAGGGGAGTCCTACTCCCACCGGGAGTAGGACTCCTCCCTCCAATCCTAATCCAATTAGGACTCTCGGGGAAAAAGGAGAGAGAAGGGGGGCCGGCCCCTTATCCTAGTCCTACTAGGACTTGGGGAAAGGGGGGTGCCGGCCAGCTATGGGCTTGTCCCTTTTCTCTTTTTCCACTAAGGCCCAATAGGCCCATTAGTCTCCCGGGGGGTTCCGGTAACCCTCCCGGTATTCCGGTAAAATCCCGATTTCACCCGGAACACTTCCTATGTCCAAACATAGGCTTCCAATATATCAATCTTTACGTCTCGACCATTTCGAGACTCCTCGTCATGTCCGTGATCTCATCCGGGACTCCGAACAACCTTCGGTACATCAAAATGCATAAACTCATAATAACTGTCATCGTAACGTTAAGTGTGCGGACCCTACGGTTCGAGAACAATGTAGACATGACCGAGACACGTCTCCGGTCAATAACCAATAGCGGGACCTGGATGCCCATATTGGCTCCTACATATTCTACGAAGATCTTTATCGGTCAGACCGCATAACAACATACGTTGTTCCCTTTGTCATCGGTATGTTACTTGCCCGAGATTCGATCGTCGGTATCCAATACCTAGTTCAATCTCGTTACTGGCAAGTCTCTTTACTCGTTCCGTAATACATCATCTCACAACTAACATATTAGTTGCAGTGCTTGCAAGGCTTATGTGATGTGCATTACCGAGAGGGCCCAGAGATACCTCTCCGACAATCGGAGTGACAAACCCTAATCTCGAAATACGCCAACCCAACATCTACCATTGGAGACACCTGTAGTACTCCTTTATAATCACCCAGTTACGTTGTGACGTTTGGTAGTACCCAAAGTGTTCCTCCGGTAAACGGGAGTTGCATAATCTCATAGTTATAGGAACATGTATAAGTCATGAAGAAAGCAATAGCAACATACTAAACGATCGGGTGCTATGCTAATGGAATGGGTCATGTCAATCAGATCATTCAACTAATGATGTGACCTCGTTAATCAAATAACAACTCTTTGTTCATGGTTAGGAAACATAACCATCTTTGATTAACGAGCTAGTCAAGTAGAGGCATACTAGTGACACTCTGTTGGTCTATGTATTCACACATGTATTATGTTTCCGGTTAATACAATTCTAGCATGAATAATAAACATTTATCATGATGTAAGGAAATAAATAATAACTTTATTATTGCCTCTAGGGCATATTTCCTTCAGTGTCCCACTTGCACTAGAGTCAATAATCTAGATTACACTGTAATGATTCTAACACCCATGGAGCCTTGGTGCTGATCATGTTTTGCTCGTGGAAGAGGCTTAGTCAACGGGTCTGCAACATTCAGATCCGTATGTATCTTGCAAATCTCTATGTCTCCCACCTGGACTAAATCCCGGATGGAGTTGAAGCGTCTCTTGATGTGTTTGGTCCTCTTGTGAAATCTGGATTCCTTTGCCAAGGCAATTGCACCAGTATTGTCATAGAAGATTTTCATTGGACCCGATGCACTAGGTATGACACCTAGATCGGATATGAACTCCTTCATCCAGACTCCTTCGTTTGCTGCTTCCGAAGCAGCTATGTACTCCGCTTCACATGTAGATCCCGCTACGACGCTTTGTTTAGAACTACACCAACTGACAGCTCCACCGTTTAAAGTAAACACGTATCCGGTTTGCGATTTAGAATCGTCCGGATCAGTGTCAAAGCTTGCATCAACGTAACCTCTTACGGTGAGCTCTTTGTCACTTCCATATACGAGAAACATATCCTTAGTCCTTTTCAGGTATTTCAGGATGTTCTTGACCGCCGTCCAGTGATCCATTCCTGGATTACTTTGGTACCTCCCTGCTAAACTTATAGCAAGGCACACATCAGGTCTGGTACACAGCATTGCATACATGATAGAGCCTATGGCTGAAGCATAGGGAACATCTTTCATTTTCTCTCTATCTTCTGCAGTGGTCGAGCATTGAGTCTTACTCAACTTCATACCTTGCAACACAGGCAAGAACCCTTTCTTTGCTTGATCCATTTTGAACTTCTTCAAAATCTTGTCAAGGTATGTGCTCTGTGAAAGTCCAATTAAGCGTTTTGATCTATCTCTATAGATCTTTATGCCTAATATGTAAGCAGCTTCCCCGAGGTCTTTCATCGAAAAACTTTTATTCAAGTATCCCTTTATGCTATCCAGAAATTCTATATCATTTCCAATCAGCAATATGTCATCCACATATAATATTAGAAATGCTACAGAGCTCCCACTCACTTTCTTGTAAATACAGGCTTCTCCAAAAGTCTGTATAAAGCCAAATGCTTTGATCACACTATCAAAGCGTTTATTCCAACTCCGAGATGCTTGCACCAGTCCATAAATGGATCGCTGGAGTTTGCATACTTTGTTAGCTCCCTTTGGATCGACAAAACCTTCTGGTTGTATCATATACAACTCTTCTTCCAGAAATCCATTCAGGAATGCAGTTTTGACATCCATCTGCCATATTTCATAATCATAAAATGCGGCAATTGCTAACATAATTCTGATGGACTTAAGCATCGCTACGGGTGAGAAGGTCTCATCGTAGTCAACTCCTTGAACTTGTCGAAAACCTTTCGCAACAAGTCGAGCTTTATAGACAGTAATATTACCGTCAGCGTCAGTCTTTTTCTTGAAGATCCATTTATTCTCAATTGCTTGCCGATCATTGGGCAAGTCAACCAAAGTCCATACTTTGTTTTCATACATGGATCCCATCTCAGATTTCATGGCCTCAAGCCACTTTGCGGAATCTGGGCTCACCATCGCTTCTTCATAGTTCATAGGTTCATCATGATCTAGCATCATGACTTCCAGAACTGGATTACCGTACCACTCTGGTGCGGATCTTACTCTGGTTGATCTACGTGGTTCAGTAGTATCTTGTTCTGAAGCTTCATGATCATCATCATTAGCTTCCTCACTGATTGGTATAGGTGTCGCAGAAACAGTTTTCTGTGATGCACTATTTTCCAACAAGGGAGCAGGTACAGTTACCTCGTCAAGTTCTACTTTCCTCCCACTCACTTCTTTCGAGAGAAACTCCTTCTCTAGAAAGTTTCCGAATTTAGCAACAAAAGTCTTGCCTTCGGATCTGTGATAGAAGGTGTATCCAATAGTTTCCTTTGGATATCCTATGAAGACACATTTCTCCGATTTGGGTTCGAGCTTATCAGGTTGAAGCTTTTTCACATAAGCATCGCAGCCCCAAACTTTAAGAAACGACAACTTTGGTTTCTTGCCAAAGCATAGTTCATAAGGTGTCGTCTCAACGGATTTTGATGGTGCCCTGTTTAACGTGAATGCGGCCGTCTCTAAAGCATATCCCCAAAACGATAGCGGTAAATCAGTAAGAGACATCATGGATCGCACCATATCTAGTAAAGTACGATTACGACGTTCGGACACACCGTTACGTTGTGGTGTTCCGGGTGGCGTGAGTTACGAAACTATTCCACAATTTTTCAAATGTACACCAAACTCGTAACTCAAATATTCTCCTCCACGATCAGATCGTAGAAACTTTATTTTCTTGTTACGATGATTTTCAACTTCACTCTGAAATTCTTTGAACTTTTCAAATGTTTCAGACTTATGTTTCATTAAGTAGATATACCCATATCTGCTTAAATCATCTGTGAAGGTGAGAAAATAACGATATCCGCCACGAGTCTCAATATTCATCGGACCACACACATCGGTATGTATGATTTCCAATAGATCTGTTGCTCTCTCCATAGTACCAGAGAACGGTGTTTTAGTCATCTTGCCTATGAGGCACGGTTCGCAAGTACCAAGTGATTCATAATCAAGTGGTTCCAAAAGCCCATCAGTATGGAGTTTCTTCATGCTCTTTACACCGATATGACCTAAACGGCAGTGCCACAAATAAGTTGCACTATCATTATTAACTTTGCATCTTTTGGCTTCTACATTATGAATATGTGTATCACTATCTTCGAGATTCAACAAGAATAGACCACTCTTCAAAGGTGCATGACCATAAAAGATATTATTCATATAAATAGAACAACCATTATTCTCTGATTTAAATGAATAACCGTCTCGCATTAAACAAGATCCAGATATAATGTTCATGCTCAACGCTGGCACCAAATAACAATTATTTAGGTCTAATATTAATCCCGAAGGTAGATGTAGAGGTAGCGTGCCGACCGCGATCACATCGACTTTGGAACCGTTTCCCACGCGCATCGTCACCTCGTCCTTTGCTAGCGTCCGCTTATTCCGTATTCCCTGTTTCGAGTTGCAAATATTAGCAACAGAACCAGTATCAAATACCCAGGTGCTACTGCGAGCTCTAGTAAGGTACACATCAATAACATGTATATCACATATACCTTTGCTCACTTTGCCATCCTTCTTATCCGCCAAATACTTGGGGCAGTTCCGCTTCCAGTGACCAGTCTGCTTGCAGTAGAAGCACTCAGTTTCAGGCTTAGGTCCAGACTTGGGTTTCTTCTCCTGAGCAGCAACTTGCTTGCTGTTCTTCTTGAAGTTTCCCTTCTTCTTCCCTTTGCCCTTTTTCTTGAAACTAGTGGTTTTGCTAACCATCAACACTTGATGCTCCTTCTTGATTTCTACCTCCGCAGCTTTCAGCATTGCGAAGAGCTCGGGAATAGTCTTGTTCATCCCTTGCATATTATAGTTCATCACGAAGCTCTTGTAGCTTGGTGGTAGTGATTGGAGAATTCTGTCAATGACGCAATCATCTGGAAGATTAACTCCCATCTGAATCAAGTGATTATTATACCCAGACATTTTGAGTATATGCTCACTGACAGAACTGTTCTCCTCCATCTTGCAGCTATAGAACTTATTGGAGACTTCATATCTCTCAATTCGGGCATTTGCTTGAAATATTAACTTCAACTCCTGGAACATCTCATATGCTCCATGACGTTCAAAACGTCGTTGAAGTCCCGATTCTAAGCCGTAAAGCATGGCACACTGAACTATCGAGTAGTCATCAGCTTTGCTCTGCCAGACATTCATAACATCTGGCGTTGCTCCAGCAGCAGGCCTGTCACCCAGCGGTGCTTCCAGGACGTAATTCTTCTGTGCAGCAATGAGGATAATCCTCAGGTTACGGACCCAGTCCGTGTAATTGCTACCATCATCTTTCAACTTTGCTTTCTCAAGGAACACATTAAAATTCAACGGAACAATAGCACGAGCCATCTATCTACAATCAACATAAACAAGCAAGATACTATCAGGTACTAAGTTCATGATAAGTTTAAGTTCAGTTAATCAAATTACTTAGGAACTCCCACTTAGATAGACATCCCTCTAATCTTCTAAGTGATCACGTGATCCAAATCAACTAAACCATAACCGATCATCACGTGAGATGGAGTAGTTTTCAATGGTGAACATCGTTATGTTGATGATATCTACTATATGATTCACGCTCGACCTTTCGGTCTCCGTGTTCCGAGGCCATATCTGTATATGCTTGGCTCGTCAAGTATAACCTGAGTATTCTGCGTGTGCAACTGTTTTGCACCCGTTGTATTTGGACGTAGAGCTTATCACACCCGATCATCACGTGGTGGCTGGGCACGACGAACTTTGGCAACGGTGCATACTCAGGGAGAACACTTCTTGATAATTTTAGTGAGAGATCATCTTATAATGCTACCGTCAATCAAAGCAAGATAAGATGCATAAAAAAGGGATAAACATCACATGCAATCAATATAAGTGATATGATATGGCCATCATCATCTTGTGCTTGTGATCTCCATCTCCGAAGCACCGTCATGATCACCATCGTCACCGGCGCGACACCTTGATCTCCATCGTAGCATCGTTGTCGTCTCGCTAATCTTATGCTTCCACGACTATCACTACCGTTTAGTAATAAAGTAAAGCATTACATCGCGATTGCATTGCATACAATAAAGCGACAACCATATGGCTCCTGCCAGTTGCCGATAACTTGGTTACAAAACATGATCATCTCATACAATAAAATCAGCATCATGCCTTGACCATATCACATCACAACATACCCTGCAAAAACAAGTTAGACGTCCTCTACTTTGTTGTTGCAAGTTTTACGTGGCTGCTACGGGCTTAAGTAAGAACTCATCTCACCTACGCATCAAAACCACAACGATAGTTCGTCAAATAGACTCCGTTTTAACCTTCTCAAGGATCGGGCGTAGTCACACTTGGTTCAACTAAAGTTGGAGAGACAGTCTTCCGCCAGCCATCTATGTGCAAAGCACGTCGAGGGAACCGGTCTCGCGTAAGAGTACGCGTAAGGTTGGTCCGGATCGTCTCACCCAACAATACCGCCGAACCAAAGTATGACATGCTGGTAGGCAGTATGACTTGTATCGCCCACAACTCACTTGTGTTCTACTCGTGCAAATAACATCAAACCATAAAACCTAGGCTCGGATGCCACTGTTGGGGAACGCAGTAATTTCGAAAATTTTCCTACGCACACGCAAGATCATGGTGATGCACAGCAACGAGAGGGGAGAGTGTTGTCTATGTACCAACGCAGACCGACTGCGGAAGCGATCACACAACGTAGAGGAAGTAGTCGTACGTCTTCTTCCCGATCCGACCGATCCAAGCACCGTTACTCCGGCACCTCCGAGTTCTTAGCACACGTTCCGCTCGATGACGTTCCTCGGGCTCCGATCCAGCAAAGCGTCAAGGAAGAGTTCCGTCAGCACGACGGTGTGATGACGATCTTGATGTACTACCGACGCAGGGCTTCGCCTAAGCACTGTAACGGTACGATCGAGGTGGAATTTGGTGGCAGGGGGCACCGCACACGGCTAAGGAATGATCTCAAGGATCAACTTGTGTGTCTTGGGGTGCCCCCTGCCCCCGTATATAAAGGTTGGAGGAGGGGGAGCCGGCCGGCCAGGGAGAGGGAGGTGCAGGGGAGTCCTACTCCCACCGGGAGTAGGACTCCTCCCTCCAATCCTAATCCAATTAGGACTCTCGGGGAAAAAGGAGAGAGAAGGGGGGCCGGCCCCTTATCCTAGTCCTACTAGGACTTGGGGAAAGGGGGGCGCCGGCGAGCTATGGGCTTGTCCCTTTTCTCTTTTTCCACTAAGGCCCAATAGGCCCATTAGTCTCCCGGGGGGTTCCGGTAACCCTCCCGGTATTCCGGTAAAATCCCGATTTCACCCGGAACACTTCCTATGTCCAAACATAGGCTTCCAATATATCAATCTTTACGTCTCGACCATTTCGAGACTCCTCGTCATGTCCGTGATCTCATCCGGGACTCCGAACAACCTTCGGTACATCAAAATGCATAAACTCATAATAACTATCATCGTAACGTTAAGTGTGCGGACCCTACGGTTCGAGAACAATGTAGACATGACCGAGACACGTCTCTGGTCAATAACCAATAGCGGGACCTGGATGCCCATATTGGCTCCTACATATTCTACGAAGATCTTTATCGGTCAGACCGCATAACAACATACGTTGTTCCCTTTGTCATCGGTATGTTACTTGCCCGAGATTCGATCGTCGGTATCCAATACCTAGTTCAATCTCGTTACTGGCAAGTCTCTTTACTCGTTCCGTAATACATCATCTCACAACTAACATATTAGTTGCAGTGCTTGCAAGGCTTATGTGATGTGCATTACCGAGAGGGCCCAGAGATACCTCTCCGACAATCGGAGTGACAAACCCTAATCTCGAAATACGCCAACCCAACATCTACCATTGGAGACACCTGTAGTACTCCTTTATAATCACCCAGTTACGTTGTGACGTTTGGTAGTACCCAAAGTGTTCCTCCGGTAAACGGGAGTTGCATAATCTCATAGTTATAGGAACATGTATAAGTCATGAAGAAAGCAATAGCAACATACTAAACGATCGGGTGCTATGCTAATGGAATGGGTCATGTCAATCAGATCATTCAACTAATGATGTGACCTCGTTAATCAAATAACAACTCTTTGTTCATGGTTAGGAAACATAACCATCTTTGATTAACGAGCTAGTCAAGTAGAGGCATACTAGTGACACTCTGTTGGTCTATGTATTCACACATGTATTATGTTTCCGGTTAATACAATTCTAGCATGAATAATAAACATTTATCATGATGTAAGGAAATAAATAATAACTTTATTATTGCCTCTAGGGCATATTTCCTTCAGCATCCTCGGCGGCGCCATCAGTGGTGTCATCCCCAACGCCACTAGTGGTTGTGTAGTCAGGATCGGTGTCTTCCGCAGCGTCCTCATAGCGGTGAGGTTCTTCCTCCAACTCCTGGGACAGCTCCCAGAATGGCTTGCCGCCCGAACCGCTGGCCTCATCGTTGTGGGCCATGTTTCGCTCTAAATAGGAAAAAAGTTTGGTAAAAAAGTTGGTTATTGTCAAGGAACAAAATCATGGTCTCATCATTTAGGGTTTGTCGACACCGAGGCATCCTAAAAGCTAAGCTTTTATCATTTAGGGTTTGTCGACGCCGAAGCACCCTAAAAGCCTAAGCATACATCATTTAGGTTCTCATCGACACCGAGGCACCCTATAGAAGCCAAGTTAAGTTTTCATCATTTAGGGTTTATCGATGCCGAGGCACCCTAGGTTGGGCCTAATCACTTGGCACTAATCACTTGGCTCTATTGCCACCTATGTTGGGTTTATCATCTAGGGTTTATTGATGCTAAGGAGAATTCTAAGTTGGGCCTAATCACTTGGCTCTATTGCCACCTATGGTTTAATGCAGCAAGAATGGCGGGGCAGTTGATCCTACTTAACTAAGTACTAAGATACCCCGACCCATGCATTAGTCGCAAGTACCCCATATGTCCTATTTTTAGCAAAGTCATGCTAAAATTCACGGAAAATTTCAGCATGACCTTTGCTGAAAATAGGACATATGGAGTACCCGAATTTGCCGAAACGGAAGTTAATCGACATTCCGGCAAACTCAAGGGCCTCTCGGGGTACCTGCAATTTCATGATAAACTGCCAACAAAAAGACATGGAGTACTTGACACAGTACTTGCCATAGTAATAGTCAACGTGCCTCTGTATGTATGTGTGTGGTGTCTAGATGCCAGCCATAGGTCAATGGCCATGCCACTACAATGCTTTGATTCTATTTCTGATGGAGCTTTGTGCCACTAGGTGGCCTGTTTGAAGTGAAATAATCAGCATGGGCAACTGGTATTGGATTCACAGTGTAAATGATGGATGAAAAGGTATTGTGCCCAAGTACAACATTTAACAATGCAATGCAGATAATCATTTTTTCTCACAGTACTTTTCCCAAGTAATAATAAACTAAATAACTGAGTAATCCAAATGAGGAAACAGAAAATAGCTGGCTGCAACAACATAGCAAGCCTTCACTTACACAAGAATTCATTTCAAGCATCATTATTATCTGAAACAGATCATGCTAAAGATACATGATACATCATTTCAGGCATCATTTAATATCAGTACAACTAACTAGCAGTACTTAAACAAGTTAAGCTGCTGACTACAGTACTGGCTACTCACTTAAGCTAGAAGCTACAAGTTAAACACATTATAACTTGAGTGTAACTTAGGACAAGTTAAACTTAAGCTAGAAGATACAAGTTGAACACACACCAGGCAGTTTTTATAATATTATCAGAAAAATATCTTCAGTGTAACTCAGGACAAGAAAAATCTCCACCAGAATAGGACTAGCATTTAAGAGTAATTTCCTCCAGTCAAACAAAGTTCAAACAAAAACTGACAACACTCTTTTGATTAAGAGCCAAGTCACAACACTCTTTGAAGTTCAAACAAAAACTGACAACACTTGTTTGATCTATCTCCTCCAAGAAAGAGCCAAGTCAGGCTCACCCAACTAGGGAAACATCAGTTAGACCACTAGCAATTGGGAATACAAAACTGGGGCTAGGTTTGTGCTCTAGCTAGGTAGTAAAACAGAGCATATAGAGGCATTGGCACTGGCACTTTACAAAGAAACTCTGTAAGTGCCAGAGCCTAACATCTTGCATCACAGAGCAAAGCATTAACCGGGCCAACTCCACAAGTCACTAACCAGACGCACAAATTGACTGGACAAACAAAGTGTTTGCAAGAAGGAAGAGGGGAGAGGAGGCGGAGCTCACCGGGGAGGCGCAAGGAGGCCCTGCGACAGCTTAGTAGCAACAGAGGTGGCGACCCGAGGAAGAAGAGGTGGAGGGGGATCGAGGGGTCGAGCGCCGTCGCGCCCTGGTTCCGCGGCTCGCCGGCCCGGTGTTGAAGCAGATTCTGCCCGCCGCCTTGCCTGTCGCCTCGCACGGTAGAGCTCGAGCGGAGAAGGCACGGTGGAGCGTCACGGGTTTCTAGGGTTTCGAGGGCTGGGTGGGTGTGGTGAAGGCAAGGGAGGGGGTGGATTGGGAGCGGACGACGATGGGGGCAGGGCAGGGGCTGACTGGGGGCGGCGACGGAGAAGGAGGCGCGGGGGCGTGGGTCGGGGCAGCGGGGGGAAGTGGATCTGGCGAGGGAGAGGGACGAAGGGGATCTAGCGAGAGGGAAGGAATTAGCTAGGGGGGGGGGAATCTTACTAATGGCGCACCCGCGGTCGGTGCGCCATTAGTAATATTTTTTACATAGCAATGGCGCACCAGGCAGAGGTGCGCCATTAGTAATCTTTATATATATATATAGCAATGGCGCACCAGCCAGAGGTGCGCCATAAGTAATTTATTTTTATTTTTTGTTGCATGTAATAATTTTTTCGAAAATGAATATGAATATGAAACAATAATATTTTTATTAAAAAACAGTAATAATTGTTGTTTAACAACAATTGTAGTCTACACTTTATTATTATTATTTTAAAAAAATGAATATGAATATGAAATGGGGGGTGCTCGTCGGCGGCGGTGGAGCGGGGGAGGGTGCGGTGGGTCGTCGTCGGTGGCGGAGCTAGCGGGGGAGGGTGCGGGTGGGATCGAGATCGAGATGGAGGGGGATAGCGATCGAGATAAAGGGGCATCAAGATCGAGATGGAGGGGGAATCGAGATCGAGATGGAGGGGGATCGAGATCGAGTGTCCTCATGAATATTCCATATTTTATCATATTGAATATGAAAATTATGAAAAAATATCATCAAATTTGAAAAAATATTCATGAATTCAAAAAGTGCCCATGAAATTTAAAAATATTCATGATATCAAAAAAGTGCCCATGAAATACAACCGAGAAATGAAGACTACGATTTAAATACAGTCGATCTTAGCTAGCTATCTGTTCATAATCTTCTTGCCCTTCTTTTTCGCAAATGGAGTTCTTCTGTGGAACGGACGTCCTTTAGGTAGGGTGGTCCTGCTTCTTCTTGTGGTGTATGCTGCTACTTCATCATTGTCGTCATGTTCGATCTTTGGGTCGCCGTACTTGTCGAGGTCTTGCTCATTGGCTACTCCATCCATTCCGATGATCTTCCTTTTGCCTCTCCTCACGACAACACGACTAGGCTTTGACGGGTCGGTAATGAATAAGCATTGGTCCACTTGGGAAGCCAGTACCCATGGCTCATTTTTCGCGGTGACGTTTGCGCCCGCGGTCTTGGATTTGGCTTCGGGTATAACCATGGTGGTGAAATACCGGTCTTCTTTTAGGACGCTCTTGGCCCATCTGACACGGAACATCGGGGCCTTCTCTCCAGCGTAGCTCAGCTCCCAGATCTCCTCGATCCTTCCATAGTATATGTCCTTGTCGTTACCGGTGTAGGATTCCATCATTACCCCGGAGTTCTGATAACCATCGCTCTTCATGTCCTTGTCCTCGATGTAGAATGTGTAGCCGTTGATATCGTACGCCTCATAGGTCATCAGGTTGTGCTCGGCGCCCTGTGACAAGGCGAATATGAGTTGTTCTTCCGCGGAAGAATCCTCATGTAAAGGGTACGACAGAAGCTTCTGCTTGAACCAACGCGTGAAACATGAGTTGTGCTCTTTGATTATATCTCCGTCCATCCTCTGTTGGCCTCGGTCATTGTACGTCTTCTCAATAAAGGTTTTGTGCTCTACCACCCAAGGATCGACCACGTCTATGTGTTGTTGCGCGACTAGGTTTGCTCTTTCAGAGTCGGCGAGTCGACCCTCGAAGTCGACATGCATTTTGCGGCGACCCTCACGGTGACCCCATCCAGCGAGCCTGCCGAGGTGCCTGTTGACGGGCAGACCAACGGGGTTCTCGATGCCTAGATAATTCGTGTAGTAGGAGATGCACTCTTTGGTCAGAAAGCCCCTGGCTATACTTCCCTCTGGACGTGACATGTTGCTAACGTATCCTTTGATGACACCATTCATCCTTTCGAACGGCATCATGCTGTGCAGGAACGTCGGCCCGAGTTGGATGATATCCTCCACGATATGGACCAGCAGATGCACCATAATGTCAAAGAATGCGGGCGGGAAGTACATCTCAAGCTCGCATAGTATCACCACGATCTCTTCTTGTAGCCTTCTGAGATGCCTCACGCCAACCGACTTCCGAGAGATGACGTCAAAAAAGTTGCATAGGCCAAATAGCGTTTCACGGACGTGCGCGTCCATGATCCCACGGATTGCAACTGGAAGTATCTGCATCATCATCACGTGACAGTCGTGAGACTTCATCCCGCTGAACTTCTGCTTCACTGGGTCTAGGTATCTGCTTATCTTCCCTGCGTAACCGTAAGGAAGTTTTACTCCTACGAGGCAGTTGAAAAACTGCTCGATCTCCTCCTGACTTAGAGTGATGCACGCGGGAGGGTAGTCATTTCCGGTCTTCTTGGCCTTTTTGCCTTTGCGACGACTTTCTGTGTCCTGCTTCGCCTCATCATCATCACCATCATCATCATCATTAGCGTGAAGCTCATGCCTGATGCCCATTGATTTCAAGTCTGCCCTTGCTTTCGGCCCATCTTTGGTCCTCTCTGGCATGTTAAGCAGGGTACCAAGCAGACTCTCACACACGTTCATGATATGCATGGCATCAAGGCTGTGAGGCACACGGTGGATCTTCCAGTACGGCAAGTCCCAGAAAACAGACCTCGTTTTCCATACCTTCAGCAGCGGCTCTGGCGCCTTTCGCTTCTTTCCCGGCAGTGGGCAATCTTTCCAATTTTTCAACAACCTGTCTATTTCCTTGCCGCTCCTCGTACGCGGGCGTCTTCGGAGTTCGGTTTCACCATCGAACAGATCCTTGCGTTTCCTCCACGGGTCATTGTCACGAAGCCACCTTCGATGTCCCATGAGCACAGTTTTCGAAGACCCGGGATCTCTACCTAGCTGGCGATACGTTGTGTCATCCATGCACCTGACGCATCCAGAAAATCCATGGACCACCTGCCCCGCGAGATATCCGTAACCGAGATAGTCGTGCACCGTCGTGAGTAGTGCGGCTCTCATAGGGAAATATTCGTTCTCTGCTGCGTCCCACGTATTGGCTGGCATTTTCCACAGCGTGTCTAGCTCCTCTTTCAGCAGTCCCAGATACAGATTGATGTCGTTCCCTGGTTGTTTCGGCCCTTCAATTAGCATACTCATGTGAATGTAGTTCCTCTTCATGCACAACCAGGGGGAAGGTTGTACATCCACACAAACACAGGCCAGGTGCTATGTGTGCTTCTCTGGCTGCCAAACGGATTGACTCCATCGGTGCTCGCGCCCAACACGATGTTCCTTGGATCCTTCCCAAATTCTGGGTGTTCGAAGTTCAACGCTTGCCACTGGCTCCCATCCTTAGGGTGACTCAGCATCTTGTCTTTTTTATTTACCTCCGGATCATTTGCGTCATCTTCTCGCTTCTTCTCCTCCCTATCCGCGTGCCAACGCAAGAGCTTTGCTACCTTAGGGTCCGCGAAATACCGCTACAGACGAGGAGTGATCGGAAAGTACCACACAACTTTTCGAGGAGCTTTCTTCCTCTTCTTGTATCGAGTGACGCCGCACATCGGACATATGGTAGACTCCGCGTGCTCGCCTCGATAAATGATGCAATTGTTCATGCACACATGGTATTTCACGTGCGGTAAATCCAGAGGACACACGACTTTCTTCGCCTCCTTGAAACTGGTCGGGCACTTGTTCCCCTTGGGAAGACGTTCGTGCCAGAATGACATGTTCTCATCGAAGCATGCGTCGGTCATTTTGTGTTTTACCTTCATCTCCAAAGCCATGAGGGTTACTTTCAGGAGGGTATCCTCGGGTCTGCATCCTTCATACAATGGAGTAACCGCGTCTATCTCCAGTTGATCCAGCTTAGCTTTCTCTCGGGCGGCAGCTCTTGCGTTATCCGTCTGCTTGAGAAGCGGCTCTTGAATATGAGGGTCCTACACCCAGCCCATCGATGGTCCATCGCCGTCTGCTCCTCCGGCATCTTGATCTTCATGATCATGCCCTTCGTCTACTCCGACATCTTCCTCATCATCATGTCCGGCATCTTCTACATGATGACTGTGTACAGCATCATCGTCGTGGTCATGTCCTGGAGATTCTTCGTCTTCTCGCCCGCCCGAGCCGCGGTGATTGTCTTGCTGCCCTTCCTCATTTCTTGCCCGGCCCCCCATGGACGACTTCATAGTCATCTTCATCACCTTGCCACCGATAGCCATCCATGAAACCACGCAAGAGCAGGTGTTCCCGCACCTGCCCGGAATCCGGGTCCGCAATAAGGCTCTTCAGCTTGCATCTTCGACACGGACATCTTATCTCCGCCTCGTTCTTTTGAAGCATCTCGGCCTTCGCGGAGCTCAAAAACCTATTCACGATGCCTTCGGTCATCGTGCGAACCATGGTCGCCTGCGGGGTAGAGCAAAACGATATTTTAGAACCAAGAAAAAATTTGCCATGACTTTCCCTAAAAATAGGACCAAAAAGAATGCATAGTGTCAAAATTTTCTCCGAAACGGAAATGAATCAACATTCTGGCAAAATATTGGCAACTATCGCATTTCAAATACCGGTACCTGCAAACACAAACATATATGCAACACCACAAACATATGCAACACCACAAACATACATAGATCTAGCTAGGCCACAAAAAGTGCATGTGCACGTTGTTGGAGCGAGCTAGTGAGAAAAAAAGTAGATCTACAACATGAAGATAGCTTTCCCCTTACTTACCTATCAAAAAAAGGTAATTTCACCACTTAATTTTGATGAATCTATGGTGCAAATGAGGTGAGGAGGAGGAGGCAGCCGACAAGCTTAGAGAAGGAGGTGGGGGGAATGAGGTGGGGAAAGTGAGTGTGTAGGTGTGGCTGTCCAAAAATATCTAGCTGGTCCCAGGTTACTAATGGCGCACCACACAGCCATGCGCCATTAGTAACCCAACATACTAATGGCGCACCACACAGACATGTGCCATTAGTAGTTTTGCAAAAAAGTAAAAAAAAATAATTTTTATACTAATGGCGCACGGTGGCATAGTGCGCCATTACTAGTTTAAACTAGTAATGGTGCACTATGCAATGGTGCGCCATTAGTAGTTTTGCAAAAAAGTAAAACAAATACAGTAGTGGCGCACTATGTGGCTAGTGCACCATTAGTAGTTCTAACTACTAATGGCGCACTTTGCCTGAATGCGCCATTAGTATGTCTGAAAAAAATGAAAAAAACATTTTGTTACTAGTGGCGCACCTTGTGCATGGTGCGCCATTAGTGTCTTCCACACTAATGGCGCATCTCCACATGGTGCGCCATTAGTATATAGTAGTGGCGCACCACTTCTCTGGTGTGCCATTAGTGTCAATTTCATCTTTAGCCCTTTTCCTAGTAGTGCCTTGGTCACATTGTGCACATTATGATGATGTCCTACCGAGTGGGCCCAAAGATACCTCTCCGTCACACAAAGTGACAATTCCCATTCTCGATTCGTGCCAACCCAACAGACACTTTCGAAGATACCCATAGTGCACCTTTATAGCCACCCAGTTATGTTGTGACGTTTGGCACACCCAAAGCATTCCTACGGTATCCGGGAGTTGCACAATCTCATGGTCTATGGAAATGATACTTGACATTTAGAAAAGCTTTAGCATACAAACTACACGATCTTTGTGCTATGCTTAGGATTGGGTCTTGTCCATCACATCATTCTCTTAATGATGTGATCCCGTTATCAACGACATCCAATGTCCATGGTCAGGAAACCGTAACCATCTATTGATCAACGAGCTAGTTAACTAGAGGCTTACTAGGGACATGGTGTTGTCTATGTATCCACACATGTATCTGAGTTTCCTATCAATACAATTCTAGCATGGATAATAAACGATTATCATGAACAAGGAAATATAATAATAACCAATTTATTATTGCCTCTAGGGCATATTTCCAACAGTCTCCCACTTGCACTAGAGTCAATAATGTAGTTCACATCGCCATGTGATTAACACTCACAGGTCACATCGCCATGTGACCAACATCCAAAGAGTTTACTAGAGTCAATAATCTAGTTCACATCACTATTTGATTAACACTCAATGAGTTCTGGGTTTGATCATGTTATGCTTGTGAGAGAGGTTTTAGTCAACGGGTCTGCAACATTCAGATCCGTATGTACTTCACAAATCTCGATGCTATATTTGGAGCCATTTCAAATAACTGTTCTACTTGGAGCTATTCTAAATTGTTGCTCCATTATACGTATCCGGTATCTCTACTCAGAGCTATCTGGATAGGTCTTAAGCTTGCATCGATGTAACTCTTTATGTCGAACTCTTCATCACCTCCATAACCGAGAAACATATCCTTATTCCTCTAAGGATAATTTTGACCGCTATCTGGTGATCTACTCCTAGATCACCTTTGTACCCTCTTGCCAGACATGTGGCAAGGCACACATCAGGTGCGGTACTCAGCATGGCATACTGTATAGAGCCTATGACAAAAGCATATGGGACGACCTTCGTCCTTCCTCTTTCTCCTGCCGTGGTCGAGCTTTAACTTCATAACTTCATACCTTACAACTCAGGCAAGAACTCCTTCTTTGACTGATCCATCTTGAACACCTTCAAGATCATGTCAAGGTATGTGCTCATTTGAAAGTACCATTAAGCGTTTTGATCTATCCTTATAGATCTTGATGCTCAATGTTCAAGTAGCTTAATCCAGGTTTTCCATTGAAAAACACTTTTCAAATAACCCTATATGCTTTCCAGAAATTCTACATCATTTCTGATCAACAATATGTCAACAACATATACTCATCAGAAATTCTATAGTGCTCCCACTCACTTCTTTGGAAATACAAGTTTCTCATAAACTTTGTATAAACCCAAAAGCTTTGATCATCTCATCAAAGCGTACATTCCAACTCCTTAGTAGGATTGCTGGAGCTTTGCATACTTGTTAGCATTTTTCAGGACTGACAAAACCTTCTGGTTGTATCACATACAACCTTTCCTCAAAATCGTCAAGGAAACAATATTTTGACATCGTATCTGCAAGATTTCATAAACAATGCAGTAACTGCTAACATAATTCCAACAGACTCTTAGCATCGCTACGAGTGAGAAAGTCTCATCGTAGTCAACTCCTTGAACTTGTCGGAAAACATCTTAATGACAAGTCGAGCTTTCTTAATGGTGATACTTACCACCATTGTCCGTCTTTCTTTTAAAATCCATATGTACCCAACAGCCTTATGACCATCAAGCAGTTCTTCCAAAGTCTACACTTTGTTTTCATACATGGATCCTCTCTCGGATTTTATGGCCTCGAGCCAATTTTCGGAGTCCGGGCCCACCATCGCTTCTCCATAGCAGGTTCATTGTTGTCTAGCAACATGACTTCCAAGACAGGATTACGTACCACTTTGAAGTAGTACGCATCCTTGTCGTCCTACGAGGTTTGGTAGTGACTTGATCCGAAGTTTCATGATCACTATCATAAGCTTCCACTTCAATTGGTGTAGGTGCCACAGGAACAACTCCCTGTGCCGTGCTATACACTGGTTGAAGTGACGGTTCAATAACCTCATCAAGTCTCCACCATCCTCCCACTCAATTCTTTCGAGAGAAACTTTTCCTCGAGAAAGGACCCGATTCTAGAAACAATCCCTATTGCTTTCGGATCTAAGACAGGAGGTATACCCAACTGTTTTGGGTACTCTATGAGGATGCATTTATCCGCTTTGGGTTCGAGCTTATCAGCCTGAAACTTTTTTACATAAGCGTTGCAGCCCCAAACTTTTAAGAAATGACAGCTTAGGTTCCTCTAAACCATAGTTCATACGGTGTCATCTCATCAGAATTACGTGGTGCCCTATTTAAAGTGAATGTGGTTGTCTCTAATGCCTAACCCATAAACTATCGTGGTAATTCGATAAGAGACATCATGGTATGCATCATATCCAATAGGGTGCAGTTATGATGTTCGGACACACCATCACACTATGGTGTTCCAGGCTGTATTAGTTGTGAAACAATTTCCACAATGTCTTAATTCTATGCCAAACTCGTAATTCAGATATTCATCTCTATGATCATATCATAGATATTTTATCCTCTTGTCACGACGATCTTCAACTTCACCCTGAAATTACTTAAACCTTTCAATATTTCAGACTCATGATTCATCAAGTAAATATACTTAGCATCTACTCAAATCATCTGTGAAGTAAGAATATAACGATATCCACTACATGCCTCAGCACTTATTGGACTGCACACATCAAGATGTATTACTTCCAACAAGTTGCTTTCTTGTTCCATCTTACTGAAAACGAGGCCTTTCAGTCATCTTGCTCATGTGGTATGATTTGCATGTCTCAAGTGATTCAAAATCAAGCAAGTCCAAAGATCCATCAACATGGAGCTTCTTCATGCGTTTTATACCATTGTGACTAAAATTGCAGTGCCACAAGTATGTGGTACTATCATTACTATCTTATATCTTTTGGCATGAACATGTGTATCACTATCAAGATTCGATAAACCATTCATTTTAGGTGCAAGACCATTGAAGGTATTATTCAAATAAACAGAGTAACCATTATTCTCCTTAAATGAATAACCGTATTGTGATAAACATAATCGAATCATGTCTATGCTCAATGCAAACACCAAATAACACCAATCCCGATGGTAAACGGAGCGTGCGATGCTTGATCACATCAACCTTGGAAACACTTCCAACACATATCATCGTCTCACTTTGACTAGTCTCCGTTTATTCCGTAGCCTTTCATTTCGAGTTACCAACACTTAGCAACCGAACCGGTATCTAATACCCTGCTGCTACTAGGAGTACTAGTAAAGTACACATTTAATATAATGTATGTCCAATACATACTTCTTTCAACCTTGCCAGCCTTCTCATCTACCAAGTATCTAGGGTGGTTCTGCTTCAGTGACCGTTCCCCTTATTACAGAAGCACTTAGTCTCGGGCTTGGGTTCAACTCTGGGTTTCTTCACTAGAGCAGCAACTGGTTTGTCGTTTCATGAAGTATCCCTTTCTTGCCCTTGCCCTTCTTGAAACTAGTGGTTTTACTAACCATCAACAATTGATGCTCCTATTTGATTTCTACTTTCGCAGTGTCACGAATAGCTCAAGGATCATCATATCTATCCCTGATATGTTATAGTTCATCACGTAGCTCTAGTAGCTTGGTGGCAGTGACTTTGGAGAACCATCACTATCTCATCTGGAAGATCAACTCCCACTCGATTCAAGCGATTGTAGTACTCATACAATCTGAGCACATGCTCAACGATTGAGCTTTTCTCCTTAGTGTGCAGGCTTAAGAAACTTGTCAAAGTCTCATACCTCTTGACGTGGGCACTAGCCTAAAATCCCAATTTCAGTCCTTGGAACATCTCATATGTTCTGCGATGTTTCAAAAACGTCTTTGGTGCCTCAATTCTAAACCATTTAGCATTACACACTGAACTATCATGTAGTCATCAAAACATGTATGTCAGATGTTCGCAACATCCACAACCGACGTTCGAGGTTCAGCTCACTGAGCGGTGCATTAA
The DNA here is from genome assembly GCA_034509565.1 of Triticum monococcum. Taxonomy (NCBI): domain Eukaryota; kingdom Viridiplantae; phylum Streptophyta; class Magnoliopsida; order Poales; family Poaceae; genus Triticum; species Triticum monococcum. Next base: position 607,647,058 of record CM067841.1, read on the forward strand.
GGACATAATCCTTCTACGCAGCAATGAGGACAATCCCATGTTTACGGACCCAGTCCACATAATTGCTACTATCAACTTTCAACTAAATTTTCTCTAGGAACATATCTAAAACAGTAGAACTAAAGCGTAAGCTATGACATAATTTGCAAAGTCCCTTTGACTATGTTCATGATAATTAAGTTCATCTGATTATTTAATGAACTCCCACTTAGATAGACATCCCTCTAGTCATCTAAGTGATACATGATCCGAGTCAACTAGGCCGTGTCCGATCATCATGTGAGACGGACTAGTCATCATCCGTGAACATCTTCATGTTGATCGTATCTTCTATACGACTCATGTTCGACCTTTCGGTCTTCCGCGTTCCGAGGCCATGTCTGTACATGCTAGGCTCGTCAAGTCAACCTAAGTGTATTGCGTGTGTAAATCTGGCTTACACCCCTTGTATTCGAACGTTAGAATCTATCACACCCGATCATCACGTGGTGCTTCGAAACAACGAACCTTCGCAACGGTGCACAGTTAGGGGGAACACTTTTCTTGAAATTATTGCGAGGGATCATCTTATTTTAGCTACCGTCGTTCTAAGCAAATAAGATGTAAAACATGATAAACATCACATGCAATCAAATAGTGACATGATATGGCCAATATCATTTTGCTCCTTTTGATCTCCATCTTCGAGGCGCCATGATCATCATCGTCACCGGCATGACACCATGATCTCCATCATCATGATCTCCATCATCGTGTCTTCATGAAGTTGTCTCGTCATCTATTACTTCTACTACTATGGCTAACGGTTTAGCAATAAAGTAAAGTAAATACATGATGTTTATGTTGACACGCAGGTCATAAATAAATTAAGACAACTCCTATGGCTCCTGCCGGTTGTCATACTCATTGACATGCAAGTCGTGATTCCTATTACAAGAACATGATCAATCTCATACATCACATATATCATTCACCACATCCTTTTGGCCATATCACATCACACGACATATGCTGCAAAAACAAGTTAGATGTCCTCTAATTGTTGTTGCAAATTTTTACGTGGCTGCTATAGGTTTCTTAGCAAGAACGTTTCTTACCTACGCAAAAACCACAACGTGATATGCCAATTTCTATTTACCCTTCATAAGGACCCTTTTCATCGAATCCGATCCGACTAAAGTGGGAGAGACAGGCACCCGCTAGCCACCTTATGCAACTAGTGCAAGTCAGTCAGTGGAACCTGTCTCACGTAAGTGTACGTGTAAGGTCGGTCCAGGCCGCTTCATCCCACGATGCCGCTGAATCAAGATAAGACTAGTAACGGCAAGTAAATTGACAAAATCGACGCCCACAACTACTTCGTGTTCTACTCGTGCATAGAAACTACGCATAGACCTAGCTCTGATACCACTGTTGGGGAATGTAGCAGAATTTTAAAATTTTCTATGCATCATCAAGATCAATCTATGGAGTCATCTAGCAACGAGAGAGAGGAGTGCATCTACATACCCTTATAGATCGCGAGCGGAAGCGTTCAAGAGAACGGGGTTGATGGAGTTGTACTCGTCGTGATCCAAATGACCGATGACCGAGCGCCGAACGGACGGCACCTCCGCATTCAACACACGTACGGTTGGGGAAGACGTCTCCTCCTTCTTGATCCAGCAAGGGGGAAGGAGAGGTTGATGGAGATCCAGCAGCACGACGGCGTGGTGGTGGAAGCATCGGGGATCTCGACAGGGCTTTGCCAAGCTCAGCGAGAGGGAGAGGTATTACGAGGGGAGAGGGAGGCGCCAGGGCCTAGGGTGCGGCTCCCATGCGCCTCCCCACTATATATAGGGGTGGAGGGGGATGGTTTCTTGCCCTCCAAGTCCATTGGGGCGTTGGCAAAGGTGGGGGAAAGAAATCCCATCATTTCCCTTCCCCACCGATTGTTATCCCCCCTTTTTAGGGATCTTGATCTTATCCCTTCGGGATGTGATCTTATTCCTTCTATGGGGGGATCTTGGTGCGCCTTGACCAGGGGTGTGGGGCCTTGCCCCCACTACCCACGTTCATGTGGGTCCCCAAGCAGGTGGGACCCACTCCGGAACCTTCTAGAATCTTCCCGGTACAATACCAAAAAATCCCGAACATTTTCCGGTGGCCAAAATAAGACTTCCTATATATAAATCTTTACCTACGGACCATTCTGGAACTCCTCATGACGTCCCGGATCTCATCCGGGATTCCGAACAACTTTCAAGTTACTGCATACTAATATCTCTACAACCCTAGCGTCACCGAACCTTAAGTGTGTAGACCCTACGGGTTCGGGAGACATGCAGACATGACCGAGACGACTCTCCGGTCAATAACCAACAGCTGGATCTGGATACCCATGTTGGCTCCCACATGTTCCATGATGATCTCATCGAATGAACCACGATGTCGAGGATTCAATCAATCCCGTATTCAATTCCCTTTGTCCAGCGGTATTGTACTTGCCCGAGATTCGAATGTCGGTATCTGATACCTTGTTCAATCTCGTTACCGGCAAGTCTCTTTACTTGTTCCGTAACACATCATCCCGTGATCAACTCCTTGGTCACATTGTGCACATTATGATGATGTCCTACCGAGTGGGCCCAGAGATACCTCTCCGCCACACGGAGTGACAAATCCCAGTCTCGATTCGTGCCAACCCAACAGACACTTTCAGAGATACCCGTAGTGCACCTTTATAGCCACCCAGTTACGTTGTGACGTTTGGCACACCCAAAGCATTCCAACGGTATCCGGGAGTTGCACAATATCATGGTCTAAGGAAATGATACTTGACATTTAGAAAAGCTTTAGCATACGAACTAAACGATCTTTGTGCTAGGCTTAGGATTGGGTCTTGTCCATCACATCATTCTCCTAATGATGTGATCCCGTTATCAACGACATCCAATGTCCATGGTCAGGAATCCGTAACCATCTATTGATCAATGAGCTAGTTAACTAGAGGCTTACTAGGGACATGGTGTTGTCTATGTATCCACACATGTATCTGAGTTTCCTATCAATACAATTCTAGCATGGATAATAAACGATTATCATGAACAAGGAAATATAATAATAACCAATTTATTATTGCCTCTAGGGCGTATTTCCAACAGGAACATCTTCTATCCTCCTGTGTTCGGCGGCCGGAGCTCTTCCTCATCATCGCTATGCAGCCCCTTGTCCTTGTTTTCGGCATTTAACTTGCTGGCCTGCTTGAACACCCAACATTCTCTGTTGGTGTGATTGGCTGGCTTATTGGGGGTGCCATGGATTTGACACGAGCGATCAAGTATACGATCCAAACTGGACGGGCCCGGAGTGCTTCTTTTGAATGCCTTTTTCCGCTGACCGGATCTAGAGCCTCGAAATCCGGCATTGACTGCCGTATCTTCTGCCTTATCGCCGTTGTTGCGGCGCTTGTGTCTGTTACGACGTAGTCTGCCATTAGCATCTTTTGTATCTGAAGTGTCCGGATTCCTTGATGTGTTGTTGCTGCGAGCTAGCCAGCTATCCTCGCCCGCGCAAAAGTAGGTCATGAGTGTCGTGAGGGCTGCCATAGACTTCGGCTTCTCTTGGCCGAGGTGCCAGGCGAGCCACTCATCACGGATGTTATGCTTGAATGCCGCTAAGGCCTCAGCATCCGGACAGTCGACAATTTGGTTTTTCTTAGTTAGGAACCGTGTCCAGAATTTCCTGGCCGATTCCCCTGGCTGCTGAGTTATATGACTCAAGTCATCAGCATTCGGTGGTCGCACATAAGTGCCCTGGAAGTTGTCAAGGAATGCATCCTCTAAATCCTCCCACTGCCGACGGAGTCTGTTGGCAAGCTGTTCAGCCAATACCGAGTTGGTCCTTTGAGTTTTAGTGGGAGCTATTTGATGGCATGTAGATCATCGCCGCAAGCCATGTGGATGTGGAGGAGGAAATCCTCAATCCATACCGCGGGATCTGTCATACCATCGTACGATTCGAATTTATGGGTTTAAAACCCTCCGGGAATTCGTGATCCATAACTTCAGTGAAGCATGGGGGGTGTGCGGCGCCCCTGTGCTGGGCTATATCATGACGCAGTTCATATGAGTCTTGTCTACTATATTTGGCCCGGCCGGATTTACTTTTAGTGTATCTGGCGCGACGATCATCGTCGCGTGTTGGTGCACGCCCCTGTGATCCGTAGATTGATCTTGCGTGTTTTGCCCTGCTTTCCAATACCTCTCACAGGTCCCACGTGTTGCCCCGAGCCTTGGTATTTTTGTTTGAGTGGCGGCGGGGTGCGGGCTGCTATTCAGGCTGAAACGCCTCTCTGTCTCGGCCACAAGGTGGCCGATCAGCCGCATCGGGCGCTGGTGATGTAGGTTTCAATGCTTCCTCCTCGAGATGGGGTAACGACCTGTGCTTTGGGTAATTCTTGGAGGGGCGTTCGAGTTCGTATTCCTCGGCCGCAAGTACTTCGGTCCATCTGTCTGCTAGCAAGTCTTGATCAGCTCGAAGCTGTTGTTGCTTTTTCTTTAGGCTATTTGCAGTGGCTATAAGCCGGCGCTTGAAGCGCTCCTGCTCGATGGGATCCTCAGGCACGATAAATTCTTCATCGCCGAGGCTCACCTCGTCTTCGGATAGAGGCATGTAATTGTCATTCTCTGTTTCTCCATCTGCTCCCTGTTCTGGAGGGCTAGCTTGTTCATCCTCCCGCTCTAAATCTTGCTGGAGGGGATTATCGTCGTCTTCGGCACTGTCCGGAGTGCTATTGTCTCTTGTGCCGGTATCACTGCTTTTGCTATGGCGGGACTTAGAGCGGCGCCGCTGATGTCGGCGCTTGGGTTGCTTCTTGGAGGGGTCGTCTTCCGCTGTCTTATTGCCATTGCCTTCCTTGGGGGTATCCACCATGTATATATCATATGATGAGGTGGCGGTCCAGCGCCCTGTGGGCAGTGGTTCCAATTCGTGTCCTGCATCTTCGTCCATACCGTCGATGTCTTCGGAGTTGAAGTCGAGCATGTCACTTAAATCGTCGACAGTGGCTACTAAGTGGGTGGTGAGTGGGTAGCAAATTCCTTCGTCGTCCGCATCCCATTCATGTCGGAAATAGTTTGGCCAAGGTTCTCCTGACAAGGAGAGAGACCTTAATGAGTTAAGCACGTCGCTGAAAGGCGAGTGCCGAAAGATATCCGCGGAGGTAAACTGCATGATCGGCGCCCAATCGGATTCCATAGGTGTGGACACAGGTGGCTCGGAGTCCGTGGCCGGAGATGAATCCAGTGGTTCGGCAACACGGCTCTCGTAGGGGGTGAAGTCACTATCCGGCTCTAACGCCGCTGAGGGTGCGGCCTCCATAGCAGGGTCTATCCACCCATCCTCGGATGGTGCGACTTGCTCCGGATTGAGAGCCGGAGTAGTTGCAGGTGCGATCTCCCGAACACTGTCCGACGGCAGAGCTAAATCATGCTCGTCGTGATTGTGCGGTGCACCTGGCATGGGCTCAAATCCGTTGAAGATCAATCTCCGCGGATGTCGGCGGTGTAGTTCAAGTTTCCGGACCTGACCTGGTGGCCAGGGGTGTAGCTCTTGATCTGCTCCAGATGGCCAAGCGAGTTGGCCCGCAATGCGAAGCCGCAGAATACGAAGATCTGTCCGGGGAGAAAAACCTCACCCTGGACCACATCGTTAGCAATGATCGAAGGATCCATCCTGCTTTACAGTGATGGCACGGTGGAACTCTCAATGAAAGCACCAATGTCGGTGTCAAAACCGGCGGATCTCGGGTAGGGGGTCCCGAACTGTGCGTCTAAGGCGGATGGTAACAGGAGGCGGGGGACACGATGTTTACCCAGGTTCGGGCCCTCTCGATGGAGGCAATACCCTACTTCCTGCTTGATTGATCTTGATGATATGAGTATTACAAGAGTTGATCTACCACGAGATTATAGAGGCTAAACCCTAGAAGCTAGCCTATGGTATGATTGTTCTTGTCCTACGGACTAACCCTCTGGTTTATATAGACACTTGAGGGGGCTAGGGTTACACAGAGTCGGTTACAAGGGAGGAGATCTACATATCCATATTGCCAAGCTTGCCTTCCACGCCAAGGAAAGTCCCATCCAGACACGGGACGAAGTCTTTAATCTTGTATCTTCATAGTCCAATAGTCCGGCCAAAGGATATAGTCTGGCTGTCCGGAGACCCCCTAATCGAGGACTCCCTCACTTATCTCGAAAGCTTGGGGCCATTCCTTCGCGAGGTGCCGGACCCGTGTGTCGGCAGCTGGTATTTCGCTGGGTCAGGCCTTCGTGAGCTTCTCCTCCCTGTCCCCGCAACGTCCTTCGTTCTCTACGTCCTTAGGTCCCGGCCCTCGAGCGAGCTCAGCCACCGCTGGTATGCCAGGTCGCGATGCCGTGGTCAAGGCCAGGGGGTGAGGGTTGTAGAGCTAGTAAGAGCTCCTGAGTCGCGATGCTCAGGAGCCCCCATTTTAAGGCGCGAGCGGTTCACACAGGTAAGAGAGGGAGAGAGCTCGCGACGGCCTGACCCACTCTATTCCTCTGGTAGACCCTGTAAACCAATGTGAGGGAAGCAAAGATTGCCATTACGATTGCCGGCCAGCCATTGGTTGCTTCGAGGGAGTGATGGGGGCACTGAGGGCCTGGTGAGGTAGCGCTTTGCGGGGCTGCCGCGGCCAGAGCTCGACCACTCAAATTTGTCGACGTTGTAGGGACGGACCCATGCACAAGCGTCGTGCCAGAGCGAGTGGCTCCAAAGGTAGGTATCAATTGAGCAGGCGATTATCACAGGCAGGTTAAGCATGAAAAGGCAAACCAACTTAGATAGATGCAGGAAAGGCACATGCCACTGGGTCAGGCCCGAGCGGCTTGGGGATGATGCAGGCCGAGGGGCGCCCCCAACAAGGTAAGCTAAAGACATTAGAAAAATAGATACATGCCGCAGCGACGGACCCACACGACCTAGGAATGATGCAGCCCTGAGGGCGCTTCCAGCTGAAATGAAACTTGACAGACGTCACCTAATATCATTGCAGAGCGAGTGTCGGAGTAGCTGACGATGCGTGGTGAAGAAGCGAGATCCTCACGAGCCTTCGGAGCCCTGAGCCTCGGGAGGCTCTGGGGGTCCGGCCGGCTCCTTAGGGTCCACCTCCATCTCCTCGAGAAACGCGCGGTGCCTGGCCACCTGAGCCTCCAGAATGCTCCTCATTAGGCGCTAGTGAGCAGCAACCGCGTTCGGTAGGCCGAAAGGCATGCGAACCTCACTATGAGGTGGACCATCGCAATGTCCCAAGCGTGAAGGCCAGAAGCGCTCCTGAGACGCGACTCGATTGAGCCCTGGGTAGTCGATGCAGATGCGCAGTCTGCCATCCTCGCCTGGATGGGGAGCTATGCCGGGTAGGCGGCGGTTGCCGTGCATGACTCTCGACTCCTGCAACTGTCACAGCCCTAGCATTAGTCTTGCTTGTCATTGCATCATCATCTTGCATCATGTTTAAATTCCTTTTTAAACTTGAATTGGGGACTGTTGAAACCCTAGCACAAATGATTCCAACTAGGTTTATATAAAAAAAATCATTTTCAATGAGCCCAAAATTCCTTTGGAAAAGTTCATCATTTTTGAATTGGTCTAGAACCTCTGCCAAAAATGGTGCACATTTTCCTAGGTCACTTTGGATTTTTGAATAAATTCATAAAGTATTTGAATTTGGGCATTTAATTGCTATAAATAATTAAAATGCCCAAATAATTCTGAAAGTGGTTGAGGGCTATTGAAAATATTTTCCAAAGTGCCCACAATTATTTTCAGGGTTTTTGAAAATGCCTTAGCATTTTATTTAAGTCAAAACAATTATAGAAAAATAGAAAACAGAAACTAAATTAGGAAAGAGAGAGAAGGAACCTCACCTGGGCTTACCTGGCGGCCCAAGTGGCCGGCCCAGCCCATCACCGCAGCACTCTGTCGCCTTCCTCCTCGCGCCAGTAGGCAGAGGGCGTGTGCCCGTGGCACGCCGGCACGCGCGCGCCACCTCCACCCTGCTCTGGCCACCTCCTGCTTCTCCGACCCCTTCTAGCGACGCCACGGAGATGCCCCAAAGCCCCTGTCCCCTCTCCCTCAGTCGCCGCTCTCTCTTCCCTCCCCTGGCTCTCTCCCTCCAGCTCAACCGAGCGAAACCGTCGCCGCCGACAAAGCACCACCGCGGCCACCGCCTTCCCCTCGACCCCTCGCCGTGCCTGCGAGCTCCGCCTCGACATCCCCGACCTCTTCGACGACCCACAAGGCCCCGGACGCGCCGCAACGCCGCCCCCGTCGCCGTTTCCCTCGTCGGCCACCGGAGATGCCTCTCACTCCGGTGCTTCCCCAAGCACGCCGAGGCCACCTCCGAACTCGCGGTGAGCTCCTCTACCGATCCCCCTACTCCCATGCCCACTAGCTCATCGTAGCCCTTGTTTCCGTCGAGACTGAGACATCACCGGCGCCAGACTTGTCGCCGCCGTCGTTTTGGTACGCCTCCGTCCAAACCGAGCGCGTCACTGCACTCAGTGCACCCCTAGGAGCACGTTTCACCCACCGGCTCCTCCTCCGGTGCACCACAACGCCAAACCCGCAGGTGCCCGAACTCCGGCGGCCGCAATCGAGCTCGACGCCGTTGACTCCGGCCACCCCAGGCACAGCCACGGCCACCAACGGACGCGCCGTTGTGCCAGCTATCCGTAGAGCCCAACGGCGCCTCGAATGGTGCCCTGTAAAGCATTTCCGGGCTGCCCCGCCGTCTCTGTCATCGCCGGCGGCTAAACGCTGGCGACCGCTGACCCGTTGACCGGCGTGGATTGACCCCACTGCCCGATTTGACCTCCCCCTCTTTCTCACTGACTCACGGGCCCCGCTCGACTAATTACTCTAGTTAGAGCTAATTAGCTAGTTAGGTTAGTTACTACAGTCGCTGACCAGTGGGCCCAGGCTAGTTAGTTAGGGCTAACTAACTTAGTTGACTGGGTCACTGACTAGTGGGTCCCACTGGTCAGGTTTGACCTAGTCGACGCCTTTGACCTGCTGACGTCACCTTGACATCATGCTGACACAGTAATACATTTTCTGGATTTACTTTAAATTATAATAATTCAGAAAATTCCAGAAAATGCCCAAAACTTCTAAAAATATAGAAAATCAACCGTAACTCCAAATGAAATAAATTATATATGAAAAATTATCAGAAAAATTCAAGGAATCTGTTTATGGCATTTTCATACATGTTTGAACAATGTTTGTCCTCTGTTTTGTACAAAAAAAATAAATGGCATTTAATTAATCATGTATGGAGTTTGAATTTGAATCTTGCATTCAAACCAACTTCATTTAATTGTGTTGCTAGTTGCATTAGCTCAATCAACAACATATTGCCATGTCATTATCATGCATCATGTTGTGCATTGCATTGATTGTGTTCTTCCTTGTTTGCTGGTAATTGTCCCCTCTCGGTAGACGCTGCTCCGACGCTGTGATCGTTGACACTGATGAAGACTCAATGTTATCTTCAGAAGTGCCAGGCAAGCACAACCCCCTTGTTCATTCCGATATAAGCCCACTCACTCGCTCCTGCTCTCTTTTACTGCATTAGGACAACAACGATTCATCTGTTACTTGTTGCGGTAGTTGAACCCCTTATCCTCTACATGACCTGTCATTGCCACAGTAAATAGATGAAACCCACTAGCATGAGTAGGAGTTGATTGAGCCCTGATGTGCCTACTCATTCATGCTTGTTTGTCATGCCTGCTACTGCTTAGAGTTGAGTCAGGTCTGATTCATCGGGGATGGATCGGAGGTGTGTAAACATGTCCTACTGTGTGTGAGCTAAGTGTGTGAACACGTTTTGGTAAAGGTAGCGGTGAGAGGCCATGTAGGAGTACATGGTGGGTTGTCTCATTGAAACCGTCCTCAGGAACTGAGTTCTGTGTCTGTGATCCATGAACAGCTACTACCACTCATTGGGATCCTTAATTGACCCTCTCGGCTTCTTAATCACCCTAGAACTCTGTCCAGGAGTTGCAACTAGTTTCTGGTGTTTGTAGGTTATGTGTTGGCGGACGTGCGTAGCGCTGACCCTAGGGGTGGGCTATGTTGCGGTAGATACACCGTGGCATGGTGTACCGGGCGCTCGTTTGGTGTCTCGGGAACCCTGTTCACATCGTTCGGGGCCGTATGTGGAAACCTCGGCCGAACTCCCTGCGGATGGAACCTGGATAGGCGATAAACCTGGACTAGAGACTTAAGTGTTTAGGTAGGCCGTGGCCGACACCCTCGCCAGGCTTCCGCTTGAAGGTTGCCGAGATACATGACGTGTATATGGTGGTAAGTGGTGGGAGCGTGTGTGAAGAAGTACACCCCTGCAGGGTTATCATTATCTATTCGAATAGCCGGATTCCTCGGATATGGAAACTTGGACCCCTTGCATAGTTCATAGACAAGTGAAAGTGGATACTCTAAAACTCGCAAGATAAGCGTGATTCTATGGATGGCCTTCTCGTAGGGAGACGGGAGCGGATCCATAGTGGTGTATTGAATGGTGAATATGTGGACTCGTGTGCGCCACCTCAAAAGAGTTGCTTGTAGTCGTAGTTCAGGTTAGCCACTGGGTCAAAGCTGGCTTGCTGCAGTTAAACTCCACCACCCCCCTTTTGTTGATACCGATGCATATGTAGATAGTTCTGATGTAAGTCTTGCTGGGTACATTTGTACTCACGTTTGCTTATTGTATGTTTTGCAGAGAGACTTCAGTCTTGCTAGTAGTTCCGCTTGGACTTCGACGTTTAGCTTGTTACCTCAGCTACGATCTTGTACCCTTGGGAGGGTCTGGTATATAGTCAGGCTCCTCAGCCTTCTTCATTTTTAGTTGTCTGTACTCAGACAAGTTAAGCTTCCGCATGTGCTTTGACTTGTATGCTCTGGATGTTGGGTCATAAGACCCATGTTTGTAATATCTCGCTCCTCGGAGCCTAATGAATAAATACTTTGAGTCGTAGAGTTATGTTGTGATGCCATGTTGTATTTACACATATCGAGCACATTGTGTGTATGATTGAAATGCTTGGTATGTGTGGGATCCGACAATCTAGTTGTTTATCCTTGGTAGCCTCTCTTATGGGGAAATGTAGTCTAGTGCTTCCTTGAGCCATAGTAGTCCGCTACAGCCCGGTTCACCGGAGTCCTGCTACCCCAGCACTACTGCTCAGGACACTTGACTGGCCGGCATGTGGTTCACTTCGTTCCTGTGTCTGTCCCTTCGGGGAAATGTCACGCGGTGACATCCGGAGTCCTGCCTAGCCTGCTACAGCCCGGGTTCACCGGAGTCCTGTTAGCCCAGTGCTACAGCCCGGATTCACACGCTGCTGACCGACACGCTCGATGTGAATCATGTATGCCTGTCTCCATAGGTTAGTGCCGCTTTGGGTTCACGACTAGCCATGTCGGCCCAGGTTCTCTGTCATATGGATGCTAGCGACACTATCATATACGTGAGCCAAAAGGTGCAAACGGTCCCGGGCCATGGTAAGGCGAGACCCGTGGGATACCGTGCGTGAGGCCGCAAAGTGATATGAGGTGTTACCGGCTAGATCGATGTGACTTGGAATCGGGGTCCTGACAGCAACTCCTGAGTGACCTTGGTGATGAACTCCTGAGGGTTGGCCCCTCCTTGCCTCATGCCTTCCTGAGGGAAACGTGCCACGAAGCACGCCTCCAAGTGGTACCCGAGCGCCTCCCTCGTGATCTTGGCAAAGTCAGTGGCCTTCCAGGAGAGAGCCCCCGAGCCATGCCCGAGGAGGGCGCCGGGTGCGCCTTCCTATGCGATGGAGGGAGGCGCCCCTTGGATGGGCGCAGATCCTGGCGTGGTGCCTCCGGAGGTGCCTGCCTCCTGAGACCTTGAGCTGGGTGATGTCTTCTTCTTCTTGGGAGCTGCCTCGGGAAGGTTCCTACTCTTGCTGTCTAGATCCTCGATTGATGCGGCTTGAAAAGCACGCTCGAGAGAGCACACCGCATCCTTCTCTTCACAGGGGACCGTGATGACTCCGCCACTTCCCGGCATCTTGAGGATATTGTATCCGTGGTGAGTCACTGCCATGAACTTGGCCAGGGCTGGGTACTCGAGGATGGCATTCTATGGCAAGCGAATGTGGGCAACGTCGAAGTCGATGAGCTCAGTCCGGTAGTTCCTGCGTTGTCCAAAGGTGATAGGGAGGCGAACCCGCCCTATCGGAGTGGTGGAGCCGTCAGTGACTCCTGAGAAAGGCTTGGTTGGCTGAAGCTGATCATATGGCACTTGGAGATTGTTGAACGTCTCGACGGACAGGACGTTGAGTCCTGCGCCGCCATCGATGAGGGTCCTGGTAACTTGCACATTGCTGATGACTGGGGAACAGAGCATTGGGAGGGCACCGGCCATTGCCGCACACTTGAGTTGATCCGCTGAGCTGAACATGATGGCACATGTGGACCACCTGAGAGGGCGCGTGGCCTTGAGCTTGGGGAGGACTGCGTTCACCTCGCGAGCAAACTGCTTGAAGATGCGTTGGGAGGCTGGGGCCTGGGCACCGCCCAAGATGCAAGCGATAGCGCGCAGCTCCTGGAAGCCCCCAGCCCCCTCGTCCTGATGATGGTCGTCATTCCTTCTTGGCGGTGGTGGCAGAGGAGGAAGGCCTGTGTTGCCTTGCGGGCGATCCTCGTGAGGCTGATCCCTCCAAGCCCCCTCACGAGGCTGGTCCTGCCAGCGGTCCTCGCGAGGTCGGTCATGCCACCCTTGGTGAGGGCCTCGGTCGTCCCATCGTCCTCCACCTCTTCTTCCGCCTCGGTCGTAGCCCCGATTGTTGCGCTCGGGGCGTCGACCGACACGTCCTTCTCGCACTGCCCTGAGCTCTTGGCATTCATTGGTGTTGTGGGTGTGGAGGTCATAGTATACGCAGTACCGGCTGCCCTTGGACGACTCCGGCTGGTCCCTGCCACGCTTCGTGTCTGGCTCTGCTGCGAGCACAGCTGCTCCTTTGCGCTTCACGTCCTTGGCCTTGGCTTTCTTCTCTTCAGGATCAGCGGCTAGAAGCTCGAGAAGGGAGAGGCATCCCTCCTCAGCCCTTGCGCACTTGGTCGCCAGGTTGAACAGCTCCAGAGATGTGCACAGGTCCTCGTGGATGGCTAGCTCCTCCTTCATCTTGACGTCGCGGACGCCATCGGAGAACGGCGAGATGATGGCCTCCTCAGTCACCTTGGGAATCTTGAGGCGAGCGCTGTCGAAGCGCTGGATGTACTTCTGCAGGGTCTCTCTTGGCTGCTGCTTGATGCGGCGCAGGTCACCCACGACCGGAGGACGATCGCGAGTGCCCTGGAAGTTGGCGATGAAGCAGGTACGCATCTCGTCCCAAGAAGAGATCGTGCCGGGAGGCAGGTTCAGGAGCCAGGTACGGGCACCATCTTTGAGCGCCATGGGAAACCAATCCGCCATGACTTTTTCGTCTCCGTTGGCCACTTCAAAGCCCAGCTCATAGAGCTGCAGGAACTCCGCGGGGTCGGCAGCGCCGTCGTAGCAAGGAGGCAGATCCGGCTTGAAATTGCCGGGCCAGGCGACACTGCGCAGCTCGGTGGTGAAGGCGTGATGTCTACTATGCAACCTTCTTCTTGTAGACGTTGTTGGGCCTCCAAGTGCAGAGGTTTGTAGGACAGTAGCAAATTTCCCTCAAGTGGATGACCTAAGGTTTATCAATCCGTGGGAGCGTAGGATGAAGATGGTCTCTCTCAAACAACCCTGCAACCAAATAACAAAGAGTCTCTTGTGTCCCCAACACACCCAATACAATGGTAAATTGTATAGGTGCACTAGTTCGGTGAAGAGATGGTGATACAAGTGCAATATGGAGGGTAGATATAGGTTTTTGTAATCTGAAAATATAAAAACAGCAAGGTAGCAAGCGATAAAAGTGAGTGTAAACGGTATTTCAATGATAGGAAACAAGGCCTAGGGTCCATACTTTCACTAGTGCAAGTTCTCTCAACAATAATATAATAATTGGATCATATAACTATCCCTCAACATGCAAACAAAGAGTCACTCCAAAGTCACTAATAGCGGAGAACAAACGAAGAGATTATGGTAGGGTACGACACCACCTCAAAGTTACTCTTTCCAATCAATCCGTTGGGCTATTCCTATAAGTGTCACAAACAGCCCTAGAGTTCGTACTAGAATAACACCTTAAGACACAAATCAACCAAAACCCTAATCTCACCTAGATACTCCAATGTCACCTCAAGTATCCGTGGGTATGATTATATGATATGCATCACACAATCTCAGATTCATCTATTCAACCAACACATAGAACCTCAAAGAGTGCCCCAAAGTTTCTACCGGAGAATCACGACGAAAACATGTGCCAACCCCTATGCATAGGTTCATGGGCGGAACCCGCAAGTTGATCACCAAAACATACATCAAGTGAATCACGTGATATCCCATTGTCACCACAGATACGCACAGCAAGACATACATCAAGTGTTCTCAAATCTTTAAAGACTCAATCCGATAAGATTACTTCAAGGGGAAAACTCAATTCATTACAAGAGAGAAGAGGGGGAGAAGAAACATAGGATCCAACTATAATAGCAAAGCTCGCTGTTGGGGATATAACTATTTATGTAAGCCGCCCAGGAGGGGCCGGGTTACGCGAAGAGGGATTCATCAGAAGCCCAAGACCAAGCATGAAGATGACGGTTCAATAAAGGTTCTAAAGGCCTACTGACGGCTTAAAGCCCATAGAGATAAACCGCCATGATGGCATGACTTGTATTGTAAGGTAGAAGTAACTAGTCACCGAGCCGGACACTGTTTATGAGTCGGCCGGGACTCTGCAAGCCGCAGGGCGTCAACCCGTGTATATAAGGGGGTGACCCGCTGGCGGCTTAGGGTAAGAAACAACTCATCGAGAGCCAGGCATAGCGTATCTCGCTCCCTGGTCATCGAAACCTCAAGCAATACCAATCCAACTAGACGTAGGCCTTCCTTCACCGTAAGGGGCTGAACTAGTATAAACCTCTCGTGTCCTTTGTCCCGATTAACCCCTTTAAGCTTCCTAGTTGCGATGGCTCCACGACTAAGTCCTTGCAAGAGGACATCTTCCGTGACAATTCCACGACAGTTGGCGCCCACCGTGGGGCCAGCGCATGGTGGATTTGAGTTCTTGAAGGGCAACTTCGAAGGGCTCAAGGGATACACGGTTGGCCGGATGACCAAGAGTCATCCGGTAAGATCTACATCGACGACGAAGGCTGGGGCCCCGACGCCGGCTCAATTGAGTACGGGTACCGGGTCCCCTTTGGCGGAATCCACGTCTTCATCGGCCGGATTGGTGAGCCGGGCCCTGAGCCGGACAACTGCACCGACCTCGTCGAGACGGCTCAGCGTGCGAGACCCGCCCGAGCTCAACCCGTCGTGAAGCGTGCCTTTGTGGGATGCATCCACGAAGGTGAACTTTCTGAAGGATCTGAAGGTGATGGTGAGCCGGCCGTCCTCTCTGACGGTGAATCGTCCGCCGGCTCGATAGATTCGCTGTATCAAGTTCAAGACGGCGTGCTTGGGTGCTGTTCCGACGGCAGTACTATTCCGGATCCCTCAGAGTCGCCAAACTGGGCAAGAGTCTTCATGGCTGGCACTCAACCCGGCCAAAATTCTACGGCTAAAGCGGCGATAACGTCCAGGTTAGGAGCAGCCGGGGCAGGAGGCCCTGTGCGCTCACCGGCTCAGGTGCTGATGGATCTCATGGATAAACTTACGGCCCTGTTAACTGCCACAGTCATCCCTGCGAACCAATCTGAGCATGAGGCAGAGGTGGCACAGGTTCGTGAGGAGATTGCCCGGGCCAAGGAAACCTTAGCAGCTGAAGATACTAGATTGGCCACAGAGCGGGCGGCTTTGGACGCACGGGCGTAGCAACTTCAGGCAGAGGCTTTTCAGCTCACGTTGAGCCTGAACGCATCTAATGAGGTAATGAGGAGGAGGCACCAGAAAACTCAGTCCCGTTTGCCTCCGGTTTGTGATCCTCGGAATCTCTTCACTACACCCGGAGCCGGTCCAAGTAACCCACCAGGTGTGAATCAGCTTATGACATCCGAAGCAGGGGGCCCGGTTCAGCCTCAGATGACGGCGCCTCTTCATGGCAATATGGCACCGCCCCGTTATGTGCCAATACCACCGTGTCACTTCTCCAACCCCATGGAGAACTTAATCGCAGCATCAGTACGTTTGGCGGCTCTCCCGGTGGACGGTGATGATCCGACAGCGGTGGAGGCCCGGAGGATCAGAGAACTCGTCCAGATGGCTCTGGCCCAACAAGAGACCTATTCCTACAGCCGGGACAGGATTCACTCAACTCCTCCGCCCTGGTTAGCTCCGCCTCGTCAAAACCGGAGCCCGAGTTACAGCAGACACATGGAGTCAGAGGCCTTGTCAAGCAGCGCTCAGCGCCGGAACCAGCCTGGTGGGCATAACCCGGTACAGGATCGGATACATCAGGAGGACGAGCGGGTGGCTCAGCTAACGGCTCAGATAGCAGCCCAACAGGGCTTACCGGCTTATCCAACGACTTCCATGGAGGCGGGTGTTGCTACTAGAACCGGAGGTGTTCCTTGTCTGGTACCGGCTCGTAATGTACGTCTGCCCAAAGATTTCAAGGGACCTCGAAAGGTGCCAAATTATACGACCGACTTACAGCCTGGGGCATGGATTGAAAGTTATGAGATGGCCATGGATCTGCTGGAGGTTAGTGACGCAGCGATAGCTAAATACTTCACCATGATGTTGGATGGAACGGCCCGTTCTTGGTTAAAGGGCTTACCACCCAATTCTATTAGTTCATGGGCAGAGCTAAAGGCTCGTTTCATCCAGAACTTTAAGGACACTTGCAAGCAGTCTATGTCGACTGTGGACTTGACAAATTGTAAGCAGGAGGAAGGCGAATCCACGACTCATTGGGTGCGCCGGGTCAAAGAGATAATACATTCGTCTGACAAGACGTATGCCGGCTCAGCAGTGCTCATGCTAGAGAAAAATTGCCGCTTTGAGCCTCTGAGACAGAAACTGGGGCGCCTTAAGAGTGACTGCAATGATATGGGGACGTTGATGGCGGCTTTAGTCAAGTATGCCGATTCTGATAGTACCAAGGATCCCGCGTCTGATGAGGAAAAGACAGGGAAGGGAAAGAAGAACGGTAATGGAAAGGGTCAGCAGCATAACCCGACAAATCAAGGAGGCAATAAGCGTAAGGCGGATGGTAACCCGGAATTTGTGGCTAATGCACAGGGTAACAATCAGAAGCGCAAGGGGAAACCGCCCCCTCGGTCCGGCGGGTCAGGTCCATCTCTTGAACAGCTACTCAATGAGCCTTGTCCGAGACATGGCACCCAGGAACATCCAACGACTCATTTATGGAAGGATTGTGCAATCATGAAAGCTTTCAAGAACTCCAATATGTTTGATGGCAATCAAGGCCCGGGCGGCGGCTCAGGAGGTGGCGGATTTCATGGCCCGGCCGGTGGCTCAGGGTCCGGTTTTCAGGGAAACCAGGGTGGTTATAATCAACAGCAGTCTGGTCAAGGAGGTCAGCAGCAGCAGCAGTCGGGTTATCAGAGCCATCCAAAGCAGTTAAACAGTGGACAATATCACATGTTCACCACAAGTTTGTGTAAACGTGATCAGAAGGTTCATAAGAGGGCGGTGAATTCTGTTGAGCTGGCAGTCCCTCGTTACTTACGGTGGTCAGAACAGCCCATTGTCTGGAGCAGGGAGGATCACCCTCCCCTTGTTGATAATCCGGGTCAACTGGCCCTGGTAGTGGTACCGCAGGTTGGTGGTTACAAATTTACTAAGGTGCTCATGGATGGAGGTAGCAGCATCAACATCCTCTATTACGAGACCTTTCGGCGCATGGGCTTAACTGACAAGAACTTAAAGACTTCCAACACCGTCTTCCATGGAGTGGTGCCTGGTAAGTCAGCGTATCCCGTGGGTAAGATTGAGCTGGAGGTGGCTTTTGGAGATGAGCATGATTCTAGGGCTGAGAAGTTAACCTTTGAGGTGGTCAAAATCAAAAGTCCATATCACGCTTTGTTTGGGCAGCCGGCTTATGCCAAGTTCATGGCGCGGCCGTGTTATGTTTACTTGAAGCTCAAGATGCCGGGTTATAAGGGCACCATTACTGTGCATGGAAATCGTAAGGTGGCCCTGGAGTGCGAAGAAGGCGACGCGGCTTATGCTGAGTCTGTCTGTGCAGCAGAGGAGCTCAAGTTTTATCAAAACAACGTTGACCCGGTAGATATGACCTCCCTCAAGAAGCCGACTACAGAACATGACCCAGTCATGAAGTTTAAGTCGGCTGCAGAGACTAAGCTTGTTGATTTTACTCCAGGCGATTCGTCTAAGCAGTTCAGCATGAGTGCCAACTTGGATCCTAAATAGGAAAGCGCGCTCATCGAGTTCATCCGTGAGAATCGGGACATCTTTGCATGGAAACCTTCTGACATGTCGGGTGTACCGAGAGGACTCGCTGAGCACACTCTTAATATTGATCCGAAGTATAAGCCGGTCAGGCAGTTTCTGCAGCGATTCAATGAGGAACGACGAAAAGCTATTGGAGAGGAGGTCGCCCGGCTCTTGGCGGCTGGGTTCATTATTGAAGTCTTTCACCCGGAGTGGTTGGCTAACCCGGTGCTCGTGCTCAAGAAAAACGGCACCTGGTGGATGTGTGTGGATTACACGGACTTAAATAAGGATTGTCCGGCCTATCCTTTCGCTCTCCCTCGTATTGATCAAATCATTGATGCTATGGCGGGTTGTGCGCATTTGAGCTTTTTGGATGCTTACTCTGGTTATCATTAGATCAAAATGGCAGTTAAGGACCAGGAGAAGACGTCTTTCATCACTCCGTTTGGAGCCTTCTGCTATGTGTCCATGCCTTTTGGGCTCAAGAGTGCCCACGCGACTTATCAGCGGTGTGTACAGAATTGTCTCCACAATCAGATTGGGCGCAATGTTCATGCTTATGTGGATGACATAGTGGTGAAGTCCAGAGAGACGGAAACCTTGATATCTGATCTCAGAGAAACCTTTGATAACCTCCGGGTTTACAAGATGATGCTTAACCCGGAGAAGTGTGTATTTGGTGTACCTGCAGGCAAGCTTTTGGGATTCTTGGTCTCAAACAAGGGCATTGAAGCTAATCCGGAGAAGATCAAAGCAATCACCTCTTTGGCTAAGCCGTCGTGCATCAATGATGTTCAGCGACTAGCGGGTCATGTTGCTGCTTTAAGCCGATTCATAAGCCGGTTTGGTGAGAAGGCCCTTCCACTGTATCAGATGATGAAGAAGGCAGACACCTTTGTCTGGAGTGATGCTCCCTATGCTACTTTTGAGGATTTGAAGAGGCAGCTATCTGAGCCACTGGTTCTTGCATCTCCCATTAACAAAGAGCCTTTGCTATTATATGTGGCTGCTAATTCACGAGCTGTCAGCATTGCAATTGTGGTGGAACGCAAGGAGGCTGGTAAGGAGCATCCGGTTCAACGGCCGGTTTATTATGTCAGTGAGGTGCTCATTGAGTCAAAGCAAAGGTATCCTCATTGGCAGAAGCTGGTTTACGGGGTGTTCATGGCAAGCCGGAAGCTGAAACAGTACTTCCAAGGTCACCCTATCACTGTGGTAAGTTCTGCCCCCTTGGGAGACATCATCCAGAACAGAGAGGCCATAGGACGAGTCACCAAGTGGGCCATTGAGCTCGGGCCTCATGGTTTGAAGTATGTGCCATGTACTGCCATTAAGTCTCAAGCCTTGGTGGATTTTATCAATGACTGGACAGAGCTACATGCACCTGAGGAGAAGCCCGATAACACATATTGGACTATTCACTTTGATGGGTCTAGGCAGCTGGAAGGCTCGGGGGTTGGAGTCGTATTAACTTCCCCTCGAGGTGACAAATTCTGTTATGTGCTCTGGCTTATGTTTCCTTGTACTAACAATGCAGCTGAGTACGAGGCCTTACTCCATGGTCTCCTGATGGCCAAAGAGATGAACTTGAGCTAGGTAAGGTGCTTAGGAGACTCAGACCTTGTGGCTCAACAGGTGTCGGGCAAGTGGGACTCAAGAGATCCCCTTATGGCGGCTTATCGTCGTGAGGTTGATGCTGTGGCTGGGCACTTCAAGGGTTATGTGGTGGAACACATTGATTGAAGGAAGAATGAGGCGGCTGATGCCTTAAGCCGGCTGGGATCTCAGCGTAAGCCGGTGCCACCTAACACCTTTCTTGATGTTTTGCATACTCCCTCTATTAAGTTACCTACAGAGGAAGATCTGGCAATACCAGACCCGGAGGCACAGCTGGTGGCGGCTCTCCATGTTATCCCGGATTGGACAGTGCCTTATTTGGCTTACATGACCCGGGGAGAGTTGCCTGAAGATGAGACCTTGGCAAGACAAATCGTCCGGCGGTCCAAGTCTATGACAATTGTCAATGGCGAGTTACATCATTGCAGCATCACTGGAGCGTTTCAACGTTGTGTGTCACCTACAGAGGGTCAGGAGATCCTTCGTGAGATTCATGAAGGTGATTGTGGTCATCACGCCGGCTCAAAATCTCTTGTGGCCAAAGCTTTCTGTCATGGGTTTTATTGGCTGACGGCTCATGCTGATGCGGAAGATCTGGTCAGTAAATGCGACGGATGTCAGAAGTTCTCACGACGAACTCATGTGCCGGCTCAAGAATTGAGGATGATTCCAATTACTTGTCCGTTCGCAGTCTGGGGGCTTGACATGGTCGGACCTTTCAAAAGGTCTAAGGACAAAAAGACACACCTCTTGGTGGCAGTTGACAAGTTTACAAAGTGGGTTGAGGCGGAGCCAGTCAGTAAGTGTGATTTATCCATGGCGGTCCAGTTCATGAAAAAGGTGATTTTTCGTTTTAGCTTTCCACATAGTATCATAACTGATAACGGCACTAACCTCTCCAGAGGAGCCATGGAAGAGTTCTGTCAACGAGAGCATATCCGGCTTGATGTTTCGGCTGTGGCTCATCCTCAATCCAATGGCCAAGCAGAGAGAGCCAATCAGGAGATCTTGAAAGGTATCAAGCCCCGGCTCTTGGTCCCCTTACAGCGGACGCCGGGTTGTTGGGTGGAGGAGTTACCCTCTGTCCTTTGGAGCATCAACACTACACCTAACAGATCCACGGGTTACACACCTTTCTTCATGGTGTACGGAGCAGAGGCGGTTCTGCCAAGTGACATCCGGCACGACTCACCTCGCGTGGCGGCTTACGTTAAGGCTGACAACGAAAAAGCTCATCAAGATGCACTTGACTTGTTGGATGAAGAGTGAGACTTGGCAATAGCCCGCTCGGCGATTTACCAGCAAGACATGTGCCGCTACCACAGCCGCCGGGTTAGGTCCAGAACCTTTCAGGAAGGTGACTTAGTGCTCCGGCTCATCCAGGATCAATCTGACATGCACAAGCTATCCCCCCTTGGGAAGGACCCTTTGTGGTCAGCAATAATCTGAACAACGGGTCATACTACCTTATCGATGTTCGAGAGCACAAAGACTCACGTAAGTCGGAGGAGGAGACCCGCCGGCCGTGGAATATCGCTCATCTTCGGCCTTACTATACTTGAGCCACCGGCTCTAATATGTATATATTGATACTATGTATATATTATAAAGCAATAAAGCAGGACCTCTGTCCTTTCTTCCACTCCCAAAAAAGGTTTATGTGTCTTCTTTGTCAGGTGGTGGAGATAACCAAGAGGGAGCGGGTCACATCTGAATCTGGCTTTTCCTTTGGTCCGGCTTATGATCATATCTGAATCTAGCCATGATCACCTGGGGGCTTCCTGTTCAAACATAGGTCGTATACGAACCAAAGAGAACATAGCTGTCGATACCCACTTGATCGGCATACTGCCAAACCCACTTGGGGGCTTCTTGATCATATTTGAATCATAGCTTAATTCCTTTGGGTCTGACGTGGATCGTATTCAAATCAGCGTCATTAAACAACTCTTATGGTCACTTGGGGGCTTCCTGTTCAAACATAGGTCGTATCCGAACCAAAGTGAACATAGCTGTCGATACCCACTTGATCGGCATCGCCACAGCCACTGGGGGCTATATGATCGTATCCGAATCTTAGCTCAACCCCTTTGGAACGGTTTACTGATCGTATTCGAATCAGAAGCCTTTTAACTTTTGTTTATTATTCATCATATTTTCTAAGGTGTCAGTATTTGACTATATTGAGACCTTCTTGAAAAAACAATGGAGTAGATCGCAATCCTCCGGGTTAATATTGGTTACCTCAGGTTGCTAAGTACCAGGTGAACCTTTATATGCCAATTTCCAGGAATTAAAATTACCCTTAGGAGTTGGGTTATATAAGCCGGAAAAATAACTGTAAGTGTCACAGGTATATCATTATGATTATGTCTACTAAGTTTAATCATAAGTTAGTTTTCCTGTAATTATTCAGTGTATATTCTGGGTTAATAAGGCTTATGTGACCCTTAATGTGATAAGTCGCCAAGGGATTTCTGTTTGTCTTATGTGCAGGGCAATACAAGACATTTCTGTACAGGCATAACAGATTCATATAAACTGCGAGGGCATAGTGACGGCGGCTTATGCAAGTATTAAAGCGCCATAAGCATGCGCGAAGGCATGACAAAATTCAAATTGTTTTCTACTCTATTACAAGACTCCCCGAGTCTGAATGATGAGGCATTGTTTTTAATACAAAGACACGAGCATGTGGCGCCTGGCGATTTACTCTTGGGGTTGACCTGAAGCTTCTGGGTTATCCCTCTCCGCCTCTCCGCCGGTTGCCCTGTCCTGGAAGGATGACGAGGCCCAGTCAATGCCACTCAAGGCTTCAAACTCAGCTTCATCATCTATTAAGCCGGTTGGGTCGACTTCAGGGGCAAAAGTGTGCTTACGAGTTGGAGGAACCAGGCTGACTTCATGGTAATGAGGTGTTGGAATCCTCCGGTTCTCCCTATCGTAATCCGGTTGATATTTGGTCAGATCGGTGTCATTCCCAATAAGAGTAGCCACCGGGCGTATGTCTTTCACACAGGCGGTAAAGTCTGCCTCGTTAAATAAGGTGCCATCCTCCTTTAGACTCGGGTATCCAAGAGCGATGTCGGCTGGGTCTAGTTCAGGATAAAATGCTTTAGCCCGGCTCAACGCTGCTATAGCCCCGGCTCTTGCTGACGCCCGCCTTAGCTCTTGAACCCGCTGAGGGAGTACAGCAAGCCGTTTCAGCACATCTTGAAGGAGATAAGGAACATCATTGGATAAAGCCACAACGGCCAGAGCATGTTGTGACCCGGTGTACAGTTGTTCCACCAGTGTATACACTGCCTTTAGCTTGATCAGCATATTTTGCTTAAGGTTGGTGCTCCTGGGCCTATATTGTTGAAAAGCATAAGGTAAACCGGAGATAAGAATTAAGGTATTTATCAGCGAAAGGTTTGCAGTACTTAAAGTGTTCATATATTGGTACTTACCAAAGATTGCTGAGACCATTTGAGATATTTGATCCTTTAAGCCGGACAGTTCGGTGTTTACTTCGGCAAATGATGCTTCTGCTGTCTCGGCCCGGGTCACTAGTAAGGTTTTTTCGTCAGCCCAGATTTTCTTATCCGCTTCAAAATTCTTCTTCAACTTCTCTTGTTCAGAGACGATGAATTCAAACTTGGAGTTGGCATTTTGAGTTTCAAGTTCCTGGGCTAATAGACGGCTCTTAAGGTCAGCAATCTCCGATTCAAATTGACTTATGGTGGCCTGCATTATCCCGGGTTACAGTCAGAGTCATGATAAATAATCTTAAGTCCCAAGCACTTTGCAAGCAAACATACTTGACACTTGGGGGCTAATGTGTATTGAAGCTTTCTAAATTATTAAGCCGGTCCTGGATATTAAGTCCCAAGTACTTTGCACGCAAAGATACTTGGCACTTGGGGGCTAATGTATATCACAAGTTAAAGGTATTGTGTTACATCCGGTTTAAGTATTTTTTCTTTAAGCCGGGCAAGCAGCTCTAACAATTTTTCTAAGTCTACAGCATATTTATTCATAAGCAATAGACTTGGGGGCTGGTACAGTAAGTATGGTTGTAAGTAAGGAAGCATAAGTCATACCTCAGATTTTTGCTGCATTTCTTCACCATGTCAATTTCCAGGTCACGGCTGCTTTGCACCTGGTTGATGTAGCCCGAGACGATCTCTCCAATACTCAAATGAGTATAGTCGGTGATATCCATCTTGGCCTTTCGGTGTTCTAGCAGCTCTTCTTTAGCCGAACATTTGGCGAGGACGGTGGGCCGGGCCAGCTCAACGAACTGAGTCTTGAGTATTTCTACTTCTGGGTCAGTCACTTTGACCGGGCTAGGCGCTTCCGGGTTAACAGAACCATCAAGAACATCTCCAGCAGGCGGATCAGAAGTTGGCACTGCAATATCTTGAGCCGGCTCAGGCGGCGGCTGATGTATGGAAGAGTCGGGAGCAGTTACACCCTGTTCCGGTTCAATCACCACAGGGTTTTGAGCCAGCTCCGCTTTCTTGGTTTCCTTCCTGGGCTCAACTTGCATGCTGTGGGCAAGGCAGAGAAATCAGTAAAGGAGCATGAATAAGGAAAAGCATAAGGTGAATAAATTGATATTACCCAGGGGCAGTCTTGAAAGCCGGCATGTTTGATTGCATAGACTCGCCGGATGAAGGAGATGTATCCTGATAATTGGAGTTAGATGAATTGAGAGGTTGACGCATTAGACCCGCCAAAGGTAAGCAAGGGGATAAGTCAGAGATAACCTCAGTCCGCTGCTTCCGGCTTACGTCAGGCAAACTGGAGGAGAGCTCTGCGTCCTTGCTGGTCCGGGTTTGCCTCCGGCTTTCAAATTGCTGTTGCTTCAAAAGAAAGTCAGAGTCTTGGTAAGCCAAAGGATGTGAAAATCTTACTTTCCGGGTTACTCTTCAAATTTCCTAACACGGCCGAAGCTCGGAGTCGGAGGAGATTATAGTTATCTCTTCCTCGACGGGTTGGCTGTTTCCCGTGTCTTCCTGAAAAGGAGAATAATGTTAGTAAGAGAATGCTAAAAGAGTAAGGGAAGTTGAAAGGTTACCTCTTCTTCGTTATCTTCAGAGTCATCGAGCTGGAACATCTCTGAAGCACTTGGTTTTCTTTTCTTTGAAGTAGAAGGCCTGGTGGTTCTTTTTTCGGCCCTCTTTGCCGCCCGGGCTTGTTTGGCCGCCTCATGATCATACGGGACTTTCCAGAACTTGTTGTTTGCATGTCAGGAGTTATAAGGAGGTATGAGAAAACATAAGTGACTGGATCATAGCCTCGACCGTGTCATCTGGTAAATCATCAGAGCTGTGATGCAGCGGGTCATCCTTCTCCCCTGAGTAAGTACACATTAAGCCGGGACGGCGGCTTAATGGAATCACCCGCCAGGTAATCCAGGTCCGGACCAAATCAATGCCATCCAGACCATTGCCCAAAAGAGCCTTAATCTTCTTTATGGTGGGGGCAAGTGGAATACGTTCAGCGGAAGTTAGTTTGTCAGCCAATGGGTGGTTGGACTCCAAGCGCAGAGCGCGAAAACCGGGTAGTGAATTTTCACCAGCCGGAGAGGTATCTTGGCAGTAGAACCATGTCTGATTCCACTCTTTCGGATGGCTTGGCAGCTCTGCATAAGGAAAGAGGCAGTCTCTTCGCCGCTGGATCGAGATGCCACCAAGTTCCAGGCTGGGCCCATTGGCACGTTCATTTTGCCGGTTTAAGTAAAATAGCTCTCTGAACAAGGTCAAATTTGGCTCTTCTCCAAGGTACACCTCGCAAAACACTTGGAAGTTGCAGAGATTTGACACGGAGTTGGGCCCGATGTCTTGAGGTCTGAGGTCAAAGAAATGCAAAACATCTCTGAAGAATTTTGACCCAGGTGGAGCAAAGCCCCGGTTCATATGATCCGTAAACACAATAACTTCTCCTTCCTTGGGTTGAGGTTTCTCTTCTGATGGGTTAGGAGCACGATAGGACATAATTTCCTTTTGGGGCAGATGGCCGGACTTCACAAACCCAGCTAAAGAGCTCTCTGTAATGGTGGATTTGACCCAGTTGCAGGTCACCAGGGGTTTGACAGCTTTGGGTGCCATTGGGTAAATTGAAGCCTACAAACAAGATAAAGGAATTTTCCGGTTTATTATAACCCGGAGAATAAGCATTATTGGGTTATCTAGATGGTAGCTTAAGAAGGGGCCTAATGACATACAGGTAACTATGTGATAATGTCTAAACAGCTGCAGGTGTTAAAACGGATCACAATTTTCTTAAGTTGCCAGAAGCAAGCGGTGCTGACAGCCGGTGTTATCTTAAATCGGTTACTATGGCTGAAACAGAGTCAACAGACGCAGTTTTTGGCTAAGTGTGGAGCAAACAGGTTTCACAAGTTGCAAATATTATTTTGGATCAAACGATGCTCTGGAAAGGAAAAATTTCTAGACCTAAAAACAGTACAGGGAAGTTCGTTCGCTTGAAGGAAGCCTCTGAACAAAGAAAAGAGATCTGTTTGTGTTCAAGATAAGCATGAAACAGTCACCGCAGCAGCTCTATGTTATTCAACGATTTGAAAAGGTCATTGGAGATGAAATACATCAAGGGTTCACCGTGGGCGGTGATGAACACCGGCGACCTTGATGAACGCTATAATGCAGATCTAAGACAGAAAGGAAAGGGACTTACAGATGCGGAGCTGCAGCAGAGGTCCGTCGCGTTTTCTCTGGTCAAATTCAGGTTGATGCAGTGGCCTGAGTTGGTGAAGACAAGGAGCTCGACGGTGGCGACGGCGGCGGGGCTCGGGTCGCAGAAAAGGGAGCAAGAGGAAGGAGACGACTGAAAGAGGGAAGAATGGAAGACTAAGGTTGCCCTATTTATAAGGAAAGACTGACCGAGACGGCGCGAGAAACGAGGAGACCAAAAACATCATTATCCAGCGGCCCCGACGCCTCGATTTTTGGGAGGGTCGGTAAAGGCAGAGATCCGTTGAAGATATGAAGAATTAAAATATAAGTTTTACTGAAGATGACGTCACGATGATTTAACCCGGATCCAGATGATGACGTCACGACGGGTTACAATTTTCACACAAGACAGAAGACTAAAGGCCAGTTTATAAGGTTTTTAGAGATTGACATGAACCGGTTCAAATCAATCTGTGGCCTAATGTTGGGGATATAACTATTTATGTAAACCGCCCAGGAGGGGCCGGGTTACGCGAAGAGGGATTCATCAGAAGCCCAAGACCAAGCATGAAGATGACGGTTCAATAAAGGTTCTAAAGGCCTACTGACGGCTTAAAGCCCATAGAGATAAACCGCCATGATGGCATGACTTGTATTGTAAGGTAGAAGTAACTAGTCACCGAGCCGGACACTGTTTATGAGCCGGCCGGGACTCTGCAAGCCGCAGGGCATCAACCCGTGTATATAAGGGGCGACCCACTGGCGGCTTAGGGCAAGAAACAACTCATCGAGAGCCAGGCATAGCGTATCTCGCTCCCTGGTCATCGAAACCTCAAGCAATACCAACCCAACTAGACGCAGGCCTTCCTTCAGCATAAGGGGCTGAACTAGTATAAACCTCTCGTGTCCTTTGCCCCGATTAACCCCTTTAAGCTTCCTAGTTGCGATGGCTCCACGACTAAGTCCTTGCAAGAGGACATCTGCCGTGACAATTCCACGACACTCGCGATACATCAAGATTGTGCCAAATCATGAACACGAGAGAGAGAGAGAGAGATCAAACACATAGCTACTGGTAAATACCCTCAGCCCCGAGGGTGAACTACTCCCTCCTCGTCATGGAGAGCGCCGGGATGATGAAGATGGCCACCGGTGAGGGTTCCCCCCTCCGGCAGGGTGCTGGAACAGGGTCCCGATTGACTTTTGGTGGCTATAGAGGCTTGCGGCGATGGAATTCCCGATCTAATCTCTGTTCTGGAAGTTTTAGGGTAAGTGGAGTTATATAGGCGGAAGAAATACGTTAGGGGAGCCACGAGGGCCCCACGAGGCAGGGGGCGCGCCCTAGGGGGGTGGGTGCACCCCCCACCCTCGTGGCTTCCTTGTTCCTTCCTTGACGTGGGGTCCAAGTTCATTGGGTAGCTTCCGTTCCAAAAATAACTTCTCTAGTTGATTTCATTCCGTTTCGACTCCGTCTGATATTCCCTTTCTTCAAAACACCGAAATAGGCAAAAAACAGCAAATCTGGGCTGGGCCTCCAGTTAATAGGTTAGTCCCAAAAGTAATATAAAAGTGGATAATAAAGCCCAATATTGCCCAAAACAGTATATAATATAGCATGGAGCAATAAAAAATTATAGATACGTTGGAGACGTATCAAGCATCCCCAAGCTTAATTCTTGCTCGTCCTCGAGTAGGTAAATGATAAAAAAGATAATTTTTGATGTGGAATGCTAGTTGGCATAATTTCATTGTAATTCTTCTTAATTGTGGTATTAATATTCAGATCCGAAAGATTCAAGACAAAAGTTCATATTGACATAAAAATAATAATACTTCAAGCATACTAACTAAGCAATTATGTCTTCTCAAAATAACATGGCAAAAGAAAGTTCATCCCTAGAAAATCATATAGTTTAGTCATGCTCCATTTTCGTCACACAAGAATGCTCTCATCATGCACAACCCCGATGACCAGCCAAGCAATTATTTCATACTTTACTAATCTCAAACTTATAAACCTTCACGCAATACATGAGCGCGAGCCATGGATATAGCACTATGGGTGGAATAGAATATGATGATGGGGGTTACGTGGAGAAGACAAAAAAAGAAGATCTCACATCAATGAGGCTAATCAATGGGCTATGGAGATGCCCATCGATTGATGTTGATGCAAGGAGTAG
This sequence comes from Triticum monococcum, assembly GCA_034509565.1. Lineage (NCBI taxonomy): Eukaryota > Viridiplantae > Streptophyta > Magnoliopsida > Poales > Poaceae > Triticum > Triticum monococcum. The sequence goes on from CM067841.1 coordinate 607,676,082, forward strand.
GGATTGCCATGCAACGGATGCACTAGAGCTATAAATGTATGAAAGCTCAACAAAAGAAACTAAGTGGGTGTGCATCCAACTTGCTTGCTCACAAAGACCTAGGGCACTTGAGGAGGCCCATTGTTGGAATATACAAGCCAAGTTCTATAATGAAAAATTCCCACTAGTATATGAAAATGACAAAACAAGGGACTCTCTATCATGAAGAGTATGGTGCTACTTTGAAGCACAAGTGTGGAAAAAAGGATAGTAGCATTGCCCCTTTTTATTTATTTTCCTTTTTTTCTTTTTCTTTTTTTGGGCCTTCCTTTTTTTTCTTTGGCCTTTCTCTCTTTTTTTGGGGGGGGGGACAATGCTCTATTGAATGATGATCATCACACTTCTATTTATTTAGAACTCAATGATTACAACTCAATACTAGAACAAAGTATGATTCTATATGAATGCCTCCGGCGGTGTACCGGGATATGCAATGAACAAAGAGTGACATGTATGAAAGAATTATGAACGGTGGCTTTGCCACAAATACTATGTCAACTACATGATCATGCTAAAGCAATATGATAATGATGAATGTGTCATGAAGAACGGTATGGTGGAAAGTTGCATGGCAATATATCTCAGAATGGCTATGGAAATGCCATAATAGGTAGGTATGGTGGCTGTTTTTAGGAAGATATAAGGAGGTTTATGTGTGAAAGAGCGTATCATATCACGGGGTTTGGATGCACCGGTGAAGTTTTCACCAACTCTCAATGTGAGAAAGGGCAATGCACGGTACCGAAGAGGCTAGCAATGATGGAAGGGTGAGAGTGCGTATAATCCATGGACTCAACATTAGTCATAAAGAACTCATATACTTATTGCAAAAATCTACAAGCCATCAAAAACCAAAGCACTACGCGCATGCTCCTAGGGGGATAGATTGGTAGGAAAAGACCATCGCTCGTCCCCGACCGCCACTCTTAAGGAGGACAATCAAATAACTCCTCATGTTTCAAATTTGTTACATAACGTTTACCATACGTGCATGCTACGGGACTTGCAAACTTCAACACAAGCATTTCTCAAATTCACGACTACTCAACTAGCACGACCTTAATATTATCACCTCCATATCTCAAAACAATCATCACGTATCAAACTTCTCTTAGCATTCAACACACTCATAAGAATTCTTACAAATCTTTTGTGCTTAGCATATTAGGATTATTTAAGAAAATTACCATGCTATTTAAGACTCTCAAAATAATATAAGTGAAGCATGAGAGTTCATCTATTTCTTCAAAATAAAACTACCACCATGCTCTAGAAGATATAAGTGAAGCACTAGAGCAAACAACAAACTACTCCGAAAGATATAAGTGAAGATCAATGAGTAGTCGAATAACTGTGCGACTATGTGAAGACTCTCCCATTTTAAGAATTTCATATCTTGATACTTTATTCAAACAGCAAGCAAAACTAAAGAAAATAAAATGACGCTCCAAGCAAAACACATATCATGTGGTGAATAAAAATATAGCTCCAAGTAAAGTTACCGATGAACGAAGAGGAAAGAGGGAATGCCACCTGGGGCATCCCCAAGCTTAGACGCTTGGTTATCCTTGAATATTACCTTGGGGTGCCTTGGGCATACCCAAGCTTAGTCTCTTGCCACTCCTTATTCCATAGTCCATCGAATCTTTACCCAAAACTTGAAAACTTCACAACACAAAACTTAACAGAAAACTCGTAAGCTCCGTTAGTGAAAGAAAACAAAAAACCACTTCAAGGTACTGTAATGAACTCATTCTTTATTTGTATTGGTGTTAAACCTACTGTATTCCAACTTCTCTATGGTTTATAAACTATTTTACTAGCCATAGATTCATAAAAATAAGCAAACAACACACGAAAAACAGAATCTGTCAAAAACAGAACAGTCTGTAGTAATCTGTAACTAACGCAAACTTCTGGAACTCCAAAAATTCTAAAATAAATTGGTGGACCTGGGGAATTTGTCTAGTAATCATCTTAAAAAAGAATCAACTAAATATCACTCTCCATTAAAAAGTTGAAGCAAATCTCGTGAGCCCTAAAGTTTCTGTTTTTTACAGCATGATCATAAGGACTTCACCCAAGTCTTCCCAAAGGTTCTACTTGGCACGAATACTAATTAAAAAATAAAACCACATCTAAACAGAAGCTAGATGGATTATTTATTACTAAACAGAACTAAAAAGCAAGAAACTAAAATAAAATTGGGTTGCCTCCCAACAAGCGCTATCGTTTAACGCCCCTAGCTAGGCATGATGATTTCAATGATGCTCGCATAAAAGATAAGAATTGAAACATAAAGAGAGCATCATGAAGAATATTACTACCACATTTAAGTCTAACCCACTTCCTATGGATAGGGATTTTGTGAGCAAACAACTTATGGGAACAATAATCAACTAGCATAGGAAGGCAAAACAAGCATAACTTCAAAACTTTAAGCACATAGAGAGGAAACTTGATATTATTGCAATTCCTACAAGCATATATTCCTCCCTCATAATAATTTTCAGTACCATCATGAATGAATTCAACAATATAACCAGCACCTAAAGCATTCTTTTCATGATCTACTTGCATAGAAATTTTATTACTCTCCACATAAGCAAAATTCTTCTCATTCGGAATAGTAGTGGAAGCAAACTCAACAAAATAACTATCATATGATTGAGAATTAAGATCAAGATGACAAGTTTCCTGGTTATCATTATTCTTTAAAGCATACATGTCATCACAATAATCATCATAGATAGGAGGCATGCTTTCATCATAGTAAATTTGCTCATCAAAGCTTGGGGGACAAAAAAATATCATCTTCATCAAACATAGCTTCCCCAAGCTTGTGGCTTTGCATATCATTAGCATCATGGATATTCAAGGAATTCATACTAACAACATTGCAATCATTCTCATCATTCACATATTTTATGCCAAGCATTCTATGTAATTCTTCTTCAAGTACTTTGGCACAATTTTCCTTCCCATCATACTCACGAAATATATTAAAAAGATGAAGCGTATGAGGTAAACTCAATTCCATTTTTTTGTAGTTTTCTTTTATAAAATAAACTAGTGCTAAAACAAGAAACAAAAAGATTCGATTGCAAGATCTAAAGATATACCTTCAAGCACTAACCTCCCCGGCAACGGCACCAGAAAAGAGCTTGATGTCTAGTACGCAACCTTCTTCTTGTAGACGTTGTTGGGCCTCCAAGTGCAGAGGTTTGTAGGACAGTAGCAAATTTCCCTCAAGTGGATGACCTAAGGTTTATCAATCCGTGGAAGGCGTAGGATGAAGATGGTCTCTCTTAAACAACCCTGCAACCAAATAACAAAGAGTCTCTTATGTCCCCAACACACCCAATAAAATGGTAAATTGTATAGGTGCACTAGTTCGGCGAAGAGATGGTGATACAAGTGCAATATGGAGGGTAGATATAGGTTTTTGTAATCTGAAAATATAAAAACAGCAAGGTAGCAAGCGATATAAGTGAGTGTAAACAGTATTGCAATGATAGGAAACAAGGCCTAGGGTCCATACTTTCACTAGTGCAAGTTCTCTCAACAATAATAACATAATTGGATCATATAACTATCCCTCAACATGCAAACAAAGAGTCACTCCAAAGTCACTAATAGCGGAGAACAAACGAAGATATTATGGTAGGGTACGAAACCACCTCAAAGTTATTCTTTCCAATCAATCCGTTGGGCTATTCCTATAAGTGTCACAAACAGCCCCAGAGTTCGTACCAGAATAACACCTTAAGACACAAATCAACCAAAACCCTAATGTCACCTAGATACTCCAATGTCACCTCAAGTATCCGTGGGTATGATTATACGATATGCATCACACAATCTCAGATTCATCTATTCAACCAACACATAGAACCTCAAAGAGTGCCCCAAAGTTTCTACCGGAGAATCACGACGAAAACATGTGCCAACCCCTATGCATAGGTTCATGGGCGGAACCCGCAAGTTGATCACCAAACCATACATCAAGTGAATCACGTGATATCCCATTGTCACCACAGATACACACGGCAAGACATACATCAAGTGTTCTTAGATCTTTAAAGACCCAATCCAATAAGATTACTTCAATGGGAAAACTCAATTCATTACAAGAGAGAAGAGGGGGAGAAGAAACATAGGATCCAACTATAATAGCAAAGCTCGTGATACATCAAGATCGTGCCAAATCAAGAACACGAGAGAGAGAGAGAGAGATCATACACATAGCTACTGGTACATACCCTCAGCCCCCAGGGTGAACTACTCCCTCCTCGTCATGGAGAGCGTCGGGATGATGATGATGGCCACCGGTGAGGGTTCCCCCCTCCGGCAGGGTGCCGGAACAGGGTCCCGATTGACTTTTGGTGGCTATAGAGTCTTGCGGCGGCGGAACTCCCTATCTAATCTCTGTTCTGGAAGTTTTAGGGTACGTGGAGTTATATAGGTGGAAGAAGTACGTCAGGGGAGCCATGAGGGCCCCACGAGGCAGGGGCGCGCCCTAGGGGGTGGGCACGCCCCCCACACTTATGGCTTCCTCGTTCCTTCCTTGACGTGGGGTCCAAGTCCATTGGGTAGCTTCCGTTCCAAAAATAACTTCTCTAGTTGATTTCGTTCTGTTTCGACTCCGTCTGATATTCCTTTTCTTTGAAACACTGAAATAGGAAAAAAACAGCAAATCTGGGCTGGGCCTCCGGTTAATAGTTAGTCCCAAAAGTAATATAAAAGTGGATAATAAAGCCCAATATTGCCCAAAACAGTAGATAATATAGCATGGAGCAATCAAAAATTATAGATACGTTGGAGATGTATCAAGGTGCGGCAGCCTGCGGTGGCCATCGGGGCTCTTTGCTGATGCGGGGCTTGTTCCTGGGGATTCCCGCGCGCCGCCGCCAGGGGCAACGCGGGATCTTGACGTGCTGGCGCAGGGATGCGGTCATGGCGTGTCGGTGCAGGGAGCACACGAGCACCTTCTTGGGGGTGACGGATTTCTTGGGAGCTTCTTTCTTGTCGCGCGGGTGCTGCACGCGGTGGGTCTCGTCCAGGGGCCGCGCGCCTTGGAGCCAGGGCACCTTCTTGGGGAGGAGGTGGTGGAGGCACCTCCTGAGATGGGTCACCCACGCAGGACGGAGGGCGAGGCAGCGAGAGGGACGGCGCAGGGGAGCCCCCTGCGGCGCTGACGAGCTCGGTGATGCGAGCAAGCCACTCCTTGTAGAGGTCATCAACCGAGTGATAGTGCAGGAGCTCGCGTGCCAGGAGCAACGCGGCGTGCGCGTCTGTGGGAGCGCGACGGGCGTGCGACGACGAGCCAGCTGGAGTCAGCGACGGAGTAGCGGTGCGGCTTTCCCGCCGCACCGAGGGATGCAGCGACGACACCTGCTGCTTGTTCCCCGCCGAGCCGGTGGCGGCGTTGGCGGCAGGCGACGGAGAAGGACGGGGACACCCGCCGACGGGAGCCGTCTGGGCAACGCGGGCGGCGAGAGCAGCCCGGCGCTCGGCTCAAGCTCGACGAGCGTCTGCCATGGATGCGACGAACGATCGAGCGCGAACTAGCGGAAGAAAGATTCCGGCACACCCCTACGTGGCGCGCCAAATGTTGGATGTGGGGTTCCGGCAAAACCCTTAAGGTTCGAACTCTGGGGTGCGCACGAAGATCTTTCACTACCGATCTGCGCCCGAACACCTCGCTGAGGATCTAAGCTAAACGATGAATAGCACAAGGGACACAAGATTTATACTGGTTCGGGCCACCATTGTGGTGTAATACCCTACTCCAGTGTGTGGTGTGGTGGATTGCCTCTGGGGATGATGATGAACAGTACAAGGGAAGAACAACCTCGCGAGAGGTGTTCTTGCGATGGTGTGATGAACCACTTCCCTCTGAGAGATCGATCCGTCCGTCCGGCCCTCCCGTCTGTCCCCTTTCTACGATGGTGGCTATCCCTATTTATAGAGGCCCTGGTCCTCTTCCCAAATATTGAGCGGGAAGGGCGCCAACAACGACCATTTTGAAGGGGAACATCTAGTACAAGGTATCCTGACTAAAGTTGGTCTTCGGTTGCCAAAGGCACTAACGATGACGCCGTCTTGGGCTCCACGGTGACCTCCGTCCTGCCGCTCTGCTGGTCTTGGTCTCGTTGCACCAAAATGGTAACCTTTGCTTGATGCCTCGGTACTCCGCGCCTGTGCTTGCCTCCTTTGCACCAAAGAGGAAACAAGGACACTGCGCAGGCCGGCGCCCGCCTGGTCTCGATCATCATGGCTTGCATCACGAGCACCTCGTGAGGCACCCTTGCCTTGATCTCTCCGCCTCCTTGCGAGCCTGCCTGGTGAGGCCGTTCCCGAGGAAGCCTTGTGTCGTCTTCCCCGCGAGGCTTGGCCCCTCGCGAGGGTCTCGAGGTTGAGTTGATGAAGATGGGCCGTACTGAGCTACCACTTGAGCCACGCCGCAGGTCGTAGACAGGCAAGTCTGGGGACCCCCGTTTCCAGAATGCCGATAATGAGATCCCCCGTGCTGTGGTGGCTAGCTCTACTTATATAGGCCCTGGTCCTCTCCCCAAAATATTGAGCGGGAAGGGAGCCAACAACAGCCAGTTTGAAGGGGGATAGCTAGTACAAGCTATCCTGACAAAAGTGGTCTTCGCCTGCAAAAGGCTCTGGTGATGACGCCGCCTTGGGCTCCATGGTGACCTCCATATTGCCGTCCTGCTGGTCTTGGTCTTGTTGCGCCGATATGGAAACCTTTGCTTGATGCCTTGGTACTCTGTGTCTGCGCTTGCCCCCTTAGCACCAAAGGGGAAACGAGGACACTGCGTGCGCTGGCACCCGCCTGGCGCCAGCCTGATCTTGATCGTCATGGCTCACGTCACGAGAGCCTCGCGAGGTTTGCCTTGCATTGATCTCTCTGCCCCTCGCGAGGCAACCTGATGAGGCTGCCCTTGAGGAGGTCTTGTGTCGTCCGCTTCGCGAGGCTTGGCCCCTCGCGAAGGCCTTGAATGCCTTGTTGATGAAGATGGGTCGTACAGGCCCACGAGCACAACCACGCCATGGGCCGCAGGCAGGCAAGTCTGGGGACCCCCGTTCCCAGAACGCCGACATACCCGCTTTACGCGGCTCAGGTGCCGGGTTGGAAGTTGTACGTTGAGAGATGGCCCACGAATAAGTTCATCTTGCGATGTGACTATATCTACGACATGTTCCACATGACCAAGCTAGATTTCCAGTTCATCTGCATGTATGCGATGTATCTGAACTACTCCATCAGGGTCGAGAACATCAAATATATCTGCGTCGTGGACCCGTTCTATATGCACGAGAGCTTCTTGGCAGTTTGCAAAGAGCACCGTGACTATGCGAGCAAGTACCTCGGCGAATTCATGATCGCTCATAAGGACAAGGAAGTGATTCTGTTTCCTTATCATCCCACGTAAGTCATCCGCACATATCCTTTCGTAAGTGTTAATCATTGCTTTGCAAGCATGGAGGTTAATTTGAGGTGTACTTAATTTGCGCAGCGGGGGGGGGGGGGACTACTAGGGAAAAGCCTAGCAGTAGCATTGGTTTTTGGCATATCAGTAGCACGGGTAAGCGCGCTACTGATAAGGCGCTACATCTAATGCTTAGCAGTAGCGCCTACTGGCACTCGCTACTGCTATATCTACTTACTATTAGCGCTTTCCAAGTCAATCGCTACTGCTAATTACTAGTAGCGCTTTCAAAAACAACCGCTACTACTATTATTCCCTATTCCATTTCTTTTGAATTTTAGGTCGTATTCATATACTTGTATACAATTTTCCATACAGTAGCAATTTAGAGATTGTTTTTACATCATAATGAGTTATTCAATCACTAGGTGAAAGAACCTTGGAATAGTTTCAAGTGCAAGGATCCAAAGTAACCAATGGTCACTTTGGATCCATCCATTTGAAACTAATCGACGGTTCTTTCACCCAATGACATAATAACTTATCATCATCATCATCATAATATCATTAACAACTTATCATCATAATATATCATTGTCATATAATTCCTCATAATCATCATTTTTGTCCTTGATGGGACATCATATAACAATTCCGTCACTAGTTATAATAACAACTCGTCCTCATCATCATCATAGTACTCATAATCACTAATACTACTCAGCATCACCATCAAGTCTAAGACATTGTAGTCATACATAATCAACACTAACTAATTGTTCTTAATACTTAGGACCTACTCCTCTCTCCTAGCTAAAATACCATAAAACAGATAAACCGGTCCTTCACCATAATGGAGAATGGACATAAACCTATCTCCAACTTGTGGCTTGCGCACATTCATTTTGTCTCCAATTATTTGCGTGTGCGCATTCATCACTTTGCTCCATTCTTTGATTTTTAGCCTTCCATCATTTGAAGAAATCGAGTATGCAGTATGGTAAGTCTCTGAAGGAGTTGGTCGTAAGCTAACCATATGCATATCACCTTCGGTAAATAGCATGTCAGGCACAACCTACTTCGGGAGCCTCTATTCAAAAACGAAATAGTAACATGTATAGTTAGCAATTGTTTACTTAAGAATAATGTATGCAATGAAGTTACCATCATTAACAAAATCTTACCAAGTTTTTAGCAATGAAGTTATCATCAAGCAATGTATGGACTAGTGGCACGTATCTAGTATAATTTGGGCTGATAGAGTGACTGGTTTTTGAAGGCCTGAACATCTTCTATGAATGAGACAAGATAACCTTTCTCCTCACAATTAATCTTGGAGTCATAGCTGTAGTATGTGTTGTATACTACCTTTCGAGTATTTCTTGAAGATAAGGAATAAGCTGAAAATTATAAATAAATAAGTTTAGTATGGACGAACACCAAATATTTTTAAATTAACAATATAAATTACTGAACTTAACAAATTAGTTTGACAAACTCACATCTAGGCAAAACTGGAGGCATATCCATATCCACCCAGATGTCGATATTATAATCATCATCATAATCTTCGGGGCGAATATCAAATCTTATTCGCATTCCCTCCTCAAATCCATATGCCTTGCAGAGAGCCTCCCAATTAGAGCAACCAAAATGGGAGCGATCGACCGCATTGTAGAACTTAACCAGAAACTCATAACCATGTTTAGTTCTTAAGTGAGCCCTCCTCGTCTCCACATTCTCAAAGTCATCTAAACCAAAACCAAGCTTCTCCAATACATATGGTCTAGCATGGCACGGGATGTACTAATCAAATTGAAAAAATCCATAAGTTACATGTTGAACAAAAGAAGCACAAGTGATGATATTAATTACGATGAAATGCTTGTCGTTGCGTACCGTACAAACATCGAAGGTCTCTTCCAGCTTCACGGTGAAAAACCTATCATTTTGCAGGTGAGGAAACCTATCACACACACCCCGGTCATCGTAGCAGTACCCGCACTCCGGGATCCCATCGTCATCAGACATCTCCTGTGTTCAAAATTCAAAGATTATAACTCGACGGCAAAACCCAAAAAATCCGGCATGACCTTTGCTAAAAAAAGGACATATCGAGCGCCTGAAATTTGTTGGAACAGAAATTAATCAACACTCCAGCAAAACATAGGCCACTTATCGATGATCATTGCATTTCAATGGTTCAAAATATGAAAAAAAAACATTTGAAAATATCTTATATATAATCCTAACACTAAATAAACTAGTTTATTAACTACTTACTAAATAGACTAGTTTTATTAACTACTTAATAAATAAACTAGTTCTATTAAGCACTTGCTAAATAAACTAGTTCTATTAAGCACTTAATATAAATAAGCTAGTTATATTAATCACTTACTAAATAAACTAGTTACCTACAATTTGTAAAAACAGAGACAGGGGAGGGAGGGAGGAGAGAGGAGGGGAAGGGGGCGGCCGGAGGAGGAGGGGGAGGGGCCGGTCGGAGGAGGAGGAGGGAGAGGCGGTGGGAGGAGGAGGAGGGAGGGCGGTGGGAGGAGGGATGCCGACAGAGGAGGGAGGAGGGGGCGGCCGCAGGCGGAGGGAGGAGGGCGCGGTGGGAGGAGGAGGGAGGAGGGCGCGGTGGGAGGAGGTGGGAGGAGGGCGCGGTGGGAGGAGGATGGACAGAAGGAGGGAGTACCTCGGTGGCGGACGGAAGACAGCGGCGGCGACGAACGACAGCGGTTATCGGCGCGGCGAAAGTGACTGAGAGGAAGAGTGAGTGAGATAGAGGGTCGGCCGCGTGGGGATAAGGTAGGGTTAGTAGTAGCGCGGGTATGAAAAAGCGCTATAGCTAAGGAGAATAGCAGCAGTGCGGTATGGTGTAAGGCGCTACTGCTATAACTAGCTGGACGGCGAGGTCATGGCAATTAGAGCAGCAGCGCGGTTTAGAGGCGATGCGCTATTGCTATTTTTCTTTCAGCAACGCGTTTTTCCGGCACGCGCTGCTGCTAAATAGCAGTAGTGTCGTATTTTGAAGAGCGCTGCTGGTAATATTCTGTGTATAAGGTTTTCCCTAGTAGTGGGGGGCACCGCCCTCATCGTTTTGTCCCCAGAATACTCCCATGCGATGTACTTGGGCTCATCGAAGAACCTCAGGAAAAAGGATTACAAGCACATAAAGAGTGCTCTCGATAGTGCGCTGTTAACCTTCAGCCCGTCTGGTGGAGATATCAAGGTAAAAAAGTACAGGAATCGCGGGCTGGCTTTCGGTCATAAGACCAACTTCTACTGCGTCCAGCAACCGCACACCAGTATGGCTGATGGATTCTACCTCATGCATCACCTGCTCGAGTATAGAAGGGATAATCAACGCCTTCACATGTCACCTACTACCAACGATGCTGAGATTGTCAGCTGGGCCACAAGCATAGGAAGGACACTGGATCATCGAATCAGAGCTGAGTTTTATCACGTACAGTGTGAACTTGCCCAAGTGATCATGAAGCAGGTCCTCGAACCAACGGGGATGTTCTACCATGGGCCAATCACGCGGGAAGATGTCCGAGCACTGCTACTCGCTCAGCGTCTAGACCTGAAGCCTTTCAAGTAGCTCGGGTGCTTCCCCCCTGACTATGAAGATTGGACCACCGACATGGAGGACTGATTGTTGATGACAATGTGTCACTACTGTCTTTCTATGGCAAAACTTTGAATTTATGCACGGCGAAACTCTGTGATGTAACTAAACCGTGGTCCTTAACTAGCTTAGATCGCTCTAGTTACACTACTAGGGAAAAGCCTAGCAGCAGCGAGGGTTTTGGGCCTCTCAGTAGCGCGGGTACCGGCGCTACTAATAAGGCGCTACAGCTAACGTATAGCAGTAGCGCCTGTTGTCCCACGCTACTGCTATACATGAATAGTTGTAGCGGTCTTTGGGAAAGGGCGCTACTGATATTATCTGCAGCGCTGTTTGCTGGGACGCGCTACTGATAATGCGGCGCTACTGCTAAATTTCCCCCCTCGCTGCTACTAGTTTATTTATTAGTTTTTTTCCTGCATATTTGTTTTGTATTTGAATATGCTTTATACAATAATCTTTAGCATATCATACACATACAAATGTAATCATAGCATATACATACAATTAGTCTCATCAAATCATGTCATCATCATAATCATCATCCAACACAAAGTGGTCTCTCGTCATCATCTCGAAAATAGCGATACAAGTCTCGAATGATATGCAAATACATCGTCATCCATCTAAACAATGATATATGCGAGAAGAGCTATCACTTTGAGAACATGAGTTCGTATCCCTCTCTCGCATTAGCGTGAACCTAAACTAACTACTGCCTGTCGCTCGGAAACCGGAAACCGGTACACCTGGGCCTGACACTCCGGCCACTTGTCATATATATACTCCTGGCGTAGCACTTCTTCGCCATCTATGATCTATGCACCTGCATCATCACATGAGTCGATGATATGCAACATATATAGTTGAGCAACAGAAAGAGACAGACTTGGCAAAAATAGAAACAACATATCATAAGCATAAATAACAAAGTTCATCGTACCCCAAAATGCCCTAACTAGAGTGATTTTCGCTAGTCGAGGAGGAGGACGGTTTAATTACATCACAAATAAAGTTTCACCGTGCATAACTCAAAGTTTTGTCATACATAAAGTATGGACTAAACGGACACATTGTCATATATCGACAATCACTCCAATATGTCCTTCCATCCATCCAAGTCAGGGAGATAGTCCCCGAGCCTAGTGAAAGGCTTCAAGTCGAGACGCTGAGAGGCTATCCATGTTCGGACGTCTTCCCGCGACATTTGTCCTTCTCCGTAGAACATCCCTGTTTTTCCGACGACCTCCTTCATGATGATTTGGGCAAGTTCGCGCTGGATGTTATAGAACTCAGCTCGAAGTCGATGATCCTCGATATCTCCTATGTCCTTTGCCCATTGCAGAATATGGGCATCGCCGGAAGAAGGTGCCATGCGAAGGTTCTGGTGATCCCGTCTGTACTCCAGCATGTGGTGTAGGACATAGAATCCATCATTAAGAGAATCGTTCGGTTGCTGGATGCAGCAGAAGTCGGTCTTATGGCCGAAGGCGACCCTGCCGCCCCTTATCTTCTTGTCCCTGACCTCTCCACCCATTGATTGGTAGTAATACATAGCACTGTCGAGAACATCCTTGATGTGGGTGTAATCCTTTTTGTGAATTTTCTTCGACGAGTCCAAGTAAAGAGCGTGGGAGAATCGGGGGTAGAGGATGATGAGGATGGCGCGCCCGCCGCTGCGCAAAATAAGTCCTCAAATTAATTAGCCTCCACCGTGCAAATGAATGATTGAAATCGAAGGAAGGATAGCAACGCGGATGACTTACACGGGATGATAAGGCACGAGAATTGCCCCCTTGTCCTTATTGGTGAGCATGAAACTGACGATGTAATCCCTCGCGTATTCACGGTGCTTTGTGCAGACTCCCAAGAAGCCCTCGTGCATGTAGTACGGGTCAGCGACACAGATATGAGATATCTGTTCAACCCCGATGATGTAGTTCATGTGCAAGGCATAAAGGTGGACAAACGTAAAATCCAGCTTCTTCACATGAAACATGTCGAATATGTAATCGAATCGGAGGAAGAACTTATCCGCGGGGAAGCTGTCGACGTACTACATTTGCTGCGGAACGTTAACCACGTAGAGTGGGTATCCTGGATCTTTCGAGGCGATGAGGTCTTTCTCTACCCGCAGCACATCGTCATGAAGTCTCTTTAGATCGCCGAATCTGGCCCGTAGCGCTGTTGCATGTAGGATTGGTTGACCGGGGATATCTATACGGTCCTGAAGCCGAGGCTGCTGAGGCGGCTGGATCATAGAAACAACTTTTTTTCCTTTCCTCGCTCTCTACCTAAACTTCTTTACTACCGGAAGGTCGTCCATAATATGTTGAGACGGCAATTCAGGCACCGACTCATGACGCTCAAACCCTGAGGAGGCGCCAGTATAGACATACTGTTCAGCAGCGCCATCATCGTCCTCATCCTCTTCCATGGCGATGTCATCAGCGACCAATGGAGCCTCCTTCTTACCCCGTCCGCTATCACCCAACCCGACACCAGACGCTAATTGGGTAGGTGGGGTGTTGATGTTCATACCTTGTTGAGGCTGCGTGCTCGTGGGTGTGCTCCCGGCCGCCTCCAGACGAAGCAGACTCTTTGGCCACAACAGGACCCACCCAGCATTGCAACAATCACCAAGCCGCCGCGGTGTCTCTTCGTCATCCCCCAGTAGTACTGGAGGAGGCAAATTCTCGTGGCCCGGTTTGACACTGGCCACGGAAACCTTGAAGACGTTCGAGGGGATCGGCCGGCTGTGGAACAATGGTTCCTTCGGCTCCATTATCGTCGCCTTCCCCACGTCCACCTTCTAATCACCGATGGTGTACAATATGGTGCACGGGGTTTTGTCGGCCTGCAAAGAAAAGTCTGCGACGTGAGACATCCGAAAGGCAACGAAAACGGGAGATTATACATTTATATTGAAGGGGGCCAGTGTGACAGATACCGTGAGGGCGTAGAGCTCAGCCAAAGATGAAGCACCGCCTAGCACGTCCGCTGCGGGAGCCGGTGCGGGAGCAGGTGCAGCTGCAGGTGCTGGTGCAACGCTAGTCGAGCTGCTCCCCGCCAAGAAGTCAGCAAGGGGAAAGTCCGCTGCATTTTTTTCTGGAATTTGCCTGTTCGAATTGAAAACGGCTAGAACCAAGGTAGTAGAAATATCTACAGCCACCTGTTTTGCGGTAGCTACCACTGTTGCGACTGTCTGAGTTGATTTCTTCTCAACCGCAATCTCAACCCCCTTGTCGATGTTTTCTTCATTTAACCTCTGTCTTTCCTTTCTCTCCTCCGTGGTCTCACGGTAGTACTTCTTCCACGTGGCGCCGTCTCCGACACTGTGCACGCGTCCATACGACGGTCGAGTATCCACCGGTTGTTGTTTCAATATGTTCAACGCCTGGTTGAATGGAGTGTCCCACTTGGGCCTCGCCAATGCCTTAGACGGCGAGTCGCTTTCGGCCGCAATCCTGTGCTGCTCTCTCTGCAAAAGGCACAACGATCGTTTACAAATATGACTAACGTGTGCAGTCGAATTGATCAGAAACTAAAATTACCAGCAGTCTCATGAACTCCGTAATTACCGGTGTTGTCTCGTAAACCTTTCTCACTTGGTCCCAACGGTGCCGGGCCCTGAGGACGTCACGCTCCTGTGAGACGGTGAACTCCGCCAAGGGGTCTGGGATGCCCAGACTCGCGGCTTCCGCGTCCTCCTTGGCCCATTTGGACCTCTTTCCGCCGTAACCACGGCTTCCGAGGTGGTGGCTCCCAGAGTTCCTCTCTTGAAGCCCCTTCATGTACTTAGACTTTTTTTGGCATCTTCGGCCTCGCAAGCCTCCTTGAATATTTGAAACTGCTCTTCCGTCATTGTCGGATTATCCTTTACAATCTCGGAGTAGGGTTCCTTCTTGCCGATGATCCTTGCTTTCACTCGATTTTTCCAGGTGGCCAACGCGTCGCTAAACATGGTCATGGCGTGTTTGTTTATCTTCTTCATTGCCGGATCCTCATCTGGATCTTTTTAATCCTTCTCATTCCGGCCCGGGAACAAGAATATCTGGTGAAACTTCTTTAGGAGGGAGCTCCTCATATTTTCTATCTTCTGTAGTTTCTCATCGTTGATGGTGGCGGTTGTCCGTACGATGCGCCTATTTGATTGCCGTAGCATCGACGCGCTTCCTCGGGCGCCGTTCGCTCAAAATTGTCGTCGTCCACCTCCGTGACCACCACTCTAGTAGTCCTGAGTTTGTTAGGAACCCGTTGCCTCTTTGCTTTCGGTTCTACACCGGCTCTGCTCCCGGAGGCAGCGCCGGTCTCAGTCTCTACGCCGGTCTGAGCGCCGGTCTTAGTCTCATCACCGGTCTGCGTGTCGGTCTCAGTCCCCGATACCACCAGTGGGCCCAGCAATAACATCGGTTGATCGTTGGTAAGGCTAAAAAATTCGCCTGCCGCCTGGTAGGCGTCGTCACAATCACCAGAACCCTGTCCTTCATCGTTGCTAGCCATGTTTCCTATGATTAAATCTAGTCAATTAATTCTAGACCTAATAAAATGAATAATGACATAAAAAGGCCTATTGTTTTGCAAGAATGTTGACTCCTTCCTGGTGCGGCAAATCACGGGCACTCGATATGTCCTAGTTTGTAGCACAAGTCATGCCGAAATTTCAGCATCACCTTTGCTAAAAAGTGGACAAATCGAGAACCTGAAATTTGCCGGAACAGAAATGAATCAACATTCCGGCAAAACATAGGCCACTCAACATCATTCCCTGGAAACAGTCTTCAAATATCCCTCTTCGACACCGCAACACATGTCCAAATATACACGAGCAACCACATGTCCAAATTTCACAAGCTAATTCAAAAACAAAGTGTAGAAGAAAATTCATTTAACTACTAATAGAACAAAATTCAGTTAACTTTAGTGCTCTATAATGATGAAAGGAAAAAAATTTAGTTAAGTACTAATTTCATTCATTTAGGTTATTCATTTAACATCACCTAATTAACCTACTGTACCACTACTACTAGCACCACTACTAACCTAATTAACCTAGCAAAACTCTAGTGCTCTAACTGAAAAACATCTAATTAACATCTACTAGTACCACTATTGCCCTAACCTAATTAACATCTACTAGCATCACTATATACTATACAAGCAGCATCTACCCTAATTAAACCCTACTGCCCTAACTAACTTTTGTTGTAAACCAATTTTTTTGCTCTAAACTAATTTTTGCTCTAACATCTACTACTTAACATCCTTTGCTCTAAACTAAATTTTTTTGCTATAAACAAACTTCTGCTCTACTAATTTTTCTCTCTAAAATACAGAGAGAGATGAGTGGGGGGGAGGGGTGGCGGACTTACAGAGAGGGAAGAGCCGGTGGCAGGGAGGTGCTCGGTGACGGAGGCAGGGGCGGAGAGGGCAGGCTCGGGCATGGGCAACGGCGGTCCTGGGCGGGCTCGGGCGGTGGTGAGGTGGAGGGTGCCGACGGTGACGTGAAGGGCGGCCTCGGGCGGCGGCGGTGAGGCTGAGGGAGGCCTCGGGTGGCGGCGGTGAGGCTGAGGGCGGCCTCGGGCGGCGGCGAAGTGGGGCCACAGCGAATTGGGGAGACGGCGGCGAGGGCGAGGGATTTGGGGGAAGAAGTGGTGGCCGAGGGGCGGGGGGGGGGGGGGGGGGTGAACCGCTGTTTAAGTGGAACGTAACGGTAGCGCGTTTCCGGAAACGCGTTATAGCTAAGTTAGCTATAGCGCGTTTCCTGAAACCCGCTACTGCTATTCCTTTCTCCTTTTCCCCTTTTTTCTTTTATTTTTCTTTACATTTTATCTTTTTTCCTTTGTCCTTTTTCTATTTCTTTCATTTTCATTTACTTTTCTACTTGTTTTTCACTTTATTTTATTTCCGTTAGCAGCAGCGCCTTACACTTAAGCGCGCTACAGCTAAGGAGAGTAGCAGTAGCGCTGGTCTAGTATACGCGCTACTTCTAGGTTGGGCTAGCCATGTGCGCCCAGTTCAAACATAGCAGCAGTGCTTTTCGCTAGTACGCGCTACTGCAAAAGTCATAGCAGTAGCGCGGTTTATTTACGCGCGCTGCTACTAAGTAGCAGTAGCGTTTGATTTTGTACAGCGCTACTGGTAAGATTCTGTGTATAGGCTTTTTCCTAGTAGTGTTAATTAGTTTGCGTATGAGGAACTTCGTCATTTATGTTTACTATAGGTTGCATGTATTTTTGTAATTATGCCTCCTTGTTTTTTAAGTACATTATGTTGCATATTATCATTCAATTCATCAACTCACGATGCAGGTACATAGATCAGAGATGGCGAAGGGCTAGTACCCCATGTACGTTGGTTGGGTTCCAGGAGTCTACGACCACTGGCCAGCCGCTCAGGCCCAGGTGCATAGGTACCCGGGTGCTAGCCACAGAGGGTTCGACAGCAGAGCCGAAGCGGAAAGTAGTTACTTGAGGTGGACACTCCAGCATGAGCAGGGGCGGGATCGCCGGTACTACATAGTCGTGCTCTTGCTCATGCTGATCGCTCTTCTCTTCTACATTATGGTTAAGATAGAGATGACGAAACTTGTGTGTGTGCCATGACCATGCAGTTGCACTTATTCGAGACATGACATGATCGCACTTGTGTATCACTATTTTCGACATTTGATGATATTTGTGTTGAATGATGATGATGATGGTATGATGAGACTACTGTATGTCTATGATATGATGAGAATAGTGTATGTTTAGTATGATCTGATGAAACTACTGTATAAAGCCTATATAAATACAACAAAAATACGTAGAGGGGTACGAATTGGTGAAAGCAGGAACATTAGCAGTAGCGCTAGAAAGCACCTAGCAGTAGCGCTAGCTTAGCAGCAGCGCTTCCTGTGAACAAGAGCTACAGATAGGTATTAGTAGCGCCGGTCCAGGAAGCGCTACTGCTAACAATACTTACCGATAGCGCTGCCCATACCAGCGCTACTACTACAACTTAGCTATAGCGCGCTAGCAGTAGCGCTGGACCCAGCGCTAATGCTGTGCATATTTCAAGCGTTGCTACTAGGGTTTTCCCTAGTAGTGATTGGTAGGTGTAGGATTTTGAGATGAGCATCACTTGGAAACTTTTCCTTAGTTTTACCTCGACCCCCTTTAACAGTACGGTGTTTCCTATGACTCAGGAAAGAGAAAAACGAAACTACGAAAACAAAAGTCTTCACGCTTCATAATCCTCGCATGAATATCAAGTCTTCAGGATCACACCAATTTCTTCACTTTCAAAGTCTTCCGAAAGCCAAAGTCTTCAGTTGAAGACATTCATTTTTAGGGGTCGACTTTCTTTGTAAATATCAAACTCCTCATAGACTTATAGACCTGTGTACAGTCATAAACGCATTAGTCCCTTAACCTATAAGTCTTCAATACACCAAAATCAATAAGGGGCACTAGATGCACTTACACGGGGCCCTACCCCCAAATCGGCGATGCCAGCCCTGCCACCATGGCTGCCGCTGGGACGCCGGTTGGCCGCCTCGCCGCCGTGTTCCATATTAGGGCCGCCGTGGACCAGATCGGCACCGCCGTAGTAGATCGGGGCCGCACCCTCGAGCCAGGGCACCCACCACCCTAAGGCCGGAGGGAGGGAGCGTTGCCTCCACTGCCGCCGTTGCACGTGCGGGCTTTGCCCGGCACCAACCACCGGCAACGGCAGAGGGAAGGGTTGGAAGGAGGAGGGGACCGGCTGCTAGGGTTGGAGCCCCTTGGTCGCCCGCGGGGGGGGGGGGGGGGGGGGGGGTTGGGGAGGGGGTGGCGAAGGGGATGGGAGTGGTGGAGCAAGGGAGGCATCAGGAGAAGGTGGTACATAGGATATACGGAGTAGTTCAGATGATATCAATACACATAAGCATTCGGTACTCCCTAATTGTATGATATGGAGAATGGTGTGCCTCAAGGCACTTCCATTTTAGATCACAAAAATGGCCAACGAAGTTAGTTTTTAGGATGTCCACATTTAACTTATTTTCCACCAGAGGAATCTTGATGCATGATTTGGTAAAAGAAACCATGAACCCATTGCAGCATATCCAGTTTTTTCTAGCTTAACTCTGTTTATGTTTCTGGTGATATGCGGCTGGTTCGATTTCAGCCCATAATACACTAGTAGAAAACGGGACATTGGTCCCGGTTCGTAAGGGTCTTTAGTCCCGGTTGGGCAAACGGCCAACCGTGATTAAGGAATTAGGACTAAAGGCCCCCCTTTTAGTCCTGGTTGTGTTACAAACCGGGACTAAAGAGGTTCCACGTGACCGCTGTGGAGCGCTCAGGCAGGAGGACCTTTAGTCCCGGTTGGTAACACCAACCAGGACTAAAGGTCGCGATACGTCAGGCGCTGCCAAGCGCTGGGGTTAGGGTTTTGGAGGGGCCGTGTTTCATTTTGTGTTTCCCTTTTCTTTTTGTCTTTACCATTCAATTGTTTTTCATTTAGGATTTTCATTTTTATTTTATGTTTTCCATTCAACTCGACGCTACTACATATAGCAATGAAGGCACCATTACACAACATCTCCATGAATATGGAGAAGTGACATCTTTGTCCGTGCTTGGTCGAAGAACAAGTTTTCGTATATATATTCAACGCTACTACATATAGTACACGTTTATGCATATATTCAATATAATATCTCTTATGATCCCTAATATCTAATTACCAATTCCCTATGGTATTCTCCGGTTTTAGATATGACCTCTTCAAGTAAGAATCCCGCCAATACCTCTTGAATTGCTCGTGCGCGATCCTTTGTAGGAGATCGTCCTGCATCTGTTCGATATAATTTAAAGAAGGGGGTCAATATATATGAATGAAACTCAACACAATTGATGGTAATACAATAAAATTGTGAATATTGTTTACGTACTCGAAGTTGTTCTAAAATTCCGTGCCCAGCGTCCGGGACTGATGCATGAACGTCCCACTTGAACCGGGACTAATGCCTGCCGATCCCCGTCCGGCTTCCTAGCCGCTCGAACCGTACTAATACTCACATTAGTCCCGGTTCGTAACGCGGCCGGGACTATTGCTCCGATCCGGCTAGAACGAAAACCATGTTTTCTACTAGTGATAAGTGATCTATCAAAATGAACATTGCACAAATACTACAGTGCTTTCGTACTTTGCATTGGTCAAGAATTGTACTCCTGCAAATATACATTGTGACAACTTTGATGCAGAGGCCATGGGCTATCCTCCTTTTCAAATGTTTTTTTGATAGGATTTGATCTATGATTAATGAGTAAAGACCGGTGTTTTTAATGCAGTATATCTTTTTATTTAAGAATAACATCATGGTCATACTGTACATGCGTGTCTTTAAGCGTCTGTGTTTATACTATATTTCTCAAAAAGGGAAATTCTAGCATTGTAGTTGAGTATCTATAAGATTGCGATTGCAAATTACAGAAATCACCACAGCAACGCGCTAATATTTCAGCAGCGTCTTACAGAGTCAACTCAAAATTACACGCTTGCATGATTGAGATTTCAGGAGGAGAAGGTACATAGGATATACGGAGTAATATTTCAGATCATATCAGTAAACATATGCAGTCGGTACACCCTAATTGTATGATATGGAGAATGGTGTGCCTCTAGGCATTTCCATTTTAGTTCACAAAAATGGCCAACAAATTTAGTCTCTAGGATGTCCACATTTAACTTATTTTGAACAAGAGGAATTTTGATCCATGATTTGATAAATGAAACCATGAAACGGTTGCAGCATATCCATTTTTTTCCGCCTTAACTATGTTTTATGTTTCTGGCAATATGTGGCTGGTTCGATTTCAGCCCATAACAAGTGATCTATCAAACTGAACATTGCCCACAGATACAACAGTACTTTCATAGTTTGCATTCGCTGGTAGAAAAAGGGCCTATAGTCCCGGTTCATAAGGGCCTTTAACCGGGACTAAAGTGTCGGTACTAATGCCCCGACCCTTTAGTCCCGGTTCAATCCAGAACCGGGACTAAAGGGCGCGGCCACGTGTAGCTCCACCTTTAGTCCCGGTTGGTAACACCAACCGGGACTAAAGAAAATGTTATGATTTTTTTTTAAAAAAAAATTTGATTTTTTTTTGAATTTCAAATTTCTAAATTATTTTAACCTCTAGTCTGTAATCACCACCCCTCATCACTTCTCAATTTATCCTCTAATCACCCCTCATCATTCCAAATCATCTAACTTCCCAAACGTTCACCCATCCTCCCACTCCCCCAGCCTGAGCACGCTTAACTTCCGGGTTCTATTCTCCCTCGTTCCAAGTCTGCACTTGTTATTTTCCTGACAATACTAAGATGTCAATCCTATTAATCTTCAGGAATTTTGCTTGAGCATGAAGTGACATATTTCATAGTTTTATTTTGAAACTATTGTTTTAAAAAACAATAATTATTTAGTAACACTAACGTTTCTTGAATAATTAGTTTGACCATTGTTTGACCACAGTTTGACCACAGTTTGACCAAAATTGAAATAACTGAAATAATTATTTAGTAACACTAATATTCTAGAATAATTAGTTTGACCATTGTTTGACCACAGTTTGCCCACTGTTTGAATTTTTTCGATTTTTTTCACTCTAGATCTTAAAAGCCCCGTAACTTCTTTTCTAATCAGTTTTTGAAAATGTAACTTTTCGAGTAGATGATTTTTCATATAAAAAACTTTTTCATCCGAGTTAGTATGCAAAAGTTATGCGCATTTTTACAAATTTCAAAGAGATTTTGCAAATAAAGTCAAAATTCACATTTGCAAATTTTCCCAACAACTAGACCACATATCACATGAGAAACTTATTTTCTTTTATTTTTTTGACATTTCCATCATTTTCTTTTATTTTTTTTAAGACTGAAAAGGCGATCCACGGGGGGGGGGGGGGGGGGGGGGTAGAGTTTAAAAATGGGACCTTTAGTACCGGTTCGTGGCACGAACCGGGACTAAAGGTCTCAACCCCATTAGTCCCGGTTCGTGCCTCAAACCGGGACTAAAGGTCTCTTTAGTCCCGGTTTGAGGCACGAACCGGGACTAATGGTCATCGCACCCTTTAGTCCCAGTTCATGTCTTAAACCGGGACTAAAGGGCCCGAGTGAACCGGGACTAATGCCTTAGCCGCACGAGCCGGGACCAATGCTCACATTAGTCCCGGTTCTAGACTGAACTGGGACTAATGGGCTGACCCGGCCTGGACCAAAGCCCTGTTTTCTACTAGTGATTGGTCAAGAATTGTGCTCCTCCAAGTTACCAGAAATACATTGTAACAACTATTTGATAGGATTTGATCTATGATTAATGAGTAAAGACCAGTGCTTTTGATGTAGTATATCTTTTTTTAAGAATAACATCATGGTCAGATTGTACATGCATGTATGTAAGCGCATGCGTTTGTACTATATTTCTCAAAACGGAAAATTGCTAGCATTGTAGTTGAGTACGTATAAGATTGTCATTGCAAATTACAGAGGTCTCCACAGCAACGCGCTACTCAGCATATGATGATAGCAAGCTACTAAGATCTTATAGGTACCAAATTACTATCTTCTTGCTCCTTGTCCTCATTTTCCGAATCTTCTTCTCCATAATGGGAGAGATGTTCAGAGTCTGAGTCCGACATCTGTGACTTTAGTGAGAACATTATTTCAGTTATTCATGGTATGATGAATAGGTACGCAAAATGATATGACTCTATTATTGAATACTAATAAATTTCATTGCATCATTGATTAGTGCATCCAAAAGTTTAAGCTATCGAAAGCAAAGTAATACTGACACCAAGGCTCAACACAAAGTTCTAATAATTGCATAGCTCGATTATGCCAAAATTGTATATCTAATCATATAGGATTAAGGATCAAACAAGCAGATCACAGAGCATGTTCCTTGTATTGCTTCTGAAATTAGAAGTAAGGGAGTTGGGACATGTTTGATTGAAAGCTAAGAATGCCGAAGTATGCCAGCTAAGAAAGCTAGTATGCCAGAGTTTGTTTTAGCTAAGTGGCCTTACTTTAGCTTGCCAAGTGGGGTGATGTCGTGGCCTGTTGTTGAAGGACAAGCCACACGTTAATATGAGGATCAGAGGGAACTATATAGAATGGATTAGGAAACTTGGACACTGACACAACTTCTAGATGAATTCATTAAGGAATCGAGAAATGAAGGATTTGAGTTTATGGACTGAGATAGCAGAGAATTTTGGTTCCCTGAGTTGGATAAAGGTGAGGTGAAAGGGTGAACGTTAGGAACATTTTGCATCATCTCCTAAGCAGACAAACCGTTGCACACCCACGACTCCGGGTACAAGTTCAAAGGACATGACGAGTGCTAAGGGCAACTTGTAACGCCCCGAGACCGATGTGCCAGGTGTCGTGCAGTTATTCACTGTTGTTGCGTTGTCATTGCTTGTGTGTCATGCATCTCATATCATGTCATCATGTGCATTGCATTTGCATACGTGTTGGTCTCATGCATCCGAGCCTTTTCCCCGTTGTCCGTTTTGCATTCCGGCGCTTCGTTCTCCTCCGGTGGTCAATTCTAGCTTTCTTTCGTGTTTGGGGATTAAACATTTCCGGATTGTACCGAGACTTGCCAAGCGGCCTTGGTTTACTACCGGTAGACCGCCTGTCAAGTTTCGTACCATTTGGACTTCGTTTGATACTCCAACGGTTAACCGAGGGACCGAAAAGGCCTCGTGTGTGTTGCAGCCCAACACCCTTCCATTTTGGCCCCAAACCCACCTAACTTTGCACCATCGTCTCAGCCGTTCGATCACGATCGCGTGGCCGAAAACCGCACCTCATTTGGACTCTCCTAGCTCCCTCTATGCCTATATATACACCCCCCGCCGAAATTCGCGGTTCATTCGTCCCCTAACCCTAAAAATTCTCAGATCCGCGCCGCCGGACGAAATCCCCACCTTCGCCGGACATGTCCGTGCCCCTCCACGCCGCTGCAGCCAACCAGAGGCTGCCACGTCACCCCGCCGCCGCTCTCCTCCTATCAGAGGCCGCCACCTGTCCTCTCTGCGCCGTCCACCGCGCATGAGCCACCAGAGCCCATCGGGAGCCCGCCAAGGGCCGCATCGGGCCAGATCTACCCCGAGCTCCTTCCCGTTCGTCCCCGCCACCTGGAGTTCGTCGCCACGTCCCGCACCTTGCCTCCTCGCTGGACTTCGTCGCTCGTCGCCGGACTGCGTTCAGGCCGCCACCGCCCCGGCGTCGTCGTCACATCTGGAGCCTCCCCGAGCGCCGCCGGCCACCCCCGACACCGGATCCGGGGTCCCCGTGCCCGGATCCGTCCGTTCCCGGCCGTCCCGGCCTCCCCGCGTCATCCAGCCCTCCCGCCGGCGCCCCTGCGCCGCCTGTCGCCGCAATGGCCTCGTGCTCCGGCGGGAGCACGATGGCCTCGTTCGCCTGGGCCGACCTCCTCCCAGGCCCAGCTCGCCACTATTCGCCTCCAGCGCCCTGGGCCTCCTCCCGCTTCCTGCGAGGCCCAGCCCAGCTCCTGCGCGTGGGCCGCATCCAGCTCCAGCCGGCCCATCCGCCTCGGCCTGCCTCTCCCTCCACCCACCGAACCGGGCCAAGCCCATGGGTGAGCCACACCCCAGCACCCCCCTCCTCTTGATTTTTTCCCTGTTGGGCTTGCCCCAGATTCAGCCCGTCCTGTTTTTTTTCAGCGCCTGAGATTTTCCTAATTATCCAGAGATTGCCAGTTTTACAGATTAGACCCCCTAGTTCATGCATTTAATAACTCATGAACCGTGCATCGGATTAAAATGATTTATATACGAAACTTGCTCGGAATTTTGTGTAGATTAATAATATGCCACTTTCTTGCCATGTTAAAATGCTTAAAATGTTGTTTGCATTAATTTGCCCCTATGCCATGCTAAAATGATTTAATTCATAACTAAATAACCGTAGCTCGGATTTTAATAAACTTTATATGTAAATGGGGTAGAAAAATGTCTAGTTTAACATGGTGGCATCATCTTGCATGTCTAATAACTCTAAAATAATTTTTAGGGCAGAACAGTACCAAACCTTAAATTATGCATATGAGGATTTTCCGGAATTGTTGTTCGTTGCTTCCGGCCTCATTTAAATTTGCCTAGATAGGTAGTTTTGTTGTGCTTCACCTCTTGCCATGTTAATCAACATTTAATATTGTTGGGTACATAAACGAGAGAGAACTAAATAATTGATGTGGTGTTTTGTCAATATGCATCCCGATGCATACTGAGCTCCACTTAATTTGTAGGGTTGCTTGTGCACTTTGCCATGCCATGCCTCATTAAACCGGACATGCATCATACTTGTTTGCGCATCGTGCCATGTCTATGTCATGGTTGTTTACTAGGTTGTGTGCTTCTTTTCCGGTGATTGCTTCTTCGGGTTGGTTCCGGTAACGTTGCGATTGTGAGGACCCGTTCGTCTACGTCCGTTTGTCTTCTTCATGGACTTGTTCTTCTTCCTTGCGGGATTTCAGGCAAGATGATCATACCCCCGAAATCACTACTATCTTTGCTATGCTAGTTTGCTCGCTCTTTTGCTATGCCATTGCTATGATGCCTACCACTTGCTTGTCAGCCTCCCAAATTGCCATGTTCAGCCCTAACCCACCTTGTCCTAGCAAACCGTTGATTGGCTATGTTACCGCTTTGCTCAGCCCCTCTTATAGCGTTGTTAGTTGCAGGTGAAGATTGAAGTTTGTTCCTTGTTGGAACATTGAGATGTTGTTCCTTGTTGGAACATGTTTATTTGTTGGGATATCACAATATATCTTATTTAATTAATGCATCTATATACTTGGTAAAGGGTGGAAGGCTCGGCCTTATGCCTGGTGTTTTGTTCCACTCTTGCCGCCCTAGTTTTCGTCATATCGGTGTTATGTTCCCGGATTTTGCGTTCCTCACGCGGTTGGGCTATAATGGGAACCCCTTGACAGTTCGCCTTAAGTAAAGCTTTTCCAGCAATGCCCAACATTGGTTTTACCATTCGCCACCTAGCCTTTTTTCCCTTGGGTTTTGCGGACTCAAGGGTCATCATTATTTTACCCCCCCCCCCGGCCAGTGCTCCTCTGAGTGTTGGTCCAACTTGTCAGCCGCCGGTGGCCACCAGGGGCAACTCTGGGCTGGCCTACCGGAAGTTTGGACGATCCGGTGTGCCCTGAGAAAGAGATATGTGCAGCTCCTATCGGGATTTGTCGGCACATTCGGGCGGTGTTGCTGGTTTAGTTTTACCCTGTCGAAATGTCTTGTTGTATTGGGATACCGAGTCTGATCGGAATGTCTCGGGTGGAGGTCTATTCCTTCGTTGACCGTGAGAGCTTGTCATGGGCTAAGTTGGGACACCCCTGCAGGGATTTGAACTTTCGAAAGCCGTGCCCGCGGTTATGGGCAGATGGGAATTTGTTAACGTCCGGTTGTAGAAACCCTGAAGTTGACCTTAATTAAAATGAATCAACTGCATGTGTAACCGTGATGGTCCCTTTCCGGCGGAGTCTGGGAAGTGAACACGGTTGTTGGAGTTATGATTGATGTAGGTAGTCCAGGATCACTTCTTGATCATACTTTTATCGACCGTGCTTTTCGTTCTCTTCTCGCTCTCATTTGCGAATAGGTTAGCCACCATATATGCTAGTCGCTTGCTGCAGCTCCACCTCATACCTTTACCTTACCCATAAGCTTAAATAGTCTTGATCGCGAGGGTGCGAGATTGCTGAGTCCCCGTGGCTCACAGATACTTTCAAAACCAGCTTGCAGGTGCCGTTGAGTCCGTGTAGATGACGCAACCAAGCTCAGGAGGAGCTCGATGAAGATCTTGTCCTTTGTGCTGTTTCTTTCTAGTTGATCAGTAGTGGAGCCCAGTTGGGGTCGATCGGGGACCTTTGTCGCATTTGGGGTTCTTCTTTTATTTTGGTTCCGTAGTCGGACCATGAGTGTATTTGGTTGATGTAATGCTTTATTCATGCAATTGTGTGAAGTGGCGATTGTAAGCCAACTATGTATCTCTTATTCCTTATTATATTACATGGGTTGTGTGAAGATTACCTCACTTGCGACATATGCCTTCAATGCGATTATGCCTCTAAGTCGTGCCTCGACACGTGGGAGATATAGTCGCATCGAGGGTGTTACAAGTTGGTAATCAGAGCCTTCCCTGACCTTAGGAGCCCCCACTGATTGATCATTTTAGCAGCCGAGTTATGTCTAGAAAAATGTTTTGAGTCCTTTAGGAATTATATCGGAGAGCATAGGAATTCTTTTTACTTCCCAGTCTCCTCATCGCTCTGGTAAGGCATCCTGACGTAGAGTTTTGTCTCTCCTCTTCTCAAATTTCACTAAAAAAAATTTAGGATCACGCGGGTATCTTGGAATCGTTCTGATGGTTTTATGATGAGAACATTGTCTTGGTGCCTCCTGTCAGGGGTTTTGTGGAAGTGTCCCGGGAAGTTGAGCTCTGAGGTGTTGTCTTCATAATTTTATCGTTGCAATTCTGGAATACCTGAGTTTAGTACGCCGACATCGAAAATCTCTTTTATGCAGTTCGTTGGTGAGATAACCTCGACGCCACCCAGTACTGGGGCGGGAGTTCGGGAGTATCGCCATAACTTGTATAACGGATGCTTTTCGAAGGTTGAGGTAGATGATTTCCGAAGATTTCTTGGTTATGTGTTAAAGGATGGATACAGCTGGATGTAGGATTTGCTAGTTTGGGTGAGACATTATGCTTCCCCTGTATCCCCAACACCTGATTGCATAACCGGAAAATTTCGGGAGTTTCATAGGTGGGAATTCAAGTAGCTCTTAGGATATCTTTTCCGACAGATGTATGATATGAAATTGGGGTTCGACGTCTAGTGGTCCGCCTATTCACGGTCGATTTTACAGTGGTCTCGTTGTGTCTTAAAGAGTCCTTGGCTATGCCGACTCGGGGACGCTTCGTATGTCATGTGCACTGCCTTGTACATGATGGTGCTGTACGATCGAGCCCGTGTAGGTCCCACCACGAAAACTTCGGACGAAATCTCTATCATATGTTTGTTCCGGCTTATTCTGCAAGCCAATCCTTTGTTTTGTTTTGAGTTGTGGTATTTGAGTTGCTTCGAAGTCAAATGTTGATCCCATACCTTTCCTAAGCGGTGTTCTCATATTCCTATATGAATACCAATCCTTCATGATAATTGAGATTGTTATGCCAATCCTTTTCAACCGGTGTGCTTCTCTTCTAGTGGATCCGAACATTTCAACTTCCGCAAGATCAATTATCACTTCTTCTCAACGGTGTGTTTTCATCCATTCCAAATTGTCTTTGTTTTTCCCACCCTCCCTCCCTTTGTTTTTCTCCAAGGACTCAGATTTCTTATTCAAGTATCCTGTTATTGTTGGGAAACTTCTTCATTCCTTTTCCATCAATATTCTTATCCGGTGATTCTCATGAAGATCCTAACGGAGCCTCAAGTTCATCATTCTTCATTCTTTTCTTCTCCGGTGGATTCAATTCAAGTTTTCTATGTTGGTCACATCCTTTCCTCGTTTTAAATGGCTTCTCTTGCCGGCGTACCTCTTAATCATCCATTTCTCGCTACTTAAGATCTTTTGAGGTTGTTATCTCATTCAAGCCACTTAATTCAACCGGTATAATCTCTCTTCAAGATCGTTACAATGGTGTTTCCTTGAGTGGGCCCTAACCCACAGGTCTTTTCCCAGGATCTTACCTGACTCTTCTTATTCTCCCGGAGTTAGCCTAAATTCTTTCGAAGTTTGACGTAAGAATGATTTATCATCAGTCAAATGCCCTTCTCCAAGATCTTTCTAATTCTTTTCATCGTTGGCTCAATCTCTTCGTTTTGATTCTTCCGGAGTGTCTAAATAATTCTTGGTGATGTTTCTCATCGTCATTCTCAACATTTGAAGACCGAAGAAGATTTTTTTTCTCTCAATCTTGCTCCATTCTGTTCAAGATTCGTGGCTCTAGTTTGTTGCCATCCTCTCATAATTATTTTCGGTTGTGAGAGTTCTTTTCACCCATCCAGAGTAATTCATGAGTCTTTTCAGTTTGATTCTCCGGAGCCCATCATCTCAGAATTGTTCATTCTCAGCTTACAGCTATCATTCTCAAATTTTACCGGTGCTTCGTTCAAGTGATCTTTAATTGGCTCGTGATGTCTTCGTTCTCATGTATCTAAATTCTCTCAAGCATTTTCGTTCATTTGCTAATTCTTCCCGGTGTTTATTTATCTTCTCTTCGTTCATTTCAATTCTTACGTTGGTTCGTTCAAGAGTTTTTCTTCCTTCGTGTATCATATCTATGCATTCGTGCTTTTCAAATTCTACCGGTGGTTCGTTGAAGACCTTCTCAAGTTTGCGCTATATCTCTCTTAATCCTTGCTACGAGAATAAGTAATATGCCGAATCCATTGATTGTCATCAATTTAATTGGTGAAGGATAAGCATAATGTAATTCTAATTCTTGTTCTATCTAAGTGGTTAATTCCCTATTCCGGAGGTTCATCAAAATTCTTGATCTCAATTGTTCATATTCTCTTTTCCCGGAGTTCCAACCTCTTTCAATTATATTATCACGGAGGTCCATCTAAATCATTACAAGGTTTCACTTTGTGTTTCCAACTTCTCTCTATTTTCGTTATTCTTTTGATTACCGGAGTTTCTTCATGGAGGCTATACATGATGGTTCATCAAGGATTTATTTCCTTCTAGAAGCGTTCATCAAGATTCTTTTCTAAGGAGCTTAAGCTTTCTTCATATTGTAATCCGGAGTGCAATTCTTTCTTCCGTATCATTGGAGGTGGTATTATGTCACTCTTGATAATTTGAATTCATGCTTCATGATTCACATGTTATTAAGAATGAGGTATTTTAAATCCATCAATCTCGTCATTGGAGTTACCTTGGGTTATATTTCACCTAAAGCCTTCCCTAAGGATCGTGCTATTGTGAGGCGTATAATTGACCCAAGTTCTTCATTTATCCTTTCCGGTGAGATAAGTTTCTCGTTTCTTGTTCTTATCAATCCAATTTTGTTTCCGTTAGTGGCAGAATTTCACCTCGTAATTTTGAGATGTATTCCATAAGACCATATCTAGCTTATTCTTTTCGTTGTTGGGTTTCCAATAACTCCGTTCGACCCTTCTCCTAAGGATGCCTTCTCAAGCTCTTTTGTGGCAGAAGTTGGCATTTTCTTCTCCATTCCCCTATCTCAATTATGTATCTTCTATTCTTTTGTTCCGGAGGCATTGTGATGTTGCTCTCTTCTACCCATCTTCTTGTTTTGTCATGATAGTATCCTTTTCTTTGCTTATCCATTTAACCGGAGTGTGGTGCCATTCTGCTCAAGTTCTTTTCGCCTTATCAAGTCTTGCATCCCTTCTCAACTAGAGTGTCGTGTTTTCATTCGAGCTCTCTCATCTTATCAAATTTTGACTCCCTTCTCAACCGGAGTGCTGTCTGAGATCTTTCTTACCCCTGGTTCCATTCATTCAATAGTTCCGGTGGCAGTGTGTTGTGATTTCATCAAGTATCTTCTCATCTTATCAAGACCTTATTCAATTCCTTTTCTTTTCAACCGGAGTGCTGCCCGAATTTTGGTTTTTCCTTGATCCCCTTCCTTAACCGGAGTGTTTTTCTATATATATCTTCCCTTCAACCTCAAGGTTTCGCAATGCTCTTTGTCCCTCGTTTCTAACGGGGTGTTTTCAACTTTGTTCATCTTTGTTGTATTTTTTCTTTCAATTTGTTCAACCTCTCAAGGTTCGTGGTTTCACTCGTTTTTCAAAGAAGCAATTTGTTTTACCTCTTCTCTTTCTCTTCCGTTTTTCCCTCCGGTGCCATTCTAGATCTCGGGACGAGATCCTCTCGTAGTGGTGGAGTGTTGTAACGCCCCGAGACCGATGTCCCAGGTGTCGTGCAGTTATTCGCTGTTGTTGCGTTGTCATTGCTTGCGTGGCATGCATCTCATATCATGTCATCATGTGCATTGCATTTGCATACGTGTTCGTCTCATGCATCCGAGCCTTTTCCCCGTTGTCCGTTTTGCATTCCGGCGCTTCGTTCTCCTCCGGTGGTCAATTGTAGCTTTCTTTCATGTTTGGGGATTAAACATTTCCGGATTGGACCGCGACTTGCCAAGCGGCCTTGGTTTACTACCGGTAGACCGCCTGTCAAGTTTCGTACCATTTGGACTTCGTTTGATACTCCAACGGTTAACCGACGGACCGAAAAGGCCTCGTGTGTGTTGCAGCCCAACACCCTTCCATTTTGGCCCAAAACCCACCTAACTCTGCTCCATCGTCTCGGTCGTTCGATCATGATCGCGTGGCCGAAAACCGCACCTCATTTGGACTCTCCTAGCTCCCTCTATGCCTATATATACACCCCCCCCCCCCCCCGCCGCCGCCGAAATTCGCGGTTCATTCGTCCCCTAACCCTAAAAAATTCTCAGATCCGCGCCGCCGGACGAAATCCCCACCTTCGCTGGACATGTCCGCGCCCCTCCACGCCGCTGCAGCCAACCAGAGGCTGCCACGTCACCCCGCCGCCGCTCTCCTACTATCAGAGGCCGCCACCTGTCCTCTCCGTGCCATCCACCGCGCACGAGCCACCGGAGCCCATCGGGAGCCCGCCAGGCGCCGCATCGGGCCAGATCTTCCCCGAGCTCCTTCCCGTTCGTCCCCGCCACCTGGAGTTCGTCGCCACGTCCCGCACCTTGCCTCCTCGCCGGACTTCGTCGCTCGTCGCCGGACTGCGTTCAGGCCGCCACCGCCCCGGCGTCGTCGTCACATCTGGAGCCTCCCCGAGCGCCGCCGGCCACCCCCGACACCGGATCCGGGGTCCCCGTGCCCGGATCCGTCCGTTCCCGGCCGTCCCGGCCTCCCCGCGTCATCCAGCCCTCCCGCCGGCGCCCCTACGCCGCCTGTCGCCGCCATGGCCTCGTGCTCGGGCGGGAGCACGAGGGCCTCGTTCGCCTGGGCCGACCTCCTCCCAGGCCCAGCTCGCCACGATTCGCCTCCAGCGCGCTGGGCCTCCTCCCGCTTCCTGCGAGGCCCAGCCTAGCTCCTGCGCGTGGGCCGCATCCAGCTCCAGCCGGCCCATCCGCCTCGGCCTGCCTCTCCCTCCACCCACCGAACCGGGCCAAGCCCATGGGTGAGCCACACCCCAGCACCCCCTCCTCTTGATTTTTTTCTCTGTTGGGCTTGCCCCAGATTCAGCCAGTCCTATTTTTTTTTCAGCGCCTGAGATTTTCATAATTATCCAGAGATTGCCAGTTTTACAGATTAGACCCCCTAGTTCATGCATTTAATAACTCATGAACCGTGCATCGGATTAAAATGATTTATATACGAAACTTGCTCGGAATTTTGTGGAGATTAATAATATGCCACTTTCCTGCCATGTTAAAATGCTTAAAATGTTGTTTGCATTAATTTGCCCCTATGCCATGCTAAAATGATTTAATTCATAACTAAATAACCGTAGCTCGGATTTTAATAAACTTTATATGTAAATGGGGTAGAAAAATGTCTAGTTTAACATGGTGGTATCATCTTGCATGTCTAATAACTCTAAAATAATGTTTAGGGCAGAACAGTACCAAACCTTAAATTATGCATATGAGGATTTTCCGGAATTGTTGTTCGTTGCTTCCGGACTCATTTAAATTTGCCTAGATAGGTAGTTTTGTTGTGCTTCACCTCTTGCCATGTTAATCAACATTTAATATTGTTGGGTACATAAACGAGAGAGAACTAAATAATTGATGTGGTGTTTTGTCAATATGCATCCCGATGCATACTGAGCTCCATTAATTTGTAGGGTTGCTTGTGCACTTTGCCATGCCATGCCTCATTAAACCGGACATGCATCATACTTGTTTGCGCATCGTGCCATGTCTATGTCATGGTTGTTTACTATGTTGTGTGCTTCTTTTCCGGTGATTGCTTCTTCGGGTTGGTTCCGGTAACGTTGCGATTGTGAGGACCCGTTCGTCTACGTCCGTTTGTCTTCTTCATGGACTCGTTCTTCTTCCTTGCGGGATTTCAGGCAAGATGATCATACCCTCGAAATCACTACTATCTTTGCTATGCTAGTTTGCTCGCTCTTTTGCTATGCCATTGCTACGATGCCTACCACTTGCTTGTCAGCCTCCCAAATTGCCATGTTCAGCCCTAACCCACCTTGTCCTAGCAAACCGTTGATTGGCTATGTTACCGCTTTGCTCAGCCCCTCTTATAGCGTTGTTAGTTGCAGGTGAAGATTGAAGTTTGTTCCTTGTTGGAACATGGAGATGTTGTTCCTTGTTGGAACATGTTTATTTGTTGGGATATCACAATATATCTTATTTAATTAATGCATCTATATACTTGGTAAAGGGTGGAAGGCTCGGCCTTATGCCTGGTGTTTTGTTCCACTCTTGCCGCCCTAGTTTCCGTCATATCGGTGTTATGTTTCCGGATTTTGCGTTCCTCACGCGGTTGGGCTATAATGGGAACCCCTTGACAGTTCGCCTTAAGTAAAGCTTTTCCAGCAATGCCCAACATTGGTTTTACCATTCGCCACCTAGCCTTTTTTTCCCTTGGGTTTCACGGACTCAAGGGTCATCATTATTTTACCCCCCCCCCCGGGCCAGTGCTCCTCTGAGTGTTGGTCCAACTTGTCAGCCGCCGGTGGCCACCAGGGGCAACTCTGGGCTGGCCTACCGGAAGTTTGGACGATCCGGTGTGCCCTGAGAAAGAGATATGTGCAGCTCCTATCGGGATTTGTCGGCACATTCGGGCGGTGTTGCTGGTTTAGTTTTACCCTGTCGAAATGTCTTGTTGTACTGGGATACCGAGTCTGATCGGAATGTCTCGGGTGGAGGTCTATTCCTTCTTGACCGTGAGAGCTTGTCATGGGCTAAGTTGGGACACCCCTGCAGGGATTTGAACTTTCGAAAGTCGTGCCCACGGTTATGGGTAGATGGGAATTTGTTAACGTCCGGTTATAGAAAACCTGAAGTTGACCTTAATTAAAACGAATCAACTGCGTGTGTAACCGTGATGGTCTCTTTCCGGCGGAGTACGGGAAGTGAACACGGTTGTTGGAGTTATGATTGACGTAGGTAGTCCAGGATCACTTCTTGATCATACTTTTATCGACCGTGCTTTGCCTTCTCTTCTCGCTCTCATTTGCGAATAGGTTAGCCACCATATATGCTAGTCGCTTGCTGCAGCTCCACCTCATACCTTTACCTTACCCATAAGCTTAAATAGTCTTGATCGCGAGGGTGCGAGATTGCTGAGTCCCCGTGGCTCACAGATACTTTCAAACCAGCTTGCAGGTGCCGTTGAGTCCGTGCAGATGACGCAACCAAGCTCAGGAGGAGCTCGATGAAGATCTTGTCCTTTGTGCTGTTTCTTTCTAGTTGATCAGTAGTGGAGCCCAATTGGGGTCGATCGGGGACCTTTGTCGCATTTGGGGTTCTTCTTTTATTTTGGTTCCGTAGTCGGACCATGAGTGTATTTGGTTGATGTAATGCTTTATTCATGCAATTGTGTGAAGTGGCGATTGTAAGCCAACTATGTATCTCTTATTCCTTATTATATTACATGGATTGTGTGAAGATTACCTCACTTGCGACATATGCCTTCAATGCGATTATGCCTCTAAGTCGTGCCTCGACACGTGGGAGATATAGTCGCATCGAGGGTGTTACACAACTCTAGCCGATCCCTTAAAATGGTTAATTCCTCAAAATATTCTCTTTTGAGGAGTTAACCACGCCTAGCCAACTTCTATCTGGTTAACTCGTCAAAATTTTGAGTTAACTTCCAAAACCTTGCTTGCTCTCACATTTTTAAGCGACCACACACATTTCTCAGGACCCCCCCCCCCTCAACTCCCGCCTGCGGCGCCACCTCTCCCCGCCTCTGTCGCCCAATGTGTCCTCCGCAACCACCGTCAGCCCGATTCCGACGGGAATGGAACCGCAAGACGCATCCACAACTCCGTCGGCCACTCCTGCTAGTGCTACGCCCCCAGCATCGACCCACGCACCACCACCCGGGCTAAGGAAGCGGTTGATATTTTACATTTAATTAATAATATTCTAGAAGACATGCAGCTGCACGGGTTAATGACTAGTTTTATAAATACATATGCACTGAGTTAGTAGGTTTTGATCTCCTGCCTTGATTTTGCATCCAATGTTTTACCTTAGGGTTTTGAATGTCTATAAAAATGTGACTTTTACAAGAGAGTAATCTTTACGCTGAAGGGCAATAGAGTTGATTAAAGCGGAACCCATATAGGGCGCCTAAGCACAAAAATGGCATAAACACACATCAAAGAAATAAAAATATGCATTGGTTGAATTCCTATGTCATATTTATATAAATTAATTACAAAGGCATGTGCAAATGAAACCATAATGACTATATTAAAAGTTATTGGGCTTTTGGAGTTCCATACCTCTAGTTCTTCTCGTTCCACTCTATGTCTCAACGGGTTGTGTCTGTATTTTTTCGATAGCCTATCCATCCATGCTTCCTGTGTTACACAAAATTTACACAATTAGATCACTGTGAAAAGTAAACTAAAAAACCATAAATACCAACATCCCAGCGCATGACTACGAGCGCTCCTTCTCATTTACTAAATCAACATAGTACAAATGTACAATCAACGACAAGTCCGTCAAGGCCCTCAGACGCATCTCTCGCACCACAGCCAGTCCGGTCATTATCACTACCGGAATCAGCAGGTATGCCTGCGGTCTCATGCCGTCGCCATAGGCCACAACCCCGTCGGCATAGAATACGTTGGCGTACTCTTGTCAGGCCATCGGCATAGTAAAGCCGTGGGCATAGCAGCCTATGATGACGGCTTCCGTACAGCCATAGGCATAGTTTCACCGTAGGCAAAAAAAAAAGGACGAGACGACAACTGACGACGCCGTCGCAAAGTCCGGCTAACCAGGAGCTGCCACGTGGCAGGGTCTTGCTAAGGGTGCCTATACCACTCCCTTGTGACCTTGTGTCAGTCTAGCCTACTAGCTTTCTCTAGTCTATTTTAGCTACCTCGGGGTGCCTTTCTATAGCAAACGCGAGTTACATGTGTTCGACTTAAAACACTAACCCTCCGTATACATCAAGCCCAACTATAGCCCTATACACATTTTCCACACCAATTCCTCTTTTAGAGAAAAGGCCTTATTGGAAACTTTATTGTAAAGTTGAATAGTACAGTACATCAGTACAGTAATCAAGGGGTCGACTCCAATTTCTAACACCCTGTCCTTAGAGTTAAGTAAGGCATAAGTTATATAAGATGACCGAGCACGTAAATGACATATAGACATACACCCAAACTGAAATACATGTGCACGCTTCGAATGCCCAGGTCATCAAGATCATTGCAATAGCATGTGCAAATGAAGCTATGGGGGTGATTACGTGTAATTACAAAGATGTAAATAAAAGGGCTTTTTGTAGTTGTGTACCTGTGATTCTTCTTGTCCTTGTTCCTCATTTGGTTGTTCTAGCTCAAATACTACTTTACGGATGTGAGAAACCTTATATGCATCCTTCGTGCGGGACCTATGGACCAGACTTGAACAACCAGAAATGTGCAGTTCCTCCAAGGCAGTAAGGTTTCTTATGCTTTCAGGTAAAAATGTGATGTTGGGACAGTCTCTGATGCGAAGTTCTCGGAGGGATCTGAGCTGTCCTAGCCATTCCGGCAGTATATCTAGTCCTTTGCACGTGAGAAGCATTAGTACTCTCAGAGCAGTGAGGTTTTTCATACATTCAGGCAAAACCGTTAGGCTGCAACAATCTTTTATGCCCAAGACTTGTAGAGAAGTGAGATGTCCCAACCAGTACGGCATCGTTTGCAGGTCCTTCAACGACATCAAACTTAGTTTTTTGAGAGAAGTGAAGCAGCGAATGACCTCCGGCAAGGCTGTCAAACCGTGGGAGGAGGTCAATGAGAATTCTTCGAGAGATGGGAATTGCTCTAGTCTACTCCACTTGCGAGGATGAAAGCAGCAATTTTTTATACCCATGATACAAGGAAGAGTGGAAGATGAGAGTTTCCCAAATCCTCTTTCTGCCAAAACCTCATGGCTATTGTCCAAGAACCAAAACATACTTCTGGGGGGATATGGTCGGAACTTCAACTTTGGGCAGTCCTTTAACTCTAGATTATGCAAATTAGGGATTAAAAATTCTCCATCTTCTTCGCCTGACCGTGTTGTAAACCATGCCACCAAATTTTTCATCGACTGCAGTTGTAGCAATCTTAGTTTCTTACAAATTCCACCCTCCCCATAGAATTCCTTGCCGATCATCGCGATGTTAGACATTTTCTGCAGATATAGACTTCTTAAATTTGGTAGCTGGCCAAACGGAGGAAGACTATCACATGCACCCAAACCAGAAAGACTCAGATATGTAATACAAGGGAGGTGGGAGGATATGTGCGACATCCAGTTAGGAAAACCCTTGCTCGTATACCCTTGTATCATAAACTGTTCAAGATTTCGAGCTGGCATGAGTTTCTCCAGAATAGACCGATCCGAGTCAGCATTCATATTCCTCTTGTTCCAGTGGAGAGCTAATTGCCGAACACATGATTTATCACGGAGATTGACTTTCTCTGCGTCTTCTGGTTTCTTGACACGCTGAAGAGATCCAATTAACAGCTCACGGCAATTCACATGTGCAAGCGCCACTATACTGCTGCTTCCTGAAGGTCTCTCACATACTCTATGTACCGTGCGGCCTGGCAATTTGAGTCGCTTCTTTATTTCCTGGGCTTCTCCAAACATCCTAGGATGCCCTGATGTGACCACAAATTGGGTGAGACTAGTCATTTTACTGATACTATCTGGCAAGTGACGGAGAGCACCAGCAGAAATGTCCAATATTTGGAGATTAAGATCACCTAGTGAGGAGGGGAGCTCTAACATCCCTAAACAATATGACAAATTGAGACACTTCAGATTAGTCATCTTGCATATTGAATCGGGCAACTGTGCTAGCCTGGGACAACTTGTTAGGTTCAAAGATTCAAGCTCTGAAAGGTCACCAAAACATTCAGGGAGTACTATAAGGGCACGGCAATCTGAAAGGTTTAGGTCTTTCAAATGCTTCAGTTGGCAAAACGATTCTGGCAGAACTGAAATCTCGTAGCAATCAGAAAGGTTCAAAGATTGAAGTTCTGAAAGGTCACCAAAACCTTCAGGGAGCACTATAAGGGCACGACAGTCTGAAAGGTTTAGCTCTTTCAAATGCGTCAGTTGGCAAAATGATTCTGGCAGAACTGAAATCTTGTAGCAATCAGAAAGGTTCAAAGATTCAAGCCCTGAAAGGTCACCAAAACCTTCAGGGAGCACTATAAGGGCACAACAGTCTGAAAGGTTTAGCTCTTTCAAATGCATCAGTTGGCAAAATGATTCTGGCAGAACTGAAATCTTGTAGCAATCAGAAAGGTTCAAAGATTCAAGCCCTGAAAGGTCACCAAAACCTTCAGGGAGCACTATAAGGGCACGAGACTCTGAAAGGTTTAAGTCTTTCAAATGCTTCAGTAGGCAAAATGATTCTGGTAGAACTGAAATCTTGTAGCAACCAGAAAGGTTCAAGAACCTAAGATTTTGAAGATTCCCGAAATCTTGTGGAAGGTTTTTTAACTCATGACAACCTGATAAGTTTAAATTTTCTAAACACTCCAAGCTAAATTTGTCAGGAAGTTTGGTCAGCTTGGAACAACTTGACATGTTTAGGAACATGAGTTTGTTAAGAAAATCAAAATCGTCAGGGAGCTTATTGAGGCTTGCATTGCCAGCTAGGTCCAAATAGCAGAGTTTATTGAGGCTACAGATACTGTCAGGCAAGGTTTCAAGTGAACAATTGGACAGAATTAGAGTTTCCATATTTTGAAGTGTATGGAAAGACTCAGGAAGTGATGTAATTGGCAAGCTAGAGGCATCGAGGTACCTAAGTAGCTTCAACTGAAGCACGGAAGATGGCAAAAGTATGTTGCTTGGAGTAGATTGCCCCACAACTAAGCATCCACTTAGGTCCAGGACCCGTATATACTTAGTTCTGGAAAATGCCTTTTGGGGGAGCTGCTGTTTCTCAGAATGTCTTACATGGAAGGATCTGATGTTGCCTGGCAGATCATTGAAAACCTTATACTGATTCTGGTAGTTGATCAACTGTGCATGTCGGCAATAACGACGTTTTGCTTTCTTCCTAGTCCTCGGCTCGGTAGCATTTAGAACAAGGGATTCATGTCCCAAAATTATCGTTGCAAGATCGTGCACCAAATCATGCATGGTGAGCTCTCGAGGAGCATTGGCATGCACTGGACTTGACCTAATCTGCAGAGGGAAGTAAGATCAAATTAGTCTTGTAGAATAAAATGTAAACCCCACATGGTTATGCTTAGTTACCAAGTGAAGAAGAGCATCTTTGTATGATTAACATTAATAACTTATAAATTAATTAGTGGCTGCAGATAGTGACTAAACGCCCCCGCAAAAAAACGATAGTGACTAACGGAATGCACAAAATCTATGAGGCTCATCTAACACCCATAATTGATAATTAATCCTTCTAATGGTCAATTAGACTTCTAATACCTCCCACCCCGTCTAACTCGCCCTAATGGTTGATTAGTCAAGGTGAATCTGGATATCTTCTATATCTAAATAGCTAGCCCCCATTATAGGAATTCTCTCGCTTCTCCTTAAGCCACATCACCCATATTAATTTAGCCGTTGGATATACTATATCAATCAATAATATGCGTCTGATCTACACATTGAGAGCTGTTGCATCAACCACATGTAGTAACTGGCACATGCATGCAAGTGCATGTAGTAACTGCTGTCTATGAGTGTTTTAATTAAGAAAAAAAATTGACGCATGCATGCAGCTCATAGCCTCATACTCGAGTGCTCTATGAATGACAAGTGAGGCCTGCATGCATATTTTATTTTGTTTTCCACTAATTTTAAATTTGTAAATAGAGATTTGGTAGAATACTAATTAAAAAGTTATCTCACTAAAAGAGAAATTTTTATTTCATACCAAATCCCGCCGCAACGCGCAGCACATCGTCTAGTTTAAAGTATGTTTATCTGTTGGCTGGTCGGGCGTGATAACATAGGAACACTAAACGTCATGTTGAGTTTAAACTCGATCGGTGCTGGTGTGCAAAAGAGAGAAGTAGTACTCTCTCCATTCCAAAATATTGGTCTTTTGTGATCTTGATACTGTATCCACGGCGCGCCGCCGCGTCCCTCACCCTCCGGTCTGAACCCCGACCAGCGCACTCCCTTGTCCGCGTTCGCCGGCGTCCAGTACCTATCGTACAACTACTCGCCGCCGGCGTACATAGCCTCGCTGACGCCGCCTCTACGCCTTGGCGCCCTACCCTTCTCGCTAGCCTCGGCGGCACATTTCGGCAACCCCGGCGCGACCGACACCGACATGGAGGTGATCATCACGAGCGGCTCGGTCGCCGCCACCTCCTACCCCAAGTTCCACGCGCAAGATGACACAATGGACATAGTCGTCGACATGGAGGACGAGCTCGATGACACCAAGGAGGAGGAGGAGGAAGAGGAGGAGGAGATGGAGGCGGCGCCGGCGCCGACGAGGAAAGGGAAAAAAGAAGCGGGGGCCAGGACGGGCGAGCCGCGCGTCAAGTGGACGTCCAAAGAAGACGAGTGCCTCACCGAAGCATGCAGGGCCGTCAGCATGGACCCTGTCACCGGCGCGCACCAGAACACGACACGTACTGGACAAGCATCAAGTCGGTGTTCAATGAGCGCAAGCTTGTCGACCCCTACTTTGCCACTATCCACATGCAACGCGACTCAAAGGCCATGGCGAACCATTGGGCGATCATCCAGACGGCCTACAACAAATGACATGGGATCGTCGAGGAGATTGCGGCTCGCCCGGAAAGCGTCGCCAACATCGAGGGTTAGGTATGTCCCGTCGCCGGCTCACTTCTTTCGTCGTGTGCGTCGCCGACACTTGTTGTTCGGCTACGCAGATGGTTCAAATGTTCACTATGTACCGCCAGGACAGCAGCGACCAATGTCAGAAATAAACCACGCCATGGTTGTGGTGTGTACTTAGGTGCACGAGCCTAAGGTCTAGTCCGACGCTGCTGTGGCTGCATTCAAGGTTAGGAAGTGTCGAGCCGTTTTGTGGCTTGGTCTGCGTTTCTATGGCGAGCGTAGACAGGATGCAGCAGGCGCAACAGAAGGGTGATGCATGGCGCCCAAGTCTTGCGGAAAAGCAGGCGGCTCACGATCGAGGAAGACCGGATCACTAGGCGTTTGTGCGCGTGGTGATCGTGATTGGGTGGGCGCTGTGTCCCGTTGGCTATAAAACCGGTTGTATTAGTAGTTCGTTACGACGTGGGAGGAGTCCAGATATAACAGAAAAGGCAGCGTTTGGGCGCTGGGGCGTTTGTCGCCGGAACCATCTTTCTGTCTAGTGCTGCTTCTTCTACCTCCGTCCGCCCGTGAGAGAGAGAGAGCAGGTTCAGGGTTAGTCCCAACAATTGGCATCAGAGCCACGTGGACGTTGGAGCTCACCGACGATGTCCCTCGTCCCGTACGCCGACGGAGCGGGCGGATCGCTTCCGCAGCCGATGCCGCAGCTCACCGGCGACAACTACATGGCGTGGTCGACCAAGGTGGAGGCGAGTGATGTGGCCGGGCTGTGGGAGGCAGTGGTGGTGCCGGAGCACGCGGCGGCGGCCTTCCTCGCGGAGAAGGACTAGCCCGCGCACGCCTACCTACTCAGTGCACTCGCCGAGGACCTGCTGCTGCAGGTGGCATCGAAGAAGACGGCGGCAGAGGTGTGGGCGAGCTTGAAGGGTAGGTTTATGGGCGCAGATCGCGTCTGGGTGGCGCGGCTGGGCACGTTGCGCAGCGAGTTCGAGCTCCTGCGGGTGGACGGCGGGGAGTCGCTGGACGCCTTCGCGGGGAAGATCAGCGGCATGGCGGCACGCTATGCCGGGCTGGGAGCGACCCTCGATGACGCAGCGATGGTGAATAAGCTCTTGGACTGCGTCCTGGATGGCCTGTACGCGGCTGTCGCCGGGATGGAGCAGTTCTGTGACCTGTCCACACTGCTGTTCGAGGACGCGCTGGGACGCCTGAAGGCGTTCAACGAGCGGCTGCGTCGGCATGGACAGGCGGGTGGCGAGCGAGCCGACGGCTAGCTGATGTACACGGCGGCGCCGTGGCAGGCGTGGCAGCGACGTCAAGATGGTGGTGGCTACAACGACGACGGCGGCGCGGAGAGCACGGCATCAGGCGGCGGGAAGAGGCGAGGGCGCTGCTACAATTGTGGGCAGTGAGGCAACTTCAAGCGCGACTGCACGAAGCCGAGGAAGGCGCGGCGGTGGAGCAAGCTCTGATGGCGGCCGTCGGTGTTGAGGACGTCGGGCTCCTCTAGATCGTGGTTTAGGGGGAGATTGTCAGAAATAAACCACGCCATGGTTGTGGTGTGTACTTAGGTGCACGAGTATGTGCTTGTGTCTATGTCTAGGTCTAGTCCGACGCTGCTGTGGCTGCGTTCGAGGTTAGGAAGTGTCGAGCCGTTTTGTGGCTTGGTCTGTGTTTGTATGGCGAGCGTAGACAGGATGCAGCAGGCGCAACAGAAGGGTGATGCATGGCGCCCAAGTCTTGCGGAAGAGCAGGCGGCTCACGATCGAGGAAGACCGGATCACTAGGCGTTTGTGCGCGTGGTGATCATGATTGCGTGGGCACTGCGTCCCGTTGGCTATAAAACCGGTTGTATTAGTAGTTTGTTATGACGTGGGAGGAGTCCAGATATAACAGAAAAAGCAGCATTTGGGCGCTGGGGCGTTTGTCGCCGGAGACATCTTTCCGTCCAGTACTGCTTCTTCTACCTCCGTCCGCCCGTGAGAGACAGAGAGAAAGCAGGTTCAGGGTTAGTCCCAACAACCAAGAGTTCAAGTTCCTTCACGTCTTCTCCCGGATCGAGTCGTGCGAGAAGTGGAGGGATGTCCGGCTCACCCTCGCCAAGGCCAAGAAGACGTACAAGACGGACGTGCCGGCCCCGGGGGCGGCAGACAGGCGCCCTGACGGCAACAAAAGAGCCAAGACGCGAAGGAAGCCGCACCGGCTGCCGAGCGGCTACAATTGTCGATCAGGCAGTGCATCGCCGATGCCAAGAACAACGCCGCCAAGAGAGAGGAGAAATCCGACGCGCGTTGGTGGACGTTGATGATGAAGCAGGACGCTAAGCTCAATCTACTCCGAAGAAGAGGAAAACCGACCTGGCATTCTTGATGGGGGCAGACATGTCAAAGATGGACGAGCAGGTCAAGGCGTGGTACCTGGTGGAGCGCGGCCTCATCCTGAACCACATGCCATCGACCACCGCGCCTACGCCTACGCCCACGCCAACCCCAACGCCTACGCCCACGCCGACCCCGATGCCGACGCCCAGCCCGAGTGATGAAGACGCGCCCACGTCCAGCACAGAAGCCACGCCGACGCCGACCAGCCCGAGCACAGAAGCCACGCCGACACCGGCCCCC
This sequence comes from Triticum monococcum, assembly GCA_034509565.1. Lineage (NCBI taxonomy): Eukaryota > Viridiplantae > Streptophyta > Magnoliopsida > Poales > Poaceae > Triticum > Triticum monococcum. The sequence continues at coordinate 607,719,857 of CM067841.1, forward strand.
ACACCTGAGGAGCTCGTCGTTTGATGCATTCCTTTGTCTACGCGACCTTCCTTTTGAACGCCGAACTTTCATGTATGTTTGATCGCTGAACTGTGGCATGGTGATCGCCGAACTGTGGCAGGCCGTCTTTTCATCGCTGAACTTGTGGCGTTTTTTTGGCAGCGGAAAAGACAAGTTTGAAATTATGTGCGTCTTGGGGTCGAAACCTGGGGCCGCAGCTGGAAACTAGATCGCCCCAGGGCAAAAAAAAAAAATCGCCGGTGCATGGGCCAAAACACAATCGCCGGGTGCGCTGGGGGGCCGAACGAGTGGAGATGCTCTTAGGCTCTACTGTCTAAATGATTGTGTAATCTCTATAACAGTTTTCATAAATTGGAAAACGTCTGCGGCAATGATTTGTTGATCCACTATATTAATCTAATGTAAAGATACCAAAGAATCCTAAGCTTATATCTAATCTAATATGGAATTTAGTATGATAATTCTGAATTAATAAATTCAAACTAAGAAAGTTCTTCAACAATTATTATTTATGTAATTTTTAAATCAAAGAATAACAAAGAACCTCAAGCCAAAATATAATGTAAGGCAATTCAAACACGGCCTAATGAGACTAAATGCATTTCAATATAAAAGTTGAATTATAAATATATTTGAAATTTTAAAAGTGTGGATATGGAAATTGGAGACATTTAGTTAAGAATCTCAAAGTGAAAAAAAGGAAAAGACGTAATAGTGTGACAAATCATATTATATTTGCTATATTTGATCTATGCTGGTGTGCAAAGCAGATGTAGTACTCTGTCGATTCCACAAAACATGTATTCTGGGATCTTGATACAGTACCCAACATAATGCTTAGACCATCATTTTCTTAAATAATTGTACATTACTATAAGAGTATATTTGATGATTTAGCAGTATCATTTTGATGTTCTCAATGTTAGTAATCTATGTTGATAACCAAACCTTCCAAAATATAACTCTATAATATGGTGGTAGTTCTTCTACATTTTGGAAGAGGGGGTACATATCACCATTAGGCTACAACTGTCTAAACTATGTGTCATATCTACAACAGTTTTTGTAAATTGGAAAACGTCAATGCCAATGATTTGAGGATCCCGCTATACTTATCTAATGTCAAGATACCAAAGAATCCTTATCTTATATCCAATCTAATATGGAATTAAGTATGATATATTCTGAATTAAAAAATTAAAAATAAGAAAGTTCTTCAAAAATATTATTTATGCAATTTTTATATCAAAGAATAACAAAGAACCTGGACCCAAAATATAATGTAAGGCACTGGATTCAAACTCAGCTTAACGAGACAAAATGCATTTAAAATGTAAAAGTTGAATTATAAACATGTTTGAAATTTTAAAAGTGCAGATAAGGAAACATTTAATTAAGAATCTTAAAGTGTAAAAACAAAAGGCAAAGACATAATCATGCACTGAAAAAGGGCATAATATATCCATACTATCTGAATACGAGTGTATACAACAGTCAAATATAATTGAAAATGTGCATCAATTGATTTTATTTACTTGGAAAGCAAACCTAGAAAGTATTTGCCACACGCATGGCCAAACAAGAACTTGAGAAATAGTGTTCAACACTTACAGTGGAGGACCTTGGAATTTGAAGAAAGGACATCCCTATAAGGTAGTTAATGCACCTTTTACCATCGTCCCATCCAATTATGTATCCAAGAGCCTTCCATTGCTGAATTAGATGATCACTTTCTATAATGAAGCCCTTGGGAAAGGCCGCCAAGTATGTGAAGCACATTTTGAAGTCCAGCTTCATGTAGTAATAGCTCAGCATGAGGCGCTCCAATGTGTTCTTGTGATCTCTATGACCCAAATCAATGTTCGTATCTCTTATTTTTTGCCATGCCTCGACAGTCCTTAACTCAGACAATACTTGCCCAAGGGCAATTGCCACGAGTGGTACACCCCAGCACTTCTCTGCAATTTCCCTTCCAATTTCTTCCAAGTGACTTTTGTCATCATCAGGCCCAAATGTTGTTTGCTTCATTACTTCCCAGCATTCATCAGTTGACAAACCACACAACTTGATTTGATCAGAGTTGGGCACGGAACAAATTTTTCTTTGGTGTGAAAGAACACCGGTGCTCAATTTATTCACTACGCTTTGGTTGCGCGTTGTTACAATAACCCTGCTGCCCTTCCGGCCATGTTGTAACATGTGCTTCAGCCTTTCCAGCTTATCCGCATCCTCTTCCCAAAGATCATCCAAAACAATCAAGTACCTTCTACCAGCAAGTTCATTTTTTAGATTTTCCTGTAAAAACTGCAAACTACAGTTGTCAAGGTTGATACTGCTATTTATGCTTTTGAGGATGGCACTCCCAATTCTGCGCAGATCAAACTCCTTAGACACATGAACCCATGCTCGGACCTCGAAGTCATTGACCCTCTTGTCCACAAAGACTGATTCAGCCAATGTTGACTTCCCTAGACCACCAAGCCCGACAATTGGGATGATAGATATATCCTCTCTAGCGTTAGCATCATTGTTTAACAGCAGCCTGATTATTTTGTCCCTTTCCATATCTCTCCCCACTACTCCAGATTTCAAGCCTTCATCACAGATGCCTACAAAAGTTTCATTGTTTCTGCTCCCTTCTGCCCGTTCTTGATTTCTCACAAGATTGAGAGCCTGGCCCTCCTTTCCTATTTTTTCCATTTCCCCCCTCAGGTTCTTCAGCTTGTGAGGCATGGTAATCCGCTGGAGAATTTGATTGTTCCAGGAAAAGAACAGCTTCAACTGTAAATAAACTGAAGTCAATATCATTTGCTAGACACATCTCTTTATGACTCCATATCAAGAATCACAGTTTCATACATTTCTCAACTAAAGAAGTTCCATTGAGTTCCTAGCTATATACAAATAGGGGTTGTTTATTTCTGACGTAACTGCAATTTGCTACAATTTGATAACTTATCCCAACACTTGATGAAGATCTAATGTCTGCCATCATTTCACTCCCTCACCTCATGGCATAAACAATTCAAGTTTAGTGAACCCCTAGGAAGCATAAAAGCAAAAGAACTAGGCGAAGATAAATTGAACTTAATAGTCACTCTGTCGGAAAATACTCTGCGATTTGGTGGATGAGAAATGCAAAATTTGAAGCAATGGAGAAATAGGAAAAATGATATAAATACAAATTATGAACAGCTGTTGAGATTCAAAGCGCCTCTTTTGCTTTGAGCATCCATTAACAATACTAAGTTGCGAGACTCTGGAAAATGAAAAATCCACAAAAATCACTTGCTTGCTTGTAGACCAGATCTTTTGACCTGGAGAGCTCAATAAGTGAGTACCTTTGGTTGGCTCTTCTTTAAGAGCTCGGTGGCGTCCAGATCGTCCAGCACGTCCTCGACGTCGTAGGCGACGGACTTGAATTTGGTGAGCCACCGCCTAACAGCTTCCCCATCTCCTCCTCGTCGACGCAGTCTATCATCCGCATCATGCAAAACGGCCTCCAGATCTTGCATCTTGTCCGCCATGACATCAACATCGTCCTTGAACTTCCACTGCAGGGTGGCCTCCTCCGTGGCGAGTTCGCCAAGCTTGCCCGCGACTTGTTTCCCTACGGCGCTCGCGATTATCTCCCCGAACCCGCTCATGCCAGCTCTCTCCCTCTCTCTCCCACTGTCCCACAGCAATGTCCTTGACCGCGTGGAAACACAGAGAGGTAAGGAAGAGGAGGACGCGTCCTTTGAGGGCAAGCGATATGCGGTTGTTGGCCACCGACACTCTTGTAGTCTTGTTTGCTTTTTCGGTTTTCCCGCTCGTCTTTCTTCTTTTATTTATGTATCGGTAACCACGCCACGGAGAAGGTGTCGGAAGACCGACTCGAAAGCAAGTACTAGTCCAGCTCCTCCTCCTCCTCGACGACCGAGCAGAAGCAGTGGAGCAGCTTGTGCAAAACTGAAGTGCGCAGTAAAATTCGTGTCTTCCTCTGTAGGCTGGCGCATCATTCCATTCCTGCTGGGACTGTTCTGGCCTCATCAGCTGCGTGTTGTTCCATTCTGTTGTAGTGCTTGTTGTATTTGATGATTGTAAGTTTTCTGGCACTAGTAGAAAAAGGGTCAAATATGAGACACATTATTCCTGATTTGTATTTGAGCCGTTCAAACGGCTAGGCGGGAGGAGATCTTTAGTACCAGTTCAGTGCGAATCTTTAGTACCGGTTCATGCCACGAATCGGTACTAAAGAGGCTGGGGCACGGCCATCCCCTTTAGTACTGGTTCGTGGCATGAACCGGTAATAAAGAGGTTGTGGTAGGCTGTTTTTAGTCTCACCTCGCTCCTCTAGCAAGATTTTTACCACCTTAAATATGTTACTTCTTAAACTATCACAAGCACTTGGTCTTCATTGAACTCTATGTGTAGAATTTGTGGTCGTAATATGAGTCTTCACCGGTTTTAAAACCGTTGAGAACTCATATTGACAATTCAGATTATACATAAAAAGATCATTGATAATCAATGTATTTTTTTATGTATATTTTTACATGTTTACGCCCTCACTCACTGCACTCACTCGGTCTCCCCCTCAATCCCCCGCGCCGGTCCTCCCCCGCCGGCCGCCCCTCACTCTCTCCACTCACTTCAAAACTGGACGCACTTCGTGTACAAACTGGACAATCTCCTTCGGAGTATTAGGTTTCGGACGAGAACTCATCTGTTACACGGGCATTTCATTTTTTAAAACTTATTTGAACTCCAGACTTTTTTTTGCATTCAGTATGTAGCATTCAAAGCGACGTCATCAATTTCCAACATGTTCTGACATCATTTGCTGTTTTTCAGTCATTTACCGATTTGTTTAGAGAGCTAAATAATCGTGAAATTGAAAATCACTACAAAATGAACTCTGAAAATGTTGAAACTTGACATGGTATCATCATTTCACCCGCATAGCATGTGCAAAAGAGTAGAGAGGGTCACGGCAAAAACTGGACGCACTTCGTGCACAAACTGGACAATCTCTTTCGGAGTATCAGGGTTTTGGACGAGAACACATATGTTACACGGGCACTTCAATGTTTTTTAAACTTATTTAAAATCTAGACTTTTTTGCGTTTAGTATGCAGCATTCAAAACGACGTCATCAATTTCCAACACATTCTGACAACATTTACTGTTTTTCAGTCATTTACCGATTTGTTTAGAGAGCTAAATGACCGTGAAATTGAAAATCACTACAAAATAAACTCTGAAAATGTTAAACTTGGCATGGTATCATCATTTCACCCACATAGCATCTGCAAAAGAGTAGAAAGGGTCACGGCAAAAACTGTACGCACTTCGTGTACAAACTGGAAAATCTCTTACGGAGTATCAGGGTTTCGGACGAGAACTCATCTGTTACACGGGCACTTGAATGTTTTTAAACTTATTTGAACTCCAGACTTTTTTTGCGTTCAGTATGCAGCATTCAAAGCAACGTCATCAATTTCTAACACGTTCTGACATCATTTGCTGTTTTTCAGTCATTTACCGATTTGTTTAGAGAGCTAAATGACCGTGAAATTGAAAATCACTACAAAATGAACTCTGAAAATGTTGAAACATGGCATGGTATCATCATTTCACCTTCATAGCATGTGCAAAAGAGTAGAGAGGGTCACGGCAAAAACTGGACGCACTTCGTGTACAAACTGGACAATCTCTTTCGGAGTATCAGGGTTTCGGACGAGAACTCATCTGTTACACGGGCACTTCAATTATTTTTAAACTTATTTGAACTCCAGACTTTTTTGCGTTCAGTAAGCAGCATTCAAAGCGACTTCATCAATTTCCAACACGTTCTGACATCATTTGCTGTTTTTCAGTCATTTACCGATTTGTTATAGAGCTAAATAACCGTGAAATTGAAAATCACTACAAAATGAACTCTGAAAATGTTGAAACTTGTCATGGTATCATCATTTACCCGCATAGCATGTGCAAAAGAGCAGAGAGGGTCGCGGCAAAAACTGGATGCACTTCGTGTACAAACTGGACAATATCTTTTAGAGTATCAGGGTTTTGGACGAGAACTCATCTGTTACACGTGCACTTCAATGTTTTTTAAACTTATTTGAACTCCAGACTTTTTTTGCATTCAGTATGCAGCATTCAAAGCGACCTCATCAATTTCCAACACGTTCTCACATCATTTGCTGTTTTTCAGTCATTTACTGATTTGTTTGGAGAGCTAAATGACCGTGAAATTGACAATCACTACAAAATGAACTCTGAAAATGTTAAACTTGGCATGGTATCATCATTTCACCCGCATAGCATCTGCAAAAGAGTAGAGAGGTTCACGGCAAAAACTGGACGCACTTCGTGTACAAACTGGAAAATCTCTTATGGAGTATCAAGGTTTCGGACGAGAACTCATCTGTTACACGGGCACTTGATTGTTTTCTAAACTTATTTGAACTCCAGACTTTTTTGCGTTCAGTATGCAGCATTCAAAGCGACGTCATCAATTTCTAACACGTTCTGACATCATTTGCTGTTTTTCAGTCATTTACCGATTTGTTTAGAGAGCTAAATGACCGTGAAATTGAAAATCACTACAAAATGAACTCTGAAAATGTTAAAACTTGGCATGGTATCATCATTTCACTCGCATAGCATGTGCAAAAGAGTAGAGAGGGTCACGGCAAAAACTGGACGCACTTCGTGTACAAACTGGACAATCTCTTTCGGGGTATCAGGGTTTCGGACGAGAACTCATCTGTTACACGGGCACTTCAATGTTTTTTAAACTTATTTGAACTCCAAACTTTTTTTGCGTTCAGTATGCAGCATTCAAAGCGACTTCATAAATTTCCAACATGTTCTGACATCATTTGCTGTTTTTCAGTCATTTACCAATTTGTTTAGAGAGCTAAATGACCGTGAAATTGAAAATCACTACAAAATGAACTCTGAAAATGTTGAAACTTGTCATGGTATCATCATTTCACCTGCATAGCATGTGCAAAAGAGTAGAGAGGGTCGCGGCAAAAACTGGATGCACTTCGTGTACAAACTGGACAATATCTTTTAGAGTATCAGGGTTTTGGATGAGAACTCATCTGTTACACGGGCACTTCAATGTTTTTTAAACTTATTTGAAATCCAGACTTTTTTTGCATTCAGTATGCAGCATTCAAAGCGACTTCATCAATTTCCAACACGTTCTCACATCATTTGCTATTTTTCAGTCATTTACCGATTTGTTTGGAGAGCTAAATGACCGTGAAATTGACAATCACTACAAAATGAACTCTGAAAATGTTAAACTTGGCATGGTATCATCATTTCACCCGCATAGCATCTGCAAAAGAGTAGAGAGGGTCACGGCAAAAACTGGACGCACTTCGTGTACAAACTGGACAATATCTTTCGGAGTATCAGGGTTTCGGACGAGAACTCATCTGTTACACGGGCACTTCAATGTTTTTTAAACTTATTTGAACTCCAGACTTTTTTGTGTTTAGTATGAAGCATTCAAAGCGACGTCATCAATTCCAACACGTTCTGACATCAGTTGTTGTTTTTCAGTAATTTACCAATTTGTTTGGAGAGCTAAAGCAAAAATATTCACAAAGAAGCTAAATACAGCAAAAAAAACTACCCAGAAATAAATAGAAGAAAATAAATAAAGCAGAAAAGAAAAAAACTATATAAAAAATTACTCAAAAATAAATAGAAGAAAATAAATAATGCAGAAAAGAAAAAAACTATATAAAAAATGTTGGGGCGCTGCCCAGTGGGCCTGCCAGACCTAGGGTGTGCAAATTCAGGCCCAGAAGGGCCAGCAAGCTCACAGGGCAGCGCGACATAGTTAGGCCTAGAAGCATGCTATATAGAGGAGTTCGAAGGAGCAGCCGCGGCTGGGTTTATAAACCAGTGCGGCTACCCTTCGCTCGGCGAGGTGGGACTAAATATTGTGCACCACGGGTGGCAGCGCACAACCATTAGTATCGGTTGGTGGCTCCAACCGGTACTAATGGGTGGGCCTTTGGTACCGGTTGGCGTCATGAACCAGTACTAAAGGGAGCCGTTTCCCGCCGCTTGACCAGGCCAAAAATGGCCTTTAGTACTAGTTGGTGGCTCCAACCGGTACTAAAGGCCCCTCCTATATATATGGCACTTACGAAAAATTCAGTTTCATCGACCACCACTTCTTCGCGCGACATCGCCGCCGCCGCACCGTCGCCCATCGCGCGCCGCCTTCGCCGTGCGCCATCGGCCCCGCCGCCCGTCGTCGCCGTCTCGCGCCACCGCCCGTCGTCGCCGTCTCGCGCCGCCGCCCCGTACTACGTCGTCGTCTCGATCGCGCCGTCACCCCCGGCCCGCACTACAAGAAATATGTCAACTAGTGACCTTCTGTCAGTGACCCTGGAAGAATTGGTCATAGATCTATGACCATTTCAGACCAATTGGTCAAAAGCTGTTCGGGGGGCTCCAAACCCTAAACTATAACGACCATTTTGGTCAGAAAGGTTGTAATTTCCTTACATGAGATGGTCATAAAGCAGATAGCACTGGTCCACTGTCTTATTTCTAGCTGATCACGACCAATATAGATGGTCATAACCTTGTAAATTATGGTGGGCTACTATGACTAGGCACCACCTCATCGGTTTTGCCTATGTGTCATGTCCATGTGGCAATTTTTGCCCCAGGTTGTGAAGCAACCTATATTTCTGTCATTCCCAAAATTCTCAAAAAAATCTCATAAATTCTTTGGGTCATATCTTTGTCAAATATATAAAAAACCTTCCTTGCCTAGTTTAAAAATAATTCAACAATATTCATTTTCCTATTCTGTTCATAACAACACTTTGTGAAGGAAGTACCACTTTGGCATGTCCAAATAGTATCCATTTTCTACAGTGCTTTCCTATGCCCAAATAACCATCCTCCACCAAATGCCAGCTCAATCCATTCATTATTTTGAGCCCAGCTTCAACTGTCGTATTTATGTCCAGTGTAGTACTTTGCAAAGCAAGTACCACCTAGGCTCCTCTTTTTGAGCTGAAAATTTGTGAAGACGGTCTTCTTAGTAACTGATCATCCTCAGCCAAAACTCACGCCCATTAGCCATGTACATTTCCCGTATCGCTAATCAAACACTAGGTGCTAATTCATGTTTAAGCATCGATCGGTCTCCTCGTGAGAATCTTATGTTGTAATTTTCTTCCTAGCACCTATTTGGGGAGTGCCCGACCCACTAGACATGCCTAGGCCGCCTAGAACACATGGCAACGCCACGGTCACACGGTGACCACGCGGCGGGCATGCGAGTTTACGCGCTCTAGAGTTGGGGCCCTCGGCCACCGCCAAAACCTCGACGTACCGCCAACAAACCATGTATTTATGATTAAATAGGTACTTACGTAACTAGAAATGATTTTTGGAAAAAATAAATAGCAAACTATGAGGCAGCTGCAGTTCAAATTTGACCCGCTTCCAACTGAATCGACGAAAAATTGTCTTTTTCATGAGAGGTGGATCAAAACTTTTTACACCCAACCATTTTGTCAATTATGCATTAAATATGTCCTAGTACTTTAGAAAATTGATTTGATCTAATTTTGCAACAATTATTTGGGAGGTCTTTCACAAAAAAACCTCCTTTTGGGCACTCGAAAAATGGAAAATGGTTTTTTCGTCCAAAGAAAATGAAAACTTCCTTAAGCAACATTTTTTGCCATTCCAATATGCACCCTTGTGCACAATATGAGATCATTTAAACAAACTATGCCATGAATGTGGTCATAAGATTGATCATTTGGCTTGAAAGCCATTGGTCTCCACACGTGATAGATCGTTTCTGAGAACACTTTTTTAAAATAATTACCGTATTATAAGTTTGTTATTTTTCCTGGGAACCTAGCCACATATAATGACACAATGCGAAGGTTTCCCAATTTTTTGATTTTTTTTGAATTTTTTATGCCTGTTCCAAAATGCAGTCAAAACGGCGGGAATGACCGTTCCTAGCTAGTGGTTGAATCTTGGATTTTTTTTGTGTTTCTTTGATTAAATAGATACTTTTGTACCTAGAAATGATTTTTGGAAAAAATAAAGAGCAAACTACGAGGCAGCCGCAGTTCAAATTTGACCCGCTTCTTGCTGAATCGGTGGAAATTTGTCTTTTCCACGAGAGGTGGATCAAAACTTTTTACACCCAACCATTTGGTCAATTGTGCATTAATGTCCTAATATTTTATAAAATTGATTTGGTACAATTTTGCAACAAATATATTATATGTCCTTCACAAAAAAACCTCCTTTGGGCACTCGAAAAATGGAAAATGGTTTTTTCGTCCAAAGAAAATGAAAACTTCCTTAGGCAACATTATTTGCCATTCCAATATGCACCCTTGTGCACAATATGAGATCATTTGAACAAACCATGCCATGAATGTGGCCATAAGATTGATCATTTGGGTTGAAAGCCATGAATCTTCACACATGATAGTTCATTTCTGAGAACACTTTTTTAAAACAATTGCCGTATTACAAGTTTATTATTTTTCCTGATAACTTGGTCACATATAATGACACAATGCAAAGGTTTTCCAATTTTTTGATTTTCTTTTTCAATTTTTTATGCCCGTTTCAAAATGCGGTCAAAACGACGAGAATGACCGTTCCTAGCTAGTGGTTGAATCTTGAATTTTTTTTTGTGTTTCTCTGATTAAATAGATACTTTTGTACCTAGAAATGATTTTTGGAAAAAATAAAGAGAAAACTACGAGGCTGCCGCAGTTCAAATTTGACCCGCTTCCTACTGAATCGGCGGAAATTTGTCTTTTTCACCAGAGGCGGATAAAAACTTTTGACACCCAACCATTTTGTCAACTGTGCATTAAATATGGCGTAGTATTTTAGAAAATTGATTTGGTCCAATTTTGCAACAAATATATGATAGGTCCTTCACAAAAACCCGATTATTGGCACTCAAAAAATTGAAAAATGATATTTTGTGCAAAGAAAATGAAAACCCCTCAAATCAACATTGTTTGTTGTCCCAAGATACACAGATGTGCACAATATTGGTACATTTTCAAGCTATGAAAGGACAATATGTTGAATGTTCACCCTAAATAGGAGGGTAAAAATACAAGAGAAGTAAAAGGAAAAGACAAAATTACATAAGCTCAATTCTGATTGGTGGAATCAGTGTGGCATGGATTGATGACATGGCAAAGATCCGTCCATCGATCCATTCATACAAACTTGAGTATGCTAGCACATACCATGGCTCAGATGAGCAATAACACACACATTATGAATGTTATTTTTCTTCCTAGAAAACTTGAGCTCCACTTGTGTGTAATTCACTATCTAGAATGTTTCTGAATATCACTTTGAATATAAGTTTATGTTTCAGAAGGTGCAAAGTAGTTAGAAATGATTGGCAACCCATTAGGAGGAACTAAAACTAAATGAAAAGGATGTGGAAATGTACAAGACTGAGGAGGCACAAATTAAAAGGTCATGACTTATTGAAGAAGATTTCATATTCAGTGCCTTTGTAACTGTTGTCTTTAGCCTGAAGCTTTCTATTCTTTATCAAATTTTCCATGTTTCTCATTGATTATGCTCCTCCCCGTAGTGGCGTCCAGACCAGCAGCCGCCCTAGATCCTCTCTCCACACTGTGGCCTATGGCAAGTGTATTTGTCTGCTAGACAGCTTACTGCTTGACATCTCACAGTCCACTGGATCGGCTGTGACATCTCACAGTCCACAGTTTACAATCAGGTTTCTGCTTGACGGCTTCACTTTTTTTTCCTATAGCAGATGTTGCTCTGGAGCGGGAGACGGAGGGAGACCTCCTGCTCGCAGACATGGGTGAGGTAAAATGCCTGTTACGGCATTGGATTAGTCGAGAATTTTAGTTCCAAATCCTATGCTTATGTCACAGCTTATACATAAGCTTGTCTTATGCAATTCTTCTTGTTGCAGTTCAATTTTATGTGTTATTAACTGTTAGTACAAGACATCAAGTGCACGGCTACTAGTTTGCTTACTAGCTCTGTTCTATTGGGATATGTAAATGTATGTGTGGATTTTAAGCATGGTTCTTGTATATGTGATAAGTGCATACCACTACAACTCCTCTTTGTCTGGTATTATAAGGCCATTTGATTGAATGCTTGAAAAGATGATTTGATTGAATGCTTGAAAAGATGAGTCGCTAAAGTAAATGTGCTTCTAAGTATCATGGAGTTTCAGAAACACATGCATTTATCTGCCATGCTCTGTTTTTCCTGAGGATAAAATTCCTCTGTAATTCTTAAAGCTCTCCCATAGTTTTACAAACATATTGCATCTCAGCCTGCATGTATCATCTGTATTCTTCTTTTGGTCCTGAGGATAAAGCTCCTCTACATTGTTTAAAAGAGAGAGTTTGTGAGGGATGTTCTCACGTATTACTGTTAGTGTCGTTCCTTTTCTGTCTTCTTTTGTCAGATTTTGTTTTTTGTAGCAATTTAAGTTCTGTTTTGTAGACCTGTTTGTTTGTGTTACTGTTCTGTTTGTCCTGTTAATCATACCATCTTTCGGGACTGATTGGTCGCAGTGCGCCCATGCTGTCATTCTGCAATTCTGAGGACAAATTGAACAGCTTGACTGTAATTTTTCTGAATACTTCCGAACTTACATGTCATCTACTTTTCAGGGTTTTTTATTCTGTTGTTTACTATATATAGAATATGGCTGGACAACGATGAAAACCGAATAAAACACACCATCTTTCTGGACACCTGATGACTGGACAAATATGTTCATATTTTTTTAAGTTGTTTTGATCTTTGTTGATAATTTTTTGGTCTAAAATCTTTCTCTATGAAGAAAGTACAAGCAGACGGGCGGTCTGAATTGATGCCATGTTGATATGTCTGTATCATCTATGCTACCCTTGTGGTAGGCATCTGAGAGAAAAAAATGTGCATTTTGTTCTTCTCATAAGTTACATTTTTTTAATTCTTCTGTATTTTGTCCTGTTTGCGCTTAGCTTCTACTATCCCTCTTTGTTGCACTTGGTCTAAGGGGGATGTAGTGGGCGCGGATAGAGAAATGTAGTTAATTATAGCACAGTGAGAGTGCTCTCAAACGTCAGAAGGGTTGCTACTGCATTTAGGCTCCTGGCAATGTCCTGCATTGACTGATGGTGCAGCCATATACCCCTGCCAGTACTTGATTGTTCTCATTCATTATTATGCAGCAGCGCCTGCTTGTTCATATCCATTTTTTTAATTAATGCCAACATGTACATATTTACACAGGAGAGATAGCTAGATTTTCCGACTAACAAGTGACAATAAAAATGTGCTTGTTTTAACCTAGAGGTTAATAAAACACTTTGATAGTTCTGTCCCTCAGCATTTTTGTCAGTTTGCAGTTACTTGTGCTGTGATACTAGTCTCTTTCTTTGTCCAGAAAATGTGCCGTGTATTTCTTGTCCAGAGTATAATATTCCATGCATGGCGCACTTTGTCTTTAGAGATAGCAATCAGGAGTAATGCAGTCACTTCTGTTGCACACTTGCTCTAGCTGAGGTACTTGGAAACTACTATTATGTATATTTTTGGATGAGGGATCACATATCTTGTGTGTTGCATGGATGCCACAATAAATCCATTGTTCAGTTTTATCATTATGCTACATATGTTTCCAACTCCACTATTTCTGTTTTTCTTTATCACCTTATCCAACATTGTAGATTCCTGTATTGATGTATGCCAACTATGAAAAGATCTTGTATTAAGCTTTAGCTGGCTGTTAATTATGTTGTGTTAGCTGCTGACTAACAACGACCTGTGGCGGCTGGGTGTTTTTTTTCACACAGGTGACTTGTACACGAAGCTGTATGATCAGTTGGATGGTCATGATCAGCGCAGGAGAGCCTGCACCTTGAAGTTGGGTTTTTCTAGCTATACTATGGTATGAGCATGGACCATGGTTGTGATGTGGTTGTGATGTTGTTGGTTTTAGTGGTCCTGATGTATTAACCTACTTTTCCTGTTTCTTGCTATTTTAGGATATTATGTTTGATTTCAATGTTGGGTCGATCGAGTTATTGATTTTCTCGCCCTGGTCATACCATAATATGTTAGTGTTTAGATATGTATGCATCTCCATCTTGCAAGTCTGTCATACATGATAGGATTAGTACTTATTAACTACTCCTATGTGCTTGTAGAGAAGGATACAATTATTATTTAACCAGTCCAGATTTTTTACATTTGATGTGCTTCCAAGGGACACAGATCTCTACTCTCTTCTATATAATCCACACTTTGTTCCGGAAGCAGTCAGTTGTAGCATGTTGTTACATCACAACAAGGTGTCATATATGATTATAGTGCTTTCGTTGAGATGTCCGGTACTTAATAAAATTGAAGTTAAAATAGAACCTTTATGTTCTCTGTAAATCACATGATGTCGTGATTACAGTTGGTGCTATAAGTTTTCTAAACTTGAATATCTTAGTAGAACATCATCAGGTTAGAAGTTTCGCTATGCCATGCTTATTGTTTACTGAACTGAGGCATTTGGGAATTTATGTATAATTTTTATTCTCTTGAATGAATATATTTTATTGTCAATCATTTAACTTCCACTAAATCTCACTACTAATTTATGTAGATCAGGATCTAATGTCGTCGAGGTGGCTGCTGCTCTTACCGAAGATTACAAGAAGCCTAGAGATGTGCACCATAGTTTAGTTGATGTTGCCACCATGTTTTGGTGCCTATGTATTTGTTTTTGATCGTATGTACACTTGTTGGATCGTGCAAACATGTATGTGCTGTTGTGAGTTTCATTGAGAGATTTCTGGATTTGATCATTTAATTGAGAGAATTATTGATTGTATGTTGTTGAAATGTGTAAAATTAAAATCTGTGAATGAAAAGGATTGAATGTTCTATTGGGTCCAATAATATTTGGGCTCTAAAAAGGCTATGGCCCAAACAATAGTGGGCTGGAATATTGTGCATTTATGAAAAACCGGTAACAAAAGGCTTAATTAAATGGACTATGAAATGGATGAGGCCTAGAAATAAAAAAGGCTGAATTGTTGGGCTTGGCCCATGAAGCCGATCAAAACTTGATAGAAAAATAATAATAATAAGGCCAAATTATTGGGCTCGGCCCATGTAAAACACCTAATCGGACTGGTCTGAATCTTGCTAGTGACCTTTTCAATTGGTCGCAATTTTGCCACATCAGATTGACACGTCGGATCCGACGTGGCCTGGGCAGACAGCCATTGACCAAAACAAAAGGTCATGGGTTCAACGACCTTCTGTTTTGGTCGAAAACGCCCACCAGCTTTACGACCTTCTGTTTTTGGTCACAAAAAGGTCGCAAATGAAAAACAATGACCTTTCAGTGACCAATGGTCAAGGTCACAAGTTGACATATTTCTTGTAGTGCCGCCGCCCGTCGTCGCGCCGCCGCTGTCGCGTCGCCGTCTCGCGCCGCCGCCCTGTACACCGCCCCCCTGCTCGTACACACATACACACACACACACACACACAGAGAGAGAGACACACACACACAGACACATTTTTTTACTTATTTTCTGTTTTTTGTTGTTTAGATTAATGTTAGATGAATTACGTAGATAAGAATGTTAGAATGTTAATGTTAGATGAATTAGATAGGAAAGTTGTTAAATATTAATGTCAATTGTTAGATGAATTAGCTAGATATTAATTAGGTATATATATGAGATTTGAACTAGTTGAATTAGTATAACTAGTTTATTTTTAGTAAGAAAATTAATAGACTAGTTTATTTTTAGAAAGAAAATTTAGGTATATTAGATTATTTGAACTAACTGAACTAATATAACTAGCTTATTTTTAGTAAATGCTTAGTTGAACTAGTTGAATTAATAGAACTAGCTTATTTTTAGTAAGAAAAATTAGGTATATGGGATTTGATGATCTAATTAAAATATTACTATATATAGCTACTTTATATATTTTAGTAAGTAAATTAATATAACTAGTTTATTTTTAGTAAATTCTTAGTTGAATTAGTTAAATTAATAAACTACTTTATTTTTAGTAAGAAAATTTAGGTATCTGAGATTTGATGATCTAATTAAAATATTATTATATAGAACTAGCTACTTTATTTTAGTAAGAAAATTAATAGAACAAGTTTATTTTTAGTAAATGCTTAGTTGAATTAGTTGAATCAATAGAACTACTTGAATTAATAGAAGTAGTTGAATTAGTTGAATTAATAGAACTAGTAAGTGTTTCATGTTTCACCTATATGAACATAGGAAATGTCGTCTGACGACGAAAAAGATTTCATTATGTGCGAATACTGTGAAGACCAGCGCGGCCTGTGCGACAGAAATTTCCTTGTTGATGATAGGCGCTTCAGCATCAAGCTGGATGAGACCTTCGAAGTGGATACAGTAAGTCACAATGACAAGTCTTTTTTCGTAATTAAGCATGACTTATATATGTTTCATTTGCTTCAACTTATAATTTTAAATTTTCACTATTCTACTAGCGCATCCCCTGCCATGCAAGAATTGTTGTCTTGGATAAGATAGGTTTCAGTGCTATGGAAACTATGGAGGTAAAGAGAGTTTACCTGAAGACCGACCATGGTTATACTTTCAACGTCAAATTATACAATGCAGACATGTACACCTATTTTGAATACAAAACTTGGCAAGCACTATGCAAGGCTTATGCATTTGAGCCTGATATGGTTATCACCTTTGATATTCGTCTAGAAGATGATATTGAAGGTAATAGAGACATCCGGGTCGATGTGCAGACGCCTCCAGTTCTACCATTATGTGAGTTTCTCAACCATATTTATGTCTTTGATATTGTTTATTTAAAAATAGTTGACAACTAATTTCTATTGATAGCTTATTTCCATTCAAGCAAACATATCTGGCGCTTGGTAGACAGGACCTACTACTGTCCTGGAGCTGAACTAAACTGCGAGGAGATAAGTCATTATGTTTTATGGCTTGAGGATCTTCATACTGTCGAGACAAATTTTCTTTCTGCACTTAGAAATGTTAGTACTCAAAACGTGCGACCAATAATGATCGTATTGAACTACGGTCACATCTATTTAGGAAAGATGGTAAGATTTTTACTATTTGTCCTCAGTACATCTTTTGCATACATTATGTTTTTTGCTAAACTTTCATTGCTAAATATATTAATTACTATACGATGTTCTTCAACAGGGACTCCCGATGACAGTTGTGACTCAGTGGATCAAGACTAAAGATCGCATGTCAATAGTTAGCTTACGGCCAAGATATCCTACGTTGCACATGAATGCATTCAGGATTTCTAAAAGCGATGAATGCTTTAGTGAAAGATTGGACCAAAATTATTAACGATCCCAGAGAAGTACTAAGGGCAGCAATGAGAATTGCAACCCATGATTAGGAGACACGTTCATCTGCATGCTCCAATATGATGAATCAGGAGAGCTATACATGTTCTATGCTATTTTACCTGAGAGAGAGCAGCAGGAGTGATTTAGCTAGTTCATGCTCTCAGTACTTGTCCTCTCATGTTCGTGTTCTTCTTCCTGAACTTAATCTCAAAGAGTGATTTGCTTTTGTGGTGTTATGAACGCTTATAATATCATGACCATGTTGAACTAGATGATATCTTTGCTTTTGGTACAAGTGAATGTTTCTTTTTTAAGCTAGTGTTGGTGGTGATTAGATAGCGGTAATGACTATGATGATTAAATAGTGATAATGACGACTATGATGATTTTTAGCTAGCTAGTATACTGTTATTGATGATATGATGCAAGAGTTTTTATATTAATATGATGATGATGAGTTATTATATCATTTATGAAAGAAACCACATATTAGTTTCAGTTGGATGGATCCTAGCTAAGTGCTCAAGTATATGCCATATCCATATTATACTTGATCACTTAGCTAGGATCCACATGCATCCAGTCGAAACTAATCTGCGGTACTTTCACCTAATGATTTAACAACTCATTATAATGTAAAACAATCACTAAATTAAATTGAAAACACAAAATTAAAGAAAAAAATTAAAAATAAAACCAAAACACCCCTAAACATTTAGTACCGGTTGGTGTTACCAACCGGTACTAATGTCCTACACGCACCCGGGCCTGGCTCGTGCCATGTGGTGGCACTTTAGCGCCGGTTCGTGATGAACCGGTACTAAAGGGGGGGGGCCTTTAGTCCCCAATCTTTAGTGCCGGTTGGCACTAAAGACCCTTACGAACCGGCGCTAAAGCCCGGTTCTGCACTAGTGTGGTTGGACGACTCTGTATCTGCAGTTTTGTTTCTCTTGTAAGGTGATTTTCCGATGTAAATCATGGCCAGTTGATGGCTTTGTTAATTCAAAGTCACGCTCTGTCATGGTCTTGAGCCTTCATTCTAAAAAAAAGCTGCTTGTTGTTTTTGCCATGCTTATTCTCTGCAGCGCCTCATTAGAGAGTTGGTTCTTTTCTCTAGAAGGATTGTGATATCAGATAGTCATTCACTGAATCCGATTTGAACCTCAGTACATTGATATAGCCAGTCTGCTCCTAAATAATCGAAGGAAGTATTTTGTTTTGCGGTTTCCAAGGAAGTATTCTTGTAAAGGCAATGCCTTGAAGACTTGAACGATGTGCTGGTTGCAGTTCAGACACTTGGTGTTGCTCCAAAGAATGTTGCCGTTCGACACTCTGACTTTGACTGGTTTGCAGTTAGTTAACCGACAGTTTGCTTAAAAGAGCAGACTCAGAGTGCAGGAATGTGCCACGGCTGCCAGTATCTACTAGTGTGGGGGCCATAAGGTTTCCCAATTGGACTCTCGAGGTAAAAGTGTGCCTGGCCATGTTGAGTCCTTCTGCAGCATGCAGATATAACTGTAGTTGCTTCTCTGCATCGCATTTTCCAGATATTGTTCAAACTGTCCATCAGTACAGTAAGTACAACTTCAGGGATGGCATATTCATCTTCTCCAATGTAGTTACTTTTGGGATTCGCAGACTTGTTTACACATGCTTTTTCGTTTGGCATTCTAAAACTGTTTGTTGATTGGCTGCAGATTTAACACGTTCAACAGGTGGTGGGATCTGTCTCTTTATAGGATAAGATTGCTCAAGCCTTCTTGCCATCCACATTGCTTCATGTATGTTTCTGGGCTTATGACACTGCAGATGATTCTGGGTATATTCATTCAAGCCAACTACAAAACTGCTGACATAATAAGCTCACAGATACAATTATATGCCTGTTCTCACCATAAGCATATGTGTCAGCATAATCTTCTTCTCATATAGCAAAAACATCATGATGACCGTGATTCTGAGGCCATAAAGGTTGAGCTTTGGCAGCGAGTTGTGGTCGAGACGCTTTTGTTGCAAATTTGATGTACCGTCCAGATTCAAGCAATGACTTGCTTGCCATGAAGTGTAGATATTCCAGGCAATCATATATACATACACTAGCCTAAAGCAAGAAAGATAAAGAAAGGAGAAGGTAAAGTTTCAGGCAGCGACAGCGACAGCGACTACTGGAGAAATAATACAACGCAATAATTAACTCTCCTCCTTTGGATGGCTAATGGACGATCACGATTTGCCGATACCGCTTCTACCTTGCACCGTAACTGAACACTGAATGTTATCTCTTGAATGTTAACTGAAGCTGTTGATCCTGGCGGCGCGACGCCAACCGAGGTCCGGCGAGGAGAATACCTCCCTGCGAAAACCGATCCGCGAGCTGCTCCCGTTCCGATGGAGAGATCAGCGCGAGATATCCCCCAAACGACGGTGTAGGTTTGCGAAGGTCCAAGATCATGCCTCTTGCACTCCTTTTTATTCTTGCTTCTGGATCTAATCCACCCATCCCATTTCTGTTTTCTTCGCAGGGCAAGATGTATTCAGACAATACGACTTCACTTCAGAATATATATGTACGAGAATCGCTAGAGGTATGAACATGCAGGAAGCCGTAGTAGGCCACCCACGTTGATCTTCCATAGACAAAAGTGACCATCTATAGTCACCGGCAAAAACAGATGTTTTACACTAGGACACATATTCCTCTACACATGTACTCCCTCCGTTCCTAAATATAAGTCTTTTTTTAATGAGAAAATATAAGTCCATTTAAATATTCCAATATGAACTACATATGAAGAAAAATGAGTGAATCTAACACGCTAAACTACATCTATATACATCCGTATGTAATTCACATTAAAATCTTACGAGACTTATATTTAGGAACGGAGAGAGTAGATCGAGAAACTAGCAGCCCAGACACTTGCTTGTCATCCTCGTATGCCCAATCTTCTTGCTCGTCCTCATTTTCTGAATCTTCTTGCCCATAATCAGAGAGATATTCGCAGTCTGAGCCCGACATCTGTGACTTCAGTGAGAACAGTATTTTCAGTTTTTTTTGCGGGAAAAGTATTTTCAGTTATGATAAATAGGTATGCAAATGATATGGCTCGTATTACAGAATACTAGTACTAAATTTCATTGCATCAGTAATTAGTGCATTCAAAAGTTTAAGCTATCGAAAGCAACTAATACTGACACCATGTCTCAACATAAAGTTCTAATAATTGCATAGCTTGATTACGCCATAATTGTATAGGATTAAGGATCAAACTAGCAGATCACAGAGGATATTCCCTATACTGCTTCCGAGATGAGAAGAGACTTGGGATATGTTTGGTTGAGCGATATGAATGCCGAACTATGCCATAATGCCAGAGCTTTTTTATAGCTAAGTTGCCTTGCTTAGAGCATCTACTACCGGGAGCCTCAAACCCACCTTATACGCCCGGGCGGATGGCCCAGTCACTAACCGGTAAAAAAACGACCTAGACGGGCTCCTCATACCGGCCCTAAGCGTCCGGGCTGATCGGTGTCCCTCGTATCCTGCCCAAATTTGGAGCGGATATGGGGAGGCCCGAGCGTGTCCACCACGTCGGACCAGACAAGAGGACCCTAATCCCCCCCCCCCCCCCCCCCCCCGCCCCCAACCTAGCCGATTCTAGTTTTCTTTTCCTCTCTTCTCTCTCCTCCGCGCCGGCCACCCTTTTGCTTGGCCGCCGTAGTGAGCCCTCAGAACCGCCCCAACAGTTCGGCCATCCGTTCCCACTGCAGCGGACATCGTCGTCGGCCCGGACACCAGCGCGGTACGTCTGGCAACTCTCGGGCTGCACCTTGCCCGCTATGTGTTGTCCGACGAGTTTTTCTTTTGATTGTTTCTTAGGCAAAACGATGGAATCGGATGGTTTGTCGAACGAGGAGTCTGGACCGATAGAGCTTGATGAAATGATTCAAAATGAGTTCCTAGATTTGTCGGATTCAGACGAAGAAGATGAGATGATCATGAGCATGAGCATCCAAGAGGAAATGGACCAGGAGGTGGAGCACATTCTCAAATTTAAGGGCTCGGTCAAAGGGAGAAGAGTTTTGAACCGGGATCGGCTCTCTGGAGCTCGGCTACTATACAATGACTACTTTGCTCCCAACCCAACTGTCCCTGATGATCCATAGTTTCGTCGGCGGTTTCGTATGCACAAACCATTGTTCTTGTGCGTGTGGAGGGAGTGGAGGCACACGATCCCCACTTCAGGCTGAGCAGGGATTGTTGCCGACAACTATCATTCTTTGCTAAAGCAGAAATGAAGGGATGCTCTGAGGATGCTTGCACTTGGTATCGCCATTGATGATGTTGGTGATATGGTCCAAATGGGTGAGAGCACATGCATAAAGACCACTGTCAAGTTTGCCTGCGCCATGGTGCATATGTTTGGATCAGAGTATCTGAGAGAACCATTTCCAAATGTGCAGGATATAGAAAAGTTGATGGTTATTGGAGAGGCAAGAGGTTTTCCAGGTATGCTCGGTTCAATTGGTTGCATGCATTGGTAATTGAAGAACTCCCCCAAAGGTTTGTGGGGATGTACCAAGGTCACACCAAAGAGACCACCATCATATTGGAAGCAATGGCACATGACTTGTGGATTTGGTGGTCAATGCCTGATTCTCACAACGACATCAATGTGCTTCAGCGGTCTCCCGTGTTCATAAGACTTTGTAATGGGGAATCGCCGCCATGCAACTAATTGTCAACGGCCGTGACTACAACATGGGGTACTGTCTTGCCGATGGTGTCTATCCTCAGTGAATGGCCTTTGTGAAGACCATATCCGACCCCAACACAAAAAATAAAGCCACTTTGCAACAATGCAAGAGGCATCTAAGAAGGATGTGGAGAGGGCATTCGGAGTGCTCTAAGCTTGTTGGGGAATTGTTCATGAAGCTGCAATGATGTGAGAATCAGAGACTTTGTGGCAGTTGATGACATGTTGTGTCATTTTGCACAATATGATTGTTGAGGACG
The DNA here is from genome assembly GCA_034509565.1 of Triticum monococcum. Classification (NCBI taxonomy): domain Eukaryota; kingdom Viridiplantae; phylum Streptophyta; class Magnoliopsida; order Poales; family Poaceae; genus Triticum; species Triticum monococcum. The sequence goes on from CM067841.1 coordinate 607,742,317, forward strand.
AAGGTGATGATGTAGCCAAACCAATGATTTTGTTATCCCGGGAGAACAAGTCCACATTTCGGAACAACAAGATGTAGATCACCTTCTGAATTTTTACGGATCCATCAGAATCTTCGAGATCATCAAGTGCATGCGCAGCTACTCAGTGATCTTGTGAAGCATATGTGGACCTATAATGGAAACTAAAGAGCTAATGTTTGAATTGTGCACTGAAAACAAATTTTATATTGAACTATGTATTTTCGCTACCAACATTTGTTATTTGCGTGCGACATTCATGTGTATGATGGACATGCATGAATTTTAGAGTTTGGATTTGAGATGTGTGGTTGTCGGGCACGACAAATGAGGGGTTGCTCAGCGCTGTCCAGGCCTGCCTGGGCGCGTCCGAGGACGTATAGGGGTCTGGTTTTGCCAAGTTCGGCGGTAGATGCTATTAGGTCTGCAAAATTGGAGCTAGGACTTTGCTAAACTTGCCACAATCTCAAAGAAGCGTATGTTCACAGTTTTTATATGTGCCCGATCAAAATAGTAACACAAAACAATACAGTTTTTCCCTGCAAGACTGGATATCCGAGCCTTCACGCTCATCGTGGCACCGGCTCCTACTCACCAGCCGCCAAGCGCTTCAACATCCTAACACGGGCGGCTTCCACGATCATCCTTGCATCGACATCCAACTCGCCTATCTTCAGGGTCAACATATCCATATCCTCTGAAGTGGCCCGAGTCCCAGGCCCCACCTGACCCCTGCACCCCATTTGAGGCCCCGTCCGTTGACCCCACACCCTTCTTTTTGCTGCCTGCCTTGTTCTTTGCCTCCTTTTGAGGCAGCGGGCTTGCCGCGTCATCGAGTTGATCTTTCGGGCGACCGTCTTCTCTAGATTCTCCACCTCTGTTGTCTCTGACAGCTTTTCGTAGGGGTCCATGCGGTGGCGGCGGCAAAAAGCGCGCGAAATAGGGCGGAGAGCTGCAGGATGGTAGCGGAGAGGGTGGAGAAAGGGATGTGGCGCAGAAACAATGCAGACCACACCAAATGCGCCGACTCCACCTCAGTTTTGGGTGGGCCGGGGTGTCAAAATCCTACGTGGCGGCTGTCCAGACTCCTGCAAAGCCCTCACCCCTAGTTTGCTTTCGGTTTCTAGGAACTAGGAAAACGGGCACCTGAAGTGGTCCACGGACAAATGCGACACATTGTTGAATGGATGTCTTGTGGCGTCCGGACGGTTGCGTGCGGTTTGAGGGTCAGCGTTGGAGATGCCCTAAGAGCATCTCTAGCGGTTCCGATAAACCACGGATATCGTAAACCAATTTTGCAGTACCGTGGGCTGCACGGGAGAGTAGATCCTGTAAAGAGTACCGCATAATTTATACAACTACTTCCCGCTACGATACTTTGCCAAAATTTAACATGGTTCATCACAAACTTAAACATATGCGATTTAAACCTAAATCTAACTATTCATCAGGATCCTTATAGACATTGAGATGGTACTTCATCAAAGAGCTGGAGAGTAAGAAGGTGTAGTCGTACACCTCCTTCATCGCCTCCAGCCGTAGGGCGGCACCTTCTTGTCCAGCGGCGGCCGCCTCCTTCAACTCAAAGGACACGCGCTCCAACTTTCGGATGCGCTTGGACGTCGGCCAGAAGATCTCGTGGAGGCAGTCGAAGTTCCGCCACGCCCACCGGTCACCGCTGCGGAGTGGGCGCCGCGCTCCCGTTCCTATACGCGATGCCCCTCCTTCGTCGGCAGGCGGACGAAGGCGCTCCCGGCCTCGTCGTCACGGCGGCGCTTGCATGGCGGCGAGCCTCCGTGGCCCCCTCATCCACCCCGCCCCCGTCCAGCGCTCGACATCGTGCCTGTGCGTGCGGCAAAGTGCGGCCAGAGGGAGATGGATTTCTCGCCGGAGAGTGCGAGTTTGCAACGGATGGGGAATGGGGATTTGCTGGATGCGAACCCTAAATCACGGTTGCTCTAATATATATAGGAAACACCGGCGTTTTACGGGGCGCCTATAAAAAAATTACGGGTCAGGCCGCTTTTACGGTATCTGTCGGGCCATTTTTCTCCCGCATACTGTTGCCAGAATTTTACATGTCGGCGAGCTTGTACAGGATCTGCTAAAGATGATCTAAGGGAAACTCTAGCTGATCCCTGAAAAACAGCTTAACTCCTCAAAATATTCTCTTTTGTTTTGAGGAGTTCACCGCACCTTGTCGAACTCCTATATGGTTAACTTGTCAAAAATTTGAGGAGATATCTTCCAAAATATGGCTCTCTATCATTTTTAAGCGGACCCACACATTTCTCAGGACCCCTGCCCCTCAACTCCTACCATTGGCACCAGCTCTACCCGCCTTCGGCGCCCAATTTCGCCCCCGCAGACATCGTCGGCCCTGATTCCGACAAAAATGGGACCGCGGTCCACTTCCACAACCCCGCCGGCCACTCTTGTTGGCGCTATGCTGCCAGAGTCAACTCACACGCCGCCTCTCGGGCCAAGGAAACGACTCGGGGAGAAGGTCATGGTGCGGACCATCGCGATGTCAACAAAGGTCAGCGGTAAGGCCGGTGGCAAGAGGCCTTGAAGACGACCGACCGCCCTCCGCTTACTCCGGCTGATGGCAAGCGGGCAAGGAAACCAACAGTGGCCCGAAAGGACCTCGAAGAGGCGGCGGTGAAGAAAAGGAAGAAGGCGACCACGCCAGCACCTTCTCCCCGTCTCAAAACCCTTCTTCGGCCACCCCATTGCCTCCTCCTATAGCATGTCCGGCCGCCGCAACCAAGGCCAAGGTCTATGGACACTAAGTGTCCGATGATGTACTTGAGAGGTAAAAAAAACTCTCTTTTCACTATGGATATTGGTGACGGTTTGCAGCGACGATCTTGTGACGTGCTTGTGGTTGTTGATTGTAGTGTGGAGGAGCATGATATTGCAACTTTCATGTCTCAATTGGATGAATCACACATACTCAGCCTTGACGATCTAGATTACGATGGTGCAATGTATGATCAAGAAGAAGAGAAGCGAGGAGAATGATGAGCCCAAAGTGGAGTAGATCGATGATCCCGTGAAGACAAGCAAGCCCAAAGAGGGCAAGGAGAATGAACTATAGCCATGATAAGGACATTGCTTTGTGCTTTGATTGGGTGAATGTCACGCTTGATGCCTCGTTTGGTACGGATCAAACAAAGGAGAAGTTTTGGAGTAAGATTGAAGACTACTATTTCAACAATGGGACCAAGTATCGCCCCAAAAAAAATCTTGATGGACCAAATGTATACTTTGAGTAAACTTAAGGGCCAAAAACATGGATTTCTCTTTCAAAACACGCTGGAATCGGAAAATCCGATATTATCTCAGTTTAAAACGTGTCGTATATGTCCATAATTTTCCGTCGAAGTTCGGAAGGCATGCATGTTAGCTTCATGGTACTGGTGAATTGATGAAAGGTTGGCTTGGCTGGACTAAAAAATATATTAAAACAGCTTTAAGCTCTCAGTCTACAAGATTAGTTGCTATTTTAATCCATCACGTCATGTATACAACATTTGCCATATCCAATCTATAATACGTGATGAAAATATGTATGCAATCGAAATTTGCATTCTTATTTTTCCAAATGAAAAACTCGGATGAATATTACATATTTTAAGTGTCACCATTCGATAATTTATATTTGATTATAGGATAGAGATAACCGACGACCACTCTAATTTGGTTGTGCGCTCCTAGAAACACACTGGTTACGTGTTTAAATAGCCAAAAATGGCATCGAAGGGGGATCAAAACCATGTCCTTTCATATCCATACTAAATTTAATAGCAACATCCAACTGGGCTAGCCCACTTTGATGATTGGACGAGATTGAACAGAAAAGACAACGATTGGTAAGTGAAAATCCAAAACGGTAGCCTCACTAGTCCGGGTATTAGAACTACGGGTCCTAGTTCCGTCATTTTCATGCACGTTCTACCATGGTTCACACGGTTCACAAACTAGGCGTCCCCTTACCTCCTTTTTAGATGCCAATTACCATGGTGTTTATATGTAAGTTATCAGGTCTACAGCGCGTAAATTACCATGTTATTTGCAGAAACTGCTGGGTATGTTTTCAATAACTCTTTTCATGAGCGAAAGTTAACGCAGTGTTTGTACGTAAGTTATCTTATCAGGTCTGTTGTGTATATATTATCATTCTATTTACAAAGAAGTTACCGAGGGTATGTTTTCAACAACTTTTTCCTTGGTCAAAAGTTACCACGGTGTTTCAACGCAAGTTATGAGGTCAGTGGTGCGTAAATTACCATGCAATTTACACAGACCTGGGGGTGGGGGGGGGGGGGGGATGTTTGAACAATTCTTTTCCTTGGGTCAAAAGATTGCCAAGGTGTTTATATATACGTTATCATGTATGTGCTTTGTAATTTACCATGGTGTTTACCCCAAAAGATATTGTGGTATGTTTGAACGACTTTTTTTAAAAAAGGTTTCACGGTGTTCCAACGTAAGTTATAAGGTTCGTGCTGTGTAAATTACCATGCAATTTACACATAATTTAAGAGGGGGATGGGGTATGTTTCAACAATTTTCTCCTGTGGACAAAATTACCAGAGTTTGTACACAAGTTCTTAGGTGTATGGTGTGTATCATGTTTTTTACACAGAAGATACCGGGGTATGTTTGAACAACTACCCCCTCCCCCAGTGAAACTTACCTCTGTGTTGTTTGAACAACTACCCCCTCCCCCAGTGAAACTTATCGCTGTGTTGTTTGAACAACTACCCCCTCCCCCAGCGAAACTTACTGCTGTATTTGAACATAAGTTATCAGGTCTTTGATGCGTATATTATGACACAGAATTTGCCGGGGTGATCCCCTGGTCAGAAGGTACCATAGTGTTTTTACGTAAGTTATTAGGTATGCAGTGTGTATATTACCATGATATTTACACATAAGTTACCGGATGTATGTTTTCAATAAATTCCCCCCCAGTCAAAGTTACCACAATGTTTATACGCAAGTTATGAGGTCTGTGATGTGTATCATGTTGTTTACACATAAGATACTGGGGGTATGTTTAACAACTTTTTTCCACCGGGTGAAAATTACCATGGTGTTGTACATATATTATCAGGTCTGTGATACATATATTACCATACTATTTAGACTGAAGATACATATGGTATGCTTTCAAAGTTTGACCTATGACTGTGACGGTCAAGCTTCCCGGTTCTCCGGTTCCGCAGCTTGTCCATTTGTTAGCTGCAGCTCAAATGCAATGAAATATGACCTCACTAAATAAAACAACACACAGATTCATTGGATTAGTTGGTTCTATGATGGAGTCCTCGGTCAGGAGGTTGTTTGTTCTAGTCCCAGCTCAAGCACCTTTTTTGGCCTAATAAATAACCGCCCTAATGGGTGTTTTCCTTTTTATTATGATCTTAAGAAGTTACAAGTAGGTCAGCAAATTGAGCTAGCTTAGCTGGCTGTTGTTGTGGCAAGTAATACGGAAGGGTGCGAGTTTGATTCCCTGCTAGCACGCCATTTTTGCCTATTTAAAAGATCGAACTGAACGAGTGAATGAAAATATCCGGATTGGCGATCAATTGCCCGGGAGAAGCGGGTCGAATGAAAAAAAAATATCAGGGGAATGCGCATATCGGACTGACGGTTAGATTGGACATGTGGTCTGGCAGTGCTCGCACGATCCGGATCGAACGGCAATATCGTTCGGTAATGATGAAAGAAAAATGTGGTGTGGTAGTTACTTTTATAAATATAAATACATTAAGTAAGTAGGTTTTCATCTCCTTCCTTGATTTTGCATCCAATGTTAACCTTAGGGTTTTGAATGTCTATAAAAATGTGATTTTTACAAGAGAGTAATCTTTACGCTAAGGGCAATAGAGTTGATTAAAGCGGAACTCATACAGGGCGACTAAGCACAAAATGGCATAAGAACATATCAAAGAAAGTAAATGCATCCGTTGAATTCCTATGTTATATTTATATTAATTCAAAATGCATGTGCAAAATGAAACCATAATTACTAGATTAAAAGTTACTGGACTTTTGGAGTTTCATACCTCTAGTTCTTCTCGTTCCTCTCTATGTCTTGACGAATTTTCTCCATAATACCAAAGGTTTTCCCCGTGTTTTTTCAATAGCCTATCCATACATGCTTCCTATTTACATGAAATTTACATGATTAGGCCATTGTGGAAACTAAACTGAGAAACGATGAACACCTACATCCCGAGGCATGACTACCGGCGCTCCTTCTAAATTACTAAATCGGCATAGTACAAATGTATAGTAAACGACAAGTCCATCGAGGCCGTCAGACGCATCTCGACCATCGTGGCACGGCTAGTCCGGTCATTCTTGCTAAGGGCGCCTAGACTACCCCCTTGTGATTTTGTGTCTAGCCTACTAGTTTCATCTAGTCTATTTTAGCTACCACATAGTGTCTTTTATAGCAAACCCGCAAGTGTTCGACTTAAAAGCTAACCCTCCGCATACATCATGCCCAACTATAGCCCTATACACATATTCCACACTAAGCACCTAAATGACATATAGACATACACCAAAGTGAAATACATGTGCACGCTTCGAATGCCCAGGTCATCAAGATCATTGCAATAGCATGTGCAAATGAAGCTATGGGTGATTACGTGTAATTACAAAGATGTAAATAAAAGGGCTTTTTGTAGTTGTGTACCTGTGATTCTTCTTGTCCTTGTTCCTCATTTGGTTCTTCTGGCTCAAATACTACTTTACGGATGTGAGAAACCTTATATGCATCCTTCCTGCGGGACCTTCTAACCAGACTTGAACAACCAGAAATGTGCAGTTCCTCCAAGGCAGTAAGGTTTCTTATGCTTCTAGGAAAAGATGTGATGTTGGGACAGTCTCTGATGTGAAGTTCTCGGAGGGATCTCAGCTGTCCTAGCCATTCCGGCAGTATATCTAGTCCTTTGCACTCGAGAAGCATTAGTACTTTCAGAGCAGTGAGGTTTTTCATACTTCCAGGCAAAGATGTTAAATTGCGACAATCTTTTATGCCAAAGACTTCTAGAGAAGTGAGATGCCCCAGCCATTCCGGCATCTTCTCTAGGTCGTTCAACGACATCAAACTTAGCTTTTTGAGAGAGGTGAGGTCAATGAGAATTCTTCGAGAGTGGGGAGTTGCACTAGTCTACACCAGCTGTCTGGACGAAAGATGTAGTTTTTTATACCCATCCGACAAGGAAGAGTGGAAGATGAGAGTTTCCCAAATCTTAGTCCTGCCAAAACTTCATCGCTATTGTCCAAGCACCAAAACATACTTCTGGGGGGATATGGTACGAACTTCAACTTTGGGCAGTCCTTCAACTCTAGATTGTGCAAATTAGGGATTAAAAATTCGCCATTGTCTTCGCCTGTCTGTGTTGTCCACCATTCCACCAAATTTTCCATCAACTTCAACTGTATCAATCTTAATTTTGTACAGGTTCCACCCTCTCCATAGAATTCCTTGCCAATTTTCGTTACGTTGGGAATTTTCTGCAGATATAGACTTCTTAAATTTGGTAGCTGCCCAAACGGAGGAAGATTATCACATGCACCTAAATCAAAAAGACTCAGATAGGTATCGGAAGGGAGGTGGGAGGATATGTGCGACATCTAGTTAGGGAAACCCTTGCTTGTATACCCTTGTATCATAAACTGTTCAAGATTTCGAGCTGGTATGAGCCTCTCCAGAATAGATTCAGCCGAGCATGCATCGGCCTTCATATTCCGCTTGTTCCAGTGGAGGGATAGCTGCCGAAGACATGATTTATCACGCAGCTTGATTCTCTCTGCGTCTTCTGGTTTCTCGACACACTGAAGAGATCCAATTAACAGCTCACGGCAATTCTCATGTGCAAGCTCCACTATACTGTTGTCTCCTGAAGGTGTCTTGGATACTCTATGTACTGTGAGGCCTGGCAAATTTAGACTCTTCTTTATTTCCTGGGCTTCTCCAAACACCCTAGGATGTCCTGACGTGACCACAAATTCGGTGAGACTAGCCATTTTACTAATGCTATCTGGCAAGTGAATGAGAGCACCAGCAGAAATCTCCAATATTTGGAGATTAAGATCACCTAGTGAGGAGGGGAGCTCTAACATCCCTAAACAATATGACAAATTGAGACACTTCAGATTAGTCATCTTGCAGATTGACTCGGGCAACTGTGCTATCCTGGGACAACTTGTTAGGTTCAAAGATTCAAGCCCTAAAAGGTCACCAAAACATTCAGGGAGTACTATAAGGGCACGGCAATCTGAAAGGTTTAGGTCTTTCAAATGCTTCAGTTGGTAAAATGATTCTGGCAGAAATGAAATCTTGTAGCAACCAGAAAGGTTCAAGAACCTAAGATTTTGAAGATCGCCGAAATCTTGTGGAAGGTTTTTTAACTCATGACAAGCTGGTAGGTTTAAATGCTCTAAAGACTCCAGGCTAAAATTGTCCGGAAGTTTGGTTAGCTTGGAACAACTTGACATGTTTAGAAATATGAGTTTACTAACAAGATGATGTTGGAATAAGCCACGGCAGGACGCGGCGGGTGCGAGCCAGGGCGCGTCGGGTCCGTAGCCGTGCGTGTGTGTGTGCGCGTGAGTATAGTAGCAGGTTGTTGGCGAGCGGAGGAGGCGCGATGAGCGGGTCAGCAGCGGGCTCGCCACGCACGGGACGTGTACGTGCATGTCGCGTGCGCGGAAGGAGCGGGCTGGACCAAGTGCTCCGAGTGGGGCAGGTCGTGGGTTCGTGCCCTAGTGGTGCCACTACCAGAATTTAGGCAGTTGCCGACGGCCATATCTATGCCGACGGCCCCCGTCAGCATATATGGGCATACCCCGACGGCCCAACTAAAGCCGTCGGCGTAGAAAGGCCGTCGGCGTATAACCATATATGCCGACGGGGGCCGTCGGCATAGATAAGCCGTCGGCGTTTCTCCGAATATACCGATGGGGGCCGTCGGCATAGAGCAGGCCGTCGGCATATCACGTGGACCCGTCTACCCGGGCGGCGACGGCAGTTTGACGGCGTCAGGCTACGCCGACGGGCTAACGGTGGCCGTCGGCATAGCTTCGCCGATGGCATCGATCCGCCGCGCCGCCACGTCATCGATCCGCGTCGTTCGCCGGTCCCGTGGGGTGGCATTTCTATGCCGATGGCTAGGCCATCGGCATAGGCCTGGCCCATGGTTTTTGCCACGTCATTGATCCCTGCCCTACGCCACGTCATCGATCCAGGGCTCTACCGTTCCGTGGCCGTAGCTATGCCGACGGCTAGGCCGTAGGCATAGATTTCTAATAATATTTTTATATTTTTTGTATTTTCTCTTTTTTTCCAATACTAATTTCATTAACTTAAATGTACAGAAAACATATATCGATTGCCCCCCACACGGGCCTTCTTCCGTCGTGTCACGGAGAGGTTAGACGGGACGGGCCGGGTACCTGTGGGGGGTAGCAATGCCGCCAGGTGTTGCGGTGGGCCCTCCTACGGTTGTGGAAACGTGGTGGCAGGCGCAGGCACGCGGCTCCGGGGTGTGCCCCCTCCCCCCTCACAGGCGTCGATGCCGCCGTGCCCCGGGGGGGGGGGGGGGTTGAAACGGCCATGTCGGGCCGACGCAGAGGGAATCTTGGGGTGGGTTGTGCCGGGACTGTGTTGGGGGGTGTACCTATGGCTGGGCTATGACAACAAGGTGAAAAGGTCCACCAGTCAAACTACGTCCAGCGAAAGTCAAAGGGATAGACCCGGCGGTCGTCTGTGTCAGGGTTAGACGGGACGGGGTACCTGGGGGGTAGCAACGCCGCCAGGTGTTGCGGTGGCCCTCCTACGGTTATATAAGCCCGTCTGGCGAAAGTCAAAGGGCTAGATCTACTGGTCAACTGGGATTCGGGATGGCCTTCGGGGTGTAGCTATGCCACCGAAACATCGCATGGGTTGCGATGCATGTGTGAAAGTGTTCTGGCATGCGTAGACACCCGTCTTGGGGCTCTGTGGTGTGCCCCCCCTCCACGGAAGGCAGAGCAGCCGTCAGTTAGAGGGGGGGGTGCGGGTGCGGTGGAACCGGAGGGAATCTAGTGTTGGGTTGGGTCCAGACCGTGTTCGGGGATGTTGCTATGGGCTGACCTATCGCAATCAGGTGGAAGAGTCCACCAGTCAAAGCCCGTCCGACGAAAGTCAAAGGGCTAGATCTACTGGTCAACTGGGATTCGGGGTGGCCTTCGGGGTCTAGCTGTTGGGGAACGTAGTAATTTCAAAAAAAAAAATCCTACGCACACGCAAGATCATGGTGATGCATAGCAACGAGGGGGAGAGTCTGATCTACGTACCCTTGTAGATCACAACGGAAGCGTTGACACAACGTAGAGGAAGTAGTCGTACGTCTTCTTCCCGATCCGACCGATCCAAGCACCGTTACTCCGGCACCTCCGAGTTCTTAGCACACGTACAGCTCGATGACGATCCCCGGGCTCCGATCCAGCAAAGCTTCGGGGAGGAGTTCCGTCAGCACGACGGCGTGGTGACGATCTTGATGTTCTACCGACGCAGGGCTTCGCCTAAGCACTACAACGATATGATCGAGGTGGAATTTGGTGGCAGGGGCACCGCACACGGCTATGGAACGATCACGGGGATCAATTGTGTGACTATGGGGTGCCCCCTGCCTCAGTATATAAAGGATGGAGGAGGAGGAGGCCGGCCAAGGCTATTGGTGCGGCCAGGATGGAAGTCCTACTAGGACTCCAAGTCCTAGTAGGAGTCCATCAAGACGGGAGGAAGGGAGAAGGAAGTGGAGGAGTAGGAAAGGTGGCCGGCCCCCTTTTCCCTAGTCCAATTCGGACTAGAGGGAAGGGGGGGCGCAGCAGCCTTTTTCCTCTTCCCACTAAAGCCCATCAAGGCCCATTACTTCTCCCGTAACTACCCGGTACTCCGAAAAATACCCGAATCACTCGGAACCTTTCCGATGTCCGAATATAGTCGTCCAATATATCGATCTTTACGTCTCGACCATTTCGAGACTCCTCGTCATGTCCCCGATCTCATCCGGGACTCCGAACTCCTTCGGTACATCAAAACTCATAAACTCATAATATAACTGTCATCGAAACCTTAAGCGTGCGGACCCTACGGTTCGAGAACAATGTAGACATGACCGAGACACGTCTCCAGTCAATAACCATAGCGGGACCTGGATGCCCATATTGGCTCCTACATATTCTATGAAGATCTTTATCGGTCAGACCGCATAACAACATACGTTGTTCCCTTTGTCATCGGTATGTTACTTGCCCGAGATTCGATCGTCGGTATCCCAATACCTAGTTCAATCTCGTTACCGGCAAGTCTCTTTACTCGTTCCGTAATACATTATCTCACAACTAACATATTAGTTGCAATGCTTGCAAGGCTTATGTGATGTGCATTACCGAGAGGGCCCAGAGATACCTCTCCGACAATCGGAGTGACAAATCATAATCTCGAAATACGCCAACCCAACATCTATCTTTGGAGACACCTGTAATGCTCCTTTATAATCACCCATTTACGTTGTGACGTTTGGTAGCACCCGAAGTGTTCCTCCGGCAAACGGGAGTTGCATAATCACATAGTCATAGGAACATGTATAAGTCATGAAGAAAGCAATAGCAACATACTGAACGATCGGGTGCTAAGCTAATGGAATGGGTCATGTCAATCAGATCATTCAACTAATGATGTGACCTCGTTAATCAAGTAACAACTCTTTTGTCCATGGTTAGGAAACATAACCATCTTTGATTAACGAGCTAGTCAAGTAGAGGCATACTAGTGACACTTTGTTTGTCTATGTATTCACACATGTATTATGTTTCCGGTTAATACAATTCTAGCATGAATAATAAACATTTATCATGATATAAGGAAATAAATAATAACTTTATTATTGCCTCTAGGGCATATTTCCTTCAGTCTCCCACTTGCACTAGAGTCAATAATCTAGTTCACATCGCCATGTGATTTAACAGCAATAGTTCACATCACCATGTGATTAACACCCATAGTTCACATCGTCATGTGACCAACACTCAAAGGGTTTACTAGAGTCAGTAATCTAGTTCACATATGTATGTGATTAACACCCAAAGAGTACTAAGGTGTGATCATGTTTTGCTTGTGAGATAATTTTAGTCAACGGGTCTGTCACATTCAGATCCGTAAGTATTTTGCAAGTTCTATGTCTACAATGCTCTACACGGAGCTACTCTAGTTAATTGCTCCCACTTTCAATATGTATCCAGATTGAGACTTAGAATCATCTGGATCAGTGTCAAAAACTTGCATCGACGTAACCCTTTACGACGAACCTTTTTGTCACGTCCATAATCGAGAAACATATCCTTATTTCACTAAGGATAATTCTGACCGCTGTCTAGTGATCTACTCCTAGATCACTATTGTACTCCCTTGCCAAATCAATGCAGGGTATACAATAGATCTGGTATACAGCATGACATACTTTATAGAACCTATGGCCAAGGCATAAGGAATGACTTTCATTCTCTTTCTATCTTCTGCCGTGGTCGAGCTTTGAGTCTTACTCAACTTCACACCTTGTAATACAGGCAAGAACTCTTTCTTTGACTGCTCCATTTTGAATTACTTCAAAATCTTGTCAAGGGATGTACTCATTGAAAAAACTTATCAAGCGTCTTGATCTATCTCTATAGATCTTGAAGCTCAATATGTAAGCAGCTTTACCGAAGTCTTTCTTTGAAAAACTCCTTTCAAACACTCCTTTATGCTTTACAAAACAATTCTACATTATTTCCGATCAATAATATGTCATTCACATATACTTATCAGAAATGCTGTAGTGCTCCCACTCACTTTCTCATAAATACAGGCTTCACCGCAAGTCTGTATAAAACTATATGCTTTGATCAACTCATCAAAGCGTATATTCCAACTCCGAGATGCTTGCACCAGTCCACAGATGGATCGCTGGAGCTTGCACATTTTGTTAGCACCTTTCGGATTGACAAAAACTTCTGGTTGCATCATATACAACTCTTCTTTAATAAATCCATTAAGGAATGCAGTTTTGTTTATCCGTTTGCCAGATTTCATAAAATGCGGCAATTACTAATATGATTCGGACAGACTCAAGCATAGATACGAGTGAGAAGCTCTCATCGTAGTCAACACCTTGAACTTGTCGAAAACCTTTTGCGACAATTCTAGCTTTGTAGATAGTAACACTACTATCAGCGTCCGTCTTCCTCTTGAAGATCCATTTATTCTCAATTGCTTGCCGATCATCGGGCAAGTCAACCAAAGTCCAAACTTTGTTCTCATACATGGATCATATCTCAGATTTCATGGCCTCAAACCATTTCGCGGAATCTGGGCTCATCATCGCTTCCTCATAGTTCGTAGGTTCGTCATGGTCAAGTAACATGACCTCCAGAACAGAATTACCGTACCACTCTGGTACGGATCTCACTCTGGTTTACCTACGAGATTCGGTAGTAACTTGATCTGAAGTTACATGATCATCATCATTAGCTTCCTCACTAATTGGTGTAGTAGTCACAAGAACAGATTTTGTGATGAACTACTTTCCAATAAGGGAGAAGGTACAATTACCTTATCAAGTTTTCTACTTTCCTCCCACTCACTTCTTTCGAGAGAAACTCCTTCTCTAGAAAAACTCCGAATTTAGCAACAAAAGTCTTGCCTTCGGATTTGTGATAGAAGGTGTACCCAACAGTATCCTTTTGGGTATCCTATGAAGACATATTTCTCTGATTTGGTTTTGAGCTTATCAGGATGAAACTTTTTCACATAAGCATTGCAACCCCAAACTTTAAGAAACGACAACTTTGGTTTCTTGCCAAACCACAGTTCATATGGTGTCGTCTCAACAGATTTAGATGGTGCCCTTTTAACGTGAATGCAGCTGTCTCTAATGCATAACCCCAAAACGATAGTGATAGATCGGTAAGAGACATCATAGATTGCACTATATCCAATAAAGTACAGTTATGGCGTTCGGACACACCATTATGCTGTGGTGTTCCATGTGGCATGAGTTTGTGAAACTATTCCACATTGTTTTAATTGAAGACCAAACTCGTAACTCAAATATTTGTCTCCGCGATCAAATCGTAAAAACTTTATTTTCTTGTCACGATGATTTTTCACTTCACTCTGAAATTCTTTGAACTTTTCAAATGTTTCAGACTTATGTTTCATCAAGTAGATATACTCATATCTGCTCAAATCATCTGTGAAGATCAGAAAATAATGATACCTGTCGCGAGCCTCAATATTCATCGGACCACATACATCAGTATGTATGATTTCCAACAAATCTTTTGCTCGCTCCATTGTTCCGAAGAACAGAGTCTTAGTCATCTTGCCCATGAGGCATGGTTCGCAAGCATCAACTGATTCATAATCAAGTGATTCCAAAAGCCCATCAGCATGGAGTTTCTTCATGCGCTTTACATCAATATGACCTAAACGGCAGTGCTACAAATAAGTTGCACTATCATTATTAACTTTGCATCTTTTGATTTCAATATTATGATTATGTGTGTCACTACGATCGAGATCCAACGAACTATTTTCATTGGGTGTGTAACCATATAAGGTTTTATTCATGTAAACAGAACAACAATTTATTCTCTTACTTAAATGAATAACCGTATTACAATAAACATGATCAAATCATATTCATGCTCAACGCAAACACCAAATAACACTTATTTAGGTTCAACACTAATCCCGAAAGTATAGGGAGTGTGCGATGATGATCATATCAATCTTGGAACCACTTCCAACACACATCGTCACTTCACCCTTAACTAGTCTCTGTTCATTCTGCAACTCCCGCTTCGAGTTACTACTCTTAGCAACTGAACTAGCATAAATACTGAGGGGTTGCTATAAACACTAGTAAAGTACACATCAATAACATGTATATCAAATATACTTATGTTCACTTTGCCATCCTTCTTATCCGCCAATCACTTGGGGTAGTTCCGCTTCCAGTGACCAGTCCCTTTGCAGTAGAAGCACTTAGTCTCAGGCTTAGGATCAGACTTGGGCTTCTTCACTTGAGCAGCAACTTGTTTGCCGTTCTTCTTGAAGTTCCCCTTCTTCCCGTTGCCCTTTTCTTGAAACTAGTGGTCTTGTAAACCATCAACACTTGATGTTTTTCTTGATTTCTACCTTCATCGATTTCATCATCATGAAAAAGCTTGGGAGTCGTTTTCGTCATCCCTTGCATACTATAGTTCATCACGAAGTTCTACTAACTTGGTCATGGTGACTAGAGAATTCTGTCAATCACTATCTTATCTGGAAGATTAACTCCCACTTGATTCAAGCGATTGTAGTACCCAGACAATCTGAGCACATGCTCACTAGTTGAGCGATTCTCCTCCATCTTTTAGCTATAGAACTTGTTGGAGACTTCATATCTCTCAACTCGGGTATTTGCTTGAAATATTAACTTCAACTCCTGGAACATCTCATATGGTCCATGACGTTCAAAACGTCTTTGAAGTCCCGATTCTAAGACGTTAAGCACGGTGCACTAAACTATCAAGTAGTCATCATATTGAGCTAGCCAAACATTCATAACGTCTGCATCTGCTCCTGCAATAGGTCTGTCACCTAGCGGTGCATCAAGGACATAATTTTTCTGTGCAGCAATGAGGATAAACCTCAGATCACGGATCCAATCCGCATCATTGCTACTAACATCTTTCAACACAATTTTCTCTAGGAACATATCAAAATAAACACAGGGAAGCAACAACGCGAGCTATTGATCTACAACATAATTTGCAAAATACTACCAGGACTAAGTTCATGATAAATTTAAGTTCAATTTAATCATATTACTTAAGAACTCCCACTTAGATAGACATCCCTCTAATCCTCTAAGTGATCACATGATCCAAATCAAGTAAACCATGTCCGATCATCACGTGAGATGGAGCAGTTTCATTGGTGAACATCACTATGTTGATCATATCTACTATATGATTCACGCTCGACCTTTCGGTCTCCGTGTTCCGAGGCCATATCTGTATATGCTTGGCTCGTCAAGTATAACCAGAGTATTCCGCGTGTGCAACTGTTTTGCACCCGTTGTATTTGAATGTAGAGCCTATCACGCCCGATCATCACGTGGTGTCTCAGCACGAAGAACTTTCGCAACGGTGCATACTCAGGGAGAACACTTCTTGATAATTTAGTGAGAGATCATCTTATAATGCTACCGTCAATCAAAGCAAGATAAGATGCATAAAAAGATAAACATCACATGCAATCAATATAAGTGATATGATATGGCCATCATCATCTTGTGCTTGTGATCTCCATCTCCGAAGCATCGTCATGATCACCATCGTCACCGGCGCGACACCTTGATCTCCATTGTAGCACCGTTGTCGTCTCGTCAATCTTATGCTTCCATGACTATCACTACCGCTTAGTAATAAAGTAAAGCATTACATCGCGATTGCATTGCATACAATAAAGCGACAACCATATGGCTCCTGCCAGTTGCCGATAACTTGGTTACAAAACATGATCATCTCATACAATAAAATTTAGCATCATGCCTTGACCATATCACATCACAACATGCCCTGTAAAAACAAGTTAGACGTCCTCTACTTTGTTGTTGCAAGTTTTACGTGGCTGCTACGGGCTTAAGCAAGAACTCATCTCACCTACGCATCAAAACCACAACGATAGTTTGTCAAATAGACTCCGTTTTAACCTTCTCAAGGACCGGGCGTAGCCATACTCGGTTCAACTAAAGTTGGAGAGACAGTCGCCCGCAAGCCATCTATGTGCAAAGCACGTCGAGGGAACCGGTCTCGCGTAAGCGTACGCGTAAGGTTGGTCCGGGTCGTCTCCTCCAACAATACCGCCGAACCAAAGTATGACATGCTGGTAGGCAGTATGACTTGTATCGCCCACAACTCATTTGTGTTCTACTCATGCAAATAACATCAAACCATAAAACCTAGGCTTGGATGCCACTGTTGGCGAACGTAGTAATTTCAAAAAAAAATTCCTACGCACACGCAAGATCATGGTGATGGATAGCAACGAGGGGGAGAGTCTGATCTACGTACCCTTGTAGATCACAACGGAAGCGTTGACACAACGTAGAGGAAGTAGTCGTACGTCTTCTTCCCGATCCGACCGATCCAAGCACCGTTACTCCGGCACCTCCGAGTTCTTAGCACACGTACAGCTCGATGACGATCCCCGAGCTCCGATCCAGCAAAGCTTCGGGGAGGAGTTCCGTCAGCACGACGGCGTGGTGACGATCTTGATGTTCTACCGACGCAGGGCTTCGCCTAAGCACTACAACGATATGATCGAGGTGGAATTTGGTGGCAGGGGGCACCGTACACGGCTATGGAACGATCACGGGGATCAATTGTGTGTCTATGGGGTGCCCCCTGCCTCAGTATATAAAGGATGGAGGAGGAGGAGGCCGGCCAAGGCTATTGGTGCGGCCAGGATGGGAGTCCTACTAGGACTCCAAGTCCTAGTAGGAGTCCATCAAGAGGGGAGGAAGGGAGAAGGAAGTGGAGGAGTAGGAAAGGTGGCCGGCCCCCTTTTCCCTAGTCCAATTCGGACTAGAGGGAAGGGGGGGCGCAGCAGCCTTTTTCCTCTTCCCACTAAAGCCCATCAAGGCCCATTACTTCTCCCGTAACTACCCGGTACTCCGAAAAATACCCGAATCACTCGGAACCTTTCCGATGTCCGAATATAGTCGTCCAATATATCGATCTTTACGTCTCGACCATTTCGAGACTCCTCGTCATGTCCCCGATCTCATCCGGGACTCCGAACTCCTTCGGTACATCAAAACTCATAAACTCATAATATAACTGTCATCGAAACCTTAAGCGTGCGGACCCTACGGTTCGAGAACAATGTAGACATGACCGAGACACGTCTCCAGTCAATAACCAATAGCGGGACCTGGATGCCCATATTGGCTCCTACATATTCTATGAAGATCTTTATCGGTCAGACCGCATAACAACATACGTTGTTCCCTTTGTCATCGGTATGTTACTTGCCCGAGATTCGATCGTCGGTATCCCAATACCTAGTTCAATCTCGTTACCGGCAAGTCTCTTTACTCGTTACGTAATACATTATCTCACAACTAACATATTAGTTGCAATGCTTGCAAGGCTTATGTGATGTGCATTACCGAGAGGGCCCAGAGATACCTCTCCGACAATCGGAGTGACAAATCCTAATCTCGAAATACCCAACCCAACATCTACCTTTGGAGACACCTGTAATGCTCCTTTATAATCACCCATTTACATTGTGACGTTTGGTAGCACCCAAAGTGTTCCTCCGGCAAACGGGAGTTGCATAATCTCATAGTCATAGGAACATGTATAAGTCATGAAGAAAGCAATAGCAACATACTAAACGATCGGGTGCTAAGCTAATGGAATGGGTCATGTCAATCAGATCATTCAACAAATGATGTGACCTCGTTAATCAAATAACAACTCTTTTGTCCATGGTTAGGAAACATAACCATCTTTGATTAACGAGCTAGTCAAGTAGAGGCATACTAGTGACACTTTGTTTGTCTATGTATTCACACATGTATTATGTTTCCGGTTAATACAATTCTAGCATGAATAATAAACATTTATCATGATATAAGGAAATAAATAATAACTTTATTATTGCCTCTAAGGCATATTTCCTTCACTAGCTATGCCACCAAAACATCGCACGGGCCCGATGCATGTGTGAAAGTGTTCTGGCATGTGTAGACGCCCGTCTTGGGGCTCCATGGTGTGGCCCCCCTCCACAGAAGGCAGAGCTGCCGTCACTTAGAGGGGGGATGGTGCGGGTGCGGTGGAACCGGAGGGAATCTAGTGTTGGGTTGGGTCCAGACCGTGTTCGGGGATGTTGCTATGGGCTGACCTATCGCAACCAGTTGGAAGAGTCCACCGGTCAAAGCCCGTCCGATGAAAGTCAAAGGGCTAGATCTACTGGTCAACTGGGATTCGGGGTGGCCTTCGGGGTCTAGCTATGCCACCGAAACATCGCACGAGTCCCGATGCATGTGTGAAAGTGTTCTGGCATGTGTAGACGCCCGTCTTGGGGCTCCGTGGTGTGGCCCCCTCCACGGAAGGCAGAGCTGCCGTCACTTGGAGGGGGGATCGTGCGGGTGCGGTGGAACCGGAGGGAATCTAGTGTTGGGTTGGGTCGAGACCGTGTTCGGGGATGTTCCTACAGGCTGACTTATCGCAACCAGGTGGAAGAGTCCACCAGTCAAAGCCCGTCCGGCGAAAGTCAAAGGGCTAGATCTACTGGTCAACTCGGATTCGGGGTGGCCTTCGGGGTGTAGCTATGCCACCGAAACATCGCACGGGTCCTGATGCATGTGTGAAAGTGTTCTGGCATGCGTAGACGCCCGTCTTGGGGCTCCATGGTGTGGCCCCCCTCCACGGAAGGTAGAGCAGCCGTCACTTAGAGGGGGGATGCGCGAAAGAGTAGAGAGGGTCACGGCAAAAACTGGACGCACTTCGTGTACAAACTGGATAAACTCTTTCCGAGAATCAGGGTTTCGGAGTCCGGAGTGGGTACTAATGTGCATCCCACCAATCAGGAAAAATCACATGGATCGTGTGTTTCTTTCTAGCTCTTGCGAGTCACTGGATTAAGGGTGTGTTTCTTCCTAGCTCATGTGAGTCGTTGGATCGAAACTACCACGGTCAAACGCTACAAGGTTAGGCGGGACGGGGGCACTGGGGGTAGCAATGCCACCGGAGCGTCGCAACGGGCCCTCATACATGCGGGGTGGTGTGGTGGCATGTCCGAAGAGGCGGCACGCGTCTCCGGGGCGTGGCCCCCCTCACGAACGGCGATGACACGGTAGTAGACGTTCTGCGGTAACGATGCGGCGTCAATATTACTAAATACTCGGAGCGCGATAAAATCATGATTTTTTTTGCATGACGTGGGCACATGTGCTATAGTAACGATGGTATTTTTTCATAATTTTTGGTGATGGAGAAGTATCCGAAAAATTCCCTCTACGCGGATTGCCCTTCGCGCGTCTACGGCTGTGGCCGGCGGCCTCCGGGGGCTAGCATGCCGCCAAATCTTGCGCCGGCGGCCTCTCACAAGTCTGGAAGTGTTGTCGCGGTTGCAAATGCCCGACACGCGTGTCTGGGGTGTGCCCCCCTCACGGACGGCGATGGCGTCGGCACCTAGAGGGTGGAAACGGACGCGTGGGGTCTACACGGAGGGGATCTTGCTGTGGGTCTGCCCCGGATGTTGCTCCAAAGTGTTCCTATGGGCTGACCTAACACAACCGGGTGGGGAGGTCCACTGGTCAAAGCACGTCTGTGCAAAGTCAAAGGGGTAGATCCCGTGGTCAAACGCTACAGGGTTAGGCGGGACGGGGGCACTGGGGGGTAGCAATGCCACCGGAGCGTCGCACCGGGCCCTCATACATGCGGGGTGGTGTGGTGGCATGTCCGAAGAGGCGGGACGCATCTCCGGGGCGTGGCCCCCCTCACGGACGGCGATGACACGGTAGTAGACGTTCTGCGGTAACGATGCGGCGTCAATATTACTAAATACTCGGAGCGCGATAAAATCATGATTTTTTTTGCACGACGTGGGCACATGTGCTATAGTAACGATGGTATTTTTTCATAATTTTTGGTGATGGAGAAGTACCCGAAAAATTCCCTCTACGTGGATTGCCCTTCGCGCGTCTACGGCTGTGACTGGCGGCCTCCGGGGGCTAGCATGCCGCCAAATCTTGCGCCGGCGGCCTCTCACAAGTCTGGAAGTGTTGTCGCGGTTGCAAACGCCCGGCACGCGTGTCCGGGGTGTGCCCCCCTCACGGACGGCGCTGCCGCCGGCACCTGGAGGGGGGAAACGGACGCGTGGGGTCTACACGGAGGGGATCTTGCTGTGGGTCTGCCCCGGATGTTGCTCCAAAGTGTTCCTATGGGCTGACCTAACACAACCGGGTGGGGAGGTCCACTGGTCAAAGCCCGTCCGTGCAAAGTCAAAGGGGTAGATCCCGTGGTCAAACGCTACAGGGTTAGGCGGGACGGGGGCACTGGGGCGCGGGGGGGGGGGGGGGGTAGCAATGCCACCAGAGCGTCGCACCGGGCCCTCATACATGCGGGGTGGGACTATTTAAACACGTCAAATTGCTTTTCCCTCGGTGAGGTGGGACTATTTTTTTTAAAAGCAGTTGCCATCTATGCCTACGGCATAGCCGTCGGCATAGGTCTCCTGTCTATGCCGACGGCCTTGCCGTCGGCATAGAAACGCACATGTCCATGGATCGATGACGTGGCAAAGTGGCGGGCCTATGCCGACGGCCAGGCCGTCGGCATAGGGCCGGCCTTATCCCCTTGCGATTCGCCACAGCACCACCCATTCCATCTCCCTCTTCCTCCCCGACCCACACCCGTGCCGCCGCCCACCCGCGCCGCCGCCCACCACCTCCGCCGCCCGCCCCGAGCCCGCCGCCGGCCGCGCCTCCCCGCCTCGACCTCGCACCGCCCCGCCCCGACCCCGCGCCGCCCCGCCCCGACCCCGCCGCAGCCCGCGCCGCCTCGCCCCGAGTCCACGGCGCCCCTCCCCGACCCCGCGCCGGTCGGCGGCACCGACCCCGCGCCGCCCCGTCCCGACTTCGGCCGCCCCGACCCCGCGCCTCCCCGCCCCAACTCCGGCCGCCTCGCCCTGACCCCGTGCCTCCCCGCCCCCACTACGGCCGCCCCGCCCCGACCCCGCGGCTCCCTGCCCCGACCTCGCGCCGGCCGCCCCGCCCCGACCCTGCGCCGGCCGCCCCGCGCCTCCCCGCCCCAACTCCAGCCGGGCCTCTCGAAGGTGATTTTTTTGAAGTTTTTAGTGTTTTTTTAGTAATTGTGTAGCTAGTTAGATATAGATAGTTATATAGGTATTTAGATAGTTAGATACATAGTTAGATAGATAGTTAGATAGGTAGATAGTTAGATAGATAGTGAGATAGGTAGTAAAAAAATTGGTTAGATGAGATGCTATATGTTGCATACCTTGAAAAAAATTGGTGAGGATGATGAATATGTGATGGAGATGATGAATATGTGACGACGATGATTAATATGTGATGACGATGATGAATATAGGTAGTAAAAAAATTTGGTTAGACGAATAGGTGATAATGATGATGATGAATATGTGATGACGATGATGAATATATTGTTAATGTTGTTAGTTTTATTGCCTACATGATGCAAAAATAAATGAATGCATGTTTAAATGTTTTAAATATGCTCTATGAGTTGTGATGTTCTAATTTTTTGTCGCGATGGAATTTGCAGGCTTTGTGGTTTAGCATTTCATTAGAGTGACCGTTGTCCGGCGCGTTGGTCCCCCTGAGTATCCCTCTGCTGTTCGACTACTTCCTCTACAGCCGAGGGTGAGCTACAAGTCCATCTCCTCCAATTTTTTATATCACTAGATTTCATTCTCAAGTCAAGTGGCGTAACGTAGGCGTCTCCCGTCCGAAAGGGTTGCATCGATAAATATGCATTCAATTGCATATTTATCACCGCAGCTCTTTCGGATTGTCCAGCGTTTTCCATGGACAGCCCGAGGATGTGTAGATTGGGTATGTTCTCCATGTTCTACCCGGTTCTGAGACAGGATTTCGGCGGCGCCTCCCCATTGTTCTCCGGAGCACATTCTCTCGGCTATTTGCCGAGACGTGTATCTGGAGAACAACGGGGAGGTGCTGCCGAAATTTTGTCTCGGAACGGGTAGAATGGAGAACGTACTCAATCTACACATCCTCGGGTGGGATTAGGACTCATATTTACCTATTAGAGATGTAGGTGGATTAAACGCGGTAGAAACTGAAAATTTGATGTGATTAATTTAAGTGAATCCTTAATTATGTTGTGTGGCTTGCAAAAAAGCAGAGGATGGCAGAGAATCAGTGGATGTACAGTGGTTTTATCCGTCGAAATCGAGTAACATCAAAGTGGATCGCAAAAACCGATGTGTATTTGAAGGAGATATTCCATCGTCCAATGAGAATTATCCCACCATGCCCCTGTGCGAGATGTGCCAGACGTCACCGTAGAAATCAGACGGACATGAGTGAGCACCTTCGCACACACGGATATATGCCAAACTTTGACATACCGCCGATAAACATAGCCGAGCAGGACCGTGGTAGAGAGGAGGTGATGCGACAACGCATCGATGGATATGAGGACGACGGGGTCAGGGACATGCTAGATGATGTCATTGTTGCAGAAACGGCAAATGCGACACCTTCAGAGAATGAACCGGAGGAGCCGGAGGCAACCGCAAAGGCCTTCTTGGAGGTCTTGGCCTCGTCGAAGAAACCTCTTTATGCGGGTGCGAAATTATCTCAGCTGGATGCCATCTCGCAACTGATTGCAGTGAAGGCCGAGTACGGCTGTAGCCAGAAATGCTTCGAAGCATTCCTGGGAGTATGGGCTAACAGCCTCCCTGAGGGTCATGAACTGCCGAAAAGCATGTATGATACAAAGAAAATCATGAAGGCACTCTCTATGGATTATGAGAAAATAGATGTTTGCCCGAAGAATTGCCTTTTGCTTAGGCACGAGTATGCGGATGACAAGTACTGTAGGAAGTGCGGTTCGTCTCGGTACATTGAGGTGGTCGGTGAGGATGGTGAGAAAAAGCAGCTAACCATCCCCGTTAAGGTTCTTCGGTATCTTGATTTTATAAAAAGACTGCAGCGCCTTTTCATCACGAAGGAGTCTGCCAAGATGATGAAGTGGCACAAGGAAGGTATAAGGTACAATCCAAAAAAAATCGTACATCCATCGGGAGGGGAAGCATGGAAGTCATTCGATGAAGAATACCCCGAGGAAGCAGCCGAGGCTGGGAATGTAAGAATAGCCATATCAGGTGATGGGTTGAATCCATATGGTATGTCGTCCAATCCATACAGCTGCCGGCCTGTGTTTGTAATTCCGCTTAATCTTCCTCCCGGTGCCCTAATGCAACGGAAGACCATGTTCTTGTCGCTCATCATTCTGGGGCCTGACTACCCGGGGAAGCAATTGGGTGTGTTTATGCAGCCGCTTCTGGATGCTTTGCACCATTCTTGGTACTTTCCGAGGTTGACATACGACCGGGATCTGCAGAGAAATTTCTTGATGAAAGTTTGGTTGCACTATTGCATGCATGACTTTCCCGGCTATGCTCTATTCTACGGATGGTGTACAAGTGGTAAGATGCCATGCCCAGTGTGCATGTAGGCTCTGCGAATGATTTGGCTGAGTAAGGGTGGCAAGTATGTAGCCTTTGACCTGCATCGACAGTTCCTCCCTCCAGACCATCCAGACAGGGAAGACAAGAAGAACTTCACAAAAGGCCGGGTTGTTCATGAAGTAACCGAGATTCCAACATTTTCGGGGGCAGATGTTCTTGCTCAGTTAAAAGCTCTCAAGCCTAAAGTCAAAGGCAAAGCCAAAGCCAAAGCCAAAGGCTTCGAGGGATATGGTGAGACGCACAACTAGACGCACATTACCCCTTCTCGCAGCTTCCCTATTTCAAGGACCTCAAACTTCCTTACAATATTGATGTGATGCACACCGAAAAGAATGTGGCAGAGTCCCTTTTCCACATGATCCTCAACATTCCTGATAAGACGAAGGATAACGTAAAAGCTAGAGCCGATCAACAGAGAATTTGTGATAGACCACGCCTGAACATGAAGCCTCCCACAGGCGGTCGAAAAAACTGGTTCAAGCCAGATGCTGACTTTGTCCTTAAACCGCCAGAAAAAAAAAGAAGTACTTATCTGGCTGAAACAAATTTTGAAGTTCACTGATGGTTATGCATCGAATATAAGTAAGGGAGTCAATCTTTCAACGGGCAAAGTGACCGGCCTGAAGAGTCATGACTACCATGTGTGGATTGAGCGGATAATGCCGGTGATGGTTCAAGGCTATGTCCCCGAGCATGTCTGGCGAGTGCTTGCCGAGCTTAGCCATTTCTTCCGCACGCTCTGTGCTAAAGAAGTAAGTAAAGAGGTGATTGAAAAATTGCATAAGAAGGCACCGTAGTTGATAGTCAAGCTAGAGAAGATCTTTCCGCCAGGCTTCTTTACTCCGATGACACATCTCATTCTCCACCTCGCGAACGAGGTATTGTTGGGGGCCCCTGTGCAAAATCGCTGGCAGTACGGCCCTGAGAGGCAGAACAAGCATCTCCGACGAAAATGTGGAAACAAAGCTAAGATTGAAGCTTCCATAGCTGAGGCAGTTATCCTAGAGGAGGTGTCAGACCTCAGGACATCATACTATCCAGACCACGTTCCCCATCTGCATAACAAGGTGCCTCGATACAATATAGAAGAGCCCAAGTATCAACCCAGACTCGATCTATTCAATGTGCAAGGTGGGAGGGCTGGGGCCTCGAAATCTTATAACATGCCACGACAAGAGTGGGAGGACCTCATGTTCTATATCTTGCACAACATCAAGGAAGTTGAGGAAGTGTGGATGAGGTAATACCACTACACCATTCCTTTATGTCTTCCACATCATCATGTTTCATGTTCACTTAGTCCCGGTCTAACACCGCTTATCTTTTTTTAGTGATTTTGTTCAAGAGGAATGGACGGGAGTGAATCCTCCTACTGAGGCGGAGGCACTTACTCTTCTCCGTCATGGAAACCCTGGACGTAAAAATTTTGTTGCTTGGTTCATGGACAAAGTAATTTTCCACACTCCCCTATTAAATACCTACTTCAACATTTATTAGTTAACCGAACTAATGCACGCAACAATTTCCATTATACTTGTAGGGAAAAGATCCAAACATATCTATGGATGATGAATTGAGAGGGGTTTCCATGGGTTTTGACCCTGCCGTCATGACATGTAAAAAGTATGATGTGAATGGGTATCGCTTCCATACAGAGGAGCACCAAAACAGCCGCCCCGATCCCAAAACTATAAATAATGGAGTGTACACCCCCGGTCAAAATTCAGTAGACTACTACGGAAGGGTACATCCCTGGCGGAATTTAACCTCCATTAACCGTCTATGCCGGAGCCGATCTCTTCATTGCGGCTACCCAAGCTACACAAGTATATTATCTGCCTTACCCATGCCAGAAAGTGTATCTAAAGGGTTGGGAAGTTGTGTTCAAGGTGTCGCCACATGGTAAGCTACCAGACCCGAATGAAGACGATTACTACAACATTAACCCCATGACATACGAGGGAGTGTTCTATCAAGAGCAACCTGATGATGATGATGATGATGTGGTTAGAAACGATGATGCTAGACCATTGGGTGATGATGATGTGGACCCAAACGTCGACGATGCACGGAATGATGGTGAGACCATTGTCAATGAAAATGACATACTTATGCTAGAAAAGTTAAACGAAGACGCTGACGACGAGGAAGATCCTCCACCTCCGTCGGACAACGAAGATGATATGATTGATAGTGATGATGAGACGGACCGAGAAAGAGGTTACAACAGTGATGATTCATATGGGTTCTAGCAGATGTACGTTTCAAGTATTTTTTTTCTATAGTTTAGGAATATGCCTTTTTATGCATTTTTATTAATGTGTTTATTATCATGCCTTTTCCTTCATTTCATTAATTTACTAATTGCTTTTTCTCTTTTCAATGCAGGTTCGTGGTGAAGGAAATATGCCCTAGAGGCAATAATAAAGTTATTATTTATTTCCTTATATCATGATAAATGTTTATTATTCATGCTAGAATTGTATTAACCGGAAACATAATACATGTGTGAATACATAGACAAACAGAGTGTCACTAGTATGCCTCTACTTGACTAGCTCGTTAATCAAAGATGGTTATGTTTCCTAACCATGAACAAAGAGTTGTTATTTGATTAACGAGGTCACATCATTAGTTGAATGATCTGATTGACATGACCCATTCCGTTAGCTTAGCACACCGATCGTTTAGTATGTTGCTATTGCTTTCTTCATGACTAATACATGTTCCTATGACTATGAGATTATGCAACTCCCATTTGCCGGAGGAACACTTTGGGTGCTACCAAACGTCACAACGTAACTGGGTGATTATAAAGGAGTACTATAGGTGTTTCCAATGGTAGATGTTGGGTTGGCATATTTCGAGAATAGGATTTGTCACTCCGATTGTCGGAGAGGTATCTCTAGGCCCTCTCGGTAATGCACATCACTTAAGCCTTGCAAGCATTGCAACTAATAAGTTAGTTGCGGGATGATGTATTACGGAACGAGTAAAGAGACTTGTCGGTAAAGAGATTGAACTAGGTATTGGATACCGACGATCGAATCTCGGGCAAGTAACATACCGATGACAAAGGGAACAACGTATGTTGTTATGCGGTCTGACCGATAAATATCTTCATAGAATATGTATGAGCCAATATGGGCATCCAGGTCCCGCTATTGGTTATTGACCGAAGAAGTGTCTCGGTCATGTCTACATTGTTCTCGAACCATAGGGTCCGCACGCTTAACGTTACGATGACAGTTATTATGAGTTTATGCATTTTGATGTACCGAAGGTTGTTCGGAGTCCCGGATGTGATCACGGACATGACGAGGAGTCTCGAAATGGTCGAGACGTAAAGATTGATATATTGGAAGCCTATATGTGGATATCGGAAGTGTTCCGGGTGAAATCGGGATTTTACCGGATTACCGGGAGGTTACCGGAACCCCCAGGGAGCCATATGGGCCTTCATGGGCCTTAGTGGAAAAGACAAAAGGGGCAGCCCATAGCTGGCCGCCCCCCCCCCCCCTTCCCTTAGTCCTATTAGGACTAGGAGAAGGGGCCGGCCCCCCTCTCTCTCTTTTCCCCCTTGGGAATCCTAGTTGGAATAGGATTGAGGGGGGAGTCCTACTCCCGGTAGGAGTAGGACTCCTCCTGCGCCCTCTCCCTGGCTGGCGCACCCCTCCCCCTTGGATCCTTTATATACGGGGGCAGGGGGCACCTCTAGACACATAAGTTGATCCTTGGTGATCGTTCCTTAGCCGTGTGCGGTGCCCCCTGCCTCCAAATTCCACCTCGATCATATTGTTGCAGTGCTTAGGCGAAGCCCTGCGTAGGTAGTACATCAAGATCGTCATCATGCCGTCGTGCTGATGGAACTCTTCCTCGACGCTTTGCTGGATCAGAGCCCGAGGATCATCATCGAGCTGAACATGTGCTAAGAACTCAGAGGTGCCGGAGTAACAGTGCTTGGATCGGTCGGATCGGGAAGACGTACGACTACTTCCTCTACGTTGTGTGATCGCTTCCGCAGTCGGTCTGCATTGGTACGTAGACAACACTCTCCCCTCTTGTTGCTATGCATCACCATGATTTTGCGTGTGCGTAGGAAATTTTTTGAAATTACTACGTTCCCCAACAGTGGTATCAGAGCCTAGGTTTTATGGTTTGATGTTATTTGCACGAGTAGAACACAAGTGAGTTGTGGGCGATACAAGTCATACTGCCTACCAGCATGTCGTACTTTGGTTCAGCGGTATTGTTGGACGAGACGACCCGGACCAACATTACGCGTACGCTTACGCGAGACCGGTTCCCTCGACGTGCTTTGCACATAGATGGCTTGCGGGCGACTGTCTATCCAACTTTAGTTGAACCGAGTGTGGCTACGCCCGGTTGTTGAGAAGGTTAAAATGGAGTCTATTTGACAAACTATCGTTGTGGTTTTGATGCGTAGGTGAGATGAGTTCTTGCTTAAGCCCGTAGCAGCCACGTAAAACTTGCAAACAACAAAGTAGAGGACGTCTAACTTGTTTTTGCAGGGCATGTTGTGATGTGATATGGTCAAGGCATGATGCTGAATTTTATTGTATGAGATGATCATGTTTTGTAACCAAGTTATCGGCAACTGGCAGGAGCCATATGGTTGTCGCTTTATTGTATGCAATGCAATCGTGATGTAATGCTTTACTTTATTACTAAGCGGTAGTGATAGTCGTGGAAGCATAAGATTGGCGAGACGACGACGATGCTACGATGGAGATCAAGGTGACACGCTGGTGACGATGGTGATCATGACGGTGCTTCGGAGATGGAGATCACAAGCACAAGATGATGATGACCATATCATATCACTTATATTGATTGCATGTGATGTTTATCCTTTTATGCATCTTATCTTGCTTTGATTGACGGTAGCATTATAAGATGATCTCTCACTAAATTATCAAGAAGTGTTCTCCCTGAGTATGCACCGTTGCCAAAGTTCGTCGTGCCCAGACACCACGTGATGATCGGGTGTGATAAGCTCTACGTCCATCTACAACGGGTGCAAGCCAGTTTTGCACACGCAGAATACTCAGGTTAAACTTGACGAGCCTAGCATATGCAGATATGGCCTCGGAACACAGAGACCGAAAGGTCGAGCGTGAATCATATAGTAGATATGATCAACATAATGATGTTCACCATTGAAAACTACTCCATCTCACGTGATGATCGGTTATGGTTTAGTTGATTTGGATCACATGATCACTTAGAGGATTAGAGGGATGTCTATCTAAGTGGGAGTTCTTAAGTAATTTTATTAACTGAACTTAAACTTATCATGAACTTACTACCTGATAGTATCTTGCCTGTTTATGTTGATTGTAGATAGATGGCTCGTGCTGTTGTTCCGTTGAATTTTAATGCGTTCCTTGAGAAAGCAAAGTTGAAAGATGATGGTAGCAATTACACGGACTGGGTCCGTAACTTGAGGATTATCCTCATTGCTGCACAGAAGAATTACGTCCTGGAAGCACCGCTGGGTGCCAGGCCTGCTGCTGGAGCAACACCAGATGTTATGAACGTCTGGCAGAGCAAAGCTGATGACTACTCGATAGTTCAGTGTGCCATGCTTTACGGCTTAGAATCGGGACTTCAACGACATTTTGAACATCATGGAGCATATGAGATGTTCCAGGAGTTGAAGTTAATATTTCAAGAAAATGCCCGGATTGAGAGATATGAAGTCTCCAATAAGTTCTATAGCTGCAAGATGGAGAAGAACAGTTCTGTCAGTGAGCATATACTCAAGATGTCTGGGTATAATAATCACTTGATTCAATTGGGAGTTAGTCTTCCAGATGATTGCGTCATTGACAGAATTCTCCAATCACTGCCACCAAGCTACAAGAGCTTCGTGACGAACTATAATATGCAAGGGATGAACAAGACTATTCCAGAGCTCTTCGCGATGCTGAAAGTTGCGGAGGTAGAAATCAAGAAGGAGCATCAAGTGTTGATGGTCAACAAGACCACTAGTTTCAAGAAAAAGGGCAAAGGGAAGAAGAAGGGGAACTTCAAGAAGAACAGCAAGCAAGTTGCTGCTCAGGAGAAGAAACCCAAGTCTGGACCTAAGCCTGAAACTGAGTGCTTCTACTGCAAGCAGACTGGTCACTGGAAGCGGAACTGCCCCAAGTATTTGGCGGATAAGAAGGATGGCAAGGTGAACAAAGGTATATGTGATATACATGTTATTGATGTGTACCTTACTAGAGCTCGCAGTAGCACCTGGGTATTTGATACTGGTTCTGTTGCGAATATTTGCAACTCGAAACAGGGTCTACGGAATAAGCGGACACTAGCAAAGGACGAGGTGACGATGCGCGTGGGAAACGGTTCCAAAGTCGATGTGATCGCGGTCGGCACGCTACCTCTACATCTACCTTCGGGATTAATATTAGACCTAAATAATTGTTATTTGGTGCCAGCGTTGAGCATGAACATTATATCTGGATCTTCTTTAATGCGAGACGGTTATTCATTTAAATCAGAGAATAATGGTTGTTCTATTTATATGAGTAATATCTTTTATGGTCATGCACCTTTGAAGAGTGGTCTATTTTTGATGAATCTCGATAGTAGTGATACACATATTCATAATGTTGAAACCAAAAGATGGAGAGTTGATAATGAAAGTGCAACTTATTTGTGGCACTATCGTTTAGGTCATATCGGTGTAAAGCGCATGAAGAAACTCCATAATGATGGACTTTTGGAACCACTTGATTATGAATCACTTGGTACTTGCGAACCGTGCCTCATGGACAAGATGACTAAAACACCGTTCTCCGGTACTATGGAGAGAGCAACAGATTTATTGGAAATCATACATACCGATGTATGTGGTCCGATGAATATTGAGGCTCGTGGCGGATATCGTTAGTTTCTCACCTTCACAGATGATTTAAGCAGATATGGATATATCTACTTAATGAAACACAAGTCTGAAACATTTGAAAAGTTCAAAGAATTTCAGAGTGAAGTTGAAAATCATCGTAACAAGAAAACAAAGTTTCTGCGATCTGATCGTGGAGGAGAATATTTGAGTTACGAGTTTGGTGTACATTTGAAAAATTGTGGAATAGTTTTGCAACTCACGCCACCCGGAACACCACAACGTAATGGTGTGTCCGAACGTCGTAATCATACTTTACTAGATATGGTACGATCTATGATGTCTCTTACTGATTTACCGCTATCGTTTTGGGGATACGCTTTAGAGACGGCCGCATTCACGTTAAAGAGGGCACCATCAAAATCCGTTGAGATGACGCCTTATGAACTGTGGTTTGGCAAGAAACCAAAGTTGTCGTTTCTTAAAGTTTGGGGCTGCGATGCTTATGTGAAAAAGCTTCAACCTGATAAGCTCGAACCCAAATCGGAGAAATGTGTCTTCATAGGATACCCAAAGGAGACTGTTGGGTACACCTTCTATCACAGATCCGAAGGCAAGACATTCGTTGCTAAGAATGGATCCTTTCTAGAGAAGGAGTTTCTCTCGAAAGAAGTGAGTGGGAGGAAAGTAGAACTTGACGAGGTAACTGTACCTGCTCCCTTATTGGAAAGTAGTACATCACAGAAAACCGTTTCTGCGACACCTACACCAATAAGTGAGGAAGCTAATGATGATGATCATGAAACTTCAGGACAAGATACTACTGAACCTCGTAGATCAACCAGAGTAAGATCCGCACCAGAGTGGTACGGTAATCCAATCCTGGAAGTCATGCTACTAGATCATGATGAACCTACAAACTATGAAGAAGCGATGGTGAGCCCAGATTCCGCAAAATGGCTTGAAGCCATGAAATCTGAGATGGGATCCATGTATGAGAACAAAGTATGGACTTTGGTTGACTTGCCCGATGATCGGCAAGCAATTGAGAATAAATGGATCTTCAAGAAAAAGACTGACGCTGACGGTAATATTACTGTCTATAAAGCTTGACTTGTCGCAAAAGGTTTTCGACAAGTTCAAGGGGTTGACTACGATGAGACCTTCTCACCCGTAGCGATGCTTAAGTCTGTCAGAATCATGTTAGCAATTGCCGCATTTTATGATTATGAAATTTGGCAAATGGATGTCAAAACTGCATTCCTGAATGGATTTCTGGAAGAAGAGTTGTATATGATGCAACCGGAAGGTTTTGTCGATCCAAAGGGAGCTAACAAAGTGTGCAAGCTCCAGCGATCCATTTATGGACTGGTGCAAGCCTCTCAGAGTTAGAATAAACACTTTGATAGTGTGATCAAAGCATTTGGTTTTATACAGACTTTTGGAGAAGCCTGTATTTACAAGAAAGTGAGTGGGAGCTCTGTAGCATTTCTGATATTATATGTGGATGACACATTGCTGATTGGAAATGATATAGAATTTCTGGATAGCATAAAGGGATACTTGAATAAAAGTTTTTCGATGAAAGACCTCGGGGAAGCTGCTTACATATTAGGCATAAAGATCTATAGAGATATGTCAAGACGCTTAATTGGACTTTCACAAAGCACATACCTTGACAAGATTTTGAAGAAGTTCAAAATGGATCAAGCAAAGAAAGGGTTCTTGCCTGTGTTACAAGGTGTGAAGTTGAGTCAGACTCAATGCCCGACCACTGCAGAAGATAGAGAGAAAATGAAAGATGTTCCCTATGCTTCAGCCATAGGCTCTATCATGTATGCAATGCTGTGTACCAGACCTGATGTGTGCCTTGCTATAAGTTTAGCAGGGAGGTACCAAAGTAATCCAGGAGTGGATCACTGGACAGCGGTCAAGAACATCCTGAAATACCTGAAAAGGACTAAGGATATGTTTCTCATGTATGGAGGTGACAAAGAGCTCACCGTAAGAGGTTACGTTGATGCAAGCTTTGACACTGATCCGGACGATTCTAAATCGCAAACCGGATACGTGTTTACTTTAAACGGTGGAGCTGTCAGTTGGTGCAGTTCTAAACAAAGTGTCGTAGTGGGATCTACATGTGAAGCGGAGTACATAGCAGCTTCGGAAGCAGCAAACGAAGGAGTCTGGATGAAGGAGTTCATATCCGATCTAGGTGTCATACCTAGTGCATCGGGTCCAATGAAAATCTTTTGTGACAATACTAGAGCAATTGCTTTGGCAAAGGAATCCAGATTTCACAAGAGGACCAAACACATCAAGAGACGCTTCAATTCCATCCGGGATCTAGTCTAGGTGGGAGACATAGAGATTTGCAAGATACATACGGATCTGAATATTGCAGACCCGTTGACTAAGCCTCTTCCACGAGCAAAACATGATCAGCACCAAGGCTCCATGGGTGTTAGAATCATTACTGTGTAATCTAGATTATTGACTCTAGTGCAAGTGGGAGACTGAAGGAAATATGCCCTAGAGGCAATAATAAAGTTATTATTTATTTCCTTATATCATGATAAATCTTTATTATTCATGCTAGAATTGTATTAACCGGAAACATAATACATGTGTGAATACATAGACAAACAGAGTGTCACTAGTATGCCTCTACTTGACTAGCTCGTTAATCAAAGATGGTTATGTTTCCTAACCATGAACAGAGAGTTGTTATTTGATTAACGAGGTCACATCATTAGTTGAATGATCTGATTGACATGACCCATTCCATTAGCTTAGCACACCGATCGTTTAGTATGTTGCTATTGCTTTCTTCATGACTTATACATGTTCCTATGACTATGAGATTATGCAACTCCCGTTTGCCGGAGGAACACTTTGGGTTCTACCAAACGTCACAACGTAACTGGGTGATTATAAAGGAGTACTACAGGTGTTTCCAATGGTAGATGTTGGGTTGGCATATTTCGAGAATAGGATTTGTCACTCCGATTGTCGGAGAGGTATCTCTGGGTCCTCTCGGTAATGCACATCACATAAGCCTTGCAAGCATTGCAACTAATATGTTAGTTGTGAGATGATGTATTACGGAACGAGTAAAGAGACTTGCTAGTAACGAGATTGAACTAGGTATTGGGATACCGA
The DNA here is from genome assembly GCA_034509565.1 of Triticum monococcum. NCBI lineage: Eukaryota > Viridiplantae > Streptophyta > Magnoliopsida > Poales > Poaceae > Triticum > Triticum monococcum. The sequence continues at coordinate 607,776,744 of CM067841.1, forward strand.
CGATCGAATCTCAGGCAAGTAGCATACCGATGACAAAGGGAACAACGTATGTTGTTATGCGGTCTGACCGATAAAGATCTTCGTAGAATATGTAGGAGCCAATATGGGCATCCAGGTACCGCTATTGGTTATTGATCGGAGACGCGTCTCGGTCATGTCTACATTATTCTCGAACCGTAGGGTCCGCACGCTTAACGTTACGATGACAGTTATTATGAGTTTATGCATTTTGATGTACCGAAGGTTGTTCGGAGTCCCGGATGTGATCATGGACATGACGAGGAGTCTCAAAATGGTCGAGACATAAAGATTGATATATTGGAAGCCTATATTTGGATATCGGAAGTGTTCCGGGTGAAATCGGGATTTTACCAGATTACCGGGAGGTTACCGGAACCCCCCCGGGAGCCATATGGGCCTTCATGGGCCTTAGTGGAAAGGAGAAAAGGGTCAGCCCATAGGTGGCCGCACGCCCCCCTTCCCTTAGTCCTATTAGGACTAGGAGAAGGGGCCGGCCCCCCTCTCTCTCTTTCCCCCTTTGGGAAACCTAGTCCAACTAGGATTGGGGGGGAGTCCTACTCCCGGTGGGAGTAGGACTCCTCCTGCGCCCTCTCCCTAGCCGGCGCACCCCTCCCCCTTGGCTCCTTTATATACAGGGGCAGGCGCACCTCTAGACACACAAGTTGATCCTTGGTGATCGTTCCTCAGCCGTGTGCGGTGCCCCCTGCCACCAAATTCCACCTCGATCATATTGTTGTAGTGCTTAGGCGAAGCCCTGCATCGGTAGTACATCAAGATCATCACCACGCCGTCGTGCTGACGGAACTCTTCCTCGACGCTTTGCTGGATCGGAGCCCAAGGATCGTCATCGAGTTGTACGTGTGCTAAGAACTCGGAGGTGCCGGAGTGACGGCGCTTGGATCGGTCGGATCGGGAAGAAGACATACGACTACTTCCTCTATGTTGTGTCAAACGCTTCCATTGCAGTCTACAAGGGTACGTAGATCATACTCTCCCCTCGTTGCCATGCATCACCATGATCTTGCGTGTGCGTAGGAAAATTTTGAAATACTACGTTCCCCAACAGTCGGCCTGCCTAGTCGGAGTGGTCGAGCACGTAATCCTCCCCCTCGGCTACTTGACGATGACTCCTCACAGGGAGGTCGAGGGAGAGGTGCCCCTAGAGGAGGAGGGGGCGGGGGGAGAGCCTCTAGAGGACGAGGTGCTGGGGGGAGAGCCACTACAGGGGGTCGCGGACAGAAACAGCGCACCCTCACCGACTTAGGGGTGTTGTCTTCGAGGCCCTCCTCTAGTGAGGTACCCTCCTCTAGTGAGGTACACTCTAGGGAGGAGGAGGAGGAGGAGGAGGAGGAGGTGGTGGTGGAGGAGGAGGAGGAGGTGGAGGAGGAGGCAGGCGAGGAGGAGGAGGAGGAGGAGGAGGTTGGGGAGGGGGAGGCAGGCGAGGAGGAGGGTGGTGGCGGGGATGATGGTGGTGACGGGAAGGGGGTTGACATGAAGGGGTGGCTGCGTGGCAACGCAAAGCTACCAAAGCAGGTTCCTGCTACTGAGGAGCAGAAGTGGCTCATTGAGCCCACGGGAAAAGAGTAAGTGGTTCATTATGTTGCTTGTCACATGCTTATTCCGGTTGTTATTTATTTTTCTTGTCACATGCTAATAGTTCATTCTTTTGCAGCAACTGGATATATTCTAAAGGGGTCCGTATTCCCAACGGCCTCATCACCGTCTTGCTGAAGTTATATTGGCCGGGGTTGTACTATCCTGATCTAGTCAGGCAGCCGGACCGTCGAGTTTTGGCAACGAGCTGGGACCACTGGGAAGCGGCCCGCCACGCGGACCATGAGACCCATGCCAAGGCCGTGATCACTACTTTCTGGGTGAGTTCTCTTCAGAAGCACAAGTCCATTCTAGTTTCATGAATGATTTAACTCATGGCTTCTCCCATTCTTGTTTCATGCATGATTGTAGAAATTCTATCGAGTTCTTCCGGAGCACAGGGCTAGAGCGGACCAGATCGTGTTGCGCCAATGCAAGAAGAAGGCCCGCCAGATGCAGTACGAGGTGCGCTATGTGGCCATCTCCACATACTACCACGACGTTCTTGGTGTGAAGATGACCAAGGAAGAAGCGCGGAGGATGGGCATTACCTTGGAGAGGCCCGAGTTCTTGGCGGTAAGTATAAAAGATTTTTCATTATGCTTTCATATATTATGCTTTCATTATGCTTTCATTACCTTCTGGTACATTATGATTTATGCTTCCATAACACCAATTTAGACACACCTACATGCCATTATGCTTTTATTATGTAGGTGTGTCCAAATTGGTGTTATGGAAAAGAGGAGTCCTGGGCGGCATTGATGGATCTTTGGTGTGATGAGGCTGGAGCCTGGGCGGCTATGAGAACCAAAAATAAGGCTAACCGAGGGACGAGGGAGTACATGCTCAGGGAAACCGAAACCACTATCTCCACAAGGCAGTTAATGTATGACTAACCCCATTAAACATTCTTCTTCTTCTATTTACCATCACTTTCTTATGTATGACTAACCTCTGTTTGGTGGTGCAGGAGGAGAAACTAAAGCGGCCGCTCTCACACATGCAGGCGTGGGAGATCGCCCATACGCGGAAGGACCCCAAGCCTGGCGAGCCCAAGTACTACGGCAAGAAGACCGCAGGGAGGAAGAAGGCCTACTCCGAAGCGTATCTGGAGTTACATCCTGACACACCTGACCCCATTGCGGCGCTTCTCAACGACATGGCGGTGGTGAGGATGGGGTCCAAGGAGCACGGTCGGGACGCGGTTCTCGATGCTGTGATCACTCCTAGTATCTCCTACACACAGCTTCGTCGGATCGACCCGAGCCTGAGCCAGCGCACGAGCCAGCCAGTGACTAGTACACAGTCCCTCTTTCAGGAGCAACAATCTGTAAGTATTTTCCCTCTTATCTTCATTTCTCACTTCATTTTCCGCATTTAGTAGTTTTATGAGTTCCATCATGTCATACCGTAGGCCTACATGGAGTACACACGCCAGGAGACCATGGCGTGGCATCGGAGGCTTTATGAACACCAAATGCAGAGGGATAGCTAGATGCAGCAGGCTTTTCAGGATATGGCGGCCGGCAGGTGTCCTCAGTTCCCTATAGCACAATGCCCTCCAGCACAACCAGTGATGATGAGCTTTGAGGAGTTTGTGGCACAGAACGCTGGCCCCTCGCCGGTTAGTTCAACCCCAATCTATTCACCCAAAGCATGTCATGCCTTTCAACACAGTCATAGATCCCGTGCATATGTCTTTTCAACATGCAGGGAACAGGTGGATCTACCATTGGCGGTGGTCTTCCCAGCACTCCGGAGACACGGAGCCCGACCACTCCGATCCACGGAGGCGGAGGAGGAGGCGGTCTTGGCGGTAGCGCTGCCGCTAGCAGTGACGACCTGGGCTTCGGCGGTCTTGGCGGTGACGACCTCCGTGGTGCTCGACGTCCTGGCGCTTAAGCCTTTGGGTCACATTGTGGCGGTCTTGGTGGTGATGATACTTATATGCTTGTGATGTTTCTTATTGTTGTTTGTGAGATTCTTATGCTTGGTGGTGATGATACTTATATGTTTATGCTTTGCGATGCTTCTTATGATGTGTGATGATGAATTTGTTCTGTGATGCTGCTGGGTCAGCTGTTATGTGATGCATATATTTATTGTGTGCTATATATATTCAAATGAATTGAGCTGAAACAAAACAGAAAAAAGAAAAAAAAAACAGACAGAAACTATGCCGACGGCAAGGCCGTCGGCATAGAGCTGCCGTGAGCTCCCAGTGGCTGCCACGTGGCAGGCCTATGCCGACGGCCTAGCCGTCGGCATAGTTTCAAACTAAGGCGACGGCTAAGCCGTCGGCATAGGCCTGCTCCAGGAGCTCCCAGTGGCTGCCACGTGGCAGGTCTATGCCGACGGTCTGGCCGTCGGCATAGTTTCAACCTAAGCCGACAGCTAGGCCGTCGGCATAGACCCGCCCCAGGGGTGAGCCTGCTCGCCACGTGGCACGTCTATGCCGACGGCCTAGCCGTCGGCTTAGTTTCAAACTATGCCGACGGCTAGACCGTCGGCGTAGACCTGCCACGTGGCGAGCAAGCGTTGGTCAGCACTTGACGGCGGCCGCCGTTAGGCGATAACGTTGCCGACGGCCGGGGCCGTCGGCATAGATGTACGGACACCGTCGGGATAGGGCGTATGCCGACGGCCTTTCTATGCCGACGGCATTCCTGGCTACGCCGACGGATATGTTGCCGACGGCCCTATGCCGACGGGGGCCGTCGGCATAGGCCTGTCCCGACGGCCATTCAGGGCTGGCCGTCGGCATAGGGTGCGATTCCGGTAGTGTGCCCAGGGATAAAAACCCCTCTGTGTGCGTTGTAACAGCTGCGATGGTTGAGTTCGAGCTCAAAGAAAAAAGGTCGTCTGTGCGGCTTGGCGTTCGTGCGCCGGAAGCCGCTGTGTCCTGTGTCAGCTTCTTCTCCCTTCCTTCTTCTGGTTCGAGCTAGAGAAAGGCCACAGAGCGAGAGAGAGAGGTAGAGCAAGGGCGAGCTTGGTGTCGGGCTGCGCCAACAGATGAAAGTTATCAGGGAGCTTATTCAACCTCGAATTACCAGCTAGGTCCAAATAACCGAGTTTGTTGAGGCTACAGATACTGTCAGGCAAACTTTCAAGTGAGCAATTGGACAAAATTAGAGTTTCCATATTTTGAAGTGTATGGAAAGACTCCGGAAGTGATGTAATTGGCAAGCTAGAGGCACCGAGGTACCTAAGTAGCTTCAACTGAAGCACGGAAGATGGCAAAAGTATGTTGCTTGGAGTAGATTGCCCCACAACTAAACATCCACTTAGGTCCAAGACCCGTATATACTTAGTTCTGGAAAATGCCTTTTGGGGGAGCTGCTGTTTCTCTGAATGTCTTAAGTGGAAGGATCTGATGTTGCCTGGCAGATCATTGAAAACCTTACACTGATTCTCGTAGTCGATCAACTGTGCATGTCGGCAATAATGACGTTTTGCTTTCTTCCTACTCCTCTGCTCGGTAGCACTTAGAACAAGGGATTCATGGCCCAAAATTATCGTCGCAAGATCATGCACCAAATCATGCATGGTGGGCTCTCGAGGAGCATTGGCATGCACTGGACTTGACCTAATCTGCAGAGGGAAGTACTATAAATTTAGTCTTGTAAAATAAAATGCAAAACCCACATGGTTATGCTTAGCTACCAAGTGAAGAATCCTTGTATGATAAACATTAACTTATAAATTAGTGGCTGGAGGATAGTGACAAAACAAATGCACGTAACCTATGCGGCTCATCTACCCCCGTAATTGATGATTAATTATTCTAATGGTTAATTAGAATGCTAATACCTTCCTCCCTTCCAACTCGCCCAAATGGTTGATTAGTCAAGTTGAATCTTGCTATTTAAAATATGTTATCTGTTGGGTGGCCGGTGATAACATAAGAACATTGAACGTCCTGTGTAAATCTATAGTTCTCTTCCAAATATATAATAGTTATAGAGTTTGTGTGTGCATGATTACTAGTTTATGTTAAAAATAGAGGGCTGATGACTTAATTTTGGATTTTTTTTATAGTGTGTTAAAGAGTATTATATGTTCTATATTTGATCTTTCCTGGTGTGCATAATAGAAGTAGTACTCTCTCTCTCTCTCTCTCTCTCTCTCTCTCTCTCTCTCTCTCTCTCAGTTGCAAAATACTTGTCTTTTGCAATCTTGATACACTACATAATGGTTTGACCATCATTTTTTAAATGCATATCTTTTAAAAATAATACTACATTGCCATAAAAGTATATTTGATGATTTAGCAGTATCGGTTTGATGTTCTCAATGTTCGTAGTTCTTCTATACTGATAACGCAACCTTTTTAAAATATAACTTTACTACTCCCTACTAAAGATGTATTAAATCAGTATGATCAGATTAATATAGTGGTACTTCTATATTTTGGAAGAGGGGATACATATCATCATTAGGCTCCAACTGTCTAAATTATTGTATAATCTCTACAACAGTTCTCATAAAATGGAAAGTGTCTATGCCCATGATTGGTCTCACTGTACTTATCTAATGTAAAAAGATACCAAAGAATCGTAAACTTATATCAAATCTAATATATAATTAATCTAGTATGACATACTCTGAATTAAAATAAATTCAAAATAGGGATGTTCTACAACATATTTTTAATTCAAAAACAAATAATAACAATGAACCTAGAGCCAAAATATAATGTAAGGCATTAAATCCAAACGCAACCTAATGAAACTAAATGCATCCCAAATGTAAAATTTAAATTATGGTCAATTTTGAAATTTTAAAAGAAATGGTATGAAAACATTTAACTAAGAATCTTAAAGTGAAATAAATAAAGGCATATACGTAATCATGAACTGTAAGAGGGAATAATATATCGATGCTTTCTGAATATCGAGTGTATAACAGTCACATATAATTAAAAATGTGTATCAGTCGATTTTATTTACTAGGAAAGAAAACCTAGGAACTATATTTGACACACCCATGGCCCAGTGGAACATGGCGAATAGTGTTCAACACTTACCGCGGAAGATTTTGAAATTTGAAGAAAGGACATCCCCATAAGGTAGTTAATGCACCTTTTACCATCGTCCCCTCCGTGAATGTATCCAAGAGCCTTCCATTGCTGAATTAGATGATCACTGTCTATAACAAAGCCCTTGGGAAAGGCCGCCAAATATGTGAAGCACATTTTGAATTCCAGTTTCATGTAATAATAGCTTAGCATGAGGCGCTCCAATGTGTCCTAGTGATCTCTGTGACCCAAATTGATGTCCGTATCTCTTATTTTTTGCCATGCCTCGACAGTCCTTAGCTCGGACATTACTTGCCCAAGGGCAATTGCCTACACCCCAGCACTTCTCTGCAATTTCCCTTCCAATTTCTTCCAAGTCACTTTTGTCATCATCAGGCCCAAATGCTGTTTGCTTCATTACTTCCCAGCATTCATCATTTGACAAAACACACAAGTTGATTTGATCAGAGTTCATCACGGGACAAATTTTTCTTTGGTGTGCAAGAACACCAGTGCTCAATTTATTCACTACGCTTTGGTTGCGCGTAGTTACAATAACTCTGCTACCCTTGCAGCCATGTTGTAACATCTGCTTCAGCTTTTCCAGCTTGTCCCCATCCTCTTCCCAAAGATCATCCAAAACAATCAAGTACCTTCTACCAGCAAGTTCCTTTTCGAGGTTTTCCTGTAAAAACTGCAAACTACAATTGTCAAGGTTGATACTGCTATTTATGCTTTTGAGGATGGCACTCCCAATTCTGCGGAGATCAAACTCCTTAGACACATGAACCCAGGCTCGTACTTCAAAGATGTTGACCATCGTGTCTACAAAGACTGATTCAGCCAAAGTTGACTTCCCTAGACCACCAAGCCCGACAATCGGGACGATAGATATATCCTCTCTAGTGTTAGCGTCATAGTTTAGCAGCAGCCTGATTATTTTATCCTTTTCCCTATCCCTCCCCACCACTCCAGATTTCAGGCCTTCATCACGGATGCCTGCAAAAGTTTCATTGCTTCTGCTCCCTTCTGCTCGTTCTTGATGTCTCACAAGATTGAGAGCCTGGCCCTCCTTTCCTATTTCTTCTATTTTCCCCCTCACCTTCTTCAGCTTGTGAGGCATGGTAACCCTCTGGAGGAGTTGATTATTCCAGGAAAAGAACAGATTCAACTGTAAATGAATTGAAGTCAACATCATTCGCTAAGCACATATCTTTAAGTTAAGATGGAAGTTACTAGCCATATACTCTATCTCTATGGGGATGGTCAATGGTGCATACAAATAGGGATTGTTTATTTCTGATGTAACTGAAATTTGTCATCGTTGGACCATTTTTCCCAACACTTGATGATGATCTAATATCCACAACCACTTCACTCGCTTTCCATATAGCTCACCCCCTCACCTCACAACAGAAACAATTCAAGTTTAGTATCCCTACGAAACATAAAGGCAAACGAACTAGGTGAAGATGTCTGAAAAATACTCTGAAATTTGGTGGATGGGAAAAGAAATTCTAAAGCAATCGAGAAATAGCAAAAACGACATGAACACAAATTATGAACGACTGTTGATATTCAAAGCACCTCTTTTACTTTGAGCATGGCATGAAACTATGAATCCATAATAATCCTAAAATGACTCTGGCTCTTCTTTAAGCGAGTATACCTTCGGTTGGCTCTTCTTTAAGAGCTCGGTGGCGTCCAGATCGTCCAGCACGTCCTCGACGTCGTAGGCGATGGACTTGAATTTGGTGAGCCACCGCCCAACAACTTCCCCGTCTGTTCCTCGTCGGCGCAGCCTATCATCTGCATCATGCAACACAGCCTCCAGATCTTGCATCTTGTCCACCATGACATCAACATCGTCTTTGAACCTCCACTGCAGGGTGGCCTCCTCCGCGGCGAGTTTACCGAGCTTGCTCGCGACTTGTTTCCCCACGGCACTCGCGATTATCTCCCCGAACCCGCTCATGCCAGCTCTCTTCCTCTCTCTCCCACAGCAATGTCGTTGACTGCGTGGAAACACAGAGAGGTAAGTAAGGGAGAGCCGTGTGTCCTTAAGGGCACGCGGCCACGCGCCGGAGACGCGGTTGTTGCCCGTCAGGACGCTGGGACTGGGAGGGGCGCACGAGCCACCCACCCTTGTTTGCTTTTTCCACTCGTCTTTCTTCTTTTATTATTGGCAACTACGGAGAAGGTGCGGGAGGACTGCCTGGAAGGCCGGCAGTCTAGCTCCTCCCCCCTCCTCGACGACCAAGAAGCAGTGGAGCAGCTTGTGGAAACCAGTAAAGTTCGTGTCTTCATCTGGAGGCTGGCGCATCAATCCATTCCTGCTGGGACTGTTCGACATCAGAAACAACACACTACCAGAATTTAGGCAGTTGCCGACGGCCATATCTATGCTGACGGTCCCCGTCGGCATATATGGGCATACCCCGACGGCCCAACTAAAGCCGTCGGCGTATAACCATCTATGCCGACGGGGGCCGTCGGCATAGATAAGCCGTCGGCGTTTCTCCGAATATACCGACGGGGGCCGTCGGCATAGAGCAGGCCGTCGGCATATCACGTGGGCCCGTCTACCCGGGCGGCGACGGCAGTTTGACGGCATCAGGCTACGCCGACGGGCTAACGGTGGCCGTCGGCATAGCTTCGCCGACGTCATCGATCCGTCGCGCCGCCACGTCATCGATCTGCGTCGTTCGCCGGTCCCGTGGGGTGGCATTTCTATGCCGACGGCTAGGCCGACGGCATAGGCCTGGCCCATGGTTTTTGCCACGTCATTGATCCCGGCCCTACGCCACGTCATCGATCCAGGGCTCTACCGTTCCGTGGCCGTAGCTATGCCGACGGCTAGGCCGTAGGCATAGATTTCTAATAATATTTTTATATTTTTTGTATTTTCTCTTATTTTTTTTATTTTTTTCCAATACTAATTTCATTAACTTAAATGTACAGAAAACATATATCGATTGCCCCCCACACGGGCCTTCTTCCGTCGTGTCACGGAGAGGTTAGACGGGACGGGCCGGGTACCTGTGGGGGGTAGCAATGCCGCCAGGTGTTGCGGTGGGCCCTCCTACGGTTGTGGAAACGTGGTGGCAGGCGCAGGCATGCGGCTCCGAGGTGTGCCCCCTCCCCCCTCACGGGCGTCGATGCCGCCGTGCCCCGGGGGGGGTTGAAACGGCCACGTCGGGCCGACGCAGAGGGAATCTTGGGGTGGGTTGTGCCGGGACTGTGTTGGGGGGTGTACCTATGGCTGGGCTATGACAACAAGGTGAAAAGATCCCCCGGTCAAACTACGTCTAGCGAAAGTCAAAGGGATAGACCCAGCGGTCGTCTGTGTCAGGGTTAGACGGGACGGGGTACCTGGGGGGTAGCAATGCCGCCAGGTGTTGCGGTGGCCCTCCTACGGTTATATAAGCCCGTCCGACGAAAGTCAAAGGGCTAGATCTACTGGTCAACTGGGATTCGGGATGGCCTTCGGGGTGTTGCTATGCCACCGAAACAGCGCATGGGTCGCGATGCATGTGTGAAAGTGTTCTGGCATCACGGACGGCGCTGCCGCCGGCACCTGGAGGGGGAAATGGATGCGTGGGGTCTAGACAGAGGGGATCTTGCTGTGGGTCTGCCTCGGATGTTGCTCCAAAGTGTTCCTATGGGCTGACCTAACACAACCGGGTGGGAAGGTCCACTGGTCAAAGCCCGTCCGTGCAAAGTCAAAGGGGTAGATCCCGTGGTCAAACGGTACAGGGTTAGGCGGGACGGGGGCACTGGGGGTAGCAATGCCACCGGAGCGTCGCACCGGGCCCTCATACATGCGGGATGGTGTGGTGGCATGTCCGAAGAGGCGGGACGCGTCTCCGGGGCGTGGCCCCCCTCACGGACGGCGATGACACGGTAGTAGACGTTCTACGGTAACGATGCGGCATCAATATTACTAAATACTCGGAGCGCGATAAAATCATGATTTTTTTGCACGACGTGGGCACATGTGCTATAGTAACGATGGTATTTTTTCATAATTTTTGGTGATGGAGAAGTATCCGAAAAATTCCCTCTACGCGGATTGCCCTTCGCGCGTCTACGGCTGTGGCCGGCGGCCTCCGGGGGCTAGCATGCCGCCAAATCTTGCGCCGGTGGCCTCTCACAAGTCTAGAAGTGTTGTCGCGGTTGCAAACGCCCGGCACGCGTGTCCGGGGTGTGCCCCCCTCACGGACGGCGCTGCCGCCGGCACCTGGAGGGGGGAAACGGACGCGTGGGGTCTACACGGAGGGGATCTTGCTGTGGGTCTGCCCCGGATGTTGCTCCAAAGTGTTCCTATGGGCTGACCTAACACAACCGGGTGGGGAGGTCCATTGGTCAAAGCCCGTCCGTGCAAAGTCGAAGGGGTAGATCCCGTGGTCAAACGCTACAGAGTTAGGCGGGACGGGGGCACTAGGGGTAGCAATGCCACCGGAGCGTCGCACCGGGCCCTCATACATGCGGGATGGTGTGGTGGCATGTCCGAAGAGGCGAGACGTGTCTCCGGGGCGTGGCCCCCCTCACGGACGGCGATGACACGGTAGTAGACGTTCTGCGGTAACGATGCGGCGTCAATATTACTAAATACTCGAAGCGCGATAAAATCATGATTTTTTTTTGCACGACGTGGGCACATGTGCTATAGTAACGATGGTATTTTTTTCATAATTTTTGGTGATGGAGAAGTATCCGAAAAATTCCCTCTACGCGGATTGCCCTTCGCGCGTCTACGGCTGTGGCCGACGGCCTCCGGGGGCTAGCATGCCGCCAAATCTTGCGCCGGCGGCCTCTCACAAGTCTGGAAGTGTTGTGGCGGTTGCAAACGCCCGGCACGCGTGTCCGGGGTGTGCCCCCCCCCCCTCACGGACGGCGCCGCCGCCGGCACCTGGAGGGGGAAAACGGACGCGTGGGGTCTACACGGAGGGGATCTTGCTGTGGGTCTGGCCCGGATGTTGCTCCAAAGTGTTCCTATGGGCTGGCCTAACACAACCGGGTGGGGAGGTCCACTGGTCAAAGCTCGTCTGTGCAAAGTCAAAGGGGTAGATCCCTTGGTCAAATGCTATAGGGTTAGGCGGGATGGGGGCACTGGGGGGTAGCAATGCCACCGGAGCGTCGCACCGGGCCCTCATACATGCGGGGTGGTGTGGTGGCATGTCCGAAGAGGCGGGACGCGTCTCCGGTGCGTGGCCCCCCTCACGGACGGCGATGACACGGTAGTAGACGTTCTGCGGTAACGATGCGACGTCAATATTACTAAATACTCGGAGCGCGATAAAATCATGAGTTTTTTGCACAACGTGGGCACATGTGCTATAGGAACGATGGTATTTTTTCATAATTTTTGGTGATGGAGAAGTATCCGAAAAATTCCCTCTACGCGGATTGCCCTTCGCGCGTCTACGGCTGTGGTCGGCGGCCTCCGGGGGCTAGCATGCCGCCAAATCTTGCGCCGGTGGCCTCTCACAAGTCTGGAAGTGTTGTGGCGGTTGCAAACGCCCGGCACGCGTGTCCGGGGTGTGCCCCCCCTCACGGACGGCGCCGCCGCCGGCACCTGGAGGGGGAAAACGGACGCGTGGGGTCTACACGGAGGGGATCTTGCTGTGGGTCTGGCCCGGATGTTGCTCCAAAGTGTTCCTATGGGCTGACCTAACACAACCGGGTGGGGAGGTCCACTGGTCAAAGACCGTCCGTGCAAAGTCAAAGGGGTAGATCCCGTGGTCAAACGCTACAGGGTTAGGCGGGACGGGGGCACTGGGGGTAGCAATGCCACCGGAGCGTCGCACCGGGCCCTCATACATGCGGGGTGGTGTGGTGGCATGTCCGAAGAGGCGGGACGCGTCTCCGGGGCGTGGGCTATGAAAATCAGGTGAAAAGGTCCACCGGTCAGACCCAGTCCGAGACAAGTCAAAGAGCTAGATCCGGCGGTCGTCTATGTCAGGGTTAGACGGGACGGGGTACCGGAGGGGGTTGCAATGCCGCCACGTGTTGCGTAGGGCCCTACTACGCTTGTGGAAGCATGGTGGCACGCTCAGGCACCCGACACGCGACTTCGGGGTGTGCCCCCCTCACGGGCGTCGCTGCCGCCATGTCTCGGAGGTGGAAAACGACATCCATCATGGAAAGTGGACTATCGCGGTGAAACCTTCAGACTATTTTTGGGCGAGGTGAGACTATTTTTTACATTGTGCTGAGAGTCACACATATGTCGTAATAAAAAAATAAAAAAAATGCAAAGTATCTATGCCGACGGCTTAGCCGTCGGCATAGCAGCGCGCACGACCACGGATCGATGACGTGGAAAAGGGCCAGGCCTATGCCGACGGCCAAGCCGTCGGCATAGGTTGACCTTATCCGCTGCGGTTCGCCCCCGACCACCCATTCCCCATCTCCCCCGCACCGTCTCCACCCCCACCCCCCGCCCGACCCCGATCCCCACCCGCGCCGCCTCCCCCATCCCATCCCCCACCGCCGCCACGCCGCCCCCCACTGCCCGCGCCGCCCCATCCCCTCCCCCACCACCGCCGCACCGGCCCCGCTGCCCGCGCCGCCCCCATCCCCTCCCCCACCGCCGCCGCACCGCCCCCAGTGCCCGCGCCGCCCCAAGACCGCCGTCGACGCCGCCGGGCCGGCCCGTCCCCGGCGGCCCATCCCCGGCTGCGGCCGCCTCGTCCCCGACTGCGCCGGCGGTCCGACGCCCCCTTCCCGGCCCTCCTTTGCTGCTGGTGAGCACCGGGGAGCCCCCAGCCGCCCACGCTCCGCCACCACCTCCGCCACCACGTCCCCTGCCCCCTCGGTGAGCTCCCCCGTCATCCTGCCGCTCCCCCCCCCCTCCCCGCTGCTGCCGTTGCTCCCCTGCCGCTGCTGTGCTGCTAGATAAATGGATGGATAGATAGTTAGATAAATAGATTTTTTGTATGTTTTTTCTTCTTCTTGCTACTATTTTTAGGTGGATGGATGTATGGATAAATTTTTCTTAGATGGATTCATGGATGTTGTTAGAATCATAGATGGTGGATGGATGGAATGTCGGTGAATTTTTTTAGAAACTTTGTTTGTCATATATTTAATGTTAGGTCATGTTGACGAATGTATGTTGGTAAAGTTAATGATAGATGAATGGATGGATGGATGTTGGACAAAATTTGACACTTGACTGAGATGTGATGATCTTGTTATTTTTTTGATACTCATAATGATCTTGATAAAATAATTGAAGACAAAATTTTGAGACTTACTAAGATGTGATGATCTTGCTAAAAATGATACTCATGATGATCTTGAGTGACCGTTGTGGAATTTGCAGGCGTTGTGGTGTCGCATTTCATCAGAGTGACCGTTGTCTGACGCGTTGGGCCCCCTGAGCATCCCTCTGCTGTTCGACTACTTCCTCTACAACCGAGGGTGAGCTACAAGTCCATCTCCTCCATTTTTTCATATCACTAGATTTCATTCTCAAGTCAACTGACGTAACCTAGGCGTCTCCCGTCCGAAAGGGTTGCATGGATAAATATGCATTTTTATTAATGTGTTTATTATCATGCCTTTTCCTTCATTTCATTAATTTACTAATTGCTTTTTCTCTTTTCAATGCAGGTTCGTGGAACATGGGCAAGGGGAAGGCCAACGGCGTGGGTTTCCTACGCAAGGTCGTCGGCCTGCCTAGTCGGAGTGGTCGAGCACGTAATCCTCCCCCTCGGCTACTTGACGATGACTCCTCACAGGGAGGTCGAGGGAGAGGTGCCCCTAGAGGAGGAGGGGCGGGGGGAGAGCCTCTAGAGGACGAGGTGCTGGGGGGAGAGCCACTACAGGGGGTCGCGGCCAGAAACAGCGCACCCTCACCGACTTAGGGATGTTGTCTTCGAGGCCCTCCTCTAGTGAGGTACACTCTAGGGAGGAGGAGGAGGAGGAGGAGGTGGTGGAGGAGGAGGCAGGCGAGGAGGAGGAGGAGGAGGAGGAGGTTGGGGCGGAGGTTGGGGAGGGGGAGGCAGGCGAGGAGGAGGGTGGTGGCAGGGATGATGGTGGTGATGGGAAGGGGGTTGACACGAAGGGATGGCTGCGTGGCAACGCAAAGCTACCAAAGAAGGTTCCTGCTACTGAGGAGCAGAAGTGGCTCATTGAGCCCACGGGAAAAGAGTAAGTGGTTCATTATGTTGCTTGTCACATGCTTATTCCGGTTGTTATTTATTTTTCTTGTCACATGCTAATAGTTCATTCTTTTGCAGCAACTGGATATATTCTAAAGGGGTCCGTATTCCCAACGGCCTCATCACCGTCTTGCTGAAGTTATATTGGCTGGGGTTGTACTGTCCTGATCCAGTCAGGCAGCCGGACCGTCGGGTTTTGGCCACGAGCTGGGACCACTGGGAAGCGGCCCGCCACGCGGACCATGAGACCCATGCCAAGGCCGTGATCACTACTTTCTGGGTGAGTTCTTTTCAGAAGCACAAGTCCATTCTAGTTTCATGAATGATTTAACTCATGGCTTCTCCCATTCTTGTTTCATGCATGATTGTAGAAATTCTATCGAGTTCTTCCGGAGCACGGGGCTAGAGCAGACCAGATCGTGCTGCGCCAATGCAAGAAGAAGGCCCGCCAGATGCAGTACGAGGTGCGCTATGTGGCCATCTCCACATACTACTACGACGCACTTGGTGTGAAGATGACCAAGGAAGAAGCGCGGAGGATGGGCATTACCTTGGAGAGGCCCGAGTTCTTGGCGGTAAGTATAAAAGATTTTTCATTATGCTTTCATTACCTTGTGGTACATTATGCTTTATGAT
The DNA here is from genome assembly GCA_034509565.1 of Triticum monococcum. Classification (NCBI taxonomy): domain Eukaryota; kingdom Viridiplantae; phylum Streptophyta; class Magnoliopsida; order Poales; family Poaceae; genus Triticum; species Triticum monococcum. The sequence goes on from CM067841.1 coordinate 607,792,185, forward strand.
TTATGCTTCCATAACACCAATTTGGACACACCTACATGCCATTATGCTTTAGTGTGTCCAAATTGGTGTTATGGAAAAGACGAGTCTTGGGCGGCATTGGTGGATCTTTGGTGTGATGAGGCTGGAGCCTGGGCGGCTATGAGAACCCAAAATAATGCTAACCGAGGGACGGAGGGAGTACATGCTCAGGGAAACCGAAACCACTATCTCCACAAGGCAGTTAATGTATGACTAACCCCATTAAACATTCTTCTTCTTCTATTTACCATCACTTCCTTATGTATGCCTAACCTCTGTTTGGTGGTGCAGGAGGAGAAACTGAAGCGGCCACTCTCACACATGCAGGCGTGGGAGATCGCCCATACGCGGAAGGACCCCAAGCCTGGCGAGCCCAAGTACTACGGCAAGAAGACCGCAGGGAGGAAGAAGGCCTACTCCGAAGCGTATCTGGAGTTACATCCTGACACACCTGACCCCATTGCGGCGCCTCTGAACGACATGGCGGTGGTGAGGATGGGGCCCAAGGAGCACGGTCGGGAGGCGGTTCTCGATGTTGTGATCACTCCTAGTATCTCCTACACACAGCTTCGTCGGGTCAACCCGAGCCTGAGCCAGCGCACGAGCCAGCCAGTGATTAGTGCATAGTCCCTCTTTCAGGAGCAACAATCTGTAAGTATTTTCCCTCTTATCTTCATTTCTCACTTCATTTTCCGCATTTAGTAGTTTTATGAGTTCCATCATGTCATACCGTAGGCCTACATGGAGTACACACGCCAGGAGACCATGGCGTGGCATCAGAGGCTTTATGAACACCAAGTGCAGAGGGATAGCCAGATGCAGCAGGCTTTTCAGGATATGGCGGCCGGCAGGTGTCCTCAGTTCCCTACAGCACAATGCCCTCCAGCACAACCAGTGCTGATGAGCTTTGAGGAGTTTGTGGCACAGAACGCTGGCCCCTCGCCGGTTAGTTCATCCCCAATCTATTCACCCAAAGCATGTCATGCCTTTCAACACAGTCATAGATCCCATGCATATGTCTTTTCAACATGCAGGGAACAGGTGGATCTACCGTTGGCGGTGGTCTTCGCAGCACTCCGGAGACACGGAGCCCAACCACTCCGATCCACGGAGGCGGAGGAGGAGGCGGTCTTGGCGGTAGCGCTGCCGGTAGCAGTGACGACCTGGGCTTCGGCGGTCTTGGCGGTGACGACCTCCGTGGTGCTCGACGTCCTGGCGCTTAAGCCTTTGGGTCACATTGTGGCGGTCTTGGTGGTGATGATACTTATATGCTTGTGATGTTTCTTATTGTTGTTTGTGAGATTCTTATGCTTGGTGGTGATGATACTTATATGTTTATGCTTTGCGATGCTTCTTATGATGTGTGATGATGAATTTGTTGTGTGATGCTGCTGGGTCAGCTGTTATGTGATGCATATATTTGTTGTGTGCTATATATATTCAAATGAATTGAGCTGAAACAAAACAGAAAAAAGAAAAAAACAGACAGAAACTATGCCGACGGCTAGGCCGTCGGCATACTTTCAAACTAAGCCGACGGCTAAGCCGTCGGCATAGGCCTGCTCCAGGAGCTCCTAGTGACTGCCACATGGTAGGTCTATGCCGACGGTCTGGCCGTCGGCATAGTTTCAACCTATGCCGACAGCTAGGCCATCGGCATAGACCCGCCCCAAGGGTGACGCCTGCTCGCCACGTGGCACGTCTATGCCGACGGCCTAGCCGTCGGCTTAGTTTCAAACTATGCCGACGGCCCGACCGTCGGCGTCGACCTGCCACGTGGCGAGCAGGCGTTGGTCAGCACTTGACGGCGGCCGTCGTTAGGCGATAATGTTGCCGACGGCCGGGGCCGTCGGCATAGATGTACGGACACCGTCGGGATAGGGCGTATGCCGACGGCCTTTCTATGCCGACGGCATTCCTGGCTACGCCGACGGATATGTTGCCGACGGGGGCCGTCGGCATAGGGTGCGATTCCGGTAGTGACAGGCAGCTGATGAAGCCAATGCAGGTGTGTAAATGAATGGAGTTTCTCAACCAGTGCAGGACATATACTATCGACCAGTGCAGGTGTGCAAATGAATGGATTTTCTCACTCTTCGCAAAAAAAAAGAATGGGTTATCTCACTAATTGAGTCATTATCACATGCCAGCTGTTTTGTCAAAACAGTGGGTGCCCTTAGAGCGATTCTCTCTTTGGGTAGCAGACACCGTGATGGGCTAATCTTGGAAACCTTATTCAATATGATAGGGCAGGTACACAAAGCAAGGCGTGCATGGGTCCATAGCCAATTTCATATTCTCCGGATCCATTCGAGATCAAACTCCCTTTGAAAGATGCCTGCATGTTAGGTACCGGCTCCGTTTCGTAAACAACAACTAAAAACAGGTATTGTTTGGAGAGGGAGTAGCGATAGAGATTCCTTGCCGGTTTTTTATGTTGTGATGAAGGAGGGGTGCCTCTTTTTCAGAAGGGTATAAACTTGAGATTATTCCCTGAGAGCTTGTCCAGTACCACCGTACTAATAGAACTAGATGATACCCCGTGCATTTCTATGATAACATTGTTAAAAAAATGCATAAATGGTTGCTAAAAATTAAACTCAAATGAAATAAATTATAAATTATAAATTAAACCAATAAAAAAAGTATCTAAAAAACAGGAAAAAATTGAATTACAGTTAAAAAATGTCATTTCGAACAAAAATGTGAAGGATGACTAACGTGCATGTATGATGTGGCAACGTCACATGCATAGAGTTAATGCAAAAAAATTATAAGTTAAATGCATGGCTTGCTTACGTGGCAGACTAAATGCATGGCTTAGTGGGAAAGAAAACTTAAATACATGGCTTAGTGGGGACAATGAGGTGAACACTTTACATGCTGAGAGAATTGGGATGAACTTTTTAAGAATAGGGGATTGTTTAATCCCTTTTAGAAACCTTTGCAGTATATACTAGATCATCGAAGGTGCATGTTGCCGCGCCCTTCAATTATTAAAATGGAATGTAGGTACTTTTATAAGTATATTGAAGAAAGATATGACAGGAAGTCATTTGAAAGAAACATAAAGACACATGGCAAAAAGCTGTATGGTAAAATTTGTAGTAATACTATCAATAGTAAAGAGCCGGTGTATGTAATGTGGCGCAGTTGCTCACAATCCAAGTCATGATGCATAAAAATGGTGGGCGTGATGGTCAGTTGAATTTGGTTCAGTGTCTGTGTATGGTTCAGTGTCTATGCTCCTAAAACAGAACATAAAAAGAAAAGGAAAAACAGTGCATGAAGTCATTCTTGGAGTTGGGTAGTGATATATTCAAAACTGAACCAAAAAAATAGTAACATATCCTGATTGATGTACATTGTCAAGATAATTGTGAATCAAAGCATGAAGAAAAATACAGGAAACACTTCCATGGAAAAATTCGCACGTATCCCCAATTTCGAGCACCATAGTAGCACGCACACTCCCAAGTTACTGAAGCTTCATATGTTCATATATTTAACACCCCTTAAGTAAGCCAATGAGGAAAAGATGGGAGTCGGATGGCAAACTCAATTAATCAGTTTTATAATAATTTTGGGTAAACTTTTTTTTGACAGACTGAAAATGACGCACATGAGACCAGAGAAGAAATACAAAAGTCAACAAAGTCAAATTATGTTGCCAATGTTCCAGTGCTGTGAAATAGGAGAGTTCTGTAAATACAATTTAAGCGCAATGTACAGGTGATCCGATGCATGTGCCACTTGGAGTTCTGGTGGGATTTTTTTCCATCGAGGGCTGAATGTGCTTCTTCTTTTTCTAGATCCAGTTTTTCCAAAATAAAATATATCTTACCTTGAGTCTGAATTGTGATCCAGTTTTCCCTACGAAGCGTGCATGTGCTTCCCTTTAACTAGTGCTTCACTGTGGAGCTACAGTGCATGCTATAAAAAATGTAAAAAAAATTAAAAGGTATAAAACTCTGCTCCCACTTCGTTTAAGGTTAATTTTTGTCAGCAACCGCTTAGATCCACCCCTAGATGAAGAAAAATAATGCCCCCTGAAGAATTCCTTCATGCAGACTTCCCCGTACTCAAAAGCAAAAGATAAAATCGCCGGCGAAATAGTAATAATTACGGTTGCGGAGGCCCCACGACACTATGGCTGGATTTACGCATCTATCGTGAAGGCCGCGATCGTAACGGGAAACCGCGCTAAATGCCTTGTTTCGCGCTAAACAGAAACTGGTTTGTTTCTCTGATTTGATGAAAATTATTCACTTTGAGCGGTTCACTCCGGTCTGATTGCAAGTGGTCTAGACAGTTTAGAAACCATGAGATTGTCAGTTTAGGTCTATTATAGTCGGTCCGACAGTCTGGTTTGGTGTTTTGAACTATGTGTGGTTGTTGAAGAAGTTGTCCCCTTCTGGTCCCGATGCCTATACATGGTTGTAGATCGGTTTGGGCGCCTGCCTTCCTCGGTTCCTCTTGATCGCGAACGGCTTGTTCCTTCCTTGTCGTGGCCTCACCTACCTCTTTCATGATCTTCCGACTCGACATGTCTTAGTTTTCCCGTTATTTAACGGTCCATAGAGGTGGTTAGTTTAGCCACCCGTCTTCTCGTGCTAGGACCATTGGTGGAACCAGGAAACGAGTCTGCTTAACTCGCTTGGGCCACGGGGACTACAAGGTGGGGCCCAAAATTGTCCATTCACCGACAAAAACAACATCGAGAACTGCCGACGCACCGTCGCCTCAGGAGATTATCCTTGATAAGAATCACTTCCTTGTGGACAAACCACATAAAGATCTTAATTCTCAGCGGCACTTTAATTTTCTAAATGTGAATTGATCTTGGGATTGAGCCAGAATTAAGGAGATCCAGGCACATAAACTTGACCGTGAACACATCGGTCTTAAATAACTTTCACTCAATCACGTTTGGCTAGTCTGAAAGTTGAACATCTATCAACCTTCGACCAAATGCAACCAGGAACCCCAGCGTTCCCCCACGAGGAACCTCCTGAATTGAATATTTAACAGAGAGGATTACTGTAGCCATGTAAGCCTCCTTGCGCTGTACAATATTATATAACCTCGGGTACTGAAGAGCTAGAGGCATATCTCCTAGCCAAGTGCCCTCCTAGAACCTGGTAGATGTACCGTCTCCAACAATAAATTTTACTCTGCGGTAGAAAGAGTCTTTCATTCGCATTAACCCTTTCCGTGTCTGAAGCAACATCGATCACTCGGATTTATTCTAACAATCACACTGATGCGCTCGCGCACCCTTGTGAGGCTTGCCGAGGCTTTGTCATATTTGGAGCTTTGCGGGGCAAGAAGAATATGAGCACGATTTGTGCTGGGGGCAAGAGGAGGTTCCGTCTGATAGAGAGGGGCTCTTGTGCTTTTCTCTTCTTTTTTTCCGAACTTATAAGGGCTCCCGTTCTTTATGAATGGTATATGATAAGTATTATTGCCTACTCGAGAACAAGACCCAACGAACACGTACAAATGTGATAGCATTTGGAAGATGAACCCGCATCAGTAAACACTCCTGATTGAAACAGAAATCCACTCAATTCTGTTCGTTGATTCAATCGATCCAAGAGGAAATGATGATTTACGGCGGAAGAGGATCTCCTCTTAAAGGAGTTTTTCGTCGTGGAGGAGGCGGCACCTAGGTTCTAGTCATGTCATCGTATCCAAGTGTAAGAGGAGGAGGAGGGGAAGTTCGGTGTTTTGGGAAATATATAATGCTATTTATAAATTTTGGAACAACATTCAAAATTTTCTGGATGGATACATATAGGTATTCTTTACATATCTGTATAATATGATGATTTGTAGGCTATGCAAAGCAGACAAAGTTCGGACCCGAAAACAATAGAGGCAGGCCAGTTTTCATATATTCTCAAATAAAACATAAAAGAAAAACACTCATTATCTTTTTTTGTACACTCCTGTTTGAAAATATACTCACATATAAAATATTGTAAATTCATACAAAAACACTGCACATTAATACTAATACAATTCAAGTTTTTATATTTTTTCGATAAAAAAAGTACACATTTTTTCAGAATTTCGTAAGGTGTCTAAAAGGAATTTCCGATTTGTTTACAGAAACAAAGGGCTACGTGTGCCCGTTCTCAGAAACGCATTATCATTTTTTTTAGGGAACTCTAGGGTTTGATAGGCCGGGCCAGTTACAAGCCCAAGGGCCAAAATTAACAGGAGGGAAATTCTTGCAAAAACTGGTTGCAGTTTACTCCCCTTGCAAAGTAGTTGGAGAGGATTGTCTCAAAAAAAAAAGTAGTTGGAGAGGGATAGTATCAGATTATTTTAGTGATCGGTTGTCCATAAATGACAGGCCCACTAACTCCTTTGGTCATCGATTTAGACAATTGCTTGAGGTTTTGGAGGCATTGAGAATTAGGCAGCGTCTCGTTAGAGAATTGGATTATTTCTCCAGAAGGCATTTGAACCTCACTACATTGATACAGCCAGTCTGCTCCTAATAATCGAAGGAAGTATTCTAGCAGTGAGTTGTAAAGGCAGTGCCTTGAAGGCTTGAACGATATACTTTCAGTTCAGGCAGTTGCTGTTGCGCCATAGCATGTTGCCATTTGCTACTCTGACTTTGACTGGTTTGCAGTTAGTTAACCGACAGTCTGCTCAAAAAGCAGATTCAGAATACAGGAATGTGTCACGGCTGCTAGTAGGGGTATCTACTAGTGTGGTGACTTTAAGGTTTCCCAGTTCGACTCTCGATGTAAAAGTGTGCTTGGCCATATTGAGTCCTTGTGCAGCATGCATATATAACTGTAGTTGCTTCTATGCATCGCATTTTCCTGATAATGCTCAAACTGTCTATCAGTACAGAACAAGTACAACTTCAGGGATGCCATTTTCATCTTCTCCAATGACTAATGCATGGATATGCTTTTGGAATTCGCGGACTTGTTTACACGTGCTTTTTAGTTTGGCATTCTAAAACTGTTTGTTGGTTGGCCGAGTTGTAACTGCAGATTTAACATGTTCAACAGGCGGTGGCATCTGTCTCTATAGGATATAAGATTGCTCGAGCCTTCTTGCCATCCACATTGCTTCATGTATGTCTCTGGGCTTATGACACTGCGGATGATTCTGGGTATATTCATTCAAGCTCACAGATACAATTGTATGCCTGTTCTCACACTAAGCATATGTGTCAGCATAATCTTCTTCTCATATAGCAAAAAGATCATGATGACCATGATTCTGGGGCCATAAAGGTTGTGCTTTGGCAGCGAGCTGTGGTCGAGACGCTTTTGTTGCAAATTTGATGTACCGTCCAGATTCAAGCAATGACTTGCTTGCCATCAAGTGTAGACATTCAAGGCAATCATATATATAGCCTAAAGCAAAAAAGGTAAAAGAAGGTAAAGAAAGGAGAAGGTAAAGCTTCAGGCAGCGACGGTGACTACCGGCGAAATATAATATACTCCTTTGGATGGCTGATGGACGCTCAGGATTCACCGCTTCTACCTCGCACCGTAACTGAAGACTGAATGTTAACTGAAGAAGTTGTTTCACAAATATAGTTGGACAGGCTGTTGATACTGTTAAACATGCTACATGCGACAGGTTTAGCCAGGTTGGACTCGTAGAGGTATAGAGATATACATTGGTTGTTTAAGTTAGTTCTATCTCTTGTAACCGAATATATTCTCCTCTATCCCTTGTATCCCAAGTTTGTAATCTGAACAACCTGTACGCATATACCAGAGATAAGCGCTGGCTATATCACTAGTAGAAAAAGGGTCAAACGTGAAGCATATTAGTGCCGGTTTGTATTAGTGCCGGTTTGTGTACATTAGTGCCGGTTCGTGGCGAACCTTTAGTACCGGTTCATGCCACGAACCGGTACTAAAGAGGTTGTGTCATCCTGCGGTCAGGCTATGGCCCCATCATTACCATTTAGTGCCGGTTCGTACCACGAACCGGTACTAATGAGGTTATGGCAAGCTGTTTTTAGTCCCACCTCGCCAAGAGAGAGGCAGTATGAGCGGTTTATAAGCCGTGAGTGCACAGACAATGACGAAGAGTTGCAATGCTCACCTACATGTGGATTAGCTTCAAGCCTTGCGGAATAGCATAGATTGCACTGAGCTATGTGCAGTGGCTTAGTGCAATCTACACTATTCCGAATGGCTTGAAGCAAATTAACCAGCATTGCACCTCTTTTTTATTTTTAATAACTTATTTAAACTCCGGACTTTTTCTTTTGTGTTAAGTATGCAGCATTTAAAGCTTTTTATGCCTCAAGGTTGTTGTGGTTTGGAAATTATGGATTTGACAACCATGAATCATAGCTTTTTGTGTAAGTGACTTGGGAAACTCAAGTTTGGCAAACTCTATTGACTAGTAGAAAAACGGTCAAATGTGAAGCACATTATAGTGCCGGTTTGAATTTGAGCCGGCACGAATGTGACCATTAGTGCCGATTCCAACGGCTAGGCGGGCTGCTACCATTAGTACCGGTTCGTTGCCAATCTTTAGCATCGGCTCGTGGCACGAACCGATACTAATGTGCATCCCACCAATCAGGAAGAATCACACGGATCGTGTGTTTCTTTCTAGCTCTTGCGAGTCGTTGGATCAAGGGTGTGTTTCTTCCTAGCTCATGTGAGTCGTTGAATCGAAACTACCACAATCACTTTGTGAGCCAGACGACCCTATATATAGCCCATCTCTCGCCTTCCCTGCATAAGTCTTTCAGTTCATCGACTACATACATCTACCAGTTCATCGACTGCATACAGCTACCAGTTCATCGACTGAATACAAATCATTCGGATTCGCCATCATACGCCCAACCGTGCATTTGATATGCATATATATGCATCACGAGCCATGGTAGGGCTGTATGATGGCGATATCGATTGGTTTGTTCTAGATCGGACATAAAAGGTTTGATACAACTTCTTTTTTGTGACATAAGATCTAACATTGTTGCTTCTAGTAGTTCTCTTGATTCCACTAATGATTCTCTTAGCCAAGTTACACTTGAGCAAGAAAATAGCTTATTGAAGGGAATTATAGAGAAAGGAGTGTACAAAAGCCTTGCCGGGAGTAAGCAATTCGAGGAAATTGTGCGCAAGCAAGGAAGGCACCGGAAGAATCAAGGTGTTGGTTTTGAACGAAAGTTCAATGCCAATGGAGTTGAGTGGGAAGAAGATCAATACCCCAAGACAAAGTTTGTTCCTCAACAAGAGAAGTATCCTACTTCTTCAAGGGGACACAAGCTCAAGATGATCTTCCACCACAAGACTACAAGCAAAAAAGGCAAGGACAAGCTTCAAGAGGAAATTGATGAGGTTATGGCAAGTTGTTTTTAGTCCCACCTCGCCAAGAGAGAGGCAGTATGAGCGGTTTATAAGCCGTGAGTGCACAGACAATGACGAAGAGTTGCAATGCTCATCTACATGTTGATTAGCTTCAAGCCTTGCAGAATAGCATAGATTGCACTGAGCTATGTGCAGTGCAGTCTACACTATTCCGAATGGCTTGAAGCAAATTAACCAGCATTGCACCTCTGTTACATGGCCACTTCAATGTTTTTTAAACTTATTTGAACTCCGGACTTCTTTTGTGTTCAGTATGCAGCATTTAAAGCGACGTCATCAATTTCCAACATGTTCTGACATCATTTGTTGTTTTCGATCATTTACCTAATTGTTTAGAGAGCTAAATGACCGTGAAATTGAAAATCACTACAAAATGAATCCTGAAAATGTTGAAACTTGGCATGGTATCATCGTATCACCCGCATAGCATGCGCGAAAGAGTAGAGTGGGTCACGGCAAAAACTGGACGCACTTCGTGTACAAACTAGACAAACTCTTTCCGAGTATCAGGGTTTCGGACGAGAACTCATCTGTTACATGGCCACTTTAATGTTTTTTAAACTTATTTGAACTCCGGACTTCTTTTGTGTTCAGTATGCATCATTTAAAGCGACGTCATCAATTTCCAACATGTTCTGACATCATTTGTTGTTTTTCGGTCATTTACCTAATTGTTTAGAGAGCTAAATGACCGTGAAATTGAAAATCACTACAAAATGAATCCTGAAAATGTTGAAACTTGGCATGGTATCATCGTATCACCCGCATAGCATGCGCGAAAGAGTAGAGAGGGTCACGGCAAAAACTGGATGCACTTCGTGTACAAACTGGACAAACTCTTTCCGAGTATCAGGGTTTTGGACGAGAACTCATCTGTTACATGGCCACTTCAATGTTTTTTAAATTTATTTGAACTCCGGACTTCTTTTGTGTTCAGTATGCAGCATTTAAAGCGACGTCATCAATTTCCAACATGTTCTCACATCATTTGTTGTTTTTCGGTCATTTACCTAATTGTTTAGAGAGCTAAATGACCGTGAAATTGAAAATCACTACAAAATAAATCCTGAAGATGTTGAAACTTGGCATGGTATCATCGTATCACCCGCATAGCATGCGCGAAAGAGTAGAGAGGGTCACGGCAAATAAATAATGCAGAAAAGAAAAAACTATATTAAAAACTACTCAAAAATAAATAAAAGAAAATAAGTAATGCAGAAAAGAAAAAACTATATAAAAAATTTGTTGGCGCACTGCCCTGTGGGTCTATAAGAAAAATTGTTGGCGCACTGCCCTATAAGAAAAAACTAAATTTTGGGGTGGCAGCGCAAACTCTAAATACAGCAAAAAACAACTAAAAATAAATAAAACAAAATAAATAAAGCAAAAAAGAAAAAACTAAATGAAAAAAGCCCACCTACTGGGCCACAACGGCCTGCATACGACTAGAAACCCAACCTGTTGTTGGGCCAGGATGCAGGCCCGCAAGCTCAATAGGCCCCACAGGGCAGAGTAGCAGAGGTAGGCCCAGAAGGCCTGCTTTAGAGAGGAGCTCGAGACAGCAGCGGCGGCGGGGCTTATAAGCGGGTGTGTGCGCCCTTCGGCTAGCGAGGTGGGACTAAACTTCTGCGCCCCTCGCCTGGCAGCGCACACCCTTTAGTACCAGTTGGTGGCTACCAGTACTAAAAGCCCCCTTTAGTACCGGTTGGTGGCTCCAACCGGTACTAAAAGCCTTCGTTTCCCGCCGCTTGGCCTGGGGAAAATAGGCCTTTAGTACCGGTTGGAGCCACGAACCGGTACTAAAGGCCAATCATATATATATAGCACTTACGAAAATTTCAGTTTCAACTCCACACTTCGTCTCCAACCTCCGCCGCGCGCGCCGCTCGATTCCGTCGTCGCCGCCCGTCGTCCGTCGTCATCGTCGCTGTCCCCGCCGCCGCCCGTCGTCGTCGTCGTCTCGCGCTGCCGCCCCGAACGCCGCCGCCGTCCGTCGTCATCGCCGCGGCCGTACGTCTCTCTCTCGCTCCCGCACACACACATACACACACATACATAGACACACATACACACACACACACTGGCGCCCCCGCCCCGTACGTCGGCGCCCCCGCTCGTACGTATGGGGCGGCGGCATATGGGGCCGCACACACAGACACATATACCACACACACACACGCATACACACACACACATACACACATACGTACACACATATACGTATATATACACACACATGCATACACACACACATACACACACACAATTTTTTTACTTATTTTTTGTTTTTTAGAAAAGTTAATTAGATGATTGAATGTTAGATTAATGTCGAATGTTAGATGAATTAGCTAGCTAGATAGAAAAATTGTCGAACTAGAGATTAGAACTAGTTGAATAATTAATATAACTAGTTTATTTTTAATAAGAAAATTTAGGTATATGAGATTAGAACTAGTTGAATAATTAATATAACTAGTTTATTTTTAATAAGAAAATTTAGGTATATGAGATTAGAACTAGTTGAATAATTAATATAACTAGTTTATTTTTAATAAGAAAATTTAGGTATATGAGATTAGAACTAGTTGAATAGTTAATATAACTAGTTTATTTTTAATAAGAAAATTTAGGTATATGAGATTAGAACTAGTTGAATAATTAATATAACTAGTTTATTTTTAATAAGAAAATTTAGGTATATGAGATTAGAACTAGTTGAATAATTAATATAACTAGTTTTTTTTAGTAAGAAAAATTTAGGTATATGAGATTAGAACTAGTTGAATAATTAATATAACTAGTTTATTTTTAGTAAGAAAATTTAGGTATATGAGATTAGAACTAGTTGAATAATTAATATAACTAGTTTATTTTTAGTAAGAAAATTTAGGTATATGAGATTTGATGATCTAATTAATATATTATTTGTTAATGAGTTTTTATGTTTATTTAATTTTTTATATATTTTGAGTTTATATAAATGTTAGATTAATGACGAATGTTAGATGAATTACATAGAAAAGTTAAATATATAGTAATGTCAATTAAATATATAGTTAGATATATTAATGTCAAATGTTAGATAAATATATATTTGGCTAGATATAGGTGTTTAATGTTTCACCTATATGAACATAGGAAATGTCATCTGACGACGAAAAAGATTTTATTATGTGCGAACATTGTGAAGACCAGCGCGGCCTTTGCGACCAAAATTTCCTTGTTGATGATAGGCGCTTCAGCATCAAGCTGGATGAGACATTCGAAGTTGATACAGTAAGTCACTTTGTCAATTATTATTTGAATGCAAAACTTATGCTTCATTTGCTTCAACTTATAATTTTAAATTTTCACTATTGTACTAGCGCATCCCCTGCCATGCAAGAATTTTTGTCTTCGGTAAGATAGGTTTTAGTGCTATAGATGATATGGAGATAAAGAGAGTTTACTTGAAGATGGAGCATGGGTATACTTTCAACGTCAAATTATATAATGGAGGCACATACACCCATTTTGAATGCAAAACTTGGCAAGCACTATGCAAGGCTAATGCATTTGAGTCTGATATGGTTATCACCTTTGATATTCGTCCGGAAGATGATATTGAAGGTAATATAGACATCTGGGTCGATGTGCAAACGCCTCCAGTTCTACCATTTGGTGAGTTTTTCTCAACCATGCATGCATATATATGTTTATGTCTTTCATACAGTTTATTCAAAAATAGTTGACAACTAATTTGTATTGTCAGCTTATTTCGGTTCAAGCAAACATGTCTGGCGCTTGGTAGACAGGACCTACTACTGCCCTGGGCTCAACTAAACTGCGAGGAGATAAGTCATTATGTTTCATGGCTTGAGGATCTTAATACTGTCAAGACAAAAAAAATTCTAAACTTAGAAATGTTAGTACTCAAAACGTGCGACCAATGGTGATCGTATTGAACTACGGTGATGGTAAGATTTTAAATATTTGTCCTTAATTAGTGCATCTTTTGCATACATTATTTTTGAAGCTAAAATTTCATTGCTTAGTATATTAATTACTATACGATGTTGTTCAACATGGACTTCCGATGACAGTTGTGCCTCAGTGGATCAAGACAAAAGGTCGCATGTCAATGGTTAGCTTACGACCAAGATTTCCTACATTGCACATGAGTGCATTCAGGATTTCTAAAAGCGAAGAATGCTTAATAGTGAAAGATTGGAGCAAAATTGTTAACGATCGCAGAGAAGTACTAGGGGGTAGTAAGGAGAAGCGCAACCCAAGATTAGGAGACAGATTCATCTGCATGCTCTAGTATGATGAATCAGGAGAGCTATACATGTTTTATGCTATTCTACCTGAGAGGGAGCAGCAGGATCAGTAGCTACTACTTCATGCTCTTAATTAGTACTTGTCTCATGGATCCGTGTCCTGAACTTCGATGTTGGTGATGATTATGTTGAACTTGATGATATCTCTTTGCTTCTGTTACAAAGTGAATGTTTCCTCTTTAAGCTAGCCAACGTTGATGATGATTACATAGCTAGCGGTAATGACTATGATGATTAAATAGTGGTAATTAGACGACCATGATGATTTTTAGCTAGCTAGAGTTTATTTATTTATTAATATGCGATGATGATGATGATGATGATGATGATGATGATGATGATGACGACTACAACTCATTATAACGTAAAATAATCCTAAATTAAATTGATAACACAAATTTAATTGAAAAATATAAAATAAAACAAAAACCCACAACCATTTAGTACCGGTTGGTTTTACCAACCGGTACTAAAGGGCTCCCGGCCCCCGGAGCTGGCTCGTGCCACGTGGTACCCCTTTAGCACCGGTTCATGCTGAACCGGTACTAAAGGGGGGGGGCCTTTAGTGCCGAAATAATAGTGCCGGTTCCTAAACCGGCACTAAAGGGCCTTACGAACCGGTGCTATTGTCCGGTTTTCTACTAGTGTATAAACACGAACCCGTCGCCCTCGGTAGGGACGACGTTTCCCTATACTTTCCACATGGTATACAGAGCTATTCTCTTCCATTACATCTAGTTCTCGATCTCCACAACCAAGCCACCATGTCCTCCTCCTCGAGCGTTCCTCAGGGCACCCTGACCGGCCAGATCATCGAGAAGCTCAGGCGCACGAACTACGTGCTCTGGCGTACCCAGATCACGCCGCAACTCCGAGGCGCGGGGTTCTTCGGCTACGTCGATGGATCCATGAAGGAACCTGCCTCGACCGTCATCACCAAGCTGGCGGATGGAAAGGAGGAGTCGTCGCCAAATCCCCTGCATTCACTCTGGATCAGGGAAGATCAGCGGGTATTAGGGTATCTGCTGAATAACTTGTCGAAGGAAGTGCTTGTGCAGGTTACGGCCATCACCCATGCGCACGATCTCTGGACGGCGCTCGCGCACATGTTCTCCTCGACCTTGATCTCCCGCATCAACAACATACGCATAGCACTTGCTAATGCGCAGAAGGGGCAGCAGTCTGTGGCGATGTACTTTGCCCAGATGCGTTCGCTGGCGGATGAGCTGGCGGCGGCGGGAAAGCCCCTGGAGGATGATCAACTGATCTCTCACATCCTTGCGGGCCTCGACATGGAGTACCAGCCGCTGGTCTCAGCGCTGGATGCTCGCACCATCCCGGTCACGCTCGATGAGCTCTTTGCTCAGATGAGTAACTTCGACCAGAGGGTGGCGCTCTACCGCGGCAACGACAACGGCGTCAAGTCTTCGGCCAACGGTACTTCACATGGCCGTGGAGGCGGTGGCTCCTCCCGCTACCGTGGCCCTCCGCGCAAAGGGAAAAACGGCAACAACAACAACCCTCGCGCCAACAACAACACCAGCAGCGGCAATGGCAGCGGCCGACCCTCCTACAACAACACCAAGGGCTGCCGCAAGAACTCCTCTGCTAGGTCTCGCCCCGACGCTGTCAAGTGCCAGATCTGCGGCAAGCTGGGGCACTCCACGAAGGACTGCTGGTACCGTTTTGAGGATGACAACGACTCATCCCAAGACGAGAAAGTAGCTGGTGGCGCTGAAGGATCATACGGCGTCGATACGAACTGGTACGTGGACAGTGGTGCTACCAACCACATCACGAGCGAACTGGAGAAGGTGACCATGAGAGAGAAGTACCGCGGCCCCGACCAAATCCATGCTGCAAATGGAGAAGGTATGAAAATCCGTCATATTGGTCACTCAACTATTAAAACCCCTCACCGAAAACTTCATCTTAGAAAAATCTTGCATGTCCCTAAAGCCTCCATGAATCTTCTTTCTGTTCATCGAATCACCCTTGATAATCATGTGTTTCTTGAGTTTCACCCCTTCTTCTTTTTCATCAAGGACCAGGTCACGAAGAAAATCCTATATCGAGGTAGATGCGTTCGAGGGCTGTATCCGTTGATTCCTAAACTTAGGAGGCTCAATAAGCAAGCATGTGGTGTCACCAAGCTCTCATCCTCTCGGTGGCACGATCGTTTAGGGCATGCATCATTTTCTTTAGTTGAAAGATTGCTTAGGAAAAATAAGCTCCCATATGTTGGAGAGCACAATTGTGAAACAATTTGTGATTCTTGTCAAAAGGCTAAAAGCCATCAATTACCATATCCAATTTCTATGAGTATTTCTACCAAACCTTTGCAACTCATTTTTTCTGATGTTTGGGGTCCTGCCCCCTCCTCTGTTGGTAGACATAGTTATTATGTGAGTTTCATTGATGACTATAGAAAATATTCCTGGATCTATCTTCTTAAGAAAAGATCTGATGTGTTTCAAGTATTCCAAAATTCCCAAGCTTTAGTTGAAAGGAAATTTGATAGCAAAATACTTGCTGTCCAATCTGATTGGGGAGAGGAATACAAAAAGCTGAATTCCTTCTTCCAACAACTTGGTGTATCTCACCACGTCTCCTGCCCACATGCTCATCAGCAAAATGGGTCAGCTGAGCGCAAGCACAGACACATTGTAGAAGTAGGGCTTTCTCTACTTGCATGTGCATCCATGCCACTTAAGTTTTGGGATAAAGCCTTCCTCACCGCCGTGCATCTCATCAATACATTACCTAGCCGACTCATCAACTATGAAACTCCCACTGAGCGACTTCTCCACACCAAACCTAAGTACAAGTCACTTCGTGTCTTTGGATGTGCCTGTTGGCCAAACCTCAGACCTGACAACAATAGAAAGCTCATGTTCCGCTCGACACAATGTGTATTTATTGGATATAGTGCTCAACACAAAGGCGTGAAATGTCTTGATGTTTCCACCGGCCGTGTCTACATCTCCAGGGATGTTATTTTTGATGAAACTAAATTCCCCTTCGCCGATCTTCATCCCAATGCCGGAGCACTCCTTCGCCAAGAAATCCTCCTATTGCCCTCACATCTCACCGGTGCGGTCACAGGGGAAAACAGTTGTGGTGAACCAATATTGGCTGATTCTCATAACAGCATGCATGAGCTTTTTGGCACTACAGGTGAAAATACAGAAGAAATCATTGCAGAAAATGAAGAAAATAATGTGGCGCCTGGGTCATATTTTATGTGTCCGCCGCCAGGGAGCAGATCTCCCTCGGGATCGCTGCAGCAGTAGTCTGGCGGCGCATCTACCGCGGGATCCGTGCCGCAGGAGCGGGCCAGCGCGCCGGCTTCTGGCTCCGCGCCACCCGCCCGTGAAAGCGACCGCGCGGGCCACCCCGGCGACCACGCGCCTGATTCCGGCCAGGGCGAGTCCGCTACTGCCACGCGGCCCGTGGCTCGGTGGCCCACTGATGAGACCCGGTGCTACACCCGGCGCGCTGCCCCAACTGCGCCTGATGCGCCTCCACCAGCCTGACCGGCTCAATCATCGTGCCATGATGGTGTGCCAGCTGGGCCTGGTGCGATCCGGCGCGCTGCACCAACCGCGTCTGACGCGCCTCCACCAGCCCGACCGGCCCAATCATTGCGCCATGATGGTGTGTCAACTGGGCCTGGCGCAGGATCCTCTGTGCCGTCTTCGTCACCTCCGCCTCTGCGTTTAGCCACAGAAGATCCTCCAGCGCACCGATCCGAGCCAGCCGTATCAGCCTCGGGATCCGCCGCTGCAGGGGGTGCTCCTGGATCTTCTGTGGAGCCCTCTACACCACGGACAAGGCTACAAAAAGGGGTACTTAAACCTATAAATTACAAAAATATTACCAAATTTGGTTTGGCTTGTTCCACAGGTGAACCTGCTACGCTTCAAGAGGCACTGGGTGATGTGACGTGGAGAAAGGCCATGGAGGAAGAACACATAGCACTGCAAAGAAACAAGACCTGACATCTAGTTCCCCCACAACAAGGTAAAAACTTGATTGACTGCAAGTGGGTTTTCAGAATTAAAAGAAAATCTGATGGAACTATTGATCGCTATAAAGCTAGGTTGGTTGCAAATGGTTTTAAGCAAAGATATGGTTTGGACTATGAAGATACCTTTAGTCCAGTAGTAAAAGCTGCCACCATTCGCCTCATTTTGTCTATTGATGTTTCCAGGGGATGGAGTCTTAGACAACGGGATGTAAAGAATGCGTTTCTTCATGGTGTTCTGGAAGAGGACGTCTATATGAAACAACCTCCTGGGTTTGAAAACAAAAAGTTTCCCTCACATGTGTGCAAATGTAGGATCGAAAGTATGTCTAGAGGGGGGGTGATTAGACTACTTGACCAAATAAAAACTTAACCTTTTCCCAATTTTAGTTCTTGGCAGATTTTAGCTATCTTAGGACAAGTCAAGCAATCATCACACAATTCAAGCAAGCATGCAAAGAGTATATTGGCAGCGGAAAGTAAAGCATGCAACTTGCAAGAATATAAAGGGAAGGGTTTTCAGGATTCAAACGCAATTGGAGACACGGATGTTTTTCCCGTGGTTCGGATAGGTGGTGCTATCCTACATCCACATTGATGGAGACTTCAACCCACGAAGGGTAACGGTTGCGCGAGTCCATGGAGGGCTCCACCCACGAAGGGTCCACGAAGAAGCAACCTTGTCTATCCCACCATGGCCATCGCCCACGAAGGACTTGCCTCACTAGCGGTAGATCTTCACGAAGTAGGCGATCTCCTTGCCCTTACAAACTCCTTGGTTCAACTCCACAATCTAGTCGAAGGCTCCCAAGTGACACCTAGCCAATCTAGGAGACACCACTCTCCAAGAAGTAACAAATGGTGTGTTGATGATGAACTCCTTGCTCTTGTGCTTCAAATGATAGTCTCCCCAACACTCAACTCTCTCTCATAGGATTTGGATCGGTGGAAAGAAGATTTGAGTGGAAAGCAACTTGGGGAAGGCTAGAGATCAAGATTCATATGGTAGGAACGGAATATCTTGGTCTCAACACATGAGTAGGTGGTTCTCTTCTCAGAACATATGAGTTGGAATGGTGTATGTGTTCTGATGGCTCTCTCCACGAGTGAAGAGGAGGTGGAGGGGTATATATAGCCTCCACACAAAATCCAACCGTTACACACAATTTACCAATCTCGGTGGGACCGAATCAGAAAACTCGGTCGGACCGAAATCGTAAACCTAGTGACTGTTAGGAATTTCGGTGGGACTGACATGCAACTCGGTAGGACTGATTCGGTTAGGGTTTGGGCATAACGTAATCTCGGTGAGACCGATTGCATATACTCGGTGAGACCGAGTTTGGCAATAAGCTAACCAGAGAGTTGGTTAGGCAAACTCGGTGGGACCGACTCGCTCTTTCGGTGAGACCGAAAAGTTACAAGAAGGAAACATAGAGTTCACATTGCAATCTCGGTGGGACCGATTCGCTCCTTCGGTGAGACTGAAAAGTTACGAAAGGGAAACAGAGAGTTTGCAATCCCATCTCGGTGAGACCGAGATCCTTATCGGTAGGACCGAATTGCTAGGGTTTGGCAGTGGCAAATGACATTTGAAACTCGGTGGCGCCGGATTGAAAGAATCGGTATGACCGAGTTTGGCTTAGGGTTTAGGTCATTTGTGGCTATGGAAAAGTGGTTGAGGATTTTGGAGCATATCACCAAGCACATAAAGCAAGAGGCTCATTAAGCAACACCTCATCCCTCCTTGATAGTATTGGCTTTTCCTAAAGACTCAATGTGATCTTGGATCACTAAAATATAAAATGAAGAGTCTTGAACTTTTGAGTTTGAGCCAATTCTTTGTCCTTAGCATTTTGAGGGTTCCACTTTCACATCCACGCCATGCCAATCATTGAGCTTTCCTGAAATAATCATCTTGAAATAGCATTAGCTCAATGAGCTATATGTTGTTATGAATTACCAAAACCACCTAGGGATAGTTGCACTTTCAATCTCCCCCTTTTTGGTAATTGATGACAACATATAGATCAAAGCTTCGACAAATGATAAAAAGCATGAAATATATCGTTGCTTTGAGAAGTATGTGACAAATAAGAGCTCCCCATAATTTGTGCATATTTAAAATTTGCTTTGGACTGCAAATGCACAAGGAGTTAGAGTCATGGGTTACTCTTCCATGTCACATACATCTTGGTGGAGCGCTCAAAATGATAAGATTGAAATACATGCACTCATCACCAAGAATAGTGAGTGATCACATAAGATAGATAGAATATTAATAGTATTAAGCAAACATTAAGTGTAGCTTATGATCAAACACATGATCATCGATGTCTCACAGATAAGGACGTAGTATCTCACACACAAGCAAATAAAGTTCGAAAAAAACACCAAATAAAACAAGAGAGAATAAAAGCAACACTCTCTCTCGAAGCCTATGATCTATACATTTTCTCCCCCTTTGGCAACAAGTTACCAAAAAGTTCCTAGAAAATGCATAGTGCTAAGTCGATGCTCAGGCTTGATCTTCAGGTGGTGGTGGAGTCCGGAGCACTCCAAGGACGAAGCCTTCGGCAGACGTGGTCGGAGTTGAGGCTGAAGTGGACGCTGGAGCTGGTGGAACTGAGGCTGTGGCTGGTGCAGATGTGGTAGCTCTGGTGTCAGCAACTGGCATTGCAGACGACCTCGGACCTCGTGGCACCCTGGCAAAAGCATCAGTCGTAGTCCTGCCTCTCCTCTCATTCATGTCATCCTGGAGCTGCTCCACGGCAGTCTGTATCTCTGTCACCTTGATGTCCAAATCATAGAACCTCTGTTCCATGATCCTCTCTAAGCTTGCCTGGTTCTGAGTTAGGGTGGCTAGTCCTTGCTCAATCCGCAGGGTGGACGCAATCAGGTAACCAAGCTGCTCTTGTTTGGTTTTCAGAAAATATTCAGATGCCTTCTCTTGAGTAGGCATCCTGGTAGCTTTCTCCTTCTTTGCCTTCTCCTTCTTGGCTTGTGCTTGGGCAGATGATGGCTCATTCTCAGTCATGATCACTTGATTATCTTCGAAGTCTGGATGGATGGGCAGGTGTTCCTTATCCAACAAGTATGTGCCCGTGCCCATCTTGGAGTTGATGAGCTCCTGAATCTGAGGGGCATATCCACAGCTCCTCTTCTGATCTGCTGTAGTCCTTTTGATTGTTTCCACTATGAGGCTCATGACTTTGAATTTTTGAGGCACGTCAAAGACATGAAGCAAATTGATCGCGTGACCTCTGATCATCTTGTGATCTCCAGACTTGGGCAATAGGGTGTGCCTAAGTATCCAATTGATAGTGGGCAGTCCTGACAGAAGATAGTGCACTGAGCCAAATTTGAACGTGTCAAGTGCTTCATTCGGAATCTCCTTGTACATGTTGGACATAGAGTTGTGGTCCATCTTTTTCTTGGCATAAATGTCCAAGTCATCATCCTGCTCTTCTGGGGCGTTGATCAGCTGAGCCCATTCAGCAACTGTGGACTGGTACCTCGTACCCTCTGACATCCAAGTTATCCTACCATCTGGATAAAAGTGTGTGTGGAGTAGAATTGCATTATGAGTTCCTCGTTCCACTTTGTGAGCTTCTGCCCAACAAAGTCCTCTACTCCACACGCCTTAAAGCTGTCCTGCACTCCAGGGAAGTACTCTTCATTGTCCTTGATATACCGCCAATCGACCCATCTCATATCACAGACAATGGGCTTCTTATCTAGCAGCACTATCTCATAGAAATCCTGCTGCTCCTTGGTGTGAAACCTGTAATCAACTGCAGTCCTTCTCCTAGAAGCATACGGATCTGCTTCTCTCCACTTCCTCAGCCCTGAATCTCTCCTGAGCTTCATATCCTCAGCCACAGGATGAGCATCGTTGTGGTCTGGGATCTTGGGCTTGAGCTTTCTAAGGACATTCTCTTCCTCTTCCTCTGCAGCTTCAGGCACTGGGGCCTTGTTCTTTTCAGTAGCTGGGATGCTTCTTGTGTTTCTCTTTGGCTTTGGCTTTGGAGCTGACTTGGCCTTGGAAGCAGCTCCCCCTGATTTTATGGCATCTCCCATAAGTTTGGGTGCCTTAGGTGCTGGTGCAGCAACCTCTTCTTCTTCCTCCTCCTCATCTTCCATGATGGAGGCCTTGCCAAGCACTCTGGCTACAGTCTTCTTGACTCTTTCCTTCCTCTTTTTGCCCTCAGCAACAACTGGCTCTGTGGGTGCAGGCTTCACAGTTGAAGCTCTAACCTTAGACATGGGCTGCCTGCCTGCTGGCCTTTTGATTTTCAGCCCTGGCTTTGTAACTGCTGCTGGCTCAACTCTCTTGGAGGTGGCTTCCTCCTCTGCCACATAATCCTCATCTTCAGAATCAGATGTTCTCTTCTTCCTCTGACGTGTGGCAGCTTTAGACAGATTGCTGGGAGTGCTCCTGCTGCCATCATCTGAGAAACTTGAGGGGCTAGTGCCCTCACTCAACTGCACTTGCTGCTCTGACAAGTTCTGGCTGTCACTCTGGTCTGACATGATGCAAACTCTGACTGCTGACCCTGTGAATAGATTATAGATGAGATAGAGTGGATGAGCATCACAAAGTGCAGACATTTTGCAAAAGAGTAATTCAAAAACTTAGTTTTAGTTTCCCACTGAAATCATCTCGGATCTACCGATTTTCAAACTCGGTGACACCGAAGCAGTTTTGGCACCAGAACTAGTGAACTCGGTCAGACCGAGTCACAGTCCGGTGGCACCGAGACTGCTAGGGTTTCACAGAGTTCCAAAATCGGTCACACCGATAAGTAATTCTCGGTCAGACCGAGTTTTACTTGTGCAATGGCATAAGCCAAATCGATGGGACCGAGTTTTTCAACTCGGTGGGTCCGAGATGGTTTCGGCGGAAACCTAACCCTAAAATTTTCGAATTAAACCTAATCTACGAGTTCATTGACTGGATAGGAGTTTATGAAACGTGGCAAGAATCATGATGATCACAATGTGCTAGGAATCGGATTGGAGAATAGCACAAAGATCGAGTCTATACCCTAGTTCGGCGGAGACTCGCTACGGCGGCAACGGCGGGGCAGAATTCCGTTGACGGCGATGGAGACCAGCGACTGGAGGCTGCTGGCGGCGAGGAGGATGATCCGGAGACCCAGGAGGCAGAGCGAGCTATGCGCGGGCGAAGAGGTTTCGGAGAAATTTCCAAAATTTTGCCCGTCAATATATATAGCCCGACCCTGTCGGTGTGACCGAGTGGAACAACTCGGTGGCACCGAGATGCAAAACTGTATACAGTTATTGCAACTCGGTGTGACCGAGTGGTTCAAATCGGTTGCACCGAGATCGAAAACCTAGATCAACTTAATGATCTCGGTAGGACCGAAAGTATGGTATCGGTCAGACCGGGAATCACAAAGAGGTTTTGGAAGTTTAAGTCTATGACGAATAGGGGACTCCAAGCGCTCCTCACACAGAGTGGTTCGAATCTGACTTGATCAAATTTTGTGATGCAGCATGAATAGAGTTTGAGACGAGAAAAGCATAGATAGCTAGAGGAGGTTCTTAGGCATTCTTGTCCATCCACTTGGCAAAAGAAGATAAAGCCAAACAACAACAAGTGGATGTCCTCGAATGAGTAAAATATGCAACCAGCATGCTCACACAATAAGATGGCAAATGAAATATGTGGCAAAGCATGCACAACCAATTCTAGCATCTATCAAGCAATTTGCGATGACTAGGTCATCTATATATGAGTATATTGACTTAGGAGTCAAGTGAGAACACTTGATCGTAGGTCATACTCATCGTTTAAGCTCAAGTGGGGTTACCACTTTTACATAAAGCATTGTTGTATTCACATCTTTAGAGTTGCTTTAGCTCAAGTTTTTAGAGTAAAGCTCCCCCTAGATGTGATATCCCCCTAAGAGGGATGAACTAACCTTGGGTTTTGTCGATGATGACTTCATGTAGATGTTGAAGATGTGGATGCTCAATGTTGATGTAGATCACTTGGAGCTATCCATTTGAGTGAATTGCACTTTCAATACCTACATGGGTTAGTCCCACAAGGAACAAACAAGGATATCCATAGACATAGAGTGATGCATACATAAGATGATGTCCATGAAAACTTTAGGTTACCTTGTCCCTTGTCTTACCAACAAGAGGGTTTGTGACTCCTTGAACTAGTGCATGATGTGGAAGTTGATTGCACTTGTTCTTGCCAAAATGATGAGAGTGAAATATGTTGGCGGAGTCACCCTCAAGAACTCTCTAGTTCTTCTTCTTTTGGATCCACACCATCTTGATGGGAATCCTTGGAGTTGTAGTCGTACTTGATGAAGTGGAACTTGACGTGGTCTTGGGAATCCACTTGACAACGGTCTTAGGAGCTTCTTCAAATGCATCAATCTCCTCTTGAAGCTTGTCCTTGCCTTTTTGCTTGTAGTCTTGTGGTGGAAGATCATCTTGAGCTTGTGTCCCCTTGAAAGAAGTAGACTTCTCTTGTTGAGGAACAAACTTTGTCTTGGGGTATTGATCTTCTTCCCATTCAACTCCATTGGCATTGAACTTTCGTTCAAAACCAACACCTTGATTCTTCCGGTGCATTCCTTGCTTGCACACAATTTCCTCGAATTGCTTACTCCCGGCAAGGCTTTTGTACACTCCTTTCTCTATAATCCCCTTCAATAAGCTATTTTCTTGCTCAAGTGTAACTTGGCTAAGAGAATCATTAGTGGAATCAAGAGAACTACTAGAAGAAACAATATTGGATATAGCATGATCATTGTTACTACTAGAGGAAGAATCTTTCTTGTTCTTGTTACTAGACTTGACTTGAGGCATGTAAGTGGATAATAGTAAACGCTTGGCAATGTAAGAAGAACTTTTCTTGCGGAGATCATCATTGATTGCTTTTAAGAACTCATGCTCTTGCTCAAGATTGATCTTTTCAAAGCGTAATTTCTCATGAGCTCTTAAAAGTTCTCAATGATCTTCGAAGATAGTTTCATGAGCTAATTTAAAAGTGTTTAGTTCTTTAATTAGAGCCTCAATCTTCTCCTTATCATTGTCATTCATTTTAGCATGATTAATTGATGTTTCATCATAGTACTCATCACTAGAGTTGTCAACAAGCAAGTCATCATCACCTAACAAGTCATCTTCATCACTATTAAAATCAACATACTCGGGGTGTGTTACCTTAGGACCTTTGGCCATGAAGCATCTTCCAATTCCTTCATTTGGTGAGTCAAATATGTCGTAGGAGTTGGTTGACACAAGTGCTAGACCGGCAACACCTTCATCTTGAGTATCTTCGGAGTCGGAGTGATAACTTCTCTCGGAGTGGCTGTCGGAGTCGGAGCCGGATACCCATTCACCAACATGAGCTTGATGTCTTCGTTTTGTGTAGCTCCTTGATGATTTTTCCTTCCTTTCCGAATCCTTGCTTCTCCGTGAGTATCTCCGTTCATAACGATCATCTCTACTCCTCTCTCTTGGTGGTGATTCTTTGCTTCTTCTCTTTGGAGAATCTTCTCTTCTCTTGTAGGGAGCCGTACACTCATTGGAATAGTGTCTGGGTCTTCCACAATTATAGCAGTTTCGCTCTCGACTAGAAGATCTTTTATCATTGTAGGACCTTGACTTGAAGCTTCTATCTTTGCTTCTACTCTTGTAGAACTTGTTGAAGTTCTTCACCATTAAGCTCAATTCTTCATTGAAGTTTTGTTTCTCACTTGATGATGTTGGGACTTCACATGAGGCTTTGTAGGCACCACTTGATTTGTTGTGAAGTTCCTCTTTATCCTTGAGTGACATCTCATGAGCAACAATCCTTCCAATCACTTCCGTTGGTTTGAGATCTTTGTAATTGGGCATCATTTGAATCAATGTGCACACGGTATCATATTTCCCATCCAAGGCTCTTAGGATCTTCTTGATGATGAATCTATCGGTCATCTCTTCACTTCCTAAGCCGACAATCTCATTTGTGATGAGAGCAAGCCTAGAGTACATTTCGGCGACACCTTCACAATCCTTCATCTTGAACTTGTCAAGTTGACTTTGGAGCACATCCAACTTGGATTCCTTAACGGAGTCGGTACCTTCGTGCATATCAATCAAAGTGTCCCAAATTTCCTTTGCATTCTCAAGATGGTTGATTTTGTTGAATTCTTCGGGGCACAATCCGTTGAAGAGAATATCACAAGCTTGAGCATTGTATTGCAACATCTTCAACTCATCCATGGTAGCTTCACGGTTTGGTTCTCTCCCATCAAAGAACTCACCTTGCAAACCAACACAAACAATATCCCATACGGCGGGGTTATGTCCAAGAATATGCATTTTCATTTTATGCTTCCAACTAGCAAAATTAGTGCCATCAAAGTAAGGACCTCTACGGTGATAATTTCCCTCGCTAGACGCCA
Organism: Triticum monococcum; assembly: GCA_034509565.1. Lineage (NCBI taxonomy): Eukaryota > Viridiplantae > Streptophyta > Magnoliopsida > Poales > Poaceae > Triticum > Triticum monococcum. The sequence goes on from CM067841.1 coordinate 607,818,370, forward strand.
TACTCTCCTAGGTTGTGAAACCAAGGCCATGACCACCAAAAGCTATGGAGATCAAGGCAAATGGAGACCAAAGCTCTGATACCACTTGTAGGATCGAAAGTATGTCTAGAGGGGGGTGATTAGACTACTTGACCAAATAAAAACTTAACCTTTTCCCAATTTTAGTTCTTGGCAGATTTTAGCTATCTTAGGACAAGTCAAGCAATCATCACACAATTCAAGCAAGCATGCAAAGAGTATATTGGCAGCGGAAAGTAAAGCATGCAACTTGCAAGAATATAAAGGGAAGGGTTTTGAGGATTCAAACGCAATTGGAGACACGGATGTTTTTCCCGTGGTTCGGATAGGTGGTGCTATCCTACATCCACGTTGATGGAGACTTCAACCCACGAAGGGTAACGGTTGCGCGAGTCCACGGAGGGCTCCACCCACGAAGGGTCCACGAAGAAGCAACCTTGTCTATCCCACCATGGCCATCGCCCACGAAGGACTTGCCTCACTAGCGGTAGATCTTCATGAAGTAGGCGATCTCCTTGCCCTTACAAACTCCTTGGTTCAACTCCACAATCTTGTCGGAGGCTCCCAAGTGACACCTAGCCAATCTAGGAGACACCACTCTCCAAGAAGTAACAAATGGTGTGTTGATGATGAACTCCTTGCTCTTGTGCTTCAAATGATAGTCTCCCCAACACTCAACTCTCTCTCATAGGATTTGGATCTGGTGGAAAGAAGATTTGAGTGGAAAGCAACTTGGGGAAGGCCAGAGATCAAGATTCATATGGTAGGAACGGAATATCTTGGTCTCAACACATGAGTAGGTGGTTCTCTTCTCAGAACATATGAGTTGGAATGGTGTATGTGTTCTGATGGCTCTCTCCACGAGTGAAGAGGAGGTGGAGGGGTATATATAGCCTCCACACAAAATCCAACCGTTACACACAATTTACCAATCTCAGTGGGACCGAATCAGAAAACTCGGTCGGACTGAAATCGTAAACCTAGTGACCGTTAGGAATTTCGGTGGGACTGACATGCAACTCGGTAGGACCGATTCGGTTAGGGTTTGGGCATAACATAATCTCGGTGAGACCGATTGCACAAACTCGGTGAGACCGAGTTTGGCAATAAGCTAACCAGAGAGTTGGTCAGGCAAACTCGGTGGGACCGACTCACTCTTTTGGTGAGACCGAAAAGTTACAAGAAGGAAACATAGAGTTTACATTGCAATCTCGGTGGGACCGATTCGCTCCTTCGGTGAGACCGAAAAGTTACGAAAGGGAAACAGAGAGTTTGCAATCCCATCTCGGTGAGACCGAGATCCTTATCGGTAGGACCGAATTGCTAGGGTTTGGCAGTGGCAAATGACAAGTGAAACTCGGTGGCGCCGGATTGAAAGAATCGGTATGACCGAGTTTGGCTTAGGGTTTAGGTCATTTGTGGCTATGGAAAAGTGGTTGAGGATTTTGGAGCATATCATCAAGCACATAAAGCAAGAGGCTCATTAAGCAACACCTCATCCCTCCTTGATAGTATTGGCTTTTCCTAAAGACTCAATGTGATCTTGGATCACTAAAATATAAAATGAAGAGTCTTGAACTTTTGAGCTTGAGCCAATTCTTTGTCCTTAGCATTTTGAGGGTTCCACTTTCACATCCATGCCATGCCAATCATTGAGCTTTCCTGAAATAATCATCTTGAAATAGCATTAGCTCAATGAGTTATATGTTGTTATGAATTACCAAAACCACCTAGGGATAGTTGCACTTTCAGCAAACTTGACAAAGCTATATATGGTCTGAAGCAGGCCCCTAGAGCATGGTACTCACGTCTCAGTCACAAACTGCAAGCACTTGGGTTTATCCCCTCCAAGGCTGACACCTCATTGTTCATTTACAACAAGTCAAATACTTCCATGTTTTTGCTTATCTATGTTGATGATATTATTGTCACTAGTTCATCTAATGAAGCAGTGGCAGGACTGTTGAGGGATCTAAATGCTGAGTTTGCTTTAAAATATCTAGGAGACTTACACTTCTTCCTAGGCATTGAAGTACAGAAACATGGAGATGATCTTCATTTGTCTTAGGAAAAATATGCAACAGATCTGGTAAAGAGGGTTGGTTTGCAAGGATGTAAACCCTCATCAACTTCATTATCAAGCTCTGAAAAATTGTCTCTGACAGAAGGAAACCTCTTGAATCAAGAGGACAGTGCCAACTACAGAAGCTTGGTAGGTGCACTTCAGTACTTGACTCTTACAAGGCTAGATATATCCTTTGCTGTTAATAAAGTATGTCAGTTTCTTCATGCACCCACTACTGTTCATTGGACTGCAGCTAAGCGCATTGTCAGATATGTTAAACATACTTTGGATACTGGTCTTACTTTCAGCAAATCATCATCTGTGCTTATCAGTGCTTTCTCAGACTCTGATTGGGCAGGCTGTGTAGATGACAGACGATCAACAGGTGGTTTTGCTGTGTTCTTTGGGCCTAATCTCATATCATGGTGTGCAAAGAAACAAGCCACTGTATCAAGGTCAAGTACAGAGGCAAAATACAAAGCTCTTGCAAATGCTACAACAGAAATTATCTGGGTTCAGTCTTTGCTAAGGGAACTTGGCATTAAACGGATTCCAGCTCCATGCTTATGGTGTGACAACCTTGGAGCTACATACTTATCAGCTAACCCAGTTTTTCATGCCAGAACGAAGCACATTGAAATAGACTTTCATTTTGTCAGAGAAAGAGTTGCTAGCAAGCAACTGGACATTCGGTTTATCCATTCTAGAGATCAAGTTGCTGATGGATTTACAAAGGCGTTGCCTTCAAAGAGCTTTGAAGAATTCAAGCGTAATCTCAACTTATGTAAGCTGTGATTAAGGGGGGGGTTAAACATGCTACATGCGACAGGTTTAGCCAGGTTGGACTCGTAAAGGTATAGAGATATACATTGGTTGTTTATAAGTTAGTTCTATCTCTTGTAACCGAATATATTCTCCTCTATCCCTTGTATCCCAAGTTTGTAATCTGAACAACCTGTACGCATATACCAGAGATAAGCGCTGGCTATATAAACACGAACCCGTCGCCCTCGGTAGGGTACGACGTTTCCCTATACTTTCCACAGATACTGGCCGTGCGACGGGCTCACTGCCACCAACAGAGGTCTGGCGAGGAGAATACTGAACACCTCCGTGCCAAAACCGATCCGCGAGCTGTTGTCGTTGCGGTCGAGAGATCGGCACGAGATATCCCCCAAACGATGGCATAGGTTTGCGAAGGTCCAAGATCTTGCCTCTCGCACTACTTTTTATTCTTGCTTATGGATCTAATCCACCCGTCCCATTTCTGTTTTCTTCGCATGGGCAGTGTTGGCCCAGACCCGACGCCGAGTACTTTCCAGCGACGGCGACGACCGACGACGAACGACAACGAAGCAAAGCTGACTGACTCTTGAACAATTCCCTGTTGACCGGTGCACTTGGTCGAAGCGAAACACGTCTGAGACGGAAACACGTACAGGCAGAACAACTAGTAGCTAGCTAATCGATTAACGGATCGATCCAGTACTAGCAGTACTCACGCACGGCAAACCTGGCTGATTGCCACAGGAACGTGACGTTCCTGGTGATTTTTTTATTGCCTCACGGGTTGATCAATTACAAGGGGCTGGGTGTACTTATATACACGTACAAACCCAAGCATCAATCCTACTCGGATTACTACTCATCTCCAGCTCGGACATGTACACGTGCCGTGCACTAAATCATGTTTAAGTCTAACAATCACCCCCCTAAACACGACGTGGTCGCGTCACAGCTCCGACGCCGATCCTTCTTCGCATTTCCAAGAACTTCTCTCTATCCAAAGCCTTGGTTAGCATATCCGCCAGTTGATCATCGGTGCGAATGTAGTTGACCTTCATCTTACCTTCTTCTACGCATTCCTTTATGTAGTGATACACCGTATCAATGTGCTTGCTCCTATCACGCCGCACTGGATCCTCCCGTAGAAAAGTTTCAGACTTGCTATCAACATTAAGCACCAATTGTTCCGGATCTCGATCCATGAGATCACCGTGTAGCCGCCCTAGCCACACACCTTCACACGCCGCAGTGGCAGCTGCAATATACTCTATCGCATTACCTGCGGGTGCTTTACTCTTCTTGTTCATCTCAAGACGAGGTTTCATTGGAGCGTCAATTGGATTGCAATATTTCATACCACAATTTTCAAGTATCTTCCTTGCGTATGCCTCCTCGCATAGTGTGATCCCCTCCGGCTTTTGATGTACCTCTATCCCGGGGTAGTAGCTCAAAAGACCGAGATCATCCATCTTGAAAAGCTCTTTCATCTGTAGCTTGAACTTTGCAATCAACTCTTCATCTGCTCCGGTAATTAATAGGTCGTCGACGTAGATGCCAACTAGTAGACGATCCCTTCCTTTACCTCTCTTGTACATTGCATGCTTTAGTGGGGCTTTCTCAAATCCAAGAGAAACCAATGTCCGATCAATTTTGATGTTCCACTCCCGAGGTCTTTGCCATAGCCCATACAAGATTTTGTGTAACTTCAGTACCTTGTGCTCCTCTCCCTCTTTGATGAAACCCGGTGGTTGATACACATCTCCTTCTATCTCGCCGTCCGAAAACGCGGATTTTACATCCAAGTGATGTACTTTCCATGATTCCCGAGCCGCGAGAGCGATGAGTAGTCTCACCGATTCCATCTTTGCAATGGGAACGAACACTTCTTCGAAGTTCACACCTTCCTCTTGCACGTATCCTTTGGCTACTAGCCTCGCTTTGTGTTTCACGGATCCTTCGACATCTTTCTTGATCTTGAATTCCCACTTGAGCTCTATGGCTTTTTCATTGTTGGGAAGATCCATAAGCTCCCATCCATTGTTGTCGTGGATCGACCTCAACTCCTCTTCCATAGCAGGACGCCAACACTCCTCCGTATTTGCATCTTCGAATTTCACCGGTTCTTCGATGCTTGTTAGACACTGTCGCCCACTCCTTTTCATCTTTACAGGGTCAAACATCCGAAGAGTTGTCTCCGGATATGGGTGTAACACCAGCGGTAGATGATCGGTTGTAGATGGACGTGTCCTTTTCTCCTGTATCGTCGGAGGCGACTCATGTGCCTTAGAGCCTTCCTCCGTGTACAAAGCTTCGCTGGCCATTGGTCCGGCGATTACTGGCGACTGCCGGGCCACTACAGCGACGCCTCCTGCGCTGACTTCTAGCTTTCCAGATGCTCGTGGGCCTCCTTCCCAGCTCGATTCTGCGAGTGGCATGGCTCCTGGATCGCAGCAAAGGCTCACAGATGAAATCCTTTCTTGCAATGGGCCAAGCTCACCACGTGTCTCTACTGCTGGGCTGCATGTTCCTTTCGCTGGGTGCACGTCTCCTGGCAAAACAACACATGGGGCAGCAGCCCAGGTTGTATTTCCAAACGTGCTCACGGTGGAAACCGGCTGCACGTCACTGCTGCTTTCGGGCACAGCTACGTACATGTCGTACCCTGCACTGGCCGCCTGCTTGTGTGACTTGGCGGGCGTGTCGCTCGGTGAGACGCACGCGACACCCATACGTAGACGCGCCGTGTCAAGTGCGGCAACGTTCGCGCTCCTCTCCGGTGCCGTGCACATGCCATGCTTGCTTGGTCCGAGTGTAATTCGCCGCACGTCTAGCCTTGTCGTGTGACCTTCTGACACAACTAGTTCATCACACTTTGCGTTGCGGTCTTCTTCGGACCTCTCCTTCTGTCGACCAGTGGAAACACTGCTTCTCCATGGCCGAGCACACGCTGCTTTCGCTGCATCCGTTCCAGCAAAGTTAGCACTTACATCCATAGCACTGACATAAGTTTCGGAATCACTCCCCGCATCTGTAAGTTCGACACAAGTTTCCGAACCATAATCATGATGGCAAACTTTTTCTTCCGTAAGCTCGACAATTTCTTTAGTCAACGCTTGAGAGTCTGGATCCTCCTCGTCCACCAGTTTACACATCAACATCATGTCACCATCATCTTCTTGCTGAGCAATGAGCGCCTTCTGCTTTGGTGCTTCCTCGCAGTTAGCCTTGAAGTGACCGAGGAGGCCACAGTTATAACACCTCACTTTCCTGATGTCAAACTTTCTCCTCGGTAGTGGTGCAGCCTCATCGTCTGAGTCGTCGTCCGAGTCGGCGAAGTTCTTTCTCGCCGAACGCTGCTTCCCCTTCTTCCTGCTGCTGCTGCTGGATCCGCCTTGCTTTTCTAGGGCGATCCACTGCGCCTTCGTGAGCATCACAAGCTCGTCGTTCCTCCCGTCCCCAAGACTGTACCGCATACGCTCATCATGAGCCTTATACAGTCCGACAAGATCGTCGATGGAGAGAGTCGCGAGATCGACGCACTGCTCGATCATCGTGACAATTTGCAGGTATCGGGGAGGGGCCGCGCGCAAGAACCGCCGGACAACCGAGGCCTCCGTGAGGTTTTCTCCAAGCGCGCGGATCCGATTGACGAGAGTAGCCACCCGTGAAGCGAACGCGTCCACAGACTCATTGTCGCCCATGACCAAAGTCTCATAGTTCCTTAGGAGAGTTTGGAGATTAGCTTGCTTGACGCGGGTGTGTCCCTCGAATATGAGTTTCAGCGTATCCCACACCTCCTTCGCCGTTGCTTTGGCGATCAGGTGCTGGAGGACATCCATCGGCATCACCGAATAGATCGCCGACGCCGCCTGCCGATCCTTCCGATGCTCGGCTCCTTCCTTTTTGAACGCGTCGCCTCCGGGATCCACCGCGTCCCATAGCTCGTTGGCACGGAGACCACACTCCATGAGGGCCTTCCAGACCCCGAAGTTCTCGCGATCAAATCGTGGATATGATGAACTCGCCGGAGCAGCAAATACTTTAGCCGCACCGGAGTACTCCGCCAGCTGCTTGTTCTTCTCGTCGTCTGCCATGATCCTTCGTTACTAGAAGATCAACCTTGCTCTGATACCAATTGTTGGCCCAGACCCGACTCCGAGTACTTTCCAGCGACGGCGACGACCGACGACGAACGACAACGAAGCAAAGCTGACTGACTCTTGAACAATTCCCTGTTGACCGGTGCACTTGGTCGAAGCGAAACACGTCTGAGACTGAAACACGTACAGGCAGAACAACTAGTAGCTAGCTAATCGATTAACGGATCGATCCAGTACTAGCAGTACTCACGCACGGCAAACCTGGCTGATTGCCACAGGAACGTGACGTTCCTGGTGATTTTTTTATTGCCTCACGGGTTGATCAATTACAAGGGGCTGGGTGTACTTATATACACGTACAAACCCAAGCATCAATCCTACTCGGATTACTACTCCTGTCCAGCTCGGACATGTACACGTGCCGTGCACTAAATCGTGTTTAAGTCTAACAGGCAGAGGAATCCACCCATTCAGTTTACATGTTATTCGTCAGTTGATCGCCCGGACGCTAATTAGCTTTGCTTCCAGGCACAACGCAAGATGGATTCAGACAATACGACTTCACTTCAGACTATAAATGTAAGAGAATCGCTAGAGGTATCACTTCAGACAAAAGTGACCATTTATAATCATCGGCAAAAACGGATGTTTACACTAGGACACATATTCGTCTACACACGTAGATCGATAAACTAGCAGCGCAGACACTTCAGAGTTCAGACAATCATTGAACCCTTCAGCGGCACTTAAAATTCCACAGTTGCGTCATTCAGATTTCAGGAGGACGTGGTACATAGGTTATACGGAGTACTTCAGATCATATCAATAAACATAAGGATGAACCTGTTCGGTACTGCCTAATTGTATGATATGGAGAATGGTGTGCCTCAAGGCACTTCCATTTTAGTTCACAAAAATGGCCAACGAATTTAGTTTTTAGGATGTCCACATTTAACTTATTTTCCACAAGAGGGGATTTTGATCCATAATTTGATAAACAAAACCATGAACCTGTTGCAGCATATCCAGTTATTTTTTTTGCCTTAATTCTGTTTTATGTTTCTGACGATATGTGGCTGGTTCAATTTCAGCCCATAACAAGTGATCTATCAAAATGAACATTGCACACAGATACAACAGTACTTTTTTGTACTTAGCATTGGTCAAGAATTGTACTCCTCCAAATTACCAGATATACATTGTGACAACTATTTGATGGGATTTGACCTATGATTAAAGACCATTGTTTTTAATGCAGTACTTTTTTCTTTTAAGAATAACATCATGGTCAGATTGTACATGCGTGTATGTAAGCGTCTGCGTCTGTATTATATTTTTCGAAAAAGAAAATTGGTAGCATTGTAGTTGAGTACCTATAAGATTGTGATTGCAAATTAAAGAGGTCGCCATAGCAACTCGCTATTCGGCATATGATGATAGAAAACTACTAAGATCTTATAGGTACCAATCATCTTGCTCGTCATCCTCATTTTCTGAATCTTCTTGCCCATAACGAGAGAGATGTTCAGAGTCTGAGCCCGACATCTGTGACTGCAGTGAGAACAGTATTTCAGTTATCATGGTATGATGAATAGGTATGCAAAATGATATGATTCGTAATAAAGAATACTTTTTTAAAAAAAATTTACTACTAAATTTCATTGCATCATTAATTTGTGCTTCCAAAAGCTTAAGCTATCGAAAGCAAAGTAATATTGACACCATGTCTCAACACAAAGTTCTAATAATTGCATAGCTCGATTATCCCAAAATTGTATATCTAATCATAGGATTAAGGATCAAACAAGCAGAACACAGAGCATGTTCCTTGTATTGCTTCTGAGATTAAAAGTAAGGGACTTGGGACATGTTTGGTTGAAGGCTAAGTATGCCAGAGTTTTTTTTAGCTAAGTGGCCTTACTTTAGCTTGCCAAGTGGTTTGATGGCATGGCCTGTTGTTGAAGGTCAAGCCACATGTTAATACGAGGACCAGAGGGAAGTATATAAAACAGATTAGGAAACTTGGACACTGACACAAATTCTAGATGAATTCATTAAGGAATCGAGAAATAAAGGATTTGAGTTTAGGGGCTGAGACAGCAGAGAATTTTGGTTTCCTGGATTGAAACAAGGTGAGGTGAAAGGGCGAACGTTAGGAACATTTTGCATCGTCTCTTTAAGGCCCCGTACATTCCACAAGCAAAATATAGGGGTGTAAGGGGGGGGGGGGGGGGGGGTAATCATGGCAAACGTAAGAACGTCAAATGATAAGCAAACAGATCGTTGCACACCTAGCGACTCTGGGGACAAGTTCAACGGACAAGATGAGTGCTAAGGGCAACTCTAGCCAATCCCTTAAAAATGGTTAACTCCTCAAAATATTAACCGCGCCTAGCCAAGCTTCTATCTGGTAACTCCTCAAAATTTTGAGGAGTTAACTTCCAAAACTTTGCTCTCTCTCACATACTCCCTCCGTTTCTTTTTAGTCTGCATATAAGATTCAGCTTTGGCTAAGTTTATAGAAAAATATATCAAGATTCACAACATGAAATCAATATTGTTAGATGCATCATGAAATTAATTTTCATACCATATAAATTTAGTATCGTAGATGTTGATATTTTTTCCTACAAGGTTGGTCAAACTTTACAAAGCTTGACTTTGGCCAAATATTATATGCAAAGTAAAGAGAAACGGAGGGAGTATTTCTCACGAAAACTCCCCCACCCCTCCCCCTCAACTCCCGCCCGCGGCACCACCTCTTGCCACCTCCATGGCTCCATCGCCCAATCTGTCCATCGCAGCCACCGGCAGCGTTGATTCCGACGGGGATGGAACCACGGGCCGCCTCCACAACCCCGCCGGCCACTCCTGCTAGCGCTACGCCGCCAGAGTCAACCCACGCGCCGCCGCCCGGGCCAAGGAAGTGGTTGATAATCTACATTTAATTAACAATATTATAAAAGACATGCAGTTGCACAGGTTACTGACTAGTTTTATAAATATGTATACACTAAGTAAGTAGTTTTTTATCTCCTGCCTTGATTTTTCATCCAATGTGTTACCTTAGGGTTTTGAATGTCTATAAAAACGTGATTTTTACAAGAGAGTAATCTTTACGCTGAAGGGCAATAGAGTTGAGTAAACTGGAACTCCTATAGGGCGACTAAGCAAAAAAATGGCATACCCATCAAAGAAATAAAATAAATATGCATTGGTTGAATTCCTATGTCATATTTATATAAATTAATTGCAAAGGCATGTGCAAATGAAACCATAATGACTAGATTAAAAGGTACTGGGCTTTTGGAGTTTCATTCCTCTAGTTCTTCTTGTTCCTCTCTATCTCTCGACGGGTTTTCTCCGTACTTTTTCGATAGCCTATCCATCCATGCTTCCTGTGTTACACAAAATTTACACGATTAGGCCACTGTGGAAAGTAAACTAAGAAAGAATAAACACCTACATCCCGAGGCGCGACTAGTGGCGCTCCTTCTCATTTACTAAATCGACATAGTACAAATGTACAATCGATGACAAGTCTGTCGAGGCCGTCAGACGCATCTCTGGCACCACGGCCAGTCTGGTCATTCTTGGTAACGGTGCCTAGACCACTCCCTTGTGATTTTGTGTCTAGCCTACTAGCTTTCTCTAGTCTATTTTAGCTACCTCGTGGTGCCTTTACATAGCAAACCCGAGTTGTATCTGTTCGACTTAAAACATTAACCCTCCGTATACATTCAAGCCCAACTATAGCCCTATACAAATATTCCACACCAATTCTTCTTTTAGAGAAAGGCTTTATGCGCAACTTTATTGTAAAGCTGAATAGTACAGTACATCAGTACAGTAACCAAGGGGTCGACTCCAATTTCTAACACCCTGTCCTTAGAGTTAAGTAAGGCATAAGTCATATAAGATGACCGAGCACGTAAATGACATATAGACATACACCAAAGTGAAATACATGTGCACGCTTCGACTGCCTGGGTCATCAAGATCATTGCAATAGCATGTGCAAATGAAGCTATGGGTGATTACGTGTAACTACAAAGATGTAAATAATTAAAAGGGATTTTTGTAGTTGTGTACCTGTGATTCTTCTTGTCCTTGTTCCTTGTTTGGTTCTTCTGGCTCAAATACTACTTTACGGATGTGAGAAACCTTGTATGCATCCCCCCTGCGGTACCTACTGACCAGACGTGAAGAACCAGAAAGGTACAGTTCCTCCAAGGCAGTAAGGTTTCTTATGCTTTCAGGCAAAGATTCGATCTTGGGACAGTCTCTGATGCGAAGTTCTCGTAGGGAACTGAGCTGTCCTAACCATTCCGGCAATCTATATAGTCTTTTGCACTCGAGAAGCATTAGTACTCTCAGAGCAGTGAGATTTTTCATACTTCCAGGCAAAACCATGTGGCAGCGACAATCTTTTATGCCCAAGACTTGTAGAGAGGTGAGATGCCCCAACCAGTACGGCACTGTTTCCAGGTCCTCCAACGACACCAAACTTAGTTTTTTGAGAGAGGTGAAGCAGCGAATGACCTCCGGCAAGGCCCTCAAACCGTGGGAGGAGGTGAATGAGAATTCTTCAAGAGTTGGGAATTGATCTAGTCTACTCCACTTGCCAGGATGAAAGCTGCAATTTTTTATACCCATGCGACAAGGAAGAGTGGAAGATGACAGTTTCCCAAATCCTCTTTCTGCCAAAACCTCGTCGCTATTGTCCAAGAACCAAAACATACTTCTGGGGGGATATGGTCGGAACTTCAACTTTGGGCAGTCCTTTAACTCCAGGTTGTGCAGATTAGGGATCAAGAATTCTCCATCTTCTTCGCCTGACCGTGTTATAAACCATGCCACCAAATTTTTCATCGACTGAAGTTGTAGCAATCTTAGTTTCTTACAAATTCCACCCTCCCCATAGAATTCCTTGCCGATTGTCGTGATGTTAGGCATTTTCTGCAGATATAGACTTCTTAAATTTGGTAGCTGCCCAAAAGGAGGAAGTTCATGACATGCACCTAAATCAAAAAGACTGAGATAGGTAATAGAAGGGAGATACGAGGATATGTGCCACATCCACATCCAGTTAGGGAAACCTTCGCTTGTATACCCTTGTATCATAAACTGTTCAAGATTTCGAGAAGGTATGAGCCTCTCCAGAATATACCGAGCCGAGTATATATCAACATTCGTATTCTGCTTCTTCTTTTTGTGGGAATCATTCATATTCTCGTGTTTCCAGTGGAGAGCTAGCTGTCGAACACATGATTTATCACGCAGCTTGACTCTCTCTGCATCTTCCGGTGTCTTGACATGCTGAAGAGAACAAATCAACAGCTCAGGGCAATTCATATGTCCAAGCTCAACTATGCTGTTGTATCTTCTTCCTGTGTTGCATACTCTACGTACTGTGCGGCCTGGCAAATGCAGATGCATCTTAATTTCCTGGGCCTTCCTAAAGACCCTAGGATGTCCTGATGTGACCACAAATTGGGTGAGACTGGTCATTTTACTGATGCTATCTGGCAAGTGACAGAGAGCTCCAGCAGAGATGTCCAATATTTGGAGATTAAGATCACCTAGTGAGGAGGGGAGCTCTATGATTCCTAAACAATATGACAAATTGAGACACTTCAGATTAATCATCTTGCAGATTGATGCGGGCAACTGTGCTAGTCTGGGACAACTTGTTAGGTTCAAAGATCCAAGCTCTGAAAGGTCACCAAAGCATTCAGGGAGTACTATAAGGGCTCGACAATCTGAAAGGTTTAGGTCTTTCAAATGCCTCAGTTGGCAAAATGATTCTGGTAGAACTGAAATCTTGTAGCAATCAGAAAGGTTCAAGAAGCTAAGATTTCGAAGATTCCCGAAATCTTGTGGAAGCTTTTCTAACTCATGACAACCTGACAGGTTTAAATGTTCTAAACACTCCAGGCTAAAATTGTCAGGAAGTTCGGTTAGCTTGGAACAACTTGACATGTTTAGGAACATGAGTTTATTAAGAAGATCAATTTTTTTAGGAAGCTTACTCAGGCTCGCATTGCCAGCTAGGTCCAAATAGCCGAGTTTGTTAAGGCTACAGACACTGTCAGGCAAGGTTTCAAGTGAGCAATTGGACAAAATTAGAGTCTCCATATTTTGAAGTGTATGGAAAGACTCAGGAAGTGATGTAATTGACAGGCTAGAGGCATCAAGGTACCTAAGTAGCTTCAACTGAAGCATGGAAGATGGCAAAAGTATGTTAATTGGAGTAGATTGCTCCACAACTAAACATCCACTTAGGTCCAAGACCCGTATATACTTGGTTCTAGAAAATGCCTTTTGGGGGAGCTGCTGTTTATCTGAATTTCTTACATGGAAGGATCTGATATTGCCTGGCAGATCATTGAAAACGTTATACTGATCCTGGTAGTTGATCAACTGTGCATGTCGGCAATAACGACGTTTTGCTTCCTTCCTAGTTCTCGGCTCGGTAGCATTTAGGACAAGGGATTCATGGCCTAAAATAATCGTTGCAAGATCGTGCACCAAATCATGCATGGTGAGCTCTCGAGGAGCATTGGCATGCACCGGACTTGACCTAATCTGCAGAGGGAAGTACCATCAAATTAGGCTTGTAAAAGAAAATGTAAACCCCACATGGTTATGCTTAATTACCAAGTGAACAATCCTTGTATGATAAACATTAACTTCTCAATTAGTGGCTGCAAGATAGTGACTAAAAAATGCACGAAACCTGTGAGGCTCATCTAACACCCGTAGTTGATAATTAATTCTTCTAATGGTTAATTAGAATGCTAATACCTTCCTCGCTTCCTACCCGCCCTAATGGTTGGTTAGTCAAGTTGAATATTGCTATTTAAAATATGCTTATCTGTTGGATGGCGGTGATAATTAACATAAGAACATTGAATGCCATGTGTAAATCTATACTTATCTTCCAAATATATACTAATAGTTAAGCAGTTTGTGCGTGCATGATTACTACTCCCTCCGTTCACTTTTATTAGTCATTTCAGACAACTGAAAATAGGCTATTTTGCACATTGTCTGAAATGTCTTTAAGGCCTTATAAAAATGAACAGAGGGAGTATTATACATTAAAAATAGAGGGTTGATGAATTAATTTTGCATTTAATAGTGCGCTAAATCATATTATATGTTCTACATTTGATCTATGCTGGCGTGAAAAATAGAAGTAGTACTCTCTCCATTCCAAAAATACTTGTCTTCTAGTATCTTCATGCAGTACCCAACATAATGCTTTTACCATAAAAAAAATAAGATGTGTATCTTTTAAAAATAATACATTAATATAAAAGTATATTGGATGATTTAGAAGCATTAGTTTGCTGTTCCAATGTTAGTAATCCTTCTATATTAATAAGCCAACCTTTTTAAAATATAAATTTCTTAATATAATGGTAATTTTTCTATATTTTGGAACAGGGGGTACATATCACCATTAGGCTCCAACTGACAAAATTATTGTGTCATCTCTACAACAGTTCACATAAATTGGAAAGTGTCTATGCCCATGATCTGCGAATCTCACTATATTTATCTAATGTAAAGATACCACAGAATCCTAAACTTATATCCAATCGAATATAGAATCTAGTATGATATATTCTGAAGTAATAAGTTCAAAATAAGAAAGTTCTCCAACAACATTATATATTTTTTATTTCATTCTAAATCAAAAAATAACAAAAACCAAGAGCCAAAATATAATGCAAGGCGTTAAATTCAAACGCAACCTAGTGAGACTAAATGCATTCCAAATGTAAAATTTGAACTATGGTCAATTCTGAATTTTGGAAGAGCGGGTATGAAATACTTTTAAGAATCTTAAAGTGAAAATAAATAAAGGCATAAACATAATTATGTGTTATATATCCATATTTCTGAATATCGAGTGTGTAACAATCGCATATAATTGAAAATGTGTATCAATTGATTATATTTACTATAGGAAACAAAACATATGAAGTGTATTTGACACATCCATGGCCAAGCAAGAAGATGGGAAATAGTGTTCAACACTTACCACGGAAGATTTTGAAATTTGAAGAAAGGACATCCCCATAAGGTAGTTAATGCACCTTTTACCATTGTCCCCTCCATGAATGTATCCAAGAGCCTTCCATTGCTGAATTAGGCGATCACTGTCTATAACAAAGCCCTTGGGAAAGGCCGCCAAATATGTGAAGCACATTTTAAATTCCAGCTTCATGTAGTAATAGCTTAGCATGAGGCGCTCCAATGCGCCCTTGTGATCCCTGTGACCCAAATCGATGTTCGTATCTCTTATTTTTTGCCATGCCTCGACAGTCCTTAGCTCGGACATTACTTTCCCAAGGGCAATAGCCACAAGTGGTACACCCCCACACTTCTCTGCAATTTTCCTTCCAATTTCTTCCAAGTCACTTTTGTCATCATCAGGCCCAAATGTTGTTTGCTTCATTACTTCCCAGCAGTCATCAGTTGACAAAACACATAAGCTGATTTGATCAGAGTTGGGCACAGGACAGATTTTTCTTTGATTTGCAAGAACACCTGTGCTCATTTTATTCACTACGCTTTGGTTACGCGTAGTTACGATAAGCCTACTACCCTTGCAGCCATGTTGTAACATCTGCTTCAACCTTTCCAGCTCATCCACATCCTCTTCCCAAAGATCATCCAAAACAATCAAGTATCTTCTACCAGCAAGTTCCTTAATGAGATTTTCCTGTAAAAACTGTAAACTGCAATTGTCAAGGTTGATACTGCTATTTATGCTTTTGAGGATGGCACTCCCAATTTTGCCCAGATCAAACTCCTTAGACACATGGACCCAGGCTCGGACTTCAAAATTGTTGGCCATTTTGTCTAGCATAAAGACTGATTCAGCCAATGTTGACTTTCCTAGACCACCAAGCCCGACAATCGGGATAATAGATATATCCTCTCTAGCGTAGTCATTGTTTAGTAGCAGCCTGATTATTTTGTCCTTTTCCATATCCCTCCCCACCACTCCAGATTTCAAGCCTTCATCACAGATGCCTACAAAACTTTCATTGTTTATGCTCCCTTGTGCTTGTTCTTGATGTCTCACAAGATTGAGAGCCTGGCCCTCCTTTCTTATTTTTTCTATTCTCCCCCTCACATTCTTCAGCTTGTGAGGCATGGTGATCCGCTGGAGAATTTGATTGTTCCAGGAAAAGAACAGTTTCAACTGCAGAAAAGTTGAAGTCAACATCATTCGCTAGGCACATCTCTGTAAGTTATGATGGAAGTTACTAGCTACTCCTATATATCGACAACCGTCGCTATACAAATCTAAGACAACTAATTTGGGAACGGGAGGTAGTATTTCTATGGGGATGGTCACAATTCAAGTTTAGTGAACCCCTATGAAACATAAAGGCAAACGAATTAGACGAAGATAAGTTGAAATTAATAGTCACTCTGCAGCTTAAGGATCTCGGAAAAATACTCGCAATTTGGTGGATGGGAAAAGAATTTTTCAAGCAATCGGGAAATAAAAGAAAACGACATGAATACAAATTATGAACAACTGTTGAGATTCAAAGCGCCTCTTTTGCTTTGAGCATGGCATGTAAGTATGAATCCATAATAATCCTAAAATGCAAGACAAAGCTCTTCCTAGACCACGACCTTAGAACAGGGGAATGTAATAAGCGAGTATACCTTTGGTTGGCTCTTCTTTAAGAGCTCGGTGGCGTCCAGATCGTCCAGCACGTCCTCGACGTCGTAGGAGACGGACTTGAATTTGGTGAGCCACCGCCCAACAGCTTCCCCATCTCTTCCTCGTCGACGCAGCCTATCATCCGCATCATGCAAAACGGCCTCCAGATCTTGCATCTTGCCCGCCATGACCTCAACATCGTCCTTGAACCTCCACTGCAGGGTGGCCTCCTCTGTGACGAGTTCACCGAGCTTGCTCGCGACTTGCTTCCCCACGGCGCTCGCGATTATCTCCCCGAACCCGCTCATGCCAGCTCTCCTCCTCTCTCCCACAGCAATGTCGTTGACCTCGTGGAAGCACAGAGAGAGAGAGAGAGAGAGAGAGATAAGGAAGAGGAGTATGTCCTTACAATAATGCTACACTTACGAGAAATAGCTACGCACGGTTGTTGGCCCGTCGGGACGCTGGGAGGGGCCACGGCCACCCACTCTTGGTAGTCTTGTTTAGTTTTTCCACGCGTCTTTCTTCTTTTATTTATCTATTGGTAACCACGGAGAATGTGTCGGACGACCAGCTCGAAGGCCAGTAGTCCTCGACGACCGATCAGAAGCAGTGAAGTAGCTCATGGAAAACCAAAGTGCGCAGTAAAATTCATGTCTTCCTCTGGAGGCTGTTCGGCATCACCAAGATATGGCGCAATCAAGCTGAGAATAGGCACGGCAGAAACAACAGGCAGCTGATGAAGCAGTGCAGGTGTGCAAATGAATGGATGTTCTCACTAATTGAGTCATTATCACATGCCAGCTGTTTTGTCAAAACAGTGGGTGGGTGCCCTTAGAGCGATTCTCTCTTTCGGTAGCAGACACGGAGATGGGCTAAGCTAGGAAACCTTATTCAATATGATAGGGCAGGTACACAAAGCAAGGCGTGCATGGGTCCATAGCCAATTTCATATTCTGCGGCTCCATTCGAGATCAAACTCCCTTCGAAAGATGCCTGCATGTTAGGTACCGGCTCAGTTGCATAAACAACAATTAAGAACATGTATGGTTTGGAGAGGGAGTAGAGATAGAGATTCCTCGCCGGTTTTTTATGTTGTGATGATGCAGGAGGGGTGCCTCATAAACATGGGATTATTCCCTAAGAGCTTGTCCAGTACCACTGGTACCGATGGAATTCAACCTCATTTAGAAAAATCAGTATATATTTAAGCAACAGATTTAGCAATGCACATTCAAATCTACTACGCATGGCCGTGGTGAATTTGAGGATCTTACTGGGCGGACCGAACTCTTCTACAGTCTTGAATTTCCTATATGGCGGCCGGCCAGTACTCATTCGATCCATTGTACTAGAGCGATCCGAGAAGAATGCAGGGTCATACTCCATCAACATTTGTGGTGATCACGAGTGGCCCAACGCATGTGTGCCACTAGGGCTAAATGTGTGCTTCTCTTTTCTGGATCCGGTTTTTTCAAAATAAAATATATCTTGAACCTTAGAGTCTGAATTGTGATCAGGTTTTCCCTTACCAAGTGCACATGTGTTTCCCTTTAACTAGTGCACTTGGAGCTACAGTGCATGCTAAAAAAATGTAAAAAAAAAAACCCTATAAAGTATGAAAACCCTCTGACTAGTTGCTCTAGTTGCTCCCACAAAACTGCGCTAAATTCCTTTTTGCAGTCGCTCGGATTTCATCGGAATGGCTTCAGCGGACCCAAACAGATCTCAGCACAAATTGCCCTGATAGGGCAGCTCGTCCAAGAAACCTAGCATCCCTCTATCTCCCATTTCCTTCTCTCCCTCCCATTTGAAAATGTTGCGGTAGCTTGGCGGTTATTCACACCTGTGCTCGGTGGGCTGGCGGCTGCTTCGTCGCAAGCTGGAGATGGTGACGGGTGAGGCAGCGACTATGGATCCAAGCGGCAAGCCGGAGGTAATGAAGGGTGAATGGGTGAGGCGGCAAGGCGACGAGTCCACGATGTCCTCTCTAACTCCCGGTACATTGCTAGCATGTACAGGGCAAGCCCCTTTCTATCAGTTTGCTTCAGTAGCAATAGCAAGTACATAACTTCAAAAAAAGCACTGGCAAATACATCGCCATGTCGATCTTCACCATGCCGCCATGCTTGTTTGATTTCCTTTTGCGAACTTGAGACCTCTATTGGTGTCCCTGGCACAGCCTCAATTGTTTTAGGTGACAAGTGATACTCTTTTGAATTTATGTATGAATAAAGACATACCTAGTGCACAGAAGCTCCCACACAAGATGGAGTCTGAGGAGGGATTATAAGAACCTAGTCTTACCCTTGCGAAGTGCAATGCAGAAAGAACGGTTCAAACTCAGGATCTCTTGGCATAAGCGGGGAGGACTTCACCATTGCGCTAGGCCTGCCCTCAATTTATGTCTGAATATGTACCGAAAATCCTCTATTTTCCAACTGAAAATGCACATATAGTAATCCCCGCTAAATGGCTTAGCGCCGCTATTGCCCGATATAGCGTCCGCGGCATTTGAGATGAGCTGCTGGGAAATGAAATCTCCTGATCAAAAAGTTTGACTCGAAGTGAAATGTCTAAGTGCAGTGGGCATCCAATGTGGTCTAATTTGCATGAAAAATACAAAGACCCAATTTTAAAACTTAATTCACATACCTCCTTCACAAAAAAGTGATTTCTGGCAACCTGGGGGTCTTTTGCAAAAGTAAACGGTCTCTTTGGGCTCTGGTTCTGTATGTTCGGTCAACCAGGGGGTGTTTCGCAAAAATCACCATTTTCTCTGAATCACCGCCGCGCGTACGGATGAGAGTCACGCGGAGGTGCCCCATTGCCACCGCCACCGCTCCTTCCTGCCACCGTGCATTCCCGCCAAATCGATCTACCACCAGAACAATCTCCCGTGACCACCTGTATCCCACTCCCGGCACTGCTTAAATACCGTCGTTCGGCGTCGTTCCACTGCCGCTCCACTCCACACTCCATTTCTTCCACGCACTGTGAAATCCAGTTTAGTAGCCATGATTAAGACTGGACGTCCGAGCGAGCTTTTCGGCTCGACCCAAAGCTCGCTCCAGCTCGCCCGTTACAGCTCGGCCCGATACAATAAACGAGCGAGACCAGTTAGAAAAAGAGGCCCGATTCCCGATCGAGCCAAGCCGAGTTTCGCCCGGTCCAACTCGGTGACTCGCTCGAGGCCCAGCCCAATTCGTCCATCTCCATCGCACGCAACGCATTAGGGCACGAGAGAAGCAGAGAGAGCGCCGCCTCCCCCTTTCTCTGCTCTGTGCTACCCCTCGCCATTTCTCTGCTCTGCGCCGCAAAGCTGGATCGACGGCGACGAGCGACGCCGCGCTTCCTAACCGCACCGACGCCACGTTTCCTCACCACGTCGACGCAGACGGACGCGCCTCCTCTGATTTCTCGCCGAACGTGACGAGCAGGAGCAGGTACCTCCTTCCTTTCCAATCCCTAGCCGCAACTCTCTGAACTACTAATTACGCATGTGATGGATCAATAGATGGATGGATCGATGGATGTACTCATGTAGTTCTTCCGTCCCAATCCCTAGCCGTAGGTGTCTAAACTAGCATGCATCTGATGGATGGATGGATCGATGGATGGATGTAGTCATGTAGATGTAGGGCTAGATGGATGGATCATGGATGGATGTATTGTAGCCTGTAGGGCTAGATCTAGAAGAGCCGGATGGATGGATCATGGATGGATGGAGTTATAGGGCAGAATGGATCGAAATTTTCATTGATTCCATGTGTAATTAGTTTTCTGCTATTGATGATCTACTTGCTGTAGCATAGCAGCTTCGAAAAAAAACTACTTGTTGGGAACTTACATTGATTCCATTCCATGTGTAATTAGTTTACTTCTGTCGATGACTGACTGTGTGTTGTTTGCTGATGTGTGCAGAGGCCTATCGTCGCAACAATAGACAAAGAAAAGGGGAAGGCGAATGGGAAGGAGAAGGAGAAAGAGAGGACCTTGGACTCCATTATGAAGAGTAAGTTGCCGGTCTCGGGGACCTCCGCCTCGACGTCCCCCTGACCCCACCGGCGCTGGCGTGCGTGCCGGAATCACCGCTGCCTCTGGCTCCGCAAACGACTATGAGAGGGAGGCTACATCTTCCCAGGTATGTGCGTTCAAAATATATATATGTGCAAGCTCGTGTATGTGCTGTTTTTGCTTTTTGAAAGTCAAATTTATGTGTGCCCAAGCTCATATGTGCTGTTTTTGGTATCCAAATGTCAAATATATGTTTGTGCAAGCTCATGTGTGTGCTTTTTTTGGTGTTCAAATCTCAAATATATGTTTGTGCAAGCTCATGTGTGTGCTGTTTTTGCTATCCAAAAGTCAAATATATGTGTATCCAAGCTCATGTGTGTGTTCTTGTTGTGTGCTAGGCAATGGAGCATGATAAGCAAGTGGAGGAGGATCATGAAGATGTGGAAGAGGATGAGGAGGAGGACGAGGAAGAGCAAGATACTTTGTTTGAGATGCCGTCTGGGGTTGGTGATAAATCAGATTTAGATGAATTTGCGAATAGTGAAAATTTCTTTGTTTCGCTGTCAATATTTGATGGTTTTGCTGTGTAAAGTTCAAAGGATGTGCTGTCCAAAATTCAATAGAAATGCTGCCCAATTCTTTCTCTCATATTTGTTCCATTGTTACAATTTTTGTAGAAGAATTCATAGAAGAAAGTCTATTTTTCATTACTATGACCATTTCTTAAAACAATATATTGCTGGATGTTTCATATTAAGCAGTATAAACTGTTTTTCTTTCAAAATATGACTTTAATTGCTGTAAAACAATTAAGATTGTGGACTATATACAGAGGTTCTGTCTTCTGTAAGTAAAAATAAAGACAGGTGGCAGCTGGCTTTCGAGCCGGCTTGGTCTGAGCCGAGCCATACCCAAAACGAGCTGAGCCGCTTAAAGTAGGCTTGTTGGCTGAGTGAGCCGAGCCGAGCCAAGCCGCTCCAGAGCGAGCCAAAGCTAGGCTCGGATCAAGCTCGGCTCGGATCCCTATAGGAAGTCATTGCCAGAGGGCGCTAGTGCCCGACACCGGCGTGGGAGCGGGCTTCAACTCCGGCACAGGCTCCAAGTAGGCGCTTTGTCAGCCGCCTCAGGCCGCTGTTCATCTGGCACTTCTGACCACACCAACTACTCCGAGATCGAGCCCACGCCGTTTGAGTTGTCCCATAACCACAGGGAGAATGAGGAGGACACTGAGGCAGACGTGGTCTTCGAGGCGATGTAGGCGCACCTCGACGTCAACACCAAGGAGGAGGTGTTGGAAATATGCCCTAGATGCAATAATAAAAGCATTATTATTATATTTCCTTGTTCATGGTAATTGTCTTTATTCATGCTATAATTGTGTTATCCGGAAATCGTAATACATGTGTGAATAACAGACACCAACATGTCCCTAGTAAGCCTCTAGTTGACTAGCTCGTTGATCAACAGATAGTCATGGTTTCCTGGCTATGGACATTGAATGTCATTGATAACGAGATCACATCATTAAGAGAATGATGTGATGGACAAGACCCAATCATAAACATAGCATAAAGATCGTATAGTTCGTTTGCTAGAGTTTTGCAATGTCAAGTATCTTTTCCTTAGACCATGAGATCGTGTAACTCCCGGATACCGTAGGAGTGCTTTCGGTGTACCAAACGTCACAACGTAACTGGGTGACTATAAAGGTAGACTACGGGTATCTCCGAAAGTGTCTGTTGGGTTGACACGGATCAAGACTGGGATTTGTCACTCCGTATGACGGAGAGGTATCACTGGGCCCACTCGGTAATGCATTATCATAATGAGCTCAAAGTGACCAAGTGTCTGGTCACGGGATCATGCATTACGGTACGAGTAAAGTGACTTGCCGGTAACGAGATTGAACGAGGTATTGGGATACCGACGATCGAATCTCGGGCAAGTAATATATCGATTGACAAAGGGACTTGCATACGGGGTTGATTGAATCCTCGACATCGTGGTTCATCCGATGAGATCATCGTGGAGCATGTGGGAGCCAACATGGGTATCTAGATCCCGCTGTTGGTTATTGACCGAAGAGTCGTCTCGGTCATGTCTACATGTCTCCCGAACCCGTAGGGTCTACACACTTAAGGTTCGGTGACGCTAGGGTTGTGAAGATATGTATATGCAGTAACCCGAATGTTGTTCGGAGTCCCGGATGAGATCCCGGACGTCACGAGGAGTTCCGGAATGGTCCGGAGGTAAAGAATTATATATAGGAAGTGTTGTTTCGGCCATCGGGACAAGTTTCGGGGTTACCGGTATTGTACCGGGACCACCGGAAGGGTCCCCGGGGTCCACCGGGTGGGGCCACCTATCTCGGAGGGCCCCATGGGCTGAAGTGGGAAGGAACCCAGCCCTTAGTGGGCTGGGGCGCCACCCCTAAGGGGCCCATGCGCCTAGGGTTAGGGGAAACCCTAAAGGGGGGCGCCCCCTTGCCTTGGGGGGCAAGCCCCCACCCTTGGCCGCCGCCCCCCCTAGGAGATCCATCTCCTAGGGCCGGCGCCCCCCCCCCCCCCCTTGGCACCCCTATATATAGTGGGGGAGAGGAGGGACTTTGGCCTACGGCTTTTGGTGCTTCCCTCTCTCCCTGTTACATCTCCCTCTTGCGTAGTATAGGCGAAGCCCTGCTACTGTGATGCCCTGCATCCACCACCACGCCGTCGTGCTGCTGGATCATCACCAACCTCTCATTCCCCCTTGCTGGATCAAGAAGGAGGAGACGTCTCCCGTCCCGTACGTGTGTTGAACGCGGAGGTGCCGTCCGTTCGACACTCGGTCATCGGTGATTTGGATCACGTCGTGTTCGACTACATCATCCCCGTTCGTTGAACGCTTCCGCACGCGATCTACAAAGGTATGTAGATGCATCTCATGACTCGTTGCTAGATGAACTCCTAGATGGATCTTGGTGAAACGAGTAGGAATTTTTTTTTCTGCAACGTTCCCCAACAGGAGGAGGCCGAGGAACAGATCCGGCTCCAGCGTACGATGCTGCCGTGCTCAGTGCCTAGGCCGAGAAGGCCCTGCGCGTGGCGCAGTAGCAGCTCGACGAGGCGATGCTAGCTAAGTCTCTATCTACGGCTCAGATAGAGGCTGTCGCTCATAGGGCGGCTGAAGAAGAGGTCGCAGCTCAAGAGCAAAGGAGGGCGGCCACTCTGCATGCAGCGACCGCCATCGAGGTGGAAGAGGATGGACCGAACAATGTCGCTGTATCCTCCTCTGATGATAAAGACCACATCGACGACGGTACCATCATCCTTTCGGATGGCGAAGACAAGTAGTCGTCCATCTATTGTCGCTATCGGCGCCGGCCGTCCATCTTATGTAGCCCCTATTAGTACCAAGGGATAATGTAATGTCAGTTCACTCTTTTAGCGTTGAACAAATGGAACAAATCTATGAATGTTTTGTTAAGTTTATCTGAATGTGCTATCTCTGAATCTCTTAATCTCTTTATTTGACACCACCACAATCTATCTTTCCTGGGTCGCTAAATCGTGGGCCCTTCTGTCACGTAGACAATGCCAGATCAAAAGGCCGAGGCTCTGCCAAGCACACACGCACACAGCTTAGATGGCTCGTATGATGCATATTCAACGGTGGTTCTCGAGTTCGACTCCCACGGGCGGCAGTAGATGCTACACTTTTTTCCAATAAACCAGACACGGATAGGTGGGCCCTGGGGATCCCACACATCGGTATCTGAGCCAGGTAACAATCAACTAGTTTGACCCGATGACAAGGCTCCGTTTCGGGCATTGTTGAGTGTGGGCCGAGTAGAGGAGGGGAAAGTGAGAGATGTTTGTTGGGTGGGGAAAAACTGAGCAGAATTAAGCAACTATGGGCATGAAAATAGAAATCCCTTAAATATAGCCTAAAGAATCATGATAGCTTACTTGGTCAATTGACCGGTAAAATTGTTGGACTCACTAACGATGTGCAGGCTTTAGATGGATGAACAAATGGCATGGAGGCACTCGTTGCTAAAATTGCAGAGTCAAACTTTGATTCTAGCCTAACCCATTTGAGGATGTCAAGATGATGAGAAGTAGCGAAGAAAATGTAGAAGAGCTTGATGAGAGCCATGTGCTAGAGTACACATATACAGTTGCAGACTTCGTAAAGATGATAGCAATGAAACACCCACTACCTGAAGTATCAAATGATGAAGCATATAATGTCATTGTTGATCATGTTGCCGCTATGGTACATGAGTTAGACGATGAAAGAAAGAAGCTATTCGGTAAGCTACCTGCTAAACAAGAAGATATTATTGAGCCTACAATTGAGATTAAGATTGGTATGAATAAATTCAATGTTTATGTCTTGTGGCCTCACCTGCCTCTTCCATGATCTTCTGACTCGACATGTCTTGGTTTTTCATTTTCTGACGATCCCTGGAGGCTGTTAGTTTAGTCACCTATCTTTTGGGCCTAGGACCACTGGTGAGACCAGAAAAAAGTCTCCTTGACTCGATTGGGCCTCGAGACTACAAGGTGGGGCCCAAAATCAGCTCGTCGCCGACAAGTCCCCCCCCCCCTCCATCACTATTTGTAGTTAACTCGCTTAATGACCCTCCTCCTAAACATTTTGTTTCCTCCAGTGAATTACGGGCCATGATGCCCCTTCGGATCCTTTAATGGTCGATCCTTTTCGTCTCCCCAGATGGTCTCGCCTTGCCTATGAAGTTTCTCTTCTAACTGTGGTGAAGGCAGTATATGTCCCTTTTGTTTTCTTAGCCTCTAGGCATCCTTCTCCTCCCACATTGCTCTTGTGAGGTAGGTGCACTTTATGGATGGCCCCAAAGAAGAATACGGTCGCTAGGTCAGAGCGGGAAGGGAAAGAACCCGCTAGCCGCTCAATTTTGGGCTTATGTGGAACTCCGGTGCACTGCAATGGCCAGAATATTTGGTTTCGCGGGAACGACTAGACAATCTTGTTCGCTCTAAGATTCTTACACAAAATTACCCTATCTTTTTGGTGGAGGGGCTCACGGTTCCCCATTCATCCCAGTATCAAACGGTATTTCTGGTCAAGCACTATTGGAAATATGCTCTAGAGGCAATAATATTATATTATATATTTCTATTATTCATAATTAAGAGTTTATATTTCATGCTATAACTGCTACGATCCTGAAATATGCGATTCAGTGGAAAACTCATATGCACGTGTGAAATGATAAACGGTAAACAATAGGTTCCCAGTCTCGCCTCTAAGACTGGCTCAAGTGTTGTTGGTGATCACGTTTTCCGGATCTTAGGATATCGTTAAGTGTAACGGTAGTCCTAAAACAACATTGAGGGTATGACGTTAGAAGAGCGGTCATATTGAATCGACCTAATACATGTCTGTTATACTTTGTGATTATTTCGTCTGAAATCATTTGTTATAACACGGAGTGTTAGCATGTGTTTTAGTTTCTCATATCATGAGAGTGTCTCGGTCACTTCCTACCAGACGGTGGGCTTTGAGGTTGCTCAAACGTCATCTGTAACAAGGTGATCATAACGACAACTTTCAGGCTCACTGCAAAGTTTGACAAGTGATTAGATAGCTCGAGAGTGGGATTTGCTCCTCTGGTGATGGAGAGATATTCTTAGGGCCCTCTCGATGTGATGTCATCCATTAATGACTGGCCAGACACGGGTGACTACGTCACGGGGATGCGGGAACACGTTAACGAGAAAGAAGAACAAAATCGGTAACAAGAGTTATAGTGAGCATGGTGATGACTCAGGGGGATACCGATGCACACCGGATTTTGTAAAGTATCGCGAAGTAAAGGGAACATCACATGATAACCAAAAGTTCACTCGGATATCATTCGTGTAATCATAGGGACCGATATGGATGTCCACGGTTCCGCTATCGGTCATTAAACGAAGGGGTTTCGTTCATGTCTATGATTTACCAAACCTATGGGGTCACAAGCTTAAGGTAATCACGATCTACTGAGTGTTAGTGGTACAAGAGTAATGAGAATATATTTGTGGAATTGTTCCATTAATATCCAGAATAGTTTCGAGAGGTTCCGAAAGCGTTTCAGGGTCACCAGAAGGGTTTAGATGAATATCAGGTAATACCGGGTATTACCGATTAATTATATATAGGTGGAAAATGTTTTTGGGATGTTAAATTATATATATATATATATAATAGTCTAGAAGTATTTAGAACATTTTATATTTAATTTAAATATCAACGGGCCTTAAAAGACCAATAGGTGGAAAGCAACTTGGGCCACAAGGGCCCAAGTGGGAAGAGGCGCCCCTTCCCTAAGGAAGGAGGCCGAATAGGAGTGGGGGAGGAGTCCAACTCCTCCTCCCATTGGTTGGATGCCCCAAGGAGTGTGGCAGCCCTCCTTCTCCCCTCTAACCTATATATAGTGGAGGTTTGGTGCCCAATAGTGAACATAAGTTTTGGAGCCTTCTCTAGTTGATCTAGTTCTAGTTCTTATTGTTCCTAGTTGACTAATTAGAGTTAGCCATAGCCACCTCTAATCCTCATAATTAGAAGCCCCATGTGGTTTTAATCTCCTCCCTCCAATTCTCTGGCGATGATTAGCTCTGGACGGCGAAGCGCTGCCGGATCGTGAAGACCGTACGCTTACAACCAAGTAGAGAGGTCGTGCTTTTGGTCTTCCGTTCGAGGGCGGTTCATGGGATCTTCATCGATATTTGAGGGACTCCAAGTACGATCTACACCGACTCATCTACTTCCGCTAGACTCCTGGAGTCGGTAATGATCGTTGATCCAAACCCATATGCATCTTCATATTGTTCCTGGGTACTCGTAGTGTGATTTTTTTTCCACTATGTTTCCCAACAAACACGTCCTCTGCGGGCTTGGCTTCCCCATTTTTGGCTTCATGTTTGCGATTTTGGATGTGTATGAGATGTTATGCATAACCTGACCCCAGGTCAATCTTAGATCTGGCAATTTTTGGGTAGCTATGCGAGGCTTTCTTCACCACCCCTCCCAGCGCATGCTTGCTCTGGTACCTATATGAGTTCCGGTCCATCTCTTGCCGATCAAGGCAGATGGGATGTTGCACGTTTATATGCAGAAACATACATTTATCGAAGTTCAGTGCCAGGCTAACGCTTTGAGCGAAGGAGTAAAGCAAAGCCTTGAGCCTAATAACTTGAATGGTGTAATCCCGCAAAAGGGACATCATGTCATCAGCATACTGGAGCATGGGATAGGGAAGGATGGGCATGAGGGGTGTTAGAGCCTTTCGTTGGCACCAATGGCCATCACAAGACGTTGAAGAATGTCAACGACCAGGATGAAGAGTGTAGTGACCCGACCTGGTAAGGATTGAAGTCTCTGTGCTTACCGTGCTAGTCTCTGGATCGACTTGCTAGCACACACAGTACTCGATGAAATAACAGAAATAACATGCACACATTTTTTTATTACATCGATAGTCCAGGAGCAATACAATTTATCACAAGGATATGACATAAGGCCAAATAAACCAAATACTGCATAAGCATAGAAGTAAATGAGTCCATCAACTCCACGAGCAAAAGCTGGGTGTAGAACATCAACCTATCGCACATTAATCCTCGTCGGATTTATTTGCAACGTGATAAGTTACAGCCATATAGGTCAGTACATTTAATGTACTGGTAAGTTACATCATAAGAGTATAATGAAACTATATGTATATGCAATTTGGCTGGTGGAAAGCTCTAAGTTTAATTTTGCATAAAGCTAGTTTTTTTCTAGTACAAAAGATATTATTCTACCACTACAAAATTGCATATGACTAAGATGGTACCCCATCACAATCTATTCCCAAAAGTTTAATTAAACCCAAATGATTAAGTTAAGGATGATGAGATCTTCCGACATTTCCACTACTAGATGCTCAAGATGTCCATAACCGAGGACACAACTAATTAATTACGTTGACATTCTGTAGAGGTTGCACACTTTTCCCTGCAAGACTCGACCACCTCCATGATTGGAAGATCGAGACATAGTCTTTCAAAAGTATCCCCCCTTCACCCACGAATAGGCCGGTACACCTACATATTCTACATCAGCTAGCCTATCCCGGAAGAGGTCACTATCTACTCAACTAAGCCAGAGCCCATAATGGCTTGTGGTTGCACACGTAAGCTTCTACACATGAAAACACGTTTGATCCCTTTGATCCTGAGCGGACGGACCACTAGTGTGCACTCCCACTACTAGGAAAAAGCCTAGTAGTAGCGCGGGTTAAAAGCTAGTAGTAGCACGGGTGCCTGCGCTACTACTACGGCGCTACAGCTAACTAGTAGTAGTAGCGCGGTGCATCCCGCGCTACTACTACTAACTATCTGTAGACCCGCGCTACTACTATTAATTTGAAAAACCAAAAAAAATCTCAACCCCGTTCGTGCTGTCAATGGTGTCAATGGTTCGTTTGACGGCGCCGACGTCCATGGCGACGGGGCGGCGGCCGGCGGTGACGCGCACGTTGGCCGGGAGCAGGGAGATCTCGGCCATGACGCGCGCCTCATGGAGGCCGCGGAGGCCAGCTCGGCATTGGCCGGGAGCCGGAGGACCTGGGTCTTGGCATCGTGCGTGGGGAGCAGCACCTCGCGGCGGCCCTCGTGCTGTCAGAGGAGGAGGGGGATGGGTCGGCTAGGGTTCCGGATCGAATCGGAGAGGGGGGAGGAGGAGAGATTGCAGCAAAATGTATTGTTAACAGGATGAGAGATTTTCTTGACGACGTTATAAGTGAGGAGCAAAGTGCTTTTGTGCCTGGGCGCCTCATTACAGATAATGTTCTTATTGCTCATGAGAGTATCCATGCAATGAAGAAAAGGAGGAAAGGAAAGAACTGGGTGTGTGCTGTTAAGTTGGACATGATGAAAGCTTATGACCGTGTCGAATGGCATTATCTTCATGCGATTATGACCAAGTTGGGCTTCAGCTCGTCCTTTATCCGACTGATTATGAAGTGTGTAACATCAGTGCGGTTCGCGGTTCGAGTGAATGGGGAGTTTGCTGCCATTTTTCACCCCTTCTAGGGGATTCAGGCAAGGATGTCCCATGTCACCTTATTTATTCCTTCTGTGTGCCGAGGGCTTTACTACACTTTTAAACAAATATGGTGGAGTGTATGCAGACAAGAGGATTCGAGTGTGCACCCAGTCACCGTGGATTAATCATCTACTGTTTGCAGATGATAGTCTTATATTCATGCAAGCTAAACTGGAGAGTGCAGAGTGTCTAAACAACATTCTCAGGATTTATGGTCAGTGTTCGGGACAGTGTGTTAACAAAGAGAAGAGCTCCATATTTTTTAGTCCAAACACTCCTAGTCCTGTACGAGCAATTGTGAAAACTGCGATGGGTATATCAGTTGAGGCATTCAATGAGAGGTATTTGGGCCTCCCCACAGCAGTTGGACAGATCACCTCAGACACCTTTGATTTCGTTGGAGAAAGGGTGAGGTCAAAGTTGAATGGGGTTACCGAAAGATTGGTTTCTTGCGCGGCGAGGGAAGTGCTCATCAAGGCAAGAGCACAGGCGGTGCCAACATACACTATGAGTTGCTTTAAACTCACGAAAAAGTGTACAAAAACATCTCCTCCCGATGGCAAAGTTCTGGTGGAGCAGTTCTATAGATCGAAAATCTCTACATTGGATAGATTGGAAGTCTTTGTCGCTTCCAAAAATCAGAGGAGGCATGGGATTTCATGATCTGGAATGCTTCAACATTGCATTGTTAGGGAAACATGGCTGGAGGCTTATCACCAGCCCAAATTCGTTATGATCTCGGGTGTTGAAAGGCCGCTATTTCCCGAACACGGATTTTATGCATGCTACTGTTCTTTGTAACGCTTCGGCTACCTGGCGAGCAATCGTTGCCGGGAAGGCGACACTGGAGACTGGCCTGCTAAAACGGATTGGCGATGGCTCGTCCACGCGCGTGTGGCAGGATGGATGGCTACCAGGCAAGCTTTCGCTGCGGCCCACTGCACAGATAGGTACAGCACCTATTAATCTTGTTTCAGACTTGATCGATGATGTGACTTGGTCTTGGAAAGCTGGCGTTGTTCAAGAAAATTTTATCCCACCGGATGCTGATGATATTTTAAATATTCCACTCAGACAAGGAGGTGGTGATGATTATTGGGCTTGGGATCATGAGAGATCGGGTTCCTATACTGTGAAGTCAGCGTATCGCGCTCTAATGACTCATAACGAGCATTCAGCTCTAGAGGAAGGGGCGACTACAGAATCTTCAGAGAATAATAAGCAGTTATGGACTCGCCTTTAGAAGCTCAAAGTGCTACCTAAGATACTTGTGTTCTGGTGGAGGGTCCTCCGTGGCATTCTTCCAGTGGAGAGCACACTACGGTACAGGCATATTGCAACCTTAGCACGATGCAAGGTGTGCATGGGAGCTGATGAAGATTTGATGCATGCTTTGATCAAGTGTTCACATGCTCAAACTTTCTGGACAGAAGCTCGAAAATGGCTGCAGGTTAAGCTACCGGAGTTACACCCTATGACTTGGTGTAGGGATATTCTTTGCGACTCTCGGTTCTCAGAGAGTGATTGGGCAAAAATTGTTACTGTCATGTGGGCTATTTGGACCTCTCGCAATAATATAACGCATGACAGAGCAAGTATGAACCCGGTGCAATCTCTCAAACGTATAAGAGAAACTCTTGCCTTGCTGGAGCTTCCTTTGGAACAGACGAAGGTTCTACCTGGCTATGGCTGGAGGCCACCGGATCAAGGCTGGACAAAGGTAAACACAAATGCTAGTGTTTCAGTGCTTGAACACAGAAGTGGAGCTGAGGAGTGGCACGGACTTCCTCGACCTTCTTGGCAGCCTAGAGTAAGCCCTACCCCCATATCCCGGACCCGTTGATAGCCGAGGAGTCTGCTTTGCGAGATGGGGTGATATTCGCACAGCTTTGAGACTTTTCGCAAGTGCTCATGGAAACAGATTGCTTAGAATTGGTTCAGCTATGGCACTCGCGACGGTTTTCGCGCTCTATTGTAGCGCCGCTATTATTAGAAATAGAAGAGCTAGCCTTATCTTTTCTATCTTTTGATGTTCAACATGTATCGAGAAACTTCAATATGTCGGCCCACTTGCGTGCTAAACATGCTTGCACCTTGGGGATCACCGATTGCTGGATGGACTCCCCCCTGGCTTCCTCATGACCAGCGTTTTGGCTGATCGTGCGGGAACAGAGAATAGTTGAATAAAGCTCGAAGTTACCCGCAAAAAAAATCCTTATTTGGAAATACTAGCACATATGCTCGTACGTTGCAACGGAGAAAAAATAGTGTGCATTTAAAGTTAGTGAGAATTATATGTGCAAGCAAAACCCTGTGTGCATGTGAAAAAAAAAGATTTAGCCTCAGTTTCGCCGGGTGTGAAGTAATCAATCCGCTATTTTTCCATTCATGGATCGAGGGTATTTAAGAGTTTTGTTACGTTCGTACGCCAGACAAAGCCCATGAATTATTCAATCTATTTTTCCTTTCGATCGAGGGAATTTTAAGATATGAAGTTTCTGAATATTATAGGAAACATGAACCATTTTTAAAATCCTGAACAGTTTTTTAAAAATTATGCACACTTTCAGAAAAAAATTTGAAACAGGAACATCTTTTAAAATTCACAAACATTTTTTGAAAACACCAACTTTTTTATAAAAACATGAACATTTTTTAGAATGAGACCATGTGTTGAAAATTCATAACATTTTTCGAAAATGTGTATCTTTTAACATTATTTTGAATTATGAAAATTTCACTAAAACAAGAATATTTTTTGAGTTGGTAGCATTTTCTAAAATGCCATTTTCTTTTCTGAAATCTTGAACAATTTTGAAAAAATGGGAAACTTTTTTCAAGTTTCGAATATTTTTCGAAATAGCAAAAAACAATTGGAATTCTGAACATTTTCTATAATTTGATATTTTTTATTGGGATTCTGAATATTTTCTATAACTTGATTTTTGTTGAAATTCTGAATATTTTTTGAGACTTTTGAATTTATGAAATAAATTCTATAAGAAAAATAAACTTGGATGGGAAAAAAGAGATAGGGGGAGGAGAATGAAAATAGAAGTAAAACACAGAAAAAAAGAAAAATGGGCAAGCCCATTATTGGTTGTCCAATGCGAAGCTCCAACTATTTATCGCCTTGTACGGAAAATAGAATTTTCCCAGTTGTGTGGGCAGAAAAATAAGTGGGTTGGCTTCGCACTGTGGCCCACATACGAAATTCTGGAAAAAACTTTTTTTCTAGCAGACGAACGCATAATAATTTAGTACCACCTCGGACAGAAAAAAAATATTTTTGGCTGTGAATGGATGAAAATTGGCGAAACACACCTTGCTTTATTAGTAGGTATAGATTTCAATGTACTAAAAATAGAGGGTTGACCTTCATCAATGTAAATTGGGATGATTTCTAACAATGGCCTGAAAGTGAAGCCTTTTATCGACTCAATTGTAGAGTAAGTACTTTGAGATTTTAACGCCTCTGAATTCATTATTTCGGAAGGGAACCAAAATACTACTTTCTGTCATATATCAAAGTTAATCCATAATTTGATTTGAAAAAAGCGTGTTGTTTGATTATCTTCATCATGGTACCTTCCAAATACATGAACCTAAAATCAATTCTGCAAGAAACTTACAAGCATAGAACACAGGGCACAGTAGAAGATAAAGAAAATTGATCTAGCTAAATTTGGAAGTACACATACCCGTCTTTATGAAACCCTCCCAGGAGTGTATCTTATGATATCTTCAAACCAAATAATTTTCATACCGCAAGAGATCACGATATCAAACTCTACCACGAGTAGTGTGTCAATATCCTTTGTTCTTTTTGAACCTGGTAATCATCAGAACGCAAGAGGCCACAATATCAGCCCCTCGTCACACATACAGAAACTCAGTCAATTGTCAGGACAGCTATGAGTAGTAGTTGCACCAGCTTGATTGAAAAGTAGGTGAAGCGAGAAATTACATATAAAGCTACACGTATCTCTTCCTTATCTCTGAATATTCTGTTTTTCATCACCAAATATTTTGAATCATACACTTTTGTATACTACGATTTGATAGAAGTTCTACTTACTTTGTTATCCTATCAATATAAAATTATGTAATTGTAAATATTAATCAGTGAGACATGAAGATGTCATGGGACATTTAAGCAGTACTCTGTCACTAACATGTCGTCATCGTGACGTTACAAGAACATGTCCTTATCATGTTTTTAAGTTGAATACTCCAAGGGAGATAAATCTTGCAGCCATAATGTCAGCCTGAAAAATAAAATGGAAAAGTGGTTGATATTTGTACAGAAGGTAGTCTAATCTGTACCTTGATGCTTTGTGCAACGATTTATCTGACACGCACCCTCAATAGAAGCTATACAGATCTTCCACTTAAAAGAAGTTGGCATAATCTCGGTTGGTTACTTCTATATGTTTCAGGTTTCAGTAAGCACTTTCTTGAAGTCAGATGGAGATGCTAAAGAAATTTGTCATCCAATATGTTATTCTGCAAAAAATGTAAAGAATTAGAAAGTACAAGAATAATGAGGCAGAGCATCGAACTGGGCATAACAATTTCCATATGGTATGATGTACAAATCATTCTGTAGAAGTTTGTAAAACCACAAGACATATAATGCATTGGCCATAGTAATAAGAAATTTATGAAGTGCTCATCCTAGCATTCTTTCTTGTTCTGAAACAATCACTACCATTGGTGCAACCTATAAATAAACAGCAATAGCAGCCCTATCTGAAGCTGCAGGAACCTAGCATCAAAGCTACAGAAGGCCTGCAATTTTCTGTAATCTCCTTTGGAAAACCTGAGACAATGGTTAAGAGAGTCTACATTTGTTGTCACTATCATTTTGATCAAGTCTTGGTTGAACTAAAAGATATTTGTATAGAAGTATCCCAGCAACTAAAAGACACTTCGCCTTGACCACCCTGTGCAAAATAAGCTGCCTAGCTACCCTGTTTTGGCATACAGAATCTAAGGAAGAAAACAGGTCAATTTGGTAGTGCTGTAATTAGGCATGGGAAGTCAGTCAGTTTGTTGGAGCAGTAATTATGAAATGCACATGGAATTGTTCAGTGTCAGAAACACCGGAAATACTGTCAGTTACACCTCTGGCGGCTGGCTCCTCTCTGTTCTCTTCCCCGTCCGTCCCTCACCCCATCACCCCATCTCCACATCGTACCCATTCTCTCAGCCTCTGTATACACGGCAAGAAGGTAACATATCAGTGTACAATAAGGCACAACAATTCAATACGATTTGCAATGGAACAAAAAGGGGCTAGTTTATTTAATCTAAAAAAACATCGGTAAACAAAATATGAGGACCAAGAAAGTCCATCAATACTCTAGCCACAAATTGACATTTCCTTCTGTCCATGTGTTTTCTCTTTTCATGCACATTTTTCTGCCTTTCCATGCGGCAAAAGAACATGGAAATCTGTGCCCAGGGCCGGCCCATAGGCCGGGGCAACGGGGCGACCGCCCTGGGCCCCTGGGAGGTAGGGGCCCCGGCCCAGATAGTAGTACAGTATTAGGATATTTTCTTCTTTAGGTCCAAAAAAGAAGAGGAAAAAAAGGCCCAAGCCCACCATGTAGCTAGCACTCACGGACCGAAAGAATCGATCGCTAGTTCGCTAAGCTGCCGCAGAACTCCATCGATCTCCTTTGCCTAAAAAAATCCATCGATCTCCTCCAGTTTACTCGCCTCTTCGCCTCCTCCTTCAAATTCTCCAATCCCAGAGAATAGCGCCGCCCGCTTCCGTGCACTTCCAAATTCGAGGTGCTACTCCCGTGCATCCATTAATGGAGACCGATGGTGCTATTCCCTTCCCCAATCATCTCTCATTGCATCCTCAACGTTCCCCATTAATAGACATTTGAGGCATCACCGCATCAGAGATGGTACGTCTCCCTCCTTCGCCTAATCAAGTACTATTTTCATTTGCTGTTAAACATCCCGCCTCTCCACCTTTGGTTGCTCCATCTGACATCTCCAGTTCTTCTCTTCCTAGTTCCTACTCTTCGGTTGGCCTGTTCTTCAAAGCTTCATTGGATCCAGGGATGAGAAGGGGGGATGGGATTAAGTGTTGCAGCCTTGCAGATCTTGGAAGCTACATCGACAATTCGACATCAAGCCAGATGCCCATATTTGGGTGCTTTTGTTCCCTGCGTTGACAGTTTTTCTGCAATTGTTTGGTGACGTGTGTTCTAAAAACTGTTTATAAGTGAGAAAAGAAAGCGAAAAAAACACAAACGGTTCAAGTTGCTATCAACTTTGATAAGGTTTTCATACTTAGAAGAGTGAGATGATGGCCTCTTTGTGCCACTTAGAAGAGCGATCTTTTGTAGAACTATATTGTTTCCATACTATTATGATGTTGTTCTCTGGACCATCACTCTATGCTATGTAC
Organism: Triticum monococcum; assembly: GCA_034509565.1. NCBI lineage: Eukaryota > Viridiplantae > Streptophyta > Magnoliopsida > Poales > Poaceae > Triticum > Triticum monococcum. The sequence goes on from CM067841.1 coordinate 607,854,576, forward strand.
AAAATTGCTTTCGAAATACAATATATTCTAAATTTTTATTTGTCCACAAGGGCCCCATTTTGCCGTCTCGCCCCAGGGCCCCGAATATGTATGGACCGACCCTGTCTGTGCCGGTGCATAAACTGGTTATTTGCGTAGTTTGGCGTTAATTTGATGTCAGTTGGAAATTACGGTTTTTCGACGGAGGGGAGTAGAAATTCGCTTGCGCTGCTATACTTACGGGCGACTTGAGGATCCGAGGGAATGCAACATCTGCCGGTCGCTGCAACCGCTGCCCTGGGAGCCGCCTAGCAGAGAAGGCTGGAGCCTAGACTATTGCCTCTCCCTTCCCGCGTTGCCTCCATGGAATATCAAGATTGGAGCAAGGCCGTGAGGCTGGTGGGACGTTGTGGAGGCAGTGGCGCAAGGGCGCAGCGGCCATATCTTGGTGTTAGGTTAGGTTAGGTTAGGAGAGGAACCGGGGCGGCGTACGGTAGGGAAGGAGGCGGCGCTGAGAAGATTTGATTTGTCGGGGTTGTTAGGTCAAAAGAAGATCCGATGGTGGTTGTTTGTCGTTTGATTGAGGGATCAACCAAATCAATAGCTAGATGTCTCTGTCTTTTGTACTTCCTCCGTAAACTAATATAAGAGCATTTATAGAATACTAAAGTTCTAAACGCTCTTATATTAGTTTACGAAGGGAGTAGCATTTTCTAGTACTTTTTCTTCTGATGAATGATTTTTCCAGGAATTTTTAGTCTCCGTCTTTCTTTTCTGGTGAGCCCGTCAAGTACACAGATATACTATAATGCAGCTTTGGGTCCTTCTCTTGCTGAAGAAGAACAGGATAATCAACCAAACATATTCGTATCCAAGCACACCTATTCTTTTGCCACACGCTTTGGAGGTTAATACTGTTTGGCTCTAGCAGCCAGTCAGAGCCAAAAATGCTCGAGGAATATTATCATAGTAACTTCTCAAGGTAACTAAATTAGATTTGCTTCCGTGCACAACACAAGATGGATCCATTTGCTGCAATTTTCATAAAATACGACTTGACTTCAAATATATATGTAAGAGCATAGGCGAAAGCATCATCATACAGGCGGCGATCTTTCATGAACCAAAAGGACATCTACAACGGCGAGCCCAAAAACGGATTGTTTTACAGTAGGACGCACATATTCCACTACACACGTAGACAGATAAACTAGCAGCAGCGCAGACACTTTCAGAGATTTGAGACAACCTTCGCACCCTTCAGCGGCGCCTTGCAGCGTCAACTCAAAATTCCACACTTGCGTGATTCAGACAGAAGACTTCAGGAGGAGGAGAGGGCAGGACGGGCGGACGCCTTTTGTTCTGGCCGGTCGGTTCCAGCTATCTTGGGGCTACAGGTAGATGAGATGATTTAAATCAGATCAACAAACGTGAAGGAACAGATAAATATTCAGATAACTGTCGAACAAGAGGGCGGTCGGTACTCGCTAACTGTATGATATAAATTAGACTCCTCCAAATTACCAGAAATAAATTGTGACTAAATATTTGATGAGATTTGAACTATGACTAAAGACCAGCGTTTTTAATGGAGCATTTATAATTTTTGAAGAACAACATCATGGTCAGATTGTAAGTCCGTTCAAAGGGATATTTCAGAGGCTATTTTCAGGTGAAATCATGGACTTGTGGTTTAGTAATCAGGAATACCAGCACGGCATGAAACTAAGATATACTAAAACCATGACAAATAATGGAGCCACTAATTTCACATGAAAGACTCTTTTTCTAACAAAATCCTCAAAAGCAAAAATGGAGAAATATTAGAGACATGATAGTATGCGTACCCATTCCAGCAGCATCAGAGCCTCTCATGATTCTCAATTTCCGACAGGTAGTGGTAAACAAGCTGCAAATGATAGTAAGCAATTTATATGTCATATTCTGTGCAGCAGAAAAAATTAATAGCATACACATTACAGAAAGATGCACAGATAATGGGCAGGGAATAGAAGGCTGAAACAGTGTATATACATTGTGTATTATCTCATAAAAAATGGTAGCTGAATTCCCAAAAGAGTTTTTCACAAAATTAATATGTATTGTTAATGTCAATATATTGCTAGGAAAATAAGCATGTTTATTACGATGCATATGGCTCTCTATTCATACAATTTCCTCAAATGATCAAGTGTTCGCAGTAAACCTAACCTATTCACACGTTAGCCAAACGGAACTCTGATTCACAGAAGGGCAGTGTCCATCCATGACGCAGAGGCCGGAGGCAATATATCGTCCATTTTCTAAAAGAAAAGGGCAAGTGAAGCTTCAGGGAGAACTAAGGAGACTTGATTACCTAAATAGCTATTTTTACACATGGGGGCATCTCAAAATTTAATCAAGTTGCAGAGTTTGTGTTGCAGATTTTTGGCTACCTCCAGATATCATCTCCGAAAGGCCAACATAAAGGGTAAACCACTTGCTGTAAAAGTCTAGTCTACCATGTTGAAAGTTCTATCAAGTTCATGACTCTACTATCAAGATCTCCAAAGTTCTACAGAAGTTACATAAACAATATCAAGTTCATGACTCTACTATCAAAATCTCCAAAGTTCTACCGAAGTACATAACAGACAACAGCAAAAACAATACTGATGTCCAAGTGGGCAAAAAGAAGAATACCACTATAAGACATCATAAAAGCATACTAAGTTAAGGTGCATGTGAAAGAAGAATACAACAATAAGCCATCATAAAAGCATGTTAAGGTGCATGGATCTCACAAACCACAAAATTCAGGAACTTACTCCCAAGGAAGATCACCAACAAGCATCCAGTCAGCATCCTTGTCTTCATAGGTAAGTACATACTCCTGGTCCTGAAGAGCATCAGCCCTAGAACCATCAGTGAGCCTGTCTCTCGTCGATGTTTTGCAGGAACTGCTTTTGCCTGTAATGCCACAATTTTAAATATAAATATGCTTCCTTGGAACATACATCTAATTTAGATAAATAGATAACACCTGTAGTTTCCCTACAGATAACAGTAAAAAAAAAGTTCCAGAAGTAAGGCTAAATGATATTTATAGAGGCAGAATGAAAAATCGACACAATGGAAAATACTGTGAACATTGCACATCTATAGAGTTAACTGAACCCAGGTTACCAAAAGTTGCTTCCTTCGCTCGTATACGTAAGGAATGTTGTTAATGGCATATACTACTGCTTCACTTTTGTGTTAGTTCCTGCCATTTAGGAAAGACCAGACTATAGCACTCAATTTGCAATCTACTTCTCTAATTATTTTTCTTCCTTCTGAAAAGGATGTTAAGTTAACCTAATTAGTTACTGGTCATTGACTAGGCTTGGAAACCACAGTTCAGCTAGTGGGATTCACAAGTATTCATGCATCTTTTATCTTCTCAAGATCTTCAGCAACCAGAAAATCCATCTGGAAATCTCATTCCTACCCTCCTATTTGCTCAGGCTAGAGATTAACCTACTTAATAATAGTAACTTGCATCTAGAAGAAACAAGAAAGGAGATGGATTAAATGAAAAGAGCAACACCCACCAGTGATGAAGCAGCTGAACATCTTCTCCAGCTCCAGGGAAAGGTTGTCATAGCTGGAGTAAGTCTTAAGATCGACCTTCCTTAGGTACGGGGCTCCATCCATGCTGACCTTGACATAGCAGCACCCTGCCTCGCTTCTGCCTTCGTTCTCGGCCTTGGTCTTTGTGGCATTGGCGGCTAGCGTGTTCTTGCGGTAGCTCCGAACAGGCGGCCATCCAACAACTTGTGCCCTACAGAGTGCAAAACACTTGGTATTAGACCAGATCAAATAAAACATCAACCGAAACACATGGTTTAACTTTTAAACATGCAATGAATGGTTTTAAACATGCAACCAACGTTCGGATCATTGGCCACTCCCCCCTTCCCCTTATCGAACACGTACAACTCAGTTATTTTAAGATAAGCAACGCCCGGGTGGTTACAGGCTTACAGAGCCCGGTTAAGTGACAGTTTTAGCAGGGGGCGTGCTATTCTGCGTTTGACTCACAAGTAGTACTGCTAGTTTGTTAAAACTGGTCCATTTCAGGACGAAAACAAGAGAACCATCACTATTTACTTGTGCCACACATAGTGCATAACACTGACTGCCAGAGCAGATCGTGTAGTAGCCCGGGTACTTTCAGATTGAGAGTAGTAGGTTTTTAAAACCGGGCACTTGAGCACGAAAATAAGAGAAGCATCACTATTACTTGTGCCATACATACATAGTGCATAACACTGAGTGCCAGACCAGATCGGACCAAATTAAGATAAGCAACAAACCCGGCTGGTCACAGGATAACAGAAACCTGTTGAGTGGCCAGTTTTAGCAGGGAACATCCTCTCGTGCTGGTTGCTTAAATCTTGTACTGACATTTCGGCAAGCAAATCAAGCGAGGTGTCACTATTATTGGACACTGCTGCTGCTGCTTATGAAGCAATCCAAAATTAAACCAAACTGCCGAAATGAAATCTAGCAGATGCACATATCCAACGAGCTAGCTAAAACCGCAGCAACAAAGGAGCCAAGCTCAAGCTGGAGCTCGAAATAAAACAAAACTTACTTGGCAGCTGGCGGAGCTCCGGCTCCGGCTCCGGCGGCGGCAGCTTCGCCCTTGTGCTTGTCCTCCTCCCCGGCAGCCCCGGCAGGGGAGCGGTCGAGCGAGTCCGCGAACCCGCGCTTGGCGCCGCCCCTGTGAGGGACGGGAGCAGTAGCTGGAGCCGGCCCTAGCGTGAGCGCGGCGTCGACGGCGGCCTCCGGGCCGTCGCGGCCGGGCAGGCCGAGGCGGAGGGCGAGGTGCGGGCCGGCGTCGCCCGAGGCGGAGGAGGAGCAGGAGGAGGCGGCGGGGCCGAGGCCGATGTAGTCGCGCGCTTGGAGATTGGGCGGCGGCATTGGGAGGGAAGGAGGCAGGTGAAGGGCGGGCGAGGAGGAAGGGAAGGGGGAGGAGAGGAGCAAAGGAGCTCTTTTTGTTTGCTGGCCTCGGAGAGGGAGGGGGAGGTGGGGCGTGATAAAGAAGCGGGGGAGAGTGGGGGAGTGGTGGTGGTGGCCGACCGGGCCGGCGGCTCTTTATTCTGCTCCCCTTTCCTCGGGCCGGGTCGGGCTGCCGGGTGCGCGTAGCCTGCCTACTTGCTCTTGCTCGCTCGCGGTGGGGACATGGGTAGGAAAACGTGTGCATCATCCGCTGTGCGGCCGCGGCGACCGTGTGGGCGCTGGTCGTTCGTTCCCGGAGTCAAAAGGGAAGGTGAAGTGCAACGGGGACTGACCGACCGACCGGCCGGCTGACTTGGTTAGCAGCAGATATCTATGCTTGCTTGCTAAGCTAAGCATGGATGACAGGATGAGGGTCGTGCAAAGTCTCGTAGCCGTTGCTTCTAGAAGCGCACAGGCAGGCTCAGCTGCGGTAGGCCTCCCTCAAGTGTCTGCTTCACTGTATAATATCTACTCCCTCCGTCTGAATTTATTAGGCCTAAAGACACATAGTAATTTGTTCACATTAATTCTTCTATTCCACTCTCAATGCACTCTCTCGCATGCATGCAGTCAATGAAAAAACACACATGAAGTGTATCAATTTTTCAGCCATTGCACAAACAACAATAGCTTTCAATACAACCAATAAAATGGTTGCATGCATGCACCTTTTCAACGCGGGGCCTTATAAAAGGAGGAAATGCTTGTGATGCTGAGAGACCTAATAAACCCGGACAGAGGGAGTAGTAGGAGTATATAAAAATGTGTGCTGACTGGTGCAACTCTACTCCAGCTAGACGTGCTTCATTTGCTAGTAGAAATTGGATAGAATTAGACGTAGTACTCTACTTGTTTCGCCAAAAAGAAAAAAGAAAGTTAGACGTACTTGTAACATTTTCTTTTCTATGGCCGTGGAGCGCTTCACCGGAGGCACTGCGCTGCACGCTTGCGGAAGAAGAGTGCGTACTGCCGTCGGAGGTGAAACATAAGGATTTGAAGCTGACAGCCTCGACCCTTGTTGAGCAAAAGCACACGCCGGCCTGCGGTTACTAGTACTCCTTCCTCCGTTTTAAATTACTCGTCGCGAAAATGAATGTATCTAGAACTAAAATACAGTTCTAGATATATTCATACATGCGACAAGTAATTCGGAACAGAGAGAGTACTAGAGTACACTCGTGTAGTATACGGATGTGATTAGTAAAGCCGGTTTTCCTTTGCAGCGACAGGATCTCGAGGAGGATTACCCTTTTGCGTTTTATAATCATCATCCAGGGTTTCAGACACCTGCCGCTGCGCCAGCCACTCTTCGTCTTCGTACGCACGCTTGCTTCACTTCACTTCACCTTCACCCCCGCGCAGCGACTGGGCCCTGCAAAGCTTGGTCCCACCTGCACGTAGTAGTAGTACGAACGGAAGCATTTCTTTCTTTTACTCCCTGGCTCGATGCTGGTCTCGGCCATAATTATTCCCTGCCACAGTACTCGACTCGATCCATCATCCATGGCTATGGCTGGTGGTCTTTGTTCCCTCCCGGTGGGTGGGCGTACGCCGCACTTGTCTCGCGTCGTGGGAAACGGAGCGGGGCGGACGGAAGGATAAAAGTAATGGCGGGGGGTGGCGGCCACGTACGGCGCGCTGGCCGCCCGGGGCGCAGGGGCACGGCACGGCAAAGGACGGACGGACCGACCCCGACCGGCAGGCAGACACCCGGCCCGCGAGTCCACCCGACAGCGGCGCGCACACGTCGCTCTCCTCCGTCCTCCCAGACCCACCACCCTCCCGTGCCCAGCTGCCCCGCCCCCATCGCCGTGCCGTGCTCCGCGGCTCCACCACTCCCACGCCGAGTCGCTGGCGACGGCGACGGCGACGGCTCACGCGTCGTCGTCGCGGTCAGCGCCCATCACCGGCGACGACGCCGCCCGCAATAGTGGACTGGTGGTAGTGGACGCCCGTTCCCGAGCGCGATCCCGCTCTGGCGCCATGCCGCCCCGCTCCATGCGCGTCCGCGGCGCGCGCGCTGGCCCCTGTGCTCAGCGCATGGGCGCCCCGCGCGCTCATGCTGCATGCGCACGGCGCGGCGAGCGTGCCGCGTGCTGCTGGTGTGGTGCTCCGCGTCGGGCGCGTGCTACGGTTGAGCCGGGTCGCGCGGCGGTTTTGTCATCAAGTTTCTGCGGGTGCGCCGGGACCGTGCATGCGCCTTGATTGATCGCTGCTGCGGTGGTGGTTGGTGCACCCACCGGAATAATGCCGACCGAGCGTGTACTCCGTAGCATATGCTGCGTTTTCCACGGGCATGCATTTCGCCTTCATTTCTTTGCTCCAACAAACAAACTCCACTGTTGCAGGTGCGGCCGAAAATATGCCTCCCGCGTACGTAGCCAACTTCCCCTTTTTTGCCGATCAATGGATTGAAATAGCCGTTGGTAGTGGTGGTACTCGCAAGGGAAATTGTCTACTGCTTGCTGCCACCAAACTAGTAGGAGTACTTTCCTGTTGATGCATATGCACTCTGGTTTATCCTCCATTACGCATAGATATAACGGGTCTTCTCACCATTGACAATCACACACTTCGACAAGAGTTCAAACAGGACGATATTTTTCAAGTTTTGAATTCAAATATCACTATTGCAGGATCTCAACTTGGAGTTGATTTTATGAACAACAGAATTGCACGCGGCTACAGACTTAAAGTCTTGGAATCGGATTAGTGCCCATTCCCGCTGCGCTTCGGGCAACACGGTCGCCCTTTGTTGATCATATCTCTTCTTTAAGGAGTTTTCAGAGTGTCAGAGGGCTTTCTTTCATCAGACACTGTCTTTAGGTCATGGTGAAGATGATGTTGAATGAAGTGCAATGATGAACATGCACCTTCTTATGTATATATAGATGAAGTCCGTTGGGGCGGGGTGTGGTTAGCGCGGAATTGAGTCCCTAGGCCATCAAATTGATTTTGGCATCCATTGCACATGACAAATAGTTAGAACCATCGACGACGAGTTCAACAAACTCTTTTTTAGATATGGCAGCCATGTTCGTTCCAACTTTCTCCAGCGAGTTTCATGGCCTAGCGCTCTCTATAGAGATACGAGTGTGATAACGTGTAAAGAAACACTGTAAAAATGAACAATAACAATTGATGTTTGTTGGTAACGATAATGATGATGTACATATATATATCCCTGAAGGACCCATGGCACAAACGCGATGGTTACAAGCCACATCAAGAGAGAGAGACACACACACACACAGAGAGAGGCGCATCTCTTCAGTAGGGAAACCGCACATGTGCTCCATTGCTTCATGAGGATCGACATACTACCTTCGTATTGGTTTATGGCCCCTTTCGTATTTTGTGCCTAATTTTGACATTATTTTTAACTAATAAAATGTTAATGCATGTCACAAATAATATTATTGAAAACTAGGTTTAAATACGAACACAACGATGTAATTTTTAGTAACATGTACTAATATTTTGTTTAGTTAAATTTGTGATCAAAATTTGACACAAATTATAAAGAAGACCAATAAACTAGGATGGAGGTAGTATCACTTCTAAAAAACTAATACCAAGATTAATTAGATCATACCAAATATACTACTCCCTCCGTTCGAAAATATTTGTCATTAAAATGGATAAAATGATATGTACCTAGAACTAAAATATGTCTAGTACACCCATTTTATTCATCTTGATGAGAAGTGTTTTCGGATGGAGGGAGTATTCACTATCACGAGTTTTTGTGCACCATGTATGTAGGAGTGTCGCTGGCCGGCCACTCGCAGCGCGCGCGGAGTAGTGGGCGTATGGACGAGATCAACGCCCCATGCCGCGCGTCCCCGTGCACGAGCCGGTCTGGTGTGGGCATGCCGTGTTCGCGCCATGCTCCCACCGGCGCCTCGCCATGCCGCTCTGGACTTTGTTTCCGTCCGTCTAGCGCACGATCCCGTCTGCTACTCTGCTCGATCATGGGAACACACATGCCGGAGGTGAGGCGAGAGGCCGCCGGCTTTGGGCGAGTCTTGACCCGGATTGCATGGCGGATGTCACGAATTTTCTTCCGCTGGTGATGCACCTCGTCCGTACATTGATTGCTTGCTGCAACCGTGGTGGTTGGGTACATACACCAGCCAGAATGATGGCCGGTATGCACACGCTGGCTACGTTTTCCACGGGCATCTCGCATTCTTGGCACTGTGCGGCCGGCGACCTAACTCCGCTGTGCAACCGAGGGCATAGTTCTAGTTCCACGTACGCGGACATGAACAGCTCCGTCCTTGGCCGATCGATGAACCGAAGCACCACTTGGTACCACCGCTACTACAGTCCGTCAAATGTCTACTGCCACCACCGAACCAAACACGGGACAAAGGTCAAGTAATGCGATCGCATCGCATATTCTCGATGTGAATGAAACACACACCGGTAGCTCTGCTCGGAATTGATGGAGCGCGCGGTGGCCAGGCGACAGCGCATGCGGGCGGCGGGCCGGCGGCACCTGCAAGTCTGCAGCCCTCCCGCTCGATCTACGACGGCCGGCCACTAGAAGCGGCAAGGCTAGCTAGCCAGCGTGCGTGCGTTAATACTCTGCTGCTGTGTGTGTGTGTCTGTCACCCCGAGGCCGTCCGTCCACGCGCGCATCATCACCGCCCCGCTCGGTCGCTTCGCCGGGCATCATGGCCGTGCCGCGCCGTGCGACGGGCGCGCTCGAGAGCACCGCATTAACTCCCCCTGGCGCGCCGCTCCAGCCACCTCCACTCCACTGCGCCTGCTCTGTTCATCCACTGCTCGCTGCCGCTGCCACCATAATTGTGCACCGAGCGCGGCAGCCTATGCCGACGTAGTACGCTACGTGCTAGCGGGTGCATTTTAAGAGGTGGTCTACTTCCCCATGACCATGCGTGCGTGCGTGCGTGCCAACTGCTTTTGCTCACGTCCGGTGACTTGGATAGATGACTCGCCGCGCACGGGCACGGCCGTCCATCACACAAGGCCGTCGACGGAACCGTGCACGCTGGCCGATCGAGTATCGCTGCTCCACTCGTCCGTGCTGATGATTTTGGCCGCATGAGTAATTAGGCGCGAGGGTTTCCAGGTGAAAAGCTCGCTGGATCGATCGATGGGTCGGTGCGTCTCCGTTCCCCAGGAGCCAGAGACCCGGCGCGCCTGCCGGACGGCCGGCAACCGAGAAGGACTGACCGGACGGGGCCCGTGCAGCGGCAGCCATGATGACGACGATCCAACCCTGCACCTGCCCTGCCCCGCCATGTTCCTTTCCAACGCCCGCACCCCGGCCCCGGCGCGCCCACCCACTGGCGGTGGCGGCAGGCACCGCGGAGTGAGGTCGACGGATCGGCGCGCGCTGTCCGTTCCGGCGAGGACAGAGGAACAAAGTGGAGGGACGGCAGGGCAGGGCCGTGCCCCGGCTCTCCTGCTATCGACTGTCTGTCGCCGCGTGCCGTGCCGTGGTTCCGTGCGTGGCAACGGCGTGCGGTGCGGGCAGCCGGGGTCTGGCTGCGGAGACGCCGAGTGCACAGTGATATTTGTGCCAAGTGGGCGAGCAAAATCACTGTTGCTTTGACCGTAAACGAGAAGATAATCACGGTTTGAACCCGTCTAGAAGAAAGAAAAAAAAAATCGGATCTGACCTCTCGTGGTCATGCCAACATCTAGGGGTGAAAACGGATCGGATGCGGATCGGATAGTGCTCTTATCACTTACATTTTCATATTTTCAAAACGAATACGAATCCGAATACAGATGTTATCGGATACGGATGCGGCGCGAATATTATTCGAATACGGATACGTATCGGATATTTTCTTGATTCGGAACGGATATGAATAATATCAACATATTGCTTAAGTAAATTAGTCGATAGCTATGTGACCTAAAATAATCAACTTGTGACCTATAATAAGTCAATGATAAATAGGTTTATGAATAAATACTATTGTAATTCAGGACCCTTTCCTCCTCCACAAGAAACGTCTCCTTCCTCCTCCCGTCGGCGCCGCCGCGGATCCGCCCCGCCTCCGATGGCCTTCGGCCTATGGAGGCGCGGAGGATCTCGGCCCACCGCCAGCGGGGGGGGGGGGGGGGGGACCCCGTTCTCGTTTTTCCTAGGTTGAACGTCTTGGTTGGGGCTGTGTGGCGGCGGCGATGTTCCTCCGTAGCAATAATGTCTCCCACGTCCTATCTCCGTCCCGATGGTGCGAATAGCGTTGTCGGAGGATGTGTGGAGGTGTGTCTCCATCGGATCTCATGGGATTCGATCGGTGCTGGTCTTCGGTGGATCTCTTTGGATCCAGTTTTTGTCCGTCTTCGTTCGTGTGGTTTCAGGTTTGATCTTTCCAATCTACAACTCTCTTCATCAACGATGATTGCTGCTCTGGTGTGTTGGTCCTTTGAGGCCTTGGCACGACGACTTTCCGACTGTCCACTAAAATAAGGTTTGCCCGACTCCGGTCATGGAGGGGCGATGACGGTGGCGCGCCTTCGGCTCGCTCCAGTGCTTTTAGTCGTCACTAGGTGGTTCATAGACCTAGTTGTAATTTTTATTACCTCTTGTGTCCTTTGTACTGCCATGATTGATGAATAGATTGGAAATTTCTCTCGAAAAAAATAAATACTATTGTAATGCATAATAATTTATAAGTTTAATCATATAAAGAGTAAAATTTGACCACTTATTTGGCTTTTATGTTGGATAATTGGGATATTGGGCCTAGGATTTTAAAAATTACCTCCCATAATCTTATTCGGATGCGGATATATCCACTTCCATATCCATATTTATGTCAAAATCTCCTACCATATTTTATTTTTTATTTGTTTAATAAATTCGGATACGGATAATTTCCATTTCTATTTTGATTCGGATGCGGATGTTTCGAATACGAATAGGCATTTTCTCAAATACGAATATTAGATATTTCGGATTATCCGCTACCACTTTTCACCCCTACCAACATCCCTGGCGTTCACGTTACACGGGAAATGCCACGGACTGTGACATTTGGTCCCGCGTTTCTCCATGGGCCTTGCATCTCTGTATGGGACATAACGCCGCGGGCCACGGTGTTTGGGCCACAGGAAAATGCCATGGCCCAAATTGTTTGGCCCAGGAGCAAACACCATAGCAACGCAAACGCCAGACTTGTGGACAATTTCAAGAATGTCTCGAAAGAAATGAGACACTTTGAAGATGAGGTCAAATCGATTTTCAAAAAAAAAGATGAAGTCAAATCATGCTAAACTTTTAAAAGAGGGTCAAAACAGTGATTTCGACCTAATGCGTCATGGCCGATTCAAGTCAATGTACCTGCCAGTGTCCAAGGCGAACGTGAAAGCTACGCGCCAAACATACAGACTCGTTTTGGTTCGACCAGTGCACATAGTCTATATTTACAGCAAAGTGGCCCTCGCAAATGTGAGGACATCATATACTTTCTTGTCTTACTTTTTAAAATGTTTAATTAATCTCATACATTGTTAAACTATTTCAAAAAATATTACGATTCTATAGCCACTACATAAGATTCGGAAATATACCCTAACTTTGCTAAGCCAAATATAGCACTATAAAAATAACTTAAATTACACATATCTTTTAGTTTAGGATATTTATCTTTAAGTTATATTCCTTTTAGATGGTCCTAACCTTTCTAAAGCAATATCTGAATGTTGAATTTGCTTCCTCGTCCCTAATATATGTACTCCCTGTGATCCATATTAATTGACGCATACTTAGTACAAATCTGTACTAAAGTGTACTAACTGCGCGTCAAAATTTGGACCCGAGGGAGTACATTAGACATTAATCAACTAAATATACTTGGTTTTAGAAAAGAGACTAATGTTACCACCAGTCAATCTTTTGACCAGATTTGAAGTGGTAATCATTATTTTTAGGTTGTGCGAAATATCTCTATCTAACAATTTGACAAAATATGTCCTTATAGAGCAATCTTGATTTTCTCACCGCTAATGAAATTAAAAAAAAGTTAAACATAACGCTAAACATGTTCCCATAGAGCCCTCCTCTCGTTTTCTCAGGTTTGCCCGACTCTGGTGAGGGAGGGGCGATGATGGTGGCGCTCCTTCAGCTTGCTCTAATACTCGTATTCGTCGGTAGATGGTCTATGAACAAGGATGTATTTTTTTTATTGTTTCTGGTCTTCCTTTTACTGGCATGATGTTTGATGAATAGGTCAGAAGTTTTTCCTGCAAAAAAAAGTAAACTAGGCCTTTAATTTGGCCAATTTCTTTCTTTTATCATCAATGAATTTTCCCCTTTTGTTTCTCATGTTATGTTGTGGAAATTTGCATATGAAATTTCTCATATTACTAGCTTGGAGAATACTTGGGCACCCTTGAGTTGTTCGAATAGCTCATTAATGTTGGGAAGTGGATACTTGTTCTTGATGGTCTTCTTGTTCAATGGACGATAATCAACACAAAGTCGGTCCGTTCCATCCTTCTTCTTCACAAAAAGAACACCACAACCCCACGGAGAAGTACTAGGCCGAATGAGACCCATTCTTTCTTGCACATCGAGCTGTTTCTTCAACTCCTTCAACTCTTCGGGGCCGAGCTTGTAAGGCCGTTTGCACACCGGTTCCGTACCGGGCTCAAGTTCAATAACGAATTCAACGGGCCGGTTTGGAGGCATGCCTGGGAGTTCTTCAGGGAAGACATCTTGATACTCACAAACAACCGGAATCTGCGAAATAGCATCCAATTCACCCTTCTCATTGAGAGAGAACAACCGGATGGTATTATCCCGAGCAGCAAAGACAATTACTTCCTCAGACGAATGAGTCAGTTGAATCTGCTTGGCTGCACAATCCAGCTGAGCTTTATGTTTAGAGAGCCAGTCCATCCCAAGAATGAGGTCGATATCGGAATTGCCAAGAACCATAGGAGAAGCCAAGAACTTGAATTCACCCAACATGATGGAAATATCCGGAATCTCCTGATTGGCGAGCAAACATTTACCCGGAGATACCACTGCTAACGGACTATGCATCGCTTGGGAAAAGAACTCATGCTTAGATGCAAAAGGCTTCGAGATGAAACAATGCGATGCCCCTGTGTCAAAAAGAACTTTTGCAAGAATATCATTAACAGGAAGGTTACCCATGATGACATCTGATGAATCCTCTGCTTGAGCTGCATTCACCATATTGACCTTGGCGTGCTTGGGATTATGCTTGACCACAGCCGTACTTGCCGATCTGACAGGAGGAGGAGGAGGAAGACGCCTCTGGTTGAAACACTTGTTGGCGTAGTGACCCTTCTGTTGGCACTTGTTGCACGTGACCTCCGAGAACGAACGGTGGTACGGAGCACTCGATCTTGGAGCTTGAGACGAAGTCTTGTTCTGAAAGCCTGGGTTGGGTGGGTGGGACGAACCACTACCACCTTTGCTCTTCTGCTGATACGGCTGACAGAACGGAGGAGGAGGAAGCCAATACTTCTGCTGCTTGGTCACTTGAGTAGAGGACGAAGACGAAGTGTCTCTGACTCGCTTCTTGGAAGCATCACACCTGAGCTGAGCAGCCTCTTGCTTCAGTGCCATGTTGTAGAACTCATCGTATCTCAGCGGCTCGAAGAGGACAAGAGCGAGCTGAATTTCTTCACGAAGACCACCCCTGAACTGATAGATCATGCTCTTCTCATCAGGAACATCCTGCTTGGCAAAACGGGCGAGCTTCTGGAACAACTTGTTGTAGTCATAGACAGACAAAGAGCCTTGGTTCAGATTGCGGAATTCTTCATGTTTGCTTTCAGTCACACTTTGAGGAATGTGATGAGCTCGAAAATCACGACGGAAATCATCCCAAGTGATCAAACGTCCACCTCTGGAATCCCGGTACTGCTGAAACCACTCTGCGGCCTGATCCTTGAGCTGGAAAGACGCGAACTTGACGAAATCTTCAGGTCTGACGTTGCTACATTCAAAATGCTTGCCCAGATCGACTAACCAATCATCAGCATCGGTAGCCTCAACGCAGTTACTGAACGTCTTTGGACCATTTGCGAGGAACTGATTCAGAGTTGCAAACTGGTTCTGGTTGCTGCCTTGATTCGCTTGACTGCTTTGATTCCGCTCTTGGATGATTTGCATGATCAGCTGAGTATTTGCATTAGTAGCAGCCATCACAGCCTGCCATGCTTCCGAAGGAGGCGGAGGTGGCGGAGGATCTGTGTTCGGAGTTGTGCGCGTTGGAGGAGCCATCCTGAAGAGGTTGACCACCATTAGCACACAATTAGACAAATATAGAAGGTGAATCCAACGGAATGAAAATTGCAACATAAGTCTTCACATCCGAACAAAATGAACGAATGCACTTCTCTTGAAGTGGTCACATATTCCTAAATTGCGAAGCCACGAAGAATCAGGTAGAAGAGATACATCAACGAGGAATGGAATCAACATATGACGTCGAAGAAGAACGAATGCCACAACTCGAAATAAAACCAAGGGTTGGCTTGCGGAATAAGCCGGAACAAACACATGATAGAAATTTCGTCCGAAGTGTTCGTGGTAGGACCTACACGGGCTCGACCGTACAGCATCATCATGTACAAGGCAGTGCACATGACATACGAAGCATCCCCGAGTCAGCATAGCCAAGGACTCTTTAAGACACAACGAGGCCACTGTAAAATCGATCGTGAATAGGCAAACCACTAGACGTCGAACCCCAATTTCATATCACACATCTGTTGGAAAGATATCCTAAGGCTACTTGAATTCCCACCTATGAAATTCCCGAAACTTTCCGGTTATGCAATCAAGTGTTGAGGATACAGGGGAAGCATAATATCTCACCCAAGCTAGCAAATCCTACATCCAGCTGCATCCATCCTTCAACACATAACCAAGAAACCTTCGGAAACCATCTATCTCAACCTTCGAAAAGCATCCGTTATACAAGTTATGGCGATACTCCCGAACTCCCGCCCCAGTACTGGGTGGCGTCGAGGTTATCTCACCAACGAACTGCATAAAGGAGATTTTCGATGTCGCGTACATATCTCAAGTATGCCAGAATTGCAACGATAGAATTATGATGACAACACCTCAGAGCTCAACTCCCCGGGACACTTCCACTAAACCCCTGACAGGAGGCACCAAGACAGTATTCTCATCATAAGCCATCGGAACAAAACTAAGATACTCGCGTGATCCTAATTTTTTTTTGTGAAATTTGAGAAGAGAAGAGTCAAAACTCTACGTCAGGATGCCTTACCAGAGCGATGAGGAGACTGAGAAGTAAAAAGAATTCCTAAGCTCTCCGATATATAATTCCTAAGGACTCAAAACATTTTTCTAGACACAACTCGGCTGCTAGAAACGATCAAGCAATGGGGCTCCTAAGATCGGGGAAGGCTCTGATACCAACTTGTAACACCCTCGATGCGACTATATCTCCCACGTGTCGAGGCACGACTTAGAGGCATAATCGCATTGAAGGCATAAGTCGCAAGTGAGGCAATCTTCACACAACCCATGTACATATAAATATAAAGGGGGAATAATAATAATAGTTGGCTTACACTCGCCACGTCACATCAAGGTACATAAATAGCATTCATCATACAACCACTCATGGCCCGACTACGGCGCCAAATAGAAAAGACTCCCCAACATGCGACTAATCCCTGAATCGAACCCCGAGCAGGCACCACTACTGATCATCAGGAAAAGAAACATAGTATCGCTGGGAGTCCTCGTCGTACTCCCACTTCAGCTCGAGCGCGCCATCCGGAGGAGTATCATCGGTCCCTGCATCTGGTATAATAGTAATCTGTGGGCCACAAGGACTCAGCAATCTCGCACCCTCGCGATCAAGACTATTTAAGCTAAATAGGTAAGGAAGGGGTAATGTATGTGGAGCTGCAACAAGCGACTAGCATGTATGGTGGCTAACTTATTCGCAAAGTAGAGCGGAAAGAGAAGGCAAAGCACGAGCGGGAACCAAATGGAACAGACTACGCAAACATAACTCCAACGCCGTGTCCACTTCCCGGACTCCGCCGAGAAGAGGCCATCACGGCAACACACGCAGTTGATTCATTTTAATTAATTAAGTTCAAGTTATCTACAACCGGACATTAACAAATTCCCATCTGCCCATAACCGCGGGCACGACTTTCGAAAGATCAATCCCTGCAGGGGGGGGTCCCAACTTAGCCCATAACAAGCTCTCACGGTCAACGAAGGAATAGACCTCCACCCAGGACCCACCGATCAGACTCGGTATCCCGGTACAACAAGATGATTCGACAGGTCAAAACTAGTCCAGCAACACCGCCCAAATGCGCCGACAAATCCCGATAGGAGCTGCACATATCTCTTTCTCAGGGCACACTCAGATTGTCCAAACTTCCGGTAGGCCAGCCCAGAGTTGCCCCTGGTGGCCACCGGCGGCTGACGTTCCGGACCAACACTCAGAGGAGCACTGGCCCGTGGGGGGCTAAAATAAAGATGACCCTCGGGCTCCGGAAACCCAAGGGAAAGAAAAGGGTAGGTGGCAAATGGTAAAACCAATGTTGGGCATTGCTGGAAAAGCTTTAATCAAGGCGAACTATCAAGGGGTTCCCATTATAGCCCAACCGCGTAAGGGACGCAACAATCCGGGAACATAACACCGATATGACGGAAACTAGGGTGGCAAGAGTGGAACAAAACACTAGGCGAGAGGCCGAGCCTTCCACCCTTTACCAAGTATATAGATAAGTAAAGATAACATAGCAATATAATGATATCCCAACAAGTAAATAAATGTTCCAACAAGGAACGGCTCCAATCTTCACCTGCAACTAGCAACGCTATAAGAAGGGGCTGAGCAAAGCGGTAACATAGCCAATCAAAGGTTTGCTAGGACAAAGGTGGGTTAGAGGCTCGATCATGGCAATTGGGAGGCTGACAAGCAAGTGGTAGGCATCGTAGCATTGGCAAAGCAAAAGAGCGAGCAAACTAGCATAGCAAAGATAGTAGTGATTTCAAGGGTGTGATCATCTTGCCTGCACAGCTGTCAGAATTGACTGGATCCTCAAAAGCAAACTCAACGGGCTCCTCGTTAGCGAACTCGTCTCCCGGCTCTACCCAACAACACAAACAAGCAACAAGGATACAATCAACCACGTGCAAGGGCAACCAAAAAGATGCAAAGATGATATGCTATGCGGGATGCGATGCGGGATGCAAGAATGCAACATGTAACAGGAAAATGCATGAACCTAGCCTCAACTTGGAAATCCAAGTGTGCCACTGGATAGAGGGGAAGAAATCCCCTGAAAACGATATAAAGATCATGGCAATCGGAGCTACGGTTAAGAAATGGCAAGCGTTTTACTAAACGAACCGATCTGCGATTTACAGCAACATGCCTCCTAAATGCAACAAAATGAACATGCTACAGTCACCCAACATGAAAACAAATTGCATGGCAGTGATGTACTCATCAAACTTAACAAATCATCATTACTGAGGCATAGGCAAATTCATCCATGAAGGGCTTCAAACAAGCATGGCAAAACTGAATAAGCAAAACAGATTTCAGACTTAGCGAAATTAACGCTAGTCTGAAATTTCAGACCACGATGCTCTCTTCGGAGCAACAAAACAACATAAAGGAAAACCTGAACATGGCAAGTAAGAGCATGGCATGGAGCTACTCAATAAGCTTAACAAAACACCCAAAATGACCTGGGGCCAAAAGGGTTCACAAAATACTCTACCGAGCACACGAACATCGATGAAACACAATCAGTTTTCAGACTTAGTGAAAACTGGGACATGCTGAAATAATAACTCACGGAGGCATGTAAACGAGCTCGATGCTCTCACTACGGTGCAAGTCATGGCAAGGCAAGCATATATCCATTAAGAAGGCACAAAATACTAGCTAGACATGTCAAGAACAATGGCATAGCATGCATGGATCACTAGCAATCACTCCGGCAAAATCGCAAAAGAGTTCACGATCTGCCCAAAACAGCAACTATCCAAAAGTTGAGCTCGATTTAGTCAACCTAGGGTGCTCCAATATAACAAGTAAAGACATGGATGGATTAAGCACAACAAGCATAACAAATCACTCTTACTGATCATCCTCAAAAGAGGCACGGATCGCTAGGAAACAAGCCAGACATATAGCATCGTGAACTAAAACGGCTCAGACTTAGTGAAAATCACTAAGTCCCTGAAATCTGTAATCTCAGGTAGCCCTCTTCGCAAGCTTGCACAAGACAACACACACATCCTAAAAATACAAGGAAGGCACCTCTGGAAAGAAGACAACATGCTTAACAATTCATCCCAAAGGGGCACAGGCATATCATGCACGGATTAAATATGGCAAAAATGACAAAAGTGCATGTTGAACTAACGGATCTACAATTTAACTCGACATGCCTCCTTCCAATAGCATTTTGGGCACCAAGATGACCTCAAATGCAAATGATGCAATGGAATGAAATGATGTACTCGTCGAGACGGAGATTTTGACATATCATACGCCCAAAACGGAGCTACGGATGAGGAGATATGACAGGTCAAAGTTGCACGAAAAATATTAGGGGGGAGAGGGAAAAGTCAACCCTGCGTTTTAGATCTCAGATCTAGGGTTCGTCACTGTTCATCGGGCGCGCGGAAGCCGAGGACGTCGGCCGGAGCCGGGCTCGCCGGAGTCGCGGGAGGGGGTCGCCGGACGGGGAGGAGGTCGCCGGAGGCGGCGCCGGCGTGGAGGAGGACGGCGCGGCGCCGGTGATGTGGAGGCGCGGCGCCTCGGCCGCGGCGGAGCTCGGCGGAGCCGGCAGGCTCAGCGAGCCGGCGCGGGCGGAGCGGCGACCCGGGGCGGCGGCCGGCTCGGAGGAAGACGGTGGCGCGGAGGAGCGGATCGGCGGCGGGGCGACGGGCGCGGTGCGGGCCTCGGGGGCCGGCCTCGGGCCCCGGCGGGCCTGGCGCGGCGATGTGGGGCGCGGAGGTGGCGGCGAATGGCAGCACGCCACGTGGCAGCGGCGGGGCTGGGAGGACGTGTCCGGCGGCGCGGATCTGGGATTTTAGGGTTTCGGGGGGAGGAGACCCGGGATTTGGAATGGGGGTCTATTTATAGAGGTAGAGGGAGTTAGGAGTGTCCAAATGAGGTGCGGTTTTCGCTCACACGATCGTGATCGAACGACCGAGACGATGGAGCTGAGTTTGGTGGGTTTTGGGCCAAATTGGAGGGGTGTTGGGCTGCACACACACGAGGCCTTTTCGGTCCCTCGGTTAACCGTTGGAGTATCAAATGAAGTCCAAATGACCCGAAACTTGACAGGCGGTCTACCGGTAGTAAACCAAGGCCGCATGGCAAGTCTCGGCCCAATCCGGAAATGTTTAACCCCCACACACGAAAGAAAGCTAGAAATGGCCACTGGAGGAGAACGAAGCGCCGGAATGCAAAACGGACAACGGGGAAAAAGCTCGAATGCATGAGACGAACACGTATGCGAATGCAATGCACGAGACGACATGATATGAGATGCACGAAAACGAAAACAACACACGGAGACAAAGACCCGAATCCGAGAATTAAATATAACTTAATGCCGGAAACAGCATGAGTCGGAGTACAATTGGGGAAGGTTACGTGTGGGGCGTTACAACACTCCACCACTACGAAAAGATCTCGTCCCGAGATCTAGGACTGAAAGAACTCCGGGTACTCAGAACGGAGGTGATCCTCGCGTTCCCAGGTAGCTTCACGGTCGGAATGGTGTGACCACTTAACTTTGAGAAACTTGATTGACTTGTTGCGAGTTTTGCGTTCAGTCTCTTCAAGGATTGCAACTGGGTGCTCACGGTAGGAGAGACCTTCTTGGAGCTCAATGTCCTCGAAGTTGACGGTGCGCTCAGGCGTCTTGAAGCACTTACGGAGTTGCGAGACATGGAACACATCATGAACATTGGCAAAGGTTGCAGGAAGCTCGAGTTGATAGGCGAGGTCGCCTCTCTTGCTGACGATCTTGAAAGGCCCGACGTATCTGGGGGCAAGCTTCCCTTTGATACCGAAGTGACGAGTCCCCTTTCATTGGAGAGACGCGGAGGTAGACATGATCTCCGATCTCGAAAGCCAAATCACGGTGCTTGCTGTCGTAGTAGCTCTTCTGACGAGATTGGGCTGCTTTGAGGTTATCACGAATGACCTTGCACATTTCTTCTGCCTCTGTGATCAGGTCATTACCCAGCAGCTGACGTTCACCGGTTTCAGACCAGTTGAGAGGTGTACGGCACTTCCTACCATACAGAACTTCAAACGGGGCCTTGCCGGAACTTGCTTGGAAACTGTTGTTGTACGAGAATTCAGCATAAGGAAGGCAATCCTCCCACTTCATGCCGAAGGAGATAACACAAGCCCTGAGCATATCTTCAAGAATCTGGTTGACACGCTCGACTTGACCGCTTGTTTGAGGATGGAAAGCAGTGCTGAAGCGAATGTTGGTGCCCATGGCCTTCTGAAAAGAATCCCAGAACTTGGAGGTAAAGATGCTCCCACGGTCTGAAGATATCACTTGAGGAATACCGTGCAGAGAGACAATGCGAGAGGTGTAGAGCTCCGCCAATTGAGCTGCAGTGATTGACTCTTTGATAGGCAAGAAATGAGCCACTTTGGTCAGCTTGTCGATGACAACGAATATAGCATCATTGCCACGCTTGGACTTAGGAAACCCAGTCACGAAGTCCATTTCAATGTGGTCAAACTTCCATTCTGGAATGGCGAGAGGTTGGAGGAGACCTGCTGGCCTTTGGTGTTCTGCTTTCACTCTTCTGCAGACATCACATTCATTCACGAATTGAGCGATCTCGCGCTTCATTCGAGTCCACCAATAAGATTGCTTCAGGTCTTGATACATCTTCGTGCTCCCAGGGTGGATGGAGAGGAGAGACTTGTGAGCCTCATTCATGATCACTTTACGAAGTTCTCCTTTGGGCACAACAATTCGATCCTCGAAGAAGAGAGTGTCCTTGTCGTCAAGTCGGTAGCACTTGTACTTGGACTGACTCTTTGCAATACCAATCTTCACCTTTTTCACCATAGCATCAAGAAGCTGGGCTTGGCGAATCTGGTCTTCCAAGGTAGGAGAAACTTGAAGGTTGGCAAGGAAACCTCGAGGAACAACTTGCAGATTAAGTTTGCGGAAAGCTTCACAAAGCTCGGGTTGATAAGGCTTGAGAATCAGACTGTTGCAATATGCTTTTCTGCTCAAAGAGTCAGCAATCACATTAGCCTTGCCTGGAGTATACTCGATACTCGGATTGTACTCTTGAATCATTTCGACCCATCGAGTCTGCCTGAGGTTGAGATTAGGCTGAGTGAAGATGTACTTGAGACTCTTGTGATCAGTGAAAATGTCCACTTTCCTTCCCAAGAGAAGATGTCTCCAAGTCAATAATGCGTGCACAACTGCCGCCAACTCAAGATCATGAGTGGGGTAGTTCTTCTCATTTGGCTTCAACTGGCGAGAGGTATAAGCAACAACTTTCTTCTCTTGCATCAGTACTGCACCGAGACCTTGGAGAGAGGCATCACAAAAAACCTCGTACGGCTTGGTTTCATCAGGCGGAGTTAGAACTGGAGCAGTGATCAATTTCTCTTTCAAAGTGTTGAAAGCAACATCACACTCCGGAGACCAAACGTACTTGACATGCTTCTGAAGAAGATTTGAGAGAGGCTTCGCGATCTTGGAAAAGTTTTCAACGAATCTTCGGCAATAACTTGCCAGACCGAGGAAGCTACGAAGTTGCTTCACATTCTGAGGAGGTTCCCAATTAACAATTGCAGACACCTTCTCAGGATCCACGGAAATGCCCTTGGCAGAGATAATATGACCAAGATAAAGAACTTCATCGAGCCAAAACTCACACTTGGAGAACTTGGCATAGAATTGATGTTCCCTTAGCTTGTCAAGAACCAAACGCAAGTGTTTGGCATGATCTTCCTTGTTCTTCGAGAAAACCAGGATATCATCGAGATAGACCAAAACAAAGTCGTTGGTGTAGGGGTTGAAGATGAAGTTCATCATGCGAGAGAACGTCGGAGGAGCATTAGCGAGGCCAAAAGACATAACAGTGTATTCATATGACCCATAGCTTGTTCTGAACGCCGTCTTCGGAATATCTTGTTCACGAATGCGAATTTGATGATAACCCATACGGAGATCAAGCTTGGAGAATACTTGGGCACCCTTGAGTTGTTCGAATAGCTCATTAATGTTGGGAAGTGGATACTTGTTCTTGATGGTCTTCTTGTTCAATGGACGATAATCAACACAAAGTCGGTCCGTTCCATCCTTCTTCTTCACAAAAAGAACACCACAACCCCACGGAGAAGTACTAGGCCGAATGAGACCCATTCTTTCTTGCACATCGAGCTGTTTCTTCAACTCCTTCAACTCTTCGGGGCCGAGCTTGTAAGGCTGTTTGCACACCGGTTCCGTACTGGGCTCAAGTTCAATAACGAATTCAACGGGCCGGTTTGGAGGCATGCCTGGGAGTTCTTCAGGGAAGACATCTTGATACTCACAAACAACCGGAATCTGTGAAATAGCATCCAATTCACCCTTCTCATTGAGAGAGAACAACCGGATGGTATTATCCCGAGCAGCAAAGACAATTACTTCCTCAGACGAATGAGTCAGTTGAATCTGCTTGGCTGCGCAATCCAGCTGAGCTTTATGTTTAGAGAGCCAGTCCATCCCAAGAATGAGGTCGATATCGGAATTGCCAAGAACCATAGGAGAAGCCAAGAACTTGAATTCACCCAACATGATGGAAATATCCGGAATCTCCTGATTGGCGAGCAAACATTTACCCGGAGATACCACTGCTAACGGACTATGCATCGCTTGGGAAAAGAACTCATGCTTAGATGCAAAAGGCTTCGAGATGAAACAATGCGATGCCCCTGTGTCAAAAAGAACTTTTGCAGGAATATCATTAACAGGAAGGTTACCCATGATGACATCTGATGAATCCTCTGCTTGAGCTGCATTCACCATATTGACCTTGGCGTGCTTGGGATTATGCTTGACCACAGCCATACTTGCCGATCTGACAGGAGGAGGAGGAGGAAGACGCCTCTGGTTGAAACACTTGTTGGCGTAGTGACCCTTCTGTTGGCACTTGTTGCACGTGACCTCCGAGAACGGACGGTGGTACAGAGCACTCGATCTTGGAGCTTGAGACGAAGTCTTGTTCTGAAAGCCTGGGTTGGGTGGGTGGGACGAACCACTGCCACCTTTGCTCTTCTGCTGATACGGCTGACGGAACGGAGGAGGAGGAAGCCAATACTTCTGCTGCTTGGTCACTTGAGTAGAGGACGAAGACGAAGTGTCTCTGACTCGCTTCTTGGAAGCATCACACCTGAGCTGAGCAGCCTCTTGCTTCAGTGCCATGTTGTAGAACTCATCGTATCTCAGCGGCTCGAAGAGGACAAGAGCGAGCTGAATTTCTTCACGAAGACCACCCCTGAACTGATAGATCATGCTCTTCTCATCAGGAACATCCTGCTTGGCAAAACGGGCGAGCTTCTGGAACAACTTGTTGTAGTCATAGACAGACAAAGAGCCTTGGTTCAGATTGCGGAATTCTTCACGTTTGCTTTCAGTCACACTTTGAGGAATGTGATGAGCTCGAAAATCACGACGGAAATCATCCCAAGTGATCAAACGTCCACCTCTGGAATCCCGGTACTGCTGAAACCACTCTGCGGCCTGATCCTTGAGCTGGAAAGACGCGAACTTGACGAAATCTTCAGGTCTGACGTTGCTACATTCAAAATGCTTGCCCAGATCGACTAACCAATCATCAGCATCGGTAGCCTCAACGCAGTTACTGAACGTCTTTGGACCATTTGCGAGGAACTGATTCAGAGTTGCAAACTGGTTCTGGTTGCTGCCTTGATTCGCTTGACTGCTTTGATTCCGCTCTTGGATGATTTGCATGATCAGCTGAGTATTTGCATTAGTAGCAGCCATCACAGCCTGCCATGCTTCCGGAGGAGGCGGAGGTGGCGGAGGATCTGGGTTCGGAGTCGTGCGCGTTGGAGGAGCCATCCTGAAGAGGTTGACCACCATTAGCACACAATTAGATAAATATAGAAGGTGAATCCAACGGAATGAAAATTGCAACATAAGTCTTCACATCCGAACAAAATGAACGAATGCACTTCTCTTGAAGTGGTCACATATTCCTAAATTGCGAAGCCACGAAGAATCAGGTAGAAGAGATACATCAACGAGGAATGGAATCAACATATGACGTCGAAGAAGAACGAATGCCACAACTCGAAATAAAACCAAGGGTTGGCTTGCGGAATAAGCCGGAACAAACACATGATAGAAATTTCGTCCGAAGTGTTCGTGGTAGGACCTACACGGGCTCGACCGTACAGCACCATCATGTACAAGGCAGTGCACATGACATACGAAGCATCCCCGAGTCAGCATAGCCAAGGACTCTTTAAGACACAACGAGGCCACTGTAAAATCGACCGTGAATAGGCAAACCACTAGACGTCGAACCCCAATTTCATATCACACATCTGTTGGAAAGATATCCTAAGGCTACTTGAATTCCCACCTATGAAATTCCCGAAACTTTCCGGTTATGCAATCAAGTGTTGAGGATACAGGGGAAGCATAATATCTCACCCAAGCTAGCAAATCCTACATCCAGCTGCATCCATCCTTCAACACATAACCAAGAAACCTTCGGAAACCATCTATCTCAACCTTCGAAAAGCATCCGTTATACAAGTTATGGCGATACTCCCGAACTCCCGCCCCAGTACTGGGTGGCGTCGAGGTTATCTCACCAACGAACTGCATAAAGGAGATTTTCGATGTCGCGCACATATCTCAAGTATGCCAGAATTGCAACGATAGAATTATGATGACAACACCTCAGAGCTCAACTCCCCGGGACACTTCCACTAAACCCCTGACAGGAGGCACCAAGACAGTATTCTCATCATAAGCCATCGGAACAAAACTAAGATACTCGCGTGATCCTAAATTTTTTTTTGTGAAATTTGAGAAGAGAAGAGTCAAAACTCTACGTCAGGATGCCTTACCAGAGCGATGAGGAGACTGGGAAGTAAAAAGAATTCCTAAGCTCTCCGATATATAATTCCTAAGGACTCAAAACATTTTTCTAGACACAACTCGGCTGCTAGAAACGATCAAGCAATGGGGCTCCTAAGGTCGGGGAAGGCTCTGATACCAACTTGTAACACCCTCGATGCGACTATATCTCCCACGTGTCGAGGCACGACTTAGAGGCATAATCGCATTGAAGGCATAAGTCGCAAGTGAGGCAATCTTCACACAACCCATGTACATATAAATATAAAGGGGGAATAATAATAATAGTTGGCTTACACTCGCCACGTCACATTAAGGTACATAAATAGCATTCATCATACAACCACTCATGGCCCGACTACGACGCCAAATAGAAAAGACTCCCCAACATGCGACTAATCCCTGAATCGAACCCCGAGCAGGCACCACTACTGATCATCAGGAAAAGAAACATAGTATCGCTGAGAGTCCTCGTCGTACTCCCACTTCAGCTCGAGCGCGCCATCCGGAGGAGTATCATCGGTCCCTGCATCTGGTATAATAGTAATCTGTGAGCCACAAGGACTCACTAATCTCGCACCCTCGCGATCAAGACTATTTAAGCTAAATAGGTAAGGAAGGGGTAATGTATGTGGAGCTGCAGCAAGCGACTAGCATGTATGGTGGCTAACTTATTCGCAAAGTAGAGCGGAAAGAGAAGGCAAAGCACGAGCGGGAACTAAATGGAACAGACTACGCAAACATAACTCCAACGCCGTGTCCACTTCCCGGACTCCGCCGAGAAGAGGCCATCACGGCAACACACGCAGTTGATTCATTTTAATTAATTAAGTTCAAGTTATCTACAACCGGACATTAACAAATTCCCATCTGCCCATAACCGCGGGCACGGCTTTCGAAAGATCAATCCCTGCAGGGGGGTCCCAACTTAGCCCATAACAAGCTCTCACGGTCAACGAAGGAATAGACCTCCACCTAGGACCCACCGATCAGACTCAGTATCCCGGTACAACAAGATGATTCGACAGGTCAAAACTAGTCCAGCAACACCGCCCAAATGCGCCGACAAATCCCGATAGGAGCTGCACATATCTCTTTCTCAGGGCACACTCAGATTGTCCAAACTTCCGGTAGGCCAGCCCAGAGTTGCCCCTGGTGGCCACCGGCGGCTGACGTTCCGGACCAACACTCAGAGGAGCACTGGCCCGTGGGGGGCTAAAATAAAGATGACCCTCGGGCTCCGGAAACCCAAGGGAAAGAAAAGGGTAGGTGGCAAATGGTAAAACCAATGTTGGGCATTGCTGGAAAAGCTTTAATCAAGGCGAACTATCAAGGGGTTCCCATTATAGCCCAACCGCGTAAGGGACGCAACAATCCGGGAACATAACACCGATATGACGGAAACTAGGGTGGCAAGAGTGGAACAAAACACTAGGCGAGAGGCCGAGCCTTCCACCCTTTACCAAGTATATAGATAAGTAAAGATAACATAGCAATATAATGATATCCCAACAAGTAAATAAATGTTCCAACAAGGAACGGCTCCAATCTTCACCTGCAACTAGCAACGCTATAAGAAGGGGCTGAGCAAAGCGGTAACATAGCCAATCAAAGGTTTGCTAGGACAAAGGTGGGTTAGAGGCTCGATCATGGCAATTGGGAGGCTGACAAGCAAGTGGTAGGCATCGTAGCATTGGCAAAGCAAAAGAGCGAGCAAACTAGCATAGCAAAGATAGTAGTGATTTCAAGGGTGTGATCATCTTGCCTGCACAGCTGTCAGAATTGACTGGATCCTCAAAAGCAAACTCAACGGGCTCCTCGTTAGCGAACTCGTCTCCCGGCTCTACCCAACAACACAAACAAGCAACAAGGATACAATCAACCACGTGCAAGGGCAACCAAAAAGATGCAAAGATGATATGCTATGCGGGATGCGATGCGGGATGCAAGAATGCAACATGTAACAGGAAAATGCATGAACCTGGCCTCAACTTGGAAATCCAAGTGTGCCACTGGATAGAGGGGAAGAAATCCCCTGAAAACGATATAAAGATCATGGCAATCGGAGCTACGGTTAAGAAATGGCAAGCGTTTTACTAAACGAACCGATCTGCGATTTACAGCAACATGCCTCCTAAATGCAACAAAATGAACATGCTACAGCCACCCAACATGAAAACAAATTGCATGGCAGTGATGTACTCATCAAGCTTAACAAATCATCATTACTGAGGCATAGGCAAATTCATCCATGAAGGGCTTCAAACAAGCATGGCAAAACTGAATAAGCAAAACAGATTTCAGACTTAGCGAAATTAACGCTAGTCTGAAATTTCAGACCACGATGCTCTCTTCGGAGCAGCAAAACAACATAAAGGAAAACCTGAACATGGCAAGTAAGAGCATGGCATGGAGCTACTCAACAAGCTTAACAAAACACCCAAAATGACCTGGGGCCAAAAGGGTTCACAAAATACTCTACCGAGCACACGAACATCGATGAAACACAATCAGTTTTCAGACTTAGTGAAAACTGGGACATGCTGAAATAATAACTCACGGAGGCATGTAAACGAGCTCGATGCTCTCACTACGGTGCAAGTCATGGCAAGGCAAGCATATATCCATTAAGAAGGCACAAAATACTAGCTAGACATGTCAAGAACAATGGCATAGCATGCATGGATCACTAGCAATCACTCCGGCAAAATCGCAAAAGAGTTCACGATCTGCCCAAAACAGCAACTATCCAAAAGTTGAGCTCGATTGAGTCAACCTAGGGTGCTCCAACATAACAAGTAAAGACATGGATGGATTAAGCACAACAAGCATAACAAACCACTCTTACTGATCATCCTCAAAAGAGGCACGGATCGCTAGGAAACAAGCCGGACATATAGCATCGTGAACTAAAACGGCTCAGACTTAGTGAAAATCACTAAGTCCCTGAAATCTGTAATCTCAGGTAGCCCTCTTCGCAAGCTTGCACAAGACAACACACACATCCTAAAAATACAAGGAAGGCACCTCTGGAAAGAAGACAACATGCTTAACAATTCATCCCAAAGGGGCACAGGCATATCATGCACGGATTAAATATGGCAAAAATGACAAAAGTGCATATTGAACTAACGGATCTGCAATTTAACTCGACATGCCTCCTTCCAACAGCATTTTGGGCACCAAGATGACCTCAAATGCAAATTATGCAATGGAATGAAATGATGTACTCGTCGAGACGAAGATTTTGACATATCATACGCCCAAAACGGAGCTACGGATGAGGAGATATGGCAGGTCAAAGTTGCACGAAAAAAATTAGGGGGGAGAGGGAAAGTCAACCCTCCGTTTTAGATCTTAGATCTAGGGTTCGTCACTGTTCATCGGGCGCGCGGAAGCCGAGGACGTCGGCCGGAGCCGGGCTCGCCGGAGTCACGGGAGGGGGTCGCCGGACGGGGAGGAGGTCGCCGGAGGCGGCGCCGGTGAGGAGGAGGACGGCGCGGCGCCTCGGCCGCGGCGGAGCTCGGCGGAGCCGGCAGGCTCAGCGAGCCGGCGCGGGCGGAGCGGCGACCCGGGGCGGCGGCCGGCTCGGAGGAAGACGGCGGCGCGGAGGAGCGGATCGGCGGCGGGGCGACGGGCGCGGTGCGGGCCTCGGGGGCCGGCCTCGGGCCCCGGCGGGCCTGGCGCGGCGATGTGGGGCGCGGAGGTGGCGGCGAATGGCATCATGCCACGTGGCAGCGGCGGGGCTGGGCGGACGTGTCCGGCGACGTCCGAACGTGTCCGGCGGCGCGGATCTGGGATTTTAGGGTTTCGGGGGAAGGAGACCCGGGATTTGGAATGGGGGTCTATTTATAGAGGTAGAGGGAGCTAGGAGTGTCCAAATGAGGTGCGGTTTTCGCCCACACGATCGTGATCGAACGACCGAGACGATGGAGCTGAGTTTGGTGGGTTTTGGGCCAAATTGGAGGGGTGTTGGGCTGCACACACACGAGGCCTTTTCGGTCCCTCGGTTAACCGTTGGAGTATCAAACGAAGTCCAAATGACCCGAAACTTGACAGGCGGTCTACCGGTAGTAAACCAAGGCCGCATGGCAAGTCTCGGCCCAATCCGGAAATGTTTAACCCCCACACACGAAAGAAAGCTAGAAATGGCCACCGGAGGAGAATGAAGCGCCGGAATGCAAAACGGACAACGGGGAAAAAGGTTCGAATGCATGAGACGAACACGTATGCGAATGCAATGCACGAGACGACATGATATGAGATGCACGAAAACGAAAACAATACACGGAGACAAAGACCCGAATCCGAGAATTAAATATAACTTAATGCCGGAAACGACATGAGTCGGAGTACAATTGGGGAAGGTTACGTGTGGGGCGTTACACATACATTGTTAAACTATTTCAAAAAATATTACGATTCTATAGCCACTACATAAGATTCGGAAATATGCCCTAACTTTGCTAAGCCAAATATAGCACTATAAAAATAACTTAAATTACACATATCTTTTAGTTTAGGATATTTATCTTTAAGTTATATTCCTTTTAGATGGTCCTAACCTTTCTAAAGCAATATCTGAATGTTGAATTTGCTACCTCGTCGCTAATATATGTACTCCCTGTGATCCATATTAATTGACGCATACTTAGTACAAATCTGTACTAAAGTGTACTAACTGCGCGTCAAAATTTGGACCCGAGGGAGTACATTAGACATTAATCAACTAAATATACTTGGTTTTAGAAAAGAGACTAATGTTACCACCAGTCAATCTTTTGACCAGATTTGAAGTGGTAATCATTATTTTTAGGTTGTGCGAAATATCTCTATCTAACAATTTGACAAAATATGTCCTTATAGAGCAATCTTGATTTTCTCACCGCTAATGAAATTAAAAAAAAGTTAAACATAACGCTAAACATGTTCCCATAGAGCCCTCCTCTCGTTTTCTCAGGTTTGCCCGACTCTGGTGAGGGAGGGGCGATGATGGTGGCGCTCCTTCAGCTTGCTCTAATACTCGTATTCGTCGGTAGATGGTCTATGAACAAGGATGTATTTTTTTTATTGTTTCTTGTCTTCCTTTTACTGGCATGATGTTTGATGAATAGGTCAGAAGTTTTTCATGCAAAAAAAAGTAAACTAGGCCTTTAATTTGGCCAATTTCTTTGTTTTATCATCAATGAATTTTCCCCTTTTGTTTCTCATATTATGTTGTGGAAATTTGCATATGAAATTTTGTGGTCTGATTTGATTCTTCTTACTAGTATTGTATGACATAATTATCTTCAAGAATTTTCCATCATTAGTAAATAGTGTATTTTCAGCCGGGGAGAAAGAGACACATCCTTAGAGTGCAAATTTTTTGAAGGACAGGCTCCTTGGAGCCCTTATTCCAAAATCTTCAAAAATGGTATTTCTGAGTTAAAAAATGTTATGATTTGCAAGCGGCGCAAAAGAAAATCCAGGCCCAACTATTTTTTTGGCCCATTTTCATGTACATATTTGTCATTTTTGTCTTTGCCACGTAAAGTATATTGTTATGAAACTTTTCTTGAACATGTTATACATGTATTTCCTTTTTTGTGGGAAGTTATACATGTATTTCTGTATGTACGAAAATTCTTTTTTTCTGCGCTATGGACATATTTTATTAAAAAAAAGGCTCCATGGACCCGGTCCTCTATTGGGCATTTCCACACACCCTTATTCTTTCTTCAAAGGAGTTATATTCAGCTTCTATGCCAGAGGCGGAGGGAAAGATACTTGATAATCCTCTAAAAATATGTACTTAAATGTTTTTCTTAAAAACATTGCACATCCATTGATTATTTTGTAGCAAAAGTTGAGATGGAAAAATAATTTAGTAAAATTCATACAAAAGTAGGTAACAAATTTCATGTTGACATACACTAGAAGAAAAAGAAAGAAATCCCGGCAAATTGTCTCTAGTGCACGTGCACCTAAAATGTGTCGGCTTCATACAGATTTTCTTATACAAAACAAGTTTGCATGTCAACTTTTTTTTTCATCGTCTACAAATTTGAAGGCCCACAAGCAGTGGCGGACCTAGGGGTGGGGTGGTGGGGGCCACGGCCCCCCACAAAGAATTTGAAAACTTCTTGTACTAGTGCATTTTATATGTATATTTAGTACTTTATTAACTATTGTAATATGTTTTGGCACAAAAAAATGCTGCCCTTTATAATGTTACCCCACGTTGATCAAATGCCGCCATCGCCCACAAGACATTAGACGGATATAAATGCCTTTCTTTTTCATTGATTTGTACAGATCTGAAACATACAAAAAAACACTAGTACAAGGATGTTGGTTCTCTCCCGCGAAAAATAAATAAACAAGGATGTTGGTCCATTCTTTTTCTTTTTCCTTTTCCTTTTTCCGAAAGCTTGCCAGTTGATGAAGCCGGAGAAATGGATCCCGCAGATCTGTGAGCTGAGCAGATCAAGGCCCCCAGCCCACACCTCTCTTTACAGCGGCAGCAGTGGCAAAAATGTTTTGAGCAGTGCTGAAATGGAATAAAGGGGTTGCAATTTTGTCACGTGTGCTGCACGTGCCGACCAAACACCTGCTGCGATGTAGAGGGCGGGACGGGCAGACAGACAGCCCAGGGACGGGGCCTTGGTGGACTGCTGTAGGTGCCAGTTCTGAAGCTCGTGGATTGGGCCAATGGGCGCGCTCCGGCTGACGCCTCTGCTCCTGCTGCTGCTCGCCGCCGCGGCGAGGGCGGTTACGGTGGCGGCGGCGGGGGCGCGGCCGAGCGAGGTCGCCGTGGGCGCGCTCTTCACCTACGACTCCGTCATTGGCCGCGCGGCGCGGCTCGCCATCGAGCTCGCCGTCGACGACGTCAACGCGGACCGCACGGTGCTCGCGGCCACCCGGCTCAGCCTCGTCGCCCAGGACACCAACTGCAGCGGCTTCCTCGGGACCATCGAAGGTTTGCCGCTCTCTGCAGTCTGCATCCCCCCTCCCCCTCTATCTATCTCAGTTGCTCATGTTCATGTCGAGCTCAAGAACTGAAATTACAGTAATTTCGAGTGGAAAGATTCAACTTCAGGCAGCAAAATGCAATGGTTTCGAATAGAGTGATCAGACCAATGACTGCTAATGTAGCCCTACCGATTCTAAAATTATCGATCTGCAGCTGCAATCTGCGAACCCTTAGAAAAACCAAAGTGGTTGTCACTACTTGGTTCAGATTCTTCAGAATGCCAGAACTAAGTTGCACATTGGGAGTGGTAGTTGGTAGCCTTGATTGCTTGCTTTGCTTTCCACTTTTGCAGTACTACGTCTTTTATATTGTACTTAGTTAGTATCACGTGTTCTCTTCATCTGTTTTTATCCCTGGAAATTCATTAGACAATTGCTTGTGACATTCCCTCTTGGGTCAGGTAACACAAATTTACTGTACCTAAATGTCGACAACCAAGAAATATGCATTTCAACTCCAGTGGATTATTGGTATAGTGTCTCCATCTGTCTGAACTAAGGCCAAGCTGCCCTCTTGCCCATCATTTATACTAGTTTAATTGCAATAATTGCCTGCCTCATGCCTCATGAGATGATTTGATAATGTTTAAACTGGAAACAGAGAGACCAACCGTTCGCTTGGACTTACGACGACATTGTCCTTTCTTGAGGCTTTTGCTAACCAGACTGTCTTGCTAATACAAGAGAAACATACAAAAAGCATGCCTGTGCAGTGGTACCACAAATGGCAAAACTTATGAACTTGCTTTATAGTATTCCGTATGGTGCAAGAAACGTGTCTCGCCTACTTTGGGGAATCCGATTCTTCACTTTTTCTCATGCAAGATCCCTTTTACTTTTCTTTTTGTGTCATGTGTGAGCATCAGAATCAACAGATTTATCGGAGGTTGCTCCTCTTTGCTTGAAGCAGCACTAGTTTTCCTGTTTCTGTCAGACTAAAGTTCGCTTGATATGACTCAATTTTTCTTACCATTTGTGGATCCTAACTTTTGAGCAGAATGAGCACTTACAGATGTCGAAACTTAGCTTCGATTTATCAGATGTAGGTGCTGCTCTGTTGGATAGTCTGATTCACAAAATTTTTTTTGCTTGGTTGCAGCATTGGAGCTAATGGAGAAAAATGTAGTTGCTGTTATTGGCCCACAATCATCCGGAATAGGCCATGTCATCTCCCATGTCGTTAATGAGCTACATGTTCCTCTTCTATCATTTGCGGCCACAGATCCGACGCTTTCCGCGTCAGAGTATCCTTACTTCATAAGGACAACCATGAGTGACTACTTCCAGATGAATGCCATTGCTAGCATTGTTGATTACTACCAGTGGAAAGAGGTGACTGCTATATTCGTCGACGATGATTATGGGCGAGGTGGTGTGTCGGCCCTCGGAGACGCACTTGCAACAAAGAGGGCAAAGATTTCACACAAAGCAGCCATTCCTCCAAACTCAAACACAGAGGTGATCAATGATGTGTTGTTCAGAGCAAATATGATGGAATCAAGGGTCATGGTTGTGCATGCCAATCCTGACACAGGGATGAGGATATTTTCTGCTGCGAACAAGCTCCAGATGATGGCCAGTGGCTATGTCTGGATAGTAACTGACTGGCTAGCTGCTGTCCTGGATTCCTCGGTGTCTGGAGATCTTAAAGGTATGAGTCATATACAGGGACTGATTGTTCTTCGTCAGCACACTCCTGAATCTGATGCCAAGGATAAGTTCAGTACCAAATGGAACAATGCCGCTCGTAGCAGAGGCATTACTTCTGGCTTGAATTCATATGGTTTCTATGCATACGACTCGGTCTGGGCTGTCGCTCGAGGCATCGATAAATTTCTTGATAATGGGCAGCAGGTCAACTTCTCTACAGATCCAAGGCTGCACCGTTCAAATGATAGTACTTTGCAGCTGTCAACTCTCAAGGTATTTGATGGTGGTGAGCAGATGCTGCAGCAGCTTCTGCTCACGAATTTTACAGGCCTAACTGGTCTGGTGCAATTTGGTCCGGACCGCAACCTGGTACGCCCAGCTTATGATATCCTTAATGTGGGTGGTTCTGGCTCCCGGTTGATTGGCTACTGGTCCAACTACTCAGGCCTCTCTGTCGCTGCTCCTGAAACTTTGTATCAGAAGCCACCAAATGCTTCTTCAGTTGCCCAACGGCTCTACAATGTCGTCTGGCCGGGTGATTCCACCACTACACCTAAGGGGTGGGTTTTTCCGAACAATGGTCAGCCTCTGCGCGTCGGTATTCCGATCAAGGCAAGCTTCAAGGAGTTAGTGGCAGGTGGCAGGGGCTCTGATAATGTGACTGGCTATTGCGTTGATATATTCAACGCGGCAATCAGACTGCTTCCTTATCCGGTTCCTTGCCAGTTCATAACAATCGGGGATGGTAAAAAGAACCCTAACTACGACGACATTATTAGTATGATTGCTGACAATGTATGCTCGATCTCATTCTTCGTTCCGGTGTATGTATTTAACCATTTGTTATCAGCCCTCTGATCTGTTTCATTTTCACTAGTCTCTTGATGCAGCTGTAGGAGACTTTGCCATTGTGAGAAACAGAACAAAGATGGCAGAATTCACGCAGCCTTATATTGAGTCGGGGCTTGTGATAGTAGCACCGGTGCAAAGAGCACCTTCGAGTGCCTGGGCTTTCATGAAACCCTTTACATTGGAGATGTGGTGTGTAACATGCGCTCTTTTTATTTTTGTGGGGATTGTTGTTTGGATTCTTGAACATCGGACCAATGAGGAGTTTCGAGGCTCTCCGCGACGACAAATTATAACAATAATTTGGTAAGCTTCTGTTGCTACATAGGGATGTATTCTATCCTATGCTTGCTACCAAGTCTGTCTTGAGTCTGAAATTCACGAGGCAATTTTTGTAAATGTTACTTGTATGTTGGGAAAGAATTGACTGACATTTCATTCTTATAATATTTCAGGTTTAGCTTCTCAACAATGTTCTTCTCACACAGTAAGTACACTAGATCCATCACATAACTCATCTGTGGTGCTTTCCATGTTCTCGACGGTAACATGTTGACATGAAACTCGCTTCAGGGCAGAACACCGGGAGCGCGCTTGGGCGGTTCGTGTTGATCATATGGTTGTTCGTTGTGCTGATAATCAATTCGAGCTATACCGCTAGCTTGACATCGATCCTCACAGTCCAACAGCTATCTACAGGAATAACCGGGATCGACAATCTGATCTCAAGTGGTTTACCTATTGGATACCAGGCTGGAAAATTCACCAAAAACTACCTGATCGAAGAGCTCAGTATCCCCGAGTCTCGATTAGTAGCGCTAAATACGATCCACGAGTATGCCGACGCCCTTAGACGCGGATCAGGAGACGGAGGCGTCGCTGCAATCGTCGATGAGATGCCATATGTTGAGATCTTCCTGTCGTACCACTGCGATTTCAGAATAGTGGGACAGGAGTTCACCAAGGAGGGATGGGGCTTTGTACGTTCGTCATCTTCCTTGCTCTAACCACTCTCTCTTGGTCACTCATCCACATTTCATCTCACTGTCAGGGAAACTACTTATTCTTCTCCACTATCTTCTTCTTTGCAGGCATTCCAGAGGGACTCCCCCCTTGCCGCGGACTTATCGACGGCCATCCTTCAACTTTCAGAGAGTGGCCAGCTCCAGAGGATCCATGACGAGTGGTTCACCAGGCCGAGCTGCTCCACTGATGACACTGAGGTGGGAGCAACCAGCCTTGGCCTCCGAAGCTTCTGGGGCCTTTTCCTCGTGTGCGCCCTGATATGCCTCTTGGCTCTGCTGGTGTTCTTCATACGGGTCTGCTGGCAGTATAGCCACTACTCTAGCTCTGAAGCTGCTGCTGAACCCAATGCAGCTGATGCTGCCACCCCCACCGCCACCGCCGCCGATGCTGTCGAAAGGCAGCGGAGACCATCACGCTTTGGCAGCTTCAGAGAGCTGATAGAGTTTGTTGACAAGAAGGAGGCAGAAGTCAGGAGAACGATGAAGCGGAGACCGAGCGAGAAAGATAACCAGGCCGCGGGATCCTCCGATGCTCAGCCAGTGACTTGAGCAGAGGACGTTCTCTCTGACTTCAGTCCTTCCAATGGCAATGCAGTGAAGGAAGGACGATACCGATAACATGTTGAATTGGGTTCTCGCCCGTAAAGAATAGCACGGTGATCTAACTTGCTAAAGGTTTTGCTGTTATTGTAGAATGATCTAGGAATCCTTTTTTCATCAGCATTTTAGAATTTAATCTCTGATGTACATGGTTTGTACTAAACTACTACTGAACAGTTCTCTTCCCAGTTGGCTTGTTTCTCAAGTTGTGAAAGTGGTTTATTTCAGTTGCATCTCTAACAAGCATCAATCTGTTTGGCTGACTATGATTTATGTGTTGAGACCATGGTAGAACACAAATGGAAAGTAGACACAAAATATTCAAAATGTAGCGTATTACTCTTCTCTTTATTATTCAAATCTCCACCGAGAGAATAGATGTGCTGGACATGCCTGTGGTGAATGATTATATGCATTCTGATGCTTGACATTTTCGACTGTATTGAGTTTCTGTGTCGGTGTATCTATCGACAGTCTAAGCAAGATGTGCACAATGTGGAAAAGTAACATGTAACCATTTAAATCAGGCTCGCTATTTTTTATTTCTTTCTATGAGCAGTTAACTGGAGTTTATGTAATAGCTGAGACACAGCTGAAATTCATTACTTAAGCTTGGTCACAGGTTTGATACCATTGTTACTATCCTTAGGTTTAAGTTTTTTTGAGGGAATCCTTAGGTTTAACTTGATTAAACCATAATTCTAGAATTGGAGCACCTAACTGCACATAACAGAGAGAGTGTTGAGATCTTAGGGGCAATGGGTGAGGCCATTACCGGAGTCGAAGTGAGGTCCCTTGCCTGCTCGTCGTAGGCGTGATCAAGAGTCGGTGTAGACGATCGTGGAGGGTATCAGCATCCTTCGGGTCGCCCCGTCACTGTCATGTGATGATGTCATCGTTGCCCCATCACTGTGAGGTGACTGGCGGCAATGGAGATGGCCTTCCCGTCGTCCAATCGCAGGTAGGTTAGGGTGCCCCAGATCAGGGCGCGGTAGTTGGGTGAGGGGCACGAATGTTGGTGTGTGCCTCCTCCCCTTACGTTATTGCTCCTGCTGTCTGGAGATCAATCCATCAATCATAGCTTTGAATCGTTGTCAAATGGACTTTGACACTTCGTACTTAACAAAATCTTCTTACATCTGAAGATGCATGAGTGCATTACTACACCGTATTACAGATTACAGACTGCAGGCCAATGCCCAAATGGACATATGCTTACTGGCACCATCTATACAATAAGGTCATATGTAGATATTCTTTTAGTGCCTGCAAGGTTGTTATTTCAGAAAAAAAAACTACTACATATTTTAGCACCTGCAGGGTCAAGATTTACATGCACATAAAAAAGGCAATTTCCTAAAATATATACAAGGTCTCAGGAATCTTCTGCAAACTCTTCTTCCAGCGAGCTCCGTATCTACAGTGCTTCAAGAATCTTCTGGAGATCGATTTTCAGCTGTCCTGCAACTTGTATATCTCATCAACATAGTCTTCAGTATCCCATAGGAAGGAACCAAATGCAATGGCTTCAAGCAGCAGCCTTTTGAGGGATGCCGGATCAAGTATCACCGCCTCGTCAATCTCCGTGGAGCCCATCTTCTCTCCAAAGAGTGCCCAGCTGTGCTTCTCGATGAGATTACAAGCCTCGTTTGTGCGCAGCTTCGCGCATAACTCCAAGGTCTTTGGGTCGAAGCCCATCATGTAACTCTTCAAGTCATGAGGATCAACGACAGACCGTGGTTTCGAGGAAGGCACCGTTTCCACAGAACCGCCAAAGCCCTCTTGCTGTTCCTTTTTACGGGTAGTTGCAAGTTGAGCATTCAGAAGCTGAATTGGCTGTAAACATTCTTCTGACCAAGCAAAAGTCAGGTCCAAGCGATGCCTTACAGCGACAGATTTGAGGAAGTACCCATACATTATTGAAGCAGAATAGATCCGAGCTAATTGCAGTCTTTTGACCCGAAGGGTTGAGCGATTGATCTTGGGGCCATTCCTGTGCACCCATCTGATAATGCTAGTCAAGTGCTCCTTAATTTGACCTAGCACCTCAGGTCCATGAATGGATTCAAGATCTGCCTCCCTTGGTGGCCATATATGTAATCTTCTATTACTGATGATTTTTGATAGATTCGGAACCATCGGAACCTCAATCTTGGAATATTTATGAACAATCAACATGTACATGACGTCCTCAATAGCAGTCCTGCACTCCTGGTCCTTCATTTCAGCAATTCTCCTATTTGTAATGGTTCCAGACAATATACTTAGTTATCCAGGAAAATATAATACAGTAACAAAAGTGAAAAGAACAAAACAAAAAATCAGGTTGACGATAATTTGCTGTGTCAGGAATCCAACAACTGCACCAGCTACTTAATGGATTCAGTTAAATCTGACAGTCTCTAAAAAAAGTTAAATCTGACATATGTAGGTCATGAATAAACACATGGCAAACATGGAAGAGAATCCAGGAGTGAATATAGGACCTTACTGTCCTTATTCTTTCATTTAAACTAACAATGACCCATATCTTGTCTACACTGATACTTCCTCCGTAAAGAAATATAAGAGCGTTTAGATCACTACTTTAGTTATCTAAACACTCTAATAGTTAGCCTGTCCAGGTTTATGCTCCCACCATAAACCTCTGGTGATACCCTTGTTTTGGATTTCAGCCTCACTTACAAGGTAAAACACTCGTATTACGCTCCAGGTGCTATGAGGTCATGTCGAACTGAAGTGTTTGTCATTCTAATACAAGAGCGCATTATTGTCTGTTTTCACAAATGTTGGAAATATATACAGAAAAACATTGGAAACAAATCAAAGCAGCAACATTAAACTCTTCAGAGGCTGAGAGGCTGCGACTAAGGGGCTGTTTGGATTGTGACCATCTTTGCCATATGTTGCCATATGATTTTTGCCACACTTGCCACACTTGCCACACTTGCCTTACTTGAGTTGTTCAAATTGTTAGCCACACTTTGGCTTGCCTAAGGGAATCTTGCCACACTTTTTGTACCTATGACACGTGGGGTTCACTGCTCATAAAAGATTTCTTGCCTCAAGTGTGGCTAGAACCAAACACCTACCTAACTTGGTCAAACTTGCCTAAGGTTAGGTGTGGCAAAGTGTGGCATTGTGTGGCTAGGAACCAAACAGCCCCTAAATATTTCCAAAATGGGCAGGCAGATATTACTAACCTGTGAAGACAGTCCTCGGAAGAACCGATACTATATTCCCAGCGGGTCAGCGTGTCTTTCCTTTGAATAGACAGTCGCTGAAGTTGCTTTGCTGCAGCTACTAGGAAAATTTGAGGCTGGTTCTTCAATAAGCCACACAAGAAGCTCCCTTCCCATGTTTGGGGCTCAAGTGGTGCATTGACGCTATCAAATTCAGATTCATCACCCTTTGCGCCAGTAACAGTAGTCAGTAGCTTTCTGGTAGTGCATTTGGATTTCCGATTCAAGATATTTCCCTGCAATTTATAAAGTTGAAAAGGCTGTGATTGCAAGTCCTGCACATATATAATTTAATGATGATTTTAAACTAATATAAGAGATGAATCAACTTAAGTCAGTAAAAGTTAAATGCATGCTTGGTTTTGATGCCCCAAATTGTATTGCCAAACCCAGGAAATTTGGCCTCCAACTGGATTGACAATGCCCATAGGATGCTGGAGAACCAATTGGTAAGCTAAGATGCCTTGCCAATTTTTGGCCTCTGCAATTTGCAAAAAAAAAAAAAAAAAAAATATCACCACACGATTTGCCAAACTTTGGCATCTTCAGGCATTGTCAACTTGGGGCAGCAAACAAGCAAGCACTAAAAATTCCTGTATGGATGTGAGCAGGAGAACGCGGAACTTACTAATTTGAGTAGATTTCATAAAAGTACATGCTTAGGGTTCACTACCACAAAACTTAGGATAAGACCAATTTTACAGAATTGCAGATTCAATGAGCAACTGTATCAAAGAACTACAGACGAGACCAGTTTCACAGGATTATATAGTCAGGTGATGTATAGCGACCATTCTGCATATCTATCAGTTCAGGTGAAGAGTTCCTACTCTATTTCAAATGGCCTACTTCAGCAGTAATTTTTTCAGCAATTCCCGCTGTACATACAGGTGACTGGTGTATTGGGCCCAGTGAACCAATATCCAAATAACCCAGTGAATCCGAAAGTCTTAAACAAAATTCAAGAACCAAACCCCCCAAACAGAGGGGAAAGGGGAACAATCGCAAGGTAGCCCGGCGCCTCAATTCAGATCATCGCTCCATCTACCCAAGGTTAAATTAAAATCCAAGAACGTTTTCAGGCCCAGGAACCAGTAGCGCTAGCAAAGAACCACACAGAGAACTCAAAAGGAGCACCAATCAACCAGTTTCTCCTGATTAAACCGAAACTCTCGTCGAAACCCCACCGAGAACAGGAGGATAGAAATGAATAGGAGGTTGAAGAAGAACCTGCTGCCAGCACGGGGAGGCGGGGGAGAGGTACGAGGGCCGGCGGGAGCCGCGGCAGACGGCGGCCGGCCCGCGGTCGCCGATGGCGGC
This sequence comes from Triticum monococcum, assembly GCA_034509565.1. Lineage (NCBI taxonomy): Eukaryota > Viridiplantae > Streptophyta > Magnoliopsida > Poales > Poaceae > Triticum > Triticum monococcum. Next base: position 607,896,427 of record CM067841.1, read on the forward strand.
GCGGGGGGCGGGGCGGAGCGCGGCCATGCTGTGGACGGGAGCAGGTGGCGACGGTGAGCCGATTCTTTGAGGATAACGCCGTGTGCAGTGTAGGGGTAAAGTGCACTCGCAGCCGTTCAACGTGTCGGACGGTGCACATCGGTCCTCAAAATTCCACCCTCGGAAGATAATTTCCATCAACTCAAAAAAGAAGAAGAAGATAATTCCCATCGTTTTATTTTTTTAGCTAAATACATAAATTCCACCGTTAAAAGAATATACTCCCTCCTTTCATCATATCCCTACCAACACCTTGAAAAATACCGAGTTGACATAACATTTTAAGATTAACAAAGTCATCACAAGCGTCTTGTAGTCGATAGAAACATCTCCTCCCACTGAACAAACTCATCAAATCTGAAATAAATCCAGAAAATACGAAAACAATAAAACTATAAGATGGTTTGGATATTTCAATATGAATTACATACATATTTAAATAAATGAACAAAATATATTAAACTATGTGGAAAGAAAGTTAGAGTATTTATATAGTGAACTGAAAGAGTACGAAATAAGATTTCACACTTCTTCCTAATAAATAGAGGAAGGCTAATTTCTTATTTTTTTGGAAAACACCTAAAGGCATCTTCAACACGGTGCCACAAAACCATTTTTATCATCCAACGTGTCCAAACCAATTTTATCATCCAACGTGGTGTTGTAAACATTCACAGACATGTCCGGTCCAGGCGTCCGAATTCTCGTAAGTCGGCACCAAAATTGGCGAGGTTTGCGGGCATCCGGACTCGCACCACATACGCGCCTGTTGCACCGCATTGAAGCAGCATCGCTCCGCATGCTCCCACATTTAAGCAGAGTGTGGGAGCCACCCAAAATGCATCTCATCTCCTGTCCTCTTCGTCGCCTCGTTCCTTTCCTCTCCTCTCACCACTGTTGTCGTTCCTGTCACCTCCACGGCGATGGGAAAGTCTGGCCAGAGCAGATGGTTTTTGATGTCAACGGCTGGATCCGCTCTTCCTGCAGATCATGATGCCTTTGCCTATGTTTTCCTGGGCCTTTCTCCTTCACCGCCCCGACAAACAGGAGATTATCCTCTCCTCGGGCGACAAGGAGGACCAGGCGCAGCCGTCCCTCCTCGTGGAGAACATGATAACAGATGAGTAGCGAACGCACCTGGAGCTCCTCCTCGAGCGGTCACTCCGCAACTACGGTCTGGCACCTCTGGAGCTGCTTGTCCATGACATGAAGGAGGAGTTGCTGCATTGGACGGACGACTCCCATATCTATGTGCGCGGAAGTGTCCAAAAAATTCTGAATATCTATTTTGGAAACGGAAACATTTGTTAAAATTTTTGGACCATTTTTTAAAAAAATTCTGAATATTTTCTTTAGAAACAAAGTATTTTTGAAACACACGAACATTTTTATACCCCCTTATAATTTTTTAATATGTGAATGCATCGGATCCTTGCCATCATCTCGGTCATGCGCTCCTCATCACGCGGTTTCCCCAACGGAGCCCAAGTCTGCAAGAAAAGGTGACATTTGTACAGAATATCAGCTGGGTGAGAAGGAAACTTCTTCTCAATGGTCATCTTATTGCGAATAGTCCATATAGACCAAAGCAGCGCCCCTACGCATCGCCAAACGATCCGTGCACTAGCGCCATTTTGCGAACGCAAAATATGTAGAAGGTCAGCACCCGACGCAGGGTTCCAATTCCGCTGGAAGGCAGCGCGCACTGTGCTCCATGCAAACCCGGCTAGGTGGCAGTGGAAGAAGGCGTGGTTAGCATCCTCAATGCAGTTACACAACACACAGGATCCGTCGGATGGGCCGTTGCGAATCGCAACATTATCCGCCGTTGGGAGATGATTTTGAAACATTTGCCAGAGGAAGATCTTTATTTTCAGCGGAATGCCAGCCTTCCATAGCCCCCGAGCTATGTCCAGCACATCACCCTCGGTTAGCTTGGTGTACAAAGATTTCACCCTCGGTTAGCTTGGTGTACAAAGATTTGACCGAGAACAATCCCGAGGAAGAGAGCTTCCATGATACCTCGTCCGTACCCTGGCTAGTAGTGCACTGGCCGATCATGTCCATCACCTCGTTCCACTCTAATTCCTCATGCGGGAGAAGCACTCGAAGAAAGTTGACTGAAGGAGGTGAGGTCTGGAGTGCCTCACCCACCATCAGCTTCGTGTTAGCGGCAACTTGAAAAGCTGCGGGGTGACTCTGCCAAAGCGGAGAGGTGCTGAGCCAGGAGTCCGACCAGAAGCGAGTGGACTGGCCATCCCAGACCTGAAACTTTGCCCCTAAGGTAAACGCGGGTCGCACCGCCTGGATCCCGTTCCAGAATGGGGAGCCCGAGCGTTTAGCTAAGAAAACATTGACATTTGGAAAATACTTAGCTTTAAGGAGATCAGCTCAGAGACCCGACTCATTTTGGGCTAGCCTCCACCACCACGGGAAAGGAGGGCGACATTCATGAGTTTGAAATTTAAAATCCCGAGACCATCATATTTTTTTGGCCAGCACACCGAAGCCCATTTGACAAGGTGGTACTTCCGATTAATTCCCGTTCCTTCCCAAAAGAAGCGGGAGCAGGGCGTGTCCAATTTAACGTGAACCCCATCCGCTAACAGGAACATTCCCATGATGAATATTGGAAGAGAGGATAGGCTAGAGTTAGTGAGAATAAGTCTCGCCGCGGAAGACATAAACCTTCTGCGCCAAGGGCTCACTCTACCCGCGACCTTTCCATATAGGAGCTCCCACTCCTTAATGGAAATTCGGCTATGGGAAACCGACAAGCCGAGGTATTTGATTGGACTCGTCGACGCCCCTACAAGGAAGGGGAGGAATCATTGTACTCATCGTCGCTGCTGCCCCATCTTCACCGACGTTGAAGAATTCACAGACACCTACTAACACGAACCGTGCGCGCAGATCCGGGGCTCCCCACGACCCCACCCACCTGCCGCCGGCTGTTGGAGAGGTGGAGAAATCCGCCGCCGCTTGGTGGCAAACTGGCTAACCTAACAAAAAGCGATTTGCTCATATGCACATATACGGAGAGAGAGAAGTTTCTCTACGAGTTGGCTTATAGGAAATAAAGTTCATCACTTGTTCCTCGCAAAAGAGGGAAAAGACAGATGAAATTTGCCATCAATAGACCAAATCAATCAGACAAACAACTTTGAGGCCCTCGTGCGCCAATTCTCCTCCATCTTATTTATTCCAAAGGTGACGTAGAGGCTGAGGAACTCGTCGGAGGAGAGCACCGCGGCCCAGGAGCGGCACACAGCGTGGAAGCGCTGGATGGACTTGAAGGGCAGCCGCACGAGCACCTCCGCGGTGAGCTCGTCCGGCAGCACCGGCCGCCGAGCGATCCTGCCACCACGACCATCCTCCTCTTGCTGGCCGTCGTCCTAGACGACATCCGCCTTGTAGGGGTCACCTCAGACCCGGGATCGATCGGTACAGGTACAGCTGAGACGATCTATCTCAATCCTGAAGAGGCAAGATCTGTTATCTCAGATGCGAGCAAACGAGCATCAACGGGGAGGGAATAATCCGGGAAAACTAGCTAGAAACTCGTTACCGACGAAGGAGTCACGATCGATCTTCTCGCCTTCGAGCTCGAGGTGGCCGTCGTCACTCGCCACTCGCAGTCGCCGGCCTGGTTTGGTTCCGGGACGGCGGGGGACGAGCGCAAGGGGCTGGCGATGGGCCGATATCGAAGAGTATCGAGCGAGAGGACGTGTTTTCTCTTTTTCTTATCTTATTATATCGAGCAAATGCGTGTCTTTTGCATCGATCGGACGCAAGAAAACAATCTTTTTTTTGACAATTATCTCTCTTTTTTACAATAATCTCCTCCTTTATTCATTCAAAAATAATGTGGCATCATTTACAAGGAAAGTGACAACCTCACCAGGGGCATTATCCAACCAAACACTCGGAGGAAAAAATCTAGCTATTCTAGCTAGTTCATGAGCTACTCGATTGCACTCTCTATTACAATGGTCATATCATGACATGAGTAAAATCTAGTGACATGAAATAACAATCATCAATGATGGCAGAAGCAACTGAAGAAGAATATCCATTGTTCAATGCAGTCACCACCTCGGTACTATCTGAGTTGAGCTCAATCTACTGCATCCGACTATACAAGCAAGATTCAAACCAAACCTTATCACAATGGCTTCAACTGTGAACGAACTAAAACAAAGATTTGTTGGCAGAAGCAATAAATTTGCCATGATGGTATCGGGTCACTGCTCCGTCCGTTCCTGCTAGGGTGTCATTATCATACCCCGCATCAACATTTAATTTGAAATAGCCAGGGTGTCATTATCATACTCCACATCAACATTTAATTTGAAATAGCTGTGTCTTGGTTTCTGCCAAACATCAAGTCAGACTCGAACCATTGGGCTATAAGAGGATCTACAGCCGGACGCTTCAAACTAGCCGCTCCTCCATCGCCTATCACGCCTCACCCTCCTTGTAGTTGTAGCCTTGCACAGGTAAGCAACATAGTACATCATTTGATTCAGGTACTAATTGTACTACTATGACATCATAGTTTTATTGCCTCAGCCTCCTCGTACCCCTCCTTGTTCTACTAATTCAGTAGGTGAATCATGGTAACCTCAACGCCATTGTTTTCCTTCTTCAATTGATACTTTTGAAGCATCTGAATTGGTCTTTCTGTTCGCCGCTTCGTCAGTATACTGCAGCATGTACAACAGTGGCCGGCAGTAGACTATATTGCTCTGTAAATTGGACTTTGTCTGTACAAAGAAATCATATTTGAGAGTGTGTAGTAGACTATATTCCCAAAAGAAAAAGTATATCATTGTGGCAGGATGAAGCATGGGATGCCTACATACACACAAAAAAAGAACCGAGAAGAACCAAGGATAATAAAGGTAGTTGTTATACACACAAAATAGCTACTATATTATTTCATAGTTTGTATGTCCATTCTAACCGTTTTCTTTTCATGTTTACCCGCAGGTTCTTTTATTTTTTATTTTTTGCGAGAAAACTTTCGATCCGCAGGTTCTTTTATTTTGATTCAAGGCAACCGCATGTTTTTATTTTGGGTAGTACAAGATTAAATTCTAAGCTTCTGGGAGCTTGAACTTCATTCATTACTGGCTTTGTGCTGATATTTTACTTGGACTACTATTTTTCTACGTTTCTAAATTTTGTACTTATGAGAGTTGCCTTGTTACGTAGCCTGAACCTTGTCTTTACAACTTAGGTCTCCTTTGGTTTGTAGGAATGTTATAGAATTTCTATAGGATAGGATTTGCATAGGAAAATTTCCTTTGAGGCCCTTTGGTTTGTAGGAATGGATTCCTATTCCTATGTAGGATAGGAATCAATCATTCACATTTTGGAAGAAAAAAAAACATTAGCTAGGATTCAATGGGAAAATTCCTATCCTATGCATCAAACGATATCCTTTTCTCTATAGGAATTGAGATGCATGTCATTTCACTTCCTATGATTTTCCTATTCCTAGAATATTTCTATCCTATGAACCAAAGGAGGCCTTAAAGTATTTACCAAACACCTTGTAGTTAATTAAGTTAAGGAATAAGTATACTTTTCATCCTTGAACTCTTCCGAGAGTTTAGAAATCGTCCCTCAACTCTAATCGGGAGAGTTATCGTCCCTCAACTATCAAAACCGGATAGTTTTCGTCCCTCGTGCCGATTCGGGCAGTTTTCGTCCGACGTGAACAGTAAATTCAAAAAAATTAGCAAAAATAATAAAAAAAATCTGAAAATTTGCGGGATCAAAGTTCCTCGGGGGCGCAAGGTGCTGTTGGGTAACGTAGTAATTTCAAAAAATTTCCTACGCACACGCAAGATTATGATGATGCATAGCAACGAGAGGGGAGAGTGTGATCTACGTACCCTTGTAGATCGACAACAGAAGCGTTTGGTTGATGTAGTCGTACGTCTCCACGGCCCGACCGATCAAGTACCGAAACTACGGCACCTCCGAGTTCTAGCACACGTTCAGCTCGATGACGATCCCCGGACTCCGATCCAGCAAAGTATCGGGGAAGAGTTCCGTCAGCACGACGGCGTGGTGACGATCTTGATGTACGACTGTCGCAGGGCTTCGCCTAAGCACCGCTACAATATTATCGAGGACTATGGTGGCAGGGGGCGCCGCACACGGCTAAGAATATGATCACGTGGATCAACTTGTGTTCCTCTGGGGTGCCCCTGCTGAAGGAAATATGCCCTAGAGGCAATAATAAAGTTATTATTTATTTCCTTATATCATGATAAATGTTTATTATTCATGCTAGAATTGTATTAACCGGAAACATAATACATGTGTGAATACATAGACAAACTTAGTGTCACTAGTATGCCTCTACTTGACTAGCTCGTTAATCAAAGATGGTTATGTTTTCTAACCATGAACAAGGTCTTGTTATTTGATTAACGAGGTCACATCATTGGTTGAATGATCTGATTGACATGACCCATTCCATTAGCTTAGCACCCGATCGTTTAGTATGTTGCTATTGCTTTCTTCATGACTTATACATGTTCCTATGACTATGAGATTATGCAACTCCCGTTTGCCGGAGGAACACTTTGGGTACTACCAAACGTCACAACGTAACTGGGTGATTATAAAGGAGTACTACAGGTGTCTCCAAAGGGAGATGTTGGGTTGGCGTATTTCGAGATTAGGATTTGTCACTCCGATTGTCGGGGAGGTATCTCTGGGCCCTCTCGGTAATGCACATCACATAAGCCTTGCAAGCACTACAACTAATATGTTAGTTGTGGGATGATGTATTATGGAACGAGTAAAGAGACTTGCCGGTAACGAGATTGAACTAGGTATTGGATACCGACAATCGAATCTTGGGCAAGTAACATACCGATGACAAAGGGAACAACGTATGTTGTTATGCGGTCTGACCGATAAAGATCTTCGTAGAATATGTAGGAGCCAATATGGGCATCCAGGTCCCGCTATTGGTTATTGACCAGAGACGTGTCTCGGTCATGTCTACATTGTTCTCGAACCGTAGGGTCCGCACGCTTAACGTTACGATGACAGTTATTATGAGTTTATGCATTTTGATGTACCGAAGGAGTTCGGAGTCCCGGATGAGATCGGGGACATGACGAGGAGTCTCGAAATGGTCGAGACATAAAGATTGATATATTGGATGACTATATTCGGACACCGGAAGTGTTCCGGGTGATTTCGGAGAAAACCGGAGAGCGGGAGGGTTACCGGAACCCTACCGGGAGAAGTAATGGGCCTTATGGGCTTTAGTGGAGAGAGAGAATGGTTGCCAGAGGTGGGCCGCGCGCCACCTCCTCCCTGGTCCGAATTGGACTAGGGGAGGGGGGCGGCACCCCCCCTTTTCCTTCTCCCACTCCACCTCTTTCCCCCTCCTAGTAGGAGTCCTACTCCTACTAGGAGGAGGACTCCTCCTTGGCGCGCCACACCTGGCCGGCCGGCCTCCTCCCCCTAATCCTTTATATACGGGGGCAGGGGGCACCCCAAGACACACAAGTTGATCCTTGAGATCGTTCCTTAGCCGTGTGCGGTGCCACCTGCCACCATATTCCACCTCGATCATATCGTTGTAGTGCTTAGGCGAAGCCCTGCGTCGGTAGAACATCAAGATCGTCACCACGCTGTCGTGCTGACGGAACTCCTCCCCGAAGCTTTGCTGGATCGGAGCCCGGGGATCGTCATCGAGCTGTACGTGTGCTAAGAACTCGGAGGTGCCGGAGTAACGGTGCTTGGATCGGTCGGATCGGGAAGAAGACGTACGACTACTTCCTCTACGTTGTGTCAACGCTTCCGTTGTGATCTACAAGGGTACGTAGATCAGACTCTCCCCCTCGTTGCTATGCATCACCATGATCTTGCGTGTGCGTAGGAATTTTTTTGAAATTACTACGTTCCCCAATAGTGGCATACGAGTCTAGGTTTTATGGTTTGATGTTATTTGCACGAGTAGAACACAAGTGAGTTGTGGGAGATACAAGTCATACTGCCTACGAGCATGGTATACTTTGGTTCAGCGGTATTGTTGGACGAGACGACTCGGACCAACCTTACGCGTACGCTTACGCGAGACCGGTTCCCTCGACGTGCTTTGCACATAGATGGCTTGCGGGCGACTGTCTCTCCAACTTTAGTTGAACTGAGTATGGCTACGCCCGGTCCTTGAGAAGGTTAAAACGGAGTCTATTTGACAAACTATCGTTGTGGTTTTGATGTGTAGGTGAGATTAGTTCTTACTTAAGCCCGTAGCAGCCACGTAAAACTTGCAACAACAAAGTAGAGGACGTCTAACTTGTTTTTGCAGCGCATGTTGTGATGTGATATGGTCAAGACATGATGCTAAATTTTATTGTATGAGATGATCATGTTTTGTAACCGAGTTATCGGCAACTGGCAGGAGCCATATGGTTGTCGCTTTATTGTATGTAATGCAATCGCGATGTAATGCTTTACTTTATCACTAAACGGTAGCGATAGTCGTGGAAGCATAAGATTGGCGAGACGACAACGATGCTACGATGGAGATCAAGGTGTCACGCCGGTGACGATGGTGATCATGACGGTGCTTCAGAGATGGAGATCACAAGCACAAGATGATGATGGCCATATCATATCACTTATATTGATTGCATGTGATGTTTATCTTTTTATGCATCTTATCTTGCTTTGATTGACGGTAGCATTATAAGATGATCTCTCACTAAATTATCAAGAAGTGTTTTCCCTGAGTATGCACCGTTGCAAAAGTTCTTCGTGCTGAGACACCATGTGATGATCGGGTGTGATAGGCTCTACGTTCAAATACAACGGGTGCAAAACAGTTGCACACGTGGAATACTCAGGTTATACTTGACGAGCCAAGCATATACAGATATGGCCTCGGAACACGGAGACCGAAAGGTCGAGCGTGAATCATATAGTAGATATGATCAACATAATGATGTTCACCGATGAAACTACTCCATCTCACGTGATGATCAGACATGGTTTAGTTGATTTGGATCACGTAATCACTTAGAGGATTAGGGGGATGTCTATCTAAGTGGGAGTTCATAAGTAATATGATTAATTGAACTTAAATTTATCATGAACTTAGTACCTGATAGTATCTTGCTTGTTTATGTTGATTGTAGATAGATGGCTCGTGTTGTTGTTCTGTTGAATTTTAATGCGTTCCTTGAGAAAGCAAAATTGAAAGATGATGGTAGCAATTACACGGACTGGGTCCGTAACTTGAGGATTATCCTCATTGCTGCACAGAAGAATTACGTCCTGGAAGCACCGCTAGGTGCCAGGCCTGCTGCTGGAGCAACACCAGATGTTATGAACGTCTGGCAGAGCAAAGCTGATGACTACTCGATAGTTCAGTGTGCCATGCTTTACGGCATTGACTCAGATGAGTGGATCGGATTTACTCTCAGAGAAGGGAACACGCTCATGGTCGCCCTAAACTGACAGATGGTACCAAAGATGTTTGTAACTACATACTGTTTGGCTTCTTCCAGTACAGAAAGGAAGCTTGATTATCCTGCCATTTCAATATCAAGTACTCCCTAGTGTAAAAAACGCTCTTATATTATGGGATAGAGGGAGTACAAAGGTTTTTCTAAGGAGAATCCAACATGTACAAAGTAACTAAGTCATTACATCAAATCGGAAAGAGGTAAACAGAATCTGGATACAATAAAAGGTGCCACCGTCCAGAACTGAACATGTTATCTAGCGAACGGAGCAATTCTAGTTGTATCTTCACAGAAACACTAACAATGTCTAATTGGAGAAAGAAAAAAGGACACCAAACACCATCTATGCCTTCAGCACCAACAAATGAAAATTACACACTAATATATAATTCTTATCATCTAAGTTAACAAACTGGAAGACTAATTTAGCTGCACATGAAGAAGAAAATCCAGTCAAACAGAATGTTTAGAACCTCAACATCACTTTCAGCCTATAGAACTAAAAAGCATATAAATTTAATCGCTGATATCAGTAGTGGTACAGGCAAACTTATGTAACTTTGTCCACTAATGTAAAATGAGCACAACTAAAGAAATCTTAAGTGTTCCTTTTCCATTCGTGCTTATTTGCCCCTTATATGTGAGTTAAAACAATTGTACAACAAGCTTGTTCTGCAGGTTTTGGGGTAGCGGTGACTAATGTTTGCCCAAAGAGAATGCTTTAAATCAGCTAATCTTGCCACCCAGAAGCCATATTGATGAATACATATGAAAATGTAAACTCAGATTAACAACAATTAGGTAATTATTCACTCATGACGAACAGAACAAATATAAGATTTATACAGAAGGGGACTATAAAAATCAATAAATCTCTGCGATTGCCTGACGCTAACCATCAGTCTACCAAGGTTAAGATAATGATACAAAATACTAACATCAATACCTAGGTCCCAAAGAAAAGATAAAGAAGCTTATCAACTTATCATCATCTATCCCACAGGTGCACAACAAAAAACTGAGGGAAAACATGCAGTATTTGAACAGAAAAAGCTTAGGCTCACTCATGCATATATAAAGCTGAAGAAATGTTAGCACTTTTGCCGAAAGTGTTAAGAACACCTGTCACAGTTGTCTCAAAGTGAGTAGTAGCATCATAACTCTGCAAAGAGAAAAAACAAAGGCCATGAACATCTACAACATGAGACTAACACTGTATTCTCATATAAAGCAAAACTTGCTGATTTGACAACAATTATAAAGAGAAGGTTCATTAACTGGTTCATATGGTTGCTCAAAAAATTTAACTGGTTCATATCTGTCATACATATAAAAAAATATAGATCAATTCCAGGCTTTAGTTCGGACGGTGGGTTATCAGTCTATGCTTCAGCAGACACAGATGAAAATAACCTCCCTTTTGGCACGCCATTGCGATTGTACGAGCAACATAAGACATGCCTAGCAAATGTATACCAACATACTTGTCACAGAGAAACAACAGATACTTAATTTAGAAATTTAGATCCAGCGATAATTATTTGAGAGCCAGATAGAAAGTCGTCAAATTTCTGACTTTTGCGGCCAAGTTGCTTTTGTGGTAAAATAATCTGAATTGAGTGGGAATCATTTGCATTTGGAATTGGGTGGCTCATATAGCAATTGCTCGTGCAACTATTCGCTTTAATTGGAAAATGAAGAACAATACTACTTGCCTCAGTAACCATGGACAGAGACATGAGGCAACCATGTTGAAAAACTGAATCTGTAGAAACAAAACACATCTTAACGCAAACAAATTCAATGCTAACTTTGCAAAATTCTGCTATGTGGGAAGACATTACCTGGTTATCTAGACGACATGGACCGACAAGGAATACTAATAAAGCTCTGCCCACGACGAAACCGGGACCAAGCAAATCCCACCTCTCATATGATACCGCAAATACGTTTCATAATTGAAAGAACTACACTAAGTAACATACTTGCTACACAAAACACAGCGCAAGCGCCACTTTCAGATTCGATCGTAGTCCATCAAGGAAATCAGTCCAACCGCCCGACTCGCATCGTGCGAGCAGAATCTCGAGAAGGCGCGTGCACCTACCTAAGCCAGTAAATTGTACAGTACAAAGTCAAGTCACTTATTTTGGGACGGAGGGAGTATGAAATAGTAGCCCTGTTCATGATACTTCAGAAGCTTAAGATCAAAGTCATAAAGAACATACTTCAGATTCTACACACAATTTAAGTTTCAATTATATCACGATTTTAACTGCTATGTCATTTGATTATCTCCAGGGTCAGAAATGTATAACGGCTCTAGAAAAGAGAGGATCGAGCTGTCATTCAATGACTTGAAGGCCCCAACTTTTCAAGTATATCTTCTCACTCAGTAGAGATAAAATTGCAAGAACCAAGCCTTCATTCAATTACATGGATGGTTTTATCGATATCGCAATGAGTATGCAAGCTCCAACTCGGACACCAAATCTGATAACATTTGCAAAGAAAAGAAAAATCACTCAGAGAACAATTCACACTGCTGCACTATGCTTATGTCTTTGGGGCAAGAAAGAACACAATGTCTCACCTGAGCACCGCATTCCGCAGTGGAGCAGGCCTCTGCGGGCGGCAGAGGCACCCACGACTGATAGGCGTGTGACGAAGACGGAGACCTCGTCGCTAGCTGATCCATTCCACGACGATGATGTCCTACACGCGGCGGCCACATGCCATCCTCACCGAAGACATGAGAGATAGGGATCGGGGGAGGGTCAGAGGTTTTAGCAGGGCTCAATGTTTTCTTCTTCTGTTGCAATGGCGAACCTCCTGCTTTGGAAAAATCTTATTAAAAAAATAATGCTGATATTTATCTGTTGCCGGAGCTGATAGAAAAGGTTCACCATGTAGGATAAATTATAGTTAAGTTTGCACTTGCAACCTTTTTGTTTCATTGAAAAGCAATTGTCTTCCTTTTTTACTTAAACCGTGATTGGTCAGCAAATGAATGAATGATGTCATTTTCTATGTAGTGGTGAGAGTGAGAGCAGGAAAAACAGAAACGGCAAAGATTGCCATGTAATATTTGGCTTCTCTTGGAGGTGGAAGTGGCATTGAGTATGAGATCCTACAGACCAATCCAATACTCGAGGCTTTTGGCAATGCAAAGACAATAAGAAATGATAATTCAAGTCGCTATGTAAGTTTTTTCTTGTCAGTATCATAATACTGTAATGCGGAACAGAGTTTGGCTAATATTCATTGAAATCATACTATCACCTTGTTCCGTAAGAAAAAGAATGGATAGATCTAGAGTAAGTACATGTATAGAAAAGGTCGCATCAGCATTTTTTTATGAAGGATCTAGTACTTTTGAAGGAGAAGAAAGAAAACAGTACCATGAAAACATAACAGAGTTAGCTTTAAAATCAAGAAATCATACTTTGCTGCAAGACCTTCTAAGAATAATCCTGGCATGCAAGCTTCCACATAATATAAGCTTATAGATTCAGACAACTCACCACTGTCATCATCGTCACAATCCAATGCACTTTTCTCAGGTAAGTAAGTTCGCATTTCTTCCATAGCCTCTGCAACCTCTGTATACATTTGATCAAAATGAATTATGAAGTACTATTACACAAGCACAGGCTCTATTGATGCCATGGTACAACTGTAGGCACAAAAATTTATCAGATTTATATATGATGGTAGCATTCAGAGTCTAGTTATAATTTCAGATTGTTCAAGCATTTGGACTGTGCCTAATACAGTGGTACATGCAGATTCTAAATTACAAGATCCGCGGAGTAGGTGTAGGAACACTCGAAATAAATAAAAATGGGAGTAAAACAAGGGCGTTCGGCTGTAAATTATACTACGTATTTTCTTGAAAGCATCGACAGAACAACTGGTGACACGCTACGGGAACATGAGATTGATCCAGATCTTTAACATTAACACATACTCCCACCGTTCCAAATTACTCGTCTCAGAAATGGATGTATCTAGAACTAAAATACATCTAGATACATCCATACTTGCGACAAGTAATTCGGAACGGAGGGAGTATATGGGTGGATCTAGATGAAATTGTGAAGGAGCTCTCCCTCCCTTGTTGGATTGATTGATTTGGCAACACAGGGAACTGATTGTGCGCCGGATGTATTCAATCTAGCTGCTGGTACCTCAGTTGGACAGGGTGGAGACAACAGGAACAGAATTGCCCAGGCAAACATGATGGAGAATCAGATTACCTTGGGAAACGACAGCAAATTCTCCTAGAGCAAAAAAATGTGCTGATGCCATTAGTTGACGCTAAGAGATGGTACTGCCACTAGCAGTAGCCGGCACCAGCTCACCTTGGCTAGGTGAGAAGCGAAAGCCATGGAGTCGGCGCCGGCGGCGCCATGGAAAATGGCCAGCGAGACCATGAATCAAGTCATGTAAACTTAGGGTGGTCGTGTTCATCACCAAAAAAAAAATCCCAAGTCCAGATGGATCTTCACTCACATAAACACAAATAGAGGAATATAAAAGAAGGAAGAACATTGTATAATAGATAAGGAAAATTTGTGTATTTATAGCATAGCAAAAGAGGGCTCAGTTTTGTCTTTGATCTTCAAGCCCAACACTCACATCTCTTGTTGCATAACATACCCATCGCAATGTAGACGAACTGCCCTGGTTATCACTCGTCAGAATGACCATCCGAGGTGAAGAACATCCAACATTACCGATGAATTGAACAGGCTGCAAGAGAGGTAAGGGTGGGCTCTAATTTAGTGCCCACAGGCCACAACAGTCTTGATTGCTCAAGACATGTTTATTTCAGCCAGAGTAAGCATCATCGCCCAGCATTTTTTTTACCGAAAAGAAGGTTGTACCCCCGGTCATTGCCCACCCAGCAACATATATATATATATATATATATATATATATATATATATATATATATATGCGTGCACACATCCATCCATCCATCAACCTCAGGAGCATACCTGGCCTCGACCAACCAAACCTGACGGCACACCAGACAACACCGTAGATGCATCTTGGTCCTCGTTGTCGCGGACGAGGGCGGGGAGCCGGGAGAGGTCAAGCCCGCCGCGCGGACCCCAGAGAACTCGCCAGCGCACTCTACACTACGGCGGCTGCCTGAGACAGGGCCTCCTCCACGCCGGCGGCGGCGCGGCGCGGATGCGAGGCATGGCCCCGCGAGACGGAAAGATCCAAGGGCCGAGACTCCTCATCGCCCCTCTCCCTGGCACCTCGCCTCCCTCCCGTGTTCTCCCGAGATCCAAATCAAGAAGATTGGGGGATATGAGGCTGGAGGAGGTGGAGCTCGGGACAGGAGATGAAGAGGACACGGGCACGGGCGACGGCACGCGGTGGATTTGGCGGAGAAAGAGGCGGAGGTGCAGCAGGCAAGGGGCGATGGTTGGAGGAGAGGAAAGGAAAGAGAGAAAGAGGGGTTGCGTCTCGCATGTGTGGGGAACCTTCGTGGGGAAGGAAACAGTGCGTGGAAGGTCACACGAAACTCCCCTGGTGTGAAAGGTGGACCAACACCCAATGAGATCGCACATTTTTCTCTCTCGTTACTACTCCTAGTCAGACGTGCCATACGCCAGAGAGCACCCTTGATGCACACCTTATTGTTTTAGATTGTTCGCCTTTCGTAATGTGTCCATCTTGATTCATTCCAAGGCGTGAAGATTGCCCTGGAGATGCTACCTGCAGCACCCCATCAAGATCATACAAGTTCTCAATCGTGCGCCTTGCCGGATCATAAAGACCCAGTTTTCTTCCCGTGTTGAGCAAGATTCTCCCGTCTCTGGGGTCGACAAGCAACGGCACCACAACGTTTTCTCCAAGGGAATAGCCCGACCAACCTTTTAAATAGACTTTATATGCTCTGTCCCAGCGACCATGCTCCAGCTTCCAAATATCTAATTCTTCTGCGACAGGATCAGCAAGGACCGCACATAACATTCCCTCAAGCTCGATCACAAATGCTTGGCAAGGACTCGTGTCACTCCACATTGCGATGGGTGAAGGGCAAGGGACGAGATCTGTTAAATTGTGATCCAAATTATATCATGTTGGACTAGACGTAGTACAACTGGTGTGGGCCTTTGCGTTGACGTCGACGCGTACGAGTACAACTCGTTTACTTGTCCTCCAAGGGCTCTCATGTATTGCCCTCATATATACCCCATGTAGTCGCACCTCAGATGGTCTGTCGTCTCGTGCTTGTAATACTCCTCCTCATAGTGATTGCGCCTTCGTGCGTCCGTGGTTTTCTCCCGCAAGGGTTTTCACGTAAAAATCTGTGTGCTCTCGTGTCTCTTTTATCTCGTTATTATCTAACAAGATCAAACATCATTTTTGTGACGTCAAATGATACAATGACCCTCTTATGAATCTCCAACAACCTTGGTTCACTCATCCAGTATAAAACTCCTGCTACATAGGCAGGTGGCATGCTATTTATGGGCAGATGGAGTTGAAGGTTGTGTTGGATCGACGTGAGTCCAATGACTGAGCATGTCAGGAAATACTGCCGAGATTCGAAGTCCTTCAAGTGATAGAAAATCTGAACGACAACATGCTCCTGTTTCCACATGTTGAACCCCAGACCAGCATTCTTGTTGCCAACTGTGAAAGCGTGGTCTTCTAGTGTGCATACATTGCCATGCTTCATTGCGAGTACACGGCGGCGCAGTTGGTGTGGCCACACTACTGCATGGCAGTTATGGTGATAACCTGTGGAAGGATTGTACAAATAGTCCTCGGTCACAGTACTTATGAGGTTCATACCATGGCAAGGCTTAGAGCAAACCACCTTTGTATCAAGCCATGCGCCTTGGCTAGGACCATCGCGAAGCAATTTCTTCGAGGGAGCAAAGCTGAAACCCAATCCTCCTGGCCCCTTGCCGACAAGCATGACTCTTGGCTCCCTGTCCATGTTGTTATGTGCATGGTAAGAGCGAATGAAACTTCCACTCTCGATCAAACTAAGCCACTGCTTGCTTACAAGTTTGAATTGTGTGGCAAAATCACCTGGGAGTCGGAGTAGGATCTCCTTGATAACTTTAGTTAGCGGAGATGATAACGCCATCTCTATGTTGGTTTTGTGTACCGGAGCAAGACTCTCTTTGAATAAACTGAATCTAGGAGCATACTGCTTATCGGTCTTATAAAATGAAGTCTCCGGTATTGCAAGAATGGTGTCGAGAGTCCTAGACAGCAGGTCATATGTGATCACCCTGCCATTGGAAGTTGCCAAGATCACCTTTTCCGTCGGTCCACAGTCGCCAAAATAACCGATAGCTCTGATAATCTGCGGACCTAACAAAGAGTCTCCTTCAAGGTGCCGCGACAAATCAATGCTATGCAACAAAGACCAATCACCAGAGCTATAGTTCCAGATCTCCATCATACCACTGTTTTGAGCACGAAGGTCCCGGACCTTACACAAGCGGCCAACGAGGTCCACCAAGTGCACTTTGGGTTGTGGTTCCTCAAAAGGCGGCAACCGGACGCAGACGAAGGTCTCATCTTTGAGAGAAAATGATAATACGGCAGTGCTTAGCCCAGCACTTGGGTAAACAAGCCAATGCAGAAATCCGTCTGCAAATACCGGTGGCAGAAATCCATCCGCAAATATCGGTGGTAGCTTACCTTGAGTCCATGTTGCTGTTATAATGGCGGTCTGAATAAAGTGGCAGAACCTGAATGGCACACCACCAACAGGTGGCCTCCAGCGATCTCCATGCTCGCCGCCGAGGACGTACACCTCGCACCGATCCTCTGCTTCTCGTCCAGTTTCCCACAGGCCACCCTCAGCCTCACGACCTTGTACTCCTTGGTGCTGGCGTCAAAGCCGAGGCCAGCAGTCGAGAAGATGGCGTGCTGGCAAGGCGGCAGCCGGGTGACCGCCCGTGTGGCCGCGTTGAAGACGTAATAGGCCGGCGCCACCGGGTCGTGCAGGAGAGTGAGGCCGTGGCACGGCGAAGGTGATAAGACCGCAAAGTCGCCGCGCACGTCGTCGAGAGTAAACAGCGGGCCATTGCTAGAGTCCGATGACGAGCCCAGGTACACCCCGGTGGAGTCATATGCTGCTGACGGCGAGATGAATATGAGCTTAGGTTGCGGCGCCGCCTTGGCCTCTGCCTCGGCTTTGGCTGTGTGGAGGCTGCAGAACTCCTCCGACGAGAGCGCGGCAGCCCAGGAGCGGCACATGGCACGGAAGCGGAGGATGGATCTGACGGGCAGCTGCAGGAGCACCTCTGTCGTCACCTCGTCCGGCTACGACGACCCTCGCTCTCTTGGTGGTCTTCGTCGACGACATCTCGCCTTGGAGGCTTAGACCGGGAACAGCTGAGATGATCTATCTCGATCTTGAAGAAGAAATTAAAGATCAGGTAACTCAGATGCGAACATCAACAGCGAGGAAATCCGGGAAAGCTAGAAAAAAAGTTACAGACCGAGAAGGGGCGTCTCGGCTTCGGCGTGGCAGACGCCACTCGCCGGCCAGGTTGGGATCGGCAACGGCGAGGGGACGAACGGAAGAGGATGGAGGGCGACGGCGAAGAGTATCGACCGACAGGATGGATTTTCTCTTACTCCCTCCGGTCTTTTTAGTTCGCATATAAGATTTGACTGAAGTCAAACCTCGTAAAGTTTGACCAACTTTATAGAAAAAAGTGCCAACATTCACAATCTGAAATCAATACCACTAGATGTCTCATGACTTAAAGTTTCATATTATATAACTTTAGCATGATAGATGTTGATATTTTTTCATATAAATACGGTCAAACTTTGTGAAGTTTGACTTCAGAGAATTCTAATATGCAGAGTAAAAAAGACCGGAGGGAGTACTAGGCATCGGAGTTTTTTTTTAAGCGAAACTAAGGGATCGGAATAGGTCCAGAGGCGGTATCCATGCATGTTTGGGCTGGGCCCACCTAAACCTCCAATCACAAGAAAGGTGGCCCATGAGTCCTATAGCTTTTCTAGCCAAACAAGACTGCCCTAGAAAAAGCCAAACAAGAACTCCTAAAAAAAGACAAACAAGATACAAATGCGTAATTCTCAAAACAAAAAAAGATACAAATGCGTTGCTCTCCGATGTGTTTCTTGATCTTATACTAGGAGTTCATGTTTCCATGTGTTTGCATAGAGGTTATCAAAAAGTCTCAGATGTTGCACAATAATTTGCTAAGATATGTTGTTTGATGATTCTTTGGAGTGTGAAACTGCCAATGTTCGCAGTATTCATAATCTGAGCAATTGTTTGTCAAGATCAAGAGTTTTTTTTTTGCAGGTGTCTTCAAAATCAAGCTGACTCCACAATGATCCAAGTAACAAATCGTGGAGCCTGGCTGTTAAAAGCTGTAGGGATTTTGACATCATTGTTATGGTATTTCCAAGGAGTAGCTAGCTGCTAAGAGGCTTGATATGGAGAACTTGATCGTGCCGAGGAACTTGTCGTTTGGATTTTTAGCCTAGTTTTAATTCTCTCACCCTCCACACTTATTTGATTTCCAATAAAATTAGCTAGTATGTGTATCAGTTCAAACTTTTCCCCCCTGTTGATATCAATGATATGTCGACATGTTTTTCATCTTCTTTTCTAGTTGTATGCATTCTCAACGTCTGAATGTCGACATGTTGTTAGAGGTTGGGTGTTCTATGTATCATCTTAAGGCTTTATTTTTTAATAAAGATAATATGTTAGTATCAAGAAGGTACCAATTGTGTGTGTGGCGGCGGCGGGCCGCCACTTCTAGGTCATCGATCCTTTCCTTGGAAGACGGGAAGCAACAACCGACTTTCGTCTTGACCACACACCCCCTGATGGACGGGGAGGATGCAGTTGAACCCATCGAAGGGTAAATACGACAAACCACATATTTATTTAAACCGAAGGCGGCGGTAGAAAAACTATCCCCTTTGATGAGATCACCAAAAACGAAGACAGAATAACACCAATAGTATGAATACTGGAAGAGGAATGGATATAGTCAATCAAAGCAGAAACCTCAGGAGATCGATCATGGGGACCTGGGACAACCCAGCTATAGATCTAAGAAAATGATATGAAAACTGTGAACCAACCGGATCCTCACTTTGATCCCCGGGCCATGGAGGTGGCTTGAAATCGCGACGATGCGACGTGCCCATGGCTCCTTGGCACAAGCCTTCCGTGAAGCACGCCCGTAGGAAGCAGTGCTCGGGCAAAATCAAGTCTTTAGTAAACACGTTCTACAAAACCCCAATCGTTTCGGGGGCTAAACATATGAGCCTGCCGCCAGTCAGCATGTTCCTCACTCAGCTTTCTACTTTTTCTTAAAACATGCTTAATACATAAGGTTAGTTGTAATGGTAGTATCATAGCTAGTATCATGCATGCCAATTAGGTAATTTTAATGAGGTGTTATAACTTTAAATGAAGAAAGAGATGGTGGAGTATCATATCATGATACCGTATCATAATAAATGCTATGATACTTTGTGTCATGCATGTCAATAAATAAAGTATTATATCATACTAATATATAATACTATGCATTAGAGAGGTAGTATCATACACTAGTAGCATATGCATGATATGTACTATATGATCCTCCCCATTACAACCAGCCTAATTCTCACTCTTCGTCTCCAACCTGGTCCCAAGGCGACCGTCTGGTTGGCAAGAGCAAAAGCTAACGGTCAATATAAGAAGTACTGCATGCTGGAACAATTACAACCTGGAGTGTCCAGTTTTTTCTATAGTCGGCAGTTTCGAGGCCGAATTCATTTACCATGCTGAGTGCACGAAGATTTGCCTGATTGGCCTAGTTCCAAGCTAAATTTATTTACCGTGCCTAGCACGCGAAGATCAGTCGGACTGATTCAGATCCGGATTGCAGTTATTTACCGTGCCAGCTACATGAAGGTTCACCAGAAGTCTTAAACCCTGTGCCAGACTCATCTACTCCGACAGAGGCTCGGGGACGACACCCAGTGGGTGCACTCAGCATGCCCCCACTAGAAGAGAAGCCAAAGAGAAACATTATGCTCGGTCAAGTCCAGCAACAACATTCAAGTACAACAAACCCTACAAACTCCAACCGACTACCAGCAATCAGTCAGAGTCTCCGGGGCTACACCCTACGGGTGCGCTGGTCGCGCACCCATAGAAAAACAATCCGAGTATCTTCACTCAAGCAAACGTCATGTGCCCAGGCGTGAAGAAATTCTGAGTGATCAGTTACTCAATGCAGGACCAGCTCCAAATCACTCAAAAAAGCCGCTATAGGGTCACTTTAGCGCTCCTCCACAGACCCCTTTTGAACCTTCTTCTAGGACTCAAAGTATGAAACTCATAAGTTTGGATCTAGAGCCATCTCGTATTGACGTTCCTCCGGGATAAGAATGGCATCTCTCTGAGAGAGCAGTCCATGCGTCAATCTTGTTGCCCAGATTTAATGACATTTTCATACTCAGATCACGAGTTAGCCTCTTCCGAGAGATGAACGACTGTCACCAAGTTTCTCCTCACGGCCACTTTCCCTTCGAGGCCAGAATCCATTGAGATTTTGTTCAAACCTTGATCTTTTGGAAGCATGATGACGGGTACCGAGTATTTCTGTAATCATTCGGACCAAATTGTGTCTTTCACGAAAAATCTCAACCGGTTCGGGGGTTAATGTTGGGGATACACATAACAGGTAGGCCCACGAAGGGGCAAAATATCAAACAACATAGGGCACGTACAACAGGCCCAAATCAATCTCATACCATACATGAAGCTACTCAGATGATATGTATGTCAACATTACCTGGATGACATCGAGGCTAGCATCACTCGGACAATCAACATACCGTCCACTCGGATGGCCATCAACTCATTCGGACATATATATGAAGACCAATAGTCAGCATGGCGGTTTCGTAATGGGCTGATATTATGGCATTGATGCTCCATCTTGTAACATAAGAGGTGCAGAGGTGGCGCACTCTATATACCCCCCCCCCCCCCCACCACTAGACTTGGGGCGGGCTCATTCTTCTTCCCTGGCTCTCTCGCCATTAGTCTCAGGACTTAGCTTAGGCATGGAGATCCATTCTCCCCCCTCTCTCTCACATTGTAATCCTCGGATTCATACTGGTAAAACAAAGCCTCTCAGGAGCACGAGACGTAGGGTTGTTATCTCCGCCACGAGAGGCCCGAACTCGCTGAAAACACCGTTTCACCCGTTTTACCCTACCCCTTCTTACTATTGGAATCGTTCCCACAACAGGTGTTGTCGATTGTTTCCAGTCGTTGAATGCAAAATGAAGGGTCGTATCTCTTTCTTCAACCTCACATTGGTCCTTCTGGTCATCTTCTTCCTTTGAACCGCCAAGTCACCGCTAGCTTAAACGCCTGCCGCCGCCCTGCCCTCGCCCCAACCGCCGCTCACTGACGTGCTGCCCCCTCCCCTCGGCCATCCCTTTAAGGCCGGCAACCACCAAAAAATGCCGACAAACATGCGCCACCACCCTAAGATAGATAGTGGGGTTGCTTCTTCCCCGGCACAGCGGCCTTGCCGTCTCCTTCTTCATCTCCATTGGCGCTTCCTTCTTCCTTGTCAAAACAAAATCGACTGGCCTAGAAACAAAACTCAATCGACTGACCTTTAGCTATTGTGAAAAAAAAAACATCATTTACCTTCAAGCGACTACCATGAAGAGCGTCACCGGTTGATTCAAAAAATTATAATAATGTAGAGCGTCACCGGTGGCATGGTTCTATGCCAGATAACGATCGAATAAGTAGATCATGCTTTTGCGGCCCCCCTTGGGAGTTGGAGAGGCTGCATGGGTACACCACTTGCATCATATCGCTGTGGTTTGATTTGAATGCTGTAGGTTGAATTGAGCGGTGCCTAATCCGATAGCGACCCGTTCGTTCAAACCAAATTAAACTTGCCCCGTCGTACCGGGCGGCCGGCGGACGACGACGAGTAGGTTGACCGCCGAGTCGCCGGCTGAGATGGTGCCATCAGTCAGTGCATGCAGTGCACCCCTCGTCACGCCACGACGTGGACTTGCGCCCCCACCACCACAAGAACAATCTCCATCTCCGGTCTCCCCCGGCTCATCTCCTCAGTCTTCACGCCTCACGCCAGAAAAGTCGCGAGCCATGCCAACACCCGTAGAGTATAGACGACGCTCGACGTAGTTTCTTAGAAATGCAGACGATGCTCACGCTGTCATTGTCATGCCAACCAGTGGACATGAACGGCCAGCCACAGCCTGTATCGGTGGACCGTATGCATGGTTATCATCGCGTGGCCGTGGTGTGTTGCGTCGTCGATCAGGCAGCCAGCAGTCCATAAAATACCCCCCGCCCGCCCCATCCGGAACAAGTCCAAGGCCATCCACGGCACAACCGCCAACGGTGGTGGGCAGTTTCGCTTGGCTCCTCCTGTCTTGTAGTAGTTCGCGTGCACAAGAGGTCGCCATGTACCCGAAGCCGGAGGATGGTCCGGCGACGGGCTTCCCGATGAGCGGCGGCACGGGCGTAGGCGTTGGCGGCGGCGGCGGCCCGGGCGCGTACTACCAGGCGGCGCCGGCGACGGCGGCGTTCGCGATGCAGGCGCAGGCGCCGCTGGCGGCGTGGTCGACGGGGCTGTGCGACTGCTTCGACGACTGCGGCAACTGCTGCATCACGTGCCTGTGCCCGTGCATCACGTTCGGGCAGGTGGCGGAGATCATCGACCGCGGGTCGACGTCGTGCGGGGCGAGCGGCGCGCTCTACGCGCTCATCATGCTGCTCACCGGCTGCCAGTGCGTCTACTCCTGCTTCTACCGCTCCAAGATGCGCGCGCACTACGGCCTGCAGGAGAGCCCCTGCGCCGACTGCTGCATCCACTGGTGCTGCGAGCCCTGCGCGCTCTGCCAGGAGTACCGCGAGCTCAAGAAGAGGGGCTTCGACATGAACCTCGGTACGCACGCACGCACCTCGCCTATAACCTGCTAATCTTATCTGATCTAGCTCTGCATGCAATAACCGGATTGGATTAGTTATGTGCTAATGTTCATCTATGTCTGCGTGCAGGATGGCACGCCAACATGGAGAGGCAAGGACGCACACCGGCGACCATGCCACCCCTCATGCACCCAGGGATGACCCGTTGATCGATCTGTGCTTTTGTTCTCCAAGACACGTCTAAAGTCTGCGTCCTTATGTAGTAGAAGAAGTAATCTCCATGCTGTTCGGCGTCTTTGCGGTGCCGGTGTCTACCTACTTTGCAGGTTTCTGTACAATACTGTGTAACACACGACTACTACTTTGTGTAATGTTACTGCAAACGTATTTTCCTTTTTTTTATCTAGAATATGCATGAGTATGCGTATTTTATATTAAGAGAAGAAGAGGGTAAGGGCACCTTCAACGGCGACCTGTAAATTTTCTCCCGCATCCGTCCACGGACAAGGGCACCAGTCCACAGAGACGGATGCGGGATGACGTCATCCAACGCTAGCCGCATGCATCCTGCCAACGGTTCGAATTAACTGGACGAAATTCATTCAAACAGATTAAAAACTAGATTTTTATTTTTGAAGTTTGGATAAACCAAACACGGCCAGATTTCATATAAACAAGACGGATTTCATATAAATATAACGGATTTCGTTACATTTATATCAATTAAGCGGTGCTAATCCGGCTCTGAAGGTATAATTAATACCTAATTTAAATGATCGCCAGCGCCCATTCCCCTTGTACGACCATGAACCCAGAGAACAAAAGCTTTGCCTTTTCCAGCTCCGCCTCGGCGCTCTCCAGCTCTGCCTCCGTAACCTCCGCCTCCGCGTCGCCGCCAAGCGGCTAATCGTCCGGCGATATTCAACCCACCAAACTTGGCGTCAACGGGAGGGGAGGAGCAGTGGCCTTCTTGGGACCCGAGCGGCGGTGACCTACCGTGCACTACTCTTCCTCACTGCCGGCAGCGCCTGCGGACATGACGGCTTCGTGGTTGTGGTGGCGGGGCGCAGCCTCGACGTTGTCCTCCTCCTCGTCGTCGGTCTCGCCGAACAGCGCCTCGCCCGCCTCACCGCACTCCTTGGACGCGGCGGCCACCTCCGCCACCCGCTATCGGTACCGCCAATTAGCGAGGCGGATCTTGCGGGCGAAATGATAGGACTGGAGCAGCGCCTCCTACTCCGCCAGGTCCGCATTCGGCGCGACCGCCTCGCAGGCGCCGAGCTGCTCTTCCGCCTGCATGTGCTCCTATAGGAGATGGTGGTTGTAGGCGACGTCGGCCTGCGCCTCCCTGAACTGCTCCTCCCGCACCATGTTCATGTAAAGGGCATGGGGCCTTGCCGATGGTCATGGTGCAGTGCACCGGCGAGGGAGGCGCGGCGGAGGAGGAAGAGGAGGGTAGCGCTGGTGAGGTATTAGTTAGGATCATTAAATGTTGCAGCGGGAATCTCCTAAGTTTCTGTGGTATTCGTGTACTGTTTCTGAGACATATCTTTTCCTCATTGTTCTTCTTCATCAAGATTATCTTGGGCTTATTATCGAAATGTTTGTAATGTGCTTGCCTCAGTGTGTAGTACATGCACTAACCAAAGAAAAAGATAAATTAAGGAGAGAGGAAAATAAGAAAAGTGACGCAGCCGCGCTTTTGAAAGAAAAGGACGAGATTATCACTCAGGTCATAGCTAAAGGTATGCACAATTGTCGTTTTTATGCCTGTTCTTTTATGCTTATGTATGAACAATTGTTGACTTTGCATTACTCAAATTATTCCCTTATTATGTTGTGAAAATATGAAATTACCAGTTTTATCATTTGAACTATTGTCTTGTGACCATTTCATGTACTCCCTCCGATCTATATTACTTGTCGTAGATTTAGTACAACTTTACTAAAGCAGCGACAAGTAGTATTACTAAAGCAGCGACAAGTAGTATTGATCGGAGGGCGTATTAATATTACCATACAGTATGGTCCACCATGTTGAGTATTCTTTATCAGTGACGGTCATTGCAATTGTGACTCCAATGATCATGCACCGACATCAGAAAAGATATAATTGCCGACAGTCGCTACAGAACATAGATAATAAACATTTCAAACATATCTTGTAAATGAGAGTCACATCTACAGCTTCGATATGGGGTCTCTCATCTCCAGTTTATTGTGGTACTTCCGTATTTGTAAGCTGTATGACCTTAACAAGCCTTGGTTGAGTTCCTGCTTAGTTGGAGCCAAAGTCCTCTGCTACCCGCTGAGTTCCTGCTTTAGTTGGAGCTAATGTGTGTATTGTAACTTAGCTGATATTCATTTCTTAACTACTTTAGTTCGCATACTGGCTATGGCCCCCATGTAATTGTTTTGGCCTTTTCAAGTGTGCCAGTGGCCTGGAAGACACGCCGATTTCTTTCTTTCCATGAGTTCCAGGCCATATACACCGCGAACCTAACCTGGGTTTTTTCTAATCTCCATGGGTGCATTCGAGTTAAGCTTGAGCCACCACATTTTGATGGATGTTGCAGCGAGAGCAATATCAGCCATGTGTTGGTGAGACCTCGAGCAGAGAACCAAAGTTCCTTGGCATAAGAACAACTGAGAAGGAGGTGCATCGCAGTTTCCGGCGCTTGATCACAAAAAAGGGCAGATAGGATTGTGAGACCAGCCTCGACGTGCAAGCCTGTCTGCTGTCCAATTTCTATTCTGAACCAGGAGCCGAGTGTAGAACTTAACCTCCCCCTCTGCCTTTGCCTTCCAAACCACTTCGAGCTGCGGTTGCGGGATACGGCCGATGAATTGAGCTTCAGGTCTACTCTCTTCTGATTTTTAACAGGAGTCAGCTGCTCGAAAGAAGAAGCTTGGGCTGGAGTGGAGAGAACCTTGAACTCTCGTCTTCATGTCTACTCTCTTCTGATTTGTTTTTGAGTCCCGCTTTGGTACAACCCCCTCACAAAAAGTATAAAGGGCAATAGAAACATTTCACACACTATACCAACTTTTGTATGTTTTTTTAGCATCCCAACTTCTGTATGTACGATGAATCATCTACAGGGGCATGCCGAGCAGGGAATTCGAACTCGCGACCATCGCCTTCGTGAAAGGATGCTGCTAACCACGCTACCTGTCTCCTACATGCGATCAGAGCCAACCGCAGAAGCTATATTAACACACAAAACCGAACCTTTTTTTAATACCCCGAAATTTTTGAATGTTTACAAAGTTTAGAATGTTTCACTGAAAATTGTGCTCATTTTTTACAATACAGAATTTCTTTTAGGTTCTGTGAACAATTTTTGAGAAAGAAACATTTTGCAAAATTCCAAAATAAAATTTGAAAACATGAACAGTTTTTGAAATCCATGAATTGTTTTTCATACACAAATTTTTTAGGAATCTGTGGACCTTTTAAATGAGAGAATTTTCGAAAATACGAATAATCTTCAAAAATTTGGAGCCCATTTTGAATATGTTGAACATTTTTGAAATTTATGATTTTTCAAAAAGAAACAGAAAATAAAAAAGGAAACAGAAGAGCAAAAAATAGCAACCAAACAGAAACTAAAATAAATAAGAAAAGAAGTTTAGGAACCTTCTGGAAGGCTCACAAAACCAGCCAGGAACCTTCCAGAAGATTGACAATACCGGTTGCTCAAATAATCAGATGGGCCTGCCCATTATGCGGTCGTGTGTGCGATTGCCCGACTATTTAGCGTGGCAGGCGGTAAATAGGAAATTCTGTACCTTAGGGAAGTAGCGTCAAATAGACCGTGCCACACATAGGAGGCCGCCCGACTGGAATAGGGAAGTAGCGTCAAATAGATTGTGCCACGCATAGGAGGCCGCCCGACTGGAATGACTCATTGTCGCGCCCTAGAACAAGGAAAAATCATCGAAAAAACAACGACAATGCAAGGTATCGAACGTTGTAACTCCCGTTGCTAACCACTCGCCGCTAGCCACACGAGCTGATGGGCTTCACTATCTAACTAGGAAACACGAACTATAAGAACTATCCGTAGCGCCCGGTTTACTGTAGCGAACCAGTATTTTTTCCCACTATTTCTTTTTCTTTTTTCTATTCACTATTTGTTTCTTTTTCATATTTTCTTTTTTCTTTTTTTGTTTCCTTTTCCTTTTCAACAAATGCTCGTGCGTTTAAAATTTGTTCAAGATTTCAAAAAATGTTTGTTTTTAGAAACATAAAATACAAATATTCACATTTTAGAAAGTTGTACAAAATTTTAAAAAAATGTTTGTGTCTTTCAAAATTGCTTAGAATTCTAAAATAAGAACATTATTTAAAAAGAGTGAACAAAATTTTGAAAGCACGTTGTTTTTCGGCATTCCTCAAATGAGCCCAATTTTTCAATGACTTCTATGACCAATTCAAGACATCATGCCAAGTTGTTTCGGTTTTCAACAAAGTTTGCATTTTTTCTGGAGTTTTCTTGGGGAAAATGGCGGGACGTGTCACAACTTGCATACGGCGTTGAAAATTGTTCAAACCTGGCATGGATGCCTATCATGGGCATGCCAACCCGCTCCCAAAAGTTGGGATCATTTGAGGAATGTTCGATCACGTTCAATGGAGGGTGTCCGGATAGGACATAATGCTCCTCTAAGAGCATGTTGTTTCTTCACATCCTTGAAATGGCCCCAATTTTTTTCATGGCCTTGTATGACTAATTCAAAGCACCGTGCCAAGTTATTTGCGTTTACAACAAGTTTTTCCATTTGCTGGAGTTTTCTCGGCAAAAAAGATTGATAAATGGCCGGACATGTCGCAACGTGCATACAATGTCGGAAGTCGTTTAAATCTGGCATGGATGCCTGCCATGGCCATGCCCACTTGGTGACAAAACTTGGGATCATTCTTAAGGATGTAAAAAACACGATGTTCAATGTATAGTGTCTGAATAGGCTAGAAGGCTTCATTTGCAGGCAATTTTTTTACGACATCCGTCAAATAGCCCTAATTTTTGACAAGTTTTATATTTTCTGGAGTTTTCTCGGTTAGAAAAAGGCTGATAAATGGTCGAACATGTCGCAATGTGTATACGGTGCTGTAAGTCATTCAAATCAGGCATGTATGCCTAACATGTGCATCCCCACCTGCTTGCATAAGATGGGATCAGAACTTGGTTTCCAAAGAAACACCATGTTCTATGGGGAGTGTTTAGGTAGGTAAGAATGGTCTGTTTAGGAAGAACTAGTTTTTCAACATTCCTTAAATGTCCTTATTTTTTTCATGGCCTTATATGATCAATTTAATGCACCAAGCCAAGTTATTTGAGTTTTCAACAAATTTTACATTTCCTTGGTTAAAAAAGACCGATAAATTGCAGACATGTCGCAACTTACATACGGTGTTGAAAGTCGTTCAAGCATGAAATACCTACCATGGGCATGCTCACCTGCTAGCAAAAGTCGGGGTGATTTCTGATGTCTACTACACAACCTTCTTCTTGTAGACGTTGTTGGACTTCCAAGTGCAGAGATTTGTAGGACAGTAGCAAATTTCCCTCAAGTGGATGACCTAAGGTTTATCAATCCGTAGGAAGTGTAGGATGAAGATGGTCTCTCTCAAGTAACCCTGCAACCAAATAACAAAGAGTCTCTTGTGTCCCCAACACACCTAATACAATGGTAAATTGTATAGGTGCACTAGTTCGGCGAAGAGATAGTGATACAAGTGGTATATGGATAGTAGATAAAGGTTTTTGTAATCTGAAATTATAAAAACAGCAAGGTAACTAATGATAAAAGTGAGCGTAAACGGTATTGCAGTGTGTTGAAACAAGGCCTAGGGTTCATACTTTCGCTAGTACAAGTTCCCTCAACAATACTAACATAATTGGATCACATAACTATCCCTCAACATGCAACAAAGAGTCACTCCAAAGTCACTAATAGCGGAGAACGAACGAAGAGATTATGGTAGGGTACGAAACCACCTCAAAGTTATTATTTCCAATCAATCCGTTGGGCTATTCCTATAAGTGTCACAAACAGCCCTAGAGTTCGTACTAGAATAACACCTTAAGACACAAATCAATCAAAACCCTAATGTCACCTCGATACTCCAATGTCACCTCAAGTATCCGTGGGTATGATTATACGATATGCATCACACAATCTCAGATTCATCTATTCAACCAACACATAGGACCTCAAAGAGTGCCCCAAAGTTCTACCGGAGAATCACGACGAAAACGTGTGCCAACCCCTATGCATAGGTTCATGGGCGGAATCCGCAAGTTGATCACCAAAACATACATCAAGTGAATCACGTGGTATCCCATTGTCACCACAGATACGTGATATGTCTCCAACGTATCTATAATTTTTGATTGCTCCATGCTCTATTATCTACTGTTTTGGACTATATTGGGCTTCATTTTCCACTTCTATATTATTTTTGGGACTAACCTATTAACCGGAGGCCCAGCCCAGAATTGCTATTTTTTTTTGCCTATTTCAGTGTTTCGAAGAAACAGAATATCAAACGGAGTCCAAACAGAAAAATCCTTTTTGGAACGTGATTTTCTTCTCGGATAAGACCCAGGAGACTTGGACCCTACTCCAAGAAGTTCCGGAGGCGGTCACGAGGGTAGGGCCCCCCCCCTACAGGGCGCGCCCCCCTGCCTCGTGGGCCCCTCGGTGCTCCACCGACGTACTCCTTCCTCCTATATATACCCACGTACCCCCAAACGATCAAAACAGGAGCCAAAAACCTAATTCCACCGCCGCAACTTTCTGTATCCACGAGATCCCATCTTGGGGCCTGTTCCGGAGCTCCGCCGAAGAGGGCCGTCATCACGGAGGGCTTCTACATCATCATAGCCCCTCCGATGAAGTGTGAGTAGTTTACCTCAGGCCTTCGGGTCCATAGTTAGTAGCTAGATGGCTTCTTCTCTCTTTTTGGATCTCAATACAATGTTCTCCCCCTCTCTTGTGGAGATCTATTCGATGTAATCTTCTTCTTTTGCGGTGTGTTTGTTGAGACCGATGAATTGTGGGTTTATGATCAAGTCTATCTATGAACAATATTTGAATCTTCTCTGAATTCTTTTATGTATGATTGGTTATCTTTGCAAGTCTCTTCGAATTATCCGTTTGGTTTGGCCAACTAGATTGGTAGTTCTTGCCATGGGAGAAGTGCTTAGCTTTGGGTTCGATCTTGCGGTGTTCTTTCCCAGTGACAGAAGGGGCAGCAAGACACGTATTGTATCGTTGCCATCGAGGATAACAAGATGGGGTTTATTTCATATTGCATGAATTTATCTCTCTACATCATGCCATCTTGCTTAAAGCGTTACTCTGTTTTTAACTTAATACTCTAGATGCATGCTGGATAGAGGTCGATGAGTGGAGTAATAGTAGTAGATGCAGAATCGTTTCGATCTACTTGTCACGGACGTGATGCCTATATACATGATCATGCCTAGATATTCTCATAACTATGCTCAATTCTGTCAATTGCTCAACAATAATTTGTTCACCCACCGTAGAAAACTTATGCTCTCGAGAGAAGCCACTAGTGAAACCTATGGCCCCCGGGTCTATTCTCATCATATCAATCTCCATCACTTTTATATTGTTTTGCTATTTACTTTGCTTTTACTTTTTACTTTGCATCTTTATATCAAAAATACCAAAAATATTCTATCTATCAGATCTCACTCTCGTAAGTGACCGTGAAGGGCTTGACAACCCCTAATCGCGTTGGTTGCGGGTAGCTATCGCTTTGTGTAGGTACGAGGGACTTGAGCGTGGGCTCCTACTGGATTGATACCTTGGTTCTCAAAAACTGAGGGAAATACTTACGCTACTCTACTGCATCATCCCTTCCTCTTCGGGGAAAACCAACGCAAGCTCAAGACGTAGCAAGAAGGATTTCTGGCACCGTTGCCGGGGAGTCTACGCAAAAAGTCAACATACCAAGTACCCATCACAATCCCTATCTCTCGTATTACATTATTTGTCATTTGCCTCTCGTTTTCCTCCCCCCCCCCAATTCACCCTTGCCGTTTTATTCGCCCTCTCTCTCTCTATCCTCCCTCTCTATTTGCCTCTTTTCGCCCGCTTGCCTTTTTGTTTGCCCGTGTGTTAGATTGCTTGTTTGTCGCGATGGCTCAAGATACTACCAAATTGTGTGACTTCACCAATACCAACAATAATGATTTTCTTAGCACTTCGATTGCTCCTCTTGCCAATACTGAATCTTGTGAAATCAATACTGCTTTGTTGAATCTTGATGAAACTGAATATGATCTTCCTTTACCTAGAAGGCGTTCCAAAAATTCGGAGTTTTTAGATCTTTATGATGAAATTGACGAAAGTGGGATTGAAAGAAATAAAAATTTAGATGTTGCTAAACCCACTATATTGGATTTCAAGGAATTTAATTATGATAGTTGCTCTTTGATTGATTGTATTTCTTTGTTGCAATCCGTGCTAAATTCTCCGCATGCTTATAGTCAAAAGAAAGCCTTCACCGAACATATTGTTGATGCCTTGATGCAATCTTATGAAGAAAAACTTGAGTTGAAAGTCTCTATCCCTAGAAAACTCTATGATGAGTGGGAACCAACTATCAAAATTAAAATTAAAGATCATGAGTTTTATGCTTTGTGTGATTTGGGTGCTAGTGTCTCCACTATCCCCAAAACTTTGTGTGATTTGCTAGATTTCCGTGATCTTGATGATTGCTCTCTAAACTTGCATCTTGCGGATTCCACTATTAAGAAATCTATGGAAAGAATTAATGATGTTCTTATTGTTGCGAATAGGAATTGTGTGCCCGTAGATTTCATTGTTTTTGATATAGATTGCAATCCTTCTTGCCCTATTATTCTTGGTAGACCTTTCTTTAGAACGGTTGGTGCGATTATTGATATGAAGGAAGGGAATATTAGATTCCAATTTCCATTAAAAAAGGGCATGGAACACTTTCCAAGAAAGAAAATAAAATTTCCATATGAAACCATCATGAGAGCCACTTATGGATTGCCTTCCAAAGATGGCAATACCTAGATCTATCCTCGCTTTTATGCCTAGCTAGGGGCGTTAAACGATAGCGTTTGTTGGGAGGCAACCAAATTTTATTTTTATTCCTTGCTTTTTGCTCCTGTTT
The DNA here is from genome assembly GCA_034509565.1 of Triticum monococcum. NCBI lineage: Eukaryota > Viridiplantae > Streptophyta > Magnoliopsida > Poales > Poaceae > Triticum > Triticum monococcum. The sequence continues at coordinate 607,929,131 of CM067841.1, forward strand.
AGTAATAAATAAATTATCTAGCCTCTGTTTTGGTTGTGTTTTTTGTGCTTAATTAGTGTTTGTGCCAAGTAGAACCGTTGGGAAGACTTGGGGAAAGTCTTGTTGAACTTGCTGTAAAAAACAGAAACTTTAGCGCTCACGAGAACTGCTGTCATTTTTATTTGAAGAGTGATATTTAGTTAATTATTTTTGAAGATGATTAATAGATAAATTCCTCACGTCCAGAAATTTATTTTAGAATTTTTGGGGTTCCAGATCTTGTGCTAGCTACAGATTACTACAGACTGTTCTGTTTTTGACAGATTCTGTTTTTCGTGTGTTGTTTGCTTATTTTGATGAATCTATGGCTAGTAAAATAGTTTATAATCCATGGAGAAGTTAGAATACAGTAGGTTTAACACCAAAATAAATAAAGACTGAGTTCATTACAGTACCTTGAAGTGGTTTTATGTTTTCTTTCTCTAACGGAGCTCACGAGATTTCTATTGAGTTTTGTGTTGTGAAGTTTTCAAGTTTTGGGTGAGTTCTTTTGATGGATTATGGAACAAGGAGTGGCAAGAGCCTAAGCTTGGGGGTGCCATGGGCACCCCCAAGGTAATCCAAGGACACCAAAAAGTCAAAGCTTGGGGATGCCTTCCGGGGCATCCCCTCTTTCGTCCACTTCCATCGGTAATTTACTTGGAGCTATATTTTTATTCACCAACATGATATGTGTTTTGCTTGGAGCGTCTTGTATTATTTGTGTCTTTGTTTGTTAGTATGCTACAATAATCCTTGTTGTACACACCTTTTGATAGAGCCATACTTGAATTGAAATTTGATAGAATACTCTATGTGCTTCACTTAAATCTTTTGAGCTATGTAGTTTTGCTCTATGCACTTCACTTATATCTTTTGAGCGTTATAATTTTGCTCTATGTGCTTCACTTAGATCTTTTAGAGCACAGTGGTGGTTTGTTTTAAAGAAACTATTGATCTCTCATGCTTCACTTAAATTATTTTGAGAGTCTTAATAGCATGGTAATTTGCTTAATGTAAATATGCTTGGTGTTCAAGATATGTGAAATTTTCTTTTGAGTGCGTTGAATACTAAGAGAAGATTGAAGCATGAAAATTGTTTTGAGATATGGAGGTGATAATATTAGAGTTATGCTTGTTTAGTAGTTGTGAATTTAAAGAATACTTGTGTTAAAGTTTGTGATTCCCGTAGCATGCATGTATGGTGAACCGTTATGTGATGAAGTCGGAGCATAATTTATTTATTGATTGTCTTCCTTATGAGTGGCGGTCGGGGACAAGCGATGGTCTTTTCCTACCAATCTATCCCCCTAGGAGCATGCACGTAATACTTTGCTTTGATAACTTCTAGATTTTTGCAATAAGTATATGAGTTCTTTATGACTAATGTTGAGTCCATGGATTATATGCACTTTTCCCATCCTTCCACCATTGCTAGCCTCTCTAATACCGCGCACCTTTCGCCGGTATCATACACCCACCATATACATTCCTCAAAACAGCCACCATACCTACCTATCATGGCATTTCCATGGCCATTCCGAGATATATTGCCATGCAACTTTCCACCGTTCCGTTTATTATGACACGCTCCATCATTGTTATATTGCTAGCATGATCGTGTAGTTGACATCGTATTTGTGGCAAAGCCACCATTCATAATTCTTTCATACATGTCACTCTTGATTCATTGCATATCCCGGTACACCGCCGGAGGCATTCATATAGAGTCATATTTGTTCTAAGTATCGAGTTGTAATTGTTGAGTTGTAAGAAAAATAAAAGTGTGATGATCATCATTTTCTAGAGCATTGTCCCAAGTGAGGAAAGGATGATGGAGGCTATGATTCCCCCATAAGTCGGGATGAGACTCCGGACGAAAAAAAAGATGCCATAAAAAAGAGAGAAAAGGCCCAAATAAAGAAATGAGAGAAAAAGATAAGGGACAATGTTACTATCCTTTTACCACACTTGTGCTTCAAAGTAGCACCATGATCTTCATGATAGAGAGTCTCTCATTATGTCACTTTCATATACTAGTGGGAATTTTTCATTATAGAACTTGGCTTGTATATTCCAATGATGGGCTTCCTCAAATTGCCCTAGGTCTTCGTGAGCAAGCGAGTTGGATGCACACCTACTTAGTTTCTTTTGATGAGCTTTCATATACTTATAGCTCTAGTGCATCCGTTGCATGGAAATCCCTACTCACTCACATTGATATCTATTGATGGGCCTCTCCATAGCCCGTTGATACGCCTAGTTGATGTGAGACTATCTTCCCCTTTTTTGTCTTCTCCACAACCACCCTTCTATTCCACATAGTGCTATGTCCATGGCTCACGCTCATGTATTGCGTGAAGATTGAAAAAGTTTTGAAAAAGTTAGAGTATGAAACAATTGCTTGGCTTGTCATCGGGGTTGTGCATGATTTAAATACTTTGTGTGGTGAAGATAGAGCATAGCCAGACTATATGATTTTGTAGGGATAACTTTCTTTGGCCATGTTATTTTGAGAAGACATAATTACTTTATTAGTATGCTTGAAGTGTTATTATTCTTTATGTCAATATGAACTTTTGTCTTGAATCTTTCTAATCTGAATATCCATACCACAATTAAGAAATTTTGCATTGAAATTATGCCAAGTAGCACTCCGCATCAAAAATTCTCTTTTTATCATTCACCTACTCGAGGACGAGCAGGAATTAAGCTTGGGGATGCCTGATACGTCTCCAACGTATCTATAATTTTTTATTGCTCCATGCTATATTATCTACTGTTTTGGACTATATTGGGCTTTATTTTCCACTTTTATATTATTTTTGGGACTAACCTATTAACCGGAGGCCCAGCCCAGAATTGTTGTTTTTTGCCTATTTCAGTATTTCGAAGAAACAGAATATCAAACGGAGTCCAAACAGAAAAATCCTTTTTGGAACGTGATTTTCTTCTCAAATAAGACCCAGGGGACTTGGACCCTACTCCAAGAAGTACCGGAGGCGGTCACGAGCGTAGGGGGCGCGCCCCCTGCCTCGTGGGCCCCTCGGTGCTCCACCGACGTACTCCTTCCTCCTATATATACCCATGTACCCCCAAATGATCAGAACAGGAGCCAAAAACCTAATTCCACCGCCGCAACTTTCTGTATCCACAAGATCCCATCTTGGGGCCTGTTCCGGAGCTCCGCCGGAGAGGCCGTCATCACGGAGGGCTTCTACATCATCATAGCCCCTCCGATGAAGTGTGAGTAGTTTACCTCAGACCTTCGGGTCCTTAGTTAGTAGCTAGATGGCTTCTTCTCTCTTTTTGGATCTCAATACAATGTTCTCCCCCTCTCTTATGGAGATCTATTCGATGTAATCTTCTTCTTTTGCGGTGTGTTTGTTGAGACCGATGAATTGTGGGTTTATGATCAAGTCTATCTATGAACAATATTTGAATCTTCTCTGAATTCTTTTATGTATGATTGGTTATCTTTGCAAGTCTCTTCGAATTATCCGTTTGGTTTGGCCAACTAGATTGGTAGTTCTTGCCATGGGAGAAGTGCTTAGCTTTGGGTTCGATCTTGCGGTGTTCTTTCCCAGTGACAGAAGGGGCAGCAAGACACGTATTGTATCGTTGCCATCGAGGATAACAAGATGGGGTTTATTTCATATTGCATGGATTTATCTCTCTACATCATGTCATCTTGCTTAAAGCGTTACTCTATTTTTAACTTAATACTCTAGATGCATGCTGGATAGCGGTCGATGAGTGGAGTAATAGTAGTAGATGCAGAATCGTTTCGATCTACTTGTCACGAACGTGATGCCTATATACATGATCATGCCTAGATATTCTCATAACTATGCTCAATTCTGTCAATTGCTCAACAGTAATTTGTTCACCCACCGTAGAAAACTTATGCTCTTGAGAGAAGCCACTAGTGAAACCTATGGCCCCCGGGTCTATTCTCATCATATCAATCTCCATCACTTTTATATTGTTTTGATATTTACTTTGCTTTTACTTTTTACTTTGCATCTTTATATCAAAAATACCAAAAATATTCTATCTATCAGATCTCACTCTCGTAAGTGACCGTGAAGGGCTTGACAACCCCTAATCGCGTTGGTTGCGGGTAGCTATCGCTTTGTGCAGGTACGAGGGAGTTGAGCGTGGGCTCCTACTGGATTGATACCTTGGTTCTCAAAAACTGAGGGAAATACTTACGCTACTCTGCTGTATCATCCCTTCCTCTTCGGGGAAAACCAACGCAAGCTCAAGACGTAGCAATACGCACGGCAAGACATACGTCAAGTGTGCTCAAATCTTTAAAGACTCAATCCGATAAGGTTACTTCAAAGGGGAAACTCAATTCATTACAAGAGAGTAGAGGGGGAGGAGAAACATAAGATCCAACTATAATAGCAAAGCTCGCGATACATCAAGATCGTGCCAAATCAAGAACACGAGAGATAGAGAGATCAAACACATAGCTACTGGTACATACCCTCAGCCCCGAGGGAGAACTACTCCCTCCTCGTCATGGAGAGCACCAGGATGATGAAGATGGCCACCGGAGAGGGATTGCCCCCTCCGGCAGGGTGCTGGAACGGGTCAAGATTGGCTTTCGGTGGCTACGGAGGCTTCTGGCGGCGGAACTCCCGATCTATTGTGCTCTCAGATGTTTTTAGGGTATATGGAGATATATAGGCGAAAGAAGTACGTCAGGGGGGCCACGAGGGGCCCACTAGGGTGGAGGGCGCGCCCAAGGGGGGTGGGCGCGCCCCTACCTCATGGCCTCCTCGAAGCTTCCCTTACGTGCACTTCAAGTCTTCTGGGCTTCTTTCCTTCGGAAAAAGGGTCCCGTGAAGTTTCAGGTCAATTGGACTCCGTTTGGTTTTCCTTTTCTTCGAAACCCTAAAACAAGGTAAAAACAGAAACTAGCACTGGGCTCTCGGTTAATAGGTTAGTCCCAAAAAATGATATAAAAGTGTATAATAAAGCCCACAAACATCCAAAACAGTAGATAATATAGCATGGAGCAATCAAAAATTATAGATACGTTGGAGACGTATCAACATCCCCAAGCTTAATTCCTGCTCGTCCTCGAGTAGGTAAATGATAAAAAACAGAATTTTTGATGCGGAGTGCTACTTGGCCTAATTTCAATGTAATTCTTCTTAATTGTGGCATGAATATTCAGATCCGAAAGATTCAAGATAAAAGTTCATTTGACATAAAAATGATAATACTTCAAGCATACTAACTAAGCAATTATGTCTTCTCAAAATAACATGGCCAAAGAAAGTTCATCCCTATAAAATCATATAGTTTAGTCATGCTCCATTTTCGTCACACAAGAATGCTCTCATCATGCACAACCCCTATGACAAGCCAAGCAATTGTTTCATACTTTAATAATCTCAAACCTATAAACTTTCACGCAATACATGAGCGCGAGCCATGGATATAGCACTATGGGTGGAATAGAATAATGAGGGGTTACGTGAAGAAGACAAAAAGGAGAAAGTCTCACATCAACGAGGCTAATCAATGAGCTATGGAGATGCCCATCGATTGATGTTAATGTAAGGAGTAGGGATTTCCATGCAACAGATGCACTAGAGCTATAAATGTATGAAAGCTCAACAAAAGAAACTAAGTGGGTGTGCATCGAACTTGCTTGCTCACGAAGACCTAGGGCACATGAGGAGGCCCATTGTTGGAATATACAAGCCAAGTTCTATAATGAAAAATTACCACTAGTATGTGAAAGTGAAAAAACAAGAGACTCTCTATCATGAAGATCATGGTGCTACTTTGAAGCACAAGTGTGGCAAAGGATAGTAGCATTGTCCCTTCTCTCTTTTTCTCTCATTTTCATTTTTTTCATTTTTTTGGCCTTCTCTTTTTATGGCCTTTCTCTTTTTTGGGCCTTCTCTTTTTATGGCCTTTCTCCTTTATTCCTCATTTGGGACAATGCTCTAGAAAATTATGATCATCACACTTCTATTTATTTACAACTCAATGATTACAACTCGATACTAGAACAAAGTATGACTGTATATGAATGCCTCCGACGGTGTACCGGGATATGCAATGAACCAAGAGTTACATGAATGAAAGAATTATGAACGGTGGCTTTGCCACAAATACTATGTCAACTATATGATCATGCTAAAGAATATGACAATGATGAATATGTCATGATGAACGGAATGGTGCAAAGTTGCATGGCAATATATCTTGGAATGGCTATGGAAATGCCATAATAGGTAGGTATGGTGGCTGTTTTGAGGAAGATATAAGGAGGTTTATGTGTGAAAGAGCATATCATATCACGGGGTTTGGATGCACCGGCGAAGTTTGCACCAACTCTCAATGTGAGAAAGGGCAATGCGCGGTACCGAAGAGGCTAGCAATGATGAAAGGGTGAGAGTGCGTATAATCCATGGTCTCAACATTAGTCATAAAGAACTCACATACTTATTGCAAAAATCTACAAGTCATCAAAAACTCACTACGCGCATGCTCCTAGGGGGGTAGATTGGTAGGAAAAGACCATCGCTCGTCCCCGACCGCCACTCATAAGGAGGATAATCAAATAACGCCTCATGTTTCAAATTTGTTACATAACGTTTACCATACGTGCATGCTACGGGACTTGCAAACTTCAACATAAGCATTTCTCAATTTCACAACTACTCAACTAGCACGACTTTGATATTATTACCTCCATATCTCAAAACAATCATCAATCATCAAACTTCTCTTAGTATTCAATACTCTATATGAAAGTTTTTACTATTCTTAGATGCCTAGCATATTAGGATTATTTAAGAAAATTACCATGCTATTTAAAACTCTCAAAATGATATAAGTCAAGCATGAGAATTCATCTATTTCTACAAAATAAAACCACCACCGTGCTCTAAAAGGATATAAGTGAAGTACTAGAGCAAATGACAAACTACTCCGAAAGATATAAGTGAAGATCAATGAGTAGTTGAATAATTATGCAACTATGTGAAGACTCTCTAACATTTAATAATTTTAGATCTTGGTATTTTATTCAAACAGCAAGAAAAACAAAATAAAATGACATCTAAGAATAGAAAACATTGTGTGAAGAAGCAAAAACTTAGGATCAACTGATACTAATCGATAATTGGTGAAGAAGAAAGGTGGGATGCCAACCGGGGCATCCCCAAGCTTAGATGCTTGAGACTTATTGAAATATTATCTTGGGATGCCTTGGGAATCCCCAATCTTGAGCTTTTGTGTCTCCTTAATTCCTCTCATATCACGGTCTCCCTAAATCTCAAAAGCTTCATCCACACAAAACTCAATAAGGACTCGTGAGATAAGTTAGTATAACACATTGCAAAAACTTTATCATACTCTACTGTAGCAAATCACTAAAATTATTGTTCAACATTGCATACTAAATGCCTCTGCATATTTAATAGTCCTATCCTCAAATAGAATCATTAAAGAAGCAAACATATGTAAACAATGCAAACATAACAGCAATCTGCCTAAACAGGACAGTCTGTAAAGAATGCAGCAACATCCATACTTCCCTAGCTCCAAAAATTATGAAATAAAATTCCCACTATAGAAAATTAATCATAGCTTAATATGCAAAAGGTTTCAAAATTTTATCACATTCTGACTTTTCTAGGGAATTATTGCAACAGCGGTAAACTTTCTGTTTTCAAACAGCAACATGTGGACTTCTAAAATAGGCATAGTAAAGGCTATCAATGCCACTTTTATTGAAATAAAAGATGCAAAACATTGTTCTAAATAACATCAAGCAAATCCTAACAAAATAAATTGACGCTCCAAGCAAAACACATATCATGTGACGAATAAAAATATAGCTCCAAGTAAAGTTACCGATGAACGAAGACGAAAGAGGGGATGACTTCCGGGGCATCCCCAAGCTTAGACTCTTGGATATCCTTGAATATTACCTTGGGGTGGCTTGGGAGTCCCCAAGCTAAGGCTCTTTCCACTCCTTATTCCATATTCCATCGAATCTTTACCCAAAACTTGAAAACTTCACAACACAAAACTTAACAGAGAACTCGTAAGCTCCGTTAGCGAAAGAAAACAAAACACCACGTCAAGGTACTGTAATGAACTCATTATTTATTTATATTGGTGTTAAACCTACTGTATTCTGACTTATCTATGGTTTATAAACTCTTTTACTAGCCATAGATTCATCAAAATAAGTAAACAACACATGAAAAACAGAATCTGTAAAAAACAGAACAGTCTGTAGTAATATGAATCAAACGTATACTTATGAAACTCATAAAATTCTCAAATAAATTTCTGGACCTGAGGAATTTATCTATTAATCATCTGCAAAAAGAATTAACTAAATAGCACTCTCCAAATAAAAATGGAAGCAATTCTCGTGAGCGCTAAAGTTTCTGTTTTTTACAGCATGATCGCAAAGACTTTCCCCGAGTCTTCCCAAAGGTTCTACTTGGCACAAACACTAATTAAAACATAAAAAATCAATCATAACAGAGGCTAGATAAATTATTCATTACTAACAGGAGCAAAAAGCAAGGAACGGAAATAAAATTGGGTTGCCTCCCAACAAGCGCTATCGTTTAACGCCCCTAGCTAGGCATGATGATTTCAATGATGCTCACATAAAAGATATGAATTGAAACATAAAGAGAGCATCATGAAGAATATAACTAGCACATTTAAGCCTAACCCACTTCCTATGCATAGGTATTTTGTGAGCAAACAACTTATGGGAACAAGAATCAACTTGCATAGGAAGGTAAAGCAAGCAAAATTTCAAAATTTTAAGCACATAGAGAGGAAACTTGATATTATTGCAATTCCTACAAGCATATATTCCTCCCTATTAATAATTTTCAGTAGCATCATGAATGAATTCAACAATATAACCAGCACCTAAAGCATTCTTTTCATGATCTACAAGCATAGAAATTTTATTACTCTCCTCATAAGCAAAATTCTTCTCATGAATAATAGTGGGAGCAAACTCAACAAAATAACTATCATGTGATTGAAAATTAAGATCAAGATGAAAAGTTTCATGGTTATCATTATTCCTTAAAGCATACATGTCATCACAATAATCATCATAGATAGGAGGCATGCTTTCATCATAATAAATTTGCTCATCAAAACTGGGGGGACAAAAAAATATCATCTTCATCAAACATAGCTTCCCCAAGCTTGTGGTTTTGCATATCATTAGCATCATAGATATTCAAGGAATTTATACTAACAACATTGCAATCATGCTCATCATTCAAATATTTACTGCCAAACATTCTAATGCATTCTTCTTCTAGCACTTGAGCACAATTATCGGAATCCTTATTCTCATGATAGATATTAAAAATATAAAGCATATGAGGCAAACTTAATTCCATTTTTAATTTTCTTTTATAAACTAAACTAGTGATAAAACAAGAAACTAAAAGACTCGATTGCAAGATCTAAAGATATACCTTCAAGCACTCGCCTCCCCGGCAACGGCGCCAGAAAAGAGCTTGATGTCTACTACACAACCTTCTTCTTGTAGACGTTGTTGGGCCTCCAAGTGCAGAGGTTTGTAGGACAGTAGCAAATTTCCCTCAAGTGGATGACCTAAGGTTTATCAATCCCTAGGAGGCGTAGGATGAAGATGGTCTCTCTCAAGCAACCCTGCAACCAAATAACAAAGAGTCTCTTGTGTCCCCAACACACCTAATACAATGGTAAATTGTATAGGTGCACTAGTTCGGCGAAGAGATGGTGATACAAGTGGTATATGGATAGTAGATAAAGGTTTTTGTAATCTGAAATTATAAAAACAGCAAGGTAACTAATGATAAAACTGAGCGTAAACGGTATTGCAATGCGTTGAAACAAGGCCTAGGGTTCATACTTTCGTTAGTGCAAGTTCCCTCAACAATACTAACATAATTGGATCACATAACTATCCCTCAACATGCAACAAAGAGTCACTCCAAAGTCATTAATAGCGGAGAACGAACGAAGATATTATGGTAGGGTACAAAACCACCTCAAAGTTATTCTTTCCAATCAATCCGTTGGGCTATTCCTATAAGTGTCACAAACAGCCCTAGAGTTCGTACTAGAATAACACCTTAAGACACAAATCAATCAAAACCCTAATGTCACCTAGATACTCCAATGTCACCTCAAGTATCTATGGGTATGATTATACGATATGCATCACACAATCTCAGATTCATCTATTCAACCAACACATAGGACCTCAAAGAGTGCCCCAAAGTTCTACCGGAGAATCACGACAAAAACGTGTGCCAACCCCTATGCATAGGTTCATGGGCGGAACCCGCAAGTTGATCACCAAAACATACATCAAGTGAATCACGTAGTATCCCATTGTCACCACAGATACGCACGACAAGACATACATCAAGTGTTCTCAAATCTTTAAAGACTCAATCCGATAAGAATACTTCAAAGGGGAAACTCAATTCATTACAAGAGAGTAGAGGGGGAGGAGAAACATAAGATCCAACTATAATAGCAAAGCTCGCGATACATCAAGATCGTGCCAAATCAAGAACACGAGAGAGAGAGAGAGAGAGAGAGAGAGAGAGAGAGATCAAACACATAGCTAATGGTACATACCCTCAGCCTCGAGGGAAACTACTCCCTCCTCGTCATGGAGAGCACCGGGATGATGAAGATGGCCACCGGAGAGGGATTGCCCCCTTCGGCAGGGTGCCGGAACGGGTCTAGATTGGCTTTCGGTGGCTACGGAGGCTTCTGACGGCGGAACTCCTAATCTATTGTGCTCTCGGAGGTTTTTAGGGTATATGGAGATATATAGGCGGAAGAAGTACGTCAGGGGGCCCACGAGGGGCCCATGAGGGTGGAGGGCGCGCCCAGGGGGGTGGGCGCGCCCCCTAATTCGTGGCCTCCTCGAAGCTTCCCTTACGTGCACTTCAAGTCTTCTGGGATTCTTTCCTTCCAAAAATGGGTTCCGTGAAGTTTCATGTCAACTGGACTCCGTTTGGTTTTCCTTTTCTTCGAAACCCTAAAACAAGGTAAAAACAAAAACTGGCACTATGCTCTGGGTTAATAGGTTAGTCCCAAAAAATGATATAAAAGTGTATAATAAAGCCCATAAACATCCAAAACAGTAGATAATATAGCATGGAGCAATCAAAAATTATAGATGCGTTGGAGACATATCAATTTCAAGCATGTCTAAAAATAGACCATGTTCAATGAAGAGTATTTGGATAGACCAAAAGGGTCTATTTGAAAGTACGCTGGGTTTCGACATCCATCGAATGGCCCCAATTTTTTCCACCAGCTTCTGTAACCAATTCAAAGCATCATGCCAAGTTGTTTGGATTTTTGACAAGTTTTGCATTTTTTGGAGTTTTCTCGATCAAAAAGGACCGATAAATGGTCAGACGTGTCACATCCAAAGCGGACATGGATGCCTCATATGTCCGTGCCAGGGTAATGCAAGAAGTTTGGGTCATTTATCCATAGTCCAAAAAACCTCCAGGTCGGCTGCATCCATGATCATGTAGTTTTTGTCCTAATTTTAATGCTTTTGTTGTTTGCAATTTCTGTCATTATCAATAACTAAATGTATATGGAAATTTTACAAAGTTGAACACTTAGTCCAAAACAAATTATGAATAATTTAAAATATTCAAAAATATGATAGTTTTTTGAAATCTAGAGAATTCTTTAAAATTGTAAACAATATTTGAAAATAAGAACAACGTTTGGTATTCCAATCTTTTTTCAAAAGTTTGAACAAGTTTTGAAAATAATAATAATGTTCAAAAAGGATAAAAATGAATTAACAAAAAAACCAAAATTAGAAAAGAAAAAAATTATTAAGCCTTGGACCAACTAGGCGACGACATCGCTCCCGTCGGGCGCGTGTTGGGCGAAAATCCTACTTGACATTGTTGCGTTGAACAATCGTTGTTTCTCATAGACCCGAACGAGTGAACATGGGTCAACCCATTTCAATCTGATTGTTGCCTCTACAGATGCGGGTTTTGGGAACCTTCTAGATGGTTCCAGGTTGGTGTTTACCGGTTTCAATACCTTCTAGAAGGTTCATGAATCCCTTTTTTGTCTTTCTTTTTCCTTATTTTATTTTTCAAAATCGCAAGGTTTAAAAAACGTTACATATTTATTTAATTTCATATTTGTCAAAAAAATTGAATTCATATAATGGTCAAGTTTTTAGTAAAGTTTGGAGTTTCGAAAAAATTGTGTTTTGAAAAGTTGTTTAGAATTTATTTTTTTCTCAATTTTCAATTTTTTTAGTGTTTCAAAATGTATTCCACTTCTCAAAAAATATTTTCATTTGTTTCACACTTAAAAAAGTCGCATTCAAAATTCCAATAAACGTTCAAATTTGTTCACGTTTAAAAATAGTCTTGTTCAAAATTTCTAAAAGTGTTTAAATCTGTCGCTGTTCATACCTTCGTTCGGGATTTGAAGGCCAGCGAGCCTAAGCGACGCCTCGTAGAGAAAGTCTCGCCTTTCCTGAGTGGCCTTCAAATAACCGGACGGGGGCAATAGTTCTTAAAAAAACCGAGCTGCAAATTGTGCAACTTAACTTGCTTGGTCCAGCGGTTCATTGTGTTGGTCATGTGTTCGAGGCACACTTCTTTTTGGATTTTCCATTGTTTCATCTTTACAGATACTGTTCACTAGTGGGCTGGCCCAGTTGACCTCACATGTACGCTGTGCCGTGTACGGGCAGTACATACACATGACGCGCGTATATATATACCGCTAAAAAAATATGATGCGTATCGGCGCGGGCGATACTTGTCACAAAAAGACTATCCTACCCTTTATTATAAAGGGGTATCGAGAGATCTTCTCCGTTGATGTTCGGGGGGTTGTACCGAAGCAGAAGTGCTTTTTTTGTTAGCAGTGGCGCGGAAAAAGAATGAAGATAACTAGAACTACAACATGAGATTTAATTGTTATAAACGTAGTTGATTAGGGGCATCAGAAGGAATGGCCCCCATTAGTAGCTATTTTTGTGCAGTTGTTTATGCTTTTCAGCAATTAATAGTACATATAAAGATGTCTGCTATCTTGTTTTAACGCAATCAGGGAGAAAGCCAGAAACATTCAGCGACATAGTTTTAGTTTTATCTGTTCTACTCAAATATTCAGGAAGCGGAATCGAAAGCTGCTGCCTCAGAAGAAAAGGAGCAGTCTATAAATGAGAGACTGGATTCTCAAAAAGTACATGAGAGACTGTCACAAAATTTTGTCCCGCATAACTGTGTTCTGGAGACTCAGGTTTGTGCGTTATTTTCTTCTGAGACTAAAAACATGTGACATTCCTATAAGTCTAACCATGGTCTTGGGGTTTACTTTCAAAGTTTTAGTGGGAAAGGTAGTTCTGTTGACATGAATGTTGGTCGTTATGCAGATTGCAATTCTTATGACAGAACACAGACAGTTGAGCCGATCTGTTGAAAAGGATAGACGAAGAGCATCTGAAACTAGACAGTAGTACCTAGCAATTAAGGAGGAGGCGGCATTACAAGAAGGACAAGCCAACCAGCTTGAAGAAGAAAGGGAGCTTAGAGCTAGGCACACAAATGAGCTGCAGGAAGCAGCAGAACACAGGGGGCTGCTTGAGAAGGTAATCAACTTATCTTGAATCATCTTCTGTAAGTAACTGGGTATACATGTTAATTAATCTGATTGCTTTGAGCACTGTACGGAGCAAGCATTTCTCCTGCCAAAATCTTTAATGTGCCCAGTGACACTTTCTTTAAAGTTAATCAAATATACTCACGTGACACAAATTTAAACTTAGGGTTTATCTTATAATAGGATTTTGTAGGGTCAACAGTCATCTTTTACTTGTTTCTATCTCCTACATGAACAAAATTAGTCATGTCAAAAGTCGCATGAACTTCTCCTTGAATTGTTTAATTAACGTCTCATGAAGTTGTGTCACTTCAATGTAGGCGTTCTAGAAACTGACAGTAGTTGGTTATTCAATCTGGGTCGTCTGAAAGTATACCAGTTAGAGCCAAAAGCTGTTTTAGCTGATTTAATCAAGCATTATGGATGTCTGCATGTGTTTAATTGATTTTAGCACTTAGCCTGTGCAACACATCATTTCACACTGCCAAGTGAAAAATGGTGGAGCTACCAAGCTGCTGGCCACCCTGAATGTCCACTGTATTTGGCCTCAAAGAAGCTAGTTTGTTTTTGATTGTTTCCGTGAGGTGCCTGGTTACCCAACTTACGTTCAGCATCATCTAGAATGTAGTGGACCATTTACTTCCTGTAAATGGCATCAAGACATCTCCAGTCCCATAACGGTGTTACTGCAAATTCATGTGTCATACTCGTTTATCTTAATGCCTGAAGAAGCTGATGCAATAGCTTGGAATAGTTTCATGACTTAGTTTTAATAAAAAGTTTGCTTTGCATGTACATGGTTTTATTATGACCTTTTGGCCACCTCAAACGTTCATGATGTATGATTTGTGTTTCATTTGTAACAATTAACCATGGTCTAGGATATTGTATGTTTTACAACTTGTCTAAAGACGTCAGAGCACGAACTCTTGCCTTTGGGTGGGTGTGTTAGTTTTCATTTGTTCTTGCCAATAGTTGGGCCTGCAGGTATTTGCATGGCAATCACTTGTTCTATTGTGTCACTGCATTAATGCCACTACTGCATTACAGGCCTCATTGGAATCTATTCGGAGTTCCCTGGCAGAGGAGTTGGTAAAACTGACGGAACAAGTAAATCCTTGTGAACTACCTACATTATATCTTTATCTATGTGGATGGATGCTAGTTGAACTGATCCTTTTATGCAGTGTGAAAAGTTGCGGAATGAAGCTGCTGCTCTACCTGGCCTAAGAGCTGAGCTGGAAGCATTGAAATAGAGACACTTTCAAGCTCTAGAACTTATGGGAGAACGTGATGAAGAGGTATGGCTGCCATGCAAGCATATCATGACTTACCATCCATCGTTACTCTTTGTGTTAATGAGCTTATTATCACTAGATACGGAAATCTGTCATGTCGAAAATCTTTCATCATATTTAGTTTCTGGACATAGAAGTTGACCAGGTCGTCTTAGGAATTGACCTATGAATAAGTTTGACAATGAAGTAGTGTTTGAGTCAGTTAAATAAGTACACAACGTATTATCAGTGATACTTTCCTCTTAGAAACTGACCTATGTCGATGTTGACAATGAACTAGTGTTTGACTCTTAGCATAAGTTGCCCAATTGTTAAGTTGATCAAACTGGGTTTTGCTAGTGTATTGTTTTGTAAAATCTTACTTGCTATTTCGTGCACACTTACTATATAAAAACACCGTGCTGCTTTTGCAGTTGGAAGAGTTACGAAATGATATTGTTGACCTGAATGTCAGATCCGAGGAGATCAAGAGAGAGGAATTGAGATGAACTTGGGGAAGAAGTCGAGCTAAGAGGGACAGCCGGCCCTGTATTACTATAAAGTGTATTAACTATATGCTCTAGCCATTGGCTGAATTCAGAATAAGGGGATGCCTGTTATATAGCCCGACACAGCAAGAAGTAAAACAGTAATTAAGTAACTGTGTCATATCCGGCGATCAGTGCGAGCCATCGATCCTCTTTTCACTTCCATCGTAAGCCGTCGGATAATTGAACGAAACAGTACGCTTGACGAACAGGGCTGATGCCTGACACTGAAGGATATGTACAGAGAACAAGTGGATCTTCTTGTTAGCCAGGTTTGAATCATATCAGTCAGTTTAAACTCTCCTTTCCATCCTACGGACCTAATGAACCGTGTAGCCCTAAAACATCATATATTTTCTTCTTCTTCTGTTCTTTTACCAGCTCCAGACATTGGGCGCTCGTGTACAGTGTGCTATTGACCAAAGACAAGAGTCTTGAAGGCTGAACATGTTCCGTCAAAACCGCGGCAAGTGTGGGAAGTTGATAGTCATGCGAGATATGTTGATTTTGTGTACACCGTGACGGATCTTTATTGTCGATTTCAGTAGGATATAGTGTGTTGTACACTTAGACTGAATAGCTTCAGAGTTTTACATATTGCTTGCAAATGTTTCAGTTTTTGAACTTACAAGTGTATGTACTGTGTTCACATGTACAGCACAAAATTCACGATACAACAGAATTTTTTTGCACCCAAGCCTTCCGGGGCCCTTGCAGATAGACGGAGAGCATCGTCAGCGTCACAGCAGGACGTCCACTGCAATGTCGTGGGTAACCACCAGGCGAGCGGTGATCATGGAGGAAAACCATGGAGTTTCTGCTCTTCCAAATACGCAAAGGGTGGCAATCGCCAACGTAGGCTGAAGGCGAGAGCAGAGATCTTCCACCGAGGATTATATCATGCCTTTCGTTAGCTCAGTTTTCTTTTCCTTTTTTTGAGCTGCTTGTTTGTTGGATCAGTTGATCGGTCAACGTTCGCTAAAAAAAGTTGATCGGTCAAACGTGGATGAGTAGACCTGGTTGATCGTGATTGGTTACTAGTTCATGAGAATGAAAATAATTTCGAAATTTGAAAAAATTCAAGACTTTGAAAAAAGATTGTAATCTGGAAAAAGTTCACAAAAATAAAAAAAAAGTTCATTGATTTTGAAAAAAAAGGAAACAATTTTGAAAACAAAGTTCACCAGTTTTGAAAGAAAAATATTCACAAAACTTAAATAACTTCTTAAATTTTGAAAATAATTTCCTAAACTTTGAAAAAAATCATCGAATTTGGAAAAGGTTCATTTACATTCGAAAAATTTCATCGAATTTGAAAAACATTTAGCCCAATTAAAAAAATGTACATCAATTTCAGGAAAACGTTCAGCGATTTTGAAGATATTTGGCCCAATTAAAAAATGTACATCATTTAACGAGCACGGTTCAAATCCTGCGGGGCACACATTTTTTGATCTTTTAAAACAGAAAATATAAGAATGAATGGCCGGCCCAGTGCAAGAGGGGGGTGTGCACCCGTTTGTAAAATACACCGTAATGGGTGCCTGAAGCGCCAAATGGCAATGCCCGGTACAAACAGAATGTTCTCTAGCCCCCACCCCCCCCCCCCCCCCCCCCCCTACTTCCTCCATCTGGGTTTGTAAGGCCCAATTGTATTTTGGGCCAAAATTTGATCATGAGTTTAACTAATAAAAATTTATGTGTATGTAAAAAAAATTATATCATGGAAAAGTTGTATTAGGTACAAATTTTGTTACAAAACCATATTTAATTAGTTAAATTTATGCTGGAAATTTAACCCAACCAAAGTAGGAGAAGGACTAAATGAAACCTTGCGGAGACAATCCACATGGCACGGCAAGCAAAAACCAGCGAGCAAAAAGAACTAGCCGTACATGCTGCCCGCAAAATGCTGGACATACGGATTGCAGTTACGGATTTTCATCCTCCCTCTCTACAATGGATTGAGATCAGATCAGGTGACTTGCCACGCAGCACCGCCCAGCTGAAACCCACGAGCCCGGAAACCGAGAAAACACCACGATCTCGGACTCGGCTGTGCCTTCACGTTTCCTCTCAAGAAGTTGACAGACGAGGTCCGGTTCCTGGTTCTATTATTATTTTTAAACGAGGCAAAAGATTTATCATTTCATCGATTAAGAAAAAGAAAATTGCCCCGTTAATTAACGGAAAACCGGGTTAAAACCGATACAACTCAACCCATATGACATGGGCACCACCGGCCAACCTGGCCACTGACATGAAACTCGGAGCCCCCCCGCGTCGCCCTCCTCTGGCGACACGGGGGGGGGGGGGGGGGGGGGGGGGGGGGAACCCTAGCCGCCTGCAGTAACAGTCCCCTCCGCCGCCCTCCCCCGCATCGCCGCCGCCGGAGGGCCGGCCGGCGAAGCCGTGTCGGACCCTAGGAAGGCGGCGGCGGGGCGGATCTGCCCACTCGCGGCCCCCAACCCTCGCCCCACTCCACGCCCGACCCTCCTCCCCCCCCCCCCCCCCCCGCGGCGGCTTCCCTGCTGGTCCGGTGCGGCGGCGGTGCGCCCAGGGTGTGCGGAGCGGCCGGATCCCCCCTCCCCCGCTGCAGGCTCGCCGCGCCTCCCCCGGCAGCGTGCCTCCCTGGCCGTCGCGGGCGCCACCCCCCTCCACGTGCCTCCACCCTCGGGCCCGGGTTCCTTCCCCGACGCGTCCCCGACACCCTCTTCCAGCTGCTGCTGCCTGTGCCTGCCAATCCAGTGGCGGACCTGCAGCCACCCCCACCCCTCGCGGCGGCGCGACCCTTCTGGTGCCATTGTTGGCTGTGGGTGTGATGTGCGGCCTGCGGCTGGTTGCGGGGGTGGTCTTCGCCTGCCTTCCGCGTACAGGCGCCCCCCTCGTCTCCGGCGGCACTTTCTCCTCCCGAGCAACGGTGAAGGTTCTCATGTGGAGGCGGCGGTGTTTATGTGGTTGTGACAGGCACTGGGCACCTCGCGATGGGTCCTTGCTGGAGTTGTTCCGGCCCCGGCGGTCTTGGGCCCGCGTCTCTCCGGTGTCCCTCGCCACAGGCGTCCTCTGCTGGGCAGCTTCGGTCTCGATGACCGGGTGGCTGCGTCCCTTCCAGCTCACCCGGCTCGCCAACGTCCCGACCGCTACGGCCATGACAACTTGGATTTGCGTATCTCCAGTCCTAGCTTGCCAGCGTTGCTAGATGCCATCGCCCCGACCCCCGTGTGGTTCGCTTTGTCGCCTACCCTATCATGTACATCAAAGCCTTCCCTTTTGCCAGGTCCAACGTTCGCGGTTCCTGAGGCGGTGCCACCCTCCGACAGTAGGCGCAGCCCCTGCCAACCCCCCCTTTCGGCATGGTGGTTCCGACCAACTTCGGGTTCCTCGTCTTCGATTCCTGATTCCGCGACTATGGGATTGCTCAGCTTCAGGCCGGGGAGAGATCCCTGCTCTGCTTGCCGGTGCTGGCAACGGCGGCATCCGCGGGTGTCGTTTCCTTCTTGGAGGCGTTGCCAAGGCCTTCAGCTGCGCCCCTCTTCGAGCTCAGGGGCAACCCTAGGCCCGGTTCCTCCGGACCGGATGGCGATGGCTTCTAGGCGCCATATTCCTTCTTGAAGGCGCTATCTTGCTTGCTCGTGGTGTCCTCGGTTTCGGCTCATGAGATGTTTGAATTCTTGTTGGTTTGGCATTACCGTTATTGGGTCAGGCTTGGTAGGTTTAGCTGTGATGTATCCTCTGTTTGGGCTGAGCATCCCTTGTATCTCTGCTCCGAGCACCATGTGCACGCCTGTCTGCATTCGTGTCATGTGTTGTATCCCTCGTCGTACTCATTCTTTTCCTTCTATCAATGGAATGATACGCAAGCTTTTGCGTATTCGTGAAAAGAAATGAAACTCGGAACTACAAAGAAGAAAGACATCCGCCGAGGAGTCGCAAGCGTCATCGTCATCACCGGTTGCCTTGAACGGGCGACTCCGACTTCACCGTAGAGCTCCACCATCGAAGTCAACCCGCAAGGATACATAGTACAAGGTCGTGTATCAATCGATGCCAAGCATCCCGGCCGGAAGCGTGAACAAGACTCCAGGCAAGACTGGCTCAATGCAGTCTCCACCCTGCTTAGCGCCTAGAGATCGATTTGTGACTGCAAGAAACAACCGGACTTGGAAAAAAATGCCGTCCAAGAGGCATATGCAACGATGTATAGCACCCCGAAGGCTCATGCTACAACAAGCAACTCCAAACACCACACCGCCCCAAGTCTTGCAATAGTACTACAGAGGCAGTCAATACCAGCTTCCACTTCGGCAGACACCACGGCCTCCCAGGCATCGCTGCTTCCAGGGAAGGGCCACCGGGTTCGACGAACCGTATCTAGGGTTTCCCCTGATTCTCGAGGGGACAATGAAGGCCAAGACAACGCGGCGAGGGAGGAGATGGTACCCCCATAGGCTCCGCCATTGTCCACAGCCGCTGCTGCGTTGGGATTACCCCTCCAGCCCAGCCAGGACAACCAGGGGCCAGATAAATCACACGTACCCGGCACGCCAAGTGGAGTTTGTGCTTTTGCATTTACTACTACTAAGAAGCATTTGAAAGGATGTATACGTGAGAGCCGAGGATAGCATGACACTGCAGACTGCACTACCTATGATCGAACGTGAGTAATATGAGAGCATCTCCAGCCGTTCGCCCCCCCTCAGGACACCGAAAAAAAACCACCTGAGGCCGAACCGGTGTTTGCTTGGCGCAGGGGGGCGATTGCGTTCCCAGTCGACGCCTCCCCCCCCAGATCGCTGAAAAAATTGCGTGAACTCGATGATATTTCATAGAATTTATACAAAATCGGCGATCTGGCACAAACTCGGCGAAATTTGATAGAAATTTGTACAAAAGCAGATAAACATGCAAACTATGCCTAGAACTACGCCTAGCCCTGCTACGCCGCGGCCGCCGCCCACCATCTACATGCCGAGGAGCCTGTAGAAACGGGTGTAGTCGCCGCCGTCGTCGTCGTCGTCGCGCGCCCCGTCGGAGGCCCCGCCGTCCCTACTAAACCCTGGCCAGGGTCGCTGACGCGCGATGGGGGTTTGGACGGCCCGGCCTCGCCCTCCTCATCGTTCTCGAGGATGTTGACGCCGCCCTCCTCGCGTCCGCGGTGCCGGGCCTGGAGCTCTGCATATGCCCGGCGCTGGCGGAGCACCTGCACGTGGACGTAGTCGTCCCTCGCCCACTTGAGGGCGGCCTCGTCGTCGGGGGCCACCATGTCCGCGTGCTCCCGCTTCACGGGGGTCAGCCCCGGCTCGGTCTTCGGCCGGACCAGGTGGAGGGAGCCCGGGGAGGGGCGGCCGCCCTCGTTGATGACGAGGGCACTGCTACGGGTGCGGCGCCGAAGCGGCGTCTCCTCCTCCGGCTCCCGCTTGACGGGGCGGAGCGCCAGCGAGCCGGAGCCCGACGAGGAGGACGTTCCCGGCTCCATTCACCGCGGCATCGAGGAGCTGCCACAGCGGCGAGAGAACGACGAGCGCTGCGGGTACTCGAGGCCGGCGTGTTTCCGGACTCGATGTAGTCGAGGACGACCTCGAGGGTGCGGCCGGACAGGCCCCACCACTCGCACCGCCTGTCGGCGTTGAGGCGGCCGCGGGTCTGCCCGGCAAACCGCCCCGCCCCGCCATGCATGTCCCATTCCAAGTCCAGCACATCGAGTCTGTTTGGAACGGCAAGACGAGAAAATGTGCAACTCCAATGCGACGATCCATTTCGTCCGCGGCCGTCCGTATGGGTCGGCACGGACAGAAAAGGCGGTCCAAAGCGCCGACTCAAACGGACGCGCGTCCGTTTTTCGTCCGCGGACGATCCATTTCCAGCTTATTTTTGAGTCTGATTTACGTCGGCGCGGACGCGCGCTTGCTCGCCTACTCCTGTCCCTGGGCCCGCTCGTCTGTGGCACATTGGCCTTCCCTCCCCCAACCAACAAGCAACCCTCGCCCCCGCCTCCTCCGTCACCGACGCCGACGCCCATTTTGCCGGCGACTCTTCCAGCTGCCGCTGCCTCCACATCCGCCCAGCAACGCCGCCCCTGCCCCCAGTCGCCCGCCGACGCCGTTTTGCCGTCGGGGAGCAAGCTGATTCCCCGCCGCTGTTTCCCCCACGGCCAGCAGCCTCGCGACCAAAAAGACGCCTCGCCGCCCCAGCCACAGACGGCTGACACGCTCGTCGGACGCCGTCACCCTCGTCGGACGCCGGCCGGGCAGCTAGCTGGTCTGTGGGCGCCGCATCTCCCCTCGTCGGCCGTCTCCTTCTTCGACGCCCGCAAGCTGTTCGACAGTTTGCCAAGGTACTAAAATGGACTCTGCCGACGAGTTCTTTTTCCACAATTTCCTTTGCGACTCAGACGATTTGTTCGATGAGGAGGAGGAGATATTGGCTGCTGTGTTGGTCCATCACCACCTCAACAACCAGCGGCCGTTGTTCCATGGCTCCATCCTGGGCCACCTTCCGGCGTTGAATCGTAACCAGGAGAGCGGGCATTTCCTTATCTGGAAGGACTACTTTGATATAACAAACCCGTTGTTCAAACATCACAAATTCCGCCGCCGGTTCCGTATGAGTAGGCATGTTTTCAACCGTATTAGAGAGGGAGTGGTCGGCTATGATGACTACTTCGAGTGCAAAGAGGATGCCGTCGGCAAGATTGGTTTCTTCTCTTATCAGAAATGCACTGCCGTCATCCGAATGCTTGCATACGGAGTGCCCGGTGATCTCATTGACGAGTACGTCCATATGAGTGAGTCTACATGCCTAGAGTCCTTGTATAAGTTTTGCAAGGCTGTGATTGCTGTGTTTGGCCCTGAGTAATTGAGAGAGCCGAAGCTGAAGATACAACCCATTTGTTGGCGATGAATGCTACCAGGAGCTTCCCGAGGATGCTTGGCAGCATAGACTGCATGCACTGGGAGTGGAAGAACTGCCCTTCTGCTTGCAAGGGCAGTAGAAGGGACATGTTAGGGCTTGCACTGTTATACTAGAGGCCGTGGCGTCTCAAGATCTCTAGATCTGGCACTTTTTCTTTGGCATGGCTGGATCACACAATGATATCAACGTGCTTCAGCGCTCGCCGGTATTTGCTAGGCTTGCCGAAGGCAACAGGCCACCGGTGAACTTTACTGTCAACGGCCACACCTACGACAAAGGGTATTATCTGGGTGACGGTATCTATCCTCAGTGGACCACTATTGTCAAGACAATACCCAACCCTCTCGGAGAGAAAAGGAAAAGATTTGCCCAAGAGCAAGAGAGTGCTAGAAAGGATGTCGAGCATGCCATTGGTGTTTCGCAATCTCGATGGGGCATCGTTCGGTATCCTGCTAATACTTGGAGCACGCAGAAATTATGGGAGGTGATGACTGCTTGTGTGATCATGCAGAACATGATCGTAGAAGACGAGCGTCCGGAACGTCTGTACGATCAAGGCTTTCAGTTTCAGGGTAAGAATGTTGTGCCTGAGCATGGAGTAGCGGCAACATTTAAGCAGTTCACTCAGTTTCATGAAGACATGCGTGATTGGAAAACTCACATGCAACTGCAAAATGATTTGGTTGAGCATATGTGGACTCATGTTGGCAACCAATAGATGTATCTTTTTTATTCGTTTTGCAAAACTATGTGAAACATTTTTTTTATTTGGCCTGTAAACTATACTATTTATTTGGGCGGACTATTTTGTTTGTTAAATTTTCATTTCATCCTATGTGAGAATGCAATGCAAAATTGAATGGCCAGCCGGCCACGCCTGCACATATGGGTCGGCGCGTTGGACGCGCTGCCAACCCATATGAAAAACAGGGCGGACGCCGGACGGGCGGCCGACCCAAACGGACAAAAAGCGGACGAAATCACCGTCCGTTTAGGTCGGTCCATTGAAGTTGCTCTTAGAGCCAGTATCTACACCCGAAATGTACAAATTTCAACCCTGAGACGTCCGCGGACGCGCGAGGTCAGTGTCCGGTCGTGTTCGTTTTAACCCCTTATTTTTGCTTACACCCAACCATAACTCCTACTTTGACACCTCATTTTCTCAGGCATTTCATCGAGCCACCAGAGCATCAAGAGAACGGGGAGAGCACGCAAGCCATCGGCTGCGGCTGCACGCACGCACGCCCGCGAGGCTGCGGCGGCCAGCCAGCTCGCGCGGGTGGGCGCTTCGGGCGTGCGCGTAGTGCAACCCGCGCGACTAAGCTCCTCCTGAGCGCGCCTCTAGTGACCGTGGCTACGCCCACGGTACTCATCCTCGGTCCACATCATCGCGTCCGCTTCGAGCAGAGGTAGACGGAGGAGCACGACGACGCCACGGCCGCATCGAGCAGCGTGAACTGCGAGCCATGGACGCGAGGGGAGAGATTGAGAGGAAACAAAGTTGTGGATGACCTATGGGTCCATATGATTTTGGCTGAGGTGGCAAGAGTGTCTGGGCATGACCGGACCTTCTCATATTGCCCCAGATTTGATTTGAGATGAGTTTACGTATGCCGGTCAGTGCCAACGTTTAGCAGCAAGAAAGAGAAGGAAAATACAAGAGATATACCAACACGCCGATATCCCAACAGTATATATATTATAAAAAAAGCGTATGAGAAAAGCATATTACAATTTGTACCACCAATAATTTAGACAAAAACCAAGTGGTATATATCAAACTGCTATAACTAGTGGCTATTCATCGGCGTAAGTAGCGTGATCTGGGCATACATGGATAACTTGCGAGACTCTCTTCATATAGCAAAGGGACCAACGGCAAAATGTTACTAGTGGATTTTCTCCCAGCAAAGGCACCTCGCTAGAGCATGTAAAATGCTTCCCTCGTGATTGCTCCGAGCATGTGACACGCAGCACCTCGTCAAGATCATACAAGTTGTCAATTGTGCGCCTCACCGGATCATACAGACCCATTTTCCTCCCTGTGTTGAGCAAGATTCTCCCGTCCCTATGGTCAATAATCAACGGGACCACGACATTTTCCGCAGGGGAATAGCCTGGACAACCTTCCAAATAGATTTTATATGCTCTGTCCCATTGATCATGCTCTAGCTTCCAAATATCTATTTCTTGTGCAACTGGATCTGCAAGGACAACACACAGCATTCCCTCGAGCTCCACCACAAATGCTTGATTAGGACTTGTGTCGCTCCACATTGCAATGGATGAAGGGCAAGGGATGACACCAAACCTCTCGTTTGCGACGTCGAACCACACAATGGCCCTCTCATAACTCTGGCCCAACCTTGGTTCACTCATCCAATATAGAGCCCCTGACAAATAGGCCGGCGGCATGCCATTTAAGGGCAGAGGCGGTGCATGGTGGTCTTGGGCCGACGTGAGGTCAATGACTGAGCATGTCAAGAAATACTGACGAGATTTGAAGTCCTTGAGATGATAGAAAATCTGAACGACCACATGCTCCTGTGTCAACAAGTTGAATCCCAGGCCAGAATTCTTGTTGCCAACTGCAAAAGTGTGGTCTTCTGGTGTACAAACTTTGCCATGCATCATTGCGAGTACATGGAGGGGCACTCGGTGTGGCGGCACTATAGCAGGGTAGGTCCGGTGATAAGAGTGCGGCTAATCTGCACCCGGGCTCAGCTGCACCCACGCTTAGAAAAAAATTCAAAAAAATACTAGAAAAATTCAAAAAATTCCAAATTTTTTTGTGGTGGTAGATAATTTGACGCGTGAGGTGCGCTCCAAAATTCAACTCATTTGAGCATCTGAGCAGCTCTCGGCAAAAAAGACAAAATCAGGGTCTGTAAAAATGTTTACTGTTCACGCACTGTTTTGACCCCGATTTGTCTTTTTTGCCGAGAGCTACTCAGATGTCCAAATAAGTTGAATTTTGGGGCGCACCTCACGCGTCAAATTATCTACCACCAGAAAAAAATTTGGAATTTTTTGAATTTTTCTAGTATTGTTTTTGAATTTTTTGCTGAGAGGGAGCAGATGAGCCCGGGCACCGTTTTGAGTTTTCGTGTGTGTGTATATATATATATATATATATATATATATATATATATATATATATATATATATATATATATATATATATATATATATCGAGCAATGAAACCGAAACCGACTGGCTCTCTGTTACAATATACTCCTAATTATACTGTATATAACAATAATCCGGATTGCTTCCTTGGGCCACTCGGTTTCAGTAAGGGCCGGCTTTATTCCATGCCAAAAAAAAAACACAACGTTTATTGATTCGAATAATGTTGGCTCAAAAAAAAAACTTCATTCGGAAAAAAATAACGAGGCCGGCCGGTGCGATACTCCGAGTAGTTTTTTTTTTATCAGAAATTAAATGACTGGGTAATGCACATATGAGAAAATTGATTTTGTTAATGTGCTGAGTACTAATAGGTAAAGAGATAAAACCGATGAAGTCAGCACATTAAAGATTTACCACATAATTGAAATTTTAAATGTGTTTCACATACTTTTTTTGCGGGTGTCATATGACTCCTTTTTTATAGATTAAACATTGGCAATCCATTTTCATCATTTCTTTCGTATCGACGGGGGTCGTTGTAAAATCCGATATGCATATATTTAGGAAAAGGGTAATGTTTACGGACGCCACGTGTCCTGGTGGAGGGCCGCCCACGACCTGCCCGGCCTTATCTCTTCAGTTGGAGCGAGAACCAGTCAATATCCAACGAGCTTGATCACCTTCGGCATGGCCTCCCGTCCGCCATGACCTGCTCCCCAAGCTCCACCTGCTGCTCAAGATCCACACGCCGCGCGCTACGGACGCAGTGATGTTTGTTGACGACAGCCAGTGCTGCAACGCAGCCCTCGTCGTTGACTCGGATGTTGTCGGTGATGCGACCCGATGACTCGACGGTGCTGTTGGCGTTTGCCGGCACCGGTGCTGCAACACAACACGCATGAGAGGTTAGGCTGCTAGTCGCCGGTGTTGCAACACAGCATGAAGGACAAAGTGCAGCCGGGCGCCGCTGTAGGATCGAAAGTATGTCTAGAGGGTGTGTGATTAGACTACTTGACCAAATAAAAACTTGTCATTTTCCCAATTTTAGTTGTGGGCAAGTCTTTAGAATTCTACGAAGTCAAGCAACAACCTACACATGGAAGTCCAAGAGTTGTGCAGCGGAAAGTAAATACTCTGCATAAGAACGTAAATGAGAGATCGAAGAAATCAAATGCAATGAAGACAAGTGTAAGAGGAAGAGGCTTGAAGGCTTCGAACTTTGAAGTGTGGCCGCGGCATGCTCGACGGGCTCCGGGGGCGGCGTTGGGGTTGCTGTTTGCTGCTGACCTAGACGGCGTCGAGCTCGAAGGGGCGCGGCGGCATCAGGAGCGAGAGGAGAAGGAAGATGTAAGAGTGAGCCAAGGGGGGCTGCCTGTCTATTTAGGGAAGGTGGAACCCGAAACTGCAGGAGCAAAACCCCAGGCGGCGCAGTAAATTTAGGCTCAAAAGTTGACTCGATTTTCATTATGACAAGATTTGACATCCATTCAAAGATTCGTTATGATGACATATGCACATGTCGAAGCGGAGGAGGTGATGCCACGATAAGAAGAGGCGAAAATGGTCAAGTGTTAAGAAGAACCATGAGCGCCAGCAAATATTTTTGACCCGGGAAGAAGTTGTGAAGAAGCAAAGTAGCGAGGACAGGAAGGATGAAGCCATTACCAGCTCAAGGAAGATCCGGACTAGAGCGCAACCTTGTATGATTTCCTTTCTTCTTATTTTCAGGATGGTGTTTTATTTGGTTCCAATGTTTTTTAGTTGGACTAGGAAACATGCCCGTGCGTTGCAACGGGAGTAAAAGCATAACACGCCATCCATCATGTGACACCAGAGACTCTGGGTCCAACAGCTTTATGGGTTGATGACAGGCGCTAGCTGGTCGAGCAAAGCGGGCATCTGCCCGGCGGTGCCCATGAGAGTTTTGCGTCATTAAGGGCTCTAATTGGTTGACACGGCTACCAGTGTGGACATGAGGCTAGACGATGAACCACATATATGTTGTTGAAGGAAATATGCCCTAGAGGCAATAATAATGTTATTATTTTATTTCCTTATATCATGATAAATGTTTATTATTCATGCTAGAATTGTATTATCCGGAAACATAATACTTGTGTGAATACATAGACAAACTAAACGTCACTAGTATGCCTCTACTTGACTAGCTCATTAATCAAAGATGGTTATATTTTCTAACCATAGACATGTGTTGCCATTTGATTATCGGGATCACATTATTAGGAGAATGATGTGATTGATAAGACCCATTTCATTAGCTTAGCACCCGATTGTTTAATATGTTGCTATTGTTTTCTTCATGACTTATACATGTTCCTATGACTATGAGATTATGCAACTCCCGTTTGCCGGAGGAACACTTTATGTGCTACCAAATGTCACAACGTAACTGGGTGATTATAAAGGAGCTCTACAGGTGTCTCCAAAGGTACATGTTGGGTTGGCATATTTCGAGATTAGGATTTGTCACTCCGATTGTCGGAGAGGTATCTCTGGGCCCTCTCGATAATACACATCAAATAAGCCTTGCAAGCATTGCAACTAATGAGTTAGTTGCGAGATGATGTAGTACGGAACGAGTAAAGAGACTTGCCGGTAACGAGATTGAACTAGGTATTGAGATACCGACGATCAAATCTCGGGCAAGTAACATACCGATGACAAAGGGAACAACGTATGATGTTATGCGGTCTGACCGATAAAGATCTTCGTAGAATATGTAGGAGCCAATATGAGCATCCAGGTTCCGCTATTGGTTATTGACCAGAGACGTGCCTCGGTCATGTCTACATTATTCTCGAACCCGTAGGGTCCGCACGCTTAAGATTTCGATGACAGTTATATTATGAGTTTATGAGTTTTGATGTACCGAAGTTAGTTCGGAGTCCCGGATACGATCACGGACATGACGGGGAGTCTCGAAATGGTCGAGACATAAAGATTTACCTCTATCGTTTTGGGGTTATGCTCTAGAGACGGCCGCATTCACGTTAAATAGGGCACCATCAAAATCCGTTGAGACGACGCCTTATGAACTATGGTTTGGCAAGAAACCAAAGTTGTCGTTTCTGAAAGTTTGGGGTTGCGATGCTTATGTGAAAAAGCTTCAACCTGATAAGCTCAAACCCAAATCGGAGAAATGTGTCTTCATAGGATATCCAAAGGAAACTATTGGATACACCTTCTATCACAGATCCGAAAGCAAGACTTTTGTTGCTAAATTCGGAAACTTTCTATAGAAGGAGTTTCTCTCGAAAAAAGTGAGTGGGAGGAAAGTAGAACTTGATGAGGTAACTGTACCTGCTCCCTTATTGGAAAATAGTACATCACAGAAACCAGTTTCTGTGACACCTACACCAATTAGTGAGGAAGCTAATGATGATGATCATGAAACTTCAGAACAAGATACTACTGAACCTCGTAGATCAACCAGAGTAAGATCCGCACCAGAGTGGTACGGTAATCCTGTTCTGAAAGTCATGCTACTAAATCATGATGAACCTACGAACTATGGAGAAGCGATGGTGAGCCCAGATTCCGCAAAATGGCTTGAAGCCATGAAATCTGAGATGGGATCCATGTATGAGAACAAAGTATGGACTTTGGTTGACTTGCCCAATGATCGGCAAGCAATAGAGAATAAATGGATCTTTAAGAAGAAGACTGACACTGACGGTAATGTTACTGTCTACAAAGCTCGACTTGTCGCAAAAGGTTTTCGACAAGTTCAAGGGATTGACTACGATGAGACCTTCTCACCCGTAACGATGCTTAAGTCTGTCCGAATCATGTTAGCAATTGCTGCATTTTATGATTATGAAATTTGGCAGATGGATGTCAAAACTGCATTCCTGAATGGATTTCTGGAAGAAGAGTTGTATATGATGCAGCCGAAAGGTTTTTGTCAATCCAAAGGGAGCTAACAAAGTGTGCAAGCTCCAGCGATCCATTTATGGACTGGTGCAAGCATCTCGGAGTTTGAATAAACGCTTTGATAGTGTGATCAAAGCATTTGGTTTTGTACAGACTTTTGGAGAAGTCTGTATTTACAAGAAAGTGAGTGGGAGCTCTGTAGCATTTCTGATATTATATGTAGATGACATATTACTACTCGGAAATAATATAGAATTTCTGGATAGCATAAAGGGATACTTGAATAAGAGTTTTTCAATGAAAGACCTCGGTGAAGCTGCTTACATATTGGGCATTAAGATCTATAGAGACAGATCAAGACGCTTAATTGGACTTTCACAAAGCACATACCTTGACAAAGTTTTGAAAAAGTTCAAAATGGATCAAGCAAAGAAAGGATTCTTGCCTGTGTTACAAGGTGTGAAATTGAGTAAGACTCAATGCCCGACCAATGCAGAAGATAGAGAGAAAATGAAAGATGTTCCCTATGCTTCAGCCATAGGCTCTATCATGTATGCAATGCTGTGTACCAGACCTGATGTGTGTCTTGCTATAAGTCTAGCAGGGAGGTACCAAAGTAATCCAGGAGTGGATCACTGGACAGCGGTCAAGAACATCCTGAAATACCTAAAAAGGACTAAGGATATGTTTCTCATATATGGAGGTGACAAAGAGCTCATCGTAAATGGTTACGTTGATGCAAGCTTTGACACTGATCCGGACGATTCTAAATCGCATTCCGGATACGTGTTTACATTAAACAATGGAGCTGTCAGTTGGTGCAGTTCTAAACAAAACGTTGTGGCGGGATCTACATGTAAAGCGGAGTACATAGCTGCTTCGAAAGCAGCAAACGAAGGAGTCTGGATGAAGGAGTTCATATCCGATTTAGGTGTCATACCTAGTGCATCGGGTCCAATGAAAATATTTTGTGACAATACTGCTGCAATTGCCTTGGCAAAGGAATCCAGATTTCACAAGAGAACCAAGCACATCAAGAGACGCTTCAATTCCATCCGGGATCTAGTCCAGGTGGGAGACAGAGAGATTTGCAAGATACATACGGATCTGAATGTTGCAGACCCGTTGACTAAGCCTCTTCCACGAGCAAAACATGATCAGCACCAAAGCTCCATGGGTGTTACAATCATTACTGTGTAATCTAGATTATTGACTCTAGTGCAAGTGGGAGACTGAAGGAAATATGCCCTAGAGGCAATAATAATGTTATTATTTTATTTCCTTATATCATGATAAATATTTATTATTCATGCTAGAATTGTATTATCCGGAAACATAGTACTTGTGTGAATACATAGACAAACTAAACGTCACTAGTATGCCTCTACTTGACTAGCTCGTTAATCAAAGATAGTTATGTTTCCTAACCATAGACATGTGTTGTCATTTGATTATCGGGATCACATTATTAGGAGAATGATGTGATTGATATGACCCATTCCATTAGCTTAGCACCCGATCGTTTAGTATGTTGCTATTGCTTTCTTCATGACTTATACATGTTCCTATGACTATGAGATTATGCAACTCCCGTTTGCCGGAAGAACACTTTGTGTGCTACCAAACGTCACAATGTAACTGGGTGATTATAAAGGAGCTCTACAGGTGTCTCCAAAGGTACATGTTGGGTTGGCGTATTTCGAGATTAGGATTTGTCACTCCGATTGTCGGAGAGGTATCTCTGGGCCCTCTCGGTAATACACATCAAATAAGCCTTGCAAGCATTGCAACTAATGAGTTAGTTGCGAGATGATGTATTACGGAACGAGTAAAGAGACTTGCCGGTAACGAGATTGAACTAGGTATTGAGATATCGACGATCAAATCTCGGGCAAGTAACATACCGATGACAAAGGGAACAACGTATGTTGTTATGCGGTCCGACCGATAAAGATCTTCGTAGAATATGTAGGAGGCAATATGAGCATCCAGGTTCTGCTATTGGTTATTGACCGGAGACGTGTCTCGGTCATGTCCAGATTGTTCTCGAACCCGTAGGGTCCGCACGCTTAAGGTTTCGATGACAGTTATATTATGAGTTTATGAGTTTTGATATACCGAAGTTAGTTCGGAGTCCCGGATACGATCACGGACATGACGAGGAGTCTCGAAATGGTCGAGACATAAAGATTGATATATTGGATGGCTATATTCGAACACCGAAAGTGTTCCGGGTGATTTCGGAGAAAACCGGAGAGCCGGAGTGTTACCGGAACCCCCCGGGGAGAAGTAATGGGCCATATGGGCCTTAGTGGAGAGAGAGAAGGGCAGCCAGGGTGGGCCGCGCGCCTCCTCCCCCTGGTCCGAATTGGACTAGGAGAGGGGGGGTGGGCGCCCCCCTTTCCTTCTCACTCCCCACTTCCTCCCCCCTCCTAGTAGGAGTAGGACTCCTACTAGGAGGAGGACTCCTCCTTGGCGCGCCATAGTGAAGGAAATATGCCCTAGAGGCAATAATAAAGTTATTATTTATTTCCTTATATCATGATAAATGTTTATTATTCATGCTAGAATTGTATTAACCGGAAACATAATACATGTGTGAATACATAGACAAACAGAGTGTCACTAGTATGCCTCTACTTGACTAGCTCGTTAATCAAAGATGGTTATGTTTCCTAACCATGAACAAGGAGTTGTTATTTGATTAACGAGGTCGCATCATTAGTTGAATGATCTGATTGACATGACCCATTCCATTAGCTTAGCACCCGATCGTTTAGTATGATGCTATTGCTTTCTTCATGACTTATACATGTTCCTATAACTATGAGATTATGCAACTCCCGTTTACCAGAGGAACACTTTGGGTACTACCAAACGTCACAACGTAACTGGGTGATTATAAAGGAGTACTACAGGTGTCTCCAATGGTAGATGTTGGGTTGGCGTATTTCGAGATTAGGGTTTGTCACTCCGATTGTCGGAGAGGTATCTCTGGGCCCTCTCGGTAATACACATCACATAAGCCTTGCAAGCATAATAACTAAGATGTTAGTTATGAGATGATGTATTACGGAACGAGTAAAGAGACTTGCCAGTAACGAGATTGAACTAGGTATTGGATACCGACGATCGAATCTCGGGCAAGTAACATACCGATGACAAAGGGAACAACGTATGTTGTTATGCGGTCTGACCGATAAAGATCTTCATAGAATATCTAGGAGCCAATATGGGCATCCAGGTCCCGCTATTGGTTATTGACCGGAGACGTGTCTCGGTCATGTCTACATTGTTCTCGAACCGTAGGGTCCGCACGCTTAAGGTTTCGATGACAGTTATATTATGAGTTTATGAGTTTTGATGTACCGAAGGAGTTCGGAGTCCCGGATGAGATCAGGGACATGACGAGGAGTCTCGAAATGGTCGAGACGTAAAGATCGGTATATTGGACGACTATATTCGGACATCGGAAAGGTTCCGAGTGATTCGGGTATTTTCGGAGGTACCGGGGAGTTACGGGAAACGGGGAAGAGTAATGGGCCTTGATGGGCTTTAGTGGGAAGAGGAAAAGGCTGCTGCGCCCCCCCTCCCCTTTGGTCCGAATTGGACTAGGGAAAAGGGGGCCGGCCACCTCTCCTTCTCCTCCTATTCCTTCTCCCTTCCTCCCTTTTGGTGGACTCCTACTAGGACTTGGAGTCCTAGTAGGACTCCCATCCTGGCTGCACCCTATGCCTTGGCCGGCCTCCTCCTCCTCCATCCTTTATATACAGAGGCAGGGGACACCCCATAGACACACAAGTTGATCATTGTTGATCGTTCCTTAGCCGTGTGCGGTGCCCCCTGCCACCAAATTCCACCTCGGTCATATCGTTGTAGAGCTTAGGCGAAGCCCTGCGTCGGTAGTACATCAAGATCGTCACCACGCCGTTGTGCTTACGGAACTCTTCCTCGACGCTTTGCTGGATCGGAGCCCGAGGATCGTCATCGAGCTGAACGTGTGCTAAGAACTCGGAGGTGCCGGAGTAACGGTGCTTGGATCGGTCGGATCGGGAAGAAGACGTACGACTACTTCCTCTGCGTTGTGAGATCGCTTCCGCAGTCGGTCTGCGTTGGTACGTAGACAATACTCTCCCCCTCGTTGCTATGCATCACCATGATCTTGCGTGTGCGTAGGAAAATTTTCGAAATTACTACGTTCCCCAACACATAGGGCCGGCCGGCCTCCTCCCCTTGCTCTTTTATATACGGGGGCAGGGGGCACCCCTAGACACACGAGTTGATCCACGTGATCGTTTTCTTAGCCGTGTGCGGTGCCCCCTTCCACCATAATCCTCGATAATATTGTAGTGGTGCTTAGGTGAAGCCCTGCGACAGTTGAGCATCAAGATCGTCACCACGCCATCGTGCTGACGGAACTCTTCCCCGACACTTTGCTGGATCGGAGTCCGGGGATCGTCATCGAGCTGAACGTGTGCTAAGAACTCGGAGGTGCCGGAGTAACGGTGCTTGGATCGGTCGGATCGGGAAGAAGACGTACGACTACTTCCTCTGCGTTGTGAGATCGCTTCCGCAGTCGGTCTGCGTTGGTACGTAGACAATACTCTCCCCCTCGTTGCTATGCATCACCATGATCTTGCGTGTGCGTAGGAAAATTTTCGAAATTACTACGTTCCCCAACACATAGGGCCGGCCGGCCTCCTCCCCTTGCTCTTTTATATACGGGGGCAGGGGGCACCCCTAGACACACGAGTTGATCCACGTGATCGTTTTCTTAGCCGTGTGCGGTGCCCCCTTCCACCATAATCCTCGATAATATTGTAGTGGTGCTTAGGTGAAGCCCTGCGACAGTTGAGCATCAAGATCGTCACCACGCCATCGTGCTGACGGAACTCTTCCCCGACACTTTGCTGGATCGGAGTCCGGGGATCGTCATCGAGCTGAACGTGTGCTAGAACTCGGAGGTGCCGTACGTTCGGTACTTGGATCGGTCGGATCGGGAAGACGCACGACTACTTCCTTTATGTTGTGTCAACACTTCCGTTGCCGGTCTACGAGGGTACGTAGACAACACTCTCCCCTCTCGTTGCTATGCATCACCATGATCTTGTGTGTGCGTAGGTATTTTTTTGAAATTACTACGTTCCCCAACAGTTGTAGATGGGCTCAACAGGATGACGACCCAATTCTCGCTTATCTCAACTCGCACGACCTCCTCTAGCACATGACTCGGTGATGGCTACGAGGATGGGGATGCGGTAAAGGATGGCGACATGGCATTTGACGGCTGCTCTACCCCTTCCTGCCATCTATCTCTTTCACTCTCTCATCTTAGTTGCCCCCGTACATGTCATCCTCATTTTGCTCGTTGTTGTCGTCGAATCCGAGGCACGAAGTTGTAGTGAAGAGGTGGCTGGAGGCAGAGGAAGTATGTGAGGCCGGCCTTGGTCTTAGGGTTAGAGTTAAGGAGAGAGTCAGACGCATATATAAGATTAACTTAAGGTAATGATGCATGTAATCAATGGACATTGTGTCATGTGAAGATGTATTGTATGAAGGGCAATCACACTTTATAAATAAAAAGTAATAAACAAATAGAGTGCCTTCGTTTACCTTGCAAACAGTCGTCGTCCGTCATGTCGTTAATGTGCCCTTACAGCTATAAATAATTCACGCCGGCTCGATTCGATGGTACAGCTATACAGAGAGCCGCCGGAGCCGCCGAGAGAAAGAGAGAAGCCCAAAGGTGGTGCTAGCCTGGTTCACAAGTTTAGATCCTCACGATTGACACATGTTACGTGCAAAGCTAGCCCAAGAAAAGCCCACAAAAACTCTACATGCGTGTACGCTCTACTCCTTTATTTGGAAAAAAAATGATTTCATAGCCAGCTGTGCATGTCTTGCCATATAGAAGTATAAATTGGATTTTTGTATTTTCTTTAGTGTCTCTTAGGATTGGATTGGTTGCCCAATATGTCAAAATCAAACGTGTGGGCTGGATGACTGGGCTTGCTCCTAACGACTTTACCTGGGCCAACATTACTAGCAATTAACAAAGGACATCTTGACGAGATGGCAGAGATCGTTGTTCTTTTCTTTTTAGGCAAAAAAAGAGAGATCGATCCAGTCCGGCTTCAATCAGGGACGCTACCTTTTTTAGATAGGAGAAAAAATAGATCGGTAGGCCAGGAAGAGATCGATCGCTAGGATTCCAAAAAAAGAAAATTGATCGCTAGGTCTGATTGTGATCAATTGAAAGAGATGAAACGGAAATCTTACCTTTTTGATAAGAAAAAATAGAAGAGATCTCAGCCATCAATCTTTATAGTTAAATAAAATCAACGGATATAAACAAGATGACGTATGGAGAATTATGAAAGCTTCCGTCCTTTAATATTAGATATAGATATAGATTTATATGCATACAATGTCTAATGGAGAAGATTTGTGCGGATGGAGCAAGACGACTCGTGTCCAACCGACTCAAACGGACAAAGAGCGAATCAACTATACGCCCATTCGGGTCGGCCCCGTTGGAGTTGGCCTAAGAACCGGCTCAGAAGTTGCATAGCCACCGTCAGCATTCTGTTCATTTATGCATAATTTCATAAGCTCGTCCATTCTCTCGTAAAAGAAAACATTAGTCATTTCATTGTCTATTCCAACACACTTGAAATTAAAAAAAATCAAGGAAATAATGCTCGCAGCAATAAAACCTAATATTTAAATTATTTCATCAAATTAGATGATATCCACGTTCCAACAGTATCTTTGCATGTTAAGAGGTTGTTTGGATAAGTGGAATATATAGAATCCATTCTCTATAAACCTGGAAAACAGCCTAACCAAATAAAATCCCGTTTGGCTACTTTTAACTAATCCCTGGATATAGGAAACTTGGTTTTCTAAAACCTGGAATTCTGCATTTATAGAAAAACGACGTCGTTTTTCTAAAAACTTGATTTGCATATACCTAGTCTCGTCATCTCCTACTCCACGCCGTCTGTCCGCGCGGGCAGTCGTGCCGGTGTCGTCCGTGATGGTCACGATGCCTTCTCCTCCATGCCGCCCGCCATGGTCCCGCCTCCTCCTCCTCCATGCCGTCCGTCATGGTTGCACTGTCCGCCATGGTCGCCCATCGTCTCTTCCTCCACACCGTCCATCTTTGCAGGGCTGTCGGTCGTGGTCCTGCGGTGATCACGTTGTTCGCCATGGTCGAGTCTCCACCGAGGCCAGCTCCTCGACAGTCTATTTGCAGCCTGGACGTACATCCACTATGTTTGCAGTCTGGATGACCGGTGTCGAGGGACGGCGGGTGTACG
Organism: Triticum monococcum; assembly: GCA_034509565.1. Taxonomy (NCBI): domain Eukaryota; kingdom Viridiplantae; phylum Streptophyta; class Magnoliopsida; order Poales; family Poaceae; genus Triticum; species Triticum monococcum. The sequence continues at coordinate 607,965,924 of CM067841.1, forward strand.
TCCGATGCTTCTTCAGCTGTTCCCACGCCGTCCTCCCTGGCCACCTCAGCGGCTTCCTATTGCTGGTCGCTGCCCTGAACTTGTGCTCTCTGGATGTGTACGTGATGGCCACAAACATCATGCTCGCTGATGCCCTGCGTACCAGTGTGGACAAAGTAGCCTGCTTACTTGCCGTCGAGGCGCTCGTGGAGGCAGGGCAGCACGGTGGAGTAGAAGAAGGCATGCATCTGTGTGGCCTTGCCGCTGTACGCAAAGAGAAGTGGAAGAGGAAGCGGCGTCCAGGGACGCTCGAGATGGCACGCTTGAGAAACTCCGTCGGTGCTCAATCTGGGTAAAAGTTCATGGTTGTAGTTCACAAGAGAATAAGGCTGAATCATTGTACAAGCAGGAAACAAGACGTACTAGTTTTATCGTTTTCTAACCCAAACAAGATTTTTTATAAACTGATTTTTCACAAAACAGTTGGTAAAACGGGTTTTGCTAAAAATCTGCTAAAAACCTGTTTTATATAAACCCATCGCTAATATTCCTTATCCAAACAACCCCTAGATATACAGCAATCGTCCAGGTTTATCTGAAACTCAAATTATCTTTGAAGAAAAAAGCCATGCTCACATACAAAAAAGTTCAGTGTGGGGTAGGATGGTAGAGCATCGGAGTCGGATTATTTTCATGCGACAGAACATAAATAGGCAAACTAATGTACACAGATGCATCAAAGTCTTCGTGGTTTACAACAATGGTATGTCCACGCCCCCAAAATTTACCGGTTTCAATTGCCAACAAAGCAGTAGTGCCAAAAGCAACTAGTAAGTACTTAGCACCTCTTAAAAACTCTCATGTCACTGACATAGTAATGAGTTCCAAACAAAGATATGAAAATCAAGATAGTAGAAGCTATGCTGGATACAAATGATCTCGAAGAACTTGGCCATAATGATAGCGACACATCCCGTACCTGCCATCTCGCTGCATGTCATAGCTGTATATGACGTTGCTAACCATGTCACCACCTCCTTCAAATAGCTCGTCGACGGCGACATAGCAATAGTCCAGCTCAGTGTCATACCGCGAAGCCTTGTACAAGATGAAGTTTCTTGATGGCCGAGGATATTCCATTGAGATAATGAGGTTTTGTTGGCGCCCCTCCAGCCTCACCGGCGGCAGTGCTTGCCTGTCCGGCGCCTCACAGCCGCATTTGCAGTTGGCACAGAAAAACCGGTAGCCTCCCAAGCAACATATGGTGCAAAACTGCGCCTGTTGACGGCATCTCTGGCATTGAGCGACTGGCAGCTCCTGGGCAAACTTGGGAGGAGGAGCATGGCCCAGAGCGCCTCCGTGAGCTGGAGCCCCGCCATGACCACCGGCGGCGCCCCCTGCGCCATCTGAAGCGGCGCCTGGAAGCACTGGACCAAGAGGAGGGCCCGGGTGCGCGTGAGGCGGAGCGCCTCGGCCTGGAGCCCCACCATGACCGGCTGCGCCTCCTATGCCAGGAGCCCCGCCATGACCAGCTGCCCCTCCTATGCCAGGAGGCGCCAGGTCTGCAGCATGGACCGGAGCTGCCTAAGCAGGAGCAGCTCGGCCTCGGCCCACAGCAGGTGCTCCCAGAACTCCGCCTCGCCCGATGGCGTGGACAGGCGGCACACCTCTTCCAGCGCGACCTCGGGCCACCTGCCGGAGTGGCGGGCGTGCGCCCATCCGCGGCGGCGTGACGTCCCGCGCCGGCGGCTACGTCGGTTGCCGCGCCGGAGGGGCCAGGAGTGCGCGAGCGTCGCGTCCACGGCCTCGACCTCGTGGAGGCGTCGCGTCCACGGCAGGAACGACGTGGTCTGCGCCTCTGCGGCCGTGCGACCCACCGGAGTAGTCCTCGGCGGAGCCTCCAGTGAGGGGCGGACGACTGCATCCACCAAGGCATTGAAGCCGCGCCGCACAATCCCGGCCCATGTGGCTGGAGTCGCCGAACGCTCCTCGATGGCGCCGCCGGCCTCTGGCTCGATCCAGCTTGGACGCGCGGCGCAGACTCCGCACGGTCCGCGGAGGGCTGCGGTGTCCCTGCGACCGCGACGCGGCCACCAAGCGAGGTGTCGACCTCACCGCCGCGAGCAGTGCGACCGGCCCGAGGAGCCGACGCGACCGCCGAGGAGGGCTGGGACGTCGCCCCGGCCGGCGTCTCCGTGATCGCGACGCGGCCACCCACCGCGCCGCCGCGAGCAGCGCGACCGGCCCTACGAGCCGGCGCGACCGCGACGGCGCGCACGGTGCGGACCACGTCGGGGGCCTGCGGCGCCGCCCTCGAATGCATCTCCCAGGCCCAGCGAGTGGGCGCGACGGCGCGCACGGCGCGAGGCACCGTCGCCCTTGGCGGTGTCGTCGGCGCATACCTACAGCGACGCCGAGCAGTTAAGACAAACCCGCCAAATCCGGTAGCAGAGGAAGAGAGGGTTCGGTCGGTGTACCTCAACAGCTCGAAGATATTTCCCATCCCGGCGGTGGGTGCCTTGGGCGCGCGGGCGGGCGACTTGGCCGCCACTGGGGAAGCCCGACGGCGGCCGGTGGTCTGGACAGTCGTCCAGCCGTTGCCGTCGGGCGCCGCCACGGTGGTGGCGGCGGCAGGTCGCTCGTAGGCGCGCTGGATCCACTCCGTCAGCGGCACGGCGACCGGCCGGCGCGGAGAAGCTGCGGTGGAGGAGCGGATCCTGGCGGGTTAGGCGGAAGCTGCGGGGGGGGGGGGGGGGGGGGGGGGGGGGCGGAGTTCGTCGCCGGCGCGGGGTCGGAGGCAGCCGAGCTCGTCATGGCGGCTTGGTGGTTGGAGGAGAGGGTTTTTGCAAGGGGAGAGGGGTTGGTCGACCAGATTTGGATTTCGTTTCGAAATTGCAGAGGAGTGAAACGCAGGGGAGGAGGGACGGGGGAGGGGTTGTTGGATTTAACTAAAAATATGCACATTTTTCCTTTTCTTATTCCTTCCTTTTTTTTCATACACATTCTTCCTTTTAAAATTTAAAAATGAAATCCAAACACAACATATGGTCCAAATGAAGTAAGTAATTCGAACAAAATATGTCCGAAGCACGACGAATCATGTTGAACCGTGAAGTTCCAACTAGTGCTCCACAAGATCATTTTGAAGTTGGCCAGGTGCTTTCTGGTTCTTCTTTTATGCCGCTCGTAGGAATGTATGGGTCCTATTTTCTTAACATTCTAGCAGGATGTGCTCCATTTATGCCGCTCCTATTTCATGGTTGATGATCATTTTATGTAGGATCACACATGTTGTCATGGTCTGCCATAATACTTTTTAGTCCAAGTGCCAAATCCATATATAATGTGGTGCGACGGCTTCGGATATGATGGTTGGATCTTGTCTTGATCATTCCATCTCTAGCTCTCTCAAATGGACTACAACACCCCCTCCCCCCCCCCCCCCCCCCCCCCCACAAAGAAAAAAAAATCTTGCCAACTCATACCACTTTCATCCTAGCCGTTCAACATTCTTTTCTCCACGAGATATTTTTTCATTCAAAGAATATTCCACATAATGTGAATCTATGAACCAACTCATATAAGAACTCCTCAGAACAAAGAAAAATATATTTCTAAGGTCTCTAGCAGTCATACAAACCTCAAATGTACCAAAATATAATGTCTCGTGGTTCAAAACTTATAGTCCCGCTAACTTTGGAGAGAAGTGGGTTGTTTTTAGGAGTTATCTTAAAATGTGTAGGGAGTTAAGGTCATTAGGAAAGGGTTAGATGATGTTAACTAAAATCCCTTCTCAACGGGAAACGATGGTCATGCTCTTCCACAGCCCTTGCAGGGCACGTTGTGCATCTAGAATCGTTGCTTGAAAAGGTTCTCCAGATACACTATATGGTCTATATAGCAATCCACCCAAAGCTTGGCATGTCATTCTACCCTATTGTGAAAAATGTGGCGGTGGCCTAGCTAAGAACCACATCACTTCTTCCCTCAAATTATCACGACTACTGGCATCTCTACCATCATCATCTTCTTAGTGGAACGATGATTCGTCAAAAAGCTCTTTCACGAGCCTCTTCATCAACTCATTCGCATCATTGAGTTGAATAGTAGCTATGCTAGCTGAGAAATTTAGTGATTATATTGATAAAATAGGAAGAAAGTAAACTACCTTTGGGACAATGGGTCGAACACAGTGCAGACGAGGTGAGGTCAAAGGTGTGATAGCCAGCGGGGTTTAAGCATTGATGTTGCTCGTGAGAATAAGCATTGATTAGAAGGAGTGACATGATTATAGCAGTCTTGCTAAGTCTTAGTCGACTGAGACTTAACGAAGTCTGAGTCGATGATATATCCATGAGATCTTACATTGAGATTTGTGCAAAAAATATTTTCATTTTTTTCCTTTTTCTCTCTTGCATGTTATGTCACACTGAGACTTGATTAAATCTCAGTCGACTAAGAGTCTAAGACCTAGCCACACCCTATAATTATCTAATTCCATACTTAGGGAACCATCAAGCGGTTGCTAATTTTTCAACCACCACCAGTTGCCCGCATCCCTTGTCGAAATGCTCCTCTTTTTTGGAAGAGAGAGTTATGCTGCGCTTGTAATACTATAAATACCTCAATCATCGATTAAGATTATGATTTTCTTTGTACGAGGCGATTCGGTGCCAAGACGCAGTCGCACCCGTGATGAACAGGAAATAAAAAAATACTAGCAAAATTCAAAAATTCTGTTTTTTTTTTGAATGGAATATAATTTGGTGGGTGAGGTGCACTCCAAAGTTGATGTCATTTGAATAACTGAGTAGCTCCCGGCAAAAAAGATAAATTTGAAGTCTATGAAAAAGTTAACTGTTCATGTATTGTTCTGACCTAATTTTTTCTTTTTTGCTAAGACCTACTTATATGTCCAAATGATCCGAAATTTGAAGTGCACCTCATGCATCAAATTATCGTCCATGCAAAAACAATTCGGATTTTTTCAAAAAAAATATTATGAAGCTCTTTCTATAAATCTAAAATTCTAGAGTAGTTTGTAGGCACCGAGCTATGTTTTTCTTCTTTGTTTGAAGATGGTCTAACAAGATTAAGGTTGGGTGAATACATATGTACTCCTCGTGAATGGACTACTAGGAGTACAAATTTATTTAATTCCTCCAAGCACCTGGGCAAAGTAATAGTACTAGTGATAGTCTTGGAGCGTGGGCGCCGCACAGGAGTTGCATGCATGGCACGCTCCCCTTAGTTTGTCCTATACGGTTTACACAGAGAGAAGAAGGGAAGATCGCGTCGCGTGCAGCTGTTTCCAGCCGACCCGAAACCACCGCGCTGCGGACGGTCGGCTTCCTGTCTCTTCTCTCCCTTGTGCCTTTTTCCTGTCAACTTGATTCTCAAGAAACTCTGTTAAAAAGCAAACTAAATCAACCTGCTGCATAATAATAAGAGAAGAAGGGACATTCTTGGGGCGTGCTGATGCGCAACCGTGTCCTCCGTGGCCTGTGAAACATCGCCGAGTCATACATGTGTTCACGGAACGACTTCAAAATGCATATTTGTCATATGCAATGCCAAGGTTGATCGCTCTTGCTCTTGTAGTGGAGTTGACGCTGTAACCGGTCCGGCTGACTTAAGTTTTGGTCACTGATTTCGTTATAACAATTTCCGACCCTGTGATCACATAGATAAATGGGAAGCACATAATGGCCGACCTGGTTCTGATGTAAATTCTTCTGGTTTGTATATCCATCTCAGCCCTTGCTTCAACACCTAAATTTTGGCTTGCATCTTACTTTTTTCTTTTGCAAAACAGGATAAAATCTATTATAAAAGTTGACCTGAAGTACAAAAACATCTCAAACAAAATAAAAAAGTTACATCGAGATTCTGAGATCATCGAAGAACCACTACTACCGCCAGAACGAGCCGCTGGCATTCCGCTCTCGCCACTCCTCTACCAGAGCCAACTTTACCTTGTAGATGATAGCCGGAAATTTTTTCATGCACATGCCCCTAAGGACCAACGCCCTAGGGTCACAGTCGTCGTCGTTGAACCCTTACATAAATCTGAAGCAATTGACATCAAATCTCGTCATCTGACGAGAAAACCCTAAGCTCACCGCCACAAGGAGACGGCGGGAGTTTACGTCGGAGCTCTGTCGACTACGTCCAAACGGACGAACTCGGGGAGAATCAGAGCCCCGAAGACAAACTTGAAGAAGAAGCTCCGCCATCCGCCTGAGTGCCGCACTTGCGATGACTAAAAAACATTATCCTAAACTACTAACCAAAGCGAAGGCACATGGATTCTCCGCCCCGCCACCGGCCCCGGAACGACAGGAAGAGTTGAGGCATATCCACGGGCTCGCCGCGAAAACTGGAGGAGAGAGTTTGCCCTACCCGCTTAGGATTAGGGGAGGAAAACTGGAGACAAACATAATCAATGGCTGTGAGGTTGCCATTCCACCTTTTCACGCATTCACGCGAGATATTATGGAAATTGGTCATATTGACATGTTGGCTTATTCTTTTTTTTTTTGAACAATCACCGGGAAGAGGGTCCCCACCTAAATATATTACTCACAGGCTCATGGGGTGTGTTACATCATAGAGTACCGTGAGAGGAAAAGTATAGGTGCCAAGACACAAGTGAGCATGTCATCTTATTCTCGAAAGGAACGACTTGTGTTGTCTTGGTTGGTTCAAGAGAAAGCACTGTCTATATATCCAAAAACCCTTACCAAAATGGGTATCATAATGAGCTTTCGTGGGATTGAAAGAAAAGGAAGTACCTAGTCCGTCAGGTTGCCCGCATATGGCCGATTATTATTGTTCATCAACCATATAAAATGAATTTGAGTTTCCTCAGGTAAGAATTAACTTGAGTATTCTACCCAAAATTATTAATTTTAGTATGCTAGCCTCCAAAAATAAATAGATTATTGAGTATGAGTGCACCTGGTCAGTAACTATACCTACCAAAAAAATTGGGAAAGGGTTGAGGTTTGATATGTCCTTAATTGATCTACTATAACTTTTGAAGCTTTTGAACCAAAATCTAATCAATTTATGCAAAAAAAATTGTTTATATTGACTAAATACTGACAAATTGCCAAAAAAAAGATAGATCTACGTGTTTCGTGCCTCTGAAATACAGGACTTTCTAAATCCAAAAAAACCCAGAAAAAATAGAAGAACATATAATTTTTAAGAGAGAGGAAACATGTCAAAGACCAGCCCCGTCCCAGGGGGTCAGCCAGGGAGCCCACACGCCCCAACCACGCGGCTTCCTACTTGGGTTGTATGGACACTACTGGCTAGGGGTGGAAACAGATCGGATATGGATCGGATAGTGCTCTTGCCACTTCCATTTTCATATTTTTAAAACGAATACGAATCCGAATATGGATGTTATCGGATACGGATGCGGCTCGGATATTATTCGAATACAGATACATATCGGATATTTTCTTGATTCGGAACGGATACGAATAATATCAACATATTGCTTAAGTAAATTAGTCGATACCTATGTGACCTGAAATAATCAACTTGTGACATTCAATAAGTCAATGATAAATAGGTTTATGAATAAATATTATTGTAATGCATAATAATTTATAAGTTTAATCATATAAATAGTAAAATTTGACCACTTATTTGGCTTTTATGTTGGATAATTGGAATATTGGGTCTAGAATTTTGAAAATTACCTCCCATAATCTTATTCGGATACAAATATATCCACTTCCATATCCATATTTGTCTCAAAATCTCCTATCATATTTTATTTTTGATTTGTTTAATAAATTCGGATATGGATAATTTCCATTTCCATTTTCGTCCGGATGCAGATGTTTCGGATACGAATAGGCATTTTCTCGAATACGAATATCGGATATTTCGGATTATCCGCTACCAATTTCCACCCCTACTACTGGCACCGGTGGTCGGGTGCCGGTTTTTTTATACAAACCCCTTCAGCCCTAAACAAATTACCGAGGGTAGTTTTTTTTGCCACTGCCACTTTGATTTGTCATGAAACGATGTTGCAGTTCTTCTTGTGTACTTGACCCTTAATATATTCGTATGTTTTATGGAATGACCATGCGATCCTTTAGAGCAACTCCAATGGGCCGATTCAAACGGACGGCGTTTTTGTCCGCTTTTTTGTCCGTTTGGATCGGCCCGGCGGACACAAACGGCTGGCGCTGTGTTTGGGTCGGCGCGAGCGTCCAACACTGGCCCGACCCATTTCATCGGCGTGCCAAAAAAAGTATTGCAAGCATTTTGAAAATAAATACATGCATTTAATTAAACATAAAAGCCGGCCACGAAGGCCGGCGAAAGTCCACATTACATTAATTAAAATACTAAAAACTAGACGACGCGCTGCCCTAGGCGTCCTCGTCGGCGGCGGCGGCTGCGTCGGGACCGGTGAGGTCGATCAACGTCGGCGCAGGGCCGGCCCAGGGGAACGCCGTGTTCCGGACGGCGGTGATGTCGGGCTTTGCCGCCGCTGCCTGGGCCTGGCGTGCCTCCTCTTCGGCCTCGCGCTCGAGCATCTGCAGGCGCTCGCCCTCCCGGCGGTCGTTGGCAAGCCGAACGCGGCGCCAGTGGTCGAGGTAGGCCGCCTCCTGCTTCTCCGTCGCCCCGAGCCAGATCGGCGGAGCCCTGACCCACTCGCGGACTACTCCGGTCCAAGAGTAGCGCTCGATGTAGGCCGACTCCTCCGGCTCGGCTTTGGGCGGGGACGGCGGGGCCACCGATGGCACGACGCAGTCGCCCGCCGCGGAGAGGGCCATGGCCTCCGCCATGGCAGCCTCGAAAGCCGCCATGTCCGCCTCCCTCCACCGCTCCTCCTCCTCGCTCTCCTTGATGGCCGCCTGGTAGGCGGCCTCGGCCTCCTGATCCTCGTCGCGGACGACGAGCGCGGGCGGCGGCAGGCTGTGGTCGACGCCGCGGACGCCGCATCACCTCGCCTCCTCGTGCTCGATGGCGAACCATCGAGCCCAGTTGAGCGAGTCGACGGCGAAGCGCGGGTCGGCGCACTGCTCCTCGCTCAACAACGCCCGCCGGCGCCACACCTCCTTCGCATGGGCCCTGGCCGTCCGCGGGGCCGCCGGCACTGGGATCCTCTCCGGATCCAAATGCCAGTCGTGCGGCAGCGTCACGTCCGGGTATGGCAGAGGCACGCGGTGGTGCCAGTGCCACTCGGCCTGGTGCACCGGCACGCTGATGCGCTGCCTCTGCCGGGGAGCGCGCGCCGGCGCGGGGAGGGTCGGGAGGGAGGGGGAATGGCGGGCGGGGGCTTTGCCCTTGCGACTGCTGCCAACGCCGGAGAAGAAACCCATGCTGGCGGTGGCTAGGGTTGTCGCCGGCGTGGGGGGCAGGGGTGGCCAGATGGGGACGGGAGCGAGTGGTGGTGGATGAGGATGGCCCCGCCGCACGCCCGGCTTAAAAAAGGACGACCGCGGTCGCTGACGCGTGGGCCCAAGATGGGCAGTCGTCATAAATTATGTTGACCGTAGCGGTTGGACAGCCGCCAGGTGGGGACGCGGCGGACGGCGAGAAGACGCGCGGTGCGTCCGCTTCGCGTCCGCGCCGACGCATTCCAGGCGCAATTTTGGGCCGGAAATGGGTCGGCGTGGACGCCGGGCGGACACGATTTGAGTTTGGGTCGGCGCGTTGGGTCACCACTTTTGTCCGCGCCGACCCAAACAGACGCGGGCGGACGAAATGGGTCGCCTCATTGGAGTTGCTCTTATGTAACAAAGCTGCAAGAAGAAATTCCATTATATCATGGCAAAAGCTTGGCTAAATAATTTTTTAGCATGAATGTTTTGTGGTTCCAGGAAGATAATTAGAAAGAGTCGCTTATCTAAGCATTCGTTTGCTCCTCAGGATTGGGCGGTAGGTTGCCTGACCCTACCACCGGGCCCTTTGACGGTAGGGTAGTGTAGTTTTGGGTTTTTACAAGTTTTTGTGATTGTTTTTTTAGTTTTATCACAGCTTTCACACAGTTTCACAAATAGCAAAATATGAGCTCACATATTAGCAAATATCAAATAGTTTGACAAACACGCGCATAATTTCACAAGTAGGAAATAGCAAATAGCAAACTTGTTCACATAGTTTGACAACCCCCACTATCGCAAAAAGCTTTCGTAAAGCCAACAACCGGTGCATCAAGTTTTTAAGACAAGTTTAAAGAGCGGGGAGACATCTTCAGAGCTCCTCGTATGTTATGCCTGGCCGTGGAGACAGATACAGCAGCGGATCAACCGGTTCAGGCGGAGGCGGAACGCTGGTCGGCATCTGACCGTTCAAGCACTGCCACCTTGCCTTGCCCGCTGGAGTTTTTGCCTCCGCCCTTCCCAAGCTGATGATATCAAACGCCGATGCACTTGGGGGCGGCATCCTGGCTCTCTCCTCGGCATTGCTCGCGAAGTAGATTCTCCGGCCTAAATTGCGCAGCTCCCAGTTGGAGTGCTTCTTGGCAGCTTCAATGGTCCCTTCCCGACGGACAGTGGAGATAGTTGGATCTGCCTCCATCTCTGCAATCACTCTCTTCCACTCCTTCACACTCTGCGACCAACACTTTACATCGTCAAAGATACGCTCTGCCCCCTCTACCACCACTTTGCCCTCGTCGCCTCTAGGACCTCGTCTGAGACAGATCCCACTGATACGTCTCCAACGTATCTATAATTTTTGATTGTTCCATGCTATATTATATCCTGTTTTGGACATTATTGGGTTTTATTATACACTTTTATATTACTTTTGGGACTAACCTATTAACCGGAGGCCCAGCCCAGAATTGATGTTTTTTGCCTATTTCAGAGTTTCGCGGAAAAAGAATATCAAACGGAGTCCAAACAAAATGAAACCTTCGGGAACGTGATTTTTGGAACGAACGTAATCCAGAGGACTTGGACCCTACGTCAAGAAAGCAATCAGGAAGGAACGAGGTAGGGGGCGCGCCTACCCCCCCCCCTCGAGGCGCGCCCTCCATCCTCGTGGGGCCCATGTTGCTCCACCGACGTACTTCTTCCTCTTATATATACCTACGTACCCCCAAACTATCATATACGGAGCCAAAACCCTAATTCCACCGCCGTAACTTTCTGTATCCGTGAGATCCCATCTTGGGGCCTTTTCCGGAGCTCCGCCGGAGGGGGCATCGATCACGGAGGGCTTCTACATCAACACCATAGCCTCTCTGATGAAGTGTGAGTAGTTTACTTCAGACCTTCGGGTCCATAGTTATTAGCTAGATGGCTTCTTCTCTCTTTTGGATCTCAATACAAAGTTCTCCCCCTCTCTTGTGGAGATCTATTCGATGTAATCTTCTTTTGCGGTGTGTTTGTTGAGACCGATGAATTGTGGGTTTATGATCAAGTTTATCTATGAACAATATTTGAATCTTCTCTGAATTCTTTTATGTATGATTGGTTATCTTTGCAAGTCTCTTCGAATTATCAGTTTGGTTTGGCCTACTAGATCTTTCTTGCAATGGGAGAAGTGCTTAGCTTTGGGTTCAATCTTGTGGTGTCCTTTCCCAGTGATAGTAGGGGTAGCAAAGCACGTATTGTATTGTTGCCATCGAGGATAAAAAGCTGGGGTTTATTTCATATTGCATGAGTTTATCCCTCTACATCATGTCATCTTACTTAAAGCGTTACTCTGTTCTTTTGAACTTAATACTCTAGATGCATGCTGGATAGCGGTCGATGTGTGGAGTAATAGTAGTAGATGCAGGCAGGAGTCGGTCTACTTGTCTCAGACTTGATGCCTATATACATGATCATACCTAGATATTCTCATAACTATGCTCAATTCTATCAATTGCTCAACAGTAATTTGTTTACCCACCGTAATACTTATGCTCTCGAGAGAAGCCACTAGTGAAACCCATGGCCCCCGGGTCTATTTTCCATCATATTAATCTCCTTCAACAAGCTATTTCCTTTTCTGTTTATTTTGCTTTCTTTACTTTGCATCTTTATCATAAAAATACCAAAAATATTATCTTATCATATCTATCAGATCTCATGTTCGTAAGTGACCGTGAAGGGATTGACAACCCCTTTATTGCGTTGGTTGCGAGGATTTTATTTGTTTGTGTAGGTGCGAGGGACTCGTGCGTGGCCTCCTACTGGATTGATACCTTGGTTCTCAAAAACTGAGGGAAATACTTACGCTACTTTGCTACATCACTCTTTCCCTTTCAAGGGAAAACCAATGCAGTGCTCAAGAGGTAGCACCCACCGGCTGCAGCATCTCGGGGAAGGCCTCGTACACGTACGGGAGCCGCAACTCTGACGGGTCGTGTTGGAGATGAATGGGCGATGCTTGCGCCACGGTTGCAGACCTAAACATATGGATGCATCACACATTAGGGTTCATCATCTCCAACAAAAATATAAACCTAGGGTTCATCATCTCCAACAAAAATCTAAACCTAGGGTTCATCATATGGTCAAAAATTCTAAACCTATTAACTGGTATTCAATTAGGGTTCATTACCTTCAAAAAAACCTAGCTTGTATTAGGGTTCATCATGTGTTCAAAAAATCAACTAGGTTCATCATGATTCATCATATCAACTAGGGTTCATCACCTAGTTGTATTATCTAGATGCAATCACCTAGGTTCATCATATCAACTAGGGTTCATCATGATTTTGAACATGAACATGAACATGAACCAATCTTAGGCTACAAAAAAGAGGAGTGATTTGACTCAAAGTAATTGGGGGATCGGAGGAGCTTACTTTTCTCTTTTCGGAGCCATCTCGATCCACCAAATCCGTGAAGAAACGAAGAAGATCGGAGGGGGAAGTGGAGGGATGAGAAAGGGGCGAGAGGAAGAAGAAGGCGGCTGGGTGGGGGGATAAGGGGGTGGGGTGGGGTGGGCGGTTGGGTTTATAAATGCCCAAACCCTACTACCAGGGACAACCTACCGCCATAGGGCGCGACGGTAGGGTCGGAGCATCTGTGTTAGTTTTCTGTGACCAAATATGCCAGCAGCTCAGCGGGAGGGTTGCACACACTACCGCCAGGGACTTTGGCGGTAGCACCCTACCGCCGTGAGGCCCGGCGGTAGGGTGTGCAACCCTCCCGCTGACCTGCTGCTAGTTTTGGTCACAGCAGGGGGCATGCTGGGGGAGGCCCCCTACCGCCGCATGTCCTGGCGGTAGGCTGTACATACCTACCGCCGCATGGCTTGGCGGTAGGGTGGCCCATAGTGCATATTTTGCACCTCCTAACTTCTCTTGTCTTCAATTTTTTGCGCATAACAATTACATACTTATAAACATGAACCATATGTATCACATACCAAGCACACATCCACAAATCCACAAATATTAAAGTTGGATACATAACAAGCACACATCCACGAGCAAGTTTTACATAGCAAGTTCACGAAAGTGTTTCACGAGCAAATTGTTCATGAAGCAAACATGAAATGTTTATAGTTCAACGCCACGGCACTGCAGCAACTTCAGTTCCTCCTTCCCATCTTCGACGTTCGGTCCTCGTTGGTCTTTGATCGCTTCTTGGACGCCGTCTTCTTGCGGTGAGTAGGATATGCTTTCTGAAACGGGGATGGACTCTTCCAATCCTTCTTTGGCACATTCCTCTTCTCATGCTAGGTTGGCTGAGTTGCTGGAGGTCCGTCGTCATCATCGTACTCCTCCTCCTCATTATCCTCTTCCTCTTCTTCACCATGTTCTTCTTCTGCGCCCTCTTCTTCATCTTCCTCTTCATCATCATCGTCCTCGCTCTCCTTCTCGTCATCTTGAACCGCCCTAAACGATGAGGCTTCATGCCTCGATGAAGCGAGGCTACGCATCGGTGCAGGAGGAAAAACATCCTCGGTGTTTGTAGTGCACCCAAGCAGGCCCACAAGCCTGCGTGCTTTATTGACGTACTTCTGCAATGATAACGAAACAATGTGAACTTCTGCAATGTCCAATTTTTGCAAATGAACTTAAGAAAATGAACTCCATATTACCTTCATCATTTCCCTCAACTTATTCTCACAAGCTCGAGTCCCGGGTATAGAACTAAGCGCATCAGAGGCTTGAAAAATGCTTTTGTTCAGCTCCGAAGACTGCAAAGTAAAAAAAATGAGTCAGTAGCACTAAAATCTGATTGCATCCAACCGTCTGTTCAAAAGATTTAAAAATAGCTTACCACTCTGTTCATGAGTGGTCCGTTCTCCCTAAACCCGCCTTGAAGCTCTCTGATGCTCTCATTGTAGGCTTCATTCTCGGAGTCATCATTGAACAAGTCTTCGACATCTGCTGTCGTCCACTGGGGCCTCAGACGCAGATGATACTTGATGCCATCGTTGTACCACAGCATGTGATCCTCGTATTCGTCCCAGTCAATCACTCTCCTCTCCATGTCTTTGTGGCCTTTCCACTTGTTCCATTCCTTCACGTATCTTGCATGTTCGGCTTCCCAATCTGTGATTGATTGATTCTTCTGCCTGCTCATCCTAGAATGCATAAGAAAGAACGTAAAACACCCTTCTTGTATGAATGTAAAACATCAAAACAAGAATTTAGAATCGATGAGGACGGCTTGTGGTACTCACTGGTGTAGGTCGTAGCCACCGGTATCGTGGACGATGTCGGCTGGTGGTGTGTGTTGCGCCTTACCAAATTGTGCGGCAACGCGCTGTGGCAAGTGGTACTCCACGGCATAGACACAAATCATGGGCACGATGCACCGGAAGAGAAGCCGGTCCTGCTTGCACATGTTGTTCAGCTCGAACCCCCACTCTCGATCATCATTATATGACCGCCAAGTAACCTATAACCAAACAATGGTAAGCTCAAGTGAAAGTGTTATCGAAACTATTCAAAATGTATTTCTTATACCTGGAATGGCGTGAGAGCATCAAGCTCATTGCTGAAGACCTTGTACAAGACCTCCGCGCCTGTGTAGACACGCACCACGTCCCAAGCGTATGCGACGGTCGGGTTCCGATCATCTTCGTCATCTCCGCCATAGTCTGTCCATGCACACAAGCGCAGCTTCTCCGGATGGCCCACCGGGATTCGCTCCCACATCCAAATGGAGAGGCGCCTCATACACATCCACACATACCGGACGTGATTTCCGCTCTCTGGGTCGCGTCGTCAAGCTACAAACCAAGTATAGATGATAAGATGTCAAAATCTAAAGCAGCACACGTCCATGATATTTGAAAGAAAGTGATATTCACTTATCGAACGGTATAGGTCGACGATTCCGGCGGCCCCCCAGCTGTACCCCGCATCCCAGTCCTTTAGGAAGTCGAGATACATCCATAGGGCAGTGTTCCCGGAGCAGTCCGGAAAAACTACCTCTGTGAGAAGATACCACAGGTAGGCCCTGGCGTACTGCTCCACCACCCGGGGCTCGGCATCTTCCGGGAACTTGCTCCGGTGCTCGAGGAGCCATGACAGCGGTATGCCGGAAGTCCGGTTGCTCTTAGCGGGCGGGGGGGGGGGGGCAGTCGCCGATGAGGGTGACAACCCTATTGTGCCAGTTCGCCCTCTCCACTCTTCCTGTTAGAGCACGACCCTTGAGCGGTAGGGCCGTAATCATCGCCCAATCCTCGAGGGTCACGGTCATCTCCCCACATGGAAGATGGAAATTGTGCGTCCCTAGCCAACACCGGTCGATCAAAGCCGTGAGAGCTGAGTGGACGAGCGTCGGCGGCTTACGCTTGAACTGCAGGACGAAACCCAATAGTCGGGCTCTCTTGAAGAACGGTGCGTACCGGTCGTCGTACTCCATCTTAACCGTCGTCTTGTGAGCCCTCATCTATAGTGGCGGCAGCATCTGTGAAAATCAATAACCATAGCATAATTAGCATGGACATAATAGTTAGCAACTTGTTTTCATCAATTCAAAAAATTTGGTTTAAAATGGTAATTGCCACTCCATTCTCAATGAAACGGGCATGGTGAGGCTTGTCGAACCTAGTGTCAAGCATGGTGTACTTCATGCCGATGTCGTCCGCAAGAGGTGGCCTCCTAAAAAAATTGCATAAACATAAGCATAAGCATATCAAAAGATTTTTGAATAAGCATAAGCATATCAAAAGGTTCATCACATCCAAAAGAACCTATGAGTTCAATCTTTGAATAATCATATATCAAGATGATCATGAACATGAACTAATTACAATGCATATATCAAGAACTAAATAAAATACATATATGAAGATGCAATCACCATGGTTCAAATGCATCATATCATATTTCATCAACAACATCCAACATGCATCATATCATATTGTTTTCAAAAACAAAAACCATGAACTAGGGTTCATCTTGATGGATTAACCATGTTTACTCCAACAAAATCCACTACTTGCATCATATAAGATCCACATGCATCCTATATCAAAACAAATATCTCCAATATTCATCATAATTTTTTTAACACAAATAATGATGAACTAGGTTCATCTTGAGGGTTCAACATTTGTTCTCCAACTATATCCACTTCTTGCATCATAGCATATCAACATTCATCATCATATAAAAAAATCCTCCAAGAATAATATGAACTAGGGTTCATCTTCACATAACCATACCAACTAGTGACTAGAGTTCATATCTAACACAATATAACATCTATAATCAACCTAAATCAATCCTAGGGTTCAAAATATTTAAATCTAGTTCAAGAAGGGGGTGATTTGAATCAAATAATGCGACGAATCGGAAGCTATTTGACTAAAACTAATTGGATCGACCGAAGGAGCTTACTTTTCTTTCTTCGGGGCCATCTCGATCCGCATAAACGGTGAAGAAATGATGAAGACCAGAGGGGGGAGTGGAGGAGATGAGAGAGGGGGCGAGAGGAAGAACTCCTCTGTTCTTGGGGCGGCTGGGTGGGGGGAGGGGTGGGGCGGCCGGGCCGGGGGGTTATAACTGCCCACACCCTACCGCCAGGGCCCTCGGCGGTAGGATCGGACAGGCTACTGCCAGGACCAGTGGCGGTAGGGTGTGACAGAGGGGGATGGGAGTGTTGGGGAACGTAGTAATTTCAAAAAAATTCCTACGCACACGCAAGATCATGGTGATGCATAGCAACGAGAGGGGAGAGTGTGATCTACGTACCCTTGTAGATCGACAACGGAAGCGTTTGGTTGATGTAGTCGTACGTCTCCATGGCCCAACCGATCAAGCACCGAAACTACGGCACCTCCGAGTTTTAGCACACGTTCAGCTCGATGACGATCCCCGGACTCCGATCCAGCAAAGTGTCAGGGAAGAGTTCCGTCAGCACGACGGCGTGGTGACGATCTTGATGTACTACTGTCGCAGGGCTTCGCCTAAGCACTGCTACAATATTATCGAGGACTATGGTGGCAGGGGGCGCCGCACACAGCTAAGAATATGATCACGTGGATCAACTTGTGTGTCTCTGGGGTGCCCCTGCCTCCGTATATAAAGGCTCAAGGGGGGGTGCGGCCGGCCTAGAGGTGGCGCGCCAGGAGGAGTCCTACTCCCTCCGGGAGTAGGATTCCCCCCCCCCCCCCCAATCCTAGTTGGAATAGGAGTCGCGGAGGGGGGAAAAGAGAAAGGGGGGCCGGCCCCCTCTCCTTGTCCTATTCGGACCAAGGGAGAGGAGGGGCGCGCGGCCCATCTTAGGCTGCCTCTTCTCTTTTACACTAAGGCCCATATAGCTCCCGGGGGGTTCCGGTAACCTCCCGGTACTCCGGTAAAATCCTGATTTCACCCGGAACACTTCCGATATCCAAACATAGGCTTCCAATATATCAATCTTTATGTCTCGACCATTTTGAGACTCCTCGTCATGTCCGTGATCACATCCGGGACTTCGAACAACCTTCGGTACATCAAAACGTATAAACTCATAATATAACTGTCATCGAAACCTTAAGCGTGCGGACCCTACGGGTTCGAGAACAATGTAGACATGACTGAGACATGTTTCCGGTCAATAACCAATAGCGGGACCTGGATGCCCATATTGGCTCCTACATATTCTACGAAGATCTTTATCGGTCAGACCGCATAACAACATACGTTGTTCCCTTTGTCATCGGTATGTTACTTGCCCGAGATTCAATCGTCGGTATCCAATACCTAGTTCAATCTCGTTACCGGCAAGTCTCTTTACTCGTTCCGTAATACATCATCTCGCAAGTAACTCATTAGTTGCATTGCTTGCAAGGCTTGAGTGATGTGCATTACCGAGAGGGCCCAGAGATACCTCTCCGACGATCGGAGTGACAAATCCTAATCTCAAAATACGTCAACCCAACATGTGTTGGAAATATGCCCTAGAGGCAATAATAAATTGATTATTATTATATTTCCTTGTTCATGATGATCGTTTATTATCCATGCTATAATTGTATTGATAGGAAACTCAGATACATGTGTGGATACATAGACAACACCATGTCCCTAGTAAGCCTCTAGTTGACTAGCTCGTTGATCAATAGATGGTTACAGTTTCCTAACCATGGACATTGGATGTCGTTGATAATGGGATCACATCATTAGGAGAATGATGTGATGGACAAGACCCAATCCTAAGCATAGCACTAGATCGTGTAGTTCGTATGCTAAAGCTTTTCTAATGTCAAGTATCATTTACTTAGACCGTGAGATTGTGGAACTCCCGGATACCGTAGGAGTGCTTTGGGTGTGCCAAACGTCACAACGTAACTGGGTGGCTATAAAGGTACACTACGGGTATCTCTGAAAGTGTCTGTTGGGTTGGCACGAATCGAGACTGGGATTTGTCACTCCGTGTGACGGAGAGGTATCTCTGGGCCCACTCGGTAGGACATCATCATAGTGTGCACAATGTTATCAAGGAGTTGATCACGGGATGATGTGTTACGGAACGAGTAAAGATACTTGCCGGTAACGAGATTGAACAAGGTATCGGGATACCGACGATCGAATCTCGGGCAAGTATCGTACCGATCGACAAAGGGAATTGTATACGGGATTGATTAAGTCCTTGACATCGTGGTTCATCCGATGAGATCATCGTGGAACATGTGGGAGCCAACATGGGTATCCAGATCCCGCTGTTGGTTATTGACCGGAGAACGTCTCGGTCATGTCTGCATGTCTCCCGAACCCGTAGGGTCTACACACTTAAGGTTCGATGACGTTAGGGTTATAAAGGAAGTTGGTATGTGGTTACCGAATGTTGTTCGGAGTCCCAGATGAGATCCCGGACGTCACGAGGAGTTCCGGAATGGTCCGGGGGTAAAGATTTATATATGAGAAGTCCTGTTTTGGTCACCGGAAGAGTTTCGGGGTTTATCGGTAACGTACCGGGACCACCGGGAGGGTCCCGGGGGTCCACCAAGTGGGGCCACCAACCCCGGAGGCTTGCGTGGGCTAAGAGTGGTGAGGGACCAGCCCCTTAGTGGGCTGGTGCGCCTCCCACAAGGGCCCAAGGTGCCCAAGAGGTGGAAAGGGGGCAAACCCTAATGGGATATGGGCCTTAGGGCCCATATTGGGGCGCCTCCCTCTCCTCTCCCCCTCTTGGCCGCCACCCTTGACCCCATCTAGGGCTGCCGCCCCCCTAGGGGTGGGAACCCTAGAGGGGGCGCAGCCCTCCCCTTCCCCTATATATATGAGGCCTAGGGGGCTGCCCACACACGCGATTCAATCTCTCTTGGTGCAGCCCTGCGTCTCTTCTTCCTCCTCTTCTGCGGCGCTTGGCGAAGCCCTGCAGGATAGCCACGCTCCTCCACCACCACCACGCCATTGTGCTGCTGTTGGATGAAGTCTTCCTCAACCTCTCCCTCTCTCCTTGCTGGATCAAGGCGTGGGAGACGTCACCGGGCTGTACGTGTGTTGAACGCGGAGGTGTCGTGCGTTCGGCACTTGGTCATCGGTGATTTGAATCACGACGAGTACGACTCCATCAACCCCGTTCACTTGAACGCTTCTGCTTAGCGATCTACAAGGGTATGTAGATGCACTCTCCTCCCCCTCGTTGCTAGTCTCTCCATAGATAGATCTTGGTGACACGTAGGAAAATTTTGAATTTCTGCTACGTTCCCCAACAGTGGCATCATGAGCTAGGTCTATTGCGTAGATTCTATGCACGAGTAGAACACAAAGTAGTTGTGGGCGTTGATATTGTTCAATATGCTTACCGTTACTAGTCCAATCTTGTTTCGACGGCATCGTGGGATGAAGCGGCCCGGACCAACCTTACACGTACTCTTACGTGAGACCGGTTCCACCGACTGACATGCACTAGTTGCATAAGGTGGCTGGCGGGTGTCTGTCTCTCCTACTTTAGTCGGAACGGATTCGATGAAAAGGGTCCTTATGAAGGGTAAATAGCAATTGGCATATCACGTTGTGGTCTTTGCGTAGGTAAGAAACGTTCTTGCTAGAAACCCATAGCAGCCACGTAAAACATGCAAACAACAATTAGAGGACGTCTAACTTGTTTTTGCAGGCTATGCCATGTGATGTGATATGGCCAAAGGATGTGATGAATGATATATGTGATGTATGAGATTGATCATGTTCTTGTAATAGGAATCACGACTTGCATGTCGATGAATATGACAACCGGCAGGAGCCATAGGAGTTGTCTTTATTTATTTATGACCCGCGTGTCAACATAAACGTCATGTAATTACTTTACTTTATTGCTAACCGTTAGCTGTAGTAGTAGAAGTAATAGATGATGTGACAACTTCAAGAAGACACGATGATGGAGATCATGATGATGGAGATCATGGTGTCATGCCGGTGACGATGATGATCATGGAGCCCCGAAGATGGAGATCAAAAGGAGCAAAGTGATATTGGCCATATCATGTCACTATTTGATTGCATGTGATGTTTATCATGTTTATACATCTTATTTGCTTAGAACGACGGTAGTAAATAAGATGATCCCTCACAACAATTTCAAGAAGTGTTCTCCCCTAACTGTGCACCGTTGCTAAAGTTCGTCGTTTCGAAGCACCACGTGATGATCGGGTGTGATAGATCCTTACGTTCACATACAACGGGTGTAAGACAGTTTTACACATGCAAAACACTTAGGGTTAACTTGACGAGCCTAGCATGTGTATAGACATGGCCTCGGAACACAGAAGACCGAAAGGTCGAGCATGAGTCGTATGGTAGATACGATCAACATGAAGATGTTCACCGATGATGACTAGTCCGTCTCACGTGATGATCGGACACGGCCTAGTTGACTCGGATCATGTAATCACTTAGATGACTGGAGGGATGTCTATCTGAGTGGGAGTTCATAAGATGAACTTAATTATCCTGAACATAGTCAAAAGGATTTTGCAAATTATGTCGTAGCTCACGCTATAGTTCTACTGTTTAGATATGTTCCTAGAGAAAAATTAGTTGAAAGTTGATAGTAGCAATTATGCGGACTAGGTCCGTAGACTGAGGATTGTCCTCATTGCTTCTTAGAAGGCTTATGTCCTTAATGCACCGCTTAGTGTGCTGAACCTCGAACGTGGTCTGTGGATGTTGCGAACATCTGACATACACGTTTTGATAACTACATGATAGTTCAGTTAAACGGTTTAGAATTGAGGCACCAAAGATGCTTTGAAACGTCGCGAAACATATGAGATGTTTTGAGGGCTGAAATTGGGATTTCAGGCTCATGCCCACGTCAAGAGGTATAAGACCTCCGATGATTTTCTTAGCCTACAAACTAAAGGAGAAAAGCTCAATTGTTGAGCTTGTGCTCAGATTGTCTGAGTACAACAATCATTTGAATCAAGTGGGAGTTGATCTTCCAAGATGAGATAGTGATGTTTCTCTGAAGTCATTACCACCAAGCTGCTAGAGCTTCGTGATGAACTATGATATATCAGGGACATATATGATGATCCTTGAGATATTCGCGATGTTTGACACCGCAAAAGTAGATATCAAGAAGGAGCATCAATTGTTGATGGTTAGTGAAACCACTAGTTTCAAAAAAGGGCAAGGGCAAGAAGGGATACTTCATGAAACGGCAAATCAGCTGCTGCTCTGGTGAAGAAACCCAAGGTTGAACCCAAACCCGAGACTAAGTGCTTCTGTAATAAGGGGAACAACCACTGGAGCGGAATTACCCTAGATACTTGGTAGATTAGAAGGCTGGCAAGGTCGATAGAAGTATATTGGATATACATTGTGTTGATGTGTACTTTACTAGTACTCCTAGTAGCACCAGGGTATTAGATACCGGTTCGGTTGCTAAGTGTTAGTAACTCGAAATAAAAGCTATGGAATAAACGGAGACTAGCTAAAGGTGAGCCGACGATATGTGTTGGAAGTGTTTCCAATGTTGATATGATCAAGCATCGCACGCTCCCTCTACCATCGAGATTGGTGTTTGCGTTGAGCATAGACATGATTGGATTATGTCCATCGCAATACGGTTATTCATTTAAGGAGAATAATGGTTACTCTGTTTATTTGAACAATGCCTTCAATGGTCTTACACCTAAAATGAATGATTTATTGAATCTCGATCGTAGTGATACACATGTTCATGCCAAAAGATAGTAATGATAGTACCACCTACTTGTGGCACTGCCACGTAAGTCATATCGGTATAAAACGCATGAGGAAGCTCCATGTTGATGGATCTTTGGGCTCACTCGTTTTTGAAAAGTTTGAGACATGCGGACCATGTCTATTGGTGTATATGCATGAAGAAACTCCATGCAAATGGACCGTTTGAACTCACTTGATTCACTTGAGACATGCAAATCATACCACATGGGCAAGATGACTGAAAGCCTCGGTTTCAGTAAAATGGAACTGGAAAGCAACTTGTTGGAAGTAATACATTTTGATATGTGCAGTCCAATGAGTGCTGAGGCATGTAGTGGATATCGTTATGTTCTTACTTCACGGATGATTTGAGTAGATGTTGAGTATATTTACTTGATGAATCACGTGTCTGAATTATTGAAAGGTTCAAGTAATTTCAGGGTGAAGTTGAAAGATCGTCGTGACAAGAGGATAAAATATCTATGATATGATCATAGAGATGAATATCTGAATTATGAGTTTGGCACAGAATTAAGACATTGTGGAAATTGTTTCACAACTAATATAGCCTGGAACACCATAGTGTGATGGTGTGTCCGAACATCATAACTGCACCCTATTGCATATGATGCATACCATGATGTCTCTTATCGAATTACCGCAATAGTTTATGGGTTAGGCATTAGAGACAACCACATTCACTTTAAATAGGGCACCACGTAATTCTGATGAGATGACACCATATGAACTATGGTTTAGAGAAACCTAAGCTGTCATTTCTTAAAAGTTTGGGGCTGCGACTCTTATGTGAAAAAGTTTTAGGCTGATAAGCTCGAACCCAAAGCGGATAAATGCATCTTCATAGGACACCCAAAATAGTTGGGTATACCTCCTGTCTCAGATTCGAAAGCAATAAGGGATTGTTTCTAGAATCGGGTCCTTTCTCGAGGAAAAGTTTCTCTCGAAAGAATTGAGTGGGAGGATGGTGGAGACTTGATGAGGTTATTAAACCGTCTCTTCAACTAGTGTGTGGCAGGGCACAGGAAGTTGTTCCTGTGGCACCTACACCAATTGAAGTGGAAGCTTATGATAGTGATCATGAAACTTCAGATCAAGTCACTCCCAAACCTCGTGGGATGACAATGATGCGTACTACTTCAGAGTGGTACGTAATCCTGTCTTGAAGTCATGTTGCTAGACAACAATGAACCTACGAGCTGTGGAGAAGCGTTGGTGGGCCCGGATTCCGATAAATGGCTCGAGGCCATAAAATCCGAGGTAGGGTCCATGTATGAAAACAAAGTGTAGACTTTGGAAGAACTACTTGATGGCCGTAAGGCTGTTGAGTACAGATGGATTTTAAAAGGAAGACAGACAATGATGATGTGTATCACCATTAAGAAAGCTCAACTTGTCGTTAAGATGTTTTCCGACAAGTTCAAGGAGTTGACTACGGTGAGACTTTCTCACTCATAGCGATGCTGAGAGTCTATTGGAATTATATTAGCGATTACTACATTATTTATGAAATCTTGCAGATAGGATGTCAAAACATTGTTTCCTCGACGATTTTCTTGAGGAAAGGTTGTATGTGATACAACCGGAAGGTTTTGTCAGTCCTGAAAGATGCTAATAAGTATGCAAAGCTCCAGCAATCCTTCTAAGGATTGGAGTAAGCATCTCGGAGTTGGAATGTATGCTTTGATGAGATGATCAAAGATTTGGGTGTATACAATGTTTATGAGAAACTTGTATTTCCAAAGAAGTGAGTGGGAGCACTATATAATTTCTGATGAATATATGTTGTTGACATATTGTTGATCAGAAATGATGTAGAATTTCTGGAAAGCATATAGGGTTATTTGGAAAGTGTTTTTCAATGGAAAGCCTGGATTAAGCTACTTAAACATTGAGCATCAAGATCTATAAAGGATAGATCAAAACGCTTAATGGTACTTTCAAATGAGCACATACCTTAACATGATCTTGAAGGTGTTCGAGATGGATCAGTCAAAGAAGGAGTTCTTGCCTGAGTTGTAAGGTATGAAGTTAAGACTTAAAGCTCGACCACGTCAGAATAGAGAGAAAGGACGAAGGTCGTCTGCTATGCTTAAGACATAGGCTCTACAGTATGCTATGCTGTGTACCGCACCTGAAGTGTGCCTTGCCATGAGTCAGTCAAGGGGTACAAGAGTGATCCAAGAATGGATCACAGGACAGCGGTCAAAGTTATCCTTAGTAACTAGTGGACTAAGGAATTTTTCTCGATTATGGATGTGGTAAAAGAGTTCGTCGTAAAGGGTTACGTCGATGCAAGCTTAACACCTATCCGGATAGCTCTGAGTAGAGATACCGGATACGTATAATGGAGCAACAATTTAGAATAGCTCCAAGTAGAATAGTTATTTGGAATAGCTCCAAATAGAACGTGGTAGCTACATCTAGGAGATGACATCGAGATTTGTAAAGCACACACAGATCTGAAAGGTTCAGACCCGTTGACTAAAACCTCTCTCACAAGCAACATGATCAAACCTTAAACTCTTGGGTGTTAGTCACATGGCGATGTGACCTGTGAGTGTTAATCACATGGCGATGTGAACTAGATTATTGACTCTAGTGCAAGTGGGAGACTGTTGGAAATATGCCCTAGAGGCAATAATAAATTGATTATTATTATATTTCCTTGTTCATGATGATCGTTTATTATCCATGCTATAATTGTATTGATAGGAAACTCAGATACATGTGTGGATACATAGACAACACCATGTCCCTAGTAAGCCTCTAGTTGACTAGCTCGTTGATCAATAGATGGTTACGGTTTCCTAACCATGGACATTGGATGTTGTTGATAATGGGATCACATCATTAGGAGAATGATGTGATGGACAAGACCCAATCCTAAGCATAGCACTAGATCGTGTAGTTCGTATGCTAAAGCTTTTCTAATGTCAAGTATCATTTCCTTAGACCGTGAGATTGTGGAACTCCCGGATACCGTAGGAGTGCTTTGGGTGTGCCAAACGTCACAACGTAACTGGGTGGCTATAAAGGTACACTACGGGTATCTCTGAAAGTGTCTGTTGGGTTGGCACGAATCAAGACTGGGATTTGTCACTCCGTGTGACGGGGAGGTATCTATGGGCCCACTCGGTAGGACATCATCATAATGTGCACAATGTGATCAAGGAGTTGATCACGGGATGATGTGTTACAGAACGAGTAAAGAGACTTGCCGGTAACGAGATTGAACAAGGTATCGGGATACCGACGATCGAATCTCGGGCAAGTATCGTACCGATAGACAAAGGGAATTGTATACGGGATTGATTAAGTCCTTGACATCGTGGTTCATCCGATGAGATCATCGTGGAACATGTGGGAGCCAACATGGGTATCCAGATCCCGCTGTTGGTTATTGACCGGAGAATGTCTCGGTCATGTCTGCATGTCTCCCGAACCCGTAGGGTCTACACACTTAAGGTTCGATGACGCTAGGGTTATAAAGAAAGTTGGTATGTGGTTACCGAATGTTTTTCGGAGTCCCGGATGAGATCCCGGACGTCACGAGGAGTTCCGGAATGGTCCGGAGGTAAAGATTTATATATGGGAAGTCCTGTTTTGGTCACCGGAAGTGTTTCGGGGTTTATCGGTAACGTACCGGGACCACCGGGAGGGTCCCGGGGGTCCACCAAGTGGGGCCACCAACCCCGGAGGCTTGCGTGGGCTAAGAGTGGTGAGGGACCAGCCCCTTAGTGGGCTGGTGCGCCTCCCACAAGGGCCCAAGGTGCCCAAGAGGTGGAAAGGGGGCAAACCCTAATGGGATATGGGCCTTAGGGCCCATATTGGGGCGCCTCCCTCTCCTCTCCCCCTCTTGGCCGCCACCCTTGACCCCATCTAGGGCTGCCGCCCCCCCTAGGGGTGGGAACCCTAGAGGGGGCGTAGCCGTCCCCTTCCCCTATATATATGAGGCCTAGGGGGGCTGCCCACACACGCGATTCAATCTCTCTTGGTGCAGCCCTGCGTCTCTTCTTCCTCCTCTTCTGTGGCGCTTGGCGAAGCCCTGCAGGATAGCCACGCTCCTCCACCACCACCACGCCGTTGTGCTGCTGTTGGATGAAGTCTTCCTCAACCTCTCCCTCTCTCCTTGCTGGATCAAGGCGTGGGAGACGTCACCGGGCTGTACGTGTGTTGAACGCGGAGGTGCCGTGCGTTCGGCACTTGGTCATCGGTGATTTGAATCACGACGAGTACGACTCCATCAACCCCGTTCACTTGAACGCTTCCGCTTAGCGATCTACAAGGGTATGTAGATGCACTCTCCTCCCCCTCGTTGCTAGTCTCTCCATAGATAGATCTTGGTGACACGTAGGAAAATTTTGAATTTCTGCTACGTTCCCCAACAACATGTACCTTTGGAGACACCTGTAGAGCACCTTTATAATCACCCAGTTACGTTGTGACGTTTGGTAGCACACAAAGTGTTCCTCCGGCACACGGGAGTTACATAATCTCATAGTCATAGGAACATGTATAAGTCATGAAGAAAGCAATAGCAACATACTAAACGATCGGGTGCTAAGCTAATGGAATGGATCATGTCAATCAGATCATTCAACTAATGATGTGATCCCGTTTAATCAAATGACAACTCTTTGTCCATGGTTAGGAAACATAACCATCTTTGATTGACGAGCTAGTCAAGTAGAGGCATACTAGTGGCACTCTGTTTGTCTATGTATTCACACATGTATTATGTTTCCGATTAATACAATTCTAGCATGAATAATAAACTTTTATCATGATATAAGGAAATAAATAATAACTATATTATTTCCTCTAGGGCATATTTCCTTCAGGGAGGCCGTTACCGTTGCTGACGTGGGTAAGTTTCCTACCGCCGGGCTTCGTGGTGATAGGTTGCCTGATCCTACCGCCCGACACCTTGGCGGTAGGAAAAAGAGTCATATTTAAAAAAAGTTCCAAACGGGGGTCAAATCCCGATTTTATACATGCAAAGGGTCAAAACACGAAATTTTGCCACCACGCAGTACCATGCGGAACAAGCCAAAATGCAAATTCATTCCTACACATCAGTAGTAGAGTATTTTATTGCCCTGTCATTTTTCTGCCATAAGGGAACATTAATTACGCTTCGTCCGGCCGAAATGAAATGGAATCACAGCATCTACAACAAACCGCCCCAAACCCGTCTCAAACGTCATGAAATTTTGATTCAGAGGGACACCTTAAATAGGTCTCAAAATTCCAGCTGACAGGAACCCTTCATATCTAGTTCAAATATGAAGCGGATAAGGGAGCGCCTGGGAAAAGTTCTACTACATTGTTGGTCGGTAATGCATATGTATGGCAATTGAGCATCTGTCGAGAATGCTCATCTATCTATACATCATATTAAAGGACGACGCGTTTTCTGATTGTTTTGGTCCATCCACCTACCCTAAGCTGATAATAAAAGTTGAAATAAATTATCCACCATGCTATTCCTAAGTGAAAAAACTCTTTGTTAATCGTTTCTCTGATTTTTTTCATCACGTCATGGAAACTGCCTCTAAAGTTAAAGTAAATTAGCCTCCCGCCACCCTTAAGTGAAAAAAACTCTCCATTAATTGTTTCTCGAAATTTTTCATCATTCACACGAATATACCCCTAAAGTTGAAGTAAATTGCCCATCTCACCACCCGTAAAAGTGAAAACAATGAGCGTTCCTCTGAATTATTCGTATGTCATAGGGCCCTTCAGTTTTCATCCATCGTGAGACTGATCTTTACTTTTTCTTCTCATACACGCATTGAGGATGTACTAAGAAGAAAATACACGCATTAAGGATCAAGTCTAACATCGATCCATTGTGAGCATGTTCGAATGCATGTGTCTTACATCCACATGTGCCTCGGTTGGTGCACAAATATTCAAATATGTGTATATACATGTAGTGTGAATATTTGGAACTTGATTTCAAGACCACAATTTTATTATCCCGTTGCAACACACGGGTCTTTTTGCCAGTATATTTAATGTCCGATTGTCGGGTCGGGAAAATATGAGGATTTCCATCTGACTATGGGTTAGGGATTAATGGCGACCGACTGTTGGCGGCTACTTGGGCCAACCAGTCGCGCACGCGCGAACAGAAAAAGTTAGTGCCAAAACTAGCCCAGCCCACGAAAAACTCCCTCTCTTTCCTCCCTTTCACTCCTGGCAGCCCAACGGATTGTTGGCCGGGAAAGAATTCCATGTATGATAGTCGGTCAGGAAAGGCCATGGTAGCCCCAACGAACTGTTGGCTGGGAAAGGCCAAAGATACGCGATCGCCAACAAGAAGTCGGACAGGAAAGATATGTTGGTAGGGAAAGGGTTTTCCCGTCTGGAGTTTCCACAACAGATAGGTCCAGTCAGCAATAGTTTTTCCCGACCGACTGTCTGTTGGCGCAACCTGTATTCCCGACCAACCTGGTTGTCGGGGATGTAGTGTCATGGAGTAGTGTTGAAGGAAATATGCCCTAGAGGCAATAATAAAGTTGTTATTTATATTTCCTTATATCATGATAAATGTTTATTATTCATGCTAGAATTGTATTAACCGGAAACTTAGTACATGTGTGAATACAAAGACAAACAGAGTGTCACTAGTATGCCTCTGCTTGACTAGCTCGTTGGATCAAAGATGGTTAAGTTTCCTAGCCATAGACATGAGTTTTCATTTGATCAACGGGATCACATCATTAGAGAATGATGTGATTGACTTGACCCATTCCGTTAGCTTAGCACTTGATCGTTTAGTTTATTGCTATTGCTTTCTTCATGACTTATACATGTTCCTATGACTATGAGATTATTCAACTCCCGAATACCGGAGGAACACTTTGTGTGCTACCAAATGTCACAACGAAACTGGGTGATTATAAAGGTGCTATACAGGTGTCTCCGATGGTACTTGTTGAGTTGGCATAGATCAAGATTAGGATTTGTCACTCTGATTGTCAGAGAGGTATCTCTAGGCCCTCTCGGTAATGCACATCACTATAAGCCTCACAAGCAATGTGACTAATGAGTTAGTTGCGGGATGATGCATTACGGAACGAGTAAAGAGACTTGCCGGTAACGAGATTGAACTAGGTATTGAGATACCGACGATCGAATCTAGGGCAAGTAACATACCAATGACAAAGGGAACAACGTATGTTGTTATGCGGTTTGACCGATAAAGATCTTCGTAGAATATGTGGGAGCCAATATGAGCATCCAGGTTCCGCTATTGGTTATTGACTGGAGATGTGTCTCGCTCATGTCTATATAGTTCTCGAACCCGTAGGGTCCGCACGCTTAACGTTCGGTGACGATCGATAATATGAGTTTATGCATTTTGATGTACCGAAGGTAGTTCGGAGTCCCGGATATGATCACGAACATGACGAGGAGTCTCAAAATGGTCGAGACATAAAGATCGATATATTGGATGAATATGTTTGGATTTTGGAAGGGTTCCGAGTGAGTTTGGACAAATACCGGAGTACCGGGGGTAACCGGAACCCCCCGGGGAGTGTAATGGGCCTCATGGGCCTTGGTGGAGAAGAGGAGGGGCGGCCAGGGCAGGCCGCGCGCCCCTCCCCCTCTAGTCCGAATTGGACAAGGAAGGGGGGCTCCCCCTTTTTTCCTCCCCCTCTCTCCTCCTTCCTTCCGTCCTACTCCTACTCTTGGAAGGGGTGGAATCCCACTCCCGGTGGGAGTAGGGATCCCCTTGGGGCGCGCCTAGGAGGCCGGCCTCCTCCCCCTCCTGCACTCCTTTATATACGGGGGATGGGGCACCCCATAGACACACAAGTTGATCATTGATCTCTTAGCCGTGTGCGGTGCCCCCCTCCACAGTTACACACCTCGGTCATATGATCGTAGTGCTTAGGCGAAGCCCTCCACCGGTAACTTCATCATCACCGTCATCACGTTGTCATGCTGACGAAGCTCTCCCTCGACACTAAGCTGGATCGAGAGTTCGTGGGATGTCACCGAGCCGAACGTGTGCAGATCGCGGAGGTGCCGTACTTTCGGTACTAGGATCGGTCGATCGTGAAGACGTAGGACTACAGCATCCGCTTTGTCATAACGCTTCCACTTACGGTCTACGAGGGTATGTAGACAACACTCTCCCCTCTCGTTGCTATGCATCACCATGATCTTGCATGTGCGTAGGAATTTTTTTGAAATTACTGCATTCCCCAACAATGGCATCCGAGCCAGGTTTATGCGTAGATGTTATATGCACGAGTAGAACACAAGTGAGTTGTGGGCGATACTAGTCATACTGCTTACCAGCATGTCATACTTTGATTCGGCGGTATTGTTGGATGAAGCGGCCTGGACCGACATTACACGTACGCTTACGCGAGACTGGTTCTACCGACATGCTTCGCACACAGGTGGCTGGTGAAGGAAATATGCCCTAGAGGCAATAATAAAGTTATTATTTATTTCCTCATATCATGATAAATGTTTATTATTCATGCTAGAATTGTATTAACCGGAAACATAATACATGTGTGAATACATAGACCAACAGAGTGTCACTAGTATGCCTCTACTTGACTAGCTCGTTAATCAAAGATGGTTATGTTTCCTAACCATGAACAAGGAGTTGTTATTTGATTAACGAGGTCACATCATTAGTAGAATGATCTGATTGACATGACCCATTCCATTAGCTTAGCACCCGATCGTTTAGTATGTTGCTATTGCTTTCTTCATGACTTATACATGTTCCTATAACTATGAGATTATGCAACTCCCGTTTACCGGAGGAACACTTTGGGTACTACCAAACGTCACAACGTAACTGGGTGATTATAAAGGAGTACTACAGGTGTCTCCAATGGTAGATGTTGGGTTGGCGTATTTCGAGATTAGGGTTTGTCACTCCGATTGTCGGAGAGGTATCTCTGGGCCCTCTCGGTAATGCACATCACATAAGCCTTGCAAGCACTGCAACTAATATGTTAGTTGTGAGATGATGTATTACGGAACGAGTAAAGAGACTTGCCGGTAACGATATTGAACTAGGTATTGGATACCGACGATCGAATCTCGGGCAAGTAACATACCGATGACAAAGGGAACAACGTATGTTGTTATGCGGTCTGACCGATAAAGATCTTCGTAGAATATGTAGGAGCCAATATGGGCATCCAGGTCCCGCTATTGGTTATTGACCGGAGACGTGTCTCGGTCATGTCTACATTGTTCTCGAACCGTAGGGTCCGCACGCTTAACGTTACGATGACAGTTATTATGAGTTTATGCATTTTGATGTACCGAAGGTTGTTCGGAGTCCCGGATGAGATCACGGACATGACGAGGAGTCTCGAAATGGTCGAGACATAAAGATTGATATATTGGAAGCCTATGTTTGGGCACCGGTAGTGTTCCGGGTGAAATCGGGATTTTACCGGATTACCGGGAGGGTTACCGGAACCCCCCGGGAGGCAAATGGGCCTATTGGGCCTTAGTGGAAAAGAGAGAAGGGGCAGCCCACAGGCTAGCCGGCCGAACCCCCCTTCCCTAGTCCTATTGGGACTAGGAGAAGGGGCCGGCCCCCCTCTCTTCTCTTTCTCCCGAAGAGTCCTACTAGGAATAGGATTTGGGGGAAGGAGTCCTACTCCCGGTAGGAGTGGGACTCCTCCCTGCGCCTCCCTCCTAGCTGGCCGACCCCCTTGCCCCTGGCCTTTATATACGGGGGCAGGGGGCACCCCATAGACACACAACTTGATCCTTGAGATCGTTCCTTAGCCGTGTGCGGTGCCCCCTGCCACCAAATTCCACCTCGATCATACCGTTGTAGTGCTTAGGCGAAGCCCTGCGTCGGTAGTACATCAAGATCGTCATCACGCCGTCGTGCTGACGAAACTCTTCCCCGAAGCTTTGCTGGATCGGAGCCCGAGGAACGTCATCGAGCTGAACGTGTGCTAAGAACTCGGAGGTGCCGGAGTAACGGTGCTTGGATCGGTCGGATCGGGAAGAAGACGTACGACTACTTCCTCTACGTTGTGTGATCGCTTCCGCAGTCGGTCTGCGTTGGTACGTAGACAACACTCTCCCCTCTCGTTGCTGTGCATCACCATGATCTTGCGTGTGCGTAGGAAAATTTTGAAATTACTGCGTTCCCCAACAGTGGCATCCGAGCCTAGGTTTTATGGTTTGATGTTATATGCACGAGTAGAACACAAGTGAGTTGTGGGCGATACAAGTCATACTGCCTACCAGCATGTCATACTTTGGTTCGGCGGTATTGTTGGTTGAGACGATCCGGACCAACCTTATGCGTACTCTTACGCGAGACCGGTTCCCTCGACGTGCTTTGCACATAGATGGCTTGCGGAAGACTGTCTCTCCAACTTTAGTTGAACTAAGTGTGACTACGCCCGGTCCTTGAGAAGGTTAAAATGGAGTCTATTTGACGAACTATCGTTGTGGTTTTGATGCGTAGGTGAGATGAGTTCTTACTTAAGCCCGTAGCAGCCACGTAAAACTTGCAACAACAAAGTAGAGGACGTCTAACTTGTTTTTGCAGGGTATGTTGTGATGTGATATGGTCAAGGCATGATGCTGATTTTATTGTATGAGATGATCATGTTTTGTAACTAAGTTATCGGCAACTGGCAGGAGCAATATGGTTGTCGCTTTATTGTATGCAATGCAATCGTGATGTAATGCTTTACTAGATTACTAAACGGTAGTAATAGTCGTGGAAGCATAAGATTGGCGAGACGACAACGATGCTACGATGGAGATCAAGGTGTCGCGCCGGTGACGATGGTGATCATGACGGTGCTTCGGAGATGGAGATCACAAGCACAAGATGATGATGGCCATATCATATCACTTATATTGATTGCATGTGATGTTTATCCTTTTATGCATCTTATCTTGCTTTGATTGACGGTAGCATTATAAGATGATCTCTCACTAAATTATCAAGAAGTGTTCTCCCTGAGTATGCACCGTTGCCAAAGTTCGTCGTGCCCAGACACCACGTGATGATCGGGTGTGATAAGCTCTACGTCCATCTACAACGGGTGCAAGCCAGTTTTGCACACGCAGAATACTCAGGCTATACTTGACGAGCCTAGCATATGCAGATATGGCCTCGGAACACAGAGACCGAAAGGTCGAGCGTGAATCATATAGTAGATATGATCAACATGACGATGTTCACCATTGAAAACTACTCCATCTCACGTGATGATCGGTTATGGTTTACTTGATTTGGATCACATGATCACTTAGAGGATTAGAGGGATGTCTATCTAAGTGGGAGTTCCTAAGTAATTTGATTAACTGAACTTAAACTTATCATGAACTTAGTACCTGATAGTATCTTGCTTGTTTATGTTGCTTGTAGATAGATGGCTCGTGCTATTGTTCCGTTGAATTTTAATGCGTTCCTTGAGAAAGCAAAGTTGAAAGATAATGGTAGCAATTACACGGACTGGGTCCGTAACCTGAGGATTATCCTCATTGCTGCACAGAAGAATTACGTCCTGGAAGCACCGCTGGGTGACAGGCCTGCTGCTGGAGCAACGCCAGATGTTATGAACGTCTGGCAGAGCAAAGCTGATGACTACTCGATAGTTCAGTGTGCCATGCTTTACGGCTTAGAATCGGGACTTCAACGACGTTTTGAACGTCATGGAGCATATGAGATGTTCCAGGAGTTGAAGTTAATATTTCAAGCAAATGCCCGAATTGAGAGATATGAAGTCTCCAATAAGTTCTATAGCTGTAAGATGGAGGATAACAGTTCTGTCAGTGAGCATATACTCAAGATGTCTGGGTATAATAATCACTTGATTCAGATGGGAGTTAATCTTCCAGATGATTGCGTCATTGACAGAATTCTCCAATCACTGCCACCAAGCTACAAGAGCTTCGTGATGAACTATAATATGCAAGGGATGAACAAGACTATTCCCGAGCTCTTCGCAATGCTGAAAGCTGCGGAGGTAGAAATCAAGAAGGAGCATCAAGTGTTGATGGTTAACAAAACCACTAGTTTCAAGAAAAAAGGCAAAGGGAAGAAGAAGGGAAACTTCAAGAAGAACAGCAAGCAAGTTGCTGCTCAGGAGAAGAAACCCAAGTCTGGACCTAAGCCTGAAACTGAGTGCTTCTACTGCAAGCAGACTGGTCACTGGAAGCGGAACTGCCCCCCAAGTATTTGGCGGATAAGAAGGATGGCAAAGTGAGCAAAGGTATATGTGATATACATGTTATTGATGTGTACCTTACTAGAGCTCGCAGTAGCACCTGGGTATTTGATACTGGTTCTGTTGCTAATATTTGCAACTCGAAACAGGGACTACGGAATAAGCGGACACTAGCAAAGGACGAGGTGACGATGCGCGTGGGAAACGGTTCCAAAGTCGATGTGATCGCGGTCGGCACGCTACCTCTACATCTACCTTCGGGATTAATATTAGACCTAAATAATTGTTATTTGGTGCCAGCGCTGAGCATGAACATTATATCTGGATCTTGTTTAATGCGAGACGGTTATTCATTTAAATCAGAGAATAATGGTTGTTCTATTTATATGAATAATATCCTTTATGGTCATGCACCTTTGAAGAGTGGTCTATTCTTGTTGAATCTCGAAGATAGTGATACACATATTCATAATGTAGAAGCCAAAAGATGCAAAGTTAATAATGATAGTGCAACTTATTTGTGGCACTGCCATTTAGGTCATATCGGTGTAAAGCGCATGAAGAAACTCCATACTGATGGGCTTTTGGAATCACTTGATTATGAATCACTTGGTACTTGCGAACCGTGCCTCATAGGCAAGATGACTAAAACACCGTTCTCCGGTACTATGGAGAGAGCAACAGATTTGTTGGAAATCATACATACCGATGTATGTGGTCCGATGAATATTGAGGCTCGTGGCGGATATCGTTATTTTCTCACCTTCACAGATGATTTAAGCAGATATGGGTATATCTACTTAATGAAACATAAGTCTGAAACATTTGAAAGGTTCAAAGAATTTCAGAGTGAAGTTGAAAATCATCGTAACAAGAAAATAAAGTTTCTACGATCGGATCATGGAGGAGAATATTTGAGTTACGAGTTTGGTGTACATTTGAAAAATTGTGGAATAGTTTCGCAACTCACGCCACCCGGAACACCACAGCGTAATGGTGTGTCCGAACGTCGTAATCGTACTTTACTAGATATGGTACGATCTATGATGTCTCTTACTGATTTACCGCTATCGTTTTGGGGTTATGCTTTAGAGACGGCCGCATTCACGTTAAATAGGGCACCATCAAAATCCGTTGAGACGACGCCTTATGAACTATGGTTTGGCAAGAAACCAAAGTTGTCGTTTCTTAAAGTTTGGGGCTGCGATGCTTATGTGAAAAAGCTTCAACCTGATAAGCTCGAACCCAAAGCGGAGAAATGTGTCTTCATAGGATACCCAAAGGAAACTGTTGGGTATACCTTCTATCACAGATCCGAAGGCAAGACATTCGTTGCTAAGAATGGATCATTTCTAGAGAAGGAGTTTCTCTCGAAAGAAGTGAGTGGGAGGAAAGTAGAACTTGACGAGGTAACTGTACCTGCTCCCTTATTGGAAAATAGTACATCACAGAAAACTGTTTCTGCGACACCTATGCCAATCAGTGAGGAAGCTAATGATGATGATCATGAAGCTTCAGATCAAGATTCTACTGAACCACGTAGATCAACCAGAGTGAGATCCGCACCAGAGTGGTACGGTAATCCAGTTCTGGAAGTCATGATGCTAGATCATGATGAACCTACGAACTATGAAGAAGCGATGGTGAGCCCAGATTCCGCAAAGTGGCTTGAGGCCATGAAATCTGAGATGGGATCCATGTATGAGAACAAAGTATGGACTTTGGTTGACTTGCCCGATGATCGGCAAGCAATTGAAAATAAATGGATCTTCAAGAAAAAGACTGATGCTGACGGTAATGTTACTGTCTATAAAGCTCGACTTGTCGCAAAAGGTTTTCGACAAGTTCAAGGGGTTGACTACGATGAGACCTTCTCACCCGTAGCGATGCTTAAGTCCGTCAGAATTATGTTAGCAATTGCCGCATTTTATGATTATGAAATATGGCAGATGGATGTCAAAACTGCATTCCTGAATGGATTTCTGGAAGAAGAGTTGTATATGGTACAACCAGAAGGTTATGTCGATCCAAAAGGAGCTAACAAAGTATGCAAACTCCAGCGATCCATTTATGGACTGGTGCAAGCATCTCGGAGTTGGAATAAACGCTTTGATAGTGTGATCAAAGCATTTGGCTTTATACAGACTTTTGGAGAAGCCTGTATTTACAAGAAAGTGAGTGGGAGCTCTGTTGCATTTCTGATATTATATGTGGATGACATATTGCTAATTGGAAATGATATAGAATTTCTGGATAGCATAAAGGGATACTTGAATAAAAGTTTTTCGATGAAAGACCTCGGGGAAGCTGCATTCATATTAGGCATAAAGATCTATAGAGATAGATCAAAACGCTTAATTGGACTTTCACAATGCACATACCTTGACAAAATTTTGAAGAAGTTCAAGATGGATCAAGCAAAGAAAGGGTTCTTGCCTGTGCTACAAGGTGTGAAGTTGAGTAAGACTCAATGCCCGACCACTGCAGAAGATAGAGAGAAAATGAAAGATGTTCCCTATGCTTCAGCCATAGGCTCTATCATGTATGCAATGTTGTGTACCAGACCTGATGTGTGCCTTGCTATAAGTTTAGCAGGGAGGTACCAAAGTAATCCAGGAATGGATCACTGGACAGCGGTCAAGAATATCCTGAAATACCTGAAAAGGACTAAGGATATGTTTCTCGTATATGGAGGTGACAAAGAGCTCACCGTAAAAGGTTACATTGATGCAAGCTTTGACACTGATCCGGACGATTCTAAATCGCAAACCGGATACGTGTTTACTTTAAACGGTGGAGCTGTCAGTTGGTGCAGTTCTAAACAAAGCGTCGTAGCGGGATCTACATGTGAAGCGGAGTACATAGCTGCTTCGGAAGCAGCGAACGAAGGAGTCTGGATGAAGGAGTTCATATCCGATCTAGGTGTCATACCTAGTGCATCGGGTCCAATGAAAATCTTCTGTGACAATACTGGTGCAATTGCCTTGGCAAAGGAATCCAGATTTCACAAGAGGACCAAACACATCAAGAGACGCTTCAACTCCATCCGGGATTTAGTCCAGGTGGGAGACATAGAGATTTGCAAGATACATACGGATCTGAATGTTGCAGACCCGTTAACTAAGCCTCTTCCACGAGCAAAACATGATCAGCACCAATGCTCCATGGGTGTTAGAATCATTACTGTGTAATCTAGATTATTGACTCTAGTGCAAGTGGGAGACTGAAGGAAATA
This sequence comes from Triticum monococcum, assembly GCA_034509565.1. Lineage (NCBI taxonomy): Eukaryota > Viridiplantae > Streptophyta > Magnoliopsida > Poales > Poaceae > Triticum > Triticum monococcum. Next base: position 608,003,914 of record CM067841.1, read on the forward strand.
TGCCCTAGAGGCAATAATAAAGTTATTATTTATTTCCTCATATCATGATAAATGTTTATTATTCATGCTAGAATTGTATTAACCGGAAACATAATACATGTGTGAATACATAGACCAACAGAGTGTCACTAGTATGCCTCTACTTGACTAGCTCGTTAATCAAAGATGGTTATGTTTCCTAACCATGAACAAGGAGTTGTTATTTGATTAACGAGGTCACATCATTAGTAGAATGATCTGATTGACATGACCCATTCCATTAGCTTAGCACCCGATCGTTTAGTATGTTGCTATTGCTTTCTTCATGACTTATACATGTTCCTATAACTATGAGATTATGCAACTCCCGTTTACCGGAGGAACACTTTGGGTACTACCAAACGTCACAACGTAACTGGGTGATTATAAAGGAGTACTACAGGTGTCTCCAATGGTAGATGTTGGGTTGGCGTATTTCGAGATTAGGGTTTGTCACTCCGATTGTCGGAGAGGTATCTCTGGGCCCTCTCGGTAATGCACATCACATAAGCCTTGCAAGCACTGCAACTAATATGTTAGTTGTGAGATGATGTATTACGGAACGAGTAAAGAGACTTGCCGGTAACGAGATTGAACTAGGTATTGGATACCGACGATCGAATCTCGGGCAAGTAACATACCGATGACAAAGGGAACAACGTATGTTGTTATGCGGTCTGACCGATAAAGATCTTCGTAGAATATGTAGGAGCCAATATGGGCATCCAGGTCCCGCTATTGGTTATTGACCGAAGACGTGTCTCGGTCATGTCTACATTGTTCTCGAACCGTAGGGTCCGCACGCTTAACGTTACGATGACAGTTATTATGAGTTTATGCATTTTGATGTACCGAAGGTTGTTCGGAGTCCCGGATGAGATCACGGACATGACGAGGAGTCTCGAAATGGTCGAGGCGTAAAGATTGATATATTGGAAGCCTATGTTTGGGCATCGGAAGTGTTCCGGGTGAAATCGGGATTTTACCGGATTACCGGGAGGGTTACCGGAACCCCCCGGGAGGCAAATGGGCCTATTGGGCCTTAGTGGAAAAGAGAGAAGGGGCAGCCCACAGGCTAGCCGGCCGAACCCCCCTTCCCTAGTCCTATTAGGACTAGGAGAAGGGGCCGGCCCCCCTCTCTTCTCTTTCTCCCGAAGAGTCCTACTAGGAATAGGATTTGGGGGAAGGAGTCCTACTCCCGGTAGGAGTGGGACTCCTCCCTGCGCCTCCCTCCTAGCCGGCCGACCCCCTTGCCCTTGGCCTTTATATACGGGGGCAGGGGGCACCCCATAGACACACAACTTGATCCTTGAGATCGTTCCTTAGCCGTGTGCGGTGCCCCCTGCCACCAAATTCCACCTCGATCGTACCGTTGTAGTGCTTAGGCGAAGCCCTGCGTCGGTAGTACATCAAGATCGTCATCATGCCGTCGTGCTGACGAAACTCTTCCCCGAAGCTTTGCTGGATCGGAGCCCGAGGAACGTCATCGAGCTGAACGTGTGCTAAGAACTCGGAGGTGCCGGAGTAACGGTGCTTGGATCGGTCGGATCGGGAAGAAGACGTACGACTACTTCCTCTACGTTGTGTGATCGCTTCCGCAGTCGGTCTGCGTTGGTACGTAGACAACACTCTCCCCTCTCGTTGCTGTGCATCACCATGATCTTGCGTGTGTGTAGGAAAATTTTGAAATTACTGCGTTCCCCAACAGCTGGCGGGTGTCAGTTTCTCCAACTTTAGTTGAATCAATTGGGGCTACGCCCGGTCCTTGTTGAAGGTTAAAACAGCACATACTTGACTAAAAATCATTGTGGTTTTGATGAGTAGGTAAGAACAGTTCTTGCTCAGCCCGTAGCAGCCACGTAAAACTTGCAACAACAAAGTAGAAGACGGCTAAGTTGTTTTTGCAGGGCATGTTGTGATGTGATATGGTCAATACGTGATGAGATATAAGTTGTTGTATAAGGTGATCATGTTTTGTTGAAGTTATCGGCAACTGGCAGAAGCCTTATGGTTGTCTCTTTATTGCATATGATGCAAGCACCCTATAATTGCTTTACTTTATCGCTATGCGTTAGCAATAGTTGGCGCGGCGACTATGTGACGACACATTGATAGAGATCAAGATGATGGAGATCATGGTTTCATGCCGGTGACGATGAAGATCATGATGGTACTTTGGATATGGAGATCAAAGGCACAAGATGATGATGGACATATCATGTCACATATTTTGATTGCATGTGATGTTTATCTTTTATACATCTTATTTTGCTTAGTTCGGCGGTAGCTTTATAAGATGATCCCTTAATAAAATTTCAAGGTATAAGTGTTCTCCCTGAGTATGCACCGTTGCGACAGTTCTTCGTGCTGAGACACCACGTGATGATCGGGTGTGATAAGCTCTACATTCACATACAATGGGTGCAAGCCAGTTTTGCACACGCATAATACTCGGGTTAAACTTGACGAGCCTAGCATATGCAGATATGGCCTCGGAACACTAGAGACTGAAAGGTCAAACGTGAATCATATAGTAGATATGATCAACATAGTGATGTTCACCATTGAAAACTACTCCATCTCACGTGATGATCGTACATGGTTTAGTTGATTTGGATCACGTGATCATTTAGATGACTCGAGGGATGTCTATCTAAGTGGGAGTTCTTAAGTAATATGATTAATTAAACTTTAATTTATCATGAACTTAGTCCTGATAGTATTTGCATAACTATGTTGTAGATCAATAGCTCGTGATGTAGCTCCCCGTTTATTTTTGATATGTTCCTAGAGAAAAATAAGTTGAAAGATGATAGTAGCAATGATGCGGACTTGGTCCGTGATCTGAGGATTGTACTCATTGCTGCACAGAAGAATTATGTCCTTGATGCACCTCTAGGTGACAAACCTATTGCAGGAGCAGATGCATACGTTATGAATGTTTGACAAAAGCTCGGTATGATGACTACTTGATAGTTTAGTGCACCATACTTTACGGCTTAGAACCGGGACTTCAAAAACGTTTTGAACGCCATGGAGCATATGAGACGTTCCAAGAGTTGAAATTGGTATTTCATACTCATGGCCGTGTCGAGAGGTATGAGACCTCTGACAGTACTTTGCCTACAAGATGGAGGAGAATAGCTCAACCAGTGAGCTTGTGCTCAGATTGGCCGGGTACTACAATTGCTTGAATCAAGTGGGAGTTAATCTTCCAGATAAGATAGTAATTGACAAAGTTCTCTAGTCACTATCACCAAGTTACTAGAACTTCATGATGAACTATAATATGCAAGGTATGACGAAAGTAATTCCCGAGCTCTTCGCGATGCTGAAATCGGCGAAGGTAGAAATCAGGAAAGAGCATCAAATGTTGATGGTTTACAAGACCACTAGTTTCAAGAAAAGGGCAAAGGAATAGAAAGGGAACTTCAAGAAAGAATGGCAAACAAGTTGTCACTCCCGTGAAGAAACCCAAAGCTAGACTCAAGCCTGAAACTGAGTGCTTCTACTGCAAAGGAAATGGTCACTGGAAGTGGAACTACCCCTAGATACTTGGCGGATAACAAGGATGGCAAAGTGAACAAAGATATATTTGATATACATGTTACTGATGTGTACTTTACTAGTGTTTATAGCAACCCCTCGGTATTTGATACTAGTTCAGTTGCTAAGAGTAGTAACTCGAAACAAGAGTTGCAAAATAAACAGAGACTAGTTAAGGGCGAGGTGACGATGTGTGTTGGAAATGATTCCAAGGATGATAAGAAAACCATCGCACACTCCCTTTACCTTCGGGATTAGTGTTGAACCCAAAATAAATGTTATTTGGTGTTTGCGTTGAGCATGAATATGATTATATCATGTTTATTGCAATACGGTTATTCATTTAAGTCAAAGAATAATTGTTGTTCTATTTACATGAATAAAACCTTCTATGGTCATACACTCAAGATAAATGGTTTATTGAATCTCGATCGTGTTGATACACATATTCATAATATTGATGCCAAAAGATGCAAAGTTGATAATGATAGTGCAACATATTTGTGGCACTGTCGTTTAGGTCATATTGGTGTAAAGCGCATGAAGAAACTCCATGCTTATGGGCTTTTGGAATCACTTAATTATGAATCACTTGATGCTTGCGAACCATGCCTCATGGGAAGGATGACTAAGACCCCGTTCTTCAGAACAATGGAGCGAGCCACTGACTGATTGGAAATAATACATACCGATGTATGCGGTCCAATGATTGTTGAGGCACACAGCGGGTATCATTGTTTTTTGACCTTCACAGATGATTTGAGCAGATATGTGTATATCTGCTTGATGAAACACAAGTCTGAAACACTTGAAAAGCTCAAAGATTTTTAGAGTGAAGTAGAGAATCATCGTAACAAGAAAATAAAGTTTTCTACGATCTGATCACAGAGGCAGATATTTGAGTTACAAGTTTGGCATTCAATTAAAACAATGTAGAATAGTTTCACAAACTCATGCCACCTGGAACACCACAGCATAATGGTGTGTCCGAACGTCATAACCGTACTTTATTGGATATAGTGCAGTCTATGATGTCTCTTACCGATTTACCACTGTCGTTTTGGGGTTATGCATTAGAGACATCTACATTCACGTTAAATAGGGCACCGTCTAAATCCGTTGAGACGACACTGTGTGAACTATGGTTTGGCAAGAAACCTAAGCTGTGGTTTCTTAAAGTTTGGGGTTGGGATGCTTATGTGAAAAAGTTTCAACATGATAAGCTTGAACCCAAATCGGAGAAGTGCGTATTCATAGGATACCCAAAATGTTGGGTACACCTTCTATCACAGATCCGAAGGCAAGATCTTTGTTGCTAAGGATGGATCCTTTCTAGAGAAGGAGTTTCTCTTGAAAGAAGTGAGTGGGAGGAAAGTAGAACTTAATGAGGTAATTGTACCTGCTCCCAAATTGGAAAGAAGTTCATCACAGAAATCAGTTCTAGTGATGACTACACCAGTTAGTGAGGAAGTTAATGATGGTGATCATGAAACTTCAGATCAAGTTACTACCAAACCTCGTAGGTCAGCCAGAGTAAGGTCCGCACCAGAGTGGTACGGTAATCCTGTTCTGGAGGTCATGTTAGTTGACCATGACGAACCTACGAGCTATGAGGAAGCGATGATGAACCCAGATTCCGCGAAATGGCTTGAGGCCATGAAATCTGAGATAGGATCCATGTATGAGAACAAAGTGTAGACTTTGGTTGACTTGCCCGATGATCAGCAAGCCATTGAGAATAAATGGATTGTCAAGAGGAAGACGGATGTTGATAGTAGTGTTACTATCTACAAAGCTCGAATTGTCGCAAAAATGGTTTTCGACAAGTTCAAGATGTTGACTATGATGCGATTTTCTCACTCGTAGCGATGCTTAAGTCTGTCCGAATCATGTTAGCAATTGCCGCATTTTATGAAATCTGGCAAATGGATAAACAAAACTGCATTCCTTAATAGATTTCTTAAAGAAGAGTTGTATATGATGCAACCAGAAGGTTTTTTCAATCCTAAAGATGCTAACAAAGTGTGCAAACTCCAGCGATCCATCTATGGACTGGTGCAAGCATCTTGGAGTTGGAATATACGCTTTGATAAGTTGATCAAAGCATATAGTTTTATACAGACTTGCGGTGAAGCCTGTATTTACAAGAAAGTGAGAGGGAGCAGTACAACCTTTCTGATAAGTATATGTGAATGACATATTGTCGATCGGAAATGATGTAGAATTTTCTGGAAAGCATAAAGGAGTGTTTGAAAGGAGGTTTTCAAAGAAAGACCTCGGTGAAGCTGCTTATATATTGAGCATCAAGATCTATAGAGATAGATCAAGACGCTTGATAAGGTTTTTCAATGAGTACATACCTTGACAAGTTTTTGAAGTAGTTCAAAATGGAACAGTCAAAGAAAGAGTTCTTGCCTGTGTTGCAACGTGTGAAGTTGAGTAAGACTCAAAGCCCGACCACGGCAGAAGATAGAGAGAGAATGAAAGTCATTCCCTATGCCTCAACCATAGGTTCTATAAAGTATGCCATGGTGTGTACCAGACCTATTGTATACCCTGCCCTGAGTTTGGCAAGGGGGTACAATTTTGATCTAGGAGTAGATCACTGGACAGCGGTCAAAATTATCCTTAGAGGACTAAGGAAATATTTCTCGGTTATGGAGGTGATAAAGAGTTCGTCGTAAAGAGTTACATCGATGCAAGCTTTGACACCAATCTGGATAACTCTAAGTCACAATCCGGATACATATTGAAAGTGGGAGCAATTAGCTAAAGTAGCTCCGTGTAGAGCATTGTAGACATAGAAATTTGCAAAATACATACGAATCTGAAAGTGGTAGACCCATTTACTAAACCTCTCTCACAAGCAAAACATGATCACACCTTAGTACTCTTCGGGTGTTAATCACATAGCGATGTGAACTAGATTATTGACTCTAGTAAAACTTTGGGTGTTGGTCACATGACGATGTGAACTAGATTATCAAATCTAGTGCAAGTGGGAGACTGAAGGAAATATGCCCAAGAGGTAATAATAAAGTTGTTATTTATATTTCCTTATATCATGATAAATGTTTATTATTCATGCTAGAATTATATTAACCGGAAACTTAGTACATGTGTGAATACATAGACAAACAGAGTGTCAGTAGTATGCCTCTACTTGACTAGCTCGTTGGATCAAAGATGGTTACGTTTCCTAGCCATAGACATGAGTTGTCATTGGATCAATGGGATCACATCATTAGAGAATGATGTGATTGACTTGACCCATTCCGTTAGCTTAGCACTTGATCGTTTAGTTTATTGCTGTTGCTTTCTTCATGACTTATACATGTTCCTATGACTATGAGATTATTCAACTCTCGAATACCGGAGGAACACTTTGTGTGCTACCAAACGTCACAACGTAACTGGGTGATTATAAAGGTTCTATACAGGTGTCTCCGATGGTACTTGTTGAGTTGGCATAGATCAAGATTAGGATTTGTCACTCCGATTGTCGGAGAGGTATCTCTGGGCCCTCTCGGTAATGCACATCACTACAAGCCTTGCAAGCAATGTGACTAATGAGTTAGTTGCGGGATGATGCATTACGGAACAAGTAAAGAGACTTGCCGATAACGAGATTGAACTAAGTATTGAGATGCCGACGATCGAATCTCGGGCAAGTAACATACCGATGACAAAGGGAACAACGTATGTTGTTATGTGGTTTGACCGATAAAGATCTTCGTAGAATATGTGGGAGCCAATATGAGCATCCAAGTTCCGCTATTGGTTATTGATCGGAGACGTGTCTCGGTCATGTCTACATAGTTCTCGAACCCGTAGGGTCTGCACGCTTAATGTTCGGTGACGATCGGTAATATGAGTTTATGTGTTTTGATGTACCGAAGGTAGTTCAGGCCGGCCTCCTCCTCCTCCTACACTCCTTTATATACGGGGGATGGGGCACCCCGTAGACACACAAGTTGATCATTGATCTCTTAGCCGTGTGCGGTGCCCCCTCCACAGTTACACACCTCGGTCATATCATCATAGTGCTTAGGCGAAGCCCTCCACCGATAACTTCATCATCACCGTCATCACGTTGTCGTGCTGACGAAGCTCTCCCTGACACTCAGCTGGATCGAGAGTTCATGGGACGTCACCGAGCCGAACGTGTGCAGATCACGGAGGTGCCATACTTTGGTACTAGGATCGGTCGATCGTGAAGACGTACGACTACATCAACCGTGTTGTCATAACACTTCCGCTTACGATCTACGAGGGTATGTAGACAACACTCTCGTTGCTATGCATCACCATGATCTTGCATGTGCGTAGGATTTTTTTTGAAATTACTGCGTTCCCCAACAAGTGTATTGTCGATCAAGATTACTGAATTGTTCTAAGTAGAGCTCACTTGACTTATTTCGGGCATAAGTGTTTATCTTCTAGCAATTGATGAACAATTACATATCAAGTACAAACCAAATTTAAAGTGATTACACTAATCCCAGTTTAGTCCCTGGAACACTTGAGGTAGCATGTTGTTTTTATCAAATGTGTAAGTTGCATGAACATGTGCATACCCCAATAGCTTTTAGTTAAGTGTCGACTACCTCTTATTGACATTTCTAATGTGGATTGAGATTGCCAAATTGTTCCTGGTAGAGCTCACTTGACTTATTTCGGGCACTAGAGTTTATCTTCTCGCGATTGATGAACAATTATGTAGCAAGTACAAACATAATTTACAGTGATGATACTAATCCAGGTTTAGTCCCTAGAACACTTGAGGTAACATGTTGCTTTTATCAATTGTATAAGCTACCTGAAACTATGCAGTCCCCAATAGCTTTTAGTTAAGCGCATCTGTATTTCTTAGTTCTTGTAGAGAATGAAAACATGTGTCGTGTTTTATCAAAAGTTGTGTGTAATCATTTAAGGAAATGTCAAACAATAAAAATCCCGCGAACTGGGAATAGAGAAATTCAAGTAGGTAGGAAGTAATGACATACCTAGTGATAAAGAATAGCATTATTGCAACTACAAACTCACAATCCTGTGCTCAAAGGTCTGTGACGATGTTTGCCCTGAAAAACAATTAGTCATCTGAAGTGGGACTGCATGATAGTCGGATGGGACAAAGCAATAGACTGTACTAAAGATTTCCATAGGGCACGTAACAAATCTTTTGCGTTATTCAGTCTCCTCAAGACACCTCAATGTTATATTTCCCGTTCTAAAATCCATGTCAATTTCTCCTGTACATTTTAGAAGGGATATCTTAGACATTTTCAATCTCCTAAAAAATAACAGTGGATTTTGGAATCTTTCCTGGCCATTGCAAGTTTCATTGTCAATTTAGGATTATTTATGGCATTTAATGCTGCTCGATGCAGAGGACGCGGAAGAGCCGGCGATGCAAGGCGCGTCAGCTTCAGGCGATGCAAGGCACGGAGGAGATGCGGATTCGGCCACTGGATGGCGTCCCAAGTGAGATTCGAGGCGAGGCAGGGGTTCGGCGGCCATGGTGCGGCTTGGGTCTTGGCGGAGGAGGAGGTCCGGCAAGGGCACGCGGGTGAAGGGCGGCGGATCCGGCCAGGAACGAGCTCCGACGGCAGCTTGAATCTCGCTGGGGCAGAAGAAATATGGAGTTGAGAGAGGCAGAGCAAAGCAAAGAGAAAGGGGAGGGAAGGCAGGAAAAGGAGGGCGGCAACGCTGCTGGGTTCCCCGGCAAAGGTCGCAGTATGGCCGCGGTCAGGGAGGAAGGAGCCGCTGCTGCTCGCCGGTGGCTCAGTGCTGCTGCTGGGTCGACGAGGAGGAGCTCGGGGAAGGAGTACAGCACGGCAGGGGGGGTCCGGCAGGCACGGGAAGCGGCGGGTCTGGTCGTGGCCTTCGTGAGCGGCCGGCGCGGGCGTTCCTGTAGAGGAAGAGACAGGGGGAAAAGATGAGGAGTGAGAGAAAGGATCAGAAGAGGAATGAAGGAGCAGGGGCGAGGCTCATCTGTTGGGTCCGCCGGCGGCGTGGCTGGACAGACGGAGGCTGCAGGCGCTGCGAGATGCGGTGGGATCGAGGCGAGGAGGTGGATTGGATCTAGATCCCGAGGAAGATACGGTAGGTGGCGGCGGCTCGACGGGACAAAGTCCCTAGATTCTAGGGTTGCTGCCTAGGGGATTGGTCTATATGTAGTAAGTGGATTTTTGGATAGGGGCATTTGGTCCCTCCGATCTTAATCGGACGGACGAAAAAAAAATGTTAGGTAGCCCAAAGAGAAAAACAGAGACGTTTTGTAGATGTTTGGGGATGATCCGGACACGACGGTGACGACTGCTCGGGTCAGGTCCGGGACAATTTTGGACGCGCGCGAGGAGGGCCGCGGGCTGACGAGAGAGGTTAGGATGGACCTGGCGGTAGGTAGTGCAGAAGGCAAAGGGCTGAGAAGAGAGAAGAGGAGAGACCCGGCGACTGTTTTCGGAGACCGAAAACGTCCGACGTTAGACCGGCTATATTGCCGCTATAGTTTAACGGTTGGGCTATCAAATGAACTCCGGTTGCGATGAAACTTGACAGGCGGTCTATCTACTCTATAATAAGACCACACGCCAACTTTCATCCCATTCCGAGAACATTTTCCGGCCACTTATAAAATAATATTTCGGGCATGCCGCGGGCGCGTGCAAGTGTGTTTGGGCTTAGAACGGACAACGGAGAGAACGAGGAGGCCGGGACGGATGCAAGTTTTGAAAAACATGATGATGCAATGCATAACACGCAAGCAATGACAAGGCAACAACAGCGAATAACTGGAAGACACCTAGCACATCGGTCTCGGGGCGTTACAGAAGGCCCCGATCTACACTTCCACCAAGAGAAATTTGATCCCCCCACTAATCCCTAGCGGATCTTGTTACTCTTGGGTGTTTGAGCACCCTAGATGGTTGAGGTCACCACGGAGCCATAGTCCATTGTGGTGAAGCTTCGTGGTGTTGTTGGGAGCCTCCGATTAAGTTGTGGAGATTGCCCCAACCTTGTTTGTAAAGGTCCGGTCGCTGCCTCCAAGGGCACCAATAGTGGAATCATGGCATCTCGCATTGTGTGAGGGCATGAGGAGAATATGGTGGCCCTAGTGGCTTCTTGGGGAGCATTGTGCCTCCACACCGCTCCAACGGAGACGTACTTCCCCTCAAAAGGGAGGAACTTTGGTAACACATCCTCGTCTTCACCGGCTCCACTCTTGGTTATCTCGTACCTTTACTTGTGCAAGCTTATTAGCGTTACTTCCCTTGCTTGCTTGTATGCTTGTTGTTGTTGCATCATATAGGTTGCTCACCTAGTTGCATATCTAGACAACCTACTTTGATGCAAAGTTTAATTTGGTAAAGAAAAGCTAAAATAGTTAGTTGCCTATTCACCCCCCCCCCTCTAGTCAACTATATCGATCCTTTCAATATGTGCTTATGGAAAAGAACTTGGATGACATCTTATGTCCTGCCCTCCCGTGGTAACATGGTCCTAATGGAAACTAAGGGATATTAATGCCTCCTTTAATAGAGAATAGGAACAAAGCATTAGCACTTAGTGAATACATGAATCTCATCTAACCCATCACCATCCAGCAAGCCTGCGAAGGAATTACTCACTCCCGGCGGTGAGCATCATGGAATTGGTGATGGAGGAAGGTTGATCATGACGATGGCGACAGACTCCACCCTCCGGAGCCCCGAACGGACTCAGGATCAGCCCTCCCGATGAAGAACAGGATGTGGCGGCGGCTTCGTATCGTAAAATGTGATGAATCCTTCTCTTTGATTTTTTTTCTCCATGAATAGGTATATATGGAGTTGGAATTAGGGTTGTCGGATCTCCAGGGGCCCCACAAGCCTGGGGGCGCGCCCCTGGGCTTGTGGCCCATGGGTGGCCCCCTCTAGTATCTTTTTCCACTAGTATTCTTTATATATTTCAGAAATATTCTTCCTAAATTTTCAGGTCAATCCCAGAACTTTTATTTCTGCAGAAAAATAACACCATGGCAATTCAGCTGAAAATAGCGCCAGTCCGGGTTAGCTCCATCCAAATCATGCAAATTAGAGTCCAAAACAAGGGCAAAAGAGTTTGGAAAAGTAGATGCGATGGAGACGTATCATCCATGTTGGGTAGTAGAATACAAAAACAAAAATCGCACCTACGAACACCCAAGATCAATATGAAGATGCATAACGGGTTGGGATCACGATTGTTAGCATCACCGAGTTGGAGCGGAAGAAGAACATGTCGGTTTAGATCGTACTTGGAGTCCCTCGAATTGTCGATGAACGATCCCTTGAACCGTCCACAAACATTCCCTCAAACCAAAGACCGAAAGAACAACCTCTCTACTTGGCTGCAACCGTGCAGCCTTCACGAACCTGCAGCGCTTCGCCATCCAGAGTTAATCGTCACCGAAGAATTAGAGAACCACATTGAGCTTCTAATTATGAGGATGAGAGGAACTAGATCAAGCTCTAATTAGTCAATTAGGACCAACCGAACTACGGCTAGATGAACTAGAGGGGGTTCCAAAACTTGTGTGTAGAAGAAGGGCCAACACCTCATGTATATATATAGGGTTTTTTTGCGGAAACATGTATATATAGGTTAGAGGGGAGAGGAGGGGCTGCCACCATGGAGGGAAGGCCCCTCCTTAGTGCGCAGGCCAGGGGGAGGAGTCCAACTCCTCCCCCACTAGGATGCCCCCACCCCCCCCCCCCCACACACACAAGGAAAGGGGGCCGCCTCCTCCACTTGGGCCCTTGCGGCCCAAGTTGCCTTCCTTCTCTTGGTCTTTTAAGGCCCGTTGATATTTAATTTAATACAAAAGCCTTCTAATAATTGCTAGACCCTTATATATATGTAATTTAACATGACCATAAATATTTTCCACCTATATATTTATTGAAAATACCCGTATTACACAATACTCTCTGAAACCCTTCTGATGACCCCGAAACGCTTTCGGATCCTCTCGAAACTATTTTGAATATTTATGAAAAAAACCATAAATATATTCTCCTTACTCCCGTCCTAGTAACACGTAGCAGATCATGATAGCCTTAAGCTTGTGACCCCATAGGTTCGGTAACTCATAGACATGAACAAAATCCCTTCAACAATGACCGATAACGGAACCATGGACGTCCATATCAATCCCTATCAGCACATGCATGATATTCGAGTGAACCTTCGGTTATCATGTGATGTTCCCTTTGCTTCACAATACTTTACAATATTCGGGGTGCATCGGTATCCTCCTGAGTCATACACATCCTCATTATACAGTTGATCCCGTTACCGGCATTGTTCTTCTCTCGTTGAAATGTCCCGGCATCCCCATGATATAGTCACCTGTGTCTGGCCAGACAATGATGGATATGAGTTTATTATTCTACACGTGCATATGAGTTTTCCACTGAATCACATATTCCAGGATCATAGCAGTTATAGCATTGTATATGAACTCTTAATTATAAACCCGGAAATACAATAATACAATATTGTTGCCTCTAGGGCATATTTCCGACAACGACCATGCGATATGCAGATCTCACTGTGAACCTCCAGTTCTCAAAATTCCATAATCCTCCTATGTTCCATGTGCTCAAAGGAATTTGTAAGATGGTAGAGGCATCAGTTGGTAAAAAACTTGATTAATGACCTCAACATTCCATCTTGGATTAACACTGACTATGAGCTCTGAAACCATCATTGGCGGATTCTGAATCTATGGGACGATGGGACGCATCATCTCTCTTGTAGGCAACCAATTATATTTCCATATATGTGTTGTGGATCTGTTCCCAATACTCCATCATTTGATGCATTTTGATGTAAACTTAGGCATTCCTTGGACCAGGCTTTACAAAGTCCAAACATGAACCCGACCTGCCCCGGTCGCAAACAATTAAATAGTGCACATTTCTATTAAATAATCTATGTTTATATCTATCTATACTTATACTAATTAGGGACTTCCTAGAAATTACCACGTTAATTACAACTTATGAGTTGTTAATCTGGTGGGACCAAGATATTATGGCCGAGATCGACCCATATAATCCTTGACAGAAAAAAAACTCTACGGTAAATATTGTGACCAAATATTAAAAAAATATTAGACATAAATTTTATATTATATATTCAATTAAATCTTCCCTCTCGGGTAGAGTTTTTACTAGGCATAATTGTTTTCCTTAACCTTAAAATGATTCATTCCAATTTTCCACGTGACATGATTTGGTAGGTAAAGTACTTTCATGGAATTTTTAATAATTTTTCAACATTTGGTCCTACATATTGTTCTCTGCGATAGTGATGGTGGAGGTGGAGAATGTATCTACACGATAATTTCCAGACTCGACTACCTTTCAATCTAAATATTATCTCTGTCAGTTTACTAAATGCATGAAGTAATTTTCTTGGTGTTAAAATTTATATTTTAGACTTCGGTCTATAATTTTTATGTTCATTTTAGTACCTCTATTTCTCTTATGTTTTTCTCTCTCTTAATTTGTTGGTATTTCATACCAAATAATGAGATATTTATACAATTGATTGTGTACAACATAGAAGCTTAAATTAACATTGTGCTTCCAATGGCCTTACAACTATTGTTGCTGCAATAACATTCATATCAGATTCTATTTTCCTCCCTTAGAAATATTATGTCAGTCATCTAATGAATTTGTTAAAGATTGTACGTGAACCTTACTTTGCCAAGATTATATTACTTCCTCAGTTCCATAATTTAGTGCATATAATATTATTTTTTAAAGTCAAACCTCACAAACTGTGACCAAGTTTTTTGAGAGAAACATTTAGATATGGAATTCCAAACATATATCATTAGATTCATTCTAAAAAGTACTTTCGTATTTTATATATTTGGTATTGTATATATAAATAGTTTCCTCTATAAACCTTGGTCAATGTTTGCAAAGTTTAACTTTTAAAAAAATGCACTATAGTAGGAATAGAGGGAGTATGTTTTTTAAGCAAGGTATTGTATGTTCAAGGATGACATAACGATAGTTTTATCTCTCCGATTACATTCATCTATGGTCAAACACTATAACATTTTCTCTTAATAGATAGATATTTCCTTGGAGATTATTTTGCTATCACATTATGCATATATAAATTTAGGCGTTGTTGGTTTTGTGAGGTAATACAGATGGTAGGGACAGTGTTATAGGCCATATTTTTACGGGAGCAACTAGTATAGAAAAGCAGCTTCAGGTGCAAGAATAGAAAAACGAAATCTGAGCCATTGGATGGGAGATGAATGGCACAGATCATGGTGGAGGGGACTGTTCCCACTTAATGTACATTTGACGAAACACCCCCTAGAAATAGATAGATATGAACCATCACTTTTGCAGTAACAACCTCATGTCCCTCGTCCATTTCCAAATCTGCAGAACGTTGATGCCAACCCTTTCAAGCATGTCAATATTCCATTATACGTGAAAATTAAGACACCCCATTGACGCACAACTAAATGTATATGTTAAACTGGATCATCCAAAACAGAACTACTATTTTATACGGATTATGCAGCATAAAATTAAAGTCAACATTAAGCTTATCTAGTAATACGCACCTACATCTGAATAGGCTGGTCAAAATCTATGTGAGCAAGGTATTCCATTTTTGGGTCCACTTTGATCCACATACAATGATACATAACATGAGATGATTATTTTTATTACATGACCAGCAAAACTGAATATTAAGTGCTACTAAAATGATCACCGCTCAACGAGCATTCTAATTAAAACTGTACTAGCTTTATTTTTTAGACCGTACACGTACATGACAGAATATTATTCAGTTGAACTTTGCCTCCAGCTCTAATGCTTGTCGCTCATGGAGCTTCATGTGCAGGGTTAGATAACACCAAAAGAATATGATTCAGTTCAATAGAGGAACTAAAATTATCTTGCGGGCAAATGAGCTTCGCCCTTGCTGTCGTAAACAAGAGAAGCCTTTGCTAAACACTTCTTCTGTCCATATGAACTTTGGATGCTTCTGTTGACAGAGCATCACCCATCTACAAAAACATGAACAAGTTTATAGTTCACATCAGAAGGCAAGAAATTGGAAATAATTATGTTCTTTGGTGGACTAAATGATTGTAAGGGAAACAACAAAGCACACACGAATATAATGAAGTTCGGCTTGAGCTTGATTTGCATCACGAGCCAAATGGTGAGCTCTAGCTCAGCTCGCGAGCTTAGGGATGAGCTCAACCTCGAGCTTGACTCATTGGAGGCTTGACGAGCTCGCAAAGCCTGATATTGTTTTATTTACAAAATTCGACCAACACATTACACATGTGATTGACCTTACATTAAAATTCGACAAGCACATACTATTCTAACTTTCATGCATTTGTACTGAAATTAATTTGATTGATTTTCTGTTAAATCAGAGAACTCAAAACTTCTTTCAAAACAAATATTGTGCTTAAACTTTTCATGCAGAACGACAGATTTTGTAATATTAAAGAGCTTACATGTAAAAAAAAACCCGGATGGGCAAACTCAGAGTGTACACAAGCATAAAAATACAATCTTGTAACACAACCTAGCATGCAAATAGCTTTAGAAAAGAACTGCAGATGAAAAAGTCTTTCTGGTGTTAGAGAAACCTAACTTTGATTCAGCTTCAAGTGTAGCATTGATGCTTCCCCCTGCTCCTTTAATTGACCATGCTTTCAATCGACTTGGATTCCAATCAGTAGGGTGAAAAACTTCAATGAGCACCATTGAGAGATCAAGAACATAAAAGAACAACGCTGCACTCGTTTAGTATTCATATATACTGCATATAGAATGGCAATTATAGCAGAATACTAGCAATGAACATTTACAACAGAATACTACAAAAATATAAAGATTTTGGGATTGGATTGGGGCCAAAATTTGGCATGAGACAAAAAATTGACACTTGATTTGCCGAATACTGGCAACTTTTTGATAGTGCCAAAATTGGTATACATAATCTTATAGGCACTAAGTCACTAAGGGTTCACTCTCCCCACTAAACCATTCAAACCCCTTGCGCTGCATACTTTATAATGCAGATAACACAACCTTGGCATGTCTCAGAATCAATGTAACCAAAGCATCAACAGATTAATGATCTACAAGCTAAAACATGGCATCATTTGACTTCAGGTTCTGATTAGCATCAGGCATCAGCTATCTAAGCATGCACTTTGTTCCTGTTTTCATGGATGGTTATCCATGAATTTTATTGGTTCTCATATTAATCTAGGAACACTCTGTAAATAGCATGAGTCATCCAAAAGAAGAATCCAGATCTATAAATCACGTGCCAATATATGACGATAATACCACATGTGATTGCCGTCACCGCGTAATCCAACTGATATTTCAATGATTTCAGATGGTACCCCATTAGTGTCCTGTGTGCAATTGCTTTGATTTAATGTCTCCATGAATCGCGTCATTAAGGCCCAGCCTTCTTCTCGATCCCTCATCTACCCTAGCAGATCTTTGACGAATGCGCATACATAAATCTATATGGGAGAGGGGGGAATGGGAGGATCGTAGTATACCTTGATGCTGAGTGTGAGAGGCGAGGGAGAAGCCCACCACCGGCTTGCCGCCGGCGAGCTAGGACCTTGAGAGGGGACGGAGGCACGGATCACACCGACGAGCCGCTCCTAGGCCTGAGAGGGGAAGGGGTGAGTAGCCCACCACCGGCTGCTGCTCGAAGGGGGCGAGCTGCTGCTGTTGCCGGAGATGAGGAGGATGCAGATCTCGACCGTCTCTACTCCCCCGCTACTGTCCCCAAGCGGGGAGGGAGATGGGCGACGGTGACTCGCGGTTGCGTTCGGAGGAGGATGTCGGGAGCAAATTAATCAGAATTGAGGGTCCTTATTGCTAACAGTCCGCATAGATCCCACCACGATAATCTGTACCACTCATCCCAATTTGGACGGCCCAGATCTACTTTTTTATTTTTTCACCTGAAGCTCTTCTTTTATTCTAGTCGTTCCCTATTTTTACTAGAAGAACGTCCGTGCGTTGCAACGGGGCCACATTAACTTTAAGAGTTCAATATTAATCATGTTAATAATACATTTAATATTCTCATACATATCAAGTGACACTGGCGACCTTTTTTGTCAATTTAGCAACGGGCTCAATTGCAACGGGCTCTTTATACATATCAGACAACTCGCTACTACTTAAACTACAACTATGGCTACTAATATTTTTTTGTCAATTTAGCTCAGCAATAGTGCCTGGCTTAATAGACTACTTTGCATTCACCCCCTCAGAAGACAGAGAGAACCAACTCAACATGTTAGAAGACTAACAGAAATTTCATTTGTATGGCATGAACATATAGCAGGAGCACCAACACATAGATCAGCAGAGAGCAGAGCACAGCATGCACACACTCGGGCCATCTATATCATACACACACAACAACGCACACACGCATCACGCTGGCATACACATACAGAAAAGCAAGCACACATGCATCATGCGCATTGGCCGGTGCGACGCACGCAGAGCAAGTACGTACGCACGGAGAGCAAGCTAGCAAGCACACACGCGTCCAACCCCGCCGCTGCATGCGCTGGCAGAAGGTAAGGCAGTAAGGGAGACTGCACATTGAAACTGTCCATGCAAGGCTGGAGGTGCTGGGCCGGCGACGGCGGTGTCGGGACGACGCTTGATTCGTTCTCAGTGGCGTGGAGCTTGGGGCGGCAACGCGGCGATAGCTAGTGCTCGGGGATGGGGGTTTGGGGCGGGGGCAGTCGACCCGATGGCTGGCGAAGTTAACGGGCTCGGGCGGCTGGAAATTCGGCGGGTGGCGGCGGCACAACGCGAGGATGGGACAGGCGAAAAACCTAGCGGGCGTTCAACTACCAATACCCACGCCTTTTTTTAAGGGAATTGCTTGTGAAAATAATGTGCGACGACGACTTAGCAAGCGGATCCCCTTAAAAAAGACATAGCGAGCAGATTCCCTTAAAACTGGTAGGAATGGATACGATTGATGACGTTCATAAATAGTGGTGAATGTTGGCCTAATTTACTATCATCATGCATGGAAATGAATCATTAAGAAAAAGAATACTTCCTATTACTACACTCATAGGAAGCTTCCTAATCTCTGCTACCAAACAGTTTCTGTCCAAACAAGGAAGGGAAGTTATGGACGTGATTCGGAAGGAAACAAACGTTATGAAGATTAACTAATTTAGATTTGATCTTTAGAGATTGATTGTGATTGATTCTTTTACATAAAGACATTACTAAATAATTTGCGTCAGTATGGAAAGTTCTGATCCGTTTTGATTTTTTTTTGAAACTGTGATGATTTTTATAGCAAATTCGGAAACTATACACTCTAATGGAGAAAAATCAAAAGTATCACCCCGTCGGCCTCTTGTTGGCCGAAAAGGGACTTTTCGGCCTCCTGTTGGCCGAAGAGTGACTTTTCGGCCAATAGTTGGCGAAAAAGGACAAGTACTTTTCGGCCAACAGTTGGCCAAAGAGTCCCTCTTCGGCCAACACCTGCTCTACTTTTTAGAAAATTCATATCAAATAGGATTTTTAGTATTTTTAATTTGATTCTTTTTACATTAGATTAGAAATTTTACGAAGTTTCTGTAGATATCAAGTTTGACTAGATTTGGAAGTTTGAATTTGAATTTTCTCAAATCACTAGATTGCCTATAATTTGAGCTAGGAGTATTTTTTTTTAGATGATTCTTTTTGCTACTGGTTCTTTGTGACTTTGTTTATCAGTAGTAATTAATTGGTGAATTTTAGGATTATTTAAAATTAGGTTTTTACATCATTCCCTCCCTCCATTTTCTCCCACCATTTTATTTCTCGCCATTCCCTTCCTTCATTTTCTTTCCCGCCATTCTCTCCCACCATCTTCTTTCCCGTCATCTTCTTTCTTGACATCTTCACTTCTCAACTTATAAAACGAGCCTCATGGTGTCCACGATCGTAGATAACATCGTCTGACACGGTCTGTGTCTCCTGCGTCGGTGCTGCTGGTGGAGTGTGAAACACTGTCTGAGAGAAGTCATAAGTGTTTGCAGCTTCGTCATCATCATCGGAGAGTGTTTCACACTTATGACTTCTCTCACACAGTGTTTCACACTCCACATGAAGGCATCATCGTCATCCTCCATCGATGCAGCACTCCTTAGTGTGGCGGGAGAGAATGGTGGGAAATAAAATGGCGGTAAAAGAAAATGGAGGGAAAAAGATTGCGGGAAAGTATTTTTTTGTCATGTATAAAACGGCAATGGTTGTACAGGATTTACAAGGCACTTTTAAATATAAACACCTATGAAGCTCAAAACAAGTTTTCTAGTAGGATAAAAAAATAAAATACAAAAAAATACTACAAATAAAATAGCTACTGATAACTAAACAGAAACAAAAAGAATAAGTCAAAAAACTAAAGAAAAAATTTAAAGCAATTAAAATTAAAAGAAATAGCATAAAACCTAACAAACACTAAAACAGAATCGTTTTCAAAAAAACCTAATTTTAAATAATTATAAAATTCGCCAATTAATTACTACTGATAAACAAATTCACAAAGAACCAGTAGCAAAAGAATCATCTTAAAAAATACTCCTAACTCAAATTATAGGCAATGTAGTTATTTGAGAAAATTCATGAAAAAATTAAATTCAAGCTTTCAAATCTAGTCAAACATGATATCTACAGAAACTTCATAAAATTTCTAATCTAATGCAAAAATAATCAAATTAAAATACTAAAAATCCTATTTGATATAAATTTTTTTAGACAGTAGAGCAGGTGTTGGCCGAAAAGGGACTCTTTGGCCAACTGTTGGCCAAAAAGTCCTTTTTGGCCAACGGTTGGCCGAAAAGTCCCTCTTCGGCCAACAGGAGGCCGAAAAGTCCCTTTTTGGCCAACAGGAGGCCGACGGGGTGATACTTTTGATTTTTCTCCATTAGGGTGTATAGTTTCCGAATTTGCTATAAAAATCATCATAGTTTTAAAAAAATCCAGTTTTTTTCGTTGTGTGAGAGGGTGAAGTGAAAATAAACCGATGAAGTGGGGGAGGCGACGAAAAAAATCTACAACGGTTAACCTACGAAAAAAACCGGACAAAAGTGGTGGGACGGAAAAAACCTGGAAGCGAGACTACCAACTGCTCCATTAAGAGTAGAGACAAACGTGCATAACGGATCAGCTAGGTCAAGAGCCGTTGGATCCTACGCGTGGTAGCTGTCCGATCTGGGCCGCGTCCGCGTAAGCGTTTATTAAAGGAATAATTTTCTACAAATTTTTCAAAGGAATATGCACTATGCATATAAAATAGATAGCCCATGCAGACGCACGGGTTCCCGACTAGTACTATTATAATCCTATCCCGTGTATATAAATATAGGCACATACTATTTTGCGCATAGGTTGCTAGTAGTGACCAAACGCATACGCCCCGCCCCCCGCTACGTATAATTGGGCCAGACCAACTAGCTCCTTTCCGGTCTTGCAGAGGTTCTAGAACCTTTCCAGACTGGTTTTTCTTCTTCTTTCATTTTTTCTGCTTTTTTATTTTTGTTATTTCCTTTTTATATTTTTTTCTTTTACTTTTTGACTTTTGTTTCTCTTTTATTTTTCTATTTATGCTTTTAATACTTTAAAATTTTCTATTTCATTTTGTGAATCCCTTTCAAATTGCAAAACATCTTTTGAATCATGGAAATTTTTTGAATTCACGAACATTTTTTTGAAATCATGATTTTTTTTTACAAAATAGGTTTTTGAAATTGTGAAATTTGTTTGAATCGGCAAAAATTTGTTGAAATTGGGATCTTTTTTAAAAATTCATGGAGATTTCTTGTGTGAGTCTCCATCTCCTCTTTCTATGCAACATAAAAGATGTTGTAATTTTGTGTCCACACCAAGAAAATAACATATTTTATAATTATAATAGAACACATCTGGAATATATGTAAGCATGTAGTATATTTGGTCATATCCGAGGTGAATAGGGCTGCATCTATGTAAAAAAAACAAGTTTCTTTCTAAGGAAGAAAGAATTATATTTGTTATGTTACCAGACAAAAATGATAAAAAAGGAAAGCTTTCTTTCTAAGGAAAAATGGATTATGAGAACAATTTACCCCTAAAAGATACAGCAACAAACTATTTTAAAAATATTGTACAACTGTACCTAACATGCACAAATCATAAAGTCTTTTTATATTTGGGAACTAGAATATACTACAAAATTACACACAAAATATATATAACTTGCACTCTTCCGTACTGTGAAAAAAGAGTTATAAAGTAGTGAAACTTTAATAATAGTTATTATACAAAAATGAATTCAATTAAAAGTTCCAAACATCAAATTTAGTGCTTGTTCGGCAGGCCTCCGCTCGCAGCTCAACTCCTGGAGCGGCTAGATTAGCCGCGGAGTGTCACCGAACGCGTTGGCTCCATGATCTCCCTGAGTGGAGCGGAGCAACTTGTAGGCCATCTTTTGGAGTTGCAAAAGTGCCGCTCCGCGTGCTCCGCGTCTAGATGGAGCTGGGAGTCAAAATGTGGGGAGTGGGGGCCTGCCGAGCAGACTCTTAATAGTGTTGCATGATTGCAACATCAACACTCCGCCGCATGCACAAATATAGGGCCAAAATCCAACGCCAAAAAGTCGACTAAGCAACAGACAAAAAAAGGAGCCGAAAACATTAGCACAAAAATATAATCTTTTGTTAATAAAGAAATACATATACTAGAAACACAAAAACATTTGTTGTTCTAAGGTAGAGTAAACTAAGGGCATTGGTATTACCCTAAAAGAAGAAGGAACATGAAAAACAATAAAAACATATGTGGTTCTAAGGTAGAATGAATTAAGGGCAATAGAAGAAAACAAATGAAAAAAATACAAAAACTAAGAAGATTATTTTCATAAGGACGAATGAATAATGTGAGTTGTTTAACCTTAAAACACCAAGTAAAATAGTAGTAGGAAATTAAGATTATACAACTATGCCTAACATGGAAAATCAAAAAGAAGTATTGTCAAACTCTTTCCTGCCAAGCATGAATTTGAATATAATGAAAACACATATATTGCAAAAAAAACTAGCACTCTTTCATATAGTGCGAGAGCAAATGCAAACTAGTGCAACTTTAGTTATATTTTATAATTTGTGTTCATTGATTACAAAAATAAATTCTATTTTAAGAAAGACAAGAAAGAGTTTTATTTGTCATGTTACCTTACATTAAAAATAAACAACGACTTAATCAAAGGAAAACTTTAGTTCTAAGGAAGAATGAATTATGAGAATTGTTTATGCCTGAAAGGAAGACTGTGCAACTATTTTTTTAAATATTGTACAACCATACCTAACATCAATAAAGCATAAGGACTTCTGTAAATGTCCTTTTCTTTTATGCGGGGGTTAGAATATGCTGCAAACTTGCATAGTTTATACTACTTGCAATGTTAGAATATAATTTACACACATAGTGCATAGCACTACATATACATTACGCACAAAAATTCGAAAAATGAAGTTTTCCATGAAAAAAACTAGTGGGACTGGTATTATACCCATATAGAAGAAAGAATATCAAAATAAAATAAATTATGAAAATAATCCTTGCACACAATTTGCGCAAAATTACATTTCTTTTGTCATATGCAACAATAAATACATAATTATGAATTTTTCACACTCTAGTATAATATATACACAAATTACATAGTACTTATATGTATACACTTACACACACACCCAAAATTAAAAGGTACACATGAAGGGGAAAAGTGACTTAGAAAAAAATATAAAAACAAAAGATATTATTTGCAAATTACAGGCACCTGTGAATAGTGCACATAAAAAGTTTCACAAATTCAAATCTAAAGATGAATAATTCATGAAATCTTGTTACCCAAAAAATCAAAGAATAATAAAAAAATATAGGAAAATTTATTTTAAGAATGAATGAATTAATGGCATTTATATTACCTAAAATAAGAAAGATAATTTAAAACGAATGGTTACAAAAAATGCAAACAAAATGCATAAAACTTGCACTGATCATATACAAGAACAATCATATAATAATGTAACTTGCATATACATAATGCACACACACACAACAATAAAAGCAACGATACTGTATTGCAACGCATGTGACCACCTCGGGCTATTTGTCTTACAGAGAACCTGCAGCAAATTAACGATCAAAGCCTTTGTATGTGGACTTGTGGGCTGCTCCAGGCCAGGCCTACCCAGCTTCTTGGACGTGTTACTCTGGGCTGCTCTAGTCGGTCCCAAGTCCCATTATGGGCCAAGCCTTCGTACTCTAGCTGATTGCCAGAGGAAAGAAAAAAAATCCGACTGACGCAAAGTTTACTTTCAGGTATCGGAAGAATAGCAAATGCAAGAAACTTTTGGCAATGTTTGTCACTAAAAGAATAAGAATTTTTTGAATTCGTTTTCAATATTTTTTTGATTTTACTGTTTATCCGAGCTCATTTGACCTCGGGACTAGAAGAGTACTTTCGCTAGTGGAGTACATTTTACCCGGCGGGCACCATCAGTGTAGGGCAAGTTCATTTCCAAGAGTCTAATACCACCAAACAACAAGAGCAAAACTCCAACTCTACGGCCTGCAGTAAAACAACAAGTGGCTAGTTATTAGTTTATAGTTCTTGTTGGCGGCCTGCTCTAAGACAACAACCAGTGGAGTATATGTTCCTTGGCTTAGCACGGCAGGAGCTAGTCTTGCACAGCGGCAGTTATTGGCTCATTACCTCTTATTTTGTTCTTAAAGGTAGTGTAGATGCGAGGATTTGTACGCTACACACAAGTAGAGCGGCATCGATCACACATCCAATTCGTCACCGGCGGAGGAGAAGGGAGATATGACGACGGGCAGGGAGAAGAGGTGGAGCCTGGCCGGCGCGACGGCGCTCGTCACCGGCGGCAGCAAAGGAATAGGGTACCTACTAATACACGTTTCTCTTGAGTTTTCGAGCGTGTTACTTACTCGCTGGCCATCGTGCTCGACTCATGTGTAGGCGCGCCATCGTGGAGGAGCTTGCCGGCTTCGGGGCGCGGGTGCACACGTGCTCCCGCAACGCGGCGGAGCTGGAAGAGTGCCGCCGGCAGTGGGAGGAGGAGAAGCTGGCGGTCACCGTCTCCGTCTGCGATGTCTCCGTACGCGCTGCGAGGGAGAAGCTCATGGAGACGGCCAGGGAATCTTTCGACGGCAAGCTTGACATATTGGTAAGCTCTAGCTGTATTTTGTTCGATGGCTCAAAGGTAGTCGCCACTAGAAAAGTTATTTGGTCCGATTAATGAGTAAGTGCCCCAGGACCACGTCAAATCACACCCACGCATCCAAATTATCAACATAAAACATTTTGGAACACCATTTTTTTTTGCGGGTGATTTTGGAACACCATTGTTTGATTCGTTACCGCCTCTCCAAATGCTCTACCACATTGTGCCGTTTCTTAAACTTATCTTGTCAGATGTTAGCTAAGGTGGCACCGAATTAGTGGAGAAAGACAAATTATTCATCTTATGCTAAATACGGTCTTCACATGAATTAGTGGGTGCCTATTTTTGCGATAGAATAATAGGATTTTTCAAATTATTGGTCCATAAATAAAGTCTCAAAAGATTGATATAATTTTTTATTAAAATTTAGATGGCGCAAATAGTTGAAAAGTATATCTGACATATTGTAGGCTTGTATAGCAGCCCAATAAAGCCCAATCACCCACATGTCTTGAAATAGCTGTCCATTAGGACAGGCGGGCCAGGTTGCGAAAAACTGGACCTGAAACACGATCTGACGGCCAGAAAAGGCGGAAGACATGAGAGAGCTCCGTTTAGGTGTAAATGTAATATGTAGTAAACAACATTAATTTTGTACCAAATGAATAAAATATTAATAAAGTTACTTCTTGTTGTTTAAAGTTTTCTCTTAACAAACGAAAATACGTCAACCAAGGGGCTAATACATGACCTCAAAAAATATTCATGAAAACTATCAAAAATTCTTACAATGAACATTTATAATCCAGGTGAACAATGCAGGGCAATTGTTTTTCAAAGTGGCTACGGAGTTGACGGAAAACAACTACTCGCATCTGATGGAGACTAATTTAGCGTCGAGCTTCCACCTCAGTCAGCTAGCACACCCTCTCCTCCTCAACGCCTCCATATGCGGAGGAGGAAGTATTGTCAACATCTCCTCCATTGCAGGCTCAGTTGGCTTTCCATGCTTCACACTTTATAGCATTACAAAAGGTAGATATACAGCTGACAAGTATATGCTTGTGAAAAAGTATTTCAATCATCCTATGAGTGGCTAATAGTTTGTTTCTTTTTTTTCTCCTTTCCCCTCTATATGTATTGGCTCACATGCAGGAGGAATGAACCAACTTACGAGGAGCCTCGCCACTGAGTGGGCTAGAGACAATATTCGTGTGAACGGTGTTGCTCCATCCATGATCATGACTGACATGATCAAAGATGTACGTGTCGAGATCGTATTGTGACTATATTTTTTCATTTTGCCAACTTTGTTCCAACGTAGAAACTATTTAAAAATACACAACAATTACTAACATTACTCAGATAATATAACATGATTTATTGTTAAAATATTTTACACTTACAATTTTTTATTAGGGTACTACTTATACAAAAATAGCGGGGAAATATCAATGGCTTTTGTTGTTCTCGATCCAACAGATAGAGTCGGAGGCCATGGAGAAAGAGTACTCACGGATCCCGATGGGCCGTAGTGGCAAGCCAGCGGAGGTCGCGTCGGTGGTGTCCTTCCTTTGTATGCCCACGGCATCCTATATCACTGGCCAAGTTATTTGTATTGACGGTGGTCGATCTATTTGTTAGAGGATGGCGAGCATGATTCTAATCTTGGAGGTGTTGGAGCTCCGTATGCAAGAGACGGTGGTACTTAAGTGGAGGCCTGCTAGTTGGGATAATCTATGTTGTATAGAACATGTTTTATCACTTATCATGTTGAACTGTTTGGACTTTGTTTTATCTATGGTATGTAGCACTGTTGTGTCAAACAATTATGTTGTTTGTTTGTTATATGAATTTTAGTGTTTGATTTGAATTTCAGTTGTATTCAGTTGCAGGGCTACCTAGCAAATAGTAGGGGCGGGTATGTATTAGAAAAATAACTAAAGGAGGTCATTGGTACGAAACCATCTGCGGTAAAGAAAAACCATTGGAAGAGGTCATTCCTGCAAAGCCGCATGTGTTGTCCACGACATTGAAGGGGGTTTCCCTAGGCGTCAGCATTGTTCCAAGTATTATCGACCTAGGCTTTGAGGTTGAACGTGGAACCGCCGCC
The DNA here is from genome assembly GCA_034509565.1 of Triticum monococcum. Taxonomy (NCBI): domain Eukaryota; kingdom Viridiplantae; phylum Streptophyta; class Magnoliopsida; order Poales; family Poaceae; genus Triticum; species Triticum monococcum. The sequence goes on from CM067841.1 coordinate 608,030,910, forward strand.
GGGCCATGAATGAAAATCGCCTACAATGCTCGATTTTGTACGACTGGAAGAGAGTACTCACTAGAAGACACCACCAACACAAAAGCTCAGATCTGACGTTAACTAGCACTAGCAAAGGAGACTGAAGCAAGCGCTCACACCCTTTCTCCACAGTCACCATGACAGCAGAAAACAAGGGGAGAACCATCGTGGCACCCTCTGATCCACCCAACCTGCCTTCAACTTCAACCCTTATCAGCCCCAATCCTAAGTAGTAGAAGAAAAACAGTAGGACCTACTGTGGAAACTACAGGGACCAAGCCCACTCCCCCCTCCCTCCACCCCCTTCTGGGGGCAGTGCCGCCATAAGAGGGAGGGGGGGAGTCCGGCGGTGAAAGGGGTGTGGAGGAGGGATTAGAACGGGAAGAGGCGGGACGAGACTTGCCTGCTCCCTACGCGTGTGCCCATCTGTGCTCCCGCTTACGTGGATTGATTTGATTGGAACAAAATAAGGCCCAGCCCCACCCCCTTAAAATCAGGAAGGGAGATATTAGATTAGAAAAAAAAAGAAAAAAAGACAGCCGTAGGATGAAGTGGGAGCACGGATGGGAGCATGGGGAGGGAGCAGGCAAGCCAGATCCAAAATTAGGTAGTCCACAAAGAAGCCTTATTAGCGAGACACATCCGTACTCTGCTTGGTCTCATCTCATGAGATTCTGACCAATTTGCTATTATTTCTGATAAAAGGTACTTTTATTGACTCAAAGTGTCTTCGTATACGGGCACAATAAGCACACGGCCGCAACCACCAGAGTCCACGTTTGGGGTGATGGCTGGATGGACTTTTCTGGACTGGCGTGTTGCCGTTCTTGACTTCTCCACTCCTTCTAATCCTTCCTTCTTCCAATCTCTCCTTCGATGTCTCCAATTCTTAATCCCCTTCCTCCATTTCTATATCCTGATTCTCCACCGCCGCCCTCGATCCCTCTACACAAATCCCAAATCTGCCGGTGCCATTCATCAATCCTGTAGAAGAATCGAGATCGACCCATTGCTTTTGTGGGAAATAGCCATGGATTCAGCTTGTACAACGATGGATCTGCTCCCTCTCTCACCATTCATCACGCACGGTAAGAGCAGAAGCCCTCGTTGGTCTCCTATGTTTCCTGATCTGGAGGTAGGTGATCCGCCGGCCCCCAAAAAGCGCCACGATGATGAAGCAATCCAGAGGATCTTCACATTCGCCCTTACGCAGATCCTTGCCCAGGCCTCTCTTTTCATTCTTTATGGTGAATTAGCTTCAGATCAAGGTCTGGGTTCCGCTGTTGTATATATTGTGGTCATCAGTAGTACAAGTTCGGGCAACTTCAGCTCTTACCCTTGCCAAGGCGATACAGTGGATCTCAGGACTGATTGGCTTAGAGAAACTATGGAATCTTGTCCTGATGTCGATAGGAACTTGGTTGAATCCTTTTCTCGGGCAGCGGCGCATGGCCCTAACGCGCCTCGGGCGCCATGAAAGCCATAGCTTGGAATTGCCGAGGTATGGGCCGAGACCTCGGCAATGAACGTATGCTATTTCTGGCCAATCTGATTCGTTCTACTAAAGCTCAAATAACCTTTGTTTCCGAAATCAAATCTTCCAAGGTTCGGTCGGTTGATCTTGTTAATAGGTTTGATGTTGCTAATAGTTTTGTTGTTCCTTCTAGAGGAGCCTCTGGAGGGCTCTGGCTTATGTGGAATGATGAACTCAATGTGTCTGTTCATAGTGCCTCCTTTCATTACATTTTAGCTAATGTAGTTCATCTAGCCTTGGGTGTTCACTTTTGTTTGATTTGTATATATGGTGACCCCTACCATAGGCAGACTAGTGCTATTTGGAGTCAAGTTTCTGCTTTTGTGCATGATAACTTGGGTAAGCCCATGATGTGTATTGGAGACCTTAATGACATCTTGTATGATACAGATGGTTGTAATGGTAGTGTTAATTATTATCGCATGTCTGCTTTTCGTTCCCTTGTTAAAAATTGTGGTTTTTTTGATATTGGTTTTAGTGGTCCTGCATACACTTGGCGTAACAAACAGCATACTGTTAATCCTATTTACAGACGTCTAGACCGATGCCTTGTCAACTCTGACTGGTGTGCGCATTATCCTAATTCTAAAGTGCTCAACTTACCTATTATTCTCAGTGATCATGCGCCCATTCTCGTTTCTACAGACGGTAATTTTCTTAAGCCGAGACAAACTTTTAAATTTGAAAACTGGTGGTTGCTTGAAAAAGACTTCACTAGCTTTGCAAAATCTGCTTGGAATAATTGCACTTTTACCTCTTTTATAGCAAAGTCTTCTTCTTTGGCAGGTTCTTTGAAGAAGTGGTGTAAGAAGAAAAGGCCCTTCCAGCAAGAGCTTTTGGAAATTGAGTCCAGTATTAATCGGATTCAGCAGCTTCCAATTCAGCAGCAAAATCACACTTTGGAAAGCTCTCTCACTCTTAGGTATGAACAAACTCTCTCTAAGCTCAATCAATTTTATAAACAGAGAAGTAAGAAGGGTTGGGCCACTGCTGGTGATCGTAATACTAAGTTTTTTCATCAGGCTGTGATCAAAAGAAGAAAAAGAAATACTATTTGTTCCATTAAGGATGAGAATGATGTGCTTCATTTTAAACCTAGTGCTATCACTAATACTTTTGTCAATTATTTTAGATACATCTTCTCTTCGCCAAACAATAACACTGCAAGGCCTTTTCTTAATACTCGTTTGCCTGACAACTCTTTGGATCCTACTTACTTTCTTCCAGATAAACATGAGATTTTACAGATTCTCAAAGATATGAAGTTGAATGCTTCTCCGGGTCCGGATGGATTTAATGTTGAATTTTACCTGGCAGCATGGGATTGGATTGGCGAGGAAGTTACTCAACTTGTGACTACCTTTTATAAAACTGGTATTTTACCTCCTCATATCAATGACACTAATATTGCTCTCATTCCAAAAAAGTTAGTTCCTCAAGTTCCTATGGATTATCGTCCCATTAGCCTTTGTAACGTTGTCTACAAAATCATTGCGAAATCATTGGCTAATAGGATTAAGCCTCATCTTCCGGACTATATTGATCCGGCACAACAAGCCTTTATTGAGGGTAGAAGAATTAGCGATAACATCATTATTGCTCAAGAGATTACTCACTCCTTCACTCTAAAATCGTGGAATCATCATGCTTTCATGCTCAAGATAGATCTTGCTAAAGCTTTTGATCGTCTTGAATGGAGTTTCATTGTGTCTGCTCTTGCACGTAAAGGTCTGCATGGTCATTTCATTAATTTGATTCATGCTTGCATTTCTTCTCCTACTTTCTCTGTGCTTATTAATGGGCAGCCTTCTCATAAATTTAAAAGTTTTAGAGGTATTCGTCAAGGCTGTCCCATGTCGCCTTATTTGTTTGTTATTGCTATCAATGAATTATCTGTTGCTCTTAATGAAGCTCTAGATGCTCATCATCTCCAGGGTATTTCACTTGGTCCAGATTGCCCTTCTATTCATTCTCTGTTGTTTGCAGATGATCTGTTGGTTTGTGGTCAAGCCACTATGCAGGAAGCAAATTCTATGGCTCAACTCATCCATCACTTTTGTTATATTTCAGGTCAAACACCAAATTGGGCCAAATCTGCTATTCTTTTTAGTACTCATGTTAGTCAAACCACTATTCAAGAGATTAAGCAAGTTTTTCCTGTTTCTATCATGGATAACAATTTCACCCATCTTGGTCATCCGCTTATTCTTCCTGCTAAAAATAGAACTGCTGCTTACAACTTTGTTATTGATAAATTTCTGAATAAATTGCCTGCTTACAAAGCTAATATGCTCTCTCATGCTGCTAGGCTTGAGCTCATTAGGTCTGTGTTCTCTGCTATTCCTGTGTACTACATGTCTAATATTTTGTTTACCAAAAAGTTTATAGCCAAACTCACTGCTATTATAAGGAACTTTTGGTGGACAGGAATCAAAGAGAATAATTCTAACAAGAGCCTTTGTCTTAGGGCTTGGAAGGACATTTGCAATTCCAAACAGGAAGGTGGTCTTGGCATTAGGAACTTGCAAGCAATTAATGAGGGCTTACTTCTTGCAGCTGCTTGGAGGCTTGCTAAAGACCCTTCCTCCCATCTTCATCTTGTGCTCAAATCTAAATACTTCCATGATGCCTCTATTTGGACTGCTATTTCTACTACTCCAAAATCTGCTTTCTGGTCATCCATTTTAAAAATGTTGCCTAAACTGAAAGATCACTCTTTTTACCAACTCACGCAAGGGAATATATCTCTTTGGAGTACCCCTTGGTGTTCCCTTTGGGCTTCTGTTCATGACAATCTTATTATTCAGCCTTCAGGATACATATATCCTTCTCTTGTTAAGGACCTTTGGATACCGGGTCAGAAAGTCTGGAACAATGACCTCATTAACTCTCTCTTTCAACAGCCTCTAGCCTCTGTTATCATTCAAACTGACATTATTCACCAAGATTGCCCGGATATATTATGTTGGGATCTAACTCCTAATGGTACTTGTTCTTCCAAGTCCACTTATAAATTGTGTTTGCAGGATATTCATGCCAATCCAAGAAATACTCCTTCCCAAGTTTCTTTGCAGATGAAAAATCTTCTCAACTTGATTTGGAAGCAAAAGTTGATGATCCCCGGAGTTCAAACTTTCGCTTGGAGACTCCTTAGGAAAGCGCTTCCCACAGGTTTGAGGGTTGGGCGCTTTTCCGCACATATTTCTCAATATTGTTGCAGATGTGATCAGCAAGAGGATGAGGTTCACATGTTTTTTCTTTGTGACTTCTCTAGAGCTGCTTGGTTTTCTCATCCTTGGTTCATCAGAACAGATGCTTTAGTTCAGACATATACCAATATCCATAGTATTATTCTTGCTTTACTTAATATGAACCATCCGCATGCTTCTGTTGTCAACATTCTAAATTTTATGTGGTGTCTTTGGAAAGCGAGGAATGATTATCTTTTTAATAAAAAGAAAGCTACCCCTCACCAAGTTAATATTGCTGCTACTTCTCTATCTAATGATTTCTGTGATCTGCTTAACAGTTCTTCACACCATCAGCCTCAAAACTTCAGTTGTGTCTTAACCCATACTAATCAACTTCCCTTGCAGGGACAAACGCTTAAATCAGATCTTCTTATCACGGGACCGAAAGTATATACTGATGCATCTTTTAAGTGCAAAAAAATTCCAGGTTTATTGCAGGGAACAGCAGCCACTGGAGTTGGTATCTACATTTGTTTGCCGCACGATCAGAAGGAAGTCAGCGTGCAGATTCAAGCTTCCACATCAATTACAAGTACTCCTCTGCAGGCTGAAGCGTTAGCTCTTCTCTTGGCTGCAAAAGTAGCTAAATGTCTCAGCATCAGCCAGCCGACCTTCCTCACAGACTGTCTCTCTTTGGCTTCATTTGCGGCTAGTAGAAAGATTACTGAAACTGCTACCCCTTGGACTATTAGGAAAGTTTTAGCTGATTTCTTCTGCTACTCTTCAGACCTTCAACCTAGAGTGTTCCATATTTCCAGGGAAATTAATGGAATTGCTCACAACGCCGCTCATCAGGTTCTTACATCAAATGTAGAACCTGACATATGTTGTTTTGCTTCGGCTCACAGGAACATGGCTTGCCCTGTAGTATCTCTCCTCTCTAATTTCGAGTTTAAGGGCTTTGTAATTCATGTTGTACATTGCTATTGAGCTGAGCTGAATGGAAAGTTTGGCGCTTCGTGCGCCTTTTGTTGTTCAAAAAAAAAGCACACGGCCGGGGTCTCAGCACAATTAGGATGTACATTGACTTGTGTGATTAAACTGGTTGTGTGAAACACGTCAACAAACTAACCGTACTCTCTACCCTTGATTTTGGCCACTTTCACAAACTGGTACCGTGACCCTCGAAATCTACTAAGAGAGAGAAAAACCGTAGAGATCTGGCCAGTGCTTTCTAACCGGCCGGCAACACTGGTGTAGCGCATGTCCATTGCCATATGTGTTATGGAGATCGTGGCTCTCAAGGCCAACCATGTCAAAACTCGACCACAAAGACACAAATTACCCAGTCTAACACCAGCCAACAAGAGCAAAATTCTAATTGATGGCCTGCTCTATAATATTATACCCTCCAGTTATTAGTTTATATCTGTTCTTGGCCTAGCACGGCAGGAACTAGTCTTGCACAGCTGAAAGTTAAGGCTCGTTACCTCAACAATGTAGACGTGATCAGAATATATGTATGCACGCACAAACACACCGGTATCCTACACTCAATTCGTCAACGCCGGAGGAGAAGGAGATATGACGACGAGCAGGGAGAAGAGGTGGAGCCTGGCCGGCGCGACGGCCCTGGTCACCGGCGGCAGCAAAGGAATAGGGTACGTGCGTTTCTCTTGAGTTTTGGAGCCATCACTTACTCTCGGAAGGCATCATGCTTGATTCATGCGTACGTACGTAGGCGTGCCATCGTGGAGGAGCTCGCCGGCTTCGGCGCGCGGGTGCACACCTGCTCCCGCAACGCGGCGGAGCTGGAAGAGTGCCGCCGGCAGTGGGAGGATGAGAAGCTGGCGGTTACCGTCTCCGTGTGCGATGTCTCTGTGCGCTCTGAGAGGGTGAAGCTCATGGAGACGGTCAGGGAGTCCTTCGACGGCAAGCTGGACATACTGGTAAGCTCTAGCCGAATTTGCCTTTGCTTCATCGAGGTACTTTGATTTAATAATACTTCCTTCGTCCCAAAATAAGTGTCTAAACCTTTATTAAAAAAAACTTTATACTAAAATTAGGACAAAGTTTTTTTTACGAGAAAAGTTAATACAAAGTTGAGACGCTTATTTTGAGACGGAGGGAGTATATGCCGCTAAGACCACGTTAAATCATACTAAAAAAACTTGGTGCATTTTGATTTAAACTAGGGCAAAACTAAAAAAGAACTTCAGGTTCACGCCGTTGGGCTAGGCTCCCATGTCCAGGTTTATTTTGGTTAATATATAGAGAGCACTCCAAATGATCCACCTTGTGTCGTTTCTTGGATTCACCATGCCAGATTTTTTGCTAAGGTGATATTGAATGGATGAAGAAAGTGTAGTTTATCTCATGCTAAATATAGTCTGTACATACCATGTGGTAAGCGTGGTAAAAGCAATTTCAAACAGACAAAAAAAAGTACAGTTTGTACATGAACTCACATTTATAGTAGTTGTCTAAGACAAGACTTCAGCCAACAAATTGCCTGATTAATGTCTTATTGGTGTGATATAAATTGTATTTTCAGTTAGGTATTTCTCAGCATGAAGTTAACAACCTCAATTTTGTGTATTAGACAAAACAAATATTAATAATATTACCTATTGCTGGTTAAAGTCTTCACTTAATAAATGGAATATCTCAAGTGAAGGAGTAATTGAAAATCCCAAAAAAGATCCACGGGATATATGAAACTTTCTTAACCCGTGCATATCGACAAGATAGGTGAACAATGCAGGGCAATTGGTTTTGAAAGCGGCTACAGAGTGGACGGCGGAGGACTACGCACAATTGATGGAGACTAACTTAGAGTCAAGCTTCCACCTTAGTCAGCTCGCGCACCCTCTACTCGTCAACGCCTCTGTACTTGGAGGAGGCAGCATCGTCAACATCTCCTCTGTTGGAGGTATATTTGGCTACCCAGGCCTCGCACTTTACGGCATCACAAAAGGTACATATGCGCCTGACAAGATAAACAAGCTTATGGAATAATACTCCATGCAATAAATGTGGCCTAACCTCTTGTTTTGGTTTTTGTTTCTCATTTATACATGCTGGCTCACATGCAGGAGGAATGAACCAATTTACAAGGAGCCTGGCCACTGAGTGGGCTAGAGACAATATTCGTGTGAACTCTGTTGCACCAGGCATTGTGTCGACAGACATGATCAAAGATGTAAGTGTTGAGATTGTATTGTGACTCCATCTGGTTTTTGGCTAGCCCTGTTCCAAGTATATGATGTCCTAAAAATACCCAGCAAATACTGAGATCAGTCAGATATATCTAACTGATTTATTGTTAAAACATTTTATACTTATGTAACTTCTATTTTGGTCCTGACATATATACTTTGGTTGTTGTGGATGCAACAGTTAGAGCCGGATGCCCTCGAGGAAGCATGCTCGCGGATCCCGATGGGGCGGAGCGGCAAGCCAACGGAGGTCGCTTCAGTGGTGTCCTTCCTTTGTATGCCCACAGCGTCCTATATCACCGGCCAGGTTATTTGTATCGACGGCGGTCGAACCATTTATTAGAGTCTACTACCTCCATCTTATAATATAAGAACGTTTTTTATACTGTCATTAGTGTCAAAAATGTTCTTATATTATGGGACGGAGGGAGTAGCTGCTAGTGCTACTACTCCGATTGGGGAAAATAAATTAATTAATCAGGATATACCTACATCATGTTTGTCGATGTTTGGTCTCGTTACAAATATAGGAGTATGTTGTTCTATGACCATGTATGGAGTAAGAAATGCCTAGAAGAAGCATACACTCCAGTTATGCTCACATGTAAGTTCGCATTTTTGTTATGACATACGGCCGCATTGATATCAATCGTGAGCATTCGAGGACTCATTGCAACTCGTTAATATCATCGATTGTTTTGTAGAAACAACCCAGGATATTGATTTTTAGAACTAGTACTTTTTCCTGGCTAGCCACGGGAAATGCTTTAGTCCTGTGAAACAACATGAACGACGCGGGGCTCTGCTTCATGTCTCAGACCTGGCCGGCTTGGTTGGGTTGGGGTGGTGGCCCTCCCACCACTGCTCGCAGGCGACGCGCTTCTTGCGTGCAGGTCGCTGGCGGGGGGTCGTGCTCCTCTTTTGGCTGGCCTGCGGAGGAGGGCTGCTGGGTCTGGCTGGCGGCCAGATCTGGCTCGTCGCGCGGTGCTGCTGGGCAGCTTCAATGGCAACAAGGCGTGGTGGTGGCCCTGTTTGGTGATGGTGTGGTCGCTATGCAAGGTGTGCGGGTCAGTGAAGGCTCAGGCAATGGAGGTGCTGGTTGGCGTCACCAAGTGCGTCGGAGTGAGGTTGTGATGTTCCCGGTGAAAGTCTGGCTGGGGTTACGGCCGGCGGCGGCGACACCTATGGGCATCGTCATCCTTCTTCGAGGCACTGCTGGGGAGATCCGTGCATCCTCATCTCCTAAATCAAGCTTTTCGGGTGAAAAAAAAAGCTTTTCGGGTGAAAGCCAAGATCCTCTTGTAGGATCGGGCGGTGGCGGTGTCTCCAACACCGATTTCCCTTTTGAGGGCGCCGCCTTGAAGATCGTGATCCCTCTCGCTCTTCCTTGAGGCTGCACGTGCACGACATCATGGTCAGCGGGTGCCCGGCTAGCAGTGCGGTTGTTGCGTTGCGACTTGTGTGGCGACGATGATGGCTGCAAGATGAGCAGGGTCGTGGCTTGTCTTCATTGTCGATAGTCTGGCATGTTCCAGGGGTTGAAGTCGGAGCTGCGGTATTGCGGGGCGATACTACGGCAACGATGCCAAGCAATGGGCACATTGTACTCTGTCGGTCCAAGGCGCGCTCATTTTCTCCTGCGAGGCTCGTCATCAAAGTCGGAGCTGCCTCGTCCTCGACACGTGAGGTCGATTGTTTGGCCTCGAACGGCAGGGTTCCGTGTACCATTCGTTCGGAGGGGTCTTGACGGGTCATCAACGACGAAGTCAGAGTCGCTTGCTCGGGAAGAGGTGATGACGATGACATTGCGGGCAGCCTCGATGGTGTCCTTTCCTCGGTGGTGTGTGTGGGTCTTGTGGGTGCCAGGTCGGTCGTGTGACTTCTCTATGGGCATGTTGTAACGATTTTCGTCTGGGTTTTCTTAATTAACAGGACAACTCTTTTTGACCTTTTTTAATGAATAGGACCTTAAGGGCCGTGTTTCAAAAATAGCTGTGATAACTACTATGACAACGAACTTTCTTGTGCCCACTCACTTCTTTTTCTCTACTTGTGGCAAATGTAATGTTAAAAAAATATGTTCTTTTCTCGTTTTTTGTTCTGTTAGGCTGTTTTACTATAATTTTTTTCTCCTTTTTAGTGTTCTTCCTTACAAAAATTATTCAAATTCATGAACTTTCAGGAAAATATAATTTTATAAAAAATGCATGGTTTATTTTCAATTTTGTGAACTTTTTTCACATTCAATGAAAATTTATAATTGTTGAAATATTTTTATCTAAATCGATGAACTTTTTACAAATCCATAAACCTTTTTTAAAATCTAGTGAACCTTTTTCAATTTCATGAATTTTCCTCAAAATCGATAACCTTTTAAAATTCACCTTTTCTAATCCATGAGCTATTTTCCAAAATTCGACGAACTTTTTTGAATTTGTGAACATTTTTTCAAAATTGATGAAGTTTTTTGAAATTATGATTTTTTAATTCAAAATCAACGAACTTTTTTCAAATTTGCAAACTTTTCTTGAATTTGCGAACTTTTTCAGGTCAATGAACTTTTTCAACTTTTTGCTTTTTCAAATTTGAGATTTTTTTTCCAAAATCATGACAGAGACTGTTTCAAATCCATGAATTTATTTGAATTCAAAGGCTTTTTCTGATTTTCTTGAGGCTTTATTTTATTTTATTTTTCACAAGTCAATCGTTGATTGGTCAACTGGTCAAGCATCGACAGGTCAACCATTGACCCAAAGAAAATGAGCTGCGCGCCTGCCAAGTGATCACGCCGCGTCCCCTGAAAAAAAGTGATCACGCCGCGCGCTGATGGGTCGGCCCATATATGCAGCCGCATGGGCGCTGGAACCCATAACCTGCATACAAGGCGCCAATTAGGAGATCTTAGCATTGTTTCCACTTTGCGTGAGTATAGCCGCGCCCCGATATGACGCATTTTTTTACATATAGAAGTGTGACGCACAGGGTCCAGGCGACTGGGCCAGCCCTCCGACCACGACGCGAAGCATGTTTTCTTATAATGTGTGAAGCAAAAATGCCAAGAAAAGGAGCGTCCTCGCAACTTCGACGAACCCAAGACCTCGAAGTGTAATTGTCTGCTGCTGACAAGTACAACAACTAACTGTTCTTGATTCATACGAATCACAAAATTATTTAATTACAAACTTCAGCGCTGGCAATTCAAAAACATTTTTTAAAATGTTCAACAAATTTCTTAAAAAATGAACAAATTTTGGAATTCTGAATCTTAAAAAACAAATAAATTTTGAAAACATGAACACATTTATAAATTCCCCAAACATTTTTTAAAATGTGAAAAGTTTTTCAAAATTCCAAACATGTTTTCAAGAACACGAACAAAATTTTGAAAACGTTGAATTTTTTTGAAAAACATAAAAAACTTTGAAAATAAGGGAACATATGAAATTCTGAACATTTTTGAAAAATTTGAATACATGGAAAATGTGAACCATTTGTTGAAAAATAAACAAATTTTAAAAACATTAAAAAAATTCCAAAGAAACTTTGAAATTTATGACCTTCTGAAGAAAATAGAAACAGAAAAAAGAAGAGAAAGAATTTAAAAAGAGTGTAAAATAAATAAATAAAAACCAAAAGAAACCAAAAAACCCAATAAAAGAAGAAAAAACGGGTTCAAAGAACCTTCTAGAATGTTCCAAAAAAAACATATATGAACTCCTAACATGTTCCTAAGCCAGGAGAAAACGTAACAGTTAACATTTCCTCGCCCCCTATCGGTCCCTAGCATGGTGTCGGTGTCCAGTGCAAAAGCACGACACTTTGCCGCAATAAGCGGCATATAGGGTTTACCAGAGATGACAACTACGACAACCATGCATGCTAAATAAGCATCACCTAGTTTCAAAAAAAAAAAAAAGAGCATCACCTCACCTGCCCTTGGTTGTTGGCCCTGAACTAATCCCATGTTTGTTCGCAAAGACACACATTCTTTTCTGCCTGCTTGACTATGTGCACATGCATATGTGATTATGTTAATTAATTTTTTTAGTCTTTCCCTCTTTGGCCAAAATAAAAGAGCAAACATGTTAGTAGGTCAAATGCCAGAGGCAGGGTTCATTGATTCATCTTAAATCTTCAAAAGGAGGCAATTAAGTAGTGTAGTTAAACTTTTTTTTCTTACACCCATGTTTAAACCACCATACTTTTGTAAATAAGAAAGTGCTAAAACTGCATAGCAGTATTGGGTAGTCTCTTACTCTTTTGGCACCGACAGCAACTCGCCTCCAAAGGTGCCACTTTTCAGCACAAAGACAAAAAATAAATCAGTGGCCACTAATCGTATGACCCACGAGGATGACATGAAATGAAAAGAATCGAGAAATGAATCAGTTGTGAACAAATTAAGCTTTATGGACAAAGTGTCAAAATCAAAATGGGCCGGATTAGTTAGAGCAATCAAGCCGGTTTCAACTTGGTGTGATTAAAGCCAACGACGACATTACCAATCTCTGTGGTGGGAGTGCGACCCACTAGTGGAAGCTGACGACCAATACCTAATGAAGCAGCGTACTTTGCAAGTCTATGACAGTGCCTGTAAACAGTCTTGTTGATTAATAAAGCGCGTTCTTGACTCGAAAAAAACCCTAATGGAAGCAGACAGACCATTGCATTTTGCAGTTTGCACAACTCTCCAGCCACGAGGGCTTCTTTAACCGCGAGGAGATGAGTCCGCCGACGACGGCAAGGTGAGTGGGGAGGGAAGGAGATGGAGGCGATGGGGGCCGCTTCTGGGCCGTCAGCATATATATATATATATATATATATATATATATATATATATATATATATATATATATTAATTTAAGTATGTGCGTTAGTCAATAATGGGACGGAGGGAGTAGTATGTACTGATCCTGATTTGGAAATGTCACGACCCACTGGATCGGATTGGAGTAAGAGGCGAACAGCTATGAGCCAAACTAGGTCAACTTGTAGGGTGGCCGGTGTTTGTGTGTTTCCCACATTGGGATCTGGAAGCAAGCTTGGCATCTGGATCTTGAGAGGTGACAATCATGCTCCCTGATGCTTGCCCTGCTTGGTTGGTGGCACCGAACTGATCCCATGCTTGTTCGCACATGACAACATTCTCTTCTGCCCTGCTTTTCTGTGTGCACATGCAAGTGCGATTATGTTAACCGGTACGGTCTTAGGCCTTACCAAAAACATGCTGATTGGTCAAATGCCAGAGGAAGGGTAGGTTCATCTTTACTATGCATGAACATTATAAATCTTGTTCAGACCCATGTTTAAAACATCATACAAATTTTTGCACACAGTGGCACTGTGGTAGTCTATTTTCGCACCGACGACCCAGCTCCAAAAGTGACACTTTTCTCGACAAAGACATGAATGAATAATCAGTGACGACTAATCGCGCGACTGGCGACGACGACGTGAATTGAAATGAAAAAGAAACCGAGATACAAATCAGCCGCGAACAAAAGCGTTGTCGACAAACATGTCAAAATTAATTAAAACAGCTGCTTTTCAATTCAAACGTAGGTAGTGGGTGAAAGTCACGTCACCCCCAACAACCGCCGGGCCGGATTAGTTAGAGCACTTAGCTTTCACTGGGTGTAGATTAGTTAGGGCACTTAGCTTTCACTGGGTGTTGATTTTGAAGCCAACGACACTATCATCTCTATGGTGGGACCCACCAGGGGAAGATGGCCATCGTTTGTTGCGATTTGCACATTGTGACACAGTGTTGTGGTAGCTCCAACGACTCAAGATGCTTATATATAATTGGAACAAGGGAGAGCATGGAATATCTGTGTTCGTCCATGTCAATCAATCAATGGATGAAGCTGCACTGTATTTTTGGTACGGTTTTGTACACTCAGCGAGCAAACCTTGGTTGGTGTTAGGCGCGGCGTACCATGCATGTAGTGCAGTGGTGCACATGTGCTACTACTAAGTTCTTCATAATGCCAAATAGTGTTTGTTATAAGTGTTATATAATTCACTCTGGTGATGTCAGAGGTGATGGGACATGTTAGTTGCTGGTGTTCGTTAGTGTTGACGTGTAATATGCTGTCTAGTCTTTTTCATCAGATCGATCTTTTGGTTGCATTGATTAGAGCATGCACTTCTACATGGTATCGGAGCCGAGAGGTCTTGAGTTAAAACCCGGCTGACCCGATTAAATTGCAGCCTACTTTCGGTTCACGTTTAGGCCTGAGGGAGCCACACGTAAGGAGAAGTGTTGACGTATAATATGTTGCATAGTTTCCTTCATCAGATCGGTTTTTTTGTTGCATTGGCTAGAGCATACACTTCTACAGTTAGGCTCCGCTGGTTGTTTATCTAACGACTAGTAATTCTATGTTGGTGCCATCGGCGCCGAGATCAGTCCACTAAAAGATTAAGTTAGCTGAAACGACACGATCAGTAGGTTGTTACAGTTTTTAATATGGTTACACACATGGAGAGAGCATTGGATCACGTGGGCGCATGCCATGCTAGCCTGGCGATCGGCCGTCGGTCACGGTCACCGTGCACTATTCCTTCCTTCATTCCACCGGCCACTCCAGGTGCTGAGAGTCTCGTGAAAGCTAGCAGAGGCAACCACAGCCACGCACGCGTACACGTCACCGACTGCCATATCTTGGCCGCCGGATGTGCAGCGGATGGCTCAGATGCGTCCTCGTCGGAGAACACGCGAGTTGACGTGGCGGCCACTTCAACGCCGTCGCCTACCAGGTCGGCATGCAGGTGGGAGCCACTGATTGATAGCTCGGGCCCGCACGTCATGGACCACCTACCCGCCGGTGCCGGGCGACGTTGACAGTTAAACTGGCCACGTGACACACCAACGCTACCGGTTTTTAAGTTGAGATTATGTCATGTGCAAATAGCACCCTGGAGTACTGTGATTTAGTAGAACGGTACTCGGTGAAAATAATTGTTAGGGCGCATTCAAAGTCTCAAACACGGACGGAGCCAGAAAATAGGGGGGGGGGGGGGGGGGGGGGGGGGGGGGACAAGAACTATAAGACTAAAAATCATAGGATAGATGCATACAGTACTACATATTGAAAGATCTAGGGTTCATTTCAATTGTACTATGTCATCCAGCCAACCAACCCATCCCAAAATTTGGTGGAGAAAATGACCTCCAAGGCTCCAACGCCTCGTCAAAAATTTGGCTGTGAAAACGGGATGAGGTAATGAAGCTGTGGAGAGCCAAATAACTGGATCTCGATCAAACAGAACTATCACTTTCATCAGCGCCAAATGTATTGTCAGGCACTTTGGGGCTCAGATCCAAAATTTTGTATCTAATCCTTAATTTCTCTATATCTACTATTCCGCTTCTATGATTTGAAAGACGCGGACTAATCTAATGCTAAACATAAACTAACCTTAATTTGGTCGCTCATTCGCGCGACCGGCCGGCCAGAATGCACGGTGGATCAACACGAGGCACTTGCATATCCCGTTCCCTTCTCGACGGAGAGATCGATCGACATGGCGGATGGCGGCCGGCGGCAGGCTCGAACGCAGAAGCATGTTGGAAGGGAAGCGATAAAGGAGATCTAAAAACTGTGCGTACGGGCGTATTACTTCCTACCACGCTAGCCTGGTTTGCTTCCACTGCGGGCTGCTTTCCTTTTCACTTGTCCTGGATTTTGGGCCTTGTGCGTGCAATCGTTTGTAAAAAATAAAACGGGCCTCATCATATAGGTAGCCAGCCATAGGGGGGGCAAAGCAACCCACGAACAGTTATTAGTGAGAAAAATCAGCGAACAAACCGGTCGCTATTAGGCTGGTCACAATGGGCAAGAACATAAGCTAGTAACTTACACACTTCCCTAGACTATGTTACTACCTCCATAGTGGGTAGGAACATCTATGTAGTGTCATGCAACGATGTATTTATTAGGTTATAGACTCATTGTTTTTTGGAGTGTGTGATGTTTCGGTAACTTAGCTAGTTACCACAAACACCTCTCTTTTCATTAAATATGTGTCACATAAGCAAAATTGTATTGGAGTGTATAATGTTACTTCTAAGTTCCTCTCCATTATGACCAGCCTTAACGGGTGACCCGATCGTTAGGGGGGTCTAGCACCCCCTCGTCCCCCTTGAATCCGTCCCTGGTCTCAAAGGAACGAACATTGGCTTTTGGTGGCAGGGGCACGAGCTTGGGTCGTCATTAGCATGGCAAACCGTGCAATGCATGATTAGTCTAGCAATCACCGTGTGCTGCCCAAGAAAAAGTCTATACAAGAGATTTGCGTTCGCCTTCGCAGTCAACTCCAAATGGCGCGTCAAGACCTGGTCATATAAAATTAGCCACAATACTGGTAGCATTTTGATATCGGCAAGTAATTCCATGGGTCTAATAGTATGATGTCATTTGGAAACTTCTAGTATTGGGTCGTCTACGATGTTAGAGTTCTGTTTGCCTTGTTTTTTCAAGAGGAAATATATAAGGGATGTTATAGAATTGGCACCGTGATGACAAAGCAGAACATGATTGAGGCATGTCTATGTTTGAGAATCATCGCTGTTTGACTAAGACGCAAGACAAGAGTGCCTTATATCAATGCTTGTACAAATCGATTGAGAGCTCAATCCATTACGATTTAGCAGAATTGTATAATTAAGCAATGGTTTTAACTTGCCAGGTAATATATCAATGTTTCGATGATTCAAGCCGGATGTAGTCTTGTCCATGAGTATAATTTTTTTTCAAGGAACGAACATTGGCTTCTGGTGATAGGGGCACGAGCTTGGGTCGTCATTAGCATGGCAAACCGTGCAACGCATGATTAGTCTAGAGATAACTGTGTGCTGCCCTAGACAAAGGTTGATTGCTCACGGTTTTCTACAACAACAACAACAAAAACAACAACAACAACAACAACAACAACAAAGCCTGTAGTCCCAAATAAGTTGGGGTAGGCTAGAGGTGAAACCCATAAGATCTCGCAACCAACTCATGGCTCTAGCACATGGATAGCAAGCTTCCACGCAGCCCTGTCCATAGCTAGCTCTTTGGTGATACTTCAATCCTTCAGGTCTCTCTTAACGAACTCCTCCCATGTCAAATTCGGTCTACCCGCCCTCTCTTAACATTCTCCGCACACTTTAGCCGTCCGCTATGCACTGGAGCTTCTGGAGGCCTGCGCTGAATATGCCCAAACCATCTTAGACGATGTTGGACAAGCTTCTCTTCAATTGGTGCTACCCCAACTCTATCTCGTATATCATCATTCCGGACTCGATCCTTTCTCGTGTGGCCACACATCCATCTCAACATACGCATTTCCGCCTCATGGTTTTCTACTTCTTGAAAAAGTCTATGCTAGAGAATTGTGTTCGCCTTCACAATCAACTCCAAATGGCGCGTCGAGACCTGGTCATATAAAATTTGCCATGATGTAGGTAGCATTTTGATATCGGCAAGTAATTCCATGAGTGTATGTATGATGTCACTTGGAAACTTCTAATATTGGGTCGTCTACGATGTTAGAATTACGTTTGCCTGTTTTTTAAGAGGAAATGTTTACGGGATATTATAGAATTGGCACCATGATGGCAAAGAAGAACATGATTAAGGCCTGTCTATGTCTCTGTCCACTAAGAGAGCTTTATATCAATGTTTGAGACTTTTCATTGTTTGACTAAGACGTAATGTAAGAGAGCCTTATATCAATAATTATAGAAATCGACTGAGAGCTCAATCCATTAAGATTTAGCAAAATTGTATAATTAAGAAATGGTTTTAACTTGCCAGCAAACATATCAATGTTTTGATGATTCAAGATGGATGTAGTCTTGTCCATGAGTACAATTTGTTTTTCTATGGGTGAGAGTGACTTTTTGATCACACGATAGTATGAGTGATCTTGAAATAGTACTATAAAAGCTTGAAGTCATTTATGAAAGAGACTTCAAATGTTTTTTTTTTTGCGGGAGAACTTCAAAATGATATTTTGATACATTGAAGAAAATAAATCCACTAACCTAACTACCATTCCTTTAATAATTAAGGACATTTTGTAGGATTATGTTGGAGTTTCCACTTTCAATATTAGAAGCTTCTATTCAGACTCATCGTTGCATCAACGCTTATACAACAGCATACAACCCCCCCCCCCCCCCCCCCCCCCAACGCACACACCCAAGCAACCTCTTGACCTAGAAACTGGTGCCTTTCAAACGTAGTGGGTGAAAGTCATGTCACCCCCAACAACGGCCGAGCCGGATTAGTTAGAGCACTAAGCTTTTGATTGTTGGTTAGTTAAGAGCACAAAGCTTTCGTTAGGTGTTGATTAAAGCCAACAACGTTGTCGGCTCTCAATGGTGGTAGTTCCAACAACTCAGATACGGGTTATCTAATGGAAGAAGAAAAAAGGAGAGCATGGAAGAATATCTATGTTCGTCCGTATCAATCAATCGATGGAGGAAGCTAGCTCCACCGTATTTTGGGTACGGTTTCTGTACACTCATTCAAGCAACCGTTGGTTGGTGTTAGGCGGTGTACCATGTATACATAGTGCATAGTGCAGTGGTGCACAACTGCACATGTACTAAGATTCTTCATAATGCCAGTGGTGTTTGTTATGAATGTTATATAATTTATCTTGGTGATGTTGGTACAGGTGATGAGAAATGTTAGTTTGGTGTTAGGCAGCTACCCACCCAGCTGGTTATAGTTACACAAATATATACTCATATTTTAATGACCAGCAATTCTATTTTGCTGCCATCCACGGCCAGATCAGACAACTCAAAAAACAAGTTAGCTTCTTTAAATAAAACAAGTTAGCTCAAAACAACATGATTAGCAAAGTTGTTACATTTTCTATTGATTACACACACGGACAGAGCATTAGAGCACGTGGGGCCTGTCGGTCACTATTCCTTGCTTCCTTCCGCCGGTCACTCCACGTGCTCTTGTAAAACCTACCACCAGCAAGCACAGCCACACACGCGTACAGTCACTGGGAGGCAGGCCCCACACACTTCACCCGTTGTTCCCATGGCAGCCACCTCAACGCCGCTGCGAAGCCAGTGCGGATCTGACTCGGGCCCGCACGTCATGGAGCACCCACTGTCAGGCGACGCTCAGAGCAACTCCAATAACTCATATAAAACCTTCCCATAGAAATGGTTTACAGGAAGAATGTACTTCCTCCGTTCTGAATTATTTGTCACAGATATGGATGTATTTAGATATATTTTAGTTCTAAATACATCCATTTCTGCAATGAGTAATTTAAAACGAAGGGAGTATAATTTAGAGGAAACTGGTGAGGCTTTTTCTTAGTTTACATAAAACATCTTTATATAAAATTTGTTTTTTCTGTTTCAAATTAAACAAGCCTATGGCCCACAAGTTAGTGTTACTCGCAATGTTACCCGTCACCATTGTTGGGTGACATGCAATGAGCTCCTAGCAGTGACGGCCTATGACGGTGCGGCAGCGCGGAAAGGTGTGATGGTGAGGCGTGGTGGGTGGAGGCGAGACGGCAGGGCGGCGCGGTCAGGTGTGGCAGGAAGCGGGGTGGCGCGAGCCTATATTGGCGCAGCAGCGTGGTTAGGCGTGCCGGTGCAGGCCTGCAGTCACGCGAGCTGGCGTTGGCAGCTCGACGGCGGCCCAGAGTTCCGACGGCGTGGGAGCAAGGGTTGCCCGAGGGTTCCTTTCGTGAACTTTCAGATGGTCTCCTACCCGCCAAATTATACCGAAAGAACCATCTTCCTGTAAACATGAGAGGAATTGGGGAGAATTATAGGGGATCTCACAGAAACGAGGGTTTACAGAAGATGTTGAAAGTATGTTTTTGACTCATTTTTTTTGTAAACAGTAGTTTTTTGACAAAAACATGAGCTACTGCAGTTGTTGGTGACAGTTAAAGCGGCCACGTGTCCCTCCAACTAAAGTTGGAGATCGTTTACTACCATGCCCTTGGTAATTTTGGGGGGGGGGGGGGGGGGTCTTAGGCTGCACTTAAAGAAACATTGGCTTCCTTCGTCTTGTAGTTGCACGATCTACTCCTCCTTTGGTATGTTTGTGCCTCCTCGACCTCCTCCATAACCTCGGTATTTCTCGTCATCTCTTGGGTATGCGAGAGTTCAAACCGTCAAAATCGATCATGGCACTAAGAGGTGGGCACAGGTGAAAATATGAGGTGAGCGCCAACAAATTTGCAAAACAAAAAACTCCAAGACTCTAGTAATTGCACGCAAGTCTAGAAGCTTAGCCCATGTTACGGCATATCTCTCTCAAGATAGTTTTGGTGATTGATGACAACATGTTGGCGGACTAATCTTGTGCTTTGAATTATTCTCAGATTCTCCCCTGGCACGAGACGCCCTCTTTCCCTCGGAGTGTATTTCAAGACGGTGTAGCTCTTTCGTTTCTTTCTCGGTGGACTAGTTGCGTAGAGGGCACCGTACTATCAAGAGGGGGTCCGCTGGGGTTTTGCATGGGTGGAATCTTCACGTACACATCAGCTTCTCACCCTCCGAGTTTTTCTTGTCCATTGAAGAGATCTCTCCTCTCTTCCTTGTCCTGTCTGGGTCTGAGCGGCAATACCGTGCACCCAGCGGTAATACCGCTGAGAAGCCACAAGCGGCAGTACCGCTCCGCAGCGGTAGTACCGCCGTGGCTCCACAGCAGTAGTACCGCTGGGGGCCCGGTACCTCCGCCTGGTCCTCAGCTTCTTTGAGGGATCGCTTCTCTCTCTCTCTCTCTCTCTCTCTCTCTCTCTCTCGCCCCAGCGGTAGTACCGCACCGCCTGCGGTACTACGGCCGAAGGGTCACAAGCGGTAGTACCGCTCCACAGCGGTACTACCGCCCTTGACCCCACTGCCATAGTACCGTTGGGCAGTCTGGCCCCTACCGCCTCGATTCGAGAGGTCTTTTTCTCGTGTCGGGTTTTGCGGCACTAGTCACGGTTGTAGTGGCGGTAGTACCGTTCCTGGAGTGGTAGTACTGCCCTACCACCGCGATAGTGCCGCAGTTGGAGCCTTTCCTCTTTTAGTCTCCTCAGTACCGCTGGATGGTGCGACAGTACTGCTCCCCTGGCGGTAGTACCGCCCCCTCTCAGCGGTAGTACCGCCCTGTGCGGGTCTGGTTGGTGGGGGGCAACGGGATTGTTGCCCCCACTATAAAAAGGAGCCCCCTTCCTCCTTTCCACCCACCTCTTCTTCCCCCAAGCTCCATTTATTACTCATGCTCCATTAAATACTCCAAGCTTCATTTTGCCCGATCTATCTCCCTAGCCAATCAAACTTGTTGATTTGCTTGGGAGTGGTTGAGAAGGCTCCGATCTACATTTCCACCAAGGGATTTTCGATTCCCCCACTCATCCCTAGCGGATCTTGTTACTCTTGGGTGTTTGAGCACCCTAGACGGTTGAGGTCACCTCGGAGCCATATTCCATTGTGGTGAAGCTTCGTGGTCTTGTTGGGAGCCTCCGATTAAGTTGTGGAGATTGCCCCAACCTTGTTTGTAAAGGTTCGGTCACCGCCTTCAAGGGCACCAATAGTGGAATCACGGCATCTCGCATTGTGTGAGGGCGTGAGGAGAATACGGTGGCCCTAGTGGCTTCTTGGGGAGCATTGTGCCTCCACACCGCTCCAACGGAGACGTACTTCCCCCCAAAGGAAGGAACTTCGGTAACACATCCTCGTCTTCACCAGATCCACTATTGGTTATCTCTTACCTTTACTCGTGCAAGCTCTTTAGTGTTAGTTCCCTTGCTTGCTTGTATGCTTGTTGTTATTGCATCATATAGGTTGCTCACCTAGTTGCACATTTAGACAACCTACTTTGATGCAAACTTTAATTTGGTAAAGAAAAGCTAAAAAATTGGTAGTTGCCTATTCACCCCCCCTCTAGTCAACCATATCGATCCTTTCAATTGGTATCAGAGCCTCGTCTCTTTAGTAAGGACTTTACCGTCTAAAGAGTATGGTTGATATCGTAGACGGAGCGGAGGAACACTCCGGTGTGAATCCTATCTCGTCTACGGGCGATGGGGGAACTTCGGTCTCTCGTGAGGAGTTCAATGTAGCCTTGGAGACATTGAAAACCTCCATGATGACCGAAGTTGAAAGCATGTTTACTAAATTTCTTGAGGGGCTTAAACTATCCACCGCACCGTTGAAAGTGGGGGATCCCGCCAACAAGGTGTCGGATGCTATCCCCGACAAGGGGGAAGCTAGTAGTGAAAAGGCTCCTTCTTCTAGTGGCAAGAATGGCACCGGCATCTTTGCCCATGTGGAACCACCACTTGTTTATGGTGGACCGGGTCCTTCTACTCATTTGGATCATGCCGGTCCTCCTCCTAAGATTGTGAAAAATGAGGATTTTGATTCTTGGGTTTACCGCTTTAAATGTCATTTAAATCATGTGAACACTAACCTTTGGAGAATCATTGAAGAAGGTTTCTATCCACATGATCCAAGCAACTTCACTCCTCGAGAAGCCGCGGACAATCAATTCAATGAGAATGCTCTCTTCATCATTCAAGATGCAATTCCACCCGAAGACCTACCTCATCTTCTTCCCTTCGCCTTGGCCAAAGATGCATGGCATTGTGTCGTGCCTCTCTACCGGGGAAGCGCAAGCATTCAACGCTCCAACTATGAAGTGGTACAAGATGAGGCCGATGAGTTTGCAATGAAGGAAGATGAAGAACCTCGTGAGCTTTATCGGAGAGTCACCAAACTCGTGGTCTCACTACGAGATCACGGGAGCAAGGACACGGATGACAATTGGATCAAGCGCAAATTCCTCAAGGCAATGATGCCCTACCACAAGGCCATGTCCTTCGTCATTCACCAAAGACCGGACTTCCACACTTTGACCTCAAGTGAAGTGTTGGATGAGTTTGTGGCCATGAACATTTTGGACAAGACCGCCGACAATGCGGTGCTCCGTTCTCAACGGGCAAAGAAGCCTAACCTTGCATTGAAGGCCAAGCTCACCGTGGAAGAAGAAGAAGAGTAAGAAGAGGAGAGCAACCCCGAAGATACGAAGTATGCATATCATGAACATATGGCACTTGCTTCAAGGCAATTTTGGAGTAAGAAAAACTCGAGGCCCAATTTTAGCAAAAACAACTCGAGTGGCACAAGGGGCAAGCAACGTGTAAGGACTTGCTACAATTGCGGCAACATGAGTCATTTCATTGCAGAATGCCCGTATGAGAAGAGGGAAGACAATGGTGGCAAACTCATCCGAAAGGACAAGGCCAAGTCGTTCCCCAACAAGAACAACTTCACCAAGAAGACTCCTCCCAAGGCCTTGGTTGTGCAAGAAGAGTACAATGAGGATGATGAAGATGATGAGTCGGTTGCCATGGCCTCCATTGCCATTGCAACAACGTCACGAGTGTCTCTCTTCGACTCACCCAACGAGAGCATCACCGCCAAGTGCCTCATGGCTAAAGCCACCAACAAGGTAACCTCCAACATCAAAACTACCATCATTAATCATCCTTCCCCATCGGATAGCATTAATGAAGTTGAGGGAGCTAATGTGGAGGCTAACGAGTTTGAGGCCTTTATGGGCAAACTCAAGGGAAAATCCAAGAAGCACTTTGTTGCTCTCTTGGAACAACATGGTGAGGCCAATGACATGATCGAGGCTCACGAAGACACCATCTCGAAGATGGAAGGGCATAGTCGTGACTATGCTGATGAGATTTCGGATCTTTCCAATACTCTTGAGGAAGAGCGTAGTCTTCGTTTGGCTCTTGAGGAGTCACACAACGTTGATCATGCTAAGTTAGAGAAAGATTATGATCACGCCCTCGTTGTTTCTCATGTGCTAAATTCCGAGAAGGCCAAACTTGGGGTTGATCTTGCTAGACTCAAAGAGGAGTTTGATATACTTGACAAGGCCCACAAGGCCTTGAAGGGTATTCACGCTAGTCTCAAGGAGTCTCATGATCAACTCCAAGTGAAGCTAACTAAGGAGAAAGCAACTTTTCCTCATATGGTTTTGATTGATAATGCAAATGCTACTAACCCGTGTTGTGAGCATATGCATCTTGTTGAGGAAAATGCTAAGTTGAAGGCGCAACTTGAGAGAGGTCTTGCAACGTGTATACAAGGCAAGAAGAACCTCAACGATCTCTTGATCAACCAAAAGGAAGGTGTGGCGAAGGAAGGGGTTGGGTACGTCCCCGACTCCAAGAACAAGAAGAAGAATGACAAGACCAAACGACCTCCTCCCCTCATGCAAACCTTTGTGAGGGCGGGAGAGAGTGTCCCCGAGGAGAAGAAGAAGAACAAAGTCAAGAAGGGCAATGTCACCTCTCCCAACAAAGCCGGCGATTTTAATCCTTCTTATGTGTTATGCCGAGCTAGTGATGGGCATGTTTATGCCAAATTTGTTGGTTCTCTTCATGAGCACATTGAATGGTCTATTTGGGTTCTAAGACCCTTGTTACTAACATCAAAGGACCCATTACAAAATGGGTACCTAAAACCAAGCATTGATCTCTTGTAGGTGTTTGCTTCCGGTGGTGGATCATGGTTGCTCGATAGCGGAGCTACAAATCATATGACCGGAAGCAAGGACTTGGTGGTGGACGTGCACAAAGTTCCATCTATGCCCACCAATGTCGAGTGGGGTGACGCCTCATCCTCTAAGGTATTGGGACTTGGCAAGGTGGTCATCTCTCATGATCTCACGATCGAGAAGGTCATGCTTGTTGAGTCCCTTGCATACAATTTACTTTCCGTTCGTCAACTTGCAATCATGGGCTTTGCCACTTTCTTTGACATTGATACCGTGGCCCTCTTGTGGAGCAAGACTCTTAAAGTAGCTTTTGTTGGGCATGTCAAGAATGGTCTATATGTGATTAACTTTTCGGAGCGACCCACTAAGACCGCGACATGCCTAATGGCTAAAGTTGATGTGGGATGGCTTTGGCATCGCCTTAGCCCATGTCAATATGAGATATTTGCAAAGTCTCCTAAAGGGGGGCCATGTCCGTGGACTAACGAATGTTAGTTTTGTTAAAGATCGTGCTTGCAGTGCCTGTATCGAAGGAAAGCTACATGAGAAGGCTCACCCTCCCACGACTATCATTTATTCAAAGAGGCCCTTGGAGCTCCTTCACATGGATCTTTTTGGGCCCCATCCTTTGATAGTCTTGGAGGTAGAAAGTATTGCTTAGTGATTGTGGATGACTACTCAAGGTACACGTGGGTGTATTTTTTCAAGAGGAAGAGCGAGACCCAACAAACCGTCATTGGCTTTGCAAATGAAGCACAACATCAACACAATGCAAAGATCTTGACAATAAGAAGTGACAACGGCACCGAGTTCAAGAACTACACCTTGGATGAATTTCTTAGTGATGAGGGAATCAAGCATCAATATTCCGCACCATACACCCCTCAACAAAACGGTGTTGCGGAGAGGAAGAACCGGACGTTGATGGATGCGGCAAGGACCATGATGGCGGAGTTCAAGTCTCCGTACAACTTTTGGGCCGAAGCCATCAACACCGCGTTTCATGCATCCAATCGGCTCTACCTCCGCAAGGGCTTGAACAAGACTCCATTTGAGATACTCACTGGTAACAAGCCCAACCTCAAGTACTTCCGGGTATTCGGGTGTAAGTGTTTCATTCTCAAGAAAGGTGTTCGGTTGTCTAAATTTGAGTCTAGAGCTTATGAGGGCATATTTGTTGGTTATGCTACAAACTCTCATGCTTACCGTGTCCTCAATAAATCCACGAGACTTATTGAGGAGACGTGTAACGTGGAGTTTGATGAGAATAACGGCTCCCATGTGGAGCAAAGTGGCACTTGTGATGTAGGTGATGAAATTCCTCCTCAAGCCATAAGAAGAATGGGTCTTGGCTTCATCCTACCCATTGAGGAACCCCTTGTGGCCGAAGGAGAAGGACAATGCTCCACTCAAGTGGATCCATCACCAACTCAAGGCCCACACGCTTCCGAAGAACAAAGTGAAGGCCCTCAACCTCATGAACAAGACCAAGGGCAAGATCATACTCAAGACGGTGTTGACACACCAAGTGATGCCCAAGGTCAAGTTCTCTCCCCCGAGCAAGTTCAAGACCAAGAACAAGTTCATGACGACGCTCAAGATGATCAAGTAACCGCTACTCAACTCACCACCAAGGAGGAACTAGAGCGTCGTGCCGCCAAGGTTGCTTCCAAGCTCTCCACCAAGGATCATCTCATGACGAATGTGCTTGGAAGCTTAAGAAAGGGGGTAAGCACTCATAGACAATTAGCAAATTATTGTGAGCATCACGCGTTTGTATCTTGTGTGGAACCTCTCAAGGTCTATGAGGTGCTAGAAGATCCAGATTGACTCAATGCCATGCATGAAGAACTCAACAACTTCGAGCGCAACAAAGTGTGGAGATTGGTGCCAAGGCCAACGGGGAACCATAATGTCATTGGAACCAAGTGGATATTCAAGAACAAGCAAGATGCCCATGGGATTATCATTCACAACAAGGCTCGTTTGGTAGCACAAGGCTACTCCCAAGTCGAGGGTACCGACTACGGTGAAACCTTTGCTCCCGTTGCTCGTCTTGAATCCATTCGCATGTTGATTGCATATGCTTCTCATCATAACTTTAAGTTACATCAAATGGATGTGAAGAGTGCTTTTCTTAATGGTCCCATTAATGAATTGGTGTACGTCAAGCAACCCCCCGGGTTCGAGGATCCCTACTTTCTCGATCATGTGTATCAACTCGATAAGGCACTCTATGGCCTTAAACAAGCCCCACGTGCGTGGTATGACCACCTTACCGAGTTGTTACAAGACCGTGGGTTTGAAGTTGGGATAATCGACCCCACTCTTTTTACTAAGAAGGTC
Organism: Triticum monococcum; assembly: GCA_034509565.1. Lineage (NCBI taxonomy): Eukaryota > Viridiplantae > Streptophyta > Magnoliopsida > Poales > Poaceae > Triticum > Triticum monococcum. The sequence goes on from CM067841.1 coordinate 608,057,770, forward strand.
AAAGGGGAGTTGTTTGTGTGCCAATTATATGTTGATGATATTATCTTTGGTTCTCCTAACAAAGCTTTTAATGAGGAATTTGCCGCTCTCATGACCTCAAAGTTCGAGATGTCCTCCATGGGGGAGTTGAAGTTCTTTCTAGGGTTCGAAGTGAAGCAAAGAAGAGAAGGAACCTTCATCAATCAATCCAAATACACCCAAGACATGCTCAAGAGATTCAAGCTAAGTGACGTCAAGCCGGCTTCCACTCCAATGCCCACCAAGTGCCAACTTGACTTAGATCCCAATGGTAAAGTGGTGGATCAAAAGGTATATCGTTCCATGATTGGATCCTTGCTTTACCTTTGTGCATCTAGACCGGACATCATGCTGAGTGTGGGAATTTGTGCACGGTTTCAAGCCGCATCTAAGGAAAGTCACTATGTGGCGGTCAAACGAATCTTTCGATATTTGGCTCATACCCCAAACTTTGGCTTATGGTACCCAAGAGGATCAAACTTCAAGCTTGTAGGGTACTCGGATTCCGATTGGGCAGGAGACAAAGTGGATAGGAAGTCCACTTCCGGAGGGTGCCAATTCCTTGGCTGCTCTTTGGTAAGTTGGTCTTCCAAAAAGCAAAGTTGTGTGTCTCTCTCGTCCACCGAAGCGGAGTATGTTGCAGCCGGTAGTTGTTGTGCACAACTCTTATGGATGAGGCAAACTTTAAAGGATTACGGTGTCACTTGTGACAAAGTGCCTCTTTGGTGTGACAATGAAAGTGCCATCAAGATTTCTCTCAACCCGGTGCAACACTTCAAGACAAAGCATATTGAGATTCGGTATCACTTCATCCGGGATCACATTAGGCAAGGAGAGATCGAGCTCAACTATGTCAACACTCATGACAACCTTGCAGATATTTTCACGAAGCCCTTGGATGAAGCAAGATTTCGCGAGTTAAGGCATGAGCTAAATATCATTGATTCGAGCAATGTGGCTTGAACCCGTGCACACCCTACCACGCTCAATTTGTTGTCTAGTTTAGGTGTAGGCATGGACATAGGGGGAGTGTTGTTCTCTCAATGAACTCTCCCTCCCCCCATTATGCATAAATTGATCAAGTCTTTCACTTTAGCCATTGTTGATGGCACTTGTGCTTAAAAGACGAGTTTTGGTCATGGGCCCAAGGTTAAAATCTTCGCGGTGCCATACCGTTTGACTCAAACATAGGTGGCCTCGGCCACCGCCCTCTTGTGAAGAGGTGTGTCTTGTTCGTTTGCCATTGTGTTTGCCGTTTTTGTCGTGTCGTTGAGCCTAAGCCGTGTCTGTTTAGTTGACGTGGCGTGCTGGGCGGTACTACCGCTGGTGGTGTGCGTTACTACCGCTCGTAAGCGGTACTACCGCCCCCAACACGGTACTACCACTGGGGGACGAGGACAGGGGGTTAAGTCGGGGGCAGGGGAGGTTTCTTCTCCCCCATACCCATTCACTTCACCCCTCTTTTCTCTTCCTCTCTCTCCAGCCTCCACTCGCCGCAGGAGGGCTCCGGCGGATCTTCGTCTCCGGGGCGTCCCTCTTCATTTCCTTTGGTGGAGTCGAACCCCACCACATCCTCTTGCCATGGATGCCGGTATTGCCCCCGTTCTTTCTTTCGTTTTGTCTCCTTTTCAGTTCTTGTTTCTTAGGGGCAATGGTGGTTGCATCTCTAGATTTTTGACTAAATATAGGCTTGAGTTGGTTGGAGAAGGCAACTAGACGATTTAGATTAGAGTTTGGTAGGATTATTTTTGAATTTGGTAGGCCGGTAGTGCCGGATCTGACCACGGAAGTAGGAAACCGCTGTTTCACTGCCTCGCGCTAGGAAACTGCTGTTTATCCGCCTCAAGCAGTACTACCGCTCCCTTTGGAGCGGTACTACCGCTTGACCTAGAGCGGTACTACCGCTCCCTTTGGGGCGGTACTACCGCTTGGGGCGGTACTACCGCGGACAAGTCACGGTACTACCGCTGTACTCCAATTTCCATCATTTTGCTACCTCACCTTGATCTTTTTGTTGTGCTTGCTGGCTTATGCTCTTTCTTTCTGGTTGCTTTGCGTTTTCTTGTGTTTGGCTCCAGGTGATGACCCTTCCGAGCAGCAAGGTCGCCGTATCAACCCCGGGCGTGCCACATCAAAACGCTATCGTACCTCTGAGCCTGCCGGTGGTTCCTCGAGCACCCAACCGCCTCCAGCAAGTGCATCTGAAAGTGTTCCTCCACCTCCTCAGCATTCGAAGCGGGCCGCCCAGAAACCCAAAGGGAAGACTGTGACTGAGATGAAAAACAAGGAGTTTTGGGAGAAGCATCGCCGCAACCCCTATGCGGTGGCCCAAGAACCCACTTTGGTCAACCGCCCGTTCTGGAACCGTTTTCAGTTTGCCATCTACTTCGATGTGATCAAGGCCAAGAAGAATCTTTTTGTTGATGTTCGCTCCATTGATACTGATACTATGGAGAAGGACCTAGAGTATTTTGGCGAAGCTCTTCAGATGTGCACTCAGCTGAACATTCTCAGGATCATGCAATTCAACAAGGATTTTGATGCAGATTTGGTAGCTCAATTCTATGCCACCGTCCATCTTGGGACGGATGTCGACAGGACTCTGACATGGATGACCAATGGCAAGCTGCTTTCTATCAAGTGGAAGGCTTTCATGGAGTTACTTGATGTGGTGGATACCGGGCTTGAGACTCCTGTCGGTTTCCGTCCTCACCGCAATGCTACATCCACCCACAAGCAAGCCCTTTGGCCCTACTGCACTGTGAAGGTTCACCCGGTGACTGAGAAGAAGACCTATGAGCTGTCTCCGTATCTGGACATTCTTCATCGCATTTTCCGTGAGACTCTCTTCCCTCGGATCGGGAATCTGGATATGGTCCACTCTTACCTCGTGGACATGCTACTTTTTTGTCAGCATGAGAAGGAAGCTAGCACTAGAGAGAGCCTGGATATCTCTCATGTCGTGTCTGAGCGCAAGTATCCTATCTATGGTCCATTCATCATGAGGCTCATTGAGAGGGCCTGGGCACACACTTATCCCAGAGTATTGCTAGAGACTGGAGACTTGGTGTCTCATGAGATCAAGCGTCTGAGGAAGAAGGACAACTGGACAACGCCTCACACAGGGGGTCCGTCTGCTACTACTGCCACGGGGGGTCCGTCTACTGCTGCTGCTGCTGCCATGGGGCCCGAGGGTGAGGCTGCTACGGATGATCATGAGGAGAACTTTGGCCCCTCTAGTGCAGAACCGTCGTGGGCCCAGAAGCTTAAGCGTAAGATGAAGAAGCTTTTCTGCATGGAGTCTCATGGTCAGTACATGACTCATGTGGCAGAGAAGCATGCCAGGACGTGCCACAAGGAGCTCATGCGTCAGTTGGGAGCTACAGTTGCCAGTGGGTCTGAGGGTCAGATCACTGAAGAGGAGGACTGGATTCATCAGGACTGTCACTGGACCGACTCCGATGCCGAGCAGTTTTCGACCCACGATGAAGATGCAGAGATGTGATGTTCGAGCTCTTCCTCCTCCCATCACCTGGAGTTGTAGTGTCACTCTATGCCCTTTTTGGTGTCTCGCTGCCAAAGGGGGAGAGAGTGTAGGGACTTTGCTTCTTGTGGTTTGTTTGAGTCGTCTTGTGGTTTCTTGCGTGTTTCTTTTGGTTTCGTTTGGTGTGAGACCTAAGTTCTAGACATATAGTGTGAGACATATGCTCCCTATCGCTACCTTTTTACTTATGTCTTTTCAGAGTACTGTAGGTTATTATGAGATGCATGCTTGCCATGTCTATTCACTTCTTTCATAGATCATGTGCTTAGTATTGTTGGACTATAAAATATAGAGGGAGTGTTGATCCGAATGTGTGTGTCGTGCCATCTCTTGGTGCACACATTCTGGGGGAGCCCGTCTATATTTTGTAGTTCTTCGTTTACTTCATCTCATTTCTTTTCCTTGCGCAAATCCCTAGTTGTCATCAATCCACCAAAAAGGGGGAGATTGTTACGGCATATCTCTCTCAAGGTAGTTTTGGTGATTGATGACAACATGTTGGCGGACTAATCTTGTGCTTTGAATTATTCTTAGATTCTCCCCTGGCACGAGACGCCCTCTTTCCCTCGGAGTGTATTTCAAGACGGTGTAGCTCTTTCGTTTCTTTCTCGGTGGACTAGTTGCGTAGAGGGCACCGTACTATCAAGAGGGGGTCTGCTGGGGTTTTGCATGGGTGGAATCTTCACATACACATCAGCTTCTCACCCTCCGAGTTTTTCCTGTCCATTGAAGAGATCTCTCCTCTCTTCCTTGTCCTGTCTGGGTCTGAGCGGCAGTACCGTGCACCCAGCGGTAGTACCGTTGAGAAGCCACAAGCGGCAGTACTGCTCCGCAGCGGTAGTACCGTCGTGGCTCCACAGCAGTAGTACCGCTGGGGGCCCGGTACCTCCGCCTGGTCCTCAGCTTCTTTGAGGGATCGCTTCTCTCTCTCTCTCGCCCCAGCGGTAGTACCGCACCGCCTGCGGTACTACGGACGAAGGGTCACAAGCGGTAGTACCGCTCCACAGCGGTACTACCGCCCTTGACCCCACTGCCGTAGTACCGTTGGGCAGTCTGCCCCCTACCACCTCGATTTGAGAGGTCTTTTTCTCATGTCGGGTTTTGCGGCACTAGTCATGGTTGTAGTGGCGGTAGTACTGTTCCTGGAGCGGTAGTACCGCCCTACCACCGCGGTAGTACCGCAGTTGGAGCTTTTCCCCTTTTAGTCTCCTCAGCGCGGCAGTACCGTTGGATGGCGCGGCAGTACCGCTCCCCTGGCGGTAGTACCGCCCCCTCTCAGCGGTAGTACCGCCCTGTGCGGGTCTGGTTGGTGGGGGGCAACGGGATTGTTGCCCCCACTATAAAAAGGAGCCCCCTTCCTCCTTTCCACCCACCTCTTCTTCCCCCAAGCTCCATTTGTTGCTCAAGCTCCATTAAATACTCCAAGCTTCATTTTGCCCGATCTATCTCCCTAGCCAATCAAACTTGTTGATTTGCTTGGGAGTGGTTGAGAAGGCTCCGATCTACACTTCCACCAAGAGATTTTCGATTCCCCCACTCATCCCTAGCGGATCTTGTTACTCTTGGGTGTTTGAGCACCCTAGACGGTTGAGGTCACCTCGGATCCATATTCCATTGTGGTGAAGCTTCGTGGTCTTGTTGGGAGCCTCCGATTAAGTTGTGGAGATTGCCCCAACCTTGTTTGTAAAGGTTCGGTCGCCGCCTTCAAGGGCACCAATAGTGGAATCACAGCATCTCGCATTGTGTGAGGGCGTGAGGAGAATACGGTGGCCCTAGTGGCTTCTTGGGGAGCATTGTGCCTCCACACCGCTCCAACGGAGACGTACTTCCTCTCAAAGGAAGGAACTTCGGTAACACATCCTCGTCTTCACTGGATCCACTCTTGGTTATCTCTTACCTTTACTTGTGCAAGCTCTTTAGTATTAGTTCCCTTGCTTGCTTGTATGCTTGTTGTTATTGCATCATATAGGTTGCTCACCTAGTTGCACATTTAGATAACCTACTTTGATGCAAACTTTAATTTGGTAAAGAAAAGCTAAAAAATTGGTAGTTGCCTATTCACCCCTCCCCTTTAGTCAACCATATCGATCCTTTCAGCCCGTAACCCTTGAATCACATATCTAATGGCCTATTGGAGCACCTGTTATTTTCCCATGGACACAGAGTAGCCTCTAAAACGGAAAGGCATGACAACCAATGGTGACTACTCAGACGAATTCATGAGGACACCATGAAATTGAAACGATCGATGCAGACAATAAGATATTAACAAAGTGAGGCTTTAAGTGGGTGCGGCATGAAGCTCCACTTTTTGTCGATACCATGGGAAATGTCTAATTCTAGATTTCCATGGTATTGAGAGAGGCGGAGAACATCATGTTGGCTGGGATTGGAGGATCGGAAGAAATGGCGGAAAGATGCTTTGGATGTGATGAAGACTGAGCTTTGTGTTTAGTGACTTGCAGTAGCGGCCTCGGTAAGTGGAGGCGGCAGCACGAGAGGACTTCAGTCTTGGTGCTGCTGCTCGAATACCGAGTCTCGATTCTGTGGGTGAAAACCCAATGTCTCATCTTCATTGGTTGTGTCTGGCAATGATTTTGTTGAAGCCATTGTTTTCAGAACTCGGCATTTCTCCACGATGAAAACCTAATATCATTGGTCAGGTGACGACAGTGCTTGTGCCCTGTTCCCTTCTTGGAGGCATCGTCTTTGGAGACCCCTTTTATGGTCCGGGTGTTGTCTTTGGTGGTGGTTAGTGTGCTGCTGTGAGTGACTGATCACTATGGTGTCGCTGGTTTTCTTTTTCTTTTTTCTCTCTTTTTGGTTGTGTGCATCCTTAATGTCTACTTAGACATTTTGTTGGTGCAGAGACCGGGTGTAATTTGTATGTTCATGATATTAATATATTCACTTGATCGAAAAATTGATAAATATGTAGGTGTCAATTGCCGAACCTCGTTAACAACTACATCGTCACCGTTAAACATAACATGCTCTTTTCATAACATACTAGTGGGTGAAAGCCGCGTACTCCCATCGTCCTTTAAAGAGTGTATTTTCAGAAAAATCAAACTTTTTTATGTTTGACTATATTTATACAATAATACACCAACATTTATGCCAATAAATTAATAGCATTAGATTCATAATAAAATATACTTTCATCATATACCTATTTGGTTTCACAAACATTGATATATTTTTGCACAAACTTGGTCAAACTTTAAGATAGTTTGATTCTTCAACAAAATTGAAAGTACACTCTTTAAAGGATGGAGGAGTATGTCACTGCAACGGGATTAGTAGGAGCACTAAATTTTCAACTGGATTTAACTAACTAAAGCAAACAACATCATGTCTTAACTTGATGGACCCATGGAAGATGACCGATCGATCGGTCATTGGCACATCGCAACGGTGGTAGCTGGATCTGCAACAACTGAGATACTTGTATCATTGGAAGAGAATGAGGGAGAACGTGGCATTTTGGGTGCTCTCGGTTTTGTACTCCATCCAAGAACCATTTGTCCAGCTGATGTTGGACAGTCTACCATGTACATAGTGCAGGAGGTGCAGTGGTGCGCTTGTACTAAGATTCTTCACAATTAATGGCAATAACGTTGCTCTGTCAGCTATGTACATGTCGCAAGTAGATCGAGGTGGTGAGAAATGTAGTCGGTGCTAAGCTATATAGGAGTAGTACGCGTCGTAGTTGACAATTTAACGAGTGCTTTGATTTTGCTGCCATTCATCGACAATGAATCGATTCCCACGGTAAACAACAACAATAACAACAACAACAACAATGAATCGATCCACAAAAAACCAGTTGTAACAAACCAACCTGTGGTTGGATGATCAGTTGCACAGTGGTTTCTCTAGCCCACCAAAGTTCAATTCTGCCGCTCGCTTTTATCCTAGATTTATTTCAACATTTCTGAATCGTGATTCTGAATCGGATCGGAGCTCCGATGGTAGGATCGCAAATCGTAGAATCTTCACTATCAGGATCGTAGAAACATAGATTCTATGAACTAAAATCGTAGAATCATAGGGGTTAGTTTGGATCGTAAAGTCGTAGAATCGTATAACAGAATCGCGATTCTGACAACCTTGCGTTCAGTGAGAGGAGATGTTCCCGCCGACTACGAGGCGTTTATGGTGACTTCGTAAAATCTCAGAATGATATGCCTACTTAGTTTCTTGAAGGTGCTCATAGAGGTATAGTGTGCGTGTGTGATTCATAGGGATGAGTCTATGCGCGTATATGTGAGTGCTTGTATCTGTACTCATGTTAAAAAAAGCTAAAAGAGTATGCATGATCAGGTCGTTGCATGTAAAAAAACACAAAATGGTTAGTCATTGCACGTGGGGCAAGCCTGTCATACGTCGGTCACTACTCCTTCCTTCCACCGGTGACGCCACGTGGTGATCATACTAAAAGTTAACACTAGCTACACCCACACCGTCTGTCCACTACACCACACACATGAACAGCTGGAGATCGAGAGGGTGGCTGCGGATCGGACGGCCGTGATCTGTCGTCGTCGGAGAGCACACGCGCCGCCGTTGCAACCACTGCACCGGCGCGTACGTCTCCGGCCAGGCCAATACGGCGGGTCTGGTGACTGGTGAGACGGACACGAGCATGGGCTGCCATGAATGCCATCGCACTGCACGACTAGTTTAGCGATCAGATCACCGTGCGCTGTCCCGGACGACAAGGTTATTCACTACACGTAGTCTTCCATGTTCATGAGATGAGATATCTTTGGGAGAAAGTCTATAGAGTTTTGCTTTCTCCTTGTGTAGTCGATTGAAGATGGCGTGTCAAGACCTGGTCATATAAAATTAGTCTATGGAGTAGAGATGACGGCACTAGCGGACTTTTATTGGGTTGTCCATGGTATGTGTGGTAAGCAACTTCGTATTTAAAATGATGAAATCGAGCTAGTATAGTGCTTTGTGTGGTGATTACATAATACTCCCTCCGTCCCGAAACACTTGTCGAATAGATGGATAAAATTGAATATATCTATAACTAAAATACATCTAGATTCATCCATTTCTCCGACAAATATTTCCGGACGGAGAGAGTAGAAATAGATGAAAAAACAAAATTCAAAAAAAAAATCACAGGTGCCCTCTTTGTAAAGTGAAAAAATGCACTCTTACGCAATGTTTTATCTTCCTGTGGAGCTTATTCAATCATGCAATGGAATTATCGAAGTATGGACACCCTACACGGCATTTTGGCTAATTGCTTTCAAATGGCTTCTTCTATAGGTGGAGTGAGTTTCACCCACTGCCTTAGGGATGCAAACCGGGCAGCGCATAATACTTAGGATTTGAATGTAGAAGCGGATTGGGATGGCGATCCACCAAGCATCATTCTTTCAGACATTTTATTTGATACAACTGTCATTTGAATTTTAATAAAGCGTGCCCAAGGGCATCCTCCTAAAAAAAACTTCCCGTAGCTTTTCTTTTCAAAAGGTTGGGATCATGTATTAAAAAACACAAACCTTTGAAAACATCCTTACAAAAATTAAAATACATTCAAATTCATGAGGGTGTCGAAGTCTTCTTCCTCCTGCACACACCGGCGGCGCGTGTGAGCAAAACTCGCTACTGCCTCCGAGCCTCCGTCTTAGCGGAGCAAACATGTTTTAAATAGAAGAGCTTGTAAAATCAACAGCTGGGAAGTCGTTGATGTGTACCATAAGACACTAGTGGCTGCGACATGCGTTGTGTATTACCGCCCCATTGAAGAAAATGATGGAAAGGGACCGTAGAATGCCTTAGTTCCGGCCAAACGGACTCGGGGAACACAAACCTCATGCGCTCACCGACAAGAATGAGTTTGGACAACCTTTGTGGGTCGAAACAGGAGGAAGAGTACCAAGACGTACAACCACATTGCCCGCTTTGTAGACTGAGACAAACTTGTTGAAGAAAACACCAGACCCGAAGAGCCAGGTCCAAGAATGCAACATCTTCCACATGCCTCCAGGCGATACAAACAAGCATCATTGGAACGACAAAGAGGCAGGGGGACTTTATTCCACACCGATGATGACAACATCGTCTCGCCACCGGTGAATGTAGACCTACCTAATGTCAAGAGAGGGAAACTACAGCTCCCACCGGTAGATCAGGGACTCCCCACAGACCCTCACTGACAGAGCCGATGGAGGGAGGAGGAGGTCGCCGATCCACAAATGAAGAAAGATGGTGGCGGGGGAGGAACCCTAGATCACTTGGGGCAGGGAATGTGGTTCATTAACTAGTGTGACTTCTTTTGTGGTTTAGTTAGTTAAGATGAACTTAGTTCCATCCACCGGTGTGACTTCTATTTTATCACATAACATAATTGATTAATCTTGAAATAATACAACAAAGGACTCAAATATCATTTATTAATTAGATTTCAAATGACATTTAAAGACCATGCAGTAACTAGCAACTTGGCATAAATGTTGGGGAACGTAGCAGAAATTCAAAATTTTCCTACGTGTCACCAAGATCTATCTATGGAGAAATCAGCAACAAGGGGAAGGAGAGTGCATCTACATACCCTTGTAGATCGCTAAGCGGAAGCAATGCAAGAACGCGGATGAAGGAGTCGTACTAGTAGCGATTCAGATCGCGGTTGATTCCGATCTAAGTGCCGAACGGACGGCACCTCCGCGTTCAACACACGTACAGCCCGGGGACGTCTCCTCCTTCTTGATCCAGCAAGGGGAGAGGAGAAGTTGAGGGAGAGCTCCGTCAGCACGACGGCGTGGTGGTGGTGGAGCTCGTGGTTCTCCGGCAGGGCTTCGCCAAGCACAATGGAGGAGGAGAAGGTAGGAGGAGGGAGGGCTGCGCCCGGGAAGAGGTGGCGGCTGCCCTCCCACCCCTCCACTATATATAGGGGCAAGGGGAGAGGGGGAGGCGCCCTAGGGTTTCCCCTAGGGGGCGGCGGCTAGGCAGATTGGATCTCCCTAGGGAAAATCCTAGGGAGACTTGCCCCCCAAGCCAAGCAGGTGGAGGCTTGCCTCCCAAGCCAGGTGGAGGCGCCCCACCTCCCCAAGTAACGTGGGAAAGGGTGTGGGGGGCGCACCAACCCTTAGTGGGCTGGTTTGCCCCTTCCCCTTTGGCCCATGAGGCCCTCCAACACTTGCCGGGGCTCCCGAAACACCTTTCGGTCATGCTGGCCATAGCCTGGTACCTCCGGAACACTTCCGGACTCCAATACCCTTCGTCCAATATATCGATCTTCACCGCCGGACCATTCCGGAACTCCTCGTGACGTTCAGGATCTCATCCGGGACTCTGAACTACCTTCGGTAACCACATACTATTTCCCATAACAACTCTAGCGTCACCGAACCTTAAGTGTGTAGACCCTACGGGTTCGGGAACCATGCAGACATGACCGAGACGTTCTCCGGTCAATAACCAACAGCGGGATCTGGATACCCATGTTGGCTCCCACATGTTCCACGATGATCTCATCGGATGAACCACGATGTCAAGGATTCAATCAATCTCGTATTCAATTCCCTTTGTCTAGCGGTATTGTACTTGCCCGAGATTCGATCGTCGGTATCCCGATACCTTGTTCAACCTCGTTACCGGCAAGTCTCTTTACTCGTTCCGTAACACATCATCCCGTGATCAACTCCTTGATCACATTGTGCACATTATGATGATGTCCTACCGAGTTGTTGGGGAACGTAGTAATTTCAAAATTTTCCTACGCACACGCAAGATCATGGTGATGCATAGCAACGAGGGGGGGGAGTCTGATCTACGTACCCTTGTAGATCGCAACGGAAGCGTTGACACAACGTAGAGGAAGTAGTCGTACGTCTTCTTCCCGATCCGACCAATCCAAGCACCGCTACTCCGGCACCTCCGAGTTCTTAGCACACGTACAGCTCGATGACGATCCCCGGGCTCCGATCCAGCAAAGCTTCGGGGAGGAGTTCCGTCAGCACGACGGCGTGGTGATGATCTTGATGTTCTACCGACGCAGGGTTCGCCTAAGCACTACAACGATATGATCGAGGTGGAATATGGTGGCAGGGGGCACCGCACACGGCTAAGGAACGATCTCAATGATCAACTTGTGTGTCTAGAGGTGCCCCCTGCCCCGTATATAAAGGATCCAAGGGGGAGGGCTGGCCGGCCAAGGAGGAGGGCGCAGGAGGAGTCCTACTCCTACCGGGAGTAGGACTCCCCCCCTCAATCCTATTCCTAATAGGATTCCGAGAGAGAGAGAGAGAAGGGGGCCGGCCACCTCTCCTAGTCCTAATAGGACTAGGGGAGGGGGGAGGCGCGCAGCCCACCTTGGGCTGCCCCTTTCACCTTTCCACTAAGGCCCAATAAGGCCCATATGGTTCTCGGGGGGTTCCAGTAACCTCCCGGTACTCCGGTAAAATCCCGATTTCACCCGGAACATTTCCGATATCCAAATATAGGCTTCCAATATATCAATCTTTATGTCTCGACCATTTCGAGACTCCTCGTCATGTCCGTGATCACATCCGGGACTCCGAACAACCTTCGGTACATCAAAATGCATAAACTCATAATAACTGTCATCGTAACGTTAAGCGTGCGGACCCTACGGTTCGAGAACAATGTAGACATGACCGAGACACGTCTCCGGTCAATAACCAATAGCGGGACCTGGATGCCCATATTGGCTCCTACATATTCTACGAAGATCTTTATCGGTCAGACCGCATAACAACATACGTTGTTCCCTTTGTCATCGATATGTTACTTGCCCGAGATTCGATCGTCGGTATCCAATACCTAGTTCAATCTCGTTATCGACAAGTCTCTTTACTCGTTCCGTAATACATCATCCCGCAACTAACTTATTAGTTGCAATGCTTGCAAGGCTTAAGTGATGTGCATTACAGAGAGGGCCCAGAGATACCTCTCCGACAATCGGAGTGACAAATCCTAATCTCGAAATATGCCAATCCAACATCTACCTTTGGAGACACCTGTAGTACTCCTTTATAATCACCCAGTTATGTTGTGACGTTTGGTAGTACCCAAAGTGTTCCTCCGGTAAACGGGAGTTGCATAATCTCATAGTCATAGGAACATGTATAAGTCATGAAGAAAGCAATAGCAACATACTAAACGATCGGGTGCTAAGCTAATGGAATGGGTCGTGTCAATCAGATCATTCAACTAATGATGTGACCTCGTTAATCAAATAACAACTCCTTGTTCATGGTTAGGAAACTTAACCATCTTTGATTAACGAGCTAGTCTAGTAGAGGCATACTAGTGACACTCTGTTTGTCTATGTATTCACACATGTATTATGTTTCCGGTTAATACAATTCTAGCATGAATAATAAACATTTATCATGATATAAGGAAATAAATAATAACTTTATTATTGCATCTAGGGCATATTTCCTTCAGTCTCCCACTTGCACTAGAGTCAATAATCTAGACCACATCACCATGTGATTAACATCGATAGTTCACATCATCATGTGATTAACACCCATAGTTCACATCGCCATGTGACCAACACCCAAAGGGTTTACTAGATTCAGTAATCTAGTTCACATCACTATGTGATTAACACCCAAAGAGTACTAAGGTGTGATCATGTTTTGCTTGTGAGAGAATCTTAGTCAACGGGTCTGCCACATTCAGATCCACATGTATTTTGCAAATTTCTATGTCAACAATGCTCTGCATGGAGCTACTCTAGCTAATTGCTCCCACTTTCAATATGTATCTAGACCGAGACTTAGAGTCATCTAGATTAGTGTCAAAACTTGCATCGGCGTAACCCTTTACGATGAACCTTTTTATCACGTCCATAATCGAGAAACATATCCTTATTTCACTAAGGATAATTCTGACCGCTGTCCAGTGATCTACTCCTAGATCACTATTGTACTCCCTTGCCAAATCAATGCAGGGTATACAATAGATCTGGTATACAGCATGACATATTTTATAGAACCTATGGCCAAGGCATAGCGAATGACTTTCATTCTCTTTCTATCTTCTGCGGTGGTCGGGCTTTGAGTCTTACTCAACTTCACACCTTGTAATACAGGCAAGAACTCTTTCTTTGATTGCTCCATTTTGAACTACTTCAAAATCTTGTCAAGGTATGTACTCATTGAAAAAACTTATCAAGCGTCTTGATCTATCTCTATAGATCTTGAAGCTCAATATGTAAGCAGCTTCACCGAAGTCTTTCTTTGAAAAACTCCTTTCAAACACTCCTTTATGCTTTACAGAATAATTCTACATTATTTCTGATCAACAATATGTCATTCACATATACTTATCAGAAATGTTGTAGTGCTCCCACTCACTTTCTTGTAAATACAGGCTTCACCGCAAGTCTGTATAAAACTATATGCTTTGATCAACTCATCAAAGTGTATATTCCAACTCTGAGATGCTTGCACCAGTCCACAGATGGATCGCTGGAGCTTGCACATTTTGTTAGCATCTTTCGGATTGACAAAACCTTCTGGTTGCATCATATACAACTCTTCTTTAATAAATCCATTAAGGAATGCAGTTTTGTTTATCTATTTGCCAGATTTCATAAAATGCGGCAATTACTAACATGATTCGGACAGACTCAAGCATAGATACGAGTGAGAAGCTCTCATCGTAGTCAACACCTTGAACTTGTCGAAAACTTTTTGCGACAATTCTAGCTTTGTAGATAGTAACACTACTATCAGCGTCCGTCTTCCTCTTAAAGATCCATTTATTCTCAATTGCTTGCCGATCATCGGGCAAGTCAACCAAAGTCCAAACTTTGTTCTCATACATGGATCATATCTCAGATTTCATGGCCTCAAACCATTTCGCGGAATCTGGGCTCATCATCGCTTCCTCATAGTTCGTAGGTTCGTCATGGTCAAGTAACATGACCTCCAGAACAGGATTACCGTACCACTCTGGTGCGGATCTCACTCTGGTTTACCTACGAGATTCGGTAGTAACTTGATCTGAAGTTACATGATCATCATCATTAGCTTCCTCACTAATTGGTGTAGTAGTCACAAGAACAGATTTTTGTGATGAACTACTTTCCAATAAGGTAGAAGGTACAATTACCTTATCAACTTTTCTACTTTCCTTCCACTTACTTCTTTCAAGAGAAACTCCTTCTCTAGAAAGGATCCATTATAAGCAACGAATGTCTTGCCTTAGGATCTGTGATAGAAGGTGTACCCAACAGTCTCCTTTGGGTATCCTATGAATACATATTTCTCCAATTTGGGTTTGAGCTTATCAGGATGAAACTTTTTCTCATAAGCATCGCAACCCCAAACTTCAAGAAACGACAACTTTGGTTTCTTGCTAAACCATAGTTCATAAGGCGTCGTCTCGACGGATATAGATGGTGCCCCTTTTTTAACGTGAATGCAGCTGTCTCTAATGCATGACCCCAAAAACGATAGTGGTAAATCGGTAAGAAACATCATAGATTGCACTATATCCAATAAAGTACAGTTATGACGTTCGGACACACCATTATGCTGTGGTGTTCCAGGTGGCGTGAGTAGTGAAACTATTTCACATTGTTTTAACTGAAGACCAAACTCGTAACTCAAATACTCTTTTCCACGATCAGATCGTAGAAACTTTATTTTCTTGTTACGATCATTTTCCACTTCACTCTGAAATTATATGAACTTTTCAAATGTATCAGACTTATATTTCATTAAGTAGATATATCCATATCTGCTCAAATCATCTGTGAAGGTCAGAAAATAATGATACCCGCTGCAAGCCTTAAATATTCATCGGACCACATACATCAGTATGTATGATTTCCAACAAATCTGTAGCTTGCTCCATTGTTCCGGAGAACGGCGTTTTAGTCATCTTGCCCAAAAGGCATGGTTCGCAAGCATCAAGTGATTCATAATCAAGTGATTCCGAAAGCCCATCAGCATGGAGTTTCTTCATGCGCTTTATACCAATATGACTTAAACGGCAGTGCCACAAATAAGTTACACTATCATTATTAACTTTTCATCTTTTGGTTTCAATATTATGAATATGTGTATCACTACGATCGAGATCCAACGAACTTGTTTCATTGGGTGTATGACCATCGAAGGTTTTATTCATGTAAACAGAACAACAATTATTCTCTGACTTTAATGAATAACCGTATTGCAATAAACATGATCAAATCATATTCATGCTTAACGCAAAAACCAAATAATACTTATTTAAGTTCAACACTAATCCCGAAAGTATAGGGGAGTGTGTGATGATGATCATATCAATCTTGGAACTACTTCCAACACACATCGTCACTTCACCCTTAACTAGTCTCTGTTTATTCTGCAACTCCTGTTTCGAGTTACTACTCTTAGCAACTGAACCAATATCAAATACTGAGGGGTTGCTATAAACACTAGTAAAGCACACATCAATAACATGTATATCAAATATACTTTTGTTCACTTTGCCATCCTTCTTATCCGCCAAATACTTGGGGCAGTTCCGCTTCCAGTGACCAGTCCCTTTGCAGTAGAAGCACTTAGTCTCAGGCTTAGGACCAGACTTGGGCTTCTTCACTTGAGCAGCAACTTGCTTGCCGTTCTTCTTGAAGTTCCCCTTCTTCCCTTTTGCCCTTTTCTTCAAACTAGTGGTCTTGTCAACCATCAACACTTGATATTTTTTTTGATTTCTACCTTCGTCGATTTCAGCATCACGAAGAGCTTGGGAATCGTTTCCGTTATCCCTTGCATATCATAGTTCATCACGAAGTTCTACTAATTTGGTGATGGTGACTAGAGAATTCTGTCAATCACTATCTTATCTGGAAGATTAACTCCCACTTAATTCAAGCGATTGTAGTACCCAGATAATCTGAGCACATGCTCACTAGTTGAGCGATTCTCCTCCATCTTTTAGCTATAGAACTTGTTGGAGACTTCATATCTCTCAACTCGGGTATTTGCTTGAAATATTAACTTCAACTCCTGGAACATCTCATATGGTCCATGACGTTCAAAACGTCTTTGAAGTCCCGATTCTAAGCCATTAAGCATGGTGCACTAAACTATCAAGTAGTCATCATATTGAGCTAGCCAAATGTTCATAACGTCTGCATCTGCTCCTGCAATAGGTCTGTCACCTAGCGGTGCATCAAGGACATAATTTTTTTGTGCAGCAATGAGGATAAACCTCAGATCACGGATCCAATCCGTATCATTGCTACTAACATCTTTCAACACAATTTTCTCTAGGAAAATAAACATATGAAAGCAACAACGCGAGCTATTGATCTACAACATAGATATGCTAATACTACTAGGACTAAGTTCATGATAAATTAAAGTTCAATTAATCAAATTACTTAAGAACTCCCACTTAGATAGACATCCCTCTAACCTCTAAGTGATTACGTGATCCAAATCAACTAAACCATAACCGATCATCACGTGAGATGGAGTAGTTTTCAATGGTGAACATCGTTATGTTGATCATATCTACTATATGATTCACGCTTGACCTTTCGGTCTCTGTGTTCCGAGGCCATATCTGCATATGCTAGGCTCGTCAAGTTTAACCTGAGTATTCTACGTGTGCAAAACTGGCTTGCACCCGTTGTAGATGGACGTAGAGCTTATCACACCCGATCATCACGTGGTGTCTGGGCACGACGAACTTTGGCAACGGTCCATACTCAGGGAGAACACTTCTTGATAATTTAGTGAGAGATCATCTTATAATGCTACCGTCAATCAAAGCAAGATAAGATGCATAAAAAGATAAACATCACATGCAATCAAAAAATGTGACATGATATGGCCATCATCATCTTGTGCCTTTGATCTCCATCTTCAAAGCATCGTCATGATTTTCATCGTCACCGGCATGACATCATGATCTCCATCATCTTGATCTATATCAATATGTCGTCACATGGTCGTCTCGCCAACTATTGCTCTTGCAACTATTGCTATCACATAGCGATAAAGTAAAGCAATTATTGGGCGCTTGCATCTTATGCAATAGACAGACAACCATAAGGCTTTTGCCAGTTGCCGATAACTTCAACAAAACATGATCATCTTATACAACAACTTATAACTCATCACGTTTTGACCATATCACATCACAACATGCCCTGCAAAAACAAGTTAGACATCCTCTACTTTGTTGTTGCAAATTTTACGTGGCTGCTACGGGCTTAAGCAAGAACTCATCTCACCTACGCATCAAAACCACAACGATAGTTTGTCAAATAGACTCCGTTTTAACCTTCTCAAGGACCGGGCGTAGCCACACTTGGTTCAACTAAAGTTGGAGAGACAGTCGCCCGCAAGCCATCTATGTGCAAAGCACGTCAAGGGAACTGGTCTCGCGTAAGCGTACGCGTAAGGTTGGTCCGGGTCGTCTCGTCCAACAATACCGCCGAACCAAAGTATGACATGCTGGTAAGCAGTATGACTTGTATCGCCCACAACTCACTTGTGTTCTACTCGTGCAAATAACATCAAACCATAAAACCTAGGCTCTGATGCCACTGTTGGGGAACGTAGTAATTTCAAAATTTTCCTACGCACACGCAAGATCATGGTGATGCATAGCAACGAGGGGGAGAGTCTGATCTATGTACCCTTGTAGATTGCAACGGAAGCGTTGACACAACGTAGAGGAAGTAGTCGTACGTCTTCTTCCCGATCCGACCGATCCAAGCACCGTTACTCCGGCACCTCCGAGTTCTTAGCACACGTACAGCTCGATGACGATCCCCGGGCTCCGATCCAGCAAAGCTTCGGGGAGGAGTTCCGTCAGCACGACGGCGTGGTGACGATCTTGATGTTCTACCGACGCAGGGCTTCGCCTAAGCACTACAACGATATGATCGAGGTGGAATATGGTGGCAAGGGGCACCGCACACGGCTAAGGAACGATCTCAATGATCAACTTGTGTGTCTAGAGGTGCCCCCTGCCCCCGTATATAAAGGATCCAAGGGGGAGGGCTGGCCGGCCAAGGAGGAGGGTGCAGGAGGGGGCCAGCCACCTCTCCTAGTCCTAATAGGACTAGGGGAGGGGGAGGCGCGCAGCCCACCTTGGGCTGCCCCTTTCACCTTTCCACTAAGGCCCAATAAGGCCCATATGGTTCCCGGGGGGTTCCGGTAACCTCCCGGTACTCCGGTAAAATCCCGATTTCACCCGGAACACTTCCGATATCCAAATATAGGCTTCCAATATATCAATCTTTATGTCTCGACCATTTCGAGACTCCTCGTCATGTCCGTGATCACATCCGGGACTCCGAACAACCTTCGGTACATCAAAATGCATAAACTCATAATAACTGTCATCGTAACATTAAGCGTGCGGACCCTACGGTTCGAGAACAATGTAGACATGACCGAGACACGTCTTCGGTCAATAACCAATAGCGGGACCTAGATGCCCATATTGGCTCCTACATATTCTACGAAGATCTTTATCGGTCAGACCGCATAACAACATACGTTGTTCCCTTTGTCATCGGTATGTTACTTGCCCGAGATTCGATCGTCGGTATCCAATACCTAGTTCAATCTCGTTACCGGCAAGTCTCTTTACTCGTTCCGTAATACATCATCCCGCAACTAACTTATTAGCTGCAATGCTTGCAAGGCTTAAGTGATGTGCATTACCGAGAGGGCCCAGAGATACTTCTCCGACAATCAGAGTGACAAATCCTAATCTCGAAATATGCCAACCCAACATCTACCTTTGGAGACACCTGTAGTACTCCTTTATAATCACCCAGTTACGTTGTGACGTTTGGTAGTACCCAAAGTGTTCCTCCGGTAAACGGGAGTTGCATAATCTCATAGTCATAGGAACATGTATAAGTCATGAAGAAAGCAATAGCAACATACTAAACGATCGGGTGCTAAGCTAATGGAATGGGTCATGTCAATCAGATCATTCAACTAATGATGTGACCTCGTTAATCAAATAACAACTCCTTGTTCATGGTTAGGAAACTTAACCATCTTTGATTAACGAGCTAGTCTAGTAGAGGCATACTAGTGACACTCTGTTTGTCTATGTATTCACACATGTATTATGTTTCCGGTTAATACAATTCTAGCATGAATAATAAACATTTATCATGATATAAGGAAATAAATAATAACTTTATTATTTCCTCTAGGGCATATTTCCTTCACGAGTGGGCCCAGAGATACCTCTCCATCACACAGAGTGACAAATCCCAGTCTCGATTTGTGCCAACCCAACAGACACTTTCAGATATACCCATAGTGTACCTTTATAGCCACCCAGTTACGTTGTGACGTTTGGCACACCCAAAGCACTCCTACGGTATCCGGGAGTTGCACAATCTCATGGTCTAAGGAAACAATACTTGACATTAGAAAAGCTTTAGCATACGAACTACACGATCTAGTGCTATGCTTAGGATTGGGTCTTGTCCATCACATCATTCTCCTAATGATGTGATCCCATTATCAACGACATCCAATGTCCATGGTCAGGAAACCGTAACCATCTATTGATCAACGAGCTAGTCAACTAGAGGCTTACTAGGGACATGGTGTTGTCTATGTATCCACACATGTATCTGAGTTTCCTATCAATACAATTCTAGCATGGATAATAAACGATTATCATGAACAAGGAAATATAATAATAATCAATTTATTATTGCCTCTAGGGCATATTTCCAACAGTCTCCCACTTGCACTAGAGTCAATAATCTAGTTCACATCGCCATGTGATTAACACTCACAGGTCACATCGCCATGTGACCAACATCCAAAGAGTTTACTAGAGTCAATAATCTAGTTCACATCACTATGTGATTAACACTCAATGAGTTCTGGGTTTGATCATGTTGCTTGTGAGAGAGGTTATAGTCAACGGGTCTGAATTTTTTTAGATCCATATGTACTTCGCAAATTTCTATGTCATCTTGTAGATGCAACTACTACGCCACATTTGGAGCTATTCCAAATAACTGTTCTACTATACGAATCCAGTTTACTACTCAGAATAATCTGGATTAGTGTCAAAGTTTGCATCGGCGTAACCCTTTACGACGAACTCTTTTACCACCTCCATAATCGAGAAAATTCCTTAGTCCACTAGTTACTAAGGATAACTTTGACCGCTGTCCTGTGATCCATTCTTGGATCACTCTTGTACCCCTTGACTGACTCATGGCAAGGCACACTTCAGGTGCGGTACACAGCATAACATACTGTAGAGCCGACGTCTTAAGCATAGGGGACGACCTTCGTCCTTTCTCTCTATTCTGCCGTGGTCGAGCTTTAAGTCTTAACTTCATACCTTACAACTCAGGCAAGAACTTCTTCTTTGACTGATCCATCTTGAACACCTTCAAGATCATGTCAAGGTATGTGCTCATTTGAAAGTATCATTAAGCGTTTTGATCTATCCTTATAGATCTTGATGCTCAATGTTCAAGTAGCTTAATTCAGGTTTTCCATTGAAAAACACTTTCCAAATAACCCTATATGCTTTTCAGAAATTCTACGTCATTTCTGATCAACAATATGTCAACAACATATACTCATCAGAAATTCTATAGTGCTCCCACTCACTTCTTTGGAAATACAAGTTTCTTATAAACTTTGTATAAGCCCAAAATCTTTGATCATCATCAAAGCGTATATTCCAACTCCGAGATGCTTACTCCAGTCCTTAGAAGGATTGTTGGAGCTTTGCATACTTATTAGCATCTTTCAGGATTGACAAAACCTTCCGGTTGTATCACATACAACCTTTCCTCAAGAAAATCGTCGAGGAAACAATGTTTTGACATCCTATCTGCAAGATTTCATAAATAATGCAGTAATCGCTAACATAATTCCAACAGACTCTTAGCATCGCTTCAGGTGAGAAAGTCTCATCGTAGTCAACTCCTTGAACTTGTTGGGAAACATCTTAACGACAAGTCGAGCTTTCTTAATGGTGACATTTACCATCATTGTATGTCTTCCTTTTAAAATCCATCTGTACTCAACAGCCTCACGACCATCGAGCCGTTCTGCCAAAGTCTACACTTTGTTTTCATACATGGATCCTCTCTTGGATTTTATGGCCTCGAGCCATTCATTGGAATCCGGGCCCACCATCGCTTCTCCATAGCTTGTAGGTTCATTGTTGTCTAGCAACATGACTTCCAAGACAGGATTACGTACCATTCTGAAGTGGTACGCATCCTTGTCATCCCACGAGGTTTGGTAGTGACTTGATCTGAAGTTTCATGATCACTATCATAAGCTTCCACTTCAATTGGTGTAGGTGCCACAGGAACAACTTCCTGTGCCCTGCCACACACTAGTTGAAGAGACGGTTCAATAACCTCATCAAGTCTCCACCATCCTCCCACTCACTTCTTTCGAGAGAAACTTTTCCTCGAGAAAGGACCCGATTCTAGAAACAATCCCTTATTGCTTTCGGATCTGAGACAGGAGGTATACCCAACTGTTTTGGGTGTCCTATGAAGATGCATTTATCCGCTTTGGGTTCGAGCTTATCAGCCTGAAACTTTTCACATAAGCGGCACAGCCCCAAACTTTTAAGAAATGACAGCTTAGGTTTCTCTAAACCATAGTTCATACGGTGTCATCTCATCGGAATTACGTGGTGCCCTATTTAAAGTGGATGTGGTTGTCTCTAATGCCTAACCCATAAACTATTGTGGTAATTCGATAAGAGACATCATGGTATGCATCATATCCAATAGGGTGCAGTTATGATGTTCGGACACACCATCACACTATGGTGTTCCAGGCTGTATCAGTTGTGAAACAATTTCCACAATGTCTTAATTATGTGCCAAACTCGTAATTCAGATATTCATCTCTATGATCATATCATAGATATTTTATCCTCTTATCACGATGATCTTTCAACTTTACCCTGAAATTATTTGAACCTTTCAATAATTCAGACTCGTGATTCATCAAGTAAATATACTCAACATCTACTCAAATCATTTGTGAAGTAAGAACATAACGATATCCACTACACGCCTCACCACTCATTGGACTGCACACATCAAAATGTATTACTTCCAACAAGTTGCTTTCTAGTTCCATTTTACTGAAACCGAGGCTTTCAGTCATCTTGCCCATGTGGTATGATTTGCATGTCTCAAGTGATTCAAAAATCAAGTGAGTCCAAACGGTCCATTTGCATGGAGTTTCTTCATGCATATACACCAATAGACATGGTTCGCATGTCTCAAACTTTTCAAAACGAATGAGCCCAAAGATCCATCAACATGGAGCTTCTTCATGCGTTTTATACCGATATGACTTACGTGGCAGTGCCAAAAGTAGGTGGTACTATCATTACTATCTTATATCTTTTGGCATGAACATGTGTATCACTACGATCGAGATTCAATAAACCATTCATTTTTAGGTGCAAGACCATTGAAGGTATTATTCAAATAAACAGAGTAACCATTATTCTCCTTAAATGAATAACCGTATCGCGATAGACATAATCCAATCATGTCTATGCTCAACGCAAACACCAAATAACAATTATTTAGGTTTAACACCAATCTCGATGGTAGAGGGAGCGTGCGATGCTTGATCATATCAACATTGGAAACACTTCCAACACATATCGTCAGCTCACCTTTAGCTAGTCTCCATTTATTCCGTAGCTTTTATTTCGAGTTTACTAACACTTAGTAATCGAACCGGTATCTAATACCATGGTGCTACTAGGAGTACTACTAAAGTACACATTAACACAATGTATATCCAATATACTTCTATCGACCTTGCCAGCCTTCTCATCTACCAAGTATCTAGGGTAATTCTGCTCCAGTGGCTGTTCCTCTTATTACAGAAGCACTTAGTCTCGGGTTTGGGTTCAACCTTGGGTTTCTTCACTAGAGCAGCAGCTGAATTGCCGTTTCATGAAGTATCCCTTCTTGCCCTTGCCCTTCTTGAAACTAGTGGTTTCACCAACCATCAACAATTGATGCTCCTTCTTGATTTCTACTTTTGTGGTGTCAAACATCGCGAATATCTCAAGGATCATCATATATGTCCCTGATATATTATAGTTCATCACGAAGCTCTAGCAGCTTGGTGGTAATGACTTCGGAGAAACATCATTATCTCATCTGGAAGATCAACTCCCACTCGATTCAAATGATTGTTGTACTCAGACAATCTGAGCACAAGCTCAACAATTGAGCTTTTCTCCCTTAGTTTGTATGTTAAGAAAATCGTCGGAGGTCTTATACCTCTTGACGTGGGCACAAGCCTGAAATCCCAATTCCAGCCCTTGAAACATCTCATATGTTTCGCGACGTTTCAAAACGTCTACGGTGCCTCAACTCTAAACCATTTAACTGAACTATCACGTAGTTATCAAAACGTGTGTGTCAGATGTTCGCAACATCCAGAGACGACGTTCGAGGTTCAGCACACTGAGCGGTGCATTAAGGACATAAGCCTTCTATGAAGTAATGAGGACAATCCTCAGTTTACGGACCTAGTCCGCATAATTGCTACTATCAACTTTCAACTAAATTTTTCTCTAGGAACATATCTAAACAGTAGAACTGAAGCGCGAGCGACGACATAATTTGCGAAGACCTTTTGACTATGTTCAGGATAATTAAGTTCATCTTATGAACTCCCACTCAGATAGACATCCCTCTAGTCATCTAAGTGATTACATGATCCGAGTCAACTAGGCCGTGTCCGATCATCACGTGAGACGGACTAGTCAACGTAGGTGAACATCTTCATGTTGATCGTATCTTCTATACGACTCATGCTCGACCTTTCGGTCTTCTGTGTACCGAGGCCATGTCTGTACACATGCTAGGATCATCAAGTCAACCTAAGTGTTTCGCGTGTGTAAATCTGTCTTACACCCGTTGTATGTGAACGTTAGAATCTATCACACCCGATCATCACGTGGTGCTTCGAAACAACGAACTGTCGCAACGGTGCACAGTTAGGGGGAACACTTTCTTGAAATTTTAATGAGGGATCATCTTATTTACTACCGTCGTTCTAAGTAAACAAGATGTATAAACATGATAAACATCACATGCAATCAAATAGTGACATGATATGGCCAATATCACTTTGCTCCTTTTGATCTCCATCTTCGGGGCTCCATGATCATCATCGTCATCGGCACGACACCATGATCTCCATCATCATGATCTCCATCATCATGATCTCCATCATCATGTCTTCATGAAGTTGTCTCGCCAACTATTACTTCTACTACTACAGCTAACGGTTAGCAATAAAGTAAAGTAATTACATGACGTTTATGTTGACACGCATGTCATAAATAAATTAAGACAACTCCTATGGCTCCTGCCGATTGTCATACTCATCGACATGCAAGTCGTGATTCCTATTACAAGAACATGATCAATCTCATACATCACATATATCATTCATCACATCCTTTGGCCATATCACATCATATAGCATACCCTGCAAAAACAAGTTAGACGTCCTCTAATTGTTGTTTGCATGTTTTACGTGGCTGCTATGGGTTTCTAGCAAGAACGTTTCTTACCTACGCAAAGACCACAACGTGATATGCCAATTGCTATTTACCCTTCATAAGGACCCTTTTCATCGAATCCGATCCGACTAAAGTGGGAGAGACAGACACCCGCCAGCCACCTTATGCAACTAGTGCATGTTTGTCGGTGGAACCGGTCTCACGTAAGCGTACGTGTAAGGTTGGTCCGGGCCGCTTCATCCCACAATGCCGCCGAATCAAGATTGGACTAGTAACGGTAAGCATATTGAACAAGATCAACGCCCACAACTACTTTGTGTTCTACTCGTGCATAGTAACTACGCATAGACCTAGCTCATGATGCCACTGTTGGGGAACGTAGCAGAAATTCAAAATTTTCCTACGTGTCACCAAGATCTATCTATGGAGAAACTAGCAACAAGGGGAAGGAGAGTGCATCTACATACCCTTGTAGATCGCTAAGCGGAAGCGTTGCAAGAACGCGGATGAAGGAGTCGTACTCGTAGCGATTCAGATCGCGGTTGATTCCGATCTAAGTGCCGAATGGACGGCACCTCCGCGTTCAACACACGTACAGCCCGGGGACGTCTCCTCCTTCTTGATCCAGTAAGGGGAGAGGAGAAGTTGAGGGAGAGCTCCGTCAGCACGACGACGTGGTGGTGGTGGAGCTCGTGGTTCTCCGGTAGGGCTTCGCCAAGCACCATGGAGGAGGAGGAGAAGGTAGGAGGAGGGAGGGCTGCGCCTGGGAAGAGGTGGTGGCTGCCCTCCCACCCCTCCACTATATATAGGGGCAAGGGGAGAGGGGGAGGCGCCCTAGGGTTTCCCCTAGGGGGCGGCGGCTAGGCAGATTGGATCTCCCTAGGGAAAATCCTAGGGAGACTTGCCCCCCAAGCCAAGCAGGTGGAGGCTTGCCTCCCAAGCCAGGTGGAGGCGCCCCACCTCCCCAAGTAACGTGGGAAAGGGTGTGGGGGGCGCACCAACCCTTAGTGGGCTGGTTTGCCCCTTCCCCTTTGGCCCATGAGGCCCTCCAACACTTGCCGGGGCTCCCGAAACACCTTTCGGTCATGCTGGCCATAGCCTGGTACCTCCGGAACACTTCCGGACTCCAATACCCTTCGTCCAATATATCGATCTTCACCGCCGGACCATTCCGGAACTCCTCGTGATGTCCAGGATCTCATCCGGGACTCTGAACTACCTTCGGTAACCACATACTATTTCCCATAACAACTCTAGCGTCACCGAACCTTAAGTGTGTAGACCCTACGGGTTCGGGAACCATGCAGACATGACCGAGACGTTCTCCGGTCAATAACCAACAGCGGGATCTGGATACCCATGTTGGTTCCCACATGTTCCACGATGATCTCATCAGATGAACCACGATGTCAAGGATTCAATCAATCCCGTATTCAATTCCCTTTGTCTAGCGGTATTGTACTTGCCCGAGATTCGATCGTCGGTATCCCGATACCTTGTTCAATCTCGTTACCGGCAAGTCTCTTTACTCGTTCCGTAACACATCATCCCGTGATCAACTCCTTGATCACATTGTGCACATTATGATGATGTCCTACCGAGTGGGCCCAGAGATACCTCTCCATCACACGGAGTGACAAATCCCAGTCTCGATTCGTGCCAACCCAACAAACACTTTCAGAGATACCCGTAGTGTACCTTTATAGCCACCCAGTTACGTTGTGACGTTTGGCACACCCAAAGCACTCCTACGGTATCCGGGAGTTGCACAATCTCATGGTCTAAGGAAACAATACTTGACATTAGAAAAGCTTTAGCATACGAACTACACGATCTAGTGCTATGCTTAGGATTGGGTCTTGTCCATCACATCATTCTCCTAATGATGTGATCCCGTTATCAACGACATCCAATGTCCATGGTCAGGAAACCGTAACCATCTATTGATCAACGAGCTAGTCAACTAGAGGCTTACTAGGGACATGGTGTTGTCTATGTATCCACACATGTATCTGAGTTTCCTATCAATACAATTCTAGCATGGATAATAAACGATTATCATGAACAAGAAAATATAATAATAATCAATTTATTATTGCCTCTAGGGCATATTTCCAACAATAAATACCCCGGAGAAGAGTGCCCCACTATCTAACCACAATTTCTTCAACGATTAAGGGCATCTTTGATAGATACTCCCTTCATCCTTGAAAGAGTGTACTTTCAACTTTTTTGAAGGGTCAAACTATGTCAAAATTTGACCGAGTTTGTGTAAAATTATGTCAATGCTCATGAAACCAAATAGGTATATGATAAAAATATTTTTTGTCATGCATCTAATGCTACTAATTTGATAACATAAACATTGGCCTATTATTGTATAAATATGATCAAACATAAAAAAGTTTGACTTTTCAACAAAGTTGGAAGTACACTCTTCCAAGGACGGAGGGAGTATTCCATAAGATCATATTCTTTCAACAACATGAACTTTTATTAAAGCTTTGTCGGGGGGATGAACCCCAGGCAGGCAATGGAACCCGGTTCCTTTTCAAAAACAACGGGACCGCACCGCCCCTCAATCCGGTCCGACCTTGGCCGAGTCGCTCGACCCAGCCAGGTCACTCAATCCGGCCAAGCAGGCCGACCCGGCCAGGCTCCTCGACTCAGCCCCAACGACCAAGCTCAAGACTTCTCCAGCAAGCCAGCACCGCCCTTGGCGTGTTCTCCAAACCCGGCCAAGGGTCAGCGGCCGTCCCATCCCAGCCGTACAATGGGACGAGTCTCCACCAGCTAATGATCAACGCCACAGTACCCCACCCATGCTTCTGGTCAGCCGGACGAGGCAACAATGCTCTCTACCTACCCGCTGACTAGGGCCGGCGTGGCTACAGTGCCCTACGCCTACCACTGGCTAGGCCTGGCGTGGCAACAGTGTCCCGACGTGACCAATGACGCCCACAAGCGGTGACCTGACGGAGCGCCACTGTAGCCGACTCAACCCGACCATGCCCTGACGATCGACAAGACAGCACACAGTGCCCCCTAGGCGCATGGGGCCCGTGCCCGGAGAACTCGGTGAGCCTTGGTACCCGGCGGGCCCCAGCACCAGGTTCCTGGACACTGACAACCCGGCCCTACGGCCTTGTAACATTACCCTTGTACCCCTGGGGGGTTGACCTATAAAACCCCCCAGGAGCCCCACGCATACGGGCAGAATCCACTTTATTCACACAGTCGACCACACACACCCAGAAAAGCAACTCCCGAGGAGAGGGGGCAGCCTAAGCCTTGGCCAGACCTCCTTCTCCCTCCATACAACTCTAGGAGCAACTTTGTACTGTTACATATAAACCACACTCGGCAGGACTAGGGGTGTTATCTCTCCGGAGAGCCCCGAACCTGGGTATGTCTTGCGTCCCGCGCTCGCTCATGCCGACCTCACCTCTGGAGCCCACCAGTGCCATCGAGCATCCTCCTCTCTTTAGCCATCCCATGGCATCTGCCGTGCGCCCACCACGACAAGCTTATTGTTGCATGAAGTTGATACAATCGCTTACAACACAACATCAGAATATCCCCCACACTCACCCGCACCGCGTGAGAAGGGTTGGCTTAGGGGTGCCATTGTTGGGGAATGTAGTAATTTCAAAAAATTTCCTACGCACACGCAAGATCATGGTGATGCACAGCAACGAGAGGGGAGAGTGTTGTCTACGTACCCTCGTAGACCGGAAACAGAAGCGTTATAACAACGCGGTTGATGTAGTCGTACATCTTCACGGCCCGACCGATCAAGCACCGAAACTACGACACCTCCGAGTTTTTGCACACGTTCAGCTCGATGACGATCTCCGGACTCCGATCCAGCAAAGTGTCGGGGATGAGTTCCGTCAGCACGACGGCATGGTGACGATCTTGATGTTCTACCGTCGCAGGGCTTCGCCTAAGCACCGCTATAATATTATCGAGGATTATGGTGGAGGGGGCACCGCACACGGCTAAGAGATCAATGATCAATTATTGTGTCTCTGGGGTGCCCCCTACCCCCGTATATAAAGGAGTGGACGAGGGGGCCGGCCAAGGAGGGTGGCGCGCCCAAGGGGGGGAGTCCAACTCCCACCGGGAGTAGGACTCCCCTTTTTCCTATTAGGAGTAGGAGAGGGAAAGAAGAGGAAGGAGGGAGGAAGGAAAGGGGGGGGGGGGCGGCCCCCTCCCAATTTGGATTGGGCTTGGGGGGACGCGCCCCCTCCCTTGCTCCTTTCCCTCCTTTCCACTAAGGCCCATATACCTCCCGGGGGGTTCCGATAACCTCTCGGTGATCCGGTATTGTCCCAATCTTACCCGGAACCTTTCCGGTGTCCAAATATAGTCATCCAATATATTGATCTTTATGTCTCGACCATTTCGAGACTCCTCGTCAAGTCCGTGATCACATCCGAGACTCCGAACAACCTTCGGTACATCAAAATATATAAACTCATAATGAAACTGTCATCGTAACGTTAAGCGTGCGGACCCTACGGGTTCGAGAACAATATAGACATGACCGAGACACGTCTCTGGTCAATAACCAATAGCGGAACCTGGATGCTCATATTGACTCCTACATATTCTACGAAGATCTTTATCGGTCAGACCGCATAACAACATACGTTGTTCCCTTTGTCATCGGTATGTTACTTGCCCGAGATTCGATCGTCGGTATCTCAATACCTAGTTCAATCTCGTTACCGGCAAGTCTCTTTACTCGTTCCATAATACATCATCTTGCAACTAACTTATTAGTTGCATTGCTTGCAAGGCTTTAAGTGATGTGTATTACCGAGAGGGCCTAGAGATACCTCTCCGACAATCGGAGTGACAAATCCTAATCTCGAAATACGCCAACCCAACATGTATCTTTGGAGACACCTGTAGAGCACCTTTATAATCACCCAGTTACGTTGTGACGTTTGGTAGCACACAAAGTGTTCCTTCGGTAAACGGGAGTTGCATAATCTCATAGTCATAGGAACATGTATAAGTCATGAAGAAAGCAATAACAACATATTAAACGATCGGGTGCTAAGCTAATGGAATGGGTCATGTCAATCACATCATTCTCCTAATGATGTGATCCCGTTAATCAAATGACAACTCATGTCTATGGTTAGGAAACATAACCATCTTCGATTAACGAGCTAGTCAAGTAGAGGCATACTAGTGGCACTTTGTTTGTCTATGTATTCACACAAGTATTACGTTTCCGGTTAATACAATTCTAGCATGAATAATAAACATTTATCATGATATAAAGAAATAAATAATAACTTTATTATTGCCTCTAGGGCATATTTCCTTCAGCCATCACCTGCCAAAGCCCCCGCCATGGCCGCGATATGGATCGTCGACAATAAGGTGTGTCATTGTGGTCGACATGAAGCCGATGAACCCAAGAATTTACACTTTGGTATTCACGGTTAAAAAAATATTGTGCAACAATTGATCAACTGTTGGCCTCTACAATTATTAGGAGCATTTGTATAGCTATACTTGATTTTTAGGGTCAGGTCTTTGGTGTTCATGTGAATGCACATGAATACCCTTTGGATCGTCCAAGCAGCGGGTCGACAACTTTCCGTGTTCCGACTCTTTAAGTAAAGACCAAGTAAATTTATGGACCTCATATCAAAACTCTATTATGTCGTTATATAATTCACGCTCTTGTACCCAAATCACTTTGAATAATTGCATCTTTTTTAGCCGAATAGCTGGATATTTTTTAGCTGAATAATTGCATCCTTTGGTACACACAAAGTAAAGAGGGGGCTCTTCAAAGAACTGGATGAAGGAACACCGTGGTGGTAGGAGCAAAACAACCATCGCCGTCCGTCCGTCCGTAAAACCGCGAGGAAACGAGAAAAGGTCACAGCTTGAGACGCAACCTCCGACGGCGACGGCCGCCATTTGTTTACTCGCTCCTCCGCTCCGCTCCGCTGCCCCCTTTCCCCTCCCCCTCCCTATCCACCACCCTCCCTCCCTCCCTCCAGCCACCGCCGCACCAACTCCTCTCTCCTGTCCCCCTCGATTGGTTGCGCCACCAAACTGACCGCACCAAGCTGAGCCAAGCACGCCCGAGCAAAGCGGGGGAGAGAGAGAGGGCCAGGAGGAGCATCCCGACAGCCGCGCGCCGCCGGCCCGTCGGTCCGGCGTCCAGATCCCGCCCAATTCGGAGGTACCCCCTTCCCTCCCCTGTTCTGTTCTGGTTTGTAGCTTTGCGGCGGAAATCGCCTGTGTCCGAATTTGGGGGGACGTTGTTGGTGGAATTGTGCTGCCGTGCTCGGATCACAGGTTCCAGTTCATGCACGTCGCCCTGTACTTCTTTTTGTAGTACTTGATTTTTGTTGGTGCTGTTGCTGCGCCGTGGAATCCGCGCTGGCCATTTGGATCGGAAATCGGCTCTTTGGGTGCCGATCCTGTTTCTTGACGCATGGGGGTTAGTTGTTGGTTCAGTCGATTGTTGTGGGGGTGGGGGGAGATGTCTCCTCTCTGTGATCCTTTTTGGCGCCCTTGCAGATCTTGCTGTACTGAATTGCAGCTGCAGAAGTGGTTATAATTGCTGTACTGATCTCTACTTTCAGCTGAGCTAAGCCAATTCTTCAACTCGTTGTATTTGCAGGTACAATTTTTCTCTGCGTGTCCGCATGAGCAGAAGAGACAGCCGGAGAAGTGATCTTGGCCTAAACTTCTGAGCAATTTAGGAGGCATACATGCATAATGATGTTGGAATGGTGTCCAGTAGAAGGAATTCCACAGGGGCGTTCCACCGCGACGGCCCACCCAAGGACTGGTCCCAGTTTGCCGACCCCTCGCCCTCTCCTAAACTGCTCTACTCGCAGTCCTATGTCGTCATGAGGGGGCTGCTGGCGTCGCTGGCCTCTTTGGACTTCGCCCTGTGGTCAAGCACGATGAAGTCCGCATGGCGATCGCCTGAGAGGTCGAAATCTAAGGGGCCGGGCTGCAGGAGAGTCGCGTTCCGGCTGTTCGTGTGTTTCATGATCGGCATCTTCATTGGGTTCACGCCCTTCTTCTCGGTCGATGTCTCTCAGAAGATAGTCTCGAGGCTTCCGTTCGACGATGGGGTGGATGATAAGGTTAAGGAGTTGGATGCAATCGTAGTGCAGAAAGAGGTTGAGGTGGTTGATGAGCCCGAGGTTGAGCAGCTGAGCCCTCCGGTTCCTGCAATGTTGGATGATGAGGTGGATTTTGTCGAAGCTGCGAAACCTGCTATTACTGATTTGGTCATCCCTGTGAGGAAGCTTCTGATAGTGGTGACAATCACTTCTGCTCGGCCGCAGCAGGCGTATTACTTGAATCGCCTAGCTCATGTTCTGAAAGGTGTACCACCTCCTCTCTTATGGTTGGTGGTGGAATGGCCTGTTACTACCTTTGAAACAGCAGAAATCCTCAGGTCTTCTGGGGTTATGTACAGGCATATTGTCTGCAGGAAAAATCTTACCAGTGTACGGAAGATTGCTGTCTGTCAAAGGAACAATGCAATCTATCATATCAAAAAGCATCACCTTGATGGTATAGTGCACTTTGCTGATGAAGAACGATCATACATGGGTGATGTGTTTGAAGAAATGCGGAAAATCAGGTGACATTTCTCTACCAAAACTTTATTTGATGTACTGGTATATTTGATGAATTATGAATGCATGGTAAATCCTCTTGATGGTCCAAATGTTTTGTTGAAACTTTTTGTTGTATAACTAACTCTGTTGGTGACAAGTTGTAGATTCTGGTTTCTTTTGCTCATTTTAGACTTACTATTCTATACTCCCTCCGTCCCGAATTACTTGTCGCATAAATGGGTAGAAATGGATGTATCTAGAACTAAAAATACATCTGGATACATCTATTTCCGCGACAAGTAATTCCGGACGGAGGGAGTATTATATTGCATGAATGAGTTGTTACATCTTCCTTGCTTATGACGCAAGCCAGTACTAGGTTGAGTATTACATGATCCTTGCGCATGAAATTAGTAAGCAGAGACAGCACCTAGTAAATGCCGTCTTCTCAAGGAATCTATGGCTATCTATATAAAATGTAGTTTCTTCAGTTGGATGCCACTTGGATTTTGATAGCAGCCAATGAAGCAAGTTTCATAATCTCATACACATGGCTAGGATTTCTGGAAATCAGCACTAACTGGCTTTGTAAACGATGGCTAAAACTGAAAGGCGTCTATTTGCTTTTGCTCCTAGAATTGTGTGACTTGTGCACTGTGACAGGAACCTTCTCTCCACTAGAAAAATCCACTTGTAAATTTCCCTTTTCTTTTTGCAACAAATCAGAAGATTTTCTTACTTTTCAATTGTTGGACCTAGCTTATACTGGTGAGTACCAGCGTCACGAAAATATTTCCTACCTACATGATGCTGAATGAGTGATACTCAACCAGCCATGGGAAGGTTCTTAGTTTCCTATCAGAGCCTTTGTTCATGGTAAAATTGATGATTCCAGATTCCAGCCAGCACCTTGCCAATTATTTTCAAACAGTTCCTTTCCTGAATGTGATCCTCACTGGCAAAAGAATATTACAGAGTAATATTATCTGTTGTGTTCAGTTTATCTTAGTGATGACTGATGATATAACTCAACAATTTACCAAATTGGGTGCTCAAACTTGAGAAGTTATGCAGCATGGTGGCAATTTTGCAAGAAAATGAACTGATTGCAAATAGTCTTTTTTATTAAGAAAACGGACATGTCGTGAGTAGAATTCAAAGATAAAGCCTGTGAAATAGGACTTTGGTTTAGGAGGTGAAACAATATCATGGACTTTGTTGCCTTAAAACTGCCTATCAGAGATTTCAGATCAAAGAAATCTGTAGTAATCTTTCTTTCTCTTATGAGTTTGTTCTTTTCTATGCAGGCGTGTTGGTGCATGGCCTGTAGCGAACCATGATGCAAGTAAGTACAGGGTGGTTGTAGAAGGGCCTACATGTAAAGGAAACCGAATCACTGGATGGAACACAATTCAGAAGAAGGGTGCACCTCGTCGATTCCCAATTGGTTTCTCTGGGTTTGCTTTCAACAGTACAATGCTTTGGGATCCTCAAAGGTGGAACCGCCCAGCTATGGATTCTGTTATAGTCCACTCTGGTGGTAGAGGTGGTCTGCAGGTGAGTTTGTCCCTAATACAAACTTCATATATTCAAGCAGATTACTATGTTTTAATGGACTTTCTTTCTGCAAAATCGTACTGCAGCCTAGTTGAATTTCCATCTGTAGATCTCCATGGAGCAAACTGCAACCAGCACCTATCAATTCTATTTTGGGGTGGGTGGGGGGTGATGCTGTAATGAAATAAAATATCATAAAAGATTGGTTAGAAAAATAAATGATACTCTCTCCGTTCTATATTACTTGTCCCTAATTTAGTACAAAGTTGTACTAAATCAGCGACAAGTAATATGGAACGGAGGGAGTAGTTGCTATCAAGACAAAATCAATAGAACTTGTAACCATCCGTAAGATATCTTAAGCAACTATAGCCAGTAGTATATGTCGAAGAAAATGCTGGATTATTGCTATTTTTGTGATCTGATATGAAGCCATACAACAAATAACTCATAAAAGTTTACATGGATAACAGAAGTCATGTAACTGACCTGATTATCTGTCATTGCAGGAGTCACGATTTGTTGAGAAGCTTGTTAAAAACGACCGTCAAATAGAAGGCCTTCCAGATAATTGCAACCGGGTCATGGTCTGGAATTTTGCCTTGGAACCTCCCCAGCTCAACTACCCCGCAGGATGGTCGCTATGGAACCACCTTGAAGTTGTCAAGGACCTGTAACATAGAGATCCTGCCACCGGAAGTCCTCTGCTCCTACAGGCCATCATTTCTCTCGGCAAGCCGGAAGGATGATAAACCTTGCGGCGGTGCAGAGGTTCTGAATCTCGACTTGGCGATGCCCGCTAGCGGCGCTGCTAACCGATTGCCCTCCTCCTAAACAGCCCGTGCAACAGGACCCGCAAAGTCGTAGTGTCAGTCATACTAGTAGCAGTGCCAAGCAGAACTGCCTGACCAACTTTTTCCTATTTTTGTGTGCTCGCTGTATTCTTTTTGTGCCCTTCGTTTCCCCCTCCGTATTCACCGGTGCATACTGCCCTGTAGATTTTTTTCCCACGGCCTTTTTCTGTGTTTATGATACGTTTACAGATGTAAAAACCTGCAGCCATTGCAGCTGTTGACAGTGAATGCAATACCACAGATTTGTAACTGTTAACCCAGCAATGAAGTCGTCTAGGCTGTAAGCTGTGCAAATCCTTTTCGAGTCTTTACCTGTAATTATACATTATTACGCTTAAATGAAACCTGTGAAGAATTTCTTTGGATTGCTCGGTGAGGTCATAGCCGTCCCAACCTTTATCATCTTCTCTCCAGAAAAGAACCTTTTATCATAAGAAGCCCTAACCAAACATGTAGTGCAAATGATGAGCAAACATAGCATGTGATTCGAACATTACTGGCTGTGCACAAGTAGTTGGGCTCTTTGTTGCAGAAATTTAAACCAGTTTGGTGCAAAAGGTGCATGCCATCCTGTAAATATTGTGGTTCGCTGACGGTTACCGTGACGACGTTTTTCCAAAAAAAAATAAAATTATCGTAGTAGGTACTGTACAATTTTGCGGCACTCGTCTGGAAATGGTGGTAGAAATCCGGTATACGTGCATTCATTTGGACCTGGGCCATCGAGTCTATCCTTAGATATTGCCTCCTAAGTGAGTGTTAGCATCGAAGTCGATATGTCCGAGTGGTTAAGGAGACAGACTCGAAATCTGTTGGGCTTTGCCTGCGCAGGTTCGAATCCTGCTGTCGACGATTGATTCATTTTTCCTTTTTTTTTCCTTTTGCAGTGGACATTTATTGTCAACTGTCTCTTTGTTAGAGACTTTGAAGATTTTGTTGTAAGTTTTTTTTTCGGGGACTGTAAGATTTTGTTGATGCAATCTTTGTAAATATGTTCATGCCTAATGAATTCCAATAAGAAGATGTCCATGTACTGAACAGTGTGTCGACTAAAATAGAGTCTTGTAATGAACAGTGTGTCGTCGAATCCTGCTGTTGGCGATTCAACCTTTTTTTCCTTCTTCTGTTTTGCGGATCTTGTCATATGCTACTGTAACATTTTTTTTATGCAACCTTGGTAATTATGTTCATGAAATGAACGGTATGTTGCGTCAGTTTCAGTTAATATGCAGTGCTGAAGCTGGCGTAAGATACAGGCCATTGGCTTCCTGAGATTTGGCCACCAATGCCCCTCACTGAAAGGTGGGTACTTCGGCTGTTTCCCGAGCTTATTGGGATGGGCACCAGCTACACCTGAAGCTCTCTTTTAGGAGAGGTTTCACTGACAGGCTTATGGTCATGGAGCTATGGTTTCAGATAGTGGACATTGCCTCTTCTTTATTCTTAACCGAGGAAGAAGATAGCTTAGTTCGGATGCTGGATAACTCTGGGACCTGTACTTGACAATCTCTATACGCTGGCATCATCTTTAGCAGGATTTCTCCTGTTATTTCTTCTTCATTCCTGCTGTTTGGCAATTACAAGTTCCCCCTAGGATACATACATGTTTTTCTTGGTTATTATCACTTGCCTATAACAAACTGCTGACACGTTATAACCTTTTGAAACGACTACACATACCTGCACACAGCTGCCTGTTAAGTTCTGAAACTAAAAACAGATTCCTGCCGCCCACAAGCAGGCTGAGCTACCTGGGACCAGTGTCCCAACGCTCACCTGCTGCTGAAGAAAAGGAGGACTACCAACGATCTGGTACCTGCTGAAGATCCAACTGCTGTGACCCGGCAGCTGCTGAAGATTGCCTACTCAACTTCTCTCACGCATGATGATCAATGTTGGCCTGCGCGCCCCCCAATGCTTCTGTTGTTCTCAGATTACTTACACCTTTTGCTGCTCAGGCAGTGTTGCTGTAATGCGGAACCTTGTAACTTTTGTTCGGTGTTTCATTTTTAAAGAAAAGTATCGGGTTTTATAAATATATTTTGAATCTGTTGGCTTCTGGCGAAATGCATGGAGTAGCACAAATTTAACAGCTTTGTGTGAGATTTGCACCAGACTTGTTTTTTTGCGAATCGATTTGCACCAGACTTTGACCTGAAGTTATTCCCCAAATAGAAGTGCACACATTTTTTTATACATGTTTAGCATTTTTCAAATATATGTTTAATATCTTTCAAATACATGATCAACACCTTTTTAACTACATGTTTTTGAGCATTATACGTGTTAAATATTTTTCAAATACACATTGAAGTATATTTTTAATCTATGAGAACATTTCTTAATATTGTATAGACATTTTTTAAATGTCAAAAACATATTTTGGTAAAGCATGTTAAAATATAACATAATTATGTTTTAATTACAGGAACTTATTTTTGCATTTTAAAATGTCACGTATATTTTTCTGAAACGCGTGAACGTTTTTAAAATGTCATGAACATTTTTTGCATACATTTTTGACATTACACTAACAACATTTTTTACACTGTGTTAACATTTTTCAAATTTGCGGTTAATATTTTTCAAATACTTAAGTACATTAAGCTTTTTGGAATATATGTGATTATATTTTTTTTTGTAAATGAAAAAAAATGAATAATAACTGGTGTACGTGTACCTGCGTGATTATGGGCTGGCCCATTCAGGGAGTCTATGTAAAACCTCAACTAAACCTTCCCGACACCCTCTAGGATTGATTCTTCCCTAGGGCGGACATTGTCATCAATGTTGTTGTTTGAACACCCATGGGCAAGCACTCGAACAACCATGACACACTTTATCAGCGGGCTTGCACTTATCTCTCCCGATGCACTCCTCCTCAGTTTAAACCATTTGATGATGCTCCTCAACAACTTTTGCAATGGTGAGAAAGAGAATTCGGTACATCCGAAATAGTATGCGAAAATACTTCTCAGACTAGGTTAATGGGTGCAAAGTAATCCTTTATAAGCTTGTCATGACCTTCTGCTCTATACCAATTGATGTACAAGTGGGCGAACTATGATCCTAGTCTTGGTCACCAGAAGTCCTTGTGAACGATTACGTCAATGGCCATTTCAAAATCATAATCGTCTTCTCCTCCTTCTCTGACAAAGAGTCATCGAAGAACATCTCCCTTAACCTCTTCATCTAAACTATGGAATATTCAACATTGAAATTTGATTGCAAAAACAGTAAAACACAATGAAAAGGCCAAAAAAAATGCACCTAGGCAATTCACCGAACACTTTACGAGCGGAGAAGGTGACAGACACAACCGGCGGCTTTGAGGTGACGGCGAGGTTGCGGGTGGATGATGGGTGCCGGGGGGCCTGCGGGCTCAGAGGAAGAGGACTCGCCTCCAAGCCATGCTCGCCCGTCGCCGATCAAGCTCGTCCCAACCGAACTCTGATTTTTAGAATTTCCCAGCGTGGCTGCAATTTCGGCGCCGCCTAGCTCATCCACAGGTGTTGTACACCATCTCGGTGGTCTGCCGGTTCTGATTTGGATGAAACAAAGCTTGGCAGTGGCATTTTTGTCCTCGAGAGCACGACGACGAAGATATGGTCCGATTCTGGTAGCGGTGTCGTAGTGGAGCTAATCTAACTTGGCCCGGGAGGTCCGCGAGCATGCTCGGTGGACGCTAGGGGGAAGAAATCAGCATAGACAACAACGAGGTGGAGGGTGTCAAGCGATATGGAGGCGCCACACAAGAGGGTTTTTTCCTGAGAAGTTGTTTCAACCGCTCAAATTTGAAGTACCGACGACAAACCACCTAATTTTTTTTGAGGAGTTAAACCGGCCGAGGGTTCGGCTAGGTGCGGCTTAACTCATCAAAAGGGCATATTTTGAGGAGTTAAGCACTTTTGAGGGTTCGTCTGGAGATGCTCTAACACCGCATCACAAACTTATTCTCTACACAACTTACTGACATCACATCTTTAGACCCAGGGATTTAACCAAAAGTAACCTAGAACCAGCCGACAGAAAACAACCATTTTACCATAACTATTCAATCAAATCCCGCAATTTCCGCTCTAATATGTCATTGCCTCATGGTAAGCGGATGACATAGATCAAGGTACACATAGCCAATGACAGTAATAGGACGAGGAACAATGTCTAGGAGCATGGAAACATCAAGTTGAGTAGATGGGTGCGATTAATTAAAAAAAATCTAGCCGAGCGTAATGTAGACTTGAGGCACAGTGTAGATTGAAGGGTGAAATACATCTTATGAATGCATATTTCGAGCTTTTCTTTGCCTTGCTCATGGCAAAAATAGAGCTTTATTCCGCAAAAAAGAGAGAGGCAAAAATAGAGCTTTTCATTGAAGAGGGAGGGCAAGGAAAAGTGCAGGCCCGGTTTTGCTTTGGGCCGGGAACGAGAAGACCTTGCCACTGCACTAATGCAATGACAGGGTACAATTTCTCTAATATTTACTTACTTTTTAAACTGTTGTCAGAACAGTCGATATGTCCGAGTGGTTAAGGAGACAGACTCGAAATCTGTTGGGCTTTGCCTGCGCAGGTTCGAATCCTGCTGTCGACGGTTTTTTCCTTTTTTTTTCTTTGTTGAACATTTGTTGTCAACTGCCCCATTCGTTAGAGATTTGAGGAAATATTTTTATATGCTGCGATAATATTTTGTTGACGCAATCTTTGCATAATTGAAACTATGTTCATGAAATGAACAGTGTGTTGCCTCAGTTAATTTGCTCTGAAAACTGGTGTGAAATACAGGGCATCAGCTTCCTGAACTTTGACTACCACCATTGCCCCTCAACTATTTACTAAGTTGCGGTATCCCAAGTTTCTTGGCTTCTGAAATTGCCCGAAATGATTGACTTCTGGCGAAAGGCGGTATGCACGGAGTACCACAGTTTAACAGTTTTGTGTGACTTGTAGCAGACTTTGAACTGAAAGTTGTCCCCCAAACAGAAACTCAGTACATGCATGTGTGGCTGTGTTGGTGCTAGTGTTTGATACAGTCGATTGTTACTTTCTTCTTTCACACGGTTCTTTTGGAGGTATGGACAGGCAAATTTGAGGCACACATAACACAACATCGCAAACTTAGAGCCCGTTGGGCAGTCATCCGGCTCCCTAGAATACGGAAGCGCACGGAGCACCAGTTTGCCAACTCTGAAAAATTAAGCTGCGGAGCGGAGAGCTGCCGAGCAGGGCCTTATTCTCTACATGACGATTCATCGACCTGGCATTTTTAGCCCACCAAAAATGACACGTCGGGTAACCTGGAACGATACGATCATATCCCGTAATTGCCACTATAATATGCCATTGCCCAATGGTACATTAGCCAGACACACCACCGCCTCGAAAACCCTAATTCGGTAGGTTCTTGTGAAGGTCTGGTCAGCTTGTGCTATTCAGTGTTTCTGTTATGCACCGCTGCACAATCATTCTTCTGCCTTGTCAAAGAAAAGGGCCGGGATTTTTCTACACGACATAAAAACAGATGAAGCTTGCCCGGCCCTTTGCTTCAGAGGCCCAGCCATCACCAGTTCGTGTTCCTCTACCATCCTTTCTGTTTACTAGATGACCCGTTGCGCCAATGGCGCAAAGGCCAAATGTAAGCTAATCGGTGTGAGAGTATGCTCTAACCTATTATTGTTCAAAAAGAATAGCTTATATACATTGGTTGAATGTGTACAGGATCGATTGGGAAATCTTAATATGAGCTTGTAAGTGCTGCAGATATGATCACAGGGAATGTTTGATGCAAACATTAGTGTGAAAGCATGGATAAAAGGAAAGGTTGTTTTCTTCGGTCATAGTGTTGTGAAACAACAGTAGAAGAGGAGACCTTCACATATATACAATAAGCGATGGTAAACCGCTCTTGACTATACAGACAACAATAAAATCTAAAGATCGTAAACTACATCATAGACTACTTTTCACCATAGAGGCAGCAAGGGAGGACTAAAGTCTATACATATCTTGTTGGGAGTAGTCCAAAATGGGAAAGATGCTGGTCTGATAGATATGAAACAAAAGGTGGTTGTTGCGGTAACCGATGAAGCACGCTATCCAGGATACATTCAGCAAAGTTTACCAGAAACTGTTTCTGGTTGCTTCAAGGCGCTGCTCAAACTTCATAGCAATGTAGCGTAGCCTTTGCGTCAGTCCTTCGATGCTTGCAAGAGCTGTTTTCATAACTCCTTTGGTGTTGTCCTGACCTTTCAGGTGGCGAGCAGCTGTTGTGTTTTCTATCTGGGCAGAATATGAGTTCATGTACCTGACAGCGTAGTAGCATGTTTTACGCAGCTTCTTGATTGTCTCATTGGATGAAGTCAACCATTTGACCAGGTGCGTCACTTGATTTTCTAGCCTCTTGACATGGGTGTAGTGGTAGCCCCTCATTTCTTTGCCATATGCATTCTCCATGAATCTAATAGCCTCCATAGTAGCACTGTCTTCTGCATCTTCATAGCTATCTAAGATTGCACCTGGTATAGAACTCGGGACAAGTGAACCATCTAGCAATTCCAAAGTAGAAATGAAAGTCACTGTCACATGATTCTTTCCGCCTGGGTATATTTTGTGCTGGTAAGTTGCAGGGGGCAGCTTTAGAGCTTGCAGCATGAGGCCAAAATGTGAGCATAAGGAATCACTATCAGGTAGTCATTATCCTCTAGGGACAAAGCAAGGGTAAATTTTTTTTCTCAGAAAATAATAGCTGAACCAATAGATGAGAAGTGCTAAAAGCTGCTAGCCTAATTAACCTAATAGCGGAACATTAATCCCTCAATTTAGCAAATAATTGAAGATATACCGCAACCATATAGATCTAATAGCAGCAGTCTTAACCAATGACAATAAATAAACTACCACTATTTTCTCCCGTAAATAAACTGCAAATAATTAACATAAGCATTAAATCCGTCACCCAAATTAACTTAATAGGTTAACACTTATCTTTCTCTAACGAAATAAATAACATCATGCATCACCGCAAGACAGTATAAATTTCACACTCAAAATCTAATCAAAACTGCATCTTGTGCCATTTATGACACTTGGATCAACATTTAAGGGAATAACAATAGATCACTGTCAAGTGGGAATGTTTTACTGAATTTCAACTTATATGATAAAATTATTAGGCAAGCTTTGAAAATAAGTTTATAAGCTTTCAGAATCCTATCCGCAAGCACATGAAGATAGTAGAAGAAATTGACTTAATTTCATGATCAAAATAGGCAGATTAGGGAAATGATTCTAGAATAGAAGAACATAATAGCAAAATATAATTTTATATTTGTGCATTATAAGTACTGAAGGCTAAATATTGCAACGATTTGCATTTGGTTTTCAAATATTTCACATAGAAAGAACAAATAATTATGTAGTTATCATCTACAGCTATAGAGACAGATCCTTCTCAAATCTCTGTTATCACGAAGATTGCAAGAAAGCAAATGGATTGAAAAAACAAAGAACTGAAACAAAAAACATGGCATACGAAATAAAATAAACCAATATCTTGCATTTGAGAAATAGTGATTCCTTTAGTTATTTGAAATGGGGTAGTATCAAGCCTTACGTACAGTAAGCCTTGTTTATCCTTATAAAATGTATATCAAACAATTTCCAGCTATGTACATGAAAGAAAAATACACCTAAAGAATTTCATAAACCGGTCTACGGGTCGCATATCTCTAGCATTACTCAATCTGGAATACTGGACACGAGAAAGCAAATTGTATTGTTCAGTTCTTATCAAGCCAGGAAGAAAATACGAGGTGAAATTCATATATACAAAGTTCAGTAAACACGCCGGTAAGGTTAGATGCAAGAATCAAATTTTGTGCTATGGAGACGAGAAATGAGCGATGATTACAGAAAACAATCAGCAAGAACTTCATAAAGGCTACGAACTCATCATGGAAACCTGCCCAGCGCATGTTTAACAAATTTTGTAGTATATACAGCTAGGTCTAGTTTAAATTAAGAATGAACACGAATACATATATAATCTCACAATTACTACAGGTGGAATGCAGATCCGGAGAAGAAAAGGTGTCATGTTCAGGAAAATCACAAATTAGGGGCCAATAACGTGAGTAAGAGAGAGGGGGGGGGGGGGGGGGGCAGGAGGAGGAGGTACGTGAGTAAGAGAGGGGGAGCAGGAGGGTATCTCTACGATGAATGGAGTATAACAGGTTTTTAGAATATTACATTGGGCACATGCGTTCCTGTCCTTGACGCTATTGATCCTGGGGAACCCTCGTCACAGACGATACCAATGTCCATGTCCTCCATGCGTGAGCTTCTGGATCTGAGATTGAAGAGGATACTACAGTCAGGAGAAAGGAAATAGAGAAGGAGATTGGAAAGCAAGGATGAATCAGAAGGAAATAGAGAAAGAGATTGTATAGCAAGTGATGAATCACCTCTTTCTGTACCAGGGGCTGATGGATCGTTGGTGGAGCCGCGCCGGTCAGTAGGGATATTGTTGGTTACTGTTTCTGTTCATGATTATTGTTTCTCCTGGAACAGTGTGTGCTAAATGATAGTGCTATATCCCTTGAGTGGAAGGTGGTCGCTGCCAGGTAGGGCATGCCTCTTCCTTGCTTAGCATACAAGCAACATCCACCTTCAGGGCCTGATGCATAAGAAATGGCCTCTCAAGAACCATATCCATTCAAGTAGGCTGTAAAGGGAAAGAAAGATAAAGATAAACGATTAACAATGTTGATATCATGAAGCAAGACATGTGGAAACAGAAGCAAATGTGTCACATATTGAAGAAAAGTATTTTAACCATTAAGATGGGTACAGAAGCTAATATCGCGCTTATTATTACACAACTGATTAAGTATAAATAAGTGAAGCATTCGTTGGTGTACAATATTAGCATGTAGGCCTAGGATATGGTTCCATTCTTAGTCCATCTGGAGCAACAAGTATAG
This sequence comes from Triticum monococcum, assembly GCA_034509565.1. Lineage (NCBI taxonomy): Eukaryota > Viridiplantae > Streptophyta > Magnoliopsida > Poales > Poaceae > Triticum > Triticum monococcum. Next base: position 608,101,885 of record CM067841.1, read on the forward strand.
TTATTATCTCTAGCATATCTTGCTTTTCAGACCATCTGCAGATGCCCATATAGTTAAAAGGCCAAATGACCAAAATACAAATTCAGATGAGGAGATATTAGCAAATAAATGCTTACATTACAGATAGTACATAACAATCAAATTTTTGCTACTGAAGTGCATGTCCTTTTCTCTGAAATTAATGGTTGGGTGGAACATATATATTCACCAAGTATATCCACTCTTCTCAGACCAAGACTACACAATGAGGTATCATCTGTTTCCTAATTACACTGTAACCTGAAATCTGTGTGCATATGCACATGGGCATATCCATTTTATTCCTAATAGGAAAATATGCCAAAACATCGGTCACTTTCTCTTTTGAGCTGGAAAGACTGATCACTTGGTTAATATGCATGCAGACGCCTCTAATCTAAATAGAGGAACAGAAAAATCCGTCACTATGATTTTATTAACTATATACATATACATTCCAGTCAAGCACCTTTCTAGAAAATGACATGCTTAGCAGTGATTTTCTTAAATATGCACCACCAAATATTGAAAGGTAGAATAATATCATCATCCTTTTAGTTCCCATCCATATGGAGGAGCATAAAGATAGCAAAAATGTTAGTACTGTATGCACCTTTTACTAAAGTATCACCTTCATAGCTAGCAAGAAAAAACGGGGTTTGGAAGTTCTGAATCTTTTGTTGATCACAACAATGGTGTGAACTGATTGGATAAGAATATAACAAATATTTGCTATCTTCATCTCCAGAGAGAGAACATATTCACATGATAAATTAGCAGCCAATTGTCCAAACTTAAATACAGAATGCAATGCGAAGAACTGCCCACCTAATCATTGCCAACTACATCGCCAGCAGTATATTGAGAGAAATCATCAAATCTGGCCAGAACAAAAGGTTCCCATGTAGCTAGCTTAATTAGTATATGTCCAAAATATTGTTTCCAAAAAGAAACATGAGTTACAGTTTAGTAGGACCGAGAAGGATTCAAGATTATAAAAGGAGCTGGGATACACATTCTTATTAAAATTATTGATTCAGATCTGTGTAGCTTTCAAGGGGCTACCAATCAATCCATATGTCCATCAATGCAATACTTTCAGAAGGGCACCACTCAATCCATTTGAGCATCTCCTTTTTGCATTAATAGAAGAGGAGCTAGCATACCTGTAGATGGGTTGGTGATGGTGAGGTCGCCAGCAAGTAGACCTAGCTGCAGAGGACACCGCCTCCCCCGCACTGTACTGCGTCAAACCTGGAAGTGCACATATTAAAGCAAGAGTTTATCTGCCACATAAGAAAGCACATACATAAAAGCAGCAACAATTGAGTTGGGCACACACGAACATTGACAAAGCAAATAAGGAGAAGGCATGCGACTGGCTACCGAAAATAGAGAAAACCACACAAGCATGGATATGAATACATAAATAAATATACACATGGCGACCCAACCTTGAGTCACAGAACCTCTTTTCCTCCAGTCATGCCAGTGCCTTGAGAATTATTTGTCTTCGTACACATGCTAGCGGTTACACTCGACACTTGTTTAAAAGCAGAGAATGACATGTACATGAGTGGACGACATGATGGCCTTGATGGAAAATGAAACGTACACAGCAAATCATCCTCCCTTGAAGCCAATACAAAAACGACGGTCTCACTCATTTGACCCGAATAATGAACACAACATATTTATGCACGAAGAAATAGTTTTTTGCTACAAATAGATGAATCAAAGTAAATAAGAATATTTTGTCCTGTAAGCAAAAAAAAACTCTAGACAAACACAACCGAAATGTACGCACTGAAGCATAAGATTTCCTCGGCACAACACACCTAAAAAATGTTGGCGCATGAGAAGCTACTTCCTATATGAACACAGAAGAAACCAATCATCATGCATTCTGAATCTAATTCCAATGCATACAAAATGCACACCTGATCATCAATCAAGTTCTTTAGGTAAATCAGTTACTTTGAATGAGCGTACACATTTGAGTTATCTTAGCTGCTCAAGGCCTGAACCAAACAGTGATTACCACTATTAATCCATACATACAACAATAATCATAGCTTGAGTGCTTAGCTGCGTACCACCCATGTACATGGTTAGAAAACTGCAATGCTTACAATTTTAAGGACCCATCACCCATATAAAAGGAAATGAACCTTCAGAATGTGATATTACTTGTTTCTTCTCTCTCAGTAAAACAACTCATGGCTTTTCTCTTGAGGAGAAAGGGGGGGCAGCTAGGAGGGAGGTCGAGGAGGAGGGACGGTCGCGTGCTGTCATGGGCGTGGGTGGGGAAGCTAGGTTTTTAGTCGCTGCCAGCTCACTCGCTCGCTCACTGCACTATTCATAGCCTACGTGGATGGTTTGGTTCTGCCTAGCACCCCTTTTAAATTATTACAAAGACGACATTGCCTAGCATGATTCAGAATCCAAACAAAATAATTTTGAAATTCACCATCAAATGTAAAATTTCTTATGGTTACCAAAATGAAAACATCATATAATGCATCTTCTGTAAAGCAAAGAAACCACACATATATCTTTTTCCTTGAAACTGAATGATCCTTAGCACCAGCCCAAAACAACATTCTACTATCAAAATCCACAAATTAGTAAAAGAAACATTTGCATCACATTTTTACTACCTGTACAAACATGCCTTGCCAAAGTTGAAACATAAGTAAAGCAAAAGTATTTTTCTCAGACTCACACACACACCTTTTAACTGCGGACAAGAAGGGTGATGCCTCAAAAAACTTCCAAAGATCCTAAAACCTCCAATTTTCTGGACAAAATAAAGAAACAGTAACTGATTAAAATCCTATTCAAAAATTCCTAGCTAATTATCAGATCATGAATAAGATTGTAACATCCTGGGTGCCAATAATCACCGAGGAAAAATCACCTGAACTGACCATACATAGTCCGTGAAGCAAGAGTGAGCACGTGATTGCTGGAGCTACTTGGCAGCGGTGGTGGCTGCTGCTCCTGTACCACACTGACAGCTCGAACATCCAGGCATAGCCGAGGGAGAGCTGCTGCTTTAGCACGAGCACACATTAATTAAAAGGATAAACTCAAATCCCTAACAAGAACTTTCTTTTAGAACAAACTCAGAGGGGACTGAATTGGAACAAACTGAAAGTGGCTGGAAGAGGTAAATCACCTTGGACCGGTGCTTAGATCGCCAGAATTAGAATTAGAACACTTCATTGATTTGTAAGGGGAGTCGTGATGCTTTTGCTTTGGTACCAGTTGCTTCTTTCCAACATCAGACTCCTGTTTATTAGTTAGTGATCGACACATTACAGGTTGTATGTTCCTTCCTAAGTTGAGAATTTCATACCTCTTCCCTGCAAATAACACAACAGATCAATATTCAGGTGAAGCTATTACTTACAGTTTCACAATTTGATTTTTTTCCTATTTATGTTATCCAATGTTGCATTTGGAGAAGTTAAAAGTCAAGATGATATCTAGAATGGTGCAGACCTGATAGTAGGCTAATAGTTCAATCTCAAAATAGAACTAACTTGTAAATAAAAGATAAAGAAAACAGAGGAAGAGTACTATCATATTTCAAAATCCTCAGTGGATGAGCTGGTAACGCAACATGTTAAGAAGCAAAATCTTAAATAAGGACATTTTGTAACTCAAAACCAAATAGGGTTGTAACCAAAGGTTAATTCCATATCAGTATTTAGAAAAGTGAGTGATTTGGTACATGGTAGATAGGATCAATGTGAACCAATAGTATTACTTGGATGCAAAAGGTGACACTTCAAATTCATGCTAAGATGAGAAACACCAGATGCGGCAAATAATAAATCAGGAAATCCTTATATTGAGCCTTGGATTCATCATATAGAGTAAATTTGTGTCAGGACAGTAGAGAAATCTCACGATCTGAGATAAAAAATAAAAATGGTAACCGTCAATGTTGAAGACTGCTCTGCCAGAAAATACAAATCAGCATAATCTGAAGGTTTCAAAATATTCATGAAGGAAAGATTTGTAAACACGCATATCATATTTAATCGAAGTTCAGACTGACTCGGTCGGTGTATCCTTTGATTCTTCTATTCCAAAAGAAAAACGGTCTCGCATCTTCTTTGCTTCCTTGCACATGAAACCTCAATTGTTGCACGTATCTGTAGACCATCTACATAAGAAGGAAGAAACATGTTAGAGTATACTACAGAGGAGTTTTACAGCAGGCAAAATATGACTAAAGATTTCTGAGTACAGTACAAAATTTCCACTAAAACTGCAGGGGAGTTACCTGCCCAACTATAGAAAAAATTCAAGTTTTTTTTCTTCCTACCTAACAATGGGAGTGTTAAAGTGAAAAGAAAGCAAAGTGTTCAAGTGTTCTAAGTTCTGAATCCTAACAATCATTCCTCAAATAAGAAAAAAAATCTTAACAGGCTAATTTCTAAACTGTAAGTTCAAGTTCAGATCAGTGTTTCACAATGCATTCACGGACATGGCTTCCTTGGGCAGAGCGGCACCATGCAAACCCTACCACTGTTTCAACATACATCCACAAACTGTAGGTTTCTCTGAGGCTTAGTAGGAAGAAAAGAGATGGGAATTTGTGTACAAGTGTGTGTGCCTTACCCAATTAGATTGAACCTAAATCATAGCATAGGGGAATCGATCCTGTTCTTGGAACGAATCACCATAAATCAGTGGAATCCATCAAACCCTAGCCTAATTTACTGAACCAAATCTGAACCAAACTAATCTGGGCTTGAGCAAAGGAAGATGTAGAGGAAGTAGGTTAATACCTTGAGCTCGAAACGATGTCGTCGGCGGGATGCTCAACCTTCTCCTCTCGTTCGCGCCCTGCGCCTCCACTGCCCTGGTTCGCGCCCTTCACACGGATGGGGGACGCAGACCTCCTCTCCCTTGAGCATTCACACTCTAGGAAGAGAAGAGCCCATTCACCTGAATTCCAAAGGCAGTATAGTAGTGCTGTGCTAACTGACGCCAATAAAAAAACTACCATTATTTCCTCCCCCCAAGAAGCCCCAATTATGTTACATAACCATCAAATTCGTTATCCAGATTACAAAAAAAATCACCCTAATTAACCCAATACATCAAATCAATCAGGATACTCCCAAAAATCAGTGCAAATATAGTGGTAAGGAAGAACAGGGAGATGCATGACAGTAGGCACGTACGTGACGGCGACGTAGTGGATGAAGAGTGAGCACTTGGCGACGCCCCATCAATCCATCCATCGATCTATCCATCCATCCAAAGATCCATCAATTCCTAAATCTATACATGAAAAAAAATAAGAACAGAGAGGGGGGGACGGTGCTCACTGTGGGTGGGGCGGAGGGGCGAGGTGGAGCTGGAGCGAGGATCTTGTCGAGCGTGGCCGCCGCCGGCCGGCCTCCCTTCTCGGCTTCTTCCCGCGGTCTGGGCACGGGAGAGGAGTGGCAGATGGCGACGAGGACGATGAGGGAGATCTTTCTCCCTCCTCTCCTTCCTTGTCTCTCTCCCTCTCTCATCTTTTCTCTTCAGCAGATCGGATCGAGCGCCGCCATTCTTTGCCGCCGCCGGAGAGGGCAGTGAAGAGGAGGAAGAGGCGGCACGGTGGATAGCAAGGCAGAAGGGGAGGAGGCGGCGGCGCCGTGGAGAGGGAGGGGAGCGGGGCGGCTAGGGTTGGAGGGGAGGGGATTGGGGCGCACGAGGGAGGGAGGAGCAAGGGGCGCGATGCCGTTTTCTACCTCGCACGGTGTGCTCGCGTGGTGCGCTGCAACCCATGCGTGGCGCGGTTCGGTGGACTTTTTTTCCTTCGCGTGGTACCGTGCGCTGAAGCCATCGGTTGTGACTAGGAGTCTAGGAGGCTTTATATGTTAGATATAATCTGATGCCCCCTGAAACTCCTTTTCCTGAAAATGGCCGCATGCCGCATGCCTTCGCGGCTTGAGAGCATTGAGATGCCAGACAGTGAGCTTCTGATATCCGGCGGGTCACTGGAATTGTTGGCTCCAGAACCATCCGTGGCAATGGACTCTCAAGTAGCCAGTCGTGACACTATGCAGCATCCGAAAAAAGAAGAGAGTATATCTGAGCTTATTTCTTCAACTACTCCCTCCGTCCATTTTTGTAAGTCGTTTCAGACAGCTCAAAATGAGCTGTTTTGCACATTGTCTGAAATGTCTTCAAGGTCTTATAAAAGTGAACAGAGGGAGTATCACACTTCAGTTCTGATCACAGCCATAACAAAACCGCGGTAAGAGCAGCAGCCAAGATGGGCATCAACTCAGGGTTGCTGAAGAAACACAAAGGCCAGGTCGCGCACATGTTTCTTAACTTATCAGAATTGCCCAACAATCTCCAGAAATTAAGAAAAAACATGGCCACATAAAACAATGGTTTGCCTTGCATTGTGAGGCTCTTACCCCGCCGAAGAACTGCTTGATTCCCTGCAGGGAACAAAGAAAAGTACTCCTAGCTAAGAAGCAGTATAGATTCTAGAAAACAGTAAACTGACCTGAAAATAAGGAGCACAGGCACTTGCAAATAGAATTATCCGAAATGTATGCCTACAATTTGTCTCCTTGCGTCCCTGTGGCTACGCTGTTAGTACCGGTTCTTTCGTTGGGTAACCAGAAGAGAAAAAAAAGGAGCCATTGTAATGTTTCTTTTCAAATCAATAAAAAAGTCGTGCTGGCCATCGAATAAACTATCAGTGTGCAGTGCGAAATTTTTGCTTCATGCACATATCGGTTTTTGCAGAATGGTTTGCCATAATGCAAACTGTTCTGGTTAGGAATGACTTTAAAAGAGTACACAATATCAGTATCCATTTCATTTTGTTACCCATTAGGAATAGCGATCTCAGCTTTATTATTCTTATGCCTCCAGTGACAAAGAGGCCACAGCCTAATCTGTACAAGATTCCGATTGATAATGAACTCCAGATGTTGCTTGCTACCGTCAGCCAAGGAAGAATGATTTACACACAGGAAAGCCTTGAAACCTGAAAGTAACTGCTACAGCACTTCAGAGAAACGATCTACTTCAACCAAAAATCACTACATCAAAAGCACCAAGATAGGGCCCTCCAGGGATGATGAACAGAGAAAAGAACCATACGTGTATCACACTAGCTACCGAGAATACACAGAAAACATGGTTGCAACTGCAAAAGCCTACACAATACCTTACCATTTGGTACTCTCAATTTATTCATGCCATGACTCAGAAGAAAACTGATCAAATGAAAGAATTCCATCTCCAGATCTGATCAGCCTGAAAAGGGTTCATAACCAGTAAGAATACAAATTAACATAGGTCGAAAAACAGATTGTTAAGATCTTCGGTACTCCCATATTAGAATGTTGTCGGTAGATTTTTATGGATGATTAATTGTCTACTCACACTAAATAGTTAAAGATCCTTCTTTGTGTCTTCCAAGACTACATTTTGCAGTTAGGAAATTCATCTACTCATAGTCAAACAATGCATGCAAAACAACAAACAACAAGCCAATGACAATCATACCCAGCCTTGAACACATCTTCTTATGTGTCCTGCCCGCTTCTCCTATGGATATAAATAGTCGAAGATCCTTCTTTGTGTTTTCCTAGGCTACATTTTGCAGTTCGGAAATTCATCTACTCAAGAGTCAAACGATGCATGCAAAACAACAACAACAACAATAGGCAATAATAATAATAATACCCCTGCTCACTTCTCCTATGAATATGAATATATGATTGCCCCCCTACAAGAGTTGTGTTCCAGCAATGTTGTTACTTCCAGTTTGGCATGTTCGAATGTTTTTTGGAGAAAGGCATCTTGAACATTACACAGTTCCACTGTCCAACTAGCACTGGGGCAACAGTGTGACTTTGGAAGAAGGTCTAGCTTTTGCACCGACGAGCAGACACAAGGATTAGCATTGGAATGAGAATCAAGGAGAGTTGTTTTGCTTGGGATGCTGACACAGCAGCCGAGCTCATCTGGTGCAGGAGCAGTTCCAAATTTTTAACTTGAGATACAACACTGCGAATCTAGTTACCATAGCTGGAAACGTCAGATCAACTAGATCCTAATTCTACCTACAGATATGAACAGCTGGAAGCTCCACACAGAGAGATGCGGCTTGATCGGCCGGCCTTCCTGGGTTTCTGAGCCGCCCATGAAAGCTCACAGCTAGATAGATCTTCCATCAATTTGATGTGTACTGCTATGGATCTGACACTGCTGGCTAACTATCTCTGAGGTCAACTTGATCTGACACTGCTGTTAATTAACTCAGCTAGGACACACCTGGCATTTTTGACAGCTCCATTTGGAATCTGCCGACGCCACCCAAGGTCTGCTTCTCCTGGTCAACAGGTCACCACTCGTGTGGCATTAACTGTCAGTTACATGAATGGCCCTGTGATCTAGGCAAAGATGCTGTGCACGGAGAACCATGGATCCTGCAAAATGTCAATGAAATCAGCAGGAGAAACACAGTGATTACTTCTCCCTCTTTCATCTGTCAGAACACAGCTGGTGAGGAGCTGACCTGAGAATTAACAAATGTCAGAACACAGTGGACGGTGCGTGACAGTGTCAGAAGCTTCAGCGGATCTAGCAAAACGTAGCCATTACCAAGGTCACCACCACTATAAATGGCTAGCGTTGCTTCCCATTCTGCACAAACCCGCAAGCCAACAAGAACAGCTCTCTCTGGTCGGTATTTAGGTTCAGCGTTCTCATCCTACGATGAGATCACTGCTAGTTGTAGTTCTTCCCCTCCTGATTCTTGTGCTTGCTGCCCATGTATCCCAAGCTGATGATAAGGGCTCTGCTGGTGGAAATGGGAAGGGCTCCCATGGGAGTGGTGATCATAAATCCAATGGTGTAGGGCCAGTGAAAAATCCACATTGCCCCAAGCCAGGACGTGGTCCGAATCCCCACGACAAGGATGGTCCAACCAACAAAGGTCGAGGACCACCAAACAAGGACTGCGACGATGCAGAGACAACACCGTCATCCCCTGATGGAGCTGGGCCTTCACCAGACCAAGGTAATGGTACGCCATCACCACCGCCATCCCCGTCTTATTCTCCACCCATGGCTCCAACCGACCAAACTAATACCCAGCCACCTCCATCTCCATTAGATTCTAGTCCTACTACACCACCTGCCTACCAACCTAGCACTCAATCTCCTCCACCGCCATCACCATCTAGCCCCTCACCACAAGCTCCAGCCACCCCACAAACACCTCTATCTACTCCCCCTGTTACACCTCCAACATACGAACCTAACAATCAACCGCCACCACCTTCACTGAATCCTCCATCCATTCCCCCATCACCTCCATCGAGCCCACCCACAGCACCTCCAGTGGAACCAACTAACGAGCAGCCTCCTCCATCATCACCATCATCAAGCCCTCCACCACAAGCTCCTGCTACACCTCCACCCTACCAACCTAGCGATCAATCCCCTCCACCGCCATCATCATCTAGCCCCCCACCACTATCTCCGGCAACCCCACAAACACCTCAATCAAGCCCCCCTCTTTCACCTCCAACCTATGTACCTAGCGATCAACCACCACCACCACCATTGAATCCTCCATCCATTCCCCCACCGCCTCCATCTAGTCCCCTTGTTTCACCTCCAACCTATGAACCTAACGATCAACCACCACCGTCACCATTGAATCCTCCATATATTCCCCCATCGCCTCTATCTAGCCCACCCCCAACACCTTCAATGGCCCCGATTAATGAGCAGCCTCCACCATCACCGTCATTTAGCTCCCCACCAATAGCTCCCACTACACCTCCACCCTACCAACCTAGCAATCAATCCTCTCCACCACCACCATCATCTAGCCCCCCACAAACACCTCCATCTAGTCCCCCTGTTACACCTCCAACCTACGAACCTAACGACCAACCGCCACCGTCTCAATTGAATCCTCCATCCAGCCCACCTGTAGCACCTCCAATGGGTCCAACTGATGAGCAGCCTCCTCCACCATCGCCATCATCTAGCCCCGCACCAATAGCTCCTACCACACCTCCACCCTACCAACCTAGCGATCAATCTCCTCCACCGCCGTCATCATCTAGCCCACCTCCACCAACTCCAACCACCCCACAAATACCTCCATCTAGTCCTCCTATTACACCTCCAACATACGAACCTAATGACCAACCGCCACCACCTTCATTGAATCCTCCATCCGTTCCTCCGCCACCTCCTTGTAGCCCACCCGCAACACCTCCAATGGACCCGACTAATGAGCAGCCTCCTCCACCATCGTCGTCATTGAGCCCTCCACCAGTAGCTCCTGCTACGCCTCCACCCTACCAACCTAGCGATCAATCCTCTCCACCACCACCATCATCTAGCCCTCCTGTTACACCTCCAACATACGAACCTAACGATCAACCTCCACCGCCACCTTTAAATCCTCCATCCGTTCACCCACCGCCTCCATCTAGCCCACCTGAAACATCTCCAATGGCCCCAATTAGTGAGCAGCCTCCTCCAGCATCACCCACATTTAGCTCCCCACCACCAATAGCTCCTACAACACCTCCCCCTTACCAACCTATTGATCAGTCCCCCCCACCACAATCATCATCTAGCCCCCCACCACTAGCTCCACCCACACCACAAACACCTCCATCTAGTCCCCTTGTTACACCTCCAACACAGGAACCTAACAATCAACCGCCACCGCCTCCATTTAATCCTCCGTCCATTTCCCCACCACCTCCATCTAGCCCACTTGCAACAACTCCAATGGCCCCAACTAATGAGCAGCCCCCTCCACCATCATCGTCATTTAGTCCCCCATCAATAGCTCCTACTACACCTCCACCATACCAACCTAGTGATCAATCCCCTCCACCGCCGTCATCATCTAGTCCTCCACCACTAGCTCCAGCCACCCCACAAACCCCTCCATCTAGTCCCCCTGCTACATCTCCAACCTATGAGCCTACCGATCAACCACCACCGCCACATTGCCCTAAGCCCGGACGTGGTCCAAATCCCCATGGCGGTGATGGTCATAGTAATAACGGTCGAGGACCACCAGAAAAGGATTGCAGTGAAGCAGAGACATCACCGCCATCGCCCGAGCCATCCTCAAACCAAGGTAATGGTTCGCCATCACCACCGCCACCCCAGTCTTATTATCCACCCATGGCTCCACCTCCATTAGATTCTAGTCCTCCTACACCACCACCACCATACCAACCTAGTGATCAATCCCCTCCACCCCCGTCATCCTCTAGCCCCCCACCACTAGCTCCAGCCACCCCACAAACACCTCCATCCAGTCCCCCTGTTACACCTCCAACATACGAACCTAACTATCAACCGCCACCGCCTCCATTGAATCCTCCATCCATTAGCCCACCACCTCCGTCTAGCCCACCTACAACACCTCCAATGGCCCCGACTAATGAGCAACCTCCTCCACCATCATCGTCATCTAGCCCACCACCAGTAGCTCCTACTACACCCCCACCCTACCAACATAGTGATCAATCCCCTCCACCACCGGCATCATCTAGCCCCCCACCACTAGCTCCAACCACCCCACAAACACCTCCATATAGTTCCCCTGTTACACCTCCAAGTTACGAACCTAACTATCAACCGCCACCGCCTCCATTGAATCCTCCATCCGTTCCAACACCACCTCCATCCAGCCTTCCTGCAACACCTCCAATGTCCCCGACTAATGAGCAACCTCCTCCACCATCGCCATCATCACCATTAAGTCCACCTGCCACACCTCCAACGTACCAAGCTAACCAACCACCGCCGCCGGCACCGACACCACCACCACCTAGTCCTTCAGCAACAACGTCACCACCTGGTCCCCCTACCGGTACTAATGGATGGGTGCAAGTTCATAACTTCCGTGACACTTTGTACTGGCAAATCGCGCGCTTTGCGGTATTAATGCACAAGTTGGTATACAAGAAAGAGATGACCCTTGTCGATGTGTTGTATGTGAGCATGCAACCTTCGGGAATTGGCAACAACTACTTTCTTGAGATAAAAGCTGCAGATGAGAATAATAAGGTCGGCAGGTATCAAGTGCTTGTATGGGGTGTGCCTGGGTCAACAGCTCAGCCATGGAAAGTACTGTCGTTTAAATTTATAGGATACTAAGCACATGGTGAAAATAAGAATCTAGCTAGTAGCCATGTGCCCATGTTTGGTATTTCTAGGGAAAAGATATATAGAATTTTTGTGGTCAATGTGCGCCTGCATGTCTGTAGATTAGTTAATCTTTGTAGCACTTAGGGCTTGATATACCAATATATGATTCTGATTTCAATGATTTTTTGTGTGTGTTCTTATTCAAAATTGCCTCAAATTTATATAATATGGTTGGAGATATGATCATATACCTAGAAGCATAAGCACGCTTCATTGCGCCATTTGTTTGATGGTTACCCTGTACCTGTTAAAGTATTTTGCTTATTTGTTAGTTCTAATATTGCTACAAGTAGTAGTTGTTAACATTAATCGTGCCTGCATGCTGGCAAGAAATATCCTAGGCAGTAAAGCTGCATGGATGCAGCTATCTAGAGCAAAGAAGAAGGTGAAAAATGCATGTAGTATGACGGTAGTAGCGGGTCAAAAAGAATTTGACTAGTAGTCTTTGCTGATAAGTGACTAGTTGCACAAAGAATGAGCTGCATGTAAGCTACTCCCTCCGTTCCAAAATATAAGTCTTTCTAGATATTTCAACAAGTGACTACATACGGAGCAAAATGAATGAATCTATACTTTAAAATATGTCTACATACATCCGTATGTTGTGTTCCATTTGAAATGTCTAAAAAGACTTATATTTAGGAACGGAGGGAGTAGATGCCAAAGTCAATTTGGTTAGTCAATAAGTAAGAGAACATGAATTCAATAACAGAAAGAAAACACACATAATTACTGACAGGTTGACTCAAGCAGGACCAAGTATATGCACAAAATTAAGAGTGTCAAGAGGTTGCATTTCCATGACTTGTTTTAGAAATGTAAGTGCAAGTGCCTAACTCAGTAGCGTTGAAACTTGTACTCGGTTACATCAGCCTAGTCATCCTAGACATAAGTTTAGAATCAAAAAGGAGAGTTGAATAAGTAATCAGCAGCAGCAAATGGAAAATGATGGCTATCACGCTACATAGTTAAGAAGCAACTGTTTTCAGTGTAAATAAAAAAATATTCGGTAAGAAAATGAGATGTAAAAAGGAGTATTGAAACTTCAAAATTGAAATCATAGCGATACGCCTTCTCATCAGCCAAAAAAAAACTATGGCAAATAACTTAGTCAGGTTCAACTACAGGGGAAAACCTAAGCAACAGGATAGCCAACAGAGGGCACCCCAACACCTGCCACACAATCGAAAAGAAAAGCACCCACCATATTTAGCCAAAAGAATACATACATACTGCGCCCAAACATTTAATCTTGGAACAATAATCTTACAAAATACACATGCAAGCAGTTTTTGTGTTCATAAACTTGACAGAACCTGAACAAACAAAATGATCTAGGGGGACACAACACAATATGGTATCATCATTTTTGTGTTGGCGTGATCGTATTAGACGAAAATAATTCCACTCTCCAGACGTCTTTCAGTTTACAGAACAAAAGCACGAACCACGTGCGGATTGTAACACCATCTCATGGCCTAACCGCCTCTTGTGATGCATATTTGACACTTTCTAAAAGGTACTACCTCCGTGTCAAAATATAAGACGTTTTTTGACTGTCAAAAATTGTTACAGAGGAAATAAGAATCGGCAGCAGCTTCTTATGCCGCCTTCTAGTCAAATTATATTATATGGCAAAGATTTAAAGCGAGTCTAAGGTACTAACAGCCTTTTGGCCTGATGCTGATCTTCGGTGTAGGCACACGTATTGTATTTGCAACTGTAAGTAAACATGGGGAAGAGCAGGTGTTACCAAGAACACTTCCAGCAGCAGCTCTGAAATCACCAGAATTAAATTATGCCTCTTCCACAGGGTTAAAAATAAGAGGAAAAGCTGACCATGAGCAAGGCCTCGCTACGAGGATCTTATTTTCAGATGGTCGGTAAGCAGATGCAAATGCATAATATTCCCTCCTCATGGTAAACACACAACCTTTCAGGCAGGGGAAAAAAGCTTGTTCATTCACAACCTCTCAACTGGCATCACCACACCTTACCCTGTACAGAACAAGAGTATTATTTTAGATGATAGAATAAGAGCATTGGCAACCAGATATGTTTATACTAGCTATAACAGGAATTATCAGTATAGTTGTAGAGAACACTTTCTATTTGGCCTTGTAGCAATATCTAGGGCTAGGCACGAGTATTAAATACTACTTCACTTGGTCACGACGACTCCAAGAAGATCAAGAGAGGTGAACAAGACGTGAGCCGACTTGTGATCACATCATATAGCAAATCAAACACTGGATCTATTATGGTCTCAAGAAAACATACATGTCTTGCTTGCAGAAGATGTAATGCACTACCAGTTTTACCACCGAAAGATGCATGGTTTCAGCCATAAAGAGTTGCCTCAGATTCTTGCTTAGTGAGATCAGATGAAGGTTTTAGCTAGTGATATTCTAGATGATCTCTTGTCAATAATAGGAGGGTGCTGCAACCACAATCAGTAAAATAGTAAGCCTTAACAACTAACAATGCTGAACAATCAACACAATCAATGGGTAACAAGCTGCAAGACTTATCAACAAAAAGCTATATCCCAAGAAAGGAAGAAAATGAATTAAATGACTGTATTGTTGCATCGTGCAGAGAACATATTTAAACAGGCATGGTAAGAATGGCTAAGTAAATATAGGAGCAACAGCGTACAATGGCTAAAACGGATGTCCAGAATAAAATGGTCTACATCTTCATACTTATTCACTTCAACCCACAAAAAGAGATACATAAAAAAAGGCCCTGCACATATAGAAGTGTATATTCGCTTAGACCTGAAATTAACTATTCGTTAAAATCCTTACTGAACAAGCATTCTGTACAAGTAAACTGAGATGTCACTTCAGCGTCTTACTCTTCCCCAACAAACAACTTAACGACCAGCAGCTTGTAACAAAACCTTAATTGTATATACAGATATGGTAGCAAGTTTTCACCATCCTGCTTGGGTACTTCCAATGGATGACCATTTCGAATGTACAATGGGACCAATTTATAAGTTGCTGAAGTTCAACTCACATTCTTCCCAACGCAAAAATGAAATACATATAACTAAAAAAGTGGCATGGTGATTGCAAAATAGTCAACAAAGAATACAATCAAGGTAAAATAAACGTACCATGTACACTATTTGTTATTATCCTAAAAAAAACTACTGTGTGTTATTTTCCGGGACCTTGACATGCCCATTTTTCACGCTAATCAAACTCAGCCGCTTGACGATTGCCAAAAAAAAAAAAATCCAGCGAGCCCATGTAATTAAAAGCATGAGCAAATTGGCGTGAAAGTAAAATTGCACCTTTTGTATGTGGTTTCTGTCGCTGAACCAGAATGCCATCAATTAGCATGACCAAGCGGATTAAAAGGTGTAGCCTGGCAGTACATGGAGAGGACTTGCGATGGTGGTGCCAGCGGCAGCATGTCGACCTAGGCAGCCGAGAAGAATTCCAGCAAGCTCGTGCGCCGCCAAGGAGGGGTTCTTCTTGGGATGGATTCCACCTGGGGCCCGCCGGGAGAGTGCAGGGAGAAGGTTGTCTCGGGGGCGCTCCTGGACCGGAGTGGCATGCCGCGGCGATTCGTCGAACAGGTGGTGCGCGTCCTGCGGGGGTGAGCGTCCCGTAGCGTGCGTGCTCCGTGGCGGCGGCAGAAGTGGCGTGGCGCTTCCGGCTGCGTGAGGGCGGTGAGATGGAGGATGAGCGGGAGGGGGCGGAGGAGCAGCGAGGGCGGGGGTGGAGGCGGATGGCGGCCGTTGGCGTGGTGGAGGAGAGGCGAGACACTCGGCGAGCGCGAAGTCACTCCTCCGTTTGAGTCTGCCTCTGTCCGGTATAGTAGTCTGCCTCGTTCATTTTGTCAAACTTTGACCATAAATTTCAAAAGTCGATTTTTAAAACTTTTATCAAATTTATTATGAGAAAATACCGACATCTATAATATCACAAAAATATAAAAGGATATTTCATGATGAATCTAATGATACTGATATTAATGTTCATATATTTCTCTATATATTTGGTTAGATTTAAAGACATTTTACTTTTGAAAAAACTAATACACCTTATGCCTTATACTACTTTGGAAGGAAGGGAGTATTTAATTGTATTAGTCAAATTTATACTCAAAATTTAACCCAAAATACTAGGGGGTTTATAAACCTGGATGGAAGGAGTACTTGCTGAACGTATTGTTTCTGGAAGAAAGAAAGTGATCTCACCGCCGCCGCAAGAAGCGCTTTCTTCCCTTGTCGTCCTCCAGTGCCTCCGCTTCACCGACGACCTTGGTCGTCAGTGGTGAGGGGGGGTGGGGGTTGTCGGATTCACTATTACTAGATTAGGTTTTGGACTGTTCATCGTCTTGGTTTCAGCGGCGGCGATGACAGCGTGGAATAAAGATTCTTCATATCCTAGCCCGGCGAGATGGTCGGTCCTATAGTTGGGGATGGATTTCGAAACCAATCTGTTCAAGTAAGGATGGTGAGGCAGCGGCGACATCCTTATGGTGGACCTGTGTCCTCGGCCTCCGCCGTTGCGGCGGCGTCTGCTTCAGCATTAGCGCGGAGCTTGAGAGGTAGTCCATAAGCGGATGCAGATTATGGTCTGCATCGGCGGCATCTAGAAAATGGTGGATCATGTGCTGAGTCTATGGTGCGTGAATGGCAAGTATGTTCCTCCTCCGATGTCTTAGTCATGTGGGGGGTGCCAGATCTGGAGCTCGATGGCGTATGCCGGGCGTTGCCTTGGTCCGATTCATTCAACGGTAATGATTTCGTCTTTGGAGAGCCTCCGCAAAGTTGCATATTAGTGATAGAGAGCCACGTCGAGCTCGGGTGTGGAGGTGATCTGTCATGTTTTCCTTTGGTGGCTATGTACTGTGGTAGTTTCAGAGATGGTGACGGGTGTTGGTATCAAGCTCAGAGGATTCTTATAATTTTACTTCTTGGCTGATATTCCTTTGTGTAAAGGCTAGCGTTTTATTGTCTTTTCGGGTTTATTGGGTCGCTATGTACATGGCTTGTACTATAATGCTTATACTATAAATGAGACACATATTACCATGAAAAAAAAGTACTTGTATGTCTGACTTGTGTCATTATATCCCCTCTAATGAAAAATAAATAAAGTACTCCAACTAGTGGTAACTGCCAGAGTCTTCGTGTATCTACATTTATTTAAAGTGAATTTTATGTTCGAGTATATATTTCAAAATTACATGATTTGTGGTACTTTTGTTGAAAGGCACTAAAACAGATTGTTGTTCCCTATTTTCAGTTAGTTGAAGTTCTGAAAAAAAGCTAGAATTTCTTTGACAAACTTTTGAAGTGTTTCTTGGCCTATCGCATTTTGGGCATGCCCTTCGCGTTCGGTGGCTATGGCTTTACCGTACCGACAATTTGTAACCATGGCATAGTCTGCAACTCCGGCATAATATCAAGGTCCGAGAGCTCTTCTATTCGGCGACTATCAGTTCTGTGGGTGTCGGTGCATCGACATTATTCTGGGAGGATGCTTGGATCGATGGCAAAGGTATTCGTGAGTTTGTGCCGATGATATACAACCTTGTTCCTCAACCTCCTCGGACCACACAGTCTCGCACTATGCGCGAAGGCATGTCCAATCATGCTTGGATCCGAGACATTCACGGTGCCATCAGTGCTCTATGAGCATTCATGGTGCAATATATTGGACGGTGTTTGGTCTGTATTATTCCTCACATTTGTGGCCTGATTCAACCTCACTGAGCTACTACATGCTCAATATCATGTTTTGCACTTAGTTTGGTTGCTCATAAAACCCGAGCCTGCATTAGAGGCAAACCACTAGCACGGTGTTTAGTTGCAAGCCTCTAGTATGCAACATGATAGTGGTTGGCTATGTTAAGACATGCGGTATGGTAACCTCTTGTTCGATTGGTGAGGCTATCAGCGCACACACACTCATAGGCAGACCTTAGCAATTTGAACAAGCATTTGACTACATTATAGGGAATTAACAAGCATAGTCATAATAACGGCGAAGTCAAGCGCTTTGTCGTGCGGTTGGCACTTGACCACCACTTCAGTACCTGAAAGGTTGAAGACAATCACCTTGAAGGTGTGCAGGATCATCACCTTTAAAGTGACGAGGTAGCCGATCGGGAGCTGGTGAGCAATGGCAAAGTCGATCCACCCCTGATCCATGGCTAGCCTCCCGTTGATCTCTGTGAGCTTGACCTTCTAGGTGCAACAGGTGTTCGTCTTGAGTTTGATCTTACATGAGATGGTGTCCATGTGTTTACGAAAGCTGCCAAGGATTGGTAGTAACATTGAAACCGACATGGAAAACATGTTCATCTACCACAACAGGAAGACCATCATCATTGCTGACAAGCGCCTATAAAAAGATCAAGAGTTTTCATGCCGACAAGACCAATTCGAGCCCTATATCGATACACAAATCTAATCGGAGTTGGACACGCAAATCGAACCCCATATCCACACCCTAATATAATCCCCATGGAGACACCCAAATCTAACCAGACTTGGACACCCAAATCGAACCCCATATCCAGACCCTAATCAAGTTGTATGAAACACTTAACCAACACACTAATCGAGTCGTGTGAACCCTAAATCTGACCCTAAACCCAAATCAATGGGTACATGGATCCTTAAATCAGGCAGACAAGGGCTTAGCGCCATTAACGAAGGGATGCTGGAGGGGTGATGAAGCTGGCGGTCACCGTCGGTGCTCGCCATCTAGATCTTCGACCCGCTGATAACCCTCCGCGCCCCAATGAGAGAGAGGGTGATATTGGAGAGAGGGAGAGTGAGAGTGATCGGTGAGATAAAGATAAGGGGATTTATGGCACGGCTTCGGGAAACATGACGTCTCCCACTCGTGCCCGCGCGTGCAACCGCCTGCAGTCGCATGCCATCCTTTCCCTCGATCTGGCCTGACTCGCTGGACACGATCGATTCGGTCGTTCCTCCAGAGCTAGGCTTGGGCTGCTTTGAGTACCATGCTATGCAGGCACGACTGCACGGGTAGGTAACCAAATGGGTTGCATCTCCAGGGTTTACTTGGATGTTATGCAGGCAACCAAACACACCCTTGAACACCATCGACCTCTTCAATAAGTATTTTTTAGGGGAATCTCTTCAATAAGTGAACCTTTCTACCAAGATGCAGTATTCAGAAACCGCATCAACAACAAAAATTCAGCGTTGGCAGAACCATGTCTTTTTTTTTTCTCTTTCTGTGATGGCAGAACCATATCTTAAGAGGGGGCGGGTTGTTGCCAGCTGGTTACCAGTGAAAGCACAATCTGCCACTAGACTCCATTGGCTAAACCAGACAGTAGATTACAGAAAAACACCAGATTATAAATAAACAATGTTGTTAACACTTTATAATGAGCCTTTGATAAGAGAAATCCACACATTCAGCATAAAAGATAGGCATTCTTACAAGTTTTGACCACTTCTCATCTTTGTCGATAAGAGAAATTCACATTCTTACCAGTTTTGTCAATGGGCAATCTAAAAATACATGCCGCAAGTACACACAAACTGAACCCAAACCCAATCTTGGCTAACTCAACAAAAGGACGAAGAAGCCCAAGCTAGCATTACACGTTCAGACAGTGCGTTTTCTGATTGGTTGTCAATTTATTACCGTCTAGTCAGCACGAGCCCTTTGAGTTGGAGACGAGCACACGTTCTGCATCTCCATCTTCTCTGACAACTCCATCGCTGGTATCTTCAGGAGCCATGTCGCTTGAGTCGGCAACCACATCACTAGCATCGTTATACGATCCAGTGTCCTCTTCCACCAGCGTTGCCTCCTCAAGGTGTCTGTCCTAAATGGTGCTGCTCTGCGCCTTAGCCGACAGTGATTGGCTCAGAGGAAATCAAACCTGGGCAGTTCACATGAGCTTCATGCATGGAAGCAACGACGCACTCCACATCAGCGACACCCCACACCTAGATTCAACAACCATGGGCACTGGGGCAGATGAGCTAGACAAAAAATTGGGAAGAAATCCGGCAGGAATTATCCGCAGATGCCCTCCGCCGCCCCCGGTAAGAGAGAATGACAGTGGAGAGAGGGGAGAGTGAGCGGTGAGATGGAGATGAGGGGATTTATGGCACGGCTTCAGGAAACAACAAGATGTCTCCCACTCGTGCCCACGCATGCAACCGCCTGCAGTCGCATGCTGTCCTTTCCCTCGATCTGCCCTGACTCGCTGGACACGATCGATTTGGTCGTTCCTTCGGAGCTAGGCTTGGGGTGCTTTGAGTACCGTGCTATGTAGGCACGGCCGCACACGCAGGTAACCAAACGGGTTGCATCCCCAGGGCTTGGTTGTTATGCAGGCAATCAAACACATCCTTGAGCACCGGCGACCTTTTCATAAGTTCTTTTTAGGGGAACCTCTTCAATAAGTGAACCTTTCTACCAAGAATCCAAGATGCAGTATTCAGAAACTGCATCAACAATTCAGCGTTGGCAGAACCATGTCTTTTTTCTTTCTTTCTGAGATGGCAAAACCATATCTTAGAGGGGGCGGCTTGTTACCAGTTGGTTACCAATGAAAGCACAACCTGCCACTTAGACTCCATTGGCTAAACCAGACAGTAGATCACAGAAAAACACCAGATTATAAATAAACAATGCTGTTAACACTTTATATTGTGCCTTTTATACAGAGTGCTCATACCATTTGATCATCGGACTGGATGGCATGAACCTCCAGCTGTTAAAAAATAAAAAATTAGAGCACGCCAAGAGCATGCCACAGCTTTATATAACGCAGAAATATCGTTTCAACCAACACCATGTAACCTCCAGCTGGTAATTACAGTACAAAATTGTTTCAACCAAGTGAGATAGGATAAAAGCCAGCAAGGATTGGTAAAAATCTTCCCCAGCATCTCTCTGAAAAAGGAACCGATCCCGCATTCTTACAGCTAGGGTCGATCAGCCGGTCCCTAAAGAACAAGTATGCAGACAACGCCTCTCGTGAAGGATGCCGCTTCAGCACTTGGATTCCTGACCGCTGTTATCATTGGTCGTCCAGCGCCTCCACTCGAATTCCCGCGTTCCTGCACCTTGAGGTACCATTTGTAAAGGGCGTGGCAGCCTGAGATTGTGGGTAACACTAACGGTGAAAGGAGTAGAAAAGGAACACCCATGCATCAAATCAGCAAGATTGATAAGACAAGGAAAGTATCATTGTTCATGTTATGTGGGCATGCCATTACACACTGCTAAGTATCTCAGTGTTAAGTTTTAAGTAATCTCACTGCTATACGTAACATAACAATATGTCGTATATTTAAAATGCAAGCGCTAGCAGTGGAGTCATGTGCATGCCTAGACTGTTAGCACCCTAATGCAAATTGGAGATTTAAATCGAGAACTTCAAGACTTCAACTGGAACCTATAACTAGGGAAGGTACGTAAAGGCTCAAAGAATCAAGCCATAGCGAAACAAAGCGATGTGCACAGAAAATATTGGCCAATATCAACAGAGCACTCTCGTTTCCAGGTAGCTCCACATTTCACTATGGTGAAAAGTGCAATCCAATGGATGGACAGCTTCAAAATTCAACTCACTAACATCTATAGGCAATTCCTAATGAACAGATATGCTCCCATTTCTAGCATTTCTTCCAACATTTGGTTGCACAGAAATAATATAGTCGTGAGAAGCTCCTACCAAGGAACACAAAACAGAAAAATATTCTCCCAGATGATATATTTAGCATGCATAACTGTTTGAGTGAATCAGATATAAGACCTAATCATCCCAAATGTAACCTTTTAATACTCCCTCCGATCCATATTAATTGTCGCTGATTTAGTACAACTTTTGAAGTGCCCCTTTGCCAGGCAGACCTGGCATGAGATCCTCTCCTGGCTAAGGATGACCACCGCAGGCCCAAATCACGAAGAATCCCTCATGGACTGGTGGCTGCACGCCAGGCAGAACACGCCGACACTGATGCGCAAAGAATGATAACAGAATTTTAAGAACAAAATTGAAGTGATTAGCTAAAGTCTCGCCGAATATTTTGTTACATGGATGGAACTCCCAAGTTCAGTTTCACTTGTGATATATGTACCCGTGAAATTTTACCATCCGAGAGACAAAAGGCAGGCCCGGTTCAGAGTACAGTTAGCAAGGTTAAGTTGTATCACATGGCATTCACTCTCATATCTTCATAGGGTAGTAGTCTATATATAAACTTAATGGACAAGGTTGAAACACTTTCTCATATCATATCTCCCAGAAGGTCAAAAAAGCATCCAACATGAAGCAAAATTACCAATTAGCCATGATATGTTCATATATGAAAATTATTTTCGTCCAGCATGTAGTACATAAACTAAGTATTCTCTGAATATCAATAAAATATATTAGAAATGACCAATGATGGCGACAAGATAAGTAGATGTACAAAAAAAGGTAATTTTGGAGCACTATCTGAAGTATTCGTATTTGAAGAATTTTAAACCCACACCCTTTAAGGCCTTATTCTTTAAAGCAATACATCGGAAAATAAAGAACATTAAATCTGCAGTAATTTAAAGAAGAATATCTAACACCATACCTAACAGATGTTGCACAAAGCAGCACATCTACATTTATGTTTCACAAACTATTCTAAAATACAAACAGGACTGAGCAGAAACTAGCCACTCCTAAATGAAAATAACCAAGGAGCATGCCAGAACGCATGACCTTCCTGACCGAAGAGGAATAAAAATAACATATGGAACAACTGCACCATGACATTTAGCAGCTAGAAAAAACATAGGGAACAAGAGGTCAGGAGGCTAGCAGAACATTGTGAACTAGTATTTTCCTGAAACCGGAACTAGAGGTCAGGAGGTCAGCTAGATTGTAGTTAAATGGGAACTAGTATTCCTGAAAATGGCATCCGCAACACATAGTGGATTTAGGTCGATTTTACAGTTATTTGCAGTACATTGCTCGGTATGCACATTTACATAAAAAAAAAACCCTTCTCAATCAGCCACGCTGGTGGCAAAAAAACAAGCAGAACAAATCAAGCACAAATAAGTTGAATTTATTGAGCATTTTTTTGTACCAAACATGGTTGCATAGTATACTTGTGCGCTTATGTTCCGTCCTGTGCCACTTCAGAACATCTCAAGGACTAAATGCAGGATGCCTGGTAATTAAATATATGCTCCTAACATCACCGGGTATATGGAAATCAAGACATATCTAGGATATCAGACTGGTGAAGGAACAAATTAAAACTTATTCTTGTATGCAACCTGAGACACGCAGCTTGCGAAAACCCCTTGATTTCGCTAGAGCTAGCGATTCTAGACAGCGGGCCTCTCTTTGTATTGGTGTTATGTCAGCAAAGGCGTTGAATGCCTCTCGGCACTCCTATGCAATGTGATGCGTCTCCTCACAACGTATTCTAGAAAAGAAAGTGAATATTTCTTACACTTTCAGTTTGTCATGTTCATCTACTTTCTACCCAAAGGCATCTTGAACGATTAAGTTTCCACTCTGTCAAATTAGCATTGGGCAACAATGTAACTGTTGGTGTAGGTCTAGCTTTTGCACCGATGAGAAGAAAAGAGGATCAGCATTGGAATGAGAATCAATGAGATCTGTCTTGCTTCGGATGCTGACATGTACAGCAGCCGAGCTGATCTGGTGCAGGTCTGCAGGAGCAGTTTCCAATTTTTTAAATAAGTTGAGATTCTTGTTGCCTCCTGGTATAATATATGTGCCCATCTCACATAATTTTCAGGTCATGAGTTCTTACTAAGCTGTGGCGTCGATACTACCACCCATATGCAACCTTGCGTGCGTGGTCACGCGTACCACCTGTGAATCTAGTAATCGACAACGTCAGATCAACTGGATCCTAAGTCTGCCTAGAGATATGAGAAGCAGGGAGCTTCACATGGAGAGATGCGACTTTTGATCGGCCGGGCTTCCTGGGTTCCAGTGCTGCCCATGAAAGCTCACAGCTTGGTAGCTCTCCCGTCCATTTGATGTGTGCGCCGCACTGCTGCTACAGATCTGACACTGCTAGCCAACTGGAGTATCTCTGAAGTCAACTAGATCGTGTGCAGCGGTGCTGTGCTATGCTGCTAATCAGCTCAACTAGGGCACCTGACAATTTTTGCCTGCTCCATTTGGAATCTGCCCACGCCTCCCAAGCTCTGCTTCTCATGGCCAACCCATTACCACCAGTGAGGCATTAATTAGTTCCATGCATGGCCCTGCAATCTAGGCTAAGATGCTGTGCACGGAGAACCATGGAGCCTATACAATGTCAACGAAATAAAATTATCAGAGAAACCCAGTGAGTTATACTGCTTGATGATTCTTTCTCCCTCTTTTATCTGACATGAAACAAATGCGGGCTGGTTGCGAGGAGCTGACCTAAGAATTAACAAATGCAGGCCGGTGCAGTGCGTGACAGTGTCAGAAGCTTCTACAAAGTCAGATCTAGCGAAACATAGCCATTACCGAGGTTAACACCACTATAAATGGCTGGCATTGCTGCCCATTCTGGACAAACCCATAAGCCAAACAAAAACAGCTCTCTGGTAGGTGTTTACGCTTAGCGTTTTCATCCTACAATGAGATCACTGCCCATTGTAGTACTTTCCCTCCTGATTCTTGTCCTAGCTGCCCATGTATCCCAAGCCGATGACAAGGGCTCTTCGGTTGGAAATGGGAAGGATTCCCATGCTGGTGATGATCATAAATCAAATGGTGTAGGGCCGGTGAAAAAACCCAAATGCCCTAAGCCCGGACATGGTCCAAAAAACCATGACAATGATGGTCGAGGACCACCAGAAAAGGAGTGCGATGATGAAGAGACAACACCGTCATCGCCTGGGCCTTCCCCAAACCAAGGTAATGGTTCGCCATCACCACCGCCATCCCCGTCCTATTCACCACCCATGACTCCATCACCTCCACCTCCATCAGAAACTAGTCCTCCTACTGCACCTCCACCCTACCAACCTAGCAATCAATCTCCTCCCCCGCCGTCATCTTCAAGCCCCCCACCAACACCTTCATCTAGTCCCCCTGTTACACCTCCAACCTACGAACCTAATGATCAATCACCACCACCACCATTGAACCCTCCGCCCATTCCCCCACCACCTCCATCTAGTGCGCCTGCGGCACCTCCAATGAACCCGACTAATGATCAGCCTCCTCCACCAACAACGTCATCTAGCCCCCCACCACTAGCTCCAGCGACCCCACCAACACCTTCATCTAGTCCTCCTATTACGCCTCCATCCTACGAACCTAACGATCAACCGCCACCACCTCCATTGAATCCTCCGTCCATTCCCTCACCACCTCCATCAAGCCCACCAACCTTACCTCCAATGAACCCGACTAATGATCAACCTCCTCCACCATCTCCGTTGTCTAGCCCCCCACCACTAGCTCCAGCCACCCCACCAACACCTCCATCTAATCCCCCTGTTACGCCTCCATCCTACGAACCTAATGATGAATCGCCACCACCTACATTAAATTCCCCTGCCATTCCCTCACCACCTCCATCAAGCCCAACTGTGGCACCTCCTATGAACCCGACTAATGATCAGCCTCCTCCACCATCGTCGTCATCTAGCCCCCCACCAATAGCTCCAACTACTCAACCACCTCCCTCTAGCCCACCTGCTACACCTCCAACAGACTCAACAGATGAGGAACCTCCTACAGCACCACCAGCATCTAGTCCAACAGCAACTCTATCAAGTCCTCCACCACCGTCATCGAGTACACCACCGGCTCCATCCATCGCCACACCACCTTTGGCTAGTCCCCCCGCTACACCTCCAACGTACCAAGCTAATGACCAGTCCCCTCCACCTCCACCATCATATAGTCCTCCGCCATCAGCTTTAGCTAGTCCTCCACCACCATCACCACTGAGTCCACCAGCAATAGCACCAACCACTAGCGCACCTCCTCCATCTACTCCCCCATCGCCTATGTCTAGTCCACCAGCAACACCTCCAACAGACTCAACTGATGAGCAAACTCCACCACCACCATCATCTAGTCCACCAGTAGCTCTATCAAGTCCTCCACCACCATCATCGAGTACACCACCGGCTCCATCCATTGCCACACCACCTTTTTCTAGCCCTCCTGCTATACCTCCAACGTACCAAGGTGATGACCAGTCCCCTCCACCTCCACCATCATACAGTCCGCCACCATCAGCTTTAGCTAGTCCTCCTCCACCACCATTGAGTCCACCAGCAATAGCCCCAACCACTAGCGCATCCCCTCCATCTAGTTACCCATCGCCTATGTCTAGCCCACCAACAACACCTCCAACGGACTCAACTGATGAGCAAAGTCCATCACCACCACCATCTAGTCCACCAGTAGCTCTATCAAGTCCTCCACCACCATCATCGAGTACACCACCGGCTCCATCCATTGCCACACCACCTTTGTCTAGTCCCCCTGCTACACCTCCAGCGTACCAAGCTGATGACCAATCCCCTCCACCTCCACCATCATACAGTCCGCCACCGTTAGCTTTAGCTAGTCCTCCTCCACCACCATTGAGTCCACCAGCAATAGCCCCAACCACTAGCGCACCTCCTCCATCTACTTACCCATCGCCTATGTCTAGTCCACCAGCAACACCTCCAACGGACTCAACTGATGAGCAAACTCCATCACCACCACCATCTAGTCCACCAGTAGCTCTATCAAGTCCTCCACCACCATCATCGAGTACACCACCGGCTCCATCCATTGCCACACCACCTTTGTCTAGTCCTCCTGCTACACCTCCAACGTACCAAGGTGATGACCAGTCCCCTCCACCTCCACCATCATACAGTCTGCCACCATCAGCTTTAGCTAGTCCTCCTCCACCACCATTGAGTCCACCAGTAATAGCCCCAACCACTAGCGCATCCCCTCCATCTAGTTACCCATCGCCTATGTCTAGCCCACCAGCAACACCTCCAACGGACTCAACTGATGAGCAAAGTCCATCACCACCACCATCTAGTCCACCAGTAGCTCTATCAAGTCCTCCACCACCATCATCGAGTACACCACCGGTTCCATCCATTGCCACACCACCTTTGTCTAGTCCCCCTGCTACACCTCCAACGTACCAAGCTGATGACCAATCCCCTCCACCTCCACCATCATATAGTCCGCCACCGACAACTTTAGCTAGTCCTCCACCACCACCATTGAGTCCACCAGCGATAGCACCAACTACTGGCGCACCTCCTCCATCTACTTCACCATTGCCTATGTCTAGTCCACCGGCAACACCTCCGACGTACCAAGTTAGCCAACCACCACCGCCACCACAATTTAGTCCCCCTGCCACACCTCCGACCTATCAAGGTAATGCCCCACCACCGGCATCGGCACCAGCACCACTTAGTCCCTCAGCAACAGCACCGCCACCTGGTGCCCCTACTGGCAATGGATGGGTGCAAGTTCAGAACTTTCATGACGCCCTATACTGGCAAATCGGGCGCTTTGTGGTGTTCAAGTTGGTAAACAAGAAGGACAACTCCCTTGTTGATGTGCTATATGTGAGCATGCAACCCGCTGGAAAGGGCAACAACTACTTTCTTGTGATAAAAGTAGCAGATGGATATAAGAAGGTCGGCAAGTATCATGTGCTCCTATGGGGTGTGCCTGGGTCACCAGATGAAGAATGGAAAGTATATTGGCTCAAATTTGTAGGATACTAAGCACATGGTGGAAACAAGATTAGCCAGCTATCGACCATGCATGTCATTTCTAGGGAGAAGATATATAGACATTTTGTGGTCAAGGTGCGCCTGCATGGATTAGTTGATCTTTGTAGCTTTGAGGGGCTTGATATCCAACCATATGTTCTGATTTCAGTGATAAATTTATGTTTTGTTCTCATTAAAATTGCCTTAAATTTACAAAATATGGCTGGAGATATAATCATATAACTCAAAGCTTAAGCGCGCTTCACTGTACCGTTATTTTGATGGTTGCCTTGTAATTCTTATTAAAGTTGTTTGCTTATCTGTAGTTAATTGTTCACCGTTCACCTGGACGTCCAGATCCTTGCCCTTCGTCCCCAATTTAAAAGCTTAAAGAAAATTGAACAAGCTCAAATATTAACAACACGTAGCATACAACAAGCAAATCCTTACAACCACCAAAAAGGAGGCTTCCCCTGGCACAGAGGTAAAAGCTAGCACAATGCCAGCCAACAGAGACCAAAAGCAAAAAATAAGTTGGAGTCAACTGCCAGATGTAGTTTACACAGCAACCACGCAGATGCAAGTGTGCAAAGAGGTTGCATTGACATGATCCACTGAAGAACCACAAGCGCAAGTGCACTAAATAACAGAACAAGAATTCAACTACAGCAAGGCAGAAATAATTATTGATAGGTTATAACCGAATAGCATGAAGCAAGCAGGACCAGGTATATGCACAAAATTAAGAGTGCCAAGAGGTTCCATTGGCAAGAACATATGTTTATAATATACCATGGATTATCAATACAGTTGTAGAGAACAATTTCTATTTTGCCTTGTAGCCATATATAGGGCGAGGGACCAGTATAAAATACTTCACATAGACATGAGAGACAATTCCAGAAAGATCAAGTGAGGTGCACAAGAAGTGAGCCGGCCTGTGATGGCGACTATCCAACATCACATAACAAAGCAACCACTGGATCAATGATGATCTCAACAAAATGCACATGTCTTGCTTGCAGAAGATGTAACGCATTACCTCCGAAAGATGCATGGTTTCAGCCATGAATGGTTGGCTCAGATTCCTGTTGAGTGAGATCCGGCGAAGGTTTTGGCAGAGTGGCTATTCTAGATGATCTCTTGCCAAGAAGTGCCTTTATCCTCAAAGACAATAATATAGTAAGCCTTAAGGAGTAACAATGCTGAATGAATCAATGGGAGTAACAGCCTGTGAGACTTACCAACAGAAAGCTATAATGTGAGAAAGAACAAAATAACAATTAAATGACTGTATTGTTGTGTTGTGCAGAGAGTGCGTTTACAAAGGCATGGTGAAGAATTGGCCAAGTAAATATAGGGGCAATAGCCTAGAACGACATGAAACGGATGTCGAGGATAAAATGGTCTAAAACTTCATGCGTGTTCACTTGCCATAAAACGAGGCCTTGGCAACCGAGAATAATCTCCTGCCGGTACAGGGTCACGCAGGGTCACGAGTAATGAGTAATGACCTGAGACTTGGCCATGGCGTGGCGGCGGCGGCGAGGCCGTGCATGGCAGCCGATCGAGAAGAATCCCCTTCCGGTACAGCAGGAACGTGCGCCGACCTCCTCATCCCTTTGCCTCGGCGCGCAGGCGAGAGCACAGCGAGGGTCATGCCCTGGACCGAAGTGGCATGCCGCGGCAATTCGTCGAACATGTGGTGCACGTCCCTCCGTGGCGGCGGCGCAGGCGGTGTAGCGCTCCAAGCTGCGTGAGGGCGGTGAGGTGGAAGATGAGCAGGCGGAGGAGGGGGCGGAGGGAGGAGAGGCGAGAGACATCGATCGGCGAGTGCGCGAGGTCGGAATTCTAGCAGTATCGTTTATTTCCTCTCACTACTCCAACTGCCAGTCTTCAGATGCATACATATTTTTAAAAATCGAACTTTGTTTTTCCTTTGCGGGAAAATCGAATTTTGGCTCGACTATAAGAACGACTTCACAATCCAATTTTTAACACAGTCCGTCGTTCCAATTTAAAAGAAGTGCATACTTCAACCCAATTTTTGCCCTGATCTAAAATGTTTGTGTGTTTATTATAGACTAACAAAAAAGAAGGACCTTGCTAAGTGTCATGGCAGGAAACAATTTCGCTTTGACGTTTTCTGATGGCAACTTTAGTGGTGAAGCATGATAAGTTTCAGTTTTTCAAGGTTTTTTTAATGACAATTTTAGTTGTAAAAACATCGGGACGATGTTACTTCATGCCATACGTGCGACACTTATCATTTTGAAAAAAAATGCACATCTTTGCTCCGTTATTATTAAAGAAAAAGTTGCGGTTGCGATTCAATAGTAAACATAATGATGTCTATCTTCATCTCCTTACTATTAAACAAACGAGTTAAAGCAGAAATATTGTATCTCAACCATATATCCATCATCCATCAATGGACCGAATTACCCTCATATTGTATCACATCAAATTCGCGTATTTACTACTTTCTCTGTCCCATAATGTAAGACGTTTACATTATGGGATGAAGGGAGTAATTAATTTTAATCATCTCCACAACACCTTGATAGGAATCATTGCACCTTAATTAGAAAATAAAATCATCACATCGGCCGGAATTTTCATAACACCATAAAAGAAACCTCTATCTGCATCGTATCCCCATGCTCGTATCGCCGCCAACAAACATGCGTTGTCGGCCCGCCATGCCCGCCTGACTCTCTCCCATCACATGGCGCTCCTGACTCGACCGCTTGCACCATTTGCCATCGAACAATATCAATACAAAAAACTAAAAAAGACAAATCCAATTAATCTCCGAACAATATCATCCCAACGACCTAGGTTGCTCCATGAACGCTCAAAATGTTTAGCATGCAATTAATATATCATATATAACGTAAAAATGCAACCATATAATTAACATGAAACTAATGTCCTAACTAATATAAACATGGAATTGATTTCCTCTCTAATTAATGTCCTTTCATCAGTCTTTTAAGAAGGTGATCTCACATATAATGTGATTTATGAATTCTTAATTACCTAATTTTTACATAATTGAATTGAATTGGCACCGTGGAGACGAAAATAAATTGTGCGTATCAGCCTACCAACTCCCCTTTTAGGAGTAGAGATTTACAACCCCCAACTCTGATATCGTTTGCATTACAACCCCGAACTATTAAAACCGGCTAGGATTCAACCCTCCACTCCCCATTGACCAATTTTGACCCATTCACCAACATGTCCAGTCAGCAAAAAATTCAAAATTTCCAAAAAACAAATCAGTAAAACAAAAAAACCAAGGAAAAATTTTGTATACAGTTTACTTTTTTTCCATAATTTTCAGAAAATAGCCCCGAAACTTTTTTCTGATTTTGCAAATTTTTCAGAATTTTGAACTTTTTCCTTCAGAATTTTTAGAAAACAACCTCAATTTTTTTCCGATTTTCCAGAATTCTGAAATTTATTTTTTTGATTTTATAGTTTTCTTTCATTCTGCAAAACTTTTTTTTCCTGGATTTTACCTTTTTTCTCTAGATTTTTTTTGCTAACGTAGGGAGGGGAGGGTTCAATCCTGGCCGGTTTTAAGAGTTAGGAGTTGTAATAATGCAGATAGTATTGAAGTTGGGGGTAGTATACACTTCTCTCTTCCGGTTTACAAGACGGACATGGATTTTTAGGTTTTAGTTTGACTAAAAATGTGTTTGATACCATGTCAAAAAAATTATATGTTCACAAATTTTAACTCGATGAAAAATCATATGATACATTTTCAGTGGTATATAATAGACATTTCACTAATCAAACTACACACCAAAACTCCCGTGTCCGTCTTACAAATCTGGATAGAGTGAGCGGTGCTTTACCAAATGAACCATATAAACATAAAAGGCCAACAGTGTAGATAGTGTACCATTAATTGCTTTTGGCTATTGATATGCAATGATCCATTTGTTTTAAAAGCCTTTCAAGCACGTGCATTTAGAGAAAAAAAAATCCAAAACATTGTCACATGTGTATTTATCAGAATACACTAAGAATATGCCAATTCGAAACGAAGGCTATAAAAATTGGAGTTCCGGATTTGTGTGTGTGTGTGCACGTGCGCGTGCGGGCGTGCTTTTGTGTGTGTGCGCGCGCGGGGGCATGCTTGTGTGTGTGTGTGTGTGTGCGTGCGTGTGTGTGTGTGTGTGTGTGTGTGTGTGTGTGTGTGTGTGTCGGGCCTTGAGATTTCGTTGCGATAATGATGCAAAATTGTATTGTTCAATCTAAAACCTGGACGAGATGACCTGATCTATGAAGCTTGGAGATGAAAATTCTGAACAACCATGGTTGAGGATGACTTTCAAGCACAATCTCATATTCCACCTGCAATTTCATAAGCCCTTCTTAAAATGATTCCCCTCTTCTTTGGAATCGAAGATGGGTGTCACCGGCTGAGGATCATAGCAGTGGCGCATGTGAGTCTCCAGCGGATGCCACCTCCACTGCTGGCGTGTTGCTGTTCCAAGCGGCGCTGCCTGCTGTAGGCGACGCGATTAGGACCTCGCGAAACATCTCTCCACTCGCTCCTACTACACTCCTCCTGCACGGGAGCTATATCTCACATATTCCCCTATACTAGTGGTTGGGACACCATCTTATGGCGCTGCTTGAGAGGAAGTTGTGCGTATGTTTTTATTTAAAAAAAATAGACAAAGTCCCTGTCTTCATCTAGAAAAAAACATTTAGAAATTTAAAAGAAAAGGAAAAAAGAAAAGGAAAAAAATCAATGCAGCCCACCAGCGAACGCCACTTTGTGTAGCCCTCCATTTAAAAAAATATATATGAGGGTCATCACCTCCATGTAAAAAGGAAAAAACATATAAAAAAATCCCTCTCACCTCAATTTATAAATAATATCCAAAAAAGATTTCACCACGGCCAACCAGGTTGCGCCACGTGGCATAGCTAGTTGGCCTCCCTTCACGCGACACTGGTTTAATGGGTTCGTGGGAGTGGTCTTAGGAGGCTTCTTGACTAGTTGAGACAAGTTTTCTGAAGCTTTCGTGTTTTCTTTTCTTTTGTTCTTTCTGTTCTTAGTGTCGTTTTGATCACCTTTTCTTTTCATTTTGGTCTTATGTATTTCTTTGTCGGTTCTCTTGTTTTATCGTCCTTTTTAATTTTTTTAATACGTCTTTAATTTTTACAATACATGCTCTACATTTTTCATATACATTTGGAACATTTTTTGCATGTTGAATATTTTTTAAATACATGATGAATGGTTTTTCAAAAAACGTTTTGAAAAAACTCTAATATGTGTTAAGCTTTTTTCAAATACACCTCAAATATTTTTTTGACTGATACAGTTTATGTTAAACTACATTATTACATTATATAGACATTTAAAAAATGCCATATCTTTTTTTTTGAATTTTCACCGGGGGAGGGGGGGAGCCCCCCCACCACCTGAATATATATTGCGTAAAGGGGACAAACCCCTGAGAGTCAGATTACAGAGAGGGAGAGCTTACAGAAGGGAAAGGAAAGAAGATCTAGCCAGGCAGCTAGCCATCATGCCAGACTACCGGTCCTAAGAACAGCTAGCCAAACGTCGATATGAGAGCGGTCTCCCTCCCACTGGCACGCCACAACACCGCGTCGTCCCGACATGCCTTCAGTGTAGCAGCCAGGGACCACGAGTCTTCCCTGAAGACAACAGCGTTTCGTCGTTTCCAGAGCCTCCAACAGCAAAGGAGGACGAAGGATGCCGGAGAGGCAACGCCGACAGCGGGCGAAGCATCGAAAAGGTGCAGGCTCCCCACGGAAGCACCAGCGGGCGAGAGCCCAACGCACCGCCAGAACTGAACCGCAAACGGACACCCGAAGATCATGTGATCGATAGTTTCCAGTGCCGCCTCACAACAGGGGCACCCCGCTTCCGCAGCCGTGAGGATGGTTTTTCAAAGGAGCACGTCCCTCGTATGGATGCGTGACATGGAGAGGAGCCAACCGAAGAATTTGACGCGCGACGGGGCGCGGGACGACCAGAGGAAGGACGCCGGAGCCGCCTCCACCCCACCAAAGGTCACAAGGGCATACGCACCTCTAGCAAAGAAGCCCCCGCCGGGCCTCGCGCACAGCGTGGTGAGACGGGAGTCCGGACCCTCCCTCGCGCACAGCGTGCCATATCTTTTGAATAGTTGATTTTTTAAAATTACATGAACTTTCTTTTACATTGTATAATTTTTTTTATATGTGAGGAACATCTTTTTCAATGTTATCGACATTTGAAAAGTTGCACAAACAGTTTTTTCAACACATCATGAGCATTTTTTAAACACGTGACGAATGTTTCTTAATATATACCATTTCAGAAATATAAATAAAAGTAAAAAAATAAGCCAACACTCCTCCCATGTTGGGCCAGCCCGTTAAGGAAGCGCCAGAGGCTACCGCTTTCTTTCATCTCGTACAAAAGCGAGACAAAAGATGCTCCCCTGCCTCCGCACTACTTGGGTATGGCCCAGTATTTCCAGAGGGCCCCTTCATTTCTTGGGCCGCTAGGCCTGATCTTTATACGTACAAGGTCCTTGCCCTCGTAGCGGGCAAATCCTAAACGGCGCCCGTTGCGCCCGTTTCTTCGCTGCACGCAAACGGGCGCATACCGCCCGCGCCAAGCTGGGCCGGCCCATTTCTTTTTTTTTTCTGTTAAAACTGCATCAATCAAAAAAGCGTGCGTGCGGTGGTTCGAACCTGGGACGTCTCGATATTAACAGCAACGCAGTTACCACTAGGCAACGGAAGACTTGGTGTCTGCAAACCTCTTTTCCTTCTTTTATTGTTTGTCCAGGTCGTGATATTTTCTTCTTCTCCTTTTTCCTGCTCTTTTTTCATTTTTCTTTTCTTATTCCTTTTTCTTTTTTTCGTAAATGTGCAATTTTTTATTCAAATTTGGTGAACCTGTTCAAATTCAATGAACTCTTTATCAAAATCGATGGAGTCTTTTTTCAAATTTGACGAACTTTTTTTTCAAAATCAACGAACACTTTTCATAATCGATGAACTTTTTTCAAAGTTGATCAACTCTTTTTTCAAAACTGATGAAGTTTTTTCCAAATCGATGAACTCTTTTTCAAAACCGATGAACTTTTTTTAAACTCGATGAACTCTTTTTTCAAAATGATGAACTTTTTTCCAAATCGATGAACTCTTTTTCAAAATCGATGAACTTTTTTCAAAGTCGTTGAACTCTTTTTTGAAAACCGATGAACTTTCTCCAAATTGATGAACTCCTTTTCAAAATCAATGAACTCCTTTTCAAAACCGATGAACTTTTTTTAAAGTCGACGAACTATTTTTTCAAAACCTATGAACTTTCTTCCAAATCGATGAACTATTTTTTAAAATCGATGAACTTTTTTCAAAGTTGTTGAACTCTTTTTTGAAAACCGATGAACTTTTTTCCAAATCGATGAACTCCTTTTCAAAATCAACGAACTCTTTTTCAAAACCGATGAACTTTTTTTAAAGTCGACGAACTATTTTTTCAAAACCTATGAACTTTCTTCCAAATCGATGAACTCTTTTTCAAAATTGATGAACTTATTGCAAAGTCGATGAACTCTTTTTCAAAATTGATGAACTTTTTTTCAAAATCTATGAACTCTTTTCAAAACCGACCAACTCCTTTTCAAAATCGATGAACTTTTTTTTGAAATATGATTTTTTTCAAGAACCAATGAACTTTTCTGTAATTCATGAACTTTTTCTCAAATGTTTTCAAATAATTTAAAATCAAAGCGCTACAGTAAACGTTTACATGTGTATTGAATTTCGCGGCTACAAATGTACATTATGTGTCGCCCTGGATTCAGTTAGTGGTGTGTTGTAGTCTAGTTGGTTATTAGTAGTCGCTTGCTGTTCGAGGGCGTGAGTTCGAGCCTCTAGGAGAACTACTTTTTAGGGTGTTTTTTGGCGCAAATGAGGTCTATCCATTGAATTTTTGCTGGGCCGGCCCAGTCCCATCTTTTTCGAGCGCCGGGACGAGGAACCGGCGCTGAGAGCGCCAGTTAGGAGCTCTAAGCGCCGCCGAGGTAAGCCGGCGCGCACGCGCGGTGCCTAGCGGGCCGGCCCACCACGAGGAATCTGTACTATTTAACCCTTGCTGGAAAAACAAACGCAAACAAAAAATTCCGTGCACACGAGGAATAGAACCCGGCACCCATAGAGTAATACTCCGCCATGGCAGCCAGTAGACCAGACACGATGTTTTGTTTGCTACCAGGAATCTGTACTATTTAACCCATTCAATACTGCAGATAACATATATATGCTGTATAGATTTTTTTAAATATAAATTCCGAAAAAGAACTCATAAATAGTGCAGATTGAAAAAAGTTCATTGTTGTGGAAAAAGGTTCATCCGTATAGAAAAAAGTTCACAAAATTGAAAATAATTCATCGAATTTGAAAAAAGTTCATCAAAATTGAAAATAGTTCATCAAATTTTAAAAAGTTCATTGAATTTGAAAAAAGTTCATCAAATTTAAAGAAAAAGTTCATTGAATTTGAAAAAAGTTCATTGAATTGGGAAAAAGTTCACTGAATTTGAAAAAAGTTCATTGAATTTTCAAAAAAGTTCATTGAATTTGAAAAAGTTCATCAAAATTTTAAAAAGCTCATTGATTCTGACAAAAAAGTTCATCGGATTTGCAAAAAGTTCATCGATGGTGAAAAAAGTTCACGAATTCAGAAAAGGTTCACAAAAAAAAGTTCATCAATTTGGAAAAAAGTTGATCGATTTCAAAAAAAGTTCATCACATTTTGAAAGGAGTTCATTGATTTTCAAAAAAAGTTCATCGGATTTGAAAAAAGATTCACAAAAAATGTTCGTGAACTTGAGAAAAGTTCGCGAAATTGAAAAAAGAAAAAAAAACAGAAGAAAACCGGCCAAAAAAAAGAATCACGTCAGTTAATTGGAGAACAATAAAAGATGCTATCAATCATAAAATGGACGCGGTACCTGTTGGTTAGCGCGGTTGACGTATTGTACGGAACCTGTTTGGTGGAGGGTTCGAATCTCCTCTTTGCACTATTTTTGAAACATTTTACAAAAAAGGGAAGAAAAGAGTAAGGCGGGCCGGCTCAGGTATGAAATGTGGGTGTGCGCCCGATTGCACATACAACAGTAACGGGCGCAGAGGGCGCCGTTTAGGAAATGCCCTCCTAGCGAGGGGTGCTCCTAATCAGCGCTGCAGGCGCCAGTTGGGGCTACCGGCGCTCGCTAGCGACCCCTAACGGGCCGGCCCACTCAGTAAGGAAAGCGCGAAAAATAGAAGAAAACTAATCGCGAACATGAGACTAGCGCTCACGACTTAATGAGATAACCACCAGGCCATGCTAGCTCTTTTCTATATAGGTAGAAACCTGGCCTAGTTAATGTTTACTTTAGTAAAACGTTAATGTATAACAGATATAAATCTCTTTGGGGAAAAAGTAATTTTGAAAGAAAGATCGTCGGTTTTTAGAAAAGTTTATCATTTTTTTAAATATCGATTTTGAAAAAGAGTTTATCAATTTTTTTAAAGAGTTCAGCGACTTTAAAAGAAAAATTTATCGATTTTTAAAAAGAGTTCATCGATCTTGAAAAGAGTTTATCGATTTTGAAAAAAAGTTCATCGATTTTTAGAAAGAGTTCATTGATTTTGAAAAGAGTTCGTCGATTTTGAAAAAGAGTTTATCGATTTGAAAAAGAGTTCATCGTTCTTGAACTCTTTTTCAAATCGATAAACTCTTTTACAAAAAAGGGAAGAAAAGAGTAAGGCGGGCCGGCCCAAGTGCGAAACGTGGGTGTGCGCCCGATTGCACATACAACAGTAACGGGCGCAGAGGGCGCCGTTTAGGAAATGCCCTCCTAGCGAGGGGTGGTCCTAATCAGCGCTGCAGGCGCCGGTTGGGGCTACCGGCGCTCGCTAGCGACCCCTAACGGGCCGGCCCACTCAGTAAGGAAAGCGCGAAAAATAGAAGAAAACTAATCGCGAACATGAGACTAGCGCTCACGACTTAATGGGATAACCACCAGGCCATGCTAGCTCTTTTCTATATAGGTAGAAACCTGGCCTAGTTAATGTTTACTTTAGTAAAACGTTAATGTATAACAGATATAAATCTCTTTGGGAAAAAAGTAATTTTGAAAGAAAGATCGTCGGTTTTTAGAAAAGTTTATCATTTTTTTAAATATCGATTTTGAAAAAGAGTTTATCGATTTTTTTAAAGAGTTCAGCGACTTTAAAAGAAAAATTTATCGATTTTTAAAAAGAGTTCATCGATTTGTAAAAAGAGTTCATCGTTCTTGAAAAGAGTTTATCGATTTTGAAAAAAAGTTCATCGATTTTTAGAAAGACTTCATTGATTTTGAAAAGAGTTCATCGATTTTGAAAAAGAGTTTATCGATTTGAAAAAGAGTTCATCGTTCTTGAAAAGAGTTCATCGAGTTTGAAAAAAAGTTCATCGATTTTTAAAAAGAGTTCATCGATTTTGAAAAAGAGTTCATCGATTTTGAAAAGAGTTCATCGATTTTGAAAAAAGTTCACCCATCTTGAACAAAAGTTCATCGATTTGAAAGGAGTTCACCGATTTCATAAAGTGTTCATCGATTTTGAAAAATATAATCATTCAAATTAAAAAAGGAAGAAAGGAATGAAAACAAGCAAAACCATTCCGAATAAAAAAGAAAACGAAAAAATAAAAATAATAAAAAACAGAACAAAAACGTTCGAATAAAAAAGAAAGACGAAAAAAGAAAATGAAAAATGAAACAGAGATACAAGAAGACGTAAGAAAAAGAGGAAGAAGCCGAATCTTTCCAGCTAACGCTAGATGTTGAGTTGGTTAGCGCATCATGCTAATGATGGTGAGGTCGCTGGATCGAATCGCAACGGAGGTGCTCATAATTTTTGTTTACGAGGGAAAGAATGTACATTGGGCCGAGCCCAGCTAAAGCTGCTGCAGCCGCCGGTTTGCGGAAACAGCAATAACCGGCGCCTGCAGCGCTAAATAGGAATTGCCCCTAGGCAATCCAACTTGGTCGGCCCATTTGTAGCACAACTAAAAAGAGGTACTCCCTCCTTCCCATTATGTTAGGCATCTTAGTTTTTCGCACAAAAATTAGCACACAATGATCGTTTCTGAGTCATACAGTTATAGGAGGCGAGGAATCCTCCAATAATTATCTCCTCTACCTACCATGGTTGATCAGTCCTCTTTCAGCTCCACCGTAAACTCCCTCAAGCGCCCCAGGCAATCAGTAACTGGCCAACCATGCGAGCCACCGTGTGTGTGTGTGTGTGTGTGTGTGTGTGTGTGTGTGTGTGATAGAGAGAGAGAGAGAGAGAGAGAGAGAGAGAGAGAGAGAATTGCAGGTGGGAGGGGAGATAACACACCTTTGATTTTAGGATATTCTAAAGGCTGAGACATTTTAGATATTGAGAAGAAAGAAGTAATATAGAGGCACTTTAGCGTTTCGGTATCGTACCAAAACGATATTGTACCACCCTGGTTCAATGTAAACTCCCTCCCGCGCACCTAGACGGGAGGAGGAGATAACACACTTTAGACTTTAGGATATTCCGAAGGCTGAGACGCCTTAGATATTGGGAAGATAGGAGTAATGAGTCACGGTCACATTTTTGGCACCGGAGAAAAATGATATTGTACCAGCCTGTTCACTGTAGTGTTTTCTTGCTTGGTTTTATTTCGAACATCTTATGAAAAAATGACTATATACACCGAATAATTTTCAAATACACATTGAACATTTTGTAATATGCATCCAAAAATTGTTAAATACAGTGATTTAAGAAAAACACTGAACAAATTTCAAAGATACAATGAACATTCTGTAGCGTACGCTGAAATTTTTCTTAATATACGGTGAAATTTTTTCAAATGCGCAATGAACATTTTGTAGTGTATGTTGAATAATTTCTTAATATACGATGCCCATTTTTGTAATACAGGATGAACATTTTTATAATGCATGATGATTTTTTTTCATAATGTACTGTGAACATTTTCTTAATATTTGATGAACTTTTTATATGATACACAAAAAAGAGAAAAAAAAGAACATAAAAGAAAAGGCAAAGGAAAGATGAACCAAAACAGAAAAAAAGTGGGAAAAAACTTTTAAAACCCGGATAAAATAATGAAAAAACACAGAAATAATGAATAAAACCGGCAGGAAACAGGAGCGGGCCAGTCCAACTGGAGGCTTGCTTCATCGAAGCTATGACTACTTGCCGTCCGCGAGCGGCAAATAGGATTAGCCAAGATGCGCCTGAGTTTATTATTAGTTATTTTTTGCTTTTCTTTTATTTTTTCTTTTTCTTTCCCTTTTTCTTTTTATTCATAGATTCTTTCTTTCTTTTTTCAGTTTCCACTAGTTCCTTTGTTTATTCTTTTTATCTTTCATTTTTTCCACCACATGTATAGTTTCTTCCTACACATCGTAAAATTTTCTTATACCTCATTTCTATACATGTTTAACACTTTCCAAATACATGATTAACATGTGTTGAAATATATGTTTTGATGTCTACTGTTTTCATACACATTATACATTTTTAATTTACATCTAAAGCTTTTTAATATACGTTTAACATTTTTAAATACATAATTAACAATTTTTAATACAGGTTAAACATTTTTCAAATACAGTTTAAACATGTTTTTGTATGATATGAAACATTTTTTAAACCATGTCAACATATTTCTACATTGGATAAACATTTGTAGAAAATGTCTCAATTTGTTTGTTTGAAACGTGTGGACATTTTTCGAAATGTAACAGAGAATCGTTTCAATGGTACGAAACATTTTTGTTTGAATTAGACGGACATTTGTTTTCATGGTATAACAATAAAAATAATGTGATGTACATTTTACTGAAATACTTTAACATTTTTGGAATTTCACATACATTTTTTTGAATGGTACAAACAACTCCTATAAGTTGAGCAAACATTTTTTACACTGCATTTACATTTTTTAAATGTGTGACGAACACTTATAAAAAAATTGCTCCATCCGATCCATATTAATTGTCGCTGAAACAGAAGTATCTAGATGTATTTCATAATATATGTATTTAATATTTTTGAAATGTAAACAAAAAAAGAAAAATACGTATAACATCAGCGTGGAGAGACCATGTGTTTACT
This sequence comes from Triticum monococcum, assembly GCA_034509565.1. NCBI lineage: Eukaryota > Viridiplantae > Streptophyta > Magnoliopsida > Poales > Poaceae > Triticum > Triticum monococcum. Next base: position 608,143,091 of record CM067841.1, read on the forward strand.
GGGCCCACTACCGGTTTCATGCAGGCTACATGGTCTTTTGTCTCGCATAAAGCGAGACCTAGACTTGCCCCTACTCTTATTGATGGTCAAGATGTTTCTGTTTTTTTTCATTGTACAAAGTGCTTTGTGATAGGTGCCAAATGAATATATTAGAAGCACATAAGCACTAGACCAAAACAGCACGCCTAAGTGGCTTGGTGAAAAGTAAGGTCACATTCCAAATGAAGGCTATCAAAAAAATGGAGTTTCATCGACCTTTTTTTCCGCGAAAACCAAACTTCCAAAGATTTGCTAGATACAGGCGTCGGTCGATCGACGAGGGACTCCATTCTCCTTCTGCAGACAGACAATCAGAACAGGTGATTTTTGTGCAGTACAAAGGCGTGTAGATTCTGTAGAACGCAGGCATAAGGTGCTTAGTACATGCAGGATAAAGTCAGAAGGTCTGATGTTCCCTGTGAGATCAGGAAAATGCTATCTATCCACCTCGCCCAGTTGTAAAGGGTGTGGTAGCCTGAAATTGTGGGTAATGCTAACGGTGAGAGGAGTAGAAAAGTAACACTCATGCATGATGCATCAAATCGGCAAGATTGACAAGGAACGGATTATTGTTCATGTTATGTGGGCAGGCCATTACAACACTGTTAAGTAATCTCACTGCTATACGAAAAGTTCGTCTTTCCTGCCACCCGTAACATAATAATATGTCGTGTATTTAAAACTCAAGTGCCAGCAGTGGAGTCACATTTCCTGCAACCCGTAACATAGGATGCAAACTGGAGATTTAAACCAAGAACCTCAACTGGTACCTATCACTAGGAAGGCTCAAATATCCAGCAACCGCAAAACAAAGTGATGTACATAGAAAACATTGGCCAGTATAAACAGAGAACTGACATTTCCAACTAACTCACACATTTCACTATGGTAAAAAGTGGAGCCCAATGGATGGATGGCCTCAAAATTTAACTCACTAACACCCATTCAAATTCCTTTTTTCTTGTCGGGGAACTACAGCCCAGCAGTCAAGTAAAAATAAAATCTATGAGTGACATACCAAGACGAATCACTTAGGCAATTCCTAATGAACACACACGCTCCCATTTCTAGCATTTCTTCCAAGGCACTACAGTTGCATTTCGTTGCACAGAAATAATATAGTCGTGAGACGCTCCTACCAAGGAACACAAAACAGATAAATATTCTCCCAGATGATATGTTTAACATGCATAATTGTTTGTGTGAATCAGATATAAGACCTAGTCATCTCAAATGTAACTGTTTAATATGTATTTACTGGAATGAGAAGACACTCATTACTAAAAACGATCCACTTAGATGCACTAATGTAAAGGAAAGAGCATTAAGCAATGGAGATGAAGAAAAGTAACACAAATTACCTTTTGTGCAATTTTCATGCTTTCATGTATGGAAAATATTTTTTCGAGAAAACGCAAAGGTTCTTTGCGCTTCATTGCATTGAAAAGATGGGAAAGTACAATCGTCCTAGGAGGCTGGTGTGGAAAGTATTTTCATCCAGCATGTAGCACATAAACTAAGTATTCTCTGAATATCAACTAAATATAGCAGAAATGCCTAATGACGACCACAAGACTAGTAGATGGATAGACAAAAAAGTGATTTTGGAGCATTTAAAGCTGTGGATCATTACTATTTTCTTTAACAAGTAACTGAAGTACTTCATACATTTGTGCTATTTTGGAGCATTTAAAGCTGTGGATCATTACTATCTTCAAACCCTTATTCTTCAAAGCAATACACCCCTCACGCGTTGGGGGTGGGGGGGGGGGGGGGGGGGGCACGAAGCAGCACATCTACATTTATGTTTCAGAAACTAGTCAGAAGGACATTAACAGGACAGCAATGAACAGAAAGTAGTCACTCCGGAATGAAAATTCACAAGAAGCATACCAGAACACAGGAGCTTCCTGACCCAAAATGATTTGTATATGGAACTAGAAGAGGTCAGTGAAGCTAGAAATAACATATGGAACTACTGCACCATGACATGTATGGAACTAGATTACTAGAGGTCCGGAAGCTAGCAGCAACAGCACCGTACTTCAATGGGAACTAGTATTCCTGAAAATAGCATCTGCAAGATCTAGTGGATTTAGGTCGATTTTACAGTTATTTGCAGCACATTGCTAAGTGTGCACATTTATATTAAAAAACCTTCTGAATCAGCCATGCTGGTGGCAAAAACCAAGCAGAACAATGCATATATTGAGCAAAGTTTTTTGTAACAATAATGGTTGCATAGTATACACGATTTACTTGCGCATTTATGTCCCGTCCCGTGCCTCTTTAAAACATCTCAAGGACTTAATGCAGGATGCCAAAATTGAGGATGGTAACAAAATAGACCCTCCTAACATTACCGGGCATGTAAAGCAAGGCATCTCTAGTACATCAGACTGGTGAAGGAACAAATTAAACTTAAGCTTGTATGCAAACCAAAACACAAAGCTCAGGAAAACCACTTGATTTCACTAGAACTAGTGATTCTAGACAGTTGACCTCTTTGTATTGGCATTGTGTCAGCAAAGGCGTTGAATGCCTCCTGGAACTCCTGCGTAATGTGATGTGTCGCTCGCCACATACTTTCTAGAAAAGAAAAAAGTGTATATTTCAGAAATATACCACTTCTCCTATGAATATGATTGCCCCCCTACAAGAGTTGTGTACCAGCATCGTTGTTACTTTCTTGAACTGTTAAGTTTGCACTCTGTCAAATTAGCATTGGCCATTGGGGCAACAATGTGACTGGAAGTAGGTCTAGCTTTTGCACCAATGAGAAGAAACGAGGACTAGCATCGAAATGAGAATCAATGAGAGTTGCTTGGGATGCTGATACAGCCACCGAGCTGATCTGGTGCAGGAGCAGTTTCCAATTTTTTTTAGTAGAGATACCTGTTGCCTCCTGGTATAATATATGTACCTATCCCACATAATTTCAGGTCATGAGTTCTTACTAAGCTGTGGCATTGATTCTACCACCCATATGCAACCTTGCGTGTGTGGTCACACGTACCACCTGTGAATCTAGTAATCGACAACGTCAGATCAACTGGATCCTAAGTCTACCAAGAGATATGAGCAGCTGGGGGCTTCACATGGAGATATGCGACTTTTGATCGGCCGGGCTTCCAGGGTTTCAGTGTGCCGCTGCAGATCTGAAACTGCTAGCTAACTATCTCTGAGGTCAACTAGATGGTGTGCAGCGGTGCTGTGCTGTGCTGCCAATCAACTCAACTAGGGCACCTGACAGTTTTTGCCTGCTCCATTTGGAATCTGCCCACGCCTACCAAGCTCTGCTTCTAATGGTCAACCCATTATCATACAGTGTTGCATTAATTAGTTCCATGCATGGCCCTACGATCTAGGCTAAGCTGCTGTGCACGGAGAACCATGGAGCCTGTAAAATGTCAACGAAATTAGCAGAGAAACCGAGTGGACTATACTGCTGGTTTTCACTTGTGATGATCCTTTCTCCCTCTTTTATCTGACAGGAAACAAATGCTGGCCGGTGCGTGAGGAGCTGACCTACGAATTAACAAATGCAGGCCGGTGCAGTGCGTGACAGTGTCAGAAGCTTCTGGGACTTGGATCCAGCGAAACGTAGCCATTATCAAGGCTAACACCACTATAAATGGCTAGCATTGCTGCCCATTCTGCACAAACCCATAAGCCAAACAAAAACAGCTCTCTGGTAGGTGTTTACGCTTAGCGTTTTCATCCTACAATGAGATCACTGCCCATTGTAGTACTTTCCCTGCTGATTCTTGTCCTTGCTGCCCATGTATCCCAAGCCGATGACAAGGGCTCTTCGGTTGGAAATGGGAAGGATTCCCATGACGGTGACGATCATAAATCAAATGGTGTAGGGCCGGTGAAAAAACCAAAATGCCCTAAGCCCGGACATGGTCCAAAAAACCATGACAATGATGGTCGAGGACCACCGGAAAAGGAGTGCGATGATGGAGAGACAACACCGTCATCACCTGGGCCTTCCCCAGACCAAGGTAATGGTTCGCCATCACCACCGCCATCCCCATCCTATTCACCACCCATGACTCCATCACCTCCACCTCCATCAGAAACTAGTCCTCCTCCGCCTTCATCAAGCCCCCCACCAACACCTTCATCTAGTCCCCCTGTTACACCTTCAACCTACGAACCTAATGATCAATCGCCACCGCCTCCATTGAATCCTTCGCCCATTCCCCCACCACCTCCATCTAGTGCGCCTGCGGCACCTCCAATGAACCCGACTAATGATCAATCTCCTCCACCATCTCCGTCATCTAGCCCCCCAACGATAGCTCCAGTCACCCCACCAACACCTCCATCTAGTCCCCCTATTACGCCTCCATCTTACGAACCTAACGATCAATCGCCACCACCTACATTGAGTCCTCCGTCCATTCCCTCACCACCTCCATCAAGCCCAACTGTGGCACCTCCTATGAACCCAACTAATGATCAGCCTCCTCCACCATCGTCGTCATCTAGCTCCCCACCAATAGCTCCAACTACTCAGCCACCTCCCTCTAGCCCACCTGCTACACCTCCATCAGACTCAACTGATGAGGAAACTCCTACATCACCACCATCATCTAGTCCACCAGTAACACTATCAAGTCCTCCACCACCGTCATCGAGTACACCACCGGCTCCATCCATTGCCACACCACCTTTGTCTAGTCCCCCTGCCACACCTCCAACGTACCAAGCTGATGACCAATCCCCTCCACCTCCACCATCATACAGTTCGCCACCGACAACATTAGCTAGTCCTCCACCACCACCATTGAGTCCACCAGCAATAGCACCAACTACTAGCGCACCTCCTCCATCTACTTCCCCATCGCCTATGTACACCCCACCAGCAACACCTCCAACGGGCTCAACTGATGAGCAAACTCCATCACCACCCCCATCTAGTCCACCAATAGCTCTATCAAGTCCTCCACCACCATCACCGAGTACACCACCGGCTCCATCCATTACCACACCACCTTTGTCTAGTCCCCCCGCTACACCTCCAACGTACCAAGCTGATGACCAGTCCCCTCCACCTCCACCATCATACAGCCCGCCACCGACAGCTTTAGCTAGTCCACCACCACCATTGAGTCCACCAGCAGTAGCACCGACCACTAGCGCACCTCCTCCATCTACTTCCTCACCGCCTATGTACACTCCACCAGCAACACCTCCAACGGGCTCAACTGATGAGCAAACTCCATCACCACCCCCATCTAGTCCACCAGTAGCTCTACCAAGTCCTCCTCCACCATCATCGAGTACACCACCGGCTCCATCCATTACCACACCACCTTTGTCTAGTCCCCCCGCTACACCTCCAACGTACCAAGCTGATGACCAGTCCCCTCCACCTCCACAATCATACGGCCCGCCACCGACAGCTTTAGCTAGTCCTCCACCACCATCATTGAGTCCACCAGCAGTAGCACCGACCACTAGCGCACCTCCTCCATCTACTTCCCCATCGCCTATGTACACTCCACCAGCAACACCTCCAACAGACTCAATTGATGAGCAAACTCCATCACCACCCCCATCTAGTCCACCGGTAGCTCTATCAAGTCCTCCACCACCATCATCGAGTACACCACCGGCTCCATACATTGCCCCACCACCTTTGTCTAGTCCCCCCGCTACACCTCCAACGTACCAAGCTGATGACCGGTCCCCTCCACCTCCACAATCATACGGCCCGCCACCGACAACTTTAGCTAGTCCTCCACCACCACCATTGAGTCCACCAGCAGTAGCACCGACCACTAGCACACCTCCTCCATCTACTTCCCCATCGCCTATGTACACTCCACCAGCAACACCTCCAACAGACTCAACTGATGAACAAACTCCATCACCACCCCCATCTAGTCCACCAGTAGCTCTATCAAGTCCTCCACCACCATCATCGAGTACACCACTGGCTCCATACATTGCCACACCACCTTTGTCTAGTCCCCCCGCTACACCTCCAACGTACCAAGCTGATCACCAGTCCCCTCCACCTCCACCATCATACAGTCCGCCACCAACAACATTAGCTAGTCCTCCACCACCACCATTGAGTCCACCAGCAATAGCACCAAGCACTAGTGCACCTCCTCCATCTACTTCCCCATCACCTATATCTAGTCCAGCAGCAACACCTCCAACAGACTCAACTAATGAGCAAACTTCATCACCACCCCCATCTAGTCCGCCAGTAGCTCTATCAAGTCCTCCACCACCATCATCGAGTACACCACCGACTCCAACCATTGCCACACCCCCTTTGTCTAGTCCCCCTGCTACACCTCCAACGTACCAAGCTGATGACCAGTCCCCTCCACCTCCACCATCATACAGTCCGCCACCGGTAGCTTTAGCTAGTCCACCACCACCACCATTGAGTACACCATCAATAGCACCAACCACTAGCGCACCTCCTCCATCTACTTCCCCATCACCGATGTCTAGTCCACCAGCAACACCTCCAACAGACTCAATTGATGAGCAAACTCCATCATCTAGTCCACCAGCAGATCTACCAAGTCCTCCACTACCATCATCAGGTACACCACCGGCTCCATCCATTGCCACACCACCTTTGTCTAGTCCCCCTGCTACACCTCCAACGTACCAAGCTGATGACCAGTCCCCTCCACCTCCACCTTCATATAGTTTGCCACCAACAGTTTTAGCTAGTCCTCCACCACCACCATTGAGTCCACCAGCAATGGCACCAACCACTAGAGCACCTCCTCCATCTACTTTCCCATCCCCTATGTCTAGTCCACCAGCAATACCTCCGACCAACCAAGGTAACCACCCACCGCCATCATCACCATTAAGTCCACCTACCACACCTCCGATGTACCAAGTTAACCAACCACCACCACCACCACAATTTAGTCCCCCTGCCACACCTCCGACCTATCAAGGTAATGCCCCATCACCGGCATCGGCACCAGCACCACTTACTCCCTCAGCAACAGCACCGCCACCTGGTACCCCTACTGGCAATGGATGGGTGCAAGTTCAGAACTTTCATGACGCCCTATACTGGCAAATCGGGCGCTTTGTGGTGTTCAAGTTGGTAAACAAGAAGGACAACTCCCTTGTTGATGTGCTCTATGTGAGCATGCAACCTGCAGGAAAGGGCAACAACTACTTTCTTGTGATAAAAGTAGTAGATGGATATAAGAAGGTTGGCAAGTATCATGTGCTCCTATGGGGTGTGCCCGGGTCAGCAGATGAAGCATGGAAAGTATATTGGCTCAAATTTGTAGGATGATAAGCACATGGTGAAAACAAGATATTCTAGCTATCGACTATGCATGGAATTTCTAGGGAGAAGATATATAGACATTTTGTGGTAAACGTGCGCCTGCATGGATTAGTTGATCTTTGTAGCTTTGAGGGGATTGATATCCAACTATATGTTCTGATTTCAGTAATAAATTTATGTTGTGTCGTTAAAATTGCCTCAAATTTACAAAATATGGGTGGAGATATGATCATATAACTCAAAGCATAAGCGCGCTTCACTGTACTGTCAGTTTGGTGGTTGCCTTATAATTCCTATTAAAGTTTTTTGCTTATCTATTGTTCATTATTCACAGTTCACCTGGACGACCAGATCCTTGACCTTCGTCACCAATTTCAAAGCAAAAAAGAAAATTGAACAAGCTCAAATATTAACAACACACAGCATATGACAAGCAAATACTTACAGCCACCAAAAGGGAAGCTTCCCTTGCAACAGAGGTAAAAGCTAGCACAATGCCAGCCAACAGAGAGCACAAAAAAAAAAAAGTTGAGTCAACTGCTGGATGTAGGTTACACAACAACCACACAGATGCAAATGTGCAAAAAGGTTGCATTGACATGATCCATTGAAGAACCACAAGTGCAAGTGCACTAAATAACAGAACACAAACTAAATTACAGCAAGACACAAATAATTATTGATAGGTTATAACCGAATAGCATGAAGCAAGCAGGACCAGGTATATGCACAAAATTAAGAGTGCCAAAAGGTTCCACTGGCAAGAACATATGTTTATAATATACCAGGGGTTATCAGTACAGTTGTAGAGAACAATTTCTATTTTGCCTTGTAGCCATATATAGGGCGAGGGACCAGTATAAAATACTTCACATGGACATGAGAGACAATTCCAGGAAGATCAAGTGAGGTGCACAAGAAGTGAGCCGACCAGTGATAGCGACTATCCGACATCACATAACAAAGCAACCACTGGATCCATGATGATCTCAACAAAATGCACATGTCTTGCTTGCAGAAGATGTAATGCATTACCTCCGAAAGATGCATGGTTTCAGCCATAAATGGTTGGCTCAGATTCTTGCTGAGTGAGATCCGATGAAGGTTTTAGCAGAGTGGAATTTTACATGATCTTTTGCCAACAAGTGCCTTGATTCCCAAAGATATATAGGTGGAGTGCTGCAACCAAATCAATAATATAGTAAGCCTTAACAAGTAACAGTGCTGAACAAATCAATGGGAGTAACAGCCTGCAAGACTTCTCAACAGACAGTTATAATCTTGTCGTGCAGATAATTTAAAAGGGGTATATGGTAAGTGGTCGGACCCTTCCCCGGACCCTGCGCAAGCGGGAGCTACATGCACCGGGCTGCCCTTTTTTTATGGTAAAGAACGGCTAAGTAATTAAATACAGGGGCAATAGCCTAGAATGACATAAAATGGAGGGTTGATGTCCAGAATAAAATGGTCTAGAACTTCATACTTATTCACTTGAAGCCATAAAACGAGATACATCGAAAAAAGTAGGCAACCCAGAAGAATCTCCTGCCGGTAACAACCTGAGACTTGCGATGCCCGGCGGCAACGCCACGGCGACGTAGGCAGCCGAGAAGAATCCCCAGCCGGCAGTAACGTGCGCCGGCATTCCTCATCCCTTTGCCTCGGCGCCGCCTAGGACAACCTGGATCCCTACGGCTTTAGCGAGAGCGACGATGGACGCTGCTCCCATTTGCCGGAGGCGGAGCAGCGTGACGGGAGGCGACCGGTGGGGATGGAGGCGGGCGGCTCGGGACATGCAGCTAAAGAGGGCGTCTGTGAGAGTGCGTGGGCCCGCCGTCGCTGCAGGGCCCGGACGCCGGCGCGCGGGCCAGGGCAGAGCGAAGTGTCATGCCGCGGCAATTCGTCGAACACGTGGTGTGCGTCCTCCGTGGTGAGCTTCCCGGAGCTCGCGCGCTCCGTGACGGCGGCGCAGGCGGCGTAGAGCTCCCAGCTGCGTGAGGGCAGTGTGAGGTGGAGGATGGCCAGGTGGAGGAATGGCGACTTGACGACGGCGGAGGCGGAGGGAGGAGCGGCGAGACATTGACGGGTGCGCGAAGTCACTCCTGTCCTATGTCGCTCGTCTCATTTGTAGCAGTATCGTTTACGGTTTACCTCCTCTCTCACTACTACAACGAATTAAATCGAAATTCTTTTAAATCAAAGTTATGTTCAACTAGAAGAACGATTTAGAAGAATGCAACCTTTATTGAATGAAAACCATTGAAATATAGTGGCAATACGAGTACTTTATGAAATGTACCATATCAACATAAAAAGCCTAGAATGTACTGAAATAGCCCATGGGTCTCGGGACTCATTGCACCTGATTTCAAAAAAAATGTTTAGAAATTGCAAAAGAAGTCAAAAAATTCAAAAAAATGAAGCAATAACGGTATAGCTTTATAATTTTATAGAAAGTTCCATGAACAACTGACTTGCGTGGACTCTGGAGGAAAAGTAAAATTGTGAGTACAAAAAATGTGAATAGTTTTTAATATTTATTTTCCAAGTTGGCCCTCTTTTCTCTCTTTACACATACCACACTAAGATCATGCCAACTTGGAAATGAGGCTATACAAAATTGCAGTTTGCAGATATTTTTTTTGTTTGTGTGTTCGTAAATAGGGGCCTTGAGATTTCGCAGCGGTAAGCATGCAAAATTATATTGCTGAATTTGAAACCTGGGTTAAACAACATAACCGTTGAAGCTTGGCGAGACGAAGTTGAAGTTTACGATAATGCGATGAGCGTGCTTAAACGGGTTGGTTACATGCCGGGTGGCTACCAGGCGGGCTAAGGGCAACACTAGCCAATCATTTATCCTATAATTTCTCATATGCTTTTTTAAACCACAACTTTGAGTTATATAGTGGTCGGACCTAATCAAACCCCTATATTTTCAACTCTTAAAAAATTGTCTATTTTTTTATCCTTTATCGTCCACATTTAAAATAGTTGCATGATTTTCATCAATCATTTGAATGATACAAATTGATAGTATGCACCAATTCAACATAAAAACACACACATATAGTTCATTCAGTCAAAGAATCCAAATTAAAATATGCATATACTTCATCCAAAAGCCACCAAATGGATCGAGTTTGATCAAAAAACCACAACATAGCATGTCTTCATGTCATGGACAAAGCCCTCTCAAAATCATACTACACGAACTCAAGCACTTTCATGCTCACAACTACCACGACCGCCACGGCCACCACCACCACCATGGCCACCAGAGCCGACCTCCGATTGGGCCAAGATCTCCCCACGAGTGAGTTCCTGATACCGGCGACGGAGCTACATGCAGTCCTGGGGTGGCCACTGCCCTCCAGCCCTGGCCTAATTACTGAAGGGGATTTTTTGGAGGGTTAAATTAAGGAGAGTTTAGCCATTTGCCCCCCCCCCCCCCCCAAAGATGTGTATTTCTTGCTTGGCCCCCCCTAAGATCTCCTACTAGCTCCGCCACTGCTTGATACTTTCTTGTCGTGGCATCCATCGTGCTCGGGTCCATGAACATGATAGGACAATCTTCTGCCTTCTCTTTTGCAAACCTCTCCTCCTCGAGTGTAATGTTATGCTCCTCTGTTTTCATCTTCCTCGTTTGGGCCGCCAACTTTGCTCTCCACTTCTCATCTTCCATGTACTTGAGCCTGTTCCACCTCACCGCCTTATCTTGTTTGCATTCAGCTCCCAAATCTTTCTTAGTCTCAATATAGCACAAAGCTCCTATTTGTAGGTGTCGACGCCTCCATGCTTCTTCCTCTATTTTATACTCTTTTGCCCATCGTGCCTTTTGTGAGGATGGAAAATTCCATCCTCTTCGTCATCGGCTTCAACGGATATGCTAATTCATGAACTTTAGCCAAGATGAGAGGACTTGATGATGATCCCGAAGTGGCTATAGTTCATTGTCCTTGCCCTCTTTGTGCTTGCTCGTGTATCCATAGGATCACCGTCCTCCTCCACTTCAGGATCATCATCAAGTCCTCTCTCTTCTTCTTGATCATTCCTCACACAGTCATAATCTAGACCGTCGAGACCAAGTATGTGTAATTCATCCAATTGAGACAAAAAAGTTGCAGCATTATGCTCCCCCACACTAGAATCAACAACAACAAGCACGTCACAAAATCATCGCCGCAAACTATCATCAATCATCAATATCCATAGCAAGAACTACAATCAGCAACTTTTTTTTACCTCTAGATGGCCATGAACCTCAACCTCGACTGTATCGCCGAACATGTTGGAGAATGAGTTGATGGGTGGCCGGAGAAGGCGTTGCGTGGACACTTTCTTCCTTTTCTTGGATGATGCTCGGCAAAAAACGATTTTCTAAAATCTGGAAAATGATGAAATCAGAAAATATTTGTGAATTTGAAAAGAAGTTCACAATTTTCAAGTTTTGAATAAATTTGAAAATTCACGAATCTTAAGAATGCTCGCTTATTTTCAAAAATTTCATGAATTTAAAAAAACTGAATTCTAAAAAAAATAAAAAAATCCCAAAAAACTCAGAAATTTGAAAATATGTTCACGTTTTTTTTAAAACTACTCATAAATTTGAAACAAAACGGTAAATAAAAAAGAGTAAATGAGAAAGAAAAGAGAAAAATGAACAAAAAGTAGAGTAAAGACCCGATCGGAAACATAAAAACACAAAAACTAGAAGAGAGAAGACCCACCTAAGGGCTTCATAAAACCGGAATGAGTGGTGCAGCTCGAACAGCCCACTAAATTCGACTGCTCGGCTGCAGTGGGCGCTTCGTACCGGGAGCGACGGGAGCAACTAATTAACGAGCCCTTCTTCGGGAGCCTCGCAACGATCAGCGCCACTTGGCGCGCTTTCAGCCATTCGCCACGTGTCGCGTTTTGGGTGTTTCCTTCGGATTTTGTTTTTTTATTTTTCTGCACGCGTTTTCGCCTTTTTAAACGGTTTTTTCGACGTTTTCGTTTTCTCCCAATCTTTCTTAGCTTTTCAGTCAAAAAAAATTCAAATTTTTTTTTGCGCGAAAAAACGCGTTTTATTTTTTTTCTTTCGCGAAAGTCACGGTTTTTCTTCCGCGAAAGTCACGGCCGTGCCTTTCAGAAACGAAAAAAAACGCGTTTTCTGTTTTTTTTTCTTTCGCGAGAGTCACGGTTTTGCTTCCGCGAGAGGCACGGTTGTGCTATTGCGAGAGTCACGGCCGTGCCTCTCGGAAAGAGAAAAACAAAACAAGTTTTCTGTTTTTTTTTCTTTCGTGAGAGTCACGGTTTTGCTTCCGCGAGAGACACGGTTGTGCTTACGCGAAAGTCATGGCCGTGCCTTTCGGAAAGGGAACAAAATACGCGTTTTCTGTTTTTTTCTCTCTCGCGAGAGTCACGGTTTTGCTTTCGCGAGAGGCACGGTTGTGCTTTCGCGAGAGTCACGGCCGTGCCTCTCGGAAACGGAAAAAACGCGTTTTCTTTTTTTTTTCCTTTCACGAGAGTCACGGTTTTGCTTCCATGAGAGGCACGGTTGTGATTTCACGAGAGGCACGGGCGTGCCTCTTTCGAAAAGGGGAAAAAACCATGCTCCCAGTTCGGTTTTTTCGCCCGGTTTTTTTCGTCCCGTTTTTTTCATGAAAAAAAAGTTCGTCAAAACCTATCAACACGGGATCTAGTTTTGAAGATCTCGACGCGGGAAATCCAATGATGAAAACGGTTCGAGATTTGGACGCATGGTTTAAAAGATAAAACGTTTTGAATAAACGGATCTACGAAAAAAAAAGAAAACTCCCAGGTTGCGACAAGTGACGCGCTGCATGTGCGCCACTTCTCGCGACCTGGGAAAGTGGAGTGTTCTTTACAACGAGTACAGTGATTTCGGGGAGTGACTATGGGCCAGTTCTTTTGGACGATTCTATCAGAATCGTCTCCTTCTCCAGCTTCTTCCAGAATCATCACTCTATATGTTTTTTACAATTCTAACTAATTAAATCTTAACAATTTAGGATTGTAAAAGAAATATGGAGTGGCGATTCTGGGAGAAGTAGGGGAGGGGGGCGATTCTGGGAGAATCGCCGAAAAGAACTGGCCCTATGTCTTGCTTAGAACAAGACCTAGTGCAGCCACGCGTCAAAAAAACCGCGACTATGGGCGGGCCCAACACGGACTACAGGTCTTCAGCACTTTTTCTCCCGTTCCCTTCTCATACTTTTGCATTAGCTTTTTTGCTTTATTTACCTGTTCATGATGTATGCAAAAAAATGTAAAACAATTAGGAAGACATCAAAGCATACATATGGAAAAATATTAATCACGTATTTGAAAAAATTTAAATGTATATATTCTAGGTGTATGTAAAAAGTACACATAAAAAATATTAGTTTCCAAAAATGTTAATTATATATTTGAAAAAATTTAATATGAATCAAAATGTTCCTTATGTATAAACAAATATACAATGTTTATGAAAAAGTAGATCTAAAATAATATAGTTTAAAAAAATACCAAGCATGTATTGGAGAATGTTAAAAGTGTATAGAAAAAAATGTTCTTAACGTATACAAAAACAATTATAAATGTATATAAAAACAAAACTTGAAGAAAATATGTTTAAAAATTTTATCATGAATTTAGAAAAATTTTGTATTTTTAAAAATGTTTATTACCATAAAAAGTTCACCGTGTATTTTAAAAAAATCTTGGCCATTTATTCAAAAGTATTCAAAACATGTATTAACAGAAAATGTACATTGTGTATGTGAAAAATGTTCAATGTGTTTAAAAAAGTCGTGTCATGTGTACACTAAAAATGTATATGGTGTACTGAAAAAGGAGACACTTGTTTAACAAAAAAGAAAGCGATGTAAATCTACAAATAAACAAAGATAAACACATAGAAACTCAATAAAACCGAAAAAATATAAAAGAGAATGTGGAAAACAATGAAAACGAATGCAAAAATGGAAACGGTGAAACCCGAGAAGGAAACAAAGAAAAGAAAGAAACCTAGGAAAGAAACAAAGAAAAGCAAAAAAAATAATGAAAACCGAGAAAAACAAAGAAAACACAAGAACAAGAAAACCTAGTAAAAATTTTGTATGAAACAAAGAAATCCTGTGAAAAAAACATAGAGAAACAAAAAAACTGAGAAAAGCATGAAGAAACAAGGAAATGTTAAAAGAAAAAACAAAAGAAAAAGAAGAAACTGAAAAAACTCAAACCAAACGAACTAATAGTAGCGATCAATGGAGAAAGCCAGTGAACTTAGAAAAAGAACACCGAATCGGGCCATTCGAGTAAACGATTAGAGAGTAAAATAGTCGACGCGAGATGTTCTTCCATCTTGCTATAAGCGAGACATAGTTCTCGCACCTCATACCAATTGCATTTTGTATCTGGATTTGATGCTTTAAGTGCCAAGTATCATATTTCTCCATATGGATATATTAGTAGCAAATAGGTAGGAGAGCCCCCATTTGATACCTTGTGCATCAAAATGCTAGGCAAACACATAGAGCTTCCATGAATAGGCCGCCTATATTAGCGGTATGTACTATAGATTATGTTACCAAGTGGGCAAAAGTAATTCCGACGTATGCTAACGCCGCTACTTCCATAAATATGATTAAAATATCATCTTCCTTCAGGTTTGGAGTGCCTAAAGTTCTTATTACTGATGGTGGATCTCATTTTATACAAAGGATACGTAGGAGTATCCTACGTAAGTATGGAGTTACACCTCGCGTAGCATCTCCCTACCATCCACAAATGAGTGGGTAGGTGGAGTTGTCAACCCGAGAGCTAGTTAAAACAATGCTTTAGAAGACGGTGCAAAAAGTCAAGGACGAATTAGGCATGAAAGCTCAACGACGCGCTTTGAGCATATCGCACTGCCTACAAAAATTCCATGGGTATAATGCCATATAAAATGGTGTATGGTAAGGGGCATGTCATTTGCCTTTAGAATTACAGCATAATTTTGTTGGGCTATTTTGAATTTAAACATCGATCTTAAAAAGGTCGGAGAAAAGTGATGTTAGATGTACATGCTCCAGATGAATTTAGAAATGACGGTTATGAAATTGCTCGTCTGTTTAAAGAAAAGGTTAAGATGTGGCATGATAGAAAGATCTTGAAACAGAAGTTTCACGCCGGAGAAAAAGTTTTCCTATTTAACTCCCATTTTAAGTTGTTTCCAGGAGAGCTTAGGTCCAGGTGGGAAGAACCCTATAAGATCGAAGAAGTTCATAATTTTGGAGCTGTATGGTTGAAGGGGGGTAGGGGTACTCTGCAGATCGTAAATGGACAACGCCTGAAGTTGTACCTCGGAGATGAACAATAGGAGAGAGAGAGAGAGAGAGAGAGAGAGAGAGAGAGAGAGAGAGAGAGAGAGAGAGAGAGAGAGAGAGAGAGAGAGAGGAAATAAACTTCATAATGATCGAAGAGGCTATGCCACTTGAGAAGGCAACAAACTATTTGGTAAACTAGAATCATTAATAAAAGTCTAGTCTTCAGTTATAGACTAAGAGTGAATTCAATAAAAGTTACTAAAGACCTACCATTTTGAAGTGGTTCTAATTTGGAAGCTAGACCTATGGAATATTTGTCCTTTGGATCTAACCCCACAAGAAGAAGAGAAAATGTCCTCAAGATTTTTTCTTAAAGAAAAGCAATTCAAGACAAAGGACGGCGCAAGGTACACGTACCTCTGCTCGTACCATGCAGGCGAGGAAAGTCCAAAGAAACCAAGCAATCGACGACATTCAGTATGAGCGCTCACCCTCGTACTGGCGGCCGTGCCGATCGGAGGAGGATACAAAAAGAAAGTCTCATTTTCTAAGACGGTGCAAGGTACGAGCAACTGAGTTTGTACCATTGCTCGTATTGCCCGACAACGCCAAGTTACAGGAGGTATGGTTTTCAAGACAGCTTAGGGTACGAGCGGTGAGCTCGTAACAATGGTCGTACCAATGCTCAACTTCATCGACAGGTTTGAAAAAAAAATTCGGGTTTATTATTATTCATTTTATAAAGAAATTTCTGGTTTTAAAAAATTATTTATAAATTCAAAAATAAATAGTAGCAATATTGAAAATTGGTTGGAAGTTTTCAAGAAATGTTTCTGCATTTCAATAAGAATTCAGAATTTCATAAACATGTCTCATTTTCAAATTGGCCATATAAATAAAAAAATGTTCACATTTTCAAAAAACTTCCATGGTTTTCAAAAATTGCTCAGGTATCCAAAATTGTTCTTGTTTCAAAATTTCTCATATTCAAAAAATGTTCATGTTTTTAAAAACTGGTCATGAATTTCAAAAATTGTTCGTGCTTTTGCAAAATGAAATAAAATAAAATAAACCTTAAAACAGGGTCGATTTATTGTATGGTTTGCTGCAGTAGCCTATCCGCATAAGTACGAGAACACCTATTTGACACTTTTTGCATGAAAATGCTCAAATGTTGGGCAAATGCACAGACCGTCCACAACTAGGCTGGCCGTTATGTACTGTAGAGATGAGTCCAAGCGATTTTCTTTTGTATTTCAAACATTCTTCTCAAAATTTAAAAATGTTCTCTAATTTAAAAATACTTTCAAAATTAGGAGATGTTAGTATATTTTAAAAGGTCGCAATTTTTTTTAAAATGTTCATGAACTTTGGAAAAAGTTCTGAAAGTTAAGATTTTTTTCTCAAACGTAAAGAATATGCATATTTACTATTTTTTGTAGAAAAAATAAGGAAAAAATAATCGAAAATGGAAAATAAAAAGTTTAAAAACTGGAAGAAAATTGGTAAGGAAATAATGTCGAACATGGAAGTATCAGAAAAACTTGCAGACCCGGCTACTTCGCACCCTATGCGGATGGGCGACAATTTCACGCAACTAGAAGATACCATGTGCGTTGCTGCGGGAATTACGTGATGAAAAATGGGTTTAACATGAGAATGAAAATTTAAAACACATATAACTTATTAAATTTTTATATTTGATTATCCATAGTTGTAACAATATTTATTTATATAAGTAGAATAATTGAATGAAAATTATTTTCTCATGCACAGTTGAATGTTGTGGTGGGTATTTTTTCATGCATGATTGCATGTTGAGGTGCGCCTTATGACACTCATTATTGTATTGAATGCCCATGAGCAATAGATCGAAACCAGATGTCGACTGGCTTGGTGGAAGGCGAAGGGGAATTCGAAATGAAGGCTATCCGAAAATTGGAGTTCACTTTTTTTTCCGGAGATACATGCCTTTGAGATTTTGCGAGTGGAAGTAACGCAAAACAAGATTGCTGGATCTAAAACATGCACCGAAACGGGCTCGCCTTTGAAGCTCGGCAATGATGAAGTTGAACCGACATAGTTGACGACAACACGACGAGCCAGATGGAGTAGGACACGGTGCGACGCCAGGTGGATGTCGACCGATGGTTGGTCACCGCCCGAGGAGAGGCTGACATTGGCGGCGGCAGTTGTCCATGTCGATGGCTTTGCCGATGCAAACCGATCTTTTGATGGAAGTACATATATGTCTTCTTCTTTTTTTGCTTGTCTACGCATATTAGGGCATGTACAATGCATAGCCTTAAGGTGATGCCTCGCATGCCATGTAGGATCGGATATGACGTAAAGTAGGTTCAGATAGAGAAGCAGGATCCTCTTCAGGAGGCGGGTGCATGAAGAGAAAAAGTGTGGTCCGGTAACAAAAGCTGAAAAGATTGGAATAAAAAGTAGAGATGCATGTGTATTAAAGTCTTTATTTTCTATTTCTTAATGAGGCCCACTAGTAGTAGCTTGCATTGAGGAGAAAAAATAAATGTAGATGTCTCAAATTATTTTTTGTCATGAGGCATATGTATCCATATGCCACCATTGTACATGCCCTTATGTTTTTCAATACATTTGTAAAAGCTTAGGCACGCTATTTTTTGGATAGAAATAAATGTAGACCAAAAATAAAAGGGGGCATTTTCCACGTGACATGGCATGCGGCTCATGTGCTGTGCGCAGCGCCGTTCACGCGCAGAAGCACAGCCTGTGATTGTGAAAGAGGGAGTAATAAAACTGGAAAAGTGAAACGCGAGAATCGTGAGCTGTGGGCTGCGCCAGGCGACCACGGCTCGGTTTGGTTTGAACGACGACGACGGCGGGCGGCCCTTTCCTTCCTTCCTTCCTTGGCCTCTACTCCAAGTCGCTTTCCAACTCCGACCCCTTCTCGTCTCTCCTCTCCGACACTCGGTCCACCGCTGGCAGTCGCTGACGGGTGGTCCCCGTGGACTCGTGTCCTTGCCCTCCTGCCGCTAAAGCCGAAGCACGGGACGCGTCCGGCCGAGCTATAGCTGCTTCTGGAGAAACTGCTGCCTCGCGTCCGCATGGCGCCCGGCGGCACGATGCCCCCGTGCGCGCCCCACCTCATGTTCCGCCGCCCGGACCTCGCCGCGCCTGCGCCTCCCGCCGCCGTCGTGCCGCCTCCTGCCGCCGCTGGTATGGACAAGGAGGGGGAGGAGCGCCGGCTGAAGCTGTCCGACCTGGAGTGGGTGGCCGACCTAGGCGAGGGCGCGAGCGGGGTGGTGACCAAGGTGCGCCTCCGCGGCACTGCCGGCCCCGCGTTCGCGCTCAAGGTGGCCCACTACCCTGACGACACCGACGCGGGGAGGGAGCAGGACGAGGTGCTCCGCCGGGCGTGCGGGGCCGGGCCGCCGTCGCCGTACGTCGTGCGCTGCCACGCCCTCCTCCGGGGCGCCGGCGGCGAGCCCGCGTGCCTCCTCGAGCTCATGGACGCCGGGTCGCTCCACGATGTCCTGCGCCGCCGGGGCGGCCGCGGCCTCCCGGAGCCCGCGCTGGCCGAGGTGGCCGCGCGCTGCGCCCTCGGGCTGGCGCACCTCCACGCGCGCGGCGTCGCGCACCTCGACCTCAAGCCCGACAACCTGCTCGCCAGCGCCCGCGGGGACGTCAAGATCGCCGACTTCGGCGTCTCGCGGATCTTCTCCCGCGATGGCCACCGCTCTCCCCGGGTCTCCGTCGCCGTTGGCACCACCGCGTACATGAGCCCCGAGCGGTTCGCCCCCAACGCCCAGGCCGGCCCGCGTGGGGCCTGCGCCGCCGACGTCTGGAGCCTGGGCGTCACCGTCCTGGAGCTCTATTTGGGGCACCGCCCTGTCCTGCCCGCCGAACAGACGCCGTCCTGGAAGATGCTCAAGGAGGCCATCTGCTACGGCGATCCTCCTTCGGTGCCGGAGAGCGCGGTGGCGTCGGCGGAGCTGCGCGGGTTCGTGGCCGCGTGCGTGCAGAAGGATCCCCGGAGGCGCGCCACGGTGCCGCAGCTGCTCGCGCACCCGTTCGTGGCCCGCCGGGACGTGGAGGCGTCGCGCCGCGCGCTACGAGAGCTTATCGTGGAGACCATGTAGGATATCAGGACAGAGGCAAGATCAATTGTATTCTTGAGATGAACTCTACTACTGTAGTTCTTTTTGAGTTATTTGTAGCTCCTATAGATTATGGTGAAGATTTCTTTCATCAACCTCAACTTTTAGACAAGCTAGGTACTCTTTTTAACTATTCTTATCAGTATCATGGTTTTTTGTTTGTCTCTCAAAATGGATTTGACAATCCCAAAGGTAGTTTTGATCTAATTCAAATTTCCTGATTTATCAAATGGTGTAACATTTTTTTATGCATGATCATTTTTTGATCAACGAACATTTTATGAATGAATAAATTATTTTGGAAGTCGCGAACAATTTTTGAATTTTTATGACATTTTTCCTATCATGAACATTTGTTGAATTGGCGAGATTTTGTTTGATTTTATTAACATTTTTATAACACACAAACTTTTTAAAAATCATGAACATTTTCTGATTTACCGAATATTTGTTTTCAAATTTTCATTTTTTTCAATAAGCAAGCATTTTTTTATAAAATTCTGAACATCTTTTGTATCTGCAAAAAAAATTAAAAACGTTTTTTTATCACTTGTAGGTGGCATTGATGAGTAATATTTTGCAGCTTTCGGGCAATTTCTGTGGCGTACTGCCAGAAATAATAGCCCATTTATTATTAGGTGTAAAGGCATAGACTTAAATTTTGGATTTAAGAATTATAGACAAATGAAAATCGAAATATCCTTGAAAATTATATGTTGGGGGTAGATATTGTCGGAAATAGATATGAAGCAAATATGGAGTGGTACAATGCCAGAAGCAATTATTGTCAATAATCCCTTAGAATATGCAAAAGAATAAAAGAAAATAAAAAAAAACTAGTCATGAGTGGTTAGCTATCATAAAAAGGAAAAACTAGTTCAACATTCCAACATGAATGTAGATAGTAGCAACCACGTGGTAAGCTATTTAAATAACCCAACATATAAAAATGAATGTAGATAGTAGCACCTGTCAAAGTTATATAATGCAATGTCGAATGTTTCATTTTTGAGAATCAACCGGGGCTCGTGGCATATATCAAAGTTATATAATGCATGCCAAAGTTATTATTTTAAAACAAAAATAGAGGCTCGTGGCATTTTAGACTCCATATTATATTATATATTAATACATAGCCCAATGTTTTGAGCGAGTAAGATGAGACGTGCAACTTTATGCAAATTTGATATTGAACCAAGAAGAAAGATGAAACCAAGAAAACCACATATGCGTTTTAATGCAATTTGAGTTGAATGATACAATTTGGGACCAAACAGCTAATTGTATTTTGCCATTAAAGAACTTACAAAAGAACAATGCAGAAATTTGAGGACACATTCCTCATACATTATTGTATATTCTAGAACTTTTTATTTTGAACATTGATATTTTATGCAATTTATTTACTTATACCTAAAATAGACAACGATGTGTCTAGAAAAAGACACAAACATGTACATATATTTGTAGTTCATCAAAATGTCACAAAATAACTTGTTAAGACATACGATTTTGTTCATTTTAATTTTGTCTAGTCTACCGTCTTAGAACTAAAACAACTAGGTTGCACTATTTACAATTTATGATTTAAACTCAAATTAAGTAGTATCCATGGGCCAAATAAAAATTATATTAATTAAAAAATGAGAATTATGTAATAAAATATTATATTTGAATATCAATGGTTAGTGGTTAAAATTAAATTTTGAAAGAATGAGTTATATATAATTTTAAACAAGTAAAAATATTTAGTATAAATAAATAATAATCATTTATTATTAACTATAGACCGAGTGAAAGAGTAGTTTTTTCCGATTCTCATTGTAGTGAGAGGAACGAGTGGAAAAGTAAAAAACTTGAGCTCGAGAATGGACAGCTATAGCGAGACCCGGAGGATGCAAAATCTTAATCCGGTCTTTAAAAAAAACTTTTTCACAACTTACGGATAGACTTAAACATACAATTTCATGATGTGGAGATGTCTAGAATTACAATAAAGATGATGCTTGTGCTAGAGGTGATCTACTAAAAAAACATCAGGCAAGGGTGATGGTGGAAAATAGTCGAAAAAACTGTCTTACGAGGATAGATTTTGAGGTTTTCATGCTATTATTATTTTTGCTACTTTTATAATGACTGATAACTTCATTAAGTTTCTAGTTTGAAAAATACATTAGATCACTAGATTGTCTTATTGTACTGGTGTTGATGATCTATAAAGTTAGGTACAGAAGATATGATCGAAATTTTTGATCTTATCAAGAATAGTGTCTGTTGTAAGGGGTGTGCTTCCTCATGTACTTATAAAATGATTCTGGTTATATTTGTAGATATAGCTTTTTGATGCGGAGCATCCTATGGTCATCCCCATGAACGTACCTTCGTCTCCCAAGACACCAAGCGGACCAATGACTAGAGCTCATGCAAGGGCAATTGAAACTGAGGTGAACTCACTCCTCTCCGAACTTACACATTCCATATGTGAGACATGGCTCCTGCCTTAAGCGGAGACACTATGTGTGATCAGCTACCTGGAAGAAGGCCATGGAACAGCTACAAACAATGGACAAGACGGCGAGGAGACCAAGTGCTAGAAGCAAGAGAAGAAGCTGCCGGCAAGCTATAGGCACCGGACGATTGGTTGTTACCGGATGTCCGACACACAACAAATTACCCAACCATAAGGGCCAACCGACATACGCTACAGCGGCCAGATGACTGTCAAGTACCGGACGTCCGACGTGCTACAGGTCCCGGATGACTGGACCCCACTGGATATCCGGCGCGCCAGGACCAGTACCAAATCACCAGAAATCCGACGCCTCCGGACAACCGACCCACACCGAAAATCCGACGCTGGCCCAACAGAGCCAAAACGCCAGAAATCCGAGCACATCGGACGTCCGGTCCTTCACAAGCCACCAGACGACTGGTAACTTCCGGACGCCCGGAACTTCCTGTGCGTAGCCACTCGAGTTTCGAGCCATGTATCCCCCTCTCTCTCCCTAGACTATATACACCCCTTCACTTGGACAAACTAGGGTTAGCAAAGTGATATATCAGATTAGAGATTGAGGTTTTCTTACCCTCTTCCATGGAGATCAAGGCCTCCATGTGACAAGATCCCGATTGAAGACCCCTTCTAGGAAAGATCCTCTTGGATATCAAGCCCTTAATTCCTCTAAGGATTGGGATGAACTAGTTCCTCTTTGCCTTCTTGTGTTGGATTTGGACCTTTGTATCCCTCTTGTGTATGTGGATTTAGCATATGTGCCATTGGGATCTTGATCAATTGAGTGTTCTTCTTGTGTTGTTTTCTTGATTCGCCTCTTTCCCTATCACCAAGTGTGAAAAGGTCATGAATTAGGGTTCCACCCTACATCACTTTTCATAGTTAAATATTGCATTTGTGAGAAACAACAGTGGCATTCAACCATATTGCCCTAATCAAATACAAGGGTAAGTCCAGTATCACCTTTTGGATGACTGTTGTTCTCGTATCTTTAGGACAACGACATCCAGGCGACTCTGAGATGCTGACATGTTAAGGTCAATCTCACCATATCTTTTGCAAGCTTGATTAGTCGTCTCACCGCTATCCACCCACACATCGCTCACAATGGTGGATGCTGACATGTGAGGCGACACGTGTAGGGAGCTCCTAGGGTTCATCGGGTCAACGTATCTCGATGAGCTGCACCACGTGCACTAGTAGAAAAAGGGTCAAACGTGAAGCACATTAGTGCCGGTTTGAATTAGAGCCGGCACTAATGTGTACATTAGTGCCGGTTCGTGGCGGCGATCAATAGTACCGGTTCGTGGCGAACCTTTAGTACCGGTTCATGCCACGAACCGGTACTAAAGAGGCTGTGTCAGCCTACGGTCAGGCTATGACCCCACCATCACCATTTAGTGCCGGTTCGTACCACGAACCGGTACTAATAAGGTTATGGCAAACTGTTTTTAGTCCCACCTCGCCAAGAGAGAGGCAGTATGAGCGGTTTATAAGCCGTGAGTGCACAGACAATGACGAAGAGTTGCAATGCTCACCTACATGTTGATTAGCTTCAAGCCTTGCGGAATAGCATAGATTGCACTGAGCTATGTGCAGCGGCTTAGTGCAATCTACACTATTCCGAATGGCTTGAAGCAAATTAACCAGCATTGCACCTCTTTTTTATTTTTAATAACTTATTTAAACTCCGGACTTCTTTTGTGTTCAGTATGCAGCATTTAAAGCTTGTTATGCCTCAAGGTTGTTGTGGTTTCGAAATTATGGATTTGACAACCATGAATCATAACTTTTTGTGTAAGTGACTTGGGAAACTCAAGTTTGGCAAACTCTATTGACTAGTAGAAAAACGGTCAAATGTGAAGCACATTATAGTGCCGGTTTGAATTTGAGCCGGCACGAATGTGAGCATTAGTGCCGATTCCAACGGCTAGGCGGGCTGCTACCATTAGTACCGGTTCGTTGCCAATCTTTAGCACCGGTTTGTGGCACGAACTGATACTAATGTGCATCCCACCAATCAGGAAGAATCCACGGATCGTGTGTTTCTTTCTAGCTCTTGCGAGTCGTTGGATCAAGGGTGTGTTTCTTCCTAGCTCATGTGAATCGTTGGATCGAAACTACCACAATCACTTTGTGAGCTAGACGACCCTATATATAGCCCATCTCTCGCCTTCCCTGCATAAGTCTTTCAGTTCATCGACTACATACATCTACCAGTTCATCGACTACATACGTCTACCAGTTCATCGACTGAATACGAATTATTCGGATTCGCCATCATACGCCCAACCGTGCATTTGATATGCATATATATGCATCACGAGCCACGGTAGGGCTGTATGATGGCGATACCGATTGGTTTGTTCTAGATCCGACATAAAAGGTTTGATACAACTTATTTTTCGTGACATAAGATCTAACATTGTTGTTTCTAGTAGTTCTCTTGATTCCACTAATGATTCTTTTAGCCAAGTTACACTTGAGCAAGAAAATAGCTTATTGAAGGGAATTATAGAGAAAGGAGTGTACAAAAGCCTTGCCGGGAGTAAGCAACTCGAGGAAATTATGCGCAAGCAAGGAAGGCACCGGAAGAATCAAGGTGTTGGTTTTGAACGAAAGTTCAATGCCAATGGAGTTGAGTGGGAAGAAGATCAATACCCCAAGACAAAGTTTGTTCCTCAACAAGAGAAGTATCCTACTTCCTTCAAGGGGACACAAGCTCAAGATGATCTTCCACCACAAGACTACAAGAAAAAAAGGCAAGGACAAGCTTCAAGAGGAAATTAATGAGGTTATGGCAAGTTGTTTTTAATCCCACCTCGCCAAGAGAGAGACAGTATGAGCGGTTTATAAGCCGTGAGTGCACAGACAATGACGAAGAGTTGCAATGCTCATCTACATGTTGATTAGATTCAAGCCTTGCGGAATAGCATAGATTGCACTGAGCTATGTGCAGTGCAGTCTACACTATTCCGAATGGCTTGAAGCAAATTAACCAGCATTGCACCTCTGTTACATGGCCACTTCAATGTTTTTTAAACTTATTTGAACTCCGGACTTCTTTTGTGTTCAGTATGCAGCATTTAAAGCGACGCCATCAATTTCCAACATGTTCTGACATCATTTGTTGTTTTTCGGTCATTTACCTAATTGTTTAGAGAGCTAAATGACCGTGAAATTGAAAATCACTACAAAATGAATCCTGAAAATGTTGAAACTTGGCATGGTATCATCGTATCACCCGCATAACATGCGCGAAAGAGTAGAGAGGGTCACGGCAAAAACTGGACGCACTTCGTGTACAAACTGGACAAACTCTTTCCGAGTATCAGGGTTTCGGACGAGAACTCATCTGTTACATGGCCACTTCAATGTTTTTTAAACTTATTTGAACTCCGGACTTCTTTTGTGTTCAGTATGGAGCATTTAAAGTGACGTCATCAATTTCCAACATGTTCTGACATCATTTGTTGTTTTTCGGTCATTTACCTAATTGTTTAGAGAGCTAAATGACTGTGAAATTGAAAATCACTACAAAATGAATCCTGAAAATGTTGAAACTTGGCATTGTATCATCGTATCACCCGCATAGCATGCGCGAAAGAGTAGAGAGGGTCACGGCAAAAACTGGACGCACTTCGTGTACAAACTAGACATACTCTTTCCGAGTATCAGGGTTTCGGACGATAACTCATCTGTTACATGGCCACTTCAATGTTTTTTAAACTTATTTGAACTCCGGACTTCTTTTGTGTTCAGTATGCAGCATTTAAAGCGACGTCATCAATTTTCAACATGTTCTGACATCATTTGTTGTTTTTCGGTCATTTACCTAATTGTTTAGAGAGCTAAATGACCGTGAAATTGAAAATCACTACAAAATGAATCCTGAAAATGTTGAAACTTGGCATGGTATCATCATATCACCCGCATAGCATGCGCGAAAGAGTAGAGAGGGTCACGACAAAAACTGGACGCACTTCGTGTACAAACTGGACATACTCTTTCCGAGTATCAGGGTTTCGGACGAGAACTCATCTGTTACATGGCCACTTCAATGTTTTTTAAACTTATTTGAACTCCGGACTTCTTTTGTGTTCAGCATGCAGCATTTAAAGCGATGTCATCAATTTTCAACATGTTCTGACATCATTTGTTGTTTTTCAGTCATTTACCTAATTGTTTAGAGAGCTAAATGACCGTGAAATTGAAAATCACTAGAAAATGTTGAAACTTGGCATGGTATCATCATATCACCCGCATAGCATGCGCGAAAGAGTAGAGAGGGTCACGGCAAAAACTGGATGCACTTCGTGTACAAACTGGACATACTCTTTCCGAGTATCAGGGTTTCGGACGAGAACTCATCTGTTACATGGCCACTTCAATGTTTTTAAACTTATTTGAACTCCAGACTTCTTTTGTGTTCAGTATGCAGCATTTAAAGCGACGTCATCAATTTTCAACATGTTCTGACATCATTTGTTGTTTTTCGGTCATTTACCTAATTGTTTAGAGAGCTAAATGACCGTGAAATTGAAAATCACTACAAAATGAATCCTGAAAATGTTGAAACTTGGCATGGTATCATCGTATCACCCGCATAGCATGCGCGAAAGAGTAGAGAGGGTCACGGCAAAAACTAGACGCACTTCGTGTACAAACTGGACAAACTCTTTCCGAGTATCAGGGTTTCGGACTATGCAAAAATAAGTAATGCAGAAAATAAAAGAACTATACAAAAAAATTACTCAAAAATAAATAGAAGAAAATAAATAATGCAGAAAAGAAAAAACTATATAAAAAACTACTCAAAAATAAATAAAAGAAATTAAGTAATGCAGAAAAGGA
Source organism: Triticum monococcum (assembly GCA_034509565.1). NCBI lineage: Eukaryota > Viridiplantae > Streptophyta > Magnoliopsida > Poales > Poaceae > Triticum > Triticum monococcum. Next base: position 608,170,235 of record CM067841.1, read on the forward strand.
AAAACTATATAAAAAATTTGTTGACGCACTGCCTTGTGGGTCTACCAGACCTAGGGTGTGCAAATGCAGGCCCAGAAAGGCCGGGCGAGGTGGGACTAAATTTTGGGGTGGCAGCGTAAGGCCTTTAGTACCGGTTGGTGGCTCCAACCGGTACTAAAGGCCCCCCCTTTAGTACCGGTTCGTGGCTCCAACCGATACTAAAAGCCTTCGTTTCCCGCCGCTTGGCCTGGGGAAAATAGGCCTTTAGTACCGGTTGGAGCCACGAACCGGTACTAAAGGCCAATCCTATATATATAGCACTTACGAAAATTTCAGTTTCAACTCCCCACTTCGTCTCCAACCTCCGCCGCGCGCGCCGCTCGATCCCGTCGTCGTCGCCCGTCGCCCGTACCGTCGTCCGTCGTCATCGTCGCTGTCCCCGCCGCCGCCCGTCGTCGTCGTCTCGCGCTGCCGCCCCGAACGCCACCGCCGTCCGTCGTCATCGCCGCGGCCGTACGTCTCTCTCTCGCTCCCGCACACACATACACACACATACACACACACCGGCGCCCCCGCTCGTACGTACGGGGCGGCGGCATATGGGGCCGCACACACACACATATACCACACACACACACGCACACACACACACATACACACATACGTACACACATATACGTATATATACAGACACATGCATACACACACACATACACACACACATTTTTTTTACTTATTTTCTGTTTTTTAGAAAAGTTAATTAGATGATCGAATGTTAGATTAATGTCGAATGTTAGATGAATTAGCTAGCTAGATAGAAAAATTGTCGAACTAGTGATTAGAACTAGTTGAATAATTAATATAACTAGTTTATTTTTAATAAGAAAATTTAGCTATATGAGATTAGAACTAGTTGAATAATTAATATAACTAGTTTATTTTTAATAAGAAAATTTAGGTATATGAGATTAGAACTAGTTGAATAATTAATATAACTAGTTTATTTTTAGTAAGAAAATTTAGGTATATGAGATTAGAACTAGTTGAATAATTAATATAACTAGTTTATTTTTAGTAAGAAAATTTAGGTATATGAGATTAGAACTAGTTGAATAATTAATATAACTAGTTTATTTTTAGTAAGAAAATTTAGGTATATGAGATTTGATGATCTAATTAAAATATTATTTGTTAATAAGTTTTTCTGTTTTTTTTTTATATTTTGAGTTTATATAAATGTTAGATTAATGTCAAATGTTAGATGAATTAGATAGAAAAGTTAAATATATAGTGATGTCAATTGAATATATAGTTAGATATATTAATGTCAAATGTTAGATGAATATATATTTGGCTAGATATAGGTGTTTAATGTTTCACCTATATGAACATAGGAAATGTCATCTGACGACGAAAAAGATTTTATTATGTGCGAACACTGTGAAGACCAGCGCGGCCTATGTGACCAAAATTTCCTTGTTGATGGTAGGCGCTTCAGCATCAAGCTGGATGAGACATTCGAAGTTGATACAGTAAGTCACTTTGTCAATTATTATTTGAATGCAAAACTTATGCTTCATTTGCTTCAACTTATAATTTTAAATTTTCACTATTCTACTAGCGCATCCCCTTCCATGCAAGAATTTTTGTCTTGGATAAGATAGGTTTCAGTGCTATAGATGATATGGAGGTAAAGAGAGTTTACTTGAAGACGCAGCATGGGTATATTTTCAACGTCAAATTATATAATAGAGACACATACACCCATTTTGAATGCAAAACTTGGCAAGCACTATGCAAGGCTTATGCATTTGAGCCTGATATGGTTATCACCTTTGATATTCGTCCGGAAGATGATTTTGAAGGTAATATAGACATCTGGGTCGATGTGCAAACGCCTCCAGTTCTACCATTTGGTGAGTTTTTCTCAACCATGCATGCATATATTTATGTCTTTCATACAGTTTATTTAAAAATAGTTGACAACTAATTTGTATTGTCAGCTTATTTCGGTTCAAGCAAACATGTCCGGCGCTTGGTAGACAGGACCTACTACTGCCCCGGGGCTCAACTAAACTGTGAGGAGATAAGTCATTATGTTTCATGGCTTGAGGATCTTAATACTGTCAAGACAATTTTTTTCCTAAACTTAGAAATGTTAGTACTCAAAACGTGCGACCAATGGTGATCGTATTGAACTACGGTCACATCTATAATCAAAAGATGGTAAGATTTTAAATATTTGTCCTTAATTAGTGCATCTTTTGCATACATTATTTTTGAAGCTAAACTTTCATTGCTTAGTATATTAATTACTATATGATGTTGTTCAACAGGGACTTTCGATGACAGTTGTGTCTCAGTGGATCGAGACAAAAGGTCGCATGTCAATGGTTAGCTTACGACCAAGATTTCCTACATTGCACATGAGTGCATTCAGGATTTCTAAAAGCGAAGAATGCTTAATAGTGAAAGATTGGAGCAAAATTGTTAACGATCGCAGAGAAGTACTAGGGGCAGTAAGGAGAAGCGCAACCTAAAATTAGGAGACAGATTCATCTGCATGCTCCAGTATGATGAATCAGGAGAGCTATACATGTTCTATGCTATTCTACCTGAGAGGGAGCAGCAGGATCAGTAGCTACTACTTCATGCTCTTAATTAGTACTTGTCTCATGGATCCGTGTCCTGAACTTCGATGTTGGTGATGATTATGTTGAACTTGATGATATCTCTTTGCTTCTGTTACAAAGTGAATGTTTCCTCTTTAAGCTAGCCAACGTTGATGATGATTACATAGCTAGCGGTAATGACTATGATGATTAAATAGTGGTAATTAGACGACCACGATGATTTTTAGCTAGCTAGAGTTTATTTATTTATTAATATGCGATGATGGTGATGATGATGACGACTACAACTCATTATAACGTAAAATAATTCTAAATTAAATTGATAACACAAATTTAATTGAAAAATACAAAATAAAACAAAAACCCACAACCATTTAGTACCAGTTGGTTTTACTAACCGGTACTAAAGGGCTCCCGGCCCCCGGAGCTGGCTCGTGCCACTTGGTACCCCTTTAGCACCGGTTCGTGCTGAACCGGTACTAAAGAGGGGGGGCCTTTAGTGCCGAAATAATAATGCCGGTTCCTAAACCGGCACTAAAGGGCCTTACAAACCGGTGCTATTGCCCGGTTCTGCACTAGTGGTGGTGGTGACTGAGATTGTCGGAAGGCTCAACGTCCTGGCACATAATTCATCGAGGTGGGCTAGCTAGGCATTGTGGATGCTGCTGCACAGTCGTATACATGGACGGCAATGCGCTTCCAGGTGCGCCACGGCCACATTGGATTTTGTGGCATATCGGCCCTTCTTTATTTGTTGTTGTCGAGGGGAGGACATCTATAGTGGTGTTTCTTGGTAATTCGGTTAATCCGCTCAGTAACTAAATTAACAACCGATCACTCCATAAAGTTTGTAATCCTTTGAGTGCGGCGTTTGTTAGGATGGGTGGAGCCCTTTTTTAATAAATTTAAATTTAAATTTAAAGTTACAAAATATAAAAATAAATCTACAAAGACATATACATGTTGTTTAAGTATCCGTGAAGTTTCGATTAAACAAATACATATACATCTTCTTTTAGGCTACGCAGAACAAATCTGGCCCAAATACAACAAATAAAAGGCCCACTTCAATCTATGTATTTGTCATTTTTTTGTACACCGAATATGAGCATATATATTATTGAATTTTTTTACATGTATACTACAAATATATGTTTATGTGTTTAATTTTTTCTATATTTTTTGAGCTGTGGAAATAGTATTTCTTTCTGAAAAGAAAAATAGCGGGCTCAGCACCTCTCTCATATGCACTTTTAAAGAATCCTTGGGTTGTTGAATAGACAACCGAACATTTTCCTTTTGCATGGTGACAACTGGACATTTTATTAATTACTCTTTCTTCATCACATACAAGTATATACATACAGTACAAAAACTTCACATTTCTATCTAGAAATGTCTACCAGAATGTGGCTTGCACATCCTTTTGAGGCGGTGGCAGTGCATCTTGTCCGCATCTTATTGTGGCGGACACTATAATTAGATACTCTGAAGTAATCTAAAAAAATATCAAATCAACAAGTATTTAGTACCACACACGATCATGCTAGTACCGCAGATGATCATGTTGATTTATTTTTTTCACGAATACGCTAGGCAAGCAAGTAAGCTGCAAAGCGTTGGTGACGGGTCGCTCAGCCCGAGTACAAAGCTAGGCGACTACTCAAGTAATGGTCTAAGTCCGTGGGTGTCCGCTCATGTTGATTTAAACTGCATTATTATAAACACAAGAAAGTTTACAATCACCTTCAACTAACAGAAGATCCCCAAATAGCATGGATTTTCAAACAAGCACCATCTGTGGGTCTAAGCAGAAGCATATTCAGAAAATTAGATGAGCTAGTCCAGTCTAAACAGAAACGTATTCAGAATCGATCCCAAGGTAAATTTGTATCCATATATAATGAGCTCCCAATTTAACGATGTAAAAAAAAAGAACTCCCAATTTAAAGAAACGGCCAAGGCCATATCTTCTCCGCCCTATCCTATAGTGCATACAGTACCTATCACACGATCTGGCATTCTGCCATGTGGCACCCAATTAACTTCCTTTAGACAGAAGATAAGCTGAAAGCATGATCCAGCTCGTCAAGATGACACAAGTTTTTTCTTTCTTTTTTTTCAAAGGACATATTCATTACTCATTAGCAAACAGAACAGAGATGTAAAACTTTTTCCCTGTTCGTACAAAAGGTCTCCAATAAGATGGCCCAAATGGGTCAATTTCTAAATATGAATAACCAACCAATAAGTTGAATGATCCATCATCCCAAGACCTTTCGACATTTTCTGGGCTTAAAGGCAATGCACGCATGTATTAATGTAGAAACTTTACTCTGTATTCGACTCAAGGGTTCTAGTCCTGAACCAAACAAAGCAACAAGTAGCAGGCTTTCCACTACGTGAAGAAAAGAAGAGTTCGGCTCATATGGGAGTCAAGTAACCTGTAGGTACAAGATCATTGCTGAGCTTGCAACACTTCTTTGTGAGCGGATCAACCCTGACGTCTGCAATCTCACGACGCCAGTTAAGCCCATCTTCTCCAACTTGGGCGCCCCACAGCTACCTTGCAATCCCCATGTAGGTACCGCCAAGGTGATTCAGCTCACTTAGCCCAACAGCAGCCGCCGCCAGTGTGGTGACCTGTGCATAACGGCAAGCAAAAGCTCATGGCAGGCACACGTGTAACTTTTGAACTCTGATGAGAGTGAGGAAACTCCTATATATAGTCCTATTTGCAGCCTCAACGAGGAGCCAGTAGTTTTCTTTATACAGAACAGGCAGAAGATACCACCCGTATTTAGATTATGAAGAAGTAACAAAACCTGAATACAACAGAGACAAACAGCTAGAACCATGTGACAAGCAACCACTTTATACGAAATGCACATCAGGCAAGTATGCAGGGTTTATCCTGTGTATAAATCAAATGATTGTACTCCCTCTGTAAAGTTAGTGATCTAAACGCTCTTATATTTCTTTACGAAGGGAGTAATTTGTTAAGAATATCGAGCTAGCTCACTGCCCGCTTGTCTTGGGCATAGAGAAACACCATGAACACACAAAGGAAAAGCATGGAGAGAAAGAGAAAAGGAACCATATTTGTTGAAAAGGAAAGGCAGGAAAAAAAACTAAACTGCGATGGTATACTCACCTACACTTCACAGAGTATCGAAATTGTGCTACTAGGCTGCTTGGCCAAATTTAGAACTGCCACCATGTGTAATAACTAATAAGTCTAGCACCATACAAGTCCGCCCGCAAGTGCAGTCAAATTAGGCAAAATTGTGTTCATCCTACTTTTCAGATAATCATAGAGATATGCTCTGCACTCATAAAGAGCAAAGAATATTTAACTTAAGTACTGATGGATACTAGTAAAATGCCCGTGCGTTGCCACGGGCTTTTAATTTATCTTTTTTCCTGATTACACCTATGAATGCAATTCATATCAAATTTCACATGTATATTTTTGCTCTGATTGCGCATATCAAATTACATGTAAGCACACACAGCACATATATGCACACACATCATGTGCCATCTGAAAATAAGTAATCCATAGTGGTACATGAATCACCTCATATACGTCCACAGTACATCTATATTCCTATTTTTTGTTGGTTACATCAATATTCATTGAATTTACCATTGAGGATGGAAAGCACCTTGCAACAACTTGGATATAAGCGACGCCTCTTGCTCACCATAATCCAGAGAGATAGGTCCCTGGAAACCAAAAATTAGAGTGGGACAAAATTAGATGATCACATGGAAAAAGCAACTACCTTAGTTTGAAAGAAAGCACCAAGACATAAATTTTTTGGCTCGCTTCCTCTCCAAGTGTTGCTCCTTTTTCCTTGTAGCCCTAGTTCAAGATACATCCATATACCTAAACAAATCTAAGACAAGTAGTTTGGCACGGAAGTTGTAATCCTTAAATATATGTAACTAATTAATTGCTCGTGCGTTGCAAGAGGCATACATGTTCTAGTCTCACTCTCTCTATCTCCCACCTTATTAAGCATTGGAAAATATTCTTGTTTTCTATCTTCTGCAACCAACTAACTCCAGCCTCTCTAATTCCCTACATCAGTTAGTTCAGTATCCAAATATATACATATGTGCATCCAGAATTTAACATTTCATGGGTTGACAATGCCTCGTATTTGACCTCCGTGGAAGCAGTCTGATGTAGAAAAACTGCAAACTTGGACATGTCAATCTACAGCTTCTCCACTTTCATGCATGTGAGGCTATATCTTATCAAGGGACGCCAATGAACAAACAAATTACTAAAATACAATGACAATTTGGTGGGCAAAATGATATATTTGTGTAAAGCCACTATAAAATTTGAACATCAAAAAATCTGAGAAGCTTATTTTGTTCTGGTGGCCGAAAAGGAACTAATCTAACATGTACAGATACAAATAAAATCAAGAGAAGCACATAATAACCATACATCACCAGATCAAATATGTGAACACTATCCAAGTAATCTCATTCACTTATTCCTAATTAGATCTATAATCTTGAAAACATAATATTTCTTTTGAAACTCTTGGATCTAGGAGATTTGCATGATCATGAAAAGATCGAGTACTCCCTCCCTTTCTTTTTAATGTGCATATAAAATTTGGTAAAAGTCAAACTTTGTCAACTTTGACTAAGTTTATATGAAAAAATATCAAGATTCACAATATGAAATTAATATTATTAGATGCATCATGAAATTAATTTTCATATCATATAGCTTTAATATGCTTTTGAATGGTTACAGGGAAGCACAACTGCAAAAAGGAAGAATAATATAAAGAAAATCTATATATAAGAAATGAGATATAAAAAAGAAATGGTAAAGATAAACACCAAACAAGAAGGCAGAAATTAAAGTACTTACACGGAGGAAATGAGAAATAAAAAGAAAGGGCGAAGACAAACACCAACAAAGAGCCATGGAGTTAGAAATCCTTCAATTCCAATTGGGGCAAAGACAAACACCAAAGTCACGACTACTAATTGGGGGAGAACCATGCAAGATCATACGAGAGACGATCCACAGGGTGGAAATCCTTCAATTCCAACGTCTTTGCTCATGCATAGTGAATTTCTTTGAGATCTAGAACATGTAAAATTACAAAAAAGAAAAGCAGAGATCACAAATTCTTTCCATTTGACAGAGTGTATTGCACAGAGCACTCTAGTTAAAATCAAAGAAACTGGTATGTTTTGTTTCAAAAGCACCAGGGCAAAAGAAACTAAAATTTACAGTAGCAACAAAAAATACTGAAATTACTATTATCAAGACAAGCACATGTGCACAACAAGGTTTCTGACACAAAGATAGATTCAGTATATATTGACAGCGTGAATAGATGCAACACTACCTAACATAGACATTGTGATTTACAGTCTAATGACCACTGTAATTTTACTGAAATTACACTGTATTTACATGTAATTGCACTGACCGTAAATAATGTAAATATTCTAGTAAAAATGCAATGTGATTACCCATGGAAATTACACTATAACAACACTGTAAATTATAGAGAAATTGCACTGTAATTACAGTAACATAGTAGTGGGATTTACGGTGTACTTACCCTGAAAATTACACTGCAATTACAAGTACACTGTAAGAACACTATGATTACTCTCTAATTTCAGAGGAAATTACACTGTAACTAAAATGAGATTACAATCTTGGAGCTGCTGTAAACTTAGATGCAACACTACAGAAAACATAGAAAAAAGGTTATAAGATTGATACAAATACTACCCAACAAAGACAAACCACAAAGAAAAAGGTTCTAGAATGCTTGGAGACCCAACATAGGCACCCCCCCCCCCCACCACCACCACCAAAAAGTACTTTAATTGCATTGAAAATTTCATTGTAATCTAGTGTAATTAACCTAAAAATACACTGAAAATAGAACTATAATAACCGTAAATTACATTGTAATTGCAGTGACTGTAAACTAAAAATCACAGAAGTTACAACAAATATTGCACTGTGGTTAACTCTGGAAATTACAGTGTCACTACTCTGTGATTTGAGAGGAAATTCCACTGAAATTGAACAGTTATTGATGTAACTTAGATGCAACTACTACCTACAAACACACACACCTGCATCTAACAGCAAAAAAGGCCAGCAGAATCCAACGCCCAGGCTAGCAGAAAGAAAACCAACAGGGGAATCAGATCCACCGCTACATCCATGCTACTACCACTGTAACTGCAAAAAAGTCGCCAGGAAAATCCACCTCTACGACTAACATACACCTACATCTAAATCAAATACAAGGGGAATCGAATCAAACCAAAAGATCTAGACGAAATTCAAGGGGGAAAGGGAGAAGACCAGGATAACCAACTGAAATCACACGACACTGGAACGGAAATCAAGATGAAGAGGAGGAGGAGGAGATCGGAATCACCATGGATGACGAGGAAATCACCAAGAATCGGCTCCCTTTCTCAACTTCAACTCTCGCCAAGAAATGCGAAAGGACAAGAATCAAAATTAAAAAAAAAAGATAAAGAGAGAGCCAGGGCCCAAGGGATGGGCAGTAACGGGCTAGCTGGGAAACGAAAGCGCACCCAGTAACAGAGAGAAAAAAATCACAAGGAAAAGCCAGCTCCCAGCGCGGATCTAAGCATGAGATCAAACGGCCAAAAATTTGAATGAAAACCAATTGTAAATCACTCGACTGTAAATTAGCAAAACCGTTTTTTTATCTGGCCAATTTACAACAAAAGTCTCCCGTTTAACTACTTACGAAATTACAACAGAAATCAAAATTTCTGATTCAAGTCATAAGTCTATGCAGCGGCGAGCAAAGGGAATCCGACGACAAAAAGAAATGGCACCTCCCCGCTTTCATTCTCATCTTATGATCCCGCATACAAAACTAAAAAATAAACAAAGCTGGACAAAACCAACAGATAAACAACTGTGATCAAGCAAGGATAAATGAAAACAAATCACGCACTCTCAAAACCCTAAGATGTGTTCTGTAGTAATAATCACACATGATGGAAAACTGGGAAAAATTATAAGATCAGTGTATAATTTGAAAACAAGGGATGTTTACAATATATAATATATAGTTTGAAAACAGGGGATATTTACAAGATATAGTAAATGAGATAAAGCAGCAGTAGTCGGTCCAACTATAAGGTTCTAAAAAAGGGTTTCCCACGGTTGATCGATGTGTACTCAGTGAGAATAAAAATTGAGCAAAGGGAACCTTTTCTCCATGTTGTGCGAAGTATGCTCCTGATGCACGAGAATACAAAGCAAGACAGTACTCCATTTTCTCATAAACATCTTTAAAGAAGTGAGTTGAGACTGGGTCTGTTCTTACTTCAACACTAATGACAGGGCAATATCGAAAGTATCATGCAAATAGGCTTGAATCAATAGTTGCAGACATGAAGTTAAAGCAACAAGAAATAAATTGGCAGATCTCATAATAATCGGTGCAACAAGAAAAAGGAAATATGAAAAGGAAAGAAATAATATATAAGAGAATGGACACTACATGAGAGTCACTTTCAGCTTTCTTCCTGGTTGATTAGAGCGTTTTCAACAAGACTCTTAAGAACAGTCAGCAAAAAGTTGCTCTGAAAGGGGCAAATCAGGATTAACCATGTGCTTCATCTATCTTATAGGGAGAAACAAGACATTTTGTAGCACATAAAGAAAAAACATACACGAGCAAGTACATACCAAAATAGTGCGTTCATGTACTTCATCTACTATAACATGAAAGTCTTTGTTTCCCTGAAAAGTGTGAAGTGTGTAAGAAAGAATTCTCAACAACTATTAAGAAATCGCAGAAAGGCAAATTAACAAAATATAAAGAAAAAATTAGTGTTATTTTTACGTAGCTGAAACTTAAAGCCTCAAATATAGGATCCACACAGCCCAAATGAAAAACAAAACTATATAAGTAGAACATGTTATCATGTTAGTTTGGCACATAGTTAGGCATATTACCAGTAAGTTTCAGATATTGTCCTAGGCACGGTTAGGCATGCCCGCGAAATGGTTATCTGTACTCGAAAATGGATTATTAACATATTGTGAATTACATTAACTCTTTCATACACGCACGTAGCATGCAACAACTCAAATTTTGCAAACATTTTTGCAAACAGATGACCAGCCATGTTCTTTACTTAATTTGGAGAGTTAGTTCCTTCTATCAGGACACTTGAGTCCACATCAATTAACTTGAGTTCATTAACATGTTTACATACACTTGTAGATGGTGCCCCACAAATAACTGAGAAAAATACATGTTTTATATTGTAGTAAAAAGAAGCAAACATTTTATAATCAGCAAGAACTTTATATGGTTAATTACAGGGTAACCTACAGATAATACAAGTGATTTAAGTGATTCCATACATCGGTGATTTCTTTGTTACACACAGGTATGGCTCATTAATATATAGTAACCAACGCTAACATCTTGCACTCGATTTGGTGACACGATTTGTAAGTTAGTGTATTTATATTTCGTTCTTTTCTTCCACTTTCTCTAACATATAACACTGGGATACCAATTCAACATAGTTGCTATATCTACGACTGAAATGGTCTGTGAAATCTCCTTCTTTATAACTATACTTCATTATATAAAGTAGGAACATGTCAGCTGGGTTAAAAACTAAGTAATTTGTTTACGGCTTTCTCCTGAACTGTTAACAGACAGTGAATTCGTGAAGAAATAGAAAACTGAAAGAATCATTATTCTCCTGAACTGTTAACGCCTAAATGGTTCAAACAGTTTAGACATTTTTACCAAGCATGAAAAGACCCTAAACCCAGGATCCCAATTGATAGCAAAACAACCTCCCAATAGATAGATGTATCGGCCAGTATAATAACTGAAAAGCAAAGAGAAGAAATCATCACCATGCCAGCTGGGTAAGAACCGCATATAACCTGGTAAGAAATCACGAACCTTCAGCATTTTTATCACCAGAACATCACCCAAGTGTTTCCACCGATCATACCAAGGCAAATAGGGTGCCCACAGCGGCAGAACGTGGCTAGCACGCACATGAGGTTGACACCAAAGAGATATACACAAACTCTCGCCACAGCCTAGGGCGTGGTCAGGTGTTGATATTACTAACCTTGCTCCTCTCAATTGTTCCAATATAGGAAGAAGCAATATAATCTCCTCCACAAAGATCCCAATATATTACTTCACCCAGACCAAATCACGGCAATGCATAATAGAACAACGTTCTATGCTTCTTAAAAGTTAAATCCCCTTTATAGGTTCCAAATTCATAGAGGAATTTCTAGCGGAGTCCATCTCACCGAGATCTGCCAAGGCCGTACGGGGCAAGATAAGCCATACAGGCTTGACCATATGTGCACGGGAGTAGGGAATATGTGCGCGGCGGCGTACCTGTCTTGTTGGCGCGGCCGTGGGTGGAGACGGCGGCCATCGCGTGGCTCCCCAGGAAGATGACCTTCTTCCGCCACAATACCATCACCGTGCATGGGCTCCAGCATCCTCACGGTGGCACCCAGCCTCGACGACCCCCTCTTGCTCTTCCTTCCGCCATCATGGTGATGGTGTTCGTGGAGGGCATCGGGAGGCGGGGTAGCAGCAGGGAAGCAGCGGCGGGTGAGAACCATAGCTAGGTTAGGGGAAGAAATTGGGAGGGGCGTGGCCAGGGAAGGAACGCGATGGAGGCAATCTCGTACCTCGGCTCGGCGGCGATCCCACGGCGGCGAGATTGTACGTTGGAGGCGATGAAGGGGATCGAGGGGAGCGGAGGGGAACCAGATGCAGGGCACGGCCGTGTGCCGCTCCTCGCTGCCCGCAACGTGGCCACACCCTGCCTTGTCCCGGGGTTCCGCGGCAATGGCGGCAGCGGCCCAGAAGTCGGAGGTCTCCGATCTCGACAGAGGCGGCAGATGGGAGCGGAGGGAACCAGATGGTGGCGGAGGAGGAAGCCCCGGGGTTAGGATCTGCCGCGGCACAGGGATGGATCGGCCGCGGCGGGGGCGAAGGGGTGGATCACGCGTGTGTAGGGCTGGTTGGCGGCGGAGAACGATCTGCTGTGGGCACGAGGGATCGATCGTAGGGTTTTTTTTGCACCGTTTTTTTTTTTTGCATGAGGGTAGCGAGTTAACGGAGGTGGGAGAATGACGAAAATAAAACGGAGGTGGGAGGATGATGAAAAAAACCAGCGAAAATAAACCGTGCAGACTATTCACCAACTGCTCCATTAGGAGTAGAGACTACTCCAGCCTCCTTTACTGTGCTTCTAACTCGCTATCTGTCAGTATATGAAACAAAACAGAGCTTGTAACCAAGCAAGTTTCTTGCATAGGAACAACCGTCGTATTTAGACACGTCAACTTGTAGCTTTTGCATGATGTATATTAGAATCACCATGAACATAGAAAGAAAAAACACGGAGAGAAAGAGAAAAGGAACCCTAGTTGTGGAAAATGAAAGGCAGAAAAAAAAAGTAAACTGCGATGGTATACTCACCTACTCTTCACAGAGTATCTAAATTGTGCTACTAGGCTGCTTGGCCAAATTTAGAACTGCCACCAAGCGTAATAAGTAATAACTGATAAGTCTAGCCCCATACAAGTCCGCCCGCAAGTGCAGTCAAATTAGGCGGAATTGTGTTCATCCTAGTTTTCAGATAATCATAGAGGTAAGCTCTGTACTCAGAAAGAGACAAAATTACTGCAGCCTCCTTTACTATGCTTCTACCTCGCCATCTGTCAGTATATGAAACAAAACAGAGCTTGTAACCAAGCAGGTTTCTTGCACAGTATATGAAACAAAACAGAGCTTGTAACCAAGCAGGTTTCTTGCATAGGAACAACCCTCGCATTTAGAGACGTCAACTTGTAGCTTTTGCATGATTTATATTACTATCTGTCACTATTTTAGTGAGCCCTGGGAAATGCCAATGTCAAGATCATCCAGTAAACCTATGGCCTGAATGATCATGGTACCAACCCATGAGGCAGATAACATATATGACTAGCTCACTTGTCCATGGGCAATACGGTTTCTCTACAAATAAATGTGTTATTGTCTCATGACTAGCCACAGCCGATAGGATGTTAGCTTCAATGAAAATTGCAAATGTAATTCAACAAAATATCAGCACAATAAGGCCAAGAGGATCATGACAACAAAGATATATAACATGAAAATTGTTGGAAGATAGCATTGAGGAACCAACCCCCCTTTGATAGTAAAGATTACGAGATTTGCGGTTGATCAAGCCTGGTTGAAAGAAAATTTGACTGCATAACACAAAACATCAAAGCTGGATGCAAAGATCTACACGTTCAATTTTCTTGGCATGTCTTGAATTTGGCCCAAAAGTCTTTCATAGACAGACACAAAAAAAGGCAACCAGAATTTCCTGACACTGAAAGGCGACCACAATTTGCTGGCTCTGAAAGGCTGAGAAGATCTAACCCATCAAAGCTTTACAACCACTGTAGAGCATGATGCCCTTTTTTTAATCAATTTTTACAGTGAGCAATCTAGGCAGACACAATGTTACGGGAAATGGCATTTAGCCATGCAATGCAATCATATAAATACAAAAGCAGCTCAGCATAGTAAATGATTTTTCCTACCTCTAAAACATGTGGCTTGAAAATCCTCTCTAGTCGAGACCTTTTTAGCATGAACATGAGTGCAAAGATACATACATCTGGTGAGCACCTTTCCTATCTCCATCTTAATTACCAATGCTACTACAGCCGCTAACAACGATAAAGTCCTCACGAGCAAAGACATCGTATTTTAGATGAGTGTGATGGAAACTATCTCGTTGCTTAACTGTAAGTTTCCTATAAAATCACTGCACTGCATGTACTCTCTCCGTCCCATAATATAAGACGTTTTTGCAAATTATTTTAGCTTGCGAAAACGCCTTATATTATGGGACGGAGGGAGTAATCCCCAATGTAAACTCGAACGTCTCTGATCATTTCCCTAACAACAGGCTCTCTTTTTAACAATAGCAACAAATTGCTACTGTGACCTTTCCCTCTACCGTTGCCCTGAGTACAAGATGAAACGACAGAGAGCCAATGTATGGGTGATAGGCAGAGGTGCGTTGTTGTGGGGGTTTGCTGATTGGAGTGGGTCAACCAGTGCCTTCACATCCCTTGCAGTGCAAATGCATGCCATTACAGCCTACATCCTTGTTATGCTTTGTGTACCCATTACATGCTTAACAAGAATGCACATAGCTTACTGCCCTGAACCTGATCAGGAACACACGCAGCCTTTCAGCCATGACAACAACCAGGCTAAAGATCCAGGCACATTTTACTCACGACAACTCCTACTCTGTGCTCCATCTCTGTTATTAATGGAGAAAAATGCAAGCTTAACATTTAACATTGGTGGACAACAAGTTACAGACTAAATGTAAGCTTGCAGGAAACTAAAATATTTCAGACGTAGAGAATATATTAGCTTATCACATACGAGCTACAAGAGTGGCATCAATAACTATTACATGAAGGCGAATAGATTAGTGAATAGGTTCATTCATACAGCTAAACATTCCCATTGGAGAGCCAGTGACTGATTCTTCATAGCTAACCAACATTGTTCAAAGCAACAAAAGGGCATGCACCCAGACAAAAACAAACTGAGGTGCAAAAGGGCATGCACCCTATTGTATGCCTAATCCAACACACAGATTCAGAACTACTACAAGATTTAGCATATAGTACCCAACAACTGATGTCTCTACCAAGTCGCTAGTGCCACACTGAGTACGCCAAGTCTCTAGTGACCATCTGATTTCCACTCCGCAAAACAGGGAATGTAAGGAAGACCTCCCAGGAAATCTCCAGAAGAAGAGACAACTTGCACTTCCTGGTTAGTCATATCATATGACAATGCCTTCTCCTTACCGTCAGTAAAGAAAATCAAATCACAATCCGGATGAATTGCAAACGTCCGGTAGCACTCACCTTCTTTGCGAGAATCTCTTCCGATCAGTTCCAAGCAGCTAACAGTACACTTTAGGTTCCACTGTCCAGTAGCATAATTCTCAAGAACCCAAACAGTGAGTTGGCAACCATCTTGGTTGTCTATACTCAAAGCATACAAGCGTCCCTGCGACTGCTCAACAAAAGGAACAGCACTGTCATTTTTCATAATGGCAGGTGGCATTTTAATTTCCATGCAAGCATTCCCCTTCATGTCCACTGTGACTAATGACAAACGAGTATACCAGTGCATAGTGCCATTCAGGAAGGCACCAAATCGATGTGTTCTGAGATAATGACGCTGACCCTGCATGGCAGCCCATCCCCCAGTTTCTGACGAGCAGAACATTGTCATGGAGAGGCCAACATATTTTGGGATCAGGGACACAAATACCACAAAGCGGGAAGGAACTGCTGGGTCAAAACCCAAAAAGTATTTGCGTCGGGAGAAACGGTACAGGTGTCCGTGTGCCAGGTCGCCCAATTTTATAGGAGGTAGCGAAGTCCACTCCTGGGTAGCAGGGTTGCAGACAACATAATCGGCGCCATTAGCCTCGGTCCTTGTGAAGCTTTGATTAGGCTCACCTTCTGGAAATGAATTCCAACCGTGTTGCATAGGCTGGGGCGATTTCAAGCATTTGCAGAGGAGAAGGCTGGTGCCGCGCAAGAAAGGGAGATCAGGGTCGACCATCGGAGGGCCTTTCCCCGAAAAATTGTGGAAGCGTAAACCGCGATTCAAGTAGAAGAGTCCGGAGAGCATCTGCGGGGACCTCTTGCGGACGCCGCGGTCGGAGCAGAGGGCGAGCCATGGCCTGGACACGCACTTGAAGCGGCATAGCGACCTGTACGGCACCCGCGACAGGATCTCGATGAGGATGTCCTCGGGGAAGCTCACCTCCGGCTGCTCATGATCAAGCTTCTTCTCGTCCTAAAAAAAATGGCAGAGACGATTTGCTTAGGTTCCCAGTACCATCCGGCAGATCGATTGTTGGAAACGGAGCAGAGGGCTCGAACGTCAGACTCAACGGGGACGACCGCGAGGCCGGGCAGCAGCGGCGGCGGAGAGGAACGGTTGCCGGATCCGTCTCCGTGGGCGGTTGCCGGGTCCCCATGCCCGTGCTCGCCTCCTCCTTCTCCTCCCGGCGGCATTGCATCCGCTGGATCTGCTCGAACGCCTGCCTGTTTGGTAAACACTCGGGCAGATGAATGAGAGTTTGAACAAGGATGCTTGTGCTTGGATACGGATTATTTTTAGTCTAATTAAAAATAGTTTATTTTAGAGGCTAAAGTTCCAAGCACCTCTGATTAAAGAGAGGCTAGGACTAGCCTTGATGCTAAAAATTTTTAGTCATAGAAAATCTATTAAAATATGTATTAGCCCTCTCTCTCATCATTTAATGCCTCTCCTTTAACACATGCGAGTTCTGGATTGGAGGGTTTGGAGGATAATAAATGTTCAATAACTTGATTTTAGTCTTTTTAGTATTTGGATCCAAGCATGGGTGAGGCTAGCAAGTTTTAGTCCCACTATTTTTAGTCATGGGACTAAAACGTATCCAAACACCCTCTATGAAGGGATTAGACATGGGAAATAAATTTGTAGTCTCATTCCCTTATTTGGCATATGATGGAAATTGGCGTAGGATAAAACTCATCTCACGAATTTACAGGATACCCCCTGAAAATAAATCGATGGGAATTGGCTTTCTCGACTCCCAGTCCCTTTCCCACTTAAACTCACATTCCCTCTAATCAAACAATGAACTTTTAATCTCCTTACCCCTCAACTCCCATTCCCCATCTATAATTTCCCCGAACCAAACATTCTGTCGTCGTCCTCACTGCCAACTCACTGCGACCGACCCCGTGACCGTGAGAAAATGAAAAATGGGGAGTGATCCCATTCTCTTGGACCAGGCCGCTGCGCTGGTGAGTTCGGCCCAATTAATTGTGCTCTTCAAGTTGTTGGACAGCTTGTTCAAACATTTTTTTTATTCTTAATAAAATATATCGTTTAATAAAAAGAAGAAACAGCAAAAATTATCTTTCTCCTTCGAAAAACAAACAAACAGCTTCGTTTAGTAAGGTGATTACGAAGTTACAAGTTTGATTTCTTCTTTTAGGATCAGAATTTTGTCATTTGATCATGTCTTGGATCAGCTACTTTGCTTGCCTTCTCCACTCCCCTTCACTTTGCCTATTTTTTCCGCTGCACTGGTCCAAACTCTTTGGGCCTAGAAATGCATTGAATAACTCTATAAAGTAATAAATGAAGACATCTAGGTTATCACTCCTATGACACTAACAACTATGAAGGTACTTCCTCCGTCACAGTTTAGAAGGCACAGTTAAATTTGCATGTGTTTTCAGAATAGACAAGGTTTAGGGCACATTGCATTTATGTCTAGTAGCTAATTAGTACTGCTATATACTATTTCTATATGCATGCATAGTGTGAATGCTATTTTCTAGCCCATCTCATAACCAATAGATAACCACCTAGGCCCCAGAGAATTTCCAAACACGTCTTCTACCGCCTTTCACGCCCCTTGCTGTGAAGAGCACTCCCCCGTTGCTATGCATAACACCACATCCTATCTCCTTAATTGCTGTGTTTTGTGGACCAGTTACACGTTTAACCAGAATGCATATATAGCTACGTACTACCCTGCACCTAATTAGGAGCAAACCCACCCTTTTCAGTCATGATAAAAGCCAGTCTACACATCCAGGTGCATTTTACCCACTATATATGTGCCCCATTTCTTTTGTCAACGGACAACAATGCGAATCCCTATTTAACATAGGTGGATAGGAAGTTGCATACTCAAGGTATACTTGCAGGAAATGAAAAGATTTCAAACATAGATAATATACTAGCTGACCACATATGAGGTAAAAGAGTGACATCAGTTATCATTTACATGAAAGCAAATAAATTAGTGACTAAGTTCACTCATACAGCTGAACATTCCCATTGGAGGGCCAGTGAGAGAACGTTCATGGCTAACCAACATTGTTCAAAGCAAAAGAAGGGCATACACATAGACACCAACAGAGTAAAAAACTGAAGTCCATGTATGACTTTTCCAACACACAACTTCAGAACTACAAGATTTAGCATATACCCAACAACTGATGTCTACTAAGTCCCTAGTGCCATGCTGAGTACGCCAAGTCCCGGATGACCTAGGCCTCATGCAGTGAATAGAGAGAGCTCGTGGGCTTGACTTCTTTTTCGGTGCCGATGATGAGCTTCCCTGGTTCAGGTGTGGATCCATCGAGATACCCAAACAGTGAGGCAGCTCGGATCTGAGGAAGAAGTTGGTCTTCCACAGAAAGTAATTCTGTTGGAAATATGCTCTAAAGATAATAATAAAGTATTGTTTATTCCATGTTTGTAATTAGTGTGTTATATTTCTGTGCTGCAATTGTGATGGCCCCTGAATATGAGATTCAGAGGGGGAAAAAACCAATCTCAGTGCTCCAAGATGCTCTAAATTTTTTGTGAAGAAAACAATTTGAATGCTTGGGCATAAAAACAAAACCGGTGCTACAAAAAGGCTATTTTTGAAAGCAATTTGGAGCATTGATTTTTTTGTTAGAGCATAGAGAAGTTTTGTCTTCACAAAAAATGCACGTAGATACAACATTCAACAATATTTGTTGTAGAAAAAATATAAAATTTTCTGATTTTTACTATTTTTTTAATTTTGGTACATTTAAGATTCGGTGCGGAAGAACACTTTCGGTGAAGATATGTGTATATGCTGCAACATACATGGAGAAACCAATCCACGGGAGATAACATTTCACTTCCTAGCACACGCTCAATGGTCAGTTCATCGCCTGTCATAGTTGCATTTTACGTGCCAAAACCACCAATGCACACTCGCTTTACTGGGTTTCAAGTACGGCAATCCCTTCCAAATTTTTTGTCGATCTACCATGTGCCTCGCCCGAGAATTTATCTCTCTACCTGCTAGAGGTCACATTATTTACTCTACCTTCCTGCTGTGGTCTGATTCAATGACACTCTTGCTTGATTCTGCAACTTGCATAGACTATACTTTTTAGCTTTTATTGTTTATTTACGGTTGAGTAACGTGATTGTATTAGGAAATAGAGTTTAGACTGAAAATATTCTGGCTTGCCTTGTATTTCAAGTAGATCATGTACTCTTATTTATATGCCCACTAGGCTCAAGCAATACAACAACGATTCCATCAATTTTCTCTCCCTTCTAACATGGTATCAGCCTAATCACGATCCAAACCCGCGCGCCGCCGCTTCCGCACCCGCGCGCCGCCCCAGGGCGGTCGGCCTCCATGACCGCCACCAGGGGCCGCGCCGCCCGTACCTAGGGTTCATCCGCCGGCCGTGTTGGCCAGCTGTCTTAGAGAGTCTTTTTTCCGAGCCCTTACTCCGATCGCTCTCTCGCCAGTCGATTTGATCGGCGTTTTTTCTTTTTGGTTTTCCGATCTATTCTTGATCGGTTTGCGTCGCCCGCCGCCGCCGTCGACCCCCGTACACCTCTACTCCGACCCCGGCACGACCAGCCGGCCTCTCCTCCAACGCGGCGGCCACGCGCGCCGAGGCGGCCCGTCAGGGCCAGCCGCCGCCCGCGCGTCGGTTCGCCCGTCGCCTTGCACCGGCCGTCACCGCCCTGCTCTGACCGGGACACCTGCATCACCCCGACCCGGCGGCCTCGCGCCATGCGACGGCCAATCATAGTCGTCGCTCCCGCGCTGGCCCGCCCATCGGTCCACATCACCCACCTCCGGCGCGTCTGCACGGCAGCCCGGCGGTCTACCTTGCCGGCCTCGTTCTCGGCTGCGTCGGGACGGCTCTGTCAGGCTCGTTGGCTGCCTCAACTCGAGCGCAGCTGCTCCCTTGGTCGCTCGGGCCTCGCTGCCCGGGCGCCGGCGCTGCTTTGGCAGCCTGGGTGCCGGTGCTGACAAGCTTGTCCGCATGATGTCGCACGACATACCACGCCGTCCGTCGTCGCCGGCCTCATTTAGGACTCTGCCGCCACCCCGCCTCCACCGAGCGGTGTCCCCGACCTCGCGCGCGATCGGTTTGATCACCCGCTGGCCGCCACGATGCGCCTCATTTACGCCGCGCGACCGACCTGGCCCATCGGTTACGCACGCCTCCGCAGGTCCCGTAAAGATCGTCCCGAGTACCGCGCGCCTCTCCGCCGATCGAGCATCGAGCTGCCGCAGCGTCGCCTCGTCGGGCCGCAGCGTCGCTGCCCTGTGGTTCTCCTCACGGCTGCATCGACTCACGTGTCGCCGCTGCGTCGCTCCTATGGGCCGCAGTGCCTCGATACGTGGTCCCAGCCGCCGCCCCGAGGCCGTCCCCGCGGTTGCACCGACCCGCCCTCCGTCGCTGCACCGCCCCTTCGGGCCGTAGCGCCGTAGTCCCCGCCACCGCCCCGAGGTCTTCCTGCCGTCGCCCCGACCTGCCCGCCGCCGATGCGTCGCCCCTTCGGGCCGTAGCGCCGCGGCCCGTGGTCCACTCCGTCATCACCGCGCGTCAACCTCCCGTGGTATGCGCTGCGCCGTCTCCCTTGGCGCGGGAACGCCACCGTCCGCGCCGGTCTTCGTCACGTTGTCAGGGTTCTTCGCCTACTTCAAGCACCGCTGCCGCGCTCCTAACCTAGCCGCCGCTGCCGCCGCTCTTCTTTGGCCGCCGCCGCTACCCCCGTAGCCGCTGCAGCCGCCCGTCCACCTCCTTCGTCTTCATCCAGCACCAGCCCGTCGTCAGCGTCGCCGTCATCTACCCCGACCACTTCGTCTACTCCGACCACCGCTGGTGACATTGGCCCCGCGCCGATGGACGCCGCAATCGTCGTCGAGTTCTTCTCTGCTGGCCTCTCCGACTTCTCCGACATGGCGTACAACTCGTGCAGGTCCCTCGTCTACGCATGCCCGGTGCTGGCAACACCGATGTGTGTCTTCATCCACGACGTGTCCCCAGGCCTGGCAAGCCTGGTCGGCGCTTCGTCAACTTCGTCTTCGTCCGTCTACGCATGCCCGGTGTTGGCAACACCGGTGCGTGCCTTCTTCCACGATGTGTCCCCGGGCTTGGCAAACCCGCCGCGACGCGTCGTCAACTACATCTTCTTCCCGGCGCACCATTACTTCGACACCACTGCGCCCATGCTAACTCGGCGCCCCTTGCGCCCGCGGCTCCACGGCGACTTCCTCGACACCGGCCACCCTGACTTGACATCGACCACAGCATTCTTCGCCCAGCTACCTCGACCACGACTCCACCACACACGCTCTCGACTACATCGACAAACGGCACAAAGGGCTACCACCTGCTTGAGCAACCTCGTTGGTTTCCACTCCAGCCACGACTCCGCGATGCATCGACCGTTACGACTGTGGAGGGGTGTGTCTGTCGGCTTGCCTTCGGATTCTTCTCCAGTCTCACCGCCTGCGTCACTACCGTTGTGACTGCGGGGGGATGTTGAGTAACGTGATTATATTAGAAAACATAGGTTAGACTAGGAAATATTCCGGCTTGCCTTGTACTCCAAGTAGATCATGTACTCCTATTTATATGCCCACGAGGCTCAAGCAATACAACAAACTATTTCACCAATCTCTTTCTCCCTTCTAACATTTACGAGAGACAAGATAACAAGATACCTATTGTTGACCGTGCTCATCGTGATATCCACCATCATTGTATGGCTTCCTAATCTTCTAGTGCATGCATTATCTTATCGCCAATCGGTGGCCTTACCAGAAAATACAATGTACATATGACCTGCAGGAGCTGGAGCCGATGCATCGACAAACAGCGCTGCTTGCCAGCCTCCGACGCCAAGGAGTTTGCTTACTGGAGTGCCCACCAACGCATAATCAGGACTAATCAGGAACACACGCACTTGCAGCCATGAAAACAACCCAGCTAAAGATCATCATTTAACATTGGTGAACAGCAAGTTGCTATTATATAATGTATGCTTGCAGCAAACTAAAAGATTTCAAACATAGATAATACATTAGTGACCGCATGTATACAGGCTAAAAGGGTGGCATCAATGTCTATTACATGAAAGCAAATATATTATTTACTAGGTTGATTCATACAGCTAAACACTTCCATTGGAGGGTCAGTCATAGATTCTTCATGGCTAACCAACATATTGTTCAAAGCAAAAGAAAGGCATCCACCCAAACATCAACAGAAAAGAAAACTGAAGTGCATGCATGACTTATCCAACACATAGCTTCAGAATTACAAGATTTATTAGCATATATCCAACAACTGATGTCTACTGAGTCTCTAGTGCCACACTGAGTACATGCATCAAAGTCTTTAGAGACTATATGTTTTCCATTCAGCAAAACAGGGAGTGTAAGGTAAACCTTCCAGGAAATCCCCAGAAGCACAGATAACAAGCACTTGTTCGTTATTCATAAGGGTCAAAAAGCAAAGAGTATTTGCCTCGGGAGAAACACGAAAGGTTGCCCAGTTCGATAGGCGGCAACGAAGCCCATTCCTGGGTTGCAGCCTTGCAGGATTGCAGACAACATAATTGAATTGACCAGCCTCGGGCCAGCTGAACAGACACAACTGCGTGACTATTGTGTATTGGTTGATCGATGATAGGTGTTGGAGATGCCCTTAGGGAACATGCTCCTAAAATGAGTTTTCTCCACTTTCTGCGAAGCAATATAACAGACACAACTGCGTGACTAATGTGTATTGGTTGATCGATGATAGGTTCAAGATAGGTTTTGTGTTGTGATCGACAAGTGTTACCCTCCCTTTAGTGTTTTTCGACTGCAATAAGCTTTAGGCAAGCATTACAAGTTTCATACAACGGGGAAGAAACAAAAGAAGGGAACTTTAAGGCAGGTGGAATGTGTATTACGCAAGGAAAAGTAGGAGATCATCTTTATAACAACTCTAGACTAGAGGTAGTACATCTGTAGGACCAAAACCGAACATCTTAGGCACATCGCCCCCTCCTGCCTCATGGAGAAGGATGATGAACACCCGTTGGTCATGTGCACCCGCGCCAACGAAAAGTAGGAGCAGCGCCTTGCTAGACAAGACCTGCCTGAGCATCAATCTGGACGTGATGTGCCTGGAAGAATTGACATACATACTGTAACCAGTCCTCTCCTGTGTATGTGAGAGCAGATTCCTTTGGCAGCTGCCAATAGGATCTCATTTCTTGCCGTAGGGCTGAACTTATGGTACATGCGATAACGGCGTGGTGCTCATCCTCATTCCCACTCCCGCAGATCTCACACACACTATCCTCAGCTATCGTTCTCCTGAACGCATTATGTTTTGTCGCTAGCGAGTTTGTGGCAACTCTCCATCCAAAAATCTCAGGGAGAAGAAACTAGGACCAAGCTAATGCTAATTCTGTGGCAAGCTTGGAGCATTAGAAACAATGCGATTCACGGTGATAGGAAAGATAAGGTGTCAGGTGCGGTGCAAGCCTTACTGCGGATACATGATGAGATTCAGATGGCAGCGGAAAATCCCTGGAGCGAAGGAGACAAATGCAGAAAGGGTCTATTCCTAACCAAACTGTAACGTCCTCGATGCGGCTATGTCTCCCACGTGTCGAGGCACGACTTAGAGACACAGGCGCATTGAAAACAATGTCGCAAGTCGGGAATCATTACACAACCCATGTACATATATAATATAAAGGGGAAATAGCATGGTTGGCTTACACTCGCCACGTCACATCAAAGTATATAATAACATCCATCATACAATCACTCATGGCCCGACTACGGCGCCAAAATAGAAAAGACCCCCAACAAGCGACTAAACCCTGAATCGAACCCCGAATAGGCATCCCTACTGATCATCAGGAAACGACACATAGTAACGCTGAGAGTCCTCGTCGTACTCCCACTTCAGCTCGAGCGCGCCATCCGGAGAAGTATCATCGGTCCCTGCATCTGGTGTAATAGTAATCTGTGAGCCACAAAGGACTCAGCAATCTCGCACCCTCGCGATCAAGACTATTTAAGCTTAATAGGTAGGAAAGGGGGGGGTAATGTAAAGTGGAGCTGCAGCAAGCGACTAGCATATATGGTGGCTAACTTATTCGCAAAGTAGAGCGAGAAGAGAAGGCAAAGCACGAGCGGAAAACTATATAGAGCAGCCTACGCAAACATAAATCCAACGCCGTGTCCACTTCCCGGACTCCGCCGAGAAGAGGCCATCACGGCAACACACTCAGTTGATTCATTTTAATTATTTAAGTTCAAGTTATCTACAACCGGACATTAACAAATTCCCATCTGCCCATAACCGCGGGCACGGCTTTCGAAAGATCAATCCCTGCAGGGGGTCCCAACTTAGCCCATAACAAGCTCTCACGGTCAACGAAGGAATAGACCTCCACCCAGGACCCACCGATCAGACTCGGTATCCCGGTACAACAAGATGATTCGACAGGTCAAAACTAGTCCAGCAACACCACCCAGATGTGCCGACAAATCCCGATAGGAGCTGCACATATCTCGTTCTCAGGGCACACCGGATGAGCAAGATGTCGGGTAGGCCAGCCCAGAGTTGCCCCTGGTAGCCCCGGACATCGCTCGGTGGGACCAACACTCAGAGGAGCACTGGCCCGTGGGGGCTAAAAATAAAGATGACCCTCGGGCTCCGGAAACCCAAGGGAAAGAAAAGGGGTAGGTGGCAAATGGTAAAACCAATGTTGGGCATTGCTGGAAAAGCTTTAAACAAGGCGAACTATCAAGGGGTTCCCATTATAGCCCAACCGCGTAAGAGACGCAACAATCCGGGAACATAACACCGATATGACGGAAACTAGGGCGGCAAGAGTGGAACAAAACACTAGGCGAGAGGCCGAGCCTTCCACCCTTTACCAAATATATAGATGAATAAAGATAACATAGCAATATAATGATATCCCAACAAGTAAATAAGTGTTCCAACAAGGAACGGCTCCAATCTTCATCTGCAACTAACAACGCTATAAGAAGGGCTGAGCAAAGCGGTAACATAGCCAATCAATGGTTTGCTAGGACAAAGGTGGGTTAGAGGCTCAAGCATGGCAATTGGGAGGCTGACAAGCAAGTGGTAGGCATCGTAGCATTGGCAAAGCAAAAGAGCGAGCAAACTAGCATAGCAAAGATAGTAGTGATTTCAAGGGTGTGATCATCTTGCCTGCACAGTTGTCAGAATTGACTGGATCCTCAAAAGCAAACTCAACGGGCTCCTCGTTAGCGAACTCGTCTCCCGGCTCTACCCAACAACACAAACAAGCAACAAGGATACAATCAACCACGTGCAAGGGCAACCAATAAGATGCGACGATGATATGCTATGCGGAATGCGATGCGGGATGCAAAATGCAAGATGTAACAGGAAATGCATGAACTTGGCCTCAACTTGGAAAACCAAGTGTGCCACTGGATAGAGGGGAAGAAAACCCCTGAAAACAATATAAAGATCATGGCAATCGGAGCTACGGTTTGGAAATGGCAAGCGATTTACTAAACGAACCGATCTGCGATTTACAGCACGTAGGCTCCTAAATGCAACAAAATGAACATGCTACAGCCACCAAACATGAAAACAAATTGCATTGCAGTGATGTACTCAAGAAGCTTAACAAATCACCAGGACTGAGGCATAGGCAAATTCATCCATTAAGGGCTTCAAACAAGCATGGCAAAACTGAATAAGCAAAACAGATTTCAGACTTAGCGAAATTAACGCTAGTCTGAAATTTCAGACCACGATGCTCTCTTCGGAGCAGCAAAACAACATGAAGCAAAATCTGAACATGGAAAGTAAGAGCATGGCATAGAGCTACTCAACAAGCTTAACAAAACACCCAAAATGACCTGGGGCCAAAAGGGTTCACAAAATACTCTACTGAGCACACGAACATCGATGAAACACAATCAGTTTTCAGACTTAGTGAAAACTGGGACATGCTGAAATAATAACTCACGGAGGCATGTAAACGAGCTCGATGCACTGACTACGGTGCAAGTCATGGCAAGGCAAGTATATATCCATTAAGAAGGCACAAAATGCTAGCTAGACATGGCAAGAACAATGGCATAGCATGCATGGATCACTAGCAATAGCTCCGGCAAAATCGCAAAAGAGTTCACGATCTGCCCAAAACAACAACTATGTAAAAGTTGAGCTCGATTGAGTTAACCTAGGGTGCTCCAACATAACAAGTAAAGACATGGATGGATTAAGCACAACAAGTATAACAAATCACTCTTACTGATCATCCTCAAAAGAGGCACGGATCACTAGGAAACAAGCTGGACATATAGCATCGTGAACTAAAACATCCCAGACTTAGTGATTTTCACTAAGTCCCTGAAATCAGTAAACTCGGGTAGCCTACTTCGCAAGCTTGCACAAGACAACACACACATCCTAAAAATGCATGGAAGGCACCTCTGGAAAGAAGACAACATGCTTAACAACTCATCCCAAAGGGGCACAGGCATATCATGCACGGATTAAACATGGCAAAAATGAAAAAAGTGCATGTTGAACTAACGGATCTGCAATTTAACTCATGATGCCTCCTTCCAACAGCATTTTGGGCACCAAGATTACCTCAAATGCAAATGATGCAATGGAATGAAATGATGTACGAATTTTGATATATCATATGCCCAAATCGGAGCTATGGATGCAAAGATATGGCAGGTCAAAGTAGGCATAAAAATCTGGAAAACAAGGAAGGAAAGTCAACCGATCCAAAATATCTCAGATCTGCACGGGAATCGAGGCACGGCTGGATCCGAGCTCGCCGGAGCTGTAGACGGCCGAAGACGGTGGAGATCGCCGGATCTGGGGCGGGGGCGGCCGGATCCGGCACCGGTCGCCGGAAAGGAGCGGCGTGGAGGCGGCTGGGCGGCGGCGGCCCGCGGTGGCGGCTGCGGCGGTCCGGCGAGGCAGCGGCGGCAGCCGGGCAAGGAGGCGGCGGCGGAGGACGGCGGCGTGGGGCGCGGCCCGCGGTGGCGGCGGCGGGGGCCGGCCTTGGGCCTTCGGGCCCGGCGGCGGCGGTAGGTGGCGGCGCCATGTGGCGGCGCGCTATTCGCGGGGAGGCGGGGCGGACACGTCCGGCGCCGGGCGGATGCGTTCGGCGGCGGATCTGGAATCTTTTTTTTTAGGGTTTCGAGGTAGGAGACGATCCAAAACGAGGGGGGGTGTTTAAATAGGCATAGAGGGAGCTAGGAGAGTCCAAATGAGGTGCGGTTTTTGCCCACACGATCGTGATCGAACGACCGAGACGATGGAGCTGAGTTTGGTGGGTTTTGGGCCAAAATGGAGGGGTGTTGGGCTGCACACACACGAGGCCTTTTCGGTCCCTCGGTTAACCGTTGGAGTATCAAACGAAGTCCAAATGACCCGAAACTTGACAGGCGGTCTACCGGTAGTAAACCAAGGCCGCATGGCAAGTCTCGGTCCAATCCGGAAATGTTTAATCCCCACACACGAAAGAAAGCTAGAAATGGCCACCGGAGAAGAACAAAGCACCGGAATGCAAAACGGAGAACGGGGAAAATGCTCGAATGCATGAGATGAACATGTATGCAAATGCAATGCACGTGATGACATGATATGAGATGCACGAAAACATAAACCACACACGGAGACAAAGACCCGAACCCGAGAATTAAATATAACTTAATGCCGGAAACGGTAAGAATTGGAGTACAATTCGAGAAAGTTGCATATGAGGCGTTACACAAACCCTGTATGCCGACCACCTCCGGAACCAGGGTATGGAGAGGCCCCACACCAGGTAGCGTTAAGTTAAACACGGATGCGGCTTTCCTCGCGGACTCGGGTGAAGCATGGGGCGGGGCAGTTGCCAGAGACCATAAGGGCCACGTTTTCCTATCGTTGGGAAGGAAGTTACCTTACTGCAGTTCTGTAGAAGAGGCAGAAGCCACGGCTGCAGAGATGGGGTTAAGGGAATTCGCGAAGTATTTCAACGGGAATATGATCTTAGAGACGGACTGCGCAGTCCTAGCTCGGAACCTGAATGGAAAGGAGCAGTGCAGAGTAGCTGTTTGTGCCAGTATTTCTGATATCAAAGGCCTCCTCCAGGTTTTTTCGCGAACGGAAGTCAGTGCTGTCACAAGGGAGAAGAATAAGCTAGCACATAACTGGCATCGAAGGCAAGAGCGACGGGAGATTTCCTGATCATTGCAAACGTCCCGGCTGACTTAAGAAATGTAATGAGGAATGAGTATACCCCCACCATGGTTTAGTTTCGTGTAGCCATGGTTCTAAAAAAAAAAGAATTGACATACATACATCTACTCGGAAAAATATTGTCAGTGCAACAACAGCGGCAAACTACTACGATCACGGTCGAAGCAAAATGGTTCAGATTTTGGTTGTAGGCTGTGTCTTAGAAGAAACTGGTATGCAATGTCTCGCTTTGGTACTCCTGCAAATACGTGCCATGGTACGCATGTAATTTGTCTATGGGTAAATCAGTGAGGACAAAACAAATGTAATTCAGCCACAGCGGCAAAGATGCTAGCTTCAATAATATTGCAAGCATAATTCAACAAGTGTCATCGCAAAAAGGCCTAAGGGAGAATGACGAAAAAGATACTCTACATGACATGAAAAATGTTGGAAGAAAAGAGTGTTGT
Source organism: Triticum monococcum (assembly GCA_034509565.1). NCBI lineage: Eukaryota > Viridiplantae > Streptophyta > Magnoliopsida > Poales > Poaceae > Triticum > Triticum monococcum. The sequence goes on from CM067841.1 coordinate 608,199,553, forward strand.
TCACGAGCCTCCGACGCCAAGGGGATTTGCTTACTGGAGTGTGTCTACCAGCGCCTTCACAATCTCTTGCTGCGCAAATGCAGCCTATCATCTCCCGTTACATGCTCAACAAGAGTGCGTGATCAGGAGCGCACACACACTTGCAGCCATGGCAACAACCAGGCTAAGTATCCCCAGCTCCTGGTGCCCCATTTCTTTTACCAACAGACATCAATGCAAGATCAACATTTAACATTGGTGGACAGCAAATTGTGTGCTAAAGGTTTGCTTGCAGGAAACTAAATGATTTCAAACAAACATAGATGATATATTAGCTGACCGCATACAAGCTAACAGAGTGAAATCAATGGCTGTTACACGAAAGCAAATAGATTAGTTACTAGGTTCATTAATACAGCTAAACATTCCCATTGGAGGGCCAGTGACAGACTATTCATGGCTAACCAACATTGTTCGAAGCAACAAAAGGGCGTGCACCCACACACCAACAAACAAAACAAACTGAGGTGTATGCCTTAGCCGGCACACCTCTTCAGAACTAATCGTACAAGGTTTACCATATACCCAACAACTGATGTGTACTAAGTCGTTAGTGCCGTGCTGATTACGCCAAGTCTTTAGGGAGCATCTGCTTTCCATTCCGCAAAACAGGGAATGTAAGGCAGACCTCCCGGGAAATCTCCAGAAGCAGAAATAACATGCACTCTCTGGTTGGTCATATCCTATGACAATGTCTTCTCCTTGCTATCAGTTAGGAAAACCAAATCACGTTCTGGATGAATCGCAAACATCGTGAAGATATCATGTTTACGACATTCCCTTCCGAACAGTTCCAAGCAGTTAACAGTACACTTGAGGGTCCATTGTCCACTATCATGATCGTCAAGAACCCAAATAGAGAGTTGGCGGATATTTGTACGCCAAGCATACAGGTGTCCCTGGGACCTCCCAATGAAAAGATTTTCATAGCCCTCTGTCATGGCAGGTGGCATTTTAATTTCCCTCCAAGCACTCCCCTCCATGTCCACTGTGACTATTGAAAAATGAGTATAGAAGTGGATAGTGCCATTCAGGAAGACGCATTCTGAATTACGAAAAGAACGCGTTATGAGAACCCGTGGATCATCGCAATGGTCATCCCACTGACCCTGTATGGAAGTCCATCCTCCAGTTTGTGATGAGTAGATCATTGCCACGGGCACGGGCAGGTAATGCTCTGCGAACAGGGGCACAAATACCATAAAGCGGGAAGGAATGGCTGGGTCAAAGCACAAAGAGTATTTGCCTATATGCGAAAGGTCATCCAATTCTATAGGAGGCAACAAAACCCACTCCTGGGTAGCGGGATTGCACACAACATAATCGAATTGATCAGCCTCGGGCCAGCTGAACCACCGACAAAGGAACTTTTTTCCTCGTGGAAACGAATTCCAACCGCATTGCATAGGGTGGGGGGATTTCCAGCATTTGCAAAGGAGAAGGCTGGTGCTGCATTGCTGGACGCGGAAGTACTTGTAGGTGCCGCGCAAGAACGGGAGATCGGGGTCAACCATTGGAGCACCTTTCCCAGACAAATTGTGGAAATTGCAACTGAGGCTCAACTGGAAGGAGTCGGGGGGCGCAGTCTGCGGAGCCTTTAAGCTGAAGTCGTAGTCCGAGTGGAAGAAGAAGCCGGAGAGCGTCTGCGGGGACCTCTTGCGGACGCCGCGGTCGGAGCAGAGGGCGAGCCATGGTTTGGACACGCACTTGAAGCGGCACAGCGACCTGTAGGGCACCCGCGAGAGGATCTCCATGAGGACGTCCTCGGGGAAGCAGCTCGCCTCGGCCTGCTCGTGTTTCTGCTTCTTCTTATTCCCCTCCTAAAAATGGCAGAGAAGTACGGTTCGTTTAGGCTCGCAGTACCATCTGGCAGATCGATTGTTGGAAAGAGGATAGGCGCGAACCTCAGATTCTACGGAGACGACGGCGAGGCCGGGCAGCAGCGGCGGCGGCGGCGGCGGGGAAGAACGGTATGCATCCTCCTCGTCGCGGCGTTTGCTGGTGCCCGGTTCCCCGTGCCCTTGCTCGCCTCCGCCGTTGCTCCTGCCTATCTAATTTTCTCAGACGCCATTGCTGCTACTGCTGCAGCACGGGGCACTCTCCTCGCCACGAAGCCGCATCGTCGTGGAGCTGCTGCTATTGCTGCATGGGATGCCATCGCTATGGAGCTGCTGCAACGGGGAAGGTGCAAGCTATGATGCGCGGTGTCGCCGCCGTTTTGCTGGAATCAAAGCAGTGACCAACAGGACTACCAGCTGTGCGTGCTACAACAGCTGCGGCAACCCGTGCTACAACGGCCCATGAAAAAGCTGGAACCGGCCGGCAGAAAAGCTACGACCGGCGCCACAGAAGCTGCAACGGGTCTGCCCTCTGCTGTGATAAAAAGCTGGAACCTGGTTTCATATTTGCTGGAACCAGTGTCGAGATTTGCTGGAACCTGCAATAAAATTTGCTGGAATCGCTGTCGGGAGGGCGTCGTTTTGCTGCAACCGGCTTCCAAAATTGCTGGAACGGGTTTCCTCCCCTTCGACGGCGACCATGGTGACCACGGTGATCATGATTCGTAGTTTGAGGACGGCGGCGCTACTCCGTCCAGCACTTCCCTGCTAAGCACGGTACGTGATGCTACAATCTACATCTTGTTTAGCTACAACCACGCCGGCTTTCTGCTACAACGCATCGCCGGCGGCGCTTTTTGCTACAAGCACGCTGGCATTTTGCTACAACCCGCAATTTTGTTTTGCTACCACGCACCAACGGCGTCATTTTTTTACTACAACTGGTTGCTTTTTTTGCTACAACCATCGTTCCCATTTTCTACTACCCACCACCGAGTAAAAGCTACGACCGGCGAGTTTGTTTTTGCTGGGACCGGCAGAGTTTTTGCTGGGACGGTGATGGCTGCTCATCTATTTGGTGGGAGCCTGGGACGGCGAAGCTGCACCAGAGACAGACCGGAGGGCTGCGACGACGAGTGTACAATACGTTGCAACCAACGACGGCAAGGGCCACGAACGGCATGGTTTGATGCGTAGATCACGACGGGTGGCAAGACAGTGAGCGTGGTCGATGACAGCGACGGCCGCGAAGGCGTCGGTGATGCATCAACGGCTATGGCGAGACAGCATGTCGCCACCGACGAGACAGCGTACGGGGCCAGTTTGTCTACAGCGGGTCAACGCTGTGTTGATCCTATCTATCGGATCTGAGACGAAGCGTTTGGGAAGGGAAAAGATGACTTTGGGAAAAGATAGAGTAATCCAGCGGTCCTGGTAGGACCGGCCGGCGCAGATCACTGCCCTTCTCCCTAACGTCACCACTCATCGCAACACCAGCGTTGTACCGGCCCCCTTTCACTCTCTATTGAGGCTTAAGGTCGCCACTCGTCTTCGTTTTGCCGTGCTCCCTCTCATAGCACCACGTGCGCGTGGTTGCAATGGTGGTGATGTATGTACATATTCAAAGATTTCCAGTGGTTTAGTAAGGTGATTACGAAGTTAGAATTCTTCCATTTGATCATGTCTTGGATCAGTTACTTTGCTTGTCTTCTCCCTCTCCCCCTTCACTTTGCCTATTTTTCCTCTGTGGTGGTACAAGCTCTCCAGGCCTAGAAATGCACTAAATGACTCTACAAAGTAATAAAATAAGATATCTATGTTACCACACCCATAACACTACCAACTATGAATGTACTAATATAAACTAGTAACATGCATACTACTCTAAGTTACTCCCCACTATGACTAGCTAAGCACTAGCGACCTCACGGGACACTAAACTGCGAAAAAAAATATACTTTCCACATCAATGGAATCTTAAAAAAGAGGATATATACCTTAGTCTAGGGGTTTTTGTGCCGAGATAGCCGAGTGCATTTTGCTGGGTACTAGGCAAACATGACGTTTGTCGGGTCCCACGAAGACAACACTAGGCAAGGACAATACTCAACAAATCACACGTCTGCCGAGTTCCTACCACGTGGCACTCGGGAAACACATGCTTGCTGAGTTCCTGCCACATCACACTTGGCAAGCACATGCTTTGCCGAGTTCCTGCCACGTGACACTAAGCAAATACATTTCTTTTGTCTACTCCATTATTTTGTTTTATTTCTTTTGTCAAATCTGTGTAGGTCCTCACACATATGCGCTCTATCTGCCTCTCTGTCCTCATGCATGGCACGAATATGACAAATTCACTTTCTCCCCTCTCCCTCAAAACAAATTCATCATTTTATTCAACCTTTATTATTTTAAATCATTCATATATTTTAAACCATATTTTGTTTTTGATTTTTTTTATATTTAAACTCCATGCGCCAAGACCATTAGAACAAGATCAAATTTGAATACATTTCAAACACTGTTATATTTCAATGTTTCAAACAACTAATTTCACTCAATCTATTTCAATGTGTGAAACTGCTTATTCGTGAAGCCGCTTATTGAGGCGGAAGACAGTGGGAGAGGCTCTAACCATCTTTTAATTAAACAAAGGACACACTCCAAAGAGTTACATATTTACAGAGAATGTTAACCTATGGAAGGGGTGGTCAGAATTAACACAAAGAGGAACCAAGGACACAAAATCTAATAACAGTGCAAAGCAAAATAGAGAGCTCTCCTAGGTATATATTAAGCTAGAGGAAAGCAACAAAAGAATTGATGAAGGGATGCAAACAATCCCTAGTCTTGTGTACCATCATGGACATGTCATTTGCAAATCTGGCCTTCCAAGATTGAAAAGATGGCACAATCCCCCTCAAGTGTTTGTTATTCCTTTGCTTCCATATCCCCACGCAACAATAGTGAAGATTTCCATGAACATTGGCCTTCTCCAGGAGTTCCTTGCAGCATGTAAAAGAGCCAGCCTCCAATCTAGTACTGACCAATCAATCCCAATGGCTCTCCAACAGACAGTAACAAAGGGCATTTAAAGAAAAGATGTGTTATTATCTCCTCCGGGGGATTCTGGCAGAGCACACGGTTATAGTTGTCATCACTCAACACAAAATGGTTGTCTTCCCAACAAGTTTTTGGTGTTCAATCTATCTCCCAGCAGTAGCCAAGCAATGACCTTCCATTTATTGGCGCACTTTGATTTCCATATCCATGAAAAGGCCTCATCGTCCACCAACCACATCCTTGAAGCAAAATTCATAAAAATTTGCTAGCAATGAAACCTCTGTTCCCCCAGACACATGCTCAATCATCCCTAGAAAGAGCACTAGGGTATATATCGATCGTGATAATCTATCAATCTCTGACCTCTTCTCTAGCCTACATAGAGAGTGGCAGGTGAAAGACATCACCGAGACTAGTCGAGCCCAATAGCTTGTGGATAGATATATCTTTGTGCCTGGCATACGAGAAAGCTCTCAGGTGAGACTCCATCACAGTTTGAGCATGCCACGGATCCTTCCAAAACAGCATAGAGCTGCCATTGCCCACCGTCACCCTTGTCACCCCTCTGAAAGTGTCAGACAGCTGCATGAGACCACGCCACCAAAACGAGCCACAAGCATCAGAGGCATGCAGCACACTAGCAACATAGTAAGTGTCCCAGATCAAAGCGCACCCAATGGACGTCAACCCTTGGTTTGGGCTTGCAAGTTAATAATTCCAAGCCCTCCTTTGTATTTTCAGACGACAGATCATATCGCACGCGACAAGCGAGTTGTGCTTGGACCCCTCATCTGTCTGTTTGTTCCAGAAACAATGCCTGCGCAATTAGCTTGTCCAGGTGTTCAACAATTTTCGTAGGAATTTTGATCGAACACATCGGATAGATGGCCAGAGACGTGAGCACTGAGTTTACAAATGTAAGTTTAGAGCCACAATCCAACATTTGTTCCAAGCGGCAAGCCTAGGCAAGTGAACGACATTTGACCGATCCCACGCTCAGACAAGGCGGCAAACACTTGGCCTTCATCTGCCTGTAGGTTGATCGGTATCAAGATGGACTTTTGAAAAATTATCCGTAACCCAACCGAGGCGGCATATTTGATCAGAAGTTGTTCCATGTGAGTGGCTCGAGTAATGTCAGCTGGCATGAACAGTATAGTATCGTCCGCGTACTTTCATAGCGAAGCAGCAAATTGAAAATGAATATTCCGGCCGTCACCACTTCTCATCCGCTGTCGATCGATCCTTGCCTTGCCTCTCGCCGAAACGTTCGTAGCTCGTCAAGCACACACGCCATGATACCAGACGTGCACCGCAGGCAAAAAAGAAGAATGAAAACCAATCGCGCGACAACCTTCTCTTCCTCCTCCTCTCGCCGGCCGGTTTCCTCTGCGCGGCGTGCGTGCGTGCGTGCGCCGCCTCTGCCTTGCGGTCGCGATCTTCCCCTGCCAGCCCAGCACAGCCATGGCCACTCACGCGGCGACGGCGCTGCAGCACCACCTTGACCTCCTCGTCGCCTTGCTCCTCTTCGGCTGCCTCCTCTCCTGCGCGCTCCTCGCCGCCGCCGCCCTCGCCCTGCTGCTCCTCCTCGCCATTGCGCTGCTCGCGGTGGCCGCGCTCGCCGCGTCCGACGTGTGCAGGCTCTCGGCTCCCGCCGCGCGCGCCCTCGACGTGGCCGCGGCGGACCTGAGGCTGGCTCGCGCAGTCGCCTTGTACGTCGTGCTCAGCGCCGTGGTGCGCGCTTCCGTGGCACTTCGGGCGTGGGCCGGCGCGCTCGCGTCGCGCGCGGGCTACGCGAAGAATCTGATGCTGCGGACAGCTAAGCGTTTCACCGTGGTGGTAGCATAGCGATTAGCATGAGACGTATATCAGCTGCCAAAAAAATATCCAATGTATGTTTTCTTTGTTACTCCCTCCGTTGCAAATTACTTGTTGTAGAAATGGACGTATTTAGAGCTAAAATATATCTAGATACATCCATACCTGCGACAAATAATTCAGAACGAAGGAAGTACACAGCAAGGAGTATAACCAATTATGTCAAGAGGTAATGGAAAAAAAACCGTGACCAGAGATTATTTTTATATATATTTATGATCTGTTGTATTCTGTAAACGAAAACTTATACATGTAAATCATCAATGAATGTAAGGTTGTGGAGCTATTCAGTCTAGTGTACAACACCTAAAATGTTTTTTTCACCGGAGTCGGAAGCTACCGGCAGAGCATCCACCGTTAAACGTTGCTTTGAGATTGATCTGGCTGAAGACCCCACTATGCTTTTATTTCTGTCTTCTTCTTTTTTTCGCGGATGTTTATTTTTGTCTTTTAGCAATACAAATCTTATACAAACAAATATATTCCGCTGGACGGGGCCACAGCAACACATTTTGTCAGGTGTCGGGGTGAGAGCAAACAGGTGCACCACGGCTGCATGCAAACACTAAATACATGCACTTTGTTTTCCATGTGACATTTAAAAGGTTGATAACTTTTAAACTAAATATCCAGTTTTGAAACTTTTTATATTTTTGAATTCAGGGCGACAAGATCTTTAAAACATGATCAATCTTGGATACACTTTGGCTAGTTTGATTTTATCGTCTCACTCATTTCAAAAAACGCATTTTAGTCAGTTTGACGTTTCACTAGTTTCAGAAAACCTTTCGGTCAGTTTCACATTTCACTAGATTCGGAAAACACATTACACCTCATTTACAAAAGATAGATTTCACTCATTTTAGAAATCACATTTCACTATATTTAACGTATTTTACACCGAAATATGTGCCATGTGTATGGAAAACAAATTTCACTCATTTCAAATATTGGTTTCACTCAATTCGAAAAATATTTCATTTACTTCAGGAAATTGATTTCACTCATTTCAGAAAAACTATCAGTAAAAAAAATAATTTCACTTGTTTCAAAAAAAAATCACTCGTATCAGAAAACACATTAGACTCATTTATAAAACTAATTTCAATGACTTTACGAAAAATATTGAAATGTATTTCATCATCAAAAATATCAATTTCAGACACAAAAAAGCAGTTTCATACAAAATATTCATTATATTTCACTTTTTTAGAATAACTTGTTTCACTCATTCCAGGAAACACATTACACTCGCTCAATTGAAATTGTATATTTCACTTGTTCAAAAAACTGATTTCAATCATTGCAAAATATATTGATTTCACTAGTTTCAGAAAACACATTACGCTCATTTTCATTTAAACACTCGCTTCAAAAACTGATTTTAAAACTAATTTCAGTTGTTTCAAATACATTACACTTTTGAAATACAAAGTTTCACCCTTTTGTGAAATATATTTCTGAAAGGATTAAAATATGCTTTTTAAGAAAACAGATCAGTTCTACATAAGTTAAAAAATAATTAGTTTCACTCTTTTGGGATATATGAAATTGAAATAATTAAAATCAGCTTCATAAAAAAGTGAAAGGAATTAGTATTTTGAAAATGAGTGAGATTTTTTTTCTAAAAGAATTGAAACTAGTTTTTGAAATAAATTGAAATGTTTTTTAATTCAAATCAACTTTACAAAAAAACGAATAAGTTTAAAGTGAGAGATCAGGTTGATCGGTTGGAGAAAATGAACTGACATAGTGAGAGGTGCGTCAGGTGTACGTGAAAAGAGTGACATGCACGTGGGTAGGACCCCAGTTGATCAAATACAATGGAGTTTTTTTTTGCGAGGAAAATACAATGGAGTTGAATGAACAAAGGAGAGAAATACATGGATACAACTTTTGAGTTGGCAGCATCCTATTGGTGAGAGAAGCACCGGTAGGTCCCGGCACTGGTAAAAAACATTTTGCGTGTACAACACACTATCCTACCGAGATCGACAACAAAGATCTACTCTTCACGATGTACACAAAATCAATAAAATGTATCTCCCTCGTATGAATATCAACTTCCCACACTCGCCGCGGTTTTTTTCAACTCTGACGGAACATGTTCGGTTCGGCCTTCAAAACTGTTATAGCCGCTGCTCGTGACATCCGACGAGCTAGATGTAACAACGTGCAAAACTATCTAGCTACTAATCTGGCCAGGACGTGAACAAGCTCACGCTACATGATCAGGTTTATTTGCAGAAAGCAAACCGACGTGACAGGTGCGACAGGATTACAAGTTTTCAACAGCTAGCTCCTCCTCGCCTAGCCCATGTTATGTCTAGTACTCCAAGTTAACTTTTTTCTTTTTTGAGCAGTGAAGAAGTTGGACTCCGAGTGATTGACCCGGCCGCCCCTACCGCTTTGTCCTCTTCCACGATATCAATGTCCTTACTTTTGGATGATATTCATCGTCTCTTACTGTTACTGGTGTCTGAAAATCGAACCTGTAAGCGGTGGCCTCGCCGACATCCCCTAGTCCTTTGTGGGCCATGAGCAACCAAGCAAAGGTGAGGAGTTCACCTCCTCTGCTCAGCTGCGCAGCATGCATGTCCGCCCGAGACTTGCCAGCAGCGAAGAGAAGTAGCCTGGTCCACAGGTCTCTAATCTCGCGTAATGTTTCTTGGCGCTGCTCAGGCTGATGTAACCCCAAACCATCTTGCAGCAGAGAGCTGGCGCTACTAAGAATTCTATCAGCTGGGTAACTGGGACTGACAGCACTAGTAATTTTGTCGAGGAAGAATATCATGGTAGGTTCCGTGGTGCCACTGACCGGCAACATTTCTGGATGTGTGACTAGAAGGTAGAGCATGTAGTTTGACAACTTTCGGCAAACACCGACTAACAGAAAATCCTGGGGGTGATAATATTTTCTTAGGTGTATCTCTGTGAATATATGGAAGCAGACAATGCCATAACCGAAGCTCGCACCAAAGTCCGGAACTAATTTCTCTATTAATGAACCAAGATTTGGCCAGTCTTCGGGGTTCAAGGCTCTTGATCCATCTGAACAATCCATCATAACTACAATAGAATGCATTATCTCCTTATCAACCTCGATGTGCTTGCTATCGAGTAACTTGCTCAACCACAGGAATGACTTCCCATCACCAACACCGGCTATGCTCACCATCATCCTTGCCACTTTCTTCACCAACTTGGACTTCATTGGTACATCACAATCCACATAGCTCAGGAAGTTGTACTGCCCCATGCAATTTGACCATAGTGGCCTTCCCTCAGGGCGTCCAATCTTGCTATATAGGAGAAAAGAGGAGATGCGACTGAGTCTCTGGTAGCCCCGAGCCTCCAACCAAGCCCAAGTCCTTGGCGACATCAATAAGATAAATATTGCACAAGCTTCAAGGCAAAGGCCTCCTGTAAATAACAGATATGTGATTGCAACATCTGCTGTACTATATCTATGTTTCTTGTTCACGGTGAAGAGCACAAAAGCAACCACCATTGATACTTGAGATACACACCGGAGTATTATGCCACTCCTTGACCGAAGCACCATAGCCTTAGTGTAGATATCATCATACATCAAGTTAAGTTCAATCTCTAGTAACTTGGGCAAATGTTTCTGATCAATCTTGGATCTCAGTGCCTCTCGGTGTCTTCCTTCCATCTGGGACAAGGTGCGGCCCTCGAAGAGCACTCGGATGCCTGGTGTCGATTTCAAAGCTGAAGAAATTATTCCCAAATATCCTTCATGCAAATTCAAGTCAATTTCACTGGAGCTGTTGATGCCTTTTAGGTTCCCATACATAAGAGCCAGTGTCCTCTCGCCATACTTGATAATTCCAGAAATAAAAACAAAGATGCCTGGAACTAGAATTACCACATTGCTGTGACCTACAGACTCCCAAAAGACATATAAAGCAAGGCCAACTTGAACTACCAAATTCAACAAATGCCTTAACCACAAGTTGTTGTCCTCGATGGCAAATGCAGTTATAGTGTCTTGCCCACCAAGATGCATCAGTAGGAAAGGAGCCCAAAGAAAAGCAAGTGGATGGGCTGCCCAGAATATTTCCTTTCCAATGTGGGCATCTTTGTGCCGAGAGAGGAAGCCAAGGGCATAAACTGCTACTAAATCTGCTCCCAAGTATGCTATCCACATGCAAAACCTAAGCGGCGTATTTCTGCTACGCAGCCGAAGGCCACCAGTAAAGAAGAGTAACATCTGTAGTATGAAGCTGAGGAGCACTAGCAAGCGGATCTCCCATTCATTAATCTGTTGTAGTAGGTTCTCCATTGATAATTGGATTTCCAATATTTAGCGTCCTGTTGGTGGAAATAATGTAATAACATCAATATGGATATTCTTTCAAAGTAGTGAAATTCAGGTTTGCTTAACTATACAGTGTTCATCATAGAAGGTCCTACATGTTTTCGACAAGCTATCAATTGTGCCCATGCAACTGCTCGCACATTAAACAAGCAATTAATCCCATGGAAAACACTGATACATATAAAATTTGTTGCATTTGATATTAAGCATACGTCCTCGACATTCCACAATGTAAATCCAACTCTACATGCATGCACGCGCGCGCGCACACACACACACACACAAATTGATCAGATGAATGTTCAAGTATTGTGCATCTCCAAAGATCAGAATTAGTGAAATAAACAATAACTGTGATATTTAATTATGCTAGACTTCGTAGTTTTATTTAAAACTAAGGTTCGCAACATATAGTTAGTTGCAAAATCACTTCAAAACAAACCATTTATATTGGACATGTAGTTTTTAATTCATGAACACAAATGGAACATTCTCCAAAATATATTATAAGGCAGGCCTGCATATGTGGCACATTTGGTGGTTAAATTAGAGTCAAACTGAAAACTATAGCACTTTCATTATAACTTAAAAAATACTACCATGAACATTTTATTTTATTCATGCTTGGTGCTTAGATACTCGATAAATAATTTTAGAAAGTCTCACAACCTTTTGTAAATAAATTATGCTATTTAAATCTATTTTGGTGTCAAATAGTAGAAATCAAAGCAGTGTTGAATTTCAGTTCGAAAACTTTAACTAAATTTATCAAAATCATGAGGGTTTGTATTATTTATATGAATAGAGTAAACTCTTGTTGGATGATATATGATTTGTTTTTTATGTTACTGTAGCAAAAGTACATTTACTTGTTGTGTAGTCCATGCTAGACATAATGTTCAAAAATGGTGAATTATGAAAGCATATGACTGGATATTGTAGCATGGACCCTGACTCTTCATCTAGGGAATGAAGAATTAAGAGCACATGGGAACTACACTTAGAACTCCATCAAACCAAAGAACCGAGCTATTGGCGCTACAAGAATATTGTGCAATAAGCTCTTATGTCATTCTATAATCTTCTCCAAATTGACTCATCAGCATACAAAAAGACTTTTGAGAATATTAAATGATAATAGATATCTAATATCAAAAGGCAAATGCATAACTAATTTATTTCTATTTTTCTTTGCATACCGTCGCACATAATTTTAGACGAATTGTATTTCATCTCTTGAAGTCGTCATTTCTTTAGCAGGGTCTCTCGGATATTGCTTCCAGATGGCTATCAATAGTTCCTTCCCTGTAAGCATATTGGTATGGTTCATATTACGAATATAGAAGGAAGCTATGGAAAAAGGTTGGAAACTTACCTTTGAACAAATTAGATGGATGATTTGGTCAGTTAATCAAATATGTGGCGAAGTGTTGTCTAATTTGTGGGGAGCTATAGCTGCATTGCTTCTGCACGTGCTTACAATAGCCCTGCCTCTGTTCCTTTCTTATATAGCAGATGGAGGTGTAAAGTGCACCAGATCTCCCAGCTGGTCCCTTGATACGTTTCTTGCAAGAAGAGCGAAATAAAAGAGACTCCTTTTTTGTAGGGCCTGAAGCACCAGTGAATCCTGTCCTTCTACATATTTCTTGAATGAAGAGCAAGGGTAAAGACATGCTGGTAGCTTTTCTGCATGTTCAATCAACGTAACACTAACACCTGGAGGCAGGTTGGGCATGATATACATTTCCTATAAAAAAAACACAACGATAACCATATGACAAGGTTCATATCAAAATCTTATCCTCGATTTGAGAAACATGTGTGAATGAATTTTATGTCAAACCGAGAAACATGGTGATGAAATTAACATGACCTTTCGTTTCTCTTTTTTATTTTTTCTATTTATCTTTTCCGTTTCATGAAGTAGAGACTGCAACTATTCTTGAGTCTTGGATCAATGACATTTGCATGTATTTGCTTTCTTTTCAATTTCTGCCGTTTTCTCCTTCTCCAAAGGAGGAATGTGATGCGACTATGTTCTGTGAGTGAAATACACTAGTACTCCCTTCGTTCCTAAATATAAGTCTTTGTAGAGATTCCACTATGAACCACATACGGATGTATATAGATGCATTTTAAGTATAGATTCACTCATTTTGCTCCGTATGTGGTCCATAGTGAAATCACTCCAAAGACTTATATTTAGGAACGGAGGGAGTACTTTATTACTGAACATGTATGCCAGACAGATAAGATAACTGGGTACAAGGATTTGCTATACAGTAGTACAGAGCGTAACATGAAGGGGCCAAGCCAACGAGGATACACACGTACTACGGTACCGGTGATTCCATCCATGAAATGAGCAAATAGCAGAGAGCAATATGTGCCATCCGTACGTACGTCATAACAAATTAATTGAGCTATTTTATTTATCCAGAGAGATTAGGAAGCAAATTGAAAATGCAGTTCATACATCATGAAACGTGCGGCACTGGCACCACTTCTCATCCGCTATCGATCCTTGGTTTGCCTCTCGCCGAAACGTACGTAGCTCGTCAAGCATCCATACCATACCAGACGTGCACCGCAGGCGAAAAGAAAAATCAAAACTGATCGCGTGACAACCTTTTCTTCTTCCTCCTCTCGCCGGCCGGTTTCCTTTGCGCGGCGTGCGTGCGTGCGCCGCCTCTGCCTCCCGGCGGAGCTTCACCTGCCAGCCCAGCACAGCCATGCCAACGCACGCGGCGACGGCGCTGCAGCACCACCTTGACCTCCTCCTCGCCTTGCTCCACTTCGGTTGCCTCCTCTCCTGCGTGCTCCTCGCCGCCGCCGCCGCCCTCGCCCTGCTGCTGCTCCTCGCCGTCGCGATATATGCTCGCGGTGGTCGCGCTCGCCGCACCGACGTGTGCGGGCTCTCGGCTCCTGCCGCGCGCGCGCTCGACGCGGCCGCGGCGGAGCTGAGGCTGGCTCGCGCAGTCGCCTTGCACGTCGTGCTCGGCGCCGTGGTGCGCGCGTCCGTGGCTCTCGGTAGCTGGGCCGGTGTGCTCGCGTCGCGCGTGGGCCACGCGAAGTATCGGATGCTGCGGGCTGCTGAGCGTTTCACCGTGGTGGTAGCATAGCGATTAGCATGAGAGGCAAATCAGATGACAAAAAAAAAAACTGGCAAAAAAATATCAAATGTAAAATACCCCCTCCGTCCGAAATTACTTGTCATCAAAATGGATGAAAATGGATATATCTACAGCTAAAATACATCTAGATACATCAATTTCAATGACAAGTATTTCCGAATGGAGGAAGTAATGTTTTCTTTCTACACAGTATAAGGAGTATAACCAATTGTATTAAGAGGTAATGGGAAAAAAATCGTGACCGGAGTTTTTTTTATAATGTACTCCCTCCGTTCCTAAATAGTTGTCTTTTTAGAGATTTCAAATGGACTACCACATACGGATGTATATAGACATATTTTAGAGCGTAGATTCACTCATTTTGCTCTGTATGTAGTCACTTGTTGAAATCTCTTAGAAAAACAAATATTTAGGAACGGAGATCTGTTGAAGTAAATAGTAGGGTCATGGGCGATATTAGGGCATTCCAAATGTGAATTGAATCAGGCGATCCCATGCATTGATATTAGTCCCTCCGTAAACTAATACTATAAGAGCATTTAGATCACTAAAATAGTGATCTAAATGCTTTTATGTCAGTTTACAGAGGGAGTATTTAGTAGCTGAGACGATGACACACACTTGTAGACTCCAAATATGGTAATACACTTGTGTTCTGTGAAGGAAAACTTTGCATGAAAATCATCAATGAATGTAGAGCTGTGGAGCTATTCAGTCTAGTGTACAACACACTATCCTACAACAAAGATCCACTCTTCACGATGTACACAAAATCAATAAAATATATCCTCCTCGTATGACTATCAACTTCCCACACTCGCCGCGGTTTTCTCAACTCTGACGGAACATGTTCGGCCTTCAAAACTGTTATCTTGTTGGGTCAATTGCACCACTATACACGAGCACCCAATGTCTGGAGCTGGTAAAAGGAAGGGGAAAAAATGATGTTTTAGGTAACCAGGGTTAATTAGGTCTGTAGGAAAGGAGGGAACGAGAGTTTAAACTGACTGATATGATTCAAACCTGGCTAACAAGAAGATCCACTTGTTCTCTGTACATGTCCTTTAGGTCAACAATATCATTTCGTAACTCTTCCAACTGCAAAACAGCGAGGTATTTTATTTATTTATTTAATCAGTGCGCATGAAATAGAAGGTGAGGGTTTACAAAACAATACACTAGTAACTTGTTAAAAATAGGGCAGCTTATGCTTCAAGAGTCAAACACTACTTCATTGTCAACCTCAATCATGGGTCAATTTCTAAGAAGAAAAGTAGTACTGATAATATGTCTACGTGTACTTACTAAGTCAAACACTGCTTTTATTGCCAGCCTTAATCATGGGTCAATTTCTAAGTGATCATAGGTACATTTCTAAGTAATCATAGGTCAATTTCTACGAGGACTTATTTTTCCCATGTGACCAGAGACTGAATATAATGACAGATTTTGGAAACAGGCAATGATTTCCATATCTTGTGACTGATGAAGAATATGTGAAATGCCCAACCTTCTCCATCAGTTAGGACTTTTGGGTGAACTGATTGGTGCGTGAAACTTTAAAGTGATGAGGACATAAAGAGAGAAAGTAAAGATAAGTGGCAAGTCATGATATGCTGCATGAGAGCCATACATACCTCTTCATCACGTTCCCCCATAAGTTCTAGAGCGTGAAAGTGTCTTTGTTTCAGTGCTTCCAGTTCAGCCTTTAGGCCAGGCAGAGCAGCAGCTTCATTCCGCAACTTTTCACACTGCATAAAAAGGTCAGTTCAATTAGCATCCACATGGATAATGAAATAATAACGTAGTTGGTTCACAAGGATTTACTTGTTCCGTCAGTTTTACCAACTCCTCTGCCAGGGAATTCCGAATAGATTCCAGTGAGGCCTGTAACATAGTAGTATCGTTAGTGCAGTGAGAATAGCATTAGTGACTGCCATGCAAGCAAACGCCTGTACGCCAAACTATTGGCCAAAACAAATTAAAACAAACACACGCAGACAAGACTTCATGCTCTCACATCTGTACCGCGAGTTGTAAAACATACAAGACCATGGTTAATGGTTATAAAAGAAACATGGAATTATAGATCATGAATGTTTGAGGTGACCTGGTGTCATGATAGAAACATGTACGTGCAAAACATCTTTTTATCAAAACTAAGTTATGAAACTATTCCAAGCTATTGCTGCAGCTTCCTCAGGCTTGGTAGCTCCACCATTTTTCACTTGGCAGTGTGAAATAATGTGTCGCACAAGACAAGTGCTAAAATCAATTAAATATATGTAAAGATCCATAATGCTTGGAATAAATCAGCTAAAACAGCTTTCGGCTCAAACTGGTATACTTTCAGAGACCCAGCTTGAATAATCAGCTACTGTCGGTTTCTAGAACGCCTATATTGAAGTGGAACAACTTCATGCGGTGTTAATTAAACAATTTAAGGAGAAATATTAAAAGGATGCGTATACACACCAAGCGTGACATGTAAGAAGCCAATTCTCCATCCTTTTGACGGAGTGCTGATTCAAAAGCACTTGGAGTCATGCTCCTCAGATAGTATGACATATTACTGTCTGCAGACATTCTCCTCTCCAGCGAAGCACTATCTGACAAGTCCAATGATGCTTGAAGGAAGTGGCTTTCTTCCATGCTACTACCGCTAGAGAGCTTTCTTTGGGGAGCATTTTCTTCAAAAGAAGCAAAGAGGAGACCAAAAAAGTTACAGTTATGGCAATAAACAGATATTGAGATATACAAATAGGATTAAACTCACAGATATTAACTGAAAGCAAATAAAGTACATACTTGTTTGATCTGGAAGTGGAATTTTAGGTAAGTCGCGGGAAGATGTTTTCTCAAGTTCTGCCCTGGCAGCTTTTTCCCTTTCAAGGTCCTGGAAGTGCAAGAAACAGTTAAGACACATATCTTGCGAAGTAGGTAGTGCATGAACCAGCACATTAGTAATAGCAGTGACTGGTGGCACATGACTAATTTTGTTCATGTACGAGCAACAAGTAAAAGATGACTGTTGACCCTACAAAATCCTGTTATAAGATAACTTCAAAGTTAAATTGTGTATCACATGAGTATATTAGATTAAGTTTAAAGAAAGTGTCTCTGGGGCATATTAACGATTTTGGCAGGAGAAATGCTGCTTCCATACAGC
Organism: Triticum monococcum; assembly: GCA_034509565.1. Classification (NCBI taxonomy): domain Eukaryota; kingdom Viridiplantae; phylum Streptophyta; class Magnoliopsida; order Poales; family Poaceae; genus Triticum; species Triticum monococcum. Next base: position 608,217,019 of record CM067841.1, read on the forward strand.
ATCCTCAAAGCAATCAGATAAATTAACATGTGTACCCAGTTATTTTCAGGACATAATTCAAAATAAGTTGACTACCGTCTCAAGCAGCCCCCTGTGTTCGGCTGCATCTTGCAGCTCCTTTTTGTGTCTAGCTCTAAGCTCCTTTATTTCTTCTTCAAGCTGTTTCGCGCGTCCTTCTTGTAATGCTGCCTCCTCCTTAATTGCTAGATACTCCTGTCTACTTTCAGATGCTCTTTGTCTCTCCTTTTCAAGAGATCGGCTCAGCTGTGTCTGTTCTGTCCTAAGAATTGTAATCTGCATAAGAACCAACATTCATGTCAAGAACTAATTTTCTCACTAGAAGTCTCAAGCTGATCCCCCAAGACCATGGTTAGACTTATAGGAATGTCACATGCTTTTGGTCTCAGAAGAAATTGATGCACAAACCTGGGTCTCCAGAACAGTTATGCGGGATAAATTTTGTGACAGTCTCTCACTTATAGACCGCTCCTTTTCTTCTGAGGCAGCAGCTTTTGCTTCCGCTTCCTGAATATTTGAGTAGAACAGATAAAACTATGTCACTGAAATATTTCTGCTGTTTCTGGCTTTCTCCCTAATTGCATTAAAACAAGATAGCACCCATCTTCATATGTACTATTAATTGCTGATAAGCATAAACAACTATGCAAAAATAGCTACTAATGGAATAGTTTACGGATATTCCTATGTTGTAGTTCTAGTTATCTTCGTTATTGTTGTGTGGTCCACTGCTAACCAAAAAAATTAGAACAGAGTAGACCTGAAGGCGAGAGTTCAAGGTTCTCTCCACACCAGCCCACGCTTCTTCCCTTCGAGCAGCTGACTCCTGTTAAAATTAGCACACAATTGATTAGCCTACTAACTACACCCAATAAGCAAAGAAAGGTGAACTAACTACCTAACAAGCACGGACACGGGGATACAGGATACGGCATTTTCCAAAAAAAGCCATTCAGGGATACGGCAGGGTATATAAGTATTTAGAAAAATAAATATGAAAGTGTTTAAAAGATAAATATGAATAAAGATTTAATGAGAATTTTTTTGTTGTTTTTGAGATAGCTCACCATCCATGCTGAATGGTAGATGATAATTTTTTTAGTACTGGATATATGGTGTCTCCTTTCTATTCATGAAAGACTGAGAGCAGTCTACTGCTCAGAGCCCATGTAGCTCTCCGTCCACTTAGAGCCAATGTAAGGCCCAATTCCAGAAAACCCTGGACTAGTAGCACTCCAGCCGTCCCCAACTTCCCATTCTCATCCTCCCTTTCTCCAGCCGCCAGTGAAGAAACGACAGCGCTGCCAAATCGGCAGCTTCCATCACCCATCTTCTCCCTGCCCAAATCTTCTTCGCCCGGAGCTTCTTCCTTGTTGGCGGCCGCCTTGCCATCTTCCTCTACCAAGATCTCCTTCCTTGTTAGCAGCCATCGAGGTTACCTGCTCGTCATGGTTGCTATCAGGAGGAGAACTGGGCAGCAGCTTGGTCACTGGAGGCTGGCTGCCGAGTCCCCACCGTGTCCACGCCGTATCTAGGCCGTATCCCGATTTTATTTCTTTTTTTTAATTCAAGAAAGATGGGATAATGCGGGATACGCGTATCCAGCCGTATCCTGGCGTATCCCCGTGTCCCCCCGTATCAGGATGGCAAATCGGCAGTCCTGGCCGTATCGGTGCTTCTTAGCTAACTACACCACAAAGGAAAAAAGATATGGAAGTACCAATACCTGCATGGCTTCAATTTGCCTTAGGAGTGGCCTTGTCGACTCAGGAACTTGTGTGACCAGTTCATTATAACGAAGTTCACTGGCCTGAAGTGTTAAACAATGAAAGAAACTGACAATTAGTCCATGACTAATTTTACTCTGTAGTACCAGCTAAACCAGAAAAGCTCTGCTCACCTGATAGCGCTTTTGAAGATCATCATGATCCCTTTTTAACCGTTCTTCCCTGAAAGCAGCCTGAAATGCCCCCAAAGAAACACGCAATCAGTGGAATCCAAAGTGGAATAGTACAAAAAATAACGCTTCGGATAAACCTTTTGTAAACAAAGTGATATAGGTTAGAGTTAGATCAGCACAAACAATTGTACCAAGGATATTGAATTAAAATGCACATGTGTAGAACTGTAGATACTTATTTTCATGACTTACCTCCTGTTCCTGTCTGGTGAGAGCATTCCTCAACTCCTCAATTGTGTTAATCAGCATATTTTCTTTTTCACAAGCTTCTCTTAAACGGCTCTCGAGCTCAACTTTGGCTTCTGTGTTGACTCTTGATTCAGCTAATGCCTCAGCCTCTTTGGCTGCATTAAGAGCATTTGTGTAGAACTCCTTCTGAGCTGCAAGCTCAGTTTGATTTCTTTCTATTGTTTCTTGTAGCAGCTTCTCAGTTGCTGCCTTGTCTCTTTTAATACTCTCAACCTTTGTCTCCTCAACCTGTGAAATCACAAATTAAGTGCATGAGTTCACATGTAAGCAAGCTGTACAGACTATGCAACCTACTGTTTAAATGAAACCACGCAGCACCATATGTCCGCACATGATCAAAACAGAAAAGAAAAGACCACCTAAAAATGGGTCCTGGATTGATTTTGTATCATGCAAACAGCAACGGCAAATACTTACTATGTGCCATTAAAGCAGATAAGAAAATAATTTAGTTCGGATGAATTGATTATATATAAAAAGTTGATGATCCTTTACCTGGATCTTTGAGTTCAACCGTTGTTTTTCTTCTTCAAACTCACGAATCTAGCTTCAACCAAAAAAAAGAGAGCAGACTTGATTAACATGAAGAAGAAAAATATTTCAAAACGGTGTGGTGATAAGTTATATTCCATGCCTGTGCTCTAAGTTTTCGTATTGTAGCTTCTTGAGCACCCTGCTTTCTTGATAGCTCTTCGCCTGTTTCATCATTGGTAAAAGATGTTAATGCCAACCAATGCCAAAACATACTGATAGGGCCAGACCAATCACATGGAGCCCATAGCGTGTATGTGGACTAAAGTAGTGAAGGAATGAATATCAGCAAAGTTACAATACACACATTAAACACATGTGTATGCCTACTTCCTAGTACCCTACCACTGCAGCGGGGAGCAGAGGACTTTAGCTCCAACTAAAGCAGTAACTCAACCAAGGCTTGTTAAGGGCATACAGCTTACAAATACCACAATAAAATGCAGATGAGAGACCAATATCAAAGTGGTAGATGTGACTCATTTACAAGATATGTTTGAAAAGTGTATGATGTCATTATTATCTATGATCTGTAGGAGTGTAGGCAATTGGAGTCACGAATACAATGACTGTCACTGGCAAAGGATACTCAACATGGTAGGCCATACTGTATGGTAACATTAATACATGAAATTGTCACAAGAAAATATTTCAAGTGATAGAACTGCTAACTTCATATTTTTCTCAACTAATAACAGAATAACTTAACTAATGCAAAGTCATCAATACTTCACACATAAGCATAAAAGAACAGGCACAAAAACGACAATTCTGCATACCTTCAGCCATGACCTGAGTGATAATCTCGTCCTTTTCTTTCAAAAGAGCGGCTGCATCACTTTTCTTATTTTGCTCTCTCCTTAATGTATCTCGTTCTTTGGTTAGTGCATACACCTACACATTGAGGCATGCACATCACAAACATTTCGCTAATAAGCCCAAGATAGTCTTGATGAACAAGAACACTGAGGAAAATTATGTCCCAGAAACAGTAAGCAAATACCACAGAAACTTATGAGATTCTGGCTGTGGCATTTAATGATCCTCACTAATACAGCTCACTCAGATCTCTACTTTTACTATTCAACATTGTCTCAACTCTCAGTAAACGAATATTAGAGTAGAAGTTACACACAAAACTAACAAAACTAAACAAACATAAGAGTAAATATGTCTAATGCGCGGTGTATCCAACTAGTCAAAGGGTTCAGAACTAGAAACATTGCAGGAAAAAAGTTCAAAGTGTAGCTAACTAACTAATTGTTAAAGTACAAAAGACAATCTTCAATTACCCCGACTATTATCAATTTATCATAAAGAAGCAACAAAAAAGAGCCATTGCATGAAAACATGCAGTTTTAATTACAACATTGCATGTGGGCAGTATTATACACTATTTATGAACTCTCTAATCTTAGCAAATGTTTACACTTCTCAGTGGTTATTAATCTTAACTCTGATTGAGGTGTGCACTATGTAATGATCAATTGACCATGGAAGCATTGAGCAAAAAGAGTAATGTGTCCCACCTTCCTTTCAAGAGTTGCTACACGTTGGTGATATTCATCCTTAAGCGCATCCATTTCTTCTTCAACCGACTTATTATCCTGTACAATATAAAACAAAAAACAAGAACTGAAATCCATGGAACGCTAAAGTAACTCAGGGAATTGTATAAGCATAGCATTCATCTTGTTCATTTTGACATGACTTCATTAAATTCTGCAGATTCCTAAACCGAAGACAGTCTAAATATCTAATTCCAGAAGGCAAAAGATCAGAGATCTGCTTAGCAAACATACCTTCAGCTCATTAATTGTTGATTTCAGTTGCTCGTTCTCATTCATCAGTCTAGCAATTTCATCAGCTTTAGACTGCAGAAAGAATTAGGTGTTTTTAGACACTAAATCAGTAGTGAACAGACATGTATCTCAAGAAGAAATGACTACCGTGGGGCATTCAAATTATTCAATGATATAATGACGTGCTGTTGTACATGTAATAATTGTTAAAGGGCATGTGTAGTACACAATGACTCCTGATAAGGAACAGGCTAACATAAAGCTGAATAGTTAAACAACCCTCCTGTTTTGATACATTCACAAGATACAGTGTTAAGAAAAGAAAATTCCATGCTAGTCCTTTTTGACGCTACAAAGCCTATTACATAACTGTAGTTGTCTTCCCTAAAAATGAAATACAAGATGGACCTTCAAAGGTAAAACAGATTCAGATGGAACAAACATTTATACTAGTAACAAATTAGCAAGCACTCAATGGTTAATACCTGAAAATAGACGTGGTAAGGTATTACACTTCAACTAGTGTACTTTGTGATTGGAACTTTAGAAAGTTGCTAATGTTTAGCTTCTTTTCTCTAGTCTAGCATATAAATATGAATACATGAAACTAAAAAAGTTTACTTCCAACTGGTAAATCATCTAGGTGTAACTTTCATAATGTACAGATAGAACCCCAGAAAGCATTAAGGGTTTGAGGTATCATCTCATCCTAAATGGATTGCTTCATCATCCATCAAATTTGGTGGGATGACTCAATTCCTCATTCTGTGGAAGGGCAAAGTGGTGATGGACCAAACCATGCTTTTCCTCAACCCAAACACGCAGGCTATAATCAGAAGGTCAACTGAATGTCTAGTTCCAAAAACCAAACATGCTTTGACTGACTTGCTACCGTATATGCTAGAGCATGTGGAAATGATACCTGGGACTGTCTTGCAGCACCTTGCAATGCAGCTTCCATCATCTTCATGTCACGCTTTAGTTTCTCGAGTTCAACGACAGAACCAACAGATTCCAGAGAATTTGTGGTTGTAACAGAGTCCTGAATTTTTCCCTCTTTTCTTGAATCATTTGCATGAGAATCAACTTCTACTGGACCAACAGGCGTGTATGCAGCAGCTGGTACCAACTCATTTTGCAAGTCTGGATCATTGTCCACAATTATTGACTTTGAGGTAAGGTTTTCAAGCTTCGCAGTTGCATTATCCTCATTTTCAACAACAGATACAGCATGTGCTTCCGTTTGATCGTTTTCTTCCCCATTCTCGGCTGTATTAGTTTCGCCATCATGTACTTTGACTTCCCCATGAGTGGCTTCGTCAGCAATATCACTGCTCTCCGGTGGGCTGATTATTTCCTTTTGGACATCAAATTCTTGAACAACCTTAGCTTCATTTACATCATCTGAACTGGCGAGCATGGAATCTGCTGGTTGTGACCGTAAGGTGTTCCCATCGTCGGTGTCGTCCTTTCCAGCATCCATAGATTCTTCTGTTCCCATAACACTTGATTGATCCAATTTGTCAGGTGAAGACGTTCTACCAACGGGCATGTCCCTTACGGACTGACCAGGCTGACTCGGTAAAGGTTCATCGTGAGGATCAGAATATTCAGTGTCTTGATGACCCTGGGTTTCCTTCTCAACTGAGTTACTGGTCTCAACAGATCCATCATAAGTTTCTTCTGCTACAGATGGATGTGTTGATGACTGTGCTGTTTCTGATACTTCAGAAGTGCCCCCCTCAGATGCAGGTGCCTCAGTAGAGCCATCATGCTTTTCTTCTGCTGCTGAAGAACGTGTTGGAGAATGCGGTATTGCAGACTGCTCAGAACCATCCGCCTTAGATACAGGTGACTCAGAGGAGCTGCTAACGTTTTCTTGTAATGGGGATTGTGTTGTTACTGGTACTTCAGAAGCATCTGCTTCAGATGTAGGTTGCTCAATGGCGACCCTATGATTTTCTTCTAGTGCTGGTGAATGTTTTGGCGCTGGTTGCTTTTCTGATACTTCCGTAGAACTCTCCTCGTCATTATGTCCCATGAATGCCATGACAGGATTAAAGAATCCAATTCCATCAGAGTTAGATGTACGGGACCCTGATCCTGCATCACCAAAACAGCGTAAATTCAGTGCTTCCAAATTCCGATACTTCTCAAAAGGAAAGAATAATATGGACAAAACTGTTATAATGCAAACATTAATAAGAGGTAGGCATAACTTTCTATGATCTATACAAGTTTTTATTATCTTCCCAAACCAAACAATGATCCCTAATTCAGTAACTGATACATGGAGAATTTAGGGGCTAAGTTTTGTTTGTCCAGTGTACAGAGTCTGACTTAACTAAGGATCTACATCAGAAGCAAAAGGGTAAGATATAGCCTGAATTCAAACTTTCACTTTCATTCAACATCAGTCACTCAGATCAGTCTCTACTCACCACTCTACCAAACTAGCATATGAGCAAAGCCACGAATAGCACTGCCGCCACTGGCAAGCACATCCCAATGCTGACCCAAAAACAATCCATCCGCGGCTTCAAATTAAGACTCGTGGACACAAGCAAGCACGCAGCAATGCAGCCCGGGTGCAGACAGGAGGTCCGGGGTGGAAGGGAGGAGAGTTCCAGGGACAGTGGCGGCGTAAGCGCATGCGTTACCTTCCTCCGCGTCGTCGCGCTTCTCCTCGAGGCCGAGCGCGCTGTCGAAGTTCTTCTCGATGTTCTTGACGCTCTCGCTGATCTTGTTGACGGCCCCGGCGATGTCCTGCAGCCCGCCCAGCGACAGCTTGTCCGACCACCACGCCATCCCGCCCGGGCCCGGGTCCGATCACCGGAAGCTCACCGCCGCCTAGATCTCGCGCATAGATCTGATCCGCGCGCCCGCCCGCCCGATCAACCCGCGCGCACCCGAACAGGCCAGCCGCGCGGGATCTGATCCGCCCCGCGGCACCGGCTGCTCCCGACCAGAATCGGGCGGCCGAGGAGCCGGAGGCTGTGGAGGCGGGTGGAGCGGGAGGGAGTGCGGCGCTGGAGCAGGGGGGGAGCTGCGTGGAGCTCGCTCCCGCCGCGGAGGGGCGGAGATGTAGGGGGGAGAGGAAGTGGGGGGTTCGGCCGGGGCGCACGACGGCGGCGGGTTGCTGTGCTTCTACCAGTGGGTTTGGCGAATTGGCCGTTGGTGGCGGGCGCGGCGTCGGTGGTGGGTCGCCTCACCTCACCGGACGGGACGGGTGCGCGAGCGAGCGATCCCGCGCGCGGGTGGATCTCGGCCTGAACCTGAGCCTGAGCCTGAGCCTGAACCGAGCAAGGCGCCAGTCACATCTGCTGCATCGCGTACATACCATACCTGTTGTGCACTGCGCAAGTCCGCGGACCCCCCCTGAGGTTTACACGAATTGGTTCCATGGCCTACATCTGAGTCCTTGAAGTTTGGAAAGCCCGGCAAATCGCCCCTCGGGGACCCTTGGAGGATGGTTTCGAGGGCTGTTTTGACTATTTGCCATGTGATGTGGCAATTGTAGATGGACCCGTAAAGTGAATTAAAAAATCAATTCTCTCGAACACTGCTATGTCGGCACTATCCGCCAGCGCCTCCTCACGGTATCCATCGTGCCCTTTCGAGTTGTCGCCTAGTTCGCGCTCACAAAAACAATGCACGCACGTCTACTTTGTGTTCACATCACCTCCACCGCCTTTTTTGGCCTTGTCTGCCGTCGAGGGGAAACCGACAACCCTTGTGTGTGTTGGGGGGGGGGGGGGGGGGTGAAAGAGAAGAGCATGAAGGATAAACATTACTTAACCATATAGATCGTTGCAAACCATATACTACTTTTAATTTTATAAAGATGGGCGTGGTAGAGACAATTGTAAAAAGGCAGCACTACATCGGTGCAACCAGGGCTTCAGCCCGATACTTGGACCGAATTACCACCAAACATATCTTAAAATAGAGTAACAAGTGAATAACTCAAAAGTAGTCTTCTTTGAACCAGAATAATGGGCGTGGCGAGTTCATTCATGCACATTAAAATATTTGTGCTTCATAATTTTATATGAAGTAAACTTAAGTGTGTGTGGTAATAGGGATGGAAATTTGGAACCTCGAGGGTACCCTTCGACCCTACTTAGTTCAACCAAATGAACTAAATTTTCAAAATTTGCCTCACTTTTGAAACAAATAGTTCATTTCGTTGAACTATGAAGGGTCAGAGGGGACATTTAAATTTGTCACTTTCGTTCAAAATTTGCCTCACTTTTAGGTTCCAAATTTGCATCCCTGTGTGGTGGTAACATTTCAAGCATTTATTTATCAGTTTTGTAAAAAATTGGACTATCCATCGGGCATGTCTTGTTATTAATCCCCTTACTTATATGCTCGATACAAATGGTGGAGGGCTTAAATTGATTTCAGGTCACTGATCCCTTATCATGTCTGCTAATTTTCTTTGGTCGGTTCAATTTGGTCTACCTAGGTCAATGCACCCCCGGGGATAGGCCCAACAAGGCCAAGCCGATAGAAAATGTGATATTTTCGTCCCCAACTTGCAAGCATGCATCATCACTACGTATTGCAGCTCGTGCGTCGTGACTCGTTGATCACCTTCAGTTGTTTTCCCCGCTCCTACACAAAGGCATGGTGCCTCCCACGAGCATTGGTATGCCAACAAATTTGAAACTCACAACCTACGGTTAGAAAAACAAACATAATGTTTATGGTGGAAAGTGGTTGCAAGGTAGGCAAGGAGAAAGTGAAATAGATGGTGATTAGCAGCGGCGGTTGGATGAGGATGATCAATGGTTAAAATAAATGGTATTGAACTATTTGTAACAACAGTTGATATTTTTTATATAATATTTCTCATGTTACACTAAGCAAAATTAATCTTATTGTATTAATGCTAGAATTTAGAATACAATGTTAATTGTTATGCATTCTATAACATTTGTCATCACAACACTAAATTTGAAAGTTGTTTCACAACAATGGTTACATTAGTTGTACCTTTTGAGATAGTGCATTATAAAAAAAATCAAAACTAGTCTATGTAGATATGAGAGAGGAAAAACATAGGAACAAAATCATATGTATCCTCAAATTACTTTTTGACACTTGGATAACTTATAGTTTGTATGCATGTGTTTTGGTCATGATTGTATACTTAAAAGTCTTGATATATTGTGCTCCAAAGTGCCATCTAACCCAAGATCTCGGTGGGGGTTTCTAGAGTACTAGTAGAGGCGCACGTGCAACGCACGTTAATATTTAGGTAATATATTAATTACACATGGATATTAGGAATGCAATTATTCGCGTGTTAATCATGTGATTGGTGCAATATTTGGTATGATATTAATTGCACGTTAAACACGTTTAACGCTCACCATTGGAGCAGTCTAGGTCGTTGGATTGACTTAGTTTGATGGCCGAGATCAGTTGAATCTGCCTCTTTGGTCTTTTTATATTGGTATAGATATATGATTAAGAATTAGAAAGTTCTAGGATAAGGTGTCTACAAGGTTTCACCTTAAAATCTTCTTCATTGCCCATTTAACGAGGTTTTCACGCTAAAACACATGGTTGTTTTGTTAATAAACATTCAATAACGAGTGTAGCAAAATGTGTGTGTGCTTAGCACCTAGTAGCAAAATACAACACCACTTGTAACATACATTTCAAATAATTCAACACGGGGGATAAAGTGCAATATTGTGCAAATGTTGTTTTCTTGATTTCAGATGGCATAAGATGATAAAGAAACGTGCAACCCAGTTTGGATAGAGAATTATCCAAGTGACATGAGTAGTGAGTACTTGCGTAGTGGATAGATAGTGAAATTTTGTTGTACTTATCTCTGACCTACATAGGCCTTTGTGCTTCAACATATATTTTTTTACTACAATAACAAACTTACAAGGGTACCAATCTGGTACAGTGTACACTTGCATGTTTTAATTGAATTTAAAATTTCAGCGACTCGAATATCGACAGCTCCTTGGGAATTCTAACAACATAATGTTATATAGTCACTAACAAGACACGCAAGCTTTTCACACTAGTCATTTTTTCTGCAACAATTGACCATGTTGATCCTATAGTCATCCGTTCAAAATATATAATGCATATTATGAGGACGCGGATTTTTAGGACATGGTGGCAAGCGAGGACGTAATCTGGCCAGTTCATCCATGCTATGAGATTAGCAATTAATATAGTGATTGAATGAATACACGAATGATACGTCAGGTCAATTCGGCAAATACATGTACATGTGTCGGTGGATAGCCATCTTAAATGGAGCTGGATACACATGCATAAACATGCAAAATACGGTCCTGGCTGTTCTGCCATGTTAATCTGACAAGACCATTTAAAACGCTGGTCAACAGGGTTTAAAGATGTGTGTATTCAATACTTACGCCTTCAATGACATTTAACAAGTGTGGCCCTGCCGTTTTGGTTTTGGTTTTAGTTTGTTTTGTCCAAGTTCATTTTGCGTGTGTATAATTCTGGTGTACTGCCGTATTAGTTCATCAGAGTTATGCGTTCATGATAATGGCGTTGCATTACCTAGCGCATGATGGGATACCCCCTAAGAATGAAAGTAAACAACATACACACATGTGGTAAAAAAATATTCATGGGAAGGTAACACAAAACAAGTCTCTGGTTCTGAAAATTAGGCATGATAGATTAATTAGCGCAACTACGCAAGCAACTGGAATACTCCTAGACTATACAACCTTCTTCAACCTGCCAGCTGGGAAAAGATAGAACAAGAAAGTGACCATGGCATCAAGCTCCAGCGCTCGCGAGGGCAGAGCATTTGCAGTTTGTTATGTTCACTAGTACTATATATAGCAAGACCTGTGAGAACATAACCAGCCATTACAATCGAGGCAGCAGATCAGGGGAGAGAACACCCTCATCGCTCTATATATGGATTAGAGCTGCTAAACTAATGTGTGACATACAGGGGTAGCACATGAAGAGACTGCGAGAACGAGAGGAGGAGCTACGGGATGGAGAAGGGCTGGGGACAAAATGCAGACTAGTGTGCAGGTTGCCGTAGACATCTGCTCCAGATAAATGAGAGATTTGTTGGGGAACGTAGTAATTTCAAAAACTTTCCTACGCACACACAAGATCATGATGATGCACAGCAACGAGAGGGGAGAGTGTTGTCTACGTTGAAGGAAATATGCCCTGGAGGCAATAATAAAGTTATTATTTATTTCCTTATATCATGATAAATGTTTATTATTCATGCTAGAATTGTATTAACCGGAAACATAATACATGTGTGAATACATAGACAAACAGAGTGTCACTAGTATGCCTCTACTTGACTAGCTCGTTAATCAAAGATGGTTATGTTTCCTAATCATAAACAAAGAGTTGTTATTTGATTAACGAGGTCACATCATTAGTTGAATGATCTGATTGACATGACCCATTTCATTAGCTTAGCACCCGATCGTTTAGTATGTTGCTATTGCTTTCTTCATGACTTATACATGTTCCTATGACTATGAGATTATGCAACTCCCGTTTGCCGGAGGAACACTTTGGGTGCTACCAAACGTCACAACGTAACTGGGTGATTATAAAAGAGTACTACAGGTGTCTCCAATGGTAGATGTTGGGTTGGCGTATTTCGAGATTAGAATTTGTCACTCCGATTGTCGGAGAGGTATCTCTGGGCCCTCTCGGTAATACACATCACATAAGCCTTGCAAGCATTATAACTAAGATGTTAGTTGTGAGATGATGTATTACGGAACGAGTAAAGAGACTTGCCAGTAACGAGATTGAACTAGGTATTGGATACCGACGATCGAATCTCGGGCAAGTAACATACCGATGACAAAGGGAACAACGTATGTTGTTATGCGGTCTGACCGATAAAGATCTTCGTAGAATATGTAGGAGCCAATATGGGCATCCAGGTCCCGCTATTGGTTATTGACCGGAGACGTGTCTCGGTCATGTCTACATTGTTCTCGAACCGTAGGGTCCGCACGCTTAACGTTACGATGACAGTTATTATGAGTTTATGCATTTTGATGTACCGAAGGTTGTTCGGAGTCCCGGATGTGATCACGGACATGACGAGGAGTCTCGAAATGGTCGAGACATAAAGATTGATATATTGGAAGCCTATGTTTGGACATCGGAAGTGTTCCGGGTGAAATCGGGAATTTTACCGGAGTACCGGGAGGTTACCGGAACCCCCCAGGAACCAAATGGGCCTTATTGGGCCTTAGTGGAAAGGTGAAAGGGGCAGCCCAAGGTGGGCTGCGCGCCACCCCCCTCCCCTAGTCCTATTAGGACTAGGAGAGGTGGCCGGCCACCTCTCTCCCTCTCTTTCCACTTGGGAGTCCTATTAGGAATAAGATTTGGGGGGGGGGAGTCCTACTCCCGGTAGGAGCAGGACTCCTCCTGCGCCTCCCTAGCTTGGCCGGCCAGCCCTCCCCCTCTCAACCTTTATATACGGGGGCAGGGGGCACCTCTAGACACACAAGTTGATCCTTGAGATCGTTCCTTAGCCGTGTGCGGTGCCCCCTGCCACCAAATTCCACCTCGATCATACCGTTGTAGTGCTTAGGCGAAGCCCTGCGTCGGTAGTACATCAAGATCGTCACCACGCCGTCATGCTGACGGAACTCCTTCCCGAAGCTTTGCTGGATCGGAGCCCGGGGATTGTCATCGAGCTGAACATGTGCTAAGAACTCGGAGGTGCCGGAGTAACGGTGCTTGGATCGGTCGGATCGGAAGAAGACGTACGACTACTTCCTCTATGTTGTGTCAACGCTTCCGTTGCGATCTACAAGGGTACGTAGATCAGACTCTCCCCCTCGTTGCTATGCATCACCATGATCTTGCATGTGCGTAGGAAATTTTTTGAAATTACTACGTTCCCCAACAGTGGCATCCAAGCCTAGGTTTTATGGTTTGATGTTATTTGCACGAGTAGAACACAAGTGAGTTGTGGGCGATACAAGTCATACTGCCTACCAGCATGTCATACTTTGGTTCGGCGGTATTGTTGGACGAGACGACCCTGACCAACCTTACGCGTACGCTTACGCGAGACCGGTTCCCTCGACGTGCTTTGCACATAGATGGCTTGCGGGCGACTGTCTCTCCAACTTTAGTTGAACCGAGTGTGGCTACGCCCGGTCCTTGAGAAGGTTAAAACAGAGTCTATTTGACAAACTATCATTGTGGTTTTGATGCGTAGGTGAGATAAGTTCTTGCTTAAGCCCGTAGCAGCCACGTAAAACTTGCAACAACAAAGTAGAGGACGTCTAACTTGTTTTTGCAGGGCATGTTGTGATGTGATATGGTCAAGGCATGATGTTGATTTTATTGTATGAGATGATCATGTTTTGTAACCAAGTTATCGGCAACTGGCAGGAGCCATATGGTTGTCGCTTTATTGTATGCAATGCAATCGCGATGTAATGCTTTACTTTATTGCTAAGCGGTAGTGATAGTCGTGGAAGCATAAGATTGGCGAGACGACAACGATGCTACGATGGAGATCAAGGTGTCGCGCCGGTGACGATGGTGATCATGACGGTGCTTCGGAGATGGAGATCACAAGCACAAGATGATGATGGCCATATCATATCACTTATATTGATTGCATGTGATGTTTATCTTTTATACATCTTATCTTGCTTTGATTGACGGTAGCATTATAAGATGATCTCTCACTAAATTATCAAGAAGTGTTCTCCCTGAGTATGCACCGTTGCCAAAGTTCGTCGTGCCCAGACACCACGTGATGATCGGGTGTGATAAGCTCTACGTCCATCTACAACGGGTGCAAGCCAGTTTTGCACACGCAGAATACTCAGGTTAAACTTGACAAGCCTAGCATATGCAGATATGGCCTCGGAACACAGAGACCGAAAGGTCGAGCGTGAATCATATAGTAGATATGATCAACATAACGATGTTCACCATTGAAAACTACTCCATCTCACGTGATGATCGGTTATGGTTTAGTTGATTTGGATCACGTGATCACTTAGAGGATTAGAGGGATGTCTATCTAAGTGGGAGTTCTTAAGTAATTTGATTAACTGAACTTAAACTTATCATGAACTTAGTACCTGATAGTATCTTGCTTGTTTATGTTGATTGTAGATAGATGGCTCGTGCTGTTGTTCCGTTGAATTTTAATGCGTTCCTTGAGAAAGCAAAGTTGAAAGATGATGGTAGCAATTACATGGACTGGGTCCGTAACCTGAGGATTATCCTCATTGCTGCACAGAAGAATTACGTCCTGGAAGCACCGCTGGGTGCCAGGCCTGCTGCTGGAGCAACACCAGATGTTATGAACGTCTGGCAGAGCAAAGCTGATGACTACTTGATAGTTCAGTGTGCCATGCTTTACGGCTTAGAATCGGGACTTCAACGACGTTTTGAACGTCATGGAGCATATGAGATGTTCCAGGAGTTGAAGTTAATATTTCAAGCAAATGCCCGAATTGAGAGATATGAAGTCTCCAATAAGTTCTATAGCTGCAAGATGGAGGAGAACAGTTCTGTCAGTGAGCATATAATCAAAATGTCTGGGTATAATAATCACTTGATTCAGATGGGAGTTAATCTTCCAGATGATTGCATCATTGACAGAATTCTTCAATCACTGCCACCAAGCTACAAGAGCTTCGTGATGAACTATAATATGCAAGGGATGAACAAGACTATTCCCGAGCTCTTCGCAATGCTGAAAGCTGCGGAGGTAGAAATCAAGAAGGAGCATCAAGTGTTGATGGTCAACAAGACCACTAGTTTCAAGAAAAAGGGCAAAGGGAAGAAGAAGGGGAACTTCAAGAAGAACAGCAAGCAAGTTGCTGCTCAGGAGAAGAAACCCAAGTCTGGACCTAAGCCTGAAACTGAGTGCTTCTACTGCAAGCAGACTGGTCACTGGAAGCGGAACTGCCCCAAGTATTTGGCGGATAAGAAGGATGGCAAGGTGAACAAAGGTATATGTGATATACATGTTATTGATGTGTACCTTATAGAGCTCGCAGTAGCACCTGGGTATTTGATACTGGTTCTGTTGCTAATATTTGCAACTCGAAACAGGGACTACGGAATAAGCGGACACTAGCAAAGGACGAGGTGACGATGCGCGTGGGAAACGGTTCCAAAGTCGATGTGATCGCGGTCGGCACGCTACCTCTACATCTACCTTCGGGATTAATATTAGACCTAAATAATTGTTATTTGGTGCCAGCGTTGAGCATGAACATTATATCTGGATCTTGTTTAATGCGAGACGGTTATTCATTTAAATCAGAGAATAATGGTTGTTCTATTTATATGAGTAATATCTTTTATGGTCATGCACCTTTGAAGAGTGGTCTATTCTTGTTAAATCTCGATAGTAGTGATACACATATTCATAATGTAGAAGCCAAAAGATGCAGAGTTGATAATGATAGTGCAACTTATTTGTGGCACTGCCGTTTAGGTCATATCGGTGTAAAGCGCATGAAGAAACTCCATACTGATGGGCTTTTGGAACCACTTGATTATGAATCACTTGGTACTTGCGAACCGTGCCTCATAGGCAAGATGACTAAAACACCGTTCTCCGGTACTATGGAGAGAGCAACAGATTTATTGGAAATCATACATACCGATGTATGTGGTCCGATGAATATTGAGGCTCGTGGCGTATATCGTTATTTTCTCACCTTCACAGATGATTTAAGCAGACATGGGTATATCTACTTAATGAAACACAAGTCTGAAACATTTGAAAAGTTCAAAGAATTTCAGAGTGAAGTTGAAAATCATCGTAACAAGAAAATAAAGTTTCTACGATCTGATCGTGGAGGAGAATATTTGATTTACGAGTTTGGTGTACATTTGAAAAATTGTGGAATAGTTTCGCAACTCATGCCACCCGGAACACCACAGCGTAATGGTGTGTCCGAACGTCGTAATCGTACTTTACTAGATATGGTGCGATCTATGATGTCTCTTACTGATTTACCGCTATCGTTTTGGGGTTATGCTTTAGAGACGGCCGCATTCACGTTAAATAGGGCACCATCAAAATCCGTTGAGACGACGCCTTATGAACTATGGTTTGGCAAGAAACCAAAGTTGTCGTTTCTTAAAGTTTGGGGCTGCGATGCTTATGTGAAAAAGCTTCAACCTGATAAGCTCGAACTCAAAGCGGAGAAATGTGTCTTCATAGGATACCCAAAGGAGACTGTTGGGTACACCTTCTATCACAGATCCGAAGGCCAGACATTCGTTGCTAAGAATGGATCATTTCTAGAGAAGGAGTTTCTCTCGAAAGAAGTGAGTGGGAGGAAAGTAGAACTTGATGAGGTAACTGTACCTGCTCCATTATTGGAAAATAGTACATCACAGAAAATTGTTTCTGCGACACCTATACCAATTAGTGAGGAAGCTAATGATGATGATCATGAAACTTCAGGACAAGATACTACTGAACCACGTAGATCAACCAAAGTGAGATTCGCACCAGAGTGGTACGGTAATCCAATTCTGGAAGTCATGCTACTAGATCATGATGAACCTACGAACTATGAAGAAGCGATGGTGAGCCCAGATTCCGCAAAGTGGCTTGAAGCCATGAAATCTGAGATGGGATCCATGTATAAGAACAAAGTATGGACTTTGGTTGACTTGCCCGATGATCGGCAAGCAATTGAGAATAAATGGATCTTCAAGAAAAAGACTGACGCTGACGGTAATATTACTGTCTATAAAGCTCGACTCGTCGCAAAAGGTTTTCGACAAGTTCAAGGGGTTGACTACGATGAGACCTTCTCACCCGTAGCGATGCATAAGTCTGTCAGAATCATGTTAGCAAATGCCGCATTTCATGATTATGAAATTTGGCAGATGGATGTCAAAACTGCATTCCTGAATGGATTTCTGGAAGAAGAGTTGTATATGATGCAACCGGAAGGTTTTGTCGATCCAAAGGGAGCTAACAAAGTGTGCAAACTCCAGCGATCCATTTATGGACTGGTGCAAGCATCTCGGAGTTGGAATAAACGCTTTGATAGTGTGATCAAAGCATTTGGCTTTATACAGACTTTTGGAGAAGCCTATATTTACAAGAAAGTGAGTGGGAGCTCTGTAGCATTTCTGATATTATATGTGGATGACATATTGCTGATTGGAAATGATATAGAATTTCTGGATAGCATAAAGGGATACTTGAATAAAAGTTTTTCGATGAAAGACCTCGGGGAAGCTGCTTACATATTAGGCATAAAGATCTATAGAGATAGATCAAGACGCTTAATTGGACCTTCACAAAGCACATACCTTGACAAGATTTTGAAGAAGTTCAAAATGGATCAAGCAAAGAAAGGGTTCTTGCCTGTGTTACAAGGTGTGAAGTTGAGTCAGACTCAATGCCCGACCACTGCAGAAGATAGAGAGAAAATGAAAGATGTTCCCTATGCTTCAGCCATAGGCTCTATCATGTATGCAATGCTGTGTACCAGACCTGATGTGTGCCTTGCTATAAGTTTAGCAGGGAGGTACCAAAGTAATCCAGGAGTGGATCACTGGACAGCGGTCAAGAACATCCTGAAATACCTGAAAAGGACTAAGGATATGTTTCTCGTATATGGAGGTGACAAAGAGCTCACCGTAAGAGGTTACGTTGATGCAAGCTTTGACACTGATCCGGACGATTCTAAATCGCAAACCAGATACGTGTTTACTTTAAACGATGGAGCCGTCAGTTGGTGCAGTTCTAAACAAAGCGTCGTAGCGGGATCTACATGTGAAGTGGAGTACATAGCTGCTTCGGAAGCAGCAAACGAAGGAGTCTGGATGAAGGAGTTCATATCCGATCTAGGTGTCATACCTAGTGCATCGGGTCCAATGAAAATCTTTTGTGACAATACTGATGCAATTGCTTTAGCAAAGGAATCCAGATTTCACAAAAGGACCAAACACATCAAGAGACGCTTCAACTCCATCCGGGATCTAGTCCAGGTGGGAGACATAGAGATTTGCAAGATACATACGGATCTGAATGTTGCAGACCCGTTGACTAAGCCTCTTCCACGAGCAAAACATGATCAGCACCAAGGCTCCATGGGTGTTAGAATCATTGCTGTGTAATCTAGATTATTGACTCTAGTGCAAGTGGGAGACTGAAGGAAATATGCCCTAGAGGCAATAATAAAGTTATTATTTATTTCCTTATATCATGATAAATGTTTATTATTCATGCTAGAATTGTATTAACCGGAAACATAATACATGTGTGAATACATAGACAAACAGAGTGTCACTAGTATGCCTCTACTTGACTAGCTCGTTAATCAAAGATGGTTATGTTTCCTAACCATGAACAAAGAGTTGTTATTTGATTAACGAGGTCACATCATTAGTTGAATGATCTGATTGACATGACCCATTTCATTAGCTTAGCACCCGATCGTTTAGTATGTTGCTATTGCTTTCTTCATGACTTATACATGTTCCTATGACTATGAGATTATGCAACTCCCGTTTGCCGGAGGAACACTTTGGGTGCTACCAAATGTCACAACGTAACTGGGTGATTATAAAGGAGTACTACAGGTGTCTCCAATGGTAGATGTTGGGTTGGCGTATTTCGAGATTAGAATTTGTCACTCCGATTGTCGGAGAGGTATCTCTGGGCCCTCTCGGTAATACACATCACATAAGCCTTGCAAGCATTATAACTAAGATGTTAGTTGTGAGATGATGTATTACGGAACGAGTAAAGAGACTTGCCAGTAATGAGATTGAACTAGGTATTGGATACCGACGATCGAATCTCGGGCAAGTAACATACCGATGACAAAGGGAACAACGTATGTTGTTATGCGGTCTGACCGATAAAGATCTTCGTAGAATATGTAGGAGCCAGTATGGGCATCCAGGTCCCGCTATTGGTTATTGACCGGAGACGTGTCTCGGTCATGTCTACATTGTTCTCGAACCGTAGGGTCCGCATGCTTAACGTTACGATGACAGTTATTATGAGTTTATGCATTTTGATGTACCGAAGGTTGTTCGGAGTCCCGGATGTGATCACGGACATGACGAGGAGTCTCGAAATGGTCGATACATAAAGATTGATATATTGGAAGCCTATGTTTGGACATCGGAAGTGTTCCGGGTGAAATCGGGAATTTTACCGAAGTACCGGGAGGTTACCGGAACCCCCCGGGAACCAAATGGGCCTTATTGGGCCTTAGTGGAAAGGTGAAAGGGGCAGCCCAAGGTGGGCTGCGCGCCACCCCCCTCCCCTAGTCCTATTAGGACTAGGAGAGGTGGCCGGCCACCTCTCTCCCTCTCTTTCCACTTGGGAGTCCTATTAGGAATAGGATTGGGGGGGGGGAGTCCTACTCCCGGTAGGAGCAGGACTCCTCCTGCGCCTCCCTAGCTTGGCCGGCCAGCCCTCCCCCTCTCAACCTTTATATACGGGGGCAGGGGGCACCTCTAGACACACAAGTTGATCCTTGAGATCGTTCCTTAGCCGTGTGCGGTGCCCCCTGCCACCAAATTCCACCTCGATCATACCGTTGTAGTGCTTAGGCGAAGCCCTGCGTCGGTAGTACATCAAGATCGTCACCACGCCGTCGTGCTGACGGAACTCCTCCCCGAAGCTTTGCTGGATCGGAGCCCGGGGATTGTCATCGAGCTGAACGTGTGCTAAGAACTCGGAGGTGCCGGAGTAACGGTGCTTGGATCGGTCGGATCGGAAGAAGACGTACGACTACTTCCTCTACGTTGTGTCAACGCTTCCGTTGCGATCTACAAGGGTACGTAGATCAGACTCTCCCCCTCGTTGCTATGCATCACCATGATCTTGCGTGTGCGTAGGAAATTTTTTGAAATTACTATGTTCCCCAACATACGTACCCTCGTAGACCGAAGCGGAAGCGTTGACACAACGAAGAGGAAGTAGTCGTACGTCTTCCCGATCCAACCGATCCGAGCACCATTACTCCGGCACCTCCGAGTTCTTGACACACGTACAGCTCGATGACGCATCCCGGGCTCCGATCCAGCAAAGCTTCGGGGAGGAGTTTCGTCAGCACGACGGCGTGGTGACGATCTTGATGTTTAACCATCGCAGGGCTTCGCCTAAGCTGTTGGGGAACGTAGCAACTTCAAAAAAATTCCTACGCACACGCAAGATCATGGTGATGCACAGCAACGAGAGGGGAGAGTGTTGTCTACGTAACCACGCAGACCGACTGCGGAAGCGTTGACACAACGTAGAGGAAGTAGTCGTACGTCTTCCCGATCCGACCGATCCAAGCACCGTTACTCCGGCACCTCCGAGTTCTTAGCACACGTGCAACTCGATGACGATCCCCGGGCTCCGATCCAGCAAAGCGTCGGGGAAGAGTTCCGTCAGCACGACGGCGTGGTGACGATCTTGATGTACTACCGTCGCAGGGCTTCGCCTAAGCACTGCTACAATATAATCGAGTTGGAATATGATGGCAGGGGGCATCGCACACGGCTAAGGAACGATCACGATGATCAACTTGTGTGTCTGGAGTGCCCCTTGCCTCAGTATATAAAGGATGGAGGAGGAGGAGGCCGGCCAAGGCAATTGGTGCGGCCAGGATGTGGAGTCCTACTAGGACTCCAAGTCCTAGTAGGAGTCCACCAAGAGGGGAGGAAGGGAGAAGGAAGTGGAAGAGAAGGAAAGGTGGCCGGCCCCCTTTTCCCTAGTCCAATTCGGACCAGAGGGGAGGGGGACGCAGCAGCCCCTTGGCCCTTTCTCCTCTTCCCACTAAAGCCCATCAAGGCCCATTGCTTCTCCCGTAACTACCCGGTACTCCGAAAAATACCCGAATCACTCGGAACCTTTCCGATGTCCGAATATAGTCGTCTAATATATCGATCTTTACGTCTCGACCATTTCGAGACTCCTCGTCATGTCCCCGATATCATCCAGGACTCCGAACTCCTTCGGTACATCAAAACTCATAAACTCATAATATAACTGTCATCGAAACCTTAAGCGTGTGGACCCTACGGTTCGAGAACAATGTAGACATGACCGAGACACGTCTCCTGTCAATAACCAATAGCGGGACCTGGATGCCCATATTGGCTCCTACATATTCTACGAAGATCTTTATCGGTCAGACCACATAACAACATACGTTGTTCCCTTTGTCATCGGTATGTTACTTGCCCGAGATTTGATCGTCGGTATCCAATACCTAGTTCAATCTCGTTACCGGCAAGTCTCTTTACTCATTCCGTAATACATCATCCCGCAACTAACTCATTAGCTGCAATGCTTGCAAGGCTTATGTGATGTGCATTACCGAGAGGGCCCAAAGATACCTCTCCGACATTCGGAGTGACAAATCCTAATCTCGAAATACGCCAACCCAACATGTACCTTTGGAGACACCTGTAGAGCTCCTTTATAATCACCCAGTTACGTTGTGACGTTTGGTAGCACACAAAGTGTTCCTCCGGCAAACGGGAGTTGCATAATCTCATAGTCATAGGAACATGTATAAGTCATGAAGAAAGCAATAGCAACATACTAAACGATCGGGTGCTAAGCTAATGGAATGGGTGATGTCAATCAGATCAATCAATTAATGATGTGATCCCGTTAATCAAATAATAACTCTTTGTCCATGGCTAGGAAACATAACCATCTTTGATTAACGAGCTAGTCAAGTAGAGGCATACTAGTGACACTCTGTTTGTCTATGTATTCACACATGTATTATGTTTCCGGTTAATACAATTCTAGCATGAATAATAAACATTTATCATGATATAAGGAAATAAATAATAACTTTATTATTGCCTCTAGGGCATATTTCCTTGAGTCTCCCACTTGCACTAGAGTCAATAATCTAGATCACATCGCCATGTGATTTAACATCAATAGTTCACATCTTTATGTGATTGGTTCACATCTCCATGTGACTAACACCCAAAGGGTTTACTAGATTCAATAATCTAGTTCACATCGCTATGTGATTAAGACCCAAAAAGTGATCATGTTTTGCTTGTGAGAGAAGTTTAGTCAATGGGTCTGCCACATTCAGATCCGCATGTATTTTGCAAATTTCTATGTCAACAATGCTCTGCATGGAGCTACTCTAGAACCTATGGCTGAGGCATAGGGAATGACTTTCATTCTCTTTCTATCTTCTGCCGTGGTCGGGCTTTGAGTCTTACTCAATTTCACACCTTATGACACAGACAAGAACTCTTTCTTTGACTGTTCCATTTTGAACTACTTCAAAATCTTGTCAAGGTATGTACTCATTGAAAAAACTTATCAAGCGCCTTGATCTATCTCTATAGATCTTGATGCTCAATATGTAAGCAGCTTCTTCGAGGTCTTTCTTTGAAAAAACTCCTTTCAAACACTCCTTTATGCTTTGCAGAATAATTCTATATTATTTCCGATCAACAATATGTCATTCACATATACTTATCAGAAATGCTGTAGTGCTCCCACTCACTTTCTTGTAAATACAGGCTTCACCGCAAGTCTGTATAAAACTATATCCTTTGATCAACTTATCAAAGCGTATATTCCGACTCCGAGATGCTTGCACTAGTCCATAGATGGATCGCTGGAGCTTGCATATTTTGTTGGCACCTTTAGGATTGACAAAACCTTCTGGTTGCATCATATACAACTCTTCTTTAATAAATCCATTTAAGGAATGCAGTTTTGTTTATCCATTTGCCAGATTTCATAAAATGCGACAATTGCTAACATGATTCGGACAGACTTAAGCATAGATATAAGTGAGAAACTCTCATCGTAGTCAACACCTTGAATTTGTCGAAAACCTTTTGCGACAATTCTAGCTTTGTAGATAGTAACACTAGTATCAGCGTCCGTCTTCCTCTTGAAGATCCATTTATTTTCTATGTCTTGCCGATCATCGGGCAAGTCAACCAAAGTCCATACTTTGTTCTCATACATGGATCCCATCTCAGATTTCATGGCCTCAAGCCATTTCTCGGAATTTGGGCTCATCATCGCTTCCTCATAGTTCGTAGGTTCATCATGGTCAAGTAACATGACCTCCAGAACAGGATTACCGTACCACTTTGGTGCAGATCTCAATCTGGTTTACCTACGAGGTTCGGTAGTAACTTGATCTGAAGTTAAATGATCATTATCATTAGCTTCCTCACTGATTGGTGTAGGAGTCACAGGAACAAATTTCTGTGATGAACTACTTTCCAATAAAGGAGAAGGTACAATTACCTTATCAAGTTTTCTACTTTCCTCCCACACACTTCTTTCAAGAGAAACTCCTTCTCTGGAAAGGATCCATTCTCAGCAACGAATATCTTGCCTTCGGATCTATGATAGAAGGTGTCCCCAACATTTTCTTTAGGGTATCCTATGAAGACGCACTTTTCCGATTTGGGTTTGAGCTTATCAGGATGAAACTTTTTCACATAAGCATCACAACCCCAAATTTTAAGAAACGACAACTTTGGTTTCTTGCCAAACCACAGTTCATAAGGCGTCGTCTCAACGGATTTTGATGATGCCCTTTTTAACGTGAATGCAGCTGTCTCTAATGCATAACCCCAAAACGATAGTGGTAGATCGGTAAGATACATCATAGATTGTACTATATCCAATAAAGTACGGTTATGACGTTCAGACACACCATTATGCTGTGGTGTTCTAGGTGGCGTGAGTAGTGAAACTATTTCACATTGTTTTAACTGAAGACCAAACTCGTAACTCAAATATTTTACCTCTGCGATCATATCGTAGAAATTTTCTGAAGGAAATATGCCCTAGAGGCAATAATAAAGTTATTATTTATTTCCTTATATCATGATAAATGTTTATTATTCATGCTAGAATTGTATTAACTGGAAACATAATACATGTGTGAATACATAGACAAACAGAGTGTCACTAGTATGCCTCTACTTGACTAGCTCGTTAATCAAAGATGGTTATGTTTCCTAACCATGGACAAAAGAGTTGTTATTTGATTAACGAGGTCACATCATTAGTTGAATGATCTGATTGACATGACCCATTCCATTAGCTTAGCACCCGATCGTTTAGTATGTTGCTGTTGCTATTCTTCATGACTTATACATGCTCCTATGACTATGAGATTATGCAACTCCCGTTTACCGGAGGAACACTTTGGGTGCTACCAAACGTCACAACGTAACTGGGTGATTATAAAGGAGTACTACAGGTGTCTCCAAAGGTAGATGTTGGGTTGGCGTATTTCGAGATTAGGATTTGTCACTCCGATTGTCGGAGAGGTATCTCTGGGCCCTCTCGGTAATGCACATCACTTAAGCCTTGCAAGCATTATAACTAAGATGTTAGTTGTGAGATGATGTATTACGGAACGAGTAAACAGACTTGCCAGTAATGAGATTGAACTAGGTATTGGATACCGACGATCGAATCTCGGGCAAGTAACATACCGATGACAAAGGGAACAACGTATGTTGTTATGCGGTCTGACCGATAAAGATCTTCGTAGAATATGTAGGAGCCAATATGGGCATCCAGGTCCCGCTATTGGTTATTGACCGGAGACGTGTCTCGGTCATGTCTACATTGTTCTCGAACCGTAGGGTCCGCACGCTTAAGGTTTCGATGACAGTTATATTATGAGTTTATGAGTTTTGATGTACCGAAGGAGTTCGGAGTCCCGGATGAGATCGGGGACATGACGAGGAGTCTCGAAATGGTCGAGACGTAAAGATCGATATATTGGACGATTATATTCGGACATCGGAAAGGTTCCGAGTGATTCGGGTATTTTTCGGAGTACCGGGTAGTTACGGGAGAAGTAATGGGCCTTGATGGGCTTTAGTGGGAAGAGTAAAAAGGCTGCTGCGCCCCCCTCTCCTCTAGTCCGAATTGGACTAGGGAAAAGGGGGCCGGCCACCTTTCCTACTCCTCCACTTCCTTCTCCCTTCCTCCCCTCTTGGTGGACTCCTACTAGGACTTGGAGTCCTAGTAGGACTCCACACCTGGCGCGCCTCTCCTAAGCCGGCCGCCCCTCCTCCCTTGCTCCTTTATATACGGGGGCAGGGGGCACCCCATAGACACACAAGTTGATCCTTGAGATCGTTCCTTAGCCGTGTGCGGTGCCCCCTGCCACCAAATTCCACCTTGATCATACCGTTACAGTGCTTAGGCGAAGCCCTGCGTCGGTAGTACATCAAGATCGTCACCACGCCGTCGTGCTGACGGAACTCTTCCTCGACGCTTTGCTGGATCGGAGCCCGAGGATCGTCATCGAGCTGAACGTGTGCTAAGAACTCGGAGGTGCCGGAGTAACGGTGCTTGGATCGGTCGGATCGGGAAGAAGCCGTACGACTACTTCCTCTACGTTGTGTGATCGCTTCCGCAGTCGGTCTGCGTTGGTACGTAGACAACACTCTCCCCCTCGTTGCTATGCATCACCATGATCTTGCGTGTGCGTAGGAAAATTTTCGAAATTACTACGTTCCCCAACAGTGGCATCCGAGCCTAGGTTTTATGGTTTGATGTTATATGCACGAGTAGAACACAAGTGAGTTGTGGGCGATATAAGTCATACTGCCTACCAGCATGTCATACTTTGGTTCGGCGGTATTGTTGGATGAAGCGGCCCGGACCGACATTACGCGTACGCTTACGCGAGACCGGTTTCCCCGACGTGCTTTGCACATAGGTGACTTGCGGGTGACTGTTTCTCCAACTTAGGTTGAACCGAGTGTGGCTACGCCCGGTCCTTGCGAAGGTTAAAACGGAGTCTATTTGACAAACTATCGTTGTGGTTTTGATGCGTAGGTGAGATTGGTTCTTGCTTAAGCCCGTAGCAGCCACGTAAAACTTGCAACAACAAAGTAGAGGACGTCTAACTTGTTTTTGCAGGGCATGTTGTGATATGATGTGGTCAAGACGTGATGAGATATAAGTTGTTGTATGAGATGATCATGTTTTGTTGAAGTTATCGGCAACTGGCAAAAGCCTTATGGTTGTCTCTTTATTGCATAAGATGCAAGCGCCAAATAATTGCTTTACTTTATCGCTATGCGATAGCAATAGTTGCAAGAGCAATAGTTGGCGAGACGACCGTGTGACGACACATTGATATAGATCAAGATGATGGAGATCATGGTGTCATGCCGGTGATGACAGAGATCATGACAGTACTTTGGAGATGGAGATCAAAGAAGCAAGATGATGATGGCCATATCATGTCACATATTTTGATTGCATATGATGTTTATCTTTTATACATCTTATTTTTGCTTTGATTGACGGTAGCATTATAAGATGATCTCTCACTAAATTATCAAGAAGTGTTCTCCCTGAGTATGCACCGTTGCGAAAGTTCTTCGTGCTGAGACACCACGTGATGATCGGGTGTGATAGGTTCTACGTTCAAATACAACGGGTGCAAAACAGTTGCACACACGGAATACTCAGGTTATACTTGACGAGCCAAGCATATACAGATATGGCCTCGGAACACAGAGACCGAAAGGTCGAGCGTGAATCATATAGTAGATATGATCAACATAACGATGTTCACCATTGAAAACTACTCCATCTCACGTGATGATCGGTTATGGTTTAGTTGATTTGGATCACGTGATCACTTAGAGGATTAGAGGGATATCTATCTAAGTGGGAGTTCTTAAGTAATATGATTAATTGAACTTAAATTTATCATGAACTTAGTCCTGGTAGTATTTTGCAAATTATGTTATAGATCAATAGCTCGCGTTGTTGCTTCCCTGTGTTTATTTTGATATGTTCCTAGAGAAAATTATGTTGAAAGATGTTAGTAGCAATGATGCGGATTGGATCCGTGATCTGAGGTTTATCCTCATTGCTGCACAAAAGAATTATGTCCTTGATGCACCGCTAGGTGACAGACCTATTGCAGGAGCAGATGCAGACGTTATGAACGTTTGGCTGGCTCAATATGATGACTACTTGATAGTTTAGTGCACCATGCATAATGGCTTAGAATCGGGACTTCAAAGACGTTTTGAACGTCATGGACCATATGAGATGTTCCAGGAGTTGAAGTTAATATTTCAAGCAAATACCCGAGTTGAGAGATATGAAGTCTCCAACAAGTTCTATAGCTGAAAGATGGAGGAGAATCGCTCAACTAGTGAGCACGTGCTCAGATTGTCTGGGTACTACAATCGCTTGAATCAAGTGGGAGTTAATCTTCCAGATAAGATAGTGATTGATAGAATTCTCTAGTCACCATCACCAAATTAGCAGAACTTCGTGATGAACTATGATATGCAAGGGATAACGGAAACGATTCCCAAGCTCTTCGTGATGCTGAAATCGATGAAGGTAGAAATCAAGAAAAACATCAAGTGTTGATGGTTGACAAGACCACTAGTTTGAAGAAAAGGGCAAAAGGGAAGAAGGGGAACTTCAAGAAGAACGGCAAGCAAGTTGCTGCTCAAGTGAAGAAGCCCAAGTCTGGTCCTAAGCCCGAGACTAAGTGCTTCTACTGCAAAGGGACTGGTCACTAGAAGCGGAACTACCCCAAGTATTTGGCGGATAAGAAGGATGGCAAAGTGAACAAAAGTATATTTGATATACATGTTATTGATGTGTGCTTTACTAGTGTTTATAGCAACCCCTCAGTATTTGATATTGGTTCAGTTGCTAAGAGTAGTAACTCGAAACAGGAGTTGCAAAATAAACAGAGACTAGTTAAGGGTGAAGTGACGATGTGTGTTGAAAGTAGTTCCAAGATTGATATGATCATCATCGCACACTCCCCTATACTTTCGGAATTAGTGTTGAACTTAAATAAGTGTTATTTGGTTTTTGCGTTGAGCATGAATATGATTTGATCATGTTTATTGCAATACGGTTATTCATTAAAGTCAGAGAATAATTGTTGTTCTGTTTACATGAATAAAACCTTCGATGGTCATACACCCAATGAAACAAGTTCGTTGGATCTCGATCGTAGTGATACACATATTCATAATATTGAAACCAAAAGATGCAAAGTTAATAATGATAGTGCAACTTATTTGTGGCATTGCCGTTTAGGTCATATTGGTATAAAGCGCATGAAGAAGCTCCATGCTGATGGGCTTTCGGAATCACTTGATTATGAATCACTTGATGCTTGCGAACCATGCCTTTTGGGCAAGATGACTAAAACACCGTTCTCCGGAACAATGGAGCAAGCAACAGATTTGTTGGAAATCATACATACTGATGTATGTGGTCCGATGAATATTTAAGGCTTGTGGCGGGTATCATTATTTTCTAACATTCACAGATGATTTGAGCAGATATGGGTATATCTACTTAATGAAATAGAAGTCTGATACATTTGAAAAGTTCATATAATTTCAGAGTGAAGTGGAAAATCATCATAACAAGAAAATAAAGTTTCTACGATCTGATCGTGGAAAAGAGTATTTGAGTTACGAGTTTGGTCTTCAGTTAAAACAATGTGAAATAGTTTCACTACTCACGCCACCTAGAACACCACAGCATAATGGTGTGTCTGAACGTCATAACCGTACTTTATTGGATATAGTACAATCTATGATGTATCTTACCGATCTACCACTATCGTTTTGGGGTTATGCATTAGAGACAGCTGCATTCACGTTAAAAAGGGCATCATCAAAATCCGTTGAGACGACACCGTATGAACTATGGTTTCGCAAGAAACCTAAGCTGTCGTTTCTTAAAGTTTGGAGTTGCGATGCTTATGTGAAAAAGTTTCATCTCGATAAGCTCAAACTCAAAAATCGGAGAAATATGTCTTCATAGGATACCCAAAGGAGACAATTGGGTACACCTTCTATCACAGATCCAAAGGCAAGACATTCGTTGCTGAGAATGGATACTTTCTAGAGAAGGAGTTTCTCTTGAAAGAAGTAAGTGGGAGGAAAGTAGAAAACTTGATAAGGTAATTGTACCTTCTACCTTATTGGAAAGTAGTTCATCACAAAAATCTGTTCTTGTGACTACTACACCAATTAGTGAGGAAGCTAATGATGATGATCATGTAACTTCAGATCAAGTTACTACCGAATCTCGTAGGTAAACCAGAGTGAGATCCGCACCAGAGTGGTACGGTAATCCTGTTCTGAAGGTCATGTTACTTGACCTTGACGAACCTACGAACTATGAGGAAGCGATGATGAGCCCGGATTCCGCGAAATGGTTTGAGACCATGAAATCTGAGATATGATCCATGTATGAAAACAAAGTTTGGACTTTGGTTGACTTGCCCGATGATCGGCAAGCAATTGAGAATAAATGGATCTTCAAGAGGAAGACGGACGCTGATAGTAGTGTTACTATCTACAAAGCTAGAATTGTCGCAAAAGGTTTTCGACAAGTTCAAGGTGTTGACTACGATGAGTTTTTCTCACTCGTATCTATGCTTAAGTCTGTCCGAATCATGTTGGCAATTGCCGCATTTTATGAAATCTGGCAAATGGATAAACAAAACTGCATTCCTTAATGGATTTATTAAAGAAGAGTTGTATGTGATGCAACTAGAAGGTTTTGTCAATCCGAAAGTTGCTAACAAAATGTGCAAGCTCCAGCGATCCATCTGTGGACTGGTGCAAGCATCTCGGAGTTGGAATATACGCTTTGATAAGTTGATCAAAGCATATAGTTTTATACAGACTTGCGGTGAAGCCTGTATTTACGAGAAAGTGAGTGGGAGCACTACAGCATTTCTGATAAGTATATGTGAATGACATATTGTTGATCGGAAATAATGTAGAATTATTCTGTAAAGCATAAAAGGAGTGTTTGAAAGGAGTTTTTCAAAGAAAGACTTCGGTAAAGCTGCTTACATATTGAGCTTCAAGATCTATAGAGATAGATCAAGACGCTTGATAAGTTTTTCAATAAGTACATACCTTGACAAGATTTTGAAGTAGTTCAAAATGGAACAGTCAAAGAAAAAGTTTCTTGCCTCTGTTACAAGGTGTGAAGTTGAGTAAAGACTCAAAGCCCGACCACGGCAGAAGATAGAAAGAGAATGAAAGTCATTCCCTATGCCTCATTCATAGGTTCTATAAAGTATGCCATGCTGTGTACCAGATCTATTATATACCCTGCACTGATTTGGCAAGGGAGTACAATAGTGATCTAGGAGTAGATCACTGGACAGCGGTCAGAATTATCCCTAGTGAAATAAGGATATGTTTCTCGATTATGGACGTGACAAAAAGGTTCGTCGTAAAGGGTTACGTCGATGCAAGTTCTTGACACTGATCCAGATGAATCTAAAGTCTCAATCTGGATACATATTGAAAGTGGGAGCAATTAGCTAGAGTAGCTCCGTGTAGAGCATTGTAGACATAGAACTTGCAAAATACTTACGGATCTGAATGTGACAGACCCGTTGACTAAAATTATCTCACAAGCAAAACATGATCACACCTTAGTACTCTTTGGGTGTTAATCACATAGATATGTGAACTAGATTACTGACTCTAGTAAACCCTTTGAGTGTTGGTCACATGACGATGTGAACTATGGGTGTTAATCACATGGTGATGTGAACTATTGCTGTTAAATCACATGGCGATGTGAACTAGATTATTGACTCTAGTGCAAGTGGGAGACTGAAGAAATATGCCCTAGAGGCAATAATAAAGTTATTATTTATTTCCTTATATCATGATAAATGTTTATTATTCATGCTAGAATTGTATTAACCGGAAACATAATACATGTGTGAATACATAGACAAACAGAGTGTCACTAGTATGCCTCTACTTGACTAGCTCGTTAATCAAAGATGGTTATGTTTCCTAACCATGGACAAAAGAGTTGTTATTTGATTAACGAGGTCACATCATTAGTTGAATGATCTGATTGACATGACCCATTCCATTAGCTTAGCACCCGATCGTTTAGTATGTTGCTGTTGCTATTCTTCATGACTTATACATGTTCCTATGACTATGAGATTATGCAACTCCCGTTTACCGGAGGAACACTTTGGGTGCTACCAAACGTCACAACGTAACTGGGTGATTATAAAGGAGTACTGCAGGTGTCTCCAAAGGTAGATGTTGGGTTGGCGTATTTCGAGATTAGGATTTGTCACTCCGATTGTCGGAGAGGTATCTCTGGGCCCTCTCGGTAATGCACATCACTTAAGCCTTGCAAGCATTGCAACTAATGAGTTAGTTGTGGGATGATGTATTACAGAACGAGTAAAGAGACTTGCCGGTAACGAGATTGAACTAGGTATTGGATACCGACGATCGAATCTCGGGCAAGTAACATACCGATGACAAAGGGAACAACGTATGTTGTTATGCGGTCTGACCGATAAAGATCTTCGTAGAATATGTAGGAGCCAATATGGGCATCCAGGTCCCGCTATTGGTTATTGACCAGAGACGTGTCTCGGTCATGTCTACATTGTTCTCGAACCGTAGGGTCCGCACGCTTAAGGTTTCGATGACAGTTATATTATGAGTTTATGAGTTTTGATGTACCGAAGGAGTTCGGAGTCCCGGATGAGATCGGGGACATGACGAGGAGTCTCGAAATGGTCGAGACGTAAAGATCGATATATTGGACGATTATATTCGGACATCGGAAAGGTTCCGAGTGATTCGGGTATTTTTCGGAGTACCGGGTAGTTACGGGAGAAGTAATGGGCCTTGATGGGCTTTAGTGGGAAGAGTAAAAAGGCTGCTGCGCCCCCCCCTCTCCTCTAGTCCGAATTGGACTAGGGAAAAGGGGGCCGGCCACCTTTCCTACTCTCCACTTCCTTCTCCCTTCCTCCCCTCTTGGTGGACTCCTACTAGGACTTGGAGTCCTAGTAGGACTCCACACCTGGCGCGCCTCTCCTAAGCCGGCCGCCCCTCCTCCCTTGCTCCTTTATATACGGGGGCAGGGGCACCCCATAGACACACAAGTTGATTCTTGAGATCGTTCCTTAGCTGTGTGCGGTGCCCCCTGCCACCAAATTCCACCTCAATCATACCTTTACAGTGCTTAGGCGAAGCCCTGCGTCGGTAGTACATCAAGATCGTCACCACGCCGTCGTGCTGACGGAACTCTTCCTCGACGCTTTGCTGGATCGGAGCCCGAGGATCGTCATCGAGCTGAACGTGTGCTAAGAACTCGGAGGTGCCGGAGTAACGGTGCTTGAATCGGTCGGATCGGGAAGAAGCCGTACGACTACTTCCTCTACGTTGTGTGATCGCTTCCGCAGTCGGTCTGCGTTGGTACGTAGACAACACTCTCCCCTCATTGCTATGCATCACCATGATCTTGCGTGTGCGTAGGAAAATTTTCGAAATTACTACGTTCCCCAACATTTTCTTGTCACGATGATTTTCCACTTCACTCGGAAATTCTTTGAACTGTTCAAATGTTTCAGACTTATGTTTCATCAAGTAGATATCCCCATATCTGCTCAAATCATCTTGTGAAGGTCAGAAAATAATGATACCTGCTGCCTTAATATTCATCGGACCACATACATCAGTATGTATGATTTCCAACAAATCTGTTGCTTGCTTCATTGTTCCGGAGAACGGCGTTTTAGTCATCTTGCCCATAAGGCATGGTTCGCAAGCATCAAGTGATTCATAATCAAGTGATTCCAAAATCCCATCAGCATGGAGTTTCTTCATGTGCTTTACACCAATATGACCTAAACGGCAGTGCCACAAATAAGTTGCACTATCATTATTAACTTCGCATATTTTGGTTTCAATATTATGAATATGTGTATCACTAAGATCGAGATCCAATGAACTATTTTCATTGGGTGTGTAACCATATAAGGTTTTATTCATGTAAACAGAACAACAATTTATTCTTTTACTTAAATGAATAACCGTATTTACAATAAACATGATCAAATCATATTCATGCTCAATGCAAACACCAAATAACACTTATTTAGGTTCAACACTAATCCCGAAAGTATAGGGAGTGTGCGATGATGATCATATCAATCTTGGAACCACTTCCAACACACATCGTCACTTCACCCTTAACTAGTCTCTGTTCATTCTGCAACTCCCGTTTCGAGTTACTACTCTTAGCAACTGAACTAGCATCAAATACTAAGGGGTTGCTATAAACACTAGTAAAGTACACATCAATAACATGTATATCAAATATACTTATGTTCACTTTGCCATCCTTCTTATCCGCCAATCACTTGGGGTAGTTCCGCTTCCAGTGACCAGTCCCTTTGCAGTAGAAGCACTTAGTCTCAAGCTTAGGATCAAACTTGGGCTTCTTTACTTGAGCAGCAACTTGTTTGCCGTTCTTCTTGAAGTTCCCCTTCTTCCCTTTGCCCTTTTCTTAAAACTAGTGGTCTTGTCAACCATCAACACTTGATGTTTTTCTTGATTTCTACCTTCGTTGATTTCAGCATCACGAAGAGCTTAGGAGTTGTTTCCGTTAACCCTTGCATATTATAGTTCATCATGAAGTTCTACTAACTTGGTGATGGTGACTAGAGAATTCTGTCAATCACTATCTTATCTGGAAGATTAACTCCCACTTGATTCAAGCGATTGTAGTACCCAGACAATCTGAGCACATGCTCACTAGTTGAGCGATTCTCCTCCATCTT
Source organism: Triticum monococcum (assembly GCA_034509565.1). Lineage (NCBI taxonomy): Eukaryota > Viridiplantae > Streptophyta > Magnoliopsida > Poales > Poaceae > Triticum > Triticum monococcum. The sequence goes on from CM067841.1 coordinate 608,251,221, forward strand.
TTAGCTATAGAACTTGTTGAAGACTTCATATCTCTCAACTCGGGTATTTGCTTGAAATATTAACTTCAACTCCTGGAACATCTCATATGGTCCATGACGTTCAAAACGTCTTTGAAGTCCCGATTCTAAGCCATTAAGCATGGTGCACTAAACTATCAAGTAGTCATCATATTGAGCTAGCCAAACGTTCGTAACGTCTGCATCTGCTCCTGCAATAGGTCTGTCACCTAGCGGTGCATCAAGGACATAATTCTTTTGTGCAGCAAATGAGGATAAACCTCAGATCACGGATCCAATCCGCATCATTGCTACTAACATCTTTCAACACAATTTTCTCTAGGAACATATCAAAATAAACATAGGGAAGCAACAACGCGAGCTATTGATCTATAACATAATTTGCAAAATACTACCAGGACTAAGTTCATGATAAATTTAAGTTCAATTTAATCATATTACTTAAGAACTCCCACTTAGATAGACATCCCTCTAATCCTCTAAGTGATCACGTGATCCAAATCAACTAAACCATAACCGATCATCACGTGAGATGGAGTAGTTTTCAATGGTGAACATCGCTATGTTGATCATATCTACTATATGATTCATGCTCGACCTTTCGATCTCCGTGTTTCGAGGCCATATCTGCATATGCTAGGCTCGTCAAGTTTAACCTGAGTATTCTGCGTGTGCAAAAACTGGCTTGCACCCGTTGTAGATGGACGTAGAGCTTATCACACCCGATCATCACGTGGTGTCTGGGCACGACGAACTTTGGCAACAGTGCATACTCAGGGAGAACACTTCTTGATAATTTAGTGAGAGATCATCTTATAATGCTACCATCAATCAAAGCAAGATAAGATGCATAAAAAGATAAACATCACATGCAATCAATATAAGTGATATGATATGGCCATCATCATCTTGTGCTTGTGATCTCCATCTCTGAAGCACCGTCATGATCACCATCGTCACTAGCGCGACACCTTGATCTCCATCATAGCATCGTTGTTGTCTCGACAATCTTATGCTTCCACGACTATCGCTACCGCTTAGTGATAAAGTAAAGCATTACATCGCGATTGCATTGCATACAATAAAGCGACAACCATATGGCTCCTGCCAGTTGCCGATAACTCGGTTACAAAACATGATCATCTCATACAATAAATTCATCATCATGCCTTGACCATATCACATCACAACATGCCCTGCAAAAACAAGTTAGACGTCCTCTACTTTGTTGTTGCAAGTTTTACGTGGCTGCTATGGGCTTAAGCAAGAACCAATCTCACCTACGCATCAAAACCACAACGATAGTTTGTCAAATAGACTCCGTTTTAACCTTTGCAAGGACCGGGCATAGCCACACTCGGTTCAACTAAAGTTGGAGAGACAGTCGCCGCAAGCCACCTATGTGCAAAGCACGTCGGGGGAACCGGTCTCGCGTAAGCGTACGCGTAATGTTGGTCCGGGTCGTCTCGTTCAACAATACCGCCGAACCAAAGTATGACATGCTGGTAGGCAGTATGACTTGTATCGCCCACAACTCACTTGTGTTCTACTCGTTCATATAACATCAAACCATAAAACCTAGGCTCTGATACCACTGTTGACGAACGTAGCAATTTCAAAAAAATTCCTACGCACACGCAAGATGATGGTGATACACAGCAACGAGAGGGGAGAGTGTTGTCTACGTACCCACGCAGACCGACTACGGAAGCGTTGACACAACATAGAGGAAGTAGTCGTACGTCTTCCCGATCCGACCGATCCAAGCACCGTTACTCCGGCACCTCCGAGTTCTTAGCACACGTACAGCTCGATGACGATCCCCGGGCTCCGATCCAGCAAAGCGTCGGGGAAGAGTTCCGTCAGCACGATGGCGTGGTGACGATCTTGATGTACTACCGTCGCAGGGTTTCGCCTAAGCACTGCTACAATATAATCGAGTTGGAATATGGTTGCAGGTGGCACCGCACACGGCTAAGGAACGATCACATGATCAACTTGTGTGTCTGGAGTGCCCCTTGCCTCAGTATATAAAGGATGGAGGAGGAGGAGGCCGGCCAAGGCAATTGGTGCGGCCAGGATGTGGAGTCCTACTAGGACTCCAAGTCCTAGTAGGAGTCCACCAAGAGGGGAGGAAGGGAGAAGGAAGTGGAAGAGAAGGAAAGGTGGCCGGCCCCCTTTTCCCTAGTCCAATTCGGACCAGAGGGGAGGGGGACGCAGCAGCCCCTTGGCCTTTTCTCCTCTTCCCACTAAAGCCCATCAAGGCCCATTGCTTCTCCCGTAACTACCCGGTACTCCGAAAAATACCCGAATCACTCGGAACCTTTCCGATGTCCGAATATAGTCGTCCAATATATCGATCTTTACGTCTCGACCATTTCGAGACTCCTCGTCATGTCCCCGATATCATCCGGGACTCCGAACTCCTTCGGTACATCAAAACTCATAAACTCATAATATAACTGTCATCGAAACCTTAAGCGTGTGGACCCTACGGTTCGAGAACAATGTAGACATGACCGAGACACGTCTCCTGTCAATAACCAATAGCGGGACCTGGATGCCCATATTGGCTCCTACATATTCTACGAAGATCTTTATCGGTCAGACCGCATAACAACATACGTTGTTCCCTTTGTCATCGGTATGTTACTTGCCCGAGATTTGATCGTCGGTATCCAATACCTAGTTTAATCTCGTTACCGGCAAGTCTCTTTACTCATTCCGTAATACATCATCCCGCAACTAACTCATTAGCTGCAATGCTTGCAAGGCTTATGTGATGTGCATTACCGAGAGGGCCCAGAGATACCTCTCCGACATTCGGAGTGACAAATCCTAATCTCGAAATACGCCAACCCAACATGTACCTTTGGAGACACCTGTAGAGCTCCTTTATAATCACCCAGTTACGTTGTGACGTTTGGTAGCACACAAAGTGTTCCTCCGGCAAACGGGAGTTGCATAATCTCATAGTCATAGGAACATGTATAAGTCATGAAGAAAGCAATAGCAACATACTAAACGATCGGGTGCTAAGCTAATGGAATGGGTGATGTCAATCAGATCAATCAATTAATGATGTGATCCCGTTAATCAAATAACAACTCTTTGTCCATGGCTAGGAAACATAACCATCTTTGATTAACGAGCTAGTCAAGTAGAGGCATACTAGTGACACTCTGTTTGTCTATGTATTCACACATGTATTATGTTTCCAGTTAATACAATTCTAGCATGAATAATAATCATTTATCATGATATAAGGAAATAAATAATAACTTTATTATTGCCTCTAGGGCATATTTCCTTCAGTCTCCCACTTGCACTAGAGTCAATAATCTAGATCACATCGCCATGTGATTTAACATCAATAGTTCACATCTTTATGTGATTGGTTCACATCTCCATGTGACTAACACCCAAAGGGTTTACTAGATTCAATAATCTAGTTCACATCGCTATGTGATTAAGACCCAAAAAGTGATCATGTTTTGCTTGTGAGAGAAGTTTAGTCAATGGGTCTGCCACATTCAGATCCGCATGTATTTTGCAAATTTCTATGTCAACAATGCTCTGCATGGAGCTACTCTAGCTAATTGCTCCCACTTTCAATATGTATCCAGATTGAAACTTAGAGTCATCTGGATCAGTGTCAAAACTTGCATCGACGTAACCCTTTACGACGAACCTTTTGTCACCTCCGTAATTGAGAAACATATCCTTATTCCAGTAAGGATAATTTTGACCGCTATCCAGTTATCTACTCCTAGATCACTATTGTACTCCCATGTCAATCAGTGGGTATACAATAGATCTGGTACATAGCATGGCATACTTTATAGAACCTATGGCTGAGGCATAGGGAATGACTTTCATTCTCTTTCTATCTTCTGCCGTGGTCGGGCTTTGAGTCTTACTCAATTTCACACCTTATGACACAGACAAGAACTCTTTCTTTGACTGTTCCATTTTGAACTACTTCAAAATCTTGTCAAGGTATGTACTCATTGAAAAAACTTATCAAGCGTCTTGATCTATCTCTATAGATCTTGATGCTCAATATGTAAGCAGCTTCTTCGAGGTCTTTCTTTGAAAAAACTCCTTTCAAACACTCTTTATGCTTTGCAGAATAATTCTATATTATTTCCGATCAACAATATGTCATTCACATATACTTATCAGAAATGCTGTAGTGCTCCCACTCACTTTCTTGTAAATACAGGCTTCGCCGCAAGTCTGTATAAAACTATATCCTTTGATCAACTTATCAAAGCGTATATTCCGACTCCGAGATGCTTGCACTAGTCCATAGATGGATCGCTGGAGCTTGCATATTTTGTTGGCACCTTTAGGATTGACAAAACCTTCTGGTTGCATCATATACAACTCTTCTTTAATAAATCCATTTAAGGAATGCAGTTTTGTTTATCCATTTGCCAGATTTCATAAAATGCAACAATTGCTAACATGATTCGGACAGACTTAAGCATAGATATGAGTGAGAAACTCTCATCGTAGTCAACACCTTGAACTTGTCGAAAACCTTTTGCGACAATTCTAGCTTTGTAGATAGTAACACTAGTATCAGCGTCCGTCTTCCTCTTGAAGATCCATTTATTTTCTATGTCTTGCCGATCATCGGGCAAGTCAACCAAAGTCCATACTTTGTTCTCATACATGGATCCCATCTCAGATTTCATGGCCTCAAGCCATTTCTCACAATTTGGGCTCATCATCGCTTCCTCATAGTTCGTAGGTTCATCATGGTCAAGTAACATGACCTCCAGAACAGGATTACCGTACCACTTTGGTGCGGATCTCAATCTGGTTTACCTACGAGGTTCGGTAGTAACTTGATCTGAAGTTACATGATCATTATCATTAGCTTCCTCACTGATTGGTGTAGGAGTCACAGGAACAAATTTTTGTGATGAACTACTTTCCAATAAAGGAGAAGGTACAATTACCTTATCAAGTTTTCTACTTTCCTCCCACACACTTCTTTCAAGAGAAACTCCTTCTCTGGAAAGGATCCATTCTCAGCAACGAATATCTTGCCTTCGGATCTGTGATAGAAGGTGTCCCCAACATTTTCTTTAGGGTATCCTATGAAGACGCACTTTTCCGATTTGGGTTTGAGCTTATCAGGATGAAACGTTTTCACATAAGCATCACAACCCCAAATTTTAAGAAACGACAACTTTGGTTTCTTGCCAAACCACAGTTCATAAGGCGTCGTCTCAACGGATTTTGATGATGCCCTTTTTAACGTGAATGCAGCTGTCTCTAATGCATAACCCCAAAACGATAGTGGTAGATCGGTAAGATACATCACAGATTGTACTATATCCAATAAAGTATGGTTATGACGTTCAGACACACCATTATGCTGTGGTGTTCTAGGTGGCGTGAGTAGTGAAACTATTTCACATTGTTTTAACTGAAGACCAAACTCGTAACTCAAATATTTTACCTCTGCAATCATATCGTAGAAATTTTCTTGTCACGATGATTTTCCACTTCACTCTGAAATTCTTTGAACTGTTCAAATGTTTCAGACTTAGGTTTCATCAAGTGGATATCCCCATATCTGCTCAAATCATCTTGTGAAGGTCAGAAAATAATGATACCTGCTGTAAGCCTTAATATTCATCGGACCACATACATCAGTATGTATGATTTCCAACAAATCTGTTGCTTGCTTCATTGTTCCGGAGAACAGCGTTTTAGTCATCTTGCCCATAAGGCATGGTTCGCAAGCATCAAGTGATTGATAATCAAGTGTTTCCAAAATCCCATCATCATGGAGTTTCTTCATGCGCTTTACACCAATATGACCTAAATGGCAGTGCCACAAATAAGTTGCACTATCATTATTAACTTCGCATATTTTGGTTTCAATATTATGAATATGTGTATCACTAAGATCGAGATCCAATGAACTATTTTCATTGGGTGTGTAACCATATAAGGTTTTATTCATGTAAACAGAACAACAATTTATTCTTTTACTTAAATGAATAACCGTATTTACAATAAACATGATCAAATCATATTCATGCTCAACGCAAACACCAAATAACACTTATTTAGGTTCAACACTAATCCCGAAAGTATAGGGAGTGTGCGACGATGATCATATCAATCTTGGAACCACTTCCAACACACTTTGTCACTTCACCCTTAACTAGTCTCTGTTCATTCTGCAACTCCCGTTTCGAGTTACTACTCTTAGCAACTGAACTAGCATCAAATACTAAGGGGTTGCTATAAACACTAGTAAAGTACACATCAATAACATGTATATCAAATATACTTATGTTCACTTTGCCATCCTTCTTATCCGCCAATCACTTGGGGTAGTTCCGCTTCCAGTGACCAGTCCCTTTGCAGTAGAAGCACTTAGTCTCAGGCTTAGGATCAGACTTGGGCTTCTTTACTTGAGCAGCAACTTGTTTGCCGTTCTTCTTGAAGTTCCCCTTCTTCCCTTTGCCCTTTTCTTGAAACTAGTGGTCTTGTCAACCATCAACACTTGATGTTTTTCTTGATTTCTACCTTCGTTGATTTCAGCATCACGAAGAGCTTGGGAGTTGTTTCCGTTAACCCTTGCATATTATAGTTCATCACGAAGTTCTACTAACTTGGTGATGATGACTAGAGAATTCTGTCAATCACTATCTTATCTGGAAGATTAACTCCCACTTGATTCAAGCGGTTGTAGTACCCAGACAATCTGAGCACATGCTCACTAGTTGAGCGATTCTCCTCCATCTTTTAGCTATAGAACTTGTTGAAGACTTCATATCTCTCAACTCGGGTATTTGCTTGAAATATTAACTTCAACTCCTGGAACATCTCATATGGTCCATGACGTTCAAAACGTCTTTGAAGTCCCGATTCTAAGCCATTAAGCATGGTGCACTAAACTATCAAGTAGTCATCATATTGAGCTAGCCAAACATTCGTAACGTCTGCATCTGCTCCTGCAATAGGTCTGTCACCTAGCGGTGCATCAAGGACATAATTCTTCTGTGCAGCAAATGAGGATAAACCTCAGATCACGGATCCAATCCGCATCATTGCTACTAACATCTTTCAACACAATTTTCTCTAGGAATATATCAAAATAAACACAGGGAAGCAACAACGCGAGCTATTGATCTATAACATAATTTGCAAAATACTACCAGGACTAAGTTCATGATAAATTTAAATTCAATTTAATCATATTAATTAAGAACTCCCACTTAGATAGACATCCCTCTAATCCTCTAAGTGATCACGTGATCCAAATCAACTAAACCATAACCGATCATCACGTGAGATGGAGTAGTTTTCAATGGTGAAGTTCGCTATGTTGATCATATCTACTATATGATTCACGCTCGACCTTTCGATCTCCGTGTTCCGAGGCCATATCTGCATATGCTAGGCTCATCAAGTTTAACCTGAGTATTCTGCGTGTGCAAAAACTGGCTTGCACCCGTTGTAGATGGACGTAGAGCTTATCACACCCGATCATCACGTGGTGTCTGGGCACGACGAACTTTGGCAACGGTGCATACTCAGGGAGAACACTTCTTGATAATTTAGTGAGAGATCATCTTATAATGCTACCGTCAATCAAAGCAAGATAAGATGCATAAAAAGATAAACATCACATGCAATCAATATAAGTGATATGATATGGCCATCATCATCTTGTGCTTGTGATCTCCATCTCCGAAGCACCGTCATGATCACCATCATCACCGGCGCGACACATTGATCTCCATCATAGCATCGTTGTTGTCTCGCCAATCTTATGCTTCCACGACCATCGCTACCGCTTAGTGATAAAGTAAAGCATTACATCGCGATTGCATTGCATACAATAAAGCGACAACCATATGGCTCCTGCCAGTTGCCGATAACTCGGTTACAAAACATGATCATCTCATACAATAAATTCATCATCATGCCTTGACCATATCACATCATAACATGCCCTGCAAAAACAAGTTAGCCGTCCTCTACTTTGTTGTTGCAAGTTTTACGTGGCTGCTACGGGCTTAAGCAAAAACCAATCTCACCTACGCATCAAAACCACAACGATAGTTTGTCAAATAGACTCCGTTTTAACCTTCGCAAGGACCGGGCGTAGCCACACTCGGTTCAACTAAAGTTGGAGAGACAGTCGCCCGCAAGCCACCTATGTGCAAAGCACGTCGGGGGAACCGGTCTCGCGTAAGCGTACGCGTAATGTTGGTCCGGGTCGTCTCGTCCAACAATACCGCCGAACCAAAGTATGATATGCTGGTAGGCAGTATGACTTGTATCGCCCACAACTCACTTGTGTTCTACTCGTGCATATAACATCAAACCATAATTATGTGTATCACTATGATATGCTGGTAGTACATCAAGATCGTCACCACGCCGTTGTGCTGACGGAACTCTTCCCCGACGCTTTGCTGGATCGGAGCCCGGGGATCGTCATCGAGCTGTACGTGTGCTAAGAACTCGGAGGTGCCGGAGTAACGGTGCTTGGATCGGTCGGATCGGGAAGACGTACGACTACTTCCTCTATGTTGTGTCAACGCTTCCGTTGCGATCTACAAGGGTACGTAGATCAGACTCTCCCCCTCGTTGCTATGCATCACCATGATTTGATGTTATATGCACGAGTAGAACACAAGTGAGTCGTGGGCGATATAAGTCATACTGCCTACCAGCATGTCATACTTTGGTTCGACGGTATTGTTGGACGAGACGACCCGGGCCAACATTACGCGTACACTTACGCGAGACCGGTTCCCCCGACGTGCTTTGCACATAGGTGGCTTGCGGGCGACTGTCTCTCCAACTTTAGTTGAACCGAGTGTGGCTGCGCCCGGTCCTTGCGAAGGTTAAAACGGAGTCTATTTGACAAACTATCGTTGTGGTTTTGATGCGTAGGTGAGATTGGTTCTTGCTTAAGCCCATAGCAGCCACGTAAAACTTGCAACAACAAAGTAGAGGACGTCTAACTTGTTTTTGCAGGGCATGTTGTGATGTGATATGGTCAAGGCATGATGATGAATTTTATTGTATGAGATGATCATGTTTTGTAACCAAGTTATCGGTAACTGGCAGGAGCCATATGGTTGTCGCTTTATTGTATGCAATGCAATCGCGATTTAATGCTTTACTTTATCACTAAGCGGTAGCGATAGTCGTGGAAGCATAAGATTGGCGAGACGACAACGATGCTACCATGGAGATCAAGGTGTCGCGCCGGTGACAATGGTGATCATGACGGTGCTTCGGAGATGGAGATCACAAGCACAAGATGATGATGGCCATATCATATCACTTATATTGATTGCATGTGATGTTTATCTTTTTATGCATCTTATCTTGCTTTTATTGACGGTAGCATTATAAGATGATCTCTCACTAAATTATCAAGAAGTGTTCTCCCTGAGTATGCACCGTTGCCAAAGTTCGTCGTGCCCAGACACCACGTGATGATCGGGTGTGATAAGCTCTACGTCCATCTACAACGGGTGCAAGCCAGTTTTTGCACACGCAGAATACTCAGGTTAAACTTGACGAGCCTAGCATATGCAGATATGGCCTCAGAACACTGAGACCGAAAGGTCGAGCGTGAATCATATAGTTGATATGATCAACATAGCAATGTTCACCATTGAAAACTACTCCATTTCACGTGATGATCGGTTATGGTTTAGTTGATTTGGATCACGTGATCACTTAGAAGATTATAGGGATGCCTTTCTAAGTGGGAGTTCTTAAGTAATATGATTAATTGAACTTTAATTTATCATGAACTTAGTCTTGGTAGTATTAGCATATCTATGTTGTAGATCAATAGCTCGCGTTGTTGCTTTCATATGTTTATTGTTGATATGCTCCTAGAGAAAATTGTGTTGAAAGATGTTAGTAGCAATGATGCGGATTGGATCCGTGATCTGAGGTTTATCCTCATTGCTGCACAGAAGAATTATGTCCTAGATGCACCACTAGGTGACAGACCTATTGCAGGAGCAGATGCAGACGTTATGAACGTTTGGCTAGCTCAATATGATGACTACTTGATAGTTTAAGTGCACCATGCTTAACAGCTTAGAATCGGGACTTCAAAGACGTTTTGAACGTCATGGACCATATGAGATGTTCCAGGAGTTGAAGTTAATATTTCAAGCAAATACCCGAGTTGAGGGATATGAAGTCTCCAACAAGTTCTATAGCTAAAAGATGGAGAAGAATCGCTCAACTAGTGAGCATGTGCTCAGATTGTCTAGGTACTACAATCGCTTGAATCAAGTGGGAGTTAATCTTCCAGATAAAATAGTGATTGACAGAATTCTTTAGTCACCATCACCAAGTTAGTAGAACTTCGTGATGAACTATAATATGCAAGGGATAACGGAAACAACTCCCAAGCTCTTCGTGATGCTGAAATCAACGAAGGTATAAATCAAGAAAAACATTAAGTGTTAATGGTTGACAAGACCACTAGTTTCAAGAAAAGGGCAGAGGGAAGAAGGGGAACTTCATGAAGAACAACAAGCAAGTTGCTGCTCAAGTGAAGAAGCCCAAGTCTGGTCCTAAGCCTGAGACTAAGTGCTTCTACTGCAAAGGGACTGGTCACTGGAAGCGGAACTACCCCAAGTGATTGGCAGATAAGAAGGATGGCAAAGTGAACATAAGTATATTTGATATACATGTTATTGATGTGTACTATAGTAGTGTTTATAGCAACCCCTCAGTATTTGATACTAGTTCAGTTGCTAAGATTAGTAACTCGAAATGGGAGTTGCAGAATAAAGACTAGTTAAGGGTGAAGTGACGATGTGTGTTGGAAGTGGTTCCAAGATTGATATGATCATCATCGCACACTCCCTATACTTTCGGGATTAGTGTTGAACCTAAATAAGTGTTATTTGGTGTTTGCGTTGAGCATGAATATGATTTGATCATGTTTACTGTAATACGGTTATTCATTTAAGTAAGAGAATAAATTGTTGTTCTGTTTACATGAATAAAACCTTATATGGTTACACACCCAATGAAAATAGTTCGTTGGATCTAGATCGTAGTGATACACATAATCATAATATTGAAACCAAAAGATGCAAAGTTAATAATGATAGTGCAACTTATTTTGTGGCACTGTCGTTTAGGTCATATTGGTGTAAAGCGCATGAAGAAACTCCATGCTGATGGGCTTTTGGAATCACTTGATTATGAATCAGTTGATGCTTGCGAACCATGCCTCATGGGCAAGATGACTAAGACTCTGTTCTTCGGAACAATGGAGCGAGCAACAGATTTGTTGGAAATCATACATACTGATGTATGTGGTCCGATGAATATTGAGGCTCGCGACAGGTATTATTATTTTCTGATCTTCATAGATGATTTGAGCAGATATGAGTATATCTACTTGATGAAACATAAGTCTGAAACATTTGAAAAGTTCAAAGAATTTCAGAGTGAAGTGAAAAATCATCGTAACAAGAAAATAAAGTTTCTACGATCTGATCGTAGAGAAGAGTATTTGAGTTACGAGTTTGGCCTCCAGTTAAAAACAATGTGAAATAGTTTCACTACTCATGCCACCTGGAACACCACAATGTAATGGTGTGTCCGAACATCATGACCGTACTTTATTAGATATGGTGCAATCTATGATGTCTCTTACCGATCTACCACTATCGTTTTGGGGTTATGCATTAGAGACAGCTGCATTCACGTTAAATAGGGCACCATCTAAATCCGTTGAGACGACACCGTATGAACTATGGTTTGGCAAGAAACCTAAGCTGTCGTTTCTTAAAGTTTGAGGTTGCAATGCTTATGTGAAAAAGTTTCAACCTGATAAGCTCAAACCCAAATCGGAGAAGTGCGTCTTCATAGGATACCCAAAAGAAAAATGTTGGGTACACCTTCTATCACAGATCCAAAGGCAAATTCGTTGCTGAGAATGGATCCTTTCCAGAGAAGGAGTTTCTCTCGAAAGAAGTGAGTGGGAGGAAAGTAGAAAACTTGAGAAGGTAATTGTACCTTCTCCTTTATTGGAAAGTAGTTCATCACAAAAATCTGTTCTTGTGACTACTACACCAATTAGTGAGGAAGCTAATGATGATGATCATGTAACTTCAGATCAAGTTACTACCGAATCTCGTAGGTAAACCAGAGTGAGATCCGCACCAGAGTGGTATGGTAATCCTGTTCTGGAAGTCATGTTACTAGACCATGACGAACTTGCGAACTATGAGGAAGCGATGATGAGCCCAGATTCCGCGAAATGGTTTGAGGCCATGAAATCTGAGATATGATCCATGTATGAGAACAAAGTATGGACTTTGATGGATTTGCCCGATGATCGGCAAGCCATAGAAAATAAATGGATCTTCAAGAGGAAGACGGATGCTGATAGTAGTGTTACTATCTACAAAGCTAGACTTGTCGAAAAATGTTTTTGACAAAGTTCAAGGTGTTGACTACGATGAAATTTTCTCACTCGTATCGATGCTTAAGTCTGTCCGAATCATGTTAGCAATTGCCGCATTTTATGAAATCTGGCAAATGGATAAACAAAACTGCATTCCTTAATGGATTTCTTAAAGAAGAGTTGTATATGATGCAACCAGTAGGTTTTGTCAATCCTAAAGGTGCTAACAAAATATGCAAGCTCCAGCGATCCATTTATGGACTGGTGCAAGCATCTCGTAGTTGGAATATATGTTTTGATAAGTTGATCAAAGCATATAGTTTTATACAGACTTGCGGTGAAGCCTGTATTTACAAGAAAGTGAGTGGGAGCACTACAACATTTCTGATAAGTATATGTGTACGACATATTGTTGATCGGAAATAATGTAGAATTATTCTGTAAAGCATAAAGGAGTGTTTGAAAGGAGTTTTTCAAAGAAAGACTTCGGTGAAGCTGCTTACATATTGAGCTTCAAGATCTATAGAGATAGATCAAGACGCTTGATAAGTTTTTTTTAATGAGTACATACCTTGACAAGATTTTGAAGTAGTTCAAAATGGAACAGTCAAAGAAAGAGTTTCTTGCTTATGTTACAAGGTGTGAAATTGAGTAAGACTCAAAGCCCGACCACGACAGAAGATGGAAAGCGAATGAATGTCATTCCCTATGCCTTGGCCATAGGTTCTATAAAGTATGTCATGCTGTGTACCAGATCTATTGTGTACCCTACCACTAAGTTTGGCAAGGGAGTACAATAGTGATCTAGGAGTAGATCACTGGACAACGGTCAAAATTATCCTTAGTGGAATAAGGATATGTTTCTCGATTACGGAGGTGACAAAAGGTTTGTCGTAAAGGGTTACGTCGATGTAAGTTTTGACACTGATCCAGATGATTCTAAGTCTCAATCTGGATACATATTGAAAGTGGGAGCAATTAGCTAGAGTAGCTCCGTGTAGAGCATTGTAGACATAGAACTTGCAAAATACTTATGGATCTGAATGTGACAGACCCGTTGACTAAAATTATCTCACAAGCAAAACATGATCACACCTTAGTACTCTTTGGGTGTTAATCACATAGATATGTGAACTAGATTACTGACTCTAGTAAACCCTTTGAGTGTTGGTCACATGACGATGTGAACTATGGGTGTTAATCACATGGTGAAGTGAACTATTGCTGTTAAATCACATGGCGTTGTGAACTAGATTATTGACTCTAGTGCAAGTGGGAGACTGAAGGAAATATGCCCTAGAGGCAATAATAAAGTTATTATTTATTTCCTTATATCATGATAAATGTTTATTATTCATGCTAGAATTGTATTAACCGGAAACATAATACATGTGTGAATACATAGGCAAACTTAGTGTCACTAGTATGCCTCTACTTGACTAGCTCGTTAATCAAAGATGGTTATGTTTCCTAACCATGAACAAAGTGTTGTTATTTGATTAACGAGGTCACATCATTAGTTGAATGATCTGATTGACATGACCCATTCCATTAGCTTAGCACCCGATCGTTTAGTATGTTGCTATTGCTTTCTTCATGACTTATACATGTTTCTATGACTATGAGATTATGCAACTCCCGTTTGCTGGAGGAACACTTTGTGTGCTACCAAACGTCACAACGTAATTGGGTGATTATAAAGGAGCTCTACAGGTGTCTCCAAAGGTACATGTTGGGTTGGCGTATTTCGAGATTAGGATTTGTCATTCCGAATGTCGAAGAGGTATCTCTGGGCCCTCTCGGTAATGCACATCACTTAAGCCTTGCAAGCATTGCAACTAATGAGTTAGTTGCGGGATGATGTATTACGGAACGAGTAAAGAGACTTGCCGGTAACGAGATTGAACTACGTATTGTATACCGACGATCGAATCTCGGGCAAGTAACATACCGATGACAAAGGGAACAACGTATGTTGTTATGCGGTCTGACCGATAAAAGATCTTCGTAGAATATGTAGGAGCCAATATGGGCATCCAGGTCCCGCTATTGGTTATTGACCGGAGACGTGTCTCGGTCATGTCTACATTGTTCTCGAACCGTAGGGTCCGCACGCTTAAGGTTTCGATGATAGTTATCTTATGAGTTTATGAGTTTTGATGTACCGAAGGAGTTCGGAGTCCCGGATGAGATCGGGGACATGACGAGGAGTCTCGAAATGGTCGAGACGTAAAGATCGATATATTGGACGACTATATTCGGACTTCGGAAAGGTTCCGAGTGATTCGGGTATTTTTCGGAGTACCGGAGAGTTACGGGAATTCGCCGGGAGAAGTATTGGGCCTTATTGGGCCATACGGGAAAGAGAGAGGGGCTGCCTAGGGCAGGCCGCGCGCCCCCCCAAGGCCTAGTCCGAATTGGACTAGGGGGAGGGGCTGCGCCCCTTCCTTGTTTCCTACTCCTACTACATGGAAGGACTCCTAGTTGGACTAGGAAAGGGGGAATCCTACTCCCGGTGGGAGTAGGACTCCCCTAGGGCGCGCCATAGAGAGGGCCGGCCCTCCCCTCCTCCACTCCTTTATATACGGGGGCAGGGGGTGTTGGGGAACGCAGTAATTTCGAAAATTTTCCTACGCACACGCAAGATCATGGTGATGCACAGCAACGAGAGGGGAGAGTGTTGTCTACGTACCAACGCAGACCGACTGCGGAAGCGATCACACAACGTAGAGGAAGTAGTCGTACGTCTTCTTTCCGATCCGACCGATCCAAGCACCGTTACTCCGGCACCTCCGAGTTCTTAGCACACGTTCAGCTCGATGACGTTCCTCGGGCTCCGATCCAGCAAAGCGTCGAGGAAGAGTTCCGTCAGCACGACGGCATGGTGACGATCTTGATGTACTACCGACGCAGGGCTTCGCCTAAGCACTGTAACGGTATGATCGATGTGGAATTTGGTGGCAGGGGGCACCGCACACGGCTAAGGAACGATCTCAAGGATCAACTTGTGTGTCTTGGGGTGTCCCCTGCCCCCGTATATAAAGGTTGGAGGAGGGGGGCCGGCCGGCCAGGGAGAGGGAGGCGCAGGGGGAGTCCTACTCCTACCGGGAGTAGGACTCCCCCCCTCCAATCCTATTCCAATTAGGACTCTCGGGGAGAAGGAGAGAGAAGGGGGGTCCGGCCCCTTATCCTAGTCCTACTAGGACTTGGGGAAAGGGGGGGCGCCGGCCAGCTATGGGCTGCCCCTTTTCTCTTTTTCCACAAAGGCCCAATAGGCCCATTAGTCTCCCGGGGGGTTCCGGTAACCCTCCCGGTATTCCGGTAAAATCCCGATTTCACCCGGAACACTTCCTATGTCCAAACATAGGCTTCCAATATATCAATCTTTACGTCTCGACCATTTCGAGACTCCTCGTCATGTCCGTGATCTCATCCGGGACTCCGAACAACCTTCGGTACATCAAAATGCATAAACTCATAATAACTGTCATCGTAACGTTAAGCGTGCGGACCCTACGGTTCGAGAACAATGTAGACATGAGCGAGACACGTCTCCGGTCAATAACCAATAGCGGGACCTGGATGCCCATATTGGCTCCTACATATTCTACGAAGATCTTTATCGGTCAGACCGCATAACAACATACGTTGTTCCCTTTGTCATCGGTATGTTACTTGCCCGAGATTCGATCGTCGGTATCCAATACCTAGTTCAATCTCGTTACTGGCAAGTCTCTTTACTCGTTCCGTAATACATCATCTTACAACTAACATATTAGTTGCAGTGCTTGCAAGGCTTATGTGATGTGCATTACCGAGAGGGCCCAGAGATACCTCTCCGACAATCGGAGTGACAAACCCTAATCTGGAAATACGCCAACCCAACATCTACCATTGGAGACACCTGTAGTACTCCTTTATAATCACCCAGTTATGTTGTGACGTTTGGTAGTACCCAAAGTGTTCCTCCGGTAAACGGGAGTTGCATAATCTCATAGTTATAGGAACATGTATAAGTCATGAAGAAAGCAATAGCAACATACTAAATGATCGGGTGCTAAGCTAATGGAATGGGTCATGTCAATCAGATCATTCAACTAATGATGTGACCTCGTTAATCAAATAACAAGTCTTTGTTCATGGTTAGGAAACATAACCATCTTTGATTAACGAGCTAGTCAAGTAGAGGCATACTAGTGACACTCTGTTGGTCTATGTATTCACACATGTATTATGTTTCCGGTTAATACAATTCTAGCATGAATAATAAACATTTATCATGATATAAGGAAATAAATAATAACTTTATTATTGCCTCTAGGGCATATTTCCTTCAGTCTCCCACTTGCACTAGAGTCAATAATCTAGATTACACTGTAATGATTCTAACACCCATGGAGCCTTGGTGCTGATCATGTTTTGCTCGTGGAAGAGGCTTAGTCAACGGGTCTGCAATGTTCAGATTCGTATGTATCTTGCAAATCTCTATGTCTCCCACCTGGACTAAATCCCGGATGGAGTTGAAGCGTCTCTTGATGTGTTTGGTCCTTTTGTGAAATCTGGATTCCTTTGCCAAGGCAATTGCACCAGTATTGTCACAAAAGATTTTCATTGGACCCGATGCACTAGGTATGACACCTAGATCGGATACGAACTCCTTCATCCAGACTCCTTCGTTTGCTGCTTCCGAAGCAGCTATGTACTCCGCTTCACATGTAGATCCCGCTACGACGCTTTGTTTAGAACTGCACCAACTGACAGCTCCACCGTTTAAAGTAAACACGTATCCGGTTTGCGATTTAGAATCGTCCGGATCAGTGTCAAAGCTTGCATCAACGTAACCTCTTACGGTGAGCTCTTTGTCACCTCCATATACGAGAAACATATCCTTAGTCCTTTTCAGGTATTTCAGGATGTTCTTGACCGCTGTCCAGTGATCCACTCCTGGATTACTTTGGTACCTCCCTGCTAAACTTATAGCAAGGCACACATCAGGTCTGGTACACAGCATTGCATACATGATAGAGCCTATGGCTGAAGCATAGGGAACATCTTTCATTTTCTCTCTATCTTCTGCAGTGGTCGGGCATTGAGTCTGACTCAACTTCATACCTTGTAACACAGGCAAGAACCCTTTCTTTGCTTGATCCATTTTGAACTTCTTCAAAATCTTGTCAAGGTATGTGCTCTGTGAAAGTCCAATTAAGCGTTTTGATCTATCTCTATAGATCTTTATGCCTAATATGTAAGCAGCTTCCCCGAGGTCTTTCATCGAAAAACTTTTATTCAAGTATCCCTTTATGCTATCCAGAAATTCTGTATCATTTCCAATCAGCAATATGTCATCCACATATAATATTAGAAATGCTACAGAGCTCCCACTCACTTTCTTGTAAATACAGGCTTCTCCAAAAGTCTGTATAAAGCCAAATGCTTTGATCACACTATCAAAGCGTTTATTCCAACTCCGAGATGCTTGCACCAGTCCATAAATGGATCGCTGGAGTTTGCCTACTTTGTTAGCTCCCTTTGGATCGACAAAACCTTCTGGTTGTATCATATACAACTCTTCTTCCAGAAATCCATTCAGGAATGCAGTTTTGACATCCATCTGCCATATTTCATAATCATAAAATGCGGCAATTGCTAACATAATTCTGACGGACTTAAGCATCGCTACGGGTGAGAAGGTCTCATCGTAGTCAACTCCTTGAACTTGTCGAAAACCTTTCGCGACAAGTCGAGCTTTATAGACAGTAATATTACCGTCAGCGTCAGTCTTTTTCTTGAAGATCCATTTATTCTCAATTGCTTGCCGATCATCGGGCAAGTCAACCAAAGTCCATACTTTGTTTTCATACATGGATCCCATCTCAGATTTCATGGCCTCAAGCCACTTTGCGGAATCTGGGCTCACCATTGCTTCTTCATAGTTCGTAGGTTCATCATGATCTAGCATCATGACTTCCAGAACTGGATTACCGTACCACTCTGGTGCGGATCTCACTCTGGTTGATCTACGTGGTTCAGTAGTATCTTGTTCTGAAGCTTCATGATCATCATCATTAGCTTCCTCACTGATTGGTATAGGTGTCCCAGAAACAGTTTTCTGTGATGTACTATTTTCCAATAAGGGAGCAGGTACAGTTACCTCGTCAAGTTCTACTTTCCTCCCACTCACTTCTTTCGAGAGAAACTCCTTCTCTAGAAAGTTTCCGAATTTAGCAACAAAAGTCTTGCCTTCGGATCTGTGATAGAAGGTGTATCCAATAGTTTCCTTTGGATATCCTATGAAGACACATTTCTCCGATTTGGGTTCGAGCTTATCAGGTTGAAGCTTTTTCACATAAGCATTGCAGCCCCAAACTTTAAGAAACGACAACTTTGGTTTCTTGCCAAACCATAGTTCATAAGGTGTCGTCTCAACGGATTTTGATGGTACCCTGTTTAACGTGAATGCGGCCGTCTCTAAAGCATAACCCCAAAACGATAGCGGTAAATCAGTAAGAGACATCATAGATCGCACCATATCTAGTAAAGTACGATTACGACGTTCGGACACACCATTACGTTGTGGTGTTCCGGGTGGCGTGAGTTGCGAAACTATTCCACAATTTTTCAAATGTACACCAAACTCGTAACTCAAATATTCTCCTCCACGATCAACTTTATTTTCTTGTTACGATGATTTTCAACCTCACTCTGAAATTCTTTGAACTTTTCAAATGTTTCAGACTTATGTTTCATTAAGTAGATATACCCATATCTTTTTAAATCATCTGTGAAGGTGAGAAAATAAAGATATCCGCCACGAGCCTCAATATTCATCGGACCACATACATCGGTATGTATGATTTCCAATAAATCTGTTGCTCTCTCCATAGTACCGGAGAACGGTGTTTTAGTCATCTTGCCTATGAGGCACGGTTCGCAAGTACCAAGTGATTCATAATCAAGTGGTTCCAAAAGCCCATCAGTATGGAGTTTCTTCATGCGCTTTACACCGATATGACCTAAACGGCAGTGCCACAAATAAGTTGCACTATCATTATTAACTTTGCATCTTTTGGCTTCTACATTATGAATATGTGTATCACTGTCTTCGAGATTCAACAAGAATAGACCACTCTTCAAAGGTGCATGACCATAAAAGATATTACTCATATAAATAGAACAACCATTATTCTCTGATTTAAATGAATAACCGTCTCGCATTAAACAAGATCCAGATATAATGTTCATGCTCAACGCTGGCACCAAATAACAATTATTTAGGTCTAATACCAATCCCGAAGGTAGATGTAGAGGTAGCGTGCCGACCGCGATCACATCGACTTTGGAACCGTTTCCCACGCGCATCGTCACCTCGTCCTTTGCTAGCGTCCGCTTATTCCGTAGTCCCTGTTTTGAGTTGCAAATATTAGCAACAGAACCAGTATCAAATACCCAGGTGCTACTGCGAGCTCTAGTAAGGTACACATCAATAACATGTATATCACATATACCTTTGCTCGCTTTGCCATCCTTCTTATCCCCCAAATACTTGGGGCAGTTCCGCTTCCAGTGACCAGTCTGCTTGCAGTAGAAGCACTCAGTTTCAGGCTTAGGTCCAGACTTGGGTTTCTTCTCCTGAGCAGCAACTTGCTTGCTGTTCTTCTTGAAGTTTCCCTTCTTCTTCCCTTTGCCCTTTTTCTTGAAACTAGTGGTTTTGCTAACCATCAACACTTGATGCTCCTTCTTGATTTCTACCTCCGCAGCTTTCAGCATTGCGAAGAGCTCGGGAATAGTCTTGTTCATCCCTTGCATATTATAGTTCATCACGAAGCTCTTGTAGCTTGGTGGCAGTGATTGGAGAATTCTGTCAATGACGCAGTCATCTGGAAGATTAACTCCCATCTGAATCAAGTGATTGTTATACCCATACATTTTGAGTATATGCTCACTGACAGAACTGTTCTCCTCCATCTTGCAGCTGTAGAACTTATTGGAGACTTCATATCTCTCAATTCGGGCATTTGCTTGAAATATTAACTTCAACTCCTGGAACATCTCATATGCTCCATGACGTTCAAAACGTCGTTGAAGTCCCGATTCTAAGCCGTAAAGCATGGCACACTGAACTATCGAGTAGTCATCAGCTTTGCTCTGCCAGACGTTCATAACATCTGGCGTTGCTCCAGCAGCAGGCCTGTCACCCAGCGGTGCTTCCAGGACGTAATTCTTCTGTGCAGCAATGAGGATGATCCTCAGGTTACGGACCCAGTCCGTGTAATTGCTACCATCATCTTTCAACTTTGCTTTCTCAAGGAACGCATTAAAATTCAACGGAACAATAGCACGAGCCATCTATCTACAATCAACATAAACAAGCAAGATACTATCAGGTACTAAGTTCATGATAAGTTTAAGTTCAGTTAATCAAATTACTTAGGAACTCCCACTTAGATAGACATCCCTCTAATCTTCTAAGTGATCACGTGATCCAAATCAACTAAACCATAACCGATCATCACGTGAGATGGAGTAGTTTTCAATGGTGAACATCGTTATGTTGATCATATCTACTATATGATTCACGCTCGACCTTTCGGTCTCCGTGTTCCGAGGCCATATCTGTATATGCTTGGCTCGTCAAGTATAACCTGAGTATTCTGCGTGTGCAACTGTTTTGCACCCGTTGTATTTGGACGTAGAGCTAATCACACCCGATCATCACGTGGTGTCTGGGCACGACGAACTTTGGCAACGGTGCATACTCAGGGAGAACACTTCTTGATAATTTTTAGTGAGAGATCATCTTATAATGCTACCGTCAATCAAAGCAAGATAAGATGCATAAAAAGGGATAAACATCACATGCAATCAATATAAGTGATATGATATGGCCATCATCATCTTGTGCTTGTGATCTCCATCTCCGAAGCACCGTCATGATCACCATCGTCACCGGCGCGACACCTTGATCTCCATCGTAGCATCGTTGTCGTCTCGCCAATCTTATGCTTCCACGACTATCACTACCGTTTAGTAATAAAGTAAAGCATTACATCGCGATTGCATTGCATACAATAAAGCGACAACCATATGGCTCCTGCCAGTTGCCGATAACTTGGTTACAAAACATGATCATCTCATACAATAAAATCAGCATCATGCCTTGACCATATCACATCACAACATGCCCTGCAAAAACAAGTTAGACGTCCTCTACTTTGTTGTTGCAAGTTTTACGTGGCTGCTACGGGCTTAAGTAAGAACTCATCTCACCTACGCATCAAAACCACAACGATAGTTCGTCAAATAGACTCCGTTTTAACCTTCTCAAGGACCGGGCGTAGTCACACTTGGTTCAACTAAAGTTGGAGAGACAGTCTTCCGCAAGCCATCTATGTGCAAAGCACGTCGAGGGAACCGGTCTCGCGTAAGAGTACGCGTAAGGTTGGTCAGGATCGTCTCACCCAACAATACCGCCGAACCAAAGTATGACATGCTGGTAGGCAGTATGACTTGTATCGCCCACAACTCACTTGTGTTCTACTCGTGCAAATAACATCAAACCATAAAACCTAGGCTCTGATGCCACTGTTGGGGAACGCAGTAATTTCGAAAATTTTCCTACGCACACGCAAGATCATGGTGATGCACAACAACGAGAGGGGAGAGTGTTGTCTACGTACCAACGCAGACCGACTGCGGAAGCGATCACACAACGTAGAGGAAGTAGTCGTACGTCTTCTTTCCGATCCGACCGATCCAAGAACCGTTACTCCGGCACCTCCGAGTTCTTAGCACACGTTCAGCTCGATGACGTTCCTCGGGCTCCGATCCAGCAAAGCGTCGAGGAAGAGTTCCGTCAGCACGACGGCGTGGTGACGATCTTGATGTACTACCGACGCAGGGCTTCGCCTAAGCACTGTAACGGTATGATTGATGTGGAATTTGGTGGCAGGGGGCACCGCACACGGCTAAGGAACGATCTCAAGGATCAACTTGTGTGTCTTGGGGTGTCCCCTGCCCCCGTATATAAAGGTTGGAGGAGGGGGGCCGGCCGGCCAGGGAGAGGGAGGCGCAGGGGGAGTCCTACTCCTACCGGGAGTAGGACTCCCCCCTCCAATCCTATTCCAATTAGGACTCTCGGGGAGAAGGAGAGAGAAGGGGGGGCCGGCCCCTTATCCTAGTCCTACTAGGACTTGGGGAAAGGGGGGGCGCCGGCCAGCTATGGGCTGCCCCTTTTCTCTTTTTCCACTAAGGCCCAATAGGCCCATTAGTCTCCCGGGGGGTTCCGGTAACCCTCCCGGTATTCCGGTAAAATCCCGATTTCACCCGGAACACTTCCTATGTCCAAACATAGGCTTCCAATATATCAATCTTTACGTCTCGACCATTTCGAGACTCCTCGTCATGTCCGTGATCTCATCCGGGACTCCGAACAACCTTCGGTACATCAAAATGCATAAACTCATAATAACTGTCATCGTAACGTTAAGCGTGCGGACCCTACGGTTCGAGAACAATGTAGACATGACCGAGACACGTCTCCGGTCAATAACCAATACCGGGACCTGGATGCCCATATTGGCTCCTACATATTCTACGAAGATCTTTATCGGTCAGACCGCATAACAACATACGTTGTTCCCTTTGTCATCGGTATGTTACTTGCCCGAGATTCGATCGTCGGTATCCAATACCTAGTTCAATCTCGTTACTGGCAAGTCTCTTTACTCGTTCCGTAATACATCATCTTACAACTAACATATTAGTTGCAGTGCTTGCAAGGCTTATGTGATGTGCATTACCGAGAGGGCCCAGAGATACCTCTCCGACAATCGGAGTGACAAACCCTAATCTCGAAATACGCCAACCCAACATCTACCATTGGAGACACCTGTAGTACTCCTTTATAATCACCCAGTTACGTTGTGACGTTTGGTAGTACCCAAAGTGTTCCTCCGGTAAACGGGAGTTGCATAATCTCATAGTTATAGGAACATGTATAAGTCATGAAGAAAGCAATAGCAACATACTAAACGATCGGGTGCTAAGCTAATGGAATGGGTCATGTCAATCAGATCATTCAACTAATGATGTGATCCCGTTAATCAAATAACAACTCTTTGTCCATGGCTAGGAAACATAACCATCTTTGATTAACGAGCTAGTCAAGTAGAGGCATACTAGTGACACTTTGTTTGTCTATGTATTCACACATGTATTATGTTTCCGGTTAATACAATTCTAGCATGAATAATAAACATTTATCATGATATAAGGAAATAAATAATAACTTTATTATTGCCTCTAGGGCATATTTCCTTCATAAGCACCGCTACAATATGATTGAGGTGTAATATCGTGGAGGGGGGGCACCGCACACGGCTAAGGAACGATCACGAAGATCAACTTGTGTGTTCTAGGGTGCCCCCTGCCCTCGTATATAAAGGAGCAAGGGGGAGGCCGGCCGGCCCTTGGGTGCGCCAAGGAGAGGGGGAGTCCTTCTCCTAGTGGGAGTAGGACAGGCAAGAACCCTTTCTTTGCGTGATCCATTTTGAACTTTTTCAAAATCTTGTCAAGGTATGTGCTTTGTGAAAGTCCAATTAAGCGTCTTGATCTATCTCTATAGATCTTTATGCCTAATATGTAAGCAGCTTCACCGAGGTTCTTCATTGAAAAACTCTTATTCAAGTATCCCTTTATGCTATCCAGAAATTCTATATCATTTCCAATCGGTAATATGTCATCCACATATAATATCAGAAATGCTATAGAGCTCCCACTCACTTTCTTGTAAATACAGGCTTCTCCGAAAGTCTGTATAAACCCAAATGCTTTGATCACACTATCAAAGCGTTTATTCCAACTCCGAGAGGCTTGCACCAGTCCACAAATTGATCACACTTTGTTAGCTCCTTTTGGATCGACAAAACCGTCCGGTTGCATCATATACAACTCTTCTTCCAGAAATCCATTCAGGAATGAAGTTTTGACATCCATCTGCCAAATCTCATAATCATAAAATGCGGCAATTGCTAACATGATTCGGACAGACTTAAGCATCGCTACGGGTGAGAAGGTCTCATCGTAGTCAACCCCTTGAACTTGTCGAAAACCTTTTGCGACAAGTCGAGCTTTGTAGATAGTAATATTACCGTCAGTGTCAGTCTTCTTCTTGAAGATCCATTTATTCTCAATTGATTGCCGATCATCGGGCAAGTCAACCAAAGTCCATACTTTGTTCTCATACATGGATCCCATCTTAGATTTCATGGCTTCAAGCCATTTTGCGGAATCTGGGCTCACCATCGCTTCTTCATAGTTCGTAGGTTCATCATGATCTAGCAGCATGATTTCCAGAATAGGATTATCGTACCACTCTGGTGCGGTTCTTACTCTGGTTGATCTACGAGGTTCAGTAGTATCTTGTCCTGAAGTTTCATGATCATTATCATTAGCTTCCTCACTAATTGGTGTAGGTGTTGCAGAAACAGTTTTCTGTGATGTACTACTTTCCAATAAGGGAGCAGGTACAGTTACCTCATCAAGTTCTACTTTCCTCCCACTCACATCTTTCGAGAGAAACTCCTTCTCCAGAAAGTTTCCGAATTTAGCAACAAAAGTCTTGCCTTCGGATCTGTGATAGAAGGTGTATCCAATAGTTTCCTTTGGATATCCTATGAAGACACATTTCTCCGATTTGGGTTCGAGCTTATCAGGTTGAAACTTTTTCACATAAGCATCGCAGCCCCAAACTTTCAGAAACGACAACTTTGGTTTCTTGCCAAACCATAGTTCATAAGGCGTCGTCTCAACGGATTTCGATGGTGCGCTATTCAATGTGAATGCGGCCGTCTCTAAAGCATAACCACAAAACGATAGCGGTAAATCAGTAAGAGACATCATAGATCGCACCATATCTAGTAAAGTACGATTACGACGTTCAGACACACCATTACGCTGTGGTGTTCCAGGTGGCGTGAGTTGCGAAACTATTCCGCATTGCTTCTAATGTACACCAAACTCGTAACTCAAATATTCTCCTCCACGATCAGATCGTAGAAATTTTATTTTCTTGTTATGATGATTTTCAACTTCACTCTGAAATTCTTTGAACTTTTCAAATGTTTCAGACTTATGTTTCATTAAGTAGATATACCCATATCTGCTTAAGTCATCTGTGAAGGTGAGAAAATAACGATATCCGCCACGAGCCTCAATATTCATCGGACCACATACATCTGTATGTATGATTTCCAACAAATCTGTTGCTCTCTCCATAGTACCGGAGAACGGTGTTTTAGTCATCTTGCCCATGAGGCACGGTTCACAAGTACCAAGTGATTCATAATCAAGTGGTTCCAAAAGTCCATCAGTATGGAGTTTCTTCATGCGCTTTACACTGATATGACCTAAACGGCAGTGCCACAAAAAAGTTGCACCATCATTATCAACTCTGCATCTTTTGGCTTCAACATTATGAATATGTGTATCACTACTATCGAGATTTAACAAGAATAGACCACTCTTCAAGGGTGCATGTGTTGGGGAACGTAGTAATTTCAAAAAATTTCCTACGCACACGCAAGATCATGGTGATGCATAGCAACGAGGGGGAGAGTCTGATCTACGTACCCTTGTAGATCGCAACGGAAGCGTTGACACAACGTAGAGGAAGTAGTCGTACGTCTTCTTCCCGATCCGACCGATCCAAGCACCGTTACTCCGGCACCTCCGAGTTCTTAGCACACGTTCAGCTCGATGACGATCCCCGGGCTCCGATCCAGCAAAGCTTCGGGGAGGAGATCCGTCAGCACGACGGCGTGGTGACGATCTTGATGTACTACCGACGTAGGGCTTCGCCTAAGCACTACAACGATATGATCGAGGTGGAATTTGGTGGCAGGGGGCACCGCACACGGCTAAGGAACGATCTCAATGATTAACTTGTGTGTCTAGAGGTGCCCCCTGCCCCCGTATATAAAGGTTGCCAAGGGGAGGGCTGGCCGGCCAACTATGGAGGCGCAGGAGGAGTCCTACTCCTACCGGGAGTAGGACTCCCCCCCCCCAATCCTATTCCTAATAGGACTCCCAAGAAGAAAGAGAGGGAGAGAGGTGGCCGGCCACCTCTCCTAGTCCTAATAGGACTAGGGGAGGGGGGAGGCGCGCAGCCCACCTTGGGCTGCCCCTTTCACCTTTCCACTAAGGCCCAATAAGGCCCATATGGTTCCCGGGGGGTTCCGGTAACCTCCCGGTACTCCGGTAAAATCCCGATTTCACCCGGAACACTTCCGATGTCCAAACATAGGCTTCCAATATATCAATCTTTATGTCTCGACCATTTCGAGACTCCTCGTCATGTCCATGATCACATCCGGGACTCCGAACAACCTTCGGTACATCAAAATGCATAAACTCATAATAACTGTCATCGTAACGTTAAGCGTGCGGACCCTACGGTTCGAGAACAATGTAGACATGACCGAGACACGTCTCCGGTCAATAACCAATAGCGGGACCTGGATGCCCATATTGGCTCCTACATATTCTACGAAGATCTTTATCGGTCAGACCGCATAACAACATACGTTGTTCCCTTTGTCATCGGTATGTTACTTGCCCGAGATTCGATCGTCGGTATCCAATACCTAGTTCAATCTCGTTACTGGCAAGTCTCTTTACTCGTTCCGTAATACATCATCTCACAACTAACATCTTAGTTATAATGCTTGCAAGGCTTATGTGATGTGTATTACCGAGAGGGCCCAGAGATACCTCTCCGACAATCGGAGTGACAAATCCTATTCTCGAAATATGCCAACCCAACATCTACCATTGGAGACACCTGTAGTACTCCTTTATAATCACCCAGTTACGTTGTGACGTTTGGTAGTACCCAAAGTGTTCCTCCGGCAAACGGGAGTTGCATAATCTCATAGTCATAGGAACATGTATAAGTCATGAAGAAAGCAATAGCAACATACTAAACGATCGGGTGCTAAGCTAATGAAATGGGTCGTGTCAATCAGATCATTCAACTAATGATGTGACCTCGTTAATCAAATAACAACTCTTTGTTCATGGTTAGGAAACATAACCATCTTTGATTAACGAGCTAGTAAAGTAGAGGCATACTAGTGACACTCTGTTTGTCTATGTATTCACACATGTATTATGTTTCTGGTTAATACAATTCTAGCATGAATAATAAACATTTATCAAGATATAAGGAAATAAATAATAACTTTATTATTGCCTCTAGGGCATATTTCCTTCAGCATGACCATAAAAGATATTACTCATATAAATAGAACAACCATTATTCTCTGATTTAAATGAATAACCGTCTCGCATTAAACAAGATCCAGATATAATGTTCATGCTCAACGCTGGCACCAAATAACAATTATTTAGGTCTAATACTAATCCCGAAGGTAGATGTAGAGGTAGCATGCCGACCGCGATCACATCGACTTTGGAACCGTTTCCCACGCACATCGTCACCTCGTCCTTAGCCAATCTTCGCTTAATCCGTAGTCCCTGTTTCGAGTTGCAAATATTAGCAACAGAACCAGTATCAAATACCCAGGTGCTACTGCGAGCATTAGTAAGGTACACATCAATAACATGTATATCACATATATCTTTGTTCACCTTGCCATCCTTCTTATCCGCCAAATACTTGGGGCAGTTCCGCTTCCAGTGACCAGTCTGCTTGCAGTAGAAGCACTCAGTTTCAGGCTTAGGTCCAGACTTGGGTTTCTTCTCTTGAGCAACAACTTGCTTGCCGTTCTTCTTGAAGTTCCCCTTTTTCCTTTGCCCTTTTTCTTGAAACTAGTGGTCTTGTTGACCATCAACACTTGATGCTCCTTTTTGATTTCTACCTCCGTAGCTTTCAGCATTGCGAAGAGCTCGGGAATAGTCTTATTCATCCCTTGCATATTATAGTTCATCACGAAGCTCTTGTAGCTTGGTGGTAGTGATTGGAGAATTCTGTCAATGACGCAATCATCTGGAAGATTAACTCCCATCTGAATCAAGTGATTATTATACCCAGACATTTTGAGTATATGCTCACTGACAGAACTGTTCTCCTCCATCTTGCAGCTATAGAACTTATTGGAGACTTCATATCTCTCAATCCGGGCATTTTCTTGAAATATTAACTTCAACTCCTGAAACATCTCATATGCTCCATGACGTTTAAAACGCCGTTGAAGTCCCGATTCTAAGCCGTAAAGCATGGCACACTGAACTATCGAGTAGTCATCAGCTTTGCTCTGCCAGACATTCATAACATCTGGTGTTGCTCCAGCAGCAGGCCTGGCACCCAGCGGTGCTTCCAGGACGTAATTCTTTTGTGCAGCAATGAGGATAATCCTCAAGTTACGGACCCAGTCCGTGTAATTGCTACCATCATCTTTCAACTTTGCTTTCTCAAGGAACGCATTAAAATTCAACGGAGCAACAACACGGGCCATCTATCTACAATCAAACATACATAAGAAAGATACTATCAGGTACTAAGTTCATGATAAATTTAAGTTCAATTAATCAAATTACTTAAAGAACTCCCACTTAGATAGACATCCCTCTAATCCTCTAAGTGATCACGTGATCCAAATCAACTAAACCATGTCCGATCATCATATGAGATGGAGTAGTTTCATTGGTGAACATCGCTATGTTGATCATATCTACTATATGATTCACGCTCGACCTTTCGGTCTCCGTGTTCCGAGGCCATATCTGCATATGCTTGGCTCGTCAAGTATAACCTGAGTATTCCGCGTGTGCAACTGTTTTGCACCCGTTGTATTTGAACGTAGAGCCTATCACACCCGATCATCACGTGGTGTCTCAGCACGAAGAACTTTCGCAACGGTGCATACTCAGGGAGAACACTTCTTGATAATTTTAGTGAGAGATCATCTTATAATGCTACCGTCAATCAAAGCAAGATAAGATGCATAAAAGATAAACATCACATGCAATCAATATAAGTGATATGATATGGCCATCATCATCTTGTGCCTGTGATCTCCATCTCCGAAGCACCGTCATGATCACCATCGTCACCGGCGCGACACCTTGATCTCCATCGTAGCATCGTTGTCGTCTCGCCAATCTTATGCTTCCATGACTATCGCTACCGCTTAGTGATAAAGTAAAGCATTACAGCGCGATTGTATTGCATACAATAAAGCGACAACCATATGGCTCCTGCCAGTTGCCGATAACTTGGTTACAAAACATGATCATCTCATACAATAAAATTCAGCATCATGTCTTGACCATATCACATCACAACATGCCCTGCAAAAACAAGTTAGACGTCCTCTACTTTGTTGTTGCAAGTTTTACGTGGCTGCTACGGGCTTAAGCAAGAACCAATCTTACCTACGCATCAAAACCACAACGATAGTTTGTTAAGTTGGTGCTGTTTTAACCTTCGCAAGGACCGGGCGTAGCCACACTCAGTTCAACTAAAGTTGGAGAAACTGTCACCCGCAAGCCACCTATGTGCAAAGCATGTCGGGAGAACCGGTCTCGCGTAAGCGTACGCGTAATGTCGGTCCGGGCCGCTTCGTCCAACAATACCGCCGAACCAAAGTATGACATGCTGGTAAGCAATATGACTTATATCGCCCACAACTCACTTGTGTTCTACTCGTGCATATAACATCAACACATAAAACCTAGGCTCGGATGCCACTGTCGGGGAACGTAGTAATTTCAAAAAATTTCCTACGCACACGCAAGATCATGGTGATGCACAGCAACGAGAGGGGAGAGTGTTGTCTACGTACCCTCGTAGACCGAAGCGGAAGTGTTGACACAACGTAGAGGAAGTAGTCGTACGTCTTCACGGTCCAACCGATCCAAGCACCGTTACTCCGGCACCTCCGAGTTCTTGACACACGTACAGCTCGATGACGCATCCCGGGCTCCGATCCAGTAAAGCTTCGGGGAGGAGTTTCGTCAGCACGACGGCGTGGTGACGATCTTGATGTTTAACCGTCGCAGGGCTTCGCCTAAGCACCGCTACAATATGATCGAGGTGTAATATCGTGGAGGGGGCACCGCACACGGCTAAGGAACGATCACGAAGATCAACTTGTGTGTTCTAGGGTGCCCCCCTGCCCTCGTATATAAAGGAGCAAGGGGGACGCCGGCCGGCCCTTGGGTGCGCCAAGGAGAGGGGGGGAGTCCTTGTCCTAGTGGGTGTAGGACTCCCCTTTCCTAGTCCAACTAGGAATAGGGAGGGGGAAGGAAAGAGAGGGAGAGGGAGAGGGAAAGGGGGGGCCGCGCCCCCCCTCCTAGTCCTATTCGGACTTCCCATGAGGGGGGGCGCGCCACCTCCTAGGCTGCTGCCCTCTCTCTCCCCTCAGGCCCAATAAGGCCCATTACTTCCCCGGGGGGTTCCGGTAACCCCTCCGGCACTCCGATTTTATCCGAAATCACCCGGAACAATTCCGGTGTCCGAATATAGTCGTCCAATATATCGATCTTTATGTCTCGACCATTTCGAGACTCCTCGTCATGTCCGTGATCACATCCGAGACTCCGAACAACCTTCGGTACATCAAAATACATAAACTCATAATGAAACTGTCATCGTAACTTTAAGCGTGCGGACCCTACGGTTCGAGAACAATGTAGACATGACCGAGACACGTCTCCGGTCAATAACCAATAGAGGGACCTGGATGCCCATATTGGCTCCTACATATTCTACGAAGATCTTTATCGGTCAGACCGCATAACTACATACGTCGTTCCCTTTGTCATCGGTATGTTACTTGCCCGAGATTCGATCGTCAGTATCCAATACCTAGTTCAATCTCGTTACCGGCAAGTCTCTTTACTCGTTCCGTAATACATCATCTCACAACTAACACATTAGTCACAATGCTTGCAAGGCTTATGTGATGTGTATTACCGAGAGGGCCCAGAGATACCTCTCCGTCAAACGGATTGACAAATCCCAATCTCGAAATACGCCAACCCAACATGTACCTTTGGAGACACCTGTAGAGCTCCTTTATAATCACCAAGTTACGTTGTGACGTTTGGTAGCACACAAAGTGTTCCTCCGGTAAACGGGAGTTGCATAATCTCATAGTCATAGGAACATGTATAAGTCATAAGAAAGCAATAGCAACATACTAAACGATCGGGTGCTAAGCTAATGGAATGGGTCATGTCAATCAGATCATTCAACTAATGATGTGATCCCGTTAATCAAATAACAACTCTTTGTCTATGGTTAGGAAACACAACCATCTTTGATTAACGAGCTAGTCAAGTAGAGGCATACTAGTGACACTTTGTTTGTCTATGTATTCACACATGTATTATGTTTCCGGTTAATACAATTCCAGCATGAATAATAAACTTTTATCATGATATAAGGAAATAAATAATAACTTTATTATTGCTCTAGGACATATTTCCTTCAAAATTAACTCCTCTTGTCAGATTGGTGGGCCATGGTCACTAATTGACTCTGGGTATACATTGTCTATGTATGAATACTTCATCCTGAGAAATGCATATACCTGGTGAGTGTATTACAATAGCACAAATCATGTGGAAACGGCCGGGCATGATAGCGACCTCGCGTGATACCATGTCCACTCGTGATTTATCGATATTATAATTCAAAATATAATGCACATTATCATCTGTTAAAAATACGGCGACGGTGATGAAGAGGATGGCATGTGCATGCATGTGCAAGCTGTCGACGTGGATGTGTCACGCTTCATCTCGGTCTAGAACTTCGGTCAAATGCCATTGAGCTTATTTTCAAACCTTGTATCGTTTATTTAGAGTATGAAGGATGATGAGCTACTCAACCATGGATGATGAGGCTTTATGCGATGCGTGGTTGGCCGTATCTGTGGATTTCGTAGGCATGGGCAGAGGGGAGGCCTTCTGGTAGCAAGTACATGAATTATTTCATGCACGAAAGCACATTGCGCCCCTACGACATGTACATTATTCAACAACGCAACATGAGGTCGTTATCGTGTCGCTGGTACGCAATCTAGACATGCGTCACCAAGTTTTTGACGTGGTTCGTCAGCTGGAGGCAAGGTGCCCATTACACGTGGCAGAGGACGAGATCGCAAGTCTTGCTTCCTCTTGCTCAACATGTTGATTGATTCGTTCACTCGATGTTGGTCTACACATTATGTAGACCGCGCGAGCTGCCGTGGTGTACCACATGACAGAGGGACGGCCGTTTACGTACACACACTGTTGGATGAAGCTGAAAAGGGAATACGTGTGGGGGGGGGGGGGGGGCCTGATCCGTTGATAAAAACTTGTTGGACATCTGGTTAATCTAGTCAAATTTGAAACATTGTTGTACTAGACTTAATTTGCATATATACGAATGATTTGTGTTATTTTCTATCTTTTTTTATGAATATCAACCAGTTTGCATGAATTTCGTCTGATTAGTTCAATGAGGGTTGAAATGTATGCGACTATGGTAGGATGGCGGCCTCCCACATCCGTGTCCGCGGACGAATGCGGAGAAAATTTGCGAGTTGCCATTGGAGATGCCCTTAACCCCATAAAATGCAAGTCATGGACGCGGCCATTTTGCACCCGGGCTGAGATGGGCTTAAGTGTGAACAGTAAAATCATTTTAAATAGCATTTTAAAAAAAAAAGTGGTGCAAGATATTCATGTGCGTGATGCCCATGCAAAATTAGGTGAAGTTTGACATTCAAGGAGGTTGTGGCAAAAAAGATAAAATTCAATCGAATGTCCAAACTTCCCAAAATTTTGCCTGAACATCACACATTTGCGCATCTTCCACCATTTTCTTTTGAATTTTCCTTCTATTTTTTTATTTTACTGTTTGGGTGTAGATGAGTCGGGACACCGAATTGAATTATCAAATCACTTAGGTTTTTTTTGAGAAATATCAAATCATTTAGGTTTTTTTAGATACATCAAATCATTTAGTTTTTTTTAGACGCATCAAATCATTTAGGTGAAGCACCTAGCCAGTAGAAATGGTCAATTCCAGCCTTCCAGGCCCGTTGGGTTCATGTGTCTCTCAGGCCAGCTACATACCAGTGGACCGGGCCGGTAAACAGCACCCAGGGTATGGACAGTTACACTCGTCGTCGTTGTCTAAAAAAAACTACACTCGTCGTCGACCTGTTCGTCTTCGATCCCCTCCGACGAGCCTCCCGGAACAACCGCAAACACAAGGGCGGCCGGCCGCATCCCTCCCCTCCTCCTCCTCATCTCTCCCGCGGCATCACTTATAAGTAAATAGTTCTCGCCGGATTCCTGCGCCGATGCCTTCTCTTGGCGCGGAGGCGGCGAGGGTGCAGATCGATTGCCGGCGACCGGAGACGGAGGATGAGGATATGGAGCTAGCGCGCGCAGGCGGCGAGCGGGAGACGCTCCCGTCCTTCCATAGCCGTGGGGAGACGCGCTCGCGGCGGTGTGAGACGCCGGCGTCCACACGGGTAAGAGCAACTGTGCAGTCTGCAGTACATTGCATCTAGTCCCACATCGGTAGTTGAGTGCGATTTTCACGGATTTATAACTACAGTCTCTCAGGTACGCACATAACTATACGCCTTCCTCGTGTTTTCTAGGATTGCAGGGCCCAGGATGTATTACCCTCGCTGAGAATGGGGCCTGGCCCAGCGCATGTCCTGCGGCATGACCGATCGTTGCTAAAGCCCTCTAGATTTTAGCGCACGACCCGCATGTCTTGTTTTTTGCGCTGTCAATACCCACAATCACGGCAAGGTCATGGCCGCTGGCGGCGGCGACGGTGGAATACACCAGTACGCTCGTCGGCAGTCTCTGGTAAGTATCGCTTCGCTCCTTTTTCTTTAATTGAATCCTGCACCTTTGTATGGATTTTGAGATTTCTGCCTTTGGCAAAATTTGGTCGCCACAAGCAGACTTCCACTTGGCATTGCGAAATTAGGATTATCTCAAAGACAGATGGTTGAGAAGATTTCAACTTACTAACCAGCCCCAAATTATAAGACGTTTTTGAAGGCTATTTAGTCTACTACAAACATCTTATAATTTGAAACAGATGAAGTAGATCTCCAGGATCAAGGTTGATAGAAAACAATGTTTCTAGATCTACAAATGTGAAATATTGAATCTTTTCTCAACGGCTTTCTCATGTAGCTATACCATTTAACTCGTTATCTGTGTTAATGTACAGGGCGTAGAAGATGGTACTAATGCTTTACCAAAGAGCAAAAATTCTTATCAGGAAGTGCATGTCTAAATAAGCACTGGATGTGGGATGTGGTGATAACCGGCGAGGTATTTTTTTTTTCTTTTTTGAAAAGGAGGATACACCGGCCTCTGCGACGGGCGAGGTATTGTTTTTGTCCTATCATAAAAAGCACATGCATCTTTTAAATGGCTATATATTGACGAAAATCTATGTGAGGTTTGTAGATGTCCCAGAGGTTAGATTTGGTAACTTTACACACATAGAAGAAATTGTTGATTAAGATTGATATCGATACCATCGCCAGACATTGCATGTGGAAATCTCAAAGAAAATTTTCAAGGCAATATATAAGGGGCCCCGGGTTATAATTTCGCCCCAGGCCCCCGAATTCTCAGGACTGGCCCTGCAACATATATACGATGTTCTGGCTGCGTGCAACTTCATTGCCACTTCTCGCATGTTCATTCGCTCTCTTGGGAACAGACGCGTGCAAGATAGAGCTACTTGCACAAGGGACACCAAGCACTGATATGCCACATTTCCTGCTTCCGTTGTTGCACAAATGAATCTCTTGCATTCTTCTTGGAGATGATCATCAATGATATGCAGTATCTGATCTGGAGAGTTCCTCTCTGCGAAATTGACAATGTTGAGTTCGTTGTCAAACATTGGGTCTGTTGGTCTTTTACCTATCAGCATCTCTAGAAGAACTATTCCAAAACTGTAAACGTCCCCATAAGTTGATGCTTGGCCAGTTTGAGCATACTCTGAAAACATGCGAAATGAAACTGATTAGTGCCATATAAATCTAAAAGGGCCATGTTCAGGCATGGAGCCTTACACAAATGTATGATGTGGTGATGAGTACCTGGAGCAATATATCCTATGGTTCCCTTCAATCCAATTGAGCTATCTGAAGTTGAGGCTGAACTTGAATACCCAACTGATGCTGACTTTGAATTCCGGATGAGGTTTGCAATGCCAAAGTCACCCAAATATACATTCATATCTGTGTCTACGAGGATATTGCTGGGTTTCAAATCACAATGGACTATGGATCTTGTGATATCATGGTGCAAGTAGGCCAATGCATCAGCGATATTAACAGCGATGCTTATTCTTTGCCCTAAGCTCAAAATCCTTGGACCTTCACCAGCAGATTTTGTGTGTAACCATGCTTCCAAATTCCCGTTTGGCATGAACTCATAAATTAGAGCTTTGAAAGCATTACCATCATTATCTATTGTTGAGCATGCTATTAGGATAGAAATAAGATTTCGATGTCGTATACTTCTCAAAACTCACATTCTGATATGAAACTTTTGTCTGCGTATCTCACATCAAGGTCAATAACCTTAATTGCCACTTGTATTTTTGCCTGAGTTAACTTTCCTCTATATACTGAACCGTAGCTTCCTCTCCCAAACAGGTTTAACTCAGAAAAGCTCTGTGTAGCTTGAGCTATATCCCTGTACGATAGTCTAGGAAAATGATTGCCAGAATAAAGCAACAATAAGGATGCTCTTCTTGGTGTCTTGGCCCCCAGGCGTGCAAAGTAAATTAACAATGCGAGTGATATGAAGCTAACCACAGGGATAAGTACTCTGACCAAGTAGTACAGTCTTCCTTTTTTTCTGAGAAATAGCAGAGCAAGTGGGCATACGAAGATCCACTTCTCCACCACAAAGCTCCCAATTCCCATCGAGAGAAACAGGCGTGACATTTTAAAATACCCCATTTCTTGGTATTTCTCCATGAATATGGTTGTAAGACAGGTGTAAATAGTTCAGAAATTTTAAGGTATTGGACCTTCAAATTCATTGTTTGCTAGATAGAGCTTCTTCAATTTTGCAAGATTACCGATAGAGGTTGCTATTGGGCCAGTGAAGTTATTCCCGTCAAGAGCTAAAACCGTTAGATTCTTCAGATTTCGAACCCATCCTTCAATGGAACCGTGGAGCTTGTTTTCACTTAAAGCCAGTGTTGTTAAGCCGCTAAGATTACCTATGTTAGTGGGTATTGTCCCTGACAAGTCGTTTGCATCTAATCCTAGTCCTTGAAGTTTGCTTGATAGGTTACCAATAGAACTTGGTATAGCTCCTTGTAACTGATTTTCA
This sequence comes from Triticum monococcum, assembly GCA_034509565.1. Taxonomy (NCBI): domain Eukaryota; kingdom Viridiplantae; phylum Streptophyta; class Magnoliopsida; order Poales; family Poaceae; genus Triticum; species Triticum monococcum. Next base: position 608,288,035 of record CM067841.1, read on the forward strand.
CCTAGTGCAAGCAATTGCAGAGATCTGCAATTGCTCAATGCATCTATGAATTCCCAGCTTTGGATATCCTTTGCTACAAGCTGATTTTTCTGAAGATTTAGATAGTTCAACATTCCAACCCTACCAAGAGAACTTGGAACTTGATCTGTCAGTTTGTTGGATGATAGGTCCAATGTTGATAGCCCTGAAATATTACCTAGCGAAGCTGGGATACTGCCTTCAAACTTGTTACAGTCCAATGCGAGCCATGTAAGATTCGGGAGGTTATCACCAAAATTAGATGGTAATGTGCTCCCTATCTTATTGAAACTTATGTCTAAAATTTGTAGATAAGACTGGTTAAGCAAGGTTGTTGGGATACTACCTGATAGGATATTACCACCAAGTAACAAAACTGCCAAAGTCGGAAATTGCCCTATCTCATTAGGCATGCTACCCATGAGTTGATTATCAGCAAAATTGATTACTTCTAACCGGCTGATATTTTTCAGGCTTGGTGGGATCATTCCGGTGAGATTATTTTCGGCAAACTGCAATTCCGATAAATTGGAGAGCAAGCCTATATTGAGTGGAATTTCACCTGTCAGGGAGTTACCGGATATGTCTAAGGAATTTAGGTTGGAACAATTTGCAAGTGTAGCTGGAATGATCCCTTGCAAAGAGTTATTACTCAGCAAAAGTCGTTGCACTCTGTGCAGACGGCCGAGAGGAGGTAACTCTCCGGTGAATCTATTTGTGGATAGGTCCAGTGTCTCAAGGAACGTCAGGTTCCCAAGGGACGGGGAAATCGAACCTGACAACCCTCGCTCGGTGAGGTTCAGCACAGTGACTCGCCCTGGGTGCGTGAGGCTGCAGTTGATGCCCTCCCACTTGCAATGGTGGATGCTGGCGTTCCAAGAGCCCAAGAACTTGCCTTGGATCGTTGGTGATGGCCCGCTTGAAATCTAGCAGCGAGAGCATGTCCGTGCTGTTACCAGGTGCTGTCGAGCAGTGGGCAGTGCCAACTCCATCAGAAATGAGCAGCAAGGCCAGTAGCAGGAGCATGGTCTGTCTCGCCGGTTGATTAGCAGACACAAGCGCTAAGCACCCCAGTTAATACTTAATAGTGCAGAGAGGCTAAATTTTGTGTAATGTTTAACGCCTCACCCAGACACCCACAACAACGAAGACCAAATCGACAGCAAGACAGAAGACAAAACGGATGTTAAGCAGAAGCAGTACAATACTAATCAGGAGAAGGGAGTGGGAAACCTTTTTTTGGCCGGATCGCACAGAACGGCAGCCTTTCTTGTTGCATGGTTTCGCGGGGTTTTGCTGCGGTATGTGAGCTGGGAAGCGTGAGGTTGGATGCTGGGTGCGCAGCCGGCTGAGGCCCCACGGGTTTAAGAGAGCACTTCCAGAGTGTCATCACGTCCACACACTTGCACCTGGTCTGAAACCCTCATGCCTTATCTTAAGCTTGACCGCCGATGGAGCGAAGACCTGTATCGAGTCCGTCAACCTTGTCAGCTAGTTACCGTCCCAGTTTTTATCTTCATAGCCCACCGCTGCCGTCGCTGTGTGAGCTGGACAGGATCGTATACTTTTCAGCAGGAACTGGATAGAGAGTGATCATCGCGTCGTTCAGTGTACGGCCTGTCATGGAACGGTTCACTGGTCTAACATTCTCTTCTTGTGCTTTTCCCCCCTCTATGGCCCTGCGGGCATGCATGCCTCATTTTTTTGTGTTTTTTTAAACACATTTTTTGTGTTTATTCCATAGAGTATACGTTGAGTTGACCTCATAAATTAATTAGCTTGGAACCATCATTGTATATATGACGGCAATGTGCTTTCTTTCAGCTACAACGAATGGCCTGACTGTAGATCGTGGGAGCTGTTAAATCACAAGTTCAACAATGATGCCCGGACAATTGAGTCGTCCTCATTTGCCATGGTTGAGTTTGGTTTGGTGAAAATATTTTTGCTGAAATGATGCACTGGAGTCATGTCTACTGCTCTGACCAAATATTCTGTTTTTCTTAATTAAGCAGCTCTGCAACAAGCACGCAAAGCTCACAAGCATGAAGCATGAAGCCTCTTAACACATGATGTATGTTTCCAGTTCTGATTCCAGGTATCTTTGTCGCATTTGCCTTACTTTTTTATGTGTCGGGATAAAGGCATGTTACTTCAATGGTGCATTTGAGATATACTATGGGCTTAAGCTTTTGACAGTAACAATAGTGTTGATGAACTGGTTTCAAGCTATCAGTTAGTCCTGTTACATTTCCTGCCATCTTGATGTCTGTTTGTCTGTCATCTAAAATATTAGCACTCATTTCTCTCCTGTTTTTTATATGCAGCCTGCTCTGTTGCACATGGTTATTGGCATGGCTGGTTTGTCGATGTTCTTCAATCTTTGCGGAATGGAGAAGCGAGGCTCGTCACATCTGATTTTATCTCGCGGAATACCATTACCAGATAATATGAACAGTGAGTGCATACGTAGTGATGACATACCTGTCGTTGCCGTGACCGGCTATTGCTTGCGTTTTCTTTGGGCGCATATGGGGCGTCCGGGCACGCTCGCCATGTCGGACCCGGTCCATGCTGGCCCACCTGACCCCACATATATTCCTCCCGATCCGCTTGCTGGACCAAACTCTAGCCACTTCACTCCACTTCCCTCCGCCACCCACGCTCGTCTCCGTTGTCGACCCTCCTTCTCCGGCATGGCGGGCAGCGGATCCGAGTCCTTCACCTTCAGATTCGTCGAGTCCGAGCTCATCCCACGCGACCCCGATGAGGAGATGGTCGTCTGGCTTGCGCTCCACCGCTCCCGGGAGGAGGCCCATGCACGGCAGCGCTCGGACTCCTTTCATCAGGAATCTATTGCGTTCGCCCAAATGGCGCATGGATCTGGCGCTAAGGCAACCGTCGCTGCCTCGCCGGAGGTGGTGCGGTCCCTCTGGCGTCCGAACGTGGTGGCGAACGCGCAACCCCTCTATTGGAGCGCCGAGCATCGGGACACACCATGGGCCTCGTCCAACGAGAACATGGCACGGCGTGCCCGCCGTGCCAGGCAGCGGGTGCGGGAGGCGGCGGCAGCCCTCGCGGCGGTGGATGTTGGCGAGGCGGAGTCGCATTCTTCGGCGCCTCGTAAGGTGCATCAGTCCGGGCGCCGCAACCGCATCATGGTGGACGTCACTGTCTCGTCCCGGGACGGATCCATCATCGATCTGACGTCCACCGGCACTGTTCGGGTTACGGGCTCCAACGAGGAAGAGTAGGGCATGAGAGACGGCGGCGCCTTGGATCCCATGCCCTACTCTACCTTGCCGGCGACCGGGCCAACACTTCTCGTTGCATGTAATAATATGGATCTGAGGTTTCTAATTTAAGGTTTCCGGTTATAGAATCAAATATTCGAGACGTGACCGGTCAGTCCTTGCGGATGCGCCCGGGCCGTAGATGCTCTCTAAGGTACTAAGGTATGTTGCATGGCCCATGATAGGCTCTGTAGTGGACCAGCGACCAGCCCACCGAACGTTGTTGCACCTAAAGGGGGTTGTTATTCGTGTTGGGCCTTCTTCCCTTAATTGTGTGGACCACATGAACACAACGCTCTAAATCTTCGCATAAGAATTCCCCTAAAATAATGTGCTCAAGAATCTGCCTAAAAAATGTGCTCAAGAATCCAAGAGGTACTCATGGATGGAATCTGTGATTTATTTTTTTAAGAGAGAAGACCTTCATGGCTAGTTTTATTGATTATTTAGCAAGGATACATCGTTCACAAGAGAAGCAAATAACAGCTAGGGGATCATCGTCTTAGTTACAAGAAACTTTGTTTAAGAAACTATACTTAGCTAGCTCATGAGCCACACAATTAGCTTCTCGTGATTTGGTCAGTTAAAAATGACTATCTAGCTAGACTTGGTCGCGGAAGAGTGGAAACAAATTAAAATCTGGAGAACGACCGATTCGGGCATGATCCATACATAGTCCCGAGTTTCTCGGCCACATTAAGATGTTTAAACTAGCTTGCTGCGACTGCATATACTTATGAAAAGTCGAGCCAGAGAGGAAAAAGCAGAAGGTCCCTGTACACACCAACCGGTTTACTTGCAGTTTCTTTTTGAATAAAACCGGGTTGCTTCCGAGATGGATCGGATCGAGCTGGATGCAGTGCACAGTTTCTTGTGCACACCAGAACCGGTTTGCTTGTAGTCTCTCTTAAAGTAAAACCGGCTTGCTTCAAAGATCGATCAAGCTGCACACTTTGATATTCGTCTTAGCTTGATTTTTTTTTTCCTTTAGCCGCTTCCATTTTTGACTCGTTAACCATGGCTAGCTGAATAGTAGTACGATATTATTGACTTGACTTCGTTTTACCAAACTTTTACGTAGAGAACGCGTAGGGCTCTCCGATGGCACATATATTTCCACAACAATTAGAACTCGATCAGTTGCCCCCATCCCAGCAAAGGATTGGATTCCACTATCTAGAGATAACATAATGGAACATACACTAGCTTCCATGTGCTTACATACATCATAAATTAAGAGTAAAAAAATAAAAATAAAGGTTCACGCTGTCGCCTAGCTCTAACAGCCAAAACAGTGGAAAGATGGGCAATAAAAATGGCTTATAATTACATTAGTGCAACAATAACTCGATTACATAGTCATACTATGCCTATGCTTGTTGAACAGGAGGATTTTTTTAGACTAACAAGCAGGAGCTCCCCGGCTCCAAAAATCATACAATGGCTTTTAAATGTTGTTCAGAGTCAAAACATAGGAACTTAAAGCTAACGGAACAAACTAAAAGCAGGCAATAGTTGTAACAACCAACAAATAAAGGCAAGTCCAGAGAGAACACACGCAAGCGTTGAGATCTAGAAACTTGCACTTTGCTTCATATTGCTCGCATCTTCAGGCTTGAACTTGAAAGGAGGCTCGCCTAGCCTTCAGAGGCTGGGCATCAGATGACTATGGAGACCAGCAGATCTACAGCTGGGACACATGGCTCATGATCAGGGTTATACCCTTGGAGGGCTTCATCTGCGACCAAAACGCTTCATCACCCCCTGGGAAGGTCCGATCGGATGCTGGAGAAGTGGAGGCAAAATCAGGTGAAAGAATGTTCAGCCTGCACAGACCAATAGGGGTTTTCTCAGGAATTCTTCTGAGAGAGGAGGTGGAGAAGTTCTCCAACCTCTACCTGCACTGATCTGATGAGAGAATCATCCAATATCTGACTGTTCTCGGAATATTTCATCAAACATGTTTGATAGCAAGCCACTGTACATTTTTAAATATCATGGAATTCCTAATTCTTTAGATATTCCACATAATGAGAGAACAAAACAGTGTTTAGAGCATAATTATTACGTACTAATATAATTTTTTTGCGAGGAAAACTTTCGATTTATTCATCAACTGTTAAGATAGTACAAATAACACAAGAAGTAAAAAATACATCCATATCTGTATATCACTTAGCGACGACTACAAGCACCGACAGAGCTATTCAATATTAATTGTCGCTGAGTTAGTACGACTTTGTACTAAATCAATGACGGTTAATATGGAAATGGAGGGAGTATGAAAATAAAATAAGATCCTACCCGGACTCCAAAAAGATAGCAAAATATTTCTGTCCACCGCACACAGTCAAGCAGGAGATGGTGGATGGATTCATATTCAATTTAAAAGACACATTCTGAAGGTCTAATAATATGCCTTTTCCTTAAGTTGTCTCTAGTCACGAGTTAAAGAAAACTAATGAGCTTAAAGAGTCCAAGAGATACTCATGAGCGCTGGAATAAGTGCTTTTGCCCAGGTGAAAAGCGACTTTAGTTGTAGCTAGATTTGGTCGAAAACTTAACACAAAAGCAGAAACAAAAAAAATGAGAAGGACCGATCCAAGGCATGGTAATATCATACACAATCTCTACGTTCTTATAATAAGCTTCTTTTTTACAAACTTTATTTAAACTAGGTTGCATCTACTGCGCACGTTTGAAAGTCGAGCGAGAGAGGAAGCAGAGGACGTTCCTATACACACCTCCAGAACCGGTTTGCATCCAGTTTCCTTTTAAACAAAACCGTTTTTTCCTTCCGAATGGATGGAGCTGGATGCATTGCACATTTTGGTAGAGGGGGTGCGCGCGAATCAGAGTATGAGATTTAATTAACCCAGTTTCCTATAAACTTTAAACTAGGTTGCTTTCTCTCGCAAGGCGACTAGGGAAAACCTTTCTCCCCTCAATCTTTACCGGCGAGCCTGTGGATTCACTTCACATCCGCATGTTGCTCCAGCGGCCGATGGCGGGGAGGGGCTTTTGATGCCTCGGATCCGACTAGTAAATAGGTAGGGTTTTAATCCTCGCAGGGGCGGTGTTTGGACGGGTATCGGTGCTTCTTCTCCGAGTCAGTCTTTCGGGCTCCGATCCCCTTAAGTTTGTCCGTTAGGACGGATTAGATAGAGCTCTGGCATAGATTCCTGCCAGATCCTTCGGGCAGCGAGGTTAGGGTTTCTTGTCGTGCGTACGCAACAACGATATTTAGTGTCAGGTTCTTCGGATCGATTCAAGGATTCAACGACGACGACTGCGTCTTCAGGGTGCTGGTCTTTAGAAACATGTGCACGACGACTTTCCGGCTGTCATCGACAAGGTCAGGCTGGCTCCGATATGGGAAATGTGACAACGACGCGTCGACGGCTCATTCTGGCGGGAGCGGTCGTTCGATGGTCCATGGACCTCGTTGTAATTTTTATTGTTGTTGAGATATTTTGTACTTTCAATCAATCTTTATAATAGATGTGATCCTTCTCAAGAAAATAAACTAGGTTGCTTCGACTGCGCACGCCCGAAAAGCGGAGCCAGACATCGAGGAAGAAGCAAAGCACGTTCCCGCACACACCGGAGCCGGCTCGCTTCCGGTTTCCTTTTAAACAAAACCGGCTTGACCCCAGCCAAGATGGATCGATCGAGCTGGATGCATTGCATCGCACAGCTCGGTAGAGACTAGAGAGAGGGTGGCGCGAATCAGGAGAGGATCAGACCAGCCAGCGGATCAAGACAAGGGAGCGGTTCACACCAGGAGCAGCAGGTGTGTGTGTGTCACTATAGCCGCGATCGATAGCCGATAGGGTAGCAAGTGCGTGCACACACACACGTCTCGGGCACGCAACCCTCCTCCTCCCGCCGCCGCTGCGCTCCGGGGCCCACGGGTAAATAGATGCGCGCGGCGGGTGCGTGCATGGGGACGCGGGTCTCGTCGTAACGGCCGTGACAGGCACAGCGTTCCCACTAGTACAGACGGGGCGCCGGGATGCGACAAGGCACGCGCCGGTGGGGGCCCACCCGCCAAGCTTGGAGCGTTCACACCTCATTTGTTTTTTTAACACAATATACAATCGACTACATACACAAGGTTATACTCGTCCCCTATAAACACACGCACGCACGCCTTATATCTATGAGGATGCCCACCTATAACCATCTTCGAATGAATGACTTGGCATAGCATTTTGAGACTCATGAAGTCATCATAGACGTCTCTTAGTCGATGAAAACATCGTCTCCTACTGAACAAACATCGCCGAAAAGTCTGAATTAAATCTAGAAAATTGCGAGCACCACTATTATGTATATGACTTAGACTACCACCCGCAGTGAGAGTAATATAGTGGTAACATCACACATCTCTAGGCAAAACAGATGTTATGGCGAGTAATTAATAAGAAAAGAGAGGCATGGGTAACATGGCTAGTTACTGTAACGTCACACATGTCAGACAAGATGAGTCTACAACCTAATAAATAAAGTGGTAACATAGCTAGTTACTGTAATGTCACACATGCCTGATAAAATGAGTCTACAACCTACTCCCTCATTGATAAAATGTATCTAGACTGATACATCCGTATCTATACAAATCCAAGACAAATAATTCGGAACGAATGGGGTAATAAATAAATTTTTTATATGACACCACGTATATGTTGCTTCCCACTATAGAGATAGTAATATAGACTAGTAATATATGTTACTGCCCATTGTGACTAGTCTTAAACCTTGATGGGTGGGTATACCACTTTTATGCTAACCGTCTAATTGGTTGGATGAAGCGTTCACACCTGGCCGTGCAGTGCGCGCGTGATTGGTAGGGAGCGACTCCCGAACGGAGGGAGGGCTCGGAGTAGTGCGCGCCCTGCGTCGTACATGCAACGCAACCGAACGCAGCAGCAGCGACAGCGGCGGCGTTCCCACTTGACGCCTTCCTTGCTGCGTTCGTGCGTGCGTGGGCGCTCCACTTGTTAAAATTTAAGCGGCGCCGGCGCGCTCGCGGCCGCGGGTATATATACACGCCGCCGTGGGAGCACAGACTCGCTCACACCAAAACATATAGCTCAGCTAGCCAAGGCCTGCAACTGCAAGCTCCGGCTGTCTGTCTGTCACGTACGTACATATAGACACGCGGCCAGCCATGTCTGCCGCCGCCTGCGTCTCCTTCTGCCCCTCTCCGGCGTCCTCTCGCCACGGCGGCGGGCCGATCGTCGACGTCGTCGGGCTGCCGCCGGCTGTGGAGGAGGCGGAGGAGCGCGGCGCCGAGAGGGACCTCCTGGAGTTCGGCGCCGACGGGATGATCAGCGCCAGCAGGTAAACACACACCACATGGATGCATAGCAACAGCAAGCATGTATATTGACTTGATGCATACATTTCTTTCGACAAGATCTTGATAGAGCACCTTAATTGTCGACATAGATTCATTTGTTTTGTGATCGATGTATGCTATGCCACTCCTTGTGAACCGGTCTGTTATTTCCTTCAAAACCGAGGCAAAAGCTTTGTCTCGCCTCATTGATTAACAAGAGTTATTAACATTAGATACAAAAAATGAAAAACAGTCCTAGGAACCAACTAGCTAGCCTACTCTAGCAGCATCAAGGACCTCCTCAAGTGCTCCGCACCACTCAGCCCCTTATTAAGCGCGAGCCTCGGTTTTTATCCTACACGCTAGTGATTACATTTTCCCTGCGGGTGGCTAGTGATTATATACTAACCATGGCAAAAACATCTCTAAAAACATGTTCACCATGTACGATAAAAAAAGGGTTTATGTATTTGTAGATTATTTTCAAAAGGGAACCTGTATAAAGTTTGACGAACTTTATACTCTTTTCAAAAGTCAACCTCTATTGAGTTTGATCAATATAATTAGGACATGGTGAACATGTTTTTTTATCGTCGTACTATTTTTTGTGTGTCAATGATAATATTTTTCTCGACAAACGTGGTCAAACTTATTATGACTATATTGGAAAAAGGTATATGCACTGTATTTCCAAATGGAAGGAATATAATTATAGTACTTTTACATTCTAAATGTTATCCCAAGCTATAGCTAGTTTTTAACAACCGATTAATCTATGACATACTGGTTTTTGATCTTTTGCAATAATTAAGGAGGATATCGGCGCATGTGATGCATGCAGATTATATTCTCCATGTGATGCATATTCCACTTTCTAACCTCTCCTTGTGTGCGTGGCAGTGACAGTGACGAAGATGCTGCTGCTGCTGAGATCGATGACGAGGAGGAGCACTCGGTGAGGAGGCCACGGGCGGTGGTTCAGAAGTTCATGTGCGAACGCAAGGCTGTCGGCGACGGCTTCGTTCTCCGGAGGAGCATTGGCAGGTGATCGATCACATCATGCACCCGATCACCCATTAATATTGCCCAACACGAAGCTCAATTCAAACTTTGTTACTTCTTGCAGGCCTGAGTTGCAGAGCTTGGATCCTTTCATCTCCTTGGACGAGTTTGAATGTACGTATGCATGATGATCATCCAAATTGGAATCTTCGGTTGTTCGTTTCGGGCGATCAGCTCTAGCATCTTAATTTACCTTTTCGCCCAGTTAATTAAGATACTCAAGGTCCCATTTCACTCTGCCAAAAAAAACTCCCCATCATTTAAAACGGGATACTTTCCGCAAAAATAAATACTAAAAGGGGACACATATTGAAAGTGATTGTGTACAGGTTATAAAATCCAAGATGGTCTGGACCATACGAGAGTAACCAATCACATCACCAACATCAAATTTTATTAATGGAGTTTCGTAAACTCCACTACTCCTAGTGGAATGACTATGGACGCTCTTCCAAATAGTCTAAATGAACGTGGTACACAACCACATAGCCGGGAGAAACTGTCAGGTCACATCCCTAATCACCTGCCATGGTCGGCAGGTCTGGTCACCCCTACCACGGGTATCCGGACCGTCACTCTCATAATTCATATCTAGTCTATCAGTTTCATCCAGTCTATTTTGACTACCCCGAGATGCTTATATTGTAAGGCTTGAGTTAATGGTCTCCAACTTAAACACCTAATCCGTCGCTAAATACGTACAATGTTCAACTATAGGCTAACTAAATAAAATCATACGTATTTGATTGTTCATATACTAAATTGGTCAACTCACAATTAATTCATACCTACCTTCTTTTTCAGTTTCTCGTCCAGCTGGCTTTTCCGATCATCCACACCGAGGTTTGTAATTTATTTATCATTCTTGTACATACTCATGGAGTATAGAATTTCTACGACACCCATTGCATGGATAAGCTAGTTTCATGTATTAAAGAATTATGGTCTGAATGTATTTCTTTTTTCTATGGTGCCCCTTCAGGATTCGAGAATGTTACCTACATGCTTGAGGTAAAAAGTCCGTATAACTCTCATTATTCTTGCCAATGAAAAGAACAACATCCGTTGAATTAAGACTTATGCGGTAAAATTTCGTCATTTTCAGGGAGGCTTGAGTTACCATGACTTTTCAGGCCACAAGGGCACGATCAACACCGGAGATGTTCAGGTTAGGTCTCTTCAGGCTCAGCAATTATCGCAAGTGGCACTGTCAAAATATCACCAATGTACATGTTCTTAGTTTCAAAGCAAAAAAATCAAGCATACATATGGGTGTTGAACGCAATTACCTTCCATGGCATGGTCTTATATGCTGATATTAACAAGGAAGGAAACACTTGTAACAGTGGATGACGGCCGGGCGTGGTGTGGTGCACGCAGAGATGCCGGGTGGTGAGGGGGTGCAGAGGGGCCTCAACCTCTGGCTCAACCTCTCCTCAAAGGACAAGATGTATGCATGGATCCACCTCAAATTTTGCAAATATTTTCTGAACACAATAATAACAAATGTTGTTGCTACGTACGTGTACAGGGTGGCGCCGAGGTACCAGGATCTGAGGAGCCGCGACGTCCCCACGGCGGAGAAGGACGGCGTGTCCGTCAAGGTCATCGCCGGCGAGGCCCTGGGCGCGCGCTCGCCGATCCAGACGCGCACCCCGGCCATGTGGCTCGACGTCACCATGCGGCCCGGTTCACGCTTGCGCCAGCCCGTCCCGGCCGGCTGGAGCACGTGCGCCTACGTCCTCGACGGCGAGGCCAGCTTCGGCCAGCCAGGGGACGAGGCGGCCGGCGCGCACCAGTGCGTCGTGTTCGGCGGCGACGGCGATGGCGTGGACGTGCGGAGCGACAGCGCGACGACGCGTTTCTTGTTGCTGGCGGCGCGGCCGCACGGCGAGGCGGTGGCGCTGGACGGGCCCTTCGTGATGAACACGAGCGAGGAGGTGCAACAGGCCAGGGAGGACTACCTGAACCGCCGCAATGGCTTCGAGATGGCCGCCGGCTGGACCTCTAGCCAGTGACCACAGTCGTGCATTCACAGACATTGGTGGGCCAACGAGAGAAGAAGGTGCCATGGCAGTCGACGGCACAACGGGGCTGCATTGAATGTATATTTTTTTCCTGCCTAGTGAATTAGTGATCGGGCTAGCTCAAAATCCAATCCAATGGCCCACGGGGTTATTTGTTCTAGTCAAGATATAAGTGTTCTTTATGGGGTTATTTGCATGACAGTCACATTTTTAAAAATAATATTCAAAATATTTTAAAACTATCTAAATTTCTAAAAACATCCCCATGCTTTCAAATATGTTGAAGCATCTTTGACAAAAAAACATGTACTACCTCTGTACCAAAATAATATAAGACGTTTTGGTGGGCTAAACTAGCCTACAAAAGCGCCTTATATTTTGATACCGAGGGAGGACATTTTATAAAATTGCTCATCTAATTTTGAACTATTCATACACTTTTTCTAAAAAAGGTTCGTATTTAAAAACAAAAAACCCACAAAAAACAGGAGTAAACCGAGAGAATCAAATGAAAATTGAAAAAAAACCTTAGCACTACAACACTTGGCACCTAACTTGGACCTCTGGCTCATAGACACTCTCTATGTGGTTCCTCGACCGTTTGAGGTGGGTGCGTCTATGTCTCACTTTTTCCCATTTTTGCAACTTTAAGAAATGTTATAAAAATATATTTAGAAAAAAACATTTCACAAAAATTGACCAATATCTATTTTAAAAAGTGTTCACTCTACTTAGAAAATGTACGTACATTTATAAAAATGTTTGTACTATTCAACATAAGTGTTCACATGTTCCGAAGTGTATTCATGGTATAATTTTGTACCAATGGGTATACCGATACCCTACCCGTTTATACTGATACGTGGACTTTATCCGTGGAGGTCCAACATATGCGCAAGGGTCGGTAGTGGCAAAGGAGTTGCGTGACCCAACTACTCGCATAATTAAGCCTTACACCATCACACGAAAAAACCGACTCCATGAGAGAAAAAAACCATTTTGCTTAGCACTTTGTTCTGTCGATGCCACTAACGTTTGAGCCAATTCGTCGTCCTCAAGGGCCCAAATATATCTTGCCATCCTACAATTTACCAGGGAGTGCCTCCAGGACTCCGGTGCTCCACATAGGCCACAAAAACTATCATTTGCCATGTGCCAGTGAGCTCTAATATCTTCCGTAGGTAGGGAATGCTTCAATAATCTTCATAGAAACATACGAATTTTGCCCGGCATCGGTGTCTTTCATAGTGTTTTGCACGCCCCTTCTTAGATGAATTTGATGACCCTGGAGTACTTTATATTTGGAGTGAGCACATGTGAGTTTAGCTAGCTACGATCTCAGATCTGTTAAATTATAGATGGCCTTTGCCCATATAAGACAATATATTCTGGTTAATCTCTAAGGTCTATGTAGGTGCATGGCAAGTGGTGGAAGTTTAGGAGAGCCCCTATTGAGCGCCTTCAGCGCCACTTCCTCCAACTGTCGCTCACTACAAGGCTTAGTGGGCTGCATCTAAACAGTCCACCCGCTCGCTACTGTTTGAGGATTGGTTAACTGATAAAAGAATCTTCTACAAAAACTGATAAAAAATACAAAAGAAGGTAGAACATGTTTTGAGTCAATATGACTCTTGAATTTTGGAAAAAACGGTCAACCATTGAATTGACAACATTGCGTAAAAACACAAAAATAATCAAAAAAATCAAAAGAAATCTTGAATTAAAAAATGGACATATATTTTAAATATAGTTCACAAATGAAAATTTCATGATTTGGAAAAAATTCATCAAATGCTGAAAAACATTCATCGAATTTGAAAAATCATCAAATTTGGAAAAAAGTTCACAAATATGAAAAAAGTTCATCAAAATGGAAAAAAAGTCCATCAAAATTGAAAATTTTTCATCAAAATTGGAAAAAGTTCATATAATTTTTTTTAAAAAATCATCGAATTTGAAACAAAATCCTATCAGTTCTGAAATAATGTTCATAAACTTTGAAACAAAGTTTACAACTATGAAAAAAAGTTCATGAACTTTTAAAAAAGTTCACAATTTTGGAAAAGGTTCATCAATTTTTTTAAGTTCACAAACTTGCAAAATGTTCATCAATTTTAGAAAGATAACCGAAGTTTAAAAAGGGATGTGCTACGTGTCGGCCAACAGATTTTTCTAAAAGATCCGTCGGCTCGCAAGTCGTCAGATCTGGCGCATCGAGCGACCGAGCAACTTCCTCCACTTTTGCAACATAAGTCTTGTTGTAGATTTTTTTTCAACTAAGGTCTTGTTGCAGAATGTTTTTTGCAACTGAGGTCTTGTTGCAGAATCTTTTTACAACTGAGATTATGTTGCCGAAGCGTCGCATCGTCGTACTATCGTATTCCTGTAACATCGGTGATGTTTATGCACCAATGGTGATGTTGTTGTTTTGGCCGCTTGCAGCCAAAGGCGACACAGGTGAGCGCTGGCAGGGCTTGCAACACTAGTGCCCGCCAGCAAAAGGAGGCTGCTAGCGCATCTCCAATCACACAGCATGAATGTCTCCCGTCGGCCATGGCGGCAGCACCAGCGGTTCATGTGGAGCGGCCTGCTTGTTGCGACGGTAGTGGGAGCGGTGTGTCCTCAGAGCTGGACGGGAAAGAGGAAGAAGATGGTTTCCTGAAGGATAAGATTTGTCTAAACGGTTCGTTGGACATGTGGCATGCTCCAGTTCCACGATAAGAAAGATCAAACGGTGATGGACGTGGCGGACACAACGAGTTGATCGATCGGTTGATTTCGATCAATTCCTGTTGAAAAAAAGTTGTGCATTTCAAAAAATAAAAATAAAAGAACAACTATTGGAAAGAACGAAAATGAAAAAAAAGAAAAATGAAAAAGAAAACACTGAGTGAAAACGTGCATAAAAAAAAACTAACTTAACATACACCACAGATAGGCTATCTCAGTTGGTTGGTGCGGTTGCACATAAACAAGAGTGCTGCTTTTTTTTCTTCTTCTAACAAACATGAGTGCTACAGTTCGAATCCCCAATACAACGCATTGTTTTTTGAGGGTTAAAAAAAACTAGCAAGACTACTTTTACTTGGAAAGACACACTCTATGTCAACACAAAATAAATTTGGAGAAAGACGCCAAACCAGTTATTGATCACCAACGACGGCTAAATCCTAAGATGAAAGAAGTGGTAAGAAAGGAAATATTAAAGCTCCTTGAAGCAGGTATAATTTGTCCCGTTGCTGATAGTCAGTGGGTAAGTCATGTCCATTTGGTCCCTAAGAAGGGAGGTATTACTATCATTTCTAATGTTAAAGATGAATTGATTCCGCAAAGAATTATTACAGGTTATAGGATGGTGATTGATTTCTGCAAATTAAATAAAGCCACTAAAAAAGATCATTACCCTTTGCCTTTCATTGATCAAATGCTAGAAAGATTATCCAAACATACACATTTTTTCTTTCTAGATGGTTACTCTGATTTCTCTCAAATACCTGTGTTAGTCGATGATCAAGAAAATACTACTTTTACTTGCCCTTTCGGTACCTTTGCTTATAGACGTATGCCTTTTGGTTTATGTAATGCACCTGCTACCTTTCAAAGATGCATGATGGCTATATTCTCTGACTTTTGTGAAAAGATTTGTGAAGTTTTCATGGATGATTTCTTTGTTTATGGATCCTCTTTTGATGATTGCTTGAGCAACCTTGATCAAGCTTTGCAGAGATGTGAAGAAACTAACCTTGTCTTGAATTGGGAGAAGTGCCACTTTATGGTTAATGAAGTTATTGTCTTGGGGCATAAAATTTCTGAAAGAGGTATTGAAGTTGACAAAGCTAAAGTTGATGCTATTGAAAAGATGCCGTGTCCCAAGGACATCAAAGGTATAAGAAGTTTCCTTGGTCATGCCTGTTTTTATAGGAGGTTCATTAAGGACTTCTCAAAAATTTCCTGGCCTCTGACTAACCTATTACAAAAAGATATTCCTTTTGTCTTTGATGATGATTGTGTAGAAGCATTTGAAATACTTAAGAAAGCCTTGATTTCTGCACCTATTGTTCAGCCACCTGATTGGAATTTATTCTTTGAAATCATGTGTGATGCTAGTGACTATGATGTAGGTGCTGTTCTAGGACAAAGAGTTGATAAAAAAATTAAATGTTATTCAATATGCTAGTAAAACTCTAGACAATGCCCAGAGAAATTATGCTACCACTGAAAAGGAATTCTTAGCAATTGTATTTGCTTGTGATAAGTTCAGACCTTATATTGTTGATTCTAAAGTAACTTTTCACACTGATCATGCTGCTATTAAATATTTTATGGAAAGGAAAGATGCTAAACCTAGACTTATTAGATGGGTTCTCCTACTACAAGAATTTGATTTGCATATTATTGATAGAAAGGGAACTGAGAACCCCGTTGCAGACAACTTGTCTAGGTTAGAGAATGTTCTTGATGACCCACTACCTATTGATGATAGCTTTCCTGATGAACAATTAAATGTCATAAATGCTTTTCGCACTGCTCCATGGTATGCTGATTATGCTAATTACATTGTTGCTAAATTTATACCACCTAGTTTCACATACCAGCAAAAGAAAAAGTTTTTCTATGATTTAAGACATTACTTTTGGGATGACCCACACCTTTATAAAGAAGGAGTAGATGGTTTTATTAGACGTTGTATACCTGAGCATGAACAGGAACAGATCCTACGCAAGTGTCACTCCGAAGCTTATGGAGGACACCATGTTGGAGATAGAACTGCACATAAGGTATTGCAATCCGGTTTTTATTGGCCCACTCTCTTCAAGGATGCCCGTAAGTTTGTCTTATCTTGTGATGAATGTCAAAGAATTGCTAATATTAGTAGACGTCAAGAAATGCCTATGAATTATCCACTCGTTATTGAACCATTTGATGTTTGGGGCTTCGATTATATGGGACTGCTTCCTTCCTCTAATGGGCATACATATATTTTAGTTGATGTTGATTCGTTACTAAGTGGGTAGAAATTATTCCAACTAGTAGTGCTGATCATAACACCTCTATTAAGATGCTTAAAGAAGTTATTTTTCCGAGGTTTGAAGTCCCTATATATTTAATGACCGATGGTGGTTCACATTTTATTCATGATGCCTTTCGTAAAATGCTTGCTAAGTATGATGTTAATCATAGAATTGCATCTTCATATCACCCGCAGTCTAGTGGTTAAATAGAATTGAGTAACAGAGAGGTCAAATTAATTTTTGCAAAAGACTGTTAATAGATTTAGAAAGAATTGGTCCAAGAAACTTGATGATGCATTATGGGCTTATAGAACTGCATATAAAAATTCTATGGGTATGTCTCCGTATAAAATGGTTTATGAAAAAGCATGTCACTTACCTCTCGAATTAGAACATAAGGCATATTGGGCCATTAAAGAGCTCAATTATGATTTCGAACTTGCCGATGAGAAGAGGTTATTTGACATTAGCTCACTTGATGAATGGAGAACCCAGACCTATGAGAATGCCAAACTGTTTAAAGAAAAAGTTAAAAGATGGCATGACAAAAGGATACAAAAGCGTGAGTTTAATGTAGGTGATTATGTGTTGCTATTCAACTCTCGTTTAAGATTTTTTGCAGGTAAACTTCTCTCTAAATGGGAAGGTCCTTACGTTATCGAGGAGGTCTATCGTTCCGGTGCCATAAAAATCAACAACTTCAAAGGCACAAATCCGAAGGTGGTGAACGGTCAAAGAACCAAACATTATATCTCAAGTAATCCCATAAATGTTGAAACTAATGTTATTGAAACTGTAACCCCGGAGGAATACATAAGAGACACTTTCCAGAATGTTTCAGACTTCGAAAAGGAATAGATATGTGGTACGGTAAGTAAACCGACTCCAGAAGTAGTCCGGGAAGGACACGAGGCTTCCACGAGGGTGGAGGGCGCGCCCTACCCCCCTGGGCGCGCCCCCTGCCTCGTGGGCACCTCGGGCGCTCTCCGGACTCCGTTTTCTTGCACGATACTTCTTATGGTTGGTAAAAATTCATTATATAATCTCCCGAAGGTTTTGACCACCGTACCACGCAAATATCCTCTGTTCCTGTTTCGAGCTGTTTTTCTGACAGATCTAGATCACCATGATGTCTCCAAGTGCCCCCAAGGACAAGTTCTTCGAGAAGGTCATCAACCCCTACCTCGCGGAAGTGCTGCAACATCCTCAAACCATTGAGATGCGTGAGGGGTTGCTGCACATCTGCGATGTTGAGGGACCAAGGAGGACCGGAAGCGTGGAGACAAGGCTCGACACAATGGAGCAACAAGTTTTTGTTGGGGAACGTTGCAGAAAACAAAAATTTTCCTACGGTTTCACCAAGATCCATCTATGAGTTCATCTAGCAACGAGTGATCAGATGCATCTACATACCTTGTAGATCGCGAGCGGAAGCGTTCAAAGAACATGGATGAGGGAGTCGTACTCGACGTGATCCAAATCACCGGAGATCCTAGCGCCGAACGGACGACATCTCCGCGTTCAACACACGTACGGTTAGCGTGACGTCTTCTCCTTCTTGATCCAGCAAGGGGGAAGGAGAGATTGAGGAAGATCGCTCCAGCAGCAGTACGACGGCGTGGTGATGATGGAGAAGTAGCACTCTGGCAGGGCTTCGCCGAGCTCTACGGAGAGGGAGAGGTGTAGCAGGGGAGAGGAGGGGGGCGCCAAGACTCAAGGGTGCGGCTGCCCCTCCCTCCCCTCCCTTTATATAGGCCCCCAGGGGGGGGCGCCGGCCCTAGAGATCCCATCTCCCAAGGGGACGGCGGCCAGGGGGGTGGAGTACCCCCCAAGGCAAGTGGGGCGCCCCCCACCCTAGGGTTTCAACCCTAGGCGCAAGGGGGTGGGCCAAGGGGGCGCACCAGCCCACTATGGGCTGGTTCCTCTCCCACTTCAGCCCATGGGGCCCTTCGGGATGGGTGGCCCCACCCGGTGGACCCCCGGGACCCTTCCGGTGGTCCCGGTACAATACCGGTGACCCTAAAACTTGTCCCGATGGCCGAAATAGCACTTCCTATATATAATTCTTTACCTCCGGACCATTCCGGAACTCCTCGTGACGTCCGGGATCTCATCCGGGACTCCGAACAATTTTAGGGTTACTGCATATTCATATCCCTACAACCCTAGCGTCACCAAACCTTAAGTGTGTAGACCCTACGGGTTCGGGAGACATGTAGACATGACCGAGATTGCTCTCCGGTCAATAACCAACAGCGGGATCTGGATACCCATGTTGGCTCCCACATGCTCCTCGACGATCTCATCGGATGAACCACGATGTCGAGGATTCAAGCAACCCCGTATACAATTCCCTTTGTCAATCGGTACGTTACTTGCCCGAGATTCGATCGTCGGTATCCCAATACCTCGTTCAATCTCGTTACCGGCAAGTCACTTTACTCGTACCGTAATGCATGATCCCGTGACCAGACACTTGGTCACTTTGAGCTCATTGTGATGATGCATTACCGAGTGGGCCCAGAGATACCTCTCCGTCATACGGAGTGACAAATCCCAGTCTTGATCCGTGTCAACCCAACAGACACTTGGAGATACCCGTAGTATACCTTTATAGTCACCCAGTTATGTTGTGACGTTTGGTACACCCAAAGCACTCCTACGGTATCCGGGATTTACACGACCTCATGGTCTAAGGAAAGGATACTTGACATTGGAAAAACTCTAGCAAACGAACTATACGATCTTGTGCTATGTTTAGAATTGGGTCTTGTCCATCACATCATTCTCCTAATGATGTGATCTCGTTATCAATGACATCCAATGTCCATAGTCAGGAAACCATGACTATCTGTTAATCAACGAGCTAGTCAACTAGAGGCTTACTAGGGACATTTTGGTGTCTATTTATTCACACATGTATTACGATTTCCGGATAACACAATTATAGCATGAATAAAAGACAATTATCATGAATAAGGAAATATAATAATAATGCTTTTATTATTGCCTCCAGGGCATATTTCCAACAGTCTCCCACTTGCACTAGAGTCAATAATCTAGTTACATTGTGATGAATCGAACACCCATGGAATTCTGGTGTTGATCATGTTTTGCTCTAGGGAGAGGTTTAGTCAACGGATCTGCTACATTCGGGTCCGTATGTACTTTACAAATATCTATGTCTCCATCTTGAACATTTTCACGAATGGAGTTGAAGCGACGCTTGATGTGCCTGGTCTTCTTGTGAAACCTGGGCTCCTTGGCAAGTGCAATAGCTCCAGTGTTGTCACATAAGAGTTTGATTGGCCCCGACGCATTGGGTATGACTCCTAGGTCGGTGATGAACTCCTTCACCCAAATTGCTTCATGTGCTGCCTCCGAGGCTGCCATGTACTCCGCTTCACATGTAGATCCTGCCACGATGCTCTGCTTGCAACTGCACCAGCTTACTGCCCCACCATTCAAAATATACACGTATCCGGTCTGTGACTTAGAGTCATCCAGATCTGTGTTGAAGCTAGCGTCGACGTAACCCTTTACGACGAGCTCTTCGTCACCTCCATAAACGAGAAACATTTCCTTAGTCCTTTTCAGGTACTTCAGTATATTCTTGACCGCTGTCCAGTGTTCCTTGCCGGGATTACTTTGGTACCTTCCTACCAAACTTACGGCAAGGTTTACATCAGGTCTGGTACACAACATGGCATACATAATAGAACCTATGGCTGAGGCATAGGGGATGACACTCATCTCTTCTATATCTTTTGCCGTGGTCGGACATTGAGCTGAGCTCAATTTCATACCTTGCAACACAGGCAAGAACCCCTTCTTAGACTGATCCATATTGAACTTCTTCAATATCTTATCAAGGTATATGCTTTGTGAAAGACCTATGAGGCGTCTTGATCTATCTCTATAGATCTTGATGCCTAATATATATGCAGCTTCTCCAAGGTCCTTCATTGAAAAACTCTTATTCAAGTAGGCCTTAATGCTGTCCAAGAGTTCTATATCATTTCCCATCAAAAGTATCTCATCTACATATAATATGAGAAATGCTACAGAGCTCCCACTCACTTTCATGTAAACGCAGGCTTCTCCATAAGTCTGCGTAAACCCAAACGCTTTGATAATCTCATCAAAGCGAATGTTCCAACTCCGAGATGCTTGCACCAGCCCATAAATCGAGCGTTAGAGCTTGCACACCTTGTCAGCATTCTTAGGATCGACAAAACCTTCCGGCTGCATCATATACAATTATTCCTTCAGGAAACCATTAAGGAATGCCGTTTTGACGTCCATTTGCCATATCTCATAATCATAGAATGCGGCAATTGCTAACATGATTCGGACGGACTTTAGCTTCGCTACCGGTGAGAAAGTCTCTTCGTAGTCAACCCCTTGAACTTGTCGATATCCCTTAGCGACAAGCCGAGCTTTATAGATGGTCACATTACCATCCGCGTCTGTCTTCTTCTTAAAGATCCATTTATTTTCTATGGCTCGCCGCTCAACGGGCAAGTCAGTCAAAGTCCATACTTCGTTTTCATACATGGATCCTATCTCGGATTTCATGGCTTCTAACCATTTGTCCTAATCCGGGCCCGCCATCGCTTCTTCATAGTTCGAAGGTTCACCGTTGTCTAACAACATGATTTCCAAGACAGGGTTGCCGTACCACTCTGGTGCAGAACGTGTTCTTGTGGACGTACAAAGTTCAGTAGCAACTTGATCTGAAGTTTCATGACCATCATCATTAATTTCCTCTCTAGTCGGTGCAGGCACCTCAGGAACATTTTCTTGAGTTGCGCCATTTTCCGGTTCAAGAGGTAATACTTCATCAAGTTCTACTTTCCTCCCACTTACTTCTTTCGAGAGAAACTCCTTCTTTAGAAAGGATCCATTCTTGGCAACAAAGATCTTGCCTTCGGATCTGAGGTAGAAGGTATACCCAATAGTTTCTTTAGGGTATCCTATGAAGACGCATTTTCCGACTTGGGTTCGAGCTTTTCAGGTTGAAGTTTCTTGACATAAGCATCACATCCCCAAACTTTTAGAAATGACAGCTTAGGTTTCTTCCCAAACCATAATTCATACGGTGTCATCTCAACGGATTTTGATGGAGCCCTATTTAAAGTGAATGCGGTAGTCTCTAAAGCATAGCCCCAAAATGATACCGGTAAATCGGTAAGAGACATCATAGGTCGCACCATATCTAATAGAGTGCGATTACGACGTTCGGACACACCATTACGCTGAGGTGTTCCAGGCGGCGTGAGCTGTGAAACTATTCCACATTTTCTTAAGTGTGTGCCAAATTCGTGACTCAAGTATGCTCCCCCACGATCTGATCGCAAGAACTTGATTTTCCTGTCACGTTTATTCTCAACCTCACTCTGAAATTCCTTGAACTTTTCAAAGGTCTCAGACTTGTGTTTCATTAAATAGATATACCCATATCTACTCAAGTCATCGGTGAGGGTGAGAACATAACGATAGCCACCGCGAGCCTCAACACTCATTGGACCGCACACATCAGTATGTATGATTTCCAATAAGTTGGTTGCTTGCTCCATTGTTCCTGAGAACGGAGTCTTGGTCATTTTACCCATGAGGCATGGTTCGCACGTGTCAAATGATTCGTAATCAAGAGACTCTAAAAGTCCATCTGCATGGAGCTTCTTCATGCGTTTGACACCTATGTGACCAAGGCGGCAGTGCCACAAGTATGTGGGACTATCATTATCAACCTTACATCTTTTGGTATTTACACTATGAATATGTGTAGCATTACGCTCGAGATTCATTAAGAATAAACCATTCACCATCGGAGCATAACCATAAAACATATCTCTCATATAAATAGAACAACCATTATTCTTGGATTTAAATGAGTAGCCATCTCGTATTAAACGAGATCCTGATACAATGTTCATGCTCAAACTTGGCACTAAATAACAATTATTGAGGTTCAAAATTAATCCCGTAGGTAAATGTAGAGGTAGCATGCCGATGGCGATCACATCGACCTTGGAACCATTCCCGACGCGCATCGTCACCTCGTCCTTCGCCAGTCTCCGCTTATTCCGCAGCTCCTGCTTTGAGTTACAAATATGAGCAACTGCACCGGTATCAAATACCCAAGAGCTACTACAAGTACTGGTAAGGTACACATCAATTACATGTATATCACATATACCTTTCGTGATGCCGGCCTTCTTGTCCGCTAAGTATTTGGGGCGGTTCCGCTTCCAGTGACCACTTCCCTTGCAATAAAAACACTCAGTCTCGGGCTTGGGTCCATTCTTTGGCTTCTTCCCGGCAGCTTGCTTACCGGGCGCGGCAACTCCCTTGCCGTCCTTCTTGAAGTTTTTCTTACCCTTGCCTTTCTTGAACTTAGTGGTTTTATTCACCATCAACACTTGATGTTCCTTTTTGACTTCTACCTCTGCTGATTTCAGCATTGCAAATACTTCAGGAATGGTCTTTTCCATCCCCTGCATATTGAAGTTCATCACAAAGCTCTTGTAGCTCGGTGGAAGCGACTGGAGGATTCTGTCAATGACCGCGTCATCCAGGAGATTAACTCCCAGCTGAGTCAAGCGGTTATGTAACCCAGACATAGTGAGTATGTGCTCACTGACAGAACTATTTTCCTCCATCTTACAGCTGAAGAACTTGTCGGAGACTTCATATCTCTCGACCCGGGCATGAGCTTGAAAAACCATTTTCAGCTCTTCGAACATCTCATATGCTCCGTGTCTCTCAAAACATTTTTGGAGCCCCGGCTCTAAGCTGTAAAGTATGCCGCACTGAACGAGGGAGTAATCATCGGAATGTGTCTGCCAAGCGTTCATAACGTCTTGTTCAGCAGGGAGAACAGGTGCTTCACCTAGCGGTGCTTGTAGGACATAATCTTTCTTGGCAGCTATGAGGATAATCCTTAGGTTCCGGACCCAGTCCGTATAGTTGCTACCATCGTCTTTCAGCTTGGTTTTCTCTAGTAACGCGTTGAAGTTGAGGACAACATTGGCCATTTGATCTACAAGACATATTGTAAATATTTTAGACTAAGTTCATGATAATTAAGTTCATCTAATCAAATTATTCAATGAACTCCCACTCAGATAGACATCCCTCCAGTCATCTAAGTATAACATGATCCGAGTTAACTAGGCCGTGTCCGATCATCACGTGAGACGGACTAGTCAATGTCGGTGAACATCTTCATGTTGATCGCATCTTCTATACGACTCATGCTCAACCTTTCGGTCTTCTGTGTTCCGAGGCCATGTCTGTACATGCTAGGCTCGTCAAGTCAACCTAAGTGTTTGCATGTGTAAATCTGTCTTACACCCGTTGTATGTGAACGTTGGAATCTATCACACCCGATCATCACGTGGTGCTTCGAAACAACGAACTGTCGCAACGGTGCACAGTTAGGGGGAACACTTTCTTGAAATGATTATGAGGGATCATCTTATTTACTACCGTCGTTCTAAGTAAACAAGATGTAAAAACATGATAAACATCACATGCATCAAATAATAATAGTGACATGATATGGCCAATATCACATAGCTCCTTTGATCTCCATCTTGGGGCTCCATGATCATCTTGTCACCGGCATGACACCATGATCTCCATCATCATGAGCTCCATCATCGTGTCTCCATGAAGTTGCTCGCCAACTATTACTTCTACTACTAAGGCTAACACGTTTAGCAATGAAGTAAAGTAATTTACATGGCGTTTCTCAATGACACGCAGGTCATACAAAAAATAAAGACAACTCCTATGGCTCCTGTCGGTTGTCATACTCATCGACATGCAAGTCGTGATTCCTATTACAATGATATGAACATCTCATACATCACATATATATCATTCATCATTCATCGCAACTTTGGCCATATCACATCACAGAACACTTGCTGCAAAAACAAGTTAGACGTCCTCTAATTGTTGTTGTAAGTTTTACGTGGCTGCAATAGGGTTCTAGCAAGAATGTTTTCTTACCTACGTGAAAGCCACAACGTGATTTGTCAACTTCTATTTACCCTTCACAAGGACCCTTTTCATCGAATCCGCTCCAACTAAAGTGGAGAGACAGACACCCACCAGCCACCTTATGCAACTAGTGCATGTTAGTCGGTGGAACCGATCTCACGTAAGCGTACGTGTAAGGTTGGTCCGGGCCGCTTCATCCCACAATACCGCTGAAGCAAAATAAGACTAGTAGCGGCAAGAAAGTTGACAACATCTACGCCCACAACAAATTGTGTTCTACTCGTGCAAAGAGAACTACGCATAAACCTGGCTCATGATGCCACTGTTGGGGAACGTTGCAGAAAACAAAAATTTTCCTACGGTTTCACCAAGATCCATCTATGAGTTCATCTAGCAACGAGTGATCGGATGCATCTACATACCTTGTAGATCGCGAGCGGAAGCATTCAAAGAACATGGATGAGGGAGTCGTACTCGACGTGATCCAAATCACCGGAGATCCTAGCGCCGAACGGACGGCACCTCCGCGTTCAACACACGTACGGATAGCGTGACGTCTCCTCCTTCTTGATCCAGCAAGGGGGAAGGAGAGGTTGAGGAAGATCGCTCCAGCAGCAGCACGACGGCACGGTGATGATGGAGAAGCAGCACTCCGGCAGGGCTTCGCCGAGCTCTACGGAGAGGGAGAGGTGTAGCAGGGGAGAGGGGGGCCGCCAAGACTCAAGGGTGCGGCTGCCCCTCGCTCCCCTCCCTTTATATAGGCCCCCCAGGGGGGCGCCGGCCCTAGAGATCCCATCTCCCAAGGGGGCGGCGGCCAGGGGGGTGGAGTACCCCCCAAGGCAAGTGGGACGCCCCCCCACCCTAGGGTTTCAACCCTAGGCGCAAGGGGGTGGGCCAAGGGGGCGCATCAGCCCACTATGGGCTGGTTCCCCTCCCACTTCAGCCCATGGGGCCCTCCGGGATAGGTGGCCCCACCCGGTGGACCCCCGGGACCCTTCCGGTGGTCCCGGTACAATACCGGTGACCCTAAAACTTGTCCCGATGGCCGAAATAGCACTTCCTATATATAATTCTTTGCCTCCGGATCATTCCATAACTCCTCGTGACGTTTGAGATCTCATCCGGGACTCCGAACAACTTTCGGGTTACTGCATATTCATATCCCTACAACCCTAGCGTCACCGAACCTTAAGTGTGTAGACCCTACGGGTTCGGGAGACATGTAGACATGACCGAGATTGCTCTCCGGTCAATAACCAACAACGGGATCTGGATACCCATGTTGGCTCCCACATGCTCCTCGATGATCTCATCGGATGAACCATGATGTCGAGGATTCAAGCAACCCCGTATACAATTCCCTTTGTCAATCGGTACGTTACTTGCCCGAGATTCGATCGTCGGTATCCCAATACCTCGTTCAATCTCGTTACCGGCAAGTCACTTTACTCGTACCGTAATGCATGATCCCGTGACCAGACACTTGGTCACTTTGAGCTCATTGTGATGATGCATTACCGAGTGGGCCCAGAGATACCTCTCCGTCATACGGAATGACAAATCCCAGTCTTGATCCGTGTCAACCCAACAGACACTTTCGGAGATACCCATAGTATACCTTTATAGTCACCCAGTTACGTTGCGACGTTTGGTACACCCAAAGCACTCCTACGGTATCCGGGAGTTACACAATCTCATGGTCTAAGGAAAGGATACTTGACATTGGAAAAACTCTAGCAAACGAACTATACGATCTTGTGCTATGTTTAGAATTGGGTCTTGTCCATCACATCATTCTCCTAATGATGTGATCTCGTTATCAATGACATCCAATGTCCATAGTCAGGAAACCATGACTATCTGTTGATCAACGAGCTAGTCAACTAGAGGCTTACTAGGGACATGTTGGTGTCTATTTATTCACACATGTATTACGATTTCCGGATAACACAATTATAGCATGAATAAAAGACAATTATCATGAACAAGGAAATATAATAATAATGCTTTTATTATTGCCTCTAGGGCATATTTCCAACAGTTTTCAAGTGTCAGGAGATGGTGGAGCGTGGACTCGACTCCAATCACATAATGATCACGGAGTTCACCAACAGCCACAAGCTGGACGCCAAGGACATTGGGGAGGCCATCTTCAAGCTTCATGAGAAAATCGAGCACCTCCAAGCCCAGATCTATGACCTGCAAAATCAAAACTGTCAGTATGAATATGGATTCAAGAGGATGAGTTTGGCTGCAGATTTAAGGATCCCGGAGACTCGATCATCCTTCTATGATGGTGAGCCTATGCCTTGGAAGAGGGACGACAAGCCTACATCATTAACAACTCCATCTCCTTCACAGGCAAAAGAGATATAATCACATGGGTATGGGCACTCCCCTTGGCAACTACCAAGCTTGGGGGAGGTGCCCCGGTATCGTATCATCATCACACTCCTATCTTTACCGTTTTTCTTAGTTCGATCCTTTTGGTAACATCTTGATCTAGTAGAATAAAGTTTTAGTATGATTTAGTTTTGAGTTTTGCTTCTTGATCCTTCTATGTAATCGAGTCCATGAGCTATATATAATAAAGATTAGTGTTGAGTCAAGGGCTTGATTATCTTGCTATGATCGTGAAGGAATTGAATAAAAAGAAATAAAGAGATGATATTGATCTTATGGAGAGTAATGACTTCACATATAAAGAGTATGATGATTAAAAGTTGTTGAGAGTTGAAAAACTTAGTTTTGGTCATCGTTGCAATTAATAGGAAATAATAAAGAAAGAGAGGGTTTCACATATAAATACACTATCTTGGACATCTTTTATGATTGTGAGCACTCATTAAAGTATGACATGCTAAAGAGTTGATGTTGGACAAGGAAGACAATGTATGGGTTTTGTTTTCTTATAACTGAAATAAAGTATATTGTCATGGATCATCCAACATGTTGAGCTTGCCTTTCCCTCTCATGCTAGCCAAATTCTTTGCACCAAGTAGAGATACTACTTGTGCTTCCGAATACCCTTAAAACCAGTTTGGCCATGAGAGTCCACCATATCTACCTATGGATTGAGTAAGATCCTTCAAGTAAGTTGTCATCGGTGCATGCAATAATTTTTTTTGCTTTCTAAATATGTATGATCTATTAGTGTGGAGAAAATAAACTTTATACGATCTTGTGATATGGAAGCAATAAAAGCGACGGACTGCATTAGAAAGGTTTATATAACAAGTGGAAATATAAAGTGACGTTCTTTTGCATTAAGATTTCGTGCATCCAACCATAAAAGCACATGACAACCTCTGCTTCCCTCTACGAAGAGCCTATCTTTTACTTTTACCTTATGCAAGAGTCATGGTGATTTTCACCTCTCCTTTTTATATTTTATCCTTTGGCAAGCACCTTGTGTTCGAAAGATCCTGATATATATACCCAATTGGATGTAAGTTAGCATGAATCATTATTGTTGACATTACCCTTGAGGTAAAAGGTTGGGAGGCAACACTATAAGCCCATATCTTTCTTTGTGTCCGATTAAAACTCCATACCCATAAGTATTGCATGAGTGTTAGAAATTGTGAAAGACTAAATGATAGTTGAGTATGTGGACTTGCTGAAAAGCTCTTATATTGACTCTTTCCGATGTTACGATAAATTGCAATTGCTTCAATGACTGAGATTATAGTTTGTTGGTTCTCAATGAGGTTTCTGATTCATACTTTACATTGTGAATAGATTATTAGTCGAGCATAAGAAATAATATGACAATATCCATATATGTTGCTATTATAAGAATGACCATGAGGCCCTCATGTCCGCATTTTATATTATCGACACCTCCACCTCTAAACATGTGGACATATTTATCGTTATCGGCTTCCGCTTGAGGACAAGCGAGGTCTAAGCTTGGGGGATTTGATACGTCCATTTTGCATCATGCTTTTATATCGATATTTATTGCATTATGGGCTGACATTACACGTTATGTCACAATACTTATGCATATTCTCTCTTATTTTACAAGGTTTACATGAAGAGGGAGAATGCCGGCAGCTGGAATTCTGGGCTGGAAAAGGAGCAAATATTAGAGACCTATTCTGCACAGCTCCAAATGTCCTGAAACTTCACGGGATTTATTTTTGGAATTAACGAAAAATACTGGCGAAAGAATCCACCAAAGGGGGCCCACACCCTGGCCACGAGGGTGGGGGGGAGCGCCCTACCCCCTAGGTGCACCCCTACCTCGTGGGCCCCCTGGTGGCCCTCTGATACCCATCTTATGCTATATGAAGTCTTTCGTCCGAGAAAAAAGTCATAAGAAAGCTTTCGGGAAGAAACTCCGCCGCCACGAGGCGGAACCTTGACGGAACCAATCTAGGGCTCCGGCAGAGCTGTTATGCCGGGGAAACCTCCCTCCGGAAGGGAGAAAATCATCGCCATCGTCATCACCAACGATCCTCTCATCGGGAGGGGGTCAATCTCCATCAACATCTTCACCAGCACCATCTCATCTCAAACCCCAGTTCATCTCTTGTATCCAATCTTTGTATCCAAACTTCAGATTGGTACCTGTGGGTTGCTAGTAGTGTTGATTACTCCTTGTAGTTGATGCTAGTTGGTTTACTTGGTGGAAGATCATATGTACAGATCCATTATGCATATTAATACCCCTCTGATTATGAACATGAATATGCTTTGTGAGTAGTTACATTTGTTCCTCAGGACATGGGAGAAGTCTTGCTATAAGTAGTCATGTGAATTTGGTATTCGTTCGATATTTTGATGAGATGTATGTTGTCATCCCTCTAGTGGTGTCATGTGAACGTCGACTACATGACACTTCACCATTGTTTGAGCCTAGAGAGAGGCATTGGGAAGTAATAAGTAGATGATGGGTTGCTAGAGTGACAGAAGCTTAAACCCTAGTTTATGCGTTGCTTCATAAGGGGCTGATTTGGATCCATATGTTTCATGCTATGGTTAGGTTTACCTTAATACTTCTGTTGTAGTTGCGGATGCTTGCAATAGGGGTTAATCATAAGTTGGATGCTTGTCCAAGTAAGGACAGTACCCAAGCACCGGTCCACCCACATATCAAATTATCAAAGTACCGAACGTGAATCATATGAACGTCATGAAAACTAGCTTGACGATAATTTACATGTGTCCTCAGGAGCGCTTTACTTTATATAAGAGTTTGTCCAGGCTTGTCTTTTGCTACAAAAGAGGATTGGGCCATCTTGCTGCACCTTATTTACTTTCATTACTTGTTACTCGTTACAAATTACCTTATCACAAAACTAAGTGTTACCGATAATTTCAGTGCTTGCAAAGAATACCTTACTGAAAACTGCTTATCATTTCCTTCTGCTCCTCGTTGAGTTCGACACTCTTTACTTATCGAAAAAGCTATGATAGATCCCCTACACTTGTGGGTCATTAAGGGCCGGCCGAAAAGACACACAAGTTGATTGTTTAGCCGTGTGCGGTGCCCCCCTCCACAGAATTTCACCGAGTTGAACTAGATCAAGAGTACAAGTGACGTCACCGAGCTGAACATGTGTAGATCGCGGAGGTGTCGTACATTCGGTACTTGATCGGTTGGATCGCGAAGACGTTCGACTACATCAACCGCGTTTCATAAAGCTTTCGCTTTCGGTCTACGAGAGTACGTAGACATGCTCTCCCCCACTCATTGCTATGAATCTCCTAGATAGATTTTGTGTGGTTGTAGAATTTTTTTTGAAATACTGTGTTCCCCAACACCCAACAACCTATATATTAGAAGAGTTAGCCAGTGTGGCCGGGACACACTCACTCTCTTCTCGTGCAACCCTAGACGCCATCTACTTTTTCTCTCACTATGCTGCTTCCAACGTTCCCATCCCGACGACTGCGTGCACGGTTGGTCCAGAGAGCAGGTGCCCTCGGAACCTCATCCTTCGAGATCCTACTCGGGAGAAGGGGGATAAGTTTTTTGGGAGCGTCTCGGCACGACTGCTCCCGATCCTTTCCCGTCTCCATCCTCCTCTGCTTCCACTACTTCCCCTGCATCAACATCATGGCCGATGACGAAATCGCCAAGAAGAAGGCCGCGGACAACGCCAAGGTTGCTGTTGGCCCCGCTGCATTGGCCTGGCCAAACGAGGGGTATGATTTGTTCATCCCCTACATGCTTGTTCATGTATTAGTGTGTTCATAGATGTTTTTTTTTTGTCAATTTGAGATTGCTTTTACCACGCTTGTCACGTGGTGTGTTCATAGATGTTTCGGTTCTATGTAGTGCACGTACTCGCATGCATAGGTATCGGTATATGAGTTGCATGCTGTGATTGTCATGCTTATTATCTACTCGTGGATTAGATTAATAAAAAATGCGCTAATGTATCCATCACGATCTCGATCTTGACCGGCCGTATGGGCATCGCGTTGTGTTGGTGTACACACCCTCGCCATTTAACGAACGAAATCAATGTATTGGTGTATATCGATCTCTCTTTAATTTCCTTGAGCAAAGATGATCCGTGCCCGTGCCCGTGCACGCGCTGTCCTAGCAAGCGTCGTGGGCCCACAGTATCTCTACGAGCGATCCCGTCGACCGCACGCACGAACGGACGGCGAGATCTCCTCCACTCCGCCAGGAGCAAGCGGGGCGCCATGTCACCCCGCCACCGTGTCAGGGGGTCAGGATAGGCCTATCCGGAAGCGGCCGCGTGGCGCCCTCCCTATGGGCGTCGGCCGCGCGCAGCCTCTCCCACACAAACCTCATCGACGGCCAGCCGTTTCAAATCCTTAACAGCATCCACTGATCAAAGTGTGTGCACGTACCCCGCAGCTCCAGAACCAGGACACGCCCACGGCATACGCACGTACAGCTCGATCGCAATGGCGTCGCTCGTCGCCGTCCAGCCGGTCGCCGTGAGGGGCCTGGCCGGCAGCTCCATCTCCGGCCGCAAGCTCGCCGCCCGGCCCGCCTCCGCCGCCGTCTCCCGCTCCACCCGCAGGTACTACCCAACACGAGTACGACAGCACGCACACCATCGATCGAGAGCAACACCGCGTGGCTCAACTGACATGGCATGAACGCAGGGCTCGCGGGGCGGCGGTGGTGGCCAAGTACGGGGAGAAGAGCGTCTACTTCGACCTGGACGACATCGCCAACACGACGGGGCA
Organism: Triticum monococcum; assembly: GCA_034509565.1. Classification (NCBI taxonomy): domain Eukaryota; kingdom Viridiplantae; phylum Streptophyta; class Magnoliopsida; order Poales; family Poaceae; genus Triticum; species Triticum monococcum. The sequence continues at coordinate 608,319,983 of CM067841.1, forward strand.
GTGGGACCTGTACGGCAGCGACGCGGCGTCGCCCTACAACGGCCTGCAGAGCAAGTTCTTCAACACCTTCGCCGCGCCCTTCACCAAGCGGGGGCTGCTGCTCAAGGTCCTTCTGCTCGGCGGCGGCTCCCTGCTCGCCTACGTCAGCGCCACCGCCTCCCCCGACCTGCTCCCCATCAAGAAGGGGCCCCAGCTGCCCCCCACCCCGGGGCCACGCGGCAAGATCTAAGTAGATCTGCAATCAAGGCCTTCTTCCTCCTCTCGCCTCGTGCTTGTGTACCATGGATCTGATGGATTCCCCCCTATCTATGTCCTCTGTTGATACTTGATCTTTGTACTACTTCGTATCAGTAATTGGAAAGATGCTGCTTGCATGATGCATGCAATTACTACTAGTAGATCATTTGCTCTTTGATGATTGCCAGTACTGTTTTTTGCAGTACCATGTTTTTGCTGTACTGGCGGTTTAAATTACTACTCCCTTCATACCTGCAACAAGTAATCCAGAACGAAGAGAGTACTTGCCTAATGTGTGCGATGGTACGGGTACCTGCAACAAGTAATTCAGATCTATACTTCTTCCCCTGGATTTGGTTTGTGCTTTATATATAATAAGCGGGGCGAAAGCCTGTTTTGAGCCAATATGTATTGTTCGGCCGGCCTACTCATCGCTCTGCGTGCACAGCTGCACACGTACATACTCCCTCCGTCCGGAACTACTATCCATTTCTGCGACAAATAATTCGAAACTAAGAGTTGTTGCTGCTGCCGGCAGGATATTAGTTCTTACCCCGCTTGTTTCGTTAATGTCTGATAAATACCATCAAGCATACATTGCGTCGTCGATTTTATGCAAAAATCCAACTGACATTATAACACTCCTACAAGACACTGGAAAGGCTACGCTTAACAAACATTGCACGGAAAACAGGGTCTGGAAGAGGTCAAGGTTAACTAGTACAGAAGCAGGCTAGAAAACTGCATGTCCATTTCTCAGGCTCAGTGTGAAAAATCTCAACATTATTTAGTTCTTGTAGATCGGGTGGGGGGGGGGGGGGGGGGGGGGTCACACATCAGCAGCACATCATATTGGCCTCTGCACCAAATTTCCACTGGGGGTCGAACACAATGGAGATACAGACAGGTGTCCGAAAGCTTACATAAACCTCACAAGTCACAGTGCACCCTGATCGATCACAATGCTCTCAACACATATTTACATGCATTTTGGTCCGAATGATCTGGCACATATGTCTTCCCCCACCCCACCTCCCCTCCCCGCCACCCCCTACGGCAGCGCGCCACTAGTGTCTAGATATGGGGCTCCGTGCTCCGCCCAGGTTCTCAAGCTTGTCCAAGTAGGAGTACCTCTTGGTGCCGATCTTGGAGACCTTGCTCAGCTTCTTGCCCTGGGGATCCTGTGATTCTAGTATCATGGTCTCGATGGTGCCGTCCCGAGGCCCCACGAGGTCGAACAATGTCGAGTTAACCGGCTCCATTCTTCCCAGCCTCCCCATCTCGTCCTTGGCGTCCTGGACCACCGTGTTCGTGTCATCGGATGTCAAGCTCGGCATCCGCAACGAGTCCCCTTGCTTGGGGTCTTGGGTGAGGGAGTCGGCGTGGAGAACGTCCTCGATGCGGGACATTACGGTGTAGGCTAGGCTCTCGAGCGTCCTTGAGTAGCTCTCCAGAATGGCACTCCCAACATCCTGCAAAAACAACACGTACGGAAACACAAATGTATGTAGTTGGCATTATATATAGTAATGAAAAGGTACTCCTTTTCTAAAAAAGAGTAATGAAAAGGCACTGTAGCAATTCCGAAAACAAAGTGAGAATTGTGGGTACCCTGTTGTATTGGATTTTGCTGATGTCCAGAGCTGATTGGGAAATCCCTGGAAACCTGTGCTTGAGTAGGAGAAGAACGTTCTCCGCCCTCCCCTCGAATCGGCCCCGCTTCTCGTGGCTAACGCCATGACCCCACTTGCCATCCCTCTGCATTTTCTTCTGCCAAATGACGACTGATGCTTCAATCCGGTTCTTCAGATCGACAATGTTGTACTCGTTCGACAGGTCAACCGTTGCTATGAGTTCTTCGGGGTTGAAATAATCGTCGGTTATAAGCTTGTACATCGAGTCCCCAAGGGTGGATTTCCCATTCTACAAAGCATAAGAGTAAGAGGATATTGTCACGTGAGATCTCAGTAATGTAGTCAAGTAAGTTAAATGCGATTGTTGTATAATAACGTCCTTGTGTTCTTATGGATCACCTTAGGCAGAGACTCCATGTATGCTTCTGGAACATCCATCTCCATGATAACATTGGCATTGATGGCCATTGTTGCCTTCAAGACTTGGTTGACGAGCTCCTTCTGGTGCTGAAGCCATCTCCTCGTCGAGTCTGACAGACCCTCGGGAGGGACCTTGACCGTCGGGAGCCACCATTTGTCACTCTGCTCTGCCGCGTCGCCCTTCTCGGATTCATTGTCATTTTTCTTCACATACCAAAACTCCTGCTTGTCGCCGAAACTATCGAGATAGTCCTGTTCGACAGCAGAAATGCGCAACGGTAACAAATTAGCAACTTAGCTATCTTCACATCAATCTCGTAAACAATTCAGAGAAGGGTGTGGAATTCTATATTACAAGGAGCATTCCGTCAAGCTTGCGCAATGCCGGGATGTTCATCAGCAGATCTCTGCGTTGCTGAGTTATCATAACCTGCTTGTCAAAAAGGATAAAAAAATGTACTATTGTAATTAGTGGTAATTCGATTTGCATAACGAGGTTGCATAGTACAGGCCCTAAGCAAGGCAAAAAAAAAATGTTTGACCGCCTAAGGCTCCAGTAGGCACAACCCACATTGTACGTCTTCACTAACCAATTTATTTTTCTTTGTAGGACCCTAACCACATTGTACAATCATGTTTTTTTTTCCGAAAAGGAGGAATACCTCCGGCCTCTGCATCTCTTGATGCACACAGCCATACATAAACAAGCACGTGTAATGAAAACAGGGGTAGGGGTTTGTTTCTGACCTCCATGGTGCTGCCATCCTCGGCCACCTGGCGTGAAGGAACGAACTCGACGATGAAATCGGTGACAGAGAGAAGCCAGTCGATCTCCTTTGTCCACCGAGCCTTCGGCTCAGGGGCCATCGGTTGGAGACGCCGCTGCTCACCGAACACAGAAGCTGCAACAGCGTGCCACCATGAGAAAGAACACATAACTGGTAAGATTTTCCACAAGAAACCAAGCACGAATTGAAATGATTTGAAATCCAGAAATCGTGCATCAAGCACGTGATAGGGCTAGGGCTCCCGATTTAGTCGTGCATGTACTCATTCGCGGGGTCGAAGATTGTCTCGTGTACAAATAAGTGTTTTCTCTAATGTCCACTAATTTATTTTGAGGATTAAAATCATTTAACCAATTACTTTCGTTTGGATTTTGTGGTGACAAGTACTCTCATTTCTGAGACCCATTTTTTGACACACCAAAAATTCCTTTAATCTACCTCGCACAGGCCTTTGAAACATGAGGGTAGGGGAGTGATTACCTGCTAGATTGGCGGTGGCACAAAATGGAAAGAATTGAAAGGAAAGGGAGTGATTACCTGCAAGATTGGTGATGGCGTTGGAGAGAGCGAGAGCCGAGGAGACCCCTTTGCCGGTGCCGGACATGTCCTCCCCCAGCAGCAGCTTGGAGAACTTCTCCTTCACCATGTCCGTGTCTGCAATTGGAATGGATCGGCCACCGGAGCAAATCATTCGTGGAACAAGACCGGGACGATCATCCGCATTCACCGGGACGCTAGCTTAGAGATGAAGAGCGGCGACGAACCTGAAGGCGGGCCCTCGGGCCGTGGAGGGGGCTTCTGGGGCGGCGCGGCGGACTTGGACGGCCTTGGCCCGTCGGAAGGGCCGCCGGCGAGCGGCGGCGGGATGAGGTCGACCGAGAGCTTGCCCCTGGACCCGCAGCTGCTCCTGGAGAGCATCCGCCTGGCGCACGGCAGCGTCTGGGCCTTGGACGAGGGCTCCATCGTGGGGCTCCCCGGGTCGAGGGCCACGTCCTCGGACGAGACCGAGGAGAGCGGCGAGGAGGGCGTGGACGACGCCTTCCCGGACTTGCGCCGCCTGAAGGAGAACCTGGAGTCGCGGCCGTGCCCGGTCTTGAGGAACGGCGGCGCCATCACGCGCTCATCGCAGGCATGCACGGGTCAGCACCGCATCCCGCGGGCGCGCGCGCACGTGCCCGTACGCCGACGTGCGGCGGGCCGGCCGAGGTCAGAAGGGGAGAAAGAAACACCGGCCGGCCGTCCGTCCGTCCGACCTCGCGCCCCCGCGCGCGAGAGAGAGATGGGAGGAGGGATGCCCGGTGGCTGGCGGGCGCGCGTGGCTGGCTGGCTGGCTGGCTAGATTCGGGGCGGGGGAGACGGTTTTGCGAGGGAGGCGAGGAGAGGAAAGGGGGGTGGGGAGGGACGTGTCTGTGGATGGATGGCGCGAGCTGCAGCCGCGCCGCGGGAAATGGGTCCGTTTTGTGTGTGTCGTCCAGCCCAGGTCGGCCACGCTCCCTCCCTCCAAACATGGGCAATGGGAGTGGTTTATCGTTGGAGATGTTGTACCACGCTGCTATTTTTAATCTCACTCGCCCGTGGTTACTTTTCTCCATCTCGGTTGGTGGTTAATTACCACGTGCTGCTCTTAGGAGTACAGCCTAACAGTAACAGTACTTGGGATCGCCAAAATCACGGTGAATCATAATAGTTCAGCCTAAACAGAAGAAAACCTATGCCCGGTTCATCGGATCAGATGGCAACGGGGTCACAGCGTTGTTTCCTTTCATCAAGGCATTGTCTTAGTGCTCGCGGCGGCGTCATCAGTATATTAAACTAGGAGATGTTGGACGTCGTGTTAAAGCATCTTCAACAGAAGTGCTATATAAGCGACGTGTGGTGTAAGGGCCTATTTGGTTCCAAATAAGTCACCAATTTACAAGTCAAAAAATAAAAAAAGCGATTTATTTTGCCAAACAGACCCAATTTATAAGTCACCCCAACTTATAAGTCATAAGTTGTTCCACCCCAATTTAAAACTTATAAGTCACCCTCTTTTGCGTGGGTCTCACCACCTTTAAATAAAAAAAACAAGGTGAAAAGGTGTGGCCAGGTGACTTATAAGTCAGGTGACAACCAAACAGACATGACTTATAAGTCACTGGTTTTAAGTCACCTGACTTATAAGTCAGGTGACTTATTGGAACCAAACAGGCCCTAAAAGTTGCTTTTAGCACGCGCGGACCTGATTTGAAGTCTCCAGCAACCGCATAAAAAGCGCGAGCGCTATAACTAATGCAGCGCGCGCAGCATATTTAGTGCGTCCGGTCGTGCAAGCTGCAAAACTCTGGGCTGCTGCCGATGGGACCGCTGGACTCACGCGCGCTGCATATTTTACAGCGCTTGTTGGAGCAAACGTCTTCTAGCGCCCTAAAAAAACTACTTGCACGCTGTAAACCCATTTTGTGGACGCCACACATTGGGCGACTGTTGGAGATGCTCTTAGTTTTGGTTGTTTCTCGAGACGTAGGGCGCAATGTACGACATCGTAACCACTTCCTCTATGGCTTCTTCCTCCGACCCGCCCAAGTCATGTAACTCACTTGCCGACTCTTCTAGGCGCTTAGAGCAACTCCAACGTGCCAACGCATTATGTCCACGTGCGTCCGTTTGAATTGAAACGGATACAAACCGCAACCCAACGCGCCGACGCAAACGGACGAGTGTCCGTTTCTTTTGTCCGCTCGTGACCCATTTCAAACTCAAATTCGAGTCGGGTTTGCATCAGTGCAGACATGGCGCGGACGTGCGCGACGCCCGTCCTTGTCCTCCACCTGGCCTGCCACACAGTGGCACATCCACCCCATATACCCCCTTCCCTTCCCAAAACCCTCCCATTTGCTCGCCATGGCCGACGCGCCAAACCCCATCGCGGCGGCCGCCCCTGCTACCCTTGCCTCCACCGTCGACAAGCCACGCGTCGTCTGCAAAAAGGCAAGCAAGACCAAGAAGTAGCAGACATCGATGCGGCGGACCGTGCGGTCGGCTAAGAGGGCTGGCCGGAGGAATGTGCGGGCCGACAAGCTGGAGGCCGCCAACGCGGCCACCCTTGCTGCCGCCGCCCAACAAGAGGCCGTCGTCATGGATAACGAGAACCACGTCTCCAAGTCCATGCAGCAGGCCCTTTTATTGCTAGGGTTCAGCCATGGCCACAACCAGCTAACCATTCTAGCCATTGTCGTCATGGTCGCGGCCAACACGGGCTCGTCAGCAGTGCATCCGCCACAGGCAGAGTCGGCAGTCACGTCAACCAAGCCGCAGACGCCCAGTTTCCATCCCCACGCGCAAGCCACCCGCTTATCAACCTCTCCCGCAGACTGCCCGCCGGAAGGTAGTGTGATTGTGCCGCAGATGCCCGCGCCCATGGCCATCGAGCTCAACGCCACACCTGTGGTCGCGCGGGTCGTCCACCGTGGGGCAAAGGAAGCGACTGTGTGAGATCCCCGTTGGAAACCGTCCCGATGCCCAACAAATGTTCGACGCAATGCCATCGTCGACGGATGATGACCCGACCAATGTTTTCATCATGGAGAACATTATTTTCAAGGGCGACGTGGGCGTGGTGGGTAGCGTGGGCTTTGATCTCGACGAGACCCAAAGCCAACACAGTCGTTACCACTTCACGCAAGACCAAGAGGACATGGCCGACACCTTCACGGCAGGCCAAGAAGGGCATGGACGACACCTTCATGCCAGGCTAAGATGGCATGGCCGACACCTTCACGCAAGGCCAAGAGGGCATGGCCGACACCTTCATGCCAGGCCAGGAGTTCCTAGACGACTACGGACAAGAGGAAGAATAGAAAGTGGGCAACAACGGGGGTGCTTTGTTTGCCGGCGAGCTCACTCACCAAGCCAATGTGCAAAGGAAGAAGCGGCGAAGCATTCAGACGAAGGCATACACAAAGGATGATGACAAGCTCATTTGCGAATGTTGGAGAGATATTGGACAAGATCCCAAGATCGACGCCGAGCAAAATAGTTCAACCTTTTGGTTGAGAGTTCATGCCCAATTCCATGAACACAAGAAGTTCCCGCCCAACAAGTTTGAGAGCAAGCGTGGTTGGGTGTCCATCTCCAAAAGGTGGGGGCTTAACCAAAAAGAGTGCAAAATTTTGTGCCACCCTTGAGAGCATTGCAGGCCGTTTGTTTTATGCTTGCATGTCCATTTGCATATGAATGTACATTGGTGTCTTCATTTTGTTTTGTAGGTATTTCAAGCTTTGGATTCAAGGCCCAACATGGAAACAAGTCGTTCACCCTCATCCATTGTTGAACGATCATTAACAATGATGAGAAGTTCAAGGACCAATATGTCACCCTCAAGAAGAATGGACGGCCGGAGGCCGTCGCCAACCATGGCGAGGGAGAGAAGCGGCCGCGGGGAAAGACCTACTCCAACAAGGAGTAGAAGCGCGATGCGACGACATTTTCCTTGCAAGAAACTTTGAAAGGCATGATGACCCAAAAGGAAACAAGAGAGGAGAAGTGTTGGCAAGATAAAAAGGAGCAAATGAAGGCCTACATCGAGATACAAAAAAATAAACTCGAGATGGAGGCTTACATACAAGCAAAGAAGCTAGAGATGGAGGCGGAAATCCAAGTGAAGAAGTTAGAGATGAAGGTCGACATGCAAGCCAAGAAGCTCGAGACAGAGGCGACCAATGCATAGACCAAAGTGTGGCGCTCGCTTGCATGATTTAGGAGGTGGAGATCATGACGCTGGACTTGAGCAAGTTGTCCCCGAGAAGGAGGCCTTGGTTCGAGAAGATGCAAAAGGAGATGCTCGAGCTTGATGATTGATCTATGGCCACTATATCAAAAAAGATGCATCTAGTTTACGCAAGAGGAAAATGAACTACCTACTAATTAGCAACTGAGGTATCATGCTGAATTGCTGATAGTCATAATATCTGCAGTTGGAACAAGGACACATATTTGAACGGCTTGACGCACCAGAAGGAAAGCCTGTTCATATTTTACAATACAGCTCAGAAAATTGAAACATGACATTCTCCAAAGACCCTACGGAAAATACTGTGAAGGTGTCTTTCCCAACAAAACAATACTGCTTGGTATTTTTTTCACGAAACCTCGTCAAAGGGCAGGGTGCTCATATGATTTCGTTAAGAATAGAGTTAACCCAGTTTATGACACAAACTAGACCAAAAACCACACAACGGCAAGGTTGATTAAAGGACAACCGAGCAAAAAGTCTCAACGACGAATACAAGCAACAACTAAACAAAGATATAGACTTCGCCACCAAACACAAGCCTCGGACTGAGGGCCAGAGAGACCCAGGGTAGGGAGAAGAAACTCTTCAACAACGTCTTCGAGAACAAAATGATGTCCGTGGATGCCAACGTCACTGGCACCGACCCCCGCCAGAACAAAGCTTTCGTCCAGAGCTTCACAATCCACCACCCCATCGAAGCCCGTGGGAGGTGATCCAATCACGCCAGCAGCCACCAAAACTGAGCTAACAGTAATATAGTGTCAGGGTGAATTTTTCGACGACGCCTTCAAGTAAAAAAAGACGCCCGCGGACACCTTCATCGCTGGAACCGAACCCCGTCCAAAACCTACGCCTCAGAGACTATCCACTTTGATGAGTCACTCGGGACCTGGGAGGAGACTCGGCCACTGAAACGCACGCATGTCAGTGGCAGAGCACGCAATCAGAACAAGGAGCCAGCCGCCGCCCGACGCCTCTCCACTGAACCACTCCAATACATGCTATGTTGGGGATGCTTCACTCGATTAATTTTGGCTACGAAGAAACATGGGCCTGGAAACGTTACACGGTGTACCTGGCTGTTAGTAAATGACTATTGGCAATCAGTAAACAAAACTGTATGAGGATTGAGTGTGGTTTTCTGTAGCTCAGGCTACACGGTACCCCTTATCTTTGCCATCCATTTATACATCAAGATCCGTGCAAAGAAATTTGTCTTTTTTGTTTCTCTCAAACGACACAACATATGAACTTCAAATTTTGCAGAACAACAATACATTCTAACTACAATATAGGAAAAAACATTCAGATTTTTTCATGCATTTTAAATACTTGAAAAAATATTTTTATTCAAAGAAAATCTCATTTTGTATATTTATATCAGACCCAAAAATCTGAAAGTTTTTTCACACATTGATGTTCTAATGTTTGTTCGGTCTGCAAAGTTTGAAGTTCATATGTTGTTTCATTTTCGAGAAACAAAAAAGAGAAATCTTCTTGTTGTTAGTTAGTTGGAGAGTACGGATCTCAAAGCAAGCCTGGAGGGTTGAGGATAAGAGGTTCCATGTAGCCTGAGCTACAAAGAAAACATGGGCCTATAAACGTTTCTCAAAGCAAGGCTGGAGGGTTGAGGATAAGAGGTTCCATGTAGCCTGAGCTACAAAGAAACTTTGTGAAACTGTATAGGATCTCACAAACAAAAACTACGATTATATCTATAACTAGAGATTTGTTTGAGTACCTCTTTTACATACGATGCAACCATTATTTCCAATTAATAAAGTGGGTGTTTTAAAAAAATTGATATGCAGGTCTTACGTGCGGTAATGAAATCCGGTAACAATTATATTTAATTGCTATGCAATCAGTAAATATAACTGTATTGTACTCCCTCTTTTCACTTTTATAAGATGTTTTAGACATTTAGGACAGCATCCAAAATAGTTCAATTTCAGCTTTCTTAAACGTCTTACAAAAGTAACGAAGGGAGTACAAAACTAGGAGCTCGCAGATGGTTCCAGTTCAGCTGACAAAAGGTCCACAAGTTCTTCCAAAATAACCACGGATATAGTACATTATAAAATTGTCAGTAACAAAGCAAGATACATGTATTCCTACTGCTCCTAAGAATTCCAACATCATCCGAATCAATGATGGAAAATCTTGGATATGTTTACAGGTGTACAAACAAGATTTTTATCAATATTTTTTTTGAGGGGAACAAGATTTTTATCAATAAATTAATCAGCTTGTACTCTATAGTCTATATCACAGATTCTAAACATTAAATCAATTGCATATGGCATTAAATCAAATGAAGAAGTTCAGTTGCAATGGGCTATATTTATCTGTATGTCTCGTAGGCCCTTACAGACGACAACCGTTTATAGGCTTGTGCAGACAGCAACCGTTTATGACAGTACATCACCAGTTGATCAATAGGACATTCCAAAAAAGCGGGTACAAACACAAGCCAGGATCTCAATTACATCTCTGAACTTGAGCGAGCGGCAATGTACAAGAACAGCACCACAAGGGGAAAGACGGTGGTTAGAATCCTACCACAAAGCAGAGACATCTACCAAACTGTGTCATGTCATGTGCACTCGAATTTTGAAGGCTGATATTATGAGGCAGGCCAAAGACAGTCACATGGAAGTGGAAGCTTGTCACAAACTGACTGACAGCCAACTAGATAAGCCAATTACTGCAGCCCTGCAAGATCTAAAATAGGATGCCCACTCCTTGAGCTGTTCTATATCTCATGGTTTGTGTTCAGAGATAAAATAAAATGGATCCTGCAGCATCAGGTTCATCTGCCATCAAGGAGTTATATACTTATATATGCTGGGCAGCCGTGGAGTTATCACAAAGACTCACCATGCTGTTGTACCACCGGCGCATTCTGCAAATGAAGGTCAGAAAAAGTGAGGTCAAGCATTGTCTACTAAAACAATACCACTGAACAGTGGTGAATGTGAAACAATGGAATTTCAGCTGTAATTGATGCCACCATCAAAGATGGAACGAAATTGAGTTGGTTGTTAGCTACTAGGAGTCATTGTTCCAGGCCAAATATTTTACGCAAGACAAACAGGCTCATGAAAATACAAGTCTCCTTGCACCGCGATATTGCATACAGACTGCTATATGAGACAAGACGAGCGCGTGGATTTAATAGCACACCATGTTGAACATTTTGCCAATCTGTAGTGAAGCATTTTCAAACAACAACCATCATAATGAGCTTGTTCATTTGAGATAAAAAAAATAAAGTATCTTAGCTTCAACACCTTGCCAATAACAACATGAGACCTATAAATATGTGAAGATCAACATACTACTACTTGTCTAGGTGATTAAAACAACTTCACTGCAAATTGAAATATATGTGCAGGATGTTTCTATGTAGTTCCCCAAGAAGCCATAGATTAGTTCTGCTCTATCAAATTCACACTTGGTATCAACCCAGTGTTCTTAAATTACTTCCATATGTTATGTGCTGAAAAGGTTACAATATATTTTATAAAAAGATTAAAACATATATTAAAATTTAGATGCATCATCAAACAAGCAAAACAAATAATAAATAACATGATATACCTTTGTTAGCTTCCTTTGTTTGAGTTTCACCTTGACATCGACCCCATTATCACTTTCACAACGATGTATCCCGAAGTTCACACCCTTGCGGATGCTAATCTCCGTTTGGAATGGTGTGGAGGCACAATGCTCCCCAAAAATTCCACTAGGGCCACCGTAATCTCCTCACGCCCTCGCACAATACAAGATGTCCTGATTCCACTAAGGGACCCTTGAGAGCGGTCACTGAACCCGTACAAATGACAAACCTTGGGGGGCAGTCACCGAACCCGTACACTTTGGTAACCCTTGGGGTGTTTACTGGAAACCGTAGAAATTGCTCGTGGAAATCTCCACAACTTAATTGAAGACCCCAACGCTTGTCCCGGAGCTTTCCACCACAATGATTGAGCTCAGCAACACCACCAACCGTCTAGGGCGCCCAAGCACCCAAAAGAAACAAGCTCTAGGGTACCAAGCACCCAAGAGTAATAAGCTACTCAACTCTATGCACCGAATGCAATGGCAAGGGCACACGGAGTGCCCAAGTCCTTCTCTTCCAAATCCCACCACAACAACTAAAGCTATGGAGGAAAATGGGAGGAAGAATGAAGAAGAGAACACAAAGAACTCCAAGATGTAGATCCAAGGGGTTCCTCTCACATAGAGGAGAAAGTGATTGGTGGAAATGTAGATCTAGATCTCCTCTCTCTTTTCCCTCAAAACTAGCAAGAATCATTGGAGGGATTGAGAGAAAGCAAGCTCGTAGAAGGTTAACAATGGGGGTAAAACATGAGCTCAAAGGATTAGGTCCATTGGGAAAGAAGACCCCCTTTTATAGGTGGGGACAAATCCAACTGTTAAGCTCTCAGCCCGCACACAAGCGATACTACCGCTTGGGGCGGTAGTTCGAGGTGTAGCACTAAGAGAACGCAAGTCCAGGTGCGGTAGTGCCGATGAAACGGTACTACCGTCCTCACAAGCGTCACTACCGCCAGGACACAGAGAACCAGCGGTAGAAGCGGTACTACCACGCCCTACTACTGCTCTACTACCGTGGAGGCTGCAAGGGACTACAAAAGCAAGGAGATAAGTGGAAGTGTGATGGTAGTCGCCAGCGGAAGAACCGCGACAAGTGGTACTACCGCTGGCAGGTGCGGTGCTAGCATCTAAAATGGTACTAGTGTGCCCAATTGTCGTCCTACTGCTGCCGAAGCGAAAACGAGTCCAGTAGTCCAGAAACAAGCGGTAGTGCCCGCAGCAGTGGACCGCGAAAGTACCGTGCAAGCGGCACTACCGCTACCCACTAGAGTGTAATAAAATAGCATATGCAAAACAGATGGATCCAAGAAAACCAGAACTGCAATAACTTCTTCAAATGAGCTCCAAATATAGCAAACTCGAGCTTGTTGGGTAGATGACGACAAATACTATCCAATATAGTAAGAAGTGGCAGGGGGTATGCCTATGATATAGAGGTGTGAAACCTTCATTAGTGAAGAACCGGCATAAACTTCAATATCGAAAACATCATAGAAGATGCATATGAACTCTATTTTCGATGAACTCGAGCTTGTCATGATTATGAACATAAGCTCTAAAACTCACAAAGAGAAACATCAAACAAGAACTAAGAAAGCTGATAGAAGGATGCAATGGTTTGAGCTCTCTATGGACGATATGATCAAGCTACTCACTTGAGAGCCCCCCTTGATAGTACGGCAACCGATCCTATAGCCCGGTCTCCCAACTATCACCATGAGACTGGCAGAATAGAAAACCTATCAAGGGAAAACCTTTGCCTTGCACATAGTCACTTGAACTAGATGATGACGATCTTGACTTCCTCAAGTTGGACCACCTTTCTTGATTGTGTTGGCTCGATGAAGACTAGTTGATTGCTCCCCCATACTCCACTATGGGTGAGCCACTCGTCGACACATCTTCACAAGTCCATTGTCACCACAATGGACGGCAAGCTTCAAGCATGATCTCTTCGTGATGCCCCACTTAAACTTGCACACCGCAATCTTGATGACGATCACCACTTGATGTCATCCACCATGGGATGTATGAGATCTTCCCCTTGACGCAAACCCATGGAAACATACCTAACCTCACAAAGAACTCTCACGTAGACCATGGGTTTGTACACAAAGTGTAATGGACAGTGCTTACCATACCATGGGACCACTTAATCCTTCTCGGTACATCTTGTACGCTTTGTGTGTTGATCAACTTGATTCACTCTTTGACTTAGTTTTGATCAACCTTGTATCATGCCTTCTCTCAGACCAATCTTTAGATAATTCCTTGAATAGCACCTTAGTCATCACATATAACTCAAGGCAACCATTAGTCCATAAAGATTGTCATCAATTACCAAAGCCAAACATGGAGGCACCATGCTCTTTCACCATTGTTGCCGTGCTTGGAGAAGCATGTGCCGTATTGGTGTTTGCGCAAGCAAGATACGGCTAAAATGCACCCACACAGATAATTATCGGGCAAATACACCTTTCGTATCACTGGGAGCTACATGCACATGCAATTTCAATACCTTCCTAGCATATGTATTGAAACATAAATTAATTTTAACTTCAAACCCAGAAAATGAAACCTTGTGTAACATTGCCAGTGAGCTTGACTAGGTGAAAACCCAAAGAGTGATTGACTTGTCTAATGGAAAACACATAACTGCATGAGAAATTGTATGAATAAACAAGAAACCAACAATTTCTCTTGTGTCCACAATAGCAAATCTGAGCAAAGTTACAGAAAGGCTTGCAGCATGGCATAACACGAAAGGCGGAACCTGAAGATTAATAACCTAACATGCAGAAGGAGAAACAACCGAAAAACATTGCCGACCAATGCTCCTTCTCTTCCAATGCATGTTTTTCGCAATGGCAAAATAATGAAGATACCAGCAGGTCATTGTTTCCCTCAAGTTTTGGTTTCCTGACATCATTGATCTACTAGTGACGGCGATGAGCCGTTGGAAGATATCATCAGGTTCTCGCTACCTCTACAACACTTGATCCAACGCCGACAAAGGGCATGTGAGGGCAGGTGTTGGCAGATCTGTTGGCTCTCTTCAGATCTTAAAAATTAGTGTGTTAATCAAGTGAAGTAGTTGGTGCGGCGACTTGGACCGATGGTGAAGTATTGCAAGCAGGTGCTCCGTGAGGTGATGCTTCAACTATTGTTTCTTGAGCGGTTACTAGATCTCATGTCTATTGGCGAGTGCCTATGACGGCATTTATAAATAAATCCTAAAATGGCGATAGCTTTTTTAATTGCCTCTTTTCTTCAGAGTTTTTTGTTTTGTTTTTACTGTTGGTTAAGTGCAATTTTCATGCATAGGCGGGCGCAATATCAGTAAGAACATGAGATTCTCAATCAGTAGCCCACGTGAAATCCTAGCATGAGAATCAATCAATAGCCCACGTTATAGATCCGACGGCCCATGATATGAGTTTTCAAGTTTTCATTGAGTCGTCCGCTTTCATGTTATACTTTTTTTACCTCCTAGTTCCTACCATACCACGAGAAGAGAAGAGAAGAGAAGCAAAGGCCGACTTGTCAACAAAACCAACATGCGCGAATCAACCTGTGGTTGAGTTGGTTAGGTGGACAGTGGTATCCCCAACCCACCAGGGTTCAAATCCTGGTGCTCGCATTATTCCTGAATTTATTTCAGGATTTCCGGCGATGCGCTTTCAGTGGGAGGAGACGTTTCCGTCGATGACGAGGCGCCTACGGCGACTTCGTAAATCTCAAGATGATTTGCCCGCTCAGTCTCTCGGAGGTGCTCATAGGGATAAGGTATGCGTGTGTGCGTTCATAGGAATGAGTGTATATGCGTGTATATGAGCACTTGTGGTTGTACTGATGCTAAAAAAAAACCAACATGCACTTTCTTAGTCCAAAAAAGCATGCAGCGTGTGTCTCTGCATTTTATTACTTGTCGCTCGGTCAACAGCACGCCCTGACACGGCCCAGCTACGACGAAACACTCACCGCGCGACAGCCGTCGATCTACCGATCTGGCGGACAATCGTCGCGGCAACAAGATTACAAGAGTGGAAAGCCTCCCTGTCCCAGTCAAACCAACTACACCTGGAAAAAAACCGGGCTGGACCTGCCGAGCGCCGATGATGACCGACCTAGCTGGCTGGACGTTACGACCCGCCGGCGCCGACGCCGTCGTACTTGAGCCCGAACTCGCGGAACCCGATCTCCATGTCCGCCGCCGCGACGAGCAGCTCGGCCGCCTGCGCCGGCTCGAGGATCTCCACGGCGCGCTTCATGGTGCGCAGCCGCAGCGCGTCCGCCCCGGCCAGCACCGCGCCGACGCGGCCGACGAGCCCGCCCACGTCCACCAGCTCCCCGCCGGCGCCCACCGCGCCGTGGCCCTCCTGCACCCGCGCCATCTCCCGCGACAGCTCGTCCTCCTGCGCCACGGTGCGGCGCTGCAGCTCGTCGATCTGCGCCAGCTGGGCCGGGCTGAGGTCGCCCAGGTTGCCCGACCGCACGCCCAGCAGGAGGTCCGGGAGCTGCGCCTCGAAGCGGCGGCCGGACTCGGTGTAGAGCAGGTGGACCAGCGTGGTCGGCCGCCACCCGGCCAGCCAGTGCGCCGCGCCGCGCTCCACGGGGCTCGCCCACGGCGCCGCCAGCGTCCACACCGGGTCCAGCTCCGCCCGCGCCGCGCAGTAGTCGGCGAAGTGGGACACGTAGCCGGCCACCAGCTTGGCGAGCTGCGCCGGGTCGTCGGCCCAGCGCGCCGTCCGGAGGTCGCGGCGGAGCGACCGCAGCCCGCGGAGCCAGAGCTGGAAGCGCCGCGTCGCCGCCTCCAGCTCCATCGTCCGGTTCTCTCCCTTTTCTTCCCAGGCAGGGGTGGTACAGTGAGCTTGCTCGCGCGCGTGCCGGCGGTACTTATAAATGGCGGCGGGGTGATCGCGGCCGTTGAACGGGAGGAAGCGACGGCTGCGGGAGCGGGCCGCCGGGGCGTATGAGGCCGCGACAGGTGACCCGCATGCAGGAGGCCATGTGTGGTGGCCGGGTGGCGAGGTGGCGATGGACGGCGACGTACGGCGTCACGCTCACGCCTAGATGAGCCGCGGGACAAAGCGGCCGGATGAGGCTGACAAGGGGCCCGGCGTGCCAGTGGACGTATCGATCTGGGCATTACTTTGTCCTACTATATGTCGTTCGGTACCTAACGAATGCATCATGTGCGGTTTCCATGTTAAAAACGAATGATGTGTGGAGGGGAGAACTTAAGAAAACGGTGCCTATTTTTTTCCAGATGAGATAGTGTTTATAGTTTTCTAAAATGCGGTTTATGGAGGCGAAGCTGAGTCTAAAGGAAAGGAAATGGAAAAAAAAAAGAATCGTGTGTTTTCGTAATTATGCAGTTGTCTGCAATTTTTGGGTACGGCTTTGCTACACGCACGGAATAATACGGAGTTTTACGGGCCTGGGCGCCCACCCCACCAATTAAAATCAGGGGGGAGGGGGAGGGGGGGGGGGGTTAAGTAGGAGGAAAAGTTTACTTTTGCCAATTAAAACACGACGGGTCAGCCCGTCGTAAAACTTGTGCGTGTGCGGCCCGTGTGTCTAGCATTTTTCTTTTGGATATGTCGGTTAAATCACGCGTAGCCCTGAGTCCAAGACGGGGACGTCATGACATAGCATCATCGATGAGGCAAGCTTGCACTATGCCAGAAACGGGGACGAAGCGGCTGGTCTCATCGTCACCAATAGGTCTGGTGAAGGGGTCGCTGGTTTGGATGGTGGGTAGGGATGCTCGCCGATTTTGGCGAAGAGGCATGCGTGACGGCATGTCCGGCGGCGGGTGGTGGGAGCAGACGTTTTGGCCAATGTCGACGGGGGCTCATTGTGGTCGTAGGAGGAAGATGGGCTCTCAGCTCTTGGATTCCGATCAAAAGGTGAAGATTGATTTGACTAAACCCGATTCTTTTAGGGGCATGCCAAGTAGTTGTTCCTTTAGCGCGTCTTCAATCTGATGATTGATTGGTTATTATCGTTGAACAACACGATATAGAACGACTATAGCAGCGGCTAGTTATTTGTACGAAAAACAGCTACTCCCACCAAGGTAAATCCGGTTCATCATTGTCCAGTTGTTTGCGTTTTTTGGGTGTGTCGGTCAAATCACGTGCAACCCTAAGTTCAAGATGGGGACATCGCGGCTCGCCGTAGCATCATCAATGAGGCGAGCTTGGACCGTGCTACAGACGGTGACTCATCGTCTGGTCTCCTCGTCGCCGATAGACGAGGCAGAGGGGTCATTGGTTTGTGTGGGGGTAGGGTTGCTCGCCGATTGCGGAGAAGAGGCATGCATGACGGAATTACCGGCTACGTGTGGTAGGAGCCGACGTTTCGTGGTAGCAGGAGCAGGAAGAAGGGCTCTTAGCTCTCGGAACACTATCGGAAGGTGAAGATTGATTCGACTAAACCCGATTCTTTTAGGGGCATGCCAACTAGTTGCTCCCTTAGTGTGTGTTTGATTTGATGATTAATTGGTTATTATCATTGAACAATATGATGTAGAGCGACCATAGGAGGGACTAGTTACCTGAGCGAAAAAAATGGGTACTCCCACCAAGGTAAATCAGGGTTCACCATTACCAATTGTTTGCGATTTTTGGTTGCGGTGGTCAGATCACGCGTAGCCCTGAACTCAAGATGAGGACGTCGCGGCTCACCATAGTATCATCGGTGAAGCAAGCTTGGACCATGCCAGAGACAAGGATGACGTGGCTGATCTCGTATCGTCAGCAGGCATGGCGGAGGGTCACTGGTTTGGATGGGGATAGGGGTGCTCGCGGTTGCGACGAAGAGGCGTCGCAATGGCACCGCCGGCCGCAGGTGGCGGGAGTCTACGTTTCGGCCAATATTGGAGGGGGTTCATTGTGGTCATATATAGGAGGGGGAAGAAGGCCTCTCAACTTTTGGATCACGATCGAAAGGTGATGATTGATTCGACTAAACCCAATGTTTTTAGAGGCATGTCAACTACTTCTTGATTTAGCGTGTGAACCTTCGATCTAACGATTAATGGGATATTATCGTTGAACGACACGATACCGTACGACTATAGGAGAGACTAGTTATGTGAACGAAAATATAGCTATTCACATCAAGGTAGAAGGTACCACCAGCCCGACGACGGGAGGAATGGATCACCTGACCTGAGGCCGGAGCAAGCCGTGATCGAAGATGATCGGAACGGCCGGACCCCTTTTTGTGGATGCGGGAGAGTTTTAAACTAAGGATGGCAGTAATAGTTGCCATTTCTGGTGTGAAGACAATGTGGATAGCGTCGTCTGCTAGTATCCCCCGGAGCCGGAGGTTAGATTTCGACTTTCCGCCATCAATAATGGAGCAATCTGTTGTCGGATTCGGCGTGCGGCCTGACTTCATCGACGACCTTTCATCGCCGCGAAGCACAAGAGCATTGCTCTGACTTTGCCACTTCCCCGTACTGCGTAGCAATGCTTGCGTCTCATGGTTTCAGGCTCCGGAGTTTACGAGTACAGTGTACAGTGCGTGATCAAGCCTTTGTCGCCGCACATGGTCAGGGCCGGTCCTGAGATTTGAGGGCACGGGGCAGAACCAAAACTCAGGGCCCTTAGTATAGATAATATAGTAATAATTACGAATATATGAAACGTTAACATAATCATTTAAATTCATCAAACAATATACATATGAAATAATTGTACATGTTACTGTTTAAGAAATAACATTCTTTGATGCAAACTCATTTATGGTGGGGTTGATGTCAATCTTATCCGATAATTTCTGCTCGATGCATCTTGTTATCAAACCATTTAAACTCTGGTGAGTCATCGTTTATCTCAAATAGCTATTCAATACTTTTAACTATCGCATTGGTTGAAAATCGACTTCCTTACATACTCGAAGATCGTCGTAGAAGACATTACACCATCTGGCAAAGTCAATTAATAAATTTTAATTCAGAAAAAAATGCAAAACTGAACAATCATCGACGCTAGCAGATTGTGCATGTGAACCTATTGAAATTTCCGGCAAAAAAATGTGAACCTATTGAAATAACTGCACTCTCAGAACCACTTACATTTTTATCATGGATGTTGGTTTTAACATTTCCCTCTTGATCAGATTTGGAATATCCATCAATTTGTTTGTCTTCCTCCACAACAACATTCGCCAATTTACCATTTGGGTTCAACGATGCACCAGTATTTCTCTTGTTTTTTGTATCAAGAACGCTCCTGTGATTGCATCATCCACCCATTGTATCATTTTTAACTGTGCTGGAAAAATAAATAAACAGTGACGGATAAATTCTTAATCAGTAGTAAACTTATACGGAGTAGGGATCAGAGAACACTAATATAATATATCTTGGATGATCGGATTGGCTCTGGTGCTAGGGTGTTGAGCGATGTCCCAATGACGCAATATGGACTCGTCTGAAATTAGGTCGGCGAATCTGCCATGTGTGTGTGCATGTCCAGCGCGTGAAGGCAGAGAGCAAAGCGGCGGCGCATACTAAAGCCCTGTTCAGAATCCCTTCATGGAGCTGTAGAGCTCGGTTTTACCCGCTCCCAGAAAATTAGCCGCCGACTCGTCCGCTCCGGGAGCGTGGTCCAGGGAGCGGAGAGGAGCCGAACGCGGCCTAATTATTCTGACTAGCGTCTCGCCATTGGGTACCCTGGAAATAGATATCAGGAAGACGGTGAACCGGCGATCGGGATTAGGAAGGAAATTAGGAGAAAGGAGCTAGTCACGGAAAGGACGGCGTAGGATATGGGATTGCTACGTGATGCGCTACGTTTCCTTTTTTAAGTAGAGGAAGAATCGCTAGCAGTTCGCATGCGTCGATGCACTACCTCCTGGGCCATGGCCCGTAGGCTACGTGGGGAGGGCCACCTGAATTTTGGGGGGCCGCCCCCCCCCCCCCCCCCCCTCAGGGCTAGTCTGCTTCTTCTCATCAAATTAAAATTACAGTTAGTCAATTTAGCGAGGTCTGAAGAATCTTTAATGTGACGCGGCCGTTGTCAATGGTGAACATCATTATGTTGATCATATCTACTATATGATTCACGCTCGACCTTTCGGTCTCCGTGTTCCGAGGCCATATCTGCATATGCTAGACTCGTCAAGTTTAACCTGAGTATTCTGCGTGTGCAAAACTGGCTTGCACCCGTTGTAGATGGACGTAGAGCTTATCACACCCGATCATCACGTGGTGTCTGGGCACGATGAACTTTGGCAACGGTGCATACTCAGGGAGAACACTTCTTGATAATTTAGTGAGAGATCATCTTATAATGCTACCGTCAATCAAGGCAAGATAAGATGCATAAAAGATAAAAATCACATGCAATCAATATAAGTGATATGATATGGCCATCATCATCTTGTGCTTGTGATCTCCATCTCCGAAGCACCGTCATGATCACCATCGTCACCGGCGCGACACCTTGATCTCCATCGTAGCATCGTTGTCGTCTTGCCAATCTTATGCTTCTACGACTATCGCTACCGCTTAGTGATAAAGTAAAGCATTACAGGGCGATTGCATTGCATACAATAAAGCGACAACCATATGGCTCCTGCCAGTTGCCGATAACTCAGTTACAAAACATGATCATCTCATACAATAAAATTTAGCATCATGTCTTGACCATATCACATCACAACATGCCCTGCAAAAACAAGTTAGACGCCCTCTACTTTGTTTGTTGCAAGTTTTACGTGGCTGCTACGGGCTTAAGCAAGAACCAATTTTACCTACGCATCAAAACCACAACGATAGTTTGTCAAGTTGATGCCGTTTTAACCTTCGCAAGGACCGGGCGTAGCCACACTCGGTTCAACTAAAGTTGGAGAAACTGACACCCACCAGCCACCTGTGTGCAAAGAACGGCGGTAGAACCAGTCTCGCGTAAGCGTACGCGTAATGTCGGTCCGGGCCGCTTCATCCAACAATACCGCCGAACCAAAGTATGAGATGCTGGTAGGCAGTATGACTTATATCGCCCACAACTCGCTTGTGTTCTACTCGTGCATATAACATCAAACCATAAAACCTAGGCTCTGATGCCATTGTTGGGGAACGTAGCAATTTCAAAAAAATTCCTACGCACACGCAAGATCATGGTGATGCATAGCAACGAGAGGGGAGAGTGTTGTCTGTTGGGGAACGTTGCAGAAAACAAAAAATTTCCTACGGTTTCACCAAGATCCATCTATGAGTTCATCTAGCAACGAGTGATTGGATGTATCTACATACCTTTGTAGATCGCGAGCGGAAGCGTTCAAAGAACGGGGATGAGGTAGTCGTACACGACGTGATCCAAATCACCGGAGATCCTAGCGCCGAACGGACGGCACCTCCGCGTTCAACACACGTACGGTCAGCGTAACGTCTCCTTCTTCTTGATCCAGCAAGAGGGAAGAAGAGGTTGAGGAAGATGGCTCCAGCAGCAGCACGACGGCGTGGTGGTGATGGAGCTGCAATACTCCGTCAGGGCTTCGTCAAGCACTATGGAGGAGGAGGAGGTGTTGGAGAGGGAGAAGGAGGCAACCAAAGGCGTGGATGAAAAGCCCTCCTACCCCACTATATATAGGAGGGCCTAGGGGGGCGCCGGCCCTAGGAGATCCAATCTCCTAGGGGGGCGGCGGCCAAGGGAGGTTTCCCTCCCCCCAAGGCACCTAGGGGGTGCCTTCCCCTTGTGGGACTCTCCCCTTTAGAAACCCTAGGCGCATGGGCCTATTGGGGCTGGTGCCCTTGGCCCATGTAGGCCAAGGCGCACTCCCTACAGCCCATGTGGCCCCCCGGGGCAGGTGGCCCCACCCGGTGGACCCCCGGGACCCTTCCGGTGGGCCCGGTACAATACCGGTGACCCCGAAACTTGTCCCGATGGCCGAAACAGCACTTCCTATATATATTTCTTTACTTTCGGACCATTCCGGAACTCCTCGTGACGTCCGGGATCTCATCCGGGACTCCGAACAACATTCGGGTTACTGCATATACATATCCCTACAACCCTAGCGTTATCGAACCGTAAGTGTGTAGACCCTACGGGTTCGGGAGACATGTAGACATGACCGAGGCGACTCTCCGGTCAATAACCCACAGCAGGATCTGGATACCCATGTTGGCTCCCACATACTCCACGATGATCTCATCGGATGAACCACGATGTCGAGGATTCAAGCAACCCCGTATACAATTCCCTTTGTCAATCGGTATTTTACTTGCCCGAGATTCGATCGTCGGTATCCCAATACCTCGTTCAATCTCGTTACCGGCAAGTCACTTTACTCGTACCGTAATGCATGATCCCATGACCAGACACTTGATCACTTTGAGCTCATTATGATGATGCATTACCGAGTGGGCCCAGTGATACCTCTCCGTCATACGGAGTGACAAATCCCAGTCTTGATCCATGTCAACCAAACAGACACTTTCGGAGATACCCGTAGTATACCTTTATAGTCACCCAGTTACATTGTGACGTTTGGTATACCCAAAGCACTCCTACGATATCCGGGAGTTACACGATCTCATGGTCTAAGGAAAAGATACTTGACATTGGAAAAACTCTAGCAAACGAACTATACGATCTTTATGCTATGTTTAGGATTGGGTCTTGTCCATCACATCATTCTCCTAATGATGTGATCCCGTTATCAATGACATCCAATGTCCATAGTCAGGAAACCATGACTATCTGTCGATCAACGAGCTAGTCAACTAGAGGCTTACTAGGGACATGTTGGTGTCTGTTATTCACACATGTATTACGATTTCCGGATAACACAATTATAGCATGAATAAAGACAATTATCATGAACAAGGAAATATAATAATAATGCTTTTATTATTGCCTCTAGGGCATATTTCCAACAGTCTCCCACTTGCACTAGAGTCAATAATCTAGTTACATTATGATGAATCGAACACCCATGGAATTCTGGTGTTGATCATGTTTTGCCCTAGGGAGAGGTTTAGTCAAGGATCTGCTACATTCAGGTCCATATGTACTTTACAAATATCTATGTCTCCATCTTGAACATTTTCACGAATGGAGTTGAAGCGACGCTTGATGTGCCTTGTCTTCTTGTGAAACCTGGGCTCCTTGGCGAGTGCAATAGCTCCAGTGTTGTCACAGAAGAGCTTGATCGGCCCCGACGCATTGGGTATGACTCCTAGGTCGGTGATGAACTCCTTCACCCAGATTGCTTCATGTGCTGCCTCCGAGGCTGCCATGTACTCCGCTTCACATGTAGATCCCGCCACGACGCTCTGCTTGCAATGGCACCAGCTTACTGCCCCACCATTCAAAATATACACGTATCCGGTTTGTGACTTAGAGTCATCCAGATCTGTGTTGAAGCTAGCGTCGACGTAACCCTTTATGACGAGCTCTTCGTCACCTCCATAAACGAGAAACATTTTCTTAGTCCTTTTCAGGTACTTCAGGATATTCTTGACCGCTGTCCAGTGTTCCTTGCCGGGATTACTTTGGTACCTTCCTACCAAACTTACGGCAAGGTTTACATCAGGTCTGGTACACAGCATGGCATACATAATAGAACCTATGGCTGAGGCATAGGGGATGACACTCATCTCTTCTATATCTTCTGCCGTGGTCGGACATTGAGCTGAGCTCAATTTCACACCTTGTAGCACAGGCAAGAACCCCTTCTTAGACTGATCCATATTGAACTTCTTCAATATCTTATCATGGTATGTGCTTTGTGAAAGACCTATGAGGCGTCTTGATCTATCTCTATAGATCTTGATGCCTAATATATAAGCAGCTTCTCCAAGGTCCTTCATTGAAAAACTCTTATTGAAGTAGGCCTTAATGCTGTCCAAGAGTTCTATATCATTTCCCATCAAAAGTATGTCATCTACATATAGTATGAGAAATGCTACAGAGCTCCCACTCACTTTCTTGTAAACGCAGACTTCTCCATAAGTCTGCGTAAACCCAAACGCTTTGATCATCTCATCAAAGCGAATGTTCCAACTCCGAGATGCTTGCACCAGCCCATAAATCAAGCGTTGGAGCTTGCACACCTTGTCAGCATTCTTAGGATCGACAAAACCTTCTGGCTGCATCATATACAATTCTTCCTTAAAGAAACCATTAAGGAATGCCGTTTTGACGTCCATTTGCCAAATCTCATAATCGTATAATGCGGCAATTGCTAACATGATTCGGACGGACTTCAGCTTCGCTACCGGTGAGAAAGTCTCATCGTAGTCAACCCCTTGAACTTGTCGATAACCCTTAGCGACAAGCCGAGCTTTATAGATGGTCACATTACCATCCGTGTCTGTCTTCTTCTTAAAAATCCATTTATTTTCTATGGCTCGCCGTTCAACGGGCAAGTCAGTCAAAGTCCATACTTCGTTTTCATACATGGATCCTATCTCGGATTTCATGGCTTCTAGCCATTTGTCGGAATCCGGGCCCGCCATCGCTTCTTCATAGTTCGAAGGTTCACCGTTGTCTAACAACATGATTTCCAAGACAGGGTTGCCGTACCACTCTGGTGCGTAACGTGTCCTTGTGGACCTTCGAAGTTCAGTAGCAACTTGATCTGAAGTTTCATGATCATCATCATTAACTTCCTCTCTAGTCGGTGCAGGCACCTCAGGAACATTTTCTTGAGTTGCGCCATTTTCCGGTTCAAGAGGTAATACTTCATCAAGTTCTACTTTCCTCCCACTCACTTCTTTCGAGAGAAACTCCTTCTCTAGAAAGAATCCATTATTGGCAAGAAAGATCTTGCCCTCGGATCTGAGGTAGAAGGTATACCCAATAGTTTCTTTAGGGTATCCTATGAAGACGCATTTTTCCGACTTGGGTTCGAGCTTTTCAGGTTGAAGTTTCTTGACATAAGCATCGCATCCCCAAACTTTTAGAAACGACGGCTTAGGTTTCTTCCCAAACCACAATTCATACGGTGTCGTCTCAACGGATTTCGACGGAGCCCTATTTAAAGTGAATGCGGCAGTCTCTAAAGCATAGCCCCAAAAAGATAGCGGTAAATCGGTAAGAGACATCATAGATCGTACCATATCTAATAGAGTGCGATTACGACGTTCGGACACACCATTACGCTGAGGTGTTCCAGGCGGCATGAGTTGTGAAACTATTCCACATTTTCTTAAGTGTGTGCCAAATTCGTGACTCAAGTATTCTCCTCCACGATCTGATCGTAGAAACTTGATTTTCCTGTCACGTTGATTCTCAACCTCACTCTGAAATTCCTTGAACTTTTCAAAGGTTTCAGACTTGTGTTTCATTAAGTAGACATACCCATATCTACTCAAGTCATCAGTGAGGGTGAGAACATAATGATAGCCACCGCGAGCCTCAACACTCATTGGACCGCACACATCAGTATGTATGATTTCCAATAAGTTGGTTGCTCGCTCCATTGTTCTTGAGAACGGAGTCTTGGTCATTTTACCCATGAGGCATGGTTCGCACGTGTCAAATGATTCATAATCAAGAGACTCTAAAAGTCCATCTGCATGGAGCTTCTTCATGTGTTTGACACCTATGTGACCAAGGCGGCAGTGCCACAAGTATGTGGGACTATCATTATCAACCTTACATCTTTTGGTACTCACACTATGAATATGTGTAGCATTACGCTCGAGATTCATTAAGAATAAACCATTCACCATAGGAGCATGACCATAAAACATATCTCTCATATAAATAGAACAACCATTATTCTCGGATTTAAATGAGTAGCCATCTCGAATTAAACGAGATCCTGATACAATGTTCATGCTTAAAGCTGGCACTAAATAACAATTATTGAGGTTTAAAACTAATCCCGTAGGTAAATGTAGAGGCAGCGTGCCGACGGCGATCACATCGACCTTGGAACCATTCCCGACGCGCATCGTCACCTCATCCTTCGCCAGTCTCCGCTTATTCCGCAGCTCCTGCTTTGAGTTACAAATGTGAACAACTGCACCGGTATCAAATACCCAAGAGCTACTACGAGTACTGGTAAGGTACACATCAATTACATGTATATCACATATACCTTTTGAAGGAAATATGCCCTAGAGGCAATAATAAAGTTATTATTTATTTCCTTATATCATGATAAATGTTTATTATTCATGCTAGAATTGTATTAACCGGAAACATAATACATGTGTGAATACATAGACAAACAGAGTGTCACTAGTATGCCTCTACTTGACTAGCTCGTTAATCAAAGATGGTTATGTTTCCTAACCATGAACAAGGAGTTGTTATTTGATTAACGAGGTCGCATCATTAGTTGAATGATCTGATTGACATGACCCATTCCATTAGCTTAGCACCCGATCGTTTAGTATGTTGCTATTGCTTTCTTCATGACTTATACATGTTCCTATAACTATGAGATTATGCAACTCCCGTTTACCGGAGGAACACTTTGGGTACTACCAAACGTCACAACGTAACTGGGTGATTATAAAGGAGTACTACAGGTGTCTCCAATGGTAGATGTTGGGTTGGCGTATTTCGAGATTAGGGTTTGTCACTCCGATTGTCGGAGAGGTATCTCTGGGCCCTCTCGGTAATGCACATCACATAAGCCTTGCAAGCACTGCAACTAATATGTTAGTTGTGAGATGATGTATTACGGAACGAGTAAAGAGACTTGCCGGTAACGAGATTGAACTAGGTATTGGATACCGACGATTGAATCTCGGGCAAGTAACATACCGATGACAAAGGGAACAACGTATGTTGTTATGCGGTCTAACCGATAAAGATCTTCGTAGAATATGTAGGAGCCAATATGGGCATCCAGGTCCCGCTATTGGTTATTGACCGGAGACGTGTCTCGGTCATGTCTACATTGTTCTCGAACCGTAGGGTCCGCACGCTTAACGTTACGATGACAGTTATTATGATTTTATGCATTTTGATGTACCGAAGGTTGTTCGGAGTCCCGGATGAGATCACGGACATGACGAGGAGTCTCGAAATGGTCGAGACATAAAGATTGATATATTGGAAGCCTATGTTTGGACATCGGAAGTGTTCCGGGTGAAATCGGGATTTTACCGGATTACCGGGAGGGTTACCGGAACCCCCCGGGAGCCAAATGGGCCAACATGGGCCTTAGTGGAAAGGTGAGAGGGCAGCCCACATAGGGCTGCGCCTCCCCCCCTCTCCCTAGTCCTATTAGGACTAGGAGAGGGGCCGACCACCTCTCTCTCTCTCCCCTTTAAAGGATTCCTAGTTGGACTAGGATTGGAGGGGGGAGTCCTACTCCCGGTAGGAGTAGGACTCCTCCTGCGCCTCCCTCTCTCTGGCCGGCCAGCCCCCCTCCCTCCAACCTTTATATACGGGGACAGGGGACACCCCAAGACACACAAGTTGATCCTTGAGATCGTTCCTTAGCCGTGTGCGGTGCCCCCTGCCACCAAATTCCACCTCGATCATACCGTTGTAGTGCTCAGGCGAAGCCCTGCGTCGGTAGTACATCAAGATCGTCACCACGCCGTTGTGCTGACGGAACTCTTCCTCGACGCTTTGCTGGATCGGAGCCCGAGGATCGTCATCGAGCTGAACGTGTGCTAAGAACTCGGAGGTGCCGGAGTAACGGTGCTTGGATCGGTCGGATCGGGAAGAAGACGTACGACTACTTCCTCTATGTTGTGTGATCGCTTCCGCAGTCGGTCTGCGTTGGTACGTAGACAACACTCTCCCCTCTCGTTGCTGTGCATCACCATGATCTTGCGTGTGCGTAGGAAAATTTTCGAAATTACTGCGTTCCCCAACAGTGGCATCCGAGCCTAGGTTTTATGGTTTGATGTTATATGCACGAGTAGAACACAAGTGAGTTGTGGGCGATACAAGTCATACTGCCTACCAGCATGTCATACTTTGGTTCGGCGGTATTGTTGGGTGAGACGATCCGGACCAACCTTACGCGTACTCTTACACGAGACCGGTTCCCTCGACGTGCTTTGCACATAGATGGCTTGCGGAAGACTGTCTCTCCAACTTTAGTTGAACCAAGTGTGACTACGCCCGGTCCTTGAGAAGGTTAAAATGGAGTCTATTTGACGAACTATCGTTGTGGTTTTGATGCGTAGGTGAGATGAGTTCTTACTTAAGCCCGTAGCAGCCACGTAAAACTTGCAACAACAAAGTAGAGGACGTCTAACTTGTTTTTGCAGGGCATGTTGTGATGTGATATGGTCAAGGCATGATGCTGATTTTATTGTATGAGATGATCATGTTTTGTAACCGAATTATCGGCAACTGGCAGGAGCCATATGGTTGTCGCTTTATTGTATGCAATGCAATCGCGATGTAATGCTTTACTTTATTACTAAGCGGTAGTGATAGTCGTGGAAGCATAAGATTGGCGAGACAACAACGTTGCTACGATGGAGATCAAGGTGGCGCGCCGGTGACGATGGTGATCATGATGGTGCTTCGGAGATGGAGATCACAAGCACAAGATGATGATGGCCATATCATATCACTTATATTGATTGCATGTGATGTTTATCCTTTTATGCATCTTATCTTGCTTTGATTGACGGTAGCATTATAAGATGATCTCTCACTAAATTATCAAGAAGTGTTCTCCCTGAGTATGCACCGTTGCCAAAGTTCGTCGTGCCCAGACACCACGTGATGATCGGGTGTGATAAGCTCTACGTCCATCTACAACGGGTGCAAGCCAGTTTTGCACACGCAGAATACTCAGGTTAAACTTGACGAGCCTAGCATATGCAGATATGGCCTCGGAACACAGAGACCGAAAGGTCGAGCGTGAATCATATAGTAGATATGATCAACATGACGATGTTCACCATTGAAAACTACTCCATCTCACGTGATGATCGGTTATGGTTTAGTTGATTTGGATCACGTGATCACTTAGAGGATTAGAGGGATGTCTATCTAAGTGGGAGTTCTTAAGTACTATGATTAAATTGAACTTAAATTTATCATGAACTTAGTCCTGGTAGCATTTTGCAAATTATGTTGTAGATCAATAGCTCGCGTTGTTGCTTCCCTGTGTTTATTTTTGATATGTTCCTAGAGAAAATTGTGTTGAAAGATGTTAGTAGCAATGATGCGGATAGGATCCGTGATCTGAGGTTTATCCTCATTGCTGCATAGAATAATTATGTCCTTGATGCACCGCTAGGTGACAGACCTATTGCAGGAGCAGATACAGACGTTATGAACGTTTGGCTAGCTCAATATGATGACTACTTGATAGTTTAGTGCACCATGCTTAATGGCTTAGAATCGGGACTTCAAAGACGTTTTGAACATCATGGACCATATGAGATGTTCCAGGAGTTGAAGTTAATATTTCAAGCAAATACCCGAGTTGAGAGATTTGAAGTCTCCAACAAGTTCTATAGCTAAAAGATGGAGGAGAATCGCTCAACCAGTGAGCATGTGCTCAGATTGTCTGGGTACTACAATCGCTTGAATCAAGTGGGAGTTAATCTTCCAGATAAGATAGTGATTGACAGAATTCTCTAGTCACCATCACCAAGTTAGTAGAACTTCGTGATGAGCTATAATATGCAAGGGATAACAGAAACAACTCCCAAGCTCTTCGTGATGCTGAAATCAACGAAGGTAGAAATCAAGAAAAACATCAAGTGTTGATGGTTGACAAGACCACTAGTTTTAAGAAAAGGGCAAAGGGAAGAAGGGGAACTTCAAGAAGAAACGGCAAGCAAGTTGCTGCTCAAGTGAAGAAGCCCAAGTCTGATCCTAAGCCTGAGACTAAGTGCTTCTACTGCAAAGGGACTAGTCACTGGAAGCGGAACTACCCCAAGTGATTGGCGGATAAGTAGGATGGCAAAGTGAACATAAGTATATTTGATATACATGTTATTGATGTGTACTATACTAGTGTTTATAGCAACCCCTCAGTATTTGATGCTAGTTCAGTTGCTAAGAGTAGTAACTCGAAACGGGAGTTGCAGAATAAACAGAGACTAGTTAAGGGTGAAGTGACGATGTGTGTTGGAAGTAGTTCCAAGATTGATATGATCATCATCGCACACTCCCTATAATTTCGGGATTAGTGTTGAACCTAAATAAGTGTTATTTGGTTTTTGCGTTGAGCATGAATATGATTTGATCATGTTTATTGCAATACGGTTATTCATTAAAGTCGGAGAATAATTGTTGTTCTGTTTACATGAATAAAACCTTCGATGGTCATACACCCAATGAAACAAGTTCACTGGATCTCGATCGTAGTGATACACATATTCATGATATATTGAAACCAAAAGATGCAAAGTTAATAATGATAGTGCAACTTATTTGTGGCACTGCAGTTTAGGTCATATTGGTGTAAAGCGCATGAAGAAACTCCATGCTGATGGGCTTTTTGAATCACTTGATTATGAATCAGTTGATGCTTGCGAACCATGCCTCATGGGCAAGATGACTAAAACTCTGTTCTTCGGAACAATGGAGCAAGCAACAGATTTGTTGGAAATCATACATACTGATGTATGTGGTCCGATGAATATTGAGGCTCGCGACAGGTATCATTATTTTATGATCTTCACAGATGATTTGAGCAGATATGAGTATATCTACTTGATGAAACATAAGTCTAAAACATTTGAAAAGTTCAAAGAATTTTAGAGTGAAGAGAAAAATCATCGTAACAAGAAAAATAAAGTTTCTATGATCTGATCGTGGAAAAGAGTATTTGAGTTACGAGTTTGGTCTTCAGTTAAAACAATGTGAAATAGTTTCACTACTCACGCCACCTGGAACACCACAGCATAATGGTGTGTCCGAACGTCATAACCGTACTTTATTGGATATAGTGCAATCTATGATGTTTCTTACCGATTTACCACTATCGTTTTTGGGGTCATGCATTAGAGACAGCTACATTCACGTTAAAAAGGGGCACCATCTATATCCGTCGAGACAACGCCTTATGAACTATGGTTTGGCAAGAAACCAAAGTTGTCGTTTCTTAAAGTTTGGGGCTGCGATGCTTATGTGAAAAAGCTTCAACCTGATAAGCTCGAACCCAAATCGGAGAAATGTGTCTTCATAGGATATCCAAAGGAAACTATTGGATACACCTTCTATCACAGATCCGAAGGCAAGACTTTTGTTGCTAAGTTCGGAAACTTTCTAGAGAAGGAGTTTCTCTCGAAAGAAGTGAGTGGGAGGAAAGTAGAACTTGACGAGGTAACTGTACCTGCTCCCTTATTGGAAAATAGTACATCACAGAAAACTGTTTCTGCGACACCTATACCAATTAGTGAGGAAGCTAATGATGATGATCATGAAACTTCAGGACAAGATACTACTGAACCACGTAGATCAACCAGAGTGAGATCCGCACCAGAGTGGTACGGTAATCCAATTCTGGAAGTCATGCTACTAGATCATGATGAACCTACGAACTATGAAGAAGCGATGGTGAGCCCAGATTCCGCAAAGTGGCTTGAGGCCATGAAATCTGAGATGGGATCCATGTATGAGAACAAAGTATGGACTTTGGTTGACTTGCCCAATGATCGGCAAGCAATTGAGAATAAATGGATCTTCAAGAGGAAGACGGACGCTGATAGTAGTGTTACTATCTACAAAGCTAGAATTGTCGCAAAAGGTTTGCGACAAGGTCAAGGTGTTGACTACGATGAGAGTTTCTCACTCGTATCTATGCTTAAGTCTGTCCGAATCATGTTAGCAATTGCCGCATTTTATGAAATCTGGCAAATGGATAAACAAAACTGCATTCCTTAATGGATTTATTAAAGAAGAGTTGTATGTGATGCAACTAGAAGGTTTTGTCAATCCAAAAGGTGCTAACAAAATGTGCAAGCACCAGCGATCCATCTGTGGACTGGTGCAAGCATCTCGGAGTTGGAATGTACGCTTTGATAAGTTGATCAAAGCATATAGTTTTATACAGACTTGCGGTGAAGCCTGTATTTACAAGAAAGTGAGTGGGAGCACTACAGCATTTCTGATAAGTATATGTGATTGACATATTGTTGATCGGAAATAATGTAGAATTATTCTGTAAAGCATAAAGGAGTGTTTGAAAGGAGTTTTTCAAAGAAAGACTTCGGTGAAGCTGCTTACATATTGAGCTTCAAGATCTATAGAGATAGATCAAGACGCTTGATAAGTTCTTTCAATGAGTACATACCTTGACAAAGATTTTGAAGTAGTTCAAAATAGAGCAGTCAAAGAAAGAGTTCTTGCCTGTATTATAAGGTGTGAAGTTGAGTAAGACTCAAAGCCCGACCACGGCAGAAGATAGAAAGAGAATGAAAGTCATTCCCTATGCCTTGGCCATAGGTTCTATAAAGTATGTCATGCTGTATTCCAGATCTATTGTATACCCTGCATTGATTTGGCAAGGGAGTACAACAGTGATCTAGGAGTAGATCACTGGACAGCGGTCAGAATTATCCTTAGTGAAATAAGGATATGTTTCTCGATTATGGACATGATAAAAAGGTTCGTCGTAAAGGGTTACGCCGATGAGAGTTTTGACACTAATCTAGATGACTCTAAGTCTCGGTCTAGATACATATTGAAAGTGGGAGCAATTAGCTAGAGTAGCTCCGTGCAGAGCATTATAGACAAAGAATTTTGCAAAATACTTACGGATCTGAATGTGACAGACCCGTTGACTAAAAATTATCTCACAAGCAAAACATGATCACACCTTGGTACTCTTTGGGTGTTAATCACATAGAGATGTAAACTAGATTACTGACTCTAGTAAACCCTTTGAGTGTTGGTCACATGACGATGTGAACTATGGGTGTTAATCACATGGTGATGTGAACTATTGCTGTTAAATCACATGGCGATGTGAACTAGATTATTGACTCTAGTGCAAGTGGGAGACTGAAGGAAATATGCCCTAGACGCAATAATAAAGTTATTATTTATTTCCTTATATCATGATAAATGTTTATTATTCATGCTAGAATTGTATTAACCGGAAACATAATACATGTGTGAATACATAGACAAACAGAGTGTCACTAGTATGCCTCTACTTGACTAGCTCGTTAATCAAAGATGGTTATTTTTCCTAACCATGAACAAGGAGTTGTTATTTGATTAACGAGGTCGCATCATTAGTTGAATGATCTGATTGACATGACCCATTCCATTAGCTTAGCACCCGATCGTTTAGTATGTTGCTATTGCTTTCTTCATGACTTATACATGTTCCTATAACTATGAGATTATGCAACTCCCGTTTACCGGAGGAACACTTTGGGTACTACCAAACGTCACAACGTAACTGGGTGGTTATAAAGGAGTACTACAGGTGTCTCCAATGGTAGATGTTGGGTTGGCGTATTTCGAGATTAGGGTTTGTCACTCCGATTGTCGGAGAGGTATCTCTGGGCCCTCTCGGTAATGCACATCACATAAGCCTTGCAAGCACTGCAACTAATATGTTAGTTGTGAGATGATGTATTACGGAACGAGTAAAGAGACTTGCCGGTAACGAGATTGAACTAGGTATTGGATACCGACGATCGAATCTCGGGCAAGTAACATACCGATGACAAAGGGAACAACGTATGTTGTTATGCGGTCTGACCGATAAAGATCTTCGTAGAATATGTAGGAGCCAATATGGGCATCCAGGTCCCGCTATTGGTTATTGACCGGAGACGTGTCTCGGTCATGTCTACATTGTTCTCGAACCGCAGGGTCCGCACGCTTAACGTTACGATGACAGTTATTATGAGTTTATGCATTTTGATGTACCGAAGGTTGTTCGGAGTCCCGGATGAGATCACGGACATGACGAGGAGTCTCGAAATGGTCGAGACATAAAGATTGATATATTGGAAGCCTATGTTTGGACATCGGAAGTGTTCCGGGTGAAATCGGGATTTTACCGGATTACCGGGAGGGTTACCGGAACCCCCCGGGAGCCAAATGGGCCAACATGGGCCTTAGTGGAAAGGTGAGAGGGCAGCCCACATAGGGCTGCGCCTCCCCCCCTGTCCCTAGTCCTATTAGGACTAGGAGAGGGGCCCGCCACCTCTCTCTCTCTCCCCCTTTAAAGGATTCCTAGTTGGACTAGGATTGGAGGGGGGAGTCCTACTCCCGGTAGGAGTAGGACTCCTCCTGCGCCTCCCTCTCTCTGGCCGGCCAGCCCCCCTCCCTCCAACCTTTATATACGGGGGCAGGGGACACCCCAAGACACACAAGTTGATCCTTGAGATCGTTCCTTAGCCGTGTGCGGTGCCCCCTGCCACCAAATTCCACCTCGATCATACCGTTGTAGTGCTCAGGCGAAGCCCTGCGTCGGTAGTACATCAAGATCGTCACCACGCCGTTGTGCTGACGGAACTCTTCCTCGATGCTTTGCTGGATCGGAGCCCGAGGATCGTCAGCGAGCTGAACGTGTGCTAAGAACTCGGAGGTGCCGGAGTAACGGTGCTTGGATCGGTCGGATCGGGAAGAAGACGTATGACTACTTCCTCAACGTTGTGTGTGTTGGGGAACGCAGTAATTTCAAAAAAAATTCTACGCACACGCAAGATCATGGTGATGCACAGCAACGAGAGGGGAGAGTGTTGTCTACGTACCAACGCAGACCGACTGCGGAAGCGATCACACAACGTAGAGGAAGTAGTCGTGCGTCTTCTTCCCGATCCGACCGATCCAAGCACCGTTACTCCGGCACCTCCGAGTTCTTAGCACACGTTCAGCTCGATGACATTCCTCGGGCTCCGATCCAGCAAAGCGTCGAGGAAGAGTTCCGTCAGCACGATGGCGTGATGACGATCTTGATGTACTACCGACGCAGGGCTTCGCCTAAGCACTACAACGGTACGATCGAGGTGGAATTTGGTGGCAGGGGGCACCGCACACGGCTAAGGAACGATCTCAAGGATCAAGTTGTGTGTCTTGGGGTGCCCCTGCCCCCGTATATAAAGGTTGGAGGAGGGGAGCCGGCCGGCCAAGGGAGAGGAGGCGCAGGGGAGTCCTACTCCCACCGGGAGTAGGACTCCTCCCCCCAATCCTAATCCTATTAGGACTCCCGGGG
The DNA here is from genome assembly GCA_034509565.1 of Triticum monococcum. Classification (NCBI taxonomy): domain Eukaryota; kingdom Viridiplantae; phylum Streptophyta; class Magnoliopsida; order Poales; family Poaceae; genus Triticum; species Triticum monococcum. The sequence goes on from CM067841.1 coordinate 608,355,550, forward strand.
GGAAAAAGAGAGAGAAGGGGGGCCGGCCCCTATCCTAGTCCTACTAGGACTTGGGGAAGGGGGGGCGCCGGCCAGCTTGTGGGTTTTTCCCTTTTTCTCTTTTTCCACTAAGGCCCAATAGGCCCATTAGTCTCCCGGGGGGTTCCGGTAACCCTCCCGGTATTCCGGTAAAATCCCGATTTCACCCGGAACACTTCCTATGTCCAAACATAGGCTTCCAATATATCAATCTTTACGTCTCGACCATTTCGAGACTCCTCGTCATGTCCGAGATCTCATCCGGGACTCCGAACAACCTTCGGTACATCAAAATGCATAAACTCATAATAACTGTCATCGTAACGTTAAGCGTGCGGACCCTACGGTTCGAGAACAATGTAGACATGACCGAGACACGTCTCCGGTCAATAACCAATAGCGGGACCTGGATGCCCATATTGGCTCCTACATATTCTACGAAGATCTTTATCGGTCAGACCGCATAACAACATATGTTGTTCCCTTTGTCATCGGTATGTTACTTGCCCGAGATTCGATCGTCGGTATCCAATACCTAGTTCAATCTCGTTACTAGCAAGTCTCTTTACTCGTTCCGTAATACATCATCTCACAACTAACATATTAGTTGCAGTGCTTGCAAGGCTTATGTGATGTGCATTACCGAGAGGGCCCAGAGATACCTCTCCGACAATCGGAGTGACAAACCCTAATCTCGAAATACGCCAACCCAACATCTACCATTGGAGACACCTGTAGTACTCCTTTATAATCACCCAGTTACGTTGTGACGTTTGGTAGTACCCAAAGTGTTCCTCCGGTAAACGGGAGTTGCATAATCTCATAGTTATAGGAACATGTATAAGTCATGAAGAAAGCAATAGCAACATACTAAACGATCGGATGCTAAGCTAATGGAATGGGTCATGTCAATCAGATCATTCTACTAATGATGTGACCTCGTTAATCAAATAACAACTCTTTGTTCATGGTTAGGAAACATAACCATCTTTGATTAACGAGCTAGTCTAGTAGAGGCATACTAGTGACACTCTGTTGGTCTATGTATTCACACATGTATTATGTTTCCGGTTAATACAATTCTAGCATGAATAATAAACATTTATCATGATGTAAGGAAATAAATAATAACTTTATTATTGCCTCTAGGGCATATTTCCTTCAGTCTCCCACTTGCACTAGAGTCAATAATCTAGATTACACAGTAATGATTCTAACACCCATTGAGCCTTGGTGCTGATCATGTTTTGCTCGTGGAAGAGGCTTAGTCAACGGGTCTGCAACATTCAGATCCGTATGTATCTTGCAAATCTCTATGTCTCCCACCTGGACTAAATCTCGGATGGAGTTGAAGCGTCTCTTGATGTGTTTGGTCCTCTTGTGAAATCTGGATTCCTTTGCCAAGGCAATTGCACCAGTATTGTCACAGAAGATTTTCATTGGACCCGATGCACTAGGTATGACACCTAGATCGGATATGAACTCCTTCATCCAGACTCCTTCGTTTGCTGCTTCCGAAGCAGCTATGTACTCCGCTTCACATGTAGATCCTGCTACGACGCTTTGTTTAGAACTGCACCAACTGACAGCTCCACCGTTTAAAGTAAACACGTATCCGGTTTGCGATTTAGAATCGTCCGGATCAGTGTCAAAGCTTGCATCAACGTAACCTCTTACGGTGAGCTCTTTGTCACCTCCATATACGAGAAACATATCCTTAGTCCTTTTCAGGTATTTCAGGATGTTCTTGACCGCTGTCCAGTCATCCATTCCAGGATTACTTTGGTACCTCACTGCTAAATTTATAGCAAGGCACACATCAGGTCTGGTACACAGCATTGCATACATGATAGAGCCTATGGCTGAAGCATAGGGAACATCTTTCATTTTCTCTCTATCTTCTGCAGTGGTCGGGCATTGAGTCTTACTCAATTTCATACCTTGTAACACAGGCAAGAACCCTTTCTTTGCTTGATCCATTTTGAATTTCTTCAAAATCTTGTCAAGGTATGTGCTTTGTGAAAGTCCAATTAAGCGTCTTGATCTATCTCTATAGATCTTTATGCCTAATATGTAAGCAGCTTCCCCGAGGTCTTTCATCGAAAAACTTTTATTCAAGTATCCCTTTATGCTATCCAGAAATTCTATATCATTTCCAATTATCAATATGTCATCCACATATAATATCAGAAATGCTACAGAGCTCCCACTCACTTTCTTGTAAATACAGGCTTCTCCAAAAGTCTGTATAAAGCCAAATGCTTTGATCACACTATCAAAGCGTTTATTCCAACTCCGAGATGCTTGCACCAGTCCATAGATGGATCGCTGGAGTTTGCATACTTTGTTAGCTCCCTTTGGATCGACAAAACCTTCTGGTTGTATCATATACAACTCTTCTTCCAGAAATCCATTCAGGAATGCAGTTTTGACATCCATCTGCCATATTTCATAATCATAAAATGCGGCAATTGCTAAGATTATTATGACGGACTTAAGCATCGCTACGGGTGAGAAGGTCTCATCGTAGTCAACTCCTTGAACTTGTCGAAAGCCTTTCGCGACAAGTCGAGCTTTATAGACAGTAATATTACCGTCAGCGTCAGTCTTTTTCTTGTAGATCCATTTATTCTCAATTGCTTGCCGATCATCGGGCAAGTCAACCAAAGTCCATACTTTGTTTTCATACATGGATCCCATCTCAGATTTCATGGCCTCAAGCCACTTTGCGGAATCTGGGCTCACCATCGCTTCTTCATAGTTCGTAGGTTCATCATGATCTAGCATCATGACTTCCAGAACTGGATTACCGTACCACTCTGGTGCGGATCTCACTCTGGTTGATCTACGTGGTTCAGTAGTATCTTGTTCTGAAGCTTCATGATCATCATCATTAGCTTCCTCACTGATTGGTATAGGTGTCGCAGAAACAGTTTTCTGTGATGTACTATTTTCCAATAAGGGAGCAGGTACAGTTACCTCGTCAAGTTCTACTTTCCTCCCACTCACTTCTTTCGAGAGAAACTCCTTCTCTAGAAAGTTTCCGAATTTAGCAACAAAAGTCTTGCCTTCGGATCTGTGATAGAAGGTGTATCCAATAGTTTCCTTTGGATATCCTATGAAGACACACTTCTCCGATTTGGGTTCGAGCTTATCAGGTTGAAGCTTCTTCACATAAGCATCGCAGCCCCAAACTTTAAGAAACGACAACTTTGGTTTCTTGCCAAACCATAGTTCATAAGGTGTCGTCTCAACGGATTTTGATGGTGCCCTGTTTAACGTGAATGCGGCCGTCTCTAAAGCATAACCCTAAAACGATAGCGGTAAATCAGTAAGAGACATCATAGATCGCACCATATCTAGTAAAGTACGATTACGACGTTCGGACACACCATTACGTTGTGGTGTTCCGGGTGGCGTGAGTTGCGAAACTATTCCACAATTTTTCAAATGTACACCAAACTCGTAACTCAAATATTCTCCTCCACGATCAGATCGTAGAAACTTTATTTTCTTGTTACGATGATTTTCAACTTCACTCTGAAATTCTTTGAACTTTTCAAATGTTTCAGACTTATGTTTCATTAAGTAGATATACCCATATCTGCTTAAATCATCTGTGAAGGTGAGAAAATAACGATATCCGCCACGAGCCTCAATATTCATCGGACCACATACATCGGTATGTATGATTTCCAATAAATCTGTTGCTCTCCATAGTACCGGAGAACGGTGTTTTAGTCATCTTGCCTATGAGGCACGGTTCGCAAGTACCAAGTGATTCATAATCAAGTGGTTCCAAAAGCCCATCAGTATGGAGTTTTTTCATGCGCTTTACACCGATATGACCTAAACGGCAGTGCCACAAGTAAGTTGCACTATCATTATTAACTTTGCATCTTTTGGCTTCTACATTATGAATATGTGTATCACTATCTTCGAGATTCAACAAGAACAGACCACTCTTTAAGGGTGCATGACCATAAAAGATATTATTCATATAAATAGAACAACCATTATTCTCTGATTTAAATGAATAACCGTCTCGCATTAAACAAGATCCAGATATAATGTTCATGCTCAACGCTGGCACCAAATAACAATTATTTAGGTCTAATATTAATCCCGAAGGTAGATGTAGAGGTAGCGTGCCGACCGCGATCACATCGACTTTGGAACCGTTTCCCACGCGCATCGTCACCTCGTCCTTTGCTAGCGTCCGCTTATTCTGTAGTCCCTGTTTCGAGTTGCAAATATTAGCAACAGAACCAGTATCAAATACCCAGGTGCTACTGCGAGCTCTAGTAAGGTACACATCAATAACATGTATATCACATATACCTTTGCTCACTTTGCCATCCTTCTTATCCGCCAAATACTTGGGGCAGTTCCGCTTCCAGTGACCAGTCTACTTGCAGTAGAAGCACTCAGTTTCAGGCTTAGGTACAGACTTGGGTTTCTTCTCCTGAGCAGCAACTTGCTTGCTGTTCTTCTTGAAGTTTCCCTTCTTCTTCCCTTTGCCCTTTTTCTTGAAACTAGTGGTTTTGCTAACCATCAACACTTGATGCTCCTTCTTGATTTCTACCTCCGCAGCTTTCAGCATTGCGAAGAGCTCGGGAATAGTCTTGTTCATCCCTTGCATATTATAGTTCATCACGAAGCTCTTGTAGCTTGGTGGCAGTGATTGGAGAATTCTGTCAATGACGCAGTCATCTGGAAGATTAACTCCCATCTGAATCAAGTGATTATTATACCCAGACATCTTGAGTATATGCTCACTGACAGAACTGTTCTCCTCCATCTTACAGCTATAGAACTTATTGGAGACTTCATATCTCTCAATTCGGGCATTTGCTTGAAATATTAACTTCAACTCCTGGAACATCTCATATGCTCCATGACGTTCAAAACGTCGTTGAAGTCCCGATTCTAAGCCGTAAAGCATGGCACACTGAACTATCGAGTAGTCATCAGCTTTGCTCTGCCAGACATTCATAACATCTGGCGTTGCTCCAGCAGCAGGCCTGTCACCCAGCGGTGCTTCCAGGACGTAATTTTTCTGTGCAGCAATGAGGATAATCCTCAGGTTACGGACCCAGTCCGTGTAATTGCTACCATCATCTTTCAACTTTGCTTTCTCAAGGAACACATTAAAATTCAACGGAACAATAGCACGAGCCATCTATCTACAAGCAACATAAACAAGCAAGATACTATCAGGTACTAAGTTCATGATAAGTTTAAGTTCAGTTAATCAAATTACTTAGGAACTCCCACTTAGATAGACATCCCTCTAATCTTCTAAGTGATCACGTGATCCAAATCAACTAAACCATAACCGATCATCACGTGAGATGGAGTAGTTTTCAATGGTGAACATCGTTATGTTGATCATATCTACTATATGATTCACGTTCGACCTTTCGGTCTCCGTGTTCCGAGGCCATATCTGTATATGCTTGGCTCGTCAAGTATAACCTGAGTATTCTGCGTGTGCAACTGTTTTGCACCCGTTGTATTTGGACGTAGAGCTTATCACACCCGATCATCACGTGGTGTCTGGGCACGACGAACTTTGGCAACGGTGCATACTCGGGGAGAACACTTCTTGATAATTTAGTGAGAGATCATCTTATAATGCTACCGTCAATCAAAGCAAGATAAGATGCATAAAAGGATAAACATCACATGCAATCAATATAAGTGATATGATATGGCCATCATCATCTTGTGCTTGTGATCTCCATCTCCGAAGCACCGTCATGATCACCATCGTCACCGGCGCGACACCTTGATCTCCATCGTAGCATCGTTGTCGTCTCGCCAATCTTATGCTTCCACGACTATCACTACCGTTTAGTAATAAAGTAAAGCATTACATCGCGATTGCATTGCATACAATAAAGCGACAACCATATGGCTCCTGCCAGTTGCCGATAACTCGGTTACAAAACATGATCATCTCATACAATAAAATCAGCATCATGCCTTGACCATATCACATCACAACATACCCTGCAAAAACAAGTTAGACGTCCTCTACTTTGTTGTTGCAAGTTTTACGTGGCTGCTACGGGCTTAAGTAAGAACTCATCTCACCTACGCATCAAAACCACAACGATAGTTCGTCAAATAGACTCCGTTTTAACCTTCTCAAGGACCGGGCGTAGTCACACTTGGTTCAACTAAAGTTGGAGAGGCAGTCTTCCGCAAGCCATCTGTGTGCAAAGCACGTCGAGGGAACCGGTCTCGCGTAAGAGTACGCGTAAGGTTGGTCCGGATCGTCTCACCCAACAATACCGCCGAACCAAAGTATGACATGCTGGTAGGCAGTATGACTTGTATCGCCCACAACTCACTTGTGTTCTACTCATGCATATAACATCAAACCATAAAACCTAGGCTCGGATGCCACTGTTGGGGAACGCAGTAATTTCAAAAAAATTCCTACGCACACGCAAGATCATGGTGATGCACAGCAACGAGAGGGGAGAGTGTTGTCTACATACCAACGCAGACCGACTGCGGAAGCGATCACACAACATAGAGGAAGTAGTCGTACGTCTTCTTCCCGATCCGACCGATCCAAGCACCGTTACTCCGGCACCTCCGAGTTCTTAGCACACGTTCAGCTCGATGACGTTCCTCGGGCTCCGATCCAGCAAAGCGTCGAGGAAGAGTTCCGTCAGCACGACGGCGTGATGACGATCTTGATGTACTACCGACGCAGGGCTTCGCCTAAGCACTACAATGGTACGATCGAGGTGGAATTTGGTGGCAGGGGCACCGCACACGGCTAAGGAACGATCTCAAGGATCAAGTTGTGTGTCTTGGGGTGCCCCCTGCCCCCGTATATAAAGGTTGGAGGAGGGGAGCCGGCCGGCCAAGGGAGAGGAGGCGCAGGGGAGTCCTACTCCCACCGGGAGTAGGACGCCTCCCCCCAATCCTAATCCTATTAGGACTCCCGGGGGGAAAAGAGAGAGAAGGGGGGCCGGCCCCTATCCTAGTCCTACTAGGACTTGGGGAAGGGGGGGCGCCGGCCAGCTTGTGGGTTTTTCCCTTTTTCTCTTTTTCCACTAAGGCCCAATAGGCCCATTAGTCTCCCGGGGGGTTCCGGTAACCCTCCCGGTATTCCGGTAAAATCCCGATTTCACCCGGAACACTTCCTATGTCCAAACATAGGCTTCCAATATATCAATATTTATGTCTCGACCATTTCGAGACTCCTCGTCATGTCCGAGATCTCATCCGGGACTCCGAACAACCTTCGGTACATCAAAATGCATAAACTCATAATAACTGTCATCGTAACGTTAAGCGTGCGGACCCTACGGTTCGAGAACAATGTAGACATGACCGAGACATGTCTCCGGTCAATAACCAATAGCGGGACCTAGATGCCCATATTGGCTCCTACATATTCTACGAAGATCTTTATCGGTCAGACCGCATAACAACATACGTTGTTCCCTTTGTCATCGGTATGTTACTTGCCCGAGATTCGATCGTCGGTATCCAATACCTAGTTCAATCTCGTTACTAGCAAGTCTCTTTACTCGTTCCGTAATACATCATCTCACAACTAACATATTAGTTGCAGTGCTTGCAAGGCTTATGTGATGTGCATTACCGAGAGGGCCCAGAGATACCTCTCCGACAATCGGAGTGACAAACCCTAATCTCGAAATACGCCAACCCAACATCTACCATTGGAGACACCTGTAGTACTCCTTTATAATCACCCAGTTACGTTGTGACGTTTGGTAGTACCCAAAGTGTTCCTCCGGTAAACGGGAGTTGCATAATCTCATAGTTATAGGAACATGTATAAGTCATGAAGAAAGCAATAGCAACATACTAAACGATCGGATGCTAAGCTAATGGAATGGGTCATGTCAATCAGATCATTCTACTAATGATGTGACCTCGTTAATCAAATAACAACTCTTTGTTCATGGTTAGGAAACATAACCATCTTTGATTAACGAGCTAGTCTAGTAGAGGCATACTAGTGACACTCTGTTGGTCTATGTATTCACACATGTATTATGTTTCCGGTTAATACAATTCTAGCATGAATAATAAACATTTATCATGATGTAAGGAAATAAATAATAACTTTATTATTGCCTCTAGGGCATATTTCCTTCAGTGTGATCGCTTCCGCAGTCGGTCTGCGTTGGTACGTAGACAACACTCTCCCCTCTCGTTGTTGTGCATCACCATGATCTTGCGTGTGCGTAGGAAAATTTTCGAAATTACTGCGTTCCCCAACACCTTTCGTTTTGCCGGCCTTCTTGTCCGCTAGGTATTTGGGGAAGTTCCGCTTCCAGTGACCGCTTCCCTTGCAATAAAAGCACTCAGTCTCGGGCTTGGGTCTGTTCTTTGGCTTCTTCCCGGCAGCTTGCTTGCCGGGCGCGGCAACTCCCTTGCCGTCCTTCTTGAAGTTCTTTTTACCTTGCCCTTCTTGAACTTAGTGGTTTTATTCACCATCAACACTTGATGCTCCTTCTTGACTTCTACCTCTGCTGATTTCAGCATTGCAAATACCTCAGGAATGGTCTTTTCCATCCCCTGCATATTGAAGTTCATCACAAAGCTCTTGTAGCTTGGTGGAAGCGACTGGAGGATTCTGTCAATGACCGCGTCATCCGGGAGATTAACTCCCAGCTGAGTCAAGCGGTTATGTAACCCAGACATAGTGAGTATGTGCTCACTAATAGAACTATTTTCCTCCATCTTACAGCTGAAGAACTTGTCGGAGACCTCATATCTCTCGACCCGGGCATGAGCTTGGAAAACCATTTTCAGCTCTTCGAACATCTCATATGCTCCATGTCTCTCAAAACGCTTTTGGAGCCCCGGCTCTAAGCTGTAAAGCATGCCGCACTGAACGAGGGAGTAATCATCAACACGTGTCTGCCAAGCGTTCATAATGTCTTGGTTTTGTGGGACGGGAGCTTCACCTAGCGGTGCTTGTAGGACATAATCTTTCTTGACAGCTATGAGGATGATCCTCAGGTTCCGGACCCAGTCCGTGTAGTTGCTGCCATCGTCTTTCAGCTTAGTTTTCTCTACGAACGCGTTGAAATGGAGGACTACGTTGGCCATTTGATCTACAAGACATATTGTAAATATTTTAGACTAAGTTCATGATAATTAAGTTCATCTAATCAAATTATTTAATGAACTCCCACTTAGATAGACATCTCTCTTCTAGTCATCTAAGTATAACATGATCCGAGTCAACTAGGCCGTGTCCGATCATCACGTGAGACGGACTAGTCAACATCGGTGAACATCTTCATGTTGATCGTATCTTCTATACGACTCATGCTCGACCTTTCGGTCTTCTGTGTTCCAAGGCCATGTCTGTACATGCTAGGCTCGTCAAGTCAACATAAATGTTTGCATGTGTAAATCTGTCTTACACCCGTTGTATGTGAACGTTAGAATCTATCACACCCGATCATCACATGGTGCTTCGAAACAACGAACTGTCGCAACGGTGCACAGCAAGGGGGAACACTTGCTTGAAATTATTATGAGGGATCATCTTATTTACTACCGTCGTTCTAAGTAAACAAGATGCAAAACATGATAAACATCACATGCAATCAAATAATAATAGTGACATGATATGGCCAATATCACATAGCTCCTTTGATCTCCATCTTGGGGCTCCATGATCATCTTGTCACCGGCTTGACACCATGATCTCCATCATCATGATCTCCATCATCGTGTCTCCATGAAGTTGCTCGCCAACTATTACTTCTACTACTATGGCTAACGCGTTTAGCAATAAAGTAAAGTAATTTACATGGCGTTTCTCAATGACACGCAGGTCATATAAAAAATAAAGACAACTCCTATGGCTCCTGCCGGTTGTCATACTCATCGACATGCAAGTCGTGATTCCTATTACAATAGCATGAACATCTCATACATCACATATAGATCATTCATCATTCATCACAACTTTGGCCATATCATATCACAAAGCACTTGCTGCAAAAACAAGTTAGACGTCCTCTAATTGTTGTTGCAAGTTTTACGTGGCTGAAATAGGGTTCTAGCAAGAACGTTTTCTTACCTACGTGAAAGCCACAACGTGATTTTTCAACTTCTATTTAACCTTCATAAGGACCCTTTTCATCGAATCCGCTCCAACTAAAGTAGGAGAGACAGTCACCCGCCAGCCACCTTATGCAACTAGTGCATGTTAGTCGGTGGAACCGGTCTCATGTAAGCGTACGTGTAAGGTTGGTCCGGGCCGCTTCATCCCACAATACCGTTGAAGCAAGATAATACTAGTAGCGGCAAGAAAGTTAACAACATCTACGCCCACAACGAATTGTGTTCTACTCGCGCAAGAAGAACTATGCATAGACCTAGCTCATGATGCCACTGTTGGGGAACGTTGCAGAAAACAAAAAATTTCCTACGGCTTCACCAAGATCCATCTATGAGTTCATCTAGCAACGAATGATCGGATGCATCTACATACTTTGTAGATCGCGAGCGGAAGCGTTCAAAGTACGGGGATGAGGTAGTCGTACACGACGTGATCCAAATCACAGGAGATCCTAGCGCCGAACGGACGGCACCTCCGCGTTCAACACACGTACGGTCAGCGTAACGTCTCCTTCTTCTAGATCCAACAAGAGGGAATAAGAGGTTGAGGAAGATGGCTCCAGCAGCAGCACGACGGCGTGGTGGTGATGGAGCTGCAATACTCCGTCAGGGCTTCGCCAAGCACTATGGAGGAGGAGGAGGAGGTGTTGGAGAGGGAGAAGGAGGCAACCAAAGGCGTGGATGAAAAGCCCTCCTTCCCCCACTATATATAGGAGAGCCTAGGGGGGGCGCCGGCCCTAGGAGATCCAATCTCCTAGGGCGGGCGGCGGCCAAGGGAGGTTTCCCTCCCCCCCCCCAAGGCACCTAGGGGGTGCCTTCCCCTTGTGGGACTCTCCCCTTTAGAAACCCTAGGCGCATGGGCCTATTGGGGCTGGTGCCCTTGGCCCATGTAGGCCAAGGCGCACCCCCTACAGCCCATGTGGCCCCACCCGGTGGACCCCCGGGACCCTTCCGGTAGGCCCGGTACAATACCGGTGACCCCGAAACTTGTCCCGATGGCCGAAACAGCACTTCCTATATATAATTCTTTACCTCTGGACCATTTCAGAACTCCTCGTGACGTCCGGGATCTCATCCAGGACTCCGAACAACATTCGGGTTACTGCATATACATATCCCTACAACCCTAGCGTTACCGAACCTTAAGTGTGTAGACCCTATGGGTTCGGGAGACATGTAGACATGACCGAGACGACTCTCCGGTCAATAACCAACAGCGGGATCTAGATACCCATGTTGGCTCCCACATACTCCATGATGATCTCATCGGATGAACCACGATGTCGAGGATTCAAGCAACCCCGTATACAATTCCCTTTGTCAATCGGTATGTTAGTTGCCCGAGATTCGATCGTCGGTATCCCAATACCTCGTTCAATCTCGTTACCGGCAAGTCACTTTACTCGTACCGTAATGCATGATCCCGTGACCAGACACTTGGTCACTTTGAGCTCATTATGATGATGCATTACCGAGTGGGCCCAGTGATACCTCTCTGTCATACGGAGTGACAAATCCCAGTCTTGATCCATGTCAACCCAACAGACACTTTCGGAGATACCCGTAGTATACCTTTATAGTCACCCAGTTACGTTGTGACGTTTGGTATACCCAAAGCACTCCTACGATATCCGGGAGTTACACGATCTCATGGTCTAAGGAAAAGATACTTGACATTGGAAAAACTCTAGCAAACGAACTATACGATCTTTATGCTATGTTTAGGATTGGGTCTTGTCCACCACATCATTCTCCTAATGATGTGATCCCGTTATCAATGACATCCAATGTCCATAGTCAGGAAATCATGACTATCTGTCGATCAACGAGCTAGTCAACTAGAGGCTTACTAGGGACATGTTGGTGTCTGTTATTCACACATGTATTACGATTTCCGGATAACACAATTATAGCATGAATAAATACAATTATCATGAACAAGGAAATATAATAATAATGCTTTTATTATTGCCTCTAGGGCATATTTCCAACATTGTCTATGTACCCTCGTAGACCGAAGCGGAAGCATTGACGCAACGTAGAGGAAGTAGTCGTACGTCTTCCCGGTCCAACGGATCCAAGCACCGTTACTCCGGCACCTCTGAGTTCTTGACACACGTACAGCTCGATGATGCACCCCGGGCTCCGATCCAGCAAAGCTTCGGGGAGGAGTTTCGTCAGCACGACGGCGTGGTGACGATCTTGATGTTTAACCATCGCAGGGCTTCGCCTAAGCACCGCTACAATATGATCGAGGTGTAATACCGTGGAGGGGGGCACCGCACACGGCTAAGGAACGATCACGAAGATCAACTTGTGTGTCCTAGGGTGCCCCCCTGCCCCCGTATATAAAGGAGCCAAGGGGGGTGCAGCCGGCCCTAGTAGGAGGCGCGCAGGAGGAGTCCTACTCCTACCGGGAGTAGGACTCCCCTCCCTTTGCTTGTCCAAGTAGGAGAGGGGGAAGGAAGGGAGAGAGGAGAGGAAGGAAAGGGGGGCGCCGCCCCTCCCTCCTTGTCCAATTCGGACTAGGGGGAGAGGGGGCGCGCGGCCTGCCCTGGCTGCCTTTCCTCTTCTCCACTTTAGGCCCATGAGGCCCATTAACCCCCCGGGGGGTTCCGGTAACCCCCCGGTTCTCCGGTTTTATCCAAAACTTCCCCGGAACACTTCCGGTATCCGAATATAGCCGTCCAATATATCAATCTTTATGTATCGACCATTTCGAGACTCCTCATTATGTCCGTGATCATATCCGGGACTCCGAACAACCTTCGGTACATCAAAATACATAAACTCATAATGAAACTGTCATCATAACTTTAAGCGTGCGGACCCTACGGTTCGAGAACAATGTAGACATGACCGAGACACGTCTCCGGTCAATAACCAACAGCGGGACCTGGATGCCCATATTGGCTCCTACATATTTTACGAAGATCTTTATCGGTCAGACCGCATAACAACATACGTTGTTACCTTTGTCATCAGTATGTTACTTGCCCGAGATTCGATCTTCGGTATCCAATACCTAGTTCAATCTCGTTACCGGCAAGTCTCTTTACTCGTTCCGTAATACATCATCCCGCAACTAACTCATTAGTTACAATGCTTGCAAGGCTTAAGTGATGTGCATTACCGAGAGGGCCCAGAGATACCTCTCCGACGATGGGAGTGACAAATCCTAATCTCGAAATACGTCAACCCAACATGTACCTTTGGAGACACCTATAGAGCACCTTTATAATCACCCAGTTACGTTGTGACGTTTGGTAGCACACAAAGTGTTCCTCCGGCACACGGGAGTTACATAATCTCATAGTCATAGGAACATGTATAAGTCATGAAGAAAGCAATAGCAACATACTAAACGATCGGGTGCTAAGCTAATGGAATGGGTCATGTCAATCAGATCATTCAACTAATGATGTGATCCCGTTAATCAAATGACAACTCTTTGTCCATGGTTAGGAAACATAACCATCTTTGATTAACGAGCTAGTCAAGTAGAGGCATACTAGTGACACTCTGTTTGTCTATATATTCACACATGTATTATGTTTCCGGTTAATACAATTCTAGCATGAATAATAAACATTTATCATGATATAAGGAAATAAATAATATCTTTATTATTGCCTCTAGGGCATATTTCCTTCACCCTTGCCTCGGCGGCCTCTACGTTGGTGGGCTCTGCGGCTGGGTGCGCTACCCCGCTGGTGGGACGCCGGCTGTTCTGGTGTACCCTGCTGTCTCGCTCCCCTAGCTTGGCGCGCTCTCCTCGATCGGTCTGCTCTACGGCCATCGGCTCGGCGGCATGGGGCCGCACTCCGGATCTTCTATCGGCGTTGATTTTATACGCCTCGCTGCCTCGCCGCCATCCATTCAGCCCGGAGAAGGTCACGGAGGACATGATCGGGAGGGCGTCTGTCGGGCTGCAAGACGCGCTGGCCAGTTCGGACAAGGAGGAAGGTGGTGGCGTGCAGGGACTGGGCTTGGATTCCGATAGGCCATCGTTGGGCGATGGCTTGCCGTGCATTCTGACCACCAACAGGCATGACAGTCCTTTGGGCAGCAACTCCAGCACGGTGAGCACTCCGTTCGCCGTTCTGCTGGAGCCGCATCAGTTGTTGCCTTCATCTGCGACTGCGCCACAGCCGGAACCGGATTTGGGTGTGATGGTCGGACCCAAATCGGCCGCTGACACTCTGCTGGAAGGGCTTCTCTTCTCCCCGGCCCCGTCCATTTTGGGCCCAAGACCGGCGGCCTCGGCTCCGGCGAGGCGTAAAAAAGCTCTACCCCCCCCCCCCCCCAACTTCACTCCCCGGAGGAGCGCCAGGATCAACAAACTTAACGGTGGCAAGCGTATCGGTCCGGTGCAGCGCGCTCAGATGGTGCTGCTTCGCAACATGGGTATAATTCAAGCTGAAGAACAACTGTCACAGGAGGCCCTGGACGCGTATCTGAAGCTTTTTGACAAGCAACTGGCACCGCACCACATCAGGGCTATAGCTGCTCTCTTTGATCCTGATGGGGCAGAATTCGATGAGCCTGCACACGAGGGGTTCGCTGCCTTCTCGTTGTCGGAGTGTGTGGAACCGTGTGGGGCTTAGCATCCAGCAGTGGTCGCTAGCGGGATCTCTCACACCTTGATCATGTCTCTGGGTGTGTTGAGCTGGAATGTGAGGGGGCTGAATAACCCCGCGAGGCGTTCGTCTATTAGACTGTTTATGCAATCATGTAATGCTGCACTAGTTTGTCTGCAAGAATCTAAGCTTGACAGTGTTGATGCGTCGGTGGTTTGTAATACCCTTGGGCTAGGGTTCGGTGGTTTTGAGGCTCTGCCGGCGGTGGGCACCCGCGGGGGTATTTTGATGGCTTGGAAGCCTGACGTTCTGCGTGTCATGGTTGTTCACAGAGGCGAGTACTCAATTACGGCCAATGTTCTGTCTTTGGCGGATGGCAAGGCTTGGATGGTGACCTCCGTGTATGGGCCCCGGGCAGTGGATGACAAGGTCAGGTTTTTGCGGGAGATCGAGCTCATTGGGCAATAGGTGCAACTCCCTTGGATCATCAATGGGGATTTCAACCTCGTCGGAGGCGAGGGAGAGCGCAGCTCGGGGAGGGCTGATCGAAGGATGGTCAGTAAGTTCAGGCATACCATAAACCGTCTAGGTTTGCATGACATGCCTCTGGTGGGCAGAAAGTTTACTTGGTGCAATGATCAACAGAGATCAGTCATGGCTAGGCTTGACGGGGTGCTCTTTAACAACGAGTGGGAAGAGGTCTATCCCATCAGCGATCTCATGGCGCTGAGTTCCAACATTTTTGACCACTGCCCTCTGTTGTTGTCGTGTGCGGCCGCCTGTCCGCGTGCGCACCAGTTTCGTTTCGAAAATTTCTGGTGCAAACTGCCTGGTTTCCTGGACACGGTGAAACGAGCGTGGGATATGGAGGTGGCTAGCACAGATCCGATGAAAATTCTCTCTTTTAAGTTAAATCGCACGGCTAAAGCCCTTCGTAGCTGGGGTCAGAAGAAGCAGAGCACGTTGGAAGTGCAGTTTCAGATTGCTAACGAGGTAATCTTGCGTCTTGACATGGCATAAGAGACAAGATCTCTCTCGGAACAGGAAAGAAGACTGAAATCGTTCTTAAAAGGGAAGTGTCTTGCCTTGGCTTCTCTCGAGAGGGTGAGGCTGCGCCAACGGGCTAGAATCAGGGACCTGAAGGAGGGGGACGCCAATACTAAATATTTTCATATGAAGGCTAATGGCAGGCGTCGACGACATTATATTCCCTACCTGAAAGATGGTAACCGTACTGCCACTAATATGGAGGATAAGCTGAACCTGGCTCGGGAGTTCTTTTGTAATCTGATGGGTTCCTCGCCACCGTCGGGCTGCTCTCTCCGTCTGGACGCTTTGGGCTTGCACAGGCTGTCGCCGGAGTTGGCCCAGGGGCTGGAGGTCCCGTTCACGGAAGAGGAGATTAAGAAAGTAATCTTTGACATGCCGTCTGACCGCGCGCCTGGGCCGGATGGGTTTTCTGGGCTGTTTTTCAAGACCTGCTGGGAGATTATCACCAAGGATTTCATGGCTGCCATGGCAATGCTACATGATGGGCGTTTCTACTCCTTTCGTGGTCTCAACTCCTCCATTCTCACCCTCCTGCCAAAGAAAGAAGACCCCTTGCAGCTGTCAGATTTCAGACCAATAAATCTGATTCATGGGGTTGCCAAAATTTTTGCTAAGGCGTTGGCCATCAGGCTTGCAACACTTTTGCCTTCGCTGATCTTCCAGGCTCAAAGCGCTTTTGTTTGCAAAAGGAGCATTCATGAGAACTTTAAATTCGTTAGAAATGCTGCGAGGGCTCTGCACCAGAAGAAGAAACAAGCGGTGCTGATGAAAATCGACATCTCTAAAGCCTTTGACACACTCTCTTGGGGCTTCTTGCTGGAGGTGCTGCAGGCCAGAGGATTTTGTGCTCGCTGGTGCTCCTGGGTCTGCGGCTTGCTGAGTACAGCTACCACCTCGGTGCTCATCCACGGTGAGTTGTCGGGCACCTTTTGCTCTTGCTCAGGGCGTCAGGCAAGGTGATCCGTTGTCCCCGGCTTTGTTCATCATTGCCATGGACACTCTCCATGGAATGCTGACGTGGGCGGCGCAAAGGCAGGTGTTATCAGATATGGGTCTGGGCAGGGAGATCCCGAGGGCATCCATCTTTGCAGACGATGCGGTTCTCTTCTTTAAGCCACACTCAAATGATCTTCAGGTGATCTCCGAAGTGCTGCAGTTGTTCGGCCAAGCCTCTGGCCTTCGCATCAACCTACAGAAGAGCTCAGTGACCTGTATTCGCTGCCAGGAGGACCTTGCATCTTTGGTGGCCGAGCACTTCCAATGTCAGAAGCAGGGTTTTCCCATCAAATATTTGGGCTTGCCTTTGTCAGTTTTCAGATTGAGGCGTCAGGAGGTTATGCCCCTCGTGGATAAACTTTCGAATAAAATGAAGGGCTGGAAACCAAAGCTTCTGCCGGCAGCTGGGTGGCTGACTCTAGTAAACTCGGTGCTCATGGCGCTGCCGCTTCACTTAATGGCGGTGCTTCCTCTGCCGGTCTGGGCGATCAAGCTCATAAACAGAAGGTGTCGGGGTTTCATATGGAAAGGGGAGGAGGCCATCAGTGGTGGGCACTGTCTACTGCCATGGGCGCAAGTCTGCACTCCCAAGGAATGTGGGGGGCTTGGTGTGCTCAATTTGCGATGGTTCGGTTGGGCAATGCGATGTAGATGGCCTTGGTTGAAGTGGGATGAAAACCTCAGGCCGTGGCATCTGCTGCCTGACAATGTAGAAAAGGAGGTCACGACGATGTCTAGCGCTGCCACTGCAATTTCTCTCGGCGACGGGGATTCGGCGAGGTTCTGGACGGACAATTGGCTGCCGAATGGTCGTTCGATTGCTACCTCGGCACCAGAGTTGTTCTCCTTCGTCAAGGACTCTGGCCGCTCTGTCCGTGAGGCCTTGCATAGTCAATCTTGGATAAGAGAAATCAAGGGCGGCATATCGGTGCAGGCGCTCGCTCAGTACCTGTCCGTCTGGGATACGGTGCAGGCCACCAATCTTACGCGAGGTGCGCGGGATCGGGCAATCTGGAAGCTTACTAAGGAACAATTTTTTTACGGTCAGCAGCGCGTACAGATTGCTCTTCATGGCTAATGTGCGTTTTGCATGCAACAAACCAATCTGGAGGTCAAAGGCTCCCCAAGGTGCAAGTTCTTCATGTGGCTGGCCGTTCATGGCAAATGCCTGACTGCAGACAACCTTATTCGCCGCGGGTGGCCGGCTAATGCATCCTGCCCCCTTTGTCTGTTGGCACCCGAGACCTGTACGCATTTGTTTGTGCACTGCCGATACACGCAGCAGCTTTGAGGATTGCTCAAGCGCAGGTTTGGAGCTAGCTTCACCACGCCAGAGGACAGTTTTAGCGACATAGAGGACTGGTGGCTCCTGGCCAGAGCCGGCGTGCCTAAGTCGATGCGTCGCAACTTCGACACTGTCACCATCCTCGTGCACTGGAGGCTATGGAAGGAGAGAAACTCCAGGATTTTTGACCGGGTGGCAAGCAGTGCCGATAGGGTGCTGGATTTGAAGATATTGCTATTTGGCGTGCGGCCGGTTGTATTGTTGAGCTCGAAGCCTAATCTGAGCGCCTTAAATGTACCTCTGTGTTCTCTCTTGTAAAGCTGTAATTGGCGGCTTCTGACGGTTTTCAGCTCTAGTGCGCCTAGATTGCTAACCAAACTGTATCTCTTTTCTTTCTATCTAATAAAGTTCGGCCAGTGGCCCTTCGACAAAACGTATGAAATATTTTGGTTAGGACCTTCCACCTTTGGAACCCTTCTGATCCTGATCGGGAGTGCGTTAAGTGAAACGTTAGATCGCTGGATCGAATCATATGGTGCACGTTTTTGTTTCTTTTTGCGTTAACGTTCAACGCTCGAAGCAGTTTATTTAGTCCCGTGCCGCTTAGCGAACTGAAGTTTCTCCGGTTCAAAAGGAGAGCTGTATCCCCGCAAAAAAAAGGAGAGCTTTTTTTGGTAAAAGATAAAAAAAACGAGAGCTCTATCATACTACATCTTGTAGGAAATTGTTTTTCTTTAGGAAATCTTGTGGGAAATTGCTGAGATTCACTTTGAAGTATGACGTGTGCGATCCAAGTTATCCTGGCCCATATTGTCGAGCATTACAATACATCACATGCTTGAGTTGTCTCAAAAATAAATCACATGCTTGAGATTGAAACCCATCAAGTGTGGAGTATGACGGGCCTTGATTTGCAAATTATGCTTGGGTGCAGTTTTGGAGCCGTTTTCAAAAATCGCCTCCACGAACTGAGCATCGGATAACTTGGCATCCGAAATCACTAATTGATCCACCTCCTCAGATTGCAAAAGGTGGCGCATTGTATATGTGTCACTCGTCGCAACATGTGAGTTTTCCTATTTTTCGTAGATTCTTTTATTTAAAACGTGTTATCTCTTATACTGTGTCTCTAAATCTTAAATCGTTTTTATCGTTGGATTCCTCGCGTCGAGATCTTCAAAATTAGATATGTTTTGACGAACTTTTTTCATGAAAAAAGACGGACGAAAAAATCAGACTGGGAGCACGTTTTTTTTAAAGCGGTTTCCGAGATGCACGGCCGTGCCTCTTGCGGAAGCAAAATCATGCTTCTTACGGAAAAAATGTATTTTTTTTATTTCCGAGAGGCACGACGGTGCCTCTCGTGGAAGCAAAACCAAAAGGCATTTTTTCGCTTCCGTGTCTGCCTCTCGCGGAAGCAAAACCTTGCCTCTCGCAGAAGCAAAACCGTGGCTCTCGCGGAAGAAAAAAAAAGGAGAAAACGTGTTTTTTTCGTTCCGAGAGGCAGGGCCGTGTCTCTCATGAAAGCAAAAATCATGTCTCTCATGAAAAGAAAAAAACGTGTTTTTTCATGTAAAAAAAATTAGAAATTTTTTTGGTCCAAAAGCTATGGAAAACTGGTGAAAAGCCAAAAACTTGAGAAAAAACAATTTAAAAGCTAAAAACGCATGCGGGAAAAATAAAGAAAACAAAATTCGGACGAAGCGCCCAGAGCGCGACACATGATGACGATGACGCACTCTCAGTCCATCCCCAAGTGACCCTTCGGGGGTTGGGAACGAGCGCTCTTTACTCCCCTTGGCATCTCCTATTTGGCGTTTCAGGCGCCCGTTACATGAGAATCGAACCCAGGATCTCACGTACCCGATAATCAGCACAAACCACCCGACCACAAAGCCTGACATGATGTGGGCCGGCCTGTTTCGCTTCTTTTTATTTTCTTTTTCCTTTTTTTCTTTTCCTTTTCTTTTTCCTCTTATCATATTTTTCTTTTTTTTATTAAATTTCTTGATCATTTTTCTAAAATCAATGAACTTTCTCCAAATTTGTAAACTTTTCAGAACTGATGAACTATTTTTCAAATCCGGTGAAATTTTTCATAATCGTTGAACTTGTTTTGAAATTCAAAGAACATTTTTTTAAATCAATGAATTTTTTAAATTTCTAAAAAAAATTGCATAATTGATGAACATTTTTTCACAATCGATGTACTTTTATTCAAATTCAATGAATTTTTTACAAAAATCAATGGACTTATTGCAAATTTGTGATTTTTTTCAAAACGGATGAACTTCTTTTCAAAATCGATGAACATTTTTCAAACTCATGAACTTTTTCCAATTTGTTCTGCTTTTTCAAAAATTTCATGAATTTTTTCGAGTTTGTGAATTTTGTTTAAGTATGAACTTTTTTTGCATGTTCGTGAACTCTGCTTTTGAAATCTGTGAACTATCAAATTTTTGGTTCACATTTAAAAAAACATTTTTTGCGCAATAAATAGCGCGTACGCTATTGTAATTAAAAGGTCCACGGTGTAAATAGTCTTTTTAGTTAGCCTGGTGCTACTGGAGGTCGACGGCATGAGATCGAGTCTCGTGAGTTACCATTTTATGCGGTGTTTATTAGCGTTGCGATGCGCATTGATGCTTCGGCCCAGAATAGGATACACGAGCGCCCGTTCCATTTCGTGGTGCCAAATAGGAGTTCCCGGAGGCCTTTCCCTTAGCGACTATCTATATCGTCTCTTTAAAAAAATCAAACCCCTTTATTAAGTGGTAATCAAAGTAGCATCATTTACAAGCATAGGGGCAATGGCACTAGGTGCCTCATGAAACCAAGTACCAGGTGGAGAAAATCTAGCAATCCTCATCAGTTCATGCGCTACGGAATTTCCTTCTCTATGACAATGCTCTTAGTGGATTTGTGATAGATCGCGAGCCATACGATAACAATCGTCGAAAATAGCAGCAGCCAATCCCGAGAAAGTACCACCATCTTGCATTGCATCGATCACATCAGAATTGATGATTAACCTAGAGCATCTGAATGACTGGGCAAGATTCAGACCAAAGCGAAGAGCAGTAGCTTAAGTCATAAGAGGATCCACATAGCCCCTGCAACATTATTCCCTACGACTAAGAACATCCCTGAACCATCACGTATAGTAATACAACACCTACAGTGGCTTGAAGTGAATCACTATCATAAGCAACATCCACGTTAAGTTTTACAAAGCCAACACTAGTGTGAGTCCATAGGATCCTTTTCACCTTTTGTCGTAGGTTGATATGCTACTGAAAATTTTTCTATCAAAGCTCGGATAGCAGAAATTATTTGTGTAGGTTGTTGCGTTTGCTCACCATGAACCATGTTTCTTCTTTCCCACCATAAGTACCAGACCACAACAGGCATCAGATGGTATGATCTAACTTGCGTGAGGACACATGTTTCGTTTACAGGAAGACGGAGGAGATATTCAAGCACCGTCTCGCTCGCATGGTCCACTTTACAAGCTCGCTCAATGACATCTTCCAACCCAAACCTCAACCAGACCTGTCTTGCTTTCTGACATTAGAAAAGCGTATGTTTGACGCTCTCAGGCAACTCGCATGCTGGGCATTTTGTACTTACCTTCATATGTCAATCAGCTAGGGTTACACAACATGGCAAGGTATCATGAAGAGCTTTCCAAAGGAAAATTTTAACCTTGGCCGGGCAACCCAATTTCCACACAACATCCCAAATTAGGTTTATATTCGCCGCACTAGGACAATCTGTTGCAACCCTTGATCCATATTTATCCTTCCAGAATGCATAGTAATCCGACCTAACTGAAAAAGCTCCGGTTTTGGTCAAGTTCCAAGCCACAAAATCTTCCATATCATATGATGGTAGCGGGATAGGAAGTATACGAATCACATCCACTGACCAACAAGTCTGTTCAACTAGTTGTATATCCCATTGACCCGTGGTCTCTTATAAACGCCCCGTGACACTTTTAAAGACATTTTCTGGTCTTTCAAAGGTGTTTTTAATGCCTTCTTTACTGTAAATAATACCGTGCTCTTGGGAGTCAGGACGCCACAAGCAGCTGATGCATGCGTACTCGTTTCCGATCCCTGCTCACTCCATGCCGTTCCGGATATTGGCGCCATTTGGACCCTGGAATTGCTACGGCTCTTTCGGCCAAAAGAAAAAGGGAAACATTTATACCAGGCGCGCCGGCCGGACGCGCGCGGGCCACTCGGTCCAACCGAATCGTGAGTCGGGCACATTCTGTCGCAGGTCATCCCACGCCCGCGTGCATCCTGCCGCAGGCCATCTCATGGCCACATGCCGTCCCCGCCTTGCAGGTTCCACCACCCCGCGCCTTCGCCGCCGACGGCCACCTTCATAGCCGTGCGTCGTCCCCACACCTCCTGTGCTCCATCCCGCACCCCTGCTTTCCCCAGAGCACCGTTTTTCCTGCAACCGGCCTTGGATTTTGCCAGGCCCGGCCCTGATGGGGGGTGGTGGGGGGGGGGGGGGGGGCGGCCGCCCCGGGCCCCCGAGACAGAGGGGCCCCCACGTATGTGTGCTTTGTGTTGTATTTAGCCCGTGAAAAAAATGATTCTTGGCTAATTTTAGATACAACGGCATGTACATGCAGCAGCGTACAGCGAGCAGGGGCAAGTAAATCAGCGATCGCTAAATTCGTGGAATTTCCGTTTGCCTCTCGTGGACCCGCGCACGACGACATGAGCGATCGACAAGCCACATATCACTCAGGACTCCTCAAACCTCGATGGCGACCACGCCGCCGCAGCCTCCTCCCGCGGACACCTTCCAGATGCTTCCTACTCCAACGGCGGCTCTGGTAATTTCTTCTTCATCCCCGTGGACAGGAGTAACAACACCACCGCCCGCCGGTCCCAACAGGCAGTTTTGAACAACAGATCAAGTAAGCATCGTGTTGATTCATCTTCCAAGAGCTAGCTAGGTTAGATAGGTGACTAGTTAGTGGCTGAATTAGGAGAGCTAGTGAATTAGCGGAGAAGAAGAGTTGGACGTAGTTGTCCTTCTGACTAATTAATCTGGCTCTGTTGGGGATTGATGAAAGACAATGGGAGAGAATGACTAGGATCCATGAATTAATGATGATAGTCGAGCTGAAACTAATTGGAGAGTTCATGCATGGTCGCTTTAATCTAATTAGGTGGCCAAATTAATCTAATTCTAGCTGCACGCCACCAGAAGTAGTTCATCGATAAAACATTAAGAGTAGCTTTTGTGTGGCAAACTATGAAATATACGCATGAAACTTGTCCAAATCTTAACATAAGTAAGATAAACTTAATATAATTATATATAATTAGATCATGGAACTCGGTTGACATGCTGGTTTTGCACTCCATCGATAAAACATTAAGAGTAATCAAAAATATGTAAACATGCATATGTTAATTATCATTTCGTTTATAAAGGGCCCTGGGTAATTTTTTTCGCCCCGGGCCCCTAAAATCTTAGGACCGGCCCTGGATTTTGCTGGCATCGGCTACGCAGCGAGCTATAACCGCATCGGCGACCTCGACCATGGGTGACGACCTCCATGGGGGGAGGGGGGGGAGGGAGGGAGGGGGCAACGACGAAATGCTTCAAGGGGACAAACCCCTGATGTTGCAACCGACGTTCTTGGAAGCTACAACGATGTGGCAAAAACGCTTCAAACAACGACAACAGATGCTGGAACCGGCCACTGCCACAATGAAAAGCTTCGAACGGTGTTGCAAAAAGCTTCAACCGCCATCACAAAAAGTTCAACCGACCACGAAAAAGCTTCAAACGTTGGTAATGAAGATTAAACCATAGTTGGATTTTGCTACTAACGGCGAAGTTTTTTGCTACATTCATCATGCGGAGCTGTGACCTCGCGACGACAGCGACAACAATTTGCTGCATCCACTGTCGTTTTTTGCTCCGACTGGTGATGTGTTTTGTTACGTCCATTCAATGGCGATGACTGATTGTTCCGTGTAGGGAGCATCAATGGCGAGGGATGGTGGCGGGGCTATGGCCGGAGCTACACTCGTCGCTGCTAAAAGCTGCAACTGCAGGTGCACCTGTTGCACTGGTTGAGGCGGCGACGAGAACGTCCGACGAGAGTGGGGACCGGCGACGAGAACGACCGGCGAGGGTGGGGATCAGCGACGAGGACGACCATCGATGGGGGCATGCCGACGAGGGGTAGGGACCGGCGACGAGGACGACCACCGAAGGGGACAGGAGACACGGCGCCACACACCCGAGCGGGGGAGAGAAGACACCGGGGGCGAGCAGGGTTTTATTTTTGACCGGATCTAACGGGTACGTGGCTCGCATCCAACGGTTGAGGCGCGTCCAGTCGAAACTTTAGGCGGACGCGCCGGCGTGCCCAAAGAAAGAGCGGGGCGAGACGCCACGCAGAACGCGTGAAGCTATAGCCCCTGCATACCCGGCTCTCACCAGCACAGCACCACGTTACCAGCGAACGCACGGAAGGGCAATGCAACATTAGTACGTACGCGCCTAGGTCCTCCCTGCTTCAGGTCTCACGTTTCTGAAACGGTTCCATATACAATTGCACAAGCCCGGCGTGAAGCGAGGGATAGAGCCCAAGGAAAACTCCACGGCGATCCGGCGGGCGCCGCGTCGGTTCTGCCAAGCCGGCCAGGAATTGATGCGGGGGGACCGCCGTAGTAGGGTAGGGTAGGGTACAAGCTAGCAGCAGCGAGCGTTACCCGCGGCGTGGGACGCGGAGCCCCGGTGGTTCCAAAGTCCGCCGGCCGGGCGAGTGCGTGACAGACTGCCTGACCCCGTAGCCGGTAGTACCACCACGTCGTTCGCTCGCTCGCTGGTGTGCCGCCGGTCGCGCGACGCGGACGGACGGAGAGGAGAGGACCACGCACGCACGTGAAAGCCGGACCGGACGGCCCGGCCGCGCGCGAGATCGGGGCAGGCGTTTCACCTCACCCACCGCCACCGGCGCACTGCTCCGTCGGTCCTGGACTCGACGCGACCACGTGCACTCTTTCTGCGACGGCGCTCTACTTCGATACAGTTTTTTCTTCTGATCTGAGGGGAATTGACTGCGCTCCGACGATGAAGTCCGTCTATTATTGCAAGCCCGAGGTGCCGGCGTGCACCCGCAAGGCTGCAACTGCAAGCGATCTGTCTACGCCGTGGCCGGCCGTCCGTCCGTCCTCTTTTCCGGGAAGGTGGTCACGGGTCCACCGCGCCAGTCTCGGCAGAGGGGATGCCGTGCCCGCCCGGTGCCGGTGGTTCCAAGGTCGGCCAGCCGAGCGCGTCACAGCGCGAGCTCGGTTCGGTTCGATGTGGACCGACGGCGGGCGTTTGCTTGGAGCTGGCCGCCGGTCGCACGGCGCAGACGTGGAAGCCGGAGCACGCGGTCGCTCGCTCCGACTGACCTCCAGGCACGCCGCGCACGGCAGCGCGCGAGGGATTTATGGACCGGAGTAGAGTAGGTATCCGTATTCTCCCACCCACCGGCGCACGGCTCCGTCGATCGTGGGCTCGACGCGAGCACGTAAGCACGGACGTACTGTTTCTGCTCGGTCCGCTGCTTGAACGGTTTATTTCTCGGTGAAATCGCGCGCCGACGGCGACGCTGGAAGACGAACAGATAAGCAGATGACGTTGGAATCCAACAACGAGATGATCAGTGAGTGTGTGGGTCCCCAGATTTAATCGAGCCGTCGGTGCGCCGGCCGGCAGCTCACCCTTGTCCGATAGAGGCGACCCTGCGCCGGTACGTGCGCGCCCGGTGGTTCCGAGGTCCGGCCGGCCGAGCGCGTGACAGCGTGACCTCGCCTGCGGGCTACGCGCGCTCCGGCTCGATGTGGACGGACGGCACGCGTTTCCTCCCCGATGGCCGCCGGTGGCACGAGGCAGATGGAGAGGACCACGCACTACGCGAAAGCCGGGGCGCGCGGTTGCACCCACCGGCGCACGGGTCCATCGGTCGTGGATTGGACGCGAGCACGTAACGGCGTACGTACTGTTTCCGCGATGTGCACGGTGGTGGCCGCTCCTCCGCCACTTCAACCGTATTTTCTCGCAGCGAACTTGGCTACGCACTGACGACCATGTTCCAATTCCAACGCCCGGACCATTTTGTCCACGTGTGTTGTGTCCGTTTAGATTCACGCGGACAAAAAAAACAGCCAACACGGTCCGAGTGAGTTGCACCAAATGACGTGACCCATTTCATCTTTTATGTCACTCGTTTTCTTTCTAACTTTGAGTCAGATTTGGGTCCGAAACGGACACAAACTGAACGTCCATTCTATCTGTTATGTCCATCAGTGTCCGTCGTTGACCCACATAGCAACCAAATAAATCACCAATGTCCAACTTTTCTCTCTCACTCTCTCTCCCCCGTGCGCTGCTGTCATGAGCGACCTCCTCCAACCTCACGGCACCGCCGAAACCGAGTGCCTCCAACCTCGCAATGCCGTCCACTGCGCCTCCTCGCCGGAGCACACGCAACGCCGCCGTTCTCTCTACGCCGTCACTTGCCTCTGCAGAGTCGCCCTGCCATGTCTGCCCTGGAGATCTGCCGCCACCTCGAGTTTTTCTTTTGAAAGAAAAGAAGGGTTTCCCCCTTCCGATTTCCATTAAGGGAAACCAATAATATGAGCTACAAGCAGAACCACAACCAAACTCCCAAACATCTCACTCTCCCTACTCTCAGGCAGCACACACGCACAAGAGTAACATATGGGAGTTAACATATCACAAGTCTTAGCAAAAAAAAAAACAGGAACATGAACCAAACAAAGGCACTCGACGTAACCTAGACCACTACTACTAGAGAAGAAGCACGCCATCTCCCACGGCTAGCATCACACGAGGCCTTCGAGATCCTCACCCTCCTAGCCTTGGCACGTTGTACCTCCACCCATGTGAAGCTTTATACACATCACTTGCTACATGTTCTAGTAGCCTTGTTCCCAACTCCAACACAATTATGTTTTGTTTCTTTGTCTGCAAAATAGACCAAGCCATCATCTGATAGTTCATCAGTTTAATCGGTGTCATTGGATCATTGTACGCTTTGTTATAAAAAATAATCCCATTTCTACATTTTCAAATAGTCCGAAACATAGCAGCCACCCTAATCAGGACTAACTTTTTGTACACCTTTCTAAAGGTTTCAATCCATCTCCCAAAGCAATCTTTAATGGAAGAGGGTATAGATCTTAAACCAAAGGTACATTAAAGTAAGCTCCAAATCAATGAAGCAGCAAAACAAGAGAAAAATAAATGATAGATAGTTTCATCTTTGCCACACGACACACATTCCTTGGGACCTATCCAGCCCCTTTTCATCAGTGAAATCTTTGCTTAGGATACTTTTCCTTAACCAACCACAAAACACTTTTATTTTGGCAGGTATTTTCATCTTCCAAATGAATTTTGTGGGAAATTATAGTCCTCGGTGATCATTTTCTTATATAAGGATTTTACTGGAAAATTTTCCATCTCCAGTTAAAACCCACTCCACCTTATCCTTATCACTTCCCATTTCAATCTCTTCACATATGTTTTTTGGACTATTCCACAACTCCAGGTTTCCCCCTGCAAAGTTCTTCTGAATCTGAAACCTAGCCACCTTTTCTGGATAGCCTCAGCTACTATAATGTCATGATCAAAACACAAATCATATAGCCTAGGATACTTATCTTTCAATGTCTTATCATCCACCCAAACATCTTCCCAAAATCTAGTGTTTTTTCCATCACCCAAGTTTTTCTTAGCATTCAATAAACTAGACCAAAACTGGGAATCTCCAGTCCTTCTTTAACTGTAGAAATTCAGCCATCGGGTACATATTTCCCTAATAAGATAGATTACAAAAGCTCTTCCTCAGTTTCCATTTTCCAAAACCATCAACTAACAGAGTTTTGTTCATAATATCTAGATTAAGATTCCCAAACCCCCAAAATCTTTAGGAAGGCAACATTGCTTCCAATTAACTAAATGATATTTCTTTTTATCTTCATCTTCTTGCCAAACCAGCCTAGCCCTAAAAAAATCTGTGTTTTTTTCATTATACCCACTGGCATGGGATAGAAAGACATCATAAAGAGAGGTATGTTGGTCAAGCAAGCTTGCACCAAAGTTATCCTCCCATCAATGGATCCCAAAAGTCTCCCCTACCAGCAGCTACATATTTTCCCAGTTTTCTCCACCACCCCTTTCTAGTGCTTATTTGTGATCCTAATGTCAGAAATAGGCATACCCAAATATTTCATGGGCAACTCTCGCATCTTACATGTGAAAATTTTCTGATATATGTCCTTTTTCTTAGTAGCTCTCCCAAAAAGACGTACCTCACTTTTATGAAAATTAATTTTCAGCCCTGACATTTGTTCAAAAGCACATAAAACAAATTTAAGGTTTTTTGCACTCTCAACATCATCTTGCAACAAAAAAACGGTGTCATCAGCATAATGCAACATATTAATCCCTTTAGTACTATTGTTTCCCAACATTCCTTTAACTATGTCATTTTCTCTAGAATTGTTCGTAATAACAGCAAGAGCATCAACTGCCAAATCAAATAGTACGAGGGGCATAGCATCTCCAAGTATAATTCCATTATAGGTTTTAAAGTAGGCACATTTTAACATGCTCCCTCTTATCCCCTCTTTTTACTTATGAGGTAAGAAGGTAAGAGTTAATCCGACCACTAATTAATGTGATCAACGGCTCAAATCTACTACATACTCTTACCTCTCATGTGAAAAGAGGGGGTAAGAGAGAGCATGCTAAAACTGCTCTTTAAAGTAAGGTCCAATCATATCATTTACTTTGACCCCTACTTGTCCACCTCTCATGGTCATCATCACCCAGTCACACCATTTGTTAGGGCTTCCCTTCAGTTTTAACATTTTGATTAGAAAAGGCCACTTAACTTTGTCATATGCCTTCTCAAAATCTACTTTTAAGATGAGTGCGGTATGTTTTTTAACTGAATAGAATTTAAAGCTTCATGCAAAACAGCCAATCCCTCCATGATATATCCTCCCTTCACAAAAGTTGTTTGGGTGGGAGAAATCACTAGGGACACACAATTGCTTAATCTATTCGTGAGCACCCTAGAAATAATTTTAAAACTAACATTCAACGAACAAATGATCCTGAATTTCTTTATTTGTTTAGCATCAACAGTTTTAGGAACCAAAGTAATGATGCCATAGTTTAATGTAGAACTATCTAGGGTTTCTTTGGCAAAATCATCAATCAAAGACTTCAGGTACCATTTGACCAGATCCTAGAGATCATGATGAAAATCAGCAGTGAAACCATCTGGGCCTGGGCTCTTATTTATTCTCATTCCTAATACCACTTCCTTAATTTCTTGAAGTGAAAAAGGCTTAGTAAGCTTTTTAACATCCTATTCAGAATTTTTAGTAAGATTCTGCTCAATCAACGAAATGTTGGTCACGTCAGGATGACCAAAGAGATTTTTATAAAAATCGGTGTTGTAATTCATTAATTGTTCCTCTCCCTTTATAATCCCTTATTCTTGTTCTAAAGAGGTAATTATATTTTTCTTCTTATCCCATTTACTTTAGCATGGTAACATCTAGTATTCCCACCCCCGTCAGTAATTTCTTTGTCTTTATATCTCTGAAGCCATTTAACTTCTCCTTGTTTCAGGAGCCTATCCAATTTTTCTCCAAGATCTTTTTGATCATGTATATCACAAGCAGTGAGCCCTTTTCTTTCTGCCATCTTATCAATCCCATCAAGTTTTCAATATTCTCAATCTTAATTTTTCTATACCAAGCATCTACATTCTTGTTCCATCCTTTAGCCTTCTTCCTAAAATTCATAAATCTAAATTGCCATCTCTCCAAATGACCCCCATTTGTATTGTGCATTCCAAATTTTATAAACAAAATCCCTGAAACCTTCTCTCATATTCCAATAGTTTTCATATCTAAAAAAAGGCTCGCTTATACTATGTTCCCTAGAATCAATGAACATAGGGGTATGATCAGAAATTTCCCTAGCAAAAGCATGTACAATAGTAAGAGGATATTTTTCTTCCCAATCGGGATAACACAACAATCTATCTAATTTCTTATATGTAGGGCCAGGCAAGTTATTTGCCAAAGTAATTTTTCTCCCACTTAGAGGGAATTCCCTAAGCCCGACATTTTCTATAATAGCATTGTACACAAAACTTCAATGTTCATTACTCACTGGTTTGTTTTTCCAGTCTCTTTCCAAATTATGTTGAAATCACCCCCACTAACAAAGGGATATTATTATCATTATAAAACTCTAGCCAATTCTGCTAGGAAACCAGCTTTTCTGTCAGATTGGGCATCTCCATGTTTAGCAATCAAACTCCAATGGAACTTAGAATTTTTATCAAAAACAACTATTCTATTAAAGTATTACCCATGTTCATTATGTAACACATCAAAATAGTCTTTATTAACCCCAACCAGAATCCCACCAAAGTGACCTCTTGGAAGGTTCCAATACAAAATCAAAATTCTTACCATTACACAAATTGTACAACTCATTCTTAGTGAAATTTTGTTTAATAGACTCCAAAATCCCAAAAATCCCAACATGATCCATGACCATTTCTCTATTGTATCTTTTCTTGGGATCTTTTCCCATACCTCTAGCATTCCAGAAAACTCCTTTCATTTTGTCACAAAAAACAAAATAAGTTTTTAGCAGATAAAATAGAAACAAAGAGGGAAGTCTCACTAATTAGGAGATTTTTTCTTTCTCCCCCTTCTTTTCAAAGGACCAAGAGACACAAAGTGCTTCATACAGTTCGGAACTTGTGAGCAATCTCTATTCATCCCCCCCCCCCAAATTTTCCTCCTTAATTGCTCAAATTCATCCTCTTCTAATTCAACATCTGAATGCTCCAAATCAGAGCACAGTTCCTCTAAAGTAGCATCTCTAGTATCAATATACGTTGGTGTGCTGGGAACTGTATCAGAAGCTTTAGTTTGTCTGGCTAATTTTTTTAGATAAAACTCTTTTCAGGAAAATCCCATTTCCTGAATAACTTCCAAATTCTTATCGAACATCTAAATAGAACATCCTAAATCAATCCCCACCAGAGAAGTCATGTGAAGCAAAGAACTATTAATTGCATAAGGGTCAACATTCTTATCATAATTATCTCTTTCTTCAGCTCTAGTCCTAGCAAGGTCTTCAACCTTTTGGTATTATTTTCCTTTGTGTCAAAAGATTCTTCTAAGTTCTTCCTCTCTGTCTTCCTCGTTCCCTTCAACCATTTTCTCTCCATGGATAGTTGTCATCCTTTCTGCAAAGTTTTCTAACTATTGACTAGCATTGTAATCAGTAGGTTCAATGTACCGTCCTGTCTCAGATCCACTCTTTTTGCTCTCTTTCCTTTTTTCAATCTCCTCCAACTACATATTAGCCAACACCAGTTCACACTGTTCTCTATTGGCAACCTACTGGACTAACTGGTGTAATGCACCCTATTGTTTGGCTAATTCTTCTTTCAACTGCAACTTATCAGCCTCAATCTCAGCAACCCTTTTTTCTTCTCTGGCCCATAAAGCAGTATGACTACTTTTTTCCTCCTCAATAGTTTGGTTTTTTCCTGTACATGGATATCCTTCTACATCCTGGGCCTCTCAGTTGTTGCCTCCTTTGCCATAGCTCCCATTGTGTTTTCAACAGAATTTTTAACCAACTCATTTCTCATTGATTTTCAATTTGAGCCGGAGACAAGCTTACCACATAAAAGGACATGCGGTGCCCCCATGTGTGGTTTTGGTAATTGATGACAATCTCTATGGACTAACGGTTGCCTTGAGTTATATTTGAAGGATTTGTCCATAGGATTGTCTTGAAGTCCATGTGTTGGTTTCAAGGAGTTTATGAGATGGCCAAAGTGCTTTTCAAGGAATTATCCAAAGATTGGTCATGTGTGAGTTGAGATGGCCAAAGTGCTTTTCAAGGAATTATCCAAAGATTGGTCATGTGTGAGTTGAGCTTATTGCAAGCATGTCTTGAAGAAGAAGATTGTGTGATCATTCATGTTTACCTTCAAGACATCATCCAAATGAAGAGAGTTGGAAAGATTCAATGTTGGTCAAGACTAAGCCAAGAGTGAATCAAGTTGATCAACTCACAAAGCGTAGAAGAAGTACCGAGAGGGATCAAGTGATCCCATGGTATGGTAAGCATTGTCCATTACGCTTTGTGTACTAACCCATGGTCTACGTGAGAGTTCTTTGTGGGGTTAGGTATGTTTCCATGGTCTTGCGTCAAAAGGAAGATCTCATACAACCCATGGAGGATGACATCAAGTGGTGATCGTCATCAAGTTTGCAGTGTGCAAGTTCAAGTGGAGCAACTCGAAGAGTGGCTCACCCATAATGGAGTATGGGGGAGCAATCAAGCTTGAATCTTGCCGTCCATTGTGGTGTCAATGGAATTGTGGAGATGTGCCAAAGAGTGGCTCACCCATAGTGAAGTATGGGGGAGCAATCAACTAGTCTTCATCGAGCCAACACAATCAAAAAGGTGGTCCAACTTGAGGAAGTCAAGATCGTCATCATCTAGCTCAAGTGGACTATGTGCAAGGCAAAGGTTTGCCCTTGATAGGTTTTCTATTTTACCGGTCTCATAGTGGTAGTTGGGAGACCGGGTTGTAGGACCGATTGTTGTACTATCAAGGGGGGCTCTCTAGGGAGTAGCTTGATCGTATTATTCGTCGAGAGCTCAAACCATTGCATCCTTGCATCATATTTCTTGGTT
This sequence comes from Triticum monococcum, assembly GCA_034509565.1. Taxonomy (NCBI): domain Eukaryota; kingdom Viridiplantae; phylum Streptophyta; class Magnoliopsida; order Poales; family Poaceae; genus Triticum; species Triticum monococcum. The sequence continues at coordinate 608,388,430 of CM067841.1, forward strand.
CTTGTTTGGTTCCATTTGTGAGTCTTAGAGCTTATGGTCATCTTGATGACAAGCTTGAGTTCATCGAAAACGGAGTTCACATTCATCTTCTATGATGTTTTCGGTGTTGGAGGTTTTACCGATCTTATCCGAGGAAGGGTTCTCACCATTTTATTATGGTCCTTTTCTCATTTGCTTCTTATTGATATTTCTCTCAAGATTGTGTTAGCCCTTGTCGTTAACTTTCTAACAAACGTGGTTTCGTTGAATTCAGAGCTCGTATGCGAAAGTTGTGGCTGTTTTGATATTGCCTGTTTTACACAGAGAGGTTGTACCGCCCCATGGAGAGGTTGTACCGCTTGACCAGTACAACCGGTGTTTGGAGCGGTTGTACCACTCCAGAATTGGTCCGGAGGTTGTACCGGTCATGTACCGCTCTACCACCGGACTGGTCTCTGTTGTGATGCGGTTGTTGGGTGGTTGTGGGCCGGTTGTACCGCTTATTGCCTGTTACCGGTTGTACCGGTGCTCATAGAGGTTGTACCGCTCCTATGTTATTCTGTACATAACGGGCAGATTCGTGGGGACCTATTTAAGGGGGTCTTCTTCCCCAATGGTTCCCTATCTCTTGAGCTCGTTTTTGCCCCCATCGTTGACCTTCTTAGAGCTTGCTAACTCTCAATCCCTTCATGGATTCTTGCTAGTTTTTGAGGGAAAAGAGAGATGAGATCTAGATCCACATTTCCACCAATCACTTTCTCATCTATGTGAGGGGAACCCCTTGGATCTAGATCTTGGAGTTCTTGGTGTTCTCCTTCTTGTTCTTCCTCTAATTTTCCTCCCTAGCATTAGTTGCTCCGGTGGGATTTGAAAGAGAAGGACTTGGGCACTCAGTGTGCCCTTGCCATTGCATTTGGTGCATCGGTTTGAGTTCTCCATGGTGATACGTGGAAGTGAAGTTTGAGAAGCTTATTACTCTTGGGTGTTTGGGCACCCTAGAGCTTGTTCCTCTTGGGTGCCTTGGCGCCCTAGACGGTTGGTGTTGTTCGGAGCTCAATCATTGTGGTGTTAAGCTCTGGGCAAGCGTCGGGGGTCTCCAATTAGGTTGTGGAGATCGCCCGAGCAATTTGACGGGTACCGGTGACCGCCCCCAAGGGTTGCCAAAGTGTACGGGTTCGGTGACCGCCCCCAAGGGTTGCCATTTGTATGGGTTCGGTGACCGCCCTCAGGGGTCCCTTAGTGGAATCACGACATCTTGCATTGTGCGAGGGCGTGAGGAGATTACGGTGGCCCTAGTGGCTTCCTGGGGAGCATTGTGCCTCCACACCGCTCCCAACGGAGATTAGCATCCGCAAGGGTGTGAACTTCGGGATACATCATCGTCTCTGCGTGCCTCGGTTATCTCTTACCCAAGCTCTTTACTTATGCACTTTACTTTGTGATAGCCATATTGTTTCTTGTCATATATCTTGCTATCACATAGTTGCTTATCTTGCTTAGCATAAGTTGTTGGTGCACATAGGTGAGCCTAGTTGTTTTAGGTTTTGTGCTTGAAAAATTAACCGCTGGATTTATTCCGCATTTGTTCAAGTCTAAATCGTAATTATTTTAAAACGCCTATTCACCCCCCTCTAGGCGACATCCACGATCTTTCACCACATATATCCGATTTCTATTATTCTCGTCCATTCTAGCTTTTTTCCTAGCTTCACTCACTTCTTCTTTGTCTTCCAGCTCATTGTTGCTCAACTCCTTTCTTTTATCTTCTTTATACCACCCTAGTTCCACCACCAGCTCTAACTCAAACTCAATTCCAAACATTTCCCCACATCTATCGCCCCGCCACCACGAGTAGTGCCTCCCCAACCGAATCCGTTGTCATGTACCACGCGTAGGCTGCGCGACCGCCGCATCGGTAGAAACTCACGAGGCTTGCGGGTCAGGATGTGAGGTCCTCCTCAACCAGCACGTGGTACCGTTGGAGATCCGGGGTGGACGCGCACGACAACTCAACCAGCACATGGGGCCGGTGGAGATAATTGACGCATCTCTCGTGCATCTTGCAACTGCTTGTTCCCGCTCGATTGCGAGTAGGTGCGACCAGGAGGTGGAGTTGGCCTCTGTCGTGTTCTTCATAGCATGACTAGGCCTTCACCGGGAGCATGAGCGGCGTTATGCCTTGGCCACTACATGGGCAGTGCCGTCTTCTAAAAGAGAGGACAACGACGTGGTACGCTCGGTCTGCATCGTGCAGGTCATGCTCGCCGACAAGCCTTTCGTGTTCCGCTTCAAGAGAGCCTCGCCTTCGAGCCAATGAGCAGGTCGTGCCCTCTTCCGTGCTGCTCGTGACGGTAACTACATGTGCACGGTGCTCGTGACGGCGTCATCTACATCCGCCCTCGGTAACTACATACTCGTGACGCCAGGTTGCGTGCTTGTCGTCGACGTCGGCGGCGCCGCCCCTGCGAGGTGTTTGACGAAATGATGAAGACGGACATCTCACCAAATGGGCAGCACCGTTTGGGTGCACCGCCCGTGTTTGGCTGTCTGTCCGCGTTCGTCTGTCCATTCGAAGACCCAAACAGACAAATTTGGGTCTCATTGTAGTTGGCCTTATTGTTTTGAGCCTGACGGCGATGTTGAATGAGTTGAAAGGTGAAGAACAAGAAGAGAACAGACGACCTTGTCATTTTTAATCTTGGATTTGGCATGGAACAAGACGATTAGTGAGCGAGTGGATCCCCAGCTCAAATCACCCAAGGACAAGCGATGACGGCCTGCAGCAGCTGCTGCCGCCGATCCGCCCACCACGTGTCCGTCCGTCCACCCGCCCTTTTTTCGGGCCAGTGACCATCATGTCACGACAGACGCGACAATTACTCCCTCTATTTTAAAATGTAGTGCGTATAAATTTTATTAAAAATTCATATGTTATAAATTTTGATCAAGTTTATATATAAAACTATTAATATATACAAAACTAAATATTTGAAAGATAAAACTACATCTTACTATGAATCTAATGATATATGTTTGGCATTCTAGATATAAATATCTTTGTCCACAAACTTGGTTAAAGTATCTAATGTTTGATTCAATTTTTCAAAAAAATGTACTCCCTTTGTTTTTGTATATAGATGTAGTCCCTCCGTTTCATAATGTAAGACGTTTTTCACACTAGACATTTATTATGAGATGGAGAAAATAGTTTAAAGTGTAGATTCACTTATTTTGTTTCGTATATAGTTCATAATGAGACGGAGGAAATAGTTTAGAGTGTAGATTCACTTATTTTGTTTATATATAATTCATAATGAGATTTTTTAAAAGACTTGTACTCCCTCCGTAAATAAATATAAGAGCGTTTAGATTACTAAAATAATGATGTAAACGCTTTTATATTAGTTTGCAGAGGGAGTATTTAAGAAGCGAGGGAGTATATGCCCAACATTATAAAACGGCGGGAGTATTGCGCGCCTCCATAGTCCAAACCAGCGCGGGCCCACCACCCCGCACCCCATTCTCACCCACCGCAAACCCGCCCTCATCACTCCAGCAGCGCAGTCCTCCCTCCCCTCCCCTCGTCGGCGCGTTTCTCTCGCTCTCACTCTCACTCTCTCCTCCTCACCTCAAAACGCAAGCCGAGCCGACCAACGGCGACCACGCCTGCCGCCCGCCCGCCGCCCCCTCCTGAAATCCCGCCCCTGCCCCTGCCGCCGGGCGCCCCGCCCGAGGGCACCGCGGTAATTTCGCGCCGCCACCGTACCCCGTCCGGTCTCCGGACCGACCCCGGCTGGCTGTCGGTCGCCGCGCCTGGCTGTCATTATCCACGCAACCTCTCCCCGTCCGTCCGGAACACGGAAGTAATCGCCGGTTACCCGGTCAAACCCATCACGCGGCACGGCGGCACGCGCGGCTCCGATCCGGCCCGGCCATGCCTGCCTATCCCACCTCGCCGTCTGTCACGTGCCGCGCGCGTGGCCCCCTCGGCCGGCGCCCCACCCCCGCCCCCGGCGTGCCCTTTTATTCCAACGCCCCCGACCCGACCCTCACCGCCCGTTCCCAATTCACCCCACCGTCCGTCCGTCCGTCACGCGCACCCCGCGACTTTCTTCCCCTAGGGTTAGGGTTCGTCGCCAGATCTGAGCGATGGAGCTGAGGGAGATGGCCGCGGCGGCGGCGGCGGCTGCGTCGGCGGGAGGAGGAGGAGGAGGCGGCGGCGGGGGCGGGGGCGGCAGGCTGCCGCCGCCCAACCCCAACCTGCCCTACCGCGAGGACTGCTGGAGCGAGGGCGAGACGGCGGCGCTCGTCGGCGCCTGGGGCAGCCGCTACGTCGACCTCAACCGCGGCAACCTGCGCCAGAAGCAGTGGCAGGAGGTCGCCGGCGCCGTCAACTCGCGCCGCGGGGCCGCCGCGCGCCGCCGCCCGCCGCGCACCGACGTCCAGTGCAAGAACCGCGTCGACACGCTCAAGAAGAAGTACAAGGCGGAGCGCGCCCGCGGCGGGCCCTCCGCCTGGAACTTCTACGGCGAGCTCGACCGCCTCGTCGGCCCCACCCTCGCCGCCGCCGCCGCCACCAAGAAGCACCCCTCCTCCGGGCCGCCGGCCCCTCACTTCGCCCTGCCTCTCCACCCTTCCGCCGCCAGGAGGCACCCGTCGCCCTCTTCTTCGCCGTCCCCGCCTCCCCCCATGGCTCTGCCGCTGCCCAACTACCGCCGCGGGGCGCCGCTCCCTGCCGCCGCGTTTATCCAGCAGGCCGCCGCCGCCGCTGCCGCGATTTCTGATTCAGACGACTCCGGTGATCTCGGTGACAACAACAGCAACAACTCGCGGCGGTCACCGTCCCGCTCCGTTTCATCGCACTCCGGTGGTAACAAGCGCCGCCGCCGCAGCGAAAGCAGCAGTGGTGGCGATGGTGGTGTCGGCGAGCTGGCGAGGGCGATCGAGGCATTTGCAGAGATGTACGAGCGCGTCGAGAGTGCCAAGCAGAAGCAGTCCCTGGAGATGGAGCGAGAGCGGATCAACTTCATGAAGCAGCTGGAGGTGAAGCGCATGGAGAACTTCGTCGATGCACATGTGAAGCTCGCAAGAATGAAGCATGCCAAGAAGAATGGAGGTTCTGCAGCCAATGGTACCATTGGAGTGGAGTTGGCTTCCTCCGTGGCTGCGCTGCCTTTCCTCTCCAACCCTGCATACCTCTGATGTTGAGGAAGCCTCTAGGTGAAGTTGATTGGTCATTTCAGTTTAGATGAACATTGCTCTAGGTTATTGTTCGTTTCCTTGATCTGTGGCTACTGCAAAGTTTGTAAATCAGTGTTGATGTGCTAGTCTTAACCAATATGTGGCATGAGGATGCTGTTCGTTAATGTTTGGGAATTGTTATCCTTGAAGTATGTAGAGGCGTAATTTTAAATGTGAAACCCATATACAATGACATTTTGATTTAGTCCTGAGTTTTGTCCATAAGAGTGAGAAGGTTGGTACTTTATTTGTCTTGTGTTCTGAATCTGTTACTTCGTGCTTATATTTTTGTGGATTAGGGGAACTTTCAGTTTGCTTGGAAGTGCTGATGTCCTGATAATGTGTTGTGATATACTACCTCTGTTTTCTGAATACAAGACGTTTTGACAGTTAAGATTGAACTGCCAAAACATCTTATATTTAGGAACTGAGTGTAATAGTTTGTTTCACATTTTTCTGTTGGGATACTGATGTCCTGATAATGCATTGTGATGTACTCCCTCTGTAAAGAAATATAAGAGTGTTTAGAACACTAAATTAAACACTCTTATATTTAGTGTTCTAAACACTTATATTTCTGTACAGTATTTAGTGTTCTAAACACTCTTATATTTCTTTATAGAGGGAGTAGTTTTTTCACATTTTTCTGCTGGGATACTGATGCATTAGGTGGTGTAGTCAATCGACTTCTGTTTCTTTTGTCACTAGTCATTGTCTCCCCTGCATTGTACATTTTTTTCTTCGAATTGAAGAGCATAGCTCCCAATTTTCATTCATCATGAAAGCTGATAATACAGCTGCTGCGAGATCGACCTCCAAGGTTCGATCAAGTTCCTTACATAGCAAACAAGAACATAAAACTTCAACAGCAGCATCTTGCGCTAGACCTACATGCACACATGCCTCAACAGCTAAAACAGAGTGAAACTTCTCTTATTACATCAAACAAAAGCCACTCCAGGAGACTAAAATGCACAGTCCACTGCATCACTGGTACCGCCTTTGTCTTTATATTCCAAAAGCACAACTAAACACGCCCCATGCAAAGTGTAAACAAATGTTCAATTGTTCCCTCACCTCATGATCATAGAACCCCCCCCCCCCCCCCCCCCCCCCCACACACACACACCCCAAAACAAGTTGTCCCTGGTTAGATTACTGTTCTTAAACATGAGGCAGAGAAAAAAAATATTATCCAAAGGAGCTTTTACAAACCATAAGTTCATAAAGGGTCATTTCACCTGTAAAGCTTTAAGCAATAAATACAGGGACTTAGTAGAAAACATACTAGAAGATGTTAAAGTCCATATACATCTACCTCTATCATAGTATCATCAGTTAAAACTATCCCAACACACAAATATTGTAATTGTTGACAAGCCACAGCTAAATCTCCTCTCAAGCTCCTTCTGAAATGAATACTGCCCAATCCCTCCTCAATCATTCTTGCTACAGTAATATTAAAACTTACATTTACACTATATAAACTACAGAATTTAATGCACAGAGCAGTACCTCCTAACTTTTGTCCTATCAAAATCTACAATTACCCACTTTTATCTTTATAAACTTGTAAAAAATATTCCAACTCAAAACTCCATGAATGGGACCCCACTGGATTACTTTTAACATGAACCAACATATTTACTACAATATTTTTTTCTAACTAAATCCTGCCATAATCCATACTCAATTTTCAGCTTCCACAACCACTTGCTAATTAAGCAGATATTCATTTACTTTGTGCAAATGCCCTTTTGGAATAATAAACATAGGCATCATGAGATATAAGGTACATTACTTATGCAAAAACGTAGTAAAACCAATTTATCCCCATAAGACATCATCCTTCCTGCCAAGTCCCCAATTTACCTCCATCTTATCCTCTACCTTCAACACGCGCCGTGGGGCCACCGCGCGCCGTCGGCGGCCGCGCACCGACATCCAGTGCAAGAATCGCGTCGACACGCTCAAGAAGAAGTACAAGGCCGAGCGCGCCTGCGGTGGGCCCTCCACCTGGAACTTCGACGGCGAGCTCGACCGCTTCGTTGGCCCCACCCTCTCCCGCCTCCGCCGCCACCAAGAAGCACCCCTCCTTCGGGCTGCCGGCCCCTCACTTCGCCCTGCCACTCCATCCTTCCGCCGCAAGGAGGCACCCGTCGTCCTCGTCTTCGCCGTCCCCGCCTCCGCCCATGGCTCTGCCGCTGTCCAACTACCGCCACGGGGCACCTCTCCCTGTCGCCGTGTTTATCCAGCAGGCCTCCGCCGCCGCTGCCACGATTTCTGATTCAGACGACTCTAGTGATCTCGGTGACAACAACAACAACAACAACAACAACAACAACAACAACAACAACAACAACAACAACAACAACAACAACAACAACAACAACAACAACAACAACAACAACAACAACAACAACAACAACAACAACAACAACAACTCGCATCAGTCACCGTCCCACTTCGTTTCATCGCACTCCGGGGGTAACAACAAGCGCCGCCGCAGTAGCGAAAGCAGCGGTGGTGGCGATGGTGGTGTCGGCGAGCTGGCGAGGGTGATCGAGGCATTTGCAGAGATGTACGAGCGCGTCGAGAGTGCCAAGCAGAAGCAGTCCCTCGAGATGGAGCGAGAAAGGATTGCCTTCATGAAGCAGCTGGAGGTGAAGCGCATGGAGAACTTCGTCGATGCACATGTGAAGCTCGCAAGAATGAAGCATGCCAAGAAGAACGGAGGTTATGCAGCCAATGGTACCATTGGAGTCGAGTTGGCTTCCTCCATGGCTGCGCTGCCTTTCCTCTCCAACCCTGCATACCTCTAATGTTGAGGAAGCCTCTAGGTAAAGTTGATTGGTCATTTCAGTTTAGATGAACATTGCTCTAGGTTATTGTTTGTTTCCTTGATCTATGGCTACTGCAAAGTTTGTAATATCAGTGTTGATGTGCTAATGTTAACCAATATGTGGCATGAGGATGTTGTTCATTAATGTTTAGGAATTTGTATCCTTGAAGTATGTAGAGGCGTAATTTTAAATGTGAAAACCATATACAATGGCATTTTGGTTTACTCCTGAGTTTTGGCCTTAAGAGTGAGAAGGTTGGTACTTTATTTGTCTTGTGTTCTGAATCTGTTACTTTGTGCTTATATTGTTGTGGATTAGGGGAACTTTCAGTTTGCTTGGAAGTGCTGATGTCCTGATAATGTATTGTGATATACTACCTTTGTTTTGTAAATAAGACGTTTTGACAGTTAAGATTGATCTGCCAAAACATCTTATATTCAGGAACAGAGGGTGTACTAGTTTGTTTCACATTTTTCTGATGAGATACTGATGTCCTGATAATGCATTGTGATGTACTCCCTCCGTAAAGAAATATAAGAGTGTTTAGAACACTAATTAAACGCTCTTATATTTAGTGTTCTAAACACTCTTATATTTCTTTACAATATTTAGTGTTCTAAACACTCTTATAACATCACACAAAAGCCACTCTAGGAGACTAAAATGCACAGTCCACTGCATCATTGGTACCGTTTTTGTCTTTATATCCAAAAGCACAACTAACCACGCCCCATGCAATGTCAACGAGCAAAGTGTAAACAAATGCTCAATCGTTTCCTCATGATCATAGAACCTGCATTTACCTACCCACCCAAAGCCCCATTTAACAAGTTGTCCTTAGTTCGATTACTGTTCTTAAACATGAGCCAGAGAAAACTTTTATTATCCAAAGGAAATCTTACAAACCATAAGTGGTCATTTAACTTGTAAAGCTTTAAATACAGGGACTTAGCAGAAAACATACTACAAGATGTTCAAGTCCATATACATCTACCTCTATCATAGTATCATCAGTTAAAACTATCCCAACACGCAAATATTGTAATTGTTGACAAGCCACGGCTAAATCTCCTCTCAAGCTCCTGAAATGAATACTACCCCATCCCTCAAACACTCTTGCTACAGTAATATTAAAACTTATATTTACACTATATAATCCACGTAATTGAATGCATAGAGCGGTACCTTCTAACCTTTTGTCCTATTAGAATCTACAATTACCCACTTTTATCTTTGTAAACTTGTAAAAATTATCCTAACTCAAAACTCCATGAAATAATGGGACTGCACTGGATTACTTTTAACATGGACCAACATATTTCCTGCAATATTTTTTTCTAACTAGATCATGCCATAATCCATACTCAATTTTCAGCTTCCACAACCACTTGCTAATTAAGCAGATATTCATTTACTTTGTGCAGGCCCTTTTGGAATAATAAACATAGGCATCATGAGATATAAGGTACATTGCTTAAGCAAAAACGTAGTAAAACCAATTTAGCCCCATAAAACACCATCCATCCTGCCAAGTCCTCAATTTACCTCCATCCTATCCTCTACCATCTTCTAGTCCCTATTTCTTAGTTTGACATTATCCGCTGGTATTCCATCATGAGACATAGAAAGAACTCCAGCAGCACAAATAAAAATCTCCCTATAAATTGTTTTTTAGCCGAGACAATGTTCATAATACATAAGACACTCTTTAAGTTTGTAGCATCTTCACCACTAGCTCTTGAATTGAAATTGAAAAGAAATGTAGCCCTGGTTCCTTCGGAAATGGTAAGATCTTTTTATCACAAAGTTGTGTCATCAACATACTGTCATGTGCGGATTCCACCTTCAACTAAATGTGACACTACGCCTCTAATCAAACAGCTTGTTTAGCTCTTTGTATGAGTTCCTCTAGCACATCTACCGCAAAAATTGAAAAGAATGGATGAGAGGGGTAACAATTGAAAAGAATGGGTGAGAGAGGAACCCCTGCCTCAACACCTTTCATGTTTTGGAATATGGACCTATCTGTCCATAAACATTGGTTGCAACATTACCCCCCCCCCCCGAACAATTTTATTAATCCAACATATGTACTTCTCTGGAAAACCTTTCATACTAAGAACGGAGAAAAGGACATGACAACTTATTTTATCATAAGCTTTCTCAAAATCCACCTTAAACATCAATGCACTTTATCCACCTATAAACCTCATGTAATGTTTCAAGAACCACTCCATTCAATATGGAAATGTTCTTCAATGAAAGCATTCTGCAATGGAGCTATTATTTTTGTTGGGGAACGTAGTAATTTCAAAAAAATTCCTACGCACACGCAAGATCATGGTGATGCATAGCAACGAGAGGGGAGAGTGTTGTCTACGTACCAACGCAGACCGACTGCGGAAGCGATCACACAACGTAGAGGAAGTAGTCGTACGTCTTCCCGATCCGACCGATCCAAGCACCGTTACTCCGGCACCTCCGAGTTCTTAGCACACGTTCAGCTCGATGACGATCCTCGGGCTCCGATCCAGCAAAGCGTCGAGGAAGAGTTACGTCAGCACGACGGCGTGGTGACGATCTTGATGTACTACCGACGCAGGGCTTCGCCTAAGCACTACAACGGTATGATCGAGGTGGAATTTGGTGGCAGGGGGCACCGCACACGGCTAAGGAACAATCTCAAGGATCAACTTGTGTGTCTAGAGGTGTCCCCTGCCCCCGTATATAAAGGATGAGAGGGGGAGGGCTGGCCGGCCAGGAGAGGAGGCGCAGGAGAGTCCTACTCCCACTGGGAGTAGGATTCCCCCTCCAATCCTAGTCCAACTAGGATTCCCAAGTGGGAAAGGGAGAGAGGGGGGCCGGCCACCTTCTCCTAGTCCTAATAGGACTAGAGAGAGGGGGGAGGCGCACAGCCCTATGTGGGCTGCCCTTTCAACTTTCCACTAAGGCCCATGTTGGCCCATTTGGCTCCCGGGGGGTTCCGGTAACCCTCCCGGTAATCCGGTAAAATCCCGATTTTACCCGGAACACTTCCGATGTCCAAACATAGGCTTCCAATATATCAATCTTTACGTCTCGACCATTTCGAGACTCCTCGTCATGTCCGTGATCACATCCGAGACTCCGAACAACCTTCGGTACATCAAAATACATAAACTCATAATAACTGTCATCGTAACGTTAAGCGTGCGGACCTTACGGTTCGAGAACAATGTAGACATGACCGAGGCACGTCTCCGGTCAATAACCAATAGCGGGACCTGGATGCCCATATTGGCTCCTACATATTCTACGAAGATCTTTATCGGTCAGACCGCATAACAACATACGTTGTTCCCTTTGTCATCGGTATGTTACTTGCCCGAGATTCGATCGTCGGTATCCAATACCTAGTTCAATCTCGTTACCGGCAAGTCTCTTTACTCGTTCCGTAATACATCATCCCGCAACTAACTCATTAGTTGCAATGCTTGCAAGGCTTTAAGTGATGTGCATTACCGAGAGGGCCCAGAGATACCTCCCCGACAATCGGAGTGACAAATCCTAATCTCGAAATACGCCAACCCAACATCTACCTTTGGAGCCACCTATAGTACCCCTTTATAATCACCCAGTTACGTTGCGACGTTTGGTAGTACCCAAAGTGTTCCTCCGGTAAACGGGAGTTGCATAATCTCATAGTCATAGGAACATGTATAAGTCATGAAGAAAGCAATAGCAACATACTAAACGATCGGGTGCTAAGCTAATAGAATGGGTCATGTCAATCAGATCATTCAACTAATGATGTGACCTCGTTAATCAAATAACAACTCTTTGTTCATGGTTAGGAAACATAACCATCTTTGATTAACGAGCTAGTCAAGTAGAGGCATACTAGTGACACTCTGTTTGTCTATGTATTCACACATGTATTATGTTTCCGGTTAATACAATTCTAGCATGAATAATAAACATTTATCATGATATAAGGAAATAAATAATAACTTTATTATTGCCTCTAGGGCATATTTCCTTCAGTGTCCCACTTGCACTAGAGTCAATAATCTAGTTCACATCGCCATGTGATTTAGCAGCATTATTTCACATCACCATGTGATTAACACCCATAGTTCACATCGTCATGTGACCAACACTCAAAGGGTTTACTAGAGTGAGTAATCTAGTTCACATATCTATGTGATTAACACCCAAAGAGTACTAAGGTGTGATCACGTTTTGCTTGTGAGATAATTTTAGTCAACGGGTCTGTCACATTCAGATCCGTAAGTATTTTGCAAAATTCTATGTCTATAATGCTCTGCACGGAGCTACTCTAGCTAATTGCTCCCACTTTCAATATGTATCCAGATTGAGACTTTAGATTCATCTGGATCAGTGTCAAAAACTTGCATCGACGTAACCCTTTACGACGAACCTTTTTGTCACGTCCATAATCGAGAAACATATCCTTATTTCACTAAGGATAATTCTGACCGCTGTCCAGTGATCTACTCCTAGATCACTATTGTACTCCCTTGCCAAATCAATGCAGGGTATACAATAGATCTGGAATACAGCATGACATACTTTATAGAACCTATGGCCAAGGCATAGGGAATGACTTTCATTCTCTTTCTATCTTCTGCCGTGGTCGGGCTTTGAGTCTTACTCAACTTCACACCTTGTAATACAGGCAAGAACTCTTTCTTTGACTGCTCCATTTTGAACTACTTCAAAATCTTGTCAAGGTATGTACTCATTGAAAAAACTTATCAAGCGTTTTGATCTATCTCTATAGATCTTGAAGCTCAATATGTAAGCAGCTTCACCGAGGTCTTTCTTTGAAAAACTCCTTTCAAACACTCCTTTATGCTTTACAGAATAATTCTACATTATTTCTGATCAACAATATGTCATTCACATATACTTATCAGAAATGATGTAGTGCTCCCACTCACTTTCTTGTAAATACAGGCTTCATCGCAAGTCTGTATAAAACTATATGCTTTGATCAACTTATCAAAGCGTATATTCCAACTCCGAGATGCTTGCACCAGTCCACAGATGGATCGCTGGAGCTTGCACATTTTGTTAGCACCTTTCGGATTTACAAAACCTTCTCGTTGCATCATATACAACTCTTCTTTAATAAATCCATTAAGGAATGCAGTTTTTGTTTATCCGTTTGCCAGATTTCATAAAATGCGGCAATTACTAACATGATTCGGACAGACTCAAGCATAGATACGAGTGAGAAGCTCTCATCGTAGTCAACACCTTGAACTTGTCGAAAACCTTTTGCGACAATTCTAGCTTTGTAGATAGTAACACTACTACCATCGTCCGTCTTCCTCTTGAATATCCATTTATTCTCAATTGCTTGCCGATCATCGGGCAAGTCAACCAAAGTCCATACTTTGTTCTCATACATGGATCCCATCTCAGATTTCATGGCCTCAAGCCACTTTGCCAAATCTGGGCTCACCATCGCTTCTTCATAGTTTGTAGGTTCATCATGATCTAGTAGCATGACTTCCAGAATTGGATTACCGTACCACTCTGGTGCGGATCTCACTCTGGTTGATCTACGTGGTTCAGTAGTATCTTGTCCTGAAGTTTCATGATCATCATCATTAGCTTCCTCACTAATTGGTATAGGTATCGCAGAAACAGTTTTCTGTGATGTACTATTTTCCAATAAGGGAGCAGGTACGGTTACCTCGTCAAGTTCTACTTTCCTCCCACTCACTTCTTTCGAGAGAAACTCCTTCTCTAGAAATGATCCATTATAAGCAACGAATGTCTTGCCTTAGGATCTGTGATAGAAGGTGTACCCAACAGTCTCCTTTGGGTATCCTATGAAGACATATTTCTTCGATTTGGGTTTGAGCTTATCAGGATGAAACTTTTTTCACATAAGCATCACAACCCCAAACTTTAAGAAACGACTACTTTGGTTTCTTGCTAAACCACAGTTCAGATTGTGTCGTCTCAGCGGACTTAGATGGTGCCTCTTTTTAACGTGAATGCAGCTGTCTCTAATGCATAATCAAAACGATAGTGGTAGATCGGTAAGATACATCATAGATTGCACTATATCCAATAAAGTACGGTTATGACGTTCGGACACACCATTATGCTGTGGTGTTTCAGGTGGCGTGAGCAGTGAAAATTATTTCACATTGTTTTAACTGAAGACCAAACTCGTAACTCAAATACTCTTTTCTATGATCAGATCGTAGAAACTTTATTTTCTTGTTACGATGATTTTCCACTTCACTCTGAAATTCTTTGAACTGTTCAAATGTTTCAGACTTATGTTTCATCAAGTAGATATCCCCATATCTGCTCAAATCATCTGTGAAGGTCAGAAAATAATGATACCTGCTGCAAGCCTTAATATTCATTGGACCACATACATCAGTATGTATGATCTTCAACAAATCTGTTGCTTGCTTCATTGTTCCGGAGAACGGCGTTTTAGTCATCTTGCCCAAAAGGCACGGTTCGCAAGCATCAAGTGATTCATAATCAAGTGATTCCAAAATCCCATCAGCATGGAGTTTCTTCATGCGCTTTACACCAATATGACCTAAACGGCAGTGCTACAAATAAGTTGCACTATCATTATTATCTTTGCATCTTTTGGTTTCAATATTATGATTATGTGTATCACCATGATCGAGATCCAACGAACTATTTTCATTGGGTGTGTAACCATATAAGGTTTTATTCATGTAAACAGAACAACAATTTATTCTCTTACTTTAATGAATAACCGTATTGCAATAAACATGATCAAATCATATTCATGCTCAACGCAAAAACCAAATAACACTTATTTAAGTTCAACACTAATCCCGAAAGTATAGGGGAGTATGCGATGATGATCATATCAATCTTGGAACTACTTCCAACACACATCGTCACTTTACCCTTAACTAGTCTCTGTTTATTCTGCAACTCCCATTTCGAGTTACTACTCTTAGCAACTGAACTAGTATCAAATACTGAGGGTTTGCTATAAACACTAGTAAAGTACACATCAATAACATGTATATCAAATATACTTATGTTCACTTTGCCATCCTTCTTATCCGCCAATCACTTGGGGTAGTTCCGCTTCCAGTAACCAGTCCCTTTGCAGTAGAAGCACTTTGTCTCAGGCTTAGGACCAGACTTGGGCTTCTTCACATGAGTAGCAACTTGCTTGCCGTTCTTTTGAAGTTCCCCTTCTTCCCTTTGCCCTTTTCTTGAAACTAGTGATCTTGTCAACCATCAACACTTGATGTTTTTCTTGATTTCTACCTTCGTTGATTTCAGCATCACGAAGAGCTTGGGAGTTGTTTCCGTTATTCCTTGCATATTATAGTTCATCACGAAGTTCTACTAACTTGGTGATGGTGACTAGAGAATTCTGTCAATCACTATTTTATCTGGAAGATTAACTCCCACTTGATTCAAGCGATTGTAGTACTCAGACAATCTGGGCACATGCTCACTAGTTGAGCGATTCTCCTCCATCTTTCAGCTATAGAACTTGTTGGAGACTTCATATCTCTCAACTCGGGTATTTACTTGAAATATTAACTTCAACTCCTGGAACATCTCATATGGTCCATGACGTTCAAAACGTCTTTGAAGTCCCGATTCTAAGCCATTAAGCATGGTGCACTAAACTATCAAGTAGTCATCATATTGAGCTAGCCAAACGTTCATAACGTCTGCATCTGCTCCTGCAATAGGTCTGTCACCTAGCGGTGCATCAAGGACATAATTCTTCTGTGCAGCAATGAGGATAAACCTCAGATCACGGATCCAATCCGCATCATTGCTACTAACATCTTTCAACACAATTTTCTCTAGGAACATATCAAAATAAACACAGGGAAGCAACAACGCGAGCTATTGATCTACAACATAATTTGCAAAATACTACCAGGACTAAGTTCATGATAAATTTAAGTTCAATTAATCATATTACTTAAGAACTCCCACTTAGATAGATATCCCTCTAATCCTCTAAGTGATCACGTGATCCAAATCAACTAAACCATAACCGATCATCACGTGAGATGGAGTAGTTTTCAATGGTGAACATCGTCATGTTGATCATATCTACTATATGATTCACGCTCGACCTTTCGGTCTCTGTGTTCCGAGGCCATATCTACATATGCTAGGCTCGTCAAGTTTAACCTGAGTATTCTGCGTGTGCAAAACTGGCTTGCACCCGTTGTAGATGGACGTAGAGCTTATCACACCCGATCATCACGTGGTGTCTGGGCACGACGAACTTTGGCAAAGGTGCATACTCAGGGAGAACACTTCTTGATAATTTAGTGAGAGATCATCTTATAATGCTACCGTCAATCAAAGCAAGATAAGATGTATAAAAGATAAACATCACATGCAATCAATATAAGTGATATGATATGGCCATCATCATCTTGTGCTTGTGATCTCCATCTCCGAAGCACCGTCATGATCACCATCGTCACCGGCGCGACACCTTGATCTCCATCGTAGCATCGTTGTCGTCTCGCCAATCTTATGCTTCCACGACTATCACTACCGCTTAGTAATAAAGTAAAGCATTACATCGCGATTGCATTGCATACAATAAAGCGACAACCATATGGCTTCTGCCAGTTGCCGATAACTTGGTTACAAAACATGATCATCTCATACAATAAAATCAGCATCATGCCTTGACCATATCACATCACAACATGCCCTGCAAAAACAAGTTAGACGTCCTCTACTTTGTTGTTGCAAGTTTTACGTGGCTGCTACGGGCTTAAGCAAGAACTCATCTCACCTACGCATCAAAACCACAACGATAGTTTGTCAAATAGACTTCGTTTTAACCTTCTCAAGGACCGGGCGTAGCCACACTCGGTTCAACTAAAGTTGGAGAGACAGTCGCCCGCAAGCCATCTATGTGCAAAGCACGTCGAGGGAACCGGTCTCGCGTAAGCGTACGCGTAAGGTTGGTCCGGGTCGTCTCGTCCAACAATACCACCGAACCAAAGTATGACATGCTGGTAGGCAGTATGACTTATATCGCCCACAACTCACTTGTGTTCTACTTGTGCAAATAACATCAAATCATAAAACCTGGCTCTGATACCACTGTTGGGGAATGTAGTAATTTCAAAAAAATTCCTACGCACACGCAAGATCATGGTGATGCATAGCAACGAGAGGGGAGAGTGTTGTCTACGTACCAACGCAGACCGACTGTGGAAGCGATCACACAACATAGAGGAAGTAGTCGTACGTCTTCCCGATCCGACCGATCCAAGCACCGTTACTCCGGCACCTCCGAGTTCTTAGCACACGTTCAGCTCGATGACGATCCTCGGGCTCCGATCCAGCAAAGCGTCGAGGAAGAGTTCCGTCAGCACAACGGCGTGGTGACGATCTTGATGTACTACCGACGCAGGGCTTCGCCTAAGCACTACAACGGTATGATCGAGGTGGAATTTGGTGGCAGGGGGCACCGCACACGGCTAAGGAACGATCTCAAGGATCAACTTGTGTGTCTAGAGGTGTCCCCTGCCCCCGTATATAAAGGATGAGAGGGGGAGGGCTGGCCGGCCAGGAGAGGAGGCGCAGGAGAGTCCTACTCCCACTGGGAGTAGGATTCCCCCTCCAATCCTAGTCCAACTAGGATTCCCAAGTGGGAAAGGGAGAGAGGGGGGCCGGCCACCTTCTCCTAGTCCTAATAGGACTAGAGAGAGGGGGGAGGCGCACAGCCCTATGTGGGCTGCCCTTTCAACTTTCCACTAAGGCCCATGTTGGCCCATTTGGCTCCTGGGGGGTTCCGGTAACCCTCCCGGTAATCCGGTAAAATCCTGATTTTACCCGAAACACTTCCGATGTCCAAACATATGCTTCCAATATATCAATCTTTACGTCTCGACCATTTCGAGACTCCTCGTCATGTCCGTGATCACATCCGAGACTCCGAACAACCTTCGGTACATCAAAATACATAAACTCATAATAACTGTCATCGTAACGTTAAGCGTGCGGACCCTACGGTTCGAGAACAATGTAGACATGACCGAGACACATCTCCGGTCAATAACCAATAGCGGGACCTGGATGCCCATATTGGCTCCTACATATTCTACGAAGATCTTTATCGGTTAGACCGCATAACAACATACGTTGTTCCCTTTGTCATCGGTATGTTACTTGCCCGAGATTCGATCGTCGGTATCCAATACCTAGTTCAATCTTGTTACCGGCAAGTCTCTTTACTCGTTCCGTAATACATCATCCCGCAACTAACTCATTAGTTGCAATGCTTGCAAGGCTTTAAGTGATGTGCATTACCGAGAGGGCCCAGAGATACCTCTCCGACAATCGGAGTGACAAATCCTAATCTCGAAATACGCCAACCCAACATCTACCTTTGGAGCCACTTGTAGTACTCCTTTATAATCACCCAGTTACGTTGTGACGTTTGGTAGTACCCAAAGTGTTCCTCCGGTAAACGGGAGTTGCATAATCTCATAGTCATAGGAACATGTATAAGTCATGAAGAAAGCAATAGCAACATACTAAACGATCGGGTGCTAAGCTAATAGAATGAGTCATGTCAATCAGATCATTCAACTAATGATGTGACCTCGTTAATCAAATAACAACTCTTTGTTCATGGTTAGGAAACATAACCATCTTTGATTAACGAGCTAGTCAAGTAGAGGCATACTAGTGACACTCTGTTTGTCTATGTATTCACACATGTATTATGTTTCCGGTTAATACAATTCTAGCATGAATAATAAACATTTATCATGATATAAGGAAATAAATAATAACTTTATTATTGCCTCTAGGGCATATTTCCTTCAATTTTAGATGCCAAGCTAACTGTTCTATTGTTAACCAGCCTAGTCAACCACTTGAACAACACATTAATCAAGCATATGGGCCTCAACATCTGAATTTTGTCAGCTTCTAGGGTTTTACGTAAAAAAGAATCAATAGCATAATTCAACCTACTAACATCTAATCTACCATGAGAAAATGAACTAACAACTATAAACACAATACTTTGTCAACTTCCATTAATGCTGGTAAAAATTTGCAGGCAACCCATCAGGACCAGAAGTTTTTTTTATTTGGCACAAAGCACTTTTAATTTCTATGGATTGAAATTATTTATAAGCATCTCTCTATTAGCATCATCTAACGCACTTGGAACTGGCAAATCCCGATAAATTTCAGCAGCTAAAGCAACATGACCAAATAAGTTCTTGTCAAAGTCTGTAGCATGTAACAATAACTCCCTATCACCCTCAGTTACATCTTTATTATGCTTCTGCGAAACAATATAATACGTCTACACCTGACACTAACTTTTGCCATAAAGAAGTCAAAGCACCTCCAACATCTAATATGTTCTTTTGATCTCTCTATCCATCTAATTTCCTCTTCTCCAGGGCTTTTTTGTAGTTTATTATCTATGGAAGAGCTACATTATGTGGTTCTCCAGATGGAAAGACATAAACGTTATGGACCTAATGGTTTATTTATTGAATTCCAAAACTTCTGGGAATTAATTAGATGGGATCTCAAGGCTTTGCTTGATGATTTCCATGAGGGACACATTAGCATTTCAAGGAATAAATATCACATTATCATTTTGGTGCTAAAATAAAAGATGCTAAACAAATACAAAAATGCAGGTCCATCTTTTCTTATAAATGTTAGTTTTAAAATCATTATTAGAAGTGTTGATGAATAGGTTGAGCAAGGTGGTTGATCCAATCATCTCACCTAGACGAACTTCCTTTATTAGGGTTAGGTATATTATGGAGGTAGCAGTAGTGGTGCATGTGGTAGTTAATATGATTCATCATACAAAAACACAATGCTCTCCCTTTCAGAGTAGATTTTGAAAAAAAAGTCTGTTGTAAAATATATTGGCCCTTTGTAGACCAAATGTTAAAACTAGAAGGATTCCTTGATAAATGATATGATTGGATCATTAGTACTATGAGAGGTGGTCAAGTAGGGGTGATGGTAAATGATGATATTTGCCCTTATTTTAAAGCTCACAAAGGGTTGAGACAAGGAGACTCCTTGTCTCCTCTCCTTTTTGATTTAGAAAGAAATGCTTTAGCAATTATAATGGATAAAAATCAAAGAAATCCCATCTTTGCTGCTATTGATAGGGTTTTCTCATCCACTTCTTGCGATGCGCACTTTTCTTTGACCACCTTACATGAGTGGGGAGTGATCATGCCCCCCTTTTGTTGGATTATAGGTACAATAATAACAAGTTAAATGGACCATTTGATTTGAAAAGTGGTGGTTGTCCCAACCAGGTTTTAGTGAGTTGGTTGCTAAAATTTGGGCAACTCACTCCCCTTTTTCTATAGCTACTGATACCTAGATTTTTAAAACCAAACTCTTTAGAAAGAAAGTTAAAGGCTGGAGCATCAATATTGATGCAGCTATCAAGAAAAAGAAAAAATAGTTGCCTACTAAATTTGATATTCTTGATGTGTTTTCTGAACAAAATCTTGTCTCAAAAGTCAAAACAGGATCTTAACAGAATGAAAGAAATTCAGGATGAACTAAGGGATATTTGGAGATTGCCATGTGGAAGAGATCTAGGGATAGAAAAATCCTTGAAGGAGACCAAAATACAACCTATTTTTGTGTTGTTTCAAATCAAAGAGAGAGAGAGAAAAAACCATCTTGCCTTGTTAATAGGTGAAGATGGTCCTGTAACAACTGATACTGATATGCTACAAGTAGCTACCAGCTTTTATAAAAAACCTTTTGATTTTGAACATAAATGTGGTATACATTCGGGGGAGGCCTTTTGGTCCGAGGAAGATCAAATTAATTCTGAGGAGTTGGAAAAACCTTTTACTAAGGATGAAGTTAAAAGTGCTATAATGGGTTCCTATGCTTGTGGGGCACTAGGGCTAGATGGTTTATCTTATTCTACCAAAACTTTTGGATATTATCAAGTATGATTTCATGGCTGTTGTGAGGGATTTTGAAAATGGTTGCTTAGACTTGGCTCACCCGAATTATGTCATTATCACCTTAATTTCTAAGGAAGTACATGCAAAATTGATGAATTTTTTAGATCAATTAGCTTGAGTAATTTCTCCATTAAGATTTTAGGCAAAGCTTTGACTACTAGGGTTTTTTAACTAGTAGGGTTTCCCCAATTAGTGATAGAGAACTATCTTACCGCCAACATTCTTTTGTCAAAGGGAGATATATTCTTGAAAGTGTTGTTACTGCCCATGAAACAATTCATGAACTATAATAGTCTAAACTTTCTGGGATTGTCCTCAAATTAGACCATGAAAAAGCCTATGACAGAGTAAATTGGGTTTCTTAGTAGAGATGCTTTATTCAAGGGGTTTTGGGAACAAATGGATTAGTTGGGTGACCAGTACTATTTAGAATTGTTCTTGTTGTGTTAGAGTGAATGATCAAGTTGGCTCTCTTTTTGTTAGTGGTATAGTCCTTAAACAAGGGGATCATCTTCCCCCATTCTTTTCAATTTGGTAGCTCATGTTTTTTCCATAATGTTACTAAAAGCCTCTTTGAATAACATTAATTCTACGATTATCCCACATGTTGTTTATGGTGGGATCATTAGCCTACAATATGCTGATGAAACCTTGTTATTTTTTGACCCTAGTATTTAAAATGCTATAAATGTTAAATGGTTTCTATCTTGCTTTGAGGGTTTATCTGGGATGAAGATTAATTTTTAAAAAGTGATTTGTTGACTATCAATGTGGAAGAGGAGGTATCCTCTGGTCTATAGAGGGTGTTGGGTCCCCCTCTTGGAAAGGTTTTTCTTTGGCTATAGTTGGAGTTAGACCATTTTATAAATGGAAACTGGGAAATGTGAGTAAAATTTACTTTTGGCATGATGTCTGGGTTGGAGACATTTCCTTGAAAACCCAATTCTAGAATGTTTTTATTTGTGCCAACAACAAAACTATACTGTGTAACAGGTGTTGGATGGGCATACTTTGAAAAAGACTTTTAGGAGTGTGTTAATGTTTTCTTTTTGGAACAGTGGAATGCCTACTTTCCATCCTTCACTGTACTCACCTCTCTGATGAATTGGATGAACCTGTTTGGAGTCTAGAAGTTTCTGGCAATTATTATACTAAGTCTTTTTTATAAAAAAATCAATTGGGACGGAGTTACTACTCCCATTTGGGAAAAGTTTTGGAAAATCGAAGTGCGTCATAGATATTTGGTCTTTGCATGGTTAGTAATACATAACAAAATTTTAACCAGGGACAACCTGAGTAAAAGGAAAAATGTAGAGGATGCCTCTAGCTTATTTTGTAATTAATCAGAAACTGTTAACCATTTGCTATGTGAGTGCATTGTAGCAAAAACATCTGGCAAACTGTATCTGAAGTATTTGATTTCACGGTTCATATCCATGTTACTGAATTTCCTCCCCTATGGGACTATAATAATAATAAAAAGAGTATTATATTGGCATTATAGTTGTGACTACCATGTGGAGCTTATGGACAACTTATAGTGATATCTATTTTCAGGGAGCTGTCTGGTGGGGTACCCGGATTATTCTAGGGGAAATCAGCAAGCTACTACTTCGCTGGTTCATTATGTGCCCGGAGGAACAAACATAGGTGATGAAGCAACGCGTGGACAAAAAAAGAGGTGAGATCCTAAGGATTGCCTGGCGAGGGGAAATAAATGGGACGCGGGACATGACAAGCGAGGCTTCTATATGAGGGCTCATTCTCACTAGGGGTGTGCGTCTTATGGTAGTCTTCTAGTCTTGTTGAACCTCCTGCCTAACTATTTCGGCGCCTATGCCAGCTCTCTTAGCACTTTCGTTGAACTTGTAGCTATGTTTGGTTCAACTACTCTAGCTGTTGGTTGAGCGCTGTGAACAAGAACTGGTCGTTGTTTTGCCTTGTTTTAATAAAATGATGCTAGGGAAAACCCCTTTTCGTAAAAAAATATAATGGATAGAGCCAACAACGTAGGGTAGTTAAAGGGGTTCTATAACTAACTTTGGAATATGTTGTAACATTACAATATGTAGATGATATGATTGTTTTGCCTCGAGATGATGAATTGAATGCAAAAAATGAAATTTATCTTATGTGCCTATGAGCAAATGAATGGCTTACAATAAGTTTCTAGACAAGTAAGCTTTACCTATTTGCAGAAGCCACTAATAAAGTTGAAATCTACCAGGATATATTTACTTGCAAATTGGTTGAGGTGCCTTTGAAATATCGGGGCATTCCTACCTCTGATGTGAGGATAAGGAACAAACACTGGAAAGAGGTAGGAAATAAAATAGAGAAGATATTGTGCCCGTTTGCAAGGGGAAATTGTTTAGTATTGTTGGGAGGCTGATGTTGGTGCAAGCTAGCTTGAGTAATATACCATTATACATGATGTCATTCTATCCCATTCCTGTTGGGGTATGAAGAGAGCTTATTTCTTTAGATATAGATTTGTTTGATAAGGAGATGCAGATAAGAAGAATATCACCTGGTTAATTGGAAATATGTTTGTAGACCAAAAGAATAGGGAGCTTTGGGGGTTTTGAATTTGGAGTTTATGAGCAAAGCTTTGATGGCAAAGTGGTTTTGGAAGCTAGAGACTGAACAAGGTTTATAGCAATATGTGAAATAAATATGTAAAAAATAAATGCTTGTTTGGAATCAAAGCCAAGGGGGGAGATTCTCAATTTTGATCTAATTTGGTGAAAATTTTGTTGGTATTGCTGCCATCTTATCCGTGAGCCGCCCTCACTGGCATACGATGGCATCATTAGTGACCTTGTAATGGCCTGAGGTTACCCACCTCGAAGCTCGACGAGCCAGAGTAGCACCACTCGTAGGATCTTATATTCGGGATTTGGCCATCATCTCTCGCGGTTGGACCAGTGTGTGGGGGAGGACGAAGTTGTCATGGAAAAAGTAGGATGGGGATGCCACACATACCCAAGTAGCCATTCCCCCATGTGAGTCCATTCCCACTCGCCACCCGCAAGAAGGCAAAGATTTGGTGGATGACATATGTAAGATTAAAGACTAGAAATGTTTACATCCGAGTTTTTGTTTTGCCATGAAAAGGCCGGAGGGGCTAGGAGCTTCTCGGAAGTGTAGTTTAAACATTTTTTTGTGGTTAAGAAAATTGCAAACTACATTACCAAAAATGTAGCATGATGTTGTTTCCACTTCACACTACCAGAATAAAGGGTGAGAAAAAAAATCATTGTGGCTTGCTTAGAGCATCTACAACCGAACCCCATATCTGCCCAAACGCCTGCTTGCCTGGTCACTATATAGACGAGAAATTGTCACACAACCAGATGCCCCATATTCGGCCCAAATGTCCGGACTGACAGGCAACCCCATATTCAGCCCATATGAGGGTGGATACAGGGACACCCGGACGCGCCCACCATGTCGGATCCGACCCACTGCAGCCCACCCGACCCCACATAAATTGAATCCTATCCGCACTCCGGACGAACCCTAGCCGCATTCCACTCCCCTCCCCTACCCCCCAATCCACTCCCCTCCGGCCACATGCTCCTGTCCGGTGATCTCCCACCTTCTCTAGCATCGCGGGCAGTGGATGCGAGTCCTACACCTCCAGATCTGTTGACCCGAAACTCGTCCCACGCGGACCCGAGGAGGAGATTGCCTTCCGCCTTGCTCTGCGCCGCTCCCGGGAGGAGGCTTGCCGACGGTAGCAGTCGGAGTACTTCGCTAGGAATCCATTGCGTCCACCCAAATGGCACATGGATCTGGCGCGAGGTGTGCCGCCGCTGCCTCACCGGAGGCAGTGCAGTCCGTCTGGTGTCCACACGTGGTGGCGGATGCGCAACAGCTTTATTGGCACACCGAGGCAAGTATGGCACATCATGGTGCCGTGCAAGGCAGCGGGTGTGGGAGGCGCCGGCAGCCTTCACGGCGGATATTGGCAAGGCGGAGTCGCACTCTCTGACGCCATGTATAATGCACAGACTAATAGTATAAGTAATCTCAAATAATAAAGTAATAGCATCCTCATCTTTGTTTGCGAGGTTAATAGTATCCTCATCCAACACAGACTTAAAAGAAGATCTCTCCAGTTACACTTCCTTTTAATCGAAGGCCGCTCCGCCTGTCGCACTTTCCTTGGGAGATGCGCAGATCCATCGTACTCCTTCCAGATCATATATTAGTCAGACACGTTAGGTCTTTAATTTGACCAATAAAACCTTTATAATATGTCAGACAAATTATATGACCCGGAACTATATTTGGCAATGAATCTAAAGATATATTTTCTTCATAAAATATAATACATGTTTTCGTAGTTAGATCGAAGAACTCTAAGGCCCAGTTCTTTTGGCTGATTCTCCTAGAATCTTGAGAATCGACCCTCCACCCAGCTTTTCCCAGAATCTTGTACCCATAATTTTTTTACAATCCTAGATGTTCACATCCTAACTAGCTAGGATTGTAAAAAAAATACGAGTTCAAGATTCTGGGAGAAGCTAGGTGGAGGGTCGATTCTCAAGATTCTGGGAGAATCGGCCAAAAGAACTGGGCCTAAACCTGTGCCCGTCTTATAAAACGAACCAGAGGGAACACTAGTTTTTAGGTGGATGACATATGCAAGATTAGTGACTAGAAATGCTTAAATCCCAACTTTCATTTTGTTGCGAAAAGGCCGTAGGAGCTAGAAATGTCTCAAAATGTAGTACACACATTTTTTGCGGTTATGAAAAGTGTTAACTACAAACGACGTCTTGCCTGGTCACTGTCTAGACGAGAGATTGCCACCCAACCGGGCGGCCCATATTCGACCCAAACTTTCGAACTACCTGGAGCTTGTCCTACACGACCCCAAAGAGGAGATTGCCTTCCACATTACTCTAGCCGCCCCCGGGAGGAGGCTGGCTGATGGTAGCGGTCGGACTACTTCCGTCAGGAATCCATTGCGTCTGCCCAAATGACGCATGGATCTGGCGCGAGGCATGCCGCCACTGCCTCACCGGAGGCATTGTAGTCCGTCTGTCTTCCAAATGCGGTGGCAGATACGCAACCGCTTCATTGGCGTGTGGAGGCAAGTATGGCACGTCGTGCCCGCCATGCAAGGCAACAGATGCGGGAGGCGCCGACAGCCCTCTCGACGGACGTTGGCAAGGCAGAGACACACTCTCCGACTCCGCATATGGTGCACAAACTAATAGTATAAGTAGTCTCAAATAATTAACTAATAACACCCTCATCATTTTTGCGAGGTTAATAGTATCCCCATCTAACACAGACTTAAAAGAAGAGCTCTCCAGTTCCACTTCCTTTTAACTAGTAAATACGCACGTGCAATGCACGTTAATATTTAGGTAATATATTAATTGTACGCGGATATTAGGTATGTTATTATTTGTGTGTTAATCCTGTGATTAATGTAATATTTGACATGCTATTAATTGCACGTTAAACACGTTTAACGCTCGCCATTAGAGCAATCTAGGTCGTTGGATTGACTTGGTTCGATGGCCGAGATCAGTTGGATCTGCCTCTCTGGGTCTTTTTATATTGGTATAGATGGAAGGCCGTTCCGCCTGTCGCACTATCCTTGGGAGTTCCGCGGATCCATAATATTATTCCCTACAGATCGCATATTAGTTAGACATGGATTTTTAGGTCTTCAATTTGACTACTAAAACCTGCATACTATGCTACACAAATTATATGATCCGAAATTATATTTGACAATCAATCTAAATATATATTTTCTTCATAAAATATAATACATGTTTTCCTAGCTAGATCGAAGAACTCTAAACCTGTGCCTGACTTATAAACCAAACCAGTGGGAGGAGTATTTTTCAGATGGATGACATATGTAAGATTAAAGACTAGAAGTGCTTAGATCCCAATTTTTGTTTTCCATGAAGAGGCCGGAGGAGCTAGGAGCGTCTCGGAAATGTAGTTAACACATATTTTTGGTTAAGAAAAGTGTAAACTACATTACCTAAAATGTAGTATAATGTTGTTTCCACTTTCCACTACCATAATAAAGGGCGGAAAAAATTTCATTGTGGCCTGCTTAGAGCATCTACAACCAGACCCCGTATCCGCCACAAACGCCCGCCTGCCTGGTCACTGTCTAGATGAGAAATTGTCACCCAACCGGGCGCCCCATATTCGGTTCAAACGTCCGGACTGACCGGCAACCCCATATTCAGCCAATATGTGGGGCGAATATAGGGACGCACGGATGCACCCACCATGTCGGATCCGATCCACTCCGGCCCATCCGACCTCATATAAATTGGATTCTATCCGCACTCCGGACGAACCTTAGCCGCATTCCACTCCACTCCACTCCCCTCCTCTCCCCTCCCTTCCAATCCACTCCCCTCCGGCCACAAACTCCCGCCCGGCGATCTCCCACCTTCTTTGGCATGGCGGGCATCGGATGCGAGTCCTACACCTCCAGATCCGTTGACCCAGAGCTCGTCCCACGTGGCCCCTAGGAGGAGATTGGCTTCTGCCTTGCTCTGCGCCGCTCCTGGGTGGAGGCTGGCCGACAACAGCGGTCGGACTCCTTCCGCCAGGAACCCATTGTGTCCACCCAAATGGCGCATGCATCTTGCGCGAGGCGTGCCGCCGCTGCCTCAACGGAGGCAGTGCAGTCCTTTTAGCATCCGAACGCGGTGGCGGATGTGCAACCACTTCATTTGGCGCGTTGAGGCAAGTATGGCACATTGTGTCTGCCGTAAAAGGCAGCAGGCGTGGGAGGCGCCGGCAGCCCTCCCGGTGGACATTGGAGAGGTGAGTCACACTCTCCGACGCCGTGTATGGTTCAGGACCACCACAGGTGCCGCAACTGCGTCGTGATGGACGTGGCCGGCTCCGACCTCGACGGATCTATCATCGATGTCTCGTCCACCGGCGAAGTGCAGGCGACGGGTTCCGATGAGGAAGAGCAGGGCATGGGAGATGGCGGTGACTCGAGTTCCGTGAGCCGGTATGTGTCCCATGTCCTACTCTATCTTTGCTTGCGACCGGAGCAACACTTCGAGCGGCGCAGACGGCTGCCGGACATGCGCACGACGGAGCTGCACGAGGTCCGCTTAGATTAGGTTTCACGTGTAATAATAATAAATATGGATGTGATGATTTAAAAATGGGATATTAGACCCTGCTCCGCACAAGAGAAAACACATAGCAAAAAAGTCAGTTTTTAAGAAAAGACCATCATGGCTAGCTTTATTAATAACCTTATTAAGCAATGTTTTTGCACGGTTTGCGAGGGTACCTAGTAAAAACTTGGAAGGATCATGGTCGCAGGTACAAGACGGTTTATAATAAAAAAAAACAGTTTGCACATTCGATTCCATTTTTCTAAGGCTCCACAACATGGCTCAGGAACCGGTGGTTCCCATCGCTCCGTCCATGTCGACGCAGCAAAGGCAGGCAGGCAGGGCAAGGAAGAAGAATGGAAACCTTCCCCTTTCGGTCCACGTTTGTTAGCTAGCGTAGGAGTGAAGCTGGGAGGAATCCCGGCGCTCGCTCGCTCGCTTTCCTTTTCGCCCGCCCGATTCGCTCTCGCTGGGCACGAACCAGGTTTGGTTGCCCGAGTTGGGCAGGCAAACCCAATTCTGTTGCGCACGCACAGACGCATCGCCCTGCTTTTTTTTTGAGCATCAGTACAAATACAAACGCTCATATACACGTGCATATACTTATCGTAGGCGCCTCATCGTTGACGGGAACGTCTCCTCCCACTAAAAGCGCATCGCCGAAAATTCTGAAATAAATCTAAGGATAATGCGAGCATCAGGATTTGAACCCTAATGGGTTGGTGATACCACTATCCACCTAGCCAACTCAACCACAGGTTGATTTGCAGACGCACCGCCCTGCGTTGGGTAGCATTGTGCTACTGTTTTTTCAGATTTCTTTCTCTCCATTCCGTGCAGGGAGAAAATATCAGGAGCGAGCGTCAGCTGGTGGGCCGCTGGCACGAACGAGTTGCGTTATATATAAGCGGAGGTGTACAGTACAAGCATCGACCATCTCCGGCTCGCTCGTCGCCCACCCCCACCCTCTCATCCTCCCTCCCTCCCCCGACCGATTTTGACGACTCCTTTGACCTCTCGCGCTGTCCCTCCCCCGCCCCGCCTGCGTCGCCGCGCCAAGCTCCAGGCGCCCCCGCCCCCGCCCCCTGGTTGGTGGATTCCATGGCCAACAGCAACCTCCCCCGCCGGATCATCAAGGTGCGTGCGATTCCGATCGCCCCCTCCCCCCGCCCGCCAGATCTGTCCTTCGTTTCGCTTGTAATCTGTCCGCGCCGCGCGCCTAACCCTTTCCGAATTTGGATCTGCGCCTGCAGGAGACGCAGCGGCTGCTCAGCGAGCCAGGTTTGTCCTTCTCGCACACAGAGAATTCTGGTCGATTTCGGCGCCTCCCCGGTGTTTGTTGTTCTGAATCGTGCGTGTGTCGATCCGTGCAGCGCCGGGGATCAGCGCCTCGCCGTCGGAGGAGAACATGCGCTACTTCAATGTCATGGTCCTTGGCCCCGCGCAGTCGCCCTACGAAGGCAAGATAGATATATATGCCTTTTTTCTCTCCATATAATATATCGTTTGTTTCCCCTGCTGAAATAGCGTGTCTCCCAGTATCATCTATGTGCTTTCTATCCTGCAATGTTATGGGGGTACACGGATGTATGGTGTCGGTGTCCTTCCTCGACTGCAATTGTTGTTGCTGTATTCTGATTACTTGTATTATTATGTTGTATCTGTTTGTGGCCTTTCTATGTGCTATCTTCTGCTTGTAAAAATTTCTGCAGATGTGTTGTAAAGCAGCATAGATGGTAATTGATCACCTAGCGCTGTTACTCTAGTGATGCCGCAGCTCTACACCTGTAAACCTATGTTGTCTGAGTACTGAAAAGCTTAGATTGGTAGTGTCACCATCATGTGCTGGCTTATTTCCATTTTGTTTTGGTTCATCCTGGTGGTTATCGTGCTCCTAGTGTCCTTGTAAGACAAGTTTACATATCCGTTGTGAGAAATGTTATTATATATACATACTGAGCTTGCGCTTTGTTTGTTATACACCAAAATTGCTTTACATGTCCATTCTGGATGGTCGTCACATAGGACCGCAGGAGCTGTATTGAACCTGCTTTCGACTTGTACAAGTTATGCCACATAGGAACATCACCGCTTGCATTTACGCCTGCCATAAGTGTACTCATGATATATGGGGCAAGTTTTGATTCTTTCATGCTAGATCTATGGCAATGTTATAGTATCAATCAATTAGCTTGTGGAAATTGACCATATTGGTATGATAAATGTTGCATGTGTAATTAATAAATGGCAGAAATAACACCTTGCTTTCTATTGTTGGATGAAGCGAACCATTTGTCACTTAACTGCTTAAGCTTATGGCGCACTCTAATTTTAATGGTGACACTTCTATGGCAAGCCACAAATTGTCTAAGCTTAGCTGTGGCAAAACTAGCCTTGAAAACATGTCCTTAGTTCACTTGTCTTGCCACGTGGTACGTCATATCTGATTATGTAGACATTTTTATTAGGGCAAACATTCTTTTCCTTATTCGTCTATATCTGGTGCCCTGATTTTGTTTCTTCTGCCATGTCTTGAACAGGTGGAGTCTTCAAGCTTGAACTTTTCTTACCCGAGGAATATCCGATGGCTGCTCCTAAAGTAAACTTTTATTTATCGAGAATAAGTTAGTTTTGGTTTAAAGAGCTATTAGTTGAAACCTATAGTACTGTGATGGATCATGGATGTGCTTGTCTTGGTGAAGTTCTTGATGTAAATTTTGGTTGTTTCATAGTCGTCATCGCGAATCACTATTTTCAAATTCTATCACTGTGATCTTGGCAAAGTTTGTATGGCCCTAAAATTCGATAATAGGAATGAGCTGCCATCTCCTTCTCTTTTGACTGGTCTGCTTCGTACTTATGCCCGTGGCTAACTGAACTGAGAAAATTGTTTCTGTTGTAGTAAAGAACTATGCTGCATAGTTATTCCAACAACCATAATACACAATGAAGTTGGAATGTGACATCACTATGCGAATCTTCCTGCTATGTTTCTATCTTGTTTCATTCATGTATGTTATTTACATCTGTTGCGTGGTGCCATTGTTTGTTCTTGAGATGTTCTATTCTTTGACTTGCACACCATCATGGTGACCAGGAATACGGCGATAGTCAGTAGTAGCATCCTGCTAATTCTTGTAATTTCAATACCAGTAAATTTGTCTTTCTGTTCACTTCGTTCATCCTCTGTACAGTGTTCATCACTTTACTTATTTGGCAGTGTTATATGGAACTCTCTGTACATGTGAATCGTAATATAACGAGTAACATCTCAGAATGCCAGTTGCTATCATGTTAAATAAGAGGTACCCGTGTAGCTGAGAATCTAGTTGTGGTTTGCGAAGTATTGTCTCTTTTCTGCAATCTTTTCTATTTGTTGTCACTGTTGTGTGAGGCTTTCTGATGGACATCATTCTTTGGTTGTTCCTGATGCAGGTTAGGTTTCTCACAAAAATATACCATCCCAACATTGACAAGGTATGCAACTGATATTATTAGCGGAACACCATTTTGAAAAAGAGCATCTCATTTCTGATGGATGTAAATTGCAGCTTGGTAGAATATGCCTCGACATCCTAAAGGACAAGTGGAGTCCAGCTCTTCAGATACGCACTGTTCTTCTTAGGTAACCACTGCTGACTTCCATTGCACCTTTGCAAAGTACTCCATCCGTCCCATAATGTGTGTCAAAAAACGTCTTACATTATGGGACGGAGGGAGCAGTTTTGTGGTAGTTGACATATCATGCCTTCATGGTAAATATCATACTATCGTATTTCCAGAGGGATGTTTCTGGTATTTCTATTGTCGACGATGTTAGTGTACTACTTCACTGCCACTTGACAATATTTCGTCTGCAGCATTCAGGCACTGCTGAGCGCCCCAAACCCAGATGATCCCCTCTCAGAAAACGTCGCAAAACACTGGAAATCCAATGAAGCCGAAGCTGTTGAGACAGGTACGTGGAGACGCTGTCAATAAAGCTACACGCTGAAACTGTGTTTTATGCTCCACTATCCATTTTCTTGATACCCACCTGACATGCCGTTTTCCTCCATTTCTGATTCTCGTGATATCTTAACATATCATTTCTGCACTTTGCAGCGAAGGAATGGACTCGTATGTATGCCAGTGGCGCATGACAAGCTAACGCTGTTATGGATGTAATAACACCGTGTCATAGTTGGGCCTAATCGAAAACCATTTGCTTGATAAAAACACACTTGAAATGATTTGCGATGGACGAATGTATCCAGAGCGGCATCATTTCTAGTTGGTGGTTGTATTTGTGCTGCGTGTTCTGGCACGCTTCATAACTTGCTGCTTATAGAACATGCTCTGTTTCTCGTTCATCTTCAATTGTTTCTCCAATTAAAAATATCTGTTATGATCCGAGTATGTAATCTCTCCAAATGATAATAGTGGCTCTCTGTTTGTATTTCTCCCCCAAACACCTTCGATGATTTGGTTTTCTTTTGGATTTTTTTAGTAATGTTCATTTTTTTTTTCAATCTCCAGTTGCTTTGGTTACTTTTTTTTTCTTTCCCTTTTTGGTGTGTTGGACTGTACATACTTATGATTTTCCAAATCAAATGGTTAATGTATGAATCTCAGTGAGTAAGATTGGTTCTCAATTAGGTAAAGTGGGGAGTGGTATTCCTGTTATACTTTTTTCACGCTCTTATGAAGATTGTAGATCAAACCCAGGTAAGACATCATATGCAAAAAAAAAACTATTTGGATTTCATACCAAAATGTTCAGATTTTTTTAAGGTAGTCAAAATAGGTTTAAATAGTGTTCACAGTTTTAGAACATGTTCTTTTTTTGAAAGTATTTCACAAATAGTTCTCAATTTTTGAAAAAATAAAAAACAAAAAATACAGAGAAAAAAGAAAAACAAGTCTCTATAGTATGTTAACTATACGGGCCAGCCTAGTCGGACGCACCCTGTTTGATTGGCATATGTATATATAGGTTGGGTTTAATATTATTGAATATGTAGTCATTGCTACTGAAAGTTCAGCAAACAAGGATGCAAGTCTAAGGAAAAACAAATGGAGGGGAGGGTCGTTTTGGCTCTTGGGTGTATACGCTCCCTAATGAACAGTAAATTCAAATAAATAGTAAATAATATTTAATTTTTTTTTTGTAGATGTTTTTGTTAGTGCAACAAGTATGGTTGCCAATTTTCATGCGAAACGGGATGACGGTGCTTCATCGGTGAAAGAAACAAATATAAGTGTAACATTTGTTGTTCGACTTGTTTTGTTTTGCACATATTAAAATACTTAAACTTTCCTCCTAAAAATTTGCAGGTAGCATTTTGGTGTAACAATGATCACATCTATTTTGTTTTCATTTTTTCTTTTGATATTTGAAAAAAACATTTTTGATGGATAGGAGCATATGCTCCCAAGAGCCGAATTAACGCTTGGTTTGACTAAATGGTGGCCGAACGTATAAGGGCGCTCCTTATGGGTCGACCCCATTGAGTGTGTGGCATGGTTTGCCTTACCCAACGATACGTGTGGTCTTTTCACGATTTTCTCTTCGGTTTTAGGTTTTTAGCTGGTTCTAGTTACTTTTCCATGTCTATTTTCAAAATGTATTATGAAAAGAAAATCACAAATGAAAAAAGATGCATGGACTCTAGAAACCTCTACTTGTTTACATCTTAACTTTGGTGATGTTTAAAGATACGAAAAGGGAGGGGCGGTTTGGCTCCCAGGAGCATTTGCTCCTGGATGAACAGTACCACCGAAAGGTGGACTAATGTTTTCAGAAAATTCTGTTTTTTTTGTGGATGTTTGCGTTAGTGTCGCAAGCATGCCTGGCAATTTTAATGCGAAATGGAGCAGTAGTGTTTCGTCGATGAAAATAAATAAATTTTGGGTGACATTTTGGGGTAACATTTGTTGTTCAATTATTATTTTTGCATAGGCCAAAATGTTTAAACTTTTTGCCTAAGACTTTGCAGGTACCATTTGGATGTGGATGTAAATACATAAAAAAAATGCTCAGATTTTTTTGACATTTCAAAAGTTATTTTTTCCGCTCGGGAGCAAATGCTCCCGGGAACCAAATTGGATTTTCGGAAAACAGATACAAACACTTGTATATATATATGCAACTCAGCTAACTAGCACTAACTTATACTCCCTCTGTTTTTATTTACTCCGCATATTAGAGTTGACTGAAGTCAAATTTCGTAAAGTTTGATCAAGTTTATAAAAAATAATATAAACATTTATCATAACAAATTTATATTATGTGAAAGTACATTCAATATGATGTTGATTTGTTATCGTATATGTTAATATTTTTGTTTATAAAATTGGTCAAAGTTTACAAAGCTTGACTTTAACCAAAGCTAATACGTGAACTAAATAAAAACGAAGGGAGTATGCAAAGACATGTTATTCTGTTTATTATTATTTTATTCTCCAGAGACACTGGATATACCTCTCCCACCCCCACCAACGCAAAGAGGCAATATCTAAGAAACAACTAACATTTTTTCGGTTTGCAATAATAATTTTCAATTTAGCATTTATTTTCAGTATGGTACTCCCTCTGTAAAGTAATATAAGAGTGTTTAGATCACTACTTTAGTGATCTAAACACTCTTATATTAGTTTATGGAGGGAGTACTTTTTTTTTCTCCATATTTTCCTGCATTTATTATATTCTAACCTTTTAGTCTAATAAGAACTTATAATAGTTTAAAGCACATGTTGAGCGATTGGGTCATAAAAAGTAAAAAAATAAAATAAAATAATGCAAATACATGATAGCTGTTTGTTAATTCACTAGCTGACATTTTATTTGAGAAACTCAGTCGATTACCATGGAGTAGAGTATCTAAAGCTAAAGCTAGTGGCAGAATCTGTTATAAAGTCTTGAGTCATTACATCTTCCCGTTACATGCACATGTATGATTTAAGACTTTATAACTCCGCCACTTATAACTAACTCCGTCACTAGCTTTAGATACTCTACTCCATGGTAATTGACTGATTTTTTTTTGAAACAGAGGCAAAAGATTTGCCTCATTCATTAATTAAGAAGGAGAGTTTTGAGTACATGAGAACCGACTTAACAATAGCCCTTAACAAAAGGTGCAAACGGATTACTCTCGCGGCATGATGATGCTCGGATGTCTAGCCCCCGCGGTGACCCATGTCCTGGCCTCCTTCTGGATGAGTTTTAGAATGTAGTGTGGCGGCGTCGATTTCTTCTGGAAGACTATAGTGTTTCTCTCATTCCAGATGACCCAACATACAAGCATGGTGAGTGAGGCCATGGCCTTCCTGTTTGTTGTATTTGGTTTGGACATGCTTCTCTACCAACACTTGATGTTGCGTTCCACCCCCCACCTATTCATCTCCAGCGCCCCAAGTCCAAGCCATGCTTTGACCATTCTCCAAATACGCAGGGTAAACCGGCATTTAAAGAAGAGGTGACCGGATGTCTCATTGGCCCTCCTGCAAAGGGCGCATAGGCCACAATTCTCCCAACCCCTCTTCTGCAGCCTATCCGCAGTCCATATCCTGTTTTGGATGGCCAAGCATGAGAAGAACTTGACCTTGGGAGGCGCCCAAACCTTCCAGACGGTCTTGTTCATGATTATGGAGGTGGAGCCCAAGAATTGTGCCATATAAGCAGAGCCTGCCGAGTATTCTCCATTTGCCTCAAATTTCCAAGTGATGTCGTCGTCAACGTCCATTTGTAATTGTATGCCTAGAAGCCACACCTAGAGATCCACAAACTGGACAATGTGCCCCACCGTGAGGTCGGTAGAAGGGTTAATCTTGTGCACCCAAGCCTTGTCGCGCATGGCCTCCCTCACACACCATTTTTTTCGCTTGCAGGCCGCAAAAATGAGTGGGGCAATATCCTTTGGCCTTTTCCCTCCTAACCATGGCGCTTCCCAAAAAGGTGTCTTCCCTCCGTTGCCTAAGGTGATGACTGTGGATGCGTAGAAAAGGTTCATATCTACCTCGGAGCATGGGTTGCCCAGGCCAACCCACAACTTAGACGGGTCCTTCCATGCCATCCACGACCATCTCATCCTGAGAGCTCTCGTAAATTTCCCCAAGTGGAGTATGCCAAGCCCACCTAGCTATGTAGGGCGGCAGACTGTCTCCCAATTGACCTTGCATTTTGCTCCTGTAGTTGTGTCACTAGCTGACCACAAAAAAGCCCGCTCAATCTTGTTGATGCTTTGCAGCACACCAGGGGGGACTGTGAGCGGGGTGATGTGGTAGACAACTTGTGAGGTGAGGACCGATTTCACCAAGGTCGCCCGCCCAATGGTGGTAATGTTCCGCCCCTGCTAGGGGGACAACCTCGCCGCAACCTTATCCTCAAGGAGTTGAAAGTCAACCCTTTTGAGCTGCCAGATCGAAAGGGGGAGGCCCAGGTACTTCATCGGGAAGGATGTCCGCATAGCAGGAAGGCTGGCCAGAATGTCATGCAGGTTCATGTGACCACACCGAATAGCAACTACAGAGCTCTTTTGAAAGTTGGTTGACAACCCGGTGACCTCGCCGAAATATCTGAGGATGGCAGCAAGGTTATGGACGTCCTCCCGCGTCGGCGAGATGAAAATCGCTGCATCATCAGCATAGAGGGAGGTCCGAACAAGCGATCCCCTCCCTCGAAGCTTGTGTAGGAGGTTGTGGTTCGTCGCGACATCGAGGATCTGCTGCAGCGTGTCGATTGCGATGACGAAAAGCAAGGGAGAGAGAGAGTCTCCCTGCCTAAGTCCACAACCATGGAGGATCGAGGGCCCGACAATACCGTTGAGAAGAACGCGTGACGATGAGGTGCAGAAAAGGGCAGCAATCCAATCCCGAAAGCGGTCCGGAAAGCCCAAGCGACGAAGCAGGTCCAGGATACATTCCCATCGCACCGAGTCGAAGGCCTTCCGAATGTCCAACTTGAAAAGCAAGGATGGGGTCTTGTTTCGGTGCAGTCATCGTGCAAGGTTTCTGACGTATATGAAGTTGTCATGGATGCTTTTTTTATGAAAGCACTTTGCGCGTTGGAGACCAAGTTGTTCATGAATGGGGCAAGACGAACAGACAACACCTTGGCAATGATCTTGGCGATAGCGTGAATGAGGCTGATGGGGCGGAAGTCCCCAATCTCTTCGGCCCCATCCTTCTTCGAGAGTAAGACAATATTTGCCGAGTTCAGCCAGTGTAGGTTGGACGTTTGTAGGTTGCTAAATTGATGAATTGAAGGAAATATGCCCTAGAGGCAATAATAAAGTTATTATTTATTTCCTTATATCATGATAAATATTTATTATTCATGCTAGAATTGTATTAACCGGAAACATAATACATGTGTGAATACATAGACAAACAGAGTGTCACTAGTATGCCTCTACTTGACTAGCTTGTTAATCAAAGATGGTTATGTTTCCTAACCATGGACAAAGAGTTGTTATTTGATTAATGGGATCACATCATTAGATGAATGATCTGATTGACATGACCCATTCCATTAGCTTAGCACCCGATCGTTTAGTATGTTGCTATTGATTTCTTCATGACTTATACATGTTCCTATGACTATGAGATTATGCAACTCCCGTTTACCGGAGGAACACTTTGGGTACTACCAAACGTCACAACGTAACTGGGTGATTATAAAGGAGTACTATAGGTGTCTCCAAAGGTAGATGTTGGGTTGGCGTATTTCGAGATTAGGATTTGTCACTCCGATTGTCGGAGAGGTATCTCTGGGCCCTCTCGGTAATGCACATCACTTAAAGCCTTGCAAGCATTGCAACTAATGAGTTAGTTGCGGGATGTTGTATTACGGAACGAGTAAAGAGACTTGCCGGTAACGAGATTGAACTAGGTATTGGATACTGACGATCGAATCTCGGGCAAGTAACATACCGATGACAAAGGGAACAACGTATGTTGTTATGCGGTCTGACCGATAAAGATCTTCGTAGAATATGTAGGAGCCAATATGGGCATCCAGGTCCCGCTATTGGTTATTGACCGGAGACGTGTCTCGGTCATGTCTACATTGTTCTCGAACCGTAGGG
Organism: Triticum monococcum; assembly: GCA_034509565.1. Taxonomy (NCBI): domain Eukaryota; kingdom Viridiplantae; phylum Streptophyta; class Magnoliopsida; order Poales; family Poaceae; genus Triticum; species Triticum monococcum. The sequence goes on from CM067841.1 coordinate 608,426,700, forward strand.
TCCGCACGCTTAAGGTTTCGATGACAGTTATATTATGAGTTTATGAGTTTTGATGTACCGAAGGAGTTCGGAGTCCCGGATGAGATCGGGGACATGACGAGGAGTCTCGAAATGGTCGAGACGTAAAGATCGATATATTGGACGACTATATTCGGACATCGGAAAGGTTCCGAGTGATTCGGGTATTTTTCGGAGTACCGGGTAGTTACGGGAGAAGTAATGGGCCTTGATGGGCTTTAGTGGAAGAGGAAAAAGGCTGCTGCGCCCTCCTCCCCTCTAGTCCGAATTGGACTAGGGAAAAGGGGGCGGGCCACCTTTCCTACTCCTCCACTTCCTTCTCCCTTCCTCCCCTCTTGGTGGACTCCTACTAGGACTTGGAGTCCTAGTAGGACTCCACACCTGGCGCGCCTAGCCTTGGCCGGCCTCCTCCTCCTCCATCCTTTATATACAGGGGTAGGGGGCACCCCATAGACACACAAGTTGATCCACGTGATCGTTCCTTAGCCGTGTGCGGTGCCCCTGCCACCATATTCCACCTCGGTCGTATTGTAGTGGTGCTTAGGCGAAGCCCTGCGACAGTAGAACATCAAGATCGTCACCACGCCGTCGTGCTGGCGGAACTCCTCCCCGAAGCTTTGCTGGATCGGAGCCCGGGGATCGTCATCGAGTTGTACTTGTTCTAAGAACTCGGAGGTGCCGGAGTAACGGTGCTTGGATCGGTCGGATCGGGAAGAAGACGTACGACTACTTCCTCTACGTTGTGTCAATGCTTCCGTTGCGATCTACAAGGGTACATAGATCAGACTCTCCCCCTCGTTGCTATGCATCACCATGATCTTGCATGTGCGTAGGAATTTTTTTGAAATTACTACGTTCCCCAACAGTGGCATCCGAGCCTAGGTTTTATGGTTTGATGTTATATGCACGAGTAGAACACAAGTGAGTTGTGGGCGATATAAGTCATACTGCCTACTAGCATGTCATACTTTGGTTCGGCGGAATTGTTGGATGAAGCGGCCCGGACCGACATTACGCGTACGCTTACGCGAGACCGGTTCCCCCGACGTGCTTTGCACATAGGTGACTTGCAGGTGACTGTTTCTCCAACTTTAGTTGAACCGAGTGTGGCTATGCCCGGTCCTTGCGAAGGTTAAAACGGAGTCTATTTGACAAACTATCGTTGTGGTTTTGATGCGTAGGTAAGATTGGTTCTTGCTAAGCCCGTAGCAGCCACGTAAAATTTGCAACAACAAAGTAGAGGACGTCTAACTTGTTTTTGCAGGGCATGTTGTGATGTGATATGGTCAAAACGTGATGAGTTATAAGTTGTTGTATAAGATGATCATGTTTTGTTGAAGTTATCGGCAACTGGCAAAAGCCTTATGGTTGTCTGTCTATTGCATAAGATGCAAGCGCCCAATAATTGCTTTACTTTATCGCTATGCGATAGCAATAGTTGCAAGAGCAATAGTTGGCGAGACGACCGTGTGATGACATATTGATATAGATCAAGATGATGGAGATCATGATGTCATGCCGGTGACGATGGAAATCATGACGATGCTTTGAAGATGGAGATCAAAGGCACAAGATGATGATGGCCATATCATGTCACATATTTTGATTGCATGTGATGTTTATCTTTTTATGCATCTTATCTTGCTTTGATTGACGGTAGCATTATAAGATGATCTCTCACTAAATTATCAAGAAGTGTTCTCCCTGAGTATGCACCGTTGCCAAAGTTCATCGTGCCCAGACACCACGTGATGATCGGGTGTGATAAGCTCTACGTCCATCTACAACGGGTGCAAGCCAGTTTTGCACACGCAGAATACTCAGGTTAAACTTGACGAGCCTAGCATATGCAGATATGGCCTCGGAACACGGAGACCGAAAGGTCGAGCGTGAATCATATAGTAGATATGATCAACATAACGATGTTCACCATTGAAAACTACTCCATCTCACGTGATGATTGGTTATGGTTTAGTTGATTTTGATAACGTGATCACTTAGAGGATTAGAGGGATGTCTATCTAAGTGGGAGTTCTTAAGTAATATGATTAATTAAACTTTAATTTATCATGAACTTAGTCCTGGTAGTATTAGCATATCTATGTTGAAGATCAATTGCTCGCGTTGTTGTTTTCATATGTTTATTTTGATATGTTCCTAGAGAAAATTGTGTTGAAAGATGTTAGTAGCAATGATACGGATTGGATCCGTGATCTGAGGTTTATCCTCATTGCTGCACAAAAAAATTATGTCCTTAATGCACCGCTAGGTGACTGACCTATTGCAGGAGCAGATGCAGACGTTATGAACGTTTGGCTAGCTCAATATGATGACTACTTGATAGTTTAGTGCACCATGCTTAATGGCTTAGAATCGGGACTTCAAAGACGTTTTGAACGTCATGGACCATATGAGATGTTCCAGGAGTTGAAGTTAATATTTCTAGCAAATACCCGAGTTGAGAGATATGAAGTTTCCAACAAGTTCTATAGCTAAAAGATGGAGGAGAATCGCTCAACTAGTGAGCATGTGCTCAGATTGTCTGGGTACTACAATCGGTTGAATCAAGTGGGAGTTAATCTTCCAGATAAGATAGTGATTGACAGAATTCTCTAGTCACCATCACCAAGTTAGTAGAACTTCGTGATGAACTATGATATGCAAGGGATAACGGAAATGATTCCCAAGCTCTTTGTGATGCTGAAATCGATGAAGGTAGAAATCAAGAAAAACATCAAGTGTTGATGGTTGACAAGACCACTAGTTTGAAGAAAAGGGCAAAAGGGAAGAAGGGGAACTTCAAGAAGAACGACAAGCAAGTTGCTGCTCAAGTGAAGAAGCCCAAGTCTGGTCCTAAGCCTGAGACTAAGTGCTTCTACTGCAAAGGGACTGGTCACTGGAAGCGGAACTGCCCCAAGTATTTGGCGGATAAGAAGGATGGCAAAGTGAACAAAAGTATATTTGATATACATGTTATTGATGTGTGCTTTACTAGTGTTTATAGCAACCCCTCAGTATTTGATATTGGTTCAGTTGCTAAGAGTAGTAACTCGAAACAGGAGTTGCAGAATAAACAGAGACTAGTTAAGGGTGAAGTGACGATGTGTGTTGGAAGTAGTTCCAAGATTGATATGATCATCATCGCACACTCCCCTATACTTTCGGGATTAGCGTTGAACTTAAATAAGTGTTATTTGGTTTTTGCGTTGAGCATGAATATGATTTGATCATGTTTATTGCAATACGGTTATTCATTAAAGTCAGAGAATAATTGTTGTTCTGTTTACATGAATAAAACCTTCGATGGTCATACACCCAATGAAACAAGTTCGTTGGATCTCAATCGTAGTGATACACATATTCATAATATTGAAACCAAAAGATGCAAAGTTAATAATGATAGTGCAACTTATTTGTGGCACTGCCGTTTAGGTCATATTGGTATAAAGCGCATGAAGAAACTCCATGCTGATGGGCTTTCGGAATCACTTGATTATGAATCACTTGATGCTTGCGAACCATGCCTTTTGGGCAAGATGACTAAAACACCGTTCTCCGGAACAATGGAGCAAGCAACAGATTTGTTGGAAATCATACATACTGATGTATGCGGTCCGATGAATATTTAAGGCTTGCAGCAGGTATCATTATTTTCTGACCTTCACAGATGATTTGAGCAGATATGGGTATATCTACTTAAGGAAATGGAAGTCTGATACATTTGAAAAGTTCATATAATTTCAGAGTGAAGTGGAAAATCATCGTAACAAGAAAATAAAGTTTCTACGATCTGATCGTGGAAAAGAGTATTTGAGTTACGAGTTTGGTCTTCAGTTAAAACAATGTGAAATAGTTTCACTACTCACGCCACCTGGAACACCACAGCATAATGGTGTGTCCGAACGTCATAACCGTACTTTATTGGATATAGTGCAATCTATGATGTTTCTTACCGATTTACCACTATCGTTTTTGGGGTCATGCATTAGAGACAGCTGCATTCACGTTAAAAGGGGGCACCATCTATATCCGTCGAGACGACGCCTTATGAACTATGGTTTGGCAAGAAACCAAAGTTGTCATTTCTTGAAGTTTGGGGTTGCGATGCTTATGAGAAAAAGTTTCATCCTGATAAGCTCAAACCCAAATCGGAGAAATATGTCTTCATAGGATACCCAAAGGAGACTGTTGGGTACACCTTCTATCACAGATCCTAAGGCAAGACATTCGTTGCTTATAATGGATCCTTTCTAGAGAAGGAGTTTCTCTTGAAAGAAGTAAGTGGGAGGAAAGTAGAAAACTTGATAAGGTAATTGTACCTTCTACCTTACTGGAAAGTAGTTCATCACAAAAATCTGTTCTTGTGACTACTACACCAATTAGTGAGGAAGCTAATGATGATGATCATGTAACTTCAGATCAAGTTACTACCGAATCTCGTAGGTAAACGAGAGTGAGATCCGCACCAGAGTGGTACGGTAATCCTGTTCTGGAGGTCATGTTACTTGACCATGACGAACCTACAAACTATGAGGAAGCAATGATGAGCCCAGATTCCGCGAAATGGTTTGAGGCCATGAAATCTGAGATATGATCCATGTATGAGAACAAAGTTTGGACTTTGGTTGACTTGCCCGATGATCGGCAAGCAATTGAGAATAAATGGATCTTCAAGAGGAAGACGGACGCTGATAGTAGTGTTACTATCTACAAAGCTAGAATTGTCGCAAAAGGTTTTCGACAAGTTCAAGGTGTTGACTACGACAAGAGCTTCTCACTCGTATCTATGCTTGAGTCTGTCCGAATCATGTTAGTAATTGCCGCATTTTATGAAATCTGGCAAATGGATAAACAAAACTGCATTCCTTAATGGATTTATTAAAGAAGAGTTGTATATGATGCAACAGAAGGTTTTGTCAATCCGAAAGGTGCTAACAAAATGTGCAAGCTCCAGCGATCCATCTGTGGACTGGTGCAAGCATCTCGGAGTTGGAATATACGCTTTGATGAGTTGATCAAAGCATATAGTTTTATACAGACTTGCGGTGAAGCTTGTATTTACAAGAAAGTGAGTGGGAGCACTACAACATTTCTGATAAGTATATGTGAATGACATATTGTTGATCGGAAATAATGTAGAATTATTCTGTAAAGCATAAAGGAGTGTTTGAAAGGAGTTTTTCAAAGAAAGACTTCGGTGAAGCTGCTTACATATTGAGCTTCAAGATCTATAGAGATAGATCAAGACGCTTGATAAGTTTTTTCAATGAGTACATACCTTGACAAGATTTTGAAGTAGTTCAAAATGGAGCAGTCAAAGAAAGAGTTCTTGCCTGTATTATAAGGTGTGAAGTTGAGTAACACTCAAAGCCCGACCACGGCAGAAGATAGAAAGAGAATGAAAGTCATTCCTTATGCCTTGGCCATAGGTTCTATAAAGTATGTCATGCTGTATACCAGATCTATTGTATACCCTGCACTGATTTGGCAAGGGAGTACAATAGTGATCTAGGAGTAGATCACTGGACAGCGGTCAGAATTATCCTTAGTGAAATAAGGATATGTTTCTCGATTATGGACGTGATAAAAAGGTTCGTCGTAAAGGGTTACGCCGATGCAAGTTTTGACACTAATCTAGATGACTCTAAGTCTCGGTCTAGATACATATTGAAAGTAGGAGCAATTAGCTAGAGTAGCTCCATGCAGAGCATTGTTGACATAGAAATTTGCAAAATACATGTGGATCTGAATGTGGCAGACCCGTTGACTAAGATTCTCTCACAAGCAAAACATGATCACACCTTAGTACTCTTTGGGTGTTAATCACATAGCGATGTGAACTAGATTACTGAATCTAGTAAACCCTTTGGGTGTTGGTCACATGGCGATGTGAACTATGGGTGTTAATCACATGATGATGTGAACTATCGATGTTAATCACATGGTGATGTGATCTAGATTATTGACTCTAGTGCAAGTGGGAGACTGAAGGAAATATGCCCTAGAGGAAATAATAAAGTTATTATTTATTTCCTTATATCATGATAAATATTTATTATTCATGCTATAATTGTATTAACCGGAAACATAATACATGTGTGAATACATAGACAAACAGAGTGTCACTAGTATGCCTCTACTTGACTAGCTCGTTAATCAAAGATGGTTATGTTTCCTAACCATGGACAAAGAGTTGTTATTTGATTAATGGGATCACATCATTAGATGAATGATCTGATTGACATGACCCATTCCATTAGCTTAGCACCCGATCGTTTAGTATGTTGCTATTGCTTTCTTCATGACTTATACATGTTCCTATGACTATGAGATTATGCAACTCCCGTTTACCGGAGGAACACTTTGGGTACTACCAAACGTCACAACGTAACTGGGTGATTATAAAGGAGTACTACAGGTGTCTCCAAAGGTAGATGTTGGGTTGGCGTATTTCGAGATTAGGATTTGTCACTCCGATTGTCGGAGAGGTATCTCTGGGCCCTCTCGGTAATGCACATCACTTAAAGCCTTGCAAGCATTGCAACTAATGAGTTAGTTGCGGGATGTTGTATTACGGAACGAGTAAAGAGACTTGCCGGTAACGAGATTGAACTAGGTATTGGATACCGACGATCGAATCTCGGGCAAGTAACATACCGATGACAAAGGGAACAACGTATGTTGTTATGCGGTCTGACCGATAAAGATCTTCGTAGAATATGTAGGAGCCAATATGGGCATCCAGGTCCCGCTATTGGTTATTAACCGGAGACGTGTCTCGGTCATGTGTACATTGTTCTCGAACCGTAGGGTCCGCGCGCTTAAGGTTTCGGTGACAGTTATATTATGAGTTTATGAGTTTTGATGTACCGAAGGAGTTCGGAGTCCCGGATGAGATCGGGGACATGACGAGGAGTCTTGAAATGGTCGAGACGTAAAGATCGATATATTGGACGACTATATTCGGACATCGGAAAGGTTCCGAGTGATTCGGGTATTTTTCGGAGTACCGGGTAGTTACGGGAGAAGTAATGGGCCTTGATGGGCTTTAGTGGAAGAGGAAAAAGGCTGCTGCGCCCCCCCTCCCCTCTAGTCCGAATTGGACTAGGGAAAAGGGGGCGGGCCACCTTTCCTACTCCTCCACTTCCTTCTCCCTTCCTCCCCTCTTGGTGGACTCCTACTAGGACTTGGAGTCCTAGTAGGACTCCACACCTGGCGCGCCTAGCCTTGGCCGGCCTCCTCCTCCTCCATCCTTTATATACAGGGGCAGGGGGCACCCCATAGACACACAAGTTGATCCACGTGATCGTTCCTTAGCCGTGTGCGGTGCCCCCTGCCACCATATTCCACCTCGGTCGTATTGTAGTGGTGCTTAGGCGAAGCCCTGCGACAGTAGAACATCAAGATCGTCACCACGCCGTCGTGCTGGCGGAACTCCTCCCCGAAGCTTTGCTGGATTGGAGCCCGGGGATCGTCATCGAGCTGTACGTGTGCTAAGAACTCGGAGGTGCCGGAGTAACGGTGCTTGGATCGGTCGGATCGGGAAGAAGACGTACGACTACTTCCTCTACGTTGTGTCAATGCTTCCGTTGCGATCTACAAGGGTACGTAGATCAGACTCTCCCCCTCGTTGCTATGCATCACCATGATCTTGCATGTGCGTAGGAATTTTTTTGAAATTACTACGTTCCCCAACATGAATAACTCGCATGACATCGTCCTTGACAATGGTCCAACACTTCTTGAAAAAAAACGGCCGTGAAGCCATCCGGCCCCGAGGCCTTGTCGCCCGGCATGAGGTTAATGACAGCCATGACCTCATCATCAGTGATTGGGGCATCAATACCGGTCAGATCAACCGTCCTCAGGTTGAGGTTCTCCCAATTTAGGTCCCTTTGGTTGTGCTGGCCTCCACCCAATGTCCCTGCAAAGTGCTCATGGATGATTTCCTCTTTGACCTTGTGATCAGTGACCCATCCACCATTTCTCTTTAGTCGGTGAATGTGGTTCTTCCTTCGGTGCCCATTTATTCTGAGATGGAAGAATTTGGTATTGGCATCGCCCTCTCTGATATTAGCTATGCGAGCGCATTGCTTCTTTCTTGCCCTTTCAACCGAGGCGAGGGAAATAACTCGACACTTTAGATGACCTCGAAGGTCCCTTTCCGCCATAGAGAGTGGGCGTGTTTCCTGGGCAATGTCGAGATGGAGGATGATGAAGAGGGCCGCATGCAGGTGAAGCTTCACCTTTGAGAAAAGACCCTTGCTCCATTTAGCCAGGTGCCATCCTGTGTGCTTTAGCTTGAAGAAAAGCCGTTGGCAAGGCTCAGTATGCTCGCATGGATCCGCCCAAGCTTTGAGATGATGTCTTTGAAGCCTGGAAGACATGTCCATAAATTCTCAAACTTGAAGCATCTTGGTCGCTTTGGCCCTTTATCATCAGCGAGGAGGAGAGGACAATGATCTGAGAGTGAGGAAGAGATGGCGTGGAGCACGTGCGATCCAAAATGCATGTCCCAATCAGTATTACAGAAGACCGAGTCAAGCTTGCATAAAGTGGGGTTTTGCCGCTCATTACTCCAAGTGAAACATCTGTTCTGTAGGTGAATTTCTTTGAGTTCGCATGAGTCGAGTGTTGGGGAACGCAGTAATTTCAAAAAATTTCCTACGCACACGCAAGATCATGGTGATGCACAGCAACGAGAGGGGAGAGTGTTGTCTACGTACCAACGCAGACCGACTGCGGAAGCGATCACACAACATAGAGGAAGTAGTCGTACGTCTTCTTCCCGATCCGACCGATCCAAGCACCGTTACTCCGGCACCTCCGAGTTCTTAGCACACGTTCAGCTCGATGACGTTCCTCGGGCTCCGATCCAGCAAAGCGTCGAGGAAGAGTTCCGTCAGCACGACGGCGTGATGACGATCTTGATGTACTACCGACGCAGGGCTTCGCCTAAGCACTACAACGGTACGATCGAGGTGGAATTTGGTGGCAGGGGGCACCGCACACGGCTAAGGAGCGATCTCAAGGATCAAGTTGTGTGTCTTGGGGTGCCCCCTGCCCCCGTATATAAAGGTTGGAGGAGGGGCCCGGCCGGCCAAGGGAGGGGAGGCGCAGGGGAGTCCTACTCCCACCGGGAGTAGGACTCCTCCCCCCAATCCTAATCCAATTAGGACTCCCAGGGGGGAAAAGAGAGAGAAGGGGGGCCGGCCCCTTATCCTATTCCTAATAGGACTTGGGGAAGGGGGGGCGCCGGCCAGCTTGGGCCTTTTCCCTTTTTCTCTTTTTCCACTAAGGCCCAATAGGCCCATTAGTCTCCCGGGGGGTTCCGGTAACCCTCCCGGTATTCCGGTAAAATCCCGATTTCACCCGGAACACTTCCGATGTCCAAACATAGGCTTCCAATATATCAATCTTTACGTCTCGACCATTTCGAGACTCCTCGTCATGTCCGTGATCTCATCCGGGACTCCGAACAACCTTCGGTACATCAAAATGCATAAACTCATAATAACTGTCATCGTAACGTTAAGCGTGCGGACCCTACGGTTCGAGAACAATGTAGACATGACCGAGACACGTCTCCGGTAAATAACCAATAGCGGGACGTGGATGCCCATATTGGCTCCTACATATTCTACGAAGATCTTTATCGGTCAGACCGCATAACAACATACGTTGTTCCCTTTGTCATCGGTATGTTACTTGCCCGAGATTCGATCGTCGATATCCAATACCTAGTTCAATCTCGTTACCGGCAAGTCTCTTTACTCGTTCCGTAATACATCATCTCACAACTAACTTATTAGTTGCAGTGCTTGCAAGGCTTATGTGATGTGCATTACCGAGAGGGCCCAGAGATACCTCTCCGACAATCGGAGTGACAAACCCTAATCTCGAAATACGCCAACCCAACATCTACCATTGGAGACACCTGTAGTACTCCTTTATAATCACCCAGTTACGTTGTGACGTTTGGTAGTACCCAAAGTGTTCCTCCGGTAAACGGGAGTTGCATAATCTCATAGTTATAGGAACATGTATAAGTCATGAAGAAAGCAATAGCAACATACTAAACGATCGGGTGCTAAGCTAATGGAATGGGTCATGTCAATCAGATCATTCTACTAATGATGTGACCTCGTTAATCAAATAACAACTCCTTGTTCATGGTTAGGAAACATAACCATCTTTGATTAACGAGCTAGTCAAGTAGAGGCATACTAGTGACACTCTGTTGGTCTATGTATTCACACATGTATTATGTTTCCGGTTTAATACAATTCTAGCATGAATAATAAACATTTATCATGATATAAGGAAATAAATAATAACTTTATTATTGCCTCTAGGGCATATTTCCTTCAGTCTCCCACTTGCACTAGAGTCAATAATCTAGATTACACAGTAATGATTCTAACACCCATGGAGCCTTGATGCTGATCATGTTTTGCTCGTGGAAGAGGCTTAGTCAACGGGTCTGCGACATTCAGATCCGTATGTATCTTGCAAATCTCTATGTCTCCCACCTGGACTAGATCCCGGATGGAGTTGAAGCGTCTCTTGATGTGTTTGGTTCTTTTGTGAAATCTGGATTCCTTTGCCAAGGCAATTGCACCAGTATTGTCACAGAAGATTTTCATTGGACCCGATGCAGTAGGTATGACACCTAGATCGGATATGAACTCCTTCATCCAGACTCCTTCGTTCGCTGCTTCCGAAGCAGCTATGTACTCCGCTTCACATGTAGATCCCGCTACGACGCTTTGTTTAGAACTGCACCAACTGACAGCTCCACCGTTTAAAGTAAACACGTATCCGGTTTGCGATTTAGAATCGTCCGGATCAGTGTCAAAGCTTGCATCAACGTAACCTCTTACGGTGAGCTCTTTGTCACCTCCATATACGAGAAACATATCCTTAGTCCTTTTCAGGTATTTCAGGATGTTCTTGACCGCTGTCCAGTGATCCACTCCTGGATTACTTTGGTACCTCCCTGCTAAACTTATAGCAAGGCACACATCAGGTCTGGTACACAGCATTGCATACATGATAGAGCCTATGGCTGAAGCATAGGGAACATCTTTCATTTTCTCTCTATCTTCTGCATTGGTCGGGCATTGAGTTTGACTCAACTTCACACCTTGTAACACAGGCAAGAACCCTTTCTTTGCTTGATCCATTTTGAACTTCTTCAAAATCTTGTCAAGGTATGTGCTCTGTGAAAGTCCAATTAAGCGTTTTGATCTATCTCTATAGATCTTTATGCCTAATATGTAAGCAGCTTCCCCGAGGTCTTTCATCGAAAAACTTTTATTCAAGTATCCCTTTATGCTATCCAGAAACTCTATATCATTTCCAATCAGTAATATGTCATCCACATATAATATCAGAAATGCTACAGAGCTCCCACTCACTTTCTTGTAAATACAGGCTTCTCCAAAAGTCTGTATAAAGCCAAATGCTTTGATCACACTATCAAAGCGTTTATTCCAACTCCGAGATGCTTGCACCAGTCCATAAATGGATCGCTGGAGTTTGCATACTTTGTTAGCTCCTTTTGGATCGACAAAACCTTCTGGTTGTATCATATACAACTCTTCTTCCAGAAATCCATTCAGGAATGCAGTTTTGACATCCATCTACCATATTTCATAATCATAAAATGCGGCAATTGCTAACATAATTCTGACGGACTTAAGCATCGCTACGGGTGAGAAAGTCTCATCGTAGTCAACCCCTTGAACTTGTCGAAAACCTTTTGCGACAAGTCGAGCTTTATAGACAGTAACATTACCGTCAGCGTCAGTCTTTTTCTTGAAGATCCATTTATTCTCAATTGCTTGCCGATCATCGGGCAAGTCAACCAAAGTCCATACTTTGTTCTCATACATGGATCCCATCTCAGATTTCATGGCCTCAAGCCACTTTGCGGAATCTGGGCTCACCATCGCTTCTTCATAGTTCGTAGGTTCATCATGATCTAGCATCATGACTTCCAGAACTGGATTACCGTACCACTCTGGTGCGGATCTCACTCTGGTTGATCTACGTGGTTCAGTAGTATCTTGTTCTGAAGCTTCATGATCATCATCATTAGCTTCCTCACTGATTGGCATAGGTGTCGCAGAAACAATTTTCTGTGATGTACTATTTTCCAATAAGGGAGCAGGTACAGTTACCTCGTCAAGTTCTACTTTCCTCCCACTCACTTCTTTCGAGAGAAACTCCTTCTCTAGAAATGATCCATTCTTAGCAACGAATGTCTTGCCTTCGGATCTGTGATAGAAGGTATACCCAACAGTTTCCTTTGGGTATCCTATGAAGACACATTTCTCCGCTTTGGGTTCGAGCTTATCAGGTTGAAGCTTTTTCACATAAGCATCGCAGCCCCAAACTTTAAGAAACGACAACTTTGGTTTCTTGCCAAACCATAGTTCATAAGGCGTCGTCTCAACGGATTTTGATGGTGCCCTATTTAACGTGAATGCGGCCGTCTCTAAAGCATAACCCCAAAACGATAGCGGTAAATCAGTAAGAGACATCATGGATCGCACCATATCTAGTAAAGTGCGATTACGACGTTCGGACACACCATTACGCTGTGGTGTTCCGGGTGGCGTGAGTTGCGAAACTATTCCACAATTTTTCAAATGTATACCAAACTCGTAACTCAAATATTCTCCTCCACGATCAGATCGTAGAAACTTTATTTTCTTGTTACGATGATTTTCAACTTCACTCTGAAATTCCTTGAAGTTTTCAAATGTTTCAGACTTATGTTTCATTAAGTAGATATACTCATATCTGCTTAAATCATCTGTGAAGGTGAGAAAATAACGATATCCGCCACGAGCCTACATTTTCATCGGACCACATACATCGGTATGTATGATTTCCAACAAATCTGTTGCTCTCTCCATAGTACCGGAGAACGGTGTTTTAGTCATCTTGCCTATGAGGCACGGTTCGCAAGTACCAAGTGATTCATAATCAAGTGGTTCCAAAAGCCCATCAGTATGGAGTTTCTTCATGCGCTTTACACCGATATGACCTAAATGGCAGTGCCACAAATAAGTTGCACTATCATTATTAACTTGGCATCTTTTGGCTTCTACATTATGAATATGTGTATCACTATCTTCGAGATTCAACAAGAATAGACCACTCTTCAAAGGTGCATGACCATAAAAGATATTATTCATATAAATAGAACAACCATTATTCTCTGATTTAAATGAATAATCGTCTCGCATTAAACAAGATCCAGATATAATGTTCATGCTCAACGCTGGCACCAAATAACAATTATTTAGGTCTAATATTAATCCCGAAGGTAGATGTAGAGGTAGCGTGCCGACCGCGATCACATCGACTTTGGAACCGTTTCCCACGCGCATCGTCACCTCGTCCTTTGCTAGTGTCCGCTTATTCCGTAGTCCCTGTTTCGAGTTGCAAATATTAGCAACAGAACCAGTATCAAATACCCAGGTGCTACTGCGAGCTCTAGTAAGGTACACATCAATAACATGTATATCACATATACCTTTGCTCACTTTGCCATCCTTCTTATCCGCCAAATACTTGGGGCAGTTCCGCTTCCAGTGACCAGTCTGCTTGCAGTAGAAGCACTCAGTTTCAGGCTTAGGTCCAGACTTGGGTTTCTTCTCCTGAGCAGCAACTTGCTTGCTGTTCTTCTTGAAGTTTCCCTTCTTCTTCCCTTTGCCCTTTTTCTTGAAACTAGTGGTTTTGCTAACCATCAATACTTGATGCTCCTTCTTGATTTCTACCTCCGCAGCTTTCAGCATTGCGAAGAGCTCGGGAATAGTCTTGTTCATCCCTTGCATATTATAGTTCATCACGAAGCTCTTGTAGCTTGGTGGTAGTGATTGGAGAATTCTGTCAATGACGCAATCATCTGGAAGATTAACTCCCATCTGAATCAAGTGATTATTATACCCAGACATTTTGAGTATATGCTCACTGACAGAACTGTTCTCCTCCATCTTGCAGCTATAGAACTTATTGGAGACTTCATATCTCTCAATTCGGGCATTTGCTTGAAATATTAACTTCAACTCCTGGAACATCTCATATGCTCCATGACGTTCAAAACGTCGTTGAAGTCCCGATTCTAAGCCGTAAAGCATGGCACACTGAACTATCGAGTAGTCATCAGCTTTGCTCTGCCAGACGTTCATAACATCTGGCGTTGCTCCAGCAGCAGGCCTGGCACCCAGCGGTGCTTCCAGGACGTAATTCTTCTGTGCAGCAATGAGGATAATCCTCAGGTTACGGACCCAGTCCGTGTAATTGCTACCATCATCTTTCAACTTTGCTTTCTCAAGGAACGCATTAAAATTCAACGGAACAACAGCACGAGCCATCTATCTACAATCAACATAAACAAGCAAGATACTATCAGGTACTAAGTTCATGATAAGTTTAAGTTCAGTTAATCAAATTACTTAGGAACTCCCACTTAGATAGACATCCCTCTAATCCTCTAAGTGATCACGTGATCCAAATCAACTAAACCATAACCGATTATCACGTGAGATGGAGTAGTTTTCAATGGTGAACATCGTCATGTTGATCATATCTACTATATGATTCACGCTCGACCTTTCGGTCTCTGTGTTCCGAGGCCATATCTGCATATGCTAGGCTCGTCAAGTTTAACCTGAGTATTCTGCGTGTGCAAAACTGGCTTGCACCCGTTGTAGATGGACGTAGAGCTTATCACACCCGATCATCACGTGGTGTCTGGGCACGACGAACTTTGGCAACGGTGCATACTCAGGGAGAACACTTCTTGATAATTTAGTGAGAGATCATCTTATAATGCTACCGTCAATCAAAGCAAGATAAGATGCATAAAAGGATAAACATCACATGCAATCAATATAAGTGATATGATATGGCCATCATCATCTTGTGCTTGTGATCTCCATCTCCGAAGCACCGTCATGATCACCATCGTCACCGGCGCGACACCTTGATCTCCATCGTAGCATCGTTGTCGTCTCGCCAATCTTATGCTTCCACGACTATTACTACCATTTAGTAATCTAGTAAAGCATTACATCGCGATTGCATTGCATACAATAAAGCGACAACCATATGGCTCCTGCCAGTTGCCGATAACTTAGTTACAAAACATGATCATCTCATACAATAAAATCAGCATCATGCCTTGACCATATCACATCACAATATACCCTGCAAAAACAAGTTAGACGTCCTCTACTTTGTTGTTGCAAGTTTTACGTGGCTGCTACGGGCTTAAGTAAGAACTCATCTCACCTACGCATCAAAACCACAACGATAGTTCGTCAAATAGACTCCGTTTTAACCTTCTCAAGGACCGGGCGTAGTCACACTTGGTTCAACTAAAGTTGGAGAGACAGTCTTCCGCAAGCCATCTATGTGCAAAGCACGTCGAGGGAACCGGTCTCGCGTAAGAGTACGCGTAAGGTTGGTCCGGATCGTCTCAACCAACAATACCGCCGAACCAAAGTATGACATGCTGGTAGGCAGTATGACTTGTATCGCCCACAACTCACTTGTGTTCTACTCGTGCATATAACATCAAACCATAAAACCTAGGCTCGGATGCCACTGTTGGGGAACGCAGTAATTTCATAAAATTTCCTACGCACACGCAAGATCATGGTGATGCACAGCAACGAGAGGGGAGAGTGTTGTCTACGTACCAACGCAGACCGACTGCGGAAGCGATCACACAACGTAGAGGAAGTAGTCGTACGTCTTCTTCCCGATCCGACCGATCCAAGCACCGTTACTCCGGCACCTCCGAGTTCTTAGCACATGTTCAGCTCGATGACGTTCCTCGGGCTCCGATCCAGCAAAGCGTCGAGGAAGAGTTCCGTCAGCACGACGGCGTGATGAGGATCTTGATGTACTACCGACGCAGGGCTTCGCCTAAGCACTACAACGGTACGATCGAGGTGGAATTTGGTGGCAGGGGGCACCGCACACGGCTAAGGAGCGATCTCAAGGATCAAGTTGTGTGTCTTGGGGTGCCCCCTGCCCCCGTATATAAAGGTTGGAGGAGGGGGGCCGGCCGGCCAAGGGAGGGGAGGCGCAGGGGAGTCCTACTCCCACCGGGAGTAGGACTCCTCCCCCCAATCCTAATCCAATTAGGACTCCCGGGGGGGAAAAGAGAGAGAAGGGGGGCCGGCCCCTTATCCTATTCCTAATAGGACTTGGGGAAGGGGGGCGCCGGCCAGCTTGGGCCTTTTCCCTTTTTCTCTTTTTCCACTAAGGCCCAATAGGCCCATTAGTCTCCCGGGGGGTTCCGGTAACCCTCCCGGTATTCCGGTAAAATCCCGATTTCACCCGGAACACTTCCGATGTCCAAACATAGGCTTCCAATATATCAATCTTTACGTCTCGACCATTTCGAGACTCCTCGTCATGTCCGTGATCTCATCCGGGACTCCGAACAACCTTCGGTACATCAAAATGCATAAACTCATAATAATTGTCATCGTAACGTTAAGCGTGCGGACCCTACGGTTCGAGAACAATGTAGACATGACCGAGACACGTCTCCGGTCAATAACCAATAGCGGGACCTGGATGCCCATATTGGCTCCTACATATTCTACGAAGATCTTTATCGGTCAGACCGCATAACAACATACGTTGTTCCCTTTGTCATCGGTATGTTACTTGCCCGAGATTCGATCGTCGGTATCCAATACCTAGTTCAATCTCGTTACCGGCAAGTCTCTTTACTCGTTCCGTAATACATCATCTCACAACTAACTTATTAGTTGCAGTGCTTGCAAGGCTTATGTGATGTGCATTACCGAGAGGGCCCAGAGATACCTCTCCGACAATCGGAGTGACAAACCCTAATCTCGAAATACGCCAACCCAACATCTACCATTGGAGACACCTGTAGTACTCCTTTATAATCACCCAGTTACGTTGTGACATTTGGTAGTACCCAAAGTGTTCCTCCGGTAAACGGGAGTTGCATAATCTCATAGTTATAGGAACATGTATAAGTCATGAAGAAAGCAATAGCAACATACTAAACGATCGGGTGCTAAGCTAATGGAATGGGTCATGTCAATCAGATCATTCTACTAATGATGTGACCTCGTTAATCAAATAACAACTCCTTGTTCATGGTTAGGAAACATAACCATCTTTGATTAACGAGCTAGTCAAGTAGAGGCATACTAGTGACACTCTGTTGGTCTATGTATTCACACATGTATTATGTTTCCGGTTTAATACAATTCTAGCATGAATAATAAACATTTATCATGATATAAGGAAATAAATAATAACTTTATTATTGCCTCTAGGGCATATTTCCTTCATCCAGAGCATCACGAAAGCGGTTAATACGGCTGCGGTTGACATTTCTATTGTTTTTGTCTCTGGCTCTTGAGATTTGGTTGAAATCGCCCATGGCAATCCATTTGGTTCCAGCAGTTGGCTTTTGGGCGATCAAGTCCTCGAAGAAATCATCCTTTCTGTTGGAAGCCGTGGGTCCATAAACAGTAGTTAACTTGAATGAAGTCTCGGAGTGAAGCACGTTGACAGTTACCGACAAACAAAATTCGGAGGTGTGGACGTCCGAAATACGGACGACACTATCATCCCAAAGCATTAGCATGCCGCCTCTAGTGCCCACCGCATGCCATTGGGCGAAGCTCCGTAACCGATTTCCGCCTAGGTAGGTGGCAACAAATTGGTCAACATCCTCCAGCTTAGACTCCTGGAGGCAAACTATGTGACAGGACGAGGAGGCGATCGTCTCGTGCACCGTCGCGCGTCTATGAGGATCATTCAGACCTCGCACATTCCAACTGAGGAAGTCGATTTTTTGTTCTGTCATAGGGAAACGATGGTTCTCATGGCACTGTGGAACGGTGCCCAACAAGGTTGCATCACAGGGGAACATGGAATAGGCGAAGACATAGCTGCAATGGAGTGTGGACTGACTTGGGGAAGGCTCCAGTGCACAGCAGAGGCAAGTAGCCAAACACATGCATTCTTCATCACACTAGGAAGCAGTACAACGAGGATACAACCAGCTACGAAGGTACAATAGGCGGACACACGGTTACAACCATCAGGGAGGCAAGAGAAGCTTGGCCACCGATCACTGGAACAATTAACTTGAGCTAAGAAGGATAACATTGGAAACTAGCTAAAACTCGCTTCGGTTGGTTCCTGCTGAACAATCAGGCAACTCCTGTAGCCTCGACCACCTCGTGGTCTACAGCAGCCTAACCACCACGGTTGATCAGGGCGTCTTCGACAGCCGTGGCCTCCTCGTCATCAAGCTTGAACAAAGCACGTAGCGCTGATATCACTGTCGGCGATAGCTCGTGCTGTAAACGGCGGCCCAGCTCATCCAGTGCATCCTTTGTGACATCTTTGCCGTCTTGCACGATCCCAAGTCTTCAACAGATGAGCTTCTCAGCCTCCACCGAGACCGGAGCAGTAGCCCGTCGCTCCTTAGCGCGTGCAATGGTGCGCTGCAGGGAGAAGCCGATGCTGGAGTTGATTGTGACGCCTGCCATGGTCTTCCTTCGAGTGATCTGAGCGCGTGACATAGGAGGTGGTGCAGATAGGAGCGCAGCCTTCGGCTATTTGAAGAGGGCGTCGAAGCTGTCATGGCCGTGGCAAGTCGGCGATGGGGTGCGGCGAGCGGGCTGGCTTGTGACATGAAGAGGCGTGGCCAACGAGGGGCGCGTCTGGCTAGTAGCCTGGCGAGGCGAGCTGAGCGGAGTGGAGAGCTCGTATCCTGGTGGGCGTGTTGGCGTTGAGGAAGAGGCAGACAGCATCGGGGCAGTGGTTGGAACCGGAAGGATGCGCAGGACGGGGCTAGCAGTCGTGCCTCTGACCGCGGCAGCTTCCTCAGGCATTATCACCGGAGATGGCGGAGTTGGGAGGATGGACATGGGGGAAGTCGAGCGCGCAGCGTCGAGAGGGTGCGTGCAACGCGAAGAGCCACCCCGCGGGCTCCTGGCAGGGCTGGTGAAAGAGTCAGAGGCTCCAGCTTGCCGACGCCTGTGCCCATCCCGACCATCGCGGGCATCGCGTCCCCGCCTTTGGTCATCACCACGGTCACCGTCGTGGTCACGGGCAGCGCGCGAACAGCTGCGTCCCGACCACCTGAAGGCCCTATCGTCACGCCCGTGGTCGCGGCCTCGCCGCGCGTCATCTTCATCATTGTCGTGGCGCCCACGGCCGTGCCCATCGCGAGGCTCCTCTTGGGTGTCTGACGGCGCCCGATCGCCATCCACCACACGGTAGTGCCAAGTGTGCTCGTAGTTGTCCGGGTTGGCCCTTGGGTCGTCATCGTTGGCGCCGGAGTAGTCCTCGTGGAGCCCCAGGTGGACCAGGACTCTGTAGCGAAGACGGCGCCGGCCACGCCCGCGCCGCTGCGCACGTCTGGCAGGCAGCGAGAGCTGCATCACCTTTGGGATGCAGCTTGGGTTCGTCGTCCACGCCCAAATGTCGAGCGTGCGTGCGTCTTCCTTGCGGGTGGAGCGCGGGAGGATGTAGTCGAGCTCGCTGTCGACGCCAATGACGCGGCCGATGGTGTCCTCATTCCAGGCATGCAGGGGGATGCCCTCCAAGCTGAGCTGAACATGGTGCTTCATCTCTTGGTGCTCTGCTTGCGCCTCCATGATCCAAGGCTTGGGGTGAAGCTGCAGCTGGTCACGCACGAAGTTGTCGCGGGCGATGATGTTGTCGCGGTGGTGAGGGTGGGTGAACTTGGCGAGGAAGTCCTCTGGGACATGGCGCACGATGGTGACGAGGTTGAGCGGCACATTGAACTCCTTGTGGAGGGCGTTGGCGATGGCCGAGGTGGAAACCAAGCGGCGGCGGTCACCTCCCAGCGAGATGAGCACGCATCAGCTGGCGAGGGCGCCGACCTGCACCTCCATGTCCGGCATTGCCGGCGCGACGACCCTCCCCATGGCCGGCCTGAGCTGCGGGGCGCCAGCGCGACGCGCCATCAAGGCATTGTGGTAGGAGAGGTCTTGCGGGAGAGGCGGTCGCAGAGGAGGAGCCGCCTGATGAGCCCGAACTGGAGCAGCAGGGCGAGCGAAGCAGGAGGACGCCCCCTGTTCGGGCACCCACGGGCCCGATGGCCAGGCCGGAAGCAGGCGTTGCAACGCACCTCCTCCGTGCACTCTCTGATGTGGTGAAGAGGGGAGAAACAATTGAAGCACTTGCCCACGAGGTGCGGGGGGATATGAAGGCGCTTGCGATGTGCAAAGGGCAGCGGAGGCAGACGCAGCCGCTAGGAATCGCGCGCCGAGCCCACGCACGTCCAGCCTGGCTCCAATAGCTCGCTCTGAGCATGGCCATGAAGGCATGCGGCAGGGGCAGCGGGAGACCGGGGAGAAAGCTGGGGAGGCGCCATCCGATCGCCGCATGCCCCATCACCCGCATTGATGGCGGCATCGCCATGAATGCCCACTGCAGGGGCGACAATGATGGACGCGACGCGCACGCATCCGCCTTGAAGCCCCGGTTGTGTCTCCAGAACCACACCCGCATTCAAAGCCTCCTGGATCCGTGCGCAGGAGGACGGCGAGGGCAGAGAGGATCCAGATCCACGCGGCGGCTGATCTAGATCGGGCAGGGGCACGTCAGCGGCAGCAGAGATCACCACCGGGACGAAACCGCGCGGCAGGCAGGGCGGGGGCGGTGGCAGCTGAAACGGGCGCAGCGAGAGGGAGGAGGGGGTGGCCGGCGAGGCCGGAATGGCCCTCGCCGGGAGGGGCTGGTGGTGGTGAGGCGGGCTCGGGGGTGGAGGGTCGCTGCGCTCTCCCATCCTCATGCCGTTCAATTGACTGAGTTTGATTTCATCTTCAATCATAATTTTGTAACTACCAAAATACTACCTGCAGGTTTTCTCCTTCACAACTTCGCCATATCTAAAAATTATTCTTGCCTCCACCACTGTCTAAGCTGTCATGAGTTTTCTAAGAACAAGCTTGGAATGTTTTGTGATTGGCAATGTGTCCGGAGCGATAACAGTCCAAGTTATTAGTAGTGCACTGGTGTACATGATTCAATATTAGGCGAGTCTACCAAAATACGTTGATGCATATGTGAAATATGTTTTTTGCGATATAAAAGTATAAGCTATCCAAAATATGATAGCCGGATCTCAGTTTATTTTTCAACCATGGAAGATTTGAGTTTACTTTAGTTATTTAAAAATAATCAATATATTTTTCAGTGAATTTATGATATATCCCAGTACTATAAATAACTAGGCATACATTTAAGAACTCATCACCCGACTTTGCATTAAAATGTTTAAAACCATTACTTTCTCTATTCTACTTTTAAGACCAACTAGACCTGGGCAGAAAACTCAATTGTTTGATTTTGTATTAAAATCATAATTTAGATATTTTTCAAGATGAAATGGAACACCGTTGCTATCATGTATGATTGTCATGGGATTGAGGGTGCTCCATCTTTTCAAAAAAAAATTTGCTTGGTCTTACGCATTGTTCTTTGTAATCCTATAGTTTGTGCCGGTGTATTCTTGAATGCTTCATTTGTTAATCTTTATCTGCACAGTTGGAAGCAATGTGTTCTCAATGTTTGTTTTTTGGCATGGATCTAGATGGAGCATGAAATGATTATGAACCACTATCATGAATCAATATGAGGCAGGCATTGAGTAAGTTGCTTGTTACAAGTACAACTTCATGACATTCACATCTGAAGTGCCAAACATCATGTTGTGTCCTTTGTAAACATGGGCGTGTATCAGAATATGATTTTCATGTTGGTTTTGTTAAGAAAATTATATGTATTGAGAGAAGTAACCAAAATCAATGTTCGGGGACAGTCTGTACGATTTCTTGTGCATGCACACTTGTAGAGAGAGATAGAGATAGATAGAGAGAGATGCTAAAAGAACCATCGCAAAACATTTTTCAAAAATACTACCCAAAAGAGAGATAGAGGGAGATAATATTTTCCCCAACAATAAAACCTTCAGACAGAAACCTACCCAAATGATTTATTTTAAATAAACAAAAAGTGATTTTGTTGATTAGGTGAACACATGGCAATTTGGTGTCAGGTGAACATATCATGGACATCTGCTAATATGAAATTTTAGATAATCAAAATTGTAATATTTTTTTGTCGAAACATGAAGATCTATCAAGCAGGAGGTTGACACAAACTTTAGTCTTGTCGACAATACATCAAGATTTCATCATCAATCATATTCATGTCTATATTTGTAGAATCTTATTTATCTAAACTCAAGTTGTTGAATTTGTACGATGACACAAGAAACACCGTCGATTGGTGATGACGGAACTTATAGATGATGACTTCAAGAAGATTACTTATGAAGATACAATTGAAGATTTCATTTAAAATAAATCAAGATAGAATATGCTTTTCAATGCAATTTTAGGCCAGTTCGTGTTAATTTTGAACACCACATTTACTCTTTTTACATAGGCATTTGATCTGCTGCTAAATAAGAAATAATATAATGTATGTAATATAATTAAGTGAGAACATGATTTGGTTATCATTTCTCTATTTCAGGGACTCATTTTGCAGTTTGCACTTGAGCCTCATACATGTGTAGTCTGGTAGCAAATGGCAGACATTCAAAAAAGAACATGTAATAGCTTGCAAAGCTTTGCA
Organism: Triticum monococcum; assembly: GCA_034509565.1. NCBI lineage: Eukaryota > Viridiplantae > Streptophyta > Magnoliopsida > Poales > Poaceae > Triticum > Triticum monococcum. The sequence continues at coordinate 608,449,419 of CM067841.1, forward strand.
TCAAACAATATCGCCAATATCATGCTTTGACGAACTCCATGCACACATAAAAAACCATACAAATCAGATAACTTTAGTTTCAATGGCGTTACCCATAGCACAAGACATGAATTGAACTAATAGCAACATCTAACATTTAATTTTTATTTTAGCAAAAAAACATTTAGCCATGTGGAGGCACTACCTTTATGGAAACCATTGTGAGCTATATATGAACCATAAAAGTCTCAAATATATCTTCACACAAAAGGAGTTGAATATGAGGCAAAGACGGTGGTTAGAACTCATCAATGATTATGACCTTGGTGTTAACTACCACCCAGGAAAGGCTAATGCGGTGCTAGATGCTAGACACCCATAGACGAAAAAGCTCATGCAATCATGTCAGGATCCCAACCTATGATAAGCATACGATAAATGAGCTGAAAAGGATGCGAATTAAATTGGTACATAAATCCGTCGAGAAAAGCCTAGCCACATTAACAATAAAACCCAATATGTTGGACTAAATCAAGGAAAAATCAAATCAAAGATGAGTTTATTTGTGAGGAAAAGTGTAGAATACAAGATGGTCAAATATCAGAATTTTGAATAGCAGAAGACGAGCCACTTTGGCATAAAACCTGAATATGTGTGCCAAACGTTGATATTAAGCAAATAATACTCAAGGAGGCACACAACATCCCATACACACCATACACTCAGGTAGCACAAAAATGTACCGCGATATCAAGAGTACATTTTGGGGGAGAAATATGAAAAGATAAATTGCTCAGTATGTGGATGAGTATGACACTTGTAAAAGGGTCAAGGCAGAGCACCAATACCCCCCGGGATTATTACAACCTCTCCAAATTCCACAATGGAAGTGGGAGGAGATCCACATGGACTTTATCATCGGATTTCCCAAGACAAGAAATCGAGAGGAAATCATATGTGTTATAGTTGATTGACTCCCTAAATCTTCTCATTTTATCCCTTTAGCCCCGGGATGTTCTAGGGAAAAACCGACAGAGCTATATCCACAGGATAGTAGCTTTACATGGAACACCTTCCAAAATTGTGTCAGACCGTGGATCTTTATTTATTTCCAAGTTCTGGGAAAAATTACAAGCACTAGGAACAAAACTAGATTTTAGTACCGCATACCACCCCCACACTATCGGTCAAGTTTAGAGGGTGAATGAAATCATAGAGGACGTGCTAAGGGCATGCATACTAGATTTTGGTGACTCGTGGAGCAAGCACTTGCCCTTAGCAGAGTTCGCATATAACAATAGCTATCAAGCCAGTATTGGTATGTCCCCATTTGAGGCCTTATATGGCCGAAGATGCCGAACCCCAATATGTTGGGTGGAAACCGGAGAAAAGAAACTCTTAGCACTCGACTTGCTCTAAGAAACCGAGAAAAAAGTTTGCATAATTAAAGAGCAGCTCAAGACGATGCCTGGCCGGCAAAAGAGTTATGCAGATAAGAGATGACGTGACATACAATATCAACTCGATGACTTTGTTTATTTAGAAGTCTCACCAAAGTGGTCAAGCGCTTTGTAGTACAAGGAAAATTAAGTCCCAACATATTGGTCACTATCGGATTTGAAAAAGGATAGGGGCAGTGGCGAACAAATTAGAATTGCCAGCGCACCTATAAGGGGTTCATCATGTATTTAATGTTTCCCAATTACGCATGCAAGAGCGTAAAGCCTTCATTGGAAAGAGTCTCGTAGGGTGAATTAACCCTTCAAAAATACCTAACCTATGAGGGGCGTCCTAGTTGGATTCTCGACACCGAAGAAAAGAAACTCAAGAGTAAAATGATAAAATATTGCAAGGTGCAATGGGAAAATCATCCGGTACGAGAAGCGGCCTGGGAAAAAGAGGATGACCTCGGAGAAAAATATCCTTACTTTCAAGGTGGAACTTAAATTTTGAGGACATGGTTTTTCCAAGTGGGGGTGGGGAGGGGGGGTGTAAAACTATAGAAACTAGATAACAATAATTTCAACAACGTTACCCATAGCACAAGACATGAATTACACTAATAGAAACATCTGACATTTAATTTTTATTTCAGCAAAAAATATTTAGCCATGTACAACATTTTCTCTCCAAACCACCGTATATTTTACAAATTTATAATCAAACCCTTGTCCCATTTCTTACACACACAAAAATGCCAACTAATGTCCAACCAAGCACTACATACTTGTCCATTGGACAACTCACAAAAACACAAATGGAGGCATGCATGTGATCCAAACCACGCATGCAAGCCACACGTACCACTTCCCAAACCAACATAGCCATTTCCAAATTCATTGACCACTGTGCACATTTCTACCTCTCTCACACACTCATACGCTGGAGTAACCCCACCATCCACCTTTTCACCTTCTGTCATTGCTATGATTCACTACTGTGTTGTTCTTTCAGTTGCATGCGTTGCCACCAGGTACTAATAAGTACCTTGTAATTTTAGCCCTCCTTGCTTGATGTCTTTGCTAACTCCACACCTTTGTTTGAATCAGAATATGAGCATCTGATTTTTGACTCTAGTTACTCTGTAAAAAGAAGAATGATGGTTAGTAAAATAAAACACATAAATTAGATGAAGACAAATAGGTACATTGTGGTTTAGTGAAGCACGCATAGTCGTAAAAATTTCTGTGAATCTCTCTTTGTCTCGTACTAGATCTGCTAATAGCCATGTCATGCTGAGAGTTAAATCCCAAATATTAATTTGTTGAGATGATTTGCATGTGTAGCTATTACGTCCAACTTTTGTGTATACCATTTGTCTTAGTGTTCCCGCGTGTCCATTTATAGTGATCATTGGTTGGCAAATGGTCATAATCTGTGAAGTACTTAGACCTAATTAGTAGCACGGCCACACCATTGATTGAATCTTGATTAATTTCATGGCCTTGAGATTAACAAAGAGAAAGATGACAATATAGTTGTATGGTGTATCAGGCCAGCGATGAAATGAACAATATGGAAAAAATGTACACACCACGTTCACATCTAGCAAGCACTTGTTGTGAGATTTAGAGCACTATATGGAGAAGGAATTAGGAGCAGTACCGTGGACATGACCGATGAATGTTGGTGACTTGCCAGTAGTACGCCTCGTGGGTGTGTCTGTGCTGGTAGAGGATGTAGGCAGGAAGAGCGTTGTTGCCATTGAGTATAGTGGTGAGCCCACCGAACCGAAGTCGGGCGGTGCTAGGTTTGGATGGACTGAGCTTCGGTGACGTAACTTCAGGAGCCCTTGGGTTAGTGACATATAAGCCCAACAGGTGGTTGGCCCACATGTCACAAACCCAAAGGCACCTACACTTCCAGCACTGAAGCAACGTCCGTTTCGACGTCGGGATCCTCTATATAGGGCATCACATTAGGACATTACTAACTAGCCCTTACTTCAAAAACGGCGCAAATCATACCGACCATAGACCTCGAATGGGACGGGCTAAACCGACTACCCATGCCAAGTAGTTGCCTCTGCATGGGTGAGAACGTGGTTGTAGCCGGGTACGTACAATCGCCTGTTATAAGGCAAGGTGAAAAGGCAAAGGTAGTGTACGGGCTGGCTAAAGGCTCTTCCTTGGTCTAGGCATGCACAAAGGTAGCGCATGGAATACTTGGATGAAGTGATGCTATAGGCAAAGTAGTACACTTTTTATTAGAATAAATGTGATATCACTCCGAGCTTCCGGGGTTGGAAGTGCGTTGTGTGGGTTTTCCTCTAACATGGGATGTAAGACCCCATGTCACTCTATCGCTAGTAGATTTTATAAATAAAATTTGGTTTCAGAAAAATTGGGTAAGGGAAAAATATTTTCCCTACCAAATATTTTGGGCTGACGGCTCGGTGATTGTAGCTATGTCCGATAAAGTTTTCCTATTTAAAAACCCATACATCCCCTTTTCCCGGTGACTTTCGGAGTACATATTTTATACGTGTTCAACTGCTCTTATGCTATTTTTTCAGAGATAGTGAGTTATGAGAACTCCGAGGAGATAGAGAATGGTACCTATAATGAGTCTGGTCATATTAATGACTTTGATTTTGCTGAAGTGGAGTATGATTATGAGGAAGTCGATGGTCAAGGTTATGAGGAGTAGATGCCCTCCATGGTTGATCAAGAAGGCTCATACTAGGAGCGGGCGACGTTCTATTGTCGTGGCCGCTTACTGTTAGTTGACACTTGAGGTGTCATTGTAATAAAAGTCCGCCTACTCATGGTGATATTTTCCTCATATATATGATACTATTCTCCTTAACTGATCCTAGCGCGATTCTGAAGTGATGGTTTATGCCTGACTCTATTGGACATCCACATATATGTATGCCTGGGTTTTGCCGGATGAAAGTGGGTATGTATGTTGGTCACCTTTCGTTTACATCGGCCCAAACTCTAAAGTGTAGATCCTGACTTCGAGGGGATTGACTAATCACCTTCACCCCCCAATCCACCACTAACTTCACCCCTTAGTGTGGACGATTATCCATCCCCCACCTCTCTTCCCGATGGCTGCTTCCACAAATAGCAACGACACCCCTGACGTGTCAATCATTGTTCCTTCTGGCTCGAATGCGGGCCTTGGCATCCTCGACAACTACCACCTCCGCATGGACATCACGCCCGCCAGCCATGGCGTCCACCACGACGGCCGTCGTCTCCTTGTTATGGGCCGCCTCTTACACCACAACATCATCCTCCCTCTGCATAATGTCCTCATCCACCACCACCTCCCGAGCCATGTACGTGGCAGTGGTAGGGGCGGAAAAGTGTGCTTGAACTAATGTGGAATGAATTATTTGGTACCAAATGGGTTGTTTGTCATTTCGTGGGGGTGCTTGCTATTGTGGGCAATGTGGCATATTTTTGATAAGATTGCTATAAAGGTTGTTTTCCTAGTCATCTGGCCGATTTTATTTCCAAATACATTCTATTTCTACAACTGTGGGAGCCTTTGGGGAAACAACAGGACCTTGATGCCATGCAGCTGGCGCTGGTCAAGCCTAGACAGACCAACATCCATGCTAGGACCCAGGAACATGACTGAAAGGACATGCGGCGCCCCCATGTTTGGCTTTGGTAATTGATGACAATATCTATGGACTAATGGTTGTCTTGAGTTATATTTGAAGGATTTGTCCATAGGCTTCTCTTGAAGTCCATGTGTTGGTTTCAAGGAGTTTATGAGTTGACCAAGGTGCTATTAAGGAATTATCCAAAGATTGGTCATGTGGGTGCTGAGCTTATTGCAAGCATGTCTTGAAGAACAAGATTGTGTGATCATTCATGTTTACCTTCAAGACATCATCCAAATGAAGAGAGTTGGAAAGATTCAAGGTTGATCAAGACTAAGTCAAGAGTGAATCAAGTTGATCAACTCACAAAGCGTATAAGATGTACCGAGAGGGATCAAGTGATCCCATGGTATGGTAAGCATTGTCCATTGCACTTTGTGTACTAACCCATGGTCTATGTGAGAGTTCTATGTGGGGTTAGGTACGTGTCCATGGGCTTGCGTCAAGAGGAAGATATCATACAACCCATGGAAAGGATGACATCAAGTGGTGATCGTCCTCAAGATTGCCATGTGCAAGTCCAAGTGGAGCATCACGAATAGATCAAGTGCTTGAATCTTGCCATCCATTATGGTGTCAATGGACTTGTGAAGATGTGCTAAAGAGTGGCTCACCCATAGTGGACTATGAGGGAGCAATCATCTAGTCCTCATCGAGCCAATGCAATCAAGAAAGGTGGTCCAACTTGAGGGAGTCAAGATCGTCATCATCTAGCTCAAGTGGACCATGTGCAAGGCAAAGGTTTGCCCTTGATAGGTTTTCTATTTTACCAGTCTCGTGGTGGTATTTGGGAGACCGGGTTATAGGATCGTTTGCCGTACTATCAAGGGGGGCTCTCAAGTTGGTAGCTTGATCATATCGTTAGTAGAGAGCTCAAACCATTGCATCCTTGCATCATGTTTCTTGGTTCTTGTTTGGTTCTCTTTGTGAGTATTAGAGCTTATGGTCATCTTGATGACAAGCTTGAGTTCATCGAAAACGGAGTTCACATGCGTCTTCTATGATGTTTTCGGTGTTGGAGGTTTTACCGATCTTATCCGAGGAAGGGTTCTCACCATTTTCTTTTGGGCCTTTTCTCATTTGCTTATTATTGGTATTTCTATCAAGATTGTGTTAGCCCTTGTCGCTAGCTTTCCAACAAACTTGGTTTTGTCGAATTCGGAGTCCGTTTGCAGAAGTCGTGTCAGTTTTGGTGTTCTGAAAAGGCTGCAGCGGTACTACCGCAGACAGGAGCGGATGTAATTTTTTACTACCGCTCTTGGGAGCGGTACTACCGCGGCTACTTCCATGGCTACTTCCGCTCGGGACCAAAAACTCGTCACAAATCCAGCGGTGGTAGGCCCAGATGTAATTTTTTAGTATCGCTCACAAGCAGTAGTACCGCTACCCTTAGCAGTAGTACCGCTACCCCTAGCGGTAGTACCGTGAGGTCAAGCGGTACTACCGCTCCGACGGTTCTTATGGCTTTTTTGCCTCCTCGCTGTTGTGTTTCGAAGGGCTACTACCGCCCTAGCGGTAGTACCGCTCCTTGGAGCGGTAGTACCGCTCGGTGCGGGCTGTGAGCATAACGGTTAGATTTTTCCCCACCTATAAAAGGGGGTCTTCTTCCCCACTGAACCATATCTTTAGCTCGTGTTCTTCCCACATTGTTGACCTTCTTTGAGCTTGCCAACTCTCAATCCCTCCAATGATTCTTGCTAGTTCTTGAGGGAAAAGAGAGAGGAGATCTAGATCCACATTTCCACCAATCACTTTCTCCTCTATGTGAGGGGAACCCCTTGGATCTAGATCTTGGAGCTCTTGGGGTTCTCCTTCTTGTTCTTCCTCTCATTTTCCTCCCTAGCATTAGTTGCTTCGGTGGGATTTGAGAGAGAAGGACTTGGGCACTCCGTGTGCCCTTGCCATTGCATTTGGTGCATCGGTTTGAGTTCTCCACGGTGATATGTGGAAGTTACAAGTTGAGAAGCTTATTACTCTTGGGTGCTTGGTACCCTTGAGCTTGTTCTTCTTGGGTGCTTGGGCACCCTAGACGGTTGGTGGTGTTCGGAGCTCAATCATTGTGGTGTAAAGCTCCGACCAAGTGTTGGGGTCTCCAATTAGGTTGTGGAGATCGCCCCGAGCAATTTGATGGGTACCGGTGACCGCCCCCAAGGGTTGCCAAAGTGTACGGGTTCGGTGATTGCCCCCAAGGGTTGCCATTTGTACGGGTTCGGTGACCGCCCTCAAGGGCCCCTTAGTGGAATCACGACATCTTGCATTGTGCGAGGGCGTGAGGAGATTACGGTGGCCCTAGTGGCTTCTTGGGGAGCATTGTGCCTCCACACCGCTCCAAACGGAGATTAGCATCCGCAAGGGTGTGAACTTCGGGATACATCATCGTCTCCGCGTGCCTCGGTTATCTCTTACCCGAGCCCTTTACTTATGCACTTTACTTTGTGATAGCCATATTGTTTCTTGTCATATATCTTGCTATCAGATAGTTGCTTATGTTGCTTAGCATAAGTTGTTGGTCCACATAGGTGAGCCTAGTTGTTTTAGGTTTTGTGCTTGACAAATTAACTGCTAGGTTTATTCCGCATTTGTTCAAGCCTAAACCGTAATTATTTTAAAACGCCTATTCACCCCCCTCTAGGCGACATCCACGATCTTTCAATTGGTATCAGAGCCTCATCTCTCTTTGTTAGGCTTAACCACCTAGAGAGTAAATATGTCGACTAGGGGATTAGGATTCTCTGACACTCTTAGTTTCGATGGCACAAATTTTGATGTTTGGGTAATTCGCATGCTTAATCTCTTTAGGGTCATGGACCCAAATTTAGAGCAAATTGTAGATATGGGTTTTTCTCCTCCAAAGGATCCCCTAAGATTATCTTTAGAGGATGAGAAAAACTCTTATCTCAATGCTCAAGCTTCTAATGTGCTTTTCGATGCTTTGAGCAATGTAGTTATATTTCAACTCATGCCGTTCTGGGATGCTCATGAGTTGTGGACAAAGCTTCAAGATAAATATGGCGTGTCCAAGTTTTGTGGGGATGATTGTTCTCCCTCCACCTCCGGCCGTGTTGTGTTCTCAACTTCTTCTACTTCACCTACCTGTGGTTTGCCGCAAGGTAATGACATGGTGAGTAGTGGTGTTCATTGCAATGATGATAGTGGGATCATTGTTGATAATCCTTCATCACTTTCTTATTGCAATGCTTCATCTTTGGACTTTAGCACTTCGAGCACTCCAAATGTTTTACCTGCTTGTGTTGATACTCCTTGCATATCATGTAGAAATTGCTTGACTAAATCTCATGATGATATGCTTGCTATATCTTGTTGCCATGATGAAAATGCATGTATTTCCTCGAGTTGTTGTGCTAACAATGTAGAGGAAACCCAACACTCCATGGAACAAGATGTGGTCTTGGATGGTGCTTCAAGGGATCCTAAATCATCATCTATTGCATTTTGCCTTATGGCCAAGGCTTCAAAGGTATCTCCCACTTTGAATCCCAATATATCTTGTGATGATATTGATGATGGCAAGAGTGATGATGATGTTGATTATGATGAAGAGAATGATGATGTTGCCTCCTTAAAAATTAAGGGGGAAATGATTTTTAAAGCTCTTCTTAAGAATAAAATTGCTCGTTCAAACTTCATGGAAATCATGTCTATTGCTACTGAGGGCAAGAAATATATTGATGAGTTGGAATCTCGTCTTGAGGAGCATGAGGTCACCATTGATAAAATGGAAGGTCATGAGCGTGATTACGCTAATGAGATTGCGGACCTCTCTCAAGCTCTTGAACTTGAACAAACCACCAAGGAATCTCTTGAGGAGACTTTTGCTCTAGAATTATCTAGAGTGAGGGAATCTCGTGATAGAGCTCTTGTGGTGGCCAATGATTTTGAAACTAAAAATGCTAAGCTTGAAGTTGCTCATGCTAGACTCCTTGAGGATTTTGAGCACCTCGAAAATGGCTCAAGGGTCATTAAGGGTGAGCTCATCAAACTCACCGAGTCTCACGCTCAACTTGAAGCTTCTTATTTAAAAGAGCTTTCCAAGTTGTCCTCTCCTCTTGTTGTTAATGATGATGCTTGTGCTACTAACTCTATTACTTGTGAAGCATCCATTTTGAAGGAGAATGTTGAGCTACGGGCTCAACTTGAGTTGTTATCTAGCAATTATGGGAAATTGGAAGAAAGTCATGAAAAGCTCTCAAGCTCTCATGATGATATTCTAGTATCCCATAATGTGCTAAAGATAGCTCATGAGGCCATGATTGCTAAGGTAACATCTAGTGAGCCTCATGTGGATACTAGCACTACTTCTAGTCAAAATGCTATGTTGCCATGTGCTAGTCCTTGTAATTCATCTACTCACAATGTTGGTACATCTTGTGATGAATTGCTTTCCTTGCCTTGTTGCTCTAACAATGAAGCTTATACTTCCTATAGTACTTGTGTTGAGACTAACCATGTAGAGGAAATCAAAGAGCTCAAGGCCCAAGTCACTTCTTTGAAGAAAGACTTGGAAAAGAGTCATGAAGGGAAATTCACACTAAACAATATCTTGAGTGTGCAAAAATCCCCCAGTGACAAAGGTGGACTTGGATTCAACTCCAAGAAGAAGAAGAAGTCCAAGATGAACAAAAAGAAGGGCCAAGAACAAGTCAAGAATTCAGCCAAGATTGTTTGCTTTGAGTGCAAAGTAGAAGGGCATCATGTTAGATCTTGCCCATTGAAGAAGAAGGCCATTAGTGACAAGCAACAAGGAAAGCGGCCACAAGTTCGATCTCATGCTCAACCACAAGTTGAAGAAAGTCCTCTTCCCAAGAATCCTCAAGCTAATGCTTCTCAAGTTGAGAAATCAAGTGAGAATAAAGTGAAGAGTAGACGTTGCTACTTATGTCATGAGAAAGGTCACCTCGCCTCTTCATGCACTAGTTGTAACTTTCCAACCCAATTATTATTGATGATATCTATTCTCTTGGGAAGGATAAGGTTGGCAATGTGTTTGCCAAAGTTGTTGGTACTCAAAGTGGTGTCAAGAAGAGAACCATTTGGGTAGCCAAGCCTATTGTGACTAACCTCTTAGGACCCAACTTGGTTGGGGACCAACAAGCTCAAACTTGATCAATAGGTGTTGTTGGAGGGCATTGGAGACTTGGCTACTTTATGAAGAATTAAGGGGACTTCATCATTCTAATTGTCCCAAGCCAAGTTATTCGAATTATCAAGTTTCTATCTTATATCCAATGTTTCTCCATGCGGTAAATCATGCTTAAAGTGTTTACATTGATAGTTACTTACCCCTTTGCATGTTTGGTTTTGTTCCTTGCATGTGTTTGTATATGTTGTGCTTCCAACTTGATTATCTTGAGCAATCAAGTATGTGTGTGTTGGTTTGCACATCATGTACGTGTGTGTCATGCATTGAGCCTTTTGCATCTTGTTCTTTTCTTAGTTGGCTCTTGTGAAAGATTAATGGAATATCCCATTATGGGGGAGTGATGTGCTTTGTGCACCTCACAATCCTATATATGTGTGTAGATGAGTAATACCATATAGTATTGATATTTCAAGATTATCTCGTCACTATGTGGTATGTCTTCTCATGAGAAATTCAAATTCTATATTGTCCATTAATTATCTCGTGTTGGATCGTTATTTTGCCTCTTGTTTATATTTAATTGGTATCACATTATGGGGGAGTAATATGCTATGTGTATATTACTAGCCTAGAAAATGTGTACATTTGAGATATTGTCACCTAGAATTGATATTGTAAATTATCTTGTTCCTAGGTGGCATGTTAGCTCTACAAGTTGCAATTTGCTTTTTGTTTGGTGTGAAGATGATGTCGGATATCCTTGTTATCTACCACCGGGAATTATTTCCAAATACTTCTTGTCTTTTGACAATTGGTACTCACTTATGTGTGGTAGAAATTATTGATCATCTTTACATTGGCCTTTGCTTTTATTTGCTTTATCTCTTGCCTAGGATTGTGTCAACTCCCTTTGTCTTCCATACCACTTGTGGATCTTGTTTATTTCTTGACCTTGTCTAGTGTTTTCTAGATATAGTGAAAGTGGTGATCCCACCTTGTGCATTTTGTATTCAAATGCAAATTCTCTATAATGCACTAGTCTTGGGGGAGCTATCCTATTCTCTATAAAACACTCATCTTGTGATCCTTATCAAGTGTGTGTTTGTGGAAGGCAAGCCGTTTCTTTTGGCACTTTGTGCCATTATGAAACTTTGTAGAGGGCTTGGTTTGTTTGGAACCATTCTCTCTTTTGGGAGTTTGACATCTTTATTTTTGTGTGTATCATCAGATATCTCATTCCTCAATGTATCTATTATGGATATCCTCCAAGTGATGAGTTATTCATTTGGTATCTTTTCTTCACATGTTTTTTCTTTGTCATTTGGTATCGGTTCTTGAAAGTCTTGAGCATGCATATTAACTTCATGTAGTTTCTTTGGCATGCTTTCTTTCTTTGACCCAATATATAGGGAACTCCACCAAGTCTCAGATTGGATGAGATGTGCATGAAGTTCATTTTCATATCTATATGCGCATATTTATGTGGAGTTTGTCCTATGTATTGTTGGTTCTCTAACTCTTTGGTCCCAATGAGTTTGGGTACCATTTTGTTTGTGTTTTTGTTCTAGGAACAAGTGGAGATGCATTAGATGCTCGGCTCACTCACAAGGAAGGTGTTGTCACCATGTGCTTATTGGAGTCAAGCTAGGATGATCAATGAACTACTTTGTACCTTCAATTGGTTTCTTCTACATCCTTCCAATGATATCTCGGTAGCAAGTATCTATTCATGCATTCCTTTCTTGCATTCAACCTTGTGTAGGTTGCATCTTGGCATGATATTCATTCCATCTTCTGATACCTTGTTTCCTTTCTCAAAGCATCTCAACAATGATCTCATGTTGCTAGCTGTGATGTCTTTGATGGGTGTGTGGTAGGAATTCATTTATATACTATAAGACCATATCTAGGCATGTGCTATGCTTCCAAGCAAATATCTTATTGGTATATGTATGACTTCCTCTTGGATATCTTGTTCCTTCGTGTTGTAACTATTTCGGTTGTACATCCTTCTTTGTAGATATATATCATCATGATCTCGTCTACCTAGAACCATATACACTTGAGAGAAATTACATCTCTAGATGATATCCTTTCTTTCACGTCCACCTTGTCTTTCTTATGTTATTTCTTTGGTGGCTCCGTGAAAGCTTTTGCCTTGAGTGCGTGTCCTCTATCATTGCATCTTGATGCACTCTTGTGTGGTGAAGATTATTTTCCTCCTGCTTATCTTTACGAGGCTTGCCATCTTAATTGGTATCCCTCGTCTTGATGAGCCTCTCATCGTCTATCTTCACCATGGGTTGTCACAAGCATAGGTTCTCTATTTTCTTATTAGTAAGCTTGTGAACCCATTTGCCAGTTGTGTGTGGGAATGATAGGCCTTGCACCATGTGCCTCATTCTTTCAAGACTATGTTGATGCTTAATGCTCATCCTAATTTTAGTCTTCTCAAGTGCTTCGCCATGAATCACACAAATCATTTTGGTTGAGCCTATTCTTAAGTTGCCTCTTTTACATGTTGCTCAACCATGTGCTTGTTGCAAGTGCTAGGCTTTGTTTCCTATATGCTCACTTGCACTGGATGTGAGTTTCTATTGATTTTGGGGGAGCTATGATCCTATCTTGTGCACTTTGTATCCAATACAAATATTCTTATCTGTGCACAAATCACGGGGAGCTTCTCCTAGTTTCTTTAGAACACTCCTCTGCTCATATCATAATATCATTTATTCTTGTGGCTCATAGGATCCTTGGTCTAGTTGGTTCAGTTGATATCCTTTGATTGGTTGCATCAATTGGTATATTTTGACTGCTTCATTGCTTATGTCTCTCTTTGTTATGTCTTTGTGGCATATCATTCTTTAGCAATCTTTGTGCCTCAATATAGTTTGTGTTCCTCCAAGTATTTACCTTTGGGTATATGTATTGCATTCCACTCTCTTGTTGAGAAATACACATTTTATGGAGGACCACAATTTATATCGGCCTTCTTAGATTTTTGCCCATTTTGGCAATCGATGCCAATGGGGGAGAAGTTTTAGAGAGTTTTGTGGAGAAGTTTAGAGAGTTATCTCCTCTTGCTTTGGTTTTGTTCCTTAGCATTCGCATCTCCTACGCATGCATTATTGGTTGTTGCATTGCATGGTGATGCATAATTCCTTATATAAACTCTCTTGAAAGTGATTGTCATCAATTACCAAAATGGGGGAGATTGAAAGGACATGTGGTGCCCCCATGTTTGGTTTTGGTAATTGATGACAATATCTATGGACTAATGGTTGTCTTGAGTTATATTTGAAGGATTTGTCCATAGGCTTCTCTTGAAGTCCATGTGTTGGTTTCAAGGAGTTTATGAGTTGACCAAGGTGCTATTAAGGAATTATCCAAAGATTTGTCATGTGAGTGCTGAGCTTATTGCAAGCATGTCTTGAAGGCGAAGATTGTGTGATCATTCATGTTTACCTTCAAGACATCATCCAAATGAAGAGAGTTGGAAAGATTCAAGGTTGATCAAGACTAAGTCAAGAGTGAATCAAGTTGATCAACTCACAAAGCATAGAAGATGTACCGAGAGGGATCAAGTGATCCCATGGTATGGTAAGCATTGTCTATTGCACTTTGTGTACTAACCCATGGTCTATGTGAGAGTTCTATGTGGGGTTAGGTACGTATCCATGGGCTTGCGTCAAGAGGAAGATATCATATACAACCCATGGAAAGGGTGACATCAAGTGGTGATCGTCATCAAGATTGCCATGTGCAAGTTCAAGTGGAGCATCATGAAGAGATCAAGTGCTTCAATCTTGCCATCCATTGTGGTGTCAATGGACTTGTGAAGATGTGCTAAATAGTGGCTCGCCCATAGTGGACTATGAGGAAGCAATCATCTAGTCCTCATCGAGCCAATGCAATCAAGAAAGGTGGTCCAACTTGAGGGAGTCAAGATCGTCATCATCTAGCTCAAGTGGACCATGTGCAAGGCAAAGGTTTGCCCTTGATAGGTTTTCTATTTTACCGGTCTCGTGGTGGTAGTTGGGAGACCGGGTTATAGGATCGTTTGCCGTACTATCAAGGGGGGCTCTCAAGTTGGTAGCTTGATCGTATCGTTAGTAGAGAGCTCAAACCATTGAATCCTTGCATCATGTTTCTTGGTTCTTGTTTGGTTCTCTTTGTGAGTCTTAGAGCTTATGGTCATCTTGATGACAAGCTTGAGTTCATCGAAAACGGAGTTCACATGCGTCTTCTATGATGTTTTCGGTGTTGGAGGTTTTACCGGTCTTATCCGAGGAAGGGTTCTCACCATTTTCTTTTGGGCATTTTCTCATTTGCTTCTTATTGGTATTTCTATCAAGATTGTGTTAGCCCTTGTCGCTAGCTTTCCAACAAACTTGGTTTCATCGAATTCGGAGACCGTTTGCAGAAGTTGTGTCAGTTTTGGTGTTCTGAAAAGGCTGCAGCGGTACTACCGCAGACAGGAGCGGATGTAATTTTTTACTACCGCTCTTGGGAGCGGTACTACCGCTTGGAGCAGTACTACAGCGGCTACTTCCATAGCTACTTTCGCTCGGGACCAAAAACTCGTCACAAGTCCAGCGGTGGTAGGCACAGATGTAATTTTTTAGTACCGCTCGCAAGCAGTAGTACCGCTACCCTTAGGAGTAGTACCGCTACCCCTAGCGGTAGTACCGTGAGGTCAAGCGGTACTACCGCTCCAACGGTTCTTCTGGCTTTTTTGCCTCCTCGCTGTTGTGTTTTAAAGGGCTACTACCGCTCCGGTAGTACCGCTCGGTGCGGGCTGTGAGCATAACGGTTGGATTTTTCCCCACCTATAAAAGGGGGTCTTCTTCCCCAATGAACCATATCTTTAGCTCGTGTTCTTCCCCGACTGTTGACCTTCTTCGAGCTTGCTAACTCTCAATCCCTCCAATGATTCTTGCTAGTTCTTGAGGGAAAAGAGAGAGGAGATCTAGATCCACATTTCCACCAATCACTTTCTCCTCTATGTGAGGGGAACCCCTTGGATCTAGATCTTGGAGTTCTTGGTGTTCTCCTTCTTGTTCTTCCTCTCATTTTCCTCCCTAGCATTAGTTGCTTCGGTGGAATTTGAGAGAGAAGGACTTGGGCACTCCGTGTGCCCTTGCCATTGCATTTGGTGCATCGGTTTGAGTTCTCCACGGTGATATGTGGAAGTTACAAGTTGAGAAGCTTATTACTCTTGGGTGCTTGGTACCCTTGAGCTTGTTCTTCTTGGGTGCTTGGGCGCCCTAGACGATTGGTTGTCGGAGCTCAATCATTGTGGTGTAAAGCTCCGAGCAAGCATCGGGGTCTCCAATTAGGTTGTGGAGATCGCCCCGAGCAATTTGACGGGTACCGGTGACCGCCCCCAAGGGTTGCCAAAGTGTACGGATTCGGTGACCGCCCCCCCAGAGTTGCCATTTGTACGGGTTAACGCCATTTGTACGAGTTCGGTGACCGCCCTCAAGGGTCCCTTAGTGGAATCACGATATCTTGCATTGTGCGAGGGCGTGAGGAGATTACGGTGGCCCTAGTGGCTTCTTGGGGAGCATTGTGCCTCCACACTGCTCCAAACGGAGATTAGCATCCGCAAGGGTGTGAACTTCGGGATACATCATCGTCTCCGCGTGCCTCGGTTATCTTTTACCCGAGCCCTTTACTTATGCACTTTACTTTGTAATAGCCATATTGTTTCTTGTCATATATCTATCTATCACATAGTTGCTTATCTTGCTTAGCATAAGTTGTTGGTGCACATAGGTGAGCCTAGTTGTTTTACGTTTTGTGCTTGACAAATTAACCGCTAGGTTTATTCCGCATTTGTTCAAGCCTAAACCGTAATTATTTTAAAACGTCTATTCACCCCCCCCCCTCTAGGCGACATCCACGATATTTCAATGACTCCCAAGGCTAAGTCCCGTCTTTTGTGTGAGCCTATGTGCTCTTGTGTTCACCCGTGAGCCTTCTATCAAACTATATTGTGTTGGGTATGTATTTTGTCTCATACTGCGATGAACGTTTGTGCTATACTCTGCATGTGTTTGAGTTCCCATAATATTTACAGGTTTGATGAATCGAGCAGCACCAGAGTTGAATTAAGAACAAGGCGACATATGAGTAGGGGCGAGGGATTTGATCTTTCGTAGACGAACCATGTGAAATTGGGGTTAATTTGGTCAGTTAAACCCGTAACCACTCCCGACGCCGTTCTTTTGAGGGAATCCGAGGAAAAAATTTGTGTTGTTTCAAAATGAACAGATGGTGTAGATGCTGACATA
The DNA here is from genome assembly GCA_034509565.1 of Triticum monococcum. NCBI lineage: Eukaryota > Viridiplantae > Streptophyta > Magnoliopsida > Poales > Poaceae > Triticum > Triticum monococcum. Next base: position 608,465,917 of record CM067841.1, read on the forward strand.
GTACAAATAATACATGTGAGCAGTGGCATACCTAGGTGGTGTGCCGGGTGTTCCATGACACACGTGGAATTTTGCGATCTTTTTACCATGTAGTAGTAATTATCTGATTTTCAAGGGCCATGTAAGTCAATTAAAATAGAGCTAAATCTATATGTATACCTAATCTATACCTCCTTACTTTTTTACTAATAAAGTAAGGTGCGTTTCGTTAATTTTTTCATCCGTTCACGGTTGAAAAGAAATTCTTATGCGTACGTCCGCTAGAAAAAAGGCTTTTCCAGAATTTCATACGTGGGCCGCGCGTTCTGGCCCAGCGAAGTCAGCCCACTTATTTTTCTGCCATGCAGTTAGGAGAATTCTATTTTCCGCATTGGGTGGCAAATAGTCGAAGGTTCACATAGGACAACCAATAATGGGCTTTCCCAAGCCCATTATTCCTTTTTTAGTGTTTTACTTTTATTTTTATTGTCTTACCTCAATCTTTTTTTCCCTTCCAAGTTTATTTTTCTTACATAATTTATTTCAAAAACTCAAAAGTCTCAATTTTTTTTTCAAAATTTCCAAAAAAAAATAATAATCAAACTTTGGAAAATTTTCAGAATTCCAAAATTTAGTTCCTATTTTGAAAAATATTCCAAACTAGAAAAAGTTTCCTATTTTTTCAAAAAACATTACAGTTTTTTAAAATTATTCGATATTTGTAAAAATAAAACGACATTTAAAAAATGCTCCAAATTCGAAAAATATTCTTGGTTTAGTGAAATTTTCATAATTCAAAATAATTTTCACGTATAAAAGATAAACATCTTTGAAAAATGTTATGAATTTTCAACATATTATCCTGTTAGAAAAATGTTCACAAATTCAAATAATGTCCATGTTTTTATAATATTTTTTGGTGTTTTCTAAAAAAGTTTGTGAATAAGTTTTGTTTGTGTTTTTCTGAAAGTGTACGTAATTTTGAAAACCTGTTCAGGATTGAAAAATGGTTCATGTTTCCTACAATATTCAGAAATTTCATACCTTAAAATGTCCTCGATTGAAAGGAAAGGTAGATTGAACAATTCATGGGCCTTCTCTGGCATACAATGATGTAAAAAACTCTTAAATATCCTCGATCAATGAATGGAAAAATAGTGGATTGATTACTTCACACCCGACTAAACGGAGAAGCTAAATTTTTCTTTCTGACATGCACATAGAGTTTTGCTTGCATATATAATTCTCACAAACTTTAAATGCATATTATTTTTCTCCCGTTGCAACGCACTACTAGGGAAAAGCCTATACACAGAATTTTACCAGTAGCGCTGTACAAAATCAAGCACTGCGGCTACTTAGTAGCATCGCGCGTAAATAAACCGTGCTACTGCTATGACTTTACCAGTAGCGCGTACTAGTGAAAAGCGCTGCTGCTACGTTTGAACTGGGCGCACATGGCTAGCCCAACCTAGCAGTAGCGCGTATAATGGCCCTGCACTACTGCTAATCTCCTTAGCTGCAGCGTGTATTCCAGAACGCGCTGTAACTAACGTAGCAGTAGCGCCCTTTCTGGAACGCGCTACTGGTACTTCTGACTTAACCATGCGGTTCGTCCTTCCCCACGGCCACTTCATCCCCCAAATCAACTCCACTCTCGTCGCCGCCGTCGCCCCTCGGCCGCCGTGCGCTCTCCCCACGCCGCCCCGACCCCAGATTCAACGCCGGCCCCGCCCCCGACCTCAACACCGCCCGGGACGCCGCCCCCGACCTTGACCTCAACGCCGCCCTGGACGCCGCCCCCGCCCCCCCCCCCTGACCTCAACGCCGCCCCGGAGCCCCGACCACGACCTCGACGCCGCCTGCCCCTCCCTCGTCGCAGGCACCCGAGGTGAGCACGCCTGCTCCTCCCTCTCCCCTACCTCTGCCTAGGGTTTCTACCTCCATCAAATTAGTTAGGGTGGAAACGAATCGGATGCGGATGCGGCTCAAATGAGTTAGGGTTCATGTAAGGGTGAAAACGAATCAAATTTCTAAGATAAATCATAAAACGAGTAAAATTTGACCATTTATTTCACTTTATAGTTGGATAATTGGAATATCCACTACCACTTTCCACCCCTATAGGTTCATCAAATTAGATGGTAATTAGGGCAGTAGTTCTTAGGTACTAATTAGTTAGTAAGAACTAGGTACTAATTAGGTACTAGAATATTTTTATTTATAGTAAGTTTATTTTTAGTTAGAACTAGTTAGTAAGAACTTGTTGCTATTTTTTAGTTAAAGCAATTTTCCCGCATCGACGTGGACGATGCCTATCTCGCATCCTCGTCGTCGAGTCGGCGGAGGACGACACTTGCTTGACCAGATGGGCCATGTCCGGGACTGGGCTCCGCCGGGGTGGTACTGGGAGGCGCTACCTACCGGGGGGCGCAGGTTGCTGAGGAGCCAGCCTGTCGTTGACCCGAACCTTCTTTGGTGGCGGTCGCATGGGCCAGTGACGGTCCAGAGGCTCGAGGACTCCGCGGAGGTGGTGCGTCACCGTGTCAGTGAGGAGGACGCGCACATCCGTCGCTACTTGTTTGCGTTGGAGCACAGGTTCTCCAATACCTGGCAGGTTCTCCAGGGATCTCACTGGAGCTATGATCCCGTGATGGTTCCTTCTCTGTGGGTGTCCACCACCCGCGCCGATACCCGTCGTGTGCTAGGGTTTTAGTTGTACTAGTGATGTTATATGTATGACACTATTCGGGATGTATTAGTGATAATATTCGATGATGTACGGATGCATGAGATGATTTACTTTTGCTTATTGAATGCATGCTAATTTGAGTCTTATAAGATATTTTGAAATATATATCTTGTGTTGCTCAATATCCAAGTGGCCGGTCATGTTTGCAGGTTACACCTCCGAGTGGCCTATGTTTTGCCGGAGTGTTGATTCATTTCTGTTCCGGCAAATTTCAGGCGCTCGATATATCCTATTGTAGCAAAGGTCATGCCGGATTTTTCCGTGAATTTTGACATGACTTTTGCCAGAATATGTAGGAAATATCGAGTGCCCCGGATTTGTGTGTTTAGTATCCTGGTAGTTGTCTTTTATCGATTTTCAATTAATGTTTTAACTATGAACATAGGAAATGTCTGACGACAAAAAGGATTTCGGTATTTGCAAATACTGCGAAGACAAGCGCGGCCTGTGCGACGGAATCTTCCTAGATGATGATAGGCGCTTCAGCATCAAGCTGGACGAGAACTTCGAAGTGGATACAGTAAGTCACAACGACAAGTCTTTTTTCGTAATTAAGCATGACATTTGCTTCATTTTCTTCAACTTATATTTTTTTACTATTCTACTAGTGTATCCCCTGCCATGCAAGAGTTTTTGTATTGGATAAGATAGGTTTCAGTCATACTATGGAGGTAAAGAAAGTTTATTTGAAGACCGAGCATGGTTATATTTTCCACGCAAAATTATACAATTCAGACGACTACACCTATTTTGGATGCAAAACATGGCGAGCACTATGCAAGACTTATGCATTTCAGCCTGATATGGTTATCACTTTTGATATTCGTCCGGAAGATGATATTGAAGGTAATACCGACATCTGGGTCGATGTGCAGACGCCTCCAGTTACACCAAAATGTAAGTTTCTCAACCTAATTTATGTCTTTGATATTGTTTATTCAAAAATAGTTGACAACTAATTTGTACTGTCAACTTATTTCGGTGCAAGCAAACATGTCCAGTGCTTGGTAGACAGGACCTACTACTGTCCTGGGGCTGAACTAAACTGCGAGGAGCTAAGTCATTATGTTTCATGGCTTGAGAATCTTGATACCGTCAAGAAAAATTTTCTTCCTGGACTTAGAAATCTTAGTACTGAAAACATGCGACCAATAGTGTTCGTCATGAACTACAGTCACATCTATTTAGAAAGGATGGTAAGATTTTTACTATTTATCCTCAGTGCATCTTTTCCATACATTATTTATGAAGCTAAACTTCATTGCTAAGTATGTGACCATACAATGTTCTTCAACAGGGACTCCCGATGAATGTTGTGCCTTATGGGATCGAGACTAAAGGTACCAAGAGTATTATTAGCTTACGGCCAAGATATCCTACATGTTACTTTAGTGCATTCAAGATCAGCGATGAATGCTTAATAGTGCAAGACTGGACCAGATATGTGATGGGGGAGCGCAGACAAGTACCAGGGGGCAGCAAACAGATGTGCTACCCAAAATTAGGAGACAAGTTCATCTGCATGCTCCAACTTGATCAAGGAGGAGAGCTACACATGTTTTATGTTGTTTTACCTAAGAGAGAGCAGCAGGAGTGATCAGCTAGAAATGAGTTTGAGGATAATGATGTGCTACACTATTACTATGATGATAAAATAGCTAGTGTTGGTGGTAATGACTGATGATTATTATTAGCTAGTGTTAGTGGTGATTAAATAAATATTGTTGGTGCTAATGATTATGATGATGATTAAATAGCGTGTGCTGGCGGATTAGATTCAAGTGGAGGCAACATGTGGTGCACATCAAAAATACTACTAGTCCAAACTAGATCAAGTTTGGATTAGTAGTATACTTTTGACATGCATCACATATTGCCTCCACTTGAACCTAATCCACCTTCATTTGACACACTGTTATGGACATAATGATGTAAACCTCATAACCGGTATTGTACCAATATTTGTACGATGGCGCATAAATACACTAAAAATAAAAAAAATAAAAAAACAATACTAGTAGCGATGGAAATAAAACACGCTGCCAGTAGTTACATTAGCAGCAGCGTGGGAGTGAACAAGCGCTGCAGCTATTTGTCCTAGCAGTAGCGCGTGCGGCACGCGTTACTGCTAAGCAATAGCTGTAGCGCCTTATTAGTAGCGCGCCTACCCGCGCTACTAGTGAGCACAAAACCAGCGCTACTGCTAGGGTTTTCCCTAATAGTGACGCACGGGCATATGCGCTAACAACAACAACAGCAACAACAACAACAACAACAACAACAACAACAAAAAATAAAATAATAATAATAATAATAATAATAATAATAATAATAATAATAATGATGATGATGATGTAAGGTCTGTTTCTCTGATTTTTCGGTCCATTCACCCATATTATTATTTTGTAGTACCCGAGGTGGTACTATTTTCTGTGCACACTCGTTCAAATTAATTAGATGGGCCTTGCATGCACGGGTACTTCATACGTACGTCCGTCCCAGCCCACGAGGGAGCAGACAAATGAGAAAAAAAAACAAATCAATTAGATGGGCCACGATTTCCTATGTACGTCCGCCCCGGCCCATGAGGTAGCAGCCAACAGAGAAAAATTCGCGAGAAAAGCCTCGAACTCGAGTCCTTCCTCTGGAATAGGCGCGCAAGAGCCGGTATGTGTTTGTGTTGGTTAAGCAGCGCTAACAGTTTTTAAAACTATCTATATTTTCCGCCCTGCTTTTTTCCTTTATATTTTTCTTTTTCTTTTTCCTTTTTTTAATGTATTCATTTTCCTCTTTCGTTTTTTTCCTTTTCAAGTTTTTACTTATTTTCAAAAAAAATGTTCACGCTTTAAAATTTTCTTCAGAACTTCAAAATGTTCAATTTTTCAGAATTACTTCATATGTTTTAAAAATATTCGCATTTCCAAAAATGATATGAAAATTTAGAAAAAATGTTCATCTCTTTGGAAAATTGTCCAGAATGTTAAAACTCGATTATTTTTTAAAATCATGAATAATATTTTGAAAACTATTTTTTGACCATTTTTTTAGAATACCAAAATTGGAATTTCAAAAATTCTGCAAAAAAGGCGAAAATAATTTGAAACCAAAAAAGTTATTGAATTTCCCTGAACATTTTTTTTATTTGTGAACAAAAAAATTGAATACATGAACTTTTCTAAAAAATCCTAAAATTATTTGAAGTAGCGAACATGATGTGAAATTGCCGATTTTTTTAATTTGTAATTATTTTGGACAAGGGAACCTTTTGAAATTTCGAAATAATTTTGAAGACTAGAATATTTTTTGATACTGTGAAAAGAATTTTGAAACTGTACACATTTTTTGAAATTCCTGAACATCTAGTGGAACAAAAATATTTTTTGAATTTGTGAACAAATTTGAAAATCAAGAAATTAAAGGCATGGCTGCACGCTCCAATCAAGGCACACATGCAAAACCGATGCTGAAAGGAGGGAGGAGGGACACTAGCATGAGAAAAATCATGATACTCTGGCTTTGCACACTTAATTAAATAGAGAGACTCTAGCATGAGAAAAATCATGAGCTTTACAGATGCTCAAAGGGAGGAGGGATGCTACCATGAGAAAACTCACGAGTGATTGTGTGCCGCGAGCTTTGCACACTTACCTAAAAGGAGGGACTCAGCCAATAAGGGGGGATCTGAAGAGCGCACACACACTTGCTCGATACAAAAATAAATGAACTTTAGTTGATAATGTCAGTTATGAAATTTGCAAAACAGTCTAACTTTAATAATGATTTGTGCAAATCCTTTTTTCTGGTAAACTCTGCTAAAATTATATGGATAAGCCACATTGCATTACACAAATAAACAGCATTGACAGAGTAATACACCAATGTGCTATTTATTAATTACCGTTCCTCATCATCTCAGAAAGAATTCGACCATGATACAATCGAAGATGCTCAGATGCACGGACGCACACCCTACTTCTAAGCGCTCCTGCGAGATAGTGAGCCGGCATATCCTAAGATTTGACTCCACCACATCCGGATTCTCGCGCTTTGTCTGTGTGTTCTTTTTAGAAGAACGCATGGATAACTTTTTCTACAGTGACAACGTACGTACATTTTTACTTTACTTAAAGTGTGCACACACCCATTATTTTTAGTTTTGCGCCCGCGACTGCATGTGAATCACGTGCCGAGGAGCGGGAACCAGGGGCTAGCTCAGTAGCTCGCTAGCTCGATCGATTGGCTCGCTCCATCTTATCTGCACCGCACGCTACATGCACGAGGATCACGGAATGGATAAGCTACCGCTCGACTTGTCCAGTCCTGCCGGTACTCGATCGCGGCCGAGCTAACTACTCGATGGAGATGGAGATGGAGATTCTCTGCAATCCCTCCTCGATGCGCGCAGGCCGGTGCATGGTGTAATCTGAGCCGACCGGCCCGCGTGCCTGGCAGCGTGCGACATGGCTGGCAGTCGGCGAGCGGTCAGCTCCCCGCCGGGAGGCAGCAAGCAGAGGCGGTGCTGGTGCACCCATCCTGATCCTGCCCCGCCGATTCACCAAGGGCCGCTTTCCCTTTGCCGAACAAAATTACTGTTCTGACCTATTTAGCTAACAAAATCTCGATTTAACCTCGTTTTAAAAGGAATTTCGTTTCTGACTTTTTTGGTGACGCCAAGGTCCCTGGCGTCTGGGTTACGAAGCAGACGCCAGGGTCCCTGGCGTCTGGCCCCTGGCCCGCACTGCCCGCCTGCCCGTTGACCTGCTGACGTGGCAAAGGGACCCTGGCGTCTGGCCCTGGTAAGTGGATAACGGCGCGGGCCAGCCCACCCATCCCCATCTCATCTTCTCCTGGCGGCGCCTCACGAACAGAGAGGGGCTCTGTTCGTCGCCCCTTCTCTCCCTCCCACCACCACCACCCCCCTTGATCTACTCCATCAACCGTTCAAACTCACAGATCTGACCCCCCCCCCCCCCCCCCCAAGCTTCTTTGAGGTATTCTCCCCCATTCCCTTCAATTTGTTTTTGTTTTCTCCTCTTTGGTTGGATGCATTATTCAACACTAGGTGATGTTAGATGAGTAGATGGTTTCTATGTTTTAGGAAATTTTTTGTAGTTGATAGATGATTTGGTAGGCAGTAGATGATGTGTAGTTGAACATGTAGGTAAAATCAATTCCGTTTTGTGTATATGTTGTTCATAGGAATTTTTTTTGAACTAAGAGGGGTGATGAATATATGATTTTTGTATGTAAAATAGACTTTGGCATACTATATTTGGTTTGATAGATGATGTGTGTATGTGTAGATAATCCTACTGTTGGCATGATCCTATTGTTGGCATAATCCTATATTTGGTTTGATAGATGATGTGTGTATGTGTAGATAATCCTATTTGATTGAGATGATGTTGGTATGTTTGAGAATAATTATGTGTGCATATGAAGAAGATAAAAATGTGAAGTGGTATGACAATATAGTTGAATATATAGATGGCAAATTTTGTTATGCAAAAGAGATGATGAAATTTGATTATTGTGTGTGACATGATTTGTTCAATAGAATGGCGGATGATGATTATGAAATTTATTTGATGGTGAAATTTGGTACTCTAGATGATATGTGTGCATATGTAGAAGAAAGAAATGATGTGGTTATGTTTGAGAAGAATGGTGTTTTCATATGGCATAAACTTGGAGAAGGAAATTGTTTGATATTGTTCATGTATTCATAGATGTTTGTGATTTGTTGTGTAGGATGGCGGATGGTGATGGACCTTGGTATGACGGATTAATCGATGAGTGGGATAAGGAGCATCGTGCTCGTGCCATTGAGAATGGACAGGTAAGAAGCAAGACTGGGTCAATTTTCGTTGTTTCTCATTTGTGTTCTTGTATTGATTAAAACATCACTTTATTTGCAGGTTGTAGTTGCTATGCGCATGAGGGGTCATTCCGCTGATGACTTTGCTTACGACCCGCGGTATGAGCCTTACATTCGGAGATTGGGTCTTCTCCCATTCGTGTTGCAGTTTACGCGACGCGCTCCGCCGGTGAACCACGCGGCGCTGACCGCACTTGTGGATCGTTGGAGGCCGGAGACTCACTCGTTCCACCTTCCATGTGGGGAGATGACGATGACCCTGCAGGACATGGCTATGATAAGCGGCCTTCCTATCAACGGACAAGCTGTTACCGGTCGTGTCAGCGTGGGTAATTGGCGAGAACGGACTGCCGATTTGATTGGCGTTCAGCCCGAGGACCCTCAGGAAGGCAAGGCCAATACCGCGAAAGTGAGGCATTCTTGGCTAAAACTGGTCAGAGGAAACACCAATCCGTGCCCTCAGGATGCCAATGACGTGGTTGTGCAGCAGTACGCGCGGGCCTATCTTTGGTATGTACTAACCAAGGTAGTCTTCTCAGATGCAACCGGGAACTCAGCCCTCTGGATGTTCCTGGAGCTACTCAATAACTGGGATACCCAGTATAGCTGGGGTTCGGCCGCACTAGCATATTTGTATCGTCAGGTAAGAGATATTTGCAAGCATTTATCTTGCATTTGTCATGCGCCTCCATATCTAACATGTTTGTTTGATTGCAGGTTGACTTGGCGTGTCGGAGGAAGGGAGATACATCCTCTTTGTCTGGGTTTGTTTGGAGCCTATCCGTGTGGATGTGGGAGCGGATCCCGGTTGGACGGCCCGAATTCAAGAACCCCCTCATGGCAAACCCACGGGGTAATCATGACGGGTTGCATGATGATGATCCATATCGGCGCCCTACGCTTGCTTACTATTGGGAAGAAGTGACAGTCTACACAGGAAGCTCGCATGTGCGATACAAGTGCTATATGAACGAGCTGGACACCTTGACTGCTGAGCAGGTTTTGAGAAGTTCGATGAGATAAAATTTAGTCAAGAATGAAACTTGTAGCTAACAATGTATCTCTTTGTTTTGCAGGTATATTGGTTGCCTTATGTGGAAGATCGTGACTTTGATCTTAATGAGATGTGCACGCGTGATAGCCATCTTTGGCGGGCGAGGTGTCAAATGATATGCTTCTTCGCAGTCGAGTGGCACTTTGTAGACCGTGTGGCAAGACAATTTGGAAGAATACAAGGTATTCCAATTGAGGAGAGCAAGGAGAAAATGCTATCTCTGCATCGGTAAGCAAGCATGCCTTGAGTATGTAGTAGAGCATTGAATAAGTCAATGTTTGGTAATGCTTTGTCCCGTGCATCATTTGTAGGTTCGATCGAAGGAACAATCAGGATATATCGGATTGGGCAAACAAACACCGTGCATGGATAGAAATTTGGAATCAAAGAGACACGCTAGTGCAATCAGAGAATAGACCTCACAATCAGTCAGCATATCAGAAGTATCAACTGTGGTATGCGGATCGTTACCGGTTAAAGCTGAAGCCAGGTTGGACTCACGAGGAGTGGTCGGAGTTGGTGTCTGAAGACCCGGAGACTGCAGAAGGTTATCATACCTTCAACACGGCTGTGAGAGACACCAGAGGGGCTCATGTTGACTACGCACCGATGCATGACGAAATGGTAGTCTGTTTGACCTATTACTCTAACATACTTGCATCATGTTGTCTTCTTTCAAATACATAAGTTTGGTGTGTTCATGAATTGCAGGGCAGAGAGTTGCTTCTGTGCGTCAACGATGCCAATGTTGCACTGAGTCATCCACCTGGTGGTGCATTATCTGAAAGGACTCTTAGGAGCATGATGGAGGTGTGACCAATATATTATAAAAGTTTCTTTTCGCGGATTATTTATTTGCATCTCATATCATAGCATATTTTGTGTTGTTGCAGAAGTTCAAGAAGCGGTTTCATAAGATGGCAGCAATGCTTTCTTGCCATGGTGCTCAGTCCCCTGACGTGTATGCACCTGGTAGCCGCGCCGCCACAGCTAATAGACGGCGTTATCTCCAGAACGATGAGGACACGGAGGAGTTCCATGAAGAGGAGCCAGCACATCAAGAGGAGCCAACACATCATGAGGAGCATGAGTATGATGCAACACATCAAGAGGATCATGAGTATGATGTTGATGCTCCACAACCATCACAGGTTACACAACCGACACAAGGCAATGCTCGCTCTAGGAAAGGCAAAGCCATAGCTAAGACACCAGGCAAGAAAGGTAGAAAGAAAACATGGAACACACAATTCCATAGTCCGGAGTATCCTCATCAGCTTATCCCAAGAGGAATGCAAAGATATAAGACCAACATTGAGGCGGAGGAGGAGGCATACAACGAAGAGGAGGAGGAGGCATACAACAAAGAGGAGGAAGAGGCTAGCGAAGAGGAGGAGCCTACACTTGCAACCATTGCGAAGAGAGGAAGGAGGAAGTGAGCTTCTTGTTTGGAAGTGAATGAACTAGGTGGCGTTTGTATGCATGAACTTGGTGTTGTGGTAAAAACTTCTTAGGTTGTCTTGAATTTGGTGTCTTATGTATGCACTTGGTGTTTTATCTATGCTTGAATTTGTCGTGATGAAAAATCCGTGAACTTGTTCTCGTTTGTATGCAAGAATTTGTCGTGGTGAAAGTTCTGTGAAATGAGCTATAATCTGTGTTGTATGAACCTGTCATATGAATATATATGTGTTATCTTCTTGTATCAAACAGCGAGTTCAAGATTACAGGGGCCCAGACGCCAGGGTCCTTGGCGTCTGGTTTAAGCCAGGGGACCAGACGCCAGGGTCCTTGGCGTCTGGATTCAAGTCAGGTGACCAGACGCCACAGTCTCCGGCGTCTGGGGGTCGACTGGAAGCAAAAGCAGTCCTGTACAGCAGAAACAGGGCACCCAGACGCCAGGGTCCTTGGCGTCTGGATTCAAGTCAGGTGACCAGACGCCACAGTCTTTGGCGTCTGGGGGTCGACTGGAAGCAAAAGCAGTCCTATACAGCAGAAACAGGGCACCCAGACGCCAGGGTCCTTGGCGTCTGGCCCTGGTGTAGTACTTTTTCATTTAGTTAATATTTTATCACATCGTAGGAAACACCCATAGTATCGAATGACAAACATTAGTGTTCACATAATAGCAAATGACAAACATACAAATAGTCTCGAATTACATAATCTCAAATTACACAAATAGTCTCGAATGAGAAGTTCATCACATATAATGTCTCGAATGACATAAGTAGTTCATGACCACGATGGTCCACGATAGTTGAAACGACATGAACATCACATATAACTCGGTTTCCTGTAGCAATGCAAGTCAACAACCCTTTTCCATTCCCATTCTTCCAGCATTTCTTGAATCTTGCCATCATCAGTTATGTCAACCAATTTTCTTTCCCCGGGGCCATCTGACTGCCTCCCGCTGACGTAGTACACAAAATCTTCTTCCTTCAACCCTTGCTTCAACATGAATTTAGTCTTCAACCAATCGAAAGTGAGGTCCACTTCACTAACTTGCACAACACATGGAGACAAGCCTTGGACATGAACAACAGGGCTAAGCACCCACTGAGTATCCTTAGCCATCTACAACACACAAATCTCTTAGTAGCTAACCTATGATAAATTAAACCACGAGGAAAACAAACTAGGGTTTTCACAAAACTATGATACATCAAACCAACCAAAAGATAGGGGTGGAGTTGATTTACCTTCTAGTTTCGAAATCCTGAAGATCCAACGGTGAAACCGGACCGATTCGTGAGAGATTTGAGGGGGGTTATGGTACTGGATGAGAGTGAGTGGACGAGAGGGCTAGAGGTGAGAGTGAGAGTGAGAGTGAGTGGAGATGAAAGGAATGACAGGGGTAGAGGTGGGGTGGAGATGAATGGATGAGAGGGGTAGAGGTGGGCCCAAAGAATCTTATCCACGCGATATTTGCTCTCTGGATAGGAAGGACCCAGACACCAGGGTCTTTGGCGTCTGGCTATGCAAAACGATCCAGACGCCAGGGACCCTGGCGTCTGGGCATGCACTTATGCAAACAGGGAAAAAGCTCTGTGGATAGGGACCCAGACGCCAGGGACCCTGGCGTCTGGATCGTTTTGCTCGCGCAGGTAAACAGACAGGTGTCTGTTTACCTGCGCGAGCAAAACGATCCAGACGCCAGGGTCCCTGGCGTCTGGGCGTGCACTTATGCAAACAGGAAAATAGCTCTGTGGATAGGGACCCAGACGCCAGGGACCCTGGCGTCTGGATCGTTTTGCTACGATCCAGACGCCAGGGACCCTGGCGTCTGGGGTGTCCATCAGACACATCAGGCATTTGTCTGGTCTTCTGCGTGACCAAAATGAGCCAGACGCCAAGGACCCAGACGACATGGACCTTGGTGTCTGGGTGTGGACCTGGAACTTATTGCACACACTGTTAAATATGAACAAAGCATGCTAGTCTCAACCAAAAATATGAACAAAGCTTACTAACTAGTCTCGAATGACGAACATAGTTTGCACATAATCTCAAATAGTCTCGAATTACAAGTTCATCACACACGATGTGTCGAATGACATAAATAGTTCATGATCACGCAAGGTCTCGAATGACAAGTTCATCACACACAAAGTCTTGAAAGTTCATCATCGACGCCGGTGCCTTTCCATTTGTCTACTGAGTAGTACGGGGCCACTTTCCCTTCTTGTCACGTGCCTCGTCCTCCTCTCGTGCATCGCGAGCCCTTGCAAGTTTTCTTGCCCTCTCTTCTTGACGAGCCTCCTTCTCTTTGCGTGCCCTTTCTTGTTCACGCTTCTTGCGCTCACGAGCCTCCTTCTCACGACGCTCCCGCTCCAATCCCCGTGCATAGGACTCCTCGAATAGGCGCTACCTCCGTAACCAATCTCGACGTTGGTCCTCTTGGACATCTTTTGGTACCTCGTGATCTATCCAAGTGAAGTACTTGCAAAGTGGAGGAGGGGACTACATAAAAACCATGATTTTGTTAGACATATGAGTGACTACTTGTTGATGTTTTTTGTATGTACACCTAACATACCGGTGGTATGTCATATGCGTTAGTTGGCCTTCGACGATCATGTGCATAGTTGGGACACACGAAAAACCTTCTACCTTCTGTCCATGACTTGTTGCGGGCAGTGGACACCTTCAGCTTGCAAACATCACCACACCAACATGGTGGTGTGGGCACATCCTTCTCCTTCTCCTTGTCCAAACTGGCCTCCATCCACGTCTTCGGCATGTCCTCTTGGTCCGCGCACGCCGGCCTCGTCCTGGAACCGGATGAAGCCATGCCTACAAAAAGAACAATTGTTAGCACAAGACATAAAGAGAGTAAATGCGTAAATACAGTAAATGAATAAATGCTAGGAATTGTATGAACAAATAATATACCATTATTATTAGATCAACCATCTGGGTTAAGCAAATAACCGAAGGCCGATCCATTATCAACCATTCCTCTCCGACCACCACCACCTCTAGCACTTGTGCTTCCTCTCCGACCACCAGCACCTCTAGCACTTGTGCCTGCTCGACCACCACCTCTAGCACTTATGCTAGCTCGACCACCACCTCTAGCACTTGTACTCCCTCTACGAACACTAGCACCTCTAGCACTTGTGATCCCTCTACGACCACCACTGCCACCTCTGACACTTGTGCTTCCTCGACCACCACCACCGTCACCTCTTCCACCTCGTTCACCATCGGTGCCGCCTCCACGACTTGTTTTTCTTTTTTTGGTTTTCTTATTCTTGCATGTCCGCTCATTGTGTCCCCCTTCACCGCACACCCCACAGTTGATAATGTCAGGAGCCTCCATGAAATGACCGCTACCAAACTGTTTCATGCCAGTGTATCCAGCCAGGTCATCCATATCACCCCTGAACCTCTTAGTTCTCCTTCTACCCTTCGTCTCCACCTTCAGAAGAGGGTCTGGCCTAATATGAGGGCCATGGTACTCAGGCCACTGTGATTGGTCCAAGAAAGGGTGAAATCTTGGCGCCCATGTCAACCTAGTAGCTTCCACATGGAACTCTTGCATCCTCACGGTTTTTCCATCATTAACATGTATGTTTCTCGCCTTCGCCGCCGTTATCAAATGCGAGCATGGCCAATGATACTTACTAGGCCTCTCGCACTGGCACCACCGAGTCTTCAGTTTCACCTCAAATGCAGCACCACCATATTGTCTACCGTCTCGTGTTGTGCCACCTGGCTCATCAATTTGATAGATCATTTCAAGTCTATCGAATATGATAACTTGTTGCCGTGAACACTTGCTTGCTTGTAATTGCAACCATTCATCAACCTTTTCCGGATAATCCTTTTTTTCACCTATCCATTTTGCAGTCTCTTCAGAATGCCTCTGAAAGTACTCATTAAGCTTGAAGAGGGTGTACTCCACTATTGCAGTCACCGGCAATGCACGAGCACCCTTCAACACATTGTTGAAACATTCTACGAGATTGCTCGTCATGTCGCCATATCGCCAACCACCATCGTCATGAGCGCGTGCCCACTTGTGCTTCTCGCTTAAATTCCTAGTTAAGAACTCTTTTCCCCCTTCGTTCACCGCTGCAAAGAGTTTGTTGTACCGAGCATCGAAACCTTGGGTGGTGAAGGCCACACATACATGGGTAAGGTCTTTGCTGAGCTCCTTGCTCTTACATGCCCGGTAAAAGTTGGCCACGAAATGCCTCATGCACCATCTGTGGTGAAGCTTTGGAAATCCTGGAATAACAATGTCCATTGCCTTGAGTATGCCATGATGCCGGTCCGATATGATGCATACCTCCCTAGCCCCAATCACGTTGTGCCTAACATGACCCATGAACCACTCCCAGTTGTCTTGGTGCTCGGAAGGCACCAAAGCAACTGCACACGGCAACACGTTGTCGTTTGATGAGTGCGCCATTGCTACCATTAGTGTGCCCTTATATCTACCGGTCAAGAACGTGCCATCTATAGACAAGACCGGACGACAATGCTGAAACGCCTCCACACATTGTCCATAACTCCAGAAGGCACGGTGGAACACTCCCTCGTGATCCTCGACCACATGAAACATGCCCGGGTTCCTATGTGCAATCGCGGCCAACAACCTTGGGAGCTGGTTGTATGCTTCTTCATAACCACCATACAACATCCTAATAGCATTTGCCTTTGCCTTCCATGCCTTCCCATACTTGACTTCATAACCAAATTGTTTTTTCACCGTCCGCATGAGAAACCTTACTTTCACAGTGGGATCAAAGGCTATGTCTTTCATCCATTTGTATCCGAGATACTCAGATGTGAGTTGACGGTGTGTCTTTCTAAGTAATTTCGATGGCGGTTTACATCTATGAGTGGTATCACAACTTGTCAACACCCATTCTTCGGTTTCTTTAAGCTTTCTTGCACGAACCTTCCATGTGCATTCCTTTTGCTCACACACCATGGTGTAACGCAACTTCATGTCGGAGTGCTCAACATAAATTGGCCTATGGTTTCGAATGGCATAGTCAGCCAACCAAAACTTCAGCATAGGCAAGCTCAGAAACTTCAATCCTTTCTTCAAATAAGCATTCTCGTCCTCATTCTCCTGAAAGAAATATGCCCTAGAGGCAATAATAAAGTTATTATTTATTTCCTTATATCATGATAAATGTTTATTATTCATGCTAGAATTGTATTAACCGGAAACATAATACATGTGTGAATACATAGACAAACAGAGTGTCACTAGTATGCCTCTACTTGACTAGCTCGTTAATCAAAGATGGTTATGTTTCCTAACCATGGACAAAGAGTTGTTATTTGATTAACGGGATCACATCATTAGTTGAATGATCTGATTGACATGACCCATTCCATTAGCTTAGCACCCGATCGTTTAGTATGTTGCTATTGCTTTCTTCATGACTTATACATGTTCCTATGACTATGAGATTATGCAACTCCCGTTTGCCGGAGGAACACTTTGGGTGCTACCAAACGTCACAACGTAACTGGGTGATTATAAAGGAGTACTACAGGTGTTTCCAATGGTAGATGTTGGGTTGGCGTATTTCGAGAATAGGATTTGTCACTCCGATTGTCGGAGAGGTATCTCTGGGCCCTCTCGGTAATACACATCACATAAGCCTTGCAAGCATTGTGACTAATGAGTTAGTTGCGAGATGATGTATTACAGAACGAGTAAAGAGACTTGCCGGTAACGAGATTGAACTAGGTATTGGATACCGACGATCGAATCTCGGGCAAGTAACATACCGATGACAAAGGGAACAACGTATGTTGTTATGCGGTCTGACCGATAAAGATCTTCGTAGAATATGTAGGAGCCAATATGGGCATCCAGGTCCCGCTATTGGTTATTGACTGGAGAAGTGTCTCGGTCATGTCTACATTGTTCTCGAACCGTAGGGTCCGCACGCTTAACGTTACGATGACAGTTATTATGAGTTTATGCATTTTGATGTACCGAAGGTTGTTCGGAGTCCGGATGTGATCACGGACATGACGAGGAGTCTCGAAATGGTCGAGACATAAAGATTGATATATTGGAAGCCTATGTTTGGACATCGGAAGTGTTCCGGGTGAAATCGGGAATTTTACCGGAGTACCGGGAGGTTACCGGAACCCCCCGGGAACCAAATGGGCCTTATTGGGCCTTAGTGGAAAGGTGAAAGGGGCAGCCCAAGGTGGGCTGCGCACCTCCCCACTCCCCTAGTCCTATTAGGACTAGGAGAGGTGGCCGGCCCCCTTCTCCCTCTCTCTCTCTCTCTCTCGAGGATTCCTATTAGGAATAGGATTGGGGGGAGTCCTACTCCCGGTAGGAGTAGGACTCCTCCTGCGCCCTCCTCTCCTTGGCCGGCCAGCCCTCCCCCTGGCAACCTTTATATACGGGGGCAGGGGGCACCTCTAGACACACAAGTTGATCATTGAGATCGTTCCTTAGCCGTGTGCGGTGCCCCCTGCCACCAAATTCCACCTCGATCATATTGTTGCAGTGCTTAGGCGAAGCCCTGCGTCGGTAGTACATCAAGATCGTCACCACGCCGTCGTGCTGACGGAACTCCTCTCCGAAGCTTTGCTGGATCGGAGTCCGGGGATCGTCATCGAGCTGTACGTGTGCTAAGAACTCGGAGGTGCCGGAGTAACGGTGCTTGGATCGGTCGGATCGGGAAGAAGACGTACGACTACTTCCTCTACGTTGTGTCAACGCTTCCGTTGCGATCTACAAGGGTACGTAGATCAGACTCTCCCCCTCGTTGCTATGCATCACCATGATCTTGCGTGTGCGTAGGAAATTTTTTGAAATTACTATGTTCCCCAACAGTGGTATCAGAGCCTAGGTTTTATGGTTTGATGTTATTTGCACGAGTAGAACACAAGTGAGTTGTGGGCGATACAAGTCATACCGCCTACCAGCATGTCATACTTTGGTTCGGCGGTATTGTTGGACGAGATGACCCGGACCAACCTTACGCGTACGCTTACGCGAGACCGGTTCCCTCGACGTGCTTTGCACATAGATGGCTTGCGGGCGACTGTCTCTCCAACTTTAGTTGAACCGAGTGTGACTACGCCCGGTCCTTGCGAAGGTTAAAACGGAGTCTATTTGACAAACTATCGTTGTGGTTTTGATGCGTAGGTAAGATGAGTTCTTGCTTAAGCCCGTAGCAGCCATGTAAAACTTGCAACAACAAAGTAGAGGACGTCTAACTTGTTTTTGCAGGGCATGTTGTGATGTGATATGGTCAAGGCATGATGCTAAATTTTATTGTATGAGATGATCATGTTTTGTAACCAAGTTATCGGCAACTGGCAGGAGCCATATGGTTGTCGCTTTATTGTATGCAATGCAATCGCGATATAATGCTTTACTTTATTACTAAGCGGTAGTGATAGTCGTGGAAGCATAAGATTGGCGAGACGACAACGATGCTACGATGGAGATCAAGGTGTCGTGCCGGTGACGATGGTGATCATGACGGTGCTTCGGAGATGGAGATCACAAGCACAAGATGATGATGGCCATATCATATCACTTATATTGATTGCATGTGATGTTTATCCTTTTATGCATCTTATCTTGCTTTGATTGACAGTAGCATTATAAGATGATCTCTCACTAAATTATCAAGAAGTGTTCTCCCTGAGTATGCACCGTTGCCAAAGTTCGTCATGCCCAGACACCACGTGATGATCGGGTGTGATAAGCTCTACGTCCATCTACAACGGGTGCAAGCCAGTTTTGCACACGCAGAATACTCAGGTTAAACTTGACGAGCCTAGCATATGCAGATATGGCCTCGGAACACAGAGACCGAAAGGTCGAGCGTGAATCATATAGTAGATATGATCAACATAACGATGTTCACCATTGAAAACTACTCCATCTCACGTGATGATCGGTTATGGTTTAGTTGATTTGGATCACGTGATCACTTAGAGGATTAGAGGGATGTCTTTCTAAGTGGGAGTTCTTAAGTAATATGATTAATTGAACTTTAATTTATCATGAACCTAGTCCTGGTAGTATTAGCATATCTATGTTGTAGATCAATAGCTCGCGTTGTTGCTTCCCTGTGTTTATTTTGATATGTTCCTAGAGAAAAACTATGTTGAAAGATGTTAGTAGCAATGATGCGGATTGGATCCGTGATATGAGGTTTATCCTCATTGCTGCACAGAAAAATTATATCCTTGATGCACCGCTAGGTGACAGACCTATTGCAGGAGCAGATGCAGACGTTATGAACGTTTGGCTAGCTCAATATGATGACTACTTGATAGTTTAGTGCACCATGCTTAATGGCTTAGAATCGGGACTTCAAAGACGTTTTGAACGTCATGGACCATATGAGATGTTTCAGGAGTTGAAGTTAATATTTCAAGCAAATACCCAAGTTGAGAGATATGAAGTCTCCAACAAGTTCTATAGTTAAAAGATGGAGGAGAATCGCTCAACTAGTGAGCATGTGCCCAGATTGTCTGAGTACTACAATCGCTTGAATCAAGTGGGAGTTAATCTTCGAGATAAGATAGTGATTGACAGAATTCTCTAGTCACCATCACCAAGTTAGTAGAACTTCATGATGAACAATAGTATGCAAGGGATGACGAAAACGAATCCCGAGCTTTTCATGATGATGAAATCAATGAAGGTAGAAATCAAGAAAGAGCATCAAGTGTTGATGGTTGACAAGATCACTAGTTTCAAGAAAAGGGCAAAGGAAAAAAGGGGAACTTCAAGAAGAACAGCAAGCAAGTTGCTGCTCAAGTGAAGAAGCCCAAGTCTAGTCCTAAGCCTGAGACTAAGTGCTTCTACTGCAAAGGGACTGGTCACTGGAAGCGGAACTACCCCAAGTAATTGGCGGATAAGAAGGATGGCAAAGTGAACATAAGTATATTTGATATACATGTTATTGATGTGTACTTTACTAGTGTTTATAGCAAACCCTCAGTATTTGATACTAGTTCAGTTGCTAAGATTAGTAACTCGAAACGGGAGTTGCAGAATAAACAGAGACTAGTTAAGGGTGAAGTGACGATGTGTGTTGGAAGTGGTTCCAAGATTGATATGATCATCATCGCACACTCCCTATAATTTCGGGATTAGTGTTGAACCTAAATAAGTGTTATTTGGTGTTTGCGTTGAGCATGGATATGATTTGATCATGTTTATTGTAATACGGTTATTCATTTAAGTAAGAGAATAAATTGTTGTTCTGTTTACATGAATAAAACCTTATATGGTTACACACCCAATGAAAATAGTTCATTGGATCTCGATCTTAGTGATACACATATTCATAATATTGAAACCAAAAGATGCGAAGTTAATAATGATAGTGCAACTTATTTGTGGCACTGCCGTTTAGGTCATATTGGTGTAAAGCACATGAAGAAACTCCATGCTGATGGGATTTTGGAATCACTTGATGCTTGCGAACCATGCCTTATGGGCAAGATGACTAAGACTCCGTTCTCCGGAGCGAGCAAATGACTTATTGGAAATAATACATACTGATGTATGCGGTCCGATGAGTGTTTAGGCTCACGGCAAGTATCGTTATTTTCTGAACTTCACAGATGATTTGAGCAGATATGGGTATATCTACTTGATGAAACATAAGTCTGAAACATTTGAAAAGTTCAAAGAATTTCAGAGTGAAGTGGAAAATCATCGTGACAAGAAAATAAAGTTTCTACGATCTGATCGCGGAGACAAATATTTGAGTTACGAGTTTGGTCTTCAGTTAAAACAATGTGAAATAGTTTCACTACTCACGCCACCTGGAACACCACAGCATAATGGTGTGTCCGAACGTCGTAATTGTACTTTACTAGATATGGTACGATCTATGATGTCTCTTACCGATCTACCACTATCGTTTTGGGGTTATGCATTAGAGACAGCTGCATTCACGTTAAATAGGGCACCATCTAAATCCGTTGAGACGACACCGTGTGAACTATGGTTTGGCAAGAAACCTAAGCTGTCTTTTTTCAAGTCTGGAGTTGCGATACTTATGTGAAAAGGTTTCATCTCGATAAGCTCAAACTCAAATCGGAGAAATATGCCTTCATAGGATACCCAAAGGAAACAAGTTGGGTACACCTTCTATCACAGATCTGAAGGCAAGACTTTTGTTGCTAAATTCGGAAACTTTCTGGAGAAGGAGTTTCTCTTGAAAGAAGTGAGTGGGAGGAAAGTAGAAAACTTGATAAGGTAATTGTACCTTCTACCTTATTGGAAAGTAGTTCATCACAAAAATCTGTTCTTGTGACTACTACACCAATTAGTGAGGAAGCTAATGATGATGATCATGTAACTTCAGATCAAGTTACTACCTAATCTCGTAGGTAAACCAGAGTGAGATCCGCACCAGAGTAGTACGGTAATCCTGTTCTGGAGGTCATGTTACTTGACCATGACGAACCTACGAACTATGAGGAAGCGATGATGAGCCCAGATTCCGCGAAATGGATTGAGGCCATGAAATCTGAGATATGATCCATGTATGAGAACAAAGTTTGGACTTTGGTTGACTTGCCCGATGATCGGCAAGCAATTGAGAATAAATGGATCTTCAAGAGGAAGACGGACGCTGATAGTAGTGTTACTATCTACAAAGCTAGAATTGTCGCAAAAGGTTTTCGACAAGTTCAAGGCGTTGACTACGATGAGAGCTTCTCACTCGTATCTATGCTTGAGTCTGTCCGAATCATGTTAGTAATTGCCGCATTTTATGAAATCTGGCAAATGGATAAACAAAACTGCATTCCTTAATGGATTTATTAAAGAAGAGTTGTATATGATGCAACAGAAGGTTTTGTCAATCCGAAAGGTGCTAACAAAATGTGCAAACTCCAGCGATCCATCTGTGGACTGGTGCAAGCATCTCGGAGTTGGAATATATGCTTTGATGAGTTGATCAAAGCATATAGTTTTATACAGACTTGCGGTGAAGCCTGTATTTACAAATAAGTGAGTGGGAGCACTACAACATTTCTGATAAGTATATGTGAATGACATATTGTTGATCGGAAATAATGTAGAATTATTCTGTAAAGCATAAAGGAGTGTTTGAAATGAGTTTTTCAAAGAAAGACTTCGGTGAAGCTGCTTACATATTGAGCTTCAAGATCTATAGAGATAGATCAAGACGCTTGATAAGTTTTTTCAATGAGTACATACCTTGACAAGATTTTGAAGTAGTTCAAAATGGAGCAGTCAAAGAAAGAGTTCTTGCCTGTATTATAAGGTGTGAAGTTGAGTAAGACTCAAAGCCCGACCACGGCAGAAGATAGAAAGAGAATGAAAGTCATTCCCTATGCCTTGGCCATAGGTTCTATAAAGTATGTCATGTTGTATACCAGATCTATTGTATACCCTGCACTGATTTGGCAAGGGAGTACAATAGTGATCTAGGAGTAGATCACTGGACAGCGGTCAGAATTATCCTTAGTGAAATAAGGATATGTTTCTCGATTATGGACGTGATAAAAAGGTTCGTCGTAAAGGGTTACGCCGATGCAAGTTTTGACACTAATCTAGATGACTCTAAGTCTCGGTCTAGATACATATTAAAAGTGGGAGCAATTAGCTAGAGTAGCTCCATACAGAGCATTGTTAACATAGAAATTTGCAAAATACATGTGGATTTGAATGTGGCAGACCCGTTGACTAAGATTCTCTCACAAGCAAAACATGATCACACCTTAGTACTCTTTGGGTGTTAATCACATAGCGATGTGAACTAGATTACTGAATCTAGTAAACCCTTTGGGTGTTGGTCACATGGCGATGTGAACTATGGGTATTAATCACATGATGATGTGAACTATCGATGTTAATCACATGGTGATGTGATCTAGATTATTGACTCTAGTGCAAGTAGGAGACTGAAGGAAATATGCCCTAGAGGCAATAATAAAGTTATTATTTATTTCCTTATATCATGATAAATGTTTATTATTCATGCTAGAATTGTATTAACCGGAAACATAATACATGTGTGAATACATAGACAAACAGAGTGTCACTAGTATGCCTCTACTTGACTAGCTCGTTAATCAAAGATGGTTATGTTTCCTAACCATGGACAAAGAGTTGTTATTTGATTAACGGGATCACATCATTAGTTGAATGATCTGATTGACATGACCCATTCCATTAGCTTAGCACCCGATCGTTTAGTATGTTGCTATTGCTTTCTTCATGACTTATACATGTTCCTATGACTATGAGATTATGCAACTCCCGTTTGCCGGAGGAACACTTTGGGTGCTACCAAACGTCACAACGTAACTGGGTGATTATAAAGGAGTACTACAGGTGTTTCCAATGGTAGATGTTGGGTTGGCGTATTTCGAGAATAGGATTTGTCACTCTGATTGTCGGAGAGGTATCTCTGGGCCCTCTCGGTAATACACATCACATAAGCCTTGCAAGCATTGTGACTAATGAGTTAGTTGCGAGATGATGTATTACGGAACGAGTAAAGAGACTTGCCGGTAACGAGATTGAACTAGGTATTGGATACCGACGATCGAATCTCGGGCAAGTAACATACCGATGACAAAGGGAACAACGTATGTTGTTATGCGGTCTGACCGATAAAGATCTTCGTAGAATATGTAGGAGCCAATATGGGCATCCAGGTCCCGCTATTGGTTATTGACCGGAGACGTGTCTCGGTCATGTCTATATTGTCCTCGAACCGTAGGGTCCGCACGCTTAACGTTATGATGACAGTTATTATGAGTTTATGCATTTTGATGTACCGAAGGTTGTTCGGAGTCCCGGATGTGATCACGGACATGACGAGGAGTCTCGAAATGGTCGAGACATAAAGATTGATATATTGGAAGCCTATGTTTGGACATCGGAAGTGTTCCGGGTGAAATCGGAAATTTTACCGGAGTACCGGGAGGTTACCGGAACCCCCCGGGAACCAAATGGGCCTTATTGGGCCTTAGTGGAAAGGTGAAAGGGGCAGCCCAAGGTGGGCTGCACGCCTCCCCCCTCCCCTAGTCCTATTAGGACTAGGAGAGGTGGTCGGCCCCCTTCTCCCTCTCTCTCTCTCTCTCGAGGATTCCTATTAGGAATAGGATTGGGAGGAGTCCTACTCCCGGTAGGAGTAGGACTCCTCCTGCGCCCTCCTCTCCTTGGCCGGCCAGCCCTCCCCCTGGCAACCTTTATATACGGGGGCAGGGGGCACCTCTAGACACACAAGTTGATCATTGAGAACGTTCCTTAGCCGTGTGCGGTGCCCCCTGCCACCAAATTCCACCTCGATCATATTGTTGCAGTGCTTAGGCGAAGCCCTGCGTCGGTAGTACATCAAGATCGTCACCATGCCGTCGTGCTGACGGAACTCCTCCCCGAAGCTTTGCTAGATCGGAGCCCAGGGATCGTCATCGAGCTGTACGTGTGCTAAGAACTCGGAGGTGCCGGAGTAACGGTGCTTGGATCGGTCGGATCGGGAAGAAGACGTACGACTACTTCCTCTACGTTGTGTCAACGCTTCCGTTGCTATCTACAAGGGTACGTAGATCAGACTCTCCCACTCGTTGCTATGCATCACCATGATCTTGCGTGTGCGTAGTAAATTTTTTGAAATTACTACGTTCCCCAACATCTCCACCCTTGGTTCTCCTGGATCCGGGCATGGTGTTGGCTCAATCGCCGTCATTCTCATTCCACCGTCAACAACAGCTTTATGGGCAAGGCTGAGATCTTTAAACAAGTGAGTTCTTTTTTGTAAGCCCGTCAGCTCAAAGTGGATTTGGTTCTCCTCCTTTGTGAATCCATCCTCGTCCAACTGTTCAACTGGACCCTCGTCATCCGAGTCATACGCATATTGACGCCTAAAAGGCAAGTCACGATCCATGTCCTTTTGCGCTATGTACGCATCCAAGTCACCAACATCATTACCATGAAACCCTTCCTCTTGCTCTTCGTCGTCATCATAAACATCTTCATCCTCTTGAATTACTTCGTCACTAGCAATCACCTCAACTTCATTTGCTTGGCTAGTTGGTGGTTGGCTAGAAGCATTGGGGGCATACAACTCAACCTCATTTGCTTTGATAGATGGTACACGGGGACGTGGTGGGGGATAAACATTGGGGGCATCAACCACAACCCTATGCTCAACAAGTGGCACCATTGTCCTCTCGCTCATGTCATCCATTGGGGAAGAGACATGCCGGTTCAAATCAATGGTAAACCGAGGAGATTCAACCTTGGTGGCAAACAATTCAAGTGACTTGTCTTCCGATTGTGATACTTTTTCCTTGTATACATCCCAATGCAAATCCGAGGTGATAGGCATACTTTTCAAGCGAGATTTGGCTCCAACTCCAACATCATACCTTCCTATTAACTTAACATCAACATTGGTGTCCATCCACTCTAAGACTTGTCTCACTTTTGCAACAACATCCTCATAGCTAGGGCTTGTATCAAAAACCAATGGTTCCTCACCCGTGTCGGCATTGTTACTCAAGAATGCCTCCTTGTCCATGTAATGAACATTAACAAGTCTCTCCATCTAAAAATAATATGAATGGATTTAAGACTTCAATGAGAATTGGTGTGTTTATCCAAATACATCCAATTCTATCCAAATCATATCAAGACTAAATTATTGGTGATGTCCACAAAAGTATCACTAATTAACACACACTAAGCAAAGTTAACCCTAATCACTAACTAACCCTAACCCCCAATCTTTCTACTCAACAAGCATATATTCCTACTACACACCATGCATAGCACTATATTATCAAAGTTAACCAAGCCATTCACACTAACATAAGGGAGAAAACATGAACTAGGGTTCCACCAACATGTATAAAATGCAACCAAAATAACAAGATTTGACAAAAAATAATTGGATGATTTGGGAGAGATTAACAAGAGCAACAAAGTGATGGAAAAATCCACCTAAGGATGTACCTTTTGGAGAGGATTTGAGGGGGAGCTTGAGGGGTAGAAGAGAGTGTGAGAGCTCCAAGTGTTTTTCAAGCTCGGGTTGTTGATTGGGGAAAGTGTGTGGGGTGGGTCCCACACACTTTCCCCAAGGGTTATTCTGTTACCAGGGCCAGACGCCAGGGTCCCTGGCGTCTGGCCCCTTTGCCACGTCAGCAGGTCAACGGGCACGCGGGCAGTACGGGCCAGGGGCCAGACGCCAGGGTCCCTGGCGTCTGCTTCGTAACCCAGACGCCAGGGATCTTGGCGTCACCGAAAAAGGTCAGAAACGAAATTTATTTTGAAACGAGGTCAAATCGGGATTTAGTTAGCCCTATAGGTCTTTCTAGAGATTTCAACAAGTGACTACATACGGAGTAAAATGAGTGAATCTACACTCTAAAATATGTCTATATACATCCGTATGTGGTAGATTTCTATATGTCTATATACATCTAAAAAATAGATCTTTTTTCATAATTTCAGCTTTCTTTTGGCAACAAATCTTGCTTAGTTTTCTTCCACCATGTAAATTTCCACGATTAAATGAAATTCGTGGATGTGTTGTAAAAAAAGACATAACAAGTGCTTCAAAATGCTTTAAATAATACTAGCTGATTAGGAGCATCGATCTTTTATTGCCCAGGCCTCAACGAATTTCATTCCATCATGAACATTCGCATGCATGTGAAACATTCATGAATGCTTATAATAACAAAAGATACATCATTTTTTGATACTTTATTAACATTTTACTGTTCATCCAAGTGCATGTGGCACCCAAGAGCGGAAACTTCATGTTCATGCGAAGTTTACTAGGTCATAAACTTCATGTAAACAGAAAATAAATAATAATGATTTTGTAGGACTTGAAAAAAAAAAACAACTGCTACACAATCTCAAGAGACCCTTAACCCCTATTCATGAATTGTCAGTCAACCCCAACTGCCATTTCACCCATAATTTGGTGTTGTTTTTTAGTCATTATAGCACTTAACCCCAGTGGCGGATCTAGGCTCCAGGCCGGGGGGGTCCCAGGCCCGGGGCATGAGGCCCATTTCCTTCAGGGACTGTAGCGAAAATACTGTAGCAAATGCTACAGTATATGAAGGGAGCCCGGGGCGCTGGGCTGGGCTGGATCCGCCCCTGCTTAACCCCCCCCCCCCCCCCTCTCTAGAGCGATTGTCTGTGTGTGCAAGTGTTTAATGTGTGCACTGCTACCTTGTCAGAATTTTGCCGACTCTGGCAATAAATGAATGGTATATTGTTTTGTTTCTTGAAAAAGGTTCCTTTTACCAAATAAAATATCATTTCAAACATCCTTATTTAGCAAAAAGAGGGACAAAAGGTGAGAAGCATGAAGAAATATAGCTTAGGGCATCTCCGTATGCGTCCGCGGGCAAACACTAGGTCCTCTTCGGGGGTGGTGTTGGAGATGCCCTTACATCTGACATTTACAAGAATGCTCATGGGTTCTAGCTTACCTACTATGTAAATCTAGAAGAAAAATCTACACGTTTCAATTTTTTTCAAAAAACATGCAAATATAATTTAGGTGAAACTAACCCATGCATGTTCTTTTGAAAAATAATATGATCATTTGGTCAAAATGAGAATGAAAGCACTACAGTTTAAAATTTGCACGTGTAAGTTTCTAACAAATACCTTTAACCTGTTTTCTTTGTAATTTTTCAAAACCTATCAATAAGGATTTGATTTTTTGATAAGTTTTTGGAACTGAGTTTCTGGTAATCAATCGATGGTTCAAAAAATCCGCTCTCGTTCACGCCCATCTTTGTTCTTGGCAAGTTGGATGATATACACTACTCCCTCCGTTCTTAAATATTAGCGTTTCTAGAGATTTCAATATGAACTACATACGGTGTATATAAGCATAGTTTAGAGTGTAGATTCAATCTTTTTCCTCCATATGTAATTTATATTGAAATCTCTAAAAGGACTTGTATTTAGGAATGGAGAGTACTTAATTCGTAGTATTGTGGATACTTTGGGTGGGCACCTGGATATTTGATGTTTTCCGAAAACAAGACAGGGCGTGGTGCAGTGAGCCCATATGCCATTCCAAGAGTTCAATTAGGCCGACCGACGACGTGAGCTCCACCTCTTTTCTCTTGCTCCAAATCGAAAGTGGGCACGTACGTCCATATGGCGGCGACTTTTCAAAGGCAGAATCCTCCTCCATCTGCATGGCATCCATGCATGTCGACTAAACCAACAGCTCAATTAATGGCGGTGCAAGATCAGCGCTCCCTCCTTTCCGTCGCATCACACGTACGACACGCAGGCTAGCTAGGCGCGCAATTGGCCGGCGTGACCCCATTCGATCTCTCCCTGATTCTTTGCCCTTTCCTGCTCCGGCTCCGGCTCCGGCTGCAGGTGGGTGTGGGTGCTCCATCATCTGTCAGTAATGACGGACGGCCCGGTCAATAATCGAGCAAGGACAAGGGTTTTATTCCGCGTGTGACTCATTGCCCGTACGTGCTAACGGCCTGATTTACGAGCAAGTTGGCCACGGGGTTCGTTTGCCTACTCGACACCTAGGGTTGAAGAAGGCGAAATCGCTGCTTCCGCTAACCCAGAAACATCTCCACACTAGGCTACAACACAAGTGTACGCGTCCGTCCATGCATTGCACGCTGGTGCAACGGCCGGGGGAAGTTGATCGGAGCGGACACTCGCAGCGGGTGCGGAAAGAAGCCCACCTGGGACGCACGGATTTGCGTTGGGCATGCAATGCAAGCTCGCTCCATCCGGCGCTACCCGTCGTGCTCTAGGAAAAAGCTGTTCGGTAGGATTCAAACTCAGGCGACCGTAGCCGCGCAATCGGTACGCCTGAGTGCCCGTCGCCGTCGATCGACCTCACTCGACTTATAACCAGCTCATCGATCGAACTAACTGTCGATGCAGATCGGCCGTCGCGAATCAGATTTCCCCGTCCGGTCCGATCGATCGAGGAGAGAGGCCCGTGCATGCGGGCCACGAGCGGACGTCTTGTCCTGCTCGATCATGGTTGGGCCGTCTTCCCGTCCGATCGATCACTGGTACGTGACAGCGGGGGAGATCGATCGATCGATCGCACTGGCTGAGTGCGCGCGCCTCCTATACGCACGTACAGTACGTACGACGCGCAGATCCAGATCGACCATCGATGTTCCATGGCCGCCTGATCGGCGTGTGTGCGTACTACTATCCGCCCGCGTTCGTGGTGTGTTCCCCGTCCGGCCGATCAATGCCCATGCGACGGCCGGCGGTCCCGGCGCAGGATGCCTGGGCAATTGGCATGTGAGCTAGAGTCTGGAGTAGCCGGTGGTGGTCGACCGGGCCGGAGCCACAAGTCCAACGAGCGATCGACCTGTTGATCGAGGAACATCCTGTGCTGTGCGAGCCTATCGATTTGGCCAGCGACCGATCGGCATCCCTAGACAGCAACCCCAAATATAGCCATGTTTTCATCACGTTTACCCGTGTGGGATATCTACCCCACGTACCCACTCGGCCACTCCTGTCTCGAGTCACTCTGTACAGTACTAGGCTACTAGCGAGATGCACCATTCTTAAATTCTTTTCACCAACTCCATGGCGCTGCATGTGTTCCTATCCACTCAAGCTCAAGACCGAGAGCGTCTCTATCCGATCTCCAATAATTTAAAGGAGGATATGACCCAGAATCCTTACTCCTTTAAATAATAGTACTCCCTCATTCCGTAAAAATATAAAAATGTTATTATACTACATTAGTGTCAAAAATGCTTTTTATATTATGGAACTAGGGAGTACCATTTCTAACCGATCCCAAATACTTAACAGAGTAAAAGAAAATCAATGACACACCAGCACAAATTCGTTGCAAATTTGGCTCAAACTTAAAACTACTACATCACTTGATTCGCAATATATTACATAAATATTTTAGGTAACTTCAACGAAATTTAGACTAGATTACATAAAAACTACTTGTTATCGCTCTCGTCCTCCAACCTCTCCCAGTCCGATTCGGTAAGCCCTCCGATCATACCACCAGGGCCCGCTCCATTGTCATCATCGTCGGCGTCGGAGTTGCTGGAGGAGAAGTCGATGACCTCCGTTGCCCCAGCCACGTACTGTTCGTACAACCGACGCTTCGCCTCGACGCGCTCCGGCTATAGGCGATGGAGCTCCCCCATGTAGGCCTCGCTGGCTTGCTCCGTCTCAAGGCGCTCGTGGACCTCCCAGTCTTCCTGCATCTCCCATGCGGTGGCCACCCGAGCGTCGATGGGCTCCAACCGCTGCAGGCCGTCGAGAAGATGTGGCGGGCGTCGGTGCCGTGGAGACGGACCGACATAAGGTGTAGTTGGGTGCATACCGCGAAGTGGAAGTATCCGATCCATATCCACTCATGCGTGTAGCGGTCGGTGATCTCTGCGACCCATGTTCCCCATCGGCACTGCCGCACGTCAAGGTATTGCCTCTACGGCGGTGGCGGTGGTGGGAGGTCGGGGAAAACGAGCAAGAGGGAACCACCGACGCGGGGAGAGGAAGAAGCACCGGTGCGGGAGGAGGATCCGTCATCGCAGCCATGGGCTCAGGACCTCTCGTGGCGGCGGGGAGAGGCAATGGCTGGATTCGACCATTATCGGTGGCAGGGTTGGCGCTGGAGTGCATGAGGGTCAGGGTGGGGAGTACTGGTGGGGCTTGGGAGGTGGCGGCGTGGAAGAGGAGGCGATATGAGGGTGCGATATTTTTACTCCGTGAGCGATGGGTCGAAAAGTAAAAAAAAATCCACACTAAGATTTTTGGGGTTCGGTTAGTTCCCGACTAGAGGAGGAAAAATCAGATTTATCTTCCTCTAAAGAACGCATCGTTAGAGATCGCTCTAAAGAACGCATCGCATCGGATCCATCTCTTCTCTTAATTAAATTGCCCTGTGAAGACCTTATTAATTAAACACTGTCACTCACCACAGCCACTCCAGCTGATATATATCATCACACTAGCCAGTAGTCGCTCGTGTTTTCGCATGCATGACACAAGACCGTACGTGACTAACTGACTATTCAACTCCTGCCACTGGGACAATGGATTCTATCACGTCCTTATCCGGTGGAGGCACGGAAGCAACGGGACCTCCGTGATTTACTGAGACTGTCGTCGGTACGGTCGGCTGCCAAATGACGGTGGTCGCCGATAACTTAGATCCTGTTTGGTTCATAAGTTCTAAGACTTTTTCTAGTCCTAACTAAAAAGTCTTTAGTTCTTAAAAAATCCCTCCCTGTTTGTTTTCAAAGACTAAAAAGTCCTTAGTCTCTTTCTAGAGGTTATTAAATGACCATGTTGCCCCTAGTATATAGAGAAATAACAATCAAACAACATCATGAGGTGGCGGGCCAATGAATGCATGGATGGGCATTGTTGAAAAAGTCTCAAAAAGTCTCAAAAAAGACTCACCTTAAAAGTCTTCTTAATTTAGTCCTAAATGCCTAGTTTAGTCCCTAAAAAGTTCCTCCCGTTTGATAAAAAAGTCTTTAAGAAGGACTTTTTTTTAATCCCTACACAACACCCCCTTAATCAACTACTCCCTGCATATCGATGGGGTTGCTGACTAGCTGCTTTACATAATCGTGTTGAACGGCGGCTGTTACATTTCCAACTGACAACAGTCAACAGGTGGTTGAAGCCTGTTACACTACAGTGCTTGCTAGTAATTAGCGTCCTGCGTTCAATAATTGGATCCATCACCTGAAGTCCGGGATCGAAATAGACGGGCCCGACTAGGAAATAACTGACGACTTTTATTTATCTATATCTGATAAAGGGTATTTTGAGAATTTTTTTGTCTATTCATTTTCAACCATGACGGTACAACAAACACAAAAAATAAAAATAAAAATATCTAGATTCCGTAGACAACCGAACGCCGACTACAAGCACCGAAGCGAGTCGAAGCCGTACCGCCATCATCGCCACTCCCTTGCCGGAGCCAGACAAAACCTGTTTGAATAGACAGTGAGGAAACTATCGTGCTAAGGCCGCATAGGACTAGCACACAAGAACAACAACCGCCGCTGATAAAGAGTAGCGTAGATCGGAAGGATCCAACCTGAAGACACACAAATATAGACGAACGACGTGCAGATCTGAGCAGATCCACCAAAGACACACCTTCACACGCCCACATGATGCTAGACGCACCACCAGGATGGAGGGCTAGGCGAGGAAAATCTTATTTCATCTTCAAGGAGCCCCGCCGTCTCGTACTCCTGAACAGGACACCACTCCTAATAAACTCAAACACATTTAAAAACGGAGCCCTCCCGCCGGCAAAGAACTGGCAACGAGAACACCTCACATCTCTGGGCTCAGATGGACAACAACATCTTGGATGAGGTATGCTTCATATATTCCGCCGCCATTGTTGGTCCTATGGCGCTGGAATCTCCGCTCCATAACCCTAACCACTCTAGCGAGCCCGCTGCTCACGGCCAAAATCATTGTTTTGACCATTTGATCAAATTTTAGCGTGATTTAACCCCTCTTCTAAAGTTTTGGCCCCGCATCATTGCTCTTGCATTACCGAGCTTCACGAGGTTTAATCCCTTTTTCACCGTCGCTTCATCAACTACTTCTTTAGAACATAAAACAAGCTGATGTGAGAAATGATCAATATAATTTCTCTAGATCACTCGAGTATCTTTTGTTCTCATTGAACGACAGTTATCGATATATCTCATTTCTTTAGACCAGGGCATGGAAAATTTGTGACCCTAATAGGATCTACAACTGGATGGCCCATACCCATACCAAACGTCCAGACGACCTGTCCGGAACGAAAAAAGCTACCCAACCAGCCGCTTCATATCCGTCCCAAACGTCCAGGCTAACCGGTAACCCCCGTACCCAGCCCATGTATGGGTGGATATGCGGACGCTCGTATGCATCTGTCATATTGGATCTGACTCACTATGGCCCGCCTCGACCTCACATTTATTCATCAATTTTGGACCAAACCCAAGCCACTCCACTTTGCCCTCAAGCTGCCCTACATCAATCTCTAACTTTCTGCGGCATGGGGGCAGCGGATTCGACTCTGAGATCTCCCGATCTGTCGACTGGGACCTTGTCCCTTGTGAAGGGTCGTCCGCCTGGCTCTCTGCTGCTCTCAGGAGGAATGTGTCCGACCGCGGTCCAGATCGATTCGACACGAATTCATTGCGTCCGCGGAAATGATGCTTGCATTCACCGGGGTTGGTGGCTTATGGTGCATGACCGCCTGACGTGGGGACCACCAGCTAGCGGCACAATCCCTTAGATGACGTTTCGTCTTTGCGACATCGGGTTCTAAGCCAGAGGTCAACGCAAACATGCGCCACGGCCCAACTGGCCAAGAGAAGCGGCATGCTCGTCGTGCGAGGCACAAGGCGTAGCAGCCTGCAGCCCTGAAGGCTGAGGCCGTGGAGGCGGAAACGTACGCAGCCTTGGACAGCAATGGGGAGGCCCTCCCTCCATGCCCTTATCATCAAGAAGCGGGAGCAACGCCGGGCGGTTTGTGCCATGATTTGCAAAAATGCTAGACATACAAAAATTTACAGGCTCTTTCCATCTAACAATCAATCACAAACCTCCCTCCCCCTCTCTGATTTTCAGAGGAGTGGGCCGTCCCGCTCATCTATTGGCTAATCAAGACTAACCCACTCTATAGAAGCCTGTAAATTGTTTGTACGTGTAACATAATTGCATGATTTGAGAGGTGAACGGCATTATCCGTAGACGAGTCCGGACATGTCCGCGGACATATAGAGGCCCGGCTATGAGGCGTTCCGCAGGTCCCTATATTCCAAATCCGCACCGGCGTTTACAGAAAGGATCCAGGGTACAAGGCTGGCGTCTGGCGATCGCCGACGGTGCAACGCAAACAGATATAAGATATTCGTGTGAGACTGAGTGAGGCTCTTGGTCGTGGGACTGATTCTGCCGGACGTACACCACGTACGTGAGCACTGGGCACTGAGCAATGACGAGTACGTGACTCGCAGTGTCCACGTACGTACTCCTTCCGTTCCGAATTACTTATTTTAAATTTGTCTAGATACGGATGTATCTAGCACTAAAATGAGTCTAGATACATCCGTATCTAGACAAATCCAAGACAAGTAATTTAGAACGGAGGGAGTAGATGGCACGCAACGGGTGCAGGTGCAGCTCTCCTTTTTTTGCTCGCTTGGTACAGGCCGTGTTTATCCCAAAGAAAGAAAGAAGCGACGCGCGACAGCCTCGTGCGTCTACCTCGCGTGTACATCCATGCTTCATGTCAATTGGCCATTTGGCCCATCATGCAAAGCACTTCACTCGGTTGGTTCTGTGCGGAGACGCCATACTCTAGCACACAATTATCATCGATTATGTACGGACATGGTAACTAATTGTGGTGCCAGATCAGTTGGTTAGGTTTTTTCTTTGGTAGAACTAGGTCCATCAAGATTCAAGGGCTAGGCAATTGGTGCCCGCATTTTTCTGTATTTATTTGAGGTATTTCGGGCGGGAGGAGATGTTTCCATCGACTACGAAGGGGTCTGTGACGGCTTCGTTAATCGTAAAATAATGTGTCGGTTCAGTCTGTCGAAGATGCTTGTAAGAATAAAGTGTCTGTCGAAAATGTTTATAGGGATAAAGTGTGCGCGCATGCGCTGATAGAGAAGAGTATATGCGTCAACGTATGAACATCTATATATCTGTATTATGTTGAAACAAAAATGTGGTGCCATGCTATTCCCGGTACACCGGGCAGGGGCGTGCGGCGAGCCGTTGCCTGCCGGTGAAAACTGAGCAAAAACAAAAGGGAGTGTCTGCATATCTACATTGAGTTGCTGCTGAAACTACTACTAGTGGAAATTACAAAGGCCGGCTTTCTTTCCCGGCAGGACAGTTCGGTGCCATGCCAGTTTTGGGCTGCCACTTTAAGTTTTCTTTTTTTTACTAGAACTATCACTTTTAGTTACCACGTACCCCCTCCATTCCGAATTACTTGTCTTAGATTTGTCTAGATACGGAGATATCTAGCACTAAAATAAGTCTAGATACATCTGTATCTAGACAAATACAAGACAAGTAATTCGGAATGGAGGGAGTATGTATGGGACTCTGGGTGGATAGATTACATTCATTTTTCCGGGTGATTACATTAATGTAACAAGAACAAAAAAGTCACTAGTACTAGTAAGCTACCTACACTAGTAGCCTAGTACACTGATGCCACGTGAGGGGGCGCCCGCGCCGGCGGCTGGACGGCGTTGCTGCTGCAGTGCTGGTCGGAGTTGTTGGGTTCTTTGGCGGCGGCGGGGAAGAGCTCGAAGGGGCCGAGGCGGTGGTCGCCGAGGCGGGACTTGTAGGCGGCCTTCTTGTACTCGGCCCAGGTGAACTCCCTGTACAGGCTCCGCTCGCCCTCACGCATCAGCTCCGGCAGCGGCGCGATGCGCTGCGCCGGCGCCGGCCCGCCGAAGTAGATCACCGACAGCCGCGACTGCTGCCCCTCCGCCGGCGCCACCACCCGGTGCTTCACGCTCTGGAACCGCCCGTTGGTCAGCACCTGAAATTCACCAAAAAGATGTCTCACATCAGAATACATGCGTGCAAAAACAGTCTGTGATGCAACAAATAGTACTGCCACTGCAGTTATGCAGGTGGTAGGGCACACGCAGGCCACACGGGGTCGCCCGCCAATGAGTTATCGGGCGCAACTTGCACCCTTTGCGCGGTACGTCGTTGACAAGAACGGAGGGTGGGTCGGGCGGGACGCCGGCTAAATAATGCGCCATGCCAAGCCAGACCAAAAACACGCAAGCGCACATCTGCATGCATGCGTGCGCGTCCATGGACATGGATCCCAGGTAGGAGTAGATGAATGGGGTAGGCGGCAAAGGTAACAAGTGAGTGCGGTGACTACCTGGAGGGAGTCCCCGACATTGACGAAGAGGGAATCGGGGTCGGGGGCCACGGGGACCCAGCGGCCGTCCGGCAGCATGATCTGGAGGCCCCCGATGCGGTTGGACCGGAGCACGGAGATGATCTGCGGGTCCGTGTGCTCCCCGAACCCCGTCACGCCGCGCTGCCCCGCCGCCAGGGGGCAGGGGCACGGCGGGTAGTGGTTCACGCGCACCATCTCGTCGGCTTCGTCCGGCGCCACCATCCGCCGCAGCACGCCGCGGTGCTCCTCCGCGACGCCGAGCCCATCCGCCATGAGCTCCAGCACCCGCGCGCCCACCTCCCGCACCGCGTCCGTGTACTCCTCGAGCGCCGCCCGGAGCGACGCCGGCAGGGAGGCCGCCGCGACGGAGCCGGACCCGACGGAGAGCAGGATGTACTCGAGCCAGCCCACGTCGCCGTTGCAGCCGATGCTCTTGCTGCCGTAGCCCAAGGGCCGCGCCGACGCCTCCATCTTGTCCTTGTGCGGCAGCGCGAAGAAGGCCGCGGCGCGTTCCTCCAGCGCGTCCGCGAGGGCCGCCGGCACGCCGTGGTTGGTCGCCCTGAAGAAGCCGACGCGTCCGCCACGGCCGCCGCAGCGCCCGGCGCCGACAGGTCGACGCTCGGCACCGCGGCCGCCGCCGCATGTGCGCATTTCACCAGAGGGATCGCGTCCACCGAGATGGGCACCGTGATGGCCACCATGGCCAGCAGACGATCTCGCAGAGCACCCGATGTGTAGTGAAGCAGAGCAGTTCCCGGTTGGTGCTAGCTAAAGAGTGCGCCTGGTTCGAAGCAGAGCAGGAGCAGGAGCAGAGGAGAAGAGAGGAGCAGGGGAACGTTTGCAGTTGTGGTCGTCTGACGGGGTGACGGCCTGGTGTATATATAGGCGACATGAGCTTTGATTATGAGCTGCAGTGAGTAACCAAGCAAGCAACCAGAACCAGGTGCTCACTTTAGTTAGTTTGGTCCAGTGAGTGAAGTGACGTGGGAAGAGTGTCACGGCAAGCTACGTACGTGGTGTATGCACGCACTATGTATGTGTGGAAGTGCCATCGACGGTCGACCAGGCCGTTGGCTTGGTTGGAACCGTACGGTTCAAGCGCGTCTCTGATGCATCCACGCCCAATTTTCGGTGTAACGGAACACAAGACTTTTCCTTGCTCTATTAATAAGTGAATGAGATGGGAGCGGCTGGACGTCAATCAACGAACCTGATATTTGAGTCAGTCACTTTTTGCATGTTTATGATTCTTTGGGCCGTGCCCATTGGCTGAGTAACACCGCAGCCGTAAGACAACTTCATATATTTACTACCATTCGACGTACATATGTATGTAAACAAAAAAAGCAAATAAAAATTTATGTCATTGAT
Organism: Triticum monococcum; assembly: GCA_034509565.1. NCBI lineage: Eukaryota > Viridiplantae > Streptophyta > Magnoliopsida > Poales > Poaceae > Triticum > Triticum monococcum. The sequence goes on from CM067841.1 coordinate 608,503,389, forward strand.
ATTACCCTTAAAGAAGAAAGAAAAAGAATAAAATAAATGACAAATTTTGCACACAAATTGTGATTTTTATAACACACAAAAATAAGCATACAATAGTGGTATTTTCGCAGAAAAGGGAAAAATTCCTAATAAGGAATGAATTAGTTGCAATGGTAGTACCATTAAAGAATAAAGGAAATGAAATAAAACCAAATCAAAATAACAAGCTTTTCTAAGAATAAAGAAAAAGAAAAATAATAGTACAATTTTCACATTCTAGTATAATTTAAACACATATTGTATAGTACTTGCATGTAAACTTACACATGGAAAAAATAAAAAGAGAAGTTGTCTAAGAAATAATGAATTAGCGGCATTAGTATTCCCTTTTAAGAAGAAGAAAATGAAGAAAATGAAAAAATTTGCACGCAGTTTATACATAAATAGCTTTTTTAATAATATGCAAGAATAAACATATAATAGTGGAATGATATCGGTATTACCTCTAAAGAAACAAAATGAAATGAAATAAAAATCAAAATCAAAATCAAAATAATGAAGTTTTCTATAGAAGAATGAAACCCTTTAATAAGAAAGAAAATGAATAAAATAAAATAAAATCACAATAATAAAGTTTTCTAGGCAATAATGAACTCTTTAAGAAAAAAGAAAAAGAGAAAAAATTGCACACAAGTTTGCACTGAAATTGCACTTTTAGTAACATGGACACAACAAACATATAATATTGCAATTTCGCACTCTACTATAATTTACACACATGTTGCATAGTACTTGCGTGTATACTTATTTAAACACAGAAAAAAAATATTTTCTAAAAAAGAATGAAGTAGTGGCATTGGTACCACCCTTTAAGAAGAAAGGAATGAAAAAATAAATCATGCTAAAATTTGCACATAATTTACACATAAATTGCACTTTTTATAGCTATGCAAGAACTAACATATACTAGTAGAATTTACATAAAAAAAGTTTCAAAGAAGGAATGAATTAGTGTCATTGGTATTACCCTTAAATAAGAGAGAAAGTGAAATGAAAACTTAAAACTAAAAATTCATCAAGATTAGTACAAAAATTGCACTTTTTATAATATGTAAGAAGAAACCTATAGTAGTGAAATTTCCATACTCTAATATAATGTATCCATGTTGTACTCCCTCCGTTCCTTAATGTAAGTCTTTGTAGAGATTCTACTAGATGGACTACATACGGAGCAAAATGAATGTACCCACACCTAAAATGCATCTATATACATCCGTATGTAGTTTATAGTGGAATCTCTACAAAGACTTATATTTAGGAACGGAGGGAGTACTTGTGTGCATATATTTACACATACACACACACTCAACATCCAAAAAAACTCATAAAGAAAAAACAAAAATCAACAAAAAAACTAAAACCCACAAAAAACAAAAATTAACCAATAAAAGGAAAGAAAAAATGAAAAGGAAAAACACATAGAAACGGAAAACTAGAATGAAAAAATAAAGCAAAAATACCCACAAAAGAAAGAATGAATATGTGGCATTGGTATTACTATTTAAGAACAAAGAAAATAGGAAAAGGAATCTAAAACAAACACTGAAAAAATTTGCACGAAATATACATAAAAATGTGATGTTTGAAAATATGCAAAATAAGCATATAAAAGTGGAACTTTTGCAAAAATGAAATCTAGAACAAATGAATAGTGGCATTGGTATTAACCTTAAAGTAATGAAGTAAAGACAAATAATATCAAAATAATGACTTTATTCTGAAAAGGAATGAATCAGTGGCATTGGTATCTCCTTTAAAAGAGAGAGATTTAAAAAAACGCGCACAACTTTGCAGCAAAATTGCACTTTATCGTAATATGCAAAAATAATCATATAATCATGAAATATTGGCACATATTATATGGTATTTGTATGTATATAATTACAGTCAGCCAAAACCCACAAAAACAAAAGATAAGCAATAAAGAAAAGGAAAAAAACCGCAACCCAGAAGAACAAGAAACAAGCCCAAGAAGCAATTCGACTGACCCAAAATAGAGGTCAATCGATTCCACACAGCCCAACCCAACAATAGAACTAAACAGAAAAAAATTTATAAACAACACTGAACTCAAAGCGCATCCAACGACCAAAAAATTGACTGGCCATAAAATGAAAAGTCAGCTGACTGAAATGCAACTAAAGTGGAATGAGATTGCTCTCCTACACAGTAATCTTTTTTTGCGGGAATACATCCAATCTATTCATCTTCAGTCATGGTGGTACAACGAACACCAAAAATAATAAAAATTACATCCAGATCCGTAGACCACCTAGTGACAACTACAAGCACTAAAGCAAGCTGAAGACGCGCTGCCGCCATCGCCCCTCCATCATCGGAGCCGGACAAAACTGGTTGTAGTAGACAGTCAGGAAGTCGTCGTGCTAAGGCCCCATAGGACCAGCGCACCATAACAGCAACTGCCGCTGATGAAGAGTAGCGTAGATCGGAAGGATCCAATCCGAAAGCACACGAACGCAGACGAACGACGAACACATCTGAGCAAATCCACCAAGGACAGATCCGCCGGAGATACACATCAACACGCCCATCGATGATGCTAAACGCACCAGCGGAGAATCTTATTTCATCTTCAGAGAGCCGCCGCCGTCTCGCCTTCCTGAGTTGGACACATACCTAACAAACCTCGAAGACACGTCTAAAAACAGAGCCCTCCCACCGGCAAGGGCCGGGATCCGCCGCGCTCCCATGACCCTAAGGTCACCAGAGATGAGGCGGACCGGCGACGGCGCCAGTGGGAGGCAGAGGAGCCCTAGTTGGGGAGGAGGTGGCTGCCTGAGTCACGTACAGCTGCTGATGACAGATTAACAAGCACATGCGATGCAAACCTGCTCTACGCCCCCCCCCCCCCCCCCACACAGTAATCTTTTGTATGACACACTGCACATGCTGAATGCATGAAACAAACAAAATAGTTATACTGATTGTTTACTTCTTGACCTTTTTTGTTAGAACTGTGCTATTGGTATGATTGCTCACGACATTACCGAAAGATGACATAAATGGTGTGTTGTTCGTTAAGAAGCTATGGTACATTAGGTTGAACATATATAGCATTGCCATGTTGTAGGGACAATATGTAAGGGCCATTGCACCTCAATGGTCTTCCGTGCTACCGGCAAAATATCAACCTCATTGGAAAACTCTGTAGAAGAGGATGATAAAGATAGTGTGCTTGTTTACTTCGATAAATGGTCAATATTGTTAGAAATTTAGGATTTGTGGTCTACCTCCTATTCCTCTGCGCTTATCTGTAGTGTCGCTCACAAATCACATATATGAGGCTAGGGGGTAGACCTTTTTATACTGTCTTTTCAAAGAGTCCACCTCTTATACAAATAAGATTCCTAGCCTTTACAACTAGTTTCCGCGATAGGGACCTTCTTATACTGCCGGATCCTTCTTCACCCTTGCCCTCTGGCCATGGATACGTCAGGTCCAAGCGGTCAGTAAGCACACCCCATTCCGCGTCAAGGTGGATCTGCATGGCGTCCCGACACAGGGTGGAATATTGCGGGGTGGGAGACGCCCCCCCCCCCCCCCCCCCCCCTCACAAGTCAATCGTGGGGTGGGAGATCAATACAGTTCCTTTGTGCTTATCTTTTTAGACTGACAAAGTGCCCATGCATTGCAAGGGTTCCTGAATAGATTGGTACTTGTTCACAAACTTTAAAAATCACTGAATTTCTTTGGTATCCATCACTAAATATATGTTAGGTTCCACCAAAGCATATTCCGCTTACTTGTTTGGGTAAGGTGAACGTGCCAGGGATAGGGTTGGTCTAGAGCAACTAAAGGTTTTTCTATGAATGTGGAGCAGAGCCACCAAGGTCCTTTTTGTGTGCAAAAATACAACATCTTCTCTGGCATGCGTATATGCAAATCGGATAGTCAGAAGTAATGGATGACATACACAACATCACCAACTAGGTCTTTTATTACTTTTTTCTTTTATGGTTTCATGAAATTTGTGGCAAAGTTGTACTCTTATGACCAATATAATACTAGTATAACTTTTCTTAGGAACTTCTAAACCCAAGATTGTCAAAGTATAGCATATTTTTAGAAACTACAACATCACTGCTCGCAAGAAAAAACACAGCATCTATTTTTAGGGGAATAACGACGTCTACAATTTCAAAACACTCGCTAGCGGAATTTTTTGGTCATTAATCTTCTTAGGGAATTTGTCAGTCATTAGTCTTCTTAGGGGATTCACAGTCATACTTAGCCCAGTGATCCAATAATGTACGCCCGCACACGGCTCGCTGAGAACTGACTGGATTCGGTAAACATCTGAAAGAAATTCCTGCAAACCAGTGAGCAAAAGCTAGGACGTGTTTGGATGGGTGCGTCGCACCTGTATCGCACCCGGCATACAAAATCCAACGTGTTTGGTATCCCGCACGGCCTTCTCAGCCTGGCCCATCGGATGCAAAATAGGCCCTCTCAGTCAGGCTGAGGGGAACGCGAGAATCGGGCGTATCCCGCAGCCAGGCTTGCCCATGCATCCCCTTTCCTTTCTCTATCTCTCTCTCACGCTTCAGATCCAATCGAGGACAGCAACCCACACCTCCGCCGGCGCCGTCTCTCCGCCACGGGTGTGAACTCCCTCGCCAGAGATCGAATCTGCCGGCGCTCCTCCAAGCCCATGTTGTGGCCTCGCCGCCATGCTTCGACATCGCCGGGTTCCGCCGCCGCCGGACTATGCCATCACCGCGCGCACGCAAGCCAGCGGACGAGTTCGCCGGAGCTCGCCACGCCGTCCGCCACCCAGCGAGATGAAGAAGGGAGAGGTGAGGGAAGCACCTGCACGTCGCGAGCTGCACTTCTCTTTGTCCATGAAACACGCGAAGAAGGAGCAGCAGGTTCAGATTTGTTTTGCTTGTTTTCTATGTCCATGGAATTAAGTTCTAATGCAGTCTACCAAACAATATCTTTTGTATACAACATCGCAGGTGCATATATACCCTACAATCCACCAAACATGCATCTTGGTCCATTTTTGCATCAGCCCAGCCAGGCCAGACTCAGCCCGGATCCTCCATGCGATGCAGTGTGAAGCTACCCAGGCATCCAAACACACCCTAGATGGTCCAAAGCTAAAGCGACGTCGGTGTCCTGCTCCCGGGAGAGCGACATTCGCCTCTGGGTGCAACCGTGCAAGCTACAACAACTGAAGAGATTGTCCGTAACCCATGCCTGCCCCTTTCCTGTTGGTTTAGAGCATCTACCGCCGGGGCGTTTTAAATTCTTCTCAAATGTCTGGGCAGGTCATTCGGTAACTGATCGGTCATAATTTTTTAACCTAGACAGACGCCTCAAATTAGCCTCGAACGTTCAGATTGACCGGCACCTCTCATATCCAGTCTAAATATGGGACGGATATGGGGCGCCCGAGTACGTTTGCCATGTCGGACTCGGCCCATGCTGGCCCACCCGAGTCCACATATATTTGTCCCCATTCGCTTGCCAGAGCAAACCCTAGCCACTTCACTCCACTCCCCTCTGCCACGCGAGCTCACCTCCAGCAGGTTTTGGCCTACTCCGGCATGGCCGACAGCAGATCAGACTCCGACCACTCCGGATCAGTCGACCGGGGTGTCATCCCGTGCGGAATTGAAGGAGGCAATGGCAGTCTGCATTGCACTCTGTCGCTCCCGGGAGGACAGCGCCCGGCCGACCGAATCCGTCCGCCGCGACGCCATAGCGTTGGCTCGCCGGCGCTCGGGTCCTCTGGTGTTGGATCCTCGCTGTCCCGGCAGGCGGAACACCTCTCCTTCCCCGTCACCGGTCAGGCAGACTATGCGGCGGTAATGGTGGCGGCTGATACGGCGGTGCGGGCGGCCACAGAGGAGGAAGCCATCCGCGCACGCATTGTGAAGAAACGGTAGCGGACGAACACGCGCGCCCTTGCCCGAGAGTAGAATCTTGCGGCCCGTGTCATGACCGGACTGCCATCGAAGGAGGAGAAGACGGATAGTGGCGGTGAGGACAGTTCTGACGACGAGCAGATCCGATTCAATTCTACTGCGTCTTCGATCGGTACTTCCGCGATCGAGAAGGGACGACAAGGGCAGCCATAGATGAACTCCACCATAGCCAAACATGCCAAATTTTGATAATCCGATGGCATGTTTAGTTTGTAATGATGGAGTAGCCGGGTGATGTGTGTGCATTGATCGACGTGGTTGGATGGGTTTGTATGAATTTAAGATACGATAGTTAAGGTGTTCGGATGTGGATTACATTTTATTTCAGAGGTTTCGGGTGACCTTTCGATGGAAGTCGCTGTTGCATGATCCGTACGTGGCTCTGTGGCTACTACTGCTCGATCGATCGAGCAGGGAATCGAAGGGTCCGGGACAAGATGGGAGACGGCGTGACCGGGCTAAGGAAAGCGAGCGCCCATGGCGCGTGCGTGATGGGGTTGAAAGGCCGGCCGGCCGGCCAAGTGTGTGTGTGGAATAGAAAACTCCGGGGGTGTACGTGCACATACCGGTGACCACTGGCCATGGGACTAACCCTGTCAGGCAGGCATGCACCTCCTCGTGCTTCAGTTGGCCCCGTGCCATGTGTTGTCGACGTGACGACGCGCCAACAAGCAGGGCCGCGCCCCGCTGCTTAATTGGCTAGCTGCCTGGCCCCTCCGGTGGCAGGGGAAAGGTGGCGACACGAGTCCGCCGGCGGCGCGCGGCTGCACCGTGGGCCGCGCGGGATGCCCGCGGCGTCGTCGGCGACACGCGTGCGCCCGGCCACCGTGTGCGGGCGGACATGATTGGATCCACCAAATACCGGAGTCAAACTCGCCCACGCGCACACTGCTCGCTGTCCAGTGAACAGCGGAACACGTATTGCCGCCTGATGCCACCGACTGTCGGCGGCGCATGGCGCGCCGCGGTACGTACGTATCGATCGCCGGATAATGGCGCCGTCCGCCGTGCCCGTGTCCGTGGTGCGTACGTATCGATCGCCGGTTAGTTGTTGACAGTTGTCTGAATTTGTAATTTAATAGGTCAATTTCGTGGCAAGGAAGGAGGCGATGGGGTGCTCCGAGGTCGAGCCAGAGCTGACGACGATGTTGCTCGCGGTGTCTAAGGAGTAGGCAAATCCGGGGGGTTAGGAATTCTATCAATATGTCTTTCTTTCTTCTCTCCCAAGTCAAAGTTGATTAGGCCAAAGTCTTCCTTTCTCGATCTTCACCAACGAGTCCGTAGATTCGTCCCTTCTCTGCCTACCGCTCTGGTTAGCAGGTATGTTAGGGTTTTAATCCTCACAAGGACATCTTTGGACGAATGTCGGCACTTTTTTCAAGTCAGTCTTCTGGGCTCTGATCCTCCTCGACTTCATCTATTGGGAGAATATATGGAGCTCCAGCATAGATTGTAGTCCATTACTGGGGCGACGAGATCAGAGTGAGGTTATGATTTCTCATCGTGCGTACGCGACGGTGAGATCTGATGTCAGGTTCTTCAGATCAATTAAATGGTTCAACGTTCATAACTATGACACCAGGGAATTGGTCCTTTGGGACATGTGCACAAACACTTATAGTCTACCATTGAGAAGGTCAAAGACAGGCCAGCTCTGATATGGGACCGATGGCAACGACACTTTGTCGTCGTTTCTCTGGCAGAGGCAATGGTGCTTCGTTGGTCCAGAGTCCTTAATGTAACTTTTATTATGTTTAAACTGTTTTATACTTCTAGTGAACTTTTATAATAGTTTTAGATCCTTTTCGCAGAAAAAAAGAATTCAAGGGTTAACCGGCGTGGGTAGAGGGCCTTTCAGTATTAGTTTCCTCTCAAATCAGACAATGTCCTCATCAGAGGCCGCGGGCACGAAAGCGAACTAAAAACAGACAGTGAAGAAGGAGTAATTGGAGGAGGAAGAAAGTCTTTCCTTATATTTTATAATCCAACAGTTTAGAAGATTGACTTCTTAAAAGATACTTCATTTTTAAATTACTTAGAGCATCTATAGCCGGATACATTAAATCCTGCCGTTCAAACGCATGTGGACACACCGTGTCTAGGTGCAGGGATCGGACAACCTTCAAATTTTCGTCTTTGCATCAGAATTCCTTATAGTTTTATCCTTCAAATCATACAAACCATGCAAGTACGTAGATCAACTAAACCTACAGTAGACTAGAGATGACCACCATCTCCATTCCGAGCTTCGGGTACATGGGTGGCGGATGCATCTCCGGCTCCGTGGCGGCCTTTGCCTCCATCTCCGCTTCCACCTCGTTGAAAAAAGCGCCAGTCTCCACCTGTTGTTGCCGGGTCGCCGGTTGGACTCCACATACGCCTCATCTTGGATGGACTCGAGGATGGCTGTCTGTTCCGCCATCTCCGCCGCTTGGGCAACCTCGAACTCCGACATGGTGTCCTCCATGGCGAAGCCCACAACTGACTCCTCCTCCTCCTCCTCCTCCTCCTCCTCCTCCTTCGTATCCGCCCCTTCCATGGTTTCGGCTGATGCTTCCCTTCCCTTTCTCCTCCACCTCCTCCTTCTCTGGCTTCGATGCTTCCGTAGGCAGGTCGACTATGATCCTGGTGGTGCGTCTCGCCTCGCCTCGCTGGACCTCGTCCTGAATTTGGAACCGGCGCCCCAACCTTAGCATACGTACATGGTCTTTTTCTGTCGGGCCATGGCAGAGGCGGGCGGTGAGGGAAGAGGGAGGCGGAGAGATATGAATAGGCTTCGGCTGGTGGCACTGAGAGGGAGGAAGAGGATGTGGCTCGGGTCGGGGGACACCGTCCGACTTAAATAGACAAACTTTGGCCCCAAGCGGCAAGCCGGAGCGGCGCCACGTGGTGTTCATGTTCACACCCCCGCCGGATAATATGTTCGTCGGATCTTTGGGTTTCTGGACGATTTCATGTGTGACTCAACCGTGAGTCCGATGTGACAGACGCGCCTGGGCCTCCTCATATTGCCTTAAATTTGGGTTAGATATGAGGGATATCGGTCAGCCCTGACGTTTGAGGTTGGTTTAAGACACCCGGGTGGATTTTTACCGGTCAGTGACCGGGCCGCTTGTTCGGGCCTTTGGTTTAAGGCGCTGTAGATGCTCTTATGTATAGTCGGTATGTTGCTACGGCGTGCTGCAATCCACTATGCATCGAATCTATGTATTGGAAGAGTCGCGGAGACCAGATGCAGGAGGCGACGGCCAGGTCCTAAGGGCATCTCCAGCCGCGCCCCCAACAGGCCCTCCCCAGGCGATTTTGCCGCGCCGGCGCCAAAAAAAGGCCCCAGTCGCGCCCGCAAAAGGCCATTTTCGCCGGCTCGGGTCAAAACTGGTGCCGGCGGACCCAGGCCGAACGCGACGCCCTGGGGGGCGCTTGGGGAGCCGACGCAAGCGAAAAAGGCGCGTGGGCCCGCCCTGGAGGCGATCCGAGGGCCTTTTCCCGCCGTTTGTCGACGCTTTTCCCTCGCATCTCTCCCGCTCGCTCGCCCTCCTCCCGCCATTCTCCCCCTTTCTCCCGCCAAACCCCCTCCCGCTCGCCTTCCAGTCGCCGCCATGCCGCCGAAGAAGTACGCCATGCCGCGCGCGGCGGCAAACGCGACTGACGTCGTGGTCCAGCCGAAGCAGAGGAAGCCGAGGGCGCCGCCATCGAAGTCGCCGGGCCTGTCGAACGCCGAGTGGAGGGTGGAAGTTCAGCGGCGCGAAGCGGTCACCGCCGACAGGCGGAACAGGGCCATCGCCAAGAAGGCCCGCGACAACGCGGCGCGCGCGGCGGCGTCTTCCTCATCGGTCGACCAGGCGGGGATGAATCCACCCGTCGTCAGCCACGCCCAGTACGCGCCCTGGGGACAGCAAGGCGCCGGATCTTCATGGGGTTCATCGTCGCCCGGCTACGCCGACGGCGACGCGCACGGTGGGTTCAACCCAAACGTGACCTTCCCTCATGGTCACCCCGCTACGCGCACGCCCTCGCCTGCCTTCGTCGGCGTGCAGTACCCTCCATACAACTACTCGCCGCCCGCCTCCTACGCGTCCACACCGACGCCCCATCTCTACCGTGGGCCTCTGCCCTTCTCGCATTGACAAGTGCGAGAAGTGGGCGGAAGTCCGACGTGCCCTCGACAAGGCCAAGGAGACATGCAAGACGGACGCGCCGACTCCGGGCGCGTCAGAGGGGCGGCCGGACGGCCACAAGTTGGCGAAGAAGGGGAAAAACGCCGACGCGGCAACCGCGCGAGTGCAGGAGTCCATCGAGCATTGCCTCGCCGACGCGCAGGCCCGGGCCGTCCTGCGCGAAGAGAAGACCGAGGCGCGGTGGTCGTCGCTGATGAAGAACAACGTCATCAAACTCGATCTGCTCCGGACGAACGTCGCCGCGAAGAAGAGGAACACCGACATGGCTTTTCTGATGGGCGGGGCGGACATGCTCCAGAGCAACGACGAGAAGCTCAAGGCGTGGTATCTGGTGCAGCGCGGCCTCATCCTGAACGAGCTGCCGACGGCAACGCGGACGACGCCCACGACGCCCACGACCACACGGACGCCAAGCCCAAACGACGCCTCTACATCGCCGCCCAGCAGTGCCGAAGTCGCGCCGACACAGCCCAGCACCGAAGCAGCTCCGACACCGCCGAGCCCGCGCACGCCGACTCCGCCAACGCCTGGAGCCGACCCCGCCGAGTGAATCATTGCGCACGCGAACTCTATTTTTTTAACGCCAGACTACGTCCGATCGCCGGATTTGCGGCGTCTTTTATGAGCAGGAACGACCAAGTTTAAATTTCCTGCATCCTAGGGCCGGTGCGTGGGGCGTGACTGGGCGCTAGGCCGCCCCAGGGGCCGAACTAGCGCCGGCACGCCCCCAAGCCGCTCTATTTAGGCGTCCTGGGAGGCCGAACGGCTGGAGATGCCCTAAGGTGTACTACTACTAGGCACTAGCTCCGTGCTCCGGTGGGGCGGCTCGCTGCTGGTGACGAGTTCCATCGGTAGATCGCACTAGCCCGCACAGGAATGTGATCCTGATCCACGCAAGATAATTCAAGTCGTACGTTACGTACAATGTCGATGGCGATCACTCGGCGGGAGGGACACAATTGCACTCAGGACCCAGGGCGACACGTACGTGTATGTGCACACATGCATTATCGACCCATGCATGTTTCCCGAGCTAGCAGCTATCTGCATGCGCCGGAGCGCCGGCCCGGTGCATGCATCCACACTATAGCTCGGCTCAGCGTTGCAAGGTTCTGTCAGGCCACGTGAACGGGCCGGGGTCGCCGGCCAAGAGCAGCGTAAATAGCTCTCATGCATGTGTACGTGTGCTCGACCGGGGTGTCGGGGGCGGTGCATGAACTTGGCCACGACATGCACCATTCATGCGTACGTAGCGTCTATGAATGAGTCCACCTATATATCTACCTGCAGACACGTCGTTGTCGCCCTATCCCTTGGGCTAGCTCGTTTTCCTTTGCTGTGGTCCGCAGGCCAGACACGACATTGATAGAGCAGCAAGTGCGCGCGTGCCCACGTGAGCCTGGCGAGGCTACGACTGGCCCGTCCAATGAAACATCAACACGTTGACGGCGCCATCGGCCGGCATGCTACTTCTGGGACGCATGCAAACCCATGCATGCATCGGCGTACTAAACACTCTGCGCTGCGCTGTTTTCGCTTCTTTGCTGAAAACAGCATGCTACGAGGTTTGATATACTGATCTTTCCTGCCAAGCAGGCCGGTTCTCGGATTACACGCTGACACGAAACTACTCTTTCCGTTTCACAATGTAGTGCATTCATGCTTTTCGAGATTTAAATTTGACCGGAAATATAACCAACGAGACTGACTGCGGCGGGAGCAAAAATTATATCACATAACTCATATCGAAAATACGAATCCAATGGTATAATTTTTGCTCCTGCCACAATTGGTCTTGTTGGTTAAATTTACGGTCAAACTTAGATCTCGAGAAGCACGGGCACACTACATTATGAAACGAGAGGAGTACATGTACTAGTAGCAGCATCTTTAGTAGACTTCTTAAAAGTTAACCCTTAAAAGCATGTTTAAAAGTCTTTTAAAATAGTTTTTACAATGTAAAACTGGGCGAAAAAACATACATCGTATTACGAACTGTATCTGTAACGATGCAGCAAGCAATCGCCCCGCTCCGGCCACGCCGTGCCTCGGCCATGCGGGCCCGCCCCAGTCGCCACCCGTCCCCTGCCCATCCAGCCCCAGGCATGCACGCCCCGGCCGTGCCTGCCGCGCTTCCCCCCGGCCATGCCTGCCCCGGCCACGCCCGCCGCCGCCGCCGCCGCCGCATTCCGCCCTGGCCATGCCCGCCCCTGTCGCCACTGGTGGTTTAAAAATTACTAGGGGCGTCCTTATCCTAGGAGCACGCCACTATATATATGCCAAATTTAGCCTGTTTTCACAATCAACACAAGCACATGTTAAGATGAACTAGATTATGTATATGCTAATTTGATCCACGTGCTACTTAATTAATTCATTATATATTTTTAATCGACCGTGCAACGGCCGGGGCAAAAATAAAAAAACTCATATGCACGAGTGCCTATGATCGAGTTACGTCATATTGCTTATCCAGCATAGCTCTAAAAATATACCCAAACTAAGAGTATCTACAGTGGAGCACCTCAAACCGGTCCCAAATGCCCGGACGAACGGACAAGTAAAAAAAAAAAACCTAACCAAGCGCCTCAAACCAGCCTCAAACTCCTGGGTTGTCCGGCACCCCTTATATACACTCCCGACCTTCTACTTCATCCTCTATGACACCAAGGACAAAATGCCTCAGGCTTCGCAGATATGGGTGCACCTAGTTTGAAGATGAAGTTAACAATTTGCCGATCCTTTTTTATGTAGTATGTTATTTATATGTTTTAAGCATGTTTTTACTATGCGGGGAGAACAATTATGTGTGCTTTATATATTATTTTACATGTGCAATCATATGTCCAAAGGCTATAACCCTGTCCAGTACCATGCCCATAGCCTCTTTCCTCATCCATTATCCCTCTCCACATCTATACCCCCATTTTCTTCGTGCGAACTCCAGCGAGGTCAGACGGTCAACTCGCGATGCCTCGCACCGCTGGCTCCATGATACCTGTCCGCATCACTCTGACGTGCATGCAGATGGATTGGAGAGAAGGATGCCACCCAAGCTAGATCTGCATCAACGATGGTCGCTCCAGATCTGGTCTTCAGGGTCGCTTCCTCCTGTGCGACAACATCGTTGGTCCGGGTATATGTGAATCGACAGCAAGGCTCTACACTATGAACAATTGTAGGACATACAACTATGAACACGTTTGACAGTGTGATATATTTTTGTAATACTAATACGTGAACTGTGCATATGTATTTGTTTATATACAAATGTAATAAATGTTAAATATGCAATCTATTTTTTTAATTCACAATACTTATCAGCGGCTTGGCTCGGAGAAGCCGCGCCGTACATTTTTACTTCAGTAGCGACGTCCCATAATATCATCGTTACTACTACTCCCTTCATTTTAAAATATAGTGTTCCCGCGCTTCCCGAGGTCTAACTTTGACCATAAATTTAACCAACAAGACCGACTGCGGCGGGAGAAAAAAATATAATTGAAAACTTCTTTTGAATACGAATCCACTGGTATAACTTTTGCTCCCGCCACAGTCGGTCTCGTTGGTTAAATTTATGGTCAAAGTTGAAGCACGGAAATAGAAAAAGCACTATATTTTGAAACGGATGGAGTACCTTAGAGCAACTCTAGCAGACCCCGCATCCGGCCGGTCCGCAAAATGCGTTCGCAGTTCATGGAAAACCATTTTTGCGGGCTGGCTCGGACGGCCACAGATGCAGACCCCCCAAACGGACCCGTATAAAAGTATATTGATACGTCTCCAACATATCTATAATTTTTGATTGTTTCATACTATTATATTATCTGTTTTGGATGTTTAATAGAGTTTAATATGCTCTTTTATATTACTTTTGGGACTAACCTATTAACTGGAGGCCCAGTGTCAATTTCTATTTTTTTGCCTATTTTAGAGTTTCGTAGAAAAGGAATACCAAATGGAATGAAACCTTCGCGATGATCTTTCTTGGACCAAAAGCAAACCAGGAGACTTGGAGTTAAAGTCTGGAACTCCGTGACGCGGCCACGAGGCAGGAGGGCGCGCCCCCACCCTTGTGGGCCCCACGAAGCTCCATTGACGTACTTCTTTCGCCTATATATACCCTTATAACCTAGATCGATCGCAGAGAGCCACAAAACCACTTTTCCACCGCCGCAACCTTCTGTACCCGTGAGATCCCATCTTGGGGCCTTTTTCGGTGATCCGCTGGAGGGGGAATCGATCACGGAGGGCTTCTATATCAACACCATAGCCTCTCCGATGAAGTGTGAGTAGTTTACCACATACCTTCGGGTCTATAGTTATTAGCTAGATGGCTTCTTCTCTCTCTTTGATTCTCAATACAAAGTTCTCCTCGATGTTCTTGGAGATCTATTCGATGTAATACTCTTTTGCGGTGTGTTTGCCGAGATCCGATGAATTGTGGGTTTATGAACAAGATTATCTATGAATATTATTTGGTTCTTCTCTGAATTCTTATATGCATGATTTGATATTTTTGCAAGTCTCTTCGAATTATCAGTTTAGTTTGGCCTACTAGATTGATCTTTCTTGAAATGGGAGAAGTGTTTAGCTTTGGGTTCAATCTTGCGGTGTCCTTTCCTAGTGACAGTAGGGGCAGCAAGGCACGTATTGTATTGTTGCCATCGAGGATAAAAAGATGGGGTTTATATCATATTGCTTGAGTTTATCCCTCTACATCATGTCGTCTTGCTTAATGCGTTACTTTGTTCTTATGAACTTAATACTCTAGATGCATGCCGGATAGCGGTCGATGTGTGGAGTAATAGTAGTAGATAAAGAAACGTTTCGATCCACTTGACACGGACGTGATGCCTATATTCATAATCATTGCCTAGATATTCTCATAACTATGCGCTTTTCTATCAATTGCTCGGCACTAATTTGTTCACCCACCGTAATACATGTTATCTTGAGAGAAGCCACTAGTGAAACCTATGGCCCCCGGGTCTATTTCTTTTATATTGCATCTCTTTTATTTACATCGCATCTAGTTTACTATTTTGCAATCTTTACTTTCCAATCTATACAACAAAAATACTAAAAATATTTATCTTACTATCTTTATCAGATATCACATTGCGAGTGACCGTGAAGGGATTGACAACCCCTTTATCACGTTGGTTGCAAGGTTCTTGATTGTTTGTGTAGGTACTAGGCGACCTGTGCGTTGTCTCCTACTGGATTGATACCTTGGTTCTCAAAATTGAGGGGAATACTTACGCTACTTTGCTGCATCACCCTTTCCTCTTCAAGGGAAAACCAACGCATGCTCAAGAGGTAGAAAGAAGGATTTCTGGCACCGTTGCCGGGGAGATCTACGCCAAGTCAAGCATACCAAGTACCCATCATAAACTCTTCTCCCTCGCATTACATTATTTGCCATTCGCCTCTCGTTTTCCTCTCCCCCACTTCTAAAATGATTTTCGAAAACATTTGCCTTTTCCTCGCCCCCTTTTCGTTCGTCTCTTTTCGCTTGCTTCTTGTGTGCTTGTGTGTTAGATTGATTGTTTGTCACGATGGCTCAAGATAATACCAAATAATGTGACTTTTCCAATACCAATAACAATGATTTTATTAGCACTCAGATTGCTCCTACTACCATTGCTGAATATTGTGAAATTAATACCACTTTGTTGAATCTTGTTATTAAAGATCAATTTTATGGCCTTCCTAGTGAAGATGCCGCTGCCCATCTAAACAACTTTATTGATTTGTGTGATATGCAAAAGAAGAAAGATGTGGATAATGATATTGTTCAATTGAAGCTATTTCTGTTTTTGCTTAGAGATCGTGCTAAAACTTGGTTCTCTTCTTTGCCTAAAAATAGTATTGATTCATGGAATAATTGCAAAGATGCTTTTATCTATAAGTATTTTCCTCCCGCTAAGATCATCTCTCTTAGGAACGATATTATGAATTTTAAGCAACTTGATCATGAGCATGTTGCACAAGCTTGGGAGAGGATGAAATTAATGGTGCGTAATTGCCCTACACATGGTTTGAATTTGTGGATGATTATACAATTTTTTATGCCGGATTGAATTTTCTTCTAGAAATATTTTAGGTTCGACCGTGGGAGGCACTTTTATGGAAATCACTTTAGGAGAAGCTACTAAACTCCTAGACAATATTATGGTTAATTATTCTCAGTGGCACACCGAAAGATCCACTAGTAAAATAGTTCATGCGATTGAAGAGATTAATGTTTTGAGTGGAAAGATGGATGAACTTATGAAATTGTTTTCTAATAAAAGTGTTTCTTCTGGTCCTAATGATATGCCTTTGTCCACTTTGATTGAGAATAATAATGAATCTATGGATGTGAATTTTGTTGGTAGGAACAATTTTGGTACCAACGTGTATAGAGGAAATTTTAATTCTAGGCCATTTCCTAGTAATTCCTCTAATAATTATGGTAATTCCTACAACAAATCTTATGGAAATTTTAATAAGATGCCCTCTGATTTTAAGAATAGTGTTAAAGAATTTATGAGTTCGCAAAAGAATTTCAATGCTTTGGTGGAAGAAAAATTGCTTAAGAGTGATGAGTTGGCTAGGAACGTGGATATAATTTCTCTTGATGTTGATTCTCTAAAACTTAGATCTATTTCACCTAAACATGATATCAATGAGTCCCTTGAATCCATGAGAATTTCCATTGATGAGTGTAAAGAAAGAACCGCTAGGATGCGTGCTAAAAAGATTGCTTTGTAAAAGTGTGTTCTTCTAGTTTTCATGATAATAATGATGAAGATCTAAAAGTGATTGATGTGACTCCTATTAAATCTTTGTTTTCCAATATGAATCTTGATAAAGACGGGACTGGAGATGAGTCAACTTTAGTTAAAAGGCGTCCCAATGATTCGGAGGTTTTCGACAAGTTCAAGGTGTTGACTACAGTGAGAGTTTCTCACTCGTATCTATGCTTAAGTCTGTTCGAATCATGTTAGCAATTGCCACATTTTATGAAATCTGGCAAATGGATAAACAAAACTGCATTCCTTAATGGATTTCTTAAAGAAGAGTTGTATATGATGCAACCAGTAGGTTTTGTCAATCCTAAAGGTGCTAACAAAATATGCAAGCTCCAGCGATTCACCTATGGACTGGTGCAAGCATCTCGGAGTTGGAATACATGCTTTGATAAGTTGATCAAAGCATATAGTTTAATACAGACTTGCGGTGAAGCCTGTATTTACAAGAAAGTGAGTGGGAGCACTACAACATTTCTGATAAGTATATGTGAATGACATATTGTTGATCGGAAATAATGTAGAACTATTCTGTAAAGCATAAAGGAGTGTTTTAAAGGAGTTTTTTTTTCCAAAGAAAGACTTCGGTGAAGCTGCTTACATATTGAGCTTCAAGATATATAGAGATAGATCAAGACGCTTGATAAGTTTTTTCAATGAGTACATACCTTAACAAGACTTTGAAGTAGTTCAAAATGGAGCAGTCAAAGAAAGAGTTCTTGCCTGTATTACAAGGTGTGAAGTTGAGTAAGACTCAAAGCCCGACCACGATAGAAGATAGAAAGAGAATGAAAGTCATTCCCTATGCCTCGGCCATAGGTTCTATAAAGTATGTCATGCTGTGTACCAGATCTATTGTATACCCTGCACTGATTTGGCAAGGGAGTACAATAGTGATCTAGGAGTAGATCACTGGACAGCGGTCAGAATTATCCTTAGTGAAATAAGGATATGTTTCTCGATTATGGACATGACAAAAGGGTTCGTCGTAAAGGGTTACGCCGATGCAAGTTTTGACACTAATCTAGATGACTCTAAGTCTCGGTCTAGATACATATTGAAAGTGGGAGCAATTAGCTAGAGTAGCTCCATGCAGAGCATTGTTGACATAGAAATTTGCAAAATACATGTGGATCTGAATGTGGCAGACCCGTTGACTAAAATTCTCTCACAAGCAAAACATGATCACACCTTAGTACTCTTTGGGTGTTAATCACATAACGATGTGAACTAGATTACCGAATCTAGTAAACCTTTTGGGTGTTGGTCACATGGTGATGTGAACTATGGGTGTTAATCACATGATGATGTGAACTATCGATGTTAATCACATGGAGATGTGATCTAGATTATTGACTCTAGTGCAAGTGGGAGACTGAAGGAAATATGCCCTAGAGGCAATAATAAAGTTATTATTTATTTCCTTATATCATGATAAATGTTTATTATTCATGCTAGAATTGTATTAACCGGAAACATAATACATGTGTGAATACATAGACAAACAGAGTGTCACTAGTATGCCTCTACTTGACTAGCTCGTTAATCAAAGATGGTTATGTTTCCTAACCATAGACAAAGAGTTGTTATTTGATTAACGAGGTCACATCATTAGTTGAATGATCTGATTGACATGACCCATTAGCTTAGCACCCGATCGTTTAGTATGTTGCTATTGCTTTCTTCATGACTTATACATGTTCCTATGACTATGAGATTATGCAACTCCCGTTTGCCGGAGGAACACTTTGGGTGCTACCAAACGTCACAACGTAACTGGGTGATTATAAAGGAGCACTACAGGTGTCTCCAAAGGTACATGTTGGGTTGGCGTATTTCGAGATTAGGATTTGTCACTCCGATTGTCGGAGAGGTATCTCTGGGCCCTCTCGGTAATGCACATCACATAAGCCTTGCAAGCATTACAACTAATGTGTTAGTTGTGAGATGATGTATTACGGAACGAGTAAAGAGACTTGCCAGTAACGAGATTGAACTAGGTATTGGATACCGACGATCGAATCTCGGGCAAGTAACATACCGATGACAAAGGGAACAACGTATGTTGTTATGCGGTCTGACCGATAAAGATCTTCGTAGAATATGTAGGAGCCAATATGGGCATCCAGGTCCCGCTATTGGTTATTGACTGGAGACGTTTCTCGGTAATGTCTACATTGTTCTCGAACCGTAGGGTCCGCACGCTTAAGGTTTCGATGACAGTTATATTATGAGTTTATGAGTTTTGATGTACCGAAGGAGTTCGGAGTCCCGGATGAGATCGGGGACATGATGAGGATTCTCGAAATGGCCGAGACGTAAAGATCGATATATTGGACGACTATATTCGGACTTTGGAAAGGTTCCGAGTGATTCGGGTATTTTTCGGAGTACCGGAGAGTTACGGGAATTCGCCGGGGAGTATATGGGCCTTATTGGGCCATACGGGAATAGAGGAGAGAGGCCAAAAGGAAGGAGGCCTGCGCCCCCTGGTCCGAATTGGACAAGGGGCGCAGCCCCCTTTTCCTTATTCCTCCCCCCCTCTTTTCCCTTCTCCTACTCCAACAAGGAAGGAGGGAGTCCTACTCCCGGTGGGAGTAGGATTCCCCTTGGCGCGCCTCCTCCTAGGCCGGCCGACCCCTCCCCCTTGCTCCTTTATATACGGAGGCAGGGGGCACCCCATCACACACAAGTTGATCATTGAGATCGTTCCTTAGCCATGTGCGGTGCCCCCTGCCACCATATTCCATCTCGATCATATCGTTGTAGTGCTTAGGCGAAGCCCTGCGTCGGTAGAACATCAAGATCGTCACCACGCCGTCGTGCTGACGGAACTTCTCCCCGAAGCTTTGCTGGATCGGAGCCCGGGGATCGTCATTGAGCTGTACGTGTGCTAAGAACTCGGAGGTGCCGGAGTAACGGTGCTTGGATCGGTCGGATCGGGAAGAAGACGTACGACTACTTCCTCTACGTTGTGTCAACGCTTCCGTTGCGATCTACAAGGATACGTAGATCAGACTCTCCCCCTCGTTGCTATGCATCACCATGATCTTGCGTGTGCGTAGGAATTTTTTTGAAATTACTACGTTCCCCAACACTTATACTAACAGAGCTCATGAGATTTTCTGTTGAGTTTTGTGTTGTGAAGTTTTCAAGTTTTTGGGTAAAGATTTGATGGATTTTGGAATAAGGAGTGGAAAGATCCTAATATTGGGGATGCCCAAGGCACCCCAAGGTAAAATTCAAGGACAACCAAAATCCTAAGCTTGGGGATGCCCCAGAAGGCATCCGCTCTTTCGTCTTCGTCTATCGGTAACTTTACTTGAGGCTATATTTTTATTCACCACATGATATGTATTTTTCTTGGAGCGTCTTGTATGATTTGAGTCTTTGATTTTTAGTTTACCACAATCATCCTTGCTGTACACACCTTTTGGGAGAGACACGCATGAATCAGAATTTATTAGAATACTCTATGTGCTTCACTTATATCTTTTGAGTTAGATAATTTTGTTCTACTGCTTTACATATATCTTTTTAGAGCACGGTGGTGGTTTTATTTTATAGAAATTATTTATCTCTCATGCTTCACTTATATTATTTTGAGAGTCCTTTAGAACAGCATGGTATTTTGCTTTGGCTATAAAATTAGTCCTAATATGATAGGCATCCAAGATGGGTATAATAAAAACTTTCATATAAAGTGCATTGAATACTATGAGAAGTTTGATTCCTTATGATTATTTTGAGATATGAAGATGGTGATATTAGAGTCATGCTAGTTGAGTAGTTGTGAATTTGAGAGATACTTGTGTTAAAGTTTGTGATTCCCGTAGCATGCACGTATGGTGAACCGTTATGTGATGAAGTCAGAGCATGATTTATTTTTTGATTGTCTTCCTTATGAGTGGCGGTCGTGAAGGAAATATGCCCTAGAGGCAATAATAAAGTTATTATTTATTTCCTTATATCATGATAAATGTTTATTATTCATGCTAGAATTGTATTAACCAGAAACATAATACATGTGTGAATACATAGACAAACAGAGTGTCACTAGTATGCCTCTACTTGACTAGCTCATTGATCAAAGATGGTTATGTTTCCTAACCATAGACATGAGTTGTCATTTGATTAACGGGATCACATCATTAGGAGAATGATGTGATTGACTTGACCCATTCCGTTAGCTTAGCACTTGATCGTTTAGTTTGTTGCTATTGCTTTCTTCATGACTTATACATGTTCCTATCACTATGAGATTATGCAACTCCCGTTTACCGGAGGAACACTTTGTGTGCTACCAAACGTCACAATGTAACTGGGTGATTATAAAGGTGCTCTACAGGTGTCTCCGAAGGTACTTGTTGGGTTGGCGTATTTCGAGATTAGGATTTGTCACTCCGATTGTCGGAGAGGTATCTTTGGGCCCACTCGGTAATGCACATCACTATAAGCCTTGCAAGCATTGCAACTAATGAGTTAGTTGTGGGATGATGTGTTACGGAACGAGTAAAGAGACTTGTCGGTAACGAGATTGAACTAGGTATTGAGATACCGACGATCGAATCTCGGGCAAGTAACATACCGATGACAAAGGGAACAACGTATGTTGTTATGCGGTTTGACCGATAAAGATCTTCGTAGAATATGTAGGAGAGAATATGAGCATCCATGTGCTGCTATTGGTTATTGACCGGAGACGTGTCTCGGTCATGTATACATAGTTCTTGAACCCGTAGGGTCCGCACGCTTAAAGTTCGATGATGATTATATTATGAGTTTATGTGTTTTGATGCACCGAAGGAGTTCGGAGTCCCGGATGAGATCGGGGACATGACGAGGAGTCTCGAAATGGTCGATACATAAAGATCGATATATTGGATGACTATATTCGAACATCGAAAAGGTTCCGAGTGATTCGGGTATTTTCGTGAGTACCGGGGAGTTACGGGAATTCATATTGGGCCTTAATGGGCCATACGGGAATACACGCTTGTCGGAGAGGTGTCTCCAGCAAAGCTTCGGGGAGGAGTAACGGTGCTTGGATCGGTCGGATCGGGAAGAAGACGTACGACTACTTCCTCTACGTTGTGTCAACGCTTCCGTTGCGATCTACAAGGATACGTAGATCAGATTCTCCCCCTCGTTGCTATGCATCACCATGATCTTGCGTGTGCGTAGGAATTTTTTTGAAATTACTACGTTCCCCAACACTTATACTAACAGAGCTCATGAGATTTTCTGTTGAGTTTTGTGTTGTGAAGTTTTCAAGTTTTTGGGTAAAGATTTGATGGATTTTGGAATAAGGAGTGGAAAGATCCTAATATTGGGGATGCCCAAGGCACCCCAAGGTAAAATTCAAGGACAACCAAAATCCTAAGCTTGGGGATGCCCCAGAAGGCATCCGCTCTTTCGTCTTCGTCTATCGGTAACTTTACTTGAGGCTATATTTTTATTCACCACATGATATGTATTTTTCTTGGAGCGTCTTGTATGATTTGAGTCTTTGATTTTTAGTTTACCACAATCATCCTTGCTGTACACACCTTTTGGGAGAGACACGCATGAATCAGAATTTATTAGAATACTCTATGTGCTTCACTTATATCTTTTGAGTTAGATAATTTTGTTCTACTGCTTTACATATATCTTTTTAGAGCACGGTGGTGGTTTTATTTTATAGAAATTATTTATCTCTCATGCTTCACTTATATTATTTTGAGAGTCCTTTAGAACAGCATGGTATTTTGCTTTGGCTATAAAATTAGTCCTAATATGATAGGCATCCAAGATGGGTATAATAAAAACTTTCATATAAAGTGCATTGAATACTATGAGAAGTTTGATTCCTTATGATTATTTTGAGATATGAAGATGGTGATATTAGAGTCATGCTAGTTGAGTAGTTGTGAATTTGAGAGATACTTGTGTTAAAGTTTGTGATTCCCGTAGCATGCACGTATGGTGAACCGTTATGTGATGAAGTCAGAGCATGATTTATTTTTTGATTGTCTTCCTTATGAGTGGCGGTTGTGAAGGAAATATTCCCTAGAGGCAATAATAAAGTTATTATTTATTTCCTTATATCATGATAAATGTTTATTATTCATGCTAGAATTGTATTAACCAGAAACATAATACATGTGTGAATACATAGACAAACAGAGTGTCACTAGTATGCCTCTACTTGACTAGCTCATTGATCAAAGATGGTTATGTTTCCTAACCATAGACATGAGTTGTCATTTGATTAACGGGATCACATCATTAGGAGAATGATGTGATTGACTTGACCCATTCCGTTAGCTTAGCACTTGATCGTTTAGTTTGTTGCTATTGCTTTCTTCATGACTTATACATGTTCCTATCACTATGAGATTATGCAACTCCCGTTTACCGGAGGAACACTTTGTGTGCTACCAAACGTCACAATGTAACTGGGTGATTATAAAGGTGCTCTACAGGTGTCTCCGAAGGTACTTGTTGGGTTGGCGTATTTCGAGATTAGGATTTGTCACTCCGATTGTCGGAGAGGTATCTTTGGGCCCACTCGGTAATGCACATCACTATAAGCCTTGCAAGCATTGCAACTAATGAGTTAGTTGTGGGATGATGTGTTACGGAACGAGTAAAGAGACTTGTCGGTAACGAGATTGAACTAGGTATTGAGATACCGACGATCGAATCTCGGGCAAGTAACATACCGATGACAAAGGGAACAACGTATGTTGTTATGCGGTTTGACCGATAAAGATCTTCGTAGAATATGTAGGAGAGAATATGAGCATCCATGTGCTGCTATTGGTTATTGACCGGAGACGTGTCTCGGTCATGTATACATAGTTCTTGAACCCGTAGGGTCCGCACGCTTAAAGTTCGATGATGATTATATTATGAGTTTATGTGTTTTGATGCACCGAAGGAGTTCGGAGTCCCGGATGAGATCGGGGACATGACGAGGAGTCTCGAAATGGTCGATACATAAAGATCGATATATTGGATGACTATATTCGAACATCGAAAAGGTTCCGAGTGATTCGGGTATTTTCGTGAGTACCGGGGAGTTACGGGAATTCATATTGGGCCTTAATGGGCCATACGGGAATACACGCTTGTCGGAGAGGTGTCTCCAGCAAAGCTTCGGGGAGGAGTAACGGTGCTTGGATCGGTCGGATCGGGAAGAAGACGTACGACTACTTCCTCTACGTTGTGTCAACGCTTCCGTTGCGATCTACAAGGATACGTAGATCAGATTCTCCCCCTCGTTGCTATGCATCACCATGATCTTGCGTGTGCGTAGGAATTTTTTTGAAATTACTACGTTCCCCAACACTTATACTAACAGAGCTCATGAGATTTTCTGTTGAGTTTTGTGTTGTGAAGTTTTCAAGTTTTTGGGTAAAGATTTGATGGATTTTGGAATAAGGAGTGGAAAGATCCTAATATTGGGGATGCCCAAGGCACCCCAAGGTAAAATTCAAGGACAACCAAAATCCTAAGCTTGGGGATGCCCCAGAAGGCATCCGCTCTTTCGTCTTCGTCTATCGGTAACTTTACTTGAGGCTATATTTTTATTCACCACATGATATGTATTTTTCTTGGAGCGTCTTGTATGATTTGAGTCTTTGATTTTTAGTTTACCACAATCATCCTTGCTGTACACACCTTTTGGGAGAGACACGCATGAATCAGAATTTATTAGAATACTCTATGTGCTTCACTTATATCTTTTGAGTTAGATAATTTTGTTCTACTGCTTTACATATATCTTTTTAGAGCACGGTGGTGGTTTTATTTTATAGAAATTATTTATCTCTCATGCTTCACTTATATTATTTTGAGAGTCCTTTAGAACAGCATGGTATTTTGCTTTGGCTATAAAATTAGTCCTAATATGATAGGCATCCAAGATGGGTATAATAAAAACTTTCATATAAAGTGCATTGAATACTATGAGAAGTTTGATTCCTTATGATTATTTTGAGATATGAAGATGGTGATATTAGAGTCATGCTAGTTGAGTAGTTGTGAATTTGAGAGATACTTGTGTTAAAGTTTGTGATTCCCGTAGCATGCACGTATGGTGAACCGTTATGTGATGAAGTCAGAGCATGATTTATTTTTTGATTGTCTTCCTTATGAGTGGCGGTTGTGAAGGAAATATTCCCTAGAGGCAATAATAAAGTTATTATTTATTTCCTTATATCATGATAAATGTTTATTATTCATGCTAGAATTGTATTAACCAGAAACATAATACATGTGTGAATACATAGACAAACAGAGTGTCACTAGTATGCCTCTACTTGACTAGCTCATTGATCAAAGATGGTTATGTTTCCTAACCATAGACATGAGTTGTCATTTGATTAACGGGATCACATCATTAGGAGAATGATGTGATTGACTTGACCCATTCCGTTAGCTTAGCACTTGATCGTTTAGTTTGTTGCTATTGCTTTCTTCATGACTTATACATGTTCCTATCACTATGAGATTATGCAACTCCCGTTTACCGGAGGAACACTTTGTGTGCTACCAAACGTCACAATGTAACTGGGTGATTATAAAGGTGCTCTACAGGTGTCTCCGAAGGTACTTGTTGGGTTGGCGTATTTCGAGATTAGGATTTGTCACTCCGATTGTCGGAGAGGTATCTTTGGGCCCACTCGGTAATGCACATCACTATAAGCCTTGCAAGCATTGCAACTAATGAGTTAGTTGTGGGATGATGTGTTACGGAACGAGTAAAGAGACTTGTCGGTAACGAGATTGAACTAGGTATTGAGATACCGACGATCGAATCTCGGGCAAGTAACATATCGATGACAAAGGGAACAACGTATGTTGTTATGCGGTTTGACCGATAAAGATCTTCGTAGAATATGTAGGAGACAATATGAGCATCCATGTTCTGCTATTGGTTATTGACCGGAGACGTGTCTCGGTCATGTATACATAGTTCTTGAACCCGTAGGGCCCGCACGCTTAAAGTTCGATGATGATTATATTATGAGTTTATGTGTTTTGATGCACCGAAGGAGTTCGGAGTCCCGGATGAGATCGGGGACATGACGAGGAGTCTCGAAATGGCCGAGACATAAAGATCGATATATTGGACGACTATATTCGAACATCGAAAAGGTTCCGAGTGATTCGGGTATTTTCGTGAGTACCGGGGAGTTACGGGAATTCATATTGGGCCTTAATGGGCCATACGGGAAAGGAGAGAAAGGCCTCAAAGGATGGCCGCACCCCTCCCCATGGGCTGGTCTGAATTGGACTAGGGAGGGGGGGGGGTGCCCCCTTCCTTCTTTCTCCTTTTCCCTTCCCTTTCCTTCCCTCCTACTCCTAATACTTGGAAGGGCTCCTAGTTCTACTACGAAAGGGGGAATCCTACTCCCGGTGGGAGTAGGTGTCGGTGTACTAAAGTAGGGGTACCTTAGTATCCCGAACTTGTGCACGGGCTCGCAGCGTCCCGTGGCAAGGCTTGCCGGGCGACCGCCAAGATCCTCCGTGGTTCCTTTGGAGCCATTCAAGAACAAAGTATGCAAGACCACGGCAAGAGGAGCTTGCCGGGAAGGAGACAAGACCCCGGCAAGAGGAGCTTGCCGGGGAGGCCAACCAAGGCATCTTAAGGAACTTGCCGCAACGCATCATGTGTCCCGGCAAGACCCAGTGAGCGACAAACTCCTGGACGCAACAAGATAATAACCACGGCAAGGCACTTGCCGCGGCAAGCTTCCATCCTGTACCTGCGCTCCAGCACATCCGCCAACGTGTCGCTCTGGGACCCTTCCAGGCGTACGTGGCGGAAGGCTGTGCAGCTAGAGGTACACGGTGGCAGGCGGCGCTGACAAGATAGCCATCATGGCAAGCAATGGCGTTCCTAGCGGTCCTTTTCTGCACCGTCTAGGCGACACAGACAGGCATTTAATGCCTCTGTCCCCCGCCGTTAGGGTTAGGTATGATACAACTGTAGTAAGCGGTGGCGCCAACCACCACTTCTTTTACCTTTTTGCCCTCATCTCTGTTGCCACCTGTCGGTGACCCCTTTGACATATAAAAGGAGGCCCATGCGCAACAGGGGGGAGGACGATCATTCTCACGCTCGGTCTTGCTAGCCATCCAAGTGTACTGTAGCATTCATCGCTCCCGAGCAAGAACACAATACAAATCAAAGCGGGAGTAGGGTTTTACGCATCCGTGCGGCCCGAACCTGGGTAAACCAATCGCATCGCTCGTGCGTTCGCCTCGATCTGCTCTTCGTGCACTCTCCGCCCCCCTGCTGAACCGAAAGGGGCCTCGGTCCGCCGTGGTCCCATAGGTGTCCATGGGATCAGCACCCCCGACATCTTTGGTGCGCCAGGTAGGGGTGCGTCGAGGCTGTGTGAACCTGATCCGGCGTTCGCACGAGCCGAATCTTCGTCATCTTCATCAACATGCCGCCGAAGAAGAAGGCTTCGGACGCAGCCGCTCCGTCTGCGCCGAGCCCACCATCGCCGGAGCGAACGGCTGGTGGAGTGGGCGCCGGCGGAAGAACGGGTGCCGACGGAAGAACGGGCGCCGACGAGGAGGTTCATGGTGCTGCCAGGTCCAAGGACAAGACTGCGCTGCACATCGGCGGCGCGGTCGGCTCCCACAACGACCGAGCGCACTCCAAGACCTCGGCGTCCATACACGCACCGCGCCCATCTTAGGAGGCGCGGGACCAGCAGCGTCATGGTACTCACGGTACCATACGTTTGCTGGGCCAAGATCAAGCTGGTGGATCCCGGAGTGCTCAAGACCAGCATGCACGACAACACGCTGGAGCGAGCGTGGCACAGTCGCCTGGACGAGGTACTGCTCCTTCTAACGCAGTTAGAAGTCCGAGCATATCTCGCTCCTCGCACCGTTCGCCGCCGCCGCCCGCCACTCCGGCAGAAGCGTTGGCACGGGCCCAACTGCTCCTAGATTACCCTCCAGCGCCAGAGAAGATCGATGACTGGAGGGCCACTATCCAGAGCCTCATCGGCTTCGCCAACGGCGACGACCCGCGGCAGCCGAGCGCATCGCAGCCGCGGCAAGTCAGTCAGGCGCGAGCCGGTGGCGACAAGACCGGCGAGGGTGCAACCACTGTGCACTCTTCGCCTAGAAGGCCAAGATCGCCGACTCGCCGGATCCACCTCGACAGCGACTCCACCGCGTCATTAGATCCGCGAGCTCGTCGCGATCAGCGCCAAGTTCTTCATGAGAGACAGCAAGAAGACGCTCGAACACGCATCGAGCGCCGAAGAGAAGCGCGGCGTCAATCAGACCTGCGCGTTGGGCCTTCTGTTGACATGCATGCGCCCGGGGAACCAGGCGACTTGCCGTACGCGGTAGGTTGCCCTGCCTTTACTCGTGAGCTACGGCAAGTCCAGTGGCCCAGCCAGAAGCATTTCAAGCCAGATGTACCGGAGAAGTACGGCGGCAAGTCGCACCCGTCAGAGTTCCTCAGCATCTACACCATTGCGGTGCAAGCTGCCGGGGGGCGAGACGACAAGGTCCTTGCCAACTACTTCCCGCTGGTGCTCAAGCCCGAAGTCAGGTCCTGGCTCATGCACTTGCCGGACAACTCCATATCCTCTTGGGCGGACTTGTGCCATCAGTTTGTCGGCGCCTTTACGGGCGGCCACAAACCACATGGCCAAGAAAGTGACCTCCACCTGCTTGCCCAGAGGGAAGGAGAGCCCCTGCGCAAGTATATCCAAAGATCCAGCCATGTACAGCGCAACATCCCAGACATCCACCCTGCCGCGGTTATCAGCGCGTTCCATCAGAACGTGCGTAATCGCAGGATGCGGGAGGAGATGGCGATGAGCAGGATCAGAGACGTCAGCGAGCTATACGCCCTGGCCGACAAGTGTGCACGCGCTGAAGAAGGGAGGAAACTCCCCGGAGAGAATACTGGGGCAGGGGGATCTGACAGTGAAGATGCCGCCCCGGCAAAGAAAAACCGGAGGTGCAACAGGAAGAAGAAAGGCAAGGAGGTACTAGTCGTTGAGCAGTCCGGCAACGACGGTGGCGCCAAGCAAGCCAAAGTTGGCAGCTCCGGCAAGAAGGTTGCCGCATGCACCAACTGCCAAGCTATGGCGGCCGCCGACAATCAGGACGGCTCCGACAAGCAGTACTGCAAGATCCACCGCACCAAGGGCCATGATCTCCAGAGCTGCAAGAAGGTCGAGCAGCTTGTCCAGCAACAAAAAGCTGAGTACGAGCGGCGTGACAAGGAGAGAGCCCAAGGAGGCGGTGGAGAAGCCGGCAAGAAGCGCGCTGGCCGGGGAGGACGCCGCGGCAAGGCCAAGCAGCGGCAAGGAGACAGACCTCCCCGTGGCCGCGACAAGGATGAAGACGAGGACGACGACGAAGACATGGATGATGTCGATAACAGTGAGCAGGAGTTTCAGAAAGCTACATAAGTCTTGTGTGTTGACGGCGGCGCTTCTCTGCATACTTCCCACCGCCAACTCAAACAGTGGCTGTGGGAAGTTAATGCAGCAGAGCCACCTGTCGAATCACGCAAGCTTCTGAAATGGTCCAGCACGCCTATCATCTTTGACATTGAGGACCACCCTGATCGCACAACTGCGGTCGGGTGCTTGCCGTTGTTGGTTTCCCCAACAATCCGCAACCTCAAAGTCACTAAGATGCTAGTTGACGGCGGGGCCGGCTTAAATCTGATCTCCTCCACTGTGCTCCAGAAACTCCAGATCCCGGATAGCGAGCTCGAAGAGACCGGTACGTTCCAAGGAATTAACCCGGGAAGGAGCAAGCCGAAAGGGAAGGTCACGTTGCCGGTGACATTTGGCAGCGAGCTGAATTTCAGAACGGAGAGGGTCACTTTTGACGTTGCCGATTTCCCATTGCCTTACAATGGGATACTTGGCCGTCTAGCACTCGCCAAGTTCATGGCAGCCTCTCACTATGCATACAACATGCTCAAGATGCCAGGCCCGATAAGCGTCATCTCTGTCCCTGGCGACAAAAAGGATGCCCTTATCTGCGCCGATAAGATCTACCGGGAAGCAGCAGCTGCAACAAATCGCAAGACACTTACCGCTGAAGCTACCGGGGGGAAGAAGAAGACCAAGTCCGGCAAGAGCTCTGATGCCCACTCCGGCAAGCGCACCTCCTCGGAGTGCTGCGTTGCCGTCGAGGACGCACCATCAAGCTCCACCGACAAGTGTAAGAAGGCAATGGCAGCTCCACCACATACCAAGAAGGTGTCCGCCAAGGAGGCGGCACTGGTGGTACCTTCACCATCAGTGCCACGCTCGACCCTAAATAGGAAAGCGCGCTCGTTACTTTCCTGCGGGCGAATGTCGACGTGTTTGCATGGCAACCGTCTGATATCTCCGGTGTTCCCAGGAAAGTAATTGAGCACCATCTTGCCGTTTGTCCTCATGCGCGGCCCGTCAAGCAGAAGGTTAGGAAACAAGCAGTGGAGCACCAAGAATTCATAGCAGAAGAAATCAAGAAATTGGAAGCAGCAGGCCTTGTCAGAGGAGTGCTCCATCCCACGTGGCTGGCCAATCCTGTTGTAGTGCGCAAGGCAAATGGAAAATGGAGGCTTTGTATTGACTTTACTGATGTTAATAAAGCTTGTCCCAAAGATCCATTTCCCTTGCCGCGCATTGACCAGATTGTTGACTCCACAGCCGGATGTGATTTGCTTTCATTTCTTGACGCATATTCAGGATACCATCAGATCTTCATGGCAGAAGAGGATGAGGAGAAAACAACATTCATTACTCCATGTGGCACATACTATTTCATACGGATGCCTTTCGGATTAAATAATGCTGGCTCAACATTTGCAAGAGTAGTCCATGTCGCTTTGAAACTACAGATACACAGAAATGTAGAAGCCTACATGGATGATATAGTGGTCAAAAGCAAGGACAGGGCAACTCTGATCCAAGATTTAGAAGAGACTTTTGCAAATCTGCGCAAGATCAACCTCAAGCTCAACCCCGAGAAGTGTGTGTTTGGAGTCCCTTCCGGCAAGCTTCTCGGGTTCTTTGTGTCTCAACGGGGAATCGAAGCCAATACCGACAAGATCAAAGCCATTAAGCAGACCGAAGCACCAAAACGCGTCAAGGATGTAGGGAAGCTTGCCGGTTGCGTGGCTGCTCTCAGCAGGTTTATCTCTCGGTCTGCTGAGCGCGCCCTACCGTTTTTCAAAATTTTGAAAAAGGCAGGTCCAATGAAATGGACTCCGGAAGCGGAGGCTGCGCTGCAAGACTTGAAGAGATACCCGTCCTCCACTCCAACGCTTGTCGCACCTAAGCCGCAAGAGAAGTTGCTGCTGTACATAGCGGCAACCAATCAAGTGGTTAGTGTTGCGTTAGTAGCGGAGAGGGAGGCAGATGACGAGCCAGCAACCGCGGCAAGCACATCCAGCGACAAGCAGGGGGCTTCCCCGACAAGCTCTGGTCCCGACAAGCATGGATCTGTGCGGATGCAAGAGGAGATACAGAAGAAGATGGTGCAGCGCCCAGTTTACTTTGTCAGTTCCCTTTTGCAGGGGGCTAGGTCAAGGTACTCTGGTGTGCAGAAGTTGCTTTTCGGCCTTCTCATGGCCTCGAGAAAGCTGCGCCATTACTTCCAAGCACATGAGATCACAGTTGTCACTCGCTTTCCGCTGAAGAGGATATTGCAAAATCCAGAAGCAACAGGCAGGATTGTCGAGTGGGCGCTGGAACTGTCAAGCTTTGGCCTCAAATTTGAGAGTACATCAACAATCCAAAGCAGAGCATTGGCAGAGTTCATAGCAGAGTGGATGCCAACTCTAGATGAAGAAATTCCGGAGACGAGCATCCCCGCCAAGGAAACAAACAAAGAGTGGCTTATGTACTTTGACGGTGCCTTTTTGCTGCAAGGCGCCGGTGCTGGAGTGCTGCTTGTCGCACCCACCGGAGAGCACCTCAAGTACATAGTCCAGATGCACTTTCCCAAGGAGCAAGCGACAAAAAATACTGCAGAGTATGAAGGCTTGCTTGCCGGACTCAGGATCATGGCAGAACTTGGAATTAAGAAGCTTATTGTCAGGGGTGACTCGCAGCTTGTCGTCCGCCAAGTGAACAAGAATTATCAGAGTCCATTAATGGAAGCTTACATCGACGAAGTGAGAAAGCTAGAAGAGCACTTTGACGGCCTGCAGATGGAGCACGTCCCAAGAGCTCAGAATGACATTGCCGATGGCCTGTCAAAGTGCGCTGCACTTAAATTACCTGTGGAACCAAGGATTTTTGTGCTCAAGCTGACTCAGCTGTCCGTAACACCACCAACTGGACAGAGCAAGAAGAGGAAGTTGGTTTCTGGCGACTATTTTCCGGCAGAGCTTCCCGAAGCCGCCGCCAAGAAAGTCCCCAAGATCAACACCAAGAATGCTGAGGAGCAGTCTGCTCCGGCAAGCCCCAGGGTTTATTCCATTGAAGCAGACGCTCCCGACAAGCTTGCCGGGGAACGTCGAGCTCCGGCAGAACCGCAGGCTCTTGCCGTGGAAGCAGATGTTCCCGCAGCAGCAAAATTGCCTTTAGTCCTTGTTGTCGAGCCACAGGCTCCAACATGGGCGCAGCAGATTGTCCGTTTCCTTCAGACAGGAGAACTTCCAGAAGAGCCAGAAGAAGCGGAAAGAATAACCCGACAGTCTAGTATGTACCAGTTTGTCGATAACACACTGTGCAGAAGAAGACTCAACGGTGTGAAATTGAAGTGTATTCCCCGGGAAGATGGACAGAAGCTGTTGGCAGAGATACATGGAGGCATATGTGGTCACCACATTGGCGCAAGAGCCCTTGTTGGAAAAGCATTCCGGCAAGGTTTCTTCTGGCCGACAGCCCTCCAGGATGCAACTGCACAAGTAACCAAGTGTGAAGCGTGCTAGTTCCATTCCAAGCAGATACACCAGCCAGCTCAAGCTCTCCAGACGATCCCTTTATCCTAGCCATTTTCGGTCTGGGGGCTCGATATCCTCGGCCCCTTTCCCTGAGCTGTCGGGGGCTTTGAGTACTTGTACGTTGCAATCGACAAGTTCACAAAGTGGCTGGAAGTGGAACCAGTGAGAAAGGTGATAGCATAGTCAGCAGTCAAGTTCTTCAGGTCGATTGTTCGCTGTTTTGGGATCCCTAACAGGATAATTACCGACAACGGTACACAATTTACGAGCCCCACCTTCATGCAGTACGTCCAAGATCTTGGCGCCAAGGTCTGTTTCGCTTCTGTTGCTCACCCAAGAAGCAACGATCAAGCGGAGAGGGCAAATGCTGAAGTGCTGCGCGGGCTCAAGACCAGAACTTTCGACAGGCTGCACAAGTGTGGAAGAAACTGGATCGAGGAGCTGCCGGTGGTTCTTTGGTCGATTAGGACGACGCCAAATCGAGCCACTGGCCAGACACCCTTCGCTCTAGTCTATGGAGCGGAGGCAGTTCTCCCCACGAAACTCGTATACGGGTCGCCTCGAGTGCTCGTTTATGATGAGCTCGAGCAAGAGCAGCTGCGGCAAGATGACGCGCTGCTCCCCGAGGAAGATCGTCTTTAGGCTGCTGTGCGAGCTGCTCGCTACCAGCAAGCTTTGCGCCGCTACCATAGCCGCAAAGTTAACGCCAGAAGTCTCGAGGAAGGTGAACTTGTTCTTCGGCGCGTTCAGTCCGCCAAGAATTCAAACAAGTTGACGCCAAAGTGGGAAGGCCCTTACCGGGTGAAACGAGTCACTAGGCCTGGCGCTGTCCGCATGGAGACCGAAGATGGCGTACCAGTGAGCAACTCCTGGAACATTGAGCATCTTCGCAAGTTTTACCCGTAGGGCGCGGTTGCCGGAACCTATTCCTGCAACCACCTTTTGTACAAGTCTTGCCGCTGTTGCATGTAATCCTTTGTATAAAGCCGGGCGCAGATCCCGTGCATAAAGATTATGTGCTCAGCACACCTCGTCGATTTCATGCTTTTTAAATTTTGCATGTATTATCTGACATTTCGTGCAGCACTCACCCCCGGTAAGCAAGAACGAGCCTTAAAAGCTCCATATTGTTGTTTCGTCCTCTTTCTTTTTCACAAAGAAAAGGAGACTCCCTCGCGCACAAGTTTGCCGGGGGGGGGGGGGGGAGGGAGAAGATACAGTATGGATCAGGCGTCGTTCAAGAAGTTTTCGCCTCGCCGGGAAGCAAGTAACAAAAAAAATATAAGTTTGCCAAAGTTTGAGCAATCAGATTTTTAAATTTATAAAGTTATCTTCCTTGAATGACTGTCCCTTGTATGGAAAACCTGTGCGCGGAGGAACCAACTCGTAGCTAGTTGCGCCCTTACTGTTGTTTCGAGTCCGCTCAACAACTTAAGTGAGCTGCGACTAGCTCTGCGACAAGGTTTCTTGCCGGCCGTGGCACCGCCTGCAGGCTGCTGATGTTCCGCACTCAGCGCTCGCAGCAAAGGTGCCCGCGCCGGCAAGTTCCCTAAAAGCGTAGGGTAAAAACATACAAGGGAAGGAATCAAGTAAAGGAAATAACATAGCCATTACTAACCAAGATAGAGTATTTTACAAAATAACTTGTCGCAGCTCTAACAGACTGTTTTTTATAACATGATTGATAGCGACAAGGAAAGAAGAAGATGGATGGCCTAGTCTACGCGGTCACCTTCGACCCTCCTAATTCCGCTCACCCTGTCCACGATAGGCGCGACAAGGGCCTTGAGCTCTTCTACATCAGCATCTGGCGGCAAGCTTCGGAGGACGTTGGTGAGGCGGAGACCTGGGTTGCGGAAAGCCACCTTCATCAACACCTTCTGGAGAGCTCCCGCGCAAATCTTGCATGACTCGTCGGCAAGCTGCTTTGGGATCTGCTCCCGGAGTCGCTGAAGCACCATCGCCATGCCCTTGAAGAACAGAGTCAGCTTGGCGCTGGGTTGGAGATTCTCGTCGGAGGAGTACCCGGGATCCACCATCCCCAATTGCGCCAACTCCTTGTCGACGTCCGCGGCGACGTTCACCAGACCCTCCGTCCAGTGCTCCACGTTCTCCGACAAGGTCTTCTGGGCGGCAACAACATTCGCCAACAGCACCTTGCCGGCCTCAACTTCTTCCTTCAAGTCCGCCTCCTGTTCCTTGGCGTCGTCCAGAGATTTGGTCAGAGTCGCCAGCTTCACTTCGAGATCAGCGTTGGAGTTCTTGGCGGCGTCCAGTTCCTTGCCCTTCTCGGCGAAAAGGGCCTGCAGCTCCGAGTAGCTGTTGGCGTCCTTCTCCCGCTCGAGCTTGAGCGCGGCAAGCTCGTCGCCGCTTGCCTTGAGGCCCGCCTCCAGCTGCACCACCTTCAGCTCCAGCTCAGCCTTGGCGGCTTCGGCAGCTGCGGCGGCATCCTCAGCTTGCTTGAGGGCTCCGCCAACTGCTCGCTCACGCGCGGCAAGCTCCTCCTCGTGGCTGTCGAGGTGGACCTTCCGCTGCGCCAAGTCACCCTCCTGCGAAGACAACTTCTCCGCGGCAAGGCGTTGGCACTCTTCGACGTCGGCCTTCTCGAGGAGGAAGGCCTGTTGCGCTTCGGCAAGATCTTCCCGCTCCTTTGCCAGGGAGCGGAGAGCTTCCTGGTTGGCGCCTCGGAGCTCCTCTGCGCGCTTCTCGATATCAGCATCGGCCTTCGCGACGAGCGCTTCGCGGGACTCCAGTTTGGCCTGCCGGGCGCGGTAGAGCGCCACTAGCTTCCGCAGCAGGCGCTCCTCTTTAGGTTCACCGCTGCTGCTGCTTGGCGCGTCGACTAGCTTCAGCCCGGCGGAGGCAAGCACCTCTCCGTCCAGCATCTCCCCCTCGATCGATGCCCTGGATCTTGACGCCCAGGGAAGGTTAATGAAGATGTCCTCGCCGGCCTTCAGGTAGACGCCAGGCTGGGGTTCATCGGAGCCTGGCACAGCGGCTGCGGCGGAGGAGTCGGCGGTCGGAGCAGCGCCTGGCGCTCCTGCGGCCTCCTGGTCGTCAGTACGACCGCCAGACTCCCCGCCCGCTTCCACGGCGGCAGCCCTGGCGGCCTCCTTGCCGGCGCCGGCTGCTTCCTCGGCAGTGACTTCAGTCTCCATCGGCTCTGCAGCAGATGGATCTGACAGTCGGAAGAGGGGAGAAGATTCAAGCAAAATTCGAGCAAAATCCAAGAAGAAGATCAAGAAGATGAAGAAGCCAAGGGGAGTTTGAAGCAAGGAAGTTACCTATGCCAGGGTCTGCGGCTGTGGTCTCCGTCGCCGGGGGATCGCTGACGCAGTCCCTTGCCGGAGATCCCTCCCTTGCCGGGGGCTCCTCCCTTGCCGGAGACCCCTCCCTCGCTGGAGGACTTTCCCTTGGTGCTTCAGGGGCGGCCTACAGGCTCTCCTGGTGAGGATGCTCTGCTCCTGCACAAGTCAATAAACAAACATCAGCAAAAGCAAAAATCTTCGTGCGCGCCCGACAGTGGAAAATGAACAAGACACTTACGGCGGGGGCTACTCTGAAGATCAGCCGCCGGGTCCGACGAGTTTGTCTCAGGCACGTCCCCGGTTGACGCAGTGGGTTCGTCCTCGATGACGATCACTGGCGCCTTGGCTCTCTTTGCCGCTCTCTGCGCCAGAGTCCTAAAAAGGAAGAGATACAGGGAAAGGCAAGTGAGAAACAACACAAGAAAAAAACAGCAGAAATCAAAGAACTGCAAGTACAATAAGAAGAACTTACTCTTCTTCTTCTTCCTCGTCGGAGCTGAACGCGGAGAAGTCGAAGTCCGGCCCGCCTCCGGCGCGGGAAGGTGGAGGAGTAGGCTCCCTTGGCCGCTTGGCGAGAGCGGAGGCAGCAGTCCGAGAAGACCCCGCTCCAGTTGTTGCGGCAGCGTGGGGCTCTCCCGCGGCAACAGTGCTTGCCGCGGTGGAGCGTGTCGCGCGGCGCGGCGACTGTCGACGCGCCTGCCGCCTCGTTGCATCCCCGACCTTGCGGAGACACCTTCTTGGTGGAGACGGAGCCGCTGCTGGCGGTGTGCTGTCTGAGGATGAAGTGGAAGAGGAGCCAATCTCCAACGACCCGCTCGCATCCTCGGCAGGCTCGCTCGGCTCGGCACCACGCCCGACAAGATCTTCCTTGCCGGCAAGTTTTTCTTGCCGGGCAAGCTCTTTCTTGCCGGAGATTTCCTCTCGCTCGGCACGGTTCTCCGCCTTTGCTGCCGCTGGCTCCTCCAAAGTAAACTCGAATTCGCCTGCCGCTGCGGCTGCCGCCGCCTCTTCCAACCTGGTGGCGATGTACGCCAACTCCGCCTCGGTGGTGTCGCGGATGAGGCCGTCCTTCTCATCAGCGCAGATTGGCACCTCTACCAGATTGTCGAAGAACTGCTGCACGACCTCGTCTTCGGGCTCTTGCCAAGTGGGCACAAGTCCGTGCGAGTCGCACAGTGGCATCATTGCCCTGATGCGGTCGAGCGCAGAATTGTTGCACAAAGGGACGACGCCCTGCGGCAACCTGAAGACTTCGGGGTGATCTGAATCGTACTTGAAGAGCTCCTGCAGTATTCTGTTGAGCTCAAGGATAGTGAAATTGTAGTTGAGGCCCGGGCGCAGCCTCATGATATCTGCCGCGTTCTTGAACTCCCAGGCAGGCCTCCTCCGTTCCTGCAGGGGGCGATGCGGCGACGAAGAAAGTCTGCGCCAACAGCGCCTACAGTAAGTCCGGCAAGCCTGAGGCGCTAGATCCTGGTGACGGCAATCTTCAACCTGCTGTCCTCCGGGGCCACGTCGCTTCAGTCACTGCCGCGTACTGCTGCTACTTGGCGCCGGGCGGTGAATGGCTGCGGGCTCTCCTCGACAATCCAACACCAATCTGCCCTCCACTCCTCCCACTTGCCGCGGAATTCGCCCTCCAAATAGGAATCCTTCTTGCCGGTCCTAGAGACCCAGGCAATTCCGCCGGACAAGGGCTCTCCTCTCTCTACCCGGGGAATGAAAAAGTGGCGAAAAAGGGCTATGCTACGGTGGACTCCGACAAAGTTCTCGCAGAGGTGTGCGAAAATGGCCATGGTGAGGACGGTGTTGGGAGTAAAGTCAAGGAGGCAGAGATTGTAGGTATTCATGATATCACAGAAGAATTCAGAAAAAGGCGGGCAGAGCCCGCAGTAGAAGAATATGGCAAAGAAGGGGTACCCGTCCGGAGCCGTCGCATGAGCAGCGGCCGGGAGCACCTTGGTCCGCGGTGAGCTCGCGTCTCCGTCGCCCAAAAGAGATAATAGTACTCCCGCAGCTCCTTCGCGCCGAGCTTGGGGGGGGGGGGGGGGGAATGGCTCGCTCCTTCCGCAGCGCCGCGAGCCGTGCGCCTCGGTCGACTTCACGGCCTTCCCCTTGTCGCTTTTCGGAGCCATGGCGGAAGCGGTGGAGGAGGTCGACGGCGTTAGTGGTGCTGGTGGCAATGCGGAGGGCAGGGCGCTGCACTCTGTGTGCTTTGGGAAGACGGAGGCGGGGCGGAGTTTTTCAAGATTGGAGCGGAATGGGGGCAAGTGGGCGCACTACCCCTGCTTCCCCTTGCTTATAAAGGGGGCGGTGGCGGACGTTCTGCCTTTCCTAATAAAGAAACCGCCCACGATCTCTCCCACGATGCCGCGTTCGACGCGTGCCGTGCGGGGAGGGCGTGGTGAATGCGGAGTGAGGTACGGCGTAACCTAGGCCGCGCGTGCCCGTGCCCTGTTTTGGGCCTGGCCCAACAGCGCTCGGCGCCGTGTATGTCCCAGGCCCGGGGGCTCCTGTGGGTGTACTAAAGTAGGGGTACCTTAGTATCCCGAACTTGTGCACGGGCAGTCGCAGCGTCCCGCGGCAAGGCTTGCCGGGCGACCGCCAAGATCCTCCGTGGTTCCTTTGGAGCCATTCAAGAACAAAGTATCCAAGACCACAGCAAGAGGAGCTTGCCGGGAAGGAGACAAGACCCCGGCAAGAGGAGCTTGCCGGGGAGGCCAACCAAGGCATCTTAAGGAACTTGCCGCAATGCATCATGTGTCCCGGCAAGACCCAGTGAGCGACAAATCCTGGACGCGACAAGATAATAACCACGGCAAGGCACTTGCCGTGGCAAGCTTCCATCCTGTACCTACGCTCCAGCACATCCGCCAACGTGTCGCTCTGGGACCCTTCCAGGCGTACGTGGCGGAAGGGTGTGCAGCTAGAGGTACACGGTGGCAGGCGGCGCTGACAAGATAGCCATCGTGGCAAGCAATGGCGTTCCTAGCGGTCCTTTTCTACA
Source organism: Triticum monococcum (assembly GCA_034509565.1). NCBI lineage: Eukaryota > Viridiplantae > Streptophyta > Magnoliopsida > Poales > Poaceae > Triticum > Triticum monococcum. The sequence goes on from CM067841.1 coordinate 608,542,600, forward strand.
CCGTCTAGGCGACACAGACAGGCATTTAATGCCTCTATCCCCTGCCGTCAGGGTTAGGTATGATACAACTGTAGTAAGCGGTGGCGCCAACCACCACTTCTTTTACCTTTTTGCCCTCATCTCTGTTGCCACCTGTCGGTGACCCCTTTGACATATAAAAGGAGGCCCATGCGCAACAGGGGGGAGGACGATCATTCTCACGCTCGGTCTTGCTAGCCATCCAAGTGTACTGTAGCATTCATCGCTCCCGAGCAAGAACACAATACAAATCAAAGCGGGAGTAGGGTTTTACGCATCCGTGCGGCCCGAACCTGGGTAAACTGATCGCATCGCTCGTGCGTTCGCCTCGATCTGCTCTTCGTGCACTCTCCGCCCCCTGCCGAACCGAAAGGGGCCTCGGTCCGCCGTGGTCCCATAGGTGTCCGTGGGATCAGCACCCCCGACAGTAGGACTCCCCTAGGGCACACCATAGAGAGGGCAGGCCCTCCCCCTCCTCCACTCCTTTATATACGGGGGCAGGGGGCACCCCATAGACACAACAATTGATCTCTTAGCCGTGTGCGGTGCCCCCCTCCACCATAATCCACCTCGATCATATCGTAGCGGTGCTTAGGCGAAGCCCTGCGTCGGTGGAACATCATCATCGTCACCACGCCGTCATGCTGACGAAACTCTCCCTCAACACTCGGCTGGATCGGAGTTTGAGGGACGTCATCGAGTTGAACGTGTGCAGAACTCGGAGGTGCCATGCATTCGGTACTTGATCGGTCGGATCGTGAAGACGTACGACTACATCAACCGCGTTATGCTAACGCTTCCGCTTTCGGTCTACGAGGGTACGTGGACAACACTCTTCCCTCTCGTTGCTATGCATCTCCATGATCTTGCGTGTGTGTAGGAATTTTTTTGAAATTACTACATTCCCCAACAATTGCATCCGAGCCTAGTTTTATGTGTTGATGTAATATGCACGAGTAGAACACAAGTGAGTTGTGGGTGATATAAGTCATACTGCTTACCAGCATGTCACACGTTGGTTCGGCGGTATTGTTGGATGAAGCGGCCCGGACCGACATTACGCGTACGCTTACGCGAGACTGGTTTTACCGCCGTGCTATGCACACAGGTGACTAGCGGGTGTCAGTTTCTCCAACTTTAGTTGAACCGAGTGTGGCTACGCCTGGTCCTTGAGAAGGATAAAACATCACTAACTTGACAAACTATCGTTGTGGTTTTAATGCGTAGGTAAGAATGGCTCTTGCTCAGCCCGTAGCAGCCACGTAAAAACTTGCAACAACAAAGTAGAGGACGTCTAACTTGTTTTTGCAGGGCATGTTGTGATGTGATATGGTCAAGATGTGATGAGATATAAGTTGTTGTATAAGATGATCATGTTTTGTTGAAGTTATCGACAACTGGCAGAAGCCTTATGGTTGTCTCTTTATTGCATAAGATGCAAGCGCCAAATAATTGCTTTACTTTATCGCTATGCGATAGCAATAGTTGCAAGAGCAATAGTTGGCGAGACGACTATGTGACGACACATTGATATATATAAAGATGATGGAGATGATGGTGTCATGCCAGTGACGATGGAAATCATGACGATGTTTTGGAGATGGAGATCAAAGGCACAAGATGATGATGGCCATATCATGTCATATATTTTGATTGCATGTGATGTTTATCTTTTATGCATCTTATCTTGCTTTGATTGACGGTTGTGTTATAAGATGATCTCTCACTAAATTTCAAGATAAAAGTGTTCTTCCTGAGTATGCACCGTTGCCAAAGTTTGTCGTGCCCAGACACCACGTGATGATCGGGTGTGATAAGCTCTACGTCCATCTACAATGGGTGCAAGCCAGTTTTGCACACGCAAAATACTCAGGTTAAACTTGACGAGCCTAGCATATGCAGATATGGCCTCGGAACACTAAGACCTAAAGGTCGAGCGTGAATCATATAGTAGATATGATCAACATAAGTGATGTTCACCATTGAAAGCTACTCCATTTCACGTGATGATCAGTTATGGTTTAGTTGATTTGAATCACGTGATCACTTAGAGGATTAGAGGGATGTCTATCTAAGTGGGAGTTCTTAAGTAATATGATTAATTGAACTTAAATTTATCATGAACTTAGTCCTGGTAGTATTAGCATATCTATGTTGTAGATCAATAGCTCACATTTAGCTCCCCTGTTTTATTTTTGATATGTTCCTAGAGAAAACTAAGTTGAAAGATGTTAGTAGCAATAATGCGGATTGGATCCATGATCTGAGGTTTATCCTCATTGCTGCACAGAAGAATTATGTCCTTGATGCACCGCTAGGTGACACACCTATTGCAGGAGTAGATGCAGACGTCATGAACGTTTGGCTAGCTCAGTATGATGACTACTTGATAGTTTAGTGCACCATGCTTAACAGCTTAGAATCGGGACTTCAAAGACGTTTTGAACGTCATGGATCATATGGATGTTCTAGGAGTTGAAGTTAATATTTTAAGCAAATACCCGAGTTGAGAGATATGAAGTCTCCAACAAGTTCTATAGCTAAAAGATGGAGGAGAATAGCTAAATAAGTGAGCATGTGTTCAGATTGTCTGGATACTACAATCACTTGAATCAAGTGGGAGTTAATCTTCCAGATAAAATAGTGATTGACAGAATTCTCTAGTCACCATCACTAAGTTAGTAGAACTTCGTGATGAACTATAGTATGCAAGGGATGACGAAAAAGATTCCCGAGCTTTTCATGATGATGAAATCGATGAAGATATAAATCAAGAAAGGGCATCAAGTGTTGATGATTAACAAGAGCACTAGTTTCAAAAAAAGGCAAAGGGAAAGAAAGGGAACTTCAAGAAGAACGATAGGCAAGTTGCTGCTCAAGTGAAGAAGCCCAAGTCTGGACCTAAGCCTAAGACTAAGTGCTTCTACTTCAAAGGGACTGGTCACTAAAAGCGGAACTACCCCAAGTATTTAGCGGATAAGAAGGATGGCAAAGTGAACAATGCTATATTTGATATACATGTAATTGATGTGTACTTTACTAGTGTTTATAGCAACCCCTCGGTATTTGATACTGGTTCAGTTGCTAAGAGTAGTAACTCGAAACGGGAGTTGTAGAATGAATAGAGACTAGTTAAGGGTGAAGTGACAATGTGTGATGGAAGTGGTTCCAAGATTGATATGATCATCATCGCACACTCCCTATACTTTCGGGATTAGTGTTAAACCTAAATAAATGTTATGTGGTGTTTGCGTTGAGCATGAATATGATTTGATCATGTTTATTGCAAAACGGTTATTCATTTAAGTTAGAGAATAATTGTTGTTCTGTTTACATGAATAAAACCTTCTATGGTCATACACCCAATGAAAATGGTTCGTTGGATCTCGATCGTAGTGATACACATATTCATAATATTGAAGCCAAAAGATGCAAAGTTAATAATGATAGTGCAACTTATTTGTGGCACTTCCATTTAGGTCATATTGGTGTAAAGCGCATGAAGAAACTCTATGCTGATGGGCTTTTGGAATCACTTGATTATGAATCATTTTGATGCTTGCGAACCATGCCTCATGGGCAAGATGACTAAGACTCCGTTCTCCGGAACAATGGAGCGAGCAACTGACATATTGGAAATAATACATACTGATGTATGCAGTCCGATGAGTGTTGAGGCTCGCGGAGGGTATCATTATTTTCTGACCTTCACAGATGATTTGAGCAGATATGGGTATATCTACTTGATGAAACATAAGTCTGAAACATTTGAAAAGTTCAAAGAACTTCAGAGTGAAGTGGAAAATCATCGTGACACAAAAATAAAGTTTCTACGATCTGATCGCAGAGACAAATATTTGAGTTACGAGTTTGGTCTTCAATTAAAACAATGTGGAATAGTTTCACAAAATCATGCCACCTGGAACACCACAGCATAGTGGTGTGTCCGAACGTCATAACCGTACTATTATTGGATATAGTGCAATCTATGATGTTTATTACCGATTAATCACTATAGTTTTGGGGTTATGCATTAGAGACAGCTGCATTCACGTTAAAAAGGGCACCATCTAAATCCATTATGGTGACACCGTATGAACTGTGGTTTGGCAAGAAACCAAAGTTGTCGTTTCTTAAAGTTTGAGGTTGCAATGCTTATGTGGAAAAGTTTCAACCTGATAAGCTCAAACCCAAATCGGAGAATACCCAAAAGAAAATGTTGGGTACACCTTCTATCACAGATCCAAAGGCAAGCTATTCATTGCTGAGAATGGATCCTTTCTAGAGAAGGAGTTTCTCTCGAAAGAAGTGAGTGGGAGGAAAGTAGAAATTGATGAGGTAACTGTACCTGCTCCCTTATTGGAAAGTAGTTCATCACAGAAATCTGTTTCTGTGACTCCTACAACAATTAGTGAGGAAGCTAATGATGATGATCATGTAACTTCAGATCAAGTTACTACCGAACCTCGTAGGTAAACCAGAGTGAGATCCGCACCAGAGTGGTACGGTAATCATGTTCTGGAGGTCATTTTACTTGACCATGACGAACCTACGAACTATGAGGAAGCGATGATGAGCCCAGATTCCACAAAATGGCTTGAGGCCATGAAATCTGAGATGAGATCCATGTATAAGAACAAAGTATGGACTTTGATTGACATGCCCAAAGATTGGCGAGACATTGAGATTAAATGGATCTTCAAGAGGAATACGGACGTTGATAGTAGTGTTACTATCTACAAAGCTAGAATTGTCGCAAAAGGTTTTCGACAAGTTCAAGGTGTTGACTACGATGAGAGTTTCTCACTCGTATCTATGCTTAAGTCTGCCCAAATCATGTTAGCAATTGCCGCATTTTATGAAATCTGGCAAATGGATAAACAATATTGCATTCCTTAATGGATTTATTAAAGAAGAGTTGTATATGATGCAACCAGAAGGTTTTGTCAATCCTAAAGGTGCTAACAAAATATGCAAGCTCCAGCGATCCATTTATGGACTGCTGCAAGCATCTCGGAGTTGGAATATATGCTTTGATAAGTTGATCAAAGCATATAGTATTATACAGACTTGCGGTGAAGTCTGTATTTACAAGAAAGTGAGTGGGAGCACTACATCATTTCTGATAAGTATATGTGAATGACATATTGTTGATCGGAGATAATGTAGAATTATTCCGCAAAGCATAAAGGAGTGTTTGAAAGGAGTTTTTCGAAGAAAGACCTCGGTGAAGCTGCTTACATATTGAGCATCAAGATCTATAGAGATAGATCAAGACGCTTGATAAAGTTTTTCAATGAGTACATACCTTGACAAGATTTTGAAGTAGTTCAAAATGGAACAGTCAAAGAAAGAGTTCTTGCGTGTGTTACAAGGTGTGAAACTGAGTAAGACTCAAAGCCCGACCACGGCAGAAGATAGAAAGAGAATGAAAGTCATTCCCTATGCCTTGGCCATAGGTTCTATAAAATATGCCATGCTGGGTACCAGATCTATTGTATACCCTACACTATTTTTGGAAAGGGAGTACAATAGTGATCTAGGAGTAGATCACTGGACATCGGTCAAAATTATCCTTAGTGGAATAAGGATATGTTTCTCGATTATGGAGGTGGCAAAAAGGTTTGTCATAAAGGGTTACGTCGATGCAAATTTTGACACTGATCCAAATGACTCTAAATCTCAATCTGGATACATATTGAAAGTGGGAGCAATTAGCTAGAGTAGCTCCGTGCAGAGCATTGTTGACATAGAAATTTGCAAAATACTTACGGATCTGAATGTGGCGGACTCGTTGACTAAACTTCTCTCACAAGCAAAACATGATCACACCTTAGTACTCTTTGGGTGTTAATCACATAGCAACGTGAACTAGATTATTGACTCTAGTAAACCCTTTGGGTGTTGGTCACATGTCGATGTGAACTATGGGTCTTAATCACATGGTGATGTGAACTATTGGTATTAAATCACATGGCGATGTGAACTAGATTATTGATTCTAGTGCAGGTGGGAGACTTAAGGAAATATGCCCTAGAAGCAATAATAAAGTTATTATTTATTTCCTTATATCATGATAAATGTTTATTATTCATGCTAGAATTGTATTAACCGGAAACATAATACATGTGTGAATACATAGACAGACAGAGTGTTACTAGTACTTGACTAGCTCGTTGATCAAAGATGGTTATGTTTCCTAACCATAGACATGAGTTGTCATTTGATTAACGGGATCACATCATTAGGAGAATGATGTGATTGACTTGACCCATTCCGTTAGCTTAGCACTTGATCGTTTAGTTTGTTGCTATTGCTTTCTTCATGACTTATACATGTTCCTATGACTATGAGATTATGCAACTCCCGTTTACCGGAGGAACACTTTGTGTGCTACCAAACGTCACAACGTAACTGGGTGATTATAAAGGTGCTCTACAGGTGTCTCCGAAGGTACTTGTTGTTTTGGCGTATTTCGAGATTAGGATTTGTCACTCCGATTGTCGGAGAGGTATCTTTGGGCTCACTCGGTAATGCACATCACTATAAACCTTGCAAGCACTGCAACTAATGAGTTAGTTGCGGGATGATGTGTTACGGAACGAGTAAAGAGACTTGCCGGTAACGAGATTGAACTAGGTATTGAGATACCGACGATCGAATCTCGGGCAAGTAACATACCGATGACAAAGGGAACAATGTATGTTGTTATGCGGTTTGACCGATAAAGATCTTCGTAGAATATGCAGGAGCCAATATGAGCATCCAGGTTCTGCTATTGGTTATTGACCGGAGACGTGTCTCGGTCCTCTCTACATAGTTCTCGAACCCGTAGGGTCCGCACGCTTAAAGTTCGATGACGATTATATTATGAGTTTATGTGTTTTGATGTACCGAAGGAGTTCGGAGTCCCAGATGAGATCAGGGACATGAAGAGGAGTCTTGAAATGGTTGAGACGTAAAGATCGATATATTGGACGACTATATTCGGACATCGAAAAGGTTCCGAGTGATTCGGGTATTTTCGGGAGTACCGGGGAGTTACGGGAATTCATATTGGGCCTTAATGGGCCATACGGGAAAGGAGAGAAAGGCCTCAAAGGGTGGCCGCACCCCTCCCCATGGGCTGGTCCGAATTGGACTAGGGAGGGGGGCGCCCCCTTCCTTCCTTCTCCTTTTCCCTTCCCTTTCCTTCCCTCCTACTCCTAATACTTGGAAGGGCTCCTAGTTCTACTAGGAAAGGGGGAATCCTACTCCCGGTGGGAGTAGGACTCCCCTAGGGCGCGCCATAGAGAGGGCCGGCCCTCCCCCTCCTCCACTCCTTTATATACGGGGGCAGGGGGCACCCCATAGACACAAAAATTGATCTCTTCGCCGTGTGCGGTGCCCCCCTCCACGATAATCCACATCGATCATATCGTAGCGGTGCTTAGGCGAAGCCCTGCGTTGGTAGAACATCATCTTCGTCACCATGCCATCGTGCTGACGAAACTCTCCCTCAACACTCGGCTGGATCAGAGTTCGAGGGACGTCATCGAGTTGAACGTGTGCAGAACTCGGAGGTGTCGTGTGTTCGGTACTTGATCGGTCGGATCGTGAAGACGTACGACTATATCAACCGCGTTGTGCTAACGCTCCCGCTTTCGGTCTACGAGGGTACGTGGACAACACTCTCCCCTCTTGTTGTATGCATCACCATGATCTTGCGTGTGCGTAGGATTTTTTTTTGAAATTACTACGTTCCCCAACAGATCGGGGACAAGCGATGGTCTTTTCCTACCAATCTATCCCCCTAGGAGCATGCGCGTAGTACTTCGTTTCTATAACTAATAGATTTTTGCAATAAGTATGTGAGTTCTTTATGACTAATGTTGAGTCCATGGATTATACGCACTCTCACCCTTCCACCATTGCTAGCCTCTCTAGTACCGCGCAACTTTCGCCGGTACCATAAACCCACCATTTACCTTCCTCAAAACAGCCACTATACCTACTTATTATGGCATTTCCATAGCCATTCTGAGATATATTGCCATGCAACTTTCTACCATTCCGTTTATTATGACACGCTCCATCATTTTCATATTGCTTTGCATGATCATGTAGTTGAGATAGTATTTGTGGCAAAGCCACCATTCATAATTCTTTCATACATGTCACTCTTGGATCATTGCACATCCCGGTACACTGCCGGAGGAATTCACATAGAGTCATATTTTGTTCTAAGTATCGAGTTGTAATTATTGAGTTGTAAGTAAATAAAAGTTTGATGAACATCATTATTAGAGCATTGTCCCATGCGAGGAAAGGATGATGGAGACTATATACGATTCCCCACAAGTCGGGATGAGTCTCCGGACGAAAAAAAGAGGCCATAAAAAAATAGAAAAGGCCCAAATAAAAAAATGAGAGAAAAAGAGAGAAGGGGTAATGCTACTATCCTTTTTCCACACTTGTTCTTCAAAGTAGCACCATGATCTTCATGATAGAGAGTCTCCTATTTGGTCACTTTCATATACTAGTGGGAATTTTTCATTATAGAACTTGGCTTATATATTCCAATGATGGGCTTCCTCAAAATGCCCTAGGTCTTCGTGAGCAAGCAAGTTGGATGCACACCCACTTAGTTTTTTTTGAGCTTTCATACACTTATAGCTCTAGTGCATCCGTTGCATGGCAATCCCTACTCACTCACATTGATATCTATTGATGGGCATCTCCATAGCCCTTTGATACGCCTAGTTGATGTGAGACTATCTTCTCATTTTTGTCTTCTCCACAACCACCATTCTATTCCACCTATAGTGCTATGTCCATGGCTCACACTCATGTATTGTGTGAGGATTGAAAAAGTTTGAGAACATCAAAAGTATGAAACAATTGCTTGGCTTGTCATCGGGGTTGTGCATGATTTAAATATTTTGTGTGACGAAGATAGAGCATAGCCAGACTATATGATTTTGTAGGAATATCTTTCTTTGGCCATGTTATTTTGAGAAGACATGATTACTTTATTAGTATGCTTGAAGTATTATTATTTTTATGCCAATATTAAAAAAAATTCTTGAATCTTTTGGATGTGGACATTCATGCCACAATAAATAAAATTACATTGATAAATATGTTAGGTAGCATTCCACATCAAAAATTCTATTTTTATCATTTACCTACTCGAGGACGAGCATGAATTAAGCTTGAGGATGGTTGATACGTCTCCAACGTATCTATAATTTTTTATTGTTCCATGCTATTATATTATCTATTTTGGATGTTTAATGGGATTTAATATGCTCTTTTATATTATTTTTGGACTAACCTATTAACCGGAGGCCCAGTGCCAATTTCTGTTTTTTTGCCTATTTTAGAGTTTCGTAGAAAAGGAATACCAAACGGAATGAAACCTTCGTGATGATCTTTATTGGACCGAAAGCAAACCAGGAGACTTGGAGTTGAAGTCTGGAACTCCGTGCGGCGGCCACGAGGGAGGAGGCACTACAAAAAAAATACACTTCCGTGATGATACGTGTTTGTCACAGTAGGTCGCTTTTTTTGTCATGCATGTACATCCATGACAAATTTTGGACAGAATCAAGATAGTCATACCTGTGCTGTTGTAGAAGTGTTCCATGACATTACCAAAATTATCATCACGGAAGTGTCCACTTTCATGACGATAAATCGCGCGTCAAAGAAGTGCTTTCGTCAAGGGTGACCGACACGTGGCATCCACCGTAACGGAACGCCGTTAAGCTATCGGGTCGGGTTTTGGATCCGATAACCCGTTAACAGCCCCAACCATTGGGGATTTTCCACGTGTGAAATCATCATTGGCTAGAGGAAACATGTGTCGGCTCATCATCGGGACAGATGTCATCCACTCACTGGACAGAAGGCGCCTATGATACGTCGACACGTGGCACGGCCCAACAAGTTTAAATGGGCCGGCCCAACTAGAGGCCCACAAGATTTTGCGGACCATAATGGGCCGGCCCAGCTAAAGGCCCATGAATTTTTGCGGACCATAATGGGCTGGCCTAGCTAAAGGCCCACAAGATTTAGCGGGCCATAATGGGCTGGCCCAGGTAAAGGCCCACGAGATTTTTTTGTGCCATAATGGGCCGGCCCAGGTAAAGGCCCATAAGATTCTTGCAGGTCATAATGGGCCGGCCCAGCTAAAGGCCCATGAGATTTCGCCGACATTAATGGGCCGGCCCAGCTGTAGGCCCACACGATTTTGAGGACCCTAGTAGGCCGGCCCATTAACTGGCTGCCATGTTTTGGGCCAAATGCTGGCCCATATTTGATCCGGTCCATTAATGGCCTGCCACGCTCTGGGCCTAATAGTGGCCCATATGAGATCCGACCCGTTAAAAGCCTACCATGTTCTGGGCCAAATTACAGCCCAGATCAGGTCCGGCCCTTTAAGAGGCTTTGGGCTCAATTATGGCCCATATCAGATTCGGCCCGTCAACTAGACACTATGCTTTTGGGCCCACTTGCTAAAGGCCCACTTAGTAATTCGGCCTGATATTAGTTTTGGCCTGTTGAGGGCCCATTTAACATTTCGGCCCTATATTAAATTCGGCCTATTAAAAGCCCGTCATATAGTTGGGCCTAACTATGGCTCGGTTTGCATCCGGCCTGCTCGCAACCGATATCTGATTGGGCCAAACAAGGACCTAGACAATTTTGCCCTGTTAAAAGCCCGTGATTTGATTCACACCATCATGGGCCGGGGTTCATTTTGGGCAGCTGCGTAACTAGTAGGAATTAAGAACAAACCTACTCTATACAATAAAGAAATTACGGCATAGTAACTAAGAATAAACCTACACTACACAATAAATGATTTAAGGTATATTACATCCACTGGGCATCAAAGTTCGCCACCAGTGATCATAAAGCGCAGTGAAGAAGCAGATTACAAAAACTGTGCACCATTGCAGCGTAAAAAAATAATACTGAACCGAGACCACTTCCAAGACAGTTCAAGAAAGGTTAGCCTTGCGGGGGAACTTCTGCGCAAGCTGCTGAGCAAGGCTGTGAGACTGGCCTAGCATGTCGGTCATAGCTTCCAGGTGTAGCTGTTTAGCGATGAGGTTCTCATTGGTGTTCTCTGCAATATTTCTTAGAGATAGGACTTCAAGTCGAAGTTGAGTTGCAGAATGCCTTCCTGCTATAACTTGGGACTGAAGAAGTCGAACTGATTCAGACAATGAATTCTGTGAGCTTGTCTGTCTGTTAGTCTCAAGTAACTTGAACACTGCATCAAGACAAGACTTTGGGGTTGTCTCGCTATCTTCAAGATGTTTTGCCTTCTTTGCTGCAATATATGTTGGGTTTGTCTCACAACCTTCAGCAGACTTGTGCATGCCATCATGCATATCACCCTGAAACAAAGCAGAGAGATGACAGGGTTTGCACGTGTATAAACAAAGATGATAAATGTTCTGTCAATTCTATCCAATTTCAAATTAGAAAATAAAGAGTATGTTCAAAATATCAATAGCATAATTTGGCATTGTTCATAATGCGGGGAGCTTCACCACACTACTGGATTACCATGTCAACATAACAAGCATAGATGAAGGGCAAAGAAAAATCATTATATCTATTTTGGATAATGTGCATGGCATGTTGTTCATATCATCAGCCACATCAGTAAGATAAAACAGGAGATGGCAAGGTGCAAACGTGGGCTGCTTCACCACACACTGGATTATAGATCCACAAAAACAAGCATACATATAGGGAGTATTAAGTAATGTGCATGGTATGAATAAGGAATTTGGTTTTACAAGTAAAACTTAGAACTTATGGTTCTTACAAACATGCATTTTGGTAGAAACAGCAAACTAAACAGCAGTAAACGATAGGGAGTATGAGCAAATTAAACAGCAGTTGAGGATAAAGGCTTTAGAAGGACTGACTTACATTAACAGTTAACACCGGCTTTATAATGCCCTTCTCCATGGCAAGGGAAGGATAACTCAAGAATTTTAGCACAGAATCTTCTTCATAAGCATTGCCTGTACTCTACATTTTGTAGAGAGTAACTATAGATTTGATAATACTGGAAGGGATAGAGGATAATGAAGATAAGATGCAGATTGATGCTACATGATACGTCTCCAACGTATCTATAATTTTTGATTGCTCCATGCTATATTATCTACTGTATTAGGCATTATTGGGCTCTATTATCCACTTTTATATTACTTTCGGAACTAACCTATTTACCGAAGGCCCAGCCCAGATTTGCTGTTTTATGCCTATTTCAGTGTTTTGAAGAAAAGGAATATCAGACAGAGTCGAAACGGAACGAAATCAACTTGAGAAGTTATTTTTGGAAGGAAACACACCTGATGGACTTGGACCCCACGTCAGAAGATACAGGAGCTTCCCACGAGGATGGGGGGCGCGCCCACCCCCCTAGGGCGCGCCCACCCCCCTAGGGCGCGCCCCCTGCCTCGTGGGGCCCCCGTGGCTCCCCTGACGTGCTTCTTCTACCTATATAACTCCATATACCCTAAAACTTCCAAAACACATAATAGATCGGGAGTTCCGCCGCCAGAAGCCTCCGTAGCCACCAAAAGTCAATCGGGACCCTGTTCCGGCACCCTGCTGGAGGGGGGAACCCTCACCGGTGGCCATCTTCATCATCCCGGTGCTCTCCATGACGAGGAGGGAGTAGTTCTCCCTCGGGGCTGAGGGTATGTACCAGTAGCTATGTGTTTGATCTCTCTCTCTCTCTCTCTCTCTCTCGTGTTCTTGAGATGATACGATCTGGATGTATCGCGAGCTTTGCTATTATATTTGGATCCTATGATGTTTCTTCCCCCCTCTTCTCTCTTGTAATGAATCGAGTTTCCCCTTTGAAGTAATCTTATCGGATTGAGTCTTTAAAGACTTGAGAACACTTGATGTATGTCTTGCCGTGGATATCCGTGGTGACAATGGGATACCACGTGCCACTTGATGTATGTTAAGGTGACCAACTTGCGGGTTTCGTGACATTGGGAACCTATGCATAGGAGTTGGCACACGTTTTCGTCGTGATTCTCCGGCAGAACTTTGGGGCACTCTTTGAGGTCCTTTGTGTTGGTTGAATAGATGAATCCGAGATTGTGTGACGCATATCGTATAATCATACCCACGGATACTTGAGGTGACATTGGAGTATCTAGGTGACATTAGGGTTTTGGTTGATTTGTGTCTTAAGGTGTTATTCTAGTACGAACTCTAGGGCTGTTTGTGACACTTATAGGAATAGCCCAACGGATTGATTGGAAAGAATAACTTTGAGGTGGTTTCATACCCTACAATAATCTCTTCGTTCGTTCTCCGCTATTAGTGACTTTGGAGTGACTCTTTGTTGCATGTTGAGGGATAGTTTTGTGATCCAATTATGTTAGTATTGTTGAGGGAACTTACACTAGCGAAAGTATGAACCCTAGGCCTTGTTTCCACACATTGCAATACCGTTTACGCTCACTTTTATCACTTGTTACCTTGCTGTTTTTATAATTTCAGATTATAAAAACCTTTATCTACTATCCATATACCACTTGTATCACCATCTCTTCACCGAACTAGTGCACCTATACAATTTACCATTGTATTGGGTGTGTTGGGGACACAAGAGACTCTTTGTTATTTGGTTGCAGGGTTGCTTGAGAGAGACCATCTTCATCCTATGCCTCCTACGGATTGATAAACCTTAGGTCATCCACTTGAGGGAAATTTTCTACTGTCCTACAAACCTGTGCACTTGCAGGCCCAACAACGTCTACAAGAAGAAGGTTGTGTAGTAGACATCAAGCTCTTTTCTGGCGCTGTTGCCGGGGAGGTGAGTGCTTGGAGGTATATCTTTAGATCTTGCAATCGAGTCTTTTAGTTTCTTGTTTTGTCACTAGTTTAGTTTATAAAAGAAAATTACAAAAAAATGGAATTGAGTTTGTCTCATACACTTCACCTTTTTAATATCTTTCGTGAGTATGATGGAAAGGATAATTCTGCTCAAGTGCTAGAAGAAGAAATCTATAAAATGTTTGGCACTAAATATTTGAATGATGAGCATGATCGCAATGTTGTTAGTATGAATTCCTTGAATATCCATGATGCTAATGATATGCAAAGCCACAAGCTTGGGGAAGCTATGTTTGATGAAGATGGTATTTTTTGTCCTCCAAGTTTTGATGAGCAAATTTATTACGATGAAAGCATGCCTCCTATCTATGATGATTATTGTGATGTCACGTATGCTTTACAGAATAATGATAACCATGAAACTTGTCATCTTGATCTTAATTTTCAATCACATGATAGTTATTTTGCTGAGTTTTCTCCCACTATTATTCATAAGAAGAATTTTGCTTATGTGGAGAGTAGTAAATTTTCTATGCTTGTAGATCATGAAAAGAATGCTTTAGGTGCTGATTATATTGTTGAATTCATTCATGATGCTACTGAAAATTATTATGAGGGAGGAACATATGCTTGTAGGAATTGCAATAATATCAAGTTTCCTCTCTATGTGCTTAAAATTTTGAAGTTATGCTTGTTTTACCTTCCTATGCAAGTTGATTATTGTTCTCATAAGTTGTTTGCTCACAAAATCCCTATGCATAGGAAGTATGTTAGACTTAAATGTGCTAGTCATATTCTTTATGATGCTCTCTTTATGTTACAATTCTTATCCTTTATGTGAGCATCATTGAAATCATCATGCCTAGCTAGGGGCATTAAACGATAGCGCTTGTTAGGAGGCAACCCAACTTTATTTTTATTCCTTACTTTTTTCTCCTGTTTAGCAATAAATAATTCATCTAGCCTCTGTTTAGATGTGGTTTTATGCTTTTAATTAGTGTTTGTGCCAAGTAGATGTTGGGGAACGTAGTAATTTCAAAATTTTCCTACGCACACGCAAGATCATGGTGATGCACAGCAACGAGAGGGGAGAGTGTTGTCTACGTACCCACGCAGACCGACTGCGGAAGCGTTGACACAACGTAGAGGAAGTAGTCGTACGTCTTCCCGATTCGACCAATCCAAGCACCGTTACTCCGGCACCTCCGAGTTCTTAGCACACGTACAGCTCGATGACGATCCCCGGGCTCCGATCCAGCAAAGCGTCGGGGAGGAGTTCCGCCAGCACGACGGCGTGGTGACGATCTTGATGTACTACCGACGCAGGGCTTCGCCTAAGCACTACAACGATATGACCGAGGTGGAATATGGTGGCAGGGGGCACCGCACACGGCTAAGGAACGATCACGTGGATCAACTTGTGTGTCTAGAGGTGCCCCCCTGCCCCTGTATATAAAGGATCCAAGGCGGGGGGGGGGGGTGCGGCCGGCCCTATGGTGGCGCACAGGAGGAGTCCTACTCCTACCGGGAGTAGGACTCCCCCCAAACCTTGTCCAACTAGGAGAGGTGGAGGGAGAATAGGAGGGGGGGGGGGGGGGGGGGGGGGCGCCGCCCCTCCCTCCTTGTCCAATTCGGACTAGGGGGAGAGTGGGCGCGTGGCCTGCCCGGGCAGCCCCTTCCTCTTCTCCACATTAGGCCCATGAGGCCCATTAACCCCCCGGGGGGTTCCGGTAACCCCCCGGTGCTCCGGTTTTATCCGGTACTTCTTCGGAACCCTTCCGGTGTCCGAACATAGTCATCCAATATATCAATCTTTATGTCTCGACCATTTCGAGACTCCTCGTCATGTCCGTGATCACATCCGGGACTCCAAACTAACTTTGGTACATCAAAATGCATAAACTCATAATAACTGTCATTGTAACGTTAAGCGTGCGGACCCTACGGTTCGAGAACAATGTAGACATGACTGAGACAAATCTCCGGCCAATAACCAATAGCGGGACCTGGATGCCCATATTGGCTCTTACATATTCTACGAAGATCTTTATCGGTCAGACCGCATAACAACATACGTTGTTCCCTTTGTCATCGGTATGTTACTTGCCCGAGATTCGATCGTCGGTATCCAATACCAAGTTCAATCTAGTTACCGGCAAGTCTCTTTACTCGTTCTGTAATACATCATCCCGCAACTAACTCATTAGTTGCAATGCTTGCAAGGCTTATGTGATGTGCATTACCGAGAGGGCCCAGGGATACCTCTCCGACATTCAGAGTGACAAATCCTAATCTCGAAATACGCCAACCCAACATGTACCTTTGGAGACACCTGTAGAGCTCCTTTATAATCACCCAGTTACGTTGTGACGTTTGGTAGCACACAAAGTGTTCCTCCGGCAAACGGGAGTTGCATAATCTCATAGTCATAGGAACATGTATAAGTCTTGAAGAAAGCAATAGCAACATACTAAACGATCGGGTGCTAAGCCAATGGAATGGGTCATGTCAATCAGATCATTCAACTAATGATGTGATACCGTTAATCAAATAACAACTCTTTGTCCATGGTTGGGAAACATAACCATCTTTGATTAACGAGTTAGTCAAGTAGAGGCATACTAGTGACACTTTGTTTGTCTATGTATTCACACATGTATTATGTTTCCGATTAATACAATTCTAGCATGAATAATAAACATTTATCATGATATAAGGAAATAAATAATAACTTTATTATTGCCTCTAGGGCATATTTCCTTTAGTCTCCCACTTGCACTAGAGTCAATAATCTAGATCACATCGCCATGTGATTTAACCTCAAAAGTTCACATCTTTATGTGATTGGTTCACATCTCCATGTGACTAACACCCAAAGGGTTTACTAGATTCAATAATCTAGTTCACATCTCTATGTGATTAAGACCCAAAAAGTGATCATGTTTTGCTTGTGAGAGAAGTTGATCAACGGGTCTGCCACATTCAGATCCGCATGTATTTTGCAAATTTCTATGTCAACAATGCTCTGCATGGAGCTACTCTAGCTAATTGCTCCCACTTTCAATATGTATCCAGATTGAGACTTAGAGTCATCTGGATCAGTGTCAAAACTTGCATCGACGTAACCCTTTACGACGAACCTTTTGTCACCTCCATAATCGAGAAACATATCCTTATTCCAGTAAGGATAATTTTGACCGCTGTCCATTGATCTACTCCTAGATAACTATTGTACTACCTCTCTTAACACAGTGTATGGTATACAATAGATCTGGTACACAGCATGGCATACTTTATAGAACCTATGACTGAGGCATAGGGAATGACTTTCATTCTCTTTCTATCTTCTGCCGTGGTCGGGCTTTGAGTCTTACTCAACTTCACACCTTGTAACACAGGCAAGAAACTTTTTCTTTGACTGTTCCATTTTGAACTACTTCAAAATCTTGTCAAGGTATGTACTCATTGAAAAAACTTATCAAGCATCTTGATCTATCTCTATAGATCTTGATACTCAATATGTAAGCAGCTTCACCAAGGTCTTTCTTTGAAAAAACTCCTTTCAAACACTCCTTTATGCTTTGCAGAATAGTTCTACATTATTTCCGATCAACAATATGTCATCCACATATACTTATCAGAAATGTTGTAGTGCTCCCACTCACTTTCTTGTAAATACAGGCTTCACCGCAAGTCTGTATAAAACTATATGCTTTGATCAACTTATCAAAGCATATATTCCAACTCCGAGATGCTTGCACCAGTCCATAGATGGATCGCTGGAGCTTGCATATTTTGTTAGCATCTTTAGGATTGACAGAACCTTCTGGTTGCATCATATACAACTCTTCTTTAAATCCATTAAGGAATGTAGTTTTGTTTATCCATTTGCCAGATTTCACAAAAATGTGGCAATTGCTAACATGATTTGGACAGACTTAAGCATCGCTACGAGTGAGAAAATTTCATCGTAGTCAACACCTTGAACTTTGTCAAAAACCTTTTTCGACAAGTCTAGCTTTGTAGATAGTAACACTACTATCAGCGTATGTCTTCCTCTTGAAGATCCATTTATTTTCTATGGCTTGCCGACCATCGGGCAAATCCATCAAAGTCCATACTTTGTTCTCATACATGGATCATATCTCAGATTTCATGGCTTCAAACCATTTCGCGGAATCTTGGCTCATCATCGCTTCCTCATAGTTCGCAAGTTTGTCATGGTCTAGTAACATGACTTCCAGAACAGGATTACCGTACCACTCTGGTGCGGATCTCACTCTGGTTTACCTACGAGATTCGGTAGTAACTTGATATGAAGTTACATGATCATCATCATTAGCTTCCTCACTAATTGGTGTAGTAGTCACAAGAACAGATTTCTGTGATGAACTACTTTCCAATAAGGGAGCAGGTACAGTTACCTCATCAAGTTCTACTTTCCTCCCACTCACTTCTTTCAAGAGAAACTCCTTCTCTAGAAAGGATCCATTCTTAGCAACGAATGTCTTGCCTTTGGATCTGTGATAGAAGGTGTACCCAACATTTTCTTTTGGGTATCCTATGAAGACGCACTTCTCCGATTTGGGTTTGAGCTTATCAGGTTGAAACTTTTTCACATAAGCATTGCAACCTCAAACTTTAAGAAACGACAGCTTAGGTTTCTTGCCAAACCATAGTTCATACGGTGTCGTCTCAACGGATTTAGATGGTGCCCTATTTAACGTGAATGCAGCTGTCTCTAATGCATAACCCTAAAACGATAGTGGTAGATCGGTAAGAGACATCATAGATCGCACCATATCTAATAAAGTACGGTTATGACGTTCGGACACACCATTACATTGTGGTGTTCCAGGTGGCGTGAGTAGTGAAACTATTTCACATTGTTTTTAACTGAAGGCCAAACTCGTAACTCAAATACTCTTCTCTACGATCAGATCGTAGAAACTTTATTTTCTTGTTATGATGATTTTTCACTTCAATCTGAAATTCTTTGAACTTTTCAAATGTTTCAGACTTATGTTTCATCAAGTAGAGATATTCATATCTGCTCAAATCATCTATGAAGATCAGAAAATAATGATACCTGTCGCGAGCCTCAATATTCATCAGACCACATACATCAGTATGTATGATTTCCAACAAATCTTTTGCTCGCTCCATTGTTCCGAAGAACAGAGTCTTAGTCATCTTGCCCGTGAGGCATGGTTCGCAAGCATCAACTGATTCATAATCAAGTGATTCCAAAAGCCCATCAGCATGGAGTTTCTTCATGCGCTTTACACCAATATGACCTAAACGGCAGTGCTACAAATAAGTTGCACTATCATTATTAACTTTGCATCTTTTGGTTTCAATATTATGATTATGTGTATCACTACGATCGAGATCCAACGAACTATTTTCATTGGGTGTGTAACCATATAAGGTTTTATTCATGTAAACAGAACAATAATTTATTCTCTTACTTAAATGAATAACCGTATTACAATAAACATGATCAAATCATATTCATGCTCAACGCAAACACCAAATAACACTTATTTAGGTTCAACACTAATCTCGAAATTATAGGGAGTGTGCGATGATGATCATATCAATCTTGGAACCACTTCCAACACACATCGTCACTTCACCCTTAACTAGTCTCTGTTCATTCTGCAACTCCTGTTTCTAGTTACTAATCTTAGCAACTGAACTAGTATCAAATACTAAGGAGTTGCTATAAACACTAGTAAAGTACACATCAATAACATGTATATCAAATATACTTATGTTCACTTTGCCATCCTTCTTATCCGCTAAATACTTGGGGTAGTTCCGCTTTTAGTGACCAGTCCCTTTGAAGTAGAAGCACTTAGTCTCAGGCTTAGGACCAGACTTGGGCTTCTTCACTTGAGCAGCAACTTGCTTGCTATTCTTCTTGAAGTTCCCCTTCTTCCCTCTGCCCTTTTCTTGAAACTAGTGGTCTTGTCAACCATCAACACTTGATGTTTTTCTTGATTTCTACCTTCGTTGAATTCAGCATCACGAAGAGCTTGGGAGTTGTTTCCGTTATCCCTTGCATATTATAGTTCATCACAAAGTTCTACTAACTTGGTGATGGTGACTAGAGAATTCTGTCAATCACTATCTTATCTGGAAGATTAACTCCCACTTGATTCAAGCGATTGTAGTACCCAGACAATCTGTGCACATGCTCACTAGTTGAGCGATTCTCCTCCATCTTTTAGCTATAGAACTTGTTGGAGACTTCATATCTCTCAACTCGGGTATTTGCTTGAAATATTAACTTCAACTCCTGGAACATCTCATATGGTCCATGACGTTCAAAACGTCTTTGAAGTCCCGATTCTAAGCCATTAAGCATGGTGCACTAAAATATCAAGTAGTCATCATATTGAGCTAGCCAAACGTTCATAACGTCTGCATCTGCTCCTACAATAGGTCTGTCACCTAGCGGTGCATCAAGGACATACTTCGTCTATGCAGCAATGAGGATAAACCTCAGATCACGGATCCAATCCGCATAATTGCTACTAGCATCTTTCAACACAATTTTCTCTAGGAACATATCAAAATAAACACAGGGAAGCAACAACGCGAGCTATTGATCTACAACATAATTTGCAAAATACTACCAGGACTAAGTTCATGATAAATTTAAGTTCAATTAATCATATTACTTAAGAACTCCCACTTAGATAGACATCCCTCTAATCCTCTAAGTGATCACGTGATCCAAATCAACTAAACCATGTCTGATCATCACGTGAGATGGAGCAGTTTCATTGGTGAACATCACTATGTTGATCATATCTACTATATGATTCACGCTCGACCTTTCGGTCTCCGTGTTTCGAGGCCATATCTATATATGCTTGGCTCGTCAAGTATAACCTGAGTATTCCGCGTGTGCAACTGTTTTTGCACCCATTGTATTTGAACGTAGAGCCTATCACACCCGATCATCACGTGGTGTCTCAGCACGAAGAACTTTCGCAACGGTGCATACTCAGGGAGAACACTTCTTGATAATTAGTGAGAGATCAACAAAACATGATCATGTCATACAACAACTTATATCTCATCACGTTTGACCATATCACATCACAACATGCCCTGCAAAAACAAGTTAGACGTCCTCTACTTTGTTGTGGCAAGTTTTACGTGGCTGCTACGGGCTTAAGCAAGAACCAATCTTACCTACGCATCAAAACTACAACGATAGTTTGTCAAGTTGGTGTTGTTTTAACCTTCGCAAGGACTGGGCGTAGCCACACTCGGTTCAACTAAAGTTGGAGAAACTGACACCCGCCAGCCACCTGTGTGCAAAGCACGGCGGTAGAACCAGTCTCGCATAAGCGTACGCGTAATGTCGGTCCGGGCCGCTTCATCCAACAATACCGCCGAACCAAAGTATGACATGCTGGTAAGCATTATGACTTATATCGCCCACAACTCACTTGTCTTGTGCATATAACATCAAACCATAAAAACCTAGGCTCGGATGCCACTGTTGGGGAACGTAGTAATTTCAAAATTTTCCTACGCACACGCAAGATCATGGTGATGCACAGCAACGAGAGGGGAGAGTGTTGTCTACGTACCCACGCAGACCGACTGCGGAAGCGTTGACACAACATAGAGGAAGTAGTCATACGTCTTCCCGATCCGACCGATCCATGCACCGTTACTCCGGCACCTCCGAGTTCTTAGCACACGTACAACTCGATGACGATCCCCGGGCTCCGATCCAGCAAAGCGTCGGGGAGGAGTTCCGTCAGCACGACGGCGTGGTGACGATCTTGATGTACTACCGACGCAGGGCTTCACCTAAGCACTACAACGATATGACCGAGGTGGAATATGGTGGCAGGGGGCACCGCACACGGCTAAGGAACGATCACGTGGATCAACTTGTGTGTCTAGAGGTGCCCCCCTGCCCCTCTATATAAAGGATCCAAGGGGGGGGGGTGCGGCCGGCCCTATGGTGGCACGCAGGAGGAGTGCTACTCCTACTGGGAGTACGTGGATCAACTTGTGTGTCTAGAGGTGCCCCCCTGCCCCTCTATATAAAGGATCCAAGGGGGGGGGGGTGCGGCCGGCCCTATGGTGGCACGCAGGAGGAGTGCTACTCCTACTGGGAGTAGGACTCCCCCCCCAAACCTTGTCCAACTAGGAGAGGTGGAGGGAGAATAGGAAAGGGGGGGGGGCGCCGCCCCTCCCTCCTTGTCCAATTCGGACTAGGGGGAGAGGGGGCGCGTGGCCTGCCCTGGTAGCCCCTTCCTCTTCTCCGCATTAGGCCCACGAGGCCCATTAACCCCCCGGGGGGTTCCGGTAACCCCCCGGTGCTCCGGTTTTATCTGATACTTCTCCGGAACCCTTCCGGTGTCCGAATATAGTCATCCAATATATCAATCTTTATGTCTCGACCATTTCGAGACTCCTCGTCATGTCCATGATCACATCCGGGACTCCGAACTAACTTCGGTACATCAAAATGCATAAACTCATAATAACTGTCATTGTAACGTTAAGCGTGCGGACCCTACGGTTCGAGAACAATGTAGACATGACTGAGACAAATCTCCGGTCAATAACCAATAGCGGGACCTGGATGCCCATATTGGCTCCTACATATTCTACGAAGATCTTTATCGGTCAGACCGCATAACAACATACGTTGTTCCCTTTGTCATCGGTATGTTACTTACCCGAGATTCGATCGTCGGTATCCAATACCTAGTTCAATCTCGTTACCGGCAAGTCTCTTTACTCGTTCTGTAATACGTCATCCCGCAACTAACTCATTAGTTGCAATGCTTGCAAGGCTTATGTGATGTGCATTACCGAGAGGGCCCAGTGATACCTCTCCGACATTCGGAGTGACAAATCCTAATCTCGAAATACGCCAACCCAACATGTACCTTTGGAGACACATGTAGAGCTCCTTTATAATCACCCAGTTACTTGTGACGTTTGGTAGCACACAAAGTGTTCCTCCGGCAAACGGGAGTTGCATAATCTCATAGTCATAGGAACATGTATAAATCATGAAGAAAGCAATAGCAACATACTAAACGATCGGGTGCTAAGCTAATGGAATGGGTCATGTCAATCAGATCATTCAACTAATGATGTGATCCCGTTAATCAAATAACAACTCTTTGTCCATGGTTAGGAAACATAACCATCTTTGATTAACGAGCTAGTCAAGTAGAGGCATACTAGTGACACTCTGTTTGTCTATATGTATTCACACATGTATTATGTTTCCGGTTAATACAATTCTAGCATGAATAATAAACATTTATCATGATATAAGGAAATAAATAATAACTTTATTATTTCCTCTAGGGCATATTTCCTTCAGTAGAACCTTTGGGAAGACTTGGGGAAAGTCTTGTTGATCATGCTGTAAAAAACAGAAACTTTAGCGCTCACGAGAACTTCTGCCATTTTTATTTGGAGAGTGCTTTTGCAGATGATTAATAGATAAATTCCTCAGGTCCAGCAATTTATTTGAGAATTTTATGAGTTCCATAAGTATACGTTTGATCCAGATTACTACAGACTGTTCTGTTTTTGACAGATTCTATTTTTCATGTGTTGTTTACTTATTTTGATGAATCTATGGCTAGTAAAATAGTTTATAAACCATAGAGAAGTTGGAATACATTAGGTTTAACACCAATATAAATAAAGAATGAGTTCATTACAGTACCTTGAAGTGGTGATTTATTTTCTTATACTAACGGAGCTGACGAGTTTTCTGTTAAGTTTTGTGTTGTGAAGTTTTCAAGTTTTGGGTAAGGATTCGATGAACTATGGAATAAGGAGTGGAAGGAGCCTAAGCTTGGGGATGCCCAAGGCACCCAAGGTAATATTCAAGGACAACCAAGAGCCTAAGCTTTGGTATGCCCCGGAAGGCATCCCCTCTTTCGTCTTCGTTCATCGGTAACTTTACTTGGAGCTTATTTTTATTCGCCACATGATATGTGTTTTGGTTGGAGCGTCAATTTATTTTGTTAGGATTTGCTTGATGTTATTTAGAAAAATGTTTTGCATCTTTTATTTCAATAAAAGTGGCATTGATAGCCTTTACTATGCCTATGTTACAAGTATACATGTTGCTGTTTGAAAACAGAAAGTTTACCGCTGTTGCAATAATTCCCTAGAAAAGTCAGAATGTGATAAAATGATGAAACCTTTTGCATATTAAGCTCTGATAAATTTACTACAGTGGGAATTTTCTTTCATAATTTTTGGAGTTAGGGAAGTATGGATGTTGCACCATTCTTTACAGGCTATCCTGTTTAGGCAGATTGCTGTTATGTTAGCATTGTTTGCATATGTTTGCTTCTTTAATGATTCTATTTGAGGATAGTACTATTAAATATGCAGAGACATTTAGTATGCAATGTTGAATAATAATTTTAGTGATTTGCTACAGTAGAGTATGATAAGGTTTTGCAATGGTTTATACTAACTTATCTCACGAGTCCTTGTTGAGTTTTGTGTGGATGAAGCTTTTGAGATTTAGGGAGACCGTGATATGAGAGGAATTAAGGAGACACAAAAGCTCAAGCTTGGGAATGCCCAAGGCACCCCAAGATAATATTTCAATAAGTCTCAAGTGTCTAAGCTTGGGGATGCCCCGGTTGGCATCCCACCTTTCTTCTTCAATAACTATCGGTTAGTATCGGTTGATCCTAAGTTTTTGCTTCTTCACATGATGTTTTCTATTCTTAGAATGTCATTTTCTTTTGCTTTGCTTACTGTTTGAATAAAATACCAAGATCTGAAATTATTAAATGTTAGAGAGTCTTCACGTAGTTGCATAATTATTCGACTACTCAATGATCTTCACTTATATCTTTCGGAGTAGTTTGTCATCTGCTCTAGTGCTTCACTTATATCTTTTAGAGCATGGTGGTAGTTTTATTTTGAAGAAATAGATGAAATCTCATGCTTCACTTATATTATTTTGAGAGTCTTAAATAGCATGGTAATTTTCTTAAAATCCTAATATGCTAGGTATTCAAGAATAATAAAATTCTCTTATGAGTGTGTTGAATACTATGAGAAGTTTGATACTTGATAATTGTTTTGAGATATGGAGATGGTGATATTAGAGTCATGCTAGTTGAGTAGTTGTGAATTTGAGAGATACTTGTGTTGAAGTTTGTGATTCCCGTAGCATGCACGTATGGTGAACCGTTATGTGATGAAGTCGGAGCATGATTTATTTATTGATTGCCTTCCTTATGAGTGGCGGTCGTGGACGAGCGATGGTCTTTTCCTACCAATCTATCCCCCTAGGAGCACGCGCGTAGTACTTTGTTTCGATAACTAATAGATTTTTGCAATAAGTATGTGAGTTCTTTATGACTAATGTTGAGTCCATGGATTATACGCACTCTCACCCTTCCACCATTGCTAGCCTCTCTAGTACCGCGCAACTTTCGCCGGTACCATACACCGACCATATACCTTCCTCAAAACAGCCACCACACCTACCTATTATGGCATTTCCATAGCCATTCTGAGATATATTGCCATGCAACTTTCCACCATTCCGTCTATTATGACACACTCCATCATTGTCATATTGCTTAGCATGATCATGTAGTTGACATCGTATTTGTGGCAAAGCCACCATTCACAATTCTTTCATACATGTCACTCATGCATCATTGCACATCCCGGTACACCACCGGAGGCATTCATATAGAGTCATACTTTGTTCTAGTATCGAGTTGTATCATTGAGTTGTAAATAAATAGAAGTGTGATGATCATCATTCAATAGAGCATTGCCCCAAAAAAAGAGAAAGGCCATAAAAAAGAAAGGCCAAATAAAAAAATAAAGGCCAAAAAAAGAGAAAGGCCAAAAAAAGAAAATAAATAAAAAGGGGCAATGCTACTATCCTTTTACCACACTTGTGCTTCAAAGTAGCACCATGATATAGCAAGTCTCATATATTGTGCTTCAAAGTAGCACCATGTTCTTCATATAGAGAGTCTCATATGTTGTCACTTTCATATACTAGTGGGAATTTTACATTATAGAACTTGGCTTGTATATTCCAATGATGGGCTTCCTCAAAATGCCCTAGGTCTTCGTGAGCAAGCGAGTTGGATGCACACCCACTAGTTTCTTTTGTTGAGCTTTCATACATTTATAGCTCTAGTGCATCCGTTGCATGTGTAACGCCCTCGATGCGGCTATATCTCCCACGTGTCGAAGCACGACTTAGAGGCATAACCGCATTGAAAGCAATGTCGCAAGTGAGGTAATCTTCACACAACCCATGTAATACATAAGGGAAAGAGATACATAGTTGGCTTACAATCGCCACTTCACACAATTACATGAATAAAGCATTACAACAACCAAATACAATCAGGGCCCGACTACGGAGCCAAAATAAAAGAAGAACCCCAAATGCGACAAAGGTCCCCAATCGACCCCAACTGGGCTCCACTACTGATCAACTAGAACAAAGCAACACAAAGGACAAGATCTTCATTGAGCTCCTCCTGAGCTTGGTTGCGTCATCTGCTCGGACTCATCGGCACCTGCAAGCTGGTTTTGGAAGTATCTGTGAGCCACGGGGACTCAGCAATCTCGCACCCTCGCGATCAAGACTATTTAAGCTTATGGGTAAGTTAAAGGTATGAGGTGGAGCTGCAGCAAGCGACTAGCATATATGGTGGCTAACATACGCAAATGAGAGCGAGAAGAGAAGGCAAAGCACGGTCGATAAAAGTATGATCAAGAAGTGATCCTGGACTACCTACGTCAAGCATAACTCCAACAACCGTGTTCACTTCCCGGACTCCGCCGGAAAGAGACCATCACGGTTACACACGCTGTTGATTCATTTTAATTAAGGTCGACTTCAGGTTTTCTACAACCGGACGTTAACAAATTCCCATCTGCCCATAACCGCGGGCACGACTTTCGAAAGTTCAAATCCGTGCAGGGGTGTCCCAACTTAACCCATCACAAGCTCTCAGGGTCAACGAAGAAATAGACCTCCACCCGAGACATTCCGATCAGACTCGGTATCCCGGTACAACAAGACATTTCGACAGGGTAAAACTAAACCAGCAACACCGCCCGAATGTGCCGACAAATCCCGATAGGAGCTGCACATATCTCTTTCTCAGGGCACACCGGATTGTCTAAACTTCCGGTAGGCCAGCCCAGAGTTGCCCCTGGTTGCCACCGGCGGCTGACAGTTTGGACCAACACTCAGAGGAGCACTGGCCCGGGGGGGGGGGGGGGTAAAATAATGATGACCCTTGAGTCTGCAGAACCCAAGGGAAAGAAAAGGCTAGGTGGCAAATGGTAAAACCAATGTTGGGCATTGCTGGAGAAGCTTTAGTTAAGGCGAACTGTCAAGGGGTTCCCATTATAGCCCAACAGCGTAAGGGACGCAAAATCCGGGAACATAACACCGATACGACGGAAACTAGGGCGGCAAGAGTGGAACAAAACACCAAGCAAAAGGCCGAGCCTTCCACCCTTTACCAAGTATATAGATGCATTAAGATAACATAACAATATAGTGATATCCCAACAAGTAAATAAATGTCCCAACAAGGAACGGCTCCAATCTTCACCTGCAACTAACAACGCTATAAGAGGGGCTGAGCAAAGCGGT
The DNA here is from genome assembly GCA_034509565.1 of Triticum monococcum. Taxonomy (NCBI): domain Eukaryota; kingdom Viridiplantae; phylum Streptophyta; class Magnoliopsida; order Poales; family Poaceae; genus Triticum; species Triticum monococcum. The sequence goes on from CM067841.1 coordinate 608,570,165, forward strand.
AACATAGCCAATCAACGGTTTGCTAGGACAATGGTGGGTTAGAGGTTCAGCATGGCAATTGGGAGGCTGACAAGCAAGTGGTAGGCATCGTAGCAATGGCATAGCAAAAGAGCGAGCAAACTAGCATAGCAAAGATAGTAGTGATTTCGAGGGTATGATCATCTTGCCTGAAATCCTGCAAGGAAGAAGAACGAGTCCATGAAGAAGACAAACGGATGTAGTCGAACGGATCCTCACAAACTCGACGTTATCGGAACCAACCCGAAGAAGCAAACACCGGAAAAGAGCAAACAACATAGTAAACAACCACAACATGAACATGGCATGATGCACAACCAAATATGATGCATGTCCGGTTTAATGAAGCATGGCATGGCAAAGTGCACAAACAATCCTACAAATTAAGTGGAGCTCAATATGCAACTCCGTTGCATATTGATGAAACACCACATGACTTATTTAGTTTGATCTCGTTTATGTACCCAACAATATTAAATGTTGTTAAACATGGCAAGAGGGTGAAGAAAATGAAAACTACCCAACTAGTCAAGTTTAAACGAGGCCGGAAACAACGACCAACAATTCTGGAAGCTCCTCATATGCATAATTTAAGGTTTGGTACTGTTCTGTCCTAAGCACAATTTTAGAGTTATTAAACATGCAAAACAAGTGAACCAAGTTAAACTAGGCAAAATTCTACCCCATTTACATATAAAGTTTAATAAATTTGGAGCTACGGTTATTTAGTTATGAAATAAATCATTTTAGCATGGCATTTAAGCAAAATTTAAACAAACAACATTTTAAACATTTTAATTGTTGTTATGATGATGCGGATGACATATGCAAGTTTTAAGCAATTTTATGAAAATGTTGACAAGAGCATTATGAAGCATTTGTCCCCGTGGTGGAAGAAAGGGGTGCCACGGCAACGAATCTGAAAGTGATGCCACGGCAACATATCGGTTCTGGTAACCGATTGAGATCCTGGTGCAAACGAAAATTCGGCGGGAGCGTGACATGAGATGAATGGTGGGGTGCTCCCGGTAACCGGGTTCCCACGGGTTAGGGGCAAGGAAACGAGTGTCAAAACGGACACGGTGCAGACAAAGGGTGCGCCTCATACAACATAAGCATTCGTTCTCGGATGTCGACTCAGGTTATACCTTCGAAGTGTGCCTTATCAGAACGGATCAAGTTCGTAGAGGGAAGTAGGCGTTCTCGCGACGGCGGTAGTTGTTCTCGTGGCGGTAGTGGAAGTAGGGGTACATGACGACGTAGAGGTACTCGCGACGGTAGTCGTTCACGTTCACATTACACGGGTCTTCGGTGACGGTCGTCGTACATGGTTCGGAGTGGTACTTGCACCTTCGGACTTGACGAATCCGGGGCTTCGGGGTCGACAGTAGTGGTACACGTTTCGTAGACGTTCGAGCCATATCGGTAGCGGTACTTGATGAATCCCGAAACAGACTTGGCATCTTCATGCGTAGGGGTACTTGGCGTTTCCGGAGACGACGGTAGAGGTACTTGGCGCGTCGTTGTGGTACTTTGGCAAAAATCACAGAGAAGATGCTTGGCGGTCCTGGTATGGTCTTGGCGTCCATGTAGTCGATCTTGCAAATCCTGACGGTCCAACACAAAACAGCACAAGGGGCCTCGGGTCACGCGAGGAAGAGGAGCGGCACAAGGCGGCGCTGGGTGACTGCGGGCATGCCCCAGCGGCCTCGGTCGCCGGCAGCAGAGGGGCGAGACGAGCGGCGCTGTAGAAGGGCAGCGGCAGCAAGGCGCGAAGGAGTTCCTGGATCGGCTGCGGGAGACGATGCACTTGAGGGCGCGATGATGCAGGGAGCTGCAGCAGCTCCAGGAGCTTGACAGTAGGCGAGGAGGACGAGGCCAGCACCGGTCGGCGCCGTGTCGAGGAGGCGGCGATGCGAGGCGCGCTCTTGGCGTGGAGCGGCGCGCCTGCTGTTTCCTGGAGAGGCAGAGCGACGGGGACCGGCGAAGTGGCGTCCCGGCGGCCGTGCTCGTGGGGATGAGGTCGGAGGAGGGCCGGCAGGGCGCGGGCAGGTCGTCTCCAGGCGGAGCTCGAGCTGGTGCATCCATGGCGTCCTGGTGGCTGCAGGCAAGGAAGCGCTCAAGGGGGCCTCTGTTGGGGAACGTAGTAATTTCAAAATTTTCCTACGCACACGCAAGATCATGGTGATGCATAGCAACGAGGGGGAGAGTCTGATCTACGTACCCTTGTAGATCGCAACGGAAGCGTTGACACAACGTAGAGGAAGTAGTCGTACGTCTTCTTCCCGATCCGACCGATCCCAGCACCGTTACTCCGGCACCTCCGAGTTCTTAGCACACGTACAGCACGATGACAATCCCCGGGCTCCGATCTAGCAAAGCTTTGGGAGGAGTTCTGTCAGCATGACGGCGTGATGACGATCTTGATGTTCTACCGACGTAGGGCTTCGCCTAAGCACTACAACGATATGATCGAGGTGGAATATGGTGGCATGGGGCACCGCACACGGCTAAGGAACGATCACGTGGATCAACTTGTGTGTCTTGGGGTGCCCCCTACCCCCGTATATAAAGGAGCAAGGGGAGGAGGCTGGCCGGCCAGGTGTGGCGCGCCAAGGAGCAGTCCTCCTCCTAGTAGGAGTAGGACTCCTACTAGGAGGGGGAAAGAGGTGGAGTGGGAGAAGGAAAGGGGGGGGGGGGCGCCGCCCCCCTCCCCTAGTCCAATTCGGACCAGGGAGGAGGTGGCGTGCGGCCCACCTCTGGCAGCCCTTCTCTCTCTCCACTAAAGCCCATAAGGCCCATTACGTCTCCCGGTAGGGTTCCGGTAACCCTCCGGCTCTCCGGTTTTCTCCGAAATCACCCGGAACACTTCCGGTGTCCGAATATAGTCATCCAATATATCAATCTTTATGTCTCGACCATTTCGAGACTCCTCGTCATGTCCGTGATCACATCCGGGACTCCAAACTAACTTCGGTACATCAAAATGCATAAACTCATAATAACTGTCATCGTAACGTTAAGCGTGCGGACCCTACGGTTCGAGAACAATGTAGACATGACTGAGACACATCTCCGGTCAATAACCAATAGCGGGACCTGGACGCCCATATTGGCTCCTACATATTCTACGAAGATCTTTATCGGTCAGACCGTATAACAACATACGTTGTTCCCTTTGTCATCGGTATGTTACTTGCCCGAGATTCGATCGTCGGTATCCAATACCTAGTTCAATCTAATTACCGGCAAGTCTCTTTACTCGTTCCGTAATACATCATCTCGCAACTAACTCATTAGTCACAATGCTTGCAAGGCTTATGTGATGTGTATTACCGAGAGGGCCCAGAGATACCTCTCCGACAATCGGAGTGACAAATCCTAATCTTGAAATACGCCAACCCAACATCTACCTTTGGAGACACCTGTAATGCTCCTTTATAATCACCCAGTTACGTCGTGACGTTTGGTAGCACCCAAAGTGTTCCTCCGGTAAACGGGAGTTGCATAATCTCATAGTCATAGGAACATGTATAAGTCATGAAGAATAGCAACAGCAACATACTAAACGATCGGGTGCTAAGCTAATGAAATGGGTCATGTCAATCAGATCATTGAACTAATGATGTGACCTCATTAATCAAATAACAACACATTGTTCATGGTTAGGAAACATAACCATCTTTGATTAACGAGCTAGTCTAGTAGAGGCATACTAGTGACACTAAGTTTGTCTATGTATTCACACATGTATTATGTTTCCGGTTAATACATTTCTAGCATGAATAATAAACATTTATCATGATATAAGGAAATAAATAATAACTTTATTATTGCCTCTAGGGCATATTTCCTTTAGTCTCCCACTTGCACTAGAGTCAATAATCTAGATTACACAGTAATGATTCTAACACCCATGAAGCCTTGGTGCTGATCATGTTTTGCTCGTGGAAGAGGCTTAGTCAACGGGTCTGCAACATTCAGATCCGTATGTATCTTGCAAATCTCTATGTCTCCCACCTGGACTAGATCCCGGATGGAATTGAAGCGTCTCTTGATGTGCTTGGTCCTCTTGTGAAATCTGGATTCCTTTGCCAAGGCAATTGCACCAGTATTGTCACAAAAGATTTTCATTGGACCTGATGCACTAGGTATGACACCTAGATCGGATATGAATTCCTTCATCCAGACTCCTTCGTTTGCTGCTTCCGAAGCAGCTATGTATTCCGCTTCACATGTAGCTCCCGCTACGACGCTTTGTTTAGAACTGCACCAACTGACAGCTCCACCGTTTAATGTAAACACGTATCCGGTTTGCGATTTAGAATCGTCCGGATCAGTGTCAAAGCTTGCATCAACGTAACCTCTTACAGTGAGCTCTTTGTCACCTCCATATACGAGAAACATATCCTTAGTCCTTTTCAGGTATTTCAGGATGTTCTTGACCGCTGTCCAGTGATCCATTCCTGGATTACTTTGGTACCTCCCTGCTAAACTTATAGCAAGGCACACATCAGGTCTGGTACACAGCATTGCATACATGATAGAGCCTATGGCTGAAGCATAGGGAACATCTTTCATTTTCTCTCTATCTTCTGCAGTGGTCGGGCATTGAGTCTGACTCAACTTCACACCTTGTAACACAGGCAAGAACCCTTTCTTTGCTTGATCCATTTTGAACTTTTTCAAAATTTTGTCAAGGTATGTGCTTTGTGAAAGTCCAATTAAGCGTCTCGATCTATCTCTATAGATCTTAATGCCCAATATGTAAGCAGCTTCACCGAGGTCTTTCATTGAAAAACTCTTATTCAAGTATCCCTTTATGCTATCCAGAAATTCTATATCATTTCCAATCAGCAATATGTCATCCACATATAATATCCGAAATGCTACATAGCTCCCACTCACTTTCTTGTAAATACAGGCTTCTCCAAAAAGCCTGTATAAAACCAAATGCTTTGATCACACTATCAAAGCGTTTATTCCAACTCCGAGATGCTTGCACCCGTCCATAAATGGATCGCTGGAGCTTGCACACTTTGTTAGCTCCCTTTGGATCGACAAAACCTTCCGGTTGCATCATATACAACTCTTCTTCCAGAAAACCATTCAGGAATGTAGTTTTGACATCCATCTGCCATATTTCATAATCATAAAACGCGGCAATTGCTAACATGATTCGGACAGACTTAAGCATCGCTACGGGTGAGAAGGTCTCATCGTAGTCAACCCCTTGAACTTGTCGAAAACCTTTTGGGACAAGTCGAGCTTTATAAACAGTAACATTACCATCAGCGTCAGTCTTTTTCTTGAAGATCCATTTATTTTCAATTGCTTGCCGATCATTGGGCAAGTCAACCAAAGTCCATACTTTGTTCTCATACATGGATCCCATCTCAGATTTCATGGCTTCAAGCCACTTTGCGGAATCTGGGCTCACCATCGCTTCTTCATAGTTCGTAGGTTCATCATGATCTAGCAGCATGACTTCCAGAACTGGATTACCGTACCACTCTGGCGCAGATCTTGCTTTGGTTGATCTACGAGGTTTAGTAGTATCTTGTTCTGAAGTTTCATGATCATTATCATTAGCTTCCTCACTTATTGGTGTAGGTGTTGCAGAAACAGTTTTCTGTAATGTACTACTTTCCAATAAGGGAGCGGGTACAGTTACCTCGTCAAGTTCTACTTTCCTCCCACTCACTTCTTTCGAGAGAACCTCCTTCTCAAGAAAGTTTCCGAATTTTGCAACAAAAGTCTTGCCTTCGGATCTGTGATAGAAGGTGTATCCAATAGTTTCCTTTGGATATCCTATGAAGACACATTTCTCCGATTTGGGTTCGAGCTTATCAGGTTGAAGCTTTTTCACATAAGCCTCGCAGCCCCAAACTTTCAGAAATGACAACTTTGGTTTCTTGCCAAACCATAGTTCATAAGGCGTCGTCTCAACGGATTTTGATGGTGCCCTATTTAACGTGAATGTGGCCGTCTCTAGAGCGTATCCCCAAAACGATAGCGGTAAATCAGTAAGAGACATCATAGATCGCAACATATCTAGTAAAGTACGATTACGACGTTCGGACACACCATTACGCTGTGGTGTTCCAGGTGGCGTGAGTTGCGAAACTATTCCACAATTTTTCAAATGTACACCAAACTCGTAACTCAAATATTCTCCTCCACGATCAGATCGTAGAAACTTTATTTTCTTGTTACGATGATTTTCCACTTCACTCTGAAATTCTTTGAACTTTTCAAACGTTTCAGACTTATGTTTCATTAAGTAGATATACCCTTATCTGCTTAAATCGTCTGTGAAGGTGAGAAAATACCGATATCCGCCACGAGCCTCAATATTCATCGGACCGCATACATCTGTATGTATGACTTCCAACAAATCTGTTGCTCTCCCCATAGTACCGGAGAACGGTGTTTTAGTCATCTTGCCCATGAGGCACGGTTCGCAAGTACCAAGTGATTCATAATCAAGTGGTTCCAAAAGTCCATCAGTATGGAGTTTCTTCATACGCTTTATACCGATATGAGCTAAACGGCAGTGCCACAAATAAGTTGCACTATCATTATCAACTCTGCATCTTTTGGCTTCTACATTATGAATATGTGTATCACTACTATCGAGATTTAACAAGAATAGACCACTCTTCAAGGGTGCATGACCATAGAAGATATTACTCATATAAATAGAACAACCATTATTCTCTGATTTAAATGAATAACCGTCTCGCATTAAACGAGATCCAGATATAATGTTCATGCTCAACGCTGGCACCAAATAACAATTATTTAGGTCTAATATTAATCCCAAAGGTAGATGTAGAGGTAGCGTGCCGACCGCGATCACATCGACTTTGGAACCGTTTCCCACGCGCATCATCACCTTGTCCTTGGCCAATCTTCGCTTAATCCGTAGTCCCTGTTTCGAGTTGCAAATATTAGCAACAGAACCAGTATAAAATACCCAGGTGTTACTGCGAGCATTAGTAAGGTACACATCAATAACATGTATATCACATATACCTTTGTTCACCTTGCCATCCTTCTTATCCGCCAAATACTTGGGGCAGTTCCGCTTCCAGTGACCAGTCTGCTTGCAGTAGAAGCACTCAGTTTCAGGCTTAAGTCCAGATTTGGGTTTCTTCTCCTGAGCAGCAACTTGCTTGCCGTTCTTCTTGAAGTTCCCTTTCTTCTTCCCTTTGCCCTTTTTCTTGAAACTAGTGGTTTTGTTAACCATCAACACTTGATGCTCCTTTTTGATTTCTACCTCCGTAGCTTTCAGCATTGCGAAGAGCTCGGGAATAGTCTTGTTCATCCCTTGCATATTATAGTTCATCACGAAGCTCTTGTAGCTTGGTGGTAGTGATTGGAGAATTCTGTCAATGATGCAATAATCTGGAAGATTAACTCCCAATTGAATCAAGTGATTATTATACCCAGACATTTTGAGTATATGCTCACTGACAGAACTGTTCTCTTCCATCTTGCAGCTATAGAACTTATTGGAGACTTCATATCTCTCAATCCGGGCATTTGCTTGAAATATTAACTTCTACTCCTGAAACATCTCATATGCTCCATGATGTTCAAAACGTCGTTGAAGTCCCGATTCTAAGCCGTAAAGCATGGCACACTGAACTATCGAGTAGTCATCAGCTTTGCTCTGCCAGACGTTCATAACATCTGGTGTTGCTCCAGCAGCAGGCCTGGCACCCAGCGGTGCTTCCAGGACGTAATTCTTCTGTGCAGCAATGAGGATAATCCTCAAGTTACGGACCCAGTCCGTGTAATTGCTACCATCATCTTTCAACTTTGCTTTCTCTAGGAACGCATTAAAATTCAACGGAACAACAGCACGAGCCATCTATCTACAATCAACATAAACAGGCAAGATACTATCAAGTACTAAGTTCATGATAAATTTAAGTTCAATTAATCATATTACGTAAGAACTCCCACTTAGATAGACATCCCTCTAATCTTCTAAGTGATCACGTGATCCAAATCAACTAAACCATGTCCGATCATCACGTGAGATGGAGTAGTTTCATCGGTGAACATCATTATGTTGATCATATCTACTATATGATTCACACTCGACCTTTCGGTCTCCGTGTTCCAAGGCCATATCTGTATATGCTTGGCTCGTCAAGTATAACCTGAGTATTCCGCGTGCGCAACTGTTTTGCACCCGTTGTATTTGAACGTAGAGCCTATCACACCCGATCATCACGTGGTGTCTCAGCACGAAGAACTTTTGCAACGGTGCATACTCAGGAAGAACACTTCTTGATAATTTAGTGAGAGATCATCTTATAATGCTACCATCAATCAAAGCAAGATAAGATGCATAAAAGGATAAACATCACATGCAATCAATATAAGTGATATGATATGGTCATCATCATCTTGTGCTTGTGATCTCCATCTCCGAAGCACCGTCATGATCACCATCGTCACCGGCACGACACCTTGATCTCCATCGTAGCATCGTTGTCGTCTCGCCAATCTTATGCTTCCACGACTATCACTACCATTTAGTGATAAAGTAAAGCATTACATGGCGATTGCATTGCATACAATAAAGCGACAACCATATGGCTCCTGCCAGTTGCCGATAACTTGGTTACAAAACATGATCATCTCATACAATAAAATTTAGCATCATGTCTTGACCATATCACATCACAACATGCCCTGCAAAAACAAGTTAGACGTCCTCTACTTTGTTGTTGCAAGTTTTACGTGGCTGCTACGGGCTTAAGCAAGAACCAATCTCACCTACGCATCAAAACCACAACGATAGTTTGTCAAATAGACTTCGTTTTAACCTTCTCAAGGGCCGGGCGTAGCCATACTCGGTTCAACTAAAGTTGGAGAGACAGTCACCCGCAAGCCATCTATGTGCAAAGCACGTCGAGGGAACCGGTCTCGCGTAAGCGTACGCGTAAGGTTGGTCCGGGTCGTCTCGTCCAACAATACCGCTGAACCAAAGTATGACATGCTGGTAGGCAGTATGACTTGTATCGCCCACAACTCACTTGTGTTCTACTCGTGCATATAACATCAAACCATAAAACCTAGGCTCGGATGCCACTGTTGGGGAACGTAGTAATTTCAAAATTTTCCTACGCACACGTAAGATCATGGTGATGCATAGCAACGAGGGGGAGAGTCTGATCTACGTACCCTTGTAGAGCGCAACGGAAGCGTTGACACAACGTAGAGGAAGTAGTCTTACGTCTTCTTCCCGATCCGACCGATCCCAGCACCGTTACTCCGGCACCTCCGAGTTCTTAGCACACGTACAGCTCGATGACGATCCTCGGGCTCCGATCCAGCAAAGCTTTGGGAGGAGTTCCGTCAGCACGACGGCGTGATGACGATCTTGATGTTCTACCGACGCAGGGCTTCGCCTAAGCACTACAACGATATGATCGAGGTGGAATATGGTGGCATGGGGCACCGCACACGGCTAAGGAACGATCACGTGGATCAACTTGTGTGTCTTGGGGTGCCCCCTGCCCCCGTATATAAAGGAGCAAGGGGAGGAGGCCGGCCGGCCAGGTGTGGCACGCCAAGGAGGAGTCCTCCTCCTAGTAGGAGTAGGACTCCTACTAGGAGGGGGAAAGAGGTGGAGTGGGAGAAGGAAAGGGGGGGGGGGCGCCGCCCCCCTCCCCTAGTCCAATTCGGACCAGGGAGGAGGTGGCATGCGGCCCACCTCTAGCAACCCTTCTCTCTCTCCACTAAAGCCCATAAGGCCCATTACTTCTCCCGGTAGGGTTCCGGTAACCCTCCGGCTCTCTGGTTACACTTTCGGTGTCCGAATATAGTCATCCAATATATCAATCTTTATGTCTCGACCATTTCAAGACTCCTTGTCATGTCCGTGATCACATCCGGGACTCCGAACTAACTTCGGTACATCAAAATGCATAAACTCATAATAACTGTCATCGTAACGTTAAGCGTGCGGACCCTACGGTTCGAGAACAATGTAGACATGACTGAGACACATCTCCGGTCAATAACCAATAGCGAGACCTGGATGCCCATATTGGCTCCTACATATTCTACGAAGATCTTTATCGGTCAGACCGCATAACAACATACGTTGTTCCCTTTGTCATCGCTATGTTACTTGCCCGAGATTCGATCGTCGGTATCCAATACCTAGTTCAATCTCGTTACCGGCAAGTCTCTTTACTCGTTCCGTAATACATCATCTCACAACTAACTCATTGGTCGCAATGCTTGCAAGGCTTATGTGATGTGCATTACCGAGAGGGCCCAGAGATACCTCTCCGACACTCTGAGTGACAAATCCTAATCTCAAAATACGCCAACCCAACATCTACCTTTGGAGACACCTGTAATGCTCCTTTATAATCACCCAGTTACGTTGTGACGTTTGGTAGCACCCAAAGTGTTCCTCCGGTAAACGGGAGTTGCATAATCTCATAGTCATAGGAACATGTATAAGTCATGAAGAATAGCAACAGCAACATACTAAACGATCGGGTGCTAAGCTAATGAAATTGGTCATGTCAATCAGATCATTCAACTAATGATGTGACCTCATTAATCAAATAACAACACATTGTTCATGGTTAGGAAACATAACCATCTTTGATTAACGAGCTAGTCTAGTAGAGGCATACTAGTGACACTAAGTTTGTCTATGTATTCACACATGTATTATGTTTCCGGTTAATACATTTCTAGCATGAATAATAAACATTTATCATGATATAAGGAAATAAATAATAACTTTATTATTGCCTCTAGGGCATATTTCCTTCAGCCTCTGGTCAGCTCAGCAGAGGAGAAGGTGAGGACGGGGAGGGCGACGGGAACTGGAGGAGGACGAGCGAGGGGATCCTGGCTTGAGGGAGAGAGAGGTTACGAGAAGGAGGGATCGAGGGGAGATGGGATCGGGGAGATGGTGGGTTCGTTCTGGCGGCGCAAGGGGAGATGAAGAGGGAGATGAGTCGGGCTAGGTTAGGTAAAAGAGGAGGTGGGCCGGTTCAGGAGGGTTGGTGGGCCTAGGAGGCCGACCCAGCGAAGAGGGAGGCTGCTGGGCTCTCCACTCCCTCTCTTTTTAAATTTCTCTTCCTCCTCTCTCTTATTGCTTTAGCAGAAAAGACCACAAAAAAGAGAGGAAAAGAAAGAGAGGTTTAGGAAAAGATTTTGGACAAGGGGATAATTTTCCTGAACTCACAAAAAATACGCTTGTTCCGAGAAAATAGAAAAAGCCAAGATTGGAAGATGTAAATTCAAACTCATTTGAATTTAATTCAAATGGGTTTGAACTAGGACTAGGTTCTAGGAGTTTCCAAAAATGTTGAGAATTTTGGTAGAGCTCCGGAAAATGATGAAAGAATAAATGGCAAGGTTCGCGGTCAAGCAGCGAGATAACAAAGGCATGGGGAAATTTGCAAGTGTGTTTTTAGTGATTCCATCAGAATGGTTTATTTTATAATAGCTCCACTAATATCGGGAGGATATATTATAAAGAGAAGTCATCCTTCCCTCGATTTAAATGGATCGAAGATCCATACGATTTATTTAGTTGAGATGCAAAAGATTTATGAGATGATGGCATGATGACATGATGCAATGCACTTGATGCAAAGATTAAATGCAACGGACCAAACAAACTCACATGACGAAAAACCCGAAAACCCTGGAAGGCAAGTGAATCTCCGGTCTTGGGGTGTTACAGCATGGCAATCCCTACTCACTCACATTGATATCTATTGATGGGAATCTCCATAGCCAATTGATACGCTTAGTTGTTGTGAGACTATCTTCTCCCTTTTTGTCTTCTCCACAACCACCCTTCTATTCCACCTATAGTTCTATGTCCATGGCTCACGCTCATGTATTGCGTGAAGATTGAAAAAGTTTGAGAACATCAAAAGTATGAAACAATTGCTTGGCTTGTCATCGGGGTTGTGCATGATTTAAATATGTTGTGTGGTGAAGATGGAGCATAGCCAGACTATATGAAGTATTATTATTGTCGGGATAACTTTCTTTGGCCATGTTATTTTGAGAAGACATAATTGCTTAGTTAGTATGCTTGAAGTATTATTATTTCTATGTCAATATGAACTTTTGTCTTGAATCTTATGGATCTGAATATTCATATCACAAGTAAAAATAATTACATTGAAATTATGCCAACTAGCATTCCACATCAAAAATTATCTTTTTATCATTTACCTACTCGAGGACGAGCAGGAATTAATCTTGGGGATGCTTGATACGTCTCCAACGTATCTATAATTTTTGATTGCTCCATGCTATATTATCTACTGTTTTAGGCATTATTGGGCTTTATTATCCACTTTTATATTACTTTCGAGACTAACCTATTAACCGGAGGCCCAGCCCAAATTTGCTGTTTTATGCCTATTTCAGTGTTTTGAAGAAAAGGAATATCAGACGGAGTCGAAATGGAACGAAATCAACTTGAGAAGTTATTTTTGGAAGGAAACACACCTGATGGACTTGGACCCCACGTCAGAAGATACGGGAGCTGCCCACGAGGGTGGGGGGTGCGCCCACCCCCATAGGGCGCGCCCCTGCCTCATGGGGCCCCCGTGGCTCCCTTGACGTGCTTCTTCTGCCTATATAACTCCATATACCCTAAAACTTCCAGAACGCATATTAGATCGGGAGTTCCGCCGCCAGAAGCCTCAGTAGCCACCAAAAGTCAATCGGGACCCTGTTCCGGCACCCTGCCGGAGGGGGGAACCCTCACCGGTGGCCATCTTCATCATCCCGGTGCTCTCCATGACGAGGAGGGAGTAGTTCTCCCTCGGGGCTGAGGGTATGTACCAGTAGCTATGTGTTTGATCTCTCTCTCTCTCTCTCTCTCTCGTGTTCTTGAGATGATACGATCTTGATGTATCGCGAGCTTTGCTATTATATTTGGATCCTATGATGTTTCTTCCCCCTCTTCTCTCTTGTAATGAATCGAGTTTCCCCTTTGAAGTAATCTTATCGGATTGAGTCTTTAAAGACTTGAGAACACTTGATGTATGTCTTGCCGTGGATATCTGTGGTGACAATGGGATACCACGTGCCACTTGATGTATGTTAAGGTGACCAACTTGCGGGTTTCGTGACATTGGGAACCTATGCATAGGGGTTGGCACACGTTTTCGTCGTGATTCTCTGGTAGAACTTTGGGGCACTCTTTGAGGTCCTTTGTGTTGGTTGAATAGATGAATCTGAGATTGTGTGACGCATATCGTATAATCATACCCACGGATACTTGAGGTGACATTGGAGTATCTAGGTGACATTAGGGTTTTGGTTGATTTGTGTCTTAAGGTGTTATTCTAGTACGAACTCTAGGGCTGTTTGTGACACTTATATGAATAGCCCAAAGGATTGATCGGAAAGAATAACTTTGAGGGGGTTTCGTACCCTACCATAATCTCTTCGTTCGTTCTCCGCTATTAGTGACTTTGGAGTGACTCTTTGTTGCATGTTGAGGGATAGTTATGTGATCCAATTATGTTAGTATTGTTGAGGGAACTTAAACTAGTGAAAGTATGAACCCTAGGCCTTGTTTCCACGCATTGCAATACCGTTTACGCTCACTTTTATCACTTGTTACCTTGCTGTTTTTATAATTTCAGATTATAAAAACCTTTATCTACTATCCATATACCACTTGTATCACCATCTCTTCGCCGAACTAGTGCACCTATACAATTTACCATTGTATTGGGTGTGTTGGGGACACAAGAGACTCTTTGTTATTTGGTTGCAGGGTTGCTTGAGAGAGACCATCTTCATCCTACGCCTCCTACGGATTGATAAACCTTAGGTCATCCACTTGAGGGAAATTTGCTACTGTCCTACAAACCTGTGCACTTGCACGCCCAACAACGTCTACAAGAAGAAGGTTGTGTAGTAGACATCACTACATAATCAACTACCAATCCCTGGAAGTGCAAGCGTTACAGGACAAAATGTACTGACAAGAGCAATGGGCTACACTTCTGCACTGGCATTGTCTGTGTATTCTACTTGTCGGTAAGATTAAATATAGATCTGATCTTTTTTAGTAAATGGTGGGCGAGGGAGATAAGATGCAGAATGCTACAAAATGAACCAATCCCTCTTCCCATAATACAAGAGTGTTTTGAACACTGGTGTACTGTACAAAACATTCTTATATTATGGGACAGAGGGAGTAGCTGTTAATGTAAGTACAGTGATAGACCACGTTCAGTCCTTATAAGAGGACTGCAGAGCTAAACCTCTTCAAAAGCATTGGGTTGATTCTAAATTTATGTAAGAGTCCATATGGATCTTATAATGTCCACCAAATGGACGATTACGAGGCTAACATGTGCAGTGATGCTACATAATCAAACAGCTATGAAAGTAAGTATGGTCATACAGGGCATGAGGTACTCACAAGAGAAATGCAGTGTGCAGTATAGTTGCGAGATTCTGTGGTCCCTTGAGAACGAATGTTCTTCTGCTAACAGTTTTCATACAAGTGAGACATTAAGGCAAATGCAGAAATGTAGTTCAAATTGTGATGTGATATCATAGACAGTACCTTACGCTGCAGCCGAGACCAATGTGTAACAAGATTATTCCAGTCACCGTCGGATAAATGTAGCACCGGAGACTTTATAGAAATTTCATTCAGAGTCTTGCCATCAAAGTGCGCTTGCCTCAGGTAGGAACGATACTTCATCAACGAGTGCTTGAAAAGCACAACCAACCCTTGCTCGTCATCACAATCCAGTTTGCGCCTCGCCTATTTAAAAGAATGAAATCTTGTGTCTTCTGTCAGCAGAAACATATGCAGTAATGACCATGAATAACATTAGTACATTACTGACGCGTAAGTTGCGGAGGAAGATTGGAAATTGTTCTGTGTCTGCGGTATAATCTTTCCATGAAGGAAAGATGCGCACAAAGTTCCTGACAACAACATAAGCTTCGTCTTCTAAACTGGAGCTACATTGACTTAGGTCTCCCTCTAGCTCAGAATCACTGTTAGGATCATATTCTGAGCATGAATCTGTAGGTGGAGAGTGTTTGCATTGCATTGCATCCAGACTTGATTTCAGTCCCTTAATGCCAAGTTTGACAACCATGGCATTGTTCTGCTTTATTATTGCATGCGCGCAAGCTCATAATCATTATGATGCTATTCAGAATATGAGATTCATGAAAACATAAAAAGTATTCAGATTATCTATGGAATGCATTGCGGTTTCAACTCGGAGAGTGTCTCCCTATAAACCCCTGCATATGCAAAGTTCACCTCCCCAACTATGCTGACCAGACCACACACAGAGATACACACCCGAGCAGCGAACATGCATTTTTGAAACTAATTTAGGAACATTTGGCTGACCAATTAAACAACTCTGTTTTAATAATATCAGATTCGTATTTGAACAACTAAGCTTGTTTAGCTTGATGGGTGGCGCAGTGTTATTATGACATGAAGCATGTATTCTGATCGTATAGTGATCATAAAAGGGGGAAACTCTAAGCATATATTTTTTTAGCAAAAGAGGGTTTCCCCTCTAATTTCTATTAAAGAAACCACCATGGAACCAACAGGATCAATTAAACCCTAAGCATGATCAATTAAACCGTATTATGGCTGTGCCATGGCAGATTTGAAGCTGCAAACCGGAGAAATGATATTTAGCATCCATTGTTTGCTTCAAACTAAGAACTAAATTCTAAGAGCTAAAAAGAAAGTAGAGTAACCAAGTTAAGATCTATTTTCTAGTTGAGATCAAAAAGTTGAGGAGATATGAAGTACCACCTCTCTTGCGGCGCCGCGTAGGCATCGGGGGTGCGATGGCTGTCGGTGGCGTTGAACCAAATCTGCGACGGTAACGGGTGCATCGTGGGATAAGTCCCGTTGCGGTGGAAGAGAAGGTCGTGTGAGCGGCCCCGGCAAAGAGGACGACGGCGCCGATGAAGCGAGAGGACGCGATGCAAGGCTATTGGTCCGTCACCGTGGATGAGAAACGTCCATCTCTAGTAGTGGACGACGCGGTCTTGGTAGGCGCTCCGGCATGGTGGAGGACGGTGGCGATGGATGTGGTGGAGGACGGCGGCGATGGATGGGGTGGCGGACGGAGGCTGGTGTGGGAATGGGGTGTTCTAGCGCGGACGGTGTATGAATGGGAAAATGGAGGGAGAGGTACGGGGAACCATGTTTTTGGGACGCGCCTGTCTGAAATATGGGAAAGTTACGAACTTATCCCCCGTTTCAAATTTGGACGTCTCATCGGTTGGGGATAGGACGGTAATCTCGCATCTCCCAAATATTTGCCGGTAACTATTTCGGGCGAGGAGAGGGTGTTTTGCTGCCCACGTTTGGCGCCCACAGTGTATGAACGGGGCTGACAGGTAGGGCGGTTGTGTCACATCTGATGGAAGTTACACATCTGCCCCTATATAAAATATTAGCCTACATCTATTTCAGACGAGGAGAGGGTGTTTTGCCGCCCACCGTGTATGAATGGGGAATGGAGGGAGAAACAGAGGTCTTTCGGACGAGCTTGAATCAAATGAGTTTTTCCGCCCATGTTTGATGCCCACCATGTCGGAATGGGCTCAGAGGCGGTCGTGTCACGTCTAATTGAAGTTACTAACCTACCCCTATTTAGAGCAGTGGAAATCAGGCCGATGGATTGTCTGTGTAATGGGTAGACAGTAATTTCCATCTTCCAAACACTTGGCTTCGGGAAGCCGATGTGGGAGTGGACATTTTGCTGTTTCTTTCGAATTTTGGGACAATAAGCATCCACGTTTACCCTGGCAACTAAATTTGAATCCATTTTGTATTCCTATATGAATCTTTATAAATCATTCTATGTGTTTTTATATATCTTCAAAAGGACGACAAAGATGTATTCCACTGTCATATATGAATATGGTTTACAAATGCCGATACTCAAATTCAGAAACTAGAATCCAGTTTAAGGTGAATTCAAATATTTGGAACACTTCATGTCCAACTCAAATGTCACACGCAGCATAATGTGTACTCCCATTTAGATATGTACACAAGCGATGTACCAAGATTCAAATACCGAGTCAATCAACCAAGAATGTACGAAACTAACAGACATATAAACACTTACAGAGTATATGGATCAATAATATCAACTAACATACATAAGCCAGGCCACTGTACTTTTTTTTGGCTACAACAGCATCCTTTTTTTAGCCAACATCTTGGCCCTTTCCGATGCATGCCACTTATGGTCCATCTATACTACTATTGCTGAATGCACATTCAGCCCGATTGGCATATTTGTAGGTCTGGCACAGCAATCCAAATGAAATGTCTCTGAGTCTTATCAATTAATACAGACTTGTGCTCAAATAAAATTATAAACAAAAAACAAAACAAAAACAATCATTACATGATCTCTAAAACAAATGGTTTGATTGATTACATCAATAGACAACACAAAGGTTATTCAACTATGGAAAGAACATTTCACCTATGATTTACCAAGTAGGAATTTAATTTCCTTTTTTCCTTCAGGACCTTAACAATCTGGTCAATCTTAGCTTGCTTCGTTTTGAAATCCACCAAATATTTAATGGTTGTCTTGAGTACTGCTTGTGATTGTGCTGTTTGCTTCCTCAACATGTCAACTTCATCTCTAAGTGCAGAAGCAGAATCTCTTTCTACCACTAGTTTAGCCTCTAGAGCATCAGCAGTTGGCAATTCATAATGCATGATGGGCCGGTGCCACTGCTGTGGGATGATGCAACGTCCATGGGGACCTCACTCTTTGATCTTGGGCTAACCTGCTTTGCAATTAAAGTTCCAATTGGATTCAGAAAAGTTGAAGTTAGCAAAACATCTCAACTGGGAGTTATAACAGCAAACCAGTTAAACAAACAAGGAATTAAAGAGTTTCAATTGGATGCTGAAAAGTAGTTATTAACATCATTGTAACCCGCTGTTGCAGCAGCAAAGCAGTTAAACAAACAAGTAGATATTTAAGTTAAGGAAAACAATTAATTCTTAACAATAAGTATCAAACACATAGATAGGCGTAGTCTACAATATGATTAACATGCTGTGCCATTATGTAATCAGTAGCAAACTAAATTAAGCCAAGCAACGTAATTGAACAATTTTGTAATAAGTGGCTAACTAAAATTTTGACAAGTTGGTAATTGAACTTACGCCAGTTCTTTGTACAGGCACACTGCAACTTCTTTTTCGCTTACAAGGTTGTACGAAGGAGTCCATGGCATCAATTGCTTGGATACGCAGTCCCAATACTTCTTTCTTCCCACACTGCATGGGTAAGTCGAATGGTTAATTTGGTAAGATGGTGCATCCTTGATATGTTATATGAGGACGTGTAGTCAGACTAGTTGTAGCCAAACACATCACACTGGCTTTTACTGTATATTTCATGCGATTACTTTTGGCATATCAAGATCTAAGCAATCTACAATAGGATGAAAAGACTGGCATCCTTCACATTATTGGCGAACTCAGTTCATAGAAACAAGCAATTCAACCATTCTGTGGGTAAATCAAAAGCGCCACTGGAATATTTTTCACTATCCAATCATACACGCAAAAAGGGGCGACGCCACCATAGGGGCTGGTATGGGCGGCCGCCTTAGGTGGCTGGAAAGTGTGCATCTAGTTTGAGTCGTCCAGGTTGGCCCACGCTAGTTTTGTTCATCCCAATGCACGAGCAGGCAATGTAAAAAATGAAGAAAAATGTTTCAGTTTGGATGGGCCAATATCATAAGTGCAAGGCGGGCCCTATAGCAGGCTCGCGGCCCAAACGAGCGCCTCCCATATCGATCGACAGTAGGAAAAATCCCAATTCATTCGCTCCAGCCTCCAGTCTGGTTCGCTTCTAACCTAGCCGCCGCTGGACAGACCGACACAACACTTCCTCGCACCCTCGTTGGAGGGCGGTCGCCGGGCTTCAAGCGAACGGAAGGACAAGAAGATGAAGATGCAACCCTGGGTGTAGCCTGCGTGGGAGGCAGCGGCGGCAGCACGGGCATGGCATCGAGCTTGCGCAAATGGACAGTCGTAGCTTGCAAGAGTAGCATGCACAACGAGTAGGTACATCACATCCCTGATTATATCTAATTCAACTCTTCAATTTCTGGCCAATAGTTAAACCTGACGGTGTTGTAAAATTGCTTGTATGTAGGGAATCTATGAGAAAATGAAACCAATTTCTACTTATTTTATAACTCCCCCAATCAATACTGAACTGACCGAATCTGATGTATCTAATCAAGTTTTCGGTGCAAACATACAAGCTCATGTTGTTCTTGAGCCTGAAGTGTCTAATGAACAGACTGCTAATGAAGGATTTGATGCAAACATTTTACATGCTCCTGGTGATGAACATATAGTGTCTAATGAGGGATCTAATGCAAGCATTTTGCAAGCTCATTGAAGGATTTAGTGTCTAATGATGATCTACTATGTTGAGAGAGACAGAGATTTGCAGGCATTGATGACAAGCAAATTATAGTGCATTTTCATAGCTTGAGGAAACATCGAGGCCATCTACCAGAAAGTCCTCGTATCATGAAAACATAGCATAAATACTTTTCTAATCTGTTGTTTGAAACTATTGGCATACTTGTGCAGGATAGATATAATGATATGCAGTTTGCGCACTGGTTATACGTGCAATTACACTTCGATATTTTCAGCCAGAGAACGAATAATTCAAGCAGGTACAGACCATGTTTGTAGTCCTTGTACACCATGTTGCATTTTGTGTTTTTTGGTGCTTCCATCATTTAGTGTTTATAATCTGAACTACTTTGAATCATTAGCTGGTTTTCAAAGTGCATGTAGCTTCACATTTCTCAAGTTATGTTGATTTCCGGAGTGCAAGTGCCTTCGTATTTTTTAAGTTAAATGTTTGCCCCTGGTAACTTGAATTCGTGGATCAGCCACCGTACACAAATCATACACGAATGCCAGTACGAATTAAATGAAATGCAGGGACTTACGCTAGCTCATTGTACAGGCTCACTGCAGCTCTGCTTGCGCTTGGGATGTTCCATGTAGAAGTCCATGTTACCACTTGCTTGGATGTGCAGGCCTTGTGCTCCTTGCATCCCCCTCTGCATTTTTGACATGGTGAATGGTTGATCAAATAAGAGGAATCGACCTTGATGTTGTACCGGAGGACAGATACTTACAAGGTTATACGGGTGTGTAGGATGTGTACCAGATCCCGTAGCGCCGTCATGCTTCGCAAAAATATGGATTTGCTTGTTTCAGATGATATGTCCAGAAGAAATAAGAGTTAAGGTCAGAGTTGCATAGGCGGGTAAGCTAAGAGAGCAGTGAAAGGATATCCAAACATCGTCGGAACAGTGCATAAGGGAGTGATGTGTGGATACCTAGTTCGGGCCGGCGTTTGGGCATGCTCGCCTAGCTAGAGTGCGGGTCACTTCAGAGCCGTTGAGGGTGATGCACTGGCGTTGGCTGGCCGTGCACGGATGCAGATCTTGAGTGGCAGCGAAGCGCTATGATGCGGTGGACGAGACCGTTGGTGAAGCCCCAACGGCCTCGGGGGGCGGAGGTGCGATGATGTGCTCGGTGAAGTAGCCCCGGTGAGCTGGGAGACGGCATCGGTGAAGCGCACCTGATGCGGTGGAACTCGGTGTCTGTGAGGCACGTCGGTTGCGGCGGCCGACGTTGTCGGTGGACCACCCGGTGTGGTGGACGAGGGCGTAGATGAGGTGGCTCCGGTGCGGTGGTGAAGCACGACCATCGTCTTCGTCGTCGTCGTCCGACACAGAGGTGGGGAACGGTGGGGAAAGAGATGAGACGAGGGGCGATTCGAGGGTTGGCGGTGAATTAGGGATTTGAGCAATCTAGGCACGGAAGGGGACGGTGGAGAAGAGAGATTTTGCTGGGCTGGAATTGGGGTCGCCAGATATTTCAATCCGAAACGTGGAAGCACGAACTTATATTGTCGTCGTCCTTTTGGGGGGGGGGGGGGAGGGGGGTGGGTGGCTGGGTGCTACGCGTCCGTCCGACACACGCGACCACCCCGACAGGACTATGGTTCGGTGCCTTAAGGCACCTGCCTTTGTGTCCATGACATATGGGCCCAACAGGTGGCTGGCCCACATGTCAGTGACCCAAAGGCAGTTGCCTTTAAGGCACCGAAGCAGCGTCCACCCCGACACGACCCTGGTTTGCCTGGTGCGCCTACATTTGAGAATGCAAACGAATCTTCTTTCATTTGCAAACGAATCTGTATGTATTACCATGCCCGTGTTTTCCTTGCGATAATTAGTCATTCAAAATGAGACACTGCATCCGTTCACTTTTGTAAGTCATTTTAGACAACTTAAAATGAACTGTTTTGCACATTGTCTGAAATGTCTTCAAGGTCTTATAAAAGTGAACAGAGGGAGTACTATAAATTAATTAAAAAATCAAAACGGTACCCACACTAACGTGGATTAGAGTGTGTGTCACATAATTAGTTATTTGAATTAGAGTGTGTGTCATGTAGTTAGTTATTTGAATTAGAGTGTGTGTCACGTCGCGATCTCCAATTCTAACGTGGATTTCGCATTTCACTGTATCCACGCTACTTTTTTAATACAAATTCATATGTATATGATGAACACCATGGTAGTGAGAAAACTTTTGGATGGATTCAAACATATGACCTACAAAATAGCACAACAAACTGAGTCAATGTCAACTTTTCGAAACTTAGTATGGCACGAATTCGAAATAATTACCCGTATGCCTGGTCCTCGGTTCAAATCTTACAATGTACACCGAATTGAAACATCGATATTAAGTCTCGTACTATGTACATTCAAATGTTGCTTTTAGTCCCCCCCCCCCACGCACAAACCCTACATACTTCCTGTACCGGTCAATCTTCCTCTCCTAACCACCTTAGGAAGCTATCGGTTTCCAACACACTTTCATTCTTTCTTTCCATGGTTCGATCTCTTAGTCTCTCAACTACACAACCCCTTTTTCCACTCTGTTACAAAATGTATTTACCTCACACACCCGCCATTGCACCCCATGCCGAGCTCTCTCTCTCTCTCCCTCTCCCTCTCACCCTCTCGCACTAAATACATGCATTGCCTATCTAGCCCCCAACCTCTCATGCATGCGCACGCACGCACGTTGTATATCTAGGTCACTCCCTCGAGACTGTCTCACTCTTTCTTCCACACGGCGGGCCACACTCGCTCAATCTCACTCTCTTTATCTGAGTCTCGTTTAACCTCGTTTTCTTTCACACACAAATGATATATCTCCCTGTTCGGGCCTCTATCAACATACTCTATGCTCTCTCACGCAGATTGTCTATCTAGGTCAGTCCATCCAAGCCGCCACCACTCTTTCAACCTCATGGTGGGCCATGCTCACTCAATCTCTCTCTCTCCATATGTCTCGATTGACCTTGCTCTTTCTCGGAGAAAAACGATATATCACCATGTTGAGCCCAATTCGACCTATTCACATTGTATACTCTCTCACGCACATCGTCTATCTAGGTCACTCTCTCCAACCCATCTCACTCTTTCAATCGCACGGCGACCCTATGTGATTGGTTGACCTTGCTGCCTCTCACGCACAAAATATATCTACACGTCTGTGACTGGATCATCTCTCAAGCTCTATCTTACAGCCCTCACCCTTGCCAAAAACCTCAATCGGACAATATCTCTCTAGAGCATATATATTTGTTCAATGAATGTCGGACCACACTCACTTTGTCTCTCGATTGACCTCACTTTCTCACACCGTATCTTCCACGCGTTGAAGCTACTACCTCTCCATCCCTCGCAAAGCCGGAGCTATTTACATTGCGAGGGGCACTCCAACCTTGGATTAATTTGTGTAGGCATTTATTCCGGTCGGTTTAGATTATATTTTTGTAGCATTCGGCCCACAACTACTCCAATCACCATAGCGGGTAATTAAGCTACGGGGAGCACCTAATATGAGCACCGGGGAGCCGTTGGATCGAAGATGCAGCGGCACACACGAGGCCTGAATGTTTTATTTGCAAAAAAACCTTTGGAGAGTTAGGAAATTGTGCATAATTACAAAGACTACTCCCAAGCCATTGGATCTCACTTCCAACGGTGTAAAAACTCGTATCACCATAGTATCTAAGTTGCGGGGTGGATGTGATATTCTATGCCGCTGTCATTTTTGTTCGTAAACTTGCAAAAAGCGTGTAACTCGTGCCGTTACTTGTCTAACCGCGCAAAGTGTTTGTTCAAAAAAACCATCCTACACTGAAATATCGGAACAACACATGGGGGTCCCACTTGTCATTAGTCAAATTTGGACCTAAAACTAACAAATCTGAAAGACGAGATTCGAACTGGCAACCTGGACTACAAAGCGTAAGTCGATAGCCTGAAAAAATGAACGGTTGTTGGCTTTGTCCCATAACTTGATTTTATACAGTACTTGCGTTGAGTAGAGTAGAGGGAGTGCCTCATCAACACGTGCATGACCGTTATCTCACTTACTGGTGGGTCCCAGGTCTGCGATCTCAATCTCTCTTCTCTCCATTTTCTAGCCTTTGCACGGGCACACACGAAGAACGGCGCTAGCTTGCCGTGGTGTTATTACAACTAAAAAAACCTGGAAAATAGAAGAATCGCCTAGAACAAGAGACGTTGTGGCTGGTCGAGATGGAGCTAACCACATCTATCCTCCGTGCCACATTTGCATGATGAAGCTGTGTGGCTAGTGGGGTGTTTTCAACCGACTGGCTGGGCCCCGAGGTCGAACCATAGGTACTCTACTACGTCTGATACAGTATATTTTTACACGCACATTTTTCCTCCGTGCCGAGACGTGGCACACCCTACCGCGCGGTTTCGGGGTCCTCCCGGGTGGTGCACGCATATATTCTTCCTGACGTGGGACGCCCTACCGTGCATTTTCTGGGTCCTCCTCGGTCGTAGCGCCGAAGCAAGTAAATGTGTCGTCAAATCACGAAAGACCACCTTTCCCGCCGAGTACATCAGTGAAGCACGGTGGCTAGCTAGTTGGGCTAGTTCGACCGATTAGCTAGGCCGCTGCCACATTTCACCCCTTTTTTTATCTACTTGCTGGCAGGTAAATTTAAATATCCACCGCGGCGTTGCTCTGGTGTTTGGGTGCGGCAGGATTTTTAAATTTTGATTGACGGGAGCAGGCGCAGCAGGATTTTTAATTTTTTGATTGACGGGAGCAGGCGCGGCAGCAATTAGTCATGATGACTCCGCCTGTACCCATTGCTCCCCGATGTGAGAAGTCGTTGACTGGTGTTTTACCGTGGTGAAAACCAAAGGATTCCTCGCTCCCTCCGCCTTCCCATAGATTGCATTGCCTTTCAGCCATTTCGCCCCCTTTGCATCCTCTCCCCATTGCTTCTACCTGGTGCCATGGCGGTGCAGCAGATCATGGAGTCCGAGGTGAGGCTCTTGACACAGGAGCTCCATGCCAAGGCTGCGAAGCTCAGGGCCAAGGACGTGGAGCACCGTGAGCTCAAGGAGGAGAGGAGTGCCATGCTCCTCCGTTATGTGCTGGAGTTTACGAAGCTTCAAAAGCGGCAGGCGTCCACCACAAAGATGCTCGAGGCGTCGGCGGTGTTGCTGCAGAAAGCGGGAGATACGATAGGCCATCAGGGGAGCTGGCTGGAGCGCGAGCGGGCCGATCGTGACGAGGTCCAAGATCGCCTCAGCCACTTGGTGAACCAAGCTGGCACACACGTGTTTCGGCTGCGCGATGCCTACCGTCGTGCCAACGCGATGATGCCGGCCGTCGGGCTAAACCCTCTGCATGGGCATGTCCATGTCTCGGCGCAACATGACCGTTGGATCAAACTCAGACTGTGCAGATCAGTCACTGTAGCACAAAGCGTGTGGGTGTGTTTGGTTGCATTCTCATCTCAATATAGTTGTTTCCTCTTCGTGTATTTTTGTCAACCTACTAGTGTGGACTCATGCACCCTTCATGCACTCTGCCAAACACCCAAAAGTGGGTCGAGAAGGGAACTTTTGCTCCCATCCCGTGCACCCTTCATACACCCTGCCTAACACTATTCGTGCTTCATGTGGTTCATGTTTCGTGGAATACTGTAGCACCGTACTCTCCGTGCGCTGTGGACCTAGTTCTATTAACATTGATCTCACCGTCCATTCTCGACCGGACAGTCGAAAAAGCGGTACTATGTTACATATAGGAGTAGTTGACATGCGCACAACATCATTTCTTATCGTCATATCTTACTACACTAGCAACAAGATTGTGTAGTACTGACGTATGAACCACTGCACATGCCTAGTAGCAGGAGCACTGTGTATGTTCAAGTGGCTGCCGTGTTTCGCACTCCTCCATCGTAAGAGTGGAAACGCTTGCTGTAATCATTTTTTTCTTCTGAAAAACAGTGGACACGCTCTGCCGTGCGGATCCTCCTCCAGCCATGCACTAAATTACTCACTTTTGCCGACGTGTGGGACAGCCAGCATCGGGGTCCACCAGCCATGCACTAAATTACTCCATAGTAGAGTGAAGGTAGACTACCCCGATCAAAGCGCCACAGTAATGCCCAATGAGCCGTCAAATCACAAAACCCCCTCCTTTCCAGCAGTAAGTTGGACGGACAAAGCAACCATCATTTCAGTCTTCTCTCTCAGCTTCGTCTCTACCCAACCCTCGCTTCTGCCTCATCTTTTTCCTCATTTCTTCAAGAAAACCCCGACCTGCTTCTGCCATTGTTCTTCTCTCCCAAAGAGGGAAAGGTGAGCGCATCAATGGTGTTGATTCTGGCCAAGGCCCGGTCTTGCAACCCCGAGACTGATCCTATAACTCCCTCTCTTTTCTTCTTTTGGGTTTGTGATTATGGTTTCTTTTCTTTTATTTCTATTTGACAGTTTCTTGATGGACGCTGGAGCACCGGCCGAAGTGATGTCTATGGCTCCGGCCAAAACCGTCGAGGTACGAAGAAGCGCAAGCACCCCGCCGAGACTACCGCAGACAAGCTCGAAGCCATCGCCCTGTCCAAGCCCCCCTCTCCGGGATCCCTCATTAAGAAAGTCCAGGTAATATCTCTTCTTGACGATCTTTTTCTCGATCTTGATCGTGTTTTCTCATCTAACACACAATACTAGTACTAGTAGTACAACTTTCTGGGTGATCTTGCATGTGACTTTTGTGTGCCAAATGACGGTTCTAAATTCCTCTTTTGACCAAAACATGCGAGAGGTTGACACTGATTTCTTATAGATTACTTTCAACTACTCCCTCTGTCCCAAATTTCTTGTCTTAGATTTGTCTAGATACGGATGTACAAAATTTTTGGGACGGAGGGAGTACTTTATGAACATCAATGCTACCTTTTAAGAGGGTATATTTGCCTCAGTAACTTGTGTTATGGATATTGCATGTAATCCCTCTGCTCTCATGCCTTTGAAGACATGTTCTAGTGTCTTTGTTCACTCATTTCTGTGCGTATATGTAGTCATATATGGAGTATAATATCGAAAATCATCTTATATTTCTGAACGGAGGTAGTAATAAAATATGGTTTCTGTTTGAATTAGAACCAGGTCCGCGGTGGAGATGAAGTTCTCAAAGTCATGCCATGTGAACTAGAAGACCTGATGATGAGTTCTACTACTGAACTATCTAGCTGCTGTGTCCTTGTCGCCACGTGTGCTGAACTAGTGTTTTCCTGTAGCATTGTTGTCAGGCGTGTTCTCGAGGCTGTACTTGATCACAACAATTTCCTAGCTGTGCCTTTGATTACGAAGGGTGTGGTTCTTGTAAAGCTTCCCAACAAATCTGATGCGGCCTGTCTTCATCATCATGTTTATGAGTGGAAAGACCACTCTGTTAGGTTCTCCAAGGTTGACAACTTGGTGATGGTGCATGTAGACATCTCACACGAAGTCCATGGCCTAGTCAGTTATGCGGGGTTCATCCCGTAGGTCGGTGGCAAAAAATAGTCCGCAGAGTTTAGTTAGTGCAACTTTGCTTGTCTGTAGTAAGTACTATTGTTCAGTACTTGATTTGTGTATGTGAACCCTGTATTGTTTATTAGTACTGCCGCTTTTGGTGTGTGGTCAGTCCCGAGAACGGTCTATGTTAATGTCTGTCCACTCAATTTAGTCTGTATATTTTGAAGTATCCATATCATATTTTTTGTGAGGATGGTCTATCAATTATGGTTACACTCCAATATCTGTATGCATTGCAAGGTTTATCGCACCCACCAGGATTTCCATCCCCATGGATGTTCGGTCCATACGATTTGTCATGACCTATGGACTGTCCTGCTTGTGGGAGTAGGTGGGGCCCATGCATGCCACATGTAGTTGAACGATCAATCTTTCGTTTAGTACTTCAACATAGTGATTTCCTGGTAAGGATTCACTCGTGTCACATCAAGTAAATCTTATTGATTTACTGTCTAAATCTTATGGATTTAATGTCATGTTTTCTTTCTTTTCCTGCAATTTTACGATGCAGGTTTTGCCATGTGACATTCATCACAGAATAAACCGTTTGGTTTGCTCTACGATGGCTATTTTTGCAGGTTTCACTTCTTATGTCGTGTCAGTAGTGAAGGCACTATCCATCACTTATATTACTGGAAAAAATTGGATCAGTCTGTTGTCTGAGTACAAGCTAAATCCCTATGATGAACTGCAGTTTGGTTTAACAAAAACGCCACAATTTGTCCTCGCATTTAAAAGAAATGAAGAAAAAGACTGGATCACGGTCACGGATCCTAGTCAAGTTAGAAAGATGATCATAGTAGACCAGACACGATCGCTGCTGTCTCGCACAGATCGAGCACCGACAGTTGCTCTAGCACTGACAGCGGTAGTAGCTCAGTCTGATCCAGCTGAGGATTGGGCTCTGACCGCGTCAGCGGATCAGTCTGATCTACCGGAGGATCGGGCATCGACACTGGCACCTGCTCCGACACCGGCACCAGCTCTACAAGGAGCACCATCTCCGGTAACAGCAACGGCTTCGGCACCTGCACCAACACTTGCACTTGCATCTGCTCCGGCCCGTGCAGTTGCACCGGCAACAGACTGGGCTGCAGTTCACACTTCATATACCAAAGTCCTTACAAAAACCGACATGTCCACCTTCTTGGTAAGCATTGGCCGCCCAAGTGCTTTGTTCTTTTTTCTTTCCATGTTCTTTCACATGATTCACTGTCTTGATCTAACTGTTTGGGTATGTCTTCTTGTTTGCACACAGAGAATTCCTAGAGCAACGAGGGAGTCGTTCAACAATCCGGGCGACCGCGGCCAAGTTTCTCTTACCATGCGCAGCCTTGGTGTGAATGAACCTGCTCAATATATCGTAAGTACAAAGGATGGTCGCATGATGATTGATGCTAAAGGATGGTCAAGGTTCAAATCTAAATCATATCTTGCGGTAGGGGATGATGTCAAAATCGAACTTTCTCGGCAAGGAGAGCTGGTCCAAATTAACTTTGAAATTCTTCAGTAGCAGCACGCAACTGCCTAACTGATCTATCCTCCGAGAGATTTTGATGTAATAATCTGTCATGGTGAAACAAGTGTCCTGTGTGTATAAGTAGTACGATAGTATTATTTACCACATGGTATATCGTTGATAGAATTGCAACTCTGATTGCTGGTTAGGAACTTTCGTTCGATTTCATTCCAACAGCTACCGTGCTTTATTCAATTTTGTGTATTCGCCTTGCGACAACATATAAAACCAGCGCCATATCGATCGCTTGCAATATGAAAAGCGCTGAGGTAGAACACATGGCCCCCCAAACATGCAGGGTCGGCCTAGGCCCAAAGTCCAGAACCTGGTTTCGAGAAGCACTAGCTCAGTGCAGAAGTGGCGTCCTCCTCTTGTTGTGGGTTGGGCGAAGATGAATGTTGATGTTGTGTTATCTCGCAATGGTGAAAGGGGAGCCCTGGCAATTGTGAGCCGGGATCATACAGGCTTCTTCCTTGGAGCATCAGCACTGGTGTGCGAAAGTGTTACTGATCCAGAGATCCTAGAGGCAATGTCATGTTGCGAGGGGCTATCTCTGGCTCTTGACTTAAACCTGCAACAAGTTCAGATTAGCACCGATTGTTCAACAACAGTTAAGCATATCGGAGAGGCATACTTGGGGCCCAGCAAAGTTATTATGGACGAGATCAAGATGAAGAAGAATATGTTCCAAACCGTGGAGATCATACATGAAAAACGCGAGTGTAATGTTGAAGCGCATGTGCTCGCAAAAGCTGCTACTTCTTTGCCCTGTGGACGCCATCTTTGGCTCACAGGAACCCCCAAAATTATTTGTATACCTATGACTATTAATCTTCAATAAAGCAGATTTTATCCCTCAAAAAAACATCTGAGTATTATATTCTCAGCTGAACCCCCATAATGCCCATGCGTTGCAAAGGGAGTATTTTTCTTGGCAAGGTGAGCCTGTGATATAAAAGATTTGTATATTTCTTTACAGAGGGAGTATCTCTCTATCAAAATATATATTTATGTGTAACTAGTTACTCCTGTCTTTCTACTTCCTTTCGCTGATATGTGGGGCAACTGGCAACGGGGTCCACGTGCCATATGCACAAATTAGAGTGCGCAACTTCATGGTAGACACACCCCGGTCATAGCGCCGCAGTAATGCCCAATGCGCCGTCAAATCACAACCCCCCTTTCCAGCTTTAGCAGTAAGCTGGACAGAAGAAGCGGCAATATTCCACTGGGCCTGAATCCCTTTCTCCCTCGTCTACTTGTTCAGAGAAACCCCCCTGTCGGCGATTGCCACTAGTAGAAAATAGGGCTTTGGTCCAGGCTGGGTCAGCCCATTATTCCCGGTTCAGTCTAGAACCGGGACCAATGTGGGCATTGGTCCCGGTTCGTGAGCCCAGGGGGCCGGCCGGGCCACGTGGGCCATTGGTCCCTGTTCATCTGGACCTTTTGGTCCCGGTTGGTGGGATGAACCGGGACCAATGGGCCTCGCTCCTGGCCCACCACCATTGGTCCCGGTTGGTGGCTTGAACCGGGACCAAAGGCTCCCCTTTAGTCCCGGCTCATGTCACCAACCGTTACCAATGAGGTGCCTATATATACCCCCTCGCGCAAGAGCAGGGCACAGTGCTCTGTTTTTTCTGGCCGAGGGGGAGAGGGCTTTGTGGTGCTCTAGCTCACCTCCTATGCACATGAGGTGTTTGATGGAATGCCCGAGCCACACTACTTAAGCTTTCTCCTCTCGAAGCTCGACCTCCAAGCTCCATTTTCCTCGAGATTTGTCTAGATTTAGCGGTCCGTCACGCCCCGTCCCCGTCTTCACCGCCGTCGATCACCCGCGCCGATCTCATCACCGACACCACTGTGGTGAGCCTCTTGTTCTTATCTTCTTTCTGAAAGGAAAAATATTCTTACTTTTATGTTTAGATAGATACTTGTATCATTTTCTTACATTTATTATTGCATCTTATATAGTGCGATGGTTTTGGTATCCGCCCCCGTCGGCCCTCGTCCTGTCTATGATTCGGATGTGGTATGTATATTATCTTTATAACTATTGGTTCATTTATTGTTTATGAAAATTATGCCGACCAACGTGACATAGATTTTATTTATCTAGGATGTATGTGAATCGGAAATGCCAACCGACGCTATTGTCGAGAGGTTAAATTTAGTTGAAGAAGAAAACAATTTGTTGAAGGAAAAAATAAAAAAAATTGAGGAGGAGAAGATGATATTGGAGTTACATGTTGCGGATGTCGTCGATGATCACAAGATGAAGATGGATGCAATGCGCTTGAAGATTAGAAAGATTAGAAAATATGCCATTCATACTGAGGCTTTGTATCATTGTGCCGTTGGATCAATTGTTACATTGGTTGCGATTATGATCGCATTTGTTTTCGCATTGAAATGTTTTACATAGTTTCAATGTATGGTTTAATTAATTAGATGCTCTGGAGAGCTATATGTTGTTAGATGAGAACTATGTATGCACTTTGGTTTTAATGTGATGATGAACTTCTATTAATTTGGACACTTAATTATATATAATGCACGCAGATGAACCGACAATGGATGTATGGTGACAGACACACCCGCGAGTACATTAAGGGCGTGCATGAGTTTCTCGATGCGGCTGAGGAAAACAAGCAGAATGGTTTTATGTGTTGTCCATGCACTGAATGTGGGAATACGAGGTCTTACTCTAACCGGAAAATCCTTCACTCCCACCTACTTTACAAGGGTTTCATGCCACACTATAATGTTTGGACGAGACACGGAAAAATAGGGGTTATGATGGAAGACGGCGAAGAAGAAGACTACAATGACAACTATGTGCCCCCTGAATACGGTGATGCTGCAACGGGGGGAGCTGGTGAAGATCAAGAGGAACTAGACGATGTGCCCAATGATGCTGCAACGGGTGAAGCTGCTGAAGATCAAGAGGAACCAGACGATGTGCCCGATGATGATGATCTCCGCCGGGTCATTGTCGATGCAAGGACGCAATGCATTAGTCAAAAGGAGAAGCTGAAGTTTGATCGCATGTTAGAGGATCACAAAAAAGTGTTATACCCCAATTGCGATGATGGCAACACAAAGCTCGGTACCATACTGGAATTGCTGCAGTGGAAGGCAGAGAATGCTGTGGCTGACAAAGGATTTGAGAAGCTACTGAAAATATTGAAGAAGAAGCTTCCAAAGGATAACGAATTGCCCGACAGTACATACGCAGCAAAGAAGGTCGTATGCCCTCTAGGATTGGAGGTGGAGAAGATACATGCATGCCCTAATGACTGCATCCTCTACCGCGGTGCATACAAGGATCTGAACGCATGCCTGGTATGCGGTGCATTGCGGTATAAGATCAGACGAGATGACCCTGGTGATGTTGAGGGCGAGCCCCCCAGGAAGAGGGTTCCTGCGAAGGTGATGTGGTATGCTCCTATAATACCATGGTTGAAACGTCTGTTCAAAAACGAAGAGCATGCCAAGTTGATGCGATGGCACAGTGAGAACCGAAAGAAAGATGGGAAGTTGAGAGCACCCGCTGACGGGTCGCAATGGAGAAAAACCGAGAGAAAGTACTGGGATGAGTTTGCAAAGGACCCAAGGAATGTATGGTTTGCTTTAAGCGTGGATGGCATTAATCCTTTCGAGGAGCAGAGCAGCAATCACAGCACCTGGCCCATGACTCTATGTATGTATAACCTTCCTCCTTGGATGTGCATGAAGCGGAAGTTCATTATGATGCCAGTTCTCATCCAAGGCCCTAAGCAACCCGATAACGAAATTGATGTGTACCTAAGGCCATTAGTTGAAGAACTTTTACAGCCGTGGAATGAAAACAGTGTACGTACGTGGGATGAGCACAGACAGGAGGAATTTAACCTTAAGGCGTTGCTGTTCGTGACCATCAGCGATTGGCCCGCTCTCAGTAACCTTTCAGGACAGACAAACAAAGGATACCATGCATGCATGCACTGTTTAGATGACACTGAAAGTATATACCTGGACAAATGCAGGAAGAATGTGTACCTGGGTCATCGTTGATTTCTTCCGACCAACCATCAATGTCGAAAGAAAGGCAAGCATTTCAAAGGCGAGGCAGATCACCGGAAGAAGCCCGCCATGCGCACCAGTGATCACGTGATTGCTATGGTCAATGATTTACACTACGTAATCTTTGGAAAGGGTCCCGGTGGACTAGCTGTTCTGAATGACGCTGAGGGACATGCACCCATGTGGAAGAAGAAATCTATATTTTGGGACCTACCCTACTGGAAAGACCTAGAGGTCCGCTCCTCAATCAACGTGATGCACGTGACGAAGAACCTTTGCGTGAACCTGCTAGGCTTCTTGGGCGTGTATGGGAAGACAAAAGATACACCTGAGGCACGGGAGGACCTGCAACGTTTGCACGAAAAAGACGGCATGCCTCCGAAGCAGTATAAAGGTCCCGCCAGCTACGCTCTTACGAAAGAAGAGAAAGAAATCTTCTTTGAATGACTGCTCAGTATGAAGGTCACTACTGGCTTCTCGTCGAATATAAAGGGAATAATAAATATGCCAGAGAAAAAGTTTCAGAACCTAAAGTCTCATGACTGCCACGTGATTATGACGCAACTGCTTCCGGTTGCATTAAGGGGGCTTCTACCGGAAAATGTCCGATTAGCCATTGTGAAGGTATGTGCATTCCTCAATGCAATCTCTCAGAAGGTGATCGATCCAGAAATCGTACCAAGGCTAAGGAGTGATGTGGTGCAATGTCTTGTCAGTTTCGAGCTGGTGTTCCCACCATCCTTCTTCAATATCATGACGCACGTCCTAGTTCATCTAGTCGACGAGATTGTCATCCTGGGGCCCGTATTTCTACACAATATGTTGCCCTTTGAGAGGTTCTTGGGAGTCCTAAAGAAATATGTCCGTAATCGCGCTAGGCCAGAAGGAAGCATCTCCATGGGCCATCAAACAGAGGATGTTATCGGGTTTTGTGTTGACTTAATTCCTGGCCTTAACAAGATATGTCTCCCTAAATCGCGGTATGAGGGGAGACTGACTGGAAAAGGCACTCTTGGAAGAGACTCAATAATATGTAGGGACGAATATTCTTGGTCTCAAGCACACTACACAGTTCTACAGAACTCTACCTTGGTGACCCCGTATGTCGATGAACACAAGAACAGTCTGCGCTCCAAACACCCGGAGCAGTGCGACGACTGGATTACATGTGAACACATCAGGACTTTCAACAGTTGGTTGGAAACACGTCTCAGAGGTGACAACACAGTTTGTGATGAGTTGTACTTGTTGTCCAGGGGACCATCTTTAACTGTATTGACTTACAAAGGATACGAGATAAATGGGAATACATTTTACACGATCGCCCAAGATCAAAAGAGCACCAACCAAAACAGCGGTGTCCGCTTTGATGCAGTAACCGAGAGCGGAAAGGACACATATTATGGTTACATAGTGGACATATGGGAACTTGACTACGGACCTGATTTTAAGGTCCCTTTTTTTAAGTGCAAATGGGTTAATCTATTAAGCGGCGGGGTACAGGTAGACCCACAGTACGGAATGACAATAGTGGATCTGAAAAATCTTGGGTACACTGACGAACCGTTCGTCCTAGCCAATGATGTGGCACAGGTTATCTATGTGAAGGACATGTATACCAAACCGAGAAAAAGAAAAGATAAGGAAGCGAATACATCATACGATGAGCCAAAGCACCACATAGTTCTTTCAGGAAAAAGGGACATCCTGGGAGTGGACGGCAAGACAGACATGTCTGAAGATTATGAAAAGTTTCATGAAATTCCTCCCTTCAATGTCAAGGCTGACCCAAGCATCCTGATAAACAATGAAGATTATCCATGGTTACGTCGCAATAAGCAAATGACACAAGCGAAGAAAAAGTGAAGACTTTCTCCAGCAACTTTGTAACACACGAACATGCTACCATTGTCCGTTTTGTACATGCATGCTATGTGGGTGAAATTATGATACCATCCCAACTTTCAACTTTTTCAAAGTTCATTTGAAATGCTTTCATGTCTTATGGTTCGGCCCTCGTAATACCATGACCATTAGTCCCTGGCCCATGCCAACTTTCAACTTTCAACTTTCTAAAACTAATGGCACTAACAGAAAGTTTATAATTTTGCTCCTCGCCCCTGGCCCATGACCATTAGTCCCGGTTTTTCCACAAACCGAGACTAAAGGGTTGGTCCTTGTTGCGGGCAGAGTTTAGTCCCACCTCGCCAATCGAAGGGGGCTCACACCGGTTTATAAGCCCTTCCCTCTCTGCCTTGTTGAGCTCCTCTCAAAGTGAAAATAGATGCCCTAATAGAGAAAAGTTTAACCTAAATTCATAGTGAATTTCTCTGAAATTCATACAAATTTATTAGGAATTTAGGTTGAATTTTCTCTATAAGCGCATCTATTCTCATTATTTTAGTAAGTTAATCACAAACTTGTGATTCAAACAATTTTCAAATAATTCAAATTTTAACTATTCAAATTTGAAAACTAATGGCACTAACAGAAAGTTTATAATTTTTCTAAAACTAATGGCACTAACATAAAGTTTATAATTTTGCTAACCTAAAAGCAAACAGAATTAAAAATTAAAGCAAAAAACAAAAGAAAATAAATAATGCAAAAAACAAATCAAAAAAACAGGAAAAAAACTATTTTTATAGTAAATTTAATCAGAAAATAAAATAAATAAAGCAACAAAGAAAACAAAATAACTAAAAAAGTGTTTTCAAATTTGAAAACTAATGGCACTAACAGAAAGTTTATAATTTTTCTAAAACTAATGGCACTAACAAAAAGTTTATAATTTTGCTAACCTAAAAGCAAACAGAATTAAAAATTAAAGCAAAAAACAAAAGAAAATAAATAATGCAAAAAACAAATCAAAAAAATAGGAAAAAACTATTTTTATAGTAAAGTTAATCAAAAAATAAAATAAATAAAGCAACAAAGAAAACAAAAAACTAAAAAAGTGTTTTCAAATTTGAAAACTAATGGCACTAACAGAAAGTTTATAATTTTTCTAAAACTAAAAGCAAAAAGAATTAAAAAATAAAGCAAAAAACAAAAGGAAATAAATAATGCAGAAAACAAAACAAAAAAAACTGGAAAAAATAGGGCTCACCCCTATAATATTTGTTATGACTAACTAAAATTACCAAATTGAGTTTAATGATAAAACACAGTAATATTAAATAGCAGGAAAAAGATTAACTCAAAAATCAATTTTTATAGTAAAGTTATTCATAAACTAGTGATTCACACAAATTTAAAAAAAAAATCAAATTTAAACTATTCAAATTTTAAAACTAATGGCATTAACAGAAAGTTTATAATTTTTGTGACCTAAAATAAAAAAGAAATCACTACAAAACTATAAGTATTTAGTTCTAAGTAGAAACAAAAAAAACAAAAAGTGCCACCTACTGGGCCCCCGCGACCTGAATACGACTAGAAACCCTACCATGGGCCAGGATTCAGGCCCGCGGGAGGCCCAGCAGGCCCACAAGCACAGATTGCAGTGTTAGGCCCGAAAGCCTGCTTTAGAGAGGAGCTCGAGAGGGAAGGCGCACCGCACCTTATAAGCAGGTGCGCCTCCCTCTCAACTAGCGAGGTGGGACTAAATATTTGGGTTCAGGGCAGCACAACCTTTGGTCCCGGTTGGTGGCACCAACCGGGAGGCACCAACCGGGACCAATGCCCCCTTTAGTCCCGGTTGGTGCCACCAACCGGGACCAAAGGCCACCGCTTCCCGCCCTTTGGGCTGCTGAAAATTGGCCTTTGGTCCCGGTTGGTGGCACCAACCGGGACTAAAGGGGGGCATTAGTCCTGGTTTGTGCCACGAACCGGGACCAATGCTCTCAGTATATAAGCTGGACTTGTGAAAATTTCACAACTTCACCGTCAGTTCGTGCCCGACGCCCCAGCGCTACTCCTTGTCGCCGTCGCCACCATCGCCCTGCCTCCGACGCCGTCGCCGCGCCGCCCCTTCCCCCGACGCCGTCGCCGTGCCACCCCTACCTCCGACGCCGTCGCCGGGCCGCCCCTGCCTCCGGTGCCGTCGTCGCGCCACCCCTGTCGCCGACCACGTCGTCGCCGCGCCGGCCCCTGCCCCGCACCCTAGCCCCTTCCCGCGGCCCGCCCCCGCCCGCCGGCGCCCTTGCCTCCCCCGCTGTCGCCATCGCTAGATGCCCCCGCTTTGAGCCGCCACACCGGTCCGGCTCTGTTTTGATTTTGTATTAGATTAATTTTTTGTTCATATATATAATGTATATTTGTATGTATGTGGCTATATGTAAGTTCAGAGCATGTTTTTTATTAGATTAATTTTTTATTAGATTTATTACATTAATGTTTTTGTTCACAGCATGTTTTTGTTCATATATGTATTTTTTTGTTCATATGTGTATTAATGTTTTTGTTGCATATATGTAATTTTTTTCAATGTATATATGTATGTGGTAGCTATATATGCATGATGAGGGGGGTGGGGGTCGATATACCCCCTCCCCGATAATTTCAACATGAGCGGAGGTCGATATACCCCTTCCCCGACAACATGAGAGAGGGACGAGGGGTCGAGAGAACTAAATAAGAAGAAGAAGAGGAGAGAAAGAAGAGGAGAAATAAATAAGAAGAAGAAAAAAGAAGAAAAAGAA
This sequence comes from Triticum monococcum, assembly GCA_034509565.1. Lineage (NCBI taxonomy): Eukaryota > Viridiplantae > Streptophyta > Magnoliopsida > Poales > Poaceae > Triticum > Triticum monococcum. The sequence goes on from CM067841.1 coordinate 608,607,464, forward strand.
GAGGAGAAGAAGAAAGGAATAGTGGAGAAGAAGAGAAAATAGAATATATTCTATTTTTTCTTCTTCTCCACTATTCCTTTCTTCTTCTCCTCTTTTTCTTCTTCTTTTTTTCTTTGATCTTCTCCTCTAGCTATTCCTTTCTTCTTCTTCTTCTTCTTCTTCTTCTTCTTCTTCTTCTTCTTCTTCTTCTTCTTCTTCTTCTTCTTCTTCTTCTTCTTCTTCTTCTTAATTTTTATCGGGAACAAGGGTGTCGAGGATCACCGTTAAGGGGTCAAGGGTTTCAGGGTCGAGGGTTCGAGGGTTCTATAGGGTTGAGGGTCGAGGGTTCCAGGGTCGTCTAGGGGTCGAGGGTTCCAGGGTCGTTGAGGGTTCGAGGGGTCAAGGATCGCCGAGGGGTCGAGAGAGGTTTCCTAGTGTCAAAGTATTGAAGAAATCCATGCCTTCATCATTAGCCGGAAGTAACCATGGCATGTTGGTACGAAGTTCTGCAAAGTTGTTCTGGAATGGAGTCCCGGATAGGATAATCCGCCTTTTGGTACGAATTCAGCAAAGGCCTTCCAAATAGCGATATTCGGAAGGCTCTTGCTGAACTTTGTACCAAAAAGCGAATTATCCTATCTGGGACTCCGTTCCAGAACAACTTTGAAGAGCTTCGTACCATCATGCACATGTTACTTTCGCCTAATGATAAAGACATGGTTTTGTTGAATCCTTTGACACTACGCAACCTCCCGACCCCTCGGCGATCCTCTCGAACATGAGAGGAATAAGAGGATCGCCGAGGGGTCGAGGGTTCCAGGGTCGTCGAGGGTTCGAGGGGTCGAGGATCGCCGAGGGGTCGAGAGAGGTTTCCTAGTGTCAAAGTATTGAAGAAATCCATGCCTTCATCATTAGCCGGAAGTAACCAGGGCATGTTGGTACGAAGTTCTGCAAAGTTGTTCTGGAATGGAGTCCCGGATAGGATAATCCGCCTTTTGGTACGAATTCAGCAAAGACCTTCTAAATAGCGATATTTAGAAGGCTCTTGCTGAACTTTGTACCAAAAAGCGAATTATCCTATCTGGGACTCCGTTCCAGAACAACTTTGAAGAGCTTCGTACCATCATGCACATGTTACTTTCGCCTAATGATGTAGACATGGTTTTGTTGAATCCTTTGACACTACGCAACCTCCCGACCCCTCGGCGATGCTCTCGAACATGAGAGGAACAAGAGGATAAAAAAAGAAGAGGAAGAAGGAAAAAAGAGGAGAAGAAAGAATAGAGGAGTTCTTCTCCTCTATTCTTTCTTCTCCTCTTTTTTTTCTTCTTCTTCCTCTTTTTTTATCGGGAACGAGGGTCGTCGAGGGACATAGATGTAGTGTCGTCGTTGTCGATATATACCCCCTCCCGATAGCTTACTATGATTAGGTAGCTAGTTCTACGTTTGGCACTAATATATCCATCTGTCATGTTTGAATAATAATTGCCATGTTGTAAATATTTGTAGAAACTATGGACACCGCCCGAGACGAAGCAAAAGAAGCGTTGTTGAGGGACATAATCACAGAAGGAAGTGATGCCGTCTTGTTGTTTCTCAACGACATCGATGGTCTGGAAGGAGAGGGTGAACAAGCAGGCTACGGTGACCTAATGCAGGTGCAAGAAGAAGAACATGAGGCCGGCTCCGGTGACCCAATGCCGGTGCAAGAAGGAGACCATGATGACGGCTCCGGTGACCGAACCGAGTCCAGCCAGGTATATATATTAGTTAAGCCTGTGCTGACTAGCTGATTGATGCATTCATTGTTTTGGTATGTACGCATATTAATTAAGTCTTTGTTCTTTTTTCTAGCCCTCCGGATCGAGCACAACTTCGGTAAAGAGACGAGGCCCGAAGAAAAAGTTGAGCTCGGATGAAAAGCTTGAGATCATAGCAATCGCGCCCGACGGCCAACCGATTGAACCCCTCCGGACAAAGAGTGCATTTGTTGCTCAGTGCGGGGTTCTGGTTAGGGACAAGATCCCGATAAGCATCCAGCAATGGTTTAAGACGGCTACAAAAGACCCTGAGGTGTCTTATGTCAATGATATGCAGAAAATGATCTTTGGACTGAGCTGAAGTCAAATTTCACCCTACCGCTAGAGGATAATCCAGAGAACCCAGATAAAGAGAAATTAATTAGGTCTTTTGCTCTTAAGAGGATGGCAGAACTATTCAGGAGGTGAAAGAAAGAGCTGAATAAGTTTGTCGAAAATAATGAGACACCAGAATTCAAGGGCAGATATGAGAAGATCAGAGATCACTAGCCCGCATTTGTGGCCCACAAGACATCGGAAAAGAGTAAGAAGATGTCGGCGACAAACAAGCAAAATGCTGCGAAGAAGATGCTTCACCATCGCACGGGGTCAGGTGGCTACCTCGTAGCCCGGCCTAAGTGGGCCAAGACTTAGAATGATCTGGTTCATAAAGGGATCAAACCAGAGACAATTAGCTGGCCAGACCGTTGCCGGACTTGGTTCTTCGGGGCTGGCGGAACCTTGGACCCTGTAATAGGGAAGTGCATTTGGACGAACGATCAAATGGACATACCAGTCAGGAAGCTTAAGCAGTATATCGAAGCAGTGCAGCAAGGGAAGTTCTTTCCAGACAGAGAGAACGACGAGCTCACAATGGCCCTCGGGAATCCTAAGCACCCTGGATGGACACGAGGCACGCCAGGCTCCATTCCGTGGAAGGTTGGGTTTCCGGATGCAGGCGGTTACAAATCCCATGAGAGGAGGAAAAAAGTGCAGCAGACCCAAATGCAGGCGTTGCAAGCAAGGGTAGACACGATAGAGGAACGAGAAGCAAATCGCAGCAAACGTACAGCCGAAGCCTCCCCCGAAGCTACCCCGCCATCTCAGCGCAGAAGCAGCGTGGCTTCCACCGAGCTGCTTCAGCCGGAGCATGCCTTGATGGCTCCTGCCAACTATCCCATGGATGCTATAACGGAGTCTCAAAATTGCCACCTTATGACGCAATGGATGAATTTGAAGGTCAAGGCGGCTGTTGGCTCTGTTTATCCTACTGAACCCGGCGCAACTTTTCGCTGTTGGCCGATTCCAGAAGGATATGCTAGGGTGATGGTGGATGAAATAACGGAGGGATTTGAGGACCTCCAGCTTGACCACCCTACCGGTGAAGGGAAGACTCGGCTGGGGTCTGCTCTGAAGACTCCATGCCTATGGCGGAAGGAGCTCATCAACCTTCCGAACTGGACGCCTCTGCCTCCTCCTCCTCCTCCGGCAAGTCAGGGCACTCCGCCTCCTCCACCACCTCCTCCTCCAGCGAGTGACGATCAGGGCCCTCGGCCGGCTCCTTCTCCGGCGCGTGGCGGCACTCTGCCTCCTTCTCCGCCTGCGCCGACGCACCCGAGCAGCCAGCCTCCTCCTTCTCCGCCTCGTCAGCAAGGGCGGAAGAGACCTGCCGCCGCTCCAGCTGCTCCGGCGCGTCATAGTCCTTCTCCTCCGCCTCGTAAGCAAGTAAAGAAGACAACCGCTCCGTCTGCTCGGTCAGCGTCTAGCAGTACAACCAGAGGCGGGAGGACATACAGATTTGGTCCTTCTCTGAAGACTCCAGAGAAGTTACCATATGAGAGGACCCCGGAGGAGAACGCCGAGATCGCGCGAACCGAAGTGGATGACTGGTTTCAAGGGTTGAGAGCAAAGAGACATCCACCTTCGGAGGAGAAGGTAGATCCGGTGAAAGTGAAGCGCACTCTGGCTGCCCTGACAAAACCACCGAAGTCTCCGCTGAAAGGAAACTATGAGCGCATTATTGGAAAGGAATTTGCCAAAGCGGAGCGGTCGGGAAGTACTGTCAGTGATCAAAGGCTGAAAGAACGACGAGCTGGGAAACAAATTGCCCAGCTCGGCGAACAAGCGAAGCAATCGTGCCCCCCGCTCAAGGTGCCTAGCCACAACATCGCTAATGATCCAAGGATGGTGCCCGGTTATAGCATTCTTGCAGATTACCTGCCCGACGATGTACATTATGAACCCATGGACGTGCAGATACAAAGATACGAGTACGGGAAGCCTCTCGTCAAAGATGAAAGATCTCTATCAACGATGATGCGAAGATTGCATGATTGGTACTTGAAAAATCTACAGAGACTCTGGGAGAAGGAGTACTTTGTATGTGAAAGTTAAAAAGGAGCATGACCTCGTTGGAATTGAACTGTTGCCTGTTCCATTTGAGGAGTTCTATCAGTTTTTCTATCAATTGGCCCTCGATAAAACAACAGTCGCCTGCTATTGTCTGTAAGTAGTACTACTTCTGTCATTAAGTTTCTCTATATAGCTTAGCTCTTTCATTGCATGTATTTATAATCATCCTCACTATATTATGCAGATTGAAGATCGCCGAATTGAAGAAAAGACAAGTCGGTGATATTGGGTCCATTAACACATATCTCATAGATGCAACTCAGGTTAAATTTCATGCCGCAGCTACCGAGGCCAACTTGCTACGATCGTTGGTAATAAATGAAAACAAAGATATAATACTCTTTCCTTACAACTTCAAGTGAGTGTTACTGTCTTGTGCGTATTTGGTTTCCCTTATATATTAGTCAAGGTTATAGTAATGTAATTGATGAGTTATGCATGTGTGTGCAGTTTCCACTATATTCTCCTAGAGATTAAGCTTGAGCAGGGACTAGTAACCGTCTTAGACTCAAGACGAAAAGATCCCCAGGACTATGCAGACATGACTCAAATACTCGAGAAGTAAGTTAAATCGATCATTATCCACCATATCAGCAACTTTGTTCATTTCCTGATATATCAAGTAATTGTTTTCTTTGTCCGGCAGGGTTTGGAGAAAATTCACCAGAAAAGCTCCGGGACTGCCGAAGGAGCTGCAATTTAGACACCCGAAAGTAAGTACTATAGTAGCATTTTAAGCGCATCTACTAGTCATTCAAGCGCTAGTTTCATCAATACCATTTGGCATTCTTGCTTATCAGTTTGATTAACTTCTATTTCTTGTAAAGTGGTTGTGGCAGGAACAAGGGAATGATTTCTGTGGATACTACGTTTGCGAGTCCATCCGCCACACGACCTGTGAGCGGGGCTACACTGACGAACAATATGAAGTACGTAAATAACAACATTCACAATTTTATTTTATTACCATCATTTGTGTTGAGTTTCATTCATTCATATATATATGTATTGACCCCCTTCTTTAAGTTAGATGTTTCCGAAGCGGGATGAACTGTTGGGGAACGTAGTAATTTCAAAATTTTCCTACGCACACGCAAGATCATGGTGATGCACAAAAATGAAAGGGGAGAGTGTTGTCTACGTACCCATGCAGACCGACTGCGGAAGCGTTGACACAACGTAGAGGAAGTAGTCGTACGTCTTCCCGATCCGACCGATCCAAGCACCGTTACTTCGGCACCTCCGAGTTCTTAGCACACGTACAGCTCGATGACGATCCCCGGGCTCCGATCCAGCAAAGCGCCAGGGAGGAGTTCCGTCAGCACGACGGCGTGGTGACGATCTTGATGTACTACCGATGCAGGGCTTCGCCTAAGCACTACAACGATATGACCGAGGTGGAATATGGTGGCAGGGGGCACCGCACACGGCTAAGGAACGATCACGTGGATCAACTTGTGTGTCTAGAGGTGCCCCCTGCCCCTATGTATAAAGGATCCAAGGGGGGGGTGCGGCCGGCCCTATGGTGGCGCACAGGAGGAGTCCTACTCCTACCGGGAGTAGGACTCCCCCCCAAACCTTGTCCAACTAGGAGAGGTGGATGGAGAATAGGAAAGGGGGGGGGGGGCGCCGCCTCTCCCTCCTTGTCCAATTCGGACTAGGGGGAGAGGGGGCGCGCGGCCTGCCCTGGCAGCCCCTTCCTCTTCTCCACATTAGGCCCATGAGGCCCATTAACCCCTCGGGGGGTTCCGGTAACCCCCCGGTGCTTCGGTTTTATCCGGTACTTCTTCAGAACCCTTCCGGTGTCCGAATATAGTCATCCAATATATCAATCTTTATGTCTCAACCATTTCGAGACTCCTCGTCATGTCCGTGATCACATCCGGGACTCTGAACTAACTTCGGTAAATCAAAATGCATAAACTCATAATAACTGTCATCGTAACGTTAAGCGTGCGGACCCTACGGTTTGAGAACAATGTAGACATGACCGAGACAAATCTTCGGTCAATAACCAATAGCGGGACCTGGATGCCCATATTGGCTCCTACATATTCTACGAAGATCTTTATTGGTCAGACCGCATAACAACATACGTTGTTCCCTTTGTCATCGGTATGTTACTTGCCCGAGATTCGATCGTCGGTATCCGATACCTAGTTCAATCTCGTTACCGGCAAGTCTCTTTACTCGTTCTGTAATACATCATCCCGCAACTAACTCATTAGTTGCAATGCTTGCAAGGCTTATGTGATGTGCATTACCGAGAGGGCCTAGAGATACCTCTCCGACATTCGGAGTGACAAATCTTAATCTTGAAATACGCCAACCCAACATGTACCTTTGGAGACACCTGTAGAGCTCCTTTATAATCACCCAGTTACGTTGTGACGTTTGGTAGCACACAAAGTGTTCCTCCGGCAAACAGGAGTTGCATAATCTCATAGTCATAGGAACATGTATAAGTCATGAAGAAAGCAATAGCAACATACTAAACGATCGGGTGCTAAGCTAATGGAATGGGTCATGTCAATCAGATCATTTAACTAATGATGTGATCCCGTTAATCAAATAACAACTCTTTGTCCATGGTTAGGAAACATAACCATCTTTGATTAACGAGCTAGTCAAGTAGAGGCATACTAGTGACACTCTGTTTGTCTATGTATTCACACATGTATTATGTTTCCGGTTAATACAATTCTAGCATGAATAATAAACATTTATCATGATATAAGGAAATAAATAATAACTTTATTATTGCCTCTAGGGCATATTTCCTTCAGTCTCCCACTTGCACTAGAGTCAATTATCTAGATCACATTGCCATGTGATTTAACATCAATAGTTCACATCTTTATGTGATTGGTTCACATCTGCATGTGACTAACACCCAAAGGGTTTACTAGATTCAATAATCTAGTTCACATCTCTATGTGATTAAGACCCAAAAAGTGATCATGTTTTGCTTGTGAGAGAAGTTTAGTGAACGAGTCTGCCACATTCAGATCCGCATGTATTTTGCAAATTTCTATGTCAACAATGCTCTGCATGGAGCTACTCTAGCTAATTGCTCCCACTTTCAATATGTATCCAGATTGAGACTTAGAGTCATCTGGATCAGTGTCAAAACTTGCATCGACGTAACCCTTTACGACGAACCTTTTGTCACCTCCATAATCGAGAAACATATCCTTATTCCAGTAAGGATAATTTTGACCGCTGTCCATTGATCTACTCCTAGATCACTATTGTACTCCCTCTCTTAAGATAGTGTATGGTATACAATAGATCTGGTACACAGCATGGCATACTTTATAGAACCTATGACTAAGGCATAGGGAATGCCTTTCATTCTCTTTCTATCTTCTGCCGTGGTCGGGCTTTGAGTCTTACTCAACTTCACACCTTGTAACACAGGCAAGAAACTTTTTCTTTGACTGTTCCATTTTGAACTACTTCAAAATCTTGTCAAGGTATGTACTCATTGAAAAAACTTATCAAGCATCTTGATCTATCTCTATAAATCTTGATACTCAATATGTAAGCAGCTTCACCGAGGTCTTTCTTTGAAAAAACTCCTTTCAAACACTCCTTTATGCTTTGCAGAATAATTCTACATTATTTCCGATCAACAATATGTTAGTCACATATACTTATCAGAAATGTTGTAGTGCTCCCACTCACTTTCTTGTAAATACAGGCTTCACCGCAAGTCTGTATAAAACTATATGCTTTGATCAACTTATCAAAGCCTATATTCAAACTCCAAGATGCTTGCACCAGTCCATAGATGGATCGCTAGAGCTTGCATATTTTGTTAGCATCTTTAGGATTGACAAAACCTTCTGGTTGCATCATATACAACTCTTCTTTAAATCCATTAAGGAATGTAGTTTTGTTTATCCATTTGCCAGATTTCATAAAAATGTGGCAATTCCTAACATGATTTGGACAGACTTAAGCATCGCTACGAGTGAGAAAATTTCATCGTAGTCAACACCTTGAACTTTGTCAAAAAAACTTTTTCGACAAGTCTAGCTTTGTAGATAGTAACACTACTATCAACGTCTGTCTTCCTCTTGAAGATCCATTTATTTTCTATGGCTTGCCGATCATCGGGCAAATCCATCAAAGTCCATACTTTGTTCTCATACATGGATCATATCTCAGATTTCATGGCTTCAAACCATTTCGCGGAATCTGGGCTCATCATCGCTTCCTCATAGTTCGCAAGTTTGTCATGGTCTAGTAACATGACTTACAAAACAGGATTACCGTACCACTCTGGTGCGGATCTCACTCTGGTTTACCTACGAGATTCGGTAGTAACTTGATATGAAGTTACATGATCATCATCATTAGCTTCCTCACTAATTGGTGTAGTAGTCACAAGAACAGATTTCTATAATGAACTACTTTCCAATAAGGGAGCAGGTATAGTTACCTCATCAAGTTCTACTTTCCTCCCACTCACTTCTTTCGAGAGAAACTCCTTCTCTAGAAAGGATCCATTCTTAGCAACGAATGTCTTGCCTTTGGATCTGTGATAGAAGGTGTACCCAACATTTTCTTTTGGGTATCCTATGAAGACGCACTTCTCCGATTTGGGTTTGAGCTTATCAGGTTGACACTTTTTCACATAAGCATTGCAACCTCAAACTTTAAGAAACGACAGCTTAGGTTTCTTGCCAAACCATAGTTCATACGGTGTCATCTCAATGGATTTAGATGGTGCCCTATTTAACGTGAATGTAGCTGTCTCTAATGCATAACCCCAAAACGATAGTGGTAGATCGGTAAGAGACATCATAGATCGCACCATATCTAATAAAGTACGGTTATGACGTTCGGACACACCATTACATTGTGGTGTTCCAGGTGGCGTGAGTAGTGAAACTATTTCACATTGTTTTTAACTGAAGGCCAAACTCGTAACTCAAATACTCTTCTCTACGATCAGATCGTAGAAACTTTATTTTCTTGTTACGATGATTTTTCACTTCACTCTGAAATTCTTTGAACTTTTCAAATGTTTCAGACTTATGTTTCATCAAGTAGATATATTCATATCTGCTCAAATCATCTGTGAAGATCAGAAAATAATGAAACCTGTCGCGAGCCTCAGTATTCATCAGACCACATACATCAGTATGTATGATTTCCAACAAATCTGTTGCTCGCTCCATTGTTCCGAAGAACAGAGTCTTAGTCATCTTGCCCATGAGGCATGGTTCGCAAGCATCAACTGATTCATAATCAAGTGATTCCAAAAGCCCATCAGCATGGAGTTTCTTCATGCGCTTTACACCAATATGACCTAAACGGCAGTGCTACAAATAAGTTGCACTATCATTATTAACTTTGCATCTTTTGGTTTCAATATTATGATTATGTGTATCACTACGATTGAGATCCAATGAACTATTTTCATTGGGTGTGTAACCATATAAGGTTTTATTCATGTAAACAGAACAACAATTTATTCTCTTACTTAAATGAATAACCGTATTACAATAAACATGATCAAATCATATTCATGCTCAACGCAAACACCAAATAACACTTATTTAGGTTCAACACTAATCCCGAAATTATAGGGAGTGTGTGATGATGATCATATCAATCTTGGAACCACTTCCAACACACATCGTCACTTCACCCTTAACTAGTCTCTGTTTATTCTGCAACTCCTGTTTCGAGTTACTAATCTTAGCAACTGAACTAGTATCAAATACTGAGGAGTTGCTATAAACACTAGTAAAGTACACATCAATAACATGTATATCAAATATACTTATGTTCACTTTGCCATCCTTCTTATCCGCCAATCACTTGCAGTAGTTCCGCTTCCAGTGACAAGTCCCTTTGCAGTAGAAGCACTTAGTCTCAGGCTTAGGACCAGACTTGGGCTTCTTCACTTGAGCAGCAACTTGCTTGCTGTTCTTCTTGAAGTTCCCCTTCTTCCCTCTGCCCTTTTCTTGAAACTAGTGGTCTTGTCAACCATCAACACTTGATGTTTTTCTTGATTTCTACCTTCGTTCATTTCAGCATCATGAAGAGCTTGGGAGTTGTTTCCGGTTATCCCTTGCATATTATAGTTCATCACGAAGTTCTACTAACTTGGTGATGGTGACTAGAGAATTCTGTAAATCACTATCTTATCTGGAAGATTAACTCCCACTTGATTCAAGCGATTGTAGTACCCAGACAATCTGAGCACATGCTCACTAGTTGAGCGATTCTCCTTTGTCTTTTAGCTATAGAACTTGTTGGAGACTTCATATCTCTCAACTCGGGTATTTGCTGGAAATATTAATTTCAACTCCTGGAGCATCTCATATGGTCCATGACGTTCAAAACGTCTTTGAAGTCCCGATTCTAAGCCATTAAGCATGGTGCACTAAACTATAAAGTAGTCATCATATTAAGCTAGCCAAACATTCATAACGTCTGCATCTGCTCCTGCAAAAGTTCTGTCACCTAGCGGTGCATCAAGGACATAATTCTTCTGTGCAGCAATGAGGATAAACCTCAGATCACGGATCCAATCCGCATCATTGCTACTTGCATCTTTCAACACAATTTTCTCTAGGAACATATCAAAATAAACACAGGGAAGCAACAACGCGAGCTATTGATCTACAACATAATTTGCAAAATACTACCAGGACTAAGTTCATGATAAATTTAAGTTCAATTAATCATATTACTTAAGAACTCCCACTTAGATAGACATCCCTCTAATCCTCTAAGTGATCACGTGATCCAAATCAACTAAACCATGTCCGATCATCACGTGAGATGGAGCAGTTTCATTGGTGAACATCACTATGTTGATCATATCTACTATATGATTCACGCTCGACCTTTCGGTCTCCGTGTTCCGAGGCCATATCTGTATATGCTTGGCTCGTCAAGTATAACCTGAGTATTCCGCGTGTGCAACTGTTTTGCACCCGTTGTATTTGAACGTAGAGCCTATCACACCCAATCATCACGTGGTGTCTCAGCACGAAGAACTTTCGCAATGGTGCATACTCAGGGAGAACACTTCTTGATAATTAGTGAGAGATCATCTTAAAATGCTACCGTCAAACTAAGCAAAAATAAGATGTATAAAAGATAAACATCATATGCAATCAAAATATGTGACATGATATGGCCATCATCATATTGCTTCTTTGATCTCCATCTCCAAAGTACTGTCATGATCTATATCGTCACCGGCATGACACCATGATCTCCATCATCTTGATCTATATCAATGTGTCGTCACGTGGTCGTCTCGCCAACAATTTCTCTTGCAACTACTGCTATCGCATAGCGATAAAGTAAAGCAATTATTGGACGCTTGCATCTTATGCAATAGATAGACAACCATAAGGCTTTTGCCAGTTGCCGATAACTTCAACAAAACATGATCATCTCATACAAAAACTTATATCTCATCACATTTTGACCATATCACATCACAACATGCCCTGCAAAAACAAGTTAGACGTCCTCTACTTTGTTGTTGCAAGTTTTACGTGGCTGCTATGGGCTTAAGCAAGAACCAATCTTACCTACGCATCAAAACCACAACGATAGTTTGTCAAGTTGGTGCTGTTTTAACCTTCGCAAGGACCGGGCGTAGCCACACTCGGTTCAACTAAAGTTGGAGAAACTGACACCCGCCAGCCACCTATGTGCAAAGCACGGCGGTAGAACCAGCCTCGCGTAAGCGTACGCGTAATGTCGGTCCGGGCCGCTTCATCCAACAATACCGCCGAAGCAAAGTATGACATGCTGGTAAGCAGTATGACTTATATCGCCCACAACTCACTTGTGTTCTACTCGTGCATATAACATCAAACCATAAAAACCAAGGCTCGGATGCCACTGTTGGGGAACATGTTGTCTACGTACACGCAAGATCATGGTGATGCACAGCAACGAGAGGGGAGAGTGTTGTCTACGTACCCATGCAGACCGACTGCGGAAGCGTTGACACAACGTAGAGGAAGTAGTCGTACGTCTTCCCAATCCGACCGATCCAAGCACCGTTACTCTGGCACCTCCGAGTTCTTAGCACACGTACAGCTCGATGACGATCCCCGGGCTCCGATCCAGCAATGCGTCGGGGAGGAGTTCCGTCAGCACGACGGTGTGGTGACGATCTTGATGTACTACCGACACAGGGCTTCGCCTAAGCACTACAACGATATGACCGAGGTGGAATATGGTGGCAGGGGGCACCGCACACGGCTAAGGAACGATCACGTGGATCAACTTGTGTGTCTAGAGGTGCCCCTGCCCCTGTATATAAAGGATCCAAGGGGGGGGGGTGCGACCGGCCCTATGGTGGCGCGCAGGAGGAGTCCTACTCCTACCGGGAGTAGGACTCCCCCCCCAAACCTTGTCCAACTAGGAGAGGTGGAGGGAGAATAGGAAAGGGGGGGCGCCGCCCCTCCCTCCTTGTCCAATTCGGACTAGGGGGAGAGGGGGCGCGCGGCCTGCCCTGGCAGCCCCTTCCACTTCTCCACATTAGGCCCATGAGGCCCATGAACCCCCCGGGGGGTTCCGGTAACCCCCCGGTGCTCTGGTTTTATCCGATACTTCTCCGGAACCCTTCCGGTGTCCGAATATAGTCACCAATATATCAATCTTTATGTCTCGACCATTGCGAGACTCCTCGTCATGTCCGTGATCACATCCGGGACTCCGAACTAACTTCGGTACATCAAAATGCATAAACTCATAATAACTGTCATCATAACGTTAAGCGTGCGGACCCTACGGTTCGAGAACAATGTAGACATGACTGAGACAAATCTCCGGTCAATAACCAATAGCGGGACCTGGATGCCCATATTGGCTCCTACATATTCTACGAAGATCTTTATCGGTCAGACCGCATAACAACATACGTTGTTCCCTTTGTCATCGGTATGTTACTTGCCCGAGATTCGATCGTTGGTATCCAATACCTAGTTCAATCTCGTTACCGGCAAGTCTCTTTACTCGTTCTGTAATACATCATCCCGCAACTAACTCATTAGTTGCAATGCTTGCAAGGCTTATGTGATGAGCATTACCGAGAGGGCCCAGAGATACCTCTCCGACATTCGGAGTGACAAATCCTAATCTCGAAATACGCCAACCCAACATGTACCTTTGGAGACACCTGTAGAGCTCCTTTATAATCACCCAGTTACATTGTGACGTTTGGTAGCACACAAAGTGTTCCTCCGGCAAACGGGAGTTGCATAATCTCATAGTCATAGGAACATATATAAGTCATGAAGAAAGCAATAGCAACATACTAAATGATCGGGTGCTAAGCTAATGGAATGGGTCATGTCAATCAGATCATTCAACTAATGATGTGATCCTGTTAATCAAATAACAACTCTTTGTCCATGGTTAGGAAACATAACCATCTTTGATTAACGAGCTAGTCAAGTAGAGGCATACTAGTGACACTCTGTTTGTCTATGTATTCACACATGTATTATGTTTCCGGTTAATACAATTCTAGCATGAATAATAAACATTTATCAAGATATAAGGAAATAAATAATAACTTTATTATTGCCTCTAGGGCATATTTCCTTCATGAACTCCTAGCACCAGCTTGCATGCGAGCAATTCAAGAGGAATTGGCGGCATTCTTTCTTGACCACGTGATCCCTGAAGAGGGAGAATTCTATGTGGATCCTGAGTCCGTATGATTATATTTGTAAGAGATAATTATTGTATATATGTAGCCGGTAGTGTCAGATAGATATACGAGAACTTGTTGTTCGACCAATCTCTCGGAGAAGGAGAGGTGGTCGATATCACTTCTCTCTGTATGCATATATGTTCATGATGATCTTCTGTTTCCTTCGTTTGCTTACTAGCTAGCTAGCGTGTCTAGTCCTCTCTATACGTATGTATAGTACGTAGCATCGACCAAGCACGGACATAAGAGAGGACACTTCTCTCTATTAATTATAGCCAGCTAACACAATATATGAAACACCTAAATTAACCCCCCAAAACCCCCAACCCCCCCCCCCCTTCAAAAAAAACAAAAACCCCAGCCACAGAAATGCTGACGCGTGGATGCCTATTGGTCCCGGTTGGTGCCAGCAACCAGGACCAAAGGGTCTCCTGCCTGGGCTCTGCGCACTGCCCATGTGGAGGCCCATCAGTCCCGGTTCTGGATTGAACCGGGACTAAAGGGTCGGGGCATTAGTACCGACACTTTAGTCCCAGTTCAGGAACCAGGACTAAAGGCCCTTACGAACCGGGACTATAGGCCCTTTTTCTACCAGGGTGCATAGGGTTTTCTCATGGAGAACCAGGTACGAATTCTTCATCCATCCCCAATAAACCCAAGTCCCTTGGTCGCAGGTAATCCTAGGATGGCAGCCACCGCCGTTGATGCATTTTTCTTCCTACTGAATCTAGTGTGTTTCATTTGCAGTGCCCAAAGTGCGAGTACCCTACAGGTTTCTGCGCCCTCGGTGAGACGCCACACTTGTTCCTTCTCATCCTAACACAGCATTTTGAAACGCGCATAGTATGTTCCTAGAATCCTCTTTTCTATCCGGGAGGGTGGGGTTTTTTTGAACATGCTGTGTTCTCATATTATTTTTCCTGCAGTGTATTATTTGCTCTGCCAGAACACATGTACTCAAGATGCTCGGCCTTGCCATAACTGAATACACTAGTTTGATGGTCACAGTGAAGACAAGCCATGGATATATGTTCCGAGTTGGGTTCATGAACCAAGAAGATCGTTGCTTTTTTATGGCCGAACTTGGATAAACTTTCCCAAGTGTTACAGGCTGAAAGTTGGCGCACGAATGTTGATGGAAATAGCAGAACCTGGTCTCATCTTCACTGCGATATTCCACCCCGACGTCATTCCAATTGTTCATCCATGTTAGTTTTGTATATGGTTCTTGCTTGTTGCCTCGATTACTTCTTAATCCACCTATTCTGTCTAACTAATCACAATTTAACTTTAGAAGTAGCAACAAATCTTTCACGAAGATGCTACTTCTAACTAATATTTTCTTATAATTGGTGGCCCGTGTAGGTTTTTTCAGAGTAAAGCAGTCTACTTGTTTGTTACTCTGTAATAACTTGGCTGTTACTAATGGCACTGAAGTTGACTGGATTGACATCCACAAGTTCCTACAGTTTATTGATCGTCTTGAGGTCCATGTGGGGCGTTTCAATGGTGGAAGGCCACGTGGCATATGTGTGCCACTGCTGCACTCGTTGAACAGGTCCAACTGTGTCGAGAAACTTATGGTACGAGCTGTTTTATGTTATATATGTTGTTCATAAACTATTGCTTATACATAGTTTTACAGCTGTGATCTTCTTGAAATAGGAACTGTCGAGTTCTATTGTTCCTATTATACAGATGCCTGACCATGGTCGGGTCAGACTTGCGCTTGGTCACAACATGATGTTTATGTCGACCTACTCAATTCACCTTGGAGGTGAAAAGATACTTATTCATGGGTGGTCTCAAATAATGAAGGCCCATCCATCATGGAGAATAGGACAGAAGATTATGTTCATGCTTTTCCATGGCTCTAAAGCGAGTATCCTATTTATTGACCACGTTGCGAGATGAAGCCTCTTTCAGAAGGTTGTGGATGCGCGGGGTGGCGCCTGGGCCTTGTCCTGGGGCTTGGCGGCTCACCCTTGGTGAACTGTAGGCGAAGTAGCACTGTTCGAGGCGTGCTTTCTACGGTTGAACCTGTATAAGTACTCATACTGCTTTCAGCTTTGGTTGTTAAGTGCCCCTGCTGGTTTCAGTTAAGGTTGTTAAGTACTACAGTCTGTCGTGTTTCTTCAGTCCTGTCTTCCTCCAGCCGCCAAAACCAAATCAGCGCTGGGGGGGCCGCCTGCTTCCACCTCCCACAACTGGCTGCGCCTCAGCGCACGCATCACCGCCCCACCGTCTCCTAAATCGTTAACGCCGACATCCTCCATGCGCTTTGGTGCGCTCGCCGCGGCGCCGCCCTCTTGCGTTGTCAACATGGTCAACAAACAAAAAGAATCGGCAGAAGTACGTGGAGAGGATGACAGTAGGGGCCCACCACGTCAGCGAATGGAAAAATAAAATGCTTTCTCCTAGTGTTTTCCTGACATCTAGGACCCACGACATTGGGAGCGTATATAGTCAATAGGCAAGAGAACAGCACAAGATCGGTTGACACCTGGGATGTAGCTACTCGAGCAGTATTTTTTTGTTTGGTATTGTTGAGATGGAGCAGGGTGTGAACTGGGCTGTGGCCCATCTAGCCCAGGCTTATATTTTATGTTCACCATGTGACCAGCCCAGCTATTTTTTCTTTGTGAAAATGAGCCCAGTTTATTTTTTCTGAAGAATACCCAATCCAGGCCTACTTATTTTTCTACGCCCTGATGGGCCGCAACTCTTTCAAGACGCCTGCAAATCTTGAAAGTAATATGAAATGGGTTGTAAATATAAAAACAGATGACAAATTGGCAATTACTTTATAATTTCTGAATTTTATTACATTTTCATATTCCTATTTCACTGGGCATTAACCTAATTTAAATATATCTTCAAAGTACTTTAAATCTGGCTGGACATTTTGGTATTAAAAATAGTTTGGAACCCATAGAAATATGGGAAATTGGCCCTGGCCAACCAACAAAACGACTGCAATAAATTGCATAAGAAGTTGCCATGAGCTATATATAAATTATTAAAAAAAGAGGGAGTGGTCTGACTTGTGGGCCTGTTTAGTTGATGCGTATGCAAGATTTTTTTAGTTATTATATACGTCAACAAACCATTCTAGCAGATGTAACCGTTGGATGTCAATTCAACGGCCGTCGTGTTTCTTCAATCTCTGATCTTCTTGCTCCAGCCGCCAAAGCAGCGCCGGCGGGACCGCCTAATCCCGCCTCCCGTGGCCGGCTGTGCTGCCACGTAGGCCTTAGCGCCCCCTACTACTCCCACCACTGGCCAGGACATCCCTCTACTCACCCACACCCCCTGTTATTCTGCGGCGACGGCAGCCTCACATCGCAGCCGAACTGGTGAACGCTCGTACTCCTCTCCGCGTGGGCATCCACTGCCATGTCTTTCCCGGCTCCACGTCGTCCCCTTCCTATGCCTCACCATCGTCCACCGTTGTGGTGCTCTCAGCGCGGCATGGTCAATATGGTCAATGACCGACTTCCATCGGAACAGTACTGTATGTGGAGAGGCTGACAGCTGGGTCCACGGCAGCCGCAAGGAAGTGCCTCCATATTACGCGCAAAATAATTATTCCTCCACCTGACAGCGGGGACCCACCGGACGGGTCACCAGTATTTTGCGAAAAAAAATCGTTTCCCCCTGACCGCTGGGACCCACCGGACGGGCCACCGTATTTCGTGAAAAAAAACGTTCCCCCCGCTGTCAGCTCGGACCCACCGGAAGTGCCTCCTTATTACGCACAAAAAAATGAATACTCCCCCGCCTAGCTGGACCCACCTTGGTGGGAGGCTGACTTGTGGGCCTACTAAGTTGACGGGGACAAAGGGCTTTGTCAACTTAGTCAATATGAACGATTCTAGCTCGAGTGACCGTACGATGTCCAACCAACGGCCGTAGTGCTTCTTCAACCTCTGGTCTTCTTGCTCCAGCCGCCCAAAGCAGCACCGGTCGTGCCGCATGCTCCTGCCTCTCGTGGCCGGTTGTGCTGCCGCGGAGGCCTCACCGCCCCCTACTATTCCCACCGCTGGCCAGCCCTACGGCGACGGCAGCCTCACACCGCAGCCGAACCAGTGAACCCTCGTACTCCTCTCCACGCGGGTTTCCACTGCCGCGTCTTCCCCGGCTCCGCGTCGTCCCCTTCCTAGGCCTCGCCGTCGTCCACCGCCGTGGTGCTCTCGGCGCGTGGTCAATGTGGTCAACGACCGACTTCCATCGGAAGAGTACTGTGCGTGGAGACGCTGACAGCTGGGTCCACGGCCGCAGCAAGGAAGTGCCTCCTTATTACGCGCAAAATAATTATTCCTCCACCTGATAGCGGGGACCCACTGGACGGGCCACCGTATTTCACGAAAAAAACGTTTGCCCCTGACTGCTGGGACCCACCAGCTACATCTTCGCACGCAGGGAAGTGCCTGACAGTCGGGACCCACCTGGTCGAAGCGTACATAGCGTTGTCATTCTGGTCGCGAACGTGTACGTACATATATACTGGTCGATGTAGAGGCGCGCACGTGTCGTAGTAGAGGCGCGCACGTAGCATGTACATGTACGTACAGCGGCCAGGGTGCAAGAAAGAAAATACGGCCACATATGTGTACATACAGGCGGGGTCTCGAACGCCTACTCGCGCATACGTACGGCCAGGACTCGTGTACATGGCTGGGTCGGAACGGAGAAACAGCGTCGTCGTCATGTTCATGGGGAGGCAACGGAATGCGTCGTGTTCATGGGGAGGCAACGGAATGCGTCGTGTTCATCGGGAGGCCTTGGACGGAACAGGCGATGGAAACGAGGCCTGGCGTACCACAGAACGGAGGAAACAACCTTGTGTTCCACCGGCCACGTTCAAAACAGGATCCTGTTCATCGGCAGGGGTCTGGCGTACCACAAAACGGAGGAAACGGACCTCCTACGGTCGAAACAGGGGTCCAGTTGATCCCGAGGGGTGTGGCGTACCGCAAAACGGACGAGACGGACTTGTGTTGGAGCGCTACGGTTGAAACAGGGGTCCTGTTGATTGGGAGGGGTGTGGCGTACCGCAAAACGGGACTCCACGGGATACTGTTCATCTCCACCGTCGACCCCCTCCAGCCTCCACGAGCTACTGTTCATCCACCGTCGACCTCCTCCAGCCTCCACCTGCGACTGTTCATCCACGGGCTCCTGTTCATCTAGCCTCCACCGAGTGCTACTCCACCGGCTACTGTTCAACCAGCCCTCTCCACGGGCTCCTGTTCAACCACCCCTCCACGAGCTACTGTTCATCCTGCCCTCCACCATCTACTGCTCATCCTGCCCTCCACGGGGTGGTCCTGTTCATCCAGCCCTCCATGGGGTCCTGTTCATCCAGCCCCAACCAGCTCGATCGATCGGGGTCCTGTTCATCCAGAGGCAACACCACGGGGTCCTATTCATCCACCCCCACCGGGAACTGTTCATCCAAACCCCCCGCAACGCTTACTGTTCATCCAGAGGTAGCATCAATCGGCTTCAATTAGCAGCAGTAGCGAAGGAATCGCTCGATCGGGTTCAGTTAGCAGCCATCGATCGATCGCTCGGGTTCAGTAACGCGTAGCCTGCAGTGCAATCGCTCGGGTTCAGTTAGAGCCCAACGCCTCGCTCAGGTTCAGTTAGAGCCAACGCCTCACACACACGCGCGTACGTGTACGAGAGAAACGCGCATCGCTCGGCCCCCGACCTCCCACCGTAACTGGGAACTCCCCGAAATTTTCCTCCTCCTCGCTTCTACCACGGTTTTTTCCATCATGGACGGGCCAAAGAATGTCATGCAGCTGCGTCTCCGGCCCGCCCAGGACGAAAATCCCATTTTCTGTCATGATTTTTTGTCATAGAAGTAGGAACCCACCACATCTATGATGATACCGAGTTTTGTCACAATTATCGTCATAGAAGTGTCATATGTATGACAGAAAAAAAATTTCGTTCGGCCCAAAATGTCACGGATTTGCTTTTTTTTGTAGTGAGGGCGTGCCCCCACCCTCATGGGCCCCACGAAGCTCGACGGACGTACTTTTTTCACCTATATATATACCCTTATACCCTAGATCTATCGAGAGAGCCATGCAACCACTTTTACACCGCCACAACCTTCTGTACCCGTGAGATCCCATCTTGGGGCCCTTTCTGGCAATCTGCCAGAGGGGGAATGGATCACGGAGGGCTTATACATCAGCACCATAGCCTCTCCGATGAAGCATGAGTAGTTTACCACAGACCTTTGGGTCCATAGTTATTAGCTAGATGGCTTATTCTCTCTCTTTGATTCTTAATACAAAGTTCTCCTCAATGTTCTTGGAGATCCATTCGATGTAATATTCTTTTGCGATGTGTTTTCCGAGATCCGATGAATTGTGGGTTTATGAACAAGATTATCTATGAATATTATGTGGTTCTTCTCTGAATTCTTATATGCATGATTTGATATCTTTGCAAGTCCATTCGAATTATCGGTTTAGTTTGGCCAACTAGATTGATCTTTCTTGTAATGGGAGAAGTGTTTAGCTTTGGGTTCAATCTTGCGGTGTCCTTTCCCAGTGACAGTAGGGGCAGCAAGGCAAGTAATGTATTGTTGCCATCGAGGTTAAAAAGATGGGGTTTATATCATACTTCTTGAGTTTATCCCTCTACATCATGTCATCTTGCTTAATGCGTTACTCTGTTCTTATGAACTTAATACTCTAGATGCATGCTGGATAGCGGTCGATGTGTGGAGTAATAGTAGTAGAGGCAGAATCGTTTCGATCTACTTGACACGGACGTGATGCCTATATTCAAAATCATTGCCTAGATATTCTCATAACTATGCGCTTTTCTATCAATTGCTCGGCAATAATTTGTTCACCCACCGTAATACATGCTATCTTGAGAGAAGCCACTAGTGAAACCTATGGCCCCGGGTCTCTTTCTTATTATATTGCATCTCTTTTATTTACATCGCATCTAGTTTACTATTTTGCAATCTTTACTTTCCAATCTATACAACAAAAATACCAAAAATATTTATCTTACTATCTTTATCAGATCTCACTTTTGCGAGTGACCGTGCATGGATTGACAACCCCTTTATCATGTTGGTTGCAAGGTTCTTGATTGTTTGTGTAGGTACTAGGAGACTTGTGCGTTGTCTCCTATTGGATTGATACATTGGTTCTCAAAACTGAGAGAAATACTTACGCTACTTTGCTGCATCACCCTTTTCTCTTCAAGGGAAAACCAACGCATGCTCAAGAGGTAGCATATATTCGCGGAATATACTTTTTTACGGGTTGGCTGCTACGGGGTATGCTCGGACACTGCCGCGACGAGCCGCAAACAGAAAACGCAAATTCTCACATTTGACATAGGTTTCCAGAAATAAGTTCAAATTCAAACAACATAACACAGTTTTACACGCAAATAAAAGCCAAGTTTAGTATGACAAACACAAAAGAGGTGTTGGGGAACGCAGTATTTCAAAAAGTTTCCCACGATCACGCAAGATATATCTAGGAGATGCATAGCAACGAGAGGGGACAGTGTGTCCATGTACCCTCGCAGACCAAAAGCGGAAGCATTAAGTAAAGCGGTTGATGTAGTCAAACGTATTCGCGATCCAACCGATCAAGTACCCAACGCACGGCACCTCCGCGATCTGCTCACGTTCAGCTTGGTGACGTCCCTCGTACTCTTGATCCATTTGAGGCCGAGGGAAAGTTTCGTCAGCACGACGACATGATGACGGTGATGATGAAGTTACCGACGCAGGGCTTCGCGTAAGCACTACAATGACATGACCGACGTGGAAATCTGTGGAGGGGGGCACCGCACACGGCTAAGACTACTATCAACTTATGTCTTCTAGGGTGGCCCCCTGCCCCTGTATATAAAGGAGCAAGGGGGGAGGCCGGCCGACCCTCATGGGGTGCGCCCCCAAGTAGGATTCCTACTAGGAATAGGAATCCTATTCCTAGTAGGTTTCCAACAAGGGAAGAGAGGGGGAAGGAAGGAGAGGGAGAAGGAAAGGGAGGGGGGTGCCGCCCCCTCCTAGTCCAACTCGGACTCCACAAGGGGGGGCAGGCCCTCTCCTCTCTCGATCACAAGGCCCATGTTGGCCCATTAGTTCCCCCCGGGGTTTCTCATAACCCCCGACAATCCGATATTTATCCAGTGACCCCGGAACTCATCCGGTGTCCGAATAACATCGTCTAATATATCAATCTTTATGTCTCGACCATTTCGAGACTCCTCGTCATGTCCGTGATCACATCCGGGACTCCGAACTACCTTCGGTACATCAAAACACATAAATTCATAATACTGATCGTCATAGAACGTTAAGCGTGCGGACCCTACGGGTTCGAGAACTATGTAGACATGACCGAGACTCATCTCCAGTCAATTACCAATAGCGGAACCTGGATCCTCATATTGGTTCCTACATATTCTACGAAGATCTTTATCAGTCAAACCGCATAACAACATACGTTGTTCCCTTTGTCATCGGTATGTTACTTGCCCGAGATTCGATCATCGGTATCTCAATATCTAGTTCAAGCTCCTTACCGGCAAGTCTCTTTACTCGTTCCACAATGTGATGTCTACTACACAACGTTCTTCTTGTAGACGTTGTTGGGCCTCCAAGTGGAGAGGTTTGTAGGATAGTAGCAAATTTCCCTTAAGTGGATGACCTAAGGTTTATCAATCCGTAGGAGGCGTAGGATGAAGATGGTCTCTCTCAAGCAACCCTGCAACCAAATAACAAAGAGTCCCTTGTGTCCCCAACACACCCAATACAATGGTAAATTGTATAGGTGCACTAGTTCGGCGAAGAGATGGTGATATAAGTGGTATATGGATGGTAGATAAAGGTTTTTGTAATCTTAAAATATAAAAACAGCAAGGTAACTAATGATAAAAGTGAGCACAAACGGTATTGCAATGCATTGAAACAAGGCCTAGGGTTCATACTTTCACTAGTGCAACTCCCCTCAACAATAATAACATAATTGGATCATATAACTATATCTCAACACGCAACAAAGAGTTAGTCCAAAGTTACTAATAGCGGAGAACAAACGAAGAGATTATGGTAGGGTACAAAACTACCTCAAAGTTATTCTTTCCAATCAATCCGTTGCGCTATTCCTATAAGTGTCATAAACAGCCCTAGAGTTCGTACTAGAATAACACCTTAAGACACAAATCAAGCTAAACCCTAATGTCACCTAGATACCCCAATGTCACCTCAAGTATCCGTGGGTATGATTATACGATATGCATCACACAATCTCAGATTCATCTATTCAACCAACACATAGAACCTCAAAGAGTGCCCCAAAGTTTCTACCAGAGAGTCAAGACGAAAACGTGTGCCAACCCCTATGCATAGATTCCCAAGGTCACGGAACCCGCAAGTTGATCAACCAAACGTACATCAAGTGGATCATAGAATACCCCATTGTCACCACAGGTATCCCACGCAAGACATACATCAAGTGTTCTCAAATCCTTAAAGACTCAATCCGATAAGATAACTTCAAAGGGAAAACTCAATCCATTACAAGAGAGTAGAGGGGGAGAAACATCATAAGATCCAAATATATTAGCAAAGCTCATGATACATCAAGATCGTATCACCTCAAGAACACGAGGGAGAGAGAGAGAGAGATCAAACACATAGCTACTGGTACGTACCCTCAGTCCCGAGGAGGAACTACTCCCTCCTTGTCATGGAGAGCACCGAGATGATGAAGATGGCCACCGGAGAGGGATTGCCCCCTTCGGCAGGGTGCCGGAACGGGTATAGATTGGTTATCGGTGGCTACGGAGGCTTCTGGCGGCGGAACTCCCGATCTATTGTGCTCCCCGAAGTTTTTAGGGTATATGGGTATATATGGGAGAAAGAAGTACGTCGGTGGACCTTTGAGCTGTCCATGAGGCAGGGGATGCGCCCAGGGGTGGTGGGCGCGCCCCCCACCCTCATGGGCAGCCCGGGACTCTCCTGGTCCAACTTCGATTCTTCGTGGGCTTCTTCTGGTCCAAAAATAAGTTCTGTGAAGTTTCAGGTCAATTGGATTCCGTTTGATTTTCCTTTGCTGCGATACTCTAAAACAAGGAAAAAGCAGAAACTTGCACTGGGCTTTAGGTTAATAGGTTAGTCCCAAAAATCATATGAAATAGCATATAAATGCATACAAATCATCCAAGGTTGAGAATATAATAGCATGGAACAATCAAAAATTATAGATACGTTGGAGACGTATCAGCATCCCCAAGCTTAATTCCTGCTCGTCCTCGATTAGGTAAATGATAAAAACAAAATTTTTGATGTGGAATGCTACCTAACATATTTCTCTAAGTAATTCATCTCTATTGTGGCAAGAATATTCAGATCCATAAGATTCAAGACAAAAGTTTAATATTGACATAAAAATAATAATACTTCAGGCATACTAACCAAGTAATCATGTCTTCTCAAAATAACATGGCCAAAGAAAGCTATCCCTACAAAATCATATAGTCTGGCTATGCTCTATCTTCACCACAAAAAATATTTAAATCGTGCACAACCCCGATGACAAGCCAAGCAATTGTTTCATACTTTTGATGTTCTTAAACTTTTTCAATCTTCACGCAATATATGAGCATGAGCCATGGACATAGCACTATAGGTGGAATAGAATGGTGGTTGTGGAGAAGACAAAAAGGAGAAGATAGTCTCACATCAACTAGGCGTATCAACGGGCTATGGAGATGCCCATCAATAGATATCAATGTGAGTGAGTAGGGATTGCCATGCAACGGATGCACTAGAGCTATAAATGTATGAAAGCTCAACAAAAGAAACTAGTGGGTGTGCATCCAACTCGCTTGCTCACGAAGACCTAGGGCATTTTAAGGAAGCCCATCATTGGAATATACAAGCCAAGTTCTATAATGAAAGATTCCCACTAGTATATGAAAGTGACAACATAGGAAACTCTCTATCATGAAGATTATGGTGCAACTTTCAAGCACAAGCGTGGTAAAAGGATAGTAGCATTGCCCCTTCTCTCTTTTTCTCTCATTTATTTATTTATTTTTATTTGGGTCTTCTCTTTTTTATGGCCTCTTTTCTCTTTTTTTTATTTGGGCTTCTTTGGCCTCTTTTATTTATTTATTTTCGTCCGGAGTCTCATCCCGACTTGTGGGGGAATCATAGTCTCCATCATCCTTTCCTCACTTGGGACAATGCTCTAATAATGATGATCATCACACTTTTATTTACTTACAACTCGATACTTAGAACAAAATATGACTCTATATGAATGCCTCCGGCGGTGTACTGGGATGTGCAATGACTCATGAGCGACATGTATGAAAGAATTATGAATGGTGGCCTTGCCACAAATACGATGTCAACTACAGGATCATGCAAAGCAATATGACAATGATGGAGCGTGTCATAACAAACGGAACGGTGGAAAGTTGCTTGGAAATATATCTCGGAATGGCTATGGAAATGCCATAATAGGTAGGTAGGGTGGTTGTTTTGAGGAAGGTATATGGTGGGTTTATGATACCGGCGAAAGGTGCGCGGTATTAGAGAGGTTAGCAATGGTGGAAGGGTGAGAGTGCGTATAATCCATGGACTCAACATTAGTCATAAGAACTCACATACTTATTGCAAAAATCTATTAGTTATTGAAACAAGGTACTACGTGCATGCTCCTAGGGGGGATAGATTGGTAGGAAAAGGCCATCGCTCGTCCCCGACTGCCACTCATAAGGAAGGCAATCAATAAATAAATCATGCTCCGACTTCATCACATAACGGTTCACCATACGTGCATGCTACGGGAATCACAAACTTTAACACAAGTATCTCTCAAATTCACAACTACGCAACTAGCATGACTCTAATATCACCGTCTTCATATCTCAAAACAATCGTCAAGTATCAAACTTCTCTTAGTATTAAATACACTTCATATGGAAGTTTTTATTATATCCCTCTTGGATGCCCATCATATTAGGACTAAATTCATAACCAAAGCAAATTACCATGCTATTTAGGACTCTCAAAATAATATAAGTGAAGCTTGAGATTTCATCTATTTCTATAAAATAAAACACCCCCGTGCTCTAAAAAGATATAAGTGAAGCACTAGAGCAACAACAAACTACTTGGAAGATATAAGTGAAGATCAATGAGTAGTCGAATCATTATGCAACTATATGAAGACTATCTAACATTCAATAATTTCAGATCTTGGTATTTTATTCAAACAGCAAGCAAAACTAAATAAAATAAAATGACGATTCAAGCAAAACACATATCATGTGGTGAATAAAAATATAGCTCCAAGTAAAGTTACCGATGAACGAAGACGAAAGAGGGGACGCCTTCTGGGGCATCCCCAAGCTTAGGCTCTTGGTTGTCCTTGAATATTGCCTTGGGGTTCCTTGGGCATCCCCAAGCTAGGCTCTTGCCACTCCTTATTCCATAATGCATCAAAACTTAACCCAAAACTTGAAAAGTTCACAACACAAAACTCAAAATAGAAAATCTCATGAGCTCCGTTAGCGAAAGAAAACAAAACACCACTTCAAGGTACTGTAATAAACTCATTCTTGATTTATATTGGTGTTAAACCTACTGTATTCCAACTTCTCTATGGTTTATAAACTATTTTACTAGCCATAGATTCATCAAAATAAGCAAACAACACATAGAAAACAGAATCTGTCAAAAACATAACATTCTATAGTAATCTGTAACTAACGCAGACTTCTGGAACCCCAAAAATTCTAAAATAAATCGCTGTACGTGAGGAATTTATCTATTAATCATCTGAAAAAATAATTTACTAAATAGCACTCTCCAATAAAAATGGCAGCAATTCTCGTGAGCGCTAAAGTTTCTCTTTTTCACAGCAAGATCAACAAGACTTTCCCCAAGTCTTCCCAACGGTTCTACTTGGCACAAACACTAATTAAAACATAAAAACTCAATCATAACAGAGGCTAGATAAATTATTTATTACTAAATGGGAGCAAAAAGCAAGGAATAAAAATATAATTGGGTTGCCTCCCAACAAGCGCTATCGTTTAACGCCCCTAGCTAGGCATGATGATTTCAATGATGCTCACATAAAAGATAAGAATTGTAACATAAAGAGAGCATCATGAAGAATATGACTAGCACATTTAAGTCTAACCCACTTCCTATGCATAGGAATTTTGTGAGTAAACAACTCATGGGAACAAGAATCAACTTGCATAGGAAGGTAAAACAAGCATACTTTGAAACTTTAAGCACATAGAGAGGAAACTTGATATTATTGCAATTCCTACAAGCATATATTCCTCCCTCATAATAATTTTCAGTAGCATCTTGAATGAATTCAACAATATAACCAGCACCTAAAGAATTCTTTTCATGATCTACAATCATAGAAAATTTATTACTCTCCACACAAGCAAAATTCTTCTCATGAATAATAGTGGGAGCAAACTAAACAAAATAATTATCATGTGAGGCATAATCCAATTGAAAACTAAAATCATGATGACAAGTTTCATGGATATCATTATTCTTTATAGCATACAAGTCATCACAATAATCATCATATATAGCAACTTTGTTCTCATAATTAATTGGAACCTCTTCCGGAATAGTGGAATCATTAATAAATAAAGTCATGACCTCTCCAAATCCACTTTCATCAATATAATCATGATAAATAGGAGGCATGCTTTCATCATAATAAATTTGCTCATCAAAACTTGGGGGACAAAAAAATATCATCTTCATCAAACATAGCTTCCCCAAGCTTGTGGGTTTGCAAATCATTAGCATCATGGATACTCAAAGAATTAATACTAAGAACATTGCAATCATGCTCATCATACAAGGATTTAGTGCAAATATTATAATGCATTTTTCTTTTAACAATTTGGCACATTTATCGGAATCCTTATTTTCATGAAAGAAATTAAAAAGATGAAGCATATGAGGTAACCTTAATTCCATTTTTTTCAATTTTCTTTTATAGACTAAACTAGTGATAAAACAGAAACAAAAAGATTCGATTGCAAGATCTAAAGATATACCTTCAAGCGCTAACCTCCCCGGCAACGGCGCCAGAAAAGAGCTTGATGTCTACTACACAACCTTCTTCTTGTAGACGTTGTTGGGCCTCCAAGTGCAGAGGTTTGTAGGACAGTAGCAAATTTCCCTCAAGTGGATGACCTAAGGTTTATCAATCCGTAGGAGGCGTAGGATGAAGATGGTCTCTCTCAAGCAACCCTGCAACCAAATAACAAAGAGTCCCCTGTGTCCCCAACACACCCAATACAATGGTAAATTGTATACGTGAACTAGTTCGGCGAAGAGATGTTGATACAAGTGGTATATGGATGGTAGATAAAGGTTTTTGTAATCTAAAAATATAAAACAGCAAGGTAACTAATGATAAAAGTGAGCACAAACGGTATTGCAATGCGTTGAAACAAGGCCTAGGGTTCATACTTTCACTACTGCAAGTTCCTTCAACAATAATAACATAATTGGATCATATAACTATCCCTAAACATGCAACAAAGAGTCACTCCAAAGTTACTAATAGCGGAGAACAAACGAAGAGATTATGGTAGGGTACGAAACCACCTCAAAGTTATTCTTTCCAATCAATCCGTTGGGCTATTCCTATAAGTGTCACAAACAGCCTAGAGTTCATACTAGAATAACACCTTAAGACACAAATCAACCAAAACCCTAATGTCACCTAGATACTCCAATGTCACCTCAAGTATCCGTGGGTATGATTATACGATATGCATCACACAATCTCAGATTCATCTATTCAACCAACACATAGAACCTCAAAGAGTGCCCCAAAGTTTCTACCGGAGAGTCAAGACGAAAACGTGTGCCAACCACTATGCATAGATTCCCAAGGTCATGGAACCCGCAAGTTGATCACCAAAACATACATCAAGTGGATCATAGAATACCCCATTGTCACCACAGGTATCCCACGCAAGCCATACATCAAGTGTTCTCAAATCGTTAAAGACTCAATCCGATAAGATAACTTCAATGGGAAAACTCAATCCATGACAAGAGAGTAGAGGGGGAGAAACATCATAAGATCCAACTATAATAGCAAAGCTTGCGATACATCAAGATCGTATCACCTCAAGAACACGAGAGAGATAGAGAGAGAGAGAGAGAGAGAGAGAGAGATCAAACACATAGCTACTGGTACATACCCTCAGCCCCGAGGGAGAACTACTCCCTCCTCGTCATGGAGAGCACCGGGATGATGAAGATGGCCACCGGAGAGGGATTGCCCCCTTCAGCAGGGTGCCGGAATGGGTCTAGATTGGTTTTTGGTGGCTACGGAGGCTTCTGGCAGCAGAACTCCCGATCTATTGTGCTCCCCGATGTTTTTAGGGTATATGGGTATATATGGGAGAAAGAAGTACGTCAGTGGACCTCCGGGCTGTCCACGAGGCAGGGGGCGCGCCCAGGGGGGTGGGCGCGCCCCCACCCTCATGGGCAGCCCGAGACTCTCCTGGACCAACTCCGATACTTCGTGGGCTTCTTCTGGTCCAAAAATAAGTTCCGTGAAGTTTTAGGTCAACTGGACTCCGTTTGATTTACCCTTTCTGTGATACTCTAAAACAAGGAAAAACAGAAACTGGCACTAGGCCCTAGGTTAATAGGTTAGTCCCAAAAATCATATAAAATAGCATATAGATGCATATAAAACATCCAAGGTTGATAATATAATAGCATGGAACAATCAAAAATTATAGATACGTTGGAGACGTATCATAATGCAACATCCCGGAACTAACTCATTAGTCACATTGCTTGCAAGGCTTATAGTGATGTGCATTACCGAGAGGGCCCAGAGATACCTCTCCGATACACGGAGTGACAAATCCTAATCTCTATCTATGCCAACTCAACAAACACCATTGGAGACACCTATAGAGCATCTTTATAGTCACCCAGTTACGTTGTGACATTTGATAGCACACTAAGTGTTCCTCCGGTATTCTTGAGTTGCATAATCTCATAGTCATAGGAACATGTATAAGTCATGAAGAAAGCAATATCAATAAACTAAACGATCATAGTGCTAAGCTAACGGATGGGTCAAGTCAATTACATCATTCTCTAATGATGTGGCCCCGTTCATCAAATGACAACTCACGTCTATGGTTAGGAAACTTAACCATCTTTGATTAACGAGCTAGTCAAGTAGAGGCATACTAGTGACACTCTGTTTGTCTATGTATTCACACACGTACTAAGTTCCGGTTAATACAATTCTAGCATGAATAATAAACATTTATCATGATATAAGGAAATATAAATAACCACTTTATTATTGCCTCTAGGGCAAATTTCCTTAAGTCTCCCACTTGCACTAGAGTAAATAATCTAACTTACATAGTAATGATTCTAACACCCATGGAGTCTTGGTGCTGATCATGGTTTGCTCATGAGAGAGGCTTAGTCAATGGGTCTGCAACATTCAGATCCGTATGTGTCCTGCAAATCTCTATGTATCCCTCCTTGACTTGACCGCAGATGAAATTGAAGCGTCTCTTGATGTGCTTGGTTCTCTTGTGAAATTTGGATTCCTTTGCCAAGGCAATTGCACCAGTATTGTCACAAAAGATTTTCATTGGACCCGATGCACTAGGTATGCCACCTAGATCGGATGTGAACTCCTTCATCCAGACTCCTTCATTTGCTGCTTCCAAAGCAGCTATGTATACCGCTTCACATGTAGATCCCGCCATGACGCTTTGCTTAGAATTGCACCAACTGACAGCTCCACCATTCAATAAAAATACGTATCCGGTTTGTGACTTAGAGTCATCCGGATCAGTGTCAAAGCTTGCATCGACGTAACCGTTTACGACGAGCTCTTTGTCACCTCCATAAACGAGAAACATATCCTTAGTCCTTTTCAGGTATTTCAGGATGTTCTTGACCACTATCCAGTGATCCAGTCCTAGATTACTTTGGTACCTCCCTGCTAACTAAAAGCGAGGCATACATCAGGTCTGGTACACAGCATTGCATACAATGATACAACCTATGGCTGAAGCATAGGGAATGACTTCCATTTTATCACTATCTTCTGCAGTGGTCAGGCATTGAGTCTGACTCAACTTCACACCTTGTAACACAGGCAAGAACCCTTTCTTTGCTTGATCCATTTTGAAATCTTCAAAAGTTTACCAAGGTATGTGCTTTGTGAAAATCCAATTAAGCATCTTCATCTATCTCTATAGATCTTGATGCCCAATATATAAGCAACTTCACTTAGGTCTTTCGTTGAAAAATTCTTATTCAAGTATCCTTTTATGCTATTTAGAAATTCAGTATCATTTCCGATCAACAATATGTCATCCACATATAATATCAGAAATGCTATAGAGCTCCCACTAACTTTCTTGTAAATACAGGCTTCTCCAAAAGTCTGTATAAAACCATATGCTTTGATCTCACTATCCAAGCGTATATTCCAATTCCGAGATGCTTGCACCAGTCCATAAATGGATCGCTGGAGCTTACACACTTTGTTAGCACCTTTTGGATCAACAAAACCTTCTGGTTGCATCATATACAAATCTTCTTTAAGATATGCATTAAGGAATGCAGTTTTGACATCCATTTGCCAAATTTCATAATCATAAAATGTGGCAATTTCTAACATGATTCGGATGGACTTAAGCATCGCTACGGGTGAGAAGGTCTCATCGTAGTCAACTCCTTAAACTTGTCAAAAACCTTTCGCAACAAGTAGTGCTTTGTAGACAGTAACATTACCTTCAGCGTCAGTCTTGTTCTTGAAGATGCATTTATTCTCTATGGCTTGCCGATCAATGGGAAAGTCAACCAAAGTCCACACTTTGTTCTCATACATGGATCCCATCTCAGATTTCATGGCATGAAGCCATTTTGCGGAATCTGGGCGCATCATCGCTTCCTCCACTATAAAAAAATACACTTCTGTGATGATACGTGTTTGTCACAGTAGGTCGCTTTTTTTTCATGCATGTACATCCATGACAAATTTATGACAGAATCAAGATAGTCATACATGTGTTGTCGTAGAAGTGTTCCATGACATTACCAAAATTATCATCACGGAAGTGTCCACTTCCATGACAATAAATCGCGCGTCACAGAAGTTCTTTCGTCAAGGGTGACCGACACATGGCATCCACCGTAACGGAACGCCGTTAAGCTATCGGGTCGGGTTTTGGATCCGATAACCCGTTAAAAGCCCCGACCAATGGGGATTTTCCACGTGTAAAATCATCATTGGCTAGAGGAAACATGTGTCGGCTCATCGTTGGGACAGATGTCATTGACTCACTGGACAGAAGGCGCCTATGATAGGTCGACACGTGGCATGACCCAACAGCGGCCCATTCATGTGAAAAGGCCGGCCCATTTGACTTGGTCAAAAGCTGGCGGGCCGGCCCATGGAAAGCATGTTAACGACATGTTCGCATATAGCCCATTTACAGCCAGCTAACCCAAGGCCCGTTACTCCCTATCCGAATTAGGCCCGGTAGCGTCATCTGGGCCGTCCAATATGATTCCATCTTGTTTTCACTTCTGGCCCATGTATAGCCCATGACGTCTTTCGGCCCATATGAGGCCCTTTGTAACTCTTGGCCCATTAGCGACCCGTGCTGAAACTGGCCTGTAATGAACAGTGTATTACTTTACACCCATTAATGGCCCGTGGTGAAACTGGCCCGTAATGAACAGTGTATCACTTTATACCCATTAACGACCCGTTATTCCGTTGGGCCGTTTCCAGCTCAAGTTAACTTTCGGCCTTTTGAGGGCCTACTTATTCATGGGCTCATTTGCAGCATTCGGTTACTTACGACCCGTTACTGTCATTTTATGATTGTGGGCCAAATTCAACCCGTCGTTACAGTCGGCCCGTTTGTGGACCGTTAGTCTATTGGGCCATTTTCATAGCATCACCAAATACGGCCTATTAATGGCTTGTTATGGTCAGCCCATAAAACATACGATTTCCATTAAAGGCCCGTCTACGGCCCATTAAAGGCCCGTACAAGACCCATAAATGAGCCGGCGGCCCATGGATCCTACGAGATGTACAAGGCCCATGGATCCTACGAGACATAGAAGGCCCATGGATCGTACGACACGTAGAAGGCCCATGGATCCTACGAGACGTAGAAGGCCCATGGATCCTACGAGACGTAGAAGGCCCATGGATCCGACGGCCCGTGAGGGGCCATGGTCGGGCGAATTGGCCCCCGTTTGAACGATATAGCATATTCAAAGAATTATCCTACTCAGTACTATCACCTCTAAAAAGCCTACACTATTACAACAAAGAGATCAAGACATAGAAAGGTAGAATAATCCTACACTATACAATAAAGAAATTACAGCCGATTATACCCACTGGGCATTATGGTTAGGCACAGGTGATAATAAAGCATACACAAACAGCAAATTACATACACTAGGCAAATACATCTCATACATCATGGACACGCATCAACTTAACTCCATTTGAACTATAATCTCTTCAGAATATAGGATTGGCCGGATTCAGATAGCACAAATTTTAGTCTGCAAAATCTCCAATTCCTTCATGGTTGCCTCAGTGTCTTGTTTCATTTTTTTGACTCCTGCATCTAATGCCTGCATGTCCAGTCTCAACTTGTGGATTATACATTGACAATCATGTACATGTTGTCTTGCCACCTCTAGTTGATGCTCGAGAACATCAGCACATTCCAATGCCAATCCATAATCATTTGGTAATGGCCATGCCGCACTGCTCGCAGATCTTTGTGTTGATGTCACTTCATCCTGAAATGTTTCTGTAAGTAAACGTGACTAGGGCAAAAATATAGTTACAACAGTGAAGCGAACAAGACACCATTTTGTACTACATGGCAAAACAGGACTAACAATAATGTTACACGTCATGAAGCATAAGCAGGTGATATTTTAAAAATTATAAAAAGATAGTCTGTGCAGCCTGCATACAGAAATCCCTCTTAGCTCACTAGAGGAGCATGATGTTGGGGCCCAATCGAAAACACAGACAAGTTACAAATTTAGACAGCACGTTGCGTATAAGTAAGCAAGCAGTTGGCCATTCTGTGCCTCAGTTAAAGTCTTAGGGAGCATAATGAACATCAGAGGGTTTCATACAAACATACTACAACAGGCAAAACTATGCAATCATTAGCGTAGTATAAACTAGATTCTGAGCCTCATGCAATAATAGTTGGTTAATAGACTTCAAAGCTTCAAGCACACTTCGGCAGAGTAATTAAATGGTAAGGCCTTTAATTATGTCAACTAATAGTGATACAACTACCAAACATCAGGCATGATTATTTGGGCATCTCATTAAGTGAGGACAAATAAAGCAATTGAAAAGAGAAAATTAACTATGCCTGAAGCAAACAAGGAATTGAACTGTTGAGTTGCATACAGTGACTTACCTTAGCAGGTTGAAGAGGCTCAGCGCAGCTCCTACTTCTCTTGCAAGGCTCCTTCCTAACATCTTGTACTTGGAAATACTCAATCTTATCTTCATTGCAGCCCCTCTGCAAGGTGACACAAACTAGTTACTCGTCTCCTTGGAAGATAAATATGCATACTTTCCAGTCTGTGAACACAAAAGGATGAGATTATAATAAAACAACACCACATAATTATGTCAACTAGTTACTCGTCTCCTTGGAAGATAAATATGCATACTTGCCTACTGTAGTGTACCGCCAAACCTTTATGTCACCTATGAGTTAGACAAGGCCCCACTACAGCAGCCCTTAGTGTTTAAATCGTTGACAAGCTCTGTTAGAGTGTTAGGTCAAGAATAGCAAGTAATCAAAGCAAACAATCCTAGTATGGCTGGCTGATGCAAACAAGCAATTGAACAGATGTGTGAGCAAATCTTACATATCAAGAAAAGAAGCAAAGAAGGAGGCTTATAGACCATCACTTGACTGACCAGATTTAAGGGGCATTTAAACATCATGTGCAACGTATGAACTAACATAAACATTGCATATTCCAGATTTTACAATGGAATGCACATGTATTAGGTTATGCCATGTATGATGATGCCTAAATGTACAGATAGCAGGCAGAAGTGATTCATCATTGCATGCACAATTGAATTGCAGGTTAAGGGCCAGTTCGATTCCGCCTTTTCAGGGCATATTGTTAAAATAAGCCATAAAAGATGTAAAGAAGTCATTTTTGAGTTATGGTCTTGGGCTTAACTAATTTAGCTTTGGAGGGGGGTGTTTCGGGTAGAACCTCACTAAAAATTGAAGGGAAGGGGAATAGTGAAATGATTCTGTTGCCTGCCTATATTACACTCAAAATGCAACTGCTGACGCCCGTGTCATACCTGAACCTCAAGTAAAAACAAACACGCAAGCATTCATTGCCCTGCCCGCTTGCATCTCCTCTCCCCTTTCCCTCTACCTCGATCCCCTGGCTACAGCACTAGGGTTCTTCCAGCGAGCCATCGCCACTGGTCCCATCTGGCCTTGTCCTCGACGATGCTATGTCCAGCTAGGCTACATGGCCGGCGGGTAGGGGCAAATCTCCCTGGCTTCTGCTCCCTCTGGCGCCGCCCCACATTCTCATGGCCTCCGGCAACTGCTCCACTTTGGTTCGTCCAACGCACTACTCCGGCGGGCGCTGCAGAACTACGGCTAATGCCACACTGCGGCAGAAGACACCTTATTCCCCCTCCCCTCCTCCCAGGCCATGGCCTTGAGGTGCGGTTGAAGGATGAGCTCATCCAACAAGGTGAGGATCTCCTCTGATTGTTTTGCCAAATTTTCATTCTGATCCACTATACGATGAATTGCTATGAGCTGCTTCTGCTGCTGCTATATGATGCATTGCTATGAGCTGCTCCTACTGCTGCTATATGATGAATTGCTATAAGCTGCTGCTGCTGTATGATGAGTTGCTATGAGCTGCTGCTGCTATATGATGAATTGCTATGAGCTGCTGCGGCTATATGATGAGTTGCTACAAGCTGCTCCTGCTGCTGCTATATGATGAGTTGCTACAAGCTGCTCCTGCTGCTACTATATGATGAATTGCTATGAGCTGCTCCTCCTCCTGCTATATGATGAATTGCTATGAGCTGCTCATGCTGCTGCTATATGATGAATTGCTATGAGCTGTTGCTGGTATATGATGAATTGCAGACTACTGCTGTTGTATGATGAGTTGCTATGAGCTGCTACTACTGCTATATGATGCTTTCAGGTGGTGCTGCTATATGATAATAACCAGCCACTTGGACCATCGAATTTCAATAAATAATTGTTCTTCATTTAAATGTGGGTCATGCATTTTTCGTTTAAATTAGGAAATGTGATCTCTATGGAAAACATTGACCAAAGTAGATTGTGCCAAGTAGATGGTATCTTTGTATTTGCATTTTGAGCAAATAGTGATGGTCTATTTTCCTATCATATTAATTACTGCACTGGGTTCAATTTGTGATGTTTGCAAGTCAAATTGATTTCCATATGGGCACCAAAATGAAAAAAAATAATGCCATCTAGACTTTCCACTGATCATACCAAAGATAAGCTGAAAACGCAATGAAAAGAACTAGTTGGCTTATTACATGGAGCTTATATTCACAGGTGCTTATTTTCTTAGGATAACTCGTAATAACTGTCCCTAAGAAACTTGGCTAATAGAACTGGCACACAAATAACATGTCACGATCATTGCAATGGAGGAGTGGCGTACCATGGCACACTGTATAGGCTCACCGCTGCCTCTCCTTTTTTGCAATGTTCCATGAAATTGCCACATACATCTTGTACTTTTTCATTGTGTAACCCTATCTGCAAGTTGACACGGCTAATTTCAGACATCTCTACATGATACTACATTGCATATCCCTTGCGCATATTTAAACCACCAATTAATGATTGTGTGTGTACCATAAACTAGCCATGACTCTGTATGCTGGACTAGCAGGCAGTCTAAGGGAGCCTAATGTAGTGCACTGGAATTCCTACATGCCACCTACGATTTTGTGTAATGTACTGCCCCTGTTCCCAAATATATGTCTTTGTAGAGATTCCAGTATGGACCACATACAGATGTATATAGATGCATTTTCAAGTGTAGATTCACTCATTTTGCTCCATATGTAGCCTATAGTGGAATCTCTAGAAAGACTTATATTTAGGAACGGAGGTACGAGGTAGTATCATGTATGACATCTACATATCTAATTTAGCAGCCAGTAGTAGAAATCATTGTCTGCACAAAGGGATTACTGGTCGAAAATCCTAGCAAAGCACGCTGGCAGGCACAGAAAAATACAAGAGAGAGAGACGCGCTTACAAGATCATAGCAATGCCTCAGTCCAGGATCTTGGTTGGCCAAGCTGTTAGATCTAGAAGAAACATCGTCCTTGTAGTTTTTGCCAGCTGCATAACAGGTAATAGCGACCGGTTAGTATATCTGAAGTACATCGGGCAGGTGATGCTGGACGGGTTTAAAGGTGACAAGTACCTAGGCCGTGGCGGGTGCTTGGCATCTCTCCAGACTGTGGGAATCAGGTTAGAAACGTCGAGGGTGATGACGCTGCGCTGGCTGTCAGGGTCCGGTAAGGAGATCTAGAACTGTCGAGTAGGGTGTTTGTGGAGCGGCTCCGGTAGGGTGGACTACGATGTGGGCGAAGCGGATCTATGGCCGTGGACGAGGGCGTAGGTGAAGTTGCTCCGGTGGTTGGGTTAAGATGGTGTCGATGATGCGAATCTGCGGCTGTGGACGGGGCATTAGAAGCTGCTCCAGTGGCTGGGTTAAGGGTGGTGTCGGCGATGCGGATCTGCGGCCGTGGATGGGGCGTCAGAAGCTTCTCCGGTAGGTTGGATGAGGGTGCGAGGAAGCGGATCTGAGGCCGTGGACTTGTGAGTTGGCAAAGCGGCCCCGGTAGGATTGAGAATGGTATAGGCGAAGCTACTCCGATAGGGTTGAGGAAGGTGTCGGCGAAGCGGCTCCGGTAGGGTTGAGGAAGGTGTCGGCGAAGAGGATCATAGGCCGTCGACGGGGGCGTCGGTGGGGCGGCTCCGGGGGGTGTGGACGAAGCGTCTCCGGTGGGGAGTACGAATGACCCGATGCAGATGCGCGGCGGTTGATGAGAGTACCGGCGAAGCAGATCCGGCGCCGTGGACAAGGCCGACACTGAATGGGCTGTGGTACAGTGGTGGATGAGCAGTCTGCTTGTTTCTAGGGGAGGTGGGAGGGGTAGATGCGGCCACCGAAGCAGATCCGGCGAGGTGGACGTCGTTGGCAGTGAATGGGCTATGGTACGCCGGCGGATGAGCAGTCTAGGGTTTCGAGAGGGGAGGGGAGAAAGGGCGATGAAGTACGGACGGCGTGATGTAAGATGCTCTGGTGCTGTGGAGTTGTCATTTTTGCGGGAGGGGGCGAGGAAATGGGGGTGCCGTGTAGTGGGGGAACCAGAAGTTACTAAAGTAGCCCCGACCTATCATGTAGATGAGGGCAGTATTGTAACTGTTGGTATCCGTGCACCAAGGACAAAATGGGGATTTCGCATGCTAAAGACTAAGGTGGCGGAAATTTTAGAAGGAGGCAGGAGATTTTGCCGCCCGCGGGATTGTTCGTATCCAGTTTCAACTAATTTTGGACAGTGCTAGCGGGAAGGTCATGCTAGACTGTGTACACGGGGCACGTGTCGGCAGTTAATAACTGGTGTGAAGTCCACCCCAGAAAAAGACAATAACTCAGGATGATGCGCCAATAACTTGAACGTTCACACGGGCGCGGCCAATCGTATGGGTGTAGTGGCGCGTTCACAAAAAAAGGGATCAAACGCTCAGCCTAAGTATTTCTTGTGTAAATAGATAATTTAGTGCCATTGGTTATTTACTTTAAACATAATACATTGATGTGTTAGTGCAGAGGCGCACAAAAAGAAATGGATATCGTAGTCAGCTACTTGAAAGTGTTACCTCATATGATTACATAGCCTCCATTTCATAAATTGCGTACCCGTTGAATTCATATATGAATATTACATATATTACTTCAAAATAGAAACTTAAATCATCCAAGACTAATGAATTTGAATGCAAGAGTAACAATGGTGCATGTTTATGATAGCTACATTGGTTGTTTGAAGAAACATTACTGTAACTTTGGCATGCACAACTAAAAAGGCTTATTTAAATAGAAAAAAATGTGATATGTGAGTGTCCAATCTTTATAGCGTTGAATCGATATTGTACCTTTGGCCACGATACTAAGTAGATATTGTCTTATGTTCAGCCGATGCACGTCCACGATCGCTAGATAGTGATACGTGAATGAATTGTGCAATCTCTCTCACACACATACATATCTCATTTCCCTGTGGGCATCGGAATCACACACGCGCACTTCGTGTATTTCTCTCTCTCCGTCAGGGTTAAATTTGTCTTTCTACCCCGTACTACAAGTCTCTCACACAGAAACACACACACTCTCTATGTCTAACACGCCCACCCCTTTAATTCCGCCCACCCACAGCCACTAATGTCTCTCACACATATGCTATCTACCTATCCCTTAATATAGCTAGATATGTGTCACACAAACTCCTTCTCCCTACTAGCAAGATGCCCATGCGTTGCACGGAACATCAAGATGCATTTGTATGAGAAGTTTATCTTGTGGGAGAAAAGGATGAACGAGGGAATGCCTTATTTGCAAATGCGTAGAGGGGTGTGGGTATCTTTTTGCAAAATTGCCATAGTTTACTTCCTGTCCGTCGGATATAAATCGAATGGCCTATATTGCAGGATGGCAAGAACACCATCATCACCAACTCTGTTTTCTTATAAGAGTAGAGATATGTGAGTGTCACTGCCCCCCCCCCCCCCCACACACACACCCACACTTCCCAACACCGAAGGAGTAGGGTGACACCTTGATTTTGATACTAATCTATCGACTGGCTTCTCTCTCAAACATACACACACACACTACCCCGCGTCGAAGGAGTAGGGTGGCACATCGATCTTGAGTATAATCTATCTACTCCTCTTTCAAACACACACACACACACACACACACACACACACACACACACACACACACACACACACTCGCTAGTTGTGCCTCTGTGCCTACCGCGCACACTCTCAATACGTCTTTCTCTCCCTCCCACCAACAATGACAGCAGAAGGGTGACAACTCGATCTGATCATAATCTATCAATTGGTTTCTCTCTCAAACGTTGTGTCTCGGTGCCTCGCTCGGTAGCCCCCTCGATATGTAGACTTCTTCCGCGCGCACAGCTGTAGTGACGATGACGCTGAACCCAGTGTGCCTTGTTTTTACCGGCCTCATGTGATAGTTTTCACCCTGTTTTCTGTTAATTAACAAGGCAACCTTTTCTTTGTTACTACTAGTGAATCTGAAATCATTCGGGGTAGACATAAAATATATCACTTCAACCCAATTATCGCAGCAACTATTTAAAAAAAATTAGCTAGCTGCCCGTGCGTTGCACGGAACATCAAGATGCATTTATATGAGTAGTTTATCTTGTGAGAGAAAAGGTTGAACGAGGGAACGCCTTATTTGCGAACGTGGAGAGACGTGTGGGTATATTTTTGCAAAATTGCCATAGTTTCTTTCCTATCCGTTAGATATAAATCCGACGCCCTATATTGCAGGATGGCACGCACACCATCATCACCAACTCTTTTTCTACTCCCTCCGTCCGAAAATACTAGTCATCAAAATGGATAAAAAGAGATGTATCTAAAACTAAAATACGTCTAGATACATTTCCTTTTATTCATTTTGATGACAAGTATTTCCGGACGGAGGGAGTATTTGTCTTTTTAGAGATTTCAACAAGTGACTATGACCGGACCTTACCAACATACTCAAAAAAGTAGTCCATCATTTTGATGTTACCCTCTTTTCTTGGCGGTGTAGTGCCATCTGAATACCTCATAAATAAATCAAGGACAAATCTGACCCCTTCTGAAAAGACATAGGGAGCAAAATGAGTGAATCTACACTCTAAAATATGTCTACATACACATCCGTATGTGGTAGTCCATTTGAAATCTGAAAAAGTCAAATATTTAGGAACGAATGGAGTATATATAAGAGTATACATGGAGACATATCTTCAGCATGGTCTAGAACAAAAATGTGCTGGGCTGGTTAATGCCGGATGCTCGGAACGCGATGACATGAGTTCGAATTCTGTCTTTTAACTTTATACTTTTATATTATATATTACTCTACTTATTTAATATATACTTCTTCCGCTACTGTACTAACAGTGGAACCCACAGAGTACTTAGAATACAAGATTAAGGATGGAGTTGTTTCTTTTTAACTTTCTGTACGAAGCTATAGCCACCCTGCAAGTCACGTGTACACTGTACATGCAATTAACTTTTTATAGAGGGACAATCATACAGGCAATTAACTCAAATAGATTGGATGTCACCAACATGAAGAGCATCTCCAACGGCAGCCGGCAAATTTCCTCCCGCTTCCTTAAGCGGAGGACGACATCAAACGCCAGCGGCATACATTTTTACAACTCTAATCAACCAACTAAAATTCGTGTAAACACAGACTGATTTCATATAAGCATGAAGGATTTCGTATAAAAAGCCGGATCTTCATATAAACATGATGGACTTCATTACATTTACATGAACTAAGAGGTGCAATCCGGCTCTCTTTTATAATTAGTACTCCATCCATCCGGAAATACTTGTCCTAGAAATGGATGTATCTAGACTTATTTTAGTTCTAAATGGCCGCCCGCGGATCCCTTTGTCTTCCTCATGTCCGTCAGACACTTGCGGGGTCCACGAAGATCCTCGGAAGAGACGAAGCAG
The DNA here is from genome assembly GCA_034509565.1 of Triticum monococcum. Classification (NCBI taxonomy): domain Eukaryota; kingdom Viridiplantae; phylum Streptophyta; class Magnoliopsida; order Poales; family Poaceae; genus Triticum; species Triticum monococcum. The sequence goes on from CM067841.1 coordinate 608,649,338, forward strand.
CAAAGAAACCACCTGAATCCGCGAGCGTCACCTCAGCGGTGGCCTTCATGGGTCCCAAGTGGCGGCGGCCTCCCGCGTTCTACTTCTCCTTGATGATGGCGGCGGACACGGAGAAGCTGGCCACCTTCTCATTGCTCTCCACGCACCCGGCTTCTGTTTCTGCCTGCATGGCGCTGCCACAGGCATGGGAGGCACGCCCACAGACACAGGAGGCGCGGCCACCGCAGACACTGGTGGCGCGGTACGACGGGGCAGCGACAACGTCCGTACCAGTGTGCTCGCCGCCGTGCCGGCGTGGAGCAACTCGCCACTCCTCATCGAGATGAACTGGAGCAGCGAGTTGCTGAAGCACGCGCCTGCTTGGGGCGGCAACTGGCTCGGTCAGGCCAAGCGAGGTTGGTGAAGCACCGAGCGGCCTCGCCCGTATCCGGAGGGCTCGGCGGGCCACCCAGCCGGGTAATATGCCGGTGAACGGCTCATCGGAAGCCATTGGAAGAGTGTAGAAAATGGTGAAGGAGGAGATGGGGAAGCGGCGGAGGGGTGCGATTCTTGCCCGCTGTCTGTCTGGCCTCATGTAAATAGAGGGCGGACGGTAGGAGCTTGGCCGGCGTCTGGCCTCGTTTAAACTGAGGGCGGACGGGAGGAGCTCGGTCGGTGTTGCGTTTAATTCCGGCCCGCTCATGAACGGACGTGTGGACGGAGTAGGATTCTCGGTTTGCATGCGGGTTTAACGGAGGGGTTTAATGGAGGCATCGGGCATGCAGCGGGCGGTGCGGTACTATTTGATTTGACAGCAGTAATGAGCCGACAAATCACAAAGGCCCTCGCCTCTCGTGAAACCGACCGAGCTAGACTGCCCCGCCCTCTAGCCTTTAAAAAATGTATATACTGCACTTTTGTATAGTAGTACTATTAAAAAAGGCTTGTCACAATAATGGTGTCTAGCATAAGTGCACAACCCAACCCTCAAATAAAACTAAGCACCCTGGAATTCTTTGACAAAACTAAGCACCCCGAAATTCTTTGACAACTAAACTGCTGGCTATATGATGTTGGCCATATATATTCTACGTATATAATGTGAAGAAACGAGTGGTTTTCGTAAGATGACTTAATACTCACCTAGACGGAGGGAGTATTCGATTTGAGAGCGGCCAGCGCAGTTCCCGATAAGGCTTTAATGCAAATGAGGGATGGAGTAGCGGTTCCCGATATGTTGAACGGCCAATACATCCTCCTTCAACTAATGCATGAGGAAAGTAATGGGAGGAGGTCCGGGAAAAGAGGCTGCACGATGTGAATGCAACGTAGTTTTCCCTCATTGCCCTTATATAAAGGCGCCCCTCCATTCCAATGCATCTACCACATCGTACGCACCTAAGCATTTGCCTAGGCACCTACACTAAGCGCAAAAGAGCTCACTCCAGACCCATGGCGGCAATGTGCGTGAGCGGCCAGCGGCTGCGCCAGATGGTCCATGACGCCGGCCTGCGGCATGGCGCCGAGGATCATCTCCAGACGGTGTTGGAGACCGGCTGGTGGATGGCCGCTGTCGACGCCAACTATGACTCTCAGTTGGAACAGATGATCGTTGACACCAGCAACAAGTTCACTGTCATCAAGAAGCTCGCGGACGACATCGCCATACTCCTCCAGCCCGCGTGCCCGGGCTCCTCATTGCCTGCCACCCTAATCGGCCTCCATGGCCTGAACCTCTTTCAAGCACTGGTGGCCCTATGACTGCCCGTCGACGCCACGAAGGATGTCCACCTGGAGGTCGCGCTCGCCGCGAGGCGCCTCGCCCTGCGAGAATTCGTTGACCTACACATCCACGTGTACGAGCAAATCATGTACATAGGTATCTACAAGGCCAGTGAGGACGCTACGACATTGGCCTTCCTCAACCGGCTGGAAGCCTTGGATGCCTTTGCTGAGAAGCACCTCGACGTCGCCACAAAAGCCGCCGCTCCTTAGCCGCCGGACGGTGGCCCGGCGCACTAAGTTGAGGAGGAGGAGGTCGTACGTTCGTGGATCTATCTTTCTTCTTGCCTTCTCTAACCACCACTGCGATCGCATCATCGTGGCCTTAATTCTTATTGTGCTTTGTCATTCTTGTTCCAGTCAATACCGACATGTGCGATCCCTTTGCTTAATTATATGCATCACTGTAACTAGTACTCCATCCGTCAATTTATAAGTTGTGCTTACCTTTTCCATCAACTTCGTGCAACGTGCGGGCATCTTGCTAGAAACACTACTCCCTCCGTCTAGGTGAATAAGTCATCTTAGATTGTGTGTATGTCATGTGGGGCCTTAGTGTAGCTTGCCTAAGGTGTGGCTTGAACCAAACACTCACCTAAGTTAATCAAACTTGCCTAACCTTACATTCCACGAGATTTTGCCACATGTTAGAATCCAGAAAGCTCCACATGTAGAAGCATAATGCACAAACCACCAGAATCTCATGCGTGCAATGCATGTGTACCTTACTAGTACTAGTTGGTAGGAGTAGTAGTAAGAAACAAATTCCAGTTTTGGCACGAGCACGTATTACGGGAGCACCACAAGGCCTGCCGCATGAGTTACATTTCCCTCTCGGGGCCCACGGGACCAAACTTCAGTGGCTTAGTGCCCAGCCTATGAGTCAATGACATGCGGACCTTAAATGCGGCTGGCCCACATGTCATTCTCATGGTGGTGGCGTGGTTCGCAACTCACTCATTCGAGATGAACCGGCCGGTGGTGGCGTGGCCGTGGCGAGGGTGCCACAGCTAGGCGTCGGGGCGTTACGAGGCGTAGATGGCCACACCGGCGGGTACTACCTGTAGTACATAAGTACTCCAGCTAAGGATTGATGCCCGGGAGGAAATGTGTCACAGCCCCTGGATGAAAATTCGATGGTGCAGGAGTACGGATCGGAGCACAGCAGCGGAGCAGGCAAACCGCGTCCAATTGGGTGTGTCTGTGGTAGAAAGTTGATGGTCGCCGTAGTTCAGCTGGCCCGCATGTTATGCACACAAAGGCACATCGGGGGGATGAGGATCCCCTGACGCGAACAATCCTACCATTCTGTCACTGAGATGTGGGACCCATAAGCGTGGGTCCCACCTGTCAGCGAAGGAAAGGCAGGGCAAGGCAGTGATAGCCACGTCAGAGGATCCATGTCCACGTCGAGGGACGTCGTGCCGTGGGTTGGAGCAGCGTCGTGGGAATCACGTGTGGGTGTGGCAGTGGTAGAAACAAGAAACGTGATGGTCGTCGTGGTTCAACTTCCATGGACAAGCTGTCATGTCTGCTGACACATGTATATCAAAACTAGAGTGTTTATATTTCAAGCACATGAAAAAGTATTATTCTACTACTTTGGATCCATTGCAACGCATGGGCTAGTGCATTGGTAGTAGTAATGTCCATCTCTATCTCTAGAGGCCTTCCCTCATCCATCCTTTTCTCTCACAAGATAAACTACTCATACAAATGCATCTTGATGTTCCGTGGAACGCACGAGGATGTTTCCTTGGGGGTCTCTCCAGCGCGGCGTGGCCATAGTTGCAAGTTGATGCCCCTTGAGATGCCGATGTTAAGGGGCACTCGGATTTCCTCCGATGAGCACGTAAGATGAGTTTGATCATGTAGAAATGCATTATAAAGACTACTTCCGTGTCCATTTCCTAATTCTCCCCCTGCCCACTGTTTCACAGGTTAGGCTCGGTGCGAGTGGAGATTGGCTTGCATATGTACGGGAGGGTACCAACATCAATTGGCACAATATTTGCAATGGTTAAATCGTTCCGGTAGAACCTTTATCCAACATTGGGATCGGCCATGCAATGTGCCACCGCATGAATTGGTACGATGGAACCACGGTGAGATTGAATAAGATAGCACGAACCTTGCACATGGCGGTCAAAGGCGGACCATGCTGTCTGCGGCCGATTTGTTGCCGTACGAGTAGGAAGACGTTGTGCTCCTTTCTAACCGCATCTTCACGGTGACAAACCAGGGGACTTATTTTGTATGGGACACATACTACGATATACTCCCTCTCTCCCAGTTTATTTGTTTTGAATCTTTTCGTTTTATAAGTTTCAAATTCAAATTTAGAGCTCCCCATCACATGTTGAGATTACAATGTCCATTAAATCGTTGTGTGCATGTATAGTAAAGAAACAAATCTCGAGTTTGGCACGAGTTCTTGCTGCGGGAGCACCACAAGCCATGGCGCAGGAGTTACATTTCCCTCTCAGGGCTGTCGGGACTGACCTTCAGCGCCTTACTACACCTACCTTTGAGTCAATAACATGTGGACCCGATAGGTGACCGGTCCACATGTAATGCTCCCGTAGGCAGAGGGGCAGTGGGGCCAAAAGGGGTGAGCCGTAGGTCGGGGGACGTGTGGTTTCATGGGTTCGAGCGGCGTCGTGGGAATCGCGGGTGGCTATGGTAGAAACTTGATGCTCGCCACATTTTAGGTGGCCCACATGTAATGCACACAAAGGCAGAGGGGCAGTGGGGCCGAGAGGGGTGAGGCGCACGTCGGGGGGCGTGGTGCCATGGGTTGGAGAGGCGTCGTGGGAATCGCGAGATGAAACGTGATGGTCGTCGTAGTTGAACTTCCATGGACAAGTTGTCATGTCTACGGACACATGCATTGCATACCGATCACTGGAAGGAGTAGCAGAGAAAGCTATATATGCGGATAAATAGTTCCTTATAGTCAAGCGGACCCACGCTACTACTCTGTTCCAAAGACATGCACACCATCGAAATAGTCCATCTATATCAATATACATCGAGAGGGAATAATTTTTTTTACAAGAGAGGAAATAGTTCATCCATCCATAATGCCCTCCTGCTGGTGCAGCCTTTTCTTCTTCTTCTTCTTCTTCTTCTTCTTATTCTTCTTCTTCTTCTTCTTCTTCTTCTTCTTCTTCTTCTTCTTCTTCTTGTTGGGGAACGTAGCAAAAATTCAAAATTTTCCTACGTGTCACCAAGATCTATCTATGGAGAGACCAGCAACAAGGGGAAGGAGAGTGCATCTACATACCCTTGTAGATCGCTAAGCGGAAGCGTTCAAGAGAACGGGGTTGAAGGAGTCGTACTCGTCGTGATCCAAATCACCGATGATCCTAGCGCCGAACGGACGGCACCTCCGTGTTCAACACACGTACAGCCCGACGACGTCTCCCATGCCTTGATCCAGCAAGGAGAGAGGGAGAGGTTGAGGAAGACTCCATCCAGCAGTAGCACAACGACGTGGTGGTGATGGAGGAGCGTGGCAATCCTGCAGGGCTTCTCCAAGCACCGCGGGAGAGGAGGAGGAGAGATGCAGGGCTGCGTCATATAGAGGAGAGGAACTCGCGTGTTATGAGCAGCCCAAACCTCAACTATATATAGGGGAAGTGGAGGGGCTGCGCCCCCTTTAGGGTTTCCACTCCTAGGGGTGGCGGCCAGCCTAGATCCCATCTAAGGGGGCGGCCAAGGGGGAGGGGGAGAGGGAGGCGCACCATCTGCCCTAGGGTTTGCCCCCTTCTCCTCTCCCTTGCGCCTTCGGCCCTTGTGGGGGGGGGGGGGGCGCACCAGCCCACCTGGGGCTGGTCCCCTTCCACACTTGGCCCATGAAGCCCTCCGGGGCTGGAGGCCCCACTTGGTGGACCCCCGGGACCCTCCCGATGGTCCCGGTACGTTACAGATAAACCCCAAAACTTTTCCGGTGACCAAAACAGGACTTCCCATATATAAACCTTTACCTGACCATTTCGGAACTCCTCGTGACATCCGGGATCTCATCTGGGACTCCGAACAACATTCAGTAACCACATACATACTTCCTTTATAACCCTAGCGTCATCGAACCATAAGTGTGTAGACCCTACGGGTTCGGGAACCATGCAGACATGACCGAGACATTCTCCGGTCAATAACCAACAGCGGGATCTGGATACCCATGTTGGCTCCCACATGTTCCACGATGATCTCATTGGATGAACCGCGATGTCAAGGACTTAATCAATCCCGTATACAATTCCCTTTGTCTAGCGGTACGATACTTCCCCGAGATTGGATCGTCGGTATCCTGATACCTTGTTCAATCTCGTTACCGGCAAGTCTCTTTACTCATTCCGAAACACATCATCCCGTGATCAACTCCTTGGTCACATTGTGCACATTATGATGATGTCCTACCGAGTGGGCCCAGAGATACCTCTCCGTCACACGGAGTGACAAATCCCAGTCTCAATTCGTGCCAACCCAACAGACACTTTCGGAGATACCCGTAGTGTACCTTTATAGCCACCCAGTTACGTTGTGACGTTTGGCACACCCAAAGTATTCCTACGGTATCCGGGAGTTGCACAATCTCATGGTCTAAGGAAATGATACTTGACATTAGAAAAGCTTTAGCATACGAACTACATGATCTTGTGCTAGGCTTAGGATTGGGTCTTGTCCATCACATCATTCTCCTAATGATGTGATCCCATTATCAACGACATCCAATGTCCATGGTCAGGAAACCGTAACCATCCATTGATCAACGAGCTAGTCAACTAGAGGCTTACTAGGGACATGGTGTTGTCTATGTATCCACACATGTATCTGAGTTTCCTATCAATACAATTCTAGCATGGATAATAAATGATTATCATGAACAAGGAAATATAATAATAACTAATTTATTATTGCCTCTAGGGCATATTTCCAATAGTCTCCCACTTGCACTAGAGTCAATAATCCAGTTCACATCGATATGTGATTAACACTCAAGGTCACATCCCCATGTGACTAACACCCAAAGAGTTCTGGGTTGATCATGTTATGCTTGTGAGAGAGGTTATAGTCAACGGGTCTGAACCATGTGTGCATTACAAATCTGTATGTCATCTCCTAGATGCAGCTACCACGTTCTATTTGGAGCTATTCCAAATAACGGTTCTACTATACCAATCCAGTTTACTACTCTGAATAATCTGGATCAGTGTCAAAGTTTGCATCGGCGTAATCCTTTACGACGAACTCTTTTACCACCTCCATAATCGAGAAAATTCCTTAGTCCACTAGTTACTACGGATAACTTTGACTGCTGACCTATGATCCATTCTTGGATCACTCTTGTACCCCTTGACTGACTCATGGCAAGGCACACTTCAGGTGCGGTACACAGCATAGCATACTGTAGAGCCTACGTCTAAAGCATAGGGGACGACCTTCGTCCTTTCTCTCTATTCTGCCGCGGTCAGGTTTCGAGTCTTACTCAATGTTCACACCTTATAACACAGCCAAGAACTCCTTCTTTGCCAATCCATTTTGAACTCCTTCAAAATCTTGTCACGGTATGTATTCATTTGAAAGATTAAGCGTTTTGATCTATCCTTATAGATCTTAATGCTCAATACTCAAGTAGCCTAATCCCGGTTTTCCATTGAAAAACACTTTTCAAATAACTCTACATGCTTTCCAGAAATTCTACATCATTTCCGATCAACAATATGTTAACAATATATACTCATCGGAAATTCTATAGTGCTCCCACTCACTTCTTTGGAAATACAAGTTTCTCATAAACTTTGTATACACCCAAAATCTTTGATCATCTCATCAAAGCATACATACCAACTCCGAGATGCTTACTCCTGTCCTTAGAAGGATTGCTGGAGCTTTGCATACTTATTAGCATCTTTCAGGATTGACAAAACCTTCCGGTTGTATCACATACAACCATTCCTCAAGAAAATCGTGAGGAAACAATGTTTTGACATCCTATCTGCAAGATTTCATAAATAACGCAGTAATCGCTAACATAATTCCAACAGACTCTTAGCATCGCTACGGGTGAGAAAGTCTCATCGTAGTCAACTCCTTGAACTTGTCGGGAAACTTCCTAACGACAAGTCGAGCTTTCTTAATGGTGACATTTACCATCATTGTCCGTCTTCCTTTAAAATCCATATGTACCCAACAGCCTTACGACCATCAAGTTGTTCTTCCAAAGTCTACATTTTGTTTTCGTACATGGATCCTCTCTCGGATTTTATGGCCTCGAGCCATTTATCAGAATCCGGGCCCACCATCGCTTCTCCATAGCTCGTAGGTTCATTGTTGTCTAGCAACATGACTTCCAAGACAGGATTACGCACCACTCTGAAGTAGTACGCATCCTCGTCATCCCACGAGGTTTGGGAGTGACTTGATCTGAAGTTTCATGATCACGATCATAAGCTTCCACTTCAATTGGTGTAGGTGCCACAGGAACAACTTCCTGTGCCCTGCCACACACTAGTTGAAGAGACGGTTCAACAACCTCATCAAGTCTCCACCATCCTCCCACTCAATTCCTTTGAGAGAAACTTTTCCTCGAGAAAGGACCTGATTCTAGAAACAATCCTTTATTGCTTTCAGATCTAAGACAGGAGGTATACCCAACTGTTTTGGGTGTCTTATGAAGACGCATTTATCCGCTTTGGGTTCAAGCTTATCAACCTGAAACTTTTTACATAAGCGTCGCAGCCCCAAACTTTTAAGAAATGACAGCTTAGGTTTCTCTAAACCATAGTTCATACGGAGTCATCTCATCGGAATTACGTGGTGCCCTATTTAAAGTGAATGTGGTTGTCTCTAATGCCTAACCCATAAACTATCGTGGTAATTCGATAAGAGACATCATGGTATGCATCATATCCAATAGGGTGCAGTTATGATGTTCGGACACACCATCACACTATGGTGTTCCAGGTTGTATTAGTTGTGAAACAATTTCCACAATGTCTTAATTCTATGCCAAACTCGTAATTAAGATATTCATCTCTATGATCATATCATAGATCTTTTATCCTCTTGTCACGACGATCTTTCAACTTCACCCTGAAATTACTTGAACCTTTCAATAATTCAGACTCGTGATTCATCAAGTAAATATACTCAACATCTACTCAAATCATCTGTGAAGTAAGAACATAATGATATCCACTACACGCCTCAGCACTCATTGGACTGCACACATCAAAAATGTATTACTTCCAACAAGTTGCTTTCTAGTTCCATTTTACTGAAAACGAGGCTTTCAGTCATCTTGCCCATGTGGTATGATTTGCATGTATCAAGTGATTCAAAATCAAGTGAGTCCAAACGGTCCATTTGCATGGAGTTTCTTCATGCATATACACCAATAGACATGGTTCGCATGTCTCAAACTTTTCAAAACAAGTGAGCCCAAAGATCCATCAACATGGAGCTTCTTCATGCGTTTTATACCGATATGACTTTACGTGGTAGTGCCACAAGTAGGTGGTACTATCATTACTATCTTATATCTTTTGGCATGAACATGTGTATCACTACGATCGAGATTCAATAAACCATTCATTTTAGGTGCAAGACCATTGAAGGTATTATTCAAATAAACAGAGTAACCATTATTCTCCTTAAATGAATAACCGTATCGCGATAGACATAATCCAATCATGTCTATGCTCAATGCAAACACCAATCTCGATGGTAGAAGGAGCTTACGATATTTGATCATATCAACATTGGAACCACTTCCAACACATATCGTCAGCTCACCTTTAGCTAGTCTCCGTTTATTCCGTAGCTTTTTATTTCGAGTTACTAACACTTAGCAACTGAACCGGTACCTAATACCTTGGTGCTACTTGGAGTACTAGTAAAGTACACATCAACACAATGCTTATCCAATATACTTCTATCGACCTTGCCAGCCTTCTCATCTACCAAGTATCTAGGGTAATTCTGCTCCAGTGGTTGTTCCTCTTATTCCAGAAGCACTTAGTCTCGGGTTTGGGTTCAACCTCGGGTTTCTTCACTAGAGCAGCAGCTGAAATTGCCGTTTCATGAAGTATCCCTTCTTGCCCTTGCCCTTCTTGAAACTAGTGGTTTCACCAACCATCAACGATTGATGCTCCTTCTTGAAACTACTTTTGTGGTGTCAAACATCGCGAATATCTCAAGGATCATCATATATGTCCCTGATATATTATAGTTCATCATGAAGCTCTAGCAGCTTGGTGGTAATGACTTCGGAGAAACATCAATATCTCATATGGAAGATCAACTCCCACTCGATTCAAATGATTGTTGTACTCAGACAATCTGAGCACAAGCTCAACAATTGAGCTTTTCTCCTTAGTTTGTAGGCTAAGAAAATCGTCAGAGGTCTTATACCTCTTGACGTGGGCACGAGCCTGAAATCCCAATTTCAGCCCTTGAAACATCTCATACGTTTCGCGACGTTTCAAAACGTCTTCGGTGCCTCAACTCTAAACCGTTTAACTGAACTATCACGTAGTTATCAAAATGTGTATGTCAGATGTTCACAACATCCATAGACGACGTTCGAGGTTCAGCACACTGAGCGGTGCATTAAGGACATAAGCCTTCTATGAAGCAATGAGGACAATCCTCAGTTTATGGACCTAGTCCGCATAATTGCTACTATCAACTTTCAACTAAATTTTCTCTAGGAACATATCTAAATAGTAGAACTGAAGCACGAGCTACGACATAATTTGCGAAGACCTTTTGACTATGTTCAGGATAATTAAGTTCATCTTATGAACTCCCACTTAGATAGACATCCCTCTAGTCATCTAAGTGATTACATGATCCGAGTCAACTAGGCCGTGTCCGATCATCACGTGAGACGGACTAGTCAACATCGGTGAACATCTTCATGTTGATCATATCTACCATACGACTCATGCTCGACCTTTCGGTCTTCTGTGTTCCAAGGCCATGTCTGTACATGCTAGGCTGGTCAAGTCAACCTAAGTGTTTCGCGTGTGTAAATCTGTCTTACACCCATTGTATGTGAACGTAAGAATCTATCACACCCGATCATCACGTGGTGCTTCGAAACAACGAACTGTCGCAACGGTGCACAGTTAGGGGGAACACTTTCTTGAAATTTTAAAGAGGGATCATCTTATTTACTACCGTTGTTCTAAGCAAATAAGATGCATAAACATGATAAACATCACATGCAATCAAATAGTGACATGATATGGCCAATATCATATTGCTCCTTTTGATCTTCATCTTCGGGGCTCCATGATCATCATCGTCACCAGCATGACACCATGATCTACATCATCATGATCTCCATCATCGTGTCTTCATGAAGTTGTCTCACCAACTATTAGTTCTACTACTACAACTAACGGTTAGCAATAAAGTAAAGTAATTACATGACGTTTATGTTGACACGCAGGTCATAAATAAATTAAGACAACTCCTATGGCTCCTGCCGATTGTCATACTCATCGACATGCAAGTCGTGATTCCTATTACAAGAACATGATCAATCTCATACATCACATATCATTCATCACATTCTTCTTGGCCATATCACATCACATAGCATACCCTGCAAAAACGAGTTAGATGTCCTCTAATTGTTGTTTGCATGTTTTACGTGGCTGCTATGGGTTTCTAGCAAGAACGTTTCTTACCTACGCAAAAACCACAACGTGATATGCCAATTTCTATTTACCCTTCATAAGGACCCTTTTCATCGAATCCGATCCGACTAAAGTTGGAGAGACAGATGTAACTCCCTCGATGCGACTATATCTCCCACGTGTCGAGGCACGACTTAGAGGCATAATCGCATTGAAGGCAATGTCGCAAGTGAGGTAATCTTCGCACAACCCATGTAATACAATAGGGGAAAAAGTTACATAGTTGGCTTACAATCGCCACTTCACACAATTACATGAATAAAGCATTACATCAACCAAATACACTCATGGTCCGACTACGGAACCAAAATAAAAGAAGAACCCCAAATGCGACAAAGGTCCCCGATCGACCCCAACTGGGCTCCACTACTGATCAACTAGAACAAAGCAACACGAAGGACAAGATCTTCATCGAGCTCCTCCTGAGCTTGGTTGCGTCATCTGCTCGGACTCATCGGCACCTGCAAGCTCGTTTTGAAAGTATCTGTGAGCCACGGGGACTCAGCAATCTCGCACCCTCGCGATCAAGACTATTTAAGCTTATGGGTAAGGTAAATGTATGAGGTGGAGCTGCAGCAAGCGACTAGCATATATGGTGGCTAACATACGCAAATGAGAGCGAGAAGAGAAGGCAAAGCAAGGTCGATAAAAGTATGATCAAGAAGTGATCCTGGACTACCTACGTCAAGCATAACTCCAACAACCGTGTTCACTTCCCGGACTCCGCCGGAAAGAGACCATCACGGTTACACACGCTGTTGATTCATTTTAATTAAGGTCGACTTCAGGTTTTCTACAACCGGACGTTAACAAATTCCCATCTGCCCATAACCGCGGGCACGGCTTTCGAAAGTTCAAATCCCTGCAGGGGTGTCCCAACTTAGCCCATCACAAGCTCTCACGGTCAACGAAGGAATAGACCTCCACCCGAGACATTCCGATCAGACTCGGTATCCCAGTACAACAAGACATTTCGACAGGGTAAAACTAAACCAGCAACACCGCCCGAATGTGCCGACAAATCCCGATAGGAGCTGCACATATCTCTTTCTCAGGGCACACCGGATTGTCTAAACTTCCGGTAGGCCAGCCCAGAGTTGCCCCTGGTAGCCACCGGCGGCTGACAGTTTGGACCAACACTCAGAGGAGCACTGGCCTGGGGGGGTTAAAATAATGATGACCCTTGAGTCTGCAGAACCCAAGGGAAAGAAAAGGCTAGGTGGCAAATGGTAAAACCAATGTTGGGCATTGCTGGAGAAGCTTTACTTAAGGCGGACTATCAAGGGGTTCCCATTATAGCCCAACCGCGTAAGGGACGCAAAATCCGGGAACATAACACCGATATGACGGAAACTATGGCGGCAAGAGTGGAACAAAACACCAGGCATAAGGCCGAGCCTTCCACCCTTTACCAAGTATATAGATGCATTAATTAAATAAGATATATTGTGATATCCCAACAAGTAAACTTGTTCCAACAAGGAACAACATCTCCATGTTCCAACAAGGAACAAACTTCAATCTTCACCTGCAACTAACAACGCTATAAGAGGGGCTGAGCAAAGCGGTAACATAGCCAATCAACGGTTTGCTAGGACATTGGTGGGTTAGAGGCTGAACATGGCAATTTGGGAGGCTGACAAGCAAATGGTAGGCATCGTAGCATTGGCATAGCAAAAGAGCGAGCAAACTAGCATAGCAAAGATAGTAGTGATTTCGAGGGTATGATCATCTTGCCTGAAATCCCGCAAGGAAGAAGAACGAGTCCATGAAGAAGACAAACGGACGTAGACGAACGGGTCCTCACAAACTCGACGTTACCGGAACCAACCCGAAGAAGCAAACAACATAGTAAACAACCACCACATGAACATGGCATGATGCACAACCAAATGTGATGCATGTCCGGTTTAATGAAGCATGGCATGGCAAAGTGCACAAACAATCCTACAAATTAAGTGGAGCTCAATATGCAACGGAGTCGCATATTACCAAAACACCACATAACGTATTTAGTTCGATCTTGTTTATGTACCCAACAATATTAAATGTTGTTAAACATGGCAAGAGGGTGAAGCAAATGAAAACTACCTATCTAGTCAAGGTTAAATGAGGCCGGAAGCAACGAACAACAATTCCGGTAAATCCCCATGTGCATAATTTAAGGTTTGGTACTGTTCTGCCCTAAACATTATTTTAGAGTTGTTAAACATGCAAGATGAGCGCACCATGATAAACTAGGCAAAATTCTACCCCATTTACATATAAAGTTTATTTAATTCGGAGCTACGGTTGAATAGTTATGAATTAATTCATTTTAGCATGGCATAGGAGCAAGTTTAACCAAACAGCATTTTAGACATTTTAAACATGGATGAAAATGGCAAATTATGAAACTAGACACAATTTTAAGCATTTTTCATATATAAAACATTTTAATATGATGCATCGTTTGTAAGTTACAATATGAATGATCATGAAAGAGTTTTCTGCAAATCTGTAATTCCCTGGAAAAATAGACAAATTCGCAGACAAGGAAAAAAACAACGCTGGGCTGAAACTGCTTGGTGCTGGGCTGGGGTTCTCACCATGGGCCAAGGCCCAATGCGGTGGAGAGGAAGGAGGCCCGCAGAGGGCGCGCTGGGCCGGCTTGCTTGGCTCGATCGAAAGGGTCAACGAAGCCTGGTCTCGCTCGTGTTCTGACGAAGCTGAAGCACGCAGCAGTCCCGTGCAGCGAAACATGGCAGCAGGGCGGCGACCGATCTTGGGAGCGACGCAGGAGGACTTGGCGCGACGGCTACAGGGACTTGGCGAGGCTCCAGGACGGCGCGGCGGTGGATCCGGCCATGGGGAGAGGCGCGTTGCAGGCGGGGCGTGGTCAACAGGAGTGGGGCGAGGCGCTGCTGTCCTCTTCTCTAAAGAAACAGAAACCGCAGCAGGGGTTTGAAGCAGGGGCTCTCCGGCGAGGGCACCGGTGACCGGGGACGGGGCCTAGCTGCCGGGATCCGGCCGGAACGGGCAAGTGCGGCGGAGTGCCAGTCGGATCTGGTCGGAGATTGCGTGGATCCGTGGTGGACGGTGACGAACAGCGGGCGACGGGGTTCCTGCACTCCACGGAAGAGAGAGCCATGAGAGGAGGAGGAGAAACAAGATGGGGAGAAGGAAGGAGAGGGAAGCCGAGCACTGGCCTGGGTCGGGGCGACGCTTGCGAGGGTCAACAACGAGGACAGCGGGGCGAAGCAATGGCTTGCGGGGGCTTCCTCTGCTCTCGATGGAGCTCGGGAACGAGGGCACGTGGAGGCAGCAGCCTCGGGCAGAGGAGGAAGAGGAAGGAGCTCCGGTGGCTTCGCTTGCTACTGCTGCTGGTAGCCGGTGGAGCTCGAGCGAGGTCCGCCGAGGTGGCTTGGTGGTGTTGAGATCGAGGAGGAGGGGATCCCGAGAAAGAGGAGTAGGTGGAGTGGCGGCGGCGATGGGACAAACGGCCTAAAATTTAGGGTTAGGTCCTAAATTAGACTAGGGAGTCTATATATATAGGGAAAGAGGGGAGTTTGAATCATTTGATTGAAATCCGACGGTCGAGAATGAATGGGTTAGGAAATCCAAACGAGAAAACGGTGATGTTTTGTAGACGTTTGGGGATGATCCGGATCCAGCGGTAACGACTATCCGAGTCGGGTCCGGGACAGCTTTCGGGCGCACGCGAGGAGGCTTGCGGGCTGACGAGAGAGGTTAGGTAGGGCCTGGCAGTGAGTAGTGGGCTGCGTAGACGGTCTCGAGCTGAGAGAAGAGAAGAGAGAGACCCGGCGACTGTTTCCGGAGACCGAAAACGTCCGACGATAGACCGGCTACTATTGCCGCTATATTTAACGGTTGGGCCATCAAACGACCTCCGAATGCGATGAAACTTGGCAGGTGGCCTACCTACAACATAACAAGGCCGCACGGCAACTCTCATCCCATTCTGAGAACATTTTCCGGCCACTTATCAAATAATATTTCGGACATGCCGCGGGCACGTGCAAGTGTGTCTGGGCTCAGAACGGACAACGGAAGAAACTGGGGGAACCCGGACGGATACAAGTTTTGAAAACATGATCATGCAATGCACATGATGACATGATAAGATGCAACACGCAAGAAAATGACATGGCAACGACAACGAATAACTGAACGACACCTGGCACATCGGTCTCGGGGCGTTACAACAGACACCCGCCAGCCACCTTATGCAACTAGTGCATGTTTGTCGGTGGAAATGGTCTCACGTAAGCGTACGTGTAAGGTTGGTCCGGGCCGCTTCATCCCACGATGCCGCCGAATCAAGATAAGACTAGTAACAGCAAGATAATTGACAATATCGACGCCCACAACTACTTTGTGTTCTACTCGTGCATAGTAACTACGCATAAACCTGGCTCATGATGCCACTGTTGGGGAACGTAGCAGAAATTCAAAATTTTCCTACGTGTCACCAAGATCTATCTATGGAGAGACCAGCAACAAGGGGAAGGAGAGTGCATCTACATACCCTTGTAGATCGCTAAGCGGAAGCGTTCAAGAGAACGGGGTTGAAGGAGTCATACTCGTCGTGATCCAAATCACCGATGATCCTAGTGCTGAACGGACGGCACCTCCGTGTTCAACACACGTACAGCCCGACAACGTCTCCCATGCCTTGATCCAGCAAGGAGAGAGGGAGAGGTTGAGGAAGACTCCATCCAGCAGCAGCACAACGGTGTGGTGGTGATGGAGGAGCGTGGCAATCCTGCAGGGCTTCGCCAAGCACCATGGGAGAGGAGGAGGAGAGATGCAGGGCTGCGTCATATAGAGGAGAGGAACTCGCGTGTTATGAGCAGCCCAAACCTCAACCATGTATAGGGGAAGGGGAGGGGCTGCGCCCCCTTTAGGGTTTCCACCCCTAGGGGTGGCGGCCAGCCTAGATCCCATCTAAGGGGGGCGGCCAAGGGGGAGGGGGAGAGGGAGGCGCACCAGGATGGGCCTTAGGGCCCATCTGCCCTAGGGTTTGCCCCCTTGTCCTCTCCCTTGCACCTTGGGCCCTTGTGGGGGGCCGCACCAGCCCACCTGGGCTGGTCCCCTTCCACACTTGGCCCATGAAGCCCTCCGGGGCTGGTGGCCCCACTTGGCAGACCCCCGGGACCCTCCCGGTGGTCCCGGTACGTTACCGATAAACCCCGAAACTTTTCCGGTGACCAAAACAGGACTTCCCATATATAAATCTTTACCTCCGGACCATTCTGGAACTCCTCGTGACATCCGGGATCTCGTCCGGGACTCCGAACAACATTCAGTAACCACATACATACTTCCTTTATAACCCTAGCGTCATCGAACCTTAAGTGTGTAGACCCTACGGGTTCGGGAACCATGCAGACATGACCGAGACGTTCTCCGGTCAATAACCAACAGCGGGATCTGGATACCCATGTTGGCTCCCACATGTTCCACGATGATCTCATTGGATGAACCACGATGTCAAGGACTTAATCAATCCCGTATACAATTCCCTTTGTCTAGCGGTACGATACTTGCCCGAGATTCGATCGTCGGTATCCCGATACCTTGTTCAATCTCGTTACCGGCAAGTCTCTTTACTCGTTCCGTAACACATCATCCCGTGATCAACTCCTTGGTCACATTGTGCACATTATGATGATGTCCTACAGAGTGGGCCCAGAGATACCTCTCCGTCACACGGAGTGACAAATCCCAGTCTGGATTCGCGCCAACCCAACAGACACTTTCGGAGATACCCGTAGTGTACCTTTATAGCCACCCAGTTACATTGTGACGTTTGGCACACCCAAAGCATTCCTACGGTATCCGGGAGTTGCACAATCTCATGGTCTAAAGAAATGATACTTGACATTAGAAAAGCTTTAGCATACGAACTACATGATCTTGTGCTAGGCTTAGGATTGGGTCTTGTCCATCACATCATTCTCCTAATGATGTGATCCCGTTATCAATGACATCCAATGTCCATGGTCAGGAAACCGTAACCATCCATTGATCAACGAGCTAGTCAACTAGAGGCTTACTAGGGACATGGTGTTGTCTATGTATCCACACATGTATCCGAGTTTCCTATCAATACAATTCTAGCATGGATAATAAACGATTATCATGAACAAGGAAATATAATAATAACTAATTTATTATTGCCTCTAGGGCATATTTCCAACACTTCTTTTCTTCTTCTTCTTCTTCTTCTTCTTCTTCTTCTTCTTCTTCTTCTTCTTCTTCTTCTTCTTCTTCTTCTTCTTCTTCTTCTTCTTCTCATTCTCTATGGGAGACGGCTTCGCAACAAGCTCTTTGGACCATGCAGCTATCTCGAAACTCACACGGGCATCGAGGGCAACATATTTTATCCGCTCGTACGTCAAGGGATAATTCTCCCATCCAGACGACCTTAATGCCACCGTCTCGTCACACTTCTGAAGATT
This sequence comes from Triticum monococcum, assembly GCA_034509565.1. Taxonomy (NCBI): domain Eukaryota; kingdom Viridiplantae; phylum Streptophyta; class Magnoliopsida; order Poales; family Poaceae; genus Triticum; species Triticum monococcum. The sequence continues at coordinate 608,667,279 of CM067841.1, forward strand.
TGTGCTGAGCAAAAAATTTGCTACGTCGAATAGGGATGGTGTCTGTTTATCACAAACTTCTACAGGAATTTTGATTCTGATTTGTAGGTCAGCGATGCTATTCAAATCAAGGTTGTATGGCTCCAGCTTCTGTTTGTCCCCTTCGATGGCTGCCCCACAGAAGTATACGTCCTCTCGAGACAAGAAATCGTGAAGCTCACCTGTTATGGAGGGCGAGTGTATGATGTGGTACACCAAAACTTCATCTTCGAGGCACAGCTGTAGGACGGCGGCGCGCTGGATCTTCCCAGGGGCACGCTCTGTGTACTCTGCGTCGAGACCGATGAACCTCGTCTCTACCTTTTCGAGGGAGTTGGATACATTGTTGATCCACTGCCGAACAACCCTTGGGTGGACGGTGACAGTGGCAACTATGCGCATCGAGCCTTCGATGAGGACATGTTGGACGCTAAAAACCTGCATCTCAATCTCTATCGCCATTTGGAACCACTGGAACGGAGGGCTATGGTTTGGAGAATTAGGATTAGATGGCTAGTCTAACTGAAGTAGTAGATGATTATTTAAAGAGGTTAAAACAATGTGAACGCAGTGGGGTTTGGATGCAAATGAAGACGAAGGGGAGGTGAAGAAGCCGAGGAGAATCGGTTCCCGGTGGAGAAGTAAATGGGAGAAGTGGCGTGCAGGTAGTTGATTAGATGGCTAGATAGACTAAACGAAAAGGCTATGCGGGTAGACTGATGAGTCGTACCTGTTCGTGTACGTGTCCATCCTTCCTGATAGGTGGGACCTATGCAAACAGATAAAAAATGTGTCGTAGTTTTTTTTGAGCACGTGAGTGGGAGACACAACATTCTCTGGTTAAGGAATACTCCCTCCATTTAGGTGAGTATAAGTCACCTTATGAAAATCAGGTTTTCCCAAAACCTTTAGGCGTGGAGCATTAACTTCCTGCTCGATCCCCTCCCAGCCTCGTTAGCCAGCATTCCCTTCCTCTGCTACCGCATTCTACCTTTCCATTTTTCCTCTTCTCAAGTGTGGAACGATCTGCATGCCGTCCTTGATGCACCAGAATGACCACTGCAAGCATCACGGCAGAGCGTTGATTGGGCATGCACGAGAATTTGGTTCTGCTCGCAATATACCTGAACGATGAAGTGAACAGACATGCTAGCACGGGAGACCTATTTACGCTATACAATACTGGAGTACTCATGTACCAACTAGTAGTAGTAGTAGTAGTAGTAGTAGTAGTAGTAGTAGTAGTAGTAGTACAACTGTGGTACACTTGATGGTCAAAATACTATTCATCCAGTCCTCACAGTGAAGTGACAACACCCTGCGCCTGACACTAGTCCAGGCGGCGTGTTCGGGTTACCAAAGTCAGCCTCACCCTGTGCACAGTGCAGTTTGTCACCGCCGTTGTATAGCACATTGGCGCCTCGCCTCGTCTCCCTCTCTGCTCCCATAGCACCACTCCATCTCCATCTTCTTCTCCGTCTCCATCTCATTGTGCCCCCGTGTACCGTCGCCTCACTCGCCTCCCCCAGTACCACTATTCCCTCGCTAGCCGCTCCAACACCGACATCCTTCTCCCCCATAAATCAAGCCCCCTTCCAAACTCCACCATGGCCGAACGCGAACCGCGCAGCATCCATATGAGCCGCGATTGGAGCAATCTCCCTAGTGACATCCTCGACCTCTGTTGTTCGTGTATGGATATGTTGAGCGCCCTGCGGCTGGCTGCATGCTCGAGGGACATGCACACGGCCATCGTCGAAGCGAGGCCTAAGCTTTTCAAGACACCCTGCTTGCTGATATCAGGTGTTGCGAGATTGGCTCACCATGATACGGAGGCGTGCATGATGCCCCTCGACTTCAATCCAATCTCCATTAGCCGAAACTTCTTTGCAGGTATGTAGTGGGTCGCCGTACATCATTTCCCTTGACATCGATCCGATCACCATCGCCCGAAACTTCTTGGCAGATATGTACTGGGCCGGCATGAACTCCCACTGGATGGCTGCCTTCAGAGAAGACGGTAAAAAGTTGGTGCTCGTGAAGTTCTAGACCTCCCATGAGATTATCCTTCCTCCGTTGGATTATATAGAGTATTACCATCGCGGTCCAAGTCATCTAGATTACTACGTCAGTTGGACGGACCTTGTTTTGCAGAAGATTGTAATCTGCCAAGTGCCCACACGACATGCGAATTATGCAGACTTCAAGCTAATTGCCTTGTTCGACCGTGGACTCGCCTATCTTTACGCCGGTGCCTTCTTTAGCCAGAGACAACTCGGCTCGCAGTGGATCATCGTCAAAGCTGATACACACTTCTGTGATGCTATTGAACACAATGGCATCATCTACGCGATCGACAAAGCAGATGGCACCATGTATTGCTGGGACGGCGCGTGTAAGTTGTTTCCTCTCATGTTAATGATGACGCCATGACACTGTTTGAACTTTTTGTGATGATTGGCATAACTCTATTTGAGCAGAATTTGAGTAGAACTATGGCAATGTATTAGAGACGCCGTAAATCAGCTATATTTGGAATGAGTTAATTCATGCGATTGTGACCTTGTCATTATAGCCAATTTGTACCCTGAATAATCAAACGGTTAGGAATATATGGATATTATCCTTATTTTATAGTAATCTATATACTACTAATAAATATGAGTGTGTATCAATGGCCATGTTAGTTTCCTCATTTTCATGATGTAGAAAGATGCACCACACTGTTGGTTTCATCTAACCATACATTAGGGAAGTAAATGTGCATATGGAGTACTCTATATTTGGAAGTAGTGAAATCCTGCAATGCTTACCATGTGTAGATACCTATATTCGCCCTTCAGCAATCAATGGCTAGAATAATATCCTCACAAATTTTTTGCCCACACAACACGAGTATATAACAATGCATGGTCTGTTAGTTACCTTGAAGAATTTGTTTGTGAGGACAGACCATGATTACATAACATGCATGACATGGTAGTTTCCTGTGAAGAATCTATTGTGAGATAACATGAGTATAACCATGCATGGCACTTCTATATTTCGAACCCAGTATACATTTCCCTGTGTTTTCCTCCCAGTTCCAACAGGGACATATCAATGCTGTTTCTTGCATTATCCTACTCATACTCTAAACAATGCTGATCTTACATTAACAATGCATGTCCTTTTTGATATGATGCAGTGTCCTTACAGTTACTGCCCTTTGTAATCACACCACCTTTGCCAAAACAGGGAAGCACAACTGGTTCCTCGCTCGATCAGATGACAGCAAAAGACTGATGATCATTCGGAGACATGAGCCGGAAAAGTTATATTGCAAAAATGCCACTATATACAAGAACCGTGTAATACATGAGTATCCGGACAGTGGCTGTTACGTCTATGAGCAGGATACCAGCTTGTTGGGGCCTTTAGGATTTTTTAGTTGGAGGCGGGTAAACAGCCTTGGTTCACACTCTTTGTTTCTCGGACTCAATTATCCGATTAACTAGGAGATCACCGTTGGCAAGGACCTTGATGGCAGAGAGGCTCTGTTTTCTATGGAAAACTGTGTCTACACGGCGAGCCCTAGGAGTTCGGGAGCAAACTCCCTTGATTGTCAACAATACAGCCTGCAACCAAAAGAAGGTGAGAATGACAAAGGAATCCGAATTAACTTTGATCCTTGGATGTCTCAATTACGACAGGTAGTGATGTGGTTCGAGCCTTCAGGTTGATAGGTAACTGGTGTCTCCGGATCACTGGTCGCTGAAGCGGGGCTGCAAATTATGATGGTGTTGGATCATCTCTTCGAATGACTTCGTTGTCTTTGCTGCTGGCTCTGGATGGGTAGTTCTTTCTTTTGTTATGCATATTCCATGTCATTTGGTCATCCTCGTCTATGTCACTATTACTATGTAATAGTTGCTTCTGTTTAGAATGTCATTCTCGTCTGGATCACGAGAGTCTGAGCGCTGCAGATGGGTGCGTTTTGGTAGTGTAGGAAGACTTCTTATGAACTATCATGTCTTGTTGTTTATGTCAGTAGTAGTCACTAGTCAGTGTTTGACTGTTGTATATATCGTTGTTTCAAACTGTTTATTGTCTCAAACTACTGGTGGGCTAAATGAGGGCATCACCATTCTCCATTGTTCACAGTATATCGCCATTTTTCAAGTTATATAATTTGAGCTCAGTGTCTTTTCGATGATGTACACTTGTTTGGGCCAGTGAGGTGTCGTTGAATATGGGCCGCGTAGTAATGCAATGCCAAACAGGTCAGTTATGACTCTCAGGCCGGGCTCTCAAAAGATCCTAAAAAAAGGCCGGGCTCTCCAAAAAAGAATGAATAAGGACTCTTAGGCCAACATGTGGGCGCCACCGGTGTTTTCGTGCGCTTGCGCGCCGAGAGCATATTGGCGTGTGCTCGAAATTCATGCTACCTTTTCATCCGCAGTCTCCCGCACTACTAGGAAAAGGCCTACTAATGGCGCACCTAATTTGGCCATTAATGGCGCATTAGTGGTGCGCCATTAGTAGCACGCCATTAGTATATTTTACTAATGGCGCACCACTGGTGCGCCATTAGTATCTGGTATACTAATGGCGCACCACGCGGTGCGCCATTAGTATAGTCCACGGTGCGCCATTAGTATGCCTCCCAGGGGGCCATGTATACCCAGGTGCTTTGGCATACTAATGGCGCACAACAGCAATATGCGCCATTAGTAACTTCGGCATACTAATGGCGCACTGTTTAATGATACGCCATTAGTATCCTTTGGCACACTAATGGCGCACTATGATGTGATGCGCCATTAGTATGAATATTAGGTTTTTTTTGTTTTTTTATTTTCTATTTTTTGCATAGGTTACAAAATGTATAATTGGACAAAATATAGACAGCACACATCAACAACAAATTCATCGAATAAAATAGAAGATTAGTCTCTGAATACAATTCATCATATTAGTCTCCGAATTGAAAAGACCGAACAAAGATAGAACATTATATTACAAGTCTCGAGACCGCGAGTTTGTCTTCACATTACAAGTCGATATCGATCATCTAAACTACCATCACATAGAAGAGAGCTGCGGTCATCACGATGAGCATCATCACGATGAAACTCGTCTTCATCCGGTTCCTGCAACGCTCCCTCCCCTCTCCCTCTAGATAGCGGGCGTATCTAGATTCGGCCTTGGCCCTAGTGGTGTACCCTTTGTAACTGTTACCGCTGAATCGGTGAACCTGTCTCCGACACTCCTCCCAGTCGTTGTAGACTCCGGGAACCTTACCCTTGTACACGACATACCACGTCATCACTATGCAGTAGCCAAACGAAACGTTAGTACCAATTCACAGACAATACATAAGCAACATATAAGTATGCAACAGAACGATCGGAAGAGAAAAGCAAAACATTAATAGCATCGATTACATCTAAGTTGAATGACTCTCGAAAGCAAAGAGACATACTACAATTTCATTAAAGTTTAATTACAACATATGAGCCCATCGATGTTTCAGAACTAGACACAGCATCACTGTTTTCGACTCGACTCAAGGGACCGGAGCGTGGATGAAGCTGTCGTCTACCGTGGGAGTCATGAAACAATGGGCGTTGTCAGCCTGCATTTGTAGGATTGTGTCGATGTCACTGTTGGACGGTTGATTTCTGAGGTAGAACTGCCCCGAGGTACGAAGGACATCTTGATGGATGATTTCCGCAAACTCCGACTAGATGCGAAAGAATTCTTGTCTGATGTCCGCGTCCTGGATTGCCGACACGCTCGCGGCCCAATCTTTGAGTCTACTCGGTAGCAGAAGTTGATGATGGTCCCGTACGATCGCCCGCATGTGATGGATGGCGTAGAAGGCACCCTTCTGACCGCCAGTTGGCTGCTTGACGCAGCAGAATGTCGTATTGTGGGAGAAGACGTGCTTGCCGTACTTACGAATAGGCCTGGTGAAGGTGCCTCCAGATTTGACGTAGCCGGGGAGAACATCATCAAGAACCTTCTTGACATTTGTGTAGTCTACGTTCGACTGACGGTCCGGGTCGAAATATGTGGCCATGGAATATTTGGGGCTTAGGAGGATGAGCGTGCAACGTGTGTCACTGCAGAAAACACGGAATGTTAAAAGAAAAACGATCGAAATCTAAGAATTCATATGTTACGGGGCGGTTGAGGGGAGGACTTACTCGGGAAAGTAAGGCACGAGGAAGTTATCCTTATCTTGGTTTGCCAGAATGACGCCTTCGAGGTAAGAACTCGCGACTTGCCGGTCCCCAGCGCTGCCCAAGATCTTGGCACGCATGTAGAAGGGGTCGACTATCACGATGTCCGGGGTCTTGTCGCGAATGATCCGCATCTCCGTACTCAGCGAAAATAGCCGAACGAAGGTGTAGTGCAGCGGATGAAGGTTCAACATAGCGTGGATGTCATCAAACCGCAGGACGATTGTACCCCCAATGGAGTTATCCACAAAGCCCTTGCCCTCTGGCACCTTGGCCGCGAAAACCGGGTATGCCACATCCTTCTCTCCGAGACGCCGCTTCTCAAAAGAAAGAACACTGTCATGCAGACTCCGCATAGCACCGGTTGCAGCATCGAGCATATTTCTCGGTAGCATCGGCCTACCCGCCACATGCACCCTCCTCGAGATATCCTCAGGTGCAGGTGGCCCATCCTGAGCACGGATCGTACTCGGTGCCGGCTGGCCCGCACCCTTGTTAGTCTTTCTTTTGCGTGCCTTCTTCTTCTCCTGTAATGGGACCGAGTTCTGCTCACGGACCGCCTTCTGGAGTGTGTTGGGGCTGATAATATTTCGCTCCTCGCCTATCTGAGGCTCGGTGAAGTCGGCAGCTGGAGGCGTCTCCTGAGAGCTGAACGCTAGACGACGCCTATTGCAACTTGGCTTCTCCGCGGTACCAGCTAGATCGCGCACGTCTTTTGTTGGGTTGGGTTCTTGAGAAGGAGGCCCCATGAAGTCGCCACCGTACCCATGATCGGCAAAGTACTGATCGACGTTGGCAAATGTATCGTCGTCGTCGTCATTCTGATCCTGTGCCATATGCATGTTTGGATCCAGTGGCATAGGGATGTCCGGCACCGTTGCGGCGGTCTTGCCATGGGGCCGACTTGGCGCCGGCACGACTGGCGGTGTTGTCTTTGGGGTGGTGTCCCCCGCCCCCAAACGAATCTGGCTCTTCGGCCAAAGCAGGGGCCAGCTCAGGCAGGCGCTGAGGGTCATCACGTCATCATCGTCGGCCCCGACGGGTCGAATCGGAGGTAACAACTCGTCGCAGCCTGGCAGCACCCGAACCAGTTGAACCCTAAACAAGTTGGGTGGCATCTGGGTACCGTGGAACAAGGGGTTGCCCGGTTGAACGATTTTGCCCTTGGCGACATCGACCAACTCGTTGTTCACGAAGTGCAGGAGAGTGCACGGAACGTCGGCGGCGCCCTGCGAAAACATGTAGGGCGTCAGGGATTCCTAGTCAAAGGCAAGGAGATGAAGTCCTCGGCCGAGAGAGGCTTAATTAGTTACCGTGATGATGGCGTCGAGCTCGGCTAATGTCGAGGCACCGCCAACGGCGGGCGTGCAGTTGACGGAGGGGCCGCTTGTTGCAGAGGTGCCGGCCGGCGTACACCCGGGTGCATTAAGCTCCCATGCCGGCGTCGGAGACACCAATGCCGCCTCCGTCGGAGACACCAATGGCCCCGCCATCGCGTTCTGCGAGTTGCTGGACGTGAAGCTAGGAATCGGGGGCGGCCCCTGTTGGCCGCCCGCAATCCACGCACTAATCCCCTGGATCAAGGTAGGCACAATGGCGGTGATCGTCCTTCCGACTTGTTGTTCCACTTGCTCTTGGACCATCTCCGAAATCCGTGCCACCTATGCCCTGAGTTCTTGAACCTCGCGCGCCTGGCTTTCTGAGCTGGTCTTTTTCTCCTTTCGCCCACCAGTGTTATAGTATGACGACCATTTTGTCGACAAGCCTTTGCCGGCCACACGACCAACTGACGTCGGCTTACTGAGCTTATCCTTGTTCTTCATTACATTCAACGCCCTATTTAGAGTGGTGTCCCAAGGGTTGCTCTTAGTCGACCCCGCGCTACTGCTTTCAGTCGCCTGCGGAAGGAATGTGAACCATTTAGAAATTTGGCTTCATTAATTAGAATGCAACCATATGAAGCTAATTACGCGGGGGTGTATTCCTTACCAGAACAAGCTCAAGCTCGCTGGTCTTCGGATCCGTGGTAAGCTCCTTTGTTTTCGGGTCCTTCTTGTACCGGGCCCTGACAAAGTTCCTGGTCTGCTTGTCACCGTATTTATCGAAGAGGGGCGGTAGGCCTTGCTCGGCACGGTTCGCATCCTCCTTGTCCCATATAGGCTCTGCCACTCTGTAACCGCCGGGACCGAGTGTGTGTTCCCCTAAGTTCAGCTCCCGCATTTCTTTCCCCCACTTACTTGAATCGGAGCTTGCGGTGCTCGAGCAATTGATCTTGAAGTCGTTGTAGTCATCTTCGGTGATCGAAGGATTTTTCTCCTTGATCTTCTCATAACTCTCACCTTTCTGGATCATTCTCTTCACATTGCTTTTCCAAGTAGACAGGGCCGTGCTCATCTTTGTGAGGGCAGCATTGTTCACTTTATTCCCTTTGAGGCTTGTGTTTTCAAATTCAGCGGGGAACTTGTATCGTTCGTGCAGCTTCGTGAAGAGGAGGTTGCGCAAATTCCCTCGGTCAGGATGCCTGAGGTTCTCGGTGTTGATCGAGACGGTGCTCCCGAGAATGCACCCGAGCTGAAGCGAGTACCCCTTGACTATTCGTTCGGACGCCGTTGGATTCCCGTCGGAGTCCACTTCAGTAACTTCCTCCTTGAGGGTGCGGAGCACGGTCAGGCGCCGTTCCTTCCGTTGCCTCTTCGGTTGGCTGCCATCTGTGCGTGCGCCGCCATCATCAGTGGTGGCATCCTTGGCGGCACCATCAGTGGTGGCATCAGTGGGGTCATCCTCGGCGGTACCATGAGTGGTCTCAGGATCGGTGGGGAAGGCGGCGGCCTCCTACAAGTGAGGTTGTTCCTCCATCTCCTGGGACAGCTACCAGAATGCCTTGACGCCCGAACCCCCGGCCTCATCGTTGTTGGCCATGTTTCTCTCTAAATAGGAACAAAGTTAGGTCAAAAAGTTGGTTATTGTCAAGGAACAAGATCATGGTCTCATCATTTAGGGTTTGTCGACACCGAGGCATCCTAAAAGCTAAGCTTTTATCATTGAGGGTTTTTCGACGCCGAGGCACCCTAAAAGCCTAAGCTTTCATCATTTCGGTTTTTATCGACACTGAGGCACCCTAAAAGCCATGCATTATTCACAAGTACGCCGGGGCACTTGATCCTACTTAATTAACTACTAAGATACCCCGGCCCATGCATTAGTCACAAGTACCCCATATGTCCTATTTTTAGCAAAGTCATGCTAAAATTCACGGAAAATTTCAGCATGACCTTTGCTGAAAATAGGACATATGGAGTACCCGAATTTGCTGGAACGGAAGTTAATCGACATTCCGGCAAACTCAAGGGCCTCTCGGGGTACCTGCAAAATCATTATCCAATGAAGGAATTGTGCCGCACACTGCTGCCTCACACTGCTGCCAAAATCATTATCGACATGCTGAACTTGTATTTCACTCTGCATAGCTGAACAGTCTAACAACCAAAAATTCTAGGGTATATTACAGTGAGATGATCTAACACTGACAAAATAAAGGAAACACCTACTGAACCAATACAGGGCTAAAAACACATGGGGGTTACACTTAAAAACATCCAGTGAAAGGTTACATGTTCACTGCGAATTAATAGATGCGTGAGTTCCAGTGCCCATATATGAAAAATCTTGAGCAGCAAAGGGCATCATCATCAAAGTGGAACTCTTAAGCCCTACATAATTATGTAGCCATGATCACACATGACATTACTGGATTTAGATCACAAACTGTCAATAAAAATGATGTACTGCTGCTTTCAGTTAATTCAAATTAGCTAAAACATTTTACTGTCAAATAGTGCTAATGTTTACTCTATGAAATAATCTACTCCTCCTCTCTTCTCTTCTTCAGTTAATTAGGATTAGTTTTAGAGGTAACTAACTGAAACTATTTATCATGTTGACAACAGTAGCATGTGGACCTATCATGGTGATTTCATATCAAAATAGATGAGTACTCCTGTTCATTTGGAGAACTCATACAACAATTGTTATGCATCAAACTTGGGACCAACAGTAGCATGTGGCCTCATCATTCTGGTTTTTGGATGATTTAGTTAATCAAATTCCTCAATTGAGGAACACCTGGACTTGTCATTCCGGTCTTGGGATCAACAGTAGCATATGGACTTATCATTCTTGTTTCTGGATGATTTAGTTAATCAATTTGACATCAATTGACCTGGTTTTTGGATCAATTACAGTTGCTGCTGCTGTGAATCAACTATACAAAGGGCCAAAATTACACTAATAATTACAGTGTAAAAACCATGGAAATACACAGTAATTCCACTAAAAATGCCACTTGCAAATACAGAGCAAAAATCCACTAGAAGTACACTGTAAACCCACTAACATTTACAGTGTAAATTCCACTAACAATTACAGTGTAAATTTCACTGAAAATGCACAGTAATTACACTAAAAGTACACTGTAAATACCACTTAAAACACACAAAAGAATTACACTGCTGGAGAGGGCGATTCCTCCATGATCTAGAGTTCTAGACACAAACATGGCTGGAGAAGCAAAAAAAAAATCACAGGTAACCAGTCAAAGAGGGGGAGAGGGGGAGAGGGGGAGAGGGGGAGAGGGGGAGAGGAGGAGGGGGAGCTCACGGGGGCCGGGGAGTGGGGCGCGTGGAGGATGTCGGGGACGAGGTCTGGGTGGTGGTGGTGCTCCGGCGACGTTGGTGTGGACGGGGCGGCGTCCGGGCGGCGGGGTCGCGTCGAGGCGGCGGGGCAGCGTCGAGGTGGCGGGGCAGCGGCGTCGGGGCGGGGTCGAGGCGGCGTCAGGGCGGCGTCGGGGCGGCGGGGCAGCATCGAGGCGGCGTCGGGGCGGCGGGGCAGCGTCGAGGCGGCGGGGCAGCGGCGTCGGGAGAGGAGAGGGGAAGGGGATCGAGGGCTAGGGCGAGGGAGAGAGAGGGGATAGGGAGGGGCCGGCCGGGGAGGGAATATGGATGGGGCCGGGCACAATACTAATGGCGCACCACCCCTCGGTGCGCCATAAGTACATCCATACTAATGGCGCACCTCACCGTGCTGCGCCATTAGTATTTTTTTTATTTCTGCTCGAGCCAACAGGTTATCTTCCACCTGACCTGATAGACACCAAGTTGCCTCTACTAGCTCGACTGGTCAGTAGCCAGTCTCACACTAGGAGGTCCTGGGTTCGATTCCCAGGCTCCACAACTTTTTTTATGCATTAAAATGCTGTTTGATACTTATTTGTGTTTAAATATGTTCAAACTTGTTTAAATCATAACAGTAATATTTTTTTATAATACAGTAATAATGTTTTCAATAATATCATCAAACAGTAATGCCGGTGGAGCGGGGGAGGGTGCGCGGGGTGCGGGGGGTCGGCGGCGGCGGTTGAGTAGGGGAATCGAGGGTGCGGGGGGCCGGCGGCGGCGGCCGGTGGACCGGGGGGTGCTCGGCAGCGAGGAGGACCGGATCTGGCGAGGTGGGATAGCGATCGAGATGGAGGGGGATCGAGATCGAGTGTCCATGAGATTTAAAAATATTCATGATAGTTCAAAAAGTGCCCATGAAATACAATCGAGAAATGAAGGCTCCGATTTAAATACAATCGATCTTAGCTAGCTATCTGTTCACAATCTTCTTGCCCTTCTTTTTCGCAAATGGAGTTCTTCTGTGAAACGGACGTCCTTTAGGTAGGGTGGTCCTGCTTCTTCTTGTGGTGTATGCTGCTACTTCATCATCGTCGTCATGTTCGATCCTCGGGTCGCCGTACTTGTCGAAGTCTTGCTCATTGGCTACTCCATCCATTCCGATGATCTTCCTTTTGCCTCTCCTCACGACAACACGACTGGGCTTTGACGGGTCGGTAATGAAGAAGCATTGGTCCACTTGGGAAGCCAGTACCCATGGCTCATTTTTCGTGGTGACGTTTGTGCTTGCGGTCTTGGATTTGGCTTCGGGTATAACCATGGTGGTGAAATACCGGTCTTCTTTTAGGACGCTCTTGGCCCATCTGACACGGAACATCGGGACCTTCTCTCCAGCATAGCTCACCTCCCAGATCTCCTCGATCCTTCCGTAGTATCTGTCCTTGTCGTTACCGGTGTAGGATTCCATCGTTACCCCGGAGTTCTGATAACCATCGCTCTTCATGTCCTTGGCCTCGGTGTAGAATGTGTAGCCGTTGATATCGTATGCCTCATAGGTCATCAGGTTGTGCTCGGTGCCCTGTGACAAGGCGAATATGAGTTGTTCTTCCGCGGAAGAATCCTCATGTAAAGGGTACAACAGAAGCTTCTGCTTGAACCAACGCGTGAAACATGAGTTGTGCTCTTTGAGTATATCTCCGTCCGTCCTCTGTTGGCCTCGGTCATTGTACGTCTTCTTAATAAAGGTTTTGTGCTGTACCACCCAAGGATCGACCACGTCTATGTGTTGTAGAGCGACTAGGTTTGCTCTTTCAAAGTCGGCGAGTCGACCCTCGAAGTCGACATGCATTTCGCGACGACCCTCACGGTGACCCCATCCAGCGAGCCTGCCAAGGTGCCTGTTCACGGGCAGACCAACGGGGTTCTCGATGCCTAGATAATTCGTGCAGTAGGAGATGCACTCATCGGGCAGAAAGCCCCTGGCTATGCTTCCCTCTGGACGTGACATGTTGCGAACGTATCCTTTGATGACACCATTCATCCTTTCAAACGGCATCATGCTGTGCAGGAACGTCGGCCCGAGTTGGATGATATCGTCCATGATATGGACCAGCAGATGCACCATAACGTCGAAGAATGCGGGCGGGAAGTACATCTCAAGCTCGCATAGTATCACCACGATCTCTTCCTGTAGCCTTCTGAGTTGCCTCACGCCAATAGACTTCCGAGAGATGACGTCGAAAAAATTGCATAGGCCAAATAGGGTTTCACGGACATGCGCGTCCATGATCCCACGGATTGCAACTGGAAGTATCTGCGTCATCAGCACGTGACAATCGTGAGACTTCATCCCGCTGAATTTCTGCTTCGCTGGGTCTAGGTATCTGCTTATCTTCCCCGTGTAACCGTAAGGAAGTTTTACTCCTACGAGGCAGGTGAAAAACTGCTTGATCTCCTCCTGACTTAGAGTGAAGCACGCGGGAGGGTAGTCATTTCCGGTCTTCTTGGCCTTCTTGCCTTTGCGACGACTTTCCATGTCCTGCTTCGCCTCATCATCATCATCATCATCATCATGATCATCATATATAGTGTGAAGCTCCTGCCTGATGCCCATTGATTTCAAGTCTGCCCTTGCTTTCGGCCCATCTTCGGTCCTCTCTAGCATGTTGAGCAGGGTACCAAGCAGACTCTCGCACACGTTCTTCGTGATATGCATGACATCAAGGCTGTGAGGCACATGGTGGATCATCCAGTACGGCAAGTCCCAGAAAACAGACCTCGTTTTCCATACCTTCAGCAGCGGCTCTGGCGCCTTTCGCTTTTTTCCCGGCTCTGACGCCTTTTGCTTCTTTCCCGGTAGTGGGCAGTCTTTCCAATTTTTCAACAGCTCGTCTATTTCCTCGCCGCTCCTCGTACGCGGGCGTCCTCGGGGTTCGGTTTCACCACCGAACAGATCCTTGCGTTTTCTCCACGGGTCATCATCGCGAAGCCACCTTCGATGTCCCATGAACATGGTTTTCGAAGACCCGGGATCTCTATCTAGCTGGCGATACGTTGTGTCATCCATGCACCTGGCGCATCCAGAAAATCCGTGGACCACCTGCCCCGCGACATATCCGTAACCGAGATAGTCGTGCACCGTCGTGAGAAGCGCGGCTCTCATAGGGAAATATTCTTTCTCTGCGGCGTCCCACGTATTGGCTGGAGTTTTCCACAGCGTGTCAAGCTCCTCTTTTAGCAGCCCCACATACAGATTGATGTCGTTCCCTGGTTGTTTCGGTCCTTCAATTAGCATACTCATGTGAATGTACTTCCTCTTCATGCATACCAGGGGGGAAGGTTGTACATCCACACAAACACAGGCCAGGTGGTATGTGTGCTTCTCTGGCTGCCAAATGGATTGACTCCATCGGTGCTCGCGCCTAGCATGATGTTCCTTGGATCATTCCCAAATTCTGGGTCTTCGAAGTTCAACGCTTGCCACTGGCTCGCATCCTTAGGGTGACTCAACATCTTGTCTTTTTTATCTATCTCCGGATCATTTGCGTCATCTTCTCGCTTCTTCTCCTCCCTATCTACGTGCCAACGCAGGAGCTTTGCTACCTTAGGGTCCGCAAAATACCGTTGCAGACGAGGAGTGATCGGAAAGTACCACACCACTTTTCGAGGAGCTTTCTTCCTCTTCTTGTATCGAGTGAGGCCGCACACCGGACATATGGTAGACTCCGCGTGCTCGTCCCGATAAATGATGCAATTGTTCATGCACACATGGTATTTCACGTGCGGTAAATCCAGAGGACACACGATTTTCTTCGCCTCCTCCAAACTGGTCGGTCACTTGTTCCCCTTGGGAAGACGTTCGTGCCAGAATGACATGTTCTCGTTGAAGCATGCGTTGGTCATTTTGTGTTTTACCTTCATCTCTAGAGCCATGAGCGTTACTTTCAGGCGGGTATCCTCGGGCCTGCATCCTTCATACAATGGAGTGACCGCGTCTAACTCAAGTTGATCCATCTTGGCTTTCTCTCGGGCGGCAGCTCTTGCGTTATCCGTCTGCTTGAGAAGCAGCTCTTGAATATGAGGGTCCTGCACCCAGCCCATCGATGGTCCAGCGTCGTCTGCTCTGGCATCTTCCTCATCATCATGTCCTGCATCTTCTACATGATGACTGTGTACAGCATCACCGTCGTGATCATCTCCTAGGGATTCTTCGTCTTCTCGCCCGCCCGAGCCGCGGTGGTTGTCTTGCTGCCCTTCCTCATTTCTTGCCCGGCCCCCATGAACAACTTCGTAGTCATCTTCATCACCTTGCCACCGATAGCCATCCATGAAAGCACGCAAGAGCAGGTGGTCCCACACCTGCCCGGATTCCGGGTCCGCAATAAGGCTCTTCAGCTTGCATCTTCGACACGGACATCTTATCTCCGTCTCGTTCTTTTGATGCATCTCGGCCTTCGCGGACCTCAAAAACCTATTCACGATGCCTTCGGTCATCATGCGGACCATGGTCGCCTGCGGGGTAGAGCAAAACGATATTTTAGAACCAAGAAAACATTTGGCATGACTTCCCCTAAAAATAGGACCAAAAAGAATGCTTAATGCCAAAATTCTCGCCGAAACGGAAATGAATCAACATTCCAGCAAAAAATATTGGCAACTATCGCATTTCAAATACCGGTACACCTCCAAACACAAAGACATATGCAACACCACAAACATATGCAACACCACGAACATACATAGATCTAGCTAGGCCATAAAAAGTGCATATGTGCACATTGTTGTAGGGAGAAATACATAAATATAGCTTCCCCCATTACTTACCTATCAAAACAAGGTAATTTAACCACTTAAATTGAATGAATCTATGGTGGAAATGAGGTGAAAAGGAGGAGGCACCCGAGACAAGGAGGAGGTGGAGAGAATGAAGTGGGGAGAAAGTGAGTGTGGGTAGGAGAGGCTCCCCAAAATATCTTGTTGCTGCCCACTTACTAATGGCGCACCAACTCAAAATGCGCCATTAGTAATCTAGGTTACTAATGGCGCACCTTCTGGTGGTGCGCCATTATTAGTTTTGCAAAAAAAAATTACTAATGGCGCACTGTCCCCCAGTGCGCCATTACTAGTTTGAACTAGTAATGGCGCACGGTGCGACAGTGCGCCATTAGTAGTTTTGCAAAAAAAGGAAAAAAATATAATAAAAAAACAACATTAGTGGCGCACTTTCTGACAGGTGCGCCATTACTAGTTACAACTAGTAATGGCGCACTTTGTCTGGATGCGCCATTAGTATGTTTGGACAGGCGCACTAGTTCCAAAAAAAAAATTGATACTAATGGCGCACCCTGGGCCAGGTGCGCCATTAGTAGTTTCAACTCTAATGGCGTACCAGATGGTAATGGCGCACCTGACAAGGGGTGCGCCATTAGTATACTAATGGCGCACCCCTTGTCAGGTGCGCCATTACTGTCAATCCCATCTATAGCCCTTTTTCTAGTAGTGCCGCCCCTTCCCCACTCTGGAATCTCGATTCCTACTCCAGTTCCCCCAAATCCCCTCCTATACTCCCTGTACTCAAGCGCACTATCATGTCGCCGGTCAATGCGGATCTCCGAGCCGGAGATCCTCAGGTCCGTCCTGCCTTCGGTCGCTGCATGATGTCGCTCAACAGTGGCATGGCGGCGCTTGACGACCAGTTTGCCGGCAAAGTGCTGATGGTAACCATCAACGGCGACCGGCCTCCCGTCTCGCCGGATGACCTTGTCAAAGCTCTTGGCATTGCGCACTGCATCCAAATAAGTGACTTGCTCGTCAAAGTCTGTCCCCCACCGGCTGATTTCTTCGTTAGGTTCCAGACAACTTTCGACTGCAGTCGTGTGTTCGAATCTTCCTGGCGTTTTTTCTGCGATGGCGCGCTGGTAAGCTTTGATCGGCGGCACCCAGGATGGGGCTTGGTGCCCTCTGAGCTTGAGTTTTTAACAAACCTTACCTTCCACGGCATGCCTCAACGTGCTTGGAACAGCGAGTCCATGAACGAGCTTATCAATGACCTTGGAGGTGAGCTCGTAAGTATGTTTGTTCCTCCAGACAGCTGGGCTCTGGCGGTTATGGCATGGATGAAGAAGCCGTCCACCATACCGAAGATGATTGGTGTTGACATACCGGTGCAGGAACCGGGATTGTACTATTCGTCGCCACCAAGGCCGCCCCGACCACGTTAGGGATGTACCTGTATCGAGTGTTCGTGCATGTCGAAGAAGTGGTCAATCCATCAATCAAAGTCCTGCCGCCGTCGCTGGTGCCAGGGTCCGTCGACGATGTCCATTACAGGAGTCAACGTCAGACTTTCCCCGTGTTGCTCGGAACGATGGATGGCACATGGCCTACTCCATTGCGCGGCGGAGGCCACTGCTTCTTTGGGAGAAGAGGCAGGGCTAGCTGCCTGGATGTGCTCTAATTTGAGGTAACAACTAAAGCTTGTCAGATACTAGTTAAATCCGAGCTATGGGTGTGAAGCACTGATATGCCAGTACATTTGATTGTGACCTGTTCTAATTTTGTACCTGAACTTTTTTTAGAAAGGGCTGTACGTCAACTTAATGTGCTTGGAGAACTCATTGTGTTGTCTGTCTGTTTTCATTGGACAACATTCAAGATATTTCCCCATCGTTGATAAATATGATGAACCGTTATGTACGACTTCGTTGGTTTCAACATAGCCCTTCCCGTAGCGATCCACAGCTTCCATCCTGATTGTGCCGCCTGTGTGAAATTTTTGTATGCAAGTTCAGTGTGCTATGATGTTCTATATGATTGTGTCTACTATATAAGTTTTTACTGAGCATCAGCAATGCATATGGCTGAAAGATGTATTTACAAGCATCGGCCGATGGGGCTCTCTCTCTCTCTCTCTCTCACACACACACACACGCACGCACAAGCGGGACCCGTTGAATTATTTATTTGCTCGTGAGAGCTTTTAATTAGGTTCCACTGTAATCTAAATTTTTTCTTAAGTTATTAATTGAGCTCAGCGACTTCAAAAAGTTGTACAGAAGCCTTGTTTGGGCCTTTCCGGCGACGCTGAATCTGGGCTGAGTAACCATGTTAGGTTGTACTGTACTACACATGCCTTTTTCGCTATTTTTTTAAATAATACATTTTTTAATTAATTTTGATAAATATTACGCTGGGTAATTTTTTTTCAAAAATAATACACCGTCGGCCCGCTGCAGGCCGACTGGGCCTAGTCGGCCCACAGCAGGCCGATTGGAATCCACTATGGGCCCCTGTCGGCCCACTATGGGCTGATTGGGTCCTGTCGGCCCACTGTGGGCCGACTGGAGCTAATTGGCTCGCTGTGGGCTAATTGTTTTTGCAAAAGTGTTAATCATGTATTTAAAAAATATGTGTATTGTGACCTCCTCCGCTCGCTGTGGGCCCACTGTTGACTAAAAAATATGTTTTAAAAAGTGTTAATCATGTATTTAAAAATTGTTAAATGTGTGTATAAAAAATGTTCCTTATCTATAATTTTTTTAAATGTGTGTATAAAAATAGCTTTTTTTCAACATCAGCAATGCAACTGAGCCGACAGTTGTACACAATATCCGGGTCAACTTGTTATTCTCCGCCCCGCTGGGCTGCAAACTTTCCTAGGAGGTATGCATTAGGTTTAACAAGAAAATGGGCTTTAAGAAATAATAAATGGGATGTAATTATAATAACTGGACAATTACTATGCACCAAACATGTAATTAGTTTGAAAAATATATTATTTTTGGAATTTGAAAATTTTAATTTCATTACTTGTTGCGCGCGCAATATTTTGTTGGATTTTAACATAATACAACTTTAATTTGAAATTATATTTAACCTGACTAGAAATTTCGGATAAAAAATATTTCGGATCCCATCAAAATGTGGGAATTTTTTTGAATTATATTTTGAGCGGTTGTTTGAAATTATTAATCGTTGTCCTAGCTAGAAGTTGGGTTGTACTTTTAAGAAACTGTAAATGGGCTATAGTAAATTCCATTAGAATTAAAAAATGGGTTGTACATTCTTACAAATCGCAAATGGGCTATATGTTCTCTGCCAAATCCGAGTTGTGGGCCTACTAAGTTGACACGTACCAAGGGCTTTGTCAACTTAGTCAATATAAACGATTCTACCTGCAGTGATCGCACGATGTCCATCCAACGGCCGTAGTGCTTCTTCAACCTCTGGTCTTCTTGCTCCAGCCGCCCAAAGCAGCGCCGGTCGTGTCGCGTGCTCCTGCCTCCCGTGGCCGGTTGTGATGCCGCGGAGGCCTCACCGCCCCGTGTACATTCTATGGCGACGGCAGCCTCACACCGCAGTCAAACCAGTGAACCCTCGTACTCCTCTCCGCGCGGGCTTCCACTGCTGCGTCTTCCCCGGCTCCGCGTCGTCCCCTTCCTAGGCCTCGCCATCGTCCAGACCACTGCCCTGGTGCTCTCGGTGCGGCGTGGTCAACGTGGTGAACGACCGACTTCCATTGGAAGAGTACTGTACGTGGAGAGGCTGACAGTTGGGTCCACGTCAGCCGCAAGGAAGTGCCTCCTTATTACGCACAAAATAATTATTCCTCCACCTAACAGCGGGGACCCACCGGATGGGCCACCGTATTTCACGAAAAAAATGATTCGTCCCCTGACTCCTAGGACCCATGAGCTACATCTTCGCATGCAAGGAAGTGCGTCCGAAAAAACGATTCGCCCCCCCCCCCCCCCCGACTGCTGGGACCCACCAGCAGTCACCTTCGCATGCAAGGAAGTGCGTCCGGGCAAAAAAAAAGATTCGCCCCCTGACTGCTGGGACCCACCAGCTACATCTTTGCAGGCAAGGAAGTGCCTGACAGTCGGGACCCACCTGGTCGAAGCGTACGTAGCATTGTCATTTTGGTCGCGAACGTGTACGTACATACTTGTCAATGTAGAGACGTGCACATGTCGTAGTAGAGGCGCGCACGTAGCATGTACACGTACGTACAGCGGCCAGGGTGCAAGAAAGAAAATACGGCCACATATGTGTACATACGGACGGGGTCTCGAACGCCTACTCGTGCATACGTACGGCCAGGGCTCGTGTGCATGACTGGGTCGGAACGGAGAAACAGCATTGTCGTCGTGTTCATGGGGAGGCAACGGAATGCGTCGTGTTCATCGGGAGGGCTTGGACGAAATAGGCGATGGAAACGAGGCCTGGCGTACCGCAGAACGGAGGAAATGGCCTTGTGTTCGACCGGCCACATTCGAAACGGGATCCGGTTCATCAGGAGGGGTCTGGCGTACCGCAAAACGGAGGGAACGGATCTCCTCCGGTCGAAACGGGGGTCCTGTTGATCGGGAGGGGCGTGGCGTACCCCAAAACGGACGAAACGGACTTGTGTTGGAGCGCTACGGTCGAAACGGAGGTCATGTTCATCGGAAGGGGTGTGGCGTACCGCAAAACGGGACTCCACGGGATACTGTTCATCTCCAGCATCGACCTCCTCCAGCCTCCACGGGCTCCTGTTCTTCCAGCCTCCACGTGCTCTTGTTCATCCAGCCTCCACCGCGCGCTACTCCACCGGCTACTGTTCAACCACCCCTCCATCGTCTACTGTTCATCCAGCCCTCCATACCATGGCGTCCTGTTCAACCACCCCTCCACGGGCACCCCTCCACCGTCTACTGTTAAACCAGCCCTCCACACCGCGGGGTCCTGTTCAACCACCCCTCCACCGTCTACTGTTCATCCACCCCTCCACACCATGGGGTCCTGTTCATCCACCCCTCCACGGGCACCCCTCCACCGTCTATTGTTCATCCAGCCCTCCACCACACCACGGGGTCCTATTCATCCAGAGGCAACGCCACCGCTCATTGTTCATCCAAACCCCCCGCAACACTCACTGTTCATCCTATCGATCAGCTTCAGTTAGCAGCAGTAGCGAAGGAATCGCTCGATCAGGTTCAGTTAACAGCCATCGATCGATCGCTCGGGTTCAGTAACGCATAGCCTGTAGTGCAATCGCTCGGGTTCAGTTAGAGCCCAACGCCTCGCTCGGGTTTAGTTAGAGCCAACGCCTCGCACACATGCGCGTATGTGTACGAGAGAAACGTGCATCGCTCGGCCCCCGACCTCCCACCGTAACCGGGAACTCCCCGAAATTTTCCTCGCCCTCGCTTCTACCATGGTTTTTTCCGTCATGGACGGCCCAAAGAATGTCATGCAGCTGCGTCTCCGGCCCGCCCAGGACGAAAAGCCCATTTTCTGTCATGATTTTTTGTCATAGAATTAGGAGCCCACCACATCTATGATGGTACTGGGTTTTGTCACAATTATCGTCATAGAAGTGTCACATGTATGACAGAATTTTTTTTCGTTCGGCACAAAATGTCACGGATGTGTCTTTTTTTGTAGTGCTCATAGTTCGTAGGTTCGTCATGGTCAAGTAACATGACTTCCAGAACAGGATTACCATACCACTCTGGTGAAGACCTTACTCTAGTTGACCTACGAGGTTCGGTAGTAACTTGATCAAAAGTTTCATGATTATCATCATTAGCTTCCTCACTAATTGGTGTAGGAATCACATGAACTGATTGCTGTGATGGACTACTTTCCAATAAGGGAGTAGGTACAATTACCTCATTAAGTTCTACTTTCCTCCCACTCACTTCTTTCGAGAGAAACTCCTTCTCTAGAAAGGATCCATTCTTAGAAACGAATATCTTGCCTTCGGATCTGTGATAGAAGGTGTACCCAATAGTCTCTTTTGGGTATCCTATGAAGACATATTTCTCCAATTTGGGTTCGACATTATTAGGTTGAAGCTTTTTCACATAAGCATCGTAGCCCCAAACTTTAAGAAACGACAACTTGGGTTTCTTGCCAAACCATAGTTCATAAGGTGTCGTCTCAACGGATTTTGATGGTGCCCTATTTAATGTGAATACAACCATCTCTAAAGCATAACCCCAAAACGATAGCGGTAAATCAGTAAGAGACATCATAGGTTGCACCATATCTAATAAAGTGCGGTTACGACGTTCGGACACACCATTACACTGTGGTGTTCCAGGTGGTGTGAGTTGCGAAATTATTCCGCATTGTTTCAAAGGAAGACCAAACTCGTAACTCACATATTCTCCTCCACAATCAGATTGTAGAAACTTTATTTTCTTGTTATGATGATTTTCCACTTCACTCTGAAATTCTTTGAACTTTTCAAATGTTCAGACTTATGTTTCATCAAGTAGATATACCCATATCTGCTCAAATCATCTGTGAAGGTCAGAAAATAATGATACCCGCCACGAGCATCAACACTCATCGGACCACATACACCAGTATGTATTATTTCCAATAAGTCTGTTGCTTGTTCCATTGTTCCGGAGAACGGAGTCTTAGTCATCTTTCCCATGAGGCATGGTTCGCAAGCATCAAGTGATTCCAGAAGTCCATCAGCATGGAGTTTCTTCATGCGCTTTACACCAATATGACCTAAATGGCAATGCCACAAATAAGTTGGACTATCATTATTAAACTTATATCTTTTGGCTTCAATACTATGAATATGTGTATCACTACTATCAAGATTTAGTAAAAATAGACCACTCATCAAGGGTGCATGACCATAAAAGATATTACTCATATAAATAGAACAACCATTATTCTTTGATTTAAATGAATAACCGTCTCGCATCAAACAAGATCTAGATATAATGTTCGTGCTTAACATTGGCACCAAATAACAATCATTCAGGTCTAAAACTACTCCCGAAGGTAGATGTAGAGGTAGCGTGCCGACGGCGATCACATTGACTTTGGAATCATTTCCCACGCGCATCGTCACCTCGTCCTTAGCCAATCTCCGCTTAATCCATAGCCCCTGTTTCGAGTTGCAAATATTAGCAACAGAACCAGTATCAAATACCCAGGGTCTATTGCGAGCATTAGTAAGGTACACATCAATAACATGTATATCAAATATGCCTTTCACTTTGCCATCCTTCTTATCCGCCAAATACTTGGGGCAGTTCCGCTTCCAGTGACCAGTCCCTTTGCAGTAGAAGCACTCAGTCTCAGGCTTAGGTCCAGACTTGGGCTTCTTCACTTGAGCAGCAACTTGCTTGATGTTCTTCTTGAAGTTCCCCTTCTTCCCTTTGCCCTTCTTCTTGAAACTGATGGTCTTGTTGACCATCAACACTTGATGCTCCTTATTGATTTCTACCTCTGCAGCCTTTAGCATTGCGAAGAGCTCGGGAATTGTCTTATCCATCCCTTGCATATTATAGTTCATCTCAAAGCTAAACTATGTCAATGACACTATCATCAGGAAGATTAACCCCAACTGAGTCAAGTAGTTGTGGTACCCAGACATTCTGAGTATATGTTCACTGACAAAACTATTCTCCTCCATTTTGCAGCTGTAGAACTTATTGGAGATTTCATATCTCTCAATCCGGGTATTTGCTTGAAATATTAACTTCAACTCCTGGAACATCTCATAAGCTCCATGACGTTCAAAACGTCGTTGAAGTCCCGGTTCTATGCCGTAAAGCATGGCACACTGAACTATCGAGTAGTCATCAGCTTTGCTTTGCTAGACATTCTTAACATCGTCATCAGTTCTGCAGCAGGCTTGTCACCCAGCGGTGCTTCCATGACGTAATTCTTCTGTGAAGCAATGAGGATAATCGTCATGTTACGGACCCAGCCCGTGTAATTGCTACCATCATATTTCAACCTAGCTTTCTCTAGGAACACATTAAAATTCAACGGAACAACAGCACGGGCCATTTATCTACAACAACATAGACATGCAAAATACTATCAGGTGCTAAGTTCATGATAAATTAAAGGTCAATTTAATCATATTACGTAACAACTCCCAGTTAGATAGACACCCCTTTAATCATCTAAGTGATCACATGATCCATATCAACTAAACCATGTCCGATCATCACGTGAGATGGAGTAGTTTTCAATGGTGAACATCGCTATGTTGATCATATCTACTATATGATTCACACTCGACCTTTCGGTCTCAGTGTTTCGAGGCCATATCTGCATATGCTAGGCTCGTCAAGTTTAACCCGAGTATTCTGCTTGTGCAAAACTGGCTTGCACCCATTGTATGTGAACGTAGAGCTTATCACACCCCATAATCACGAGGTGTCTCGGCACGACGAACTATAGCAACGATGCATACTCAAGGAGAACACTTGTAACTTGAAATTTCGTGAGAGTTCATCTTATAATGCTACCGCCGTACTAAGCAAAATAAGATGCATAAAGGATAAACATCACATGCAATTAATATAAGTGATATGATATGGCCATCATCATATTGTGCCTTTGATCTCCATCTCCAAAGCACCGTCATGATCATCATCGTTACCGGCTTGACACCTTGATATCCATCGTAGCATCATTGTCATCTCGCCAACTATTGCTTCTACGACTATCGCTACCGCTTAGTGATAAGTAAAGCAATTACATGGCGATTGCATTTCATACAATAAAGCGACAACCATATGGCTCCTGCGAGTTGCCGATAACTGTGTTACAAAACATGATCATCTCATACAACAACTTATATAATCACGTCTTGACCATATCAAATCATGACATGCCCTGCAAAAACAAGTTAGACGTCCTCTTATTTGTTGTTGCAAGTTTTACGTGGCTGCTACGGGCTTCTAGCAAGAACTGTTCTTACCTACGCATCAAAACCACAACGTACTATAGTGATTGATTTTTGATCTTCAGAAAGAATCCAGTTCATTGAAACCGATTCAACTAAAGTTGGAGAAACAGACACCTACTAGCCACCTGTGTGTGAAGCACGTGGGTAGAACCAGTCTCGCGTAACTGCTTCATCCAACAATATCGTCGAATCAAGAATCAACTAGTGATGGCAAGCAATATGTATATACCCACGCCCACAACTCCTTTGTGTTCTACTCGTGCATATAACATCTACGCACAGACCTGGCTCGGATACCACTGTTGGGGAATGCAGAATTTCAAAAAATTTCCTACGATCTCGCAAGATCTATCTAGGAGATGCATAGCAACGAGAGGGGAGAGTGTGGCCACGTACCCTCATAGACTGAAAGCGGAAGCGTTAAGTAACGCGGTTGATGTAGTTGAACGTCTTCGCGATCCAACCGATCAAATACCGAACGCACGGCACCTCCGCGATCTACACACGTTCAGCTCGGTGACGTCCCTCGTACTCTTGATCCAGTTGAGGCCGAGGGAGAGTTTCATCAGCACGACGACGCGATGACGGTGATGATGAAGTTGCCGACGCAGGGCTTCGCCTAAGCACTACATCGATATGGCCGAGGTGGAAATCTATGGAGGGGGCACCGCACACGGATAAGACAACTGACAACTTGTGTGTTCTAGGGTGCCTCATGCCCCCGTATATAAAGGAGCAAGGGGGAGGCCGGCTAGTTGATACGTCTCCAACGTATCTATAATTTTTGATAGTTCTATGCTATTATATTATCAACCTTGGATGTTTTATATGCATTTATATGCTATTTTATATGATTTTTGGGACTAACCTATTAACCTAGAGCCCAGTGCCAGTTTTTGTTTTTTCCTTGTTTTTGAGTTTTGTAGAAAAGGAATACCAAATGGAGTCCAATTGACGTGCCAATTTTTGATGATTTTTTATGGACCAAAAGAAGACCCCGGAGTAAAAGAGTAAGGCCAGAAGAGTCCCGGGCCGTCCACAAGGGTGGGGGGCGCGCCCACCCCCCGGGCGCGTGGGCCTACCTCGTGGACGAATCGGGCACATCCTTGACGTGAGACTGACGCCAAAAATTCCTATAAATACAGAAACCTCGAGAAAATAACCTAGATCAGGAGTTCCGCCGCCAGAAGCCTCCGTAGCCACCGAAAACCAGTCTAGACCCGTTCCGGCACCCTGCCGGAGGGGGGAATCCCTCTTCGGTGGCCATCTTCATCATCCCGGCGCTCTCCATGACGAGGAGGGAGTAGTTCACCCTCGGGGCTGAGGGTATGTACCAGTAGCTATGTGTTTGATCTCTGTCTCTCTCTCCCTCTCTCATGTTCTTGATACGACACAATCTTGATGTATCACGACCTTTGCTATTATAGTTGGATCTTATGATGTTTCTCCCCCTCTACTCTCTTGTGATGGATTGAGTTTTCCCTTTGAAGTTATCTTATCGGATTGAGTCTTTAAGGATTTGAGAACACGTGATGTATGTCTTGCATGTGCTTATCTGTGGTGACAATGGGATATCATGTGATCCACTTGATGTATGTTTTGGTGATCAACTTGCGAGTTCCGTGACCTCGTGAACTTATTGATATGTCCATTTTGCATCATGCTTTTATATCGATATTTATTCCATTATGGGCTGTTATTACACATTATGTCACAATACTTATGCCTATTCTCTCTTATTTTACAAGGTTTACATAAAGAGGGAGAATGCTGGCAGCTGGGATTCTGGGCTGGAAAAGGAGCATAGAGACCTATTCTGCACAGCTCCAAAAGTCCTGAAACTTCACGAAAGACGTTTTCGGAATATATAAAAAATACTGAGCGCAAGAAGTTCACCATGGGGCCACACCCTGCCCACAAGGGTGGGGGCGCGCCCTACCCCCCTGGGCACGCCCCCATCTTCTGCTATATGAAGTCTTTTGATGAGGAAAAATCATAAGCCCTCTTCTCGGATGAAACTCCGCCGCCATGAGGCGGAACCTTGGCGGAACCAATCTAGGGTTCTGCGGAGCTGTTCTGCCGGGGAAACTTCCCTCCGGGAGGGTGAAATCATCGCCATCATCATGACCAACGCTCCTCTCATCGGGAGAGGGCAATCTCCATCAACATCTTCACCAGCACCATCTCCTCTCAAAACCCTAGTTCATATCTTGTATCCAATTCTTGTCTCCAAGTCCGGGATTGGTACCTGTGGATTCCTAGTAGTGTTAATTACTCCTTGTAGTTGATGCTAGTTGGTTTATTTGGTAGAAGTTCATATGTTCAGATCCTATATGCACATTAATACCCCTCTGATTATGAACAATAATATGCTTTGTGAGTAGCTACGTTTGTTCCTGAGGACATGGGAGAAGTCTTGCTATTAGTAGTCATGTGAATTTGGTATTCGTTCGATATTTTGAGGAGATGTATGTTGTCTCTCCTCTAGTGGTGTTATGTGAACGTCGACTACATAACACTTCACCATTATTTGGGCCTAGAGGAAGGCATTGGGAAGTAATAAGTAGATGATGGGTTGCCAGAGTGACAGAAGCTTAAACCCTAGTTTATGCGTTCCTTCATAAGGGCCTGATTTGGATCCATATGTTTCATGCTATGGTTAGGTTTACCTTAATACTTTTGTTGTAGTTGCGGATGCTTGCAATAGAGGTTAATCATAAGTGGGATGCGTGTCCAAGTAAGGACATTACCCAAGCACCGGTCCACCCACATACCAAATTATCAAAGTACCGAACGCAAATCATTTGAACGTCATGAAAACTAGCTTGACGATATTCCCATGTGTCCTTGGGAGCGCTTTTCTCTATATAAGAGTTTGTCCAGGCTTGTACTTTGCTACAAAAAGGATTGGGCCACCTTGCTGCACTTTATTTTTGTTACTTGTTGCTCGTTACAAATTATCCTATCACAATACTATCTGTTACCACTTATTTCAGTACTTGCAGAGAATACCTTGCTGGAAACCGCTTATCATTCCCTTCTGCTCCTCGTTGGGTTCGACACTCTTACTTATCGAAAGGACTACGATAGATCCCCTATACTTATGGGTCATCAAGACTCTTTTCTGGCGCCGTTGCCGGGGAGTGAAGCGCCTTTGGTAGGTGGAATTTGGTAAGGAAAATTTATATAGTGTGCTGAAATTTACTGTCACTTGTTACTTTGGAAAGTAATCCTCTGAGGGGCTTGTTTGGGGTATCTTCACCCCGACCAGTGGAGCGAAGAGTTGCTCCTCAACCTACTGAACCTACTGAAAATGAAAATGAAAATGAGAATGTCTGCTTTGAAATTCCTTCGGGTATGTTAGGAAAACTGCTAGCTAATCCTTTTGTAGGATACGGAACAATGCATCCTGATGAACACCTAATATATGTTGATGAAGTTTGTGGATTATTTAAGCTTGCAGGTGTACCCGGAGATGTTGTTAAGAAGAAGGTCTTCCCTTTATCTTTGAAGGAAGACGCATTGACATGGTATAGGCTATGTGATGATACGGGGTCATGGAACTACAAACGATTGAAATTGGAATTTCATCAGAAGTTTTATCCTATGCATCTTGTTCATCGTGATCGCAATTATATATACAAATTTTGGCCTCACGAAGGAGAAATCATCGCTAAAGCTTGGAGGAGGCTTAAATCAATGTTATATTCATGCCCCAATCATGAGCTCTCAAGAGAAATGATTATTCAAAATTTATATGCTCAGCTTTCTAATAACAATCGCACCATGCTTGATACTTCTTGTGCTGGCTCTTTTATGACGAAGACTATTGAATTCAAATGGGATTTATTGGAAAGAATTAAACGCAACTCCGAAGATTGGGACCTCGACAAAGGTAAGGAGTCAGGTATGACACCTAAGTTTGATTGTGTTAAATCTTTTATGGATACCGACGTTTTTTGTAAATTTAGCACTAAATATGGACTTGACTCTGAGATAGTAGCTTCTTTCTGTGAACCTTTTGCTACTTATTTTGATCTCCCCAAGGAGAAGTGGTTTAAATATCATCCTCCCACAGAAGTAAAAGTAGCTGCATCTATTAAAGTTCAAGAAAAGACTATCACTTATAATGATCCTATTGTTCCTACTTCTTATGTTGAGAAACCACCTTTCCCAGTTAGGATAAAGGACCATGCTAAAGCTTCAACTATGGTTCGTAAAAGCAATATTAAAACATATACACCTCCTGAGCAAGTTAAAGTTGAACCTAATATTGCTAATGTTAAAGATCTCTTGTCTGATAATATTGATGGGCATGTTATTCATTTCCTTGATGAGACTGCTAGAATTGCTAAACCTTGTGCTAAAGATAAAAACAGACCTGTGGTAGGCATGCCTGTTATTTCGGTTAAAATAGGAGATCATTGTTATCATGGCTTATGTGATATGGGTGCTAGTACTAGTGCAATACCTTACAACTTATACAAAGAAATTATACATGATATTGCACCTGTTGAGATAGAAGATATTGATGTCACAATTAAACTTGCCAATAGAGATACTATTTCACCAATGGGAATTGTTAGAGATGTTGAAGTCTTGTGTGGGAAAACTAAATATCCTGCTGATTTTCTTGTTCTTGGTTCCCCACAAGATAGCTTTTGTCCCATTATATTTGGTAGACCCTTCTTAAACACTGTTAATGCTAAGATAGATTGCAAAAAGGATGTTGTTACTATCGGTTTAGACGATATGTCTCATGAATTTAACTTCTCTAAATTTTGTGGACAACATCGTGAAGAAGAATTACCTAGTAAGGATGAAATTATTGGTCTTGCTTCTATTGCCGTACCTCCTAGTGATCCTTTAGAACAATATTTGCTAGACCATGAAAATGATATGTTTATGAATAAAAGAAGGGAAATAGATGAAGTATTCTTTAAACAGGAACCTATTCTGAAACACAATTTGCCTGTTGAAATCCTAGGGGATCCTCCTCCACCCAAGGGTGATATCGTGTTTGAGCTTAAACCATTGCCTGATACTCTTAAGTATGCTTATCTTGATGAGAAAAAGATATATCCTGTTATTATTAGTGCTAACCTTTCAGAGCATGAGGAAGAGAGATTATTGAAAACTCTGAGGAAGCACCGTGCTGCTATTGGGTATACTCTTGATGATCTTAAGGGCATTAGTCCCACTCTATGTCAACATAAAATAAATTTGGAAGAAGATGCTAAACCGGTTCCTGATCAATAACGATGGTTGAATCCTAAAATGGAAGAAGTGGTAAGAAAGGAAATACTAAAGCTCCTTGAGGCAGGTATAATCTATCCCGTTGCTGATAGTCAGTGGGTAAGTCCTGTCCATTGTGTCCCTAAGAAGGGAGGTATTACTATCGTTCCTAATGATAAAGATGAATTGATTCCTCAAAGAATTATTACAGGTTATAGGATGGTAATTGATTTCCACAAATTAAATAAGGCAACTAAAAAGGATCATTACCCCCCTACCTTTTATCGATCAAACGCTAGAAAGATTATCCAAACATACACATTTTTGCTTTCTAGATGGTTATTCTGGTTTCTCTCAAATACCTGTGTCAGCCAAGGATCAATCAAAGACTAATTTTACTTGCCCTTTTGGTACTTTTGCTTATAGACGTATGCCTTTTGGTTTATGTAATGCACCTACTACCTTTCAAAGATGCATGATGGCTATATTCTCTGACTTTTGTGAAAAGATTTGTGAGGTTTTCATGGGCGATTTCTCCGTCTATGGATCTTCTTTTGATGATTGCTTGAGCAACCTTGATC
The DNA here is from genome assembly GCA_034509565.1 of Triticum monococcum. NCBI lineage: Eukaryota > Viridiplantae > Streptophyta > Magnoliopsida > Poales > Poaceae > Triticum > Triticum monococcum. Next base: position 608,697,730 of record CM067841.1, read on the forward strand.
GAGTTTTACAGAGATGTGAAGAAACTAATCTTGTCTTGAATTGGGAAAAGTGCCACTTTATGGTTAATGAAGGTATTGTCTTGGGGCATAAAGTTTCTGAAAGAGGTATTCAAGTTGATAAAGCCAAGGTTGATGCTATTGAAAAGATGGCATGCCCCAAAATTAAGGACTTCTCAAAAATTTCTCGGCCTCTGACTAATTTATTACAAAAAGATATACCATTTGTCTTTGATGATGATTGTGTAGAAGCATTTGAAATACTTAAGAAAGCATTGATCTCTGCACCTATTGTTCAGCCACCTGATTGGAATTTACCCTTTGAAATTATGTGTGATGCTAGTAACTATGCTGTAGGTGTTGTTCTAGGGTAAAGAGTTGATAAGAAATTAAACGTTATTCAATATGCTAGTAAAATCCTAGACAATACTCAAAGAAATTATGCTACTACTGAAAAAGAATTCTTAGCAGTTGTATTTGCTTGTGATAAGTTCAGACCTTATATTGTTGATTCTAAAGTAACTATTCACACTGATCATGCTGCTATTAAATATCTTATGGAAAAGAAAGATGCTAAACCTAGACTTATTAGATGGGTTCTCTTACTACAAGAATTTGATTTACATATTGTTGATAGAAAGAGAGCTGAGAACCCCATTGCAGACAACTTGTCTAGGTTAGAAAACATGCTTCATGACCCAGTGTCGGTGTCAAAACCTGCGGATCTCGGGTAGGGGGTCCCGAACTGTGCGTCTAAGGCGGATGGTAATAGGAGGCGGGGGACACGATGTTTTACCCAGGTTCGGGCCCTCTTGATAGAGGTAAAACCCTACGTCCAGCTTGCTTGTTCTTGATGATATGAGTAATACAAGAGTCGGTCTACCACGAGATCAGAGAGGCTAAATCCTAGAAGCTAGCCTATGGTATGATTGTATGTTGTCCTACAGACTAAAACCCTCCGGTTTATATAGACACCAAAGGGGGCTAGGGTTACACAAGGTCGGTTACAAAGGAAGAGATATACATATCCGTATGGCCTAGCTTTCCTTTCACGCCAAGCAAAGTCCCATCCGGACACGAGACGAAGTCTTTAATCTTGTATCTTCATAGTCCAACAGTCCGGCAAAGGATATAGTCCGGCTGTCCGGAGATCCCCTAATCCAGGACTCCCTCAGTAGCCCCCGAACCAGGCTTCAATGACATCAAGTCCGGTATGCAGTATTGTCTTCAGCATTCCAATGCGGGTTCTTCTCAAATTTTGAATGTTTGTAAAGCAGTGTCCAGACCCATAAATGTTGGACTTCTTGGCTTCTACGCCCAATAAGGGCTATCCTCCACGCGTCGAATGAATACGAGGAGCCAGGGCATTTTTACATTCACACCCCTAGCCAGATAAATAAATCGTCTATTAAAGGGATGGGGATTCTCAGATCCAATCCATACCATCCTCCCACAGCGAGAATCCATCGGAGCGCGCTTCGGAAAAATCCATTCCAACATGGCCGACCACCGCAGCTCCTCCTCCCGCCCCCGTAGCCCTAAGCCCGGTGATTGGGAGATATGTTCCGTACCACACATTCGATTAGTCGAACTGCAGACCCAGGGATTCCTCCCTCCAGCGTATATGGTTCCCGTCCGAGCCGGGCTCGCCACCTACAATGGCGGGGAGCAAGCGGAGATCTTCCCCAGCCCCTCTACGGGAGAGCGGGTGTGCCTTGTTCCCTACTTATTAAGGGGACTCGGATTTCCAATTCATCCGTTCCTCCGTGGGCTCCTGGAGTTTTACGGCCTCCAACTGCATAATTTCACCCCTGCTTTCATATTACACATCGCCGGCTACGTTGCCCTTTGCGAGTTATTCCTGGGCTATGAGGCTCATTTCGAGCTGTGGAAGAGGTTGTTTTGCCTCGTCCCTTGCACACAGAAGGGATCACTTTATTAAGTGGGCGGAGCCGAAATATGGCGCATCGCCGAAACCGGATACCTGTCCGGTACTCCGAAGAAGACGTCCGAAGACTGGCCTTCGGAATGGTTTTATATGGAGGACGTCCCGCTTCCGGACCCTATTCGGTGGGGTCTTCCTAAGTTCAACAATGCTCCTCTGAAGAAACGCCGAAGCTGGCGCCCACGGAGCTCCCAGGAGGAAGGCAACGGGGAAGTCCTTTACCTGATGAACCAGATTAAAGCGCTGGCTCAATCAGGATTGACAGTGATCGAAGTTATGTCAATATGCATAATGCGGGGAGTGCAGCCGCTTCAATATCGAGGGCACCCCCTGTGGTGTTTTAACGGGGAAGATGATGCCACCCGTTGCGGGCGTAAGGGACCGGACTTCGCTGCTACTTTAGCAAAAAAATTGTCCAAGTTGTTCAAGGGAGAGGAAGAGGAGTTCATCCTCATCAAGCCACGGGATGGATTCTCCATGCACAACCCTCCAAGATGGGTGAGTTATATCTCCTTACTCCCATTCTTCCCGCATTTTTTGTCGTAGGTACTTACCTTGCCATTTTACGGCAGGAACTGCGAAAAGCTGTAAGGGAGGTCAATAGCCCATCTCCACAACCAGAGGACCCTGACCGGGCCCTCGGTCCCGGACTCGAAGAAGATCCGGACATATTCGTGGAGCTGATAGACAGGCAGTTCTATCAATTGAGCTGTGATGACGCCATGGTGGCCATTACGGCCGACTATCCCGGACTGCTCCCTGCATCGCACGTAAGAAAAACCAAAATCCCAACTCCAAAAACTAGGATCCCTTTTTAGACACTTCACCTACCATATACATATGGTGTTTTACAGGGAAGGCATTCGGGGCGCCGTGCCGAACCCGTAGCAACTCGCCAACAAGAGGCGCCGAGGCCGGGTAGGCCAAAAAGGAAGGCGGTCAGGACAGAGACGCCGGCGCAGAGGTATGACAAAAAACCCCGCTCCGTGGTTGTCGTCTTTCTCAAAATGTAATGGCATCCATGTTTCTTTGATAGAAAAAAACGCTCGTCGGAATATGTCCGGAGAGGCTGTCGATCATGCTTCCACCAGTCGGGCTCCAAGGTCGGACATAGAGGCGGAAGCCGACATGGCGCGGACGCCGGATACTCCTCCTATAGAGGATGCCGATAGACTGTCCGCTAAAAATTCAGAAGTCGAGAGTGCCATGAATCATAGGCGTCGTCGGGCCGTACTCCGTGACCCTTGCTTCTCACCAGAGGCATTTGATGCATACAATTCTGGAGACACGTACCTTCGTGCTGCTCAAAATGATCTAGCCAGAGCCATAGACCAATATGTAAAGGATGTACGGGTAACTAAATCTGACAATTATATGTATCAGTAGCCCCTGAGACTTGAAACAGTTGACGCAACTGATTTAAGGATCAATATTTGTGCAGGTTCTTACTGAGAAGAATTCCCAACTGTCTCAAGAGCTGGACGAGTGCAAGGCCCAGCTGGAAGCCACTTTTGCCGCATTGAAGGAGTCCACAAAGGGTCCCCCTAGTAACTCTTTTGTCTATTGCAAAGAATATCAGTACTAGGTAGTATGCGGCGTACATGCACACCTAACAATAGATGTTGCAGGTGGCCCCGGAGTGAATCCGGAGGCCGTGGAGGCGGATACGGCAAGTGATGATCGACAGCGAAACGCTGGCGAGCGCGTGCTGACGCGAGTCAGGCAGGAGAAAAACGATCTCCAAGATGCCAATATCCGGCTGGGCATGGAACTGAAGGATGTCCGAGCTCAGCTTTCGGCATTTTTAGTAAGTGCTTGAACGAACTTTTTAAAGGAGTTCGGCGAAGAAGCCTGCAAACATCATTATATCTGCAGGTATGCTAATGGGTCGTCCTGCAGAGGAGATGCCTGGGTCCTCGGGTGATCTTCTGCCAGAGCTCTCACAACTGCACGAACAAGTTCGGCAGGTGATGCAGAGTATTGCCCAAGCCTTGTGGCTGTCCGCGTCCCCGCCAGGAGGCATGGGGGAGCTTATAGAGAAGCTGAAGGGAGCACGGCAGCGCTTCCGGTTATGGAAGATATCGGCCTGTCGACAGGGTGCACGGGAAGCCTAGGCTATGGTGAAGACACGATACACCAAGGCTGACCCAAACCACATGGCCGAGGTCGGACCTGTGGGGCCCAATGGGAAAGAAATCCCTGTCAGTTTAGTGTATGATCAAGTAGAGTTAGCCGCAAAGTATTCCCAACATGATTGTAGGCTAGACAGCATGTTGGATGGTATAGAAGAAGAATTTAATCAGTCTTAGTGACTGTGTACTTCAAGTGACAAATGTAATGTCCCTAGCTGGATTGTAAATCATTTGTCATGGCGGACCTTTTTGCTTCGACCTCTGGACCCGATAGTCCGGAGTGTATCCGAATACCCACTTGGTTATATAAAAACTGGGGTATGCGTGGAAATCAGGCGTAGGGGTCATAAGTGCTTGAACAGACAAGTACCCAACTAGCTATGTTATATTACATGGGTAGTAGGAAACATCTTCCAGGGAGAATATTTCCGTTAAGGGTTCCTTTCCCTGGGTACACATGCCCTAATGTGCATGTCCGGGCTGCGAGTCGCAGGTTAAAAACATCTGGGGGCATGTAGTAATTTAAATGAAAGTCATCTTTTATTCACCGACCGAATATTCCCTTAAGAACGCTAGCTTTTGGCTTCACCTAGTCTGAGGTACACATCCGGCTGACCCGGCAGTAACAATCGCAGAGGTGCTCCCCTTATGCCCTAGCCGAATTAACGGGAACGTAGGGCATAAACACAAGAGCCAGGCAACCCAGCTTGGCCAAAACTTAAGTCATATCGATGCATATAATGGCGAAAAAAGGTACATGCGGAAGGATGACACATGTGCGGGGCATGAAGCCCGGAAAAATAATTAGATTAAGCTTCTGTATAGGAAGCCCCCAGTTATATTGAGCGCGGTTAGCCTGTCAAGATTGTGTAACCAAGGCACAGGTTTAGCCCTTTAGGGCTTTGAAATGAAAAGAGAGAAAGAAAGAGGAAAAAAAAGATGTGCAAAAAATTTATGGAGGTAAGGATACGAACATAGAGTCCGGCGCTAGGCGTAGAATCTTCGTAGTCTGGCTGTGTTCCATGGGTTTGGCTCGAGTCGATTATTCGATGCATCCCGCAGACGGTACGCTCCACCGGTCAGAATCTGGTCGATAATGAAGGGACCTTCCCATTTGGGCTTGAGCTTGTTCTTTTTCTTCTCCGGCAGGCGCAGAACTAGTTCACCAATGTTATAGGTTTTGGCCCGCACTTCTCTGCTTTGATACCTTCGAGCCTGTTGTTGATAGAATGCGGAATGGGCTTTTGCCACTTCGCGCTCCTCCTCCAGGGCATCCAAACTGTCCTGCTGATCGAGCTCGGTCTCTCTTTCTTTGTACATGCGCACTCGAGGTGAGTCATGGATTATGTCGCAAGGCAGTACCGCCTCAGCGCCGTACACCATAAAAACGGTGTGTATCCGGTAGTGCGATTCGGCGTGGTCTGCAGCCCCCATAGTACGGAGTCGAGCTCCTCTACCCAATGGGTGTCTGATTCCTTTAAGGACCGGACTAATCTAGGTTTAATACCACTCGTGATAAGACCATTCGCGCGTTCAACTTGACCGTTAGTTTGCGGGTGATAGACAGAAGCATAATCGAGCTTGATGCCCATGTTGCTGCACCAAAGTTTCACCTCGTCGGCTGTAAAGTTTGTGCCGTTGTCAGTGATGACGATGTGGGGAATGCCATAACAGTGTACAACCCCGGATATGAAGTCTATCACCGGTCCGGATTCAGTCATTTTGACAGGTTTGGCCTCTATCCATTTGGTGAATTTGTCCACCATGACCAGTAAGTATTTTCTCTTATGGGTTCCCCCTTTGAGGGGTCCGGCCATATCGAGCCCCCAGACCGCGAAGGGCCAAGTAATGGGGATGGTTTGGAGGGCGGTAGGTGGCATGTGGCTTTGGTTTGCAAAAAGCTGGCAACCGACACAATGTTGAACCAGATGATGTGCATCTGCCCGGGCCGTCGGCCAATAAAAACCTGTACGGAAGGCCTTACTTACAAGGGCCCGGGCTGCTGCGTGGTGGCCGCCGAGTCCGGCATGGATTTCTGCCAACATCTTCCGCCCTTCTTCTTCGGAGATGCACCTTTGAAGGACTCCGGTTGTGCTTTTCTTATAAAGCTCTCCCTCATGGACCTTGTAGGCTTTAGATCGCCGCACTATGCAGCGAGCCTCATTTTGGTCCTCGGGTAATTCCTGTCTAGTTAAGTAGGCCAGGAATGGTTCTGTCCACGGGGCGAGGACGACCATTATCACATGGGCTGAAGGTGTTATTTCGGTGGCAGGGCCTCCGATTGTGTTACAGTATTCGGTATCTAGGGTTGTGGCTTTGTCCGGACTAATTTTGCCGGTGTCCCCTTCCCATACCACGAATGGTTTAAACAGTCTTTCCAGGAAGATGTTTGGTGGGATAGGGTCGCGTTTAGCGCCGATACGTGCTAGGATGTCCGTCTCCTGGTTGTTTTCCCGAGCCACGTGGTGGAATTCCAGCCCCTCGAACTGAGCTAGCATTTTGAGGACGGCGTTGCGATACGCCGCCATTTTCGGATCCTTGACATCGAAGTCTCCATTTATTTGGGATATTGCGAGGTTTGAGTCCCCACACACCTCAAGGCGTTGGATGCCCATGCAGACCGCCATCCGCAGGCCGTGTAGTAGGGCCTCGTAGTCGGCTGCATTATTGGAGTCCATATATAGTATTTGGAGCACGTATTGCACCGTGTCTCTGGTGGGGGATGTCAGGACGACGCCAGCCCCTAGACCAGCCAGCATTTTAGAGCCGTCGAAGTGCATGATCCAATTGGAGTATGCGTCGTACTCTTTAGGGAGTTCGGCTTTTGTCCATTCGGCTACGAAATCAGCCAGTACTTGTGACTTAATGGCTCGTCGTGGCTTATATGTTATGTCGAACGAGAGGAGCTCGATGGACCATTTGGCAATCCGGCCCGTGGCATCGCGGTTCTTTATTATGTCATTGAGTGGTACTTCGGAGGCCACCGTAATCGAACACTCTTGAAAGTAGTGTCGTAATTTCCGGGATGCTATAAATACCGCGTATGTTATCTTTCGGTAATGTGGGTACCGTGATTTGCATGGAGTGAGGACGGTGGATACATAATATACCGACTTTTGAAGTGGGAATTTATGTCCGTCCATCTCTCGTTCGACGACGAGCACTGCGCTTACAACTTGGCGAGTTGCCGCTATATATCATAGCATTGGTTCGCCAACAGTTGGCGCGGCCAGAATTGGGTTAGTGGCCAGGATGGCTCTTATTTCTTCCAGTCCGGCCGTGGCTGCGTCCGTCCACTCAAAGTGTTCGGTGCGCCGAAGAAGGCGATAAAGGGGAAGTGCCTTTTCTCCTAATCAGGAGATAAAGCGGCTTAAAGGCTCCACACATCCAGTCAATTTCTGGATTTGCTTGAGGTCAGTTGGGATAGCCAACTGTGACAGAGCTCAGATTTTAGCCAGATTTGCTTCAATTCCTCTACTGGAGACGATGAAGCCCAGGAGCTTTCCGGCGGGAACGCCGAAAACGCATTTTTCCGGATTGAGCTTAATGTCGTATGTTCAGAGATTGGTGAACATGATCCTCAAGTCATCTATTAAAGAGTCGACATGTCTGGTTTTAATAACCACATCTTCTACATATGCCTCCATAGTCTTACCGATCTTCTTTTCCAGACATGTCTGGATCATGCGCTGATATGTTGCGCCGGCGTTTTTGAGCTCGAAGGGCATTGTGCTAAAGCAAAAGGGGTCGTAAGGCGTTATAAATGCCGTTGCGGCTTGATCATACTCCGCCATCTTAATCTGGTGGTAATCGGAGTATGCGTCGAGGAAGCACAATGATTCGTGTCCTGTGGTAGCATCGATGATTTGATCGATCCGAGGGAGTGGGAAGGGATCCTTTGGGCAAGCCTTATTAAGGTCTTTGAAGTCGACACATAGGCGCCAGGATTTGTCCTTCTTTGGTACCATCACCAGGTTTGCTAGCCAATCCGGATGTTTAATTTCTTTAATGAATCCGGCTTCTAGTAGCTTGGCCAGCTCCTCTCCCATGGCTTGTCGCTTAGGTTCAGAGAAACGCCGAAGAGTCTTCTTGACTGGCTTGAATCCTTTTAGAATATTAAGGCTATGCTCGGCCAATCTGCATGGGATTCCTGGCATGTCTGAAGGATGCCAGGCAAATATATCCCAATTCTCGCGCAGAAACTCCCATAGTGCGGCGTCTACAGCGGGGTCTAACTGTGCCCCAATGGATGCTGTTTTTGTAGGGTCCGTTGGATGGACTTGGAATTTAATTATTTCATCTGCTGGTTTAAAGGAGGTGGACTTGGATCATTTGTCTAGTATCATGTCGTCCCTGTCCATCGTGGAGCGCAGCACGGTAAACTCCTCCGCCACAAGGGCTTCAGATAATGCCTCGAGGGCTAGTGCGGCTGTTTTGTTCTCGGCGCGGAGTGCTATGTCTGGATCACTAGCTAGAGTGATGATTCCCTTGGGTCTGGGCATTTTGAGCTTCATGTACCCGTAATGGGGTATGGCTTGAAAAATCATGAATGCCTCCCGCCCTAGAAGGGCGTGGTTTCCGCTACTAAATAGGGCCCCTTGGAATGTAATTTCTTCGGACATGTAATTCTCTGGAGTGCCGAATACCACATCAAGTGTGATTTTCCCAGCACAACAGACCTCCCGACTAGGGATGAGTCCTCGGAAGGTCATACTACTTTTCTCAATACGGTTGATGTCTATTTCCATTTTGTGGAGAGTTTCCTCATAAATGAGGTTTAATCCGCTGCCGCCATCCATGAGCACCTTAGTGAGCCGAAAGCCGTCCACAATTGGACTGAGGACCAAAGCGGCTGGTGTTCGAGCTGTTCGGAATTTAGGTTTGTCACTGGCATTGAAGGTGATACCCGTGTCGCTCCATGGATTTATTACTGCCACGTGGCAGACTTCGGCAAGGCTGCGGAGTGCTCGCTTACGCCTATTATTTGAGGCAAAGGTCTCGAAGACCGCTAATACTGTGTTGCTATCCGTGGGAAGGTGCTCTGAGGTATTTTGGGCGAGAAGATCCTCACCACTTTTGGCCACCTGCCGGAGTACCCAACATGCTCTAAGGCTTTGTGTTGATATGGTATCCGTTGTACTATGGATTTTGCAGGGCCCGTTGAGCCATCCCTCCAATACGGTTCCACGCCCTGTAGTGGGCTTTTACTTCTTTGTAATTGAGTCGGGCGACTTATGAGAGTGCACCCTTTTAGTTCGGACTGGGGGTTTTGTCAGAGACGGATTATCCCAAAATTGCGCTTGGGTTTTCCATGCACTTTCCATCACACAATATTTCTGTACTATGGCCGCCAAGTCAGCGAAGTGTGCAACGTCACGGTGACTTATGGCGTTGAGGACTCCCTTGTCTGTGCAATTGTTGCAAAAGAACGAAATTGCATCTTCCTCGCGACAGTCCTTGACCTTGTTCATTACAAGGAGGACTCTGGCCCAATAGTGATGTACTGTCTCTTGGGGCGCTTGCCTAATGTGGGAAAGATCGTTTGTATCTGGGTGCGTGGGTGGATTTAAGTCCAGACCTTGACCCAATCTGTGATCCTGGGGCAGGGGAGTTTTCGATTTTGGAAGTTCGGGCTCCGGGATGTTGTCCTGTGGGTTCGGTATGCGGCCTGATTCTGGATTCAGGGTTAGGGCGGTGTCCTCCCGTGAGCGAGTATCCTGTTCGGAGGGCCGCATTGCTCCTCCACCACCGCTATCTGATGGGTGATCGGTGGAGAGTTAATCTCTCCTTGGTTGGGTTTAAGCCCAATCCAATCGTAGTCTGTAGTGACTCCTAGAGCGGCAATGCGATCCAAGAGCTTGTTCAAAGAGGAGAGCTCCATTGGATCCATCTACTCGGCAAATTTTGAGCCGATGTGGAGGCTATTTTTGATGACCCGGGAGGTCATCGTCGGTGCAGCGGCCGAGCGGGCGGTCATGACGAAGCCGCCTTGTCAGAGAGTTTGGCCTACAACCAGGGCTCCCCCAGAGGTGATGTTGTCCTTGACAACGAGGCGAGCCATCTTCCTTATGATGACGACACAGTGGAACTCTCAATGAAAGAACCAATGTCGGTGTCAAAACCGGCGGATCTCGGGTAGGGGGTCCCGAACTGCGTGTCTAAGGCGGATGGTAACAGGAGGCAGGGGACACGATGTTTACCCAGGTTCGGGCCCTCTTGATGGAGGTAATACCCTACGTCCTGCTTGATTGTTCTTGATGATATGAGTATTACAAGAGTTGATCTACCACGAGATCGAAGAGGCTAAACCGTAGAAGCTAGCCTATGGTATCATTGTATGTTGTCCTACGGACTAAAACCCTCAGGTTTATATAGACACTAGAGGGGGCTGGGGTTACACAAGGTCGGTTACAAAGGAGGAGATATACATATCCGTATTGCCTAGCTTGCCTTCCACTCCAAGTAGAGTCCCATCCGGACACGAGACGAAGTCTTCAATCTTGTATCTTCATAGTCCAATAGTCCGGCCAAAGGATATAGTTCGGCTGTCCGGAGACCCCCTAATCCAGGACTCCCTCAGCGCACTTTGTTCAGGTGCGCCATTACTATGTCAACTAGTAATCTCGCACTATCCCCTGGTGCGCCACTGCTAACAAATTTTTTTTATTTTTTTTCAAAACTAGTAATGGCGCACCACACACCAGGTGTGCCATTAGTAATATGTCAATAATGGCGTACATGTATCTAGTGCGCCACTGCTATATAGTAGTGGCGCACCACATACATGGTGCACCATTAATGTCCATATTAGCTATAGCCCTTTTTGTAGTAGTGGGAGATATTAAGTTTCCAGCTGTGGTTGAATTGACAACTCAGTTGCTAATACTTGAGAATATTCTTTGGCTCCCCTTGTGTCGAATCAATAAATTTGGGTTGAATACTCTACCCTCGAAAATTGTTGCGATCCCCTATACTTGTGGGTTATCAAGAATAGTTTTTGGCGCCGTTGCCGGGGAGCATAGCTCTATTCTTTGAGTCACTTGGGATTTATATCTGCTTATCATTATGAAGAACTTGAAATTTCCAAGAATCAAGATTTATCCCTCAACTACGAGGGGAGGTAAGGAACTGCCATCTAGCTCTGCACTTGATTCACCTTTTGTTTTGAGTAAGCTCGCGACACCTAAACCTGCTTCTGCTATTAATTCTGATATGTCGCATGTTATTGATGATTCCACTTCTGCTATGCTTGATACTTATGATGAAACTACTTCTATGCTTGATACTATTGTGCCACTTGGTGAATTTCTTGATGAACAACTTGCTAGGGCTAGAGAGAATGAAATTATTGAAATTGATAATATTGATGAAAGTGATGATGAAGAATCTCCCCTAGATATGAATTGCCTGTTGTTCCTGAGGGATATGTTATGGATGAAGAAACTGCTAGAGACTTTCTTGCCTGCAATGATAGAAGTGACCTCAAGAAATTATTAGCTGAGTTGAAAGAAAAATCTCTGAATGCTAGAATGAAATATGATCCTGCTTATGCTACTTCACCTATCTTTGTTACTGATAAGGATTATGATTTCTTAGTTGATCCCGATATAATTACTTTGGTTGAATCTGAACCTTTTTATGGCTATGAATCTGAAACTGTTGTGGCACATCTTACTAAATTAAATGATATAGCTACCCTGTTCACTAATGATGAGAAAACTCGCTGCTATTATATCCTTAAATTATTTCCGTTCTCATTAAAGGGTGATGCTAGGATATGGTTTAATTCTCTTGATCCTGGTTGTGTGCGTAGTCCCCAGGATATGATTTACTACTTCTTTGTTAAACATTTCCCCGCTCATAAGAAACAAGCTACTTTAAGGGAAATATATTTTTTTGCAAATTGAAGAACAGAGTCTCCCACAAGCTTGGGGGAGGCTTCTCCAATTACTTAATGCTTTGCCTGATCATCCTCTCAAGAAAAATGAAATACTTGATATCTTTTATAATGGACTAACTAATGCTTCCAGAGATTACCTGGATAGTTGTGCTGGTTGTGTTTTCAGGGAAAGAACAGTTGATCAAGCTGAAATTCTATTGAATAATATGTTGACCAATGAAAATAATTGGACACTTCCTGAACCAATTCCTAAGCCAACTCCGAAGAAAAGGGGTATTCTATTTCTCAGTCCTGATGATATGCAAGAGGCAAAGAAATCTATGAAATAAAAAGGCATAAAAGCTGAAGATGTTAAGAATTTACCTCCTGTTGAAGAAATACACGGTCTTGATAACCCAACACAGGTAGTAAAGGAAAATTCTCTCTATAGATATGATAAAGCTGAAATCCCTCCTGCTAAGTTTGCTAGCCAATGTTTGGATGAATTTGATAACTTTATGTTTAAGCAAGAAGATTTTAATGCTTATGTTGGTAGACAATTGAAACATAATGCTTATATGATTGAACACTTGAGTGATTATATGGCTAGTGTTAAAGGTGAACTTAAAATTATTAGTAAACATGCTTCTATGATTACCACTCAAGTAGAACAAGTGCTTAAGGCTTAGAATGATTTTCTCAATGAATTAAATAAGAAGAAGAATGACAATGTTGTTAGAGTTATGACTAGAGGAGGTAAAATGACTCAGGAACCTTTGTATCCTGAGGGCCATCCTAAGAGAATTGAGCAAGATTCTTAGAGAACTAATGTAGATGCACCTTGTCCTTCTAAGAGGAAGAAAAAGCAAAGTGATAGGGCTTTGAATGCTTCTAGTGAACCTGTTGTTGACACACCTGAGAATCCCAATGATATTTCTATTTTTGATGCTAACACACAATCTAGTAATGAACATGAACCTAGTGATAATGTTAACGATGATGTTCATGTTGATGCTCAACCTAGCAATGACAGTGATGTAGATATTGAACCTGTTGTTGATCTTGATAACCCACAATTAAAGAATCAATGTTATGATAAGAGAGACTTTGTTGCTAGGAAGCACGGTAAAGAAAGAGAAACCATGGGTTCAGAAACCCATGCCTTTTCCTCCTAAACCATCCAAGAAAAATGATGATGAGGATTTTGAGCGCTTTGCTGAAATGATTAGACCTATCTTTTTTGCGTATGAGTTTGACTGATATGCTTAAACTGAATCCTTATGTTAAATATATGAAAGATATTGTTACTAATAAAACAAAGATACCAGAAGATGAAATTTCCACCATGCTTGCTAATTATACTTTTAAGGGTGGAATACCAAAGAAACTTGGAGATCCAGGAGTACCAACTATACCATGCTCCATTAAAAGAAACTATGTTAAAACTGCTTTATGTGATCTTGGAGCCGGTGTTAGTGTTATGTCTCTCTCTTTATATCGTAGACTTGATATGAATAAGTTGACACCTACTGAAATATCTTTGCAAATGGCCGATAAATCAACTGCTATACATGTCGGTATTTGTGAGGATGTGCCTATTGTGGTTGCAAATGTTACTATTTTAACGTACTTTGTTATTCTTGATATTCCCGAGGACGACAGCATGTGTATTATTCTTGGAAGACCCTTTTTGAATACTGCAGGGGCTGTTATTGATTGCACCAAAGGCAATGTCACTTTTCATGTTAATGGTAATGAGCATACAGTACACTTTCCGAGGAAACAACCTCAAGTCCACAGTATCAATTCTATTGGAAAAATTTCAACAATTTCTATTGGAGGTTTTGAAATTCCTCTTCCTACTGTCAAGAACAAATATGATATTCTTATTGTTTGATACATGCATATCCCCGTTGAGGTAACCTAGTGTTATTTGAAAATTCTCCGGTTTCATGCAATTCGGAATGAGTTTGTTAACAAGACTTGATCAACCTTGCTAGTGGATTCCTTTTGATGAGTATGAGATGGATGAATTTAGAAAACACAACTCTGTGTACCCTCTTTTTACTTTTTGTTATTTATATTACATAAAGAAAATATAGTATTTTTATGTCTGTTTTCTGAATTATCCATGCAATAAAAAAATACCCCGAAAATAAAAGTTCTCCAAATGCCTTGAAAATTAAATATGATTTTTTCTAAAATATTTGAGAATATCTGGAACTGAAAACACAGCAGGGCGAGCAGCCACGTGCCCACGAGGGTGGAGGGCGCGCCCCCTGCCTCGTGGACCCCATGTGGGTCCCCTCCACTTATTCTAGCTACCACACACTCCTTCCTCCCACAAAAATCACTAGCCAGCTCAAACGCGAGTTTAAACTCATCTTGCTGCCATTTTCGATCTCCTAGCTCAAAGCTCCATTCACAAAACTGCTTTGGGGGATTTGTTCTTTGGTATGTGACTCCTCGAATGGTCCAATTAGTTTTTGTTCTAGTGCTTTATTCAGTGCAAAATTTTGCTGCTTAGGTGACCCTGTTCTTGAGCTTGCATGTCAAATTTATATGGTCAAAGTAGTTTTAATGCATGATATTGCCTCTAGGCACTTGTAGGAGTAGTTGCTATCAATTTTGTTTAGTTTGGTTCACTTTTATTTTGAGTTACTAAAAATTTCAAAAAAAATCAGAAAAAGATGAAGAGATTTTTGAGGGGCTCATCGAGCCGAAGCTCGAAGGATAAACAAAGTGAAGAGAACAAGAAGCCCAAGTATAATCTCCCTCGCACCACGGAGGTTCGGCCATATGAATGGCCTTGTGATGATTTCTTGAGAGTAGACGGGATTTATGATGATTTCTATGAGTTGGTTGAGAATGCAAGCCTCACTGCCTTCCTCCACGACCAACGCAAACAGTATCTCTTACTCACCAATATCTTTGTGCAAAACTTTCATTTCCATGCTAGGAGCTCACCACCTACGGTGGAATTTTATTTATATGATGAGCATAAGGAGATGTCAGTTCATGATTTTTGTCGGGTTTGTTTGATCCCTTTTGAGGGCAGTGTAGAGGAACCACATCGTGACGATGTGGAAGGGTTTATTGATACAATTGATGTAGGGGAAACGAGAAAGGTTTCTGATGCAAGAATTACTAGCATACATTTTCCTGTTTTACGTTACTTTGCAATATTTGCTAGTGGATGCATAATTGGTCGCGGAAACTGTGGCAACCTTAGTGCCCCTGATATTGTTATTTTATGCCATGCCTTGTTCCGGGATGACACACTTAGTATGGGCGCTATTAATGCAAAGCGGTTAAATCTTAACCGTACTAAGGGCCCCATCTTGGGAGCTATCTTCGTCTCGCGCCTCGCTGCACATTTTAACATACCTATTAGACATTATGAGAAGGAAGAGAATGTTGGCGTTCTGGGAACGGGGGTCCCAGACTTGCCTGCCTGCGGCCTGCAGCGTGGCTCAAAGGAGGCCCAGCATGGCCCATCCTCATCAACACAAGGCTCAAGACCCTCGCAAGGGGCCAAGCCTCGCGAGGCGGACGACACGGAACTTCCTCAGGCACGGCCTCATCAGGCTGGCTCGCGAGGAGGTGGAGAGATCAAGGCGGGGTACCTCGCGAGGTGCCCGTGACGCAAGCCATGATGACTCAGGGCACCAGGCGGGTGCCAGCGCGCGCAGCGTCCTTCTTTCCTCTTTGGTGCAAAGGGGGCAAGCGCAGCCGCGGAGTACCGAGGCATCAGGCAAAGGTTGCCATTTTGGTGCAACGAGACCAAGACCAGGAGGACTACGAGACGGAGGTCACCGTGGAGCCCAAGATGGCGTCACCACCAGAGCTTTGCGCAGGCAAAGACTACTTTTTTCAGGATAGTTGATACTTGTTGTCCCCCTTCAAATTAGCCTGCCATTGTTGGCTCCCTTCCCGCTCAATATTTGGGAAGAGGACCAGGGCCTCTGTAAATAGGGCCAGCCGCCCATGTAGCAAGGGGTTCGAGCTTGGGGTTGGGTTCGAGCTTTTGGTTCGGTTGGCTAGTAAGAGTGGGAGAGAGAGAAAGAGAAGGGTGGCTGAACTCCTCCTAGCAGTTCATCACCCCAGCCAAGAACAGACCCTCGCGAGGCTGTTATTCCTTGTATTGTTCATCATCATCAGCCCCAGGAGGCAATCCACCAACCACACACTGGAGTAGGGTATTACACCACAACGGTGGCCCGAACCAGTATAAATCTTGTGTCCCTTGTGCAGTTCTTTTATTAGTTGAGTTCTTTGCAAGGCGGGGAGGTAGAAGGCGTAATCTCCGCGTGCACCCCAGTGTTCGAACCTTAAGGGTCTGCCGGAACCCGAAATCCGACATTTGGCGCGCCAGGTAGGGGTGCGCCGGAATTCGTCTTCCACCGCTCCGTGCCCTGTCGCGTCATCATCACCATGCCCAGCGACCAAGAGGGCAACCCCAACCCATGGGCCGCGTGGCCCGACCGCGCGGAACCGCTCGCCTCGGGCAACCCCGTGCCCCAGGCAGCTCACGGTCCGCAGGGCGCTGCGGGCCGCGGGTGACGCGGACAGACTTCGGCAACTCTTACGCCGCGGCAGGCACGGTTGGCAGCAAGGGCCTCCAATCACGCCGCGACCACGACACCGTACACCCGCCGGGAGCAGGCGAACTCGAGGGCCGCGCTCACGGTGGCCCGAGAGCTGCTGCGGTGCAGACTCCTGGAGGGCGGCCACGACGTGCTGCTGGAGCGAGTGGCGGAGCTCCTGGGCTTCGCCGCCTCGGGGGCTCACCCCTTCTCCACCCAACTCCCATCTCAAGCCCAGGGCGACCCACGCGGGGGCTCCGCGCGCGCCCGCGGGCTCCAAGACTACTCCGACACCAGCGAAGCTGTCAGCACCGGACCGGCGGCGGCGCTGCCCCCGCCCCCGGCCCGCGAAGAAGGACTCAACGCGACTCGCGGCCCCGGTGGGCGGCCGCGTTGCCACCCCGCAGTAGGCATGGCAGGTGGGACCGCGTGGCATGCGGGGCATCGCAGCATGGCATTTGGGATGACGGCGACGGAGGAATACGTACCCCTCATGATGGACCAAGGACACCCTCATGAGAACGGACAAGGCTCGCTCCTCGGCCCAAGCCGGGGGACGAGGCAATGGAAGCTGAGCCTTTCCAGGAGCCCCGGGACGGACCCGCTGGCCACGCTGGAGGCAATGATTATCGAGCATCGCTAACTCTTCAGGAGCAGGTATACGCTAACCATGGGTCGCAGGAGGTGCAGGTCGCCGCGACAAGCAGCTGCCCCGCTCCCACAGTCTCCTACCCCTCGGGAGGAGGGCGCAGGGGGCTGCAGGAGAGGGGCCGAGATCCAACATCACCACCGCAGTGTTCGGAGCAAGGCGTTCTCAGGAGGTAGGCCCTCTGCTGGGGATGTGCCTCAGGGCCTGCCCCTGGCAGAGGACCCGTGGTCGTCGGGGGAACCGCTGGCGACCGCTCTACCCCATGGGGCGGCGTCCTGGGTTCCGGTCGTTGCTGATGGCACTAGAGTGTGGCGCAAGGCGGGGCCCCTGTCTGGTGATATGAAGCAAGGCCAGTACCTGTGAAGAAGGCCCGGTGCCTGTGAAGCTCGCCACCCCGTGACACTCTCACGTAATAATGAGTGGGGCTGTACACACCCGGAGTCTTAGGGGTGCCGGCCTCAGGCCCTGGGGCTCCCTCCCACGCCCAGTGGACAGCACTTAGCTCCGCGCTGGTGAGAAGACGTCCAAGACTAGATTAGGTGCCGGACTCGGCCTTTTGTCTGCTTTTCATTGCCTTTCCCTTTGGCTGTAGCTTTTCCCCTGCTGGATTTAAGTTGGATTCGAATTTGAGATATGCGTGTGTTTGGTGAAGGGGTGCTTATTCTCACTCGAGCCATTTCTCGCGTTCTGGTTACCGCTTCGTCACAGCTGCCTCCCCTCGCGAGCCCCTCGCGAGTCGGGTCAGGCCTGGCTCGTGCGCAACCCAAACTGCTGCTGTTGCTCCCTCTCGGGAGGATTTTCGGGTACCTGCGGAGGTTGTCCTGTTTGGAAAAGGCCCAGAGCCTATGAAGCAAGGCGAGTGCCTTTGAAGCTCTCGCGCTCGAGGAAAGGCCCAGAGCCTGTGAAGCAAGGCGAGTGCCTGTGAAGCTCTCGCGCTCGAGGACAGGCCCAGAGCCTGTGAAGCAAGGCGAGTGCCTGTGAAGCTCTCACACTCGAGGAAAGGCCCAGAGCATGTGAAGCAAGGCGAGTGCCTGTGAAGCTCTCGCGCTCGAGGAAAAGGCCCAGAGCCTGTGAAGAAGGCCAACGCTTGTGAAGCTCCCCACCAGCGACACTCACGTGTCCAACGGATCCAACTAAACAACACCAAGGGCGTCACGCCCTCCCACAAGCTGCTTCGGAGCTTGCGCGAAACAAAGGTAAACCTGCCAACTGCCCGGCGCGGGCACTCATGCTATATGACAACTACTGATACAGGTTTCACATGAGGGGCTTCCCCTCCCAAAATGCTCTCACAGCCATCAGGTCAAAAACCTGAGTTCTATTCATGCAGGGTAAAAAAAGACAGGAGCGATACACATTCAGTCGAGCCAATCCCCCAATACGTCCCCGGAAGCACCTCCACAGCCTTCGTTAGGGTCGCCGAATTCGCCATCGTCGTCTGTGTTGCCGCCAGCGGCGTCAGGGCCGCTCGCCGCGCCGCCCTCGTCAGTGCCCACGATCACGTCGTCGTCGTCCGAAGCAAAGGCCCTGACAAGGGCGTCCACGTTGTCTTCCACCCAGTGCGCCAAGTCACCTCGGACGGCCTGGGGAACTGGGGTGATGATAGCGTCAAAATCGAAGCGGGAATCCATGATCAGGAGATGGCTGAAGACACGGGAGAAGGCGCGCCCGAGCAGCGCGCGCTCCTCTCTTCCACCAACCTGTTGGCCCTGGTCGAACGCGCCTCGAGCTGCGTCACCACGGCAGTGAAGAACTGAAGGTTGCCAGCATAGTTGGCTGTGTGCGGCTCGCCAACAGCCGCCTCACAGATGTTGCCCAAGGCCGCGCTAGCTCTCTCCCGGAGCGTGGCAAGCATGGGACCGTGCACGTGCTCCAGGACCTGCCGCTGACATATCTCGTCCGCGTTCTGGCGCGCGACGCCCTCAACCTCCTCCACGCGCTGACGAAGACGGAGCACATCGGCCTAGGATGATGCTAGCTCCCCTTGCGCTACCTCAAGGGCGGCCCGGGAGGCGTCGGCCAGCCGCATCGCCTCCTCCCGCTTGACCCTCAAGGCTGCGGTCCTCCCTTCAGCTTCGACCCGGATCAACTCTCGTCTCCTCTCGAACTCGCGCTCGAGGTCTTGGCACGCCATCGCCACCTGACGGTCGACCTCCTCCAAGACACAAGCCTCCCGTGCGGCGACATCGTCCTCCGCCTGCGTCACCAAGCGCTCCCTCGTCTCCAGCCGCTCGTACTCACGAGTGCGTTCGGCGGCTTCCAGCGTCAACGCTTCTTCGCGCCTCTGGAGCTCGGCTGGGTCACCGGAGGCCACCCGCATCGATGCAAGGGCCATCTCGCGCAGCTCCACTTGCTCCTCTAGTGAGTGACACCGGGCCAGGAGCTCGCGATCCCGCTCCTCCACCGACTCTCGCCATCGGTCAGCTCTCCAGGGCTCCTCGGTGGCCTGGGATCAGGCCGCACGAGAGGCCTCCAGCGACACCTTCGCCTCTTCATCGTCAAGATCACGCTGACGTCGCGCGAGGGTGATGGCGGCCTCCAGCTCGCGCCTCCCTGCAGCCAGACGCAGGCCCTCGGCCTCCAGGCGTGCGTCTTCGTCAGCGAGCTCCTCCCCAAGCAAGTTCACCGCGTCGGTCGCTCTTCGAAGGAACCCTTGGCGGCGAGCGCGGCGCTCCCGGGCACGCTCAAGCATGTCTTCCACACCGTCATCCGCCCCAAGCAAGAGCCAGGGGCCGCGAATCATCGTTCCCCCGGGCAGGGGGCTGGCGCCCTCGCGGCGGCCGGGCGCGTTGCACCAGAAGCCCGGCCTGGAGCCAGCCCGTCTTCAGACGAAGGGCGCAGGGGGCGCCTCAACCAGTCGCAGTCCGCGAACGGATGAGAAGCCCACGGCAGACTGGCTATTCCCCGAGAGGGCTCACAAAGGAAAATCGCGGGGAGTGACGGGTCGCGGTGCACCTCGGGATGGTCCACCCCTTCAGACGCCCTTACCACAAGGGCAGAGCTGCTCGGAGCATTTGAGGGCGGTAGAGGGGGAGAAGCCAAAGGAGGTAGCACCTCTGCTACTTCCGCGAGCTCGGCCGGAAGGGGCATGCGGAGCAAGGATCAGTGAAAGCAACAAGAAGATCAGGAGCCAGAGAGGAAGAAGACTTACTCGTCAGTGGCGAAGTACTTCCTGCGCTTCAGCACGCGACAAGGGAAGTAATCACCCAGGGCCTCCCTCTTCCTCCGGAGGGCCTCAAAGTCCACGCAGAAGCGGCCCAAGAGAAGACCGCAAGGATCAACCTGCCGCGAGGACGGAGCATTAGAGCGGTCCATGTCAGGGGTGCCTGCCTGGCGCGTGCCGTCCATCACCTCGCCAGAAGACGCGGCTGGGGCCTCCAAGGCCTCAGCCCCGGGCGCTGGAAGCGGCTGCTTGCCACTTTCAGCCGCAGCGGCACGGGTCTCAGGAGTTGTCCCCTCGCGAGCGTCACCCGGCGCTGCCACCTCATCAGGAGCCCCATCGGCCTCCGGTGCCTCCTGCCTCCCTGCTCCGCCACCTGAGGAGTCGCCTTGGCCGATTGGAAGGGCAGTCACCACCATTGGATTCTCGTGAGGTCCCTAGAGGCCGGCGGGGCGCAGCCCCCACTCATCAAAGACGGGCTCTGCTTTACGAAGTCGGCCCTGCTCTGGCAGAGATACAGCAAGGCCCCTCCCTGCGGGCGTTGCCGGGGTTGGGGTCCCCGGCCAAGGTCAAGAGCGTCGACTTCAGCACCGCAGGAGCTAGGTCTTCTTCCTAGAGCCTCATGTTATCCTCGCGCCCACGGAAGGCCCACATCCGGCGAGAGTGGTGTTGCAGGGGAGCGACACGGCACAACAGAAACTCCTTCACCACTTTGGGCGCTCTCACGCCGAGCTTCCTCAGGAGCGTGAAGCGGGTCCAGACAAAGATGAGCCGGGGGCTCTTGAGCGTCTCCTGGCCCCAACCCGAATTGGGGACAGCAGGCGAGGTCAGCTCCGATAGCAGGGGGCTGGGCACCCCTGCGTCCACATACAACCACCGTTCGTGGAACCCAACCGCGGGCAGGGGGAGTTTGAAGTCAATCCCAGAGGCCTCGGTCTCAGGCTCGGCAGCAAAGCTCGCGCACGCCCAGCATTGGGAAGGGTCGACAAGGCGCAGCGAGAAGAAGTGGCGCAGCAGGGCAATCGAAGGAGGGATGCCCACCATGGCTTCGCAAACGAAGGCGAAGACCGAAAGGAGAGTGATGGACTCAGGGCTTAGATGCATCATGTGGATCTGATAATGGGAGAGCACGGCATTAAAGAAATCAGAGAAGGGGGGAACCAGACCCGCCCACAAGGCGTTGGTAAAACATGGGACCTCGGTTGCTATCCTGTCAATGGAGAAGTGGGACGCGGGCCAGGCCGTCGTCCTCCCGCACTCATTGAAGACGGTGGCCAGAGCCAAGCTGTCCCTGCCCAGGCACTCTTGATTGAATACGGTCGACTGGCCGACGGCGGAGGCCACCGATGGCGGTGGACAAGACGGAGGCATGGGTTTCTCCCCTCTCTCCTTCCTCGTCGGAGTCATGGCGATGGGAAGGAGGGGGAAGATTCGAGATTGGATTGGAGGCGGGAGCAGGCGTTCGAGGGAAGGAAGAACAGGGAACGCACGAGCAACGGGAAGGGGAGCGGATGTGTGCAACTACAAGTCCGCCTAGCAGGGCACAGGATAAGGGGGCGTGGGGGAGCAGTGCCGCCCACGTCCCATCAACCGCCACGCGGCACCCAAGGCCGCAGGCTGTTAGGGCCCGCGGCGCTTCGCCCTTGCCCTTTCGCCTCTCGGCACCGCCAAGTCCGGGCGCGCCTTGGGTCCGGGGGCTACTGTCGGCGTTCTGGGAACGGGGGTCCCCAGACTTTCCTGCCTGCGGCCTGCAGTGTGGCTCAAAGGAGGCCCAGCATGGCCCATCCTCATCAACACAAGGCTCAAGACCCTCGCGAGGGGCCAAGCCTCGCGAGGCGGATGACACAGAGCTTCCTCGGGCACGGCCTCGTCAGGCTGGCTCGCGAGGAGGCGGAGAGATCAAGGCGGGTTACCTCGCGAGGTGCCCGTGATGCAAGCCATGATGACTCAGGGCACCAGGAGGGTGCCAGCACGCGCAGCGTCCTTCTTTCCTCTTTGGTGCAAAGGGGGCAAGCACAGCCGCGGAGTACCGAGGCATCAGGCAAAGATTGCCATTTCGGTGCAACGAGACCAAGACCAGGAGGACTACGAGACGGAGGTCACCGTGGATCCCAAGACGGCATCATCACCAGAGCTTTGCGCAGGCGAAGACTGCTTTTGTCAGGATAGTTGATACTTGCTGTCCCCCTTCAAATTAGCCCACCGTTGTTGGCTCCCTTCCTACTCAATATTTGGGAAGAGGACCAGGGCCTCTATAAATAGGGCCAGCCGCCCACATAGCAAGGGGTTCGAGCTTGGGGTTGGGTTCGAGCTTTTGGTTCGGTTGGCTAGTAAGAGTAGGAGAGAGAGAGAGAGAGAAAGAGAAGGGTGGCTGAACTCCTCCTAGCAGTTCATCACCCCAGCCAAGAACAGACCCTCGCGAGGCTGTTCTTCCTTGTATTGTTCATCATCATCAGCCCCAGGAGGCAATCCACCAACCACACACTGGAGTAGGGTATTACACCACAACGGTGGCCCGAACCAGTATAAATCTTGTGTCCCTTGTGCAGTTCTTTTAGTAGTTTAGTTCGTTGCGAGGCGGGGAGGTAGAAGGCGTAATCTCCACGCACACCCCAGTGTTCGAACCTTAAGGGTCTGCCGGAACCCGAAATCCGACTTTGAAGTTGTTGCCTCATATTTTTCTAGACTATAAGAGTATGGTAGCACATGATTTTATAATTAAGAATAAGGAAAAGATGCTTAAGTACAAGCTGATATTTGATAAAAATCACCCTGAGACTATTACTTTGCCTGCTCCTTCCTTTTTTGACTTATCTGCAGGCAAGTACCTTGTTCCACCGGAGGCCATTCACGCCTACCGAAACCCCACACCAGGTACAGAGCCAGAGCCGGAACCAGAATTTGATCCTTGATGACCCACAAGTATAGGGGATCTATCGTAGTCCTTTCGATAAGTAAGAGTGTCGAACCCAACGAGGAGCAGAAGGAAATGATAAGCAGTTTTCAGCAAGGTATTCTCTGCAAGCATTGAAATTATAGGTAATAGGTAGTTTTGTGATAAGATAATTTGTAACGAGCAACAAATAACAAAAGTAAATAAAGTGCAGCAAGGTGGCCCAATCCTTTTTGTAGCAAAGGACAAGCATGGACAAACTCTTATATAGAGAAAAGCGCTCCCGAGGACACATGGGAATTATCGTCAAGCTAGTTTTCACCATGTTCATATGATTCGCATTCGGTACTTTGATAATTTGGTATGTGGGTGTACCGGTGCTTGGGTACTGTCCTTACTTGGACAAGCAACCCACTTATGATTAACATCTATTGCAAGCATCCGCAACTACAACAAAAGTATTAAGGTAAACCTAACCATAGCATGAAACATATGGATCCAAATCAGCCCATTACGAAGCAACGCATAAACTAAGGTTTAAGCTTCTGTCACTCTAGCAACCCATCATCTACTTATTACTTCCCAATGCCTTCCTCTAGGCCCAAATAATGGTGAAGTGTCATGTAGTCGACGTTCACATAACACCACTAGAGGAGAGACAACATACATCTCATAGAAATATCAAACGAATACCAAATTCACATACCTACTAATAGCAAGACTTCTCCCATGTCCTCAGGAACAAACGTAACTACTTACAAAGCATATTCATGTTCATAATCAGAGGGGTATTAATGTGCATATAGGATCTAAACATATGATCTTCCACCAAGTAAACAACCTAGCACCAACTACAAGGAGTAATCAACACTGCTAGCAACCCACAGGTACCAATCCCAGACTTGGAGACAAGAATTGGATACAAGAGATGAACTAGGGTTTGAGAGGAGATGGTGCTCGTGAAGATATTGATGGAGATTGACCCCCTCCCGATGAGAGGATCGTTGGTGATGATTTCCCCCTCCCGGAGGGGAGTTTCCCCGGCAGAACAGCTCCGCCGGAGCCCTAGATTGGTTCCGCCAAGTTTCCGCCTCATGGCGGCAGAGTCTCATCCCGAAAGCTTGCTTGTGATTTTTTCCTCAACGAAAGACTCCATATAGCAGAAAATGGGCATCGGAGGGTCACCAGGGGGCCCACGAGGCAGGGGGGCGCGCCCCCACCCTCGTGGCTGGTGAGTGGCCCCGCCTGGTACTTCTTGTGCTTAGTATTTTTTATATATTCTGAAAATAACTTCCGTGAAGTTTCAGGACTTTTGGAGCTATGCAGAATAGGTCTCTAATATTTGTTCCTTTTTCAGCCCAGAATCCCAACTGCCGGCATTCTCCCTCTTTATGTAAACCTTGTAAAATAAGAGAGAATAGGCATAAGTATTGTGACATAATGTCTAACAACAGCCCATAATGCAATAAATATCGATATAAAAGCATGATGCAAAATGGACGTATCAACTCCGCCAAGCTTAGACCTTGCTTGTCCTCAAGCGAAAGCCGAAATTGAAAAATATGTCCACATGTTTAGAGATAGAGGTGTCGATAAAAATAAAATAAGGACATGAGGGCATCATGATCATTCTTAGAACAACAACTTATATAATTATTGTCATATGATCTCTTATGCTAGAGTAATAATTCAATCACAATTTCAAGTATGAATCATAAACTTCATTGAAAACTAACAAACTATAATCTCAGTCAATAGAGCAATTACAATTTATCATAACATAGGAAAGAGTCAATATAAGAGCTTTTCAGCAAGTCCACGTACTCAGCTATCATATAGTCTTTCACAATTTCTAACACTCACGGAATACTTATGGGTATGGAGTTTTAATCGGACGCAGAGAAAGATAGGGGCTTAT
The DNA here is from genome assembly GCA_034509565.1 of Triticum monococcum. Classification (NCBI taxonomy): domain Eukaryota; kingdom Viridiplantae; phylum Streptophyta; class Magnoliopsida; order Poales; family Poaceae; genus Triticum; species Triticum monococcum. The sequence goes on from CM067841.1 coordinate 608,722,889, forward strand.
AGTTTTGCCTCCCAACGTTTTACCTCAAGGGTAATGTCTACAATAATAGTTCATGAAAATTCACATCCAATTAGCCATATATACCAGGATCTCTCCATCATATTGTGCTTGCCAAAAGATAAAATGTAAAAAGGGAAGGTGAGGATCACCATGACTCTTATGTAAGGTAGGAGATAAAAGTAAAAGATAGGCCCTTCGCAGAGGGAAGCAGAGGTTGTCATGCGCTTTTATGGTTGGATGCTCAAAATCTTAATGCGAAAGAACGTCACTTTATATTTCCACTTGTGATATGGACCTTTATTATGCAGTCCGTCGCTTTTATTTCTTCCACATCATAAGATCGTATAAAGCTTATTTTCTCCCACACTAATAAGTCATACATATTTAGAGAGCAATTTGTATTGCTTGCACCGATGACAACTTACTTGAAGGATCTTACTCAATCCATAGGTAGATATGGTGGACTCTCATGGCAAGACTGGGTTTAAGGATATTTGGAAGCACAAGTAGTATCTCTACTTGGTGCATAGCATTTGGCTAGCATGAGAGGGAAAGGCAAGCTCAAAATGTTGGATGATCCATGAAAATATAATTTATCTCAGATGTAAGAAAACATAACCCATTATGTTGTCTTCCTTTTCCAACATCAACTCTTTAGCATGTCATATTTTAATGAGTGCTCACAATCATAAAAGATGTCCAAGATAGTGTATTTATATGTGAAGACCTCTCTTTCTTTATTACTTCCTATTAATTGCAACGATGACCAAAACTATGTTTGTTAACTCTCAACAACCTTTATTCATCATACTCTTTATATGTGAGCTCATTACTCTCCATAAGATCCATATGATCTCTTTTATTCACTCAAGATCATGGCAAAATAATAAAGCCCTTGACTCAACACTAATCTTTATTATATAGCTCACGGACTCGATTACATAGAAGGATCATAAAGCAAAACTCAAAACTATAGATCATACTAAAAACTTTTATTCTACTAGATTAAAATATTATCAAAAGGATCGAACTAAGAAAAATGGTAAAGATAGGAGTGTGATGGTGATACGATACCGGGGTACCTCCCCCAAGCTAGGCAGTTGCCAGGGGAGTGCCCATACCCGATGCCCAGTTCTTCTTTGTTGGTGAAGAAGGTGATGGTTTTGTTGATGGCGTAGGCTTCTTCCTTAATTTGTGCTTGAGGGCAGAATTTTGGTCCCTTAGGTCCTCGACCTCCTGCTCTGGGCTCAGTATCTTTTGCATAGTTCCTGCTTGTTTTCCTGCACGAGGCGAAAAGGGATAAACTCGATCTTAGGTTTCTTTACTCTATCCGAGAGGCTTGACTTTTTGAACTCCACATGCATGTCCCCAGGTTGACGTAATGGGACTTCATCTTCTTCTAAGCTCGTCTCCTCCCTTCCCTTGGGCTCATAGTCCTCTTCTTCTTCTGTAGTCCAACCACAATGCTCCACATCCCCATAGACCTTAGGATCTGCAAGGTAGTCAGCCACATAGCTTTCTCCTTCCGAATCCTGGGACGACATGTTGCTCTAATCTGCAGCAGGACAGCTCGAAACAAAGATAGGAGATATTTGCATGATACAGGAGTCAAAACCTCCGGGAGATTATATAAGGAATTTTTACCGACCAAAATACATAACGTGTAAGAAAAAGGAGTCCGGAGAGCACACGAGGTGCCCACGAGGCAGGGGGCGTGCCCTCCACCCTCGTGGAGCCCTCGTGTCCTTCCCGGACTGCTTCTTATTTTTCTATTTTTCTAAATATTCCAAAACGGAGAAAATTTGCCATTAGAACTGTTTTGGAGTCGGTTTACTTACCGTACCACATGTCTATTCCTTTTCGGAGTCTGAAATGTTCCGGAAAGTGTCCCTTATGTATTCCTCCAGGGTTACGGTTTCAATAACATTGGTTTCAACATTTATTGGATTACTTGAGATATAATGTTTGATTCTTTGACCGTTCACCACCTTCGGATTTGTGCCTTCGGAGTTGTTGATTTTTATGGCACCAGAATGATAGACCTCCTCGATAACGTAAGGACCTTCCCATTTAGAGAGAAGTTTTCCTGCAAAAAATCTTAAACGAGAGTTGTATAGCAAGACATAATCACCTACATTAAACTCAAGCTTTGGTAACGTTTTGTCGTGCCATCTTTTAACTTTTTCTTTAAACAATTTGGCATTCTCAGAGGCTTTGGTTCTCCATTCGTCAAGTGAGCTAATGTCAAATAACCTTTTCTCACCGGCAAGTTTGAAATCATAATTGAGCTCTTTAATAGCCCAATAAGCCTTATGTTCTAGTTCGAGAGGTAAGTGACATGCTTTTCATAAACCATTTATATGGAGACATACCCATAGGATTTTTATATGCAGTTCTATAGGCCCATAATGCATCATCAAGTTTCTTGGACCAATTCTTTCTAGATCTATTAACAGTTTTTTGCAAAATTAATTTGAGTTCTCTATTGCCCAATTCTACTTGACCACTAGACTGTGGGTGATAAGGAGATGCAATTCTATGATTAACATCATACTTAGCAAGCATTTTACGGAAAGCACCATGAATAAAATGTGAACCACCATCAGTCATTAAATATCTAGGGACTCCAAACCTCAAAAAAATAACTTCTTTAAGCATCTTAATAGAGGTGTTATGATCAGCACTACTAGTTGGAATAGCCTCTACCCACTTAGTAACGTAATCAACAACAACTAAAATATGTGTATATCCATTAGAGGCAGGAAAAGGTCCCATATAATCAAAGCCCCAAACATCAAATGGTTCAATAACAAGTGAATAATTCATAGGCATTTCTTTACGTCTACTAATATTACCAATTCTTTGACATTCATCAGAAGATAAGACAAACTTACGGGCATCCTTGAAGAGAGTAGGCCAATAAAACCGGATTGCAATACCTTATGTGTAGTTCTATCTCCAGCGTGGTGTCCTCCATAAGCTTCGGAGTGACACTTGCGTAGGATATGTTCCTGTTCATGCTCAGGTACACAACGTCTAATAACACCATCTACTCATTCTTTATAGAGATGTGGCTCATCCCAGAAGTAATGTCGTAAATCAAAGAAAAACGTTTTCTTTTCTTGGTATGTGAAACTAGGTGGTATAAACTTAGCAACAATGTAATTAGCATAATCAGCATACCATGGAGCAGTGTGAGAAGCATTTATGACATTTAATTGTTCATCAGGAAAGCTATCATCAATAGGTAGTGGGTCATCAAGAACATTTTCCAACCTAGACAAGTTATCTGCAGCGGGGTTCTCAACTCCCTTTCTATCAATAATATGCAAATCAAATTCTTGTAGCAAGAGAACCCATCTAATAAGTCTAGGTTTAGCATCTTTATTTTCCATAAGATATTTAATAGCAGCATGATCCGTGTGAATAGTTACTTTAGAATCAACAATATAAGGTCTGAACTTATCACAAGCAAATACAACTGCTAAGAATTCTTTTTCAGTAGTAGCATAATTTCTCTGGGCATTGTCTAGATTTTTACTAGCATATTGAATAACACTTAATTTCTTATCAACTCTTTGCCCTAGAACAACACACACAGCATAATCACTAGCATCACACATAATTTCAAAAGGTAAATTCCAATCAGGTGGCTGAACAATAGGTGCAGAGATCAATGCTTTCTTAAGTATTTCAAATGCTTCTATACAATCATTATCAAAGACGAACGATATATCTTTTTGTAATAAATTAGTCAGAGGCCAAGAAATTTTTGAGAAGTCCTTAATGAACCTCCTATAAAGACCGGCATGACCAAGGAAACTTTTATACCTTTGATGTCCTTGGGACACGGCATCTTTCCAATAGCATCAACTTTAGCTTTATCAACTTCAATGCCTCTCTCAGAAATTTTATGCCCCAAGACAATACCTTCATTAACCATAAATTGGCATTTCTCCCAATTCATGACAAGGTTAGTTTCTTCACATCTCTGCAAAACTCGATCAAGGTTGCTTAAGCAATCATCAAAAGAGGATTCATAAACGGAGAAATCATCCATGAATACCTCACATATCTTTTTCACAAAAATCAGAAAATATAGCCATCATGCATCTTTGAAAGGTAGCAGGTGCATTACATAAACCAAAAGGCATACGTCTATAAGCAAAAGTACCGAAAGGGCAAGTAAAAGTGGTCTTAGATAGATCATCGGCTGATATAGGTATTTGAGAGAAACCAGAATAACCATCTAGAAAGCAAAAATGCGTATGTTTGGATAATCTTTCTAGCATTTGATCAATGAAAGGTAAGGGGTGGTGATCTTTTTTAGTAGCCTTATTTAATTTGCGGAAATCAATTACCATCCTATAACCTGTAATAATTCTTTGCGGAATCAATTCTTCTTTATCATTAGGAACGACAGTAATACCTCCCTTATTAGGAACACAATGGACATGACTTACCCACTGACTATCAGCAACGGGATAAATTATACCTGCCTGAAGGAGCTTTAGTATTTCTTTTCTTACCACTTCTTTCATCTTAGGATTCAGCCATCGTTGGTGATCAATAACTGGTTTGGCATCTTTCTCCAAATTTATTTTTTGTTGACATAGAGTGGGACTAATGCCCTTAAGATCATCAAGAGTATATCCAATAGCAGCATGGTGCTTCTTCAAAGTTTATAATAATTTTTCTTCCTCCTTCTCTGAAAGGTTAGCACTAATAATAACAGGATATATCTTATTTTCATCAAGATAAGCATATTTAAGAGTATTAGGCAATGGTTTAAGCTCAAACACGAGATCACCCTTGGGTGGAGGAGGATCCCCTAAGATTTCAACAGGCAAGTTGTGTTTCAGAATAGGTCCCTGTTTAAAGAACACTTCATCTATTTCCCTTCTTTCATTCATAAACATATCATTTTCATGGTCTAGCAAATATTGTTCTAAAGGATCACTAGGAGGTACGGGAATAGAAGCAAGACCAATAATTTCATCTTTACGAGGCAGTTCCTCTTCATGGTGTTGTCTATGAAATTTAGAAAAGTTGAACTCATGAGACATATCACCTAAACCAATAGTAACAACATCCTTTTTGCAGTCTATCCTAGTATTAACAGTGTTTAAGAAGGGTCTACCAAATATAATGGGACAAAAGCTATCTTGTGGGGAACCAAGAACAAGAAAATCAGCAGGATATTTAGTTCTCCCACACAAGACTTCAACATCTCTAACAATCCCAATTGGTGAAATAGTATTTCTATTGGCAAGTTTAATTGTGACATCAATATCTTCTAACTCAACAGGTGCAATGCATAATTTCTCTATATAAGTCAATAGTATTGCACTAGCACAAGCACCCATATCACACAAGCCATGATAACAATGATCTCCTATTTTAACAGAAATAACAGGCATGCCTACCACAGGTCTATGTTTTTCTTTAGCACAAGGTTTAGCAATTCTAGCAGTTTCATCATAGAAATAAATAACATGCCCATCAATATTATCAGCCAAGAGATCCTTAACAATAGCAATATTAGGTTCAACTTTAACTTGCTCAGGAGGTGTATAGGTTGTAATATTGCTTTTACGAACCATAGTTGAAGCTTAGCATGATCTTTTATCCTAACAGGAAAAGGTGGTTTCTCAATATAAGCAGTAGGAACAATAGGATCATTATAAGTGAGAGTCTTTTCTTCAACTTTAATAGGTGCAACTACTTTTACTTCAATGGGGGGATTATATTTAAACCACTTCTCCTTAGGGAGATCAACATGAGTAGCAAAAGATTCATAGAAAGAAGCTACTATCTCATAGTCAAGTCCATATTTGGTGCTAAATTTACGGAAAACATCAGTATCCATAAAACATGAGTAGCAAAAGACTCCTTACCTTCTTCGAGATACCAATCTTCAGAGTTGTGTTTAATTCTTTCCAATAAATCCCATTTGAATTCAATAGTCTTCATCATAAAAGAGCTAGCACAAGAAGTACCGAGCATGGTGCGATTGTTATCAGAAAGCCGAACATAATTTTTTTGGATAATCATTTCTCTTGAGAGCTCATGATTGGGGCATGAATATAACATTGATTTAAGCCTCCCCCAAGCTTGAGCGATGCTTTCTCCTTCGCAAGGCCAAAAATTATATATATATATATATATATATATATATATATATATATATATATATATATATATATATATATATATAATTACGATCACGATGAACAAGATGCATAGGATAAAACTTCTGATGAAATTCCAATTTCAATCGTTTGTAGTTCCATGATCCCATATCATCACATAGCCTATACCATGTCAATGCATCTCCCTCTAAAGATAAAGGGAAGACCTTCTTCTTGATAACATCATCGGGCATACCTGCAAGCTTAAATAATCCACAAACTTTATCCACATATATTAGGTGCTCATCAGGATGTAATGTTCCATCTCCGGCAAAAGGATTAGCTAGCAATTTTTCTATCATACCCGAAGGAATTTCAAAGTAGACATTTTCATTTTCAGTACGTTCAGTAGGTTTAGTAGGTTGAGGAGAAACTCTTTGCTCTACTGGTCGGGGTGAAGATACCCCGAACAAGCCCCTCAAAGGATTACTTTCCATAGTAACAAGTGACAGTAAATTTCAGCACACTATATAAATTTTTTCCTTACCAAATTCCACCTACCAAAGGCGCTTCACTCCCTGGCAATGGTGCCAGAAAAGAGTCTTGATGACCCACAAGTATAGGGGATCTATCATAGTCCTTTCGATAAGTAAGAGTGTCGAACCCAACGAGGAGCAGAAGGAAATGATAAGCGGTTTTCAGCAAGGTATTCTCTGCAAGCACTGAAATTATAGATAATAGATAGTTTTGTGATAAGATAATTTGTAACGAGCAACAAGTAACAAAAGTAAATAAAGTGCAGCAAGGTGGCCCAATCCTTTTTGTAGCAAAGGACAAGCCTGGACAAATTCTTATATAGAGAAAAGCACTCCCGAGGACACATGGGAATTATCTTCAAGCTAGTTTTCACCACGTTCATATGATTTGCGTTCGGTACTTTGATAATTTGGTATGTGGGTGGACCGGTGCTTGGGTACTGTCCTTACTTGGACAAGCATTCCACTTATGATTAACCTCTATTGCAAGAATCCACAACTACAACAAAAGTATTAAGGTAAACCTAACCATAACATGAAACATATGGATCCAAATCAGCCCCTTACGAAGCAACGCATAAACTAGGGTTTAAGCTTCTGTCACTCTAGCAACCCATCATCTACTTATTACTTCCCAATGCCTTCCTCTAGGCCCAAATAATGGTGAAGCGTCATGTAGTCGACGTTCACATAACACCACTAGAGGAGAGACAACATACATCTCATCAAAATATCGAACGAATACCAAATTCACATAACTACTAATAGCAAGACTTCTCCCATGTCCTCAGGAACAAACGTAACTACTCACAAAGCATATTCATGTTCATAATCAGAGGGGTATTAATGTGCATATAGGATCTAAACATATGATCTTCCACCAAGTAAACAACCTAGCACCAACTACAAGGAGTAATCAACACTGCTAGCAACCCACAGGTACCAATCCCAGACTTGGAGACAAGAATTGGATACAAGAGATGAACTAGGGTTTGAGAGGAGATGGTGCTGGTGAAGATATTGATGGAGATTGACCCCCTCCCGATGAGAGGATCGTTGGGGATGATTTCCCCCTCCCGGAGGGAAGTTTCCCCGGTAGAACAGCTCCGCCGGAGCCCTAGATTGGTTCCGCCAAGGTTCTGCCTCGTGGCGGCGGAGTCTCATCCTGAAAGCTTGCTTATGATTTTTTTCCTCAACGAAAGACTCCATATAGCAGAAAATGGGCATCGGAGGGCCACCAGGGGGCCCACGAGGCAGGGGGCGCGCCCCCCACCCTCGTGGCTGGTGAGTGGCCCCCTCTGGTACTTCTTGCGCTTAGTATTTTTTATATGTTCTGAAAATAACTTCCGTGAAGTTTCAGGACTTTTGGAGCTGTGCAGAATAGGTCTCTAATATTTGCTCCTTTTCCAGCCCAGAATCCCAACTGCCGGCACTCTCCCTCTTTATGTAAACCTTGTATCATCCATGCTAGTTTATTTTTATTTTCTTGTTTTCTTCTTGTGTGTTTGAAAAACCTTAAGAAAAACGAAAAAAAAGTTGTAGATTTTAGTTAGTTTACTTTCCATGCCTATAGTAGTAATTAAAAAGAAAACCCAAAAAGATTTCTCGTTCCTCTTTTGCGTGTTGGGAGCTTTCCCGTGTAAATAGTTTTGTTTCTTTTCTTTCCTTTGGGGTCGAGAGGAGAAGACCACGATTAAAATGTTGAGTGGCTCTCATATGCATTATTGTTGATCTAATAAAGAGCCCATATTACCTTGTCTTCTCTCTTGAATTGAATGCTTGCAGATTCCAGCTTAGTCCAATGCACGTGCACTATTATTACTATCCACACTATTCGGTCATGCAAGTGAAAGGAAATAATGATGATTATATGATGAACTTATTGAGATGATCAAACCCGGCGGGTTATTCTCAAGAGGAGTGGACTCCGCTCCTCACTCACGAGAAAATGGTTGGTCACCGGGATGCCTAGTCCCATGCTTTATGCAAATCAAATCAAAATAACTGCAAACAAAACTCCCCCGGGACTCTTGTTAGTTCGAGGCACTCGTTGTTTCGAGCAATCCATGGATTGATGCTTGTTGGTGGAGGGGAAATAAAACTTTACCATTCTGTTTGGGAACCGCCTATAATGTGTGTAGCAGGTATCGAGATCTCTCGGTTGTTATGTTGACAATGAAAGTATACCGCTCAAAATATTATTCATATCTATTTCAAAACCAAGCTCTCGCACCTCTACAAATCCCTACTTCCCTCTGCGAAGGGCCTATCCATTTACTTTTATGTTGAGTCATCATCTTCTTATTAAAAAGCACCAGTTGGAGAGCACCGCTGTCATTTGCATCCATTACTATTAGTTTACATTGAGTATGACTTGACTAGATCTCTTTTACCATGAATTACAATGTCTAGTCAGTCCTTGATCTTCAAAAATGCTCTGCATTTATGTTTTGCGGTCTCGGAAAGGGCTAGCGAGATACCATCTTGTCATGTCATATTATGATTGTTTTGAGAAAGTGTTGTCATCCGAAATTTATTATTATTGCTCGCTAGTTGATTATGTCATTGATATGAGTAAACATGAGACCTAAGTGTTATTGTGAATATGGTTAGTTCATAATCTTTGCTGGAAACCTGAATGCTGGCTTTACATATTTACAACAACAAGAGAAAACAGAGTTTGTAGAAGTATTTCTTTATCACTTTCAGTTTATCAACTGAATTGCTTGAGGACAAGCAAAGTGTCATGGAACTGTCACGGCAGATGTCCTAGTGTGAGGACTTAGTCATGAGGCCAGCGCATCTATGTGGTAGCTTGAGAGGGGTTGATCAGAATCGAGAGACGCAACGCAAGGCAAGGATTTAGACAGCTTTGGGCTCCGGGAAACATCATACGGTAACAACCCTATGTGTTGTTTGTGGCTAGATCTCATTATACTAATGAGAGAGTCGCCGCATAAGCCGGCTCCCCCTTTGTGTCTAGGACTAGAGATTATTTCTTCTTGCTTGTCCCTCTTTGGGGAGCCCTGTCCCTCCTTATATAAGATAGAGGGGCGGGTTACATGTGTAGTCCTATTAGGATTGGGACTAGTCTATCTTCTAATACAAACCGGATACAAGTCCGGGTCTTAACTCCTTGGAAGGTAAATATTCCTCACGCCTTTCCTCTTAAATCGGCCCACCATTAACATAAACCGGCCTTCTGGGCCTTGGGCCTTATCATCCGTCTGTCATGCCCGCTGGGTTACCAGTGAGCAGCCAATCTCCGAGCGGCTTACAAATGAAACGCCAAGTATCAGCTGGATCTCTTGTGAGTCGTCAAGTCCGGACGGGTTATACTTCCGGCCAGGTTACGCCGCGGGGTATATCCCCGACATTAGCCCCCAGTTTAATTTGGATTTATCCATGTTAAACTGATCGTGCAAAATAATTCAAGAACAAATTTGATAGGTTGTGCTCCGGGTTAGATTTTCTTGTACGCCGGCACTTGACCATGCTTAAGTCCTTGTCATTTCCTCCTTCTAAAAAGTCTGGGTCAATAAACCAGCTTTATACTCAAATTGCTGACGTTGGTTTCTCATAGAAAAATATTGTGAAGAATAATCCACTTGAGTCGGCTTCCAAAACACCGGCTTAAGAAATATTGGCCATGAAATACTCATCTGATATTTAGCCGGTTTGAAGATGTAAAACTTGTCGGTTTAATGTTACCAAAATTTCTGGTTTGTAAATACTGATGGCACCGAGTCATAATTGTTGCCGTCGCCGGGTCATAATTATTGATGACGCCAGGTTATGATTGTTGCAGACGCCGGGTCATAATGATTGGTGATGCCGGGTCAATCTGGTTTTCTCAAAACTGAGAATTTAAAAATATTTCTCCTTATATGCATATTACCTGTAGCCCCCAAGTCTTGAGCAGAACAATGTGATCCTTTAAGACTTGCTTCAATATAAATACTGTCACTTTTAAAGAAATCCATGTTGTTCATCCCAGTCACTAGTAAAAACTGAGTACTCCATATTATGTAGCCCCCATGTGCCGGGTTGTCATGCTTGCAGCAACCTGGGACTTGTAATTGCCTGATGCTCAAAAAATTTCAACCAGTGTAGCCCCCAAGGGCCGGGTCATTATGCAATAATGAGCAGGGACTTTATAAATATGATCATGCTTCATTGAAAATAACATCATATGATGTAACTCCACCATGGGGCTTGAACCCACGTCCACAAGGTTTAAGAGCTTTGTGCTTTACCAACTGAGCAGTGGACCCTTGAATATAATAGATTAAGACGTGTGTACCTTGAATTATTGATAGGAGCAAATGGTAGGCCCCAAGAGCTGACTCATTACAATGTGATGAGTCGGGTCTTCAATAAGGTGAGCAAATAATGGTTTTGCATTAGCCCCCAAGTGTCATGGTGCATGCTTGCAGCAACATGAAACTTGTGTATTTGATGTAATCTCAACTTGAATAATGTAGCCCCCAAGTGCCGGGTCGTAAGCCTGCAGCGACTCGGGACTATTCCTTCCATTGTAGAATAAATTATATCCATTGCGCTGAAGCGACTTTGAAAACCTCAATCATAATATTGGTTATTTATAACCATAATAAAAATCTAGCTGTGTTGGCTATTAAAAATTTGAATAATATAACCTAGTTTAAAAACCGATTCCTGCCATATAAACCGGTATATCCGTGCCCATATGATACATGCTATAATGATGTGATGATGATGCAATGTATGATGCAATATATGATGATGTATGTGTGTGATCAAGAGGGTTTAATCTATGGTTCGGATATGACCAGAGCCCCCAAGTAGTCATAATTGCGGCATTGCGCCGATCAAGAGGTGTAGCTATGGTTCGAATACGACCAAGCCCCCAAGTGATTTCCCTGGTGCCCTTATGTCTATCAAGAGGTGTAACTATGGTTCCAACCCATAGCCCCCAAGTGATTTCGCTGGTGGCCTTAAGCCTATCAATAGGTGTAGCTATGGTTCGGATACGACCAGAGCCCCAAGTGATTATCCTGGTGGCCTTACGCCGATCAAGAGGGTATAAGCTATGGTTCGGATATGACCAGAGCCCCCAAGTGATTTCCCTGGTGGCCTTAAGCCTATCAAGAGGTGTAACTATGGTTCGAACATAGCCCCCAAGTGATATTGTGAGCTGTGCTCAAGGGATACCCATGTTTGAGCTGTGTTGTGCAGCAGACTCTCTTTGGCCCCTTATGATAATATTGGCTTGATAGCCGGATTACCGAAGTAACCAGAGATGTGCTCTTATGATAATATTGACTTGATAGTCGGATTAAGAGGTGTAGCTATGGTTCGAATACGACCAAGCCCCCAAATGATATTGTGAGCTGTGCTCAAGGGGCACCTATGTTTGAGCCGTGCTTTTGCAACAGACTCTCTTTGGTCCACTTAATTTTTCCTGAGAACTCGAACTTGTGAGATAGTATTCTTTTGAACTGGAAATTCTTAAACCGGATATTGAGAGCTTCAAAGCTTTGTGGGAGACATCTTTCCCTGGAGCCGGATTTTTAAACCGAAATCCTTCTTTTTAAGACGGAAATTTTCTGACGGCCTTTAAATTTGCACCAATATGGCGGTTTAGGGTCCTGCATTAGATAACTTTGCAAGCTGGAGTAATTGCTCTTTTAAAGAAAGAAATATATAATATAAAAATATACTGGATGGATTTCACCTGATATGTTAGGCTATAAAATATCCACCGCGGAGTTGATCATCACCATGGTGAAGCTGAAATCAATCACGGCCGAGTCGGCTGCGGGAATAGACAGCCAGGCCGACCACGGCATTGTAAGCCAGTGCGGACGGGCCAGTCAATCATGTTGTGTTGATGTAGCGGCGTCGGCGATTCGCGCATGTATCCATCAAACAACATGGCATGGACGAGCGCTAATGCAAAAATAATAATGTAGCGGCGTCGGCGATTCGCGCATGTATCCATCAAACAACATGGCATGAACGAGCGCTAATGCAAAAATAATATTGGCGCATGCTCCTTTGCAACACCTTTGCAATGAACAATGGTCCTGTGAAACAATACCACAGACCAAAGTAATTGCTCTCAAACAATTTAATATGTGCTGATAAAATAGATTTAGATGGATATCACCTAATACCTTTGAATAACCGATGATGTTGTTTGTTCTCTGCCGGACAGCAGATGACCTTTGATTGGACAAAAGTTTTACTTACGGTGGAACTTGTACCTCGTCTGGCCTAATGTTTAATAAACCAAGTAGCAGAACCAGTGCCAGAGTGTAGCGGTAGTTTTGATTTCTGTACCACATGATCTTCTCTAGAAACCTTCTGGGCATAACAAGTCAGAATGTCTTTGTTCTAGCAAGCTGCGTATTTGTTTTTAACACAAAATCTTCTGCCAGACCGACTCGTAGGCGGTGGTGGCAACTCAGGGTGCACCCGCGGGCGGAGAGCAGAGGTGGAGACGCCGGGGGCGCGGGTCGCAGCCAGCGCGGACGGGGCAGCGCCAGCGCGAGGGGAGCCGATGACGGCTCGGGCGTGGAGGACGCCGGTGTCGGTGAGGCGGGCCAGGCGGTTTGCTGAGGGCGGGCCGCGGCAGCTCGCGGATGGCGGCAGCTCAGGCAGAGGCCGTGGCAAGGGGAGCCACGATGGAGAGGCTCGGCATGGTCTAGTGGCTCGGCACGTGTGCAGTACAGCAGGAGGGACGTGCGCGAGAGGCGCCGACGGCTCAAAGCCAGACCTGGGAGGCGGCTCGGAAACGCGCTGGAGAGCATGCGGTGGCGAGGCGGAGCCAGAGTCAGGCGACTCGCCGGCCAGCGGCGACTCGGAGCGATGAAGACGAGGCTGTGGCAACTGATGCGGGCTCGAGGGCGGCTCCGAAACGGGCTCGAGGCGCAGCGATGTCCGCAACAATGGTGAAACGAGTCCACGCCCACGACCCCATCCAATCCGGGTCGTGGTTACTTTGACTTTCTCTTCAGTATTCCTGGTGTGCACGTAACAGCTGAATGGAGAACAAAAAAACAGAACTAGCAGACAACTTTCATGTGGAAACAGTACTAGCACACAAATCAGCCTTGGATTTTACGTAGTGGGAACAACACTAGTGTTTGGCAGTAGCAGTATAGCGATCAATCAAATCACTTTGGAATTGTTTCAGCGGTCTCTCACGGCTTGGTTTGACCTCGGCGGCCCAAGCAGCAACTCGGCGGCTTGGTAGCAGTAGTGGAGGAAAACGGCGGACGATGTGACAGCGACATCGGCTTTAGAGTTCAAGTCGGAAACAGAGTCCTTGGGCGACTCACAGCACCAAGGCGGATTCGAGGACAAAGGTGCGATTAGCCACAGAGACGGCGCTCGAGTCCGTGGTTGAGGTGACAAAAAGCGAGGAATGTGCCTGCGAGGCAGCTGTCGGCAGCGACGGGCCTTTCCCATGGAGAGCCGACGGCGGCTCATAGTAAAAGCGATTCATCACAGAAGCTAATTGTAACGACTTGGAACAATTTGGCCTTGTGCACGTTGATGACTTGCACCCATAAGATTTCCGAAAACCAATACTAAACAAAACCTTCAGGATGAGCAAACCAGGGATCTTCTCTGACAATCTTGCTGACCTACCGGATGAACACCACAAAAAAAATTCTGATCATGATAAAAGCTCATGTAGATCCTTCCAAAACTGATTTTTCTTCACCCGGAAACTTGCAAACCTCTCAAAACCTTAGCTAAGATCCCTTCAAAACTCAACACCACCGTAGGCAGGCCCCACGGTGGGCGCCAACTGTCGTGGAATTGTCACGGCGGATGTCCTAGTGTGAGGACTTAGTCGTGAGGCCAGCGCATCTATGTGGTAGCTTGAGAGGGGTTGATCGGAATCGAGAGACGCAACGCAAGGTAAGGATTTAGACAGGTTCGGGCCTCGGGAAACATCATCCGGTAACAACTCTACGTGTTGTTTGTGGCTAGATCTCATTATGCTCATGAGAGAGTCGCCGCATAAGCCGGCTCCCCCTTTGTGTCTAGCCCTAGAGATTGTTTCTTGTTGCTTGTCCCTCTTTGGGGAGCCCTGCCCCTCCTTATATAAGTTAGAGGGCGGGTTACATGTGGAGTCCTATTAGGATTAGGACTAGTCTACCTTCTAATACAAACCGGATACAAGTCCGGGTCTTAACTCCTTGTAAGGTATATATTCCTCATACCTTTCCTCTTAAATCGACCCACCATTAACATAAACTGGCCCTCTGGGCCTTGGGCCTTATCATCGTTCTATCTCGCCCGCCGGGTTACCAGTGAACAGCCAATCTCCGAGCGGCTTACAAATGAAACGCCAAGTATCAGCTGGGTCTCTGGTGAGTCATCAAGTCCGGCCGGGTTATACTTCCGGTCGGGTTACGCCGCGAGGTATATCCCCGACACAAAGGTTTAAGCTGGGGAGTTGATACGTCTCCGTCGTATGTACTTTTTCAAACACTTTTGCCCTTGTTTTGGACTCTAACTTGCATGATCTGAATGGAACTAACCCGGACTAACGCTGTTTTCAGCAGAATTGCCATGGTGTTATTTTTATGCAGAAATAGAAGTTCTCGGAATGACCTGAAAATCAACGGAGAATTATTTTGGAATATATAAAAAATACTGGAAGAAAGATTCACGTCAGGGGGCCCACACCCTGTCCACGAGGGTGCGGCACACCCTACCCCCTGGGCGCGCCCCTACCTCGTGGGCCCCCTGATGCTCCACCGACCTCAACCCTGACTTCATATATTCACTTTCGGGGAGAAACAATCAGAGAGAAGGATTCATCGCATTTTACGATATGGAGCCGCCGCCAAGCCCTAAACTCTCTCGGGAGGGCTGGTCCGGAGTCCGTTCGGGGCTCCGGAGAGGGGAATCTGTCGCCAACGTCATCATCAACCTTCCTCCATCACCAATTTCATGATGCTCACTGCCGTGCGTGAGTAATTCCATCATAGGCTTGCTGGACGGTGATGGGTTGGATGAGATTTGTCATGTAATCGAGTTAGTTTTGTTAGGGTTTGATCCCTAGTATCCACTATGTTCTGAGATTGATGTTGCTATGACTTTGCTATGCTTAATGCTTGTCACTAGGGCCTGAGTGCCATGATTTCAGATCTGAACCTATTATGTTTTCATGAATATATGTGAGTTCTTGATCCTATCTTGCAAGTCTATAGTCACCTACTATGTGTGATGATCCGGCAACCCCGAAGTGATAATAATCGGGACCACTCCCGGTGATGACCGTAGTTTGAGGAGTTAATGTATTCACTATGTGACGCCCGGATATTTAAGCTACAGTAGAACTCTCCTAATGATGCCATGTCATCTTCGATTACAATTGCTAAACTTTCGTTAGTTCAAACCGATTCAAAATCAATTCAAAAAAATGGCAAACAACCAAAGTTTTTAAAAGTTGAAACAAAAATGTTCGATGGATGCCGAATATTACGAGCGTAATTATAGTGCAACAAACATGTTTTTAGAAAATACCTAAATGCCCTAAAATGAAATAAAACAGAAAGAAAATACAAAAGGGAAAAGCAAACAGAAAAAAAAGAAACCCCCCTGGGCCGTGGCCCAACTGGGCCAACCCACCAGGCCCATCCGGCCACCCACCCCCACTCCTTATCCACTACACCACCCCCACCCACTCCACCGACACCCCACAACCCCCCCTCCCCCCGAAAATATCTCCTCCCCCTCCTCTCTCCCGATCTGGATCGGGATCGAGAGGAGGCCACCGCCGCCTGGAACCGCTCGACGCCGCCCGGACCGCCCGTCGCCGCTGGCCACCGCCGCCCGGAGCGCTTCCCCGCCGGCCTGCCTCTCCTCCGGCGCACGTCTCCGACCTCCCCCTTGAGCCCCACTGCCCGAACCCCTGCGACCCATCGTGAGGAACCCTCCTCCCCCCTTTCCTTCTGTCGCCGGCGCCTTTCGCGACGCCCCGGCCTCCTCTACCGTGTGCACGCCCGCGCCGCGCCCGTCGCGGCCCTCTGCTTGTCGCGTCGCTCGGAGCCGCGCCCCACGCCTCGCCCTCCCCCCATCTCTGTCGCGCTCCGCCTACGGCCCCGCCATCCCGCTCGCCGCTCGCTCGTGTGCCGCCAGACCGCGGCCACCCCCGACGGCCATCGCAACCCCTTGCCCCTGCCACTGCGCCGCCTCTACCCTGCGCCTCCCGTTTGCCGTGCCCCGCCACCACGCTCCGCTCGCACCCCCGCTTGCTGCCGGGAGCCGCCGAACCGCGCCTCGCGCTCGCCGTCCTCACTCTGTGGCCCCGCCCCTTGCCCGCTCCGCATCGACCACTGCCTGCTGCTGCTCCTCTGCCGCCCGCAGGCTCGCTCGTCGTCGGCCCCGCACTCCTTCTTCCCACGTAGGCCGGCCACCGCGGTCGCCCTAGCCACTGGCCTCGCCTCGCTGCACTCCGTGCGGGTGAGCGCTCGCCCAGGCGCCCGTCGCCCTCCTGCCCGCTAACCCACTAAGGCCCCATGGCCCTATGACAAGGGGGCCCCACGGCCCCAGAACGTTTAATTAAAAAAAGAATTTAAAGAAAATAAAATATAACAATAAATAATAAAAATAAATAAATAAATAAGTAATTAACTAATTAATTAACTTAATTAATTCTGATTAAATTAACCAATTAAGATTAATTAACCTAATTAACTACTGTTAATTAGCTAATTAATTAGTATGACAGTGGAGTCCACCCCCTAATTAATTTTGATTAGTTTAATTAAACTGTTTAATTAAAATGTGTCACTGACCAGTGGGACCCACTAGTCAGGTTGACTAGTCAACCCCCGTTGACTGCTGACGTCAGCATGACATCATGCTGATGTCATAAATCCATTTTCGAATTAAATTAAATAATTAATTAAATTCCAGAAATTAATAAAAACTTTGGAAAATCATATAAAATAATCTGTAGCTTGGATGAAAATACTTTGTTCATGAAAGTTGCTCAGAACGACGAGACGAATCCGGATACGCAACCCGTTTGTCCGCCACACATCCCTAGCACAGTGAACATGCAACTTTCCCCCTCCGACTCCTCTGTCCGAAAACGCAAAACACCGGGAATACTTTCCCGGATGTTTCCCCCTTCACCGGTACCACGTCGTACCGCGTTAGGGCACACCTAGCACCGCGCTTTGTCATGTCATGCATCGTTATGCATTTGTTTGCATTATATTTATTGTTTCTTCCCCCTCTTCTCTCGCTAGACATCGAGACCGGCGCCGCTGCTACCTAGTACGACTATGGTGTTGACGACCCCTCTCTCTTGCCAGAACAACCAGGCAAGCCCCCCCCCCCCTTGATCACAAGATATCGCCTACTCTCCTCTATACTGCTTGCATTAGAGTAGTGTAGCATGTTACTGCTTTCCGTCAATCCTATCCTAATGCATAGCCTATCATTGTTGCTACAACTGTTGATACCTTACCTGCAATCCTAAATGCTTAGTTTAGGATGCTAGTTTCTCATCAGTGGCCATACATTCTTGTCCGTCTGCCATGCTATACTACCGGGCCGTGATCACTCGGGAGTTGATCACGTGTATGTACTTATACATATATATGATACTGATGATGACTAAAGACGGGTCGGCTCGTAGGAGTACCCGCGAGTGATCCACGAATTGGGTCCGAAAGGACGTTTGTCCCGACGGCCCTCTGAGTGGATCTTTGTGGCGAAGCGACATGGCAGGTTGAGGCCACCTAGGAGAGAGGTGGGCCTGGCCCTGGTCGGCGTTCGCGATTATTTCAAAATAACACGTTTAACGAGATCTTGGTATTTGATCTGAGTCTGGCTACTGGCCTATACGCACTAACCATCTACGCGGGGATAGTTATGGGCACTCGACGTCGTGGTATCAGCCGAAGCCTTCATGACGTCAGCAACTGAGCGGCGCGCGCCGGATTGGACTGGAATGCCTGCTAGGCTAGGTCTGCTTCCGGTCGCCCTCGCAACATGCAGGTGTGCAATGGGCGATGGGCCCAGACCCCTGCGCCATAGGATTTAGACCGGCGTGCTGACCTCTCTGTTGTGCCTAGGTAGGGCTACGACGTGTTGATCTTCCGAGGCCGGGCATGACCTAGGAAAGTGTGTCCGGCCAAATGGGATCGAGCGTGTTGGGTTATGTGGTGCACCCCTGCAGGGAAGTTAATCTATTCAAATAGCCGTGATCTTCGGTAACAGGACGACTTGGAGTTGTACCTTGACCTTATGACAACTAGAACCGGAAACTTAATAAAACACACCCTTCCAAGTGCCAGATACAACCGGTGATCGCTCTCTCACAGGGCGACGAGGGGAGGATCATCGATTAGGATTATGCTACACGATGCTACTTGGTGAACTCACCATCTACTCTCTTCTCCTGCTGCAAGATGGAGGTTACCAGAAGCGTAGTCTTCGAAAGGACTAGTTATCCCCCTCTTATTCCGGCATTCTGCAGTTTAGTCCACATATGATAGCCTTATTCCAGTTGATACCAATGCATACATATGTAGTGTAGCTTCTTGCTTGCGAGTACTTTGGATGAGTACTCACGGTTGCTTCCCCCCCCCTTTCCCTTTCCTATATCCGGTTGCTGCAACCAGATGTTGGAGCCCAGGATCCAGACGCCACCGTCGCCGACGACTACTACTACTCGGGAGGTGCCTATTACTACGTGCAACCTGCTGACGACGACCAGGAGTAGTTTAGGAGGATCCCAGGCAGGAGGCCTGTGCCTCTTTCGATCTGTATCCCAGTTTGTGCTAGCCTTCTTAAGGCAAACTTGTTTAACTTATGTCTGTACTCAGATATTGTTGCTTCCGCTGACTCGTCTATGATCGAGCTCTTGTATTCGAGCCCTCGAGGCCCCTGGCTTGTAATATGATGCTTGTATGACTTATTTTATTTGTAGAGTTGTGTTGTGATATCTTCCCGTGAGTCCCTGATCTTGATCGTACACGTTTGCGTGTATGATTAGTGTACGATTGAATTAGGGGCGTCACAAGTTGGTATCAGAGCCGACTACCTGTAGGAATTCCCCTTCCACACTCCTTGGCCGAAGTCGAGTCTAGACATTACAAAAACTTTTACTAACATGGTTGTGTGCCTTACGGGCCCATGTCGCCATCTGGGTAATATTAGGATCTTTTACTCCTCGATCTTTACTCTGGGGCTCTGAACTCTCTCCTACTCGGGTTAAACAATTTTACTAACTCTAACACAAGGATCCCGTGACCACGTTCACCCCAAAGTTGGATAAGCCCTAGTTATTCTTTAGAGTAGTATTTGAACATTATCCACATTGTCATTTGACTCCTGTGAAAACATCTTTGTTTTCAGATGGAACCCACGAGGCAGGTCGTGCGCCACACGACGGCCATTGGTGCCTCGGGATCACCTGCTGTGTTGGTTGAGATGATGACCTATATGGGTTATCGCTGGCACCCTGAGTACACCGTCTATGAGGAGTATCAGGACTTCAATCAGGAGCAGTATCGTGCCATCGTCCACCTCTACTCTCGGGAGTATGACTCCACCATCGTGCTGCACACTGCTCATGGTGTTGGAGTGACTATCGATATGGCGGTCCACGATGCTGCTTATGCTGCTCTGACACGTCTTCGTGGAGAGTATCAGGAGCTGGACACCTCCCCCTTCAGGCACATTGCTATCACATCCGATGTTGGTGCAGAGGGTTATTACACTGCGGCCTACTCCATTGTCACCCGAGAGCCCTTCTACCATCAGAACCTGGTTCTGCATGCTGATGGGCTAGATAGAGCTAACCGAGCTCTTCGCCACAAGTTGTACACCACCAGTCAGCACCTGTATCGTGCTCTGACGCTGTTGCACCCCTCTGTCCGATTTGGTGATCTGTCGCGTTCTGCGATCTACCCTGCCAGGACCATGATGCCCCAGGGCATCGGTTGGCCAGATGTGGGAGGCTACTCTCCTGCACTTGGTCCTCTCCTGCCACCTGCGCATCGGGTTCCGCACCAGAGTATCCGCGGACCCCAGGCTACTTGCGTGGAGGTCTTCCCTTCGTGTCACTACCAGCTGTCGGGCTACACCTACCTCCGCAGTACCGCGTGGGACTGATGTAGTCTTGCTTGTTAGTGTTAGATGCATTCGCCGCGAGCCTGCATGCCGCCTATGATGTATTAGTCTATGTACTGATCTCTGTGTACCGAACTCTATGCATGATCTCTTTTGTAAGATATGTCGACTACTATGTAGTATCTATTGTGCTGCTTTCATTGTGCATGTTTCATCATGAATGATTCTTGTCTTTGCAAGTTTCTCGATGCTGAACAACCCCTTATTATATATTAGCAGGATGGTTAGACCAGGTGGTCGTGGACGTGGTGGCAACATCCCACCACCGCCTGAGTACATGGCTGGTATGATCCAACAGCTTGAGATGAATCGCCAGTTCATGGAGAATATGATGGCTTAGTTTCCTCGCCCCAATATGAACCGGCAGCCAACCCTAGTAACTCTGCAGGATTTCATGCGCCTGAACCCAACTGTGTACCGCAGCTCAACTCAGCCTCTGGATGCTGATGACTGGCTGCATGACATCACCTATGAGATGGAGTTTGCTGATGTAGCCTCTGCCAGCTATGTCACCTTTGCTTCCTTCTTCCTGAAGGGACCCGCGGCTCAATGGTGGGACAGCCACAGGCGTACTCTACCAGTTGGAACAATCATCACCTGGCCAGACTTCCAAGCTGCCTTTTATGCTCGCTTCATTCCTCAAGGAGTCATGGACCGTAAGAAGCACGAGTTTCGCAACCTCACCCAAGGCAACAATACCGTTGAAGCTTATCAGCGGGAGTTTCTTGACTTGTCCCGCTATGCTGAAGAAGACATTGCAACTGATGCACGCAGACAGGAGAAGTTTCGTGATGGCCTTCAAGCTGACATCAAGATCGCACTTCTAGTGCATGACTTTGCTGATTTTGCCACCCTGGTGAACAAGGCCATCAATGTCGAAACTGGTCTGCAGGAATACCAGAGCTCTCACAGGCGCAACCGTGACACGGGCTCATCTTCGGGCCCGTCCTCGCAGAAGCGCAAGATATGGATTCCCAACAGCATGTACCAGCCGAATGCACCTGCCCCAAGGCAGACCTATGCTGTACCTCGTCTGCCTGCTCCTCGAACTAGGCAGCCAAGACTTCTAGCTACACCACCACAAGCTCCTGTTCCCACTCCCAGTAATGGGTTGTGCTTCAGGTGTGGACAACCAGGGCACCGTGCTAGGGAATGCAACCAGAACCAGAATCAACTGGCCCTTCCAGCAACTGGTCGTGGAAGCAACCATCCCCGCAACAACAATGCCAAGTCTTATGGTCGTGTTCATGCCAACCACGTTGATCTCAATTAAGTTCTAGACCAGCCCGCTACCGTGATGGGTACACTCCTCGTAAATTCAGCACCAGCATCTGTTTTCTTTGATACAGGTGCATCACATTCATTCATGTCAGAGGATTTTGCATTCATGCATGGCATTAAAAGCGAGGACCTGAACACTTCGCTATTAGTACATACTCCCGCGGGAAAATGTCGGACCTCCATGATATGCAACGACATCCCCTTTGAAATCGAAGGACTGGAATTCCTTGCCTCTCCCATCGTACTGAAGTCTTGTAGCATCGACCTCATTCTAGGAATGGATTGGTTGAAAGCGCATACTGCTTCTATAGTTTGCGCCACTAAGGTCGTCCATCTGCTACACCCTTCTGATGAAATAATTGCTTACCAAGCTCATCTAGTTCAGAACGCCGAGGCACGTCTTTATGCCTTGAATGTGTTGAACGCTGCACCACTCGAGGGCATTGAAAACATTCCCATCGTTCATGGATTCCAAGACGTCTTCCCAGAAGAACTTCCAGGGATTCCCCCTGCTAGAGCTGTCGAATTCATCATCGACTTGAAACCCGGCACCACCCCTATAGCTAGCTAAACGACCCTACAAGATGTCGTCGCATGAACTCATTGAGCTTAAGGAGGAAATCGACAAATCTTTTGTCAAAGGTTTCATTCGCCCAAGTTGGTCTCCTTGGGGAGCACCTTCTCTCTTTGTTAAGAAGAAGGATGGGACAAACCGATTAGTCCAAGACTATCGTCCTATAAACCAAGCTACCATTCAGAATAAATATCCTCTTCCTCGGATCAATGATCTTTATGATCAACTGGCTGGCTCATCAGTGTTCTCCAAACTCGACTTGAGGTTGGGTTACCACCAGATCCGTGTTCGTGAAGAGGACATCCCAAAAACCACCTTTGTGACTCGGTATGGATCATACGAGTACACCGTCATGTCATTCGGCTTAACGAATGCTCCCGCCACCTTCTCTCGTCTGATGAACTATATATTCATGGATTACCTTGACAAGTTCGTCGTGGTTTATCTGGACGATATCCTTGTATTTTCCAAGAACGAGGAAGAACATGCTGAACATCTGCGTCTTGTGCTGGAGAAGCTTCGAGAACATCAACTGTATGCCAAGTATTCCAAGTGTGAATTCTGGATCCCCGAAGTAACCTATCTTGGGCATGTCATCTCCAAGGATGGTATTGCCGTCAACCCTGAACGAGTTCAGGCTATTCTCGATTGGACTCCTCCGAAGAATGTCAAGCAAGTCCGAAGTTTTCTCGGTCTCGCCAGCTATTGCTGTCGATTCGTCGAGAACTTCTCCAAGATTGCCAGGCCTCCGACTAATCTGTTGCATAAGGGTGTCAAGTTCGACTGGACAGACAAGTGTCAGGAAAGTTTCCAGGCACTCAAAGACAAGTTGACTTCTGCCCAGTGCTTGCTCCACCTGATACTAAGAAGGACTTCGTCATTTACTGCGACGCTTCTCGTCAAGGATTAGGCTGTGTCCTAATGCAAGAGCGCAGAGTGATTGCTTATGCCTCTCGTCAACTGCATCCTCACGAAGAAAACTACCCAGTTCACGACCTCGAGCTTGCTGCTGTCATTCATGCACTGAAGCAGTGGCGACATTACCTTCTCGGTAATCGTTGCGAGATCTTCACCGACCACCAAAGTCTGAAGTATCTGTTTACTCAGCCAGATCTGAACCTCCGTCAGCAAAGATGGATGGAGACTGTTGCAGCTTTGACGTGGGTATATCCTATACCCCCGGCAAGGCTAATGTAATGGCTGATGCCTTGAGCCGCAAGTCTTACTGCAACCACCTCCAGGTTCACAAAGTTCAGCCCTCGCTTGTCGAAGAATTTAGAAAGCCGAACCTTCATATTGTTCCTCCTGGAGCACTCACTCCCCCTCCCCCGGAGTTCCGCAAGAGGAATCTTCTTGTTGTTACTAAGGGTTCTCTAAATACCCTGGCTGTCGTACCAGATCTCGTAGCTGGTATAAAGACTATTCAAGGTTATGACTCTGAAGTCCATAAGATTAAACGCCATCTAGCAGAAGGAAAGCCCTCATTCTTCACTATCACTGACGATGGCGCCTTGTATTTCAAAGGCCGCCTAGTGGTACCATGTTCGAAGAAAAACCTGGATAAGACTAAAAGGGTTATGCAAGAAGCTCATGATACGCCTCTGTCCATCCATCCTGGTAGTACAAATATGTACCAGGATATTCGTCAAAGATTCTGGTGGTCTAATATGAAGCAGGACATTTCTCGTTATGTTGCTGAGTGTGACGTTTGCCGCCGTATCAAAGCAGAGCATCAAAGGCCTGCTGGAACTCTGCAACCTATCTCTATTCCTGAATGGAAATGGGACCATGTTGAAATGGACTTCGTCACTGGATTTCCCAAATCGCAGAAAGGTAATGATGCAATTCTTGTCGTCATTGACCGGCTTTCCAAAGTTGCCCATTTTCTGGCGGTCAAAGAGACAATCACTGCTAGTCAGCTTGCTACTCTCTACATGGCCAGAATTGTTTCACTTCACGGTATTCCACTGGTTATCAGTTCAGACCGTGGAAGCTTATTCACTTCAAGATTCTGGGCAAGTTTCCAAGAAGCTATGGGGACTCATCTATCGTTCAGTACTGCGTTTCATCCTCAGTCGCAAGGACAGGTTGAACGTGTCAACCAAGTTCTCGAAGACATGCTTCGAGCTTGTGTAATTTCATTCGGCAAGAAATGGGAGGAATATCTTCCATATGCCGAGTTCTCTTATAATAATAGCTATCAAGCTAGTCTGAAGATGTCCCCCTTCGAAGTGCTATATGGACGAAAGTGTCGGACCCCTCTGAACTGGTCAGAAACTGGGGAATGTCCACTCTTCGGTTTGGATATTATCCAACAGGCCGAAGAACAAGTTCGCATTATTCGCGAGAATCTCAAGACTGCTCAGTCGCGTCAGAAAAGTCAGCATGACCGTCATCACCAAGACATGGTCTATCAACCTGGCGAAAAGGCTTATCTTCGAGTTACACCAATGAAGGGTGCTCACCGCTTCGGGATCAAGGGCAAGCTAGCTCCTCGCTATATCGGTCCCTTCACTATTCTCGAAAGGCGTGGAAAGGTGGCATATCAACTGGAGCTTCCGCCGAACCTTTCTCAGGTTCACGATGTGTTCCACGTGTCACAACTCCGCCGTTGCTTCAAGGATCCGATCCGAGAAGTGGATCATGAAGTGCTTGAATTGCAACAGGACCTCTCCTATAAAGAGCATCTGGTCCGCATTCTCGACCAAGCTGAACGCCGCACACGTCAGAAGGCGATCAAGTTCCTCAAAGTCCAGTGGTCGAATCACTCTGAAGACGAAGCCACTTGGGAACGCGAGGACCGCCTGCGTGCTGAATACCCCGCACTGTTTCCTTCTACCTCCTAAATCTCGGGAAGAGATTTCTTGTAGTGGAGGAGAATTGTGACGCCCGGATATTTAAGCTACAGTAAAACTCTCCTAATGATGCCATGTCATCTTTGATTACTATTGCTAAACTTTCGTTAGTTCAAACCGATTCAAAATCAATTCAAAAAAATGGCAAACAACAAAAGTTTTTAAAAGTTGAAACAAAAATGTTCGGTGGATGCCGAATATTACGAGCGTAATTATAGTGCAGCAAACATGTTTTTAGAAAATACCTAAATGCCCTAAAATGAAATAAAACAGAAAGAAAATAAATAAAAGAAGAAAATACAAAAGGGAAAAGCAAACAGAAAAAAGAGAAACCCCCCTGGGCCGTGGCCCAACTGGGCCAACCCACCAGGCCCAGCCGGCCACCCACCCCCACTCCTTATCCACTACACCACCCCCACCCACTCCACCGACACCCCACAACCCCCCCCCCCCTGAAAATATCTCCTCCCCCTCCTCTCTCCCGATCTAGATCGGGATCGAGAGGAGGCCACCGCTGCCTAGAACCGCTCGACGCCGCCCGGACCGCCCGTCGCCGTTGGCCACCGCCGCCCGGAGCGCTTCCCCGCCGGCCTGCCTCCCCTCGGGCGCACGTCTCCGACCTCCCCCTTGAGCCCCGCTGCCCGAACCCCTGCGACCCACCATGAGGAACCCTCCTCCCCACCTTTCCCTATGTCGCCGGCGCCTTTCACGACGCCCCGGCCTCCTCTACCGCGTGCACGCCCGCGCCGCGCCCGTCGCGGCCCTCTGCTTGTCGCGCCGCTCGGAGCTGCGCCCCACGCCTCGCCCTCCCCCCATCTCTGTCGCGCTCCGCCTACGGCCCCGCCATCCCGCTCGCCGCTCGCTCGTGTGCCGTTAGACCGCGGCCACCCCCGACGGCCACCGCGACCCCTTGCCCCTACCACTGCGCCGCCTCTACCCAGCGCCTCCTGCTTGCCGTGCCCCGCCACCACGCTCCGCCCGCACCCCCGCTTGCTGCCGGGAGCCGCCGAACCGCACGTCGCGCTCACCGGCGCTTCCCGCGCTCGCCGTCCTCACTCTGCGGCCCCGCCCCTTGCCCGCTCCACAGCGACCACTAGCTGTTGCTGCTCCTCTGGCGCCCGCGGGCTCGCTCGTCGCCTGGCCCCGCACTCCTTCTCCCCACGTCGGCCGGCCACCGCGGTCGCCCTGGCCACTGGCCTCGCCTCGCTGCACTCCGTGCGGGTGAGCGCTCGCCCAGGCGCCCGTCGCCATCCTGCCCGCTAACCCGCTAAGGCCGCATGGCCCTATGACACGGGGCCCCACGGCCCCAGAACGTTTAATTAAAAAAATTAAAAAAATAAAATATAACAATAAATAATAAAAATAATTAATTAATTAACTAACTTAATTAATTCTGATTAAATTAACCAATTAAGATTAATTAACCTAATTAACTACTGTTAATTAGCTAATTAATTAGTATGATAGTGGGGCCCATCCCCTAATTAATTTTGATTAGTTTAATTAAACCGTTTAATTAAAATGTGTCACTCACTAGTGGGACCCACTGGTCAGGTTGACCAGTCAACCCCCATTGACTGCTGACGTCAGCATGACATCATGCTGATGTCATAAATCCATTTTTGAATTTATTTAATTAATTAATTAAATTCCAGAAATTAATAAAAACTTTGGAAAATCATATAAAATAATCCGTAGCTCGGATGAAAATACTTTGTACATGAAAGTTGCTCAGAACGACGAGACGAATCCGGATACGCAGCCCGTTCGTTCACCACGCATCCCTAGCATAGCGAACACGCAACTTTCCCCCTCCGGCTCCTCTGTCCGAAAACGCGAAACACCGGGAATACTTTCCCGGATGTTTCCCCCTTCACCGGTACCCCCTCGTACCGCGTTAGGGCACACCTTATGACAACTAGAACCGGAGAATTAATAAAACACACCCTTCCAAGTGCCAGATACAACCGGTGATCGCTCTCTCACAGGGCGACGAGGGGAGGATCATCGGTTAGGATTATGCTACACGATGCTACTTGGTGAACTCACCATCTACTCTCTTCTCCTGCTGCAAGATGGAGGTTACCAGAAGCATAGTCTTCGAAAGGACTAGCTATCCCCCTTTTATTCCGGCATTCTGCAGTTCAGTCCACATATGATAGCCTTATTCCAGTTGATACCAATGCATACATATGTAGTGTAGCTTCTTGCTTGCGAGTACTTTGGATGAGTACTCACGGTTGCTTTTCTCCCCCCTTTTCCCCTTTCCTATATCCGATTGCTGCAACCAGACGTTGGATCCCAGGAGCCAGACGCCACCGTCGCCGACGACTACTACTACTCGGGAGGTGCCTACTACTACGTGCAGCCCGCTGACGACGACCAGGAGTAGTTTAGGAGGATCCTAGGCAGGAGGCCTGCGCCTCTTTCGATCTGTATCCCAGTTTGTGCTAGCCTTCTTAAGGCAAACTTGTTTAAGTTATGTCTGTACTCAGATATTGTTGCTTCCGCTGACTCGTCTATGATCGAGCTCTTGTATTCGAGCCCTCGAGGCCCCTGGCTTGTAATATGATGCTTGTATGACTTATTTTATTTGTAGAGTTGTGTTGTGATATCTTCCCGTGAGTCCCTGATCTTGATCGTACACGTTTGCGTGTATGATTAGTGTACGATTGAATTAGGGGCGTCACACACTATGTGTTAATACTTTGGTCTGGTACTCTACTAAAAGGAGGTCTTAATATCCCTTAGTTTCCAATAGGACCCCGCTGCCATGGGAGGGTAGGACAAAAGATGTCATGCAAGTTCTTTTCCATAAGCACGTATGACTATATTCGGAATACATGCCTATATTATATTGATGAATTGGAGTTAGTTCTGTGTCACCCTATGTTATATAACTGTTGCATGAATAATCGCATCCGGCATAATTCTCCATCACCGATCCAATGCCTACGAGATTTTCCTATATTGTTCTTCGCTTATTTACTTTTCCGTTGCTACTGTTACAATCACTATAAAACCAAACATATTACTTTTGCTATCGTTACCACTACTATCATATTACTTTGCTACTAAACACTTTGTTGCAGATATTAAGTTTCCAGCTATGGTTGAATTGACAACTCAGCTGCTAATACTTGAGAATATTCTTTGGCTCTCCTTGTGTCGAATCAATAAATTTGGGTTGAATACCCTACCCTCAAAAACTGTTGTGATCCCCTATACTTGTGGGTTATCATGGCGCCCTGCCCTTCTCGCAAGCCTCGGCATCACATTTTGGCCACCCCGACGCGACAAAAGCCAACATGGATGAGATCATCACGAGCGGCTCGGTCGCCACCGCCTCCTCCCCCGTGTTCCACACGCAAGACGACACAATGGACACCACCGGCGACATGGATGACGAGATCGACGATGCTGAGGAGGAGCAGGAGGAGGAAGAGAAGGAGGAGATGGAGCCGCCGCCGACGAGGAAAGGGAAAAGGAAGAAGCGGGAGGGGGCAGTGTCAGGACGGGCGAGCCACACGTCAAGTGGACGCCTAGAGAAGACGAGTGCCTCGCCGAAGCATGGAAGACCGTCAGCATTGACCCGGTCACCGGCGCGAACCAGAACGCCGACACGTACTGGACGCGTATCAAGTCGGCGTTCAATGAGCGCAAGCTGGTCGACCCCTACTTTGCCACCATCCACATGTAGCATGGTGCAAAGGCCATGTTGAACCATTGGCGATCATCTACACGGCCTGCAACAAATGGCATGGGATCATCGAGGAGATCGCGGCTCGCCCGGAAAGTGGCGCAACGTCGAGGGTCAGGTATGTACAGCCGCTGGGTCTCGCTTCTTTTCGCCGTGTACGTCGCCGACACTTCTTCTTCGGCTGCGCAGATGGTTCGGATGTTCATCATGTACCGCCAGGACAGCAGCGGCCAAGAGTTCAAGTTCCTCCACGTGTTCAGCCGGATCAAGAAGTGCGAAAAGTGGGCGGATGTCCGGCGCACCCTCGCCAAGGCCAAGGAGACGTACAAGCCGGACGCGCCGGCCCCGGGGGCGGCGGATGGGCACCCTGATGGCAACAAAAGAGCCAAGACGGCGAAAGACGCCGCACCGGCTGCCGAGCGGCTACAATCATCGATCAAGCAGTGCATCACCGACGCCAAGAACAACGCCGCCAAGATGGAGGAGAAATCCGACGCGCGGTGGTAGGCATTGATGACGAAGCAAGATGTGAAGCTCGACCTACTCCGGACCAACGTCGCCGCGAAAAAGAGGAACACCGACTTGGCGTTCTTGATGGGGCGAACATGTCGACGATGGACGAGCAGGTCAAGGCGTGGTACCTGGCGGAGCGCGGCCTCATCTTGAACCAGATGCCTTTGACGACCGCGCCTACGCCAACGCCGACCCCAACGCCGCCGCCCAGCCCGAGTGATAATGCCACGATGACGCCCAACACAGAGGCCACGCCGCCGCCGACCATCCCGAGCATAGAAGCCACGCCAATGCCGAGCACGCCTACGCCGGCCAGTCCCACGCCGGAGGAGCCCGTCGTTTGATGCATTCCTTTGTCTATGCGTCCTTTCTTTTGAACGCCGAACTTTCGAGTATGTTTGATTGCCGAACTATGGCATGGTGATCGCCGAACTTTGTGGCAGATCGCCGTTGATCACCGAACTTGTGGCGTTTTTTGGCAGCGGAAACAAGTTTGAAGTTACGTGTGTCTTGGTGCTGAAATCTGAGGGCGCGGCTGGGAACTGGATCGCCCCCAGGACGAAAAAACCGCCGGCGCATGGGCCAAACAGCAATCGCCGTGTGCGCTGGGGCCGAACGAGTGGAGATGCTTTAAGAGCTTTGCCACATCCACGGGATTTTACGTGGCGAGAGGGTTACGGGGTGATTTGGCAGGTTTTGGTTGGAGATTAGTGAAAGAAAGATTCGTAAGCTTACACAAGTCTAACATTTTTGCCCAACTAATTGAGGTGCCAAGCTATTCACGGTACACCGGGCAGTGGCGTGCGGTGAGCCGTTGCCTGCCGGCCAAAACCGAGCAACAAACAAAAATGGGGTGTCTGCATATCTACGTGGAAGTGGTGATACTACTGCTGCTGCTGCTAGCAGTGGAAGATTGGACAGGCAGTTGCCAAGCAAGCGACACCTACAGTACTAAAGTCTGGATCGATAGATTAATTAAACTAGCTAGTGCACTCGTGCCACGTGAGGCGCCGGCGCCGGCGCCTGGACGGCGGCGTTGCTGCTGCAGTGGTGGTTGGCCTTGGTAGTGGATTCTTCGGAGGCGGCTGCGGCAGGTAGCTCGAAGGGGCCGAGGCGGTGGTCACCAAGGCGGGACTTGTAGGCGGCCTTCTTGTACTCGGCCCAGGTGAACTCCCTGTACAGGCTCTGCTCCCCTTCCCGCATCAGCTCCGGCAGCGGCGCGATCCGCTGTGTCGGCGCCGGTCCGCCGAAGTAGATCACCGACAGCCGCGACTGCTGCCCCTCCACCGGCGCCACCACCCGGTGCTTCACGCTTCGGAACCGCCCGTTCGTCAGCACCTGAAATGCACCCAAAAAAACGTCTCTTACATCAGAACGCATGCACGTAACTGGTGCAGGTGCATGAGCATCAGATGGTGCATTTAATCGGTGATGCAGGTGGTAGGCTAAACAATGCGCCATGCCAAACCACTAAACCAGATCAAAACATGCATGCACGCATCTGCATGCGTGCGTCCATGGATGATGGAGCCCAGGTAGTGAGTGGTAATGGTAATGGAGTACCAACCTGGAGGGAGTCCCCGACGTTGACGAAGAGGGAATCGGTGTCGGGGGCCACAGCGACCCAGCGGCCGTCCGGCAGCATGATCTGAAGTCCCCCGGTGCGGTTGGACCGGAGCAAGGAGATAATCTGCGGGTCCGTGTGCTCCCCGAACCCCGTCACGCCGCGCTGCCCCGCCGCCGGGTGGGAGGGGCACGGCGGGTAGTGGTTCACGCGCATCATCTCGTCAGCCTCTCCGACGTGGCCCGGCGCCACCATCTGCCGCAGCACGCCGCGGTGCTCGTCCGCGACGCCGAGCCCCTCCGCCATCAGCTCCAGCACCCGCGCTCCCACCTCCCGCATCGCGTCCGTGTACTCCTCCAGAGCAGCCCGGAGCGACGGCGGCAGGGAGGCGGCGGCGACGGAGCCGGACCCGACGGAGAGTAGGATGTACTCGAGCCAGCCCACATCGCCGTTGCAGCCGATGCTCTTGCTGCCGTAGCCGAAGGGGCGCGCCGAAGCGTCCATCTTGTCCTTGTGCGGCAGCGCGAAGAAGGCAGCGGCGCGGGCCTCCAGCGCGTCCACGAGGGCAACCGGCACGCCGTGGTTGGTCGCCCTGAAGAAGCCCAAGCCGCGGCACGCGTTCGCCACGGCCACCGCCGCGCCCGGCGCCGACAGGTCGACGCTCGGCACCGATGCATGTGCGCATTTCACCAGCGGGATCGTGTCCACGGAGACGGGCACCGTGATCCCCACCATGGCCGGCAGACGTTCTCGCAAATATGTAGTGAAGCAGAGCAGTTCCCGCCACTTGCCGGTATGAAGTGAAGCAGAGCAGAAGAGAGGAAGTGCGAACGTTTGCGGTTGTGGTCATCTGATGGGGTGATGGCCTGGTATATATAGGCGACACGAGCATTCATAACCAGCGGCAGTAACTAACTATGTAACCAACCAGATGCTCGCTTTAGGGCATGTACAATGGTCAATGATAAGATAATTTTATCTTAGTTTAGAGATGATAAAAAAGCATGTCTATAATGGATTATCTCTTAGCCTTATCTTTAATAACTAGTTATTTCAAAAAATATGATGAGAAAAATTGTGCTAAGAGATCATCTCTTGTCTTCTTTTAAATAAAAGAACACAAATTTTTTCTTATGATTTCTCTATCCTTCATCTCATTATTTATTTTACGTGGCATTTATAAAATAGAACCATTATACATATCCTTAGTTAGTTTGGTCTAGCGAGTGAAGTGACGTTGAAAGAGTGTCAAAGCAAGCTACGTGGATGCACGCACTATGTGTGGAACGGAACAGGGAAGTGTCACCATGGCCATCGACCAGGCAGTTGGTTGGGACCGTACGGTTCAAGCGTGTCTCTGATGCATCCATGCCGAATTTTCAGTCTAACAGAAACAGAAGACTTCTCCGGAGCATCTATTCAGTTTCTCCTTTTCCTCACACAAGGGCATGTACAATAGTGCTATTTTCGTAGTGC
Organism: Triticum monococcum; assembly: GCA_034509565.1. NCBI lineage: Eukaryota > Viridiplantae > Streptophyta > Magnoliopsida > Poales > Poaceae > Triticum > Triticum monococcum. The sequence goes on from CM067841.1 coordinate 608,755,676, forward strand.
CAAGTAAAATAGATGCTGATATGAAGAAGAGAGAAATCATAAGAAAATGCTTGCAAAGATAGGGCTAAGATATCATTCATTGCACAACATTTTTGTTACCTTCCCTAAATTACATATCGGACTTAAGATAAAACGGTCTTATCAGCCACTTGTTTGCATTTTCACAAAAATTGAAGCAAACGGGACGATCATTGCCGAAGAAGGAGGGTTTCGCTTTCAAAATTTTATTGGGTTAACGGACCCGGATTTTCTTTTTCTTTTTCATTCACATAATATCTTATTTGCCTCTTCGGTAAGATCAAGACTAATGAAACGAGCATTGCCCCTGCCATTGGGAAAAAAAATACGATAATTGAAATGCAAGTTATGTGCATGTAGAGGCCAACAGTTGATAGAAGGCGATGAGGACTATGCGGTAGAATAAAACCATTGATAATGCCCATTTGTCGTATTATTTTCTTATTGAAATTACAATGAACATTACCTGCACTAGAACATTGGCTAGATGCAACTACACATCTTTCATTCATATTACTAAAAGAACAAAATGTAGAAAATGTATGTACCAGATTTCACGTCATACTAAATTTCACATGAATAAGTGAATGATAGAACTTTCCTTGACGATTATACATTTGTCATAGTTGTCTTAGAAACAAAATGAAGGCTCTCACTTTGTTGTTTCGTTGTTGCTGCTCGAGAACTCTGACTTTTTGCTAGAACTGTGGCAGTGGTATGACTGCCTTTCATACCTGCATAAAAATAGGGTTCGGGGTTTATGATTCGTCAAATATTTCATGGCATATTTACTGAAAATATCACATGAATGGTGTGTTCTTTGTTAAGAAGTGGGACAGTAGGTTGAGCATATATAGCATGTATATGTGCTAGGAAAATATATAAGGGACATTGCCACCCCTCCCCCCTCCCAAGGTGTTGTGTGCTAATCCTGGCGAGATATCAAATATGTATTAACCATTGCATAGAAGTTTAACCATTTCTGACCTATTTAGATGTCAATAATTGGAAAATTTTCCTCTCTCTTACGGAAGCTCATCACCGCCAAGTACAGCGGTGACAGGCTGACGCTGTTAACCTCAGAGGCCAACTCCGGTGCCACGAGACCACAACCTCCACTATGGTGCCATGTCCGTGCCTCGCTGCTAGGTCCAGGGTGGAGTCCCCGCGCTCGTTCTTGCCACCGAGGATGTTGATATCTCTAGAGTCCTGCTTCATCTGCGCGATGGGAGAAAAAGTAATGTCGCACCCCGCTCTTGCCGCATAGTGTAGCAGCATGTTTCGCACCGAGTTCAGACAAGAGAGTAGGGTCTCTTTTAGAAAATATGGTGTCAAACCCCTACATCAACTTGTCATGCACTGCAACTAGGTGATGGAGATTGTTCCCCTCTAGTATGATCCGGTTTATGTTACTGTGCAAGTTGAATGCCCAAAATAAACAAAATAGTTATACTCATATAGCTAATACCCAAAAAATTCAGAAGTGTGGTAGTGGTATGGTTGTCATTCTTAACTGCATAAAAATAGGTCTTAGGGTTTATGCTTCGTCAAATAGTTCAGGAGAGATTGTTATAAGAAGACCACATGAATGGTGAGTTCTTGTTAAGAAGCTAGGATACATTAGGTATAACATCATATGTGGTAGGGACAATATGTAAGGGTCAATGCCACCACACCCACCCCCTCCCGAGTGTTGCGTGCTAATTCTAGGGAGATATCACATTCATGTTTGAAACTTTGTAGAAGATGATGAGAAAGACAGTGACGGCGGTGTCTCCTAGGTAGGCCCATAATAGAGGATTCGACCTAGCAAGCAGGAACAACCCGAGTTCATGCCAGAATCCACTCGGCTGGACTAACATTGTGAAAGCTCATCTGGCTAATCCTTATCACGTCCTCCATTCGACTGGATCGGTCGTGGGTAATCAAGACGAGAGTAACTAATGCCACCATTAAACCATAGGTACCACAATGTAGTCATAGCCATTGGTAATGGTTGTCATAATCGCACCATTACTATTGCATGAGCACTCGGCCATTGTCCTCCTAGCCTCGTCCCCACTATATAAAGAAAGATTAGGTGGGGACGTAGACAAATGTTTTTAGATAGAAACACAAGCCTAAGATATATTTAGGCAGATTCAAACATTGTTGTAATCACATTGTTCGTATGACATAACCATCAAGCCGGAATAAAGTGCTACCTCTATAATAGGGACTTGAACTGGGGTAAAACATATCTCATGTGAAATCATGTATCTAAATCATCATCAATCATGAGTATTGCCGTGGAATCCCCGCGACAACAGGTGTGCTTGTTTATTGTGATATTAGACATGACCCAAACATATAGGAGTATTTCTACTCTGTCACGCCTCCAAGCAGGATTTAATGGTCAATACGGAAAACATGAAACCACTATAGGATCGCAAGTGGGTCTAGAGAGGGGCGGCGGGGGGGGGGGGGGGGGGGGTTAGTCTACTTGACCAAATAAAAACCTAGGTTATTCCCAATTTTAATTGTAGGTAAGTTTGTCAATTCACACAAGTCAAGTAACACCCTACACATGCAAGTCTACATAGTAGGAAGCGGGAAGTAAAGACTTTGCATATGAACGTAAAGGAGGGGATCGAAGAAATCAAACGCAATGAAGACATGATGATTTTGGTGTGGTTCCAATAGATGGTGCTACCATACATCCACGTTGATGGAGATTTCAACCCACGAAGGTAATGTCTGCGTGGGTCCATGGAGGGCTTCACCCATGAAGGGTCCACATAGAAGCAACCTTCTCTATGCCATCATGGCTTCTGTCCACGAAGGACTAGCCTCACTCGGGGTAGATTTTCACAAAGTAGGTGACTTGCCCTTACAAACTCCTTGGTTCAACTCCACATGATTTGGAGGCTCCCAAGTGACACCTAACCAATCTAGGAGACACCGCTCTCCAAGAGGTAATAGATGTTCTTGATGATGAACTCCTTGCTCTTGTGCTTCAAAAGATAGTCTCCTCAACACTCAGTCACTCTCACGTATTTGGCATGATGGTGGGAGATGGATTGGAGTGCAAAGCAGCTTGAGAGGGCTACAAATCAAGGATCAAATGGTTGAAGTGGAAACCCTTGATCTCAACACAAGTCTAGGCGGTTCTCTCTCAGAAAACTGATATGGGCAGTGTTAGCTTCATCATGGTTGCTCTCTCTAAGAGTAGCTGGAATGGGAGGGATATATACAGCCATCACAAAAAAATCTAACCGTTACACACCTTTATCCGCAACTCGGTGGCTCCATGTGAAACCACTTGGTGAGACCGACTAGTGCAAAAGGTTTGAACTTTAGACGTTTTGGTGAGACCGGATGAAACCACTCGGTGGGACCGATGGATGATGACCTAAGCACTTTCCTCACTTCGGTGACACCGATCGAATCCACTCGGTAATTCTGAAGTGAAATCGATAAGTTACAGAAGGTTGGCAGGCACACTTCAATGTGACTAAATGTCATCTCAGTGGGACCGGGTTTCTAGGGTTTAGACAGTGGCTCTGTCAAGTGTACCTTGGTGGCTCCCGGTAGAATTGGTTCAGTGGGACCGAGTTTGTCTTTAGAGTTTTGGACAAATAGGAATGTGCAGGTGTGGTTGAGGGTCGACTTCGGAGCAATATCTCTAAGAAATTGAGCATTGGATTTCCTAAGGACTCAACATGATCTTCGATCACTTAACCAAAAATGTAGAGTCTTGAAACTTTTGCCAATCCATGTCCTTTGCATTTTGGGCGGTCTACATCCACATCTCATTGGCATACCTAGTTTAACTTTCCTGAAATATTCTTTGGATACGCATTAGTTCAGGGATTTATATGTTGTTATGAATTACCAAAACAACCTGGGGATTAGTCGCACTTTGAACCACGCGGGGAGGTCCCCACTAGCATCCAACCCTCTACCCTGGACTAACATAGAAATGATTGTTGGGGAACGTAGTAATTTCAAAAAAATTCATACGCACACGCAAGATCATGGTGATGCATAGCAACGAGGGGAGAGTGTGATCTACGTAACCTAGTAGATCGACAACGGAAGCGTTTGGTTGATGTAGTCGTACGTCTTCACGGCCCGACCGATCAAGCACCGAAACTACGACACCTCCGAGTTTTAGCACACGTTCAGCTCGATGACAATCCCCGGACTCTGATCCAGCAAAGTGTCGGGGAAGAGTTCCGTCAGCACGACGGCGTGGTGATGATCTTGATGTACTACTGTCGCAGGGCTTCGCCTAAGCACCGCTACAATATTATCGAGTACTATGGTGGCAGGGGGCGCCGCACACGGCTAAGAATAAGATCACGTGGATCAACTTGTGTCTCTCTGGGGTTCCCCTGCCTCCGTATATAAAGGATCAAGGGGGGGGTGCGGCCGGCCAAGGGGAGGCGCGCCAGGAGGAGTCCTACTCCCTCTGGGAGTAGGATTCCCCCCCCCCCTCCAATCCTAGTTGGAATAGGATTCGCGGAGGGGGGAAAAGAGAGAGGGGGGCCGGCCCCCTCTCCTTGTCCTATTCGGACTAGGGGAGGGGAGAGGCGCACGGCCCATCTTGGGCTGCCCCTTCTCTTTTCCACTAAAGCCCACTAAGGCCCATATAGCTCCCGGGGGGTTCCGGTAACCTCCCGGTACTCCGGTAAAATCCCGATTTCACCCGGAACACTTCCGATATCCAAACATAGGCTTCCAATATATCAATCTTTATGTCTTGACCATTTCGAGACTCCTCGTCATGTCCGTGATCACATCCGGGACTCCGAAAAACCTTCGGTACATCAAAACGTATAAACTCATAATATAACTATCATCGGAACCTTAAGCGTGCGGACCCTACGGGTTCGAGAACAATGTAGACATGACCGAGACACGTCTCCGGTCAATAACCAATAGCGGGACCTGGATGCCCATATTGGCTCCTACATATTCTACGAAGATCTTTATCGGTCAGACCGCATAACAACATACGTTGTTCCCTTTGTCATCGGTATGTTACTTGCCCAAGATTCGATCGTCGGTATCCAATACCTAGTTCAATCTCGTTACCGGCAAGTCTCTTTACTCGTTCCGTAATACATCATCTCGCAACTAACTCATTAGTTGCATTGCTTGCAAGGCTTAAGTGATGTGCATTACCGAGAGGGCCCAGAGATACCTCTCCGACGATCGAAGTGACAAATCCTAATCTCGAAATACGTCAACCCAACATGTACCTTTGGAGACACCTGTAAAGCACCTTTATAATCACCCAGTTACGTTGTGACGTTTGGTAGCACACAAAGTGTTCCTCCGGCACACGGGAGTTACATAATCTCATAGTCATAGGAACATGTATAAGTCATGAAGAAAGCAATAGCAACATACTAAACGATCGGGTGCTAAGCTAATGGAATGGGTCATGTCAATCAGATCATTCAACTAATGATGTGATCCCGTTAATCAAATGACAAATCTTTGTCCATGGTTAGGAAACATAACCATCTTTGATTAACAAGCTAGTCAAGTAGAGGCATACTAGTGACACTCTGTTTGTCTATGTATTCACACATGTATTATGTTTCCGGTTAATACAATTCTAGAATGAATAATAAACCTTTATCATGATATAAGGAAATAAATAATAACTTTATTATTGCCTCTAGGGCATATTTCCTTCAGTCTCCCACTTGCACTAGAGTCAATAATCTAGATTACACAGTAATGATTCTAACACCCATGGAGCTTTGGTGCTCATCATGTTTTGCTCATGGAAGAGGCTTAGTCAACGGGTCTGCTACATTCAGCTCCGTATGTATCTTGCAAATCTCTATGTCTCCCACCTGGACTAGATCCCGGATGGAATTGAAGCATCTCTTGATGTGTTTGGTCCTCTTGTGAAACCTGGATTCCTTTGCCAAGGCAATTGCACCAGTATTGTCACAAAAGATTTTCATTGGACCCGATGCACTAGGTATGACACCTAGATCGGATATGAACTCCTTCATCCAGACTCAGTTGTTTGCTGCTTCCGAAGCAGCTATGTACTCCGCTTCAGATGTAGATCCCGCCACGACGCTTTGTTTAGAACTGCACCAACTGACAGCTCCACCGTTTAATGTAAACACGTATCCGGTTTGCGATTTAGAATCGTCCGGATCAGTATCAAAGCTTGCATCAACGTAACCGTTTACGATGAGCTCTTTGTCACCTGCATATACGAGAAACATATCCTTAGTCCTTTTCAGGTACTTCAGGATGTTCTTGACCGCTGTCCAGTGATCCACTCCTGGATTACTTTGGTACCTCCCCGCTAAACTTATAGCAAGTCACACATCAGGTCTGGTACACATCATTGCATACATGAAAGAGCCTATGGCTGAAGCATAGGGAACATCTTTCATTTTCTCTCTATCTTCTGCAGTGGTCGGGCATTGAGTCTGACTCAACTTCACACCTTGTAACACAAGCAAGAACCCTTTCTTTGCTTGATCCATTTTGAACTTCTTCAAAATTTTGTCAAGGTATGTGCTTTGTGAGAGTCCAATTAAGCATCTTGATCTATCTCTATAGATCTTTATGCCTAATATGTAAGCAGCTTCACCGAGGTCTTTCACTGAAAAACTCTTATTCAAGTATCCCTTTATGCTATCCAGAAATTCTATATCATTTCCAATCAGTAATATGTCATCCACATATAATATCAGAAATGCTACAAAGCTCCCACTCACTTTCTTGTAAATACAGGCTTCTCCGAAAGTCTGTATAAAACCAAATGCTTTGATCACACTATCAAAGCGTTTATTCCAACTCCGAGAGGCTTGCACCAGTCCATAAATGGATCGCTGGAGCTTGCACACTTTATTAGCTCCCTTTGGATCGACAAAACCTTCCGGTTGCATCATATACAACTCTTTTTCCAGAAATCCATTTAGGAATGCAGTTTTGACAACCATCTGCCAAATTTCATAATCATAAAATGCGGCAATTGCTAACATGATTTGGACAGACTTAAGCATCGCTACGGGTGAGAAGGTCTCATCGTAGTCAACTCCTTGAACTTGTCGAAAACCTTTTGCGACAAGTCGAGCTTTGTAGACAATAATATTACCGTCAGCGTCAGTCTTCTTCTTGAAGATCCATTTATTCTCAATTGCTTGCCGATCATCGAGCAAGTCAACCAAAGTCCATACTTTGTTCTCATACATGGATCCCATCTCAGATTTCATGGCTTCAAGCCATTTTGCGGAATCTGGGCTCACCATTGCTTCTTCATAGTTCGTAGGTTCATCATGATCTAGCAGCATGATTTCCAGAACAGGATTACCGTACCACTCTGGCGCGGATCTCACTCTGGTTGATCTACAAGGTTCAGTAGTATCTTGTCCTGAAGTTTCATGATCATTATCATTAGCTTCCTCACTAATGTTGGGGAACGTTGCAGAAAACAAAATTTTCCTACTCGTTTCACCAAGATCATCTAGGAGTTCATCAAGCAACGAGTGTTCAGATTTCATCTACATACCTTTGTAGATCGCGAGCGGAAGCGTTCGTTAGAACGAGGTTGAAGTAGTCGTACACGACGTGATCCAAATCACCGATGACCAGCGCCGAACGGACGGCACCTCCGCGTTCAACACACGTACGGGACGGGAGACGTCTCCTCCTTCTTGATCCAGCAAGGGGGGAAGGAGAGGTTGACGAAGATCCAGCAGCACGACGGCGTGGTGGTGGATGCAGGGCGTCGCAGTAGCAGGGCTTCGCCTATACTACGAGGAAGAGAGACGTAACGGGGAGAGAGGGAGGCGCCAGGGGCTGGTGTAAAATCCCTCCTCTCCCCCCCACTATATATAGGGGTGCCAGGGGGGTTGGTGCGCAGCCTAGGAGATCTAATCTCCTAGGTGCGGCGGCCAGGGGGAGGTTTCCCTCCCCCCCAAGGCACCTCGGGGTGCCTTCCACCACTAGGACTCCTCCTAGGTGGAAACCCTAGGCGCATGGGCCTAGTAGGGCTGGTGCCCTTGGCCCATGTAGGCCAAGGTGCACCCCCTACAGCCCATGTGGCCCCCCGGGACAGGTGGCCCCACCCGGTGGGCCCACGGGACCCCTCCGGTGGTCCCGGTACAATACCGATAACCCCGAAACTTGTCCCGATGGCCGAAACAGCACTTCCTATATATAATTCTTTACCTCCGGACCATTCCGGAGCTCCTCGTGACGTCCGGGATCTCATCCGGGACCCCGAACAACATTCGGGTTACTGCATATACATATCTTCACAACCCTAGCGTCACCGAACCTTAAGTGTGTAGACCCTACGGGTTCGGGAGACAAGCAGACATGACCGAGACGACTCTCCGGTCAATAACCAACAGCGGGATCTGGATACCCATGTTGGCTCCCACATGCTCCACGATGTTCTCATCGGATGAACCACGATGTCAAGGATTCAATCAACCCCGTATGCAATTCCCTTTGTCAATCGATATATTACTTGCCCGAGATTCGATCATCGGTATCCCAATACCTCGTTCAATCTCGTTACCGGTAAGTCACTTTACTCGTACCGTAATGCATGATCCCGTGACCAGACACTTGGTCACCTTGAGCTCATTATGATGATGCATTACCGAGTGGGCCCAGTGATACATCTCCGTCATACGGAGTGACAAATCCCAGTCTTGATCCGTGTCAACCCAACAGACACTTTCGGAGATACCCGTAGTATACCTTTATAGTCACCCAGTTACGTTGTGACGTTTGGTACACCCAAAGCACTCCTACGGTATCCGGAAGTTACACGATCTCATGGTCTAAGGAAAAGATACTTGACATTGCAAAACTCTGGCAAACGAACTATATGATCTTTATGCTATGTTTAGGATTGGGTCTTGTCCATCACATCATTCTCCTAATGATGTGATCTCGTTCTCAATGACATCTTATGTCCATAGCCAGGAAACCATGACTATCTGTTGATTAACGAGCTAGTCAACTAGAGGCTTACTAGGGACATGTTGGTGTCTGTTATTCACACATGTATTACGATTTCCGGATAACACAATTATAGCATGAATAAAGACAATTATCATGAACAAGGAAATATAATAATAATGCTTTTATTATTGCCTCTAGGGCATATTTCCAACAGTCTCCCACTTGCACTAGAGTCAATAATCTAGTTACATTGTGATGAATCGAACACCCATGGAATTCTGGTGTTGATCATGTTTTGCCCTAGGGAGAGGTTTAGTCAATGGATCTGCTATATTCAGGTCCGTATGTATTTTACAAATCTCTATGTCTCCATCTTGAACATTTTCACGAATGGAGTTGAAGCGACGCTTGATGTGCCTTGTCTTCTTGTGAAACCTGGGCTCCTTGGCAAGTGCAATAGCTCCAGTGTTGTCACAGAAGAGCTTGATCGGCCCCAACGCATTGGGTATGACTCCGAGGTCGGTGATGAACTCCTTCACCTAGATTGCTTCATGTGCTGCCTCCGAGGCTGCCATGTACTCCGCTTCACATGTAGATCCCGCCACGACGCTCTGCTTGCAACTGCACCAGCTTACTGCCCCACCATTCAAAATATACACGTATCCGGTTTGTGACTTTGAGTCATCGAGATCTGTGTCGAAGCTAGCATCGACGTAACCCTTTACGACGAGCTCTTCGTCACCTCCATAAACGAGAAACATCTCCTTAGTCCTTTTCAGGTACTTCAGGATATTCTTGACCGCTGTCCAGTGTTCCTTGCCGGGATTACTTTGGTACCTTCCTACCAAACTTACGGCAAGGTTTACATCAGGTCTGGTACACAGCATGGCATACATAATAGAACCTATGGCTGAGGCATAGGGGATGACACTCATCTCTTCTATTTCTTCTGCCGTGGTCGGACTTTGAGCCGAGCTCAATTTCATACCTTGTAACACAGGCAAGAACCCCTTCTTAGATTGATCCATATTGAACTTCTTCAATATCTTATCAAGGTATGTGCTTTGTGAAAGACCTATGAGGCGTCTCGATCTATCTCTATAGATCTTGATGCCTAATATATAAGCAGCTTCTCCAAGGTCCTTCATTGAAAAACTCTTATTCAAGTAGGCCTTAATGCTGTCCAAGAGTTCTATATCATTTCCCATCAAAAGTATGTCATCTACATATAATATGAGAAATGCTACAGAGCTCCCACTCACTTTCTTGTAAACACAGGCTTCTCCATAAGTCTGCGTAAACCCAAACGCTTTGATCATCTCATCAAAGCGAATGTTCCAACTCCGAGATGCTTGCACCAGCCCATAAATCGAGTGTTGGAGCTTGCACACTTTGTCAGCATTCTTAGGATCGACAAAACCTTCCGGCTGCATCATATACAATTCTTCCTTAAGGAAACCATTAAGGAATGCCGTTTTGACGTCCATTTGCCATATTTCATAATCGTAAAACGCGGCAATTGCTAACATGATTCGGACGGACTTCAGCTTCGCTACCGGTGAGAAAGTCTCATCGTAGTCAACCCCTTGAACTTATCGATAACCTTTAGTGACAAGCCGAGCTTTATAGATGGTCACATTACCATCCGCGTCTGTCTTCTTCTTAAAGATCCATTTATTCTCTATGGCTCGCTGTTCAATGGGCAAGTTAGTCAAAGTCCATACTTCGTTTTCATACATGGATCCTATCTCGGATTTCATGGCTTCTAGCCATTTGTCGGAATCCGGGCCCGCCATTGCTTCTTCATAGTTCGAAGGTTCACCATTGTCTAACAACATGATTTCCAAGACAGGGTTGCCGTACCACTCTGGTGCGGAACGTGTCCTTGTGGACCTTCGAATTTCAGTAGGAGCTTGATCAGAAGTATCTTGATCATTATCATTAACTTCCTCACTAACCGGTGCAGGCACCTCAGGAACATTTTCTTGAGTTGCGCCATTTTCCGGTTCAAGAGGTAATACTTCATCAAGTTCTATTTTCCTCCCACTTACTTCTTTCGAGAGAAACTCCTTCTCTAGAAAGGATCCATTCTTGGCAACAAAGACCTTGCCTTCGGATCTGAGGTAGAAGGTATACCCAATAGTTTCTTTAGGGTATCCTATGAAGACGCATTTTTCCGACTTGGGTTCGAGCTTTTCAGGTTGAAGTTTCTTGACATAAGCATCGCATCCCCAAACTTTTAGAAACGACAGCTTAGGTTTCTTCCCAAACCATAATTCATACGGTGTCGTCTCAACGGATTTCGACGGAGCCCTATTTAAAGTGAATGCGGCAGTCTCTAAAGCATAGCCCCAAAAAGATAGCGGTAAATCGGTAAGAGACATCATAGACCGCACCATATCTAATAGAGTGCGATTACGACGTTCGGACACACCGTTACGCTGAGGTGTTCCAGGCGGCGTTAGTTGTGAAACTATTCCACATTTTCTTAAGTATGTGCCAAATTCGTAACTCAAGTATTCTCCTCCACGATCTGATCGTAGAAACTTGATTTTCCTGTCACGTTGATTCTCAACCTCACTCTGAAATTCCTTAAACTTTTCAAAGGTTTCAGACTTGTGTTTCATTAAGTAGACATACCCATATCTACTCAAGTCATCAGTGAGAGTGAGAACATAACGATAGCCACCGCGAGCCTCAACACTCATTGGACCGCACACATCAGTATGTATGATTTCCAGTAAGTTGGTTGCTCGCTCCATTGTTCCTGAGAACGGAGTCTTGGTCATTTTACCCATGAGGCATGGTTCGCACGTGTCAAATGATTCATAATCAAGAGACTCTAAAAGTCCATCTGCATGGAGCTTCTTCATGCGTTTGACACCTATGTGACCAAGGCGGCAGTGCCACAAGTATGTGGGACTATCATTATCAACCTTGCATCTTTTGGCACTCACATTATGAACATGTGTAGCATTACGTTCGAGATTCATAAAGAATAAACCATTCACCATAGGAGCATGACCATAAAACATATCTCTCATATAAATAGAACAACCATTATTGTCGGATTTAAATGAGTAGCCATCTCAAATTAAACGAGATCCCGATACAATGTTCATGCTCAAAGCTGGTACTAAATAACAATTATTAAGGTTTAAAACTAATCCCGAAGGTAGATGTAGAGGCAGCGTGCCGACGGCGATCACATTGACCTTGGAACCATTCCCGACGCGCATCGTCACCTCGTCCTTTGCCAGTTTCCACTTATTCCGCAGCCCCTGCTTTGAGTTACAAATGTGAGCAACTGCACCGGTATCAAATACCCAGGACCTACTACGGACACTAGTAAGGCACACATCAATTACATGTATATCACATATACCTTTTGTTTTGCCGGCCTTCTTGTCCGCTAAGTATTTGGGGCAATTCCGCTTCCAGTGACCACTTCCCTTGCAATAAAAACACTCAGTCTCGGGCTTGGGTCCATTCTTTGGCTTCTTCCCAGCAGCTTGCTTGCCGGGCGCGGCAACTTCCTTGCCGTCCTTCTTGAAGGCTTTCTTACCCTTGCCCTTCTTGAACTTAGTGGTTTTATTGACCATCAACACCTGATGTTCCTTCTTGACTTCTACCTCTGCTGATTTCAGCATAGCAAATACTTCAGGAATGGTCTTTTCCATCCCCTGCATATTGAAGTTCATCACAAAGCTCTTGTAGCTCGGTGGAAGCGACTGGAGGATTCTGTCAATGACCGCATCATCCGGGAGATTAACTCCCAGCTATGTCAAGCGGTTATGTAATCCAGACATCGTGAGTATGTGCTCACTGACAGAACTGTTTTCCTCCATCTTACAGCTGAAGAATTTGTCGGAGACCTCATATCTCTCGACCCGGGCATGAGCTTGGAAAACCATTTTCAGCTCTTCGAACATCTCATATGCTCCATGTCTCTCAAAACGCTTTTGGAGCCCCGGTTCTAAACTGTAAAGCATGCCGCACTGAACGAGGGAGTAGTCATCGGTACGTGCCTGCCAAGCGTTCATAACGTCTTGTTCAGCAGGGAGGACAGGTGCGTCACCCAGCGGTGCTTGTAGGACATAATCTTTCTTGGCAGCTATGAGGATGATCCTCAGGTTCCGGACCCAGTCCGTATAGTTGCTGCCATCGTCTTTCAGCTTGGTTTTCTCTAGGAACGCGTTGAAGTTGAGGACTACGTGGGCCATTTGATCTACAAGACATATTGTAAAATATTTGAGACTAATGTTCATGACAATAAAGTTCATCTAATCAAATTATAATGAACTCACACTTAGATAGACATCCCTCTTCTAGTCATCTAAGTATAACATGATCCAAGTTAACTAGGCCGTGTCCGATCATCACGTGAGACGGACTAGTCAACATCGGTGAACATCTTCATGTTGATCGTATCTTCTATACGACTCATGCTCGACCTTTCGATCTTCTGTGTTCCGAGGCCATGTCTGTACATGCTAGGCTCGTCAAGTCAACCTAAGTGTTTGCATGTGTAAATCTGTCTTACACCCGTTGTATGTGAACGTCTGAATAAAACACCCGATCATCACGTGGTGTTTTGAAACAGCGAACTGTCGCAACGGTGCACAGTTAGGGGGAACACTTCTTGAAATTAATTATGAGGGATCATCTTATTTACTACCGTCGTTCTAAGTAAACAAGATGCAAAACATGATAAACATCACATGCAATCAAATAATAAACGTCACATGATATGGCCAATATCACATAGCTCCTTTGATCTCCATCTTGGGGCTCCATGATCATCCTGTCACCGGCATGACACCATGATCTCCATCATCATGATCTCCATCATTGTGCCTCCATGAAGTTGCTCGCCAACTATTACTTCTACTACTACGGCTAACGCGTTTAGCAATAAAGTAAAGTAATTTACATGGCGTTTCTCAATGACACGCAGGTCATATAAAAGAATAAAGACAACTCCTATGGCTCCTGCCGGTTGTCATACTCATCGACATGCAAGTCGTGATTCCTATTACAATAGCATGAACATCTCATACATCACATATAGATCATTCATCATTCATCACAACTTTGGCCATATCATATCACAAACACTTGCTGCAAAAACAAGTTAGACGTCCTCTAATTGTTGTTGCAAGTTTTACGTGGCTGAATTAGGGTTCTAGCAAGAACGTTTTCTTACCTACGTGAAAGCCACAACGTGATTTGTCAACTTCTATTTACCCTTCATAAGGACCCTGTTCATCGAATCCGCTCCAACTAAAGTGGGAGAGACAGACACCCGCCAGCCACCTTATGCAACTAGTGCATGTTAGTCGGTGGAACCGGTCTCACGTAAGCGTACGTGTAAGGTTGGTCCGGGCCGCTTCATCCCACAATACCGCTGAAGCAAGAAAAGACTAGTAGCGGCAAGAAAGTTGACAAATCCACGCCCACAACAAATTGTGTTCTACTCGCGCAAGAAGAACTACGCATAGACCTAGCTCATGATGCCACTGTTGGGGAACGTTGCAGAAAACAAAATTTTCCTACTCGTTTCACCAAGATCATCTAGGAGTTCATCAAGCAACGAGTGTTCAGATTTCATCTACATACCTTTGTAGATCGCGAGCGAAAGCGTTCGTTAGAACGAGGTTGAAGTAGTCGTACACGACGTGATCCAAATCACCGATGACCAGCGCCGAACGGACGGCACCTCCGCGTTCAACACACGTACGGGACGGGAGACGTCTCCTCCTTCTTGATCCAGCAAGGGGGGAAGGAGAGGTTGACGAAGATCCAGCAGCACGACGGCGTGGTGGTGGATGCAGGGCGTCGCAGTAGCAGGGCTTCGCCTATACTACGAGGAAGAGAGACGTAACGGGGAGAGAGGGAGGCGCCAGGGGCTGGTGTAAAATCCCTCCTCTCCCCCCCACTATATATAGGGGTGCCAGGGGGGTTGGTGCGCAGCCTAGGAGATCTAATCTCCTAGGTGCGGCGGCCAGGGGGAGGTTTCCCTCCCCCCCAAGGCACCTCGGGGTGCCTTCCACCACTAGGACTCCTCCTAGGTGGAAACCCTAGGCGCATGGGCCTAGTAGGGCTGGTGCCCTTGGCCCATGTAGGCCAAGGCGCACCCCCTACAGCCCATGTGGCCCCCCGGGACAGGTGGCCCCACCCGGTGGGCCCACGGGACCCCTCCGGTGGTCCCGGTACAATACCGATAACCCCGAAACTTGTCCCGATGGCCGAAACAGCACTTCCTATATATAATTCTTTACCTCCGGACCATTCCGGAGCTCCTCGTGACGTCCGGGATCTCATCCGGGACCCCGAACAACATTCGGGTTACTGCATATACATATCTTCACAACCCTAGCGTCACCGAACCTTAAGTGTGTAGACCCTACGGGTTCGGGAGACAAGCAGACATGACCGAGATGACTCTCCGGTCAATAACCAACAGCGGGATCTGGATACCCATGTTGGCTCCCACATGCTCCACGATGTTCTCATCGGATGAACCACGATGTCAAGGATTCAATCAACCCCGTATGCAATTCCCTTTGTCAATCGATATATTACTTGCCCGAGATTCGATCATCGGTATCCCAATACCTCGTTCAATCTCGTTACCGGCAAGTCACTTTACTCGTACCGTAATGCATGATCCCGTGACCAGACACTTGGTCACCTTGAGCTCATTATGATGATGCATTACCGAGTGGGCCCAGTGATACCTCTCCGTCATACGGAGTGACAAATCCCAGTCTTGATCCGTGTCAACCCAACAGACACTTTCGGAGATACCCGTAGTATACCTTTATAGTCACCCAGTTACGTTGTGACGTTTGGTACACCCAAAGCACTCCTACGGTATCCGGGAGTTACACGATCTCATGGTCTAAGGAAAAGATACTTGACATTGCAAAACTCTAGGAAACGAACTATACGATCTTTATGCTATGTTTAGGATTGGGTCTTGTCCATCACATCATTCTCCTAATGATGTGATCTCGTTCTCAATGACATCTTATGTCCATAGCCAGGAAACCATGACTATCTGTTGATTAACGAGCTAGTCAACTAGAGGCTTACTAGGGACATGTTGGTGTCTGTTATTCACACATGTATTATGATTTCCGGATAACACAATTATAGCATGAATAAAGACAATTATCATGAACAAGGAAATATAATAATAATGCTTTTATTATTGCCTCTAGGGCATATTTCCAACAACTAATTGGTGTAGGTGTCGCAGAAACAGTTTTCTGTGATATACTACTTTCCAATAAGGAAGTAGGTACAGTTACCTCATCAAGTTCTACTTTCCTCCCACTCACATCTTTCGAGAGAAACTCCTTCTCCATAAAGTTTCCGAATTTAGCAACAAAAGTCTTGCCTTCGGATCTGTGATAGAAGGTGTATCCAATAGTGTCCTTTGGATATCCTATGAAGACACATTTCTCCAATTTGGGTTCGAGCTTATCAGGTTGAAGCTTTTTCACATAAGCATCGCAGCCCCAAACTTTCAGAAACGACAACTTTGGTTTCTTGCCAAACCATAGTTCATAAGGCGTCGTCTCAACGGATTTTGATGGTGCCCTATTTAACGTGAATGCGGCCGTCTCTAAAGCATAACCCCAAAACGATAGCGGTAAATCAGTAAGAGACATCATAGATCGCACCATATCTAGTAAAGTACGATTACGACGTTCGGACACACCATTACGCTGTGGTGTTCCGGGTGGCGTGAGTTGCGAAACTATTCCGCATTGTTTCAAATGTACACCAAACTCATAACTCAAATATTCTCCTCCACGATCAGATCGTAGAAACTTTATTTTCTTGTTACGATGATTTTCAACTTCACTCTGAAATTCTTTGAACTTTTCAAATGTTTCAGACTTATGTTTCATTAAGTAGATATACCCATATCTGCTTAAGTCATCTGTGAAGGTGAGAAAATAACGATATCCGCCACGAGCCTCAATATTCATCGGACCACATACATCTGTATGTATGATTTCCAACAAATCTGTTGCTCTCTCCATAGTACCGGAGAACGGTGTTTTAGTCATCTTGCCCATGAGGCACGGTTCGCAAGTACCAAGTGATTCATAATCAAGTGGTTCCAAAAGTCCATCAGTATGGAGTTTCTTCATGCGCTTTACACCGATATGACCTAAACGGCAGTGCCACAAATAAGTTGCACCATCATTATCAACTCTGCATCTTTTGGCTTCAACATTATGAATATGTGTGTCACTACTATCGAGATTCAATAAGAATAGACCACTCTTCAAGGGTGGATGACCATAAAAGATATTACTCATATAAATAGAACAACCATTATTCTCTGATTTAAATGAATAACCGTCTCGCATCAAACAAGATCCAGATATAATGTTCATGCTCAACGCTGGTACCAAATAACAATTATTTAGGTCTAATACTAATCCCGAAGGTAGATGTAGAGGTAGCGTGCCGACCGCGATCACATCGACTTTGGAACCGTTTCCCACGCGCATCGTCACCTCGTCCTTAGCCAATCTCCGCTTAATCCGTATTCCCTGTTTCGAGTTGCAAATATTAGCAACAGAACCAGTATCAAATACCCAGGTGCTACTGCGAGCATTAGTAAGGTACACATCAATAACATGTATATCACATATACCTTTGTTCACCTTGCCATCCTTCTTATCTGCCAAATACTTGGGGCAGTTCCGCTTCCAGTGACCAGTCTGCTTGCAGTAGAAGCACTCAGTTTAGGCTTAGGTCCAGACTTGGGTTTCTTCTCTTGAGCAGTAACTTGCTTGCTGTTCTTCTTGAAGTTCCCCTTCTTCTTCCCTTTGCCCTTTTTCTTGAAACTAGTGGTCTTGTTGACCATCAACACTTGATGCTCCTTTTTGATTTCTACCTCCGCAGCTTTCAGCATTGCGAAGAGCTCGGGAATAGTCTTATTCATCCCTTGCATATTATAGTTCATCACGAAGCTCTTGTAGCTTGGTGGCAGTGATTGGAGAATTCTGTCAATGACGCAATCATCTGGAAGATTAACTCCCATCTGAATCAAGTGATTATTATACCCAGACATTTTGAGTATATGCTCACTAACAGAACTTTTCTCCTCCCTCTTGCAGCTGTAGAACTTATTGGAGACTTCATATCTCTCAATACAGGCTTTTGCTTGAAATATTAACTTCAACTCCTGGAACATCTCATATGCTCCATGACGTTCAAAACGCCGTTGAAGTCCCGATTCTAAGCCGTAAAGCATGGCACACTGAACTATCGAGTAGTCATCAGCTTTGCTCTGCCAGACGTTCATAACATCTGGTGTTGCTCCTGCAGCAGGCCTGGCACCGAGCGGTGCTTCCAGGACGTAATTCTTCTGTGCAGCAATGAGGATAATCCTCAAGTTACGGACCCAGTCCGTGTAAATGCTACCATCATCTTTCAACTTTGCTTTCTCAAGGAACGCATTAAAATTCAACGGAACAACAGCACGGGCCATCTATCTACAATCAAACATACATAAGCAAGATACTATCAGGTACTAAGTTCATGATAAATTTAAGTTCAATTAGTTAAATTACTTAAAGAACTCCCACTTAGATAGACATCCCTCTAATCCTCTAAGTGATCACGTGATCCAAATCAACTAAACCATGTCCGATCATCACGTGAGATGGAGTAGTTTCATTGGTGAACATCACTATGTTGATCATATCTACTATATGATTCACGCTCGACCTTTCGGTCTCCGTGTTCCGAGGCCATATCTGTATATGCTTGGCTCGTCAAGTATAACCTGAGTATTCCGCGTGTACAACTGTTTTGCACCCATTGTATTTGAACGTAGAGCCTATCACACCCGATCATCACGTGGTGTCTCAGCACGAAGAACTTTCGCAACGGTGCATACTCAGGGAGAACACTTCTTGATAATTTAGTGAGAGATCATCTTATAATGCTACCGTCAATCAAATCAAGATAAGATGCATAAAAGATAAACATCACATGCAATCAATATAAGTGATATGATATGGCCATCATCATCTTGTGCCTGTGATCTCCATCTCCGAAGCACCGTCATGATCACCATCGTCACCGGCGCGACACCTTGATCTCCATCGTAGCATCGTTGTCGTCTCGCCAATCTTATGCTTCCACGACTATCGCTACCGCTTAGTGATAAAGTAAAGCATTACAGCGCGATTGCATTGCATACAATAAAGCGACAACCATATGGCTCCTGCCAGTTGCCGATAACTCAGTTACAAAACATGATCATCTCATACAATAAAATTTAGCATCATGTCTTGACCATATCACATCACAACATGCCCTGCAAAAACAAGTTAGACGTCCTCTACTTTGTTTGTTGCAAGTTTTACGTGGCTGCTACGGGCTTAAGCAAGAACCAATCTTACCTACGCATCAAAACCACAACGATAGTTTGTCAAGTTGATGCCGTTTTAACCTTCGCAAGGACCGGGCGTAGCCACACTCGGTTCAAATAAAGTTGGAGAAACTGTCACCCGCAAGCCACCTAGGTGCAAAGCACGTCGGGAGAAGCGGTCTCGCGTAAGCGTACGCGTAATGTCGGTCCGGACCGCTTCGTCCAATAATACCGCCGAACCAAAGTATGACATGCTGGTAGGCAGTATGACTTATATCGCCCACAACTCACTTGTGTTCTACTCGTGCACATAACATCAAACCATAAAACCTAGGCTCGGATGCCACTGTTGGGGAACGTAGTAATTTCAAAAAATTTCCTACGCACACGCAAGATCACGGTGATGCATAGCAACGAGGGGAGAGTGTGATCTACGTACCCTAGTAGATCGACAACAGAAGCGTTTGGTTGATGTAGTCGTACGTCTTCACGGCCCGACTGATCAAGCACCGAAACTACGACACCTCCGAGTTTTAGCACACGTTCAGCTCGATGAAGATCCCCGAACTCCGATCCAGCAAAGAGTCGGGGAAGAGTTCCGTCAGCACAACGGCGTGGTGACGATCTTGATGTACTACTGTCGCAGGGCTTCGCCTAAGCACCGCTACAATATTATCGAGTACTATGGTGGCAGGGGACACCGCACACGGCTAAGAATAAGATCACGTGGATCAACTTGTGTCTCTCTGGGGTTCCCCTGCCTCCGTATATAAAGGATCAAGGGGGGGGTGCGGCCGGCCAAGGGGAGGCGCGCCAGGAGGAGTCCTACTCCTTCTGGGAGTAGGATCCCCCCCCCCCCCCAATCCTAGTTGGAATAGGATTCGCAGAGGGGGGGAAAGAGAGAGGGGGGTCGGCCCCCTCTCCTTGTCCTATTCGGACTAGGGGAGGGGAGAGGCGCGCGGCCCATCTTGGGCTGCCCCTTCTATTTTCCACTAAAGCCCACTAAGGCCCATATAGCTCCCGGGGGGTTCCGGTAACCTCCCAGTACTCCGGTAAAATCCGGATTTCACCCGGAACACTTCCGATATCCAAACATAGGCTTCCAATATATCAATCTTTATGTCTCGACCATTTCGAGACTCCTCGTCATGTCCGTGATCACATTCGGGACTCCGAACAACCTTCGGTACATCAAAACGTATAAACTCATAATATAACTGTCATCGAAACCTTAAGCGTGCGGACCCTACGGGTTCGAGAACAATGTAGACATGACCGAGACACGTCTCCGGTCAATAACCAATAGCGGGACCTGGATGCCCATATTGGCTCCTACATATTCTACGAAGATCTTTATCGGTCAGACCGCATAACAACATACGTTGTTCCCTTTGTCATCGGTATGTTACTTGCCCGAGATTCGATCGTCGGTATCCAATACCTAGTTCAATCTCGTTACCGGCAAGTCTCTTTACTCGTTCTGTAATACATCATCTCGCAACTAACTCATTAGTTGCATTGCTTGCAAGGCTTAAGTGATGTGCATTACCGAGAGGGCCCAGAGATACCTCTCCGACGATCGGAGTGACAAATCCTAATCTCGAAATACGTCAACCCAACATGTACCTTTGGAGACACCTGTAGAGAACCTTTATAATCACCCAGTTACGTTGTGACGTTTGGTAGCACACAAAGTGTTCCTCCGGCACACGGGAGTTACATAATCTCATAGTCATAGGAACATGTATAAGTCATGAAGAAAGCAATAGCAACATACTAAACGATCGGGTGCTAAGCTAATGGAATGGATCATGTCAATCAGATCATTCAACTAATGATGTGATCCCGTTAATCAAATGACAACTCTTTGTCCATGGTTAGGAAACATAACCATCTTTGATTAACGAGCTAGTCAAGTAGAGGCATACTAGTGACACTCTGTTTGTCTATGTATTCACACATGTATTATGTTTCCAGTTAATACAATTCTAGCATGAATAATAAACCTTTATCATGATATAAGGAAATAAATAATAACTTTATTATTGCCTCTAGGGCATATTTCCTTCAATGATTCCTTTAAAATTGCATGTAGATTGGTCTAGAGTGAAAACATCATATGGGTTTGACCTAGAACCAAACAAGCTCTGAATATAAATTCTTAAAAAATCAATCCTTGGAAATTTCCTTCACAATTCCTTTTAGTAAGACATAGGTCATATATATGTGTGCAACAACACCAATTCGTTGTACTTTTGTTTGTCTCCTTTTGGTTGAACATAATGTTTAAATGCTCACCTTGTTCTACCATATGTTTATTGAGTCCCCCATGCATATATAAATGATACACCAACTTGTGAACATTTTTTTAATAATAATCAAACATAACCATTCGTTCCTGTATAAAATGGCTTGCTACAAAAGATAGATAGTACCTTTCAACAAGAAATGAAGACATTGTAAACTACGTCGAGTACTTCTATTTGTATGACAAAAATTTGCTGAGAAATGGACATTTGCAATATGAACTTTAAGAGGTAGTCAACTTAAAGGAAGAATGTGTTTTTCACCAATAAACCATTGTAGAAGTGAAAATTATGCCTATGAACTCCAAATAATACATACCCGACTCTTGGTTATGGAGACTGGGTTGAATTACTAGTCATGAGGCGATTTTATTTTTTAAATATGTTTAGCACATCACCTTCACATTGTCCAAAATGTTTCGATAAAACAACTTTGGAAATACCATTACATGTTAAAATAACTATTCTTTCAGTTCTTGAATTATCCACTATGAATCTCCGACTGTAAATTTCTTTAGAAATATCCGGTGAGAAGACTAATAGGTGAGAAATGAGACGGCCACCCTGTTGGGATATAGCACCAAACTTTTTTATCTGAAATAGTTGCCTATTTATGCAATAGCCTCGGTCGGTCTGAGTTCAACACATCATATTCTAGAAGGGCACGGAACCATGTTCTCCACAACTCTTTTACAACAACCTTCCTTAGCTAAATTATGGGCAATAAAATTCACCTCCTACGAAACCAAGTAACCTTAGACTCTACAAAACTTTGGAGCATGTCCCTCACTTCTTCAACAACCGGACCGAAAATTGACCGGTCCTTCTCTTTAGAGTTGACTTTGCTCACCACCAACCCATTTACATGAGGAAAGATGCTCCCCCTCACAAGTCACTTGCATGGTGGGAGATTAATATAGTTCCTTTGTGCATTTTTTAGACCGCTAAAGTGCCCGTGTGGTTCAAGGGATTCAGATAGATTAATACATGTTCACAAACCTGGAAAAAAATCACCAAACTTTTGGTATTTATCACTAAATAATTTCACCAAAATATATTCCTCTTACTTTTTGGATAAGGTGGGAAAGGGATGGGGCTGGTCTAGAGATTAAAGGGTTGTCTATAAATGTGGAGTGGAGTTACCAGGGCCGTTTTTTGCACACAAAAATACAACATCTTCTCTCACATGCATTGGATGCGGATCGGATGGTCAAACTTTGAAGTGACGGACGATTGACACAACATCATCACCAACTGGATCTTTATAAGTTTTTAGATCTTATGAAATTCGTGGGTAAGTTGAACTCATATAACCAACATCATACTAGTATAAACTTTCTTAGGAACTTCCAAACTCTAGATTGTCAAAGTATATCATACTTCTATAAAATGTACTAGAACATCTTTGCTCGCAAGAAAAATTCAACATCTATTCATAGGGGAATACGAGCATCCACAGAAGGGCTCCCCAAACTCCCCATATACGTCTAGGCGAATGACCTGGACAGTGACTAATCGCAAAATCGTGACTCGGACGGGATCCTCAAACCGGCCCTATACGCCCGGGACAACCGGCACCCCTCATATACAACCCATATCTGGGGCGGATATGAGACGCCCATGGGCACGTCCGCCGTATTGGATCCGATAGACAAGACTGACCACAAAATACAACAGACCCACCTCCCACCAGCTTTGCGAGACGAGCTATTTTCCTCTCATGTCTCCTCCCTAGTCCGCATCTGCCCTCTCCTAGCTTTGTCTCCGTTCTGAACCCTCAGCGCCGCCACCACTGACTCAAAACTCCTCCCTGTCGGTCCTGCAGCACCGGACGCCGTCGCGGCATGTATGACTATTCTCGGACTGCACCTAGCCTTCTATGTGTTCGATAAATTATCCGACCAGTTTTTTTGTGTTTCTTTCGTTGGAAAACGATGGATTCAAATGGTTCGTCAGATGAGGAGTATGGAATCACGGAGCTTGATGAAGTAATTCAAAAGGAGTTCTTTGATTTGTTCGAGTCGGGTGAAGATGTTGAGATGATGATGATCATGAGCATCCAGTATACAGGGAGGTGGAGCACATTTTGATCTTTAAGAGTTTCAATGAAAGGGAAAAGAGTTTTGAACTGGATATGGTATTTGCCTCGGTGGAGCATGGCTGCTCTACAAGGACTACTTTGATCCCAACACAACATTCCCTGGTATTCGTCGATGCTTCTGTATGCGCAAACCCTTCTTCTTGCGTGTGGTAGAGGGAGTGGAGGCACATGATGCCTACTTCAAGCTCACCGGGGATTGTTGTGGAAAACTCTCATTCTTTGCTAAGCAGAAATGCATGGCTGTTATGAGGATGCTTGCACTAGGTACCACCACCGGTATCGCTGGTGAGATGGTCCATATAGAGGAGAGCACACGCCAATGGTGTTTATCCTCAATGGGAGGCGATTGTGAAGACCATATCAGAGTCTTATGACAACAAACAAAACCACTTTGCAACAATGCAAGAAACGGTTAGAAAGGATGTGGATAGGGCATTCAGTGTGCTCGAATCTCGTTGGGGGATTTTCAAAGAGCTGCAATGATGTAGGAATCGGATAGTTTGTGCCAGCTGATGACATGTTGTTTCATTTTGCACAATATGATTGTCGAGAACGAGGGTGAAGGGGCAACCTGAACCCATGATTTCGAGAAGCTTGGAGAACTAGTCCACATCCTGAAACAACAAGATACATATTAGATTATAATATTTTTTTGCATATGCATAAAAATCTTCAAGATCATCATGTGCGCGTAGCTACTAAGTGATCTTGTGGATTATATGTGGACCCACAACCAAGAAGCTTAATGTTTCAACTGTGCACTTAAAATAAAATTTATGACCAAACTATGTATTTTGCTACGAAAAATGTTATTTACGTGCAATATTCATGAGTATGGTGGGGGTGCATAGATTTGCATGAATTTGAGGGTTTAGATAGAAAGAGTGTGGTTGCCTAACAGGGTTATAAATTCAATAGCAAACTTCGGGTCGCACCTGTACGCACCCGCAGACATTTAGGGGTGGATTTGCCGTCTGTAGATGCTCTAATTCTGTCATCGAAACACTTACTAGGGGAATCTATCAGTCATCAAAACACCTACTATTAGTCTTCTTAGGGGATTCAGCATTAATTAGTATCCCCTAAATCTTGGGCTGACACATTCTTATTTCTTGGGCTAAACATGACGGGCCAATGGCCAGGAATCCTTTTTTCGTGCCTTGTTCATACCAGAAGTTTGGGCGTTGGCTCATCTCAACGAAGGGCGCGGCCATGTTTAGCGCCGAGAATCATTACGGCTCGTTGAGAAGTGTCTGAATTCCGTAAACATCTCGAAGAAATTTCTGCAGACCACTGAGCAAAAGCTAAAGCGACGTGCGTGTCCTGCTCCCGGGAGAGGGACATTTGCCTCTGGGTGCAAGCTACAACTACTGAAGAAATTGTCCGTACGCGTAATGCCCATACACGACCAATAGCTACATGCTTCCCTTGGTGGCCCACCGATGAAGGGTGCATTTGCATGATCCGTACGTGGCTAGCTTATTACTATCTGTTCGATAGAGTAGGGACTACTCCCTCCGTTCTTTTTTACTCTGCATATAAGATTTGGTTAAAATCAAATTATACAAAGTTTGTCCAAATTTATATAAAAATATAAACATCTACAATACTAAATCTATAGAGTATGAAAATATGTTTTATGGTGTATCTGATAATATTAATTTCATATTATGAATGTTTATATTTTTTAATATAAAGTTAGTCAAATTCTATAAAGTTTGACTTTGACCATATTTTATATACAGACTAAAAAGAAACGGATGAAGTACGGCATTGCTCTCGAGTTGAAGCCAGCGGATGGAACGGTCCACGACAAGATGGGAGACGGCGTGACCGGCCTAAGGAAAGCGAGACTCCTCCCATGGCGTGTGCATGATGGGGCTGAATGGCCGGCCGGCCGGCCAAGTGTGTGTGGAGTAGAAAATTCTGGGGACGGACGTACACATACCGGCGGCCACTGGTTTGATCATGTGACTAACACGGTCAGGCAGGCACCCACCTCGTGGTTCAGTCGCCCCCGTGCCATGAGTTGTCGGCGTGACGATGAGCCAACCTGCAAGGCCACGCCGATCTGCTTAGCTAGCTGGTTGCTCCCTCCGGTGGCTGGGGATGTCCGACGGCGGCGGCACCCTGCGTGGGGGGCACGCTGGTCCGCGGCGACACGCGTCCGTCCGGCCAAATACCGGAGTCAAGCTCGAACGGAGGCCCCTGCTCTGCGCGCACTAGCTAGCAGCTCGCTGTCCGCCTGAACGGCGCAACACGTATTGCCGGCTGACGCCACCGACTTTCGGCGGCGCATGGCGAGCCGCGTACGTGCGATTCGATCGCCGGAGAATGGCGCCGTCCGTCGTGACGTCGTTCATGGTGCCCGCCTGCCGGACAAGCGGTGTTTCTTGCTGCTACGTGCTAGCTGCCACCTACGATATGTGTAGCTTAGGTAGAGTCGTACAGACCAGAGGATGCAGGAGGCGACGGCCAGGTGTACTGCTAGCTCCGTGCTCCGGCGGGGCGGTTGGTCAGTGGTCACGAGTTCCGTCGATACGATTGATCGCACTAGCCCGAAGGAATGTGATCAGGGCAATATAATCAAAATCGCACGTATGTATGTACTTCCTCTCTGTCCGAAAATACTTGTCGAAGAAAATAGAATGTATCTAGAACTAAAATACGTCTGAATATATTATTTTTTCGACAAGTATCTCCGGACAAAGGGAGTAATACGTACGACGTCGCATGCAATGGGATGACAATCACTCGGCCGGAAGGGTGGTTTGTACGTGGTTTATACTATGATCCTTATATGATATAAATAAAAAAGACACATATTATCATGAAAAAAAAAAAGATAGGGCGGGCCGGCTTACGTGTCAGGACTCGGGGCGAAGACGTACCTGTATGCCCACACATCACCGATGCATGCATGTTTCCCGCGCTGGCAGCCACCTGCTCCGGAGCACCGGACATGCTTTTCTCTGGCCATTTGTACGTGTGCTCGATCGGGCGTGTCGGGGGGTGATGCATGCATGATTTATTTTCTTGAGAATATGAATTTCTTTATTTGTTAGGCAGCATTGCTCCTATCCTAAATTGAATCCTTGGTCTTTAGCCTCTCCTACTTTCTATTGCACCTTCTCTGCCAGATTGCAACTTGGTACTGGTTGCACAAGTTTTTTTTATCTCGCTAATGGCTCATGTTGTTCATGGCAGCGAAGCATGCACCTCACATGGTGATTATTGCTCTTCCTTGAGGAGAAGCATGTGCTGTAAACCTTCTTCGGTTGAGATTTTCAACAACACTAATGCCAAAACTATTTAGTTTTGCGTTAAAGGTGTTCCGCTTCACAACTAATTACATAAAGGAATCTCCAACGCGGACCTTTAAATCGTTCTCATACGTTCGGGCCAAGCTTCCAAATGCAGTTTGTCATCCAATGCGGACCCTATCTATCCATGGGCGCTTCACTTGTCCGAAATACCACAAACAGGGCGCAAATCTACAGGGCATTTGCGGGAGTCCGGACTTCGTCTGGCCAATGAGAAGCCATTATGGACCCCTTTCCTCTTCGTTCGGATGGCGGAAAGCGCGCTACTATTTGGCTTCGACAGAAGGTGATGCATGTTACTTTGGCGGAAGGCGGGTCGTAGCATGCATGTTATTTGGCGGAAGGTTAGCCTGCATGCATGTTGTTTGCACTCTTTTGTTATTCAAGTGTTTTATCCATGTAAAATGTGACCATTACTACCATGTTTCACGCATGGTTGTTGTTTGGCGGAAGGTATACGGTGGATGACCTGCTCCCGTATCCGTCTTCAGACATCAGTTGGACCGGTACATGGACACATACTATGTCCGTTTTAAAGGTCCGCATCGAGGATGCCCTAAGAATTCATATTGAGTTTTCAAGCGTCATGGCTTCCATTGCTTATTGCATGTGTATGATTACTAGCACTGGCCCTGCATGTAGTGTTCACCACGGCCAGGGGAGGCGTCAGGGCCGAGGCAGCCCGGGTGGCCGCGTGGGACGAAAATGCTACACTCACGGCCAAACACAGACGTTTTACGGACCCTTCTAAGTTCTAACACTAATTAACTTCCACCCCATTGATTTTCAGGTGGGTGAGGCCCTTTCTCTCCCTTCTCCAGATCCGTGAAAACTGTAAAAATCCTTCCGTGAGTATAGGCATTGCTCCCGTGTGGGGCGTGGCAAAGAATCCATGTATTGACTGTAGCCACAATACCTACTGCAGCGCATTGTAGGGCCTGTACCTATAGGGCTGGCCTGGGGGTGTGCTTAGCTTGGCTCTGCTATTACGACGGCTATATATAAGTTGCATGGATTTACAATTTGGGCGAGTCCATTACATGAAAGACGGGAGAAGGGGGTGAGGCGCAGCTCTGAGGCCGAGTCAGACCCGAAGATTACATAGACGGAGGCGAGTTCGAGGATTGACCAATGCAGACAGGGGACCTTTAATACTAATTCTTGTTTGAATTTGACAGTGTAATCGTCAGAGGCAGAGGCATGGAGCGAGCCGGAGAAGAAGGACGAAAAACGAACAGTTCAAAGAGGAAGAAAGGTGAAGAGAGAAGAAAAAAAAGAGAATGATCGGCGATTGTTGGTTTGGAATCCACGGTCTAGAAGATCGACCTACCTAAAATAAAATTTTGAACGACTTACCTATAGTAGGTCTGTTGCTACTGCGTGCTGCAAACCCACGATGGGTTGAATCTGGTAGAGTCGTAGATACCAGATGCAGGGGGGTCGGTTCGCGGCTGGTGACGAGTTCCATCGATAGATCGCACTAGCCCGCACAGGAATGCGATCCTGTTCCATGCAAGATAATTCAAATCGTACGTTACGTACGACGTCGCATGCAACGTGATGCGATCACTCGGCGGGAGGGACACAGGTGCAGGCGTATGTGTCCGAACTCAGGGCGAGACGTACGTGTATGTCGACACATTATCGATCCATGCATGCCTTCCGCATTGGCAGCTACTTCCTCCATTTTAAATTACTTGTTTTAGATTTATCTAAATACAGATGTATCATGCGCCAGAGCACTGGCCGGCCCCGTGCATCCATCCACCCTAGGAATAGCTCAGCTCAGCTTCATGCTTTTGCCAGGCCACGTGAACGGGCCGGGGTCGCGGGCGAAGAGCAGCGTAAAAAGCTCTCATCCCATGCATGCGTACGTGTGCTCGATCGGGGTGTCGGGGGCGATGCATGAACTTGGCCATGACATGCACCATTCAAGGGTACGTAGCGTCTATGGATCTATCTAACCTACCTGCAGACACGTCGCTGTCGCCCTATCCCCTAGCTCGTTTCAGTCCTTTGCTGTGAACACGAGATGGATAGAGCAGCAAGTGCGTGCCCTGCCCACGTGAGCCTGCCGAGGCTCCGCCAATGCGACGGCAACACGTCGACGGCGCCATTGGCGGCAGTGGCGGAGCTGGTACCCGGCGATCCGGGGCAGCTGCCCGGGCTCGTACGTGACCTGCCGCACAATTCGTAACCAGGATAACGTGTGGTAATTAGCTTCTTTAACGTGTTTGCCCGCGCAAATTATTTCTGGGCTTGCTTGGTGTTTCTAGGCCCAACTAATTAGCCTGCACACAGCATTTCTAGGCCCATGGCTGCACAAACGCACGCAAAACGGCCGTACTGATCACAACGTGGCCTGCTTCCCGTAAGACTTGCCAAATCGCCAGCGAAACCGCCTCACGCCTCCTCGCCTACTGCTCGTCTCATCCCTTTCTGCCCTTCCCCCCGGATCGACCGTGACGGATCCCTTTCTGCGTGACAGATCCCTTTCTGCTTCTGTTGTTCGATCTAGTCTTCGGCATTCTCAAAGGCAGAACGCTGGGCATGGGCGCGGCCCCTCCTAGCGGGAAAGACAACAATCCACGGCGCCTCCTTCCACCAGTTTGTGGCTTCAAATCCAGAGAGGAATTGAGGTGAGTTTAGGGTTTCGCCTTGCACACGCACACACACGCTCACTAATTTGTGGCATGAGAAATTGAGAATATACTATTAGTATTGCTCCTTATATTTGGGGATTTTAATATCAGAATACAGCGCACGCACCATTTAGCGCGCCATAGCGTCAATTCAGCGCCAAACTTAGATGCCATAGCCCACTTTTCTAAAAAAAAAACATTACATCTTCTATCATCCAAATTGACGGAAAACCCATCTCCAACATATGTATTGTCAGTTTTGTTTTGGACTCCTCTAATCTGACCGTTGCTAGTTAGTTCAACCATTTCAATCATCCCACCTCAATCGTAAGTTATTAAATTTCAGATATGAATAGGTTTTTAGTTTCTAAAGCAAGTATTAGTTGTCATATTTAATTACAGTTTTTATTAAAATTATCTGTATAGATATACAATGCTGGTTGTTTGACTTAGTAATATTGCAAAATTATGGTTACCCATATTAGTGATAAGAGCATGTACAACGCCGGCGCTAATGACAGGCACTAGGATTCACTTCCTGGCGTTATGGTCCAATCCTGGTCGATCCAAGGATTACTGCTAGCGTCGATGCCAGGGCTGCCATCGGGCGCTTCGTTCTTTTTTTTTTCTTTCCTCTGAGTTGTTTAACAAGCGCTGCCCCTTTTTTTCTACGAGAAACCCATTGCATTAGCGCTCAATCAGGCGCCCATGCGTTGAGGAGACGCACTCCTATAGCGACGCCATTTCTTTAATTAATTCTTTTTATTGCCTAAGCGTTCAAATAAGGGCTCTTGCATTGTAGATGCCCTAATATTCACATAGTATGTACTCCCTCCGTCCCAAAAAAACTGTCTTAACTTACTAAAGTTGATACACTTATTTTGGAACGGATGGAGTATCAAATATCCGGTAATTTTTCTCTATGTCTTTAGTTAGCTTGCAGTCCGCCCCGGCTCCTAATTTTTCCTGGCTCCGCCACTGATTGGCGGACATGCTACTTCTGGTCCTGGGACGCATGCATCAGCGCAGTGGCGAATCTAGGAAGAAAATGAAGGGTAGGCTAAAATCAACAGCGATAAAGCTAAGCTCTCTTTTGAAAAAAAAACCATTATGTCCTAACCTTGTTGTCAAAATAAGCTCAGAATTTCCCAAATTGCTACTTAAAACATGTAGTATTAACTAGATTTTTTTAGGATTTTTGAATATATATATATATGAAATTTTGAACCAAAATTTGAATTTATCTTGCAAAATAATCATTATCTCCCTATCTTGTTGTCCATATAAGTTGGAGGAGGGATTACAATCAAAATAGTTAAGGGAAGGGTATCTAGGTTCAGATTAGCTGGGATAGGTTCAGGTTCAGTGCGAGGAGTGCATGCATGCATACTTATTTTTCTACACTTCTTTTTTGCAAATAAGTTGCATTGGACACTAAATTAGTTAACAGTACATGAACTAGTGATTACAGTAGATAGAGGCTGGGCATTCGTGTGTGGTGCCTGTTCGGTGCGCATGTGTGGCATTATGTGTTTACTACGTATTGAGCTGGGATGAAAATACTAGTAGTAGTAGTAAAAAAAATACTGTTATTTGGAGGGTAGGCTTGAGCCTGTTTAAGCCCTCCTAGTAGACTCGCCGCTGCATCAGCGTATTTATACACACGGCTCTGTGCTGTGTGCTGCTTCCGGCAGAAGCTTCTGTGCGAAATTCAAAGTCACAAAATGATGGTGTCAATGATAATCTCATTCAACGATTTTTTTTCATTATGTATGGTTGACATGATGATGCTGAAATTTCTAAATAATAATTAGCAATTCAAAATTAGGGCAAATCTATAAAATTACTACTAAACATAGGCATCCGTGTTTTTTTTGGACTGCAAATAGACTTTATTTCTCAAATAATAGACATGTCATTTACAAGCAGATGAGAAATAAAATCAGGGATCTCATCATCCCAAGAACTAGAGGATCTAGTAGTAAAAGAGTTCTTTGCTAATTCATCTGCCACCTGATTGGCCTCTCTATAGCAATGTCTGAAGGATATGGACTCAAAGTCCATCATAAGTTGTTTACACTCTGTGATGATAGCTACCTCCGGACCTAAATAATCATCAACTTGGTTCAGCGAGTCCACTGCGAACGAACAATCTGATTCAATTTCTATGTTGTTGCATCCAATGTGAGTTGCCAAGTATATCCCGTTTTTGATGGCAGTTAGCTCAGCTGAGTCAACTCCACTGATGTTTGGAACAAACCAACTTGCTGCAGCAATAAAATCACCCCGATAGTCCCAAGCCACAGCACCACAAGCACCTGAAAGTGTTTCATACTGAAAGGAAGCATCAACATTTATCTTCACGATCCCATATCCTGGTTTCCTCCACATGTGGTCGTTCTTACGTATTGGTCCTTTGGGTATACTTGACCTGAGGTAATTTGTCGCCAAAACCTTGATGGCTAGTGCAGTTTTTTCCGGCGTTTGGACTTTGACTCCCTTTACTGTCTGTCGGCGCTGCCACCATATATACCATGCTGCTACAACAGCAAGCTCCGCCGTTGGTACCCCCGCATCATTGCCCTGAAGCTTTGATAAAAATTTCCATCGTAATAGATCCTGATCTGTCCTCGGCGACAGCTTTCCGTATGACTTGTAGCAAGCCCAGCCGCTTCCAAACATCCGTCGCTCGTCGGCACCTAAATAAGCAGTGTTGAATGTCTTCTGCTCCGACTAAACAAACTGGACATTGAGCTGAGCATGAGATGTGTCGGCTTGCTAATACACCAAAGTATGGGAGGGCGCCATGCAAAACTTTCCATGCAAAATGTTTTATCTTCCCTGGTATTTTCAGCTTCCACATATCCTTCCAAACTGAGATTATATTTTCTGTACCTTGCCCATCAGCTCACATCCACTGTGCCCCATGTTGATGTTCAAACTCCTTATGATAAGCCGATCGCACGGAAAACGTGCTTGATCGTGTATAGTTCCAAGCCACAAAGTCTTCCGTCATCCGTGTTGTTCCTGCATACGCTGACGATGGAGCAATCATACGAAGAATTTAATGGGCCGGTCACTAGCGCTAAAGTTTTTTCCTTTTACCTTTTTTATCTGAGTATTGAAACTATATTAATTTACTGCTCCGAGTTTACCTAGCTAATAGCTTGTTGGTTCCAGACTTTTTACTACTTTGGCTTCGGCCAGGATCTTGTATGTGGTTTCATAGTATATGAAAAAAAACTATATTTACTGTATAATAATTTTGTAGAGCAGTTTCAAAAGGAAAAGATAAATTGTTCACCTAAACCTACAAGTATTCCCATTGTAAAAAAAATCCTATATATGAAAAAGGGAAAGCATTACGAAAACAATATTATTATATCTGAAATTTTTTATATATTTCAAAAAGAATATTTTTGTGGTGTTCAACTGTGTATCAAAGTTAATGGTCATGTATGTGAAAATATATGTCATAAAAATGCGCATATTTATAAAAATGGTTCAAGAATTTTCCCTAAAAAAGGAAATTAAAATAAAATAAAAGGTGAATAATTAAACCTAGAAAAATACAAAAACAAATAAATACATGAAAAGAAACAGAAAAAGATGGGGACAATTACATTTGAGCCCCTAGTTGTGTCATACCCGTGTGTTTTGCCCCTAAATTCAAAAAACCCTCATTTCTATCCAAGCTCGTTTACTCCTCTTATGTTTTTGCCCTTTGACCGTTTGACTGCAACTTTGAAAACTTCATAACGAATTAATACTAACTCAGAAAAATGCAAATAAGATATCAAAATGATCGGAAAAACATCACCTATATGTGCATCCCATTTGCATTCATGACAAAAGTACTGAAAAGTCCCTATCTCAGTTTGAGCTCATATGAAGTCTTTTGTCATGAATGCCCTTTTTGTCATGAATGCAAATGACATGCACATATAGGTGATGTTTTTCCGGATATTTTGATATCTTATATGCATTTTTCTGAGTTAGTATGAATTCGTTATGAAGTTTTCAAAGTTATGGTCAAACGGTCAAAGGGCAAAAATATAAGAAGAGCAAACGAGCTCGGGCAGAAACGAGGGTTTTTTGAATTTAGGGGCAAAACACACGGGTGTGACACAACTAGGGGCTTAAATGTAATTGTCCCAAAAAGATGATATACATAGGAAAATAAAATGCAAAAATATACATAAAGGTAAACAACAAAAGGAAACAAACGCGCCTCACCTTCCGTGAGCTGTCCAACCAACGGTACGATTTAGGCATCGTGTCCTTATCGATAATGTTGAAGCTACAAATGTACTTACATGAGGTAAGTGCCCTCTACCAATTGCCCCATTAAATTTCACCCTAGCCCTGCACCTGAGTCCGTAAACCCCCTTGGTTAAAAATCCTTAGGAGTAGCATTGCTCCGTCCTTATACACCACAAGTACCAGTAGAGGACCAGAAAGCCGCCCAACCTTGTGGATCTGTTTTTGGTCGCATCACCGAAACTCAGTGGAATTGACGGGGGCCTGCACAAGCGCTACAAGTTGCCAGGGGGGTATATCATTTTGGGCAACGAGACAACCACCACGTAATGAGTGTGCGGATGTGGTGGATGACCAGCTCCAACCACACAGGAGGTAGTAGTGAGTTTTTTTTTGTCTCTTTGAGTTTCTCACCTCAGGCTGTTATCGATCTTTAGTGTGGCAAGTAGGCCAGGCCCCAGATGGGGCAGAGCATCGCACATAGCCTGGGCGGGGGGTAATTAAACTGTGTAGACGACACTGATCACACCAGACGAACGTGTTTAAACCGATAGGCCGGCAGGGGGGACAGGTGATCAAAGCAACCAAGCCACTTCGTACGTGCTTCTGACCAGCCTCACGCCTCGTCGAATCCCATCGGTATCGCCCGACGGGATGTCGGTAAAAACCTTTATTTTGAAGACGTGTAAGGCTGGTCACCGTGGGGATAGTGAGGAGTAACTTATACGGTAGGGAAAGAATTCCCGTCGCCCCCCCTTCCCCCCCCCCCCCCCCCCCTCTTCCCGCGTCGCTCTCTCGCAGGGCGACTCGGGCGGCGACCAGATCTGCCCGGCCTCGGCCCCCCCTTCCCAGAACCTTCCCCTCGCCGCCGCCGGTGGTCACCTCCGGCAAAGGCCGGCCCGGTGACGGCGGCGGCGAGGATTCGTCCTTTGTGGCCTACAGCGAGGCGGCCCTGGGCCGGCGGCGATGGAGGTCGGCCAGGGAGCAGCGGCGGGGATTCGTCCTTCGGGGAGGCAGCCCTGGTCCGGCTTGAGCTGACGGCTCTCTGCCGCGGTGGAGGTCGGCGGCTGGCCATGGCGGCTCTCGAGATCCCGTGTTGCTCGTGGCGGATCTCGGGCACGCGGTTGTGGGGTTGTCCTTTCCGGTGGAAGGCAGGGGTGTGCTGCGGGTGGTGGCAGCTCGTTGCCGGGAGCTTGGCCGGGCGTGGTGGTGCCGTGTGCTTGCTGGCCTCGGCTCAGCTTGGATCTGGCAGGCCCGGTGTGGGATGGGTTGGATCCGTCTGGATCTGGCCCGAGGCAGTGGGGGTTGGATGCAGTGGACCAGCTGGTTTGGTATGTGCGTGGAAGACGATGCCAGGCGAAAGTCTGCCTCCGGCTATGGTCGGAGCCGGCAGCAGCGGCGTCCGCGGGCGTCGCATCCTTCTTGAAGGTGCTGTTGTGGTGATGTGCTCCTCTCCCTCACCGTCCCCTGCTCCGAGGGAAACCTCAGATCCGTGCTCTACCGGATCGGATGATGGCGGTGCTTTGCATCGTTCCCTTCTTGAGGGCATCATTTTTGGAATAGGGGTCAGCCGGAGAGACCAGTGGTGGTGGTGGTGGTGGCGCGACTGACTTGGAGTCGATGGTGGTTGTTTGGTGGTGTTCTTTGGGGTTTGGTGGCGGTGCCTTCGGCACCGCAAGGTGGCCATTTGTTTCCCCCTCGTGTAGGTGTCTCGCTATGCTTGCTCAAGACCCTCCCATGGTGGCGATGTGTTGCGGCGAGCGTCGTGCTCTCGGTGATGTCTTGGTTCATCTTTGCTCTATGATGGTGCAAAGTGCCTCCCCAATTTGCTAATCGTTCCGATCTTCCGCTGCGGGGCTCCCAGTCAAGGTTCGTGTTTTACACTCGTTGATTGTAGATGCCCCTGAGTTGTGCCGCGGGGCTCGGTACGCACGCAATGCGGTGCGTTAGGTTGCTCGCAAAGTCTAGATATTGTGATCCCTTACAACACCCCACATCTACTTGCGTCTCTCGTGGTGTTGTTCTTTCTGGATGCTAGCTAGGTCGGGCCATCTCCTGGGCGTCAATTTTTCTTCTTCTTCTGTAACCTTGTTACTTGTACGGTTTTCGGCCCGGTTTCCCTCATAAACGGGGTCAGCTTGTTTAGGTTTTCGACCCAGTTTCCCTTATAAACTGAATCAGCCAAAGCTCAAGGGGCGACTCTTGGCTTTGGCAGCTTTTTGAGCAATATATTCAGGTGGGGATCCTCTCCCCCCGGTGACCGTTCAAAAAAAAAACTTATACGGTAGGAGTTTCATGCATATCACACTAGTCTAAATTATTACTAGTAACTTTATAATGCAAAGTAGCATAGTAATAATGTTAGTGAAGTCATTTATTAATTTGTAGGTTCATCTTTTCTTGAAAGCGTTATGTTACTTTAAACAAATCTCTTCTCATTAAATATATGCCAAATAAACAAATTTGTCTTGAAATAAACTATGTTACTATGACTAGCCTAACAAACGACCACATCATGGGTCTAACCCAGGCTACGTATGGCCTGTCAAAAAAAGAAAAACTAACTATGTCCGACGCCAACGACGGCGCCCCATCGGCCGTGTCGTTGTCTCCACCACATCAGGCATGTCTCCTGTGCTGGCAGCTGCAGCGGAGCACCGATCGACCCAGCAAATGCACCCTAGTACGAGGTCAGGTCTCCTTAGGCCACGCGCGCGGCCACGTGAACGGGGACGCCGTGGAAGAATGGAAGAAGTTTCCATGTGCTAGGGCGTGTGCTCAGGGTGTCGGGCACTGCGTTGCCGGCCGGTGCATGCACTTTTAGTCACGACCATGCATGCATAGCTACCTAGCGTCTATAAGTAAACCTACTACCTGAGACGACGTGTCGCTCCTCTGTCCTTGCGGGCGGCCACGTGGACGGGGACCCATAGAAGAATCTAAAGAAGTTTCCATGTGCTAGCGCGTGTGCGCTCAGGGTATCGGACATTGCGCTCCCGGTGCATGCATGCATCAATTTGGTACATCAAGCATGCATGTGTACTGCTCCCTCTGTTTCAAAATACTAAGTTTTTGAAAGATTTTATTATAAACCATATACGAAACAAAATGAGTGTATCTATATTTTAAAATAGATTTATCTACATTCATATGTGGTTCATAGTGGAATTTCTACAAAGACTTATATTTAAAAACGGAGGGAGTACGTAGCGTTTACAGACCTACGTGAGACGACCCCCACTTTGGCGCTGGCTGTAGCGGGGAGTATCATATATTAAAATAAATACACATATACCAGATACATAATGTACATGTGTGCACATTTTTAGATCGAAATACATTGAAACGTAAGCTACACAAAAAGAACAAATCTGGTGCTTTTTAGCATATGTGTTGTTTATCTTTAAAGTACATGATTTTTTTGTGCAGCTCACAATTCAAGGTATTTCATCCTAAAAAATTTCACACATACATTTTACATCCTTGCATACATGTGTATTTTTTTTTTAGAATTTTTTGAAACCAAAATTTATGAATTTTGAATTTTTCAAAATAAAGGGTTTCATGGAGCTCGGTCTTCAAAATGCCCTACTCCTACACAAGCTGCTATTTCTTGTTAATATTAGAGATATATTGTTCTTTATATATTTTATTAGGAAAATTGATTTGAATTTAATGTGCGTTGCACAGGGTATACTATTTGTGTGCGTCTCTCATCACCGTTTTCCCCATCAACCGGTTATCGAAAATTCGAGCCCCGAAAGTTTTTGGTATCGTTAAAAAAATTGAAAAGGTCAGATATTATCAAATAGAGCTCATATGCACATGTTTTACATGACAACTTTTGTCCAACTGATAAGGCGTGGACCATAAAAACTGATACGCAAAATGTATATTTTTAGCATTGAATAGCCCTTCTAATGAAAAAAGTGGACGAGGTGCGCTGGCGACGTCTCGAACCCCCACCCTTCTCATAGAAACATGGCAAGCTGATTGCTAGAATGGTGAACACAGCTTGTTAGATAGGGGATTAAAACAAATTATATTTTTACAGTAAAATTTTTAATCCAAAATTGGTTTAAAAAATGAAAAAAATTGAAAAATACAAGATTTTCTGAAAACCGGTTTTTTTCAGTACCGTCCAGAAAAAAAGCAAAATCAAGAAAAAAACATTGTTCAAATCCTGCACATTTTGCGCTTGAAATCAATTATTCTTCCTGACATTCTAAATAAAATCTATCTCTAGAAAATAACACAAAATACAAGGTAGTGTAGTGGCTAGCACGTGATGCGTGCGAGCCATTCGCGGGTAACGTGTTAACTTTGAATCCTGTTTTGGTCAGTGATTTTTGTAATGTTTCTGTTTAAATCTAAGCTAGTGACAGGCAGGACCTACACATAGGTACAGAATTCTGTTTAAATCTAAGCTAGTGACAGGTAGGACCTACACATAGGTACAGAAGCCAGGGTCAATCGGCATGCAATATTTGACGGAGAGTTAACGCATCAACATAAATGTACTCGAATGTACCGAAGGAAATATGCCCTAAAAACAATAATAAAATTGTTATATTTTCTTATATCATGATAAATGTTTATTATTCATGCTAGAATTGTATTAACCGAAAACTTAGTACATGTATGAATACATAGACAAACATAGTGTCATTAGTATGTCTCTACTTGACTAGCTCGTTGAATCAAAGATGGTTAAGTTTCCTAGCCATAGACATGAGTTGTCATTTGATTAACGGGATCACATCATTAAAAAATGATGTGATTGACTTGACTCATTCCGTTAGCTTAGCACGATGATCATTTAGTTTGTTGCTATTGCTTTCTCCATAACTTATACATATTCCTATGACTATGAGATCATGCAACTCCTGAATACCGTAGGAACACTTTGTGTGCTATCAAACGTCGCAACGTAACTGAGTGATTATAAAGGTGCTCTACAGGTGTCTCCGATAGTGTTTGTTGAGTTGGCATAGATCGAGGTTAGGATTTGTCACTCTGATTGTTGAAGAGGTATCTCTGGTCCCTCTCAGTAATGCACATTAATATAAGCCTTGCAAGCAATGTGACTAATGAATTAGTTTCAGGATGATGCATTACGGAACGAGTAAAGAGACTTACCGATAACGAGATTGAACTAGGTACTGAGATCCCGACGATCGAATCTCGGGCAAGTAACATATCGACGACAAAGGGAACAACGTATATCGTTATGCGGTTTGACCGATAAAGATCTTCGTAGAATATGTGGGAGCCAATATGAACATCCAGGTTCCGCTATTGGTTATTGACCAGAGACGTGTCTCGGTCATGTCTACATAGTTCTCGAACCCGTAGGGTCCGCACGCTTAAGGTTCGGTGACGATCGGTATTATGAGTTTATGTGTTTTGATGAACCGAAGGTTGTTCGGAGTCCCGGATGTGGTCACGGGCATGACGAGGAGTATCGAAATGGTCGAGACATAAAGATCGATATATTGAAAGACTATGTTTGGACATCGGAAAGGTTCCGTGTGAGTTCAGCCATATACCGGAGTAGGGGGGGGGGGAGGGGGGGTTACTGGAACCCCCCGGTGAGTATATGGGCCCTAATGGGCTTTAGTGGAGAGAGAGGGGCAGCCAGGACAGGCCGCATGCCCCCTTCCCCTCTGGTCCGAATTGGACTAGGAAGGGGGGGGGCGCCACCCTTTCCCTCCTCCTAGTCCAACTAGGGAAGGGGGGGGGGGGAATCCTACTCCCGGAGGGAGTAGGACTCCTCCAGGGCGTGCCATAGAGGGCCGGCCCTCCCCCTCCTCCACTCCTTTATATACGGGGGAAGGGGGCACCCCATAAAGACACAAGTTGATCATTCATCTCTTAGCCGTGTGCGGTGCCCTCCTCCATCATAATCCACCTCGGTCATATCGTAGCGGTGCTTATGCGAAGTCATGTTCCGGTAGCGTCATCATCACTGTCATCACGCCGTCATGCTGACGAAGTTCTCCCTCGACACTCTACTGGATTGTGAGCTCGTGGGACGTCACCGAGCCGAACGGGTGCAGATCGCGGAGGTGTCGTACTTTTGGTACTAGGATCGGTCGATCGTGAAGATGTACGACTACATCAACCGCGTTGTCATAACGCTTCCACTTACGGTCAATTAGGGTACGTAGACAACACTCTCCCCTGTCGTTGCTATGCATCACCATGATCTTGTGAGTGCGTAGGATTTTTTTAAATTACTGTGTTCCCCAAACAGTGATATCAGAGCCAGGTCTATGCGTAGATATTATATGTACGAGTAGAATAGAAAAGAGTTGTGGGCGTGGGTATATACATGTTGCTTGCGTCACTAGTTGTTTCTTAATTCGGGGGTATTGTTGGATGAAGCGGCCCAGACCGACATTACGCGTACGCTTACGCGAGACTGGTTCTACCGACGTGCTTCGCACACAGGTGGCTGGTGGGTGTCAGTTTTTCCAACTTTAGTTGAATCGGATTCAATGAACATGGTTCTTTCTGAAGATCAAAAAGCAATCAGTATACCGTGTTGTGGTTTTTGATGCATAGGGAATGGTTCTTGCTCAGCCCGTAGCAGCCACGTAAAACTTGCAACAACAAAGTAGAGGACGTCTAACTTGTTTTTGCAGGGCATGTTGTGATGTGATATGGTCAAGACATGATGCTAAATTTTATTGTATGAGATGATCATGTTTTGTAAACACAGTTATTGGCAACTGGCAGGAGCCATATGGTTGTCACTTTATTGTATGAAATGCAATCGCCATGTAATTGCTTTACTTTATCACTAAGCAGTAGCGATAGTCGTAGAAGCAATAGTTGGCGAGACGACAACGATGCTTCGATGGAGATCAAGGTGTCAAGCCGGTGACGATGGTGATCATGACGGTGCTTTGGAGATGAAGATCAAAGGCACAAGATGACGATGGCCATATCATATCACTTATATTGATTGCATGTGATGTTTATCCTTTATGCATCTTATTTTTCTTAGTTTGGCGGTAGCATTATAAGATGATCTCTCACTAAATTTCAAGGTACAAGTGTTCTCCCTGAGTATGCACCATTGCTACTATTCGTCATGCCGAGACACCACGTGATGATCGGGTGTGATAAGCTCTGCATTCACATACAATGGGTGCAAGCCAGTTTTGCACACGCGGAATACTCGGGTTAAACTTGATGAGCCTAGCATATGCAGATATGGCCTCGGAACACTGAGACCGAAAGGTCGAACGTGAATCATATAGAAGATATGATCAACATCGTGATGTTCACCATTGAAAACTACTCCATCTCACGTGATGACC
Organism: Triticum monococcum; assembly: GCA_034509565.1. Lineage (NCBI taxonomy): Eukaryota > Viridiplantae > Streptophyta > Magnoliopsida > Poales > Poaceae > Triticum > Triticum monococcum. The sequence continues at coordinate 608,797,005 of CM067841.1, forward strand.
GGACATGGTTTAGTTGATATGGATCACGTGATCACTTAGATGATTAGAGAGATGTTTATCTAAGTGGGAGTTCTTAAGTAATTTGATTAACTGAACTTTAATTTATCATGAACTTAGTACCTGATAGTATTTTGCATGTCTATGTTGTTATAGATAGATGGCCCGTGCTGTTGTTCCGTTGAATTTTAACGCGTTCCTAGAGAAAGCTAAGTTTAAAGATGATGGTAGCAACTACACGGACTGGGCCGGTAACTTAAGGATTATCCTCATTGCTGCACAGAAGAATTACGTTATGGAAGCACCGCTAGGTGACAAACCCGTTGCAGGAGCAACACCAGATGTTGTGAACACCTGACAGAGCAAAGCTGATGACTACTCGATAGTTTAGTGTGCCATGCTTTACTGCTTAGAACCGGGATTTCAACGACGTTTTGGACGTCATGGAGCATATGAGATGTTCCAGGAGTTGAAGTTAATATTTCAAGCAAATGCCCGGATTGAGAGATATGAAGTCTCCAATAAGTTCTACAGCTGCACAATGGAGGAGAATAGTTCTGTCAGTGAACATATACTCAGAATGTCTGGGTACCACAACCACTTGACTCAGCTGGGAGTTAATCTCCCTGATGATAGTGTCATTGACAGAGTTCTTCAATCGCTGCCACCAAGCTACAAGAGCTTCGTGATGAACTATAATATGCAAGGGATGGATAAAACGATTCCTGAGCTCTTCGCAATGCTAAAGGCTGCAGAGGTAGAAATCAAGAAGGAGCATCAAGTGTTGATGGTCAACGAGACCACCAGTTTCAAGAAAAAGGGTAAAGGGAAGAAAGGGAACTTCAAGAAGAACAACAAGCCAGTTGCCTCTCAAGTGAAGAAACCCAAGTCTGGACCTAAGCCTGAGACTGTGTGCTTCTACTACAAAGGGACTGGTCACTGGAAGTGGAACTGCCCCAAGTATTTGGCGGAGAAGAAGGATGGCAAAGTGAAAGGTATATTTGATATACATGTTACTGATGTGTACCTTACTAATGCTCGCAGTAGTGCCTGGGTATTTGATACTGGTTCAGTTGCTAACATTTGCAACTCAAAACAGGGGCTACGGATTAAGCGAAGATGGGCTAAGGACAAGGTGATGATGCGCGTGGGAAATGGTTCCAAAGTCGATGTGATCGCCATCGGCACGCTACCTCTACATCTACCTTCGCGTTTAGTTTTAGACCTAAATAATTGTTATTTGGTGCCAGCGTTGAGCATGAACATTATATCTGGATCTTCTTTGATGCAAGACGGTTATTCATTTAAATCAGAGAATAATGGTTGTTCTATTTATATGAGTAATATCTTTTATGGTCATGCACCCTTGATGAGTGGTCTATTTTTACTAAATCTTGATAGTAGTGATACACATGTTCATAGTATTGAAGCCAAAAGATGCAGAGTTGATAATGATAGTGCAACTTATTTGTGGCACTGCCGTTTAGGTCATGTTGGTGTAAAGCGCATGAAGAAACTCCATTCTGATGGACTTTTGGAATCACTTGGTACTTGCGAACCATGCCTCATGGGCAAGATGACTAAAACTCCGTTCTCCGAAACAACGGAGCGAGTAACAGAGTTATTGGAAATCATACATACTGATGTATGTGGTCCAATGAACATTGAGGCTCGCGACGGATATCATTATTTTCTCACCTTCACAGATGATTTGAGCAGATATGGGTATATCTACTTAATGAAACATAAGTCTGAAACATTTGAAAAGTTCATAGAATTTCAGAGTGAAGTGAAAAATCATCGTAACAAGAAAATAAAGTTTCTATGATCTGATCATAGAGGAGAATATTTGATTTACGAGTTTGGTCTTCATTTGAAACAATGCGGAATAGTTTCGCAACTCACGCCACCCAGAAGACCACAGTGTAATTGTGTGTCCGAATGTCGTAACCGCACTTTACTAGATATGGTGCGATCTATGATGTCTCTTACTGACTTACCGCTATCGTTTTGGGGTTATGCTTTAGAAACGGCTGCATTCACGTTAAATAGGGCACCATCTAAATCCATTGAGACGACACCTTATGAACTATGGTTTAGCAAGAAACCAAAGTTGTCGTTTCTTAAAGTTTGGGGCTGCGATGCTTATGTGAAGAAGCTTCAACCTGATAAGCTCGAACCCAAATCAGAGAAATGTGTCTTCATAGGATACCCAAAGGAGACTGTTGGGTACACCTTCTATCACAGATCCGAAGGCAAGATATTCGTTGCTAAGAATGGATCCTTTCTAGAGAAGGAGTTACTCTTAAAAGAAGTGAGTGGGAGGAAAGTAGAACTTGACAAGGTAATTGTACCTTCTCCCTTATTGGAAAGTAGTTCATCACTGAAATCAGTTCCAGTGATTCCTAGACCAGTAAGTGAGGAAGCTAATGATGATGATCATGAAACTTCTGATCAAGTTACTACCGAACCTCGTAGGTCAACCAGAGGAAGATCCGCACCAGAGTGGTATGGTAATCTTGTTTTGAAAGTCATGTTCCTTGACCATGACGAACCTACGAACTATGAGGAAGCGATGATGAGCCCAGATTCCGCAAAATGACTTGAAACCATGAAATCTGAGGTGGGATCCATGTATGAGAACAAAGTATGGACTTTGGTTGACTTGCCCGATGATCGACAGGCCATAGAGAATAAATGGGTCTTCAAGAAGAAGACTGACACTGACATAATGTTACTGTCTACAAAGCTCGACTTGTTGCAAATGGTTTTCGACAAGTTCAAGGAGTTGACTACGATGAGACCTTCTCACCCGTAGCGATGCTTAAGTCTGTACGAATCATGTTAGAAATTGCTATTGGAAATATGCCCTAGAGGCAATAATAAAATGGTTATTATTATATTTCCTTGTTCATGATAATTGTCTATTGTTCATGCTATAATTGTGTTATCCGGAAATCGTAATACATGTGTGAATACATAGACCACAACATGTCCCTAGTGAGCCTCTAGTTGACTAGCTCGTTGATCAATAGATGGTTAGGGTTTCCTGACCATGGACATTGGATGTCGTTGATAACGGGATCACATCATTGGGAGAATGATGTGATGGACAAGACCCAATACTAAGCATAGCACAAGATCGTGTAGTTCGTATGCTAAAGCTTTTCTAATGTCAAGTATCATTTCCTTAGACCATGAGATTTTGCAACTCCCGGATACCGTAGGAATGCTTTGGGTGTGCCAAACGTCACAACATAACTGGGTGGCTATAAAGGCACACTATAGGTATCTCCGAAAGTGTCTGTTGAGTTGGCCTGAATCGAGACTGGAATTTGTCACTCCGTGTGACGGAGAGGTGTCTCTGGGCCCACTCGGTAAGACATCATCAAAATGAGCTCAATGTGATCAAGGAGTTGATCACGGGATGATGTGTTACATAATGAGTAAAGAGACTTGCCAGTAACAAGATTGAACAAGGTATAGGGATACCGACGATCGAATCTCGGGCAAGTATCATACCGGTAGACAAAGGGAATTGTATACGGGATTGATCGAATCCCCGACATCGTGGTTCATCCGATGAGATCATCGTGGAACATGTGGGAGCCAACATGGGTATACAGATCCCGCTGTTGGTTATTGGCCAGAGAGATGTCTCAGTCATGTCTGCATGATTCCCGAACCCTTAGGGTCGACACACTTAAGGTTCGGTGACACTAGAGTTCTTATGGGAAATAGTATGCAGTTACCGAATGTTGTTCGGAGTCCCGGATGAGATCCCGGACGTCATGAGGAGTTCCGGAATGGTCCGAAGGTGAAGATTTATATGTGGGGAGTCATCATACGGTCACCGGAAGTGTTCGGGGGTTTATCGGTATTATACCGGGACCACCGAAGGGGTTCCGGGGGTCCACCGGGAGGGTCCACCTGCCCCGGAGGGCCCTATGGGCTGTATGTGGAAAGGAACCAGCCCCTAAGTGGGCTGGGCGCCACCCCCCTAGGGCCCATGTGCCTAGGGTTGGGGGGGGGGGGAACCCTAAAGGGGGCGCCCCCTTGGCTTGGGGGGCAAGCCCCCTCCCCTTGGCCGCCCCCCTCTAGATCTCATCTAGAGGGGCCGGACCCCTTCCTCCTTCACCCTATAAATAGAGGGGTGGAGGGAGGGCATCAACGCCACTTCCAAGGCGCAGCCCTCCCTCTCCCAACACCTCATCCTCCGTTGAGCTTGGCGAAGCCCTGCCGGAGAACTGCGAGCTCCACCACCACACCATCGTGTTGCCGGAGTTCTTCCCCAACTTCTCCTTCCCCGTTGCTGGATCAAGATGGAGGAGACGTCTCCAGGCTATACGTGTGTTGAACGCGGAGGCACCGTTGTTCCGCGCTTAGATCGGAATCAACCGCGATCTGAATCGCTGCGAGTACGACTCCTTCATCCGCGTTCTTGTAACGCTTCTGTTTCACGATCTTCAAGGGTACGAAGATACACTCCCCTCTCTCTCGTTGCTTGTCTCTCCATAGATTGATCTTGGTGATGCGTAGAATTTTTTTTAATTTCTGCAACGATCCCCAACAGTGGCATCATGAGCTAGGTCTATGCATAGTTTCTATGCACGAGTAGAACACAAGTTGTTGTGGGCGTTGATTTTGTCAATTTACTTGCCTTTACTAGTCTTATCTTGATTCGGCGGCATCGTGGGATGAAGCGGCCCGGACCGACCTTACACGTACGCTTATATGAGACAGGTTCCACCGACTGACATGAACTAGTTGCATAAGGTGGCTAGCGGGTGTCTGTCTCTCCCACTTTAGTCGGATCGGATTCGATGAAAATGGTCCTTATGAAGGGTAAATAGAAATCGGCATATCACGTTGTCGTTTTGAGTAGGTAAGAAACGTTCTTGCTAGAAACCGATAGCAGCCACGTAAAAACATGCAACAACAATTAGAGGACGTCTAACTTGTTTTTGCAGGGTATGCTATGTGATGTGATATGGCCAAAAGAATGTGATGAATGATATATGTGATGTATGAGATTGATCATGTTCTTGTAATAGGAATCACGACTTGCATGTCGATGAGTATGACAACCGGCAGGAGCCATAGGAGTTGTCTAAATTATTTATGACCTGCGTGTCACTGAAAACGCCATGTAATTACTTTACTTTATTGCTAACCGTTAGCCATAGTAGTAGAAGTAATAGTTGGCAAGACAACTTCATGAAGACACGATGATGGAGATCATGGTGTCATGCCGGTGACGATGATGATCACGGCGCCCCGAAGATGGAGATCAAAAGGAGCAAAATGATATTGGCCATATCATGTCAGTATTTGATTGCATGTGATGTTTATCATGTTTTACATCTTATTTGCTTAGAACGTCGGTAGCATAAATAAGATGATCCCTCGCAATAATTTCAAGAAAGTGTTCCCCCTAACTATGCACCGTTGCTAAGGTCCGTTGTTCCGAAGTACCATGTGATGATCGGGTGTCATAGGTTCTAACATTCGCATACAACGGGTGTAAGCCAAATTTACACACGCAATACACTTAGGTTGACTTGACGAGCCTAGCACGTACAGACATGGCCTCGGAACACGGAAGACCGAAAGGTCGAACATGAGTCGTATAGAAGATACGATCAACATGAAGATGGTCACCGATGATGACTAGTCCGTCTCACGTGATGATCGGACACGGCCTAGTTGACTCGGATCATGTATCACTTAGATGACTAGAGGGATGTCAATCTAAGTGGGAGTTCATTAAATAAGTTGATTAGATGAACCTAATTATCATGAACATAGTCTAAAACTTTGCAATATGTCTTGTAGATCAAATGGCCCACGCTAATGTTGTCCTCAACTTCAACGCGTTCCTAGAGAAAACCAAGCTGAAAGACGATTGCAGCAACTACACGGAACTGGGTCCGTAACCTGAGGATTATTCTCATAGCTGCCAAGAAAGCATATGTCCTTGAAGCACCGCTAGGTGAAGCACTTGTTTTCCCAGCAACTCAAGATGTTATGAACGCCTGGCAGTTGCGTAGTGATGATTACTCCCTGGTTCAGTGTGGCATGATATGTCTCCATCGTATCTACTTTTCCAAACACTTTTGCCCTTGTTTTGGACTCTAACTTGTATGATTTGAATGGAACCAACCCGGACTGACGCCGTTTTCAGCAGAATTGCCATGATGTTGTTTTATGTGCAAAAAACAAAAGTTCTCGGAATGACCTAAAACTCCACGGAATATCTTACAATAAATAATAAATAATCCTCATCAAAGATGAAGACCAGGGGGCCCACACCCTTCTCACGAGGGTGGCCCCCCCTAGGGCGCGCCCCTACCTCGTGGGCCCCCTGGAGACCCCCCGACTCCAACTCCAACTCTATATAACTTCTTTTGGGGAGAAAAAAATAGTAGAGAAGAAATCATCGTGTTTTATGATACGGAGCCGCCGCCAAGCCCTAAAACCTCTCGGGAGGGCTGATCTGGAGTGCGTTCGGGGCTCCGGAGAGGGGGATTCGTCGCCGTCGTCATCATCAACCATCCTCCATCACCAATTTCATGATGCTCACCGCCGTGCGTGAGTAATTCCATCGTAGGCTTGTTTGACGGTGATGGGTTGGATGAGATTCACCATGTAATCGAGTTAGTTTTGTTAGGGTTTGATCCCTAGTATCCACTATGTTCTGAGATTGATGTTGCTATGACTTTGCTATGCTTAATGCTTGTCACTAGGGCCCGAGTGCCATGATTTCAGATCTGAACCTATTTTGTTTTCATCAATATATGAGAGTTCTAGATCCTATCTTGCAAGTATATAGTCACCTATTATGTGTTATGATCCGTTAACCCCGAAGTGACAATAATCAGGATACTTACCGGTGATGACCGTAGTTTGAGGAGTTCATGTATTCACTATGTGCTAATGCTTTGTTCTGGTTCTCTATTAAAAGGAGGCCTTAATATCCCTTAGTTTCCATTAGGACCCCGCTGCCACGGGAGGGTAGGACAAAAGATGTCATGCAAGTTCTTTTCCATAAGCACGTATGACTATATTCGGAATACATGCCTACATTACATTGACGAATTGGAGCTAGTTCTGTGTCACCCTATGTTATGACTGTTACATGATGAACAACATCCGGCATAATTATCCATCATTGATCCGATGCCTACGAGCTTTCCATATACTGGTTTACGCTTATTTACTTTCCCGTTGCTATTGTTACAATCACTACAAAACACCAAAAACATTACTTCGCTTTCATTACTCTTTTGTTACCATTACAATCACTATCATATTACTTTGCTACTAAACACTTTGCTACAGATACTAAGTTTCCAGGTGTGGTTGAATTGACCACTCAGCTACTAATACTTGAGAATATTCTTTGGCTCCCCTTGTGTCGAATCAATAAATTTGGGTTGAATACTCTACCCTCGAAAGCTGTTGCGATCCCCTATACTTGTGGGTTATCAAGACTAATTTTTGGCGCCGTTGCCGGGGAGCATAGCTCTATTCTTTGAGTCACTTGGGATTTATATCTGCTGGACACTATGAAGAACTTGAGAGATCCAAAAACCAAGATCTCTCCCTCAACTACGAGGGGAGGTAAGGAACTGCCATCTAGCTCTGCACTTGATTCACCTTCTGTTATGAGTAAGCTTGCGACACCTACACCTGCTTCTGCTATTCGTTCTGATATGTCGCATGTTATTGATGATGCTACTTCTGCTATGCATGATACTTATGATGAAACTACCTCTATGCTTGATACTACTATGCCACTTAGTGATTTTCTAGAGGAACAACTTGCTAGGGCTAGAGAGATTGAAAATATTGAATCTGATTATGAAGATGAAAGTGATGATGAAGAATCACTTGTTATTCTTGAGGGTTATTTATTTGATCAAGATGCTTCTTTAGCTATTTTAGCCTGCAAAGATAGATATGAACTCAAAAGGTTATTAGCTAAATGGAATAAGCAATCTCCAAATGCTAGGATGAGACCTGACCCTACTTTTGCTACTTCACCTATATGTGTTGCTGATAAGGATTGTGAATTCTCTGTTGATCCTGATATAATTACTTTGGTTGAATCTGATCCTTTTCATGGCTATGAATCTGAAACTGTTGTAGCATATCTTACTAATTTAAATGATATAGCCACCCTGTTCACTAATGACGAGAGATCTCGCTACTTTTATATCCTTAAAATATTTCCATTCTCATTAAAGGGTGATGCTAAGATATGGTTTAATTCTCTTGATCCTGGTTGTGTGCGTAGTCCCCAGGATATGATTTATTACTTCTCTGCTAAATATTTCCCTGCTCATAAGAAACAAGCTGCTTTAAAGGAAATATACAACTTTGTGCAAATTAAAGAAGAGAGTCTCCCACAAGCTTGGGGGAGGCTTCTCAAGTTACTTAATGCTTTGCATGATCATCCTCTTAAGAAAAATGAAATACTTGATATCTTTTATAATGGACTAACTGATGCTTCCAGAGATTACCTGGATAGTTGTGTTGGTTCTCTTTTCAGGGAAAGAACACCGGATGAAGCTGAAATCTTATTGAATAATATGCTGACAAATGGAAATAATTGGACACCTCCGGAGCCAGCTCCTGCTCCAATTAATGATCCTATTCCTAAACCAACTCCGAAGAAGAGAGGTATTCTATTTCTCAGTCCTCAAGATATGCAAGAGGCAAAGAAATCTATGAAAGAAAAAGGTATCAAAGCTGAAGATGTTAAGAATTTACCTCCTATTGAGGAAATACATGGTCTTAATTTACCGCCAGTTGAAGAAACATATGATCTTAATCCTTTATTTATTGAAGAACCTCCAGACCCCGATAACCCGACACATGTAGTAAAGGTAAATTCTCTCTATAGATACGATAAAGCTGAAATCCCTCCTACTAAAATTGCTAGTCAATGCTTAGATGAGTTTGATAATTTTATGTTTAAGCAAGAAGACTTCAATGCTTATTTTGGTAGACAATTAAAACAACATGCTGATATGATTAAATACTTAGGTGATTATATGGCTAATATTAGAGGTGAACTTAAACTTGTTAGCAAACATGCTTCTATGGTTACCACTCAAGTAGAACAAGTACTTAAAGCTCAAAAAGAATTGCTCAATGAGATGAATAGTAAGAAAAATGATTATGCTGTTAAAGTGGCTACTAGAACTGGTAGAATGACTCGGGAACCTTTGTATCCTGAAGGCCACCTAAGAGAATTGAGCAAGATTCTCAGAGAAATAAAATTGATGCACCTAGTTCTTCAAAAAGGAAGAAAAAGAAACATGATAGAACTGTGCAAACTTCTAGTGAACCTATTGCTGAACCACCTGATAATCCAAATGATATTTCTATTTCTGATGCTGAAACTCATTCTGGTAATGAACATGAACCTAATGAAAATGTTAATGATAATGTTCATATTGATGCTCAACCTAGTAATGATAATGATGTAGAAATTGAACCTGATGTTGATCTTGATAACCCACAATCAAAGAATCAACGTTATGATAAGAAAGACTTTGTTGCTAGGAAACATGGTAAAGAAAGAGAACCTTGGGTTCAAAAACCCATGCCTTTCCTCCCAAACCATCCAAGAAAAAGGATGATGAGGATTTTGAGCACTTTGCTGAAATGATTAGACCTATCTTTTTGCGTATGCGATTGGCTGATATGCTTAAAACAAATCCTTATGCTAAGTACATGAAAGATATTATTACAAATAAAAGAAGATACCGGAAGCTGAAATTTCCACCATGCTTGCTAATTATACTTTTAAGGGTGGAATACCAAAGAAACTTGGAGATCCAGGAGTACCTACTATACCATGCTCCATTAAAAGAAACTATGTTAAAACTACTTTATGTGATCTTGGAGTCGGTGTTAGCGTTATGCCTCTCTCTTTATATAGTAGACTTGATTTGAATAAGTTGACACCTACTGAAATATCTTTGCAAATGGCTGATAAATCAACCGCTATACTTGTCGGTATTTGTGAGGATGTGCCTGTTGTGGTTGCAAACGTTACTAGTTTAACGAACTTTGTTATTCTTGATATTCCCGAGGACGATAGTATGTCAATTATTCTTGGAAGACCTTTTCTTAATACTGCAGGGGCTGTTATTGATTGCAACAAAAGCAATGTCACTTTTCATGTAAATGGTAATGAGCATACGGTACACTTTCCGGGAAAAAACGTCAAGTTCATAGTATCAATTCTATCGGAAAAATTCCATCGATTATATTTGGAGGTTTCGAATTTCCTCTTCCTACCGTCAAGAAGAAATATGATATACTTATTATTGGGGATGTGCATATCCCTTTTGAGGTAACTTAGTGTTATTCGAAATTTCTCTGGTTTCATGTTAATCGGAATGGGTTTCTTAACAAGACTTGATCAACCTTGTTAGTGGATTACTTTTGATGAGCATGAGATGGATGAAACTAGAAGCACAACCCTCTGTACCCTTTCTATACTTTCTGTTATTTAGTTAAAATAAAACAAAATAAATAATTCTATGCCTGTTATCTGATTATCCGTGCAATATAAAAATACCTCGAAAATAAAAGTTCTCCAAATGCCCTGAAAATTAAATATGATTTTTTTCTAGAATATTTGAGGATTTATGGAACAAAGAACACACCAGGGGGGCCAACCACCTTGCCACAAGGGTGGAGGGCGCGCCCCCTGCCTCGTGGGCCCACGGTGGCCCTCCTCCACTTATTCTTTCAGCCACATACTTCATCTTCCTCCCCCTAACACGAAAAACCAACTCAAACCCGAGTCCAAGCTCATTTTGCTGCCATTTTCGATCTCCTTGCTCAAAGCACCTCTCACAAAACTGCTTGGGGAGATTGTTCCTTGGTATGTGACTCCTCCATTGGTCCAATTAGTTTTTGTTCTAGTGCTTTATTCATTGCAAATATGTGTTGCTTAGGTGACCCTGTTCTCGAGCTTGCATGTTGTAACACCCCGGTGTAATGATGCTACAATAACCCCCAGGGTTAAGTTAATCTTTTTGCTAAACATGTGCCTGATCATTATTGTCTCATGTTCTTTCAAATTCCAGTTGAATTCAAATTCAAATTCGGTGTGAAATTCTAACTGCTCAGACATGAAAACAAAAATGTTCATCATGTGTCAAATAATCCACAACTAATATTGGTGGTGAACCAACATTTTTGTAAAAGGTTTAAGTGGCCTAAACTACATAAAACAATTACCTAAGCAATAAATTAAATGCCTTTTTTAATTTATAAAATTGGCATTCTTTTTCTAAAGCCTCCAAACCTTTTTGTGGCAGTGCACTTTAATTCTTTGAAATTGTTTTGGCCAGTGGCATAATTTTGCAAACTCATTATTGGCTAAAAGAAAATGCAAAAGCTGCTGAAAAAAGAAAAGGAAAAGGAGAAGTAGAGGGGAGAGAGAGAGGCCCTCTACCTCACTTAGGCTTCGGCCCACCCGGCCAGCTGACCCAGCCTGGCTGACCCAATCGGCCCAGCTCCCTGCACCGCACCCCCTTCCTGTTCCCCGACCCGAGTCGCTACAGGCGCCGTCCCCGCCGGACCCGCCTCGCCGGCGACGCCCGAGCGAGGGGATAAGGCCTGCGCCTCCTCGCCTCCTCGATCCCCGCCTCCACTTGCACCACCCACTCTGCCCGCTCCTCCTCTCCTCTCTCCCTTTAGATCTAACACCACCGAGCTCCGTCGCCGCCGAGAACCGCGCTCCATCGCGGCCACCGGCGCCCATTCCTCCCTCCGTTGTGTCCAGGAGGTCCGTGGTGGACTGCTTCTTCCTCCTCGTCACTGGGTCGAGCCCGAGGAACGCCACCGTCATCGCTCGCGTCTTCTTCCCCAACTGCGCCCACCGCTACGCCACCGTTCGACCCGCCCCGAGTCTGCAGCTACTAAACCTCCGAGGGCCACCGTGTGTGCCGCCCAGTGAGCCCCTCTTCTTCTCCCCTCGCTCCCCTGGCCTCTCCCGCTACCATAGCCACCGCGCCGCCATGGCCGAGCTCAGCTCCGCCGAGCAGCTGGCCGCTGTCATTGCCATGCTCGCCTGAGCACGGGAACGTGCTCAGTGCAGCCCGCCGAGGCCGCCCGTGCCGCTTACCCACCTCGTCGACCCCCCTAGCATGATGCCGACAAGGTGCCGAATGCCACCACTGCCTCCACTCGTCGCCGATGCCGTTTACGGCAGCTCCAGCTCCGGCCGGCCTCATCACGCGACGCTGCGGGATCTCCTCGTTCGAACGCGCCAAGTCCTAGGCCAAATGACCCCATGTGCGCGATTCCCGGTGAAGTCCGGAGAGCCCCGCCGCTGTTTTGGTCGCCAGCGGCGAAACTCCGACGCTGCCGACGTGGCACACCTGGGGCCCGCCTCTGGGTCACTGCCCAGGGTCCCCCTGGCCCTAGTTGACCACGTTGACCATGGTCAACTGTGCTGACGGGGCACACAGTGTCTCTGACACGCGGGCCCCATTGCTTATTTTGTTAAATAAATGTTTTTCTAAATAAAAACGATTAATTAAAACGTTAGTTAAATTAGTTAGTTAATTAGTACTAACTAGTCACTAAGTGCTGGGGCCCACGCCCCCTAACTAACCCTGTTAGTTTAGTTAAGCCTCTGTTAGACAGAGAGGCTGACAGGTGGGTCCCATCTGTCAGTTTGACTGGTCAGCAGAGCTGACGCAGTGCTAACGTCACTGCTGACGCAATAAACCTTTTATGCTTTTAAAATAATTCAGAAATTGGTTTAAACTTCGAAAATCCGTAACTTTTAAACCGTAGCTCGGATCATAAAAGTTTATATATGAAAAACGCCCAGAAAAATGAGACGAATCCGAATACGCGGTCCATTCATCTGTCACATGCCCCTAGCATGCTGAACATGGAACATTCCCCCTCCGGTCATCAGTTTGATACAGTTCCGGAACCGAGAATTCATTCCCGGTTGAATTTTCCCCCTTCACCCCTTCATCCTGTAGCCTTACGTTAGGTCACACCCGACACAGCTTATTGCCATGTTATGCTTTGTGATGCTATGCTTGCTTTATATGTACTATTTCTTCCCCCTCTTCTCTCTAGTAGACCCCGAGACCGATGCCACCCCTGTGATCGACTACGTCAACGACGTCCCCTCCTTGCCAGAGCAACCAGACAGGCCCCCCTTTAATCATCCCGATATCGCCCATTCCATTCTCTCATGCTTGCATTAGATTTTGCTACTGTTATTGTTTGCCCTTATTCTGATGCATAGCCTGCTTTTGTATCTGTTGTTGTACCTTACCTGCTTATCCTAAACTGCTTAGTATAGGTTGGTTCGTGATACATCAGTAACCCCCACCTTGTCCCTGTTGCCCCTGTTTCATCATCGAAGACCCGATCAACGGGATCGAAGACCAGGCCCCGACACCGCACATCACATTCCCCTTAGTTACCCGACACTACTGGGTTACTATCGAGTGCCGAGGGTGAAACCTCTTTAGCACTTCTGATGTTAACCCTGTAGTGTAGTCATTCGGTCGTGGTCATCGAGGGTGATTTCCTCCTTAACCACTTCCGATACGACTCTGTCGTGCAACCCCTCAAGTGTGAACCTCGGGGGTGATTCCTCTTATGTTCACCTTGATGATTACATCTAGTGGAATTCATCGGGGGTGATTCCTCAGGTTTTCCCCTTGATGTTTGGACACACGGATACTTGGACTTTACCTCTGTTACTTGGAAACACGGCTCGACCCTGAGGGGTACCCGTGCGAGCTTAATTGCGAGTGATGTGGAGTCGGGCGGACCTGGAAGGTGCCCGTGAGATAATTATGAGGCGTGGCTGGGCATTCCTAGCCCTTGTCGCAAGTCCCCGAGACGGGTCAACGGGGTCACATCTTTCGTGAGTCTCTGCTTGTTACCATGCTTTCCTAATCCACTACGATTTGGATATTTGATCCGAGGGGCCTCTGGCCTGATAGCACTAACCATCACGTGGGCATAGTATGGGCGTTCTGCGTCGTATTCATCAGCCGAAGCTTAATAGACGTCAGCGACTGAGCGGCGCGCGCTGGGTTGGACTGCGGAAGCACCTGCCTTGTTGAAGGAGGTAGCTAGGTCTGCTCACCGGCTGCCCTCGCAACGTGCAAGAGTTCCCGGGGAGATGGCCCATGAGGGAGTCCTGGATTAGGGGGTGTCCGTATGGCCGGACTATATCCTTTGGCCGGACTCCTGGACTATGAAGATACAAGATTGAAGACTTCGTCCCGTGTCCGGAAGGGACTTTCCTTGGCGTGGAAGGCAAGCTTGGCGATATGGATATGTAGATCTCCTACCATTGTAACCGACTCCATGTAACCCTAACCCTATCCAGTGTCTATATAAACCGGAGGGTTTTAGTCCGCAGGACACAACAATCATACCATAGGCTAGCTTCTAGGGTTTAGCCTCTCTGATCTCATGGTAGATCTACTCTTGTACTACCCATATCATCAATATTAATCAGGCAGGACGTAGGGTTTTACCTCCATCAAGAGGGCCCGAACCTGGGTAAAACTTCGTGTCCCTTGCCTCCTGTTACCATCCGGCCTAGACGCACAGTTCGGGACCCCCTACCCAAGATCCACCGGTTTTGACACCGGCATTGGTGCTTTCATTGAGAGTTCCTTTGTGTCGTCGCCATCAGGAAGGATGCCTCGCCCCGTCTTTAAAGACGGCACCGTTGCTAAGGGAGCTTTGGCTGTCGGCCAAACCCTCCGGCTAGGTGGTTTTCTTATGACCGCCTGTTCAGCTTCTGCACCGACGATGACCTCTCGAGCCATCGAAAACAATCTTCATGTCAGCTCGGAACTCGCTGAGCAGTTAGATCCAATGGAGCTCTCCTCCATAAACGAGCTCTTGGATCGCATCGCCGCCCTGGGAGTCGCTACGGATTACGACCAGATTGGGCCCAAGCCCGATCTGAGAGAGATTAACTCTCCCCAAGTCACCCATCACGTTGCCGTGGTAGAGGGACAGTGCGGCGACCCCTCATCTATCTTAAGGACTAGCTATGTCCGGATTCCCGATCCCTCCAAGCCGGATACCCGCGGAGGGGAGGATATCGCTCAAGACCTGAACTTAGAGTCAGGCGACGGACTGGATTCATCGGACAACATCCAGGAATCCAAATTTTCGAGTTCAGAAATTCCTCGGCCTCTGAGCCTCAGATGGGGTGAGGCTTCGGATTTAATTCCACCCACCCACCCGAACATTAGCGATCTATCCCAAATTAGGCAAGAGCCCGAAGCAACAGTACATCATTACTGGGCCAGATTCCTCCTAGTTATGAACAGGATAAAGGACTGCCGCGAGGAAGACGCGGTTTCATTCTTCTGCAATAATTGCATGGACAAGGGAATCCTCAACGCCATAAGTCGCCGTGATATTACACGCTTCACTGACTTGGCATCCGTAGTACAAAAGTACTGTGCGATGGAAAGCGCCTGGAAAACCGAAATAAAATTTTGGGACAATCCGGCCCTGAATGCAAACCCAGTCCGAAATAAAAGGGTGCATCATCGCCAGACACCCGGGTCAAACACCAAAAAGAAAAAAAGCCTCTACAGGGCATGGAACCGTATTGGAAGGACGCCACACCAACTCACAGCCTTAGAGCATGTTGGATACTCCGGCAGGTGGCCAAAATTGGCGAAGATCTCCTAATTTCGGAGGCCACAGAAAGCCACCCCAGAGACACCAATACGGTATTAACAGTCTTCGAGACTTTCGCATCAAATAACATGCGAAAAAGGACACTCCGCAGCCTTGCCAAAATCTACCAAGTGGCAACAATAAACCCATGGAGTGACATGGCTATTACCTTTAACGCCAGTGATGAACCTAAATTCCGAACAGCCCGAGTACCAGCTGCATTGGTCCTCAGTCCAATAGTGGACGGCTTTCGTCTTACTAAGGTACTCATGGACGGCGGCAGCGGATTGAACCTCATTTACGAGGAAACCCTTCAAAAATGAAAATAGACTAGAACCGCATTGAGCGAAGCAGCACAACCTTTAGAGGAATAATCCCCAGTCGGGAAGCGCGCTGTACAGGAAAAATCACACTAGATGTGGTGTTCGGCCCGCGGGATAATTACAGGTCCGGAGAGGTCACGTTCCATGTGGCTCCGTTCAGCAGCGGTTATCATGCTCTGCTAGGGCGGGAAGCGTTTACAATCTTCCAAGCAATACCCCATTACGGGTACATGAAGCTCAAGATGCCCGGGCCCAACGGGGTCATCACTCTCCCTAGTGATCCGGACATAGCACTCCGCGCCGAAAACAAGACAGCCGCACTGGCCCTTGAGGCACTATCCGAAGCCCTAGCGGCTGAGGAACTGACTGCGCTGCGCTCCACGGTGAATAGAGACGATGTGGTACTTGACAAAAGATCCAAGTCCACCTCCTTTAAACCGGCGGACGAAATAGTCAAATTCCAGGTCCATCCAACGGACCCCAATAAAACAGCTTCCATCGGGGCACATTTAAACCCTGATGTAGATGCCGCACTGCGAGAGTTCCTATGAGAGAACTGGGACAATTTCGCCTAGCACCCTTAAGACATGCCAGGAATCCCACGCAGGCCGGCCGAGCACAGCTTAAATATCCTAAAAGAATTCAAACCTATCAAGCAAGATCTTCGGCATTTTTTTGAACCTAAGAGACAGGCCATGGGAGAGGAGCTAGCAAAGCTATTGGAGGCCGGATTCATCAAAGATATAAAACATCCAGACTGGCTAGCAAACCTGGTGATGGTACCAAAGAAGGATAAATCCTGGCGCCTTTGCGTTGATATTAAAGACCTTAACAAGGCTTGCCCAAAGGATCCCTTCCCCCTCCCCCGCATCGATCAAATTATCGATGCTACCGCAGGACACGACTCGTTGTGTTTCCTCGACGCATATTCCGGCAACCATCAAATCAAGATGGCAGAATCAGACCAAGCCGCAACGGCATTTATCACACCATACGGCCCATTCTGCTTCAACACAATGCCCTTCGGGCTCAAAAACGCCGGCGCAACATATCAGCGCATGATTCAGACATGTCTGGCAAACCAGATCGGCAAAATAGTGGAGGCATATGTAGATGATGTGGTCGTCAAAACAAGACATGTTGAATCTCTAGTAGATGACTTGAGGCTCACATTCGATAACCTCCGAACATACGACATCAAGCTCAACCCGGAAAAATGCGTTTTCGGCGTCCCAGCCGGAAAACTCTTGGGCTTCATTGTATTCGGTAGAGGAATTGTAGCAAACCCAGCCAAGATCCGAGCTCTGTCACAATTGGATATCCCAAAGGACCTCAAATAAATACAGAAATTAACTGGATGCGTGGCGGCTCTAAGCCGCTTTATCTCCCGCTTGGGAGAAAAGGCCCTACCCCTTTACCGCCTCCTTCGGCGCACCGAACACTTCGAATGGACGGATGCAGCCACAGCCGGACTCGACGAAATAAAAGCCATACTGGCAACAAACCCAGTCCTGGCCGCGCCATACATTGGCGAACCAATGCTATTATACATTGCAGCAACACATCAGGTTGTAAGCGCAGTACTCATCGTCGAACGAGAAACGGACGGACACAAATTCCCCCTTCAAAAGCCGGTCTATTATGTGTCCACTGTCCTCACTCCCTACAAATCACGGTACCCGCATTATCAAAAGATTGCGTACGCGGTATTCATGGCATCCCGGAAGCTACGACACTACTTTCATGAGTGTTCAATAACAGTAGCCTTGGAAGTACCACTTAACGATATTATAAGCAACCGTGACACAACGGGCCGGATTGCAAAATGGGCCATTGAGCTCCTCCCGTTCGACATAACTTATAAGCCACGGCGAGCCATCAAGTCGCAAGTCCTGGCCGACTTCATCGCAGAATGGACGGAGGCCGAACTCCCTAAAGAGTACGGCACATATTCAAATTGGTTCATGCATTTCGACGGCTCCAAGATGTTGGCCGGACTGGGGGCTGGTGTCGTTTTGACGTCCCCCACAGGAGACACAGTTCAATATGTACTCCAGATTATGTACACGGACTCCAACAATGCAGCGAATAAGAGGCCCTTCTACATGGTCTACGGATGGCAGTATCCATGGGCATTCAACGCCTAGAGGTGCGCGGGGACTCGAACCTCACAATATCCCAAATAAATGGAGACTTCGATGCCAAGGATCCAAAAATGGCAGCTTACCGCAACGCCGTCCTAAAAATGTCAGCTCGGTTCGAAGGGCTTGAATTCCACCATATAGCCCGGGAAAATAATCACGTGGCAGATGTCCTGGCACGCATCAGTGCAAAACGCGATGTAGTCCCCCCCAACATCTTCTTGGAAAGGTTGTTAATGCCATCCGTAGTATGGGAAGGGGAGCCGAACAATAACAGCCCGGACCCAACCGCACTGCCCGACACCGAACATTCCAACACAATCGGAGGCTCTGCCAACGAAATAACACCTTCAGCCCACGTGATAATGGCCGTTATCGCCCCGTGGACGGAACCATTCCTCGCCTACCTTACTAGGCAGGAACTCCCCGAGGACCAAAATGAGGCACGCTGCATAGTGCAGCGATCCAAAGCCTACAAAGTCCACGAGGGAGAGCTTTATAAGAAAAGCACTACCGGAGTCCTTCAAAGGTGCATCTCTGAAGAGGAAGGGCGGAACCTCCTGGCTGAAATTCATGCCGGACTCGGTGGTCATCACGCGACAGCTCAGTCCCTTGTAAGCAAGGCCTTCCGTACAGGCTTTTATTGGCCGACGGCCCGGGCAGACGCCCAGGACTTAGTCCAACGATGCACCGGTTGCTAGCTCTTTGCAAACCAAAGCCATATGCCACCCACCTCCCTCCAAACTATCCCCATCACTTGGCCCTTCGCGGTCTGGGGACTTGACATGGTTGGACCCCTTAAAGGCGGAACCCACAAGCAAAAATACTTACTGGTCATGGTGGATAAGTTCACCAAATGGATATAAGCCAAGCATGTTAAGACGGCCGAATCCGGACCGGTGATAGACTTTATATCCGGGGTTGTACACTGTTACGGCGTCCCCCACAGCATCATCACGGATAACGGCACAAACTTTACGACCGACGAGGTAAAACTTTGGTGCAAAAACATGGGCATCAAGCTCGATTATGCTTCTGTCTATCACCCACAAACTAATGGCCAAGTCGAACGTGCAAATGGTCTCATCATGAGCGGCATCAAACCCAGATTAGTGCGGTCCCTCAAGGAATCTAACACGCACTGGGTAGAGGAGCTCGACTCCGTACTCTGGGGGCTACGGACCACGCCGAATCGCACCACCGGATACACACCATTCTTTATGGTGTACGGCACAGAGGCAGTTTTACCTTGCGACATAATTCATGATTCACCTCAAGTGCGCATGTACGAATAAAGAGAAGCCGAGATCGATTGGCAGGACAGCTTGGACGCATTGGAGGAGGAGCGTGACGTGGCAAAAGCCCGTTCCGCATTCTATCAACAATAGGCTCGAAGATACCAAAGCAGAGAAGTACGGGCCAAAAAACACAACATTGGCGAATTAGTTCTAGGACTACCGGACAAGAAAAAGGACAAACTCAAGCCCAAGTGGGAAGGTCTCTTCATAATTGACCAAGTCCTGACTAGTGGAGCGTACCGCCTGCGAGATGCATCGGATAACCGACTCGAGCCGAACCCATGGAACGCAGCCCGTCTCCGAAGATTCTATGCCTAGCGCCGGACTCTGTGTTTGTCTCCTTCCTCTGTCCATTTTTTAATACTTTCTGTCTTACATTCCTCTTCTTCTTCTTCTTCTTCTCTCTCTCTCTCTCATAGCCTTTACAGGCTCATAAAGTGACGTGCTATCCGTGCTCATTAAACTTGGGCCCCACGGCCTAATTAATACTGCTTAGCTCCTATTTAGACTAAACTAACCCCACGGGCCCACAGGTCTGTTGACCTGGCCATGTCACCGTTGACCAGGCCCCACCTGTCATTAACACTGAACAACATTGTGTCACTGACCAGTGGACCCCACTGGTCAGGTTTTGACCTAGGCCGCTGCTGTTGACTTGTTGACACAGGCATGACGCAGTGCTGATGCAATAAGTCATTTCTAGATTAAAAATAATTCAGAAAATTCCAGAAAATTGCCTAAACTTCTAAAAATCATAGAAAATCAACCGTAACTCCAAATGAAATAAATTATATATGAAAAATTATCAGAAAAATTCAAGGAATCCATCCGTACCATTTTCATGCATGTTTGAGCAAGTTAACCTCACTGTTTAGAATGAAACATGATTAGGGCAAATTTCATAATAGGTTTGGAGTTGGAATTGATATAGTTTTGATTCCCCTTCAATTAAAATGACTTCTGTTGCATTAGCCCAAATCACAGCATATTGCCAGGTCATGATCATGCATCATATTGTTGCATTGCATTGATTGTGCTCTCCTTCTCTATTGCCGGTATCCGTCCCCTCTCGATACACATGCTTCCGACGATGAGTTCGATGACACCGATGAAGAGCTATAATATCTTCAGAAGTGTCAGGCAAGCACAACCCCCTTGTTCATTCCGATACAAGCCCACTCTCTCGCTCCTGCTCTCTTTTACTGCATTAGGACAACAACGATTCATCTGTTACTTGTTGCGGTAGTTGAACCCCTTATCCTCTGCATGACCTGTCATTGCCACAATAAATAAATGAAACCCACTAGCATGAGTAGGAGTTGTTTGAGCCCTGATGTGCCTACTCATTCATGCTTGTTTGTCATGCCTGCTATTGCATAGAGTTGTGTCAGGTCTGATTCGTCGGGAATGAATCGGAGGTGTGTGAACATGTCCTACTGTGTGTGAGCTAAGTGCGTGAACATGATTTGGTAAAGGTAGTGGTGAGAGGCCATGTAGGAGTACATGATGGGTTGTCTCATTGAAACCGTCCTCAAGAATTGAGTTCTGTGTCTGTGATCCATGAACAGCTACTACCACTCATTGGGATCCTTAATTGACCCTCTCGGCTTCTTAATCACCCTAGTACTCTGTCCAGGAGTTGCAACTAGTTTCTGGTGTTTGTAGGATATGTGTTTGTGGCCGTGCGTAGCGCTGACCCTAGGGGTGGGCTATGATGCGGTAGATACACCGTGGCACGGTGTACCGGGCGCCCGTTTGGTGTCTCGGGAACCCTGTTCACATCGTTCGGGGCCGTATGTGGAAACCTCGGCCGGACTCCCTGTGGATGGAACCTGGATAGGCAATAAACCTGGACTAGAGACTTGAGTGTTTAGGTAGGCCGTGGCCGACACCCTCGCCAGGCTTCCGCTTGAAGGTTGCCGAGATACATGACGTGTATATGGTGATAAGTGGTGGATGCGTTTGTGAAGAAGTACACCCCTGCAGGGTTATCATTATCTGTTTGAATAGCCGGATTCCTCGGATATGGAAACTTGGACCCCTTGCATAGTTCATAGACAAGTGAAAGTGGATACTCTAAAATGGGCAAGATAGGCGTGAGTGCTATGGATGGCGTTCTCGTAGGGAGACGGGAGCGGATCCATAGTGGTGTATTGATATGGTGAATATGTGGACTCGTGTGCGCCACCTAAAAAGAGTTGCTTGCAGTCGTAGGTCAGGTTAGCCACTGGGTCAAGGCTGGCTTGCTGCAGTCAAACTCCACCACCCCCCTTGTTTATACCGATGCATATGTAGCTAGTTTCTGATGTAAGTCTTGCTGAGTACCTTTGTAGTCACGTTTTCCTATTTTATGTTTTGCAGAGAGACGTCAGTCTCGCTAGTAGTTCCGTGTGGACTTCGACGTTTAGCTTGATACCTCAGCTACGATCTTGTGCCCTCGGCAGGATCTGGTAGATAGTCAGGCTTCTTAGCATTTTTCATTTGTAGATGTCTGTACTCAGACATGTTAAGCTTCCGTTTGTGCCTTGAATTGTATGCTATGATTGTTGGGTCGTGAGACCCATGTTTGTAATATCTCGCTCCTCGGAGCCTAATGAATAAAACTTGAGTCGTAGAGTTATGTTGTGATGCCATGTTGTATTTACACATATCAAGCATATTGTGTGTATGATTGGAATGCTTGGTATGTGTGGGATCCGACAATCTAGTTGTTTATCCTTGGCAGCCTTCCTTATGGGGAAATGTAGTCTAGTCCTTGCATGAGCCATAGTAGTCCGCTACAGCCCGGTTCACCGGAGTCCTGCTAGCCTAGCACTACTGCGCAGGGTACTTGACTGGCCGGCATGTGTTTCACTTCATTCCTGTGTCCTTTCCTTCGGGGAAATGTCATGCGGTGACATCCGGAGTCCTGCCTAGCCTGCTACAGCCCGGGTTCCTGGAGTCCTGTTAGCCCAGTGCTACAGCCCGGATTCACACGCTGTTGACCGACATGCTCGATGTGATTCATGTATGCCTGTCCCCATAGGTTGGTGCCGCTTTGGGTTCACGACTAGCCATGTCGGCCCGGGTTCTCTCTCATATGGATGCTAGCGACACTATCATATACGTGAGCCAAAAGGCGCAAACGGTCCCGGGCCATGGTAAGGCGACACCGTGGGAATACCGTGCATGAGGCCGCAAAGTGATATGAGGTGTTACCGGCTAGATCGATGTGACTTCGAATCGGGGTCCTGACAGAGGCGTGGCCGGGCATTCC
Source organism: Triticum monococcum (assembly GCA_034509565.1). Taxonomy (NCBI): domain Eukaryota; kingdom Viridiplantae; phylum Streptophyta; class Magnoliopsida; order Poales; family Poaceae; genus Triticum; species Triticum monococcum. Next base: position 608,819,740 of record CM067841.1, read on the forward strand.
TAGCCCTTGCCGCAAGTCCTCGAGACGGGGCAACGGGGTCACATCTTTCATGAGTTACCGCGCGTTCCTAATCCACTACAATTTGGATATTTGATTCGAGGGGCCTCTGGCCTGATAGCACTAACCATCACGTGGGCATACTATGGGCGTTCTGCGACGTATGCATCAGCCAAAGCTTAATAGACGTCAGCGACTGAGCGGCGCGCGCCGGGTTGGACTGCGTAAGCGCCTGCTTTGTTGAAGGAGGTAGCTAGGTCTGCTCACCGGCCGCCCTCGCAACGTGCAGGAGTTCTCGGGGAGATGGCCCATGACCCCTGGGGGCATAGGTTTAGTCCGGCGTGCTGGCCTCTCTATTAAGCCTCGGTCGGGTTGCGGCGTATTGTTTGGCCGAGGCCGGGCATGACCCAGGAAAGTGTGCTCGGCCGGAGTTAATCGAGCGTGGTGGGTAAGTTGGTGCACCCCTGTAGCGAAGAACACATCTATCGATAGCCTGTCCTACGGTAACGGACACTTGGAGTTGTATCCCGATCGATACAACTAGAACTGGATACTTGTGATGAGAAATGGATTGTGATGAGAAATGGATGGTGATGAGAAATGGATGGTGATGAGAAATGGATAGTATGGCTCTGGGATTGCTTTCTCGCAGGGAGTCGAGAAAGGATCTCTGGCCGAGGTTGATAACTCTACTGCTAGTGTACCTTATGTTACTCTACTCCCTCCTGTTGCTGCAAGATGGTGGTTTCCAGAAGATGCTAGTCTTTGATAGGTTAGGCTTTCCCCTTCCCTTCTGGCATTCTGCAGTTTAGTCCACAGATACAGCCTATTTTTCCTTTGATACATATGCATACTTAGTTTAGATCTGATGTAAGTCTTGGAAGTACTTTGGATGAGTACTCACGCCTGCTTTGCTACCCTTTTCCCCCATACTCAATTGTTGCGACCAGATGATGGACCCCAGGAGCCAGACGACACCACCGATGACTACTGCTACCCCGAGGGTGCCTACTACTGCGTGACGGCCGCTGACGACTTGGAGTAGTTAGGAGGCTCCCAGGCAGGAGGCCTTGCCTTTTCGATCAATGTTGCTTTTATGCTAGCCTTCTTAAGGAAAAACTTATCTAACTTATGTCTATACTAAGATATTGTTGCTTCCGCTGACTCTTGTGTATTCGAGCTTATGTATTCGAGCCCTCGAGGCCCCTGGCTTGTAATATAAAGCTTGTATTATTTTAATTTGTGTCTAGAGTTGTGTTGTGATATCTTCCCGTGAGTCCTTGATCTTGATCGTACACATTTGCGTGTATGATTAGTGTACGATTGAATCGAGGGCGTCACACATGTCAAATTTATATGGTCAAAAGTAGTTTTGATGCATGATATAGGCTCTAGGCACTTGTAGGAGTAGTTTCTATCAATATTATTGAGTTTGGTTTATTTTTATTTTCAAGTTACTAAAAATTTCAGAATTTTTTAGAAAATGATGAGGAGATTGTTGAGGGGCTCGTCGAGCCAAAGCTCGAAGGAAAAGGCACCAAAGCCTAAGTATAATTTTCCGTGCACCGCGGAGGTTCGGGCGTGTGAATGGCCTTCCGAGGATTTCTTGAGAGCAGCCGGGATTTATGACGATTTTCATGAGTTGGCTCATAATGCAGGCCTCGTCGCTTTCCTCCACGACCAATGCGATTAGTATCTCTTGCTCATAAATACCTTTGTGCAAAACTTTCATTTTCATTCTAGGAGCTCACCACCTACGGTGGAGTTTCATTTATATGATGAGCATAAGGAGATGTCACTTTATGATTTTTGTCGGATTTGTTTAGTCCCTTTTGAGGGCAAGACAGAAGAACCACATCATGATGATGTGGAGGGATTTATTAATACTATCACGGTAGGGGAAACAAGGTAGGTTTTCGATGCATCAATCACTAGCATACATTTTCCTGTCTTACATTACTTTGCATTATTTGCTAGTCGTTGCTTAATTGGTCGCGGAAACTCTGGAAACCTTAGTATCCCTGATATTATTATTTTGCTCCAAGGTTTATACAGTGATAACACTTTTAGTATGGGCGGCATTATTGCTAGACGGTTAATTATGAACCGTACTAAGGGTCCCATCTTTGGAGGCGTCTATGCCAAATGCCTAGCTGCACATTTTAACATACCTATTAGGCATGCTGAGAAGGAAGAAAAAGTGCTGCCTCGTGTTTATTTAGATTATAAAAGTATGGTGGCACATGATTTTATTGTTAAGAATAGGGCAGGAGAGCTTAAATATCAATTGTTCTTTAATAAACATCATCCTGAGACTATTACCTTGCCTGCTCCTGATTTGTTTGATTTGACTGTAGGCAAGTACCTTGTTCTGTTGATGGCTATCTACGCCTACCGAAACCCTGCACCAGCCGAGGAGCCAGAACCGGAACCACAATTTGATCCTTCATGGCAGTCTAACTATCAGTGGGATCCGGAGATGATTGCCAGCCAGTGGCAATCGGAGCTGAGGGAGTCCTGGATTAGGGGGTGTTTGGATAGCTGAACTATACCTTCAAGCCGGACTCCTGGACTATGAAGATACAAGATTGAAGACTCCGTCTCGTGTCCGGAAGGGACTTTCCTTGGCGTGGAAGGCAAGCTTGGCGATACGGATGTTCAGATCTCCTACCATTGTAACCGACTCTATGTAATCCTAACCCTATCTGGTGTCTATATAAACAGGAGGGTTTTAGTCCGTAGGACAACATACACATCAACAATCATACCATAGGCTAGCATCTAGGGTTTAGCCTCTCTGATCTCATGGTAGATCAACTCTTGTAATACCCATACCATCAATATTAATCAAGCAGGACGTAGGGTTTTACCTCCATCGAGAGGGCCCGAACCTGGGTAAAACTTCGTGTCCCCTGCGTCCTGTTACCAACTGGCCTAGACGCACAGTTCGGGACCCCCTACCCGAGATCCGCCGGTTTTGACACCGACATTGGTGCTTTCATTGAGAGTTCCTCTGTGCCGTTGCCGTCAGGCCCGATGGCTCCTACTATCATCAATGATGATGCAGTCTAGGGTGAGACCTTCCTCCCCAGACAGATCTTCGTCTTTGGCGGCTTCGCACTACGGGCTGATTCACTTGGCCATCTAGAGCAGATCGAAAGCTGCGCCCTGGCCGTCAGGTCAGATTCGGAAGTTTAAACTACACGACCGACATCCGCGGGGACATGATCCTCGACGGATTCAAATCACTGCCGAGCGCGCTGCACTGTCACGACGAGCATGATCTAGCTCTGCCGCCGAGCAGTGCCCTGGAGGCCGCACCCGCGTAGGCTCCGACCCATAGTTCGGAGCCGGCCGCGCCGATCAAGGACGGGCGGTTGGACGCCGCCTCGTGGGCTGAGATCCCAACGGCGGTTGGGCCGAACACCAGCCCCATACCCTGCAAGACTCGTGACTCCATGGAGCCGGATTCTTCTCCAGACTCCGAACTCTCCGCACCCCTGCCGAGCGAATCTGATTGGACGCTGATCATGGAGCTCACGGCCGCGGACGTCTTTCAGCACTTGCCTTTCAGTGATATCCTGAAGTCACTGAAGTCTCTCTCTATCAGGAGAGCCCCGGCCGAACTACGGTCAGCAAGGTTGGGATAGGGACGATGAAGAAATTCAAAGCCCACCCACCACCCACTTTGTATCCACTGTCGACAACTTAACCGACATGCTTGACTTTGACTCCGAAGACATCGACGGTATGGACGCTGATGAAGGAGATGATGAAGAACCAGCACCTACTAGGCCCTGGAAAGCCACCTCGTCATATGACATATACATGGTGGACACCCCAAAAGAGGGAGAGGGCGATGGAATAGCGGAGGATGACCCCTCCAAGAAACAGCAAAAGCGCCGGCGTCAGCGGCGCCCCTCGAAATCCCGCCAACACAAAAATGGCGATTCCAGCACGGGAGATAATAATACCCTGGAAAGCACCGAAGAACATCCCCCCAAGCAAGATTTAGCACAGGAGGATGGAGAAACCAGCCCTCATGAAAGAGCGGTCGACAGAGAGGTCGAGGACGATAATTGTATGCCTCCCTCCGAAGACGAGGCAAGCCTCAACGATGACGAATTCGCCGTGCCAGAGGATCCCATCGAACAAGAGTGTTTTCAGCGCAGGCTTATGGCCACGGCAAGAAGCCTCAAGAAAAAACAGCAACAGCTTAAAGCTGATCAAGATCGGCTAGTCGATAGATGGACTGAAGTCCTTGCGGCCGTAGAGCATAAACCCGAACGCCCCTCCAAGTGCTACCCGAAGCGCAGGTTACTACCCCGATTAGAGGAGGAAGCACTCGACACGGCCGACAGGCCACCTCGTGGCCGCGACAGAGAGGCCTCATGGCCCTCCACCCAAGCCGCACCCCGCACCAAGGCATGGGAATACGCGTCGGACTTACGAGACATGTTGGAGGACAAGACAAGACAAACAAGATCGATCTACGGATCACGTAGGCACCCCACGGCTCGAGACGACAACTGTCACGCCGGCTACAAATTCGGCAGGGCCGAACACAGTAGACAAAGCTCATTGGAGCTACGTCATGATATCGCCCAATACAGAGGCACCGCACACCCATTGTGCTTCACAGACGAAATAATGGATCATCAAATCCCCGAGGGTTTCAAACCCGTAAACATTGAATCATATGATGTCTCAACAGACCCCGCGGTATGGATCGAGGATTATCTCCTTCATATCCGCATGGCCCGCGGCGATGATTTCCACGCCATCAAATACCTCCCACTCAAGCTTAAAGGACTAGCCCGACAGTGTCTTAACAGCCTGCCAACAGGGTCAACCAGCTGTTGGGAGGACCTGGAAGCCGCATTCCTCGACAATTTCTAGGGCACTTATGTGCGACCCCCAGACGCTGACGACCTAAGCCACGTAATTCAGCAGCCAGCCGAATCGGCCAGGCCATTCTAGACACGGTTCCTAACAAAGAAAAATCAAATACTCGACTGTCCGGACGCAGAGGCCTTAGCAGCCTTCAAGCATAATATCCGCGACGAGTGGCTTGCCCAGCACCTAGGACAGGAGAAGCCGAAATCTATGGCAGCACTCACGACACTCATGACCCGCTTTTGCGCGGGAGAAGACAGCTGGCTTGCTCGTAGCAACAACATGACCAAGAACCCTGGTCGTTCGGACACCAGGGACATTAGTGGCAGGTCGCGTCGCAACCAGCAGAAGCGCCGCATCAACGGCGACAATGCTAAGGATACGGCAGTTAATGCCGGATTCAGAGGCTCTTAATCCGGTCAACGGAAAAAGTCATTCAAAAGGAATCCTAGGGGACCGTCCAGCTTGGACCGAATACTCGACCGCTTGTGCCAAATACATGGCACCCCCGAAAAGCCGGCCAATCACACCAACAGGGACTATTGGGTGTTCAAGCAGGTAGGCAGATTAAGCGGCGACAATGAAGACAAGGGGTTGCGTAGCGATGACGAGGATGAGCCCTGACCGCCGAACAAGAATGGACAGAAGGGTTTTCCCCCACAAGTGCGGACGGTGAACATGATATACGCCACCCACGTCCCCAAGAGGGAGTGGAAGCGCGCGTTAAGGGACGTATACGCAGTAGAGCCAGTCGCCCCAAAGTTCAACCCATGGTCCTCCTGCCCGATCACCTTTGATCGAAGAGACCATCCCACTAGCATCCGTCATGGCGGATTCGCCGCATTGGTTCTCGACCCAATTATTGACGGATTTCATCTCACTAGAGTCCTTATGGACGGCGGTAGCAGCCTGAACCTGCTTTACCAGGACACAGTGCCGAAAATGGGCGTAGATCCCTCGAGGATTAAGCCCACCAAAACGACCTTTAAAGGCGTAATACCAGGTGTAGAGGCCAGCTGCACAGGCTCAGTCACACTTGAAGTGGTCTTCGGATCTCCGGATAATTTCCGAAGCAAGGAGTTAATCTTCGACATAGTCCCGTTCCGCAGTTGTTATCATGCACTGCTCAGGTGAACCGCATTTGCTAAGTTCAATGCGGTCCCGCACTACGCATACCTTAAGCTCAAGATGCCAGGCCCTCGAGGAGTAATTACGGTCAATGGAAACACCGAACGCTCCCTCCGTACGGAGGAACACATGGCGGCCCTCGCAGCAGAAGTACAAAGCAGCCTTTCCAGGCAGTTCTCCAGTCCGGCCATTCAACGACTGGACACCGTCAAGCGCGCCCAAAGTAACCTACAACAAGACCGACTGGCACGTTCCGAGCAGGCGTAGCAATTCGGCCCCGACCCCAACCCTCACAAAAAAGCGACGCCAGTCCTTCGCATCCATAACTACGCTCTAGAGATACCCTGGGCATAGGAGGAGGGGCACCATCACGACACGTCCAAAACACGGCTTAAACCGCACCAGGGGCTGCCAATTTTTTTACTTTTCTCATACTTTCAGGACTCTACTCTCCGGAAGGCCTGTTCGGCACTTCAACTACCGCACAAACGATGCAAGAACCAGGAAGCAGACAAGCCATGCCGCATTACGGAAATCACAGGTGGTCTCTATCACGAGCAGTATACCTGTTTCGCATACTATTCCGCAGCTTGCCCCTGGAGCAGACATGTTAAATAGTCCAACTTTTCGTTTATCACATTACTTGTATCGTTCTGCTTTGATTGCAGCCATTTTAATGAACAATGCATAGCTTTTTTCTATTTTGTGCATTACCTTTTTATCTTAATGACATGTTGCACCCGTACACCTTGGTACGGCCAAAATACGCCAGGGGCTTCAGTACCCCTCAACATGGTGTAAGAAGTCCGAACACTTTCACAAGTGCGGCACCCCGAACTTATAGCATTATATGCATCGCCTCCGAATCATGTCTTGGGTCAATACTTGGGTTTGCCCGGCTCCTATGTTTTGGTGCCTTATGTTCCGCTATATCGGCTAAGGTAGCACTAGGAGAACCACTGCGATTGTGCCCCAGTTGAGCTGGGCCGAGCACCTCAGTGGAGAAAGCTAAAATTAACCGTCATGATGAGGCGAGAGCTGGTCGCTATTCGAGAGGTCTTTTTGAGTCCTTAAAGACTTATGCCGCTTAGGGCGAGGAGTCGGCTTTGTCCGGCCAAGGCGTGGATAGCACCCCGAACACGGTCTTTCGAATACTAGGGGCTTCGCCGAAATTTAAAATTATAGAATTCTATGGCTAAGTGAGAGTGTTCATGCATTATAGTCTGATTGCCTCGTTCGTTGGGCTGAGAGCCTCCCTCGAAGGACCCAAATATGGGAAAAAGAGCGCCCAGGTTTATCCCCGAACACCCCAGCACTAGCGGCAAGGGGGCAGAAGCCGACGACTCACCATCTCTTAGTATTGATAAACAGCCGCACAGAAGGTAATATTTTAAATTCAAGCAGCATTGCTTAGCGCATATGAACAAGTTTTCAGCGCACAGGATAACACGAGCGGGTTTTATTCAAAAAATACATCCTTGGTACATTCATCCGCAACAAGGCGGGCACCCTTCAGAACATCCTTATAATAATTCTCGGATTTGCGATGCTCTTTCCCCGGCGGTGGCCCGTCCTTCACAAGCTTCTCCGCATCCAGCTTGCCCCAGTGCACCTTAGCACGGGCAAGGGCCCTACGGGCACCTTCGATGCAAACGGAGCGCTTGATGTCTTCAAGCCTCGGACAGGCCTCCACCAGCCGCCGCACCAGCCCGAAATAGCACCCAGGCAGGGCCTCTCCAGGTCACAGCCGAACTAGGAGGCCCTTCATGGCCTGTTCGGCCACCTTATGGAGCTCGACCAGTTGCTTCAGCTGGTCGCTCAGGGGCACGGGGTGTCCGGCCTCAGCGTAATGCGACCAGAACACCTTCTCCGTCGAGCTGCCCTCCTCGGCTCGATAGAATGCGGCAGCATCAGATACACTCCGGGTAAGATCTGCGAACGCTCCTGGAGAGCTTCGGATTCGGGTAAGTAACAGGTAATTCACGTTTATGTGTTTTCTTTGCACAAAGAATGCCTTACCCGCCGCAATCTTCTTCACCTCATCCAACTCCTGGAGGGTCCTCTAGGACTCGGCCCTGGCAGACTTGGCATTCTCTATAGCTGCCGCGAGCTCGGACACTCGCGTCTTCAAGTCAAGCTCCAAACTCTCATGTTTCTTCATGAGAACCTGGAGCTCTTGCCGCACCTTGCCAACCTCAGCCTCGTACCTCTCCCGCTCGGTGCGCTCCACAGTCGCACTCTTCTCTGCCTCAAGCAGCGCTTGCTTAAGGGTCGCCACCTCAGACGTGGCCCCTACAATAGTCATGACAATCCTGTAATTTTTTGCAATTGCACCTTTTTTATATACATATTCAAACAGGGTATTTCTTACCTTCCTTCTCCTCGAGCTGCTTCTTGGCACGCCTCAGCTCTTGCTCGGACTTCTCGAGACTTTGCTTCAGCACGTCAACTTCCGCAGTCAGTGCGGCGGATGCTAGTAGAGAAGCCTGCATACGCATATTGACTCCTTTTGTTAGACACCTGTGAATTCTTTGATCCTCTATTCGGCTTTTCTTCCCGAACGCCCAATAGAGCATTAGGGGCTACTGTCTATGCGGTAACATTATTTGAACATTCTTTACTTACGTCAAAGCTTGTTAAAAGGCTTGTACAAGCTTCAGTCAGTCCGCTTTTGGCCGACTGAACCTTCTGGATCACCGCACTCATAATAGTGCGGTGCCCCTCGTCGATGGAGGCACCTTGGAGCGCCTCCAACATATTGTCCGGCGCCTCCGGTTGGACGAAGGTCACCGGCACGGCAGGCTTGCTCCTCTTGGAAGGAGGTCGCCCGCCGGACTCTGGAACCCTTGAAGATTCCGGAGCTGTGTCCGGCCTTAAGCCAGACTTGGAGCCCTGGGGGGTTTCATCCCCTTTACTCCTGGAGTCCGGGAGGTCGCATTGCGGCGCCTCCAGGACCACCTCCTCCCGGCTTGGAACCTGTTGGGACAACACTTCGGTGTCGTCCACAGGGCGGGGGGATGAAGCCGTCGGAAGCAAGTTTGCCTCCGACGGATCCAGTGAGCCACTCGATGATGTGTTGAGCCGGTCTTTAGGTGGGCTGCATAAACACATTCGACGTAAGGGAAAGTTGTGCAATAAACAAATACTATGAGTCGCTCCGGTATCCGGATACTTATGATTTCGCCAGGGGCTTGGCCCTAGGCTGCCACTCCTCTTCGTCATCATCGACGTCGGTGGAGCAGTCCGGAGGAAGGGTTTTCCCCTTCTTGGACCCTCCGGCCTCCTCAGAGAGGGCGGCCTTCCTTTTCTTCTCTCCTCACACTGGAGGGGGAGAGGTCTCTTCTTCTTCCTCCTCGTCTTCATGAGAGGAAGGCGCTTCGGGACCGTCGGATGACGAGTCCGACACCTCCTAGCGCCGGGCACTCTTTCGAGTCCCCGTGGCCCTTTTCGTGGCCTTCTTCTTCGGCACCACATAGGGCGCCGGAACCAGCAACTTCACCAAGCGAGCGTCCGCTGGGCCTTCGGGCAAAGGAACCGGACAGTTGATCTATCCGGACGTCACCTCCCAATCCTGTCAAAGATAAGGGAGCTTAGATCCCGCATAGAGTCAAACTGTGAAAAACTAATACCTTGTAAGAAGATGAAAACAGCTTACTGCTAGAGCGCGGTGCTGAGCACTGAATCCGCGATCCTCGGCAGCGGATGCGGGAGCCACGGCGCCCTTGTAAAGCATCCTCCAGGCATCTTCCTACGTCGTGTCGAAGAGCCTATTAAGACTTTGATGTTGCGCCGGGTCAAACTCCCAAAGGTTGAAGGCCCGTCGTTGACACGGGAGGATCAGCCGGATGAGCGTAACCTGGACTACGTTGACAAGCTTGAGCTGCTTGTCCACCAGGGTTTGGATGCATGTTTGGAGTCCGGTCAGCTCTCCTTTTTTACCCCACGACAGGCCGGTCTCCTTCCAGGAGGTGAGCCGCGTAGGGGGTCCGGACCGAAACTCGGGGGCTGCGACTCATTCAGGGTCGCACGGCTCGATGATGTAGACCCGACTGCCACCCCTTCAGGGTCTCCACAAAGGAGCCCTCGAGCCGCACTCCGCCTGGCTGCCGCGCACCACCTTCGGCTTGACGTTGAAGGTCTTTAGCCATAAGCCGAAATGGGGGCGGATGCGGAAGAAAGCCTCGCACACGACGATAAACGCCGAGATGGTGAGGACGAAGTTCGGGGCCAGATCGTGGAAATCCAGGCCGTAGTAGAACATGAGCCCCCGAACAAATGGATGCAGTGGGAAGCCCAGTCCGCGGAGGAAATGGGGGAGAAATACCACCCTCTCATGAGGCCTAGGAGTGGGGATGAGTTGCCCCTTTTCGGGGAGTCGGTGTGCGATGTCGCTGGCCAGATATCCAGCCTTCCTCAGCTTTTTTATGTGTCCCTCCATGACGGAGGAGACCATCCACTTGCGTCCCGCTCCGGACATGACTGGAGAAGGTCGAGGTGGTAGCGCGGACTTGGGCGCTGGAGCTCGAGTGTGCAAGAATGGATAGGCAGAGGAGGAAGAAGGCGTGGGTGAAAAGGTGGATCCTTATCCCCTTATATGGGCGTATGCGATTATGTGTCCCCACCAGCCTGATAAAACTTGCTTATCTCCAAGTGCCGTAATCAAAGGCGCGGTTGGGTTACCCACACCCGTATTGATGAGAATCCCGAAATGAGGGGTGAGGGAGTCCTGGATTAGGGGGTGTTCGGGTAGCCGGACTATACCTTCAGCCGGACTCCTGGACTATGAAGATACAAGATTGAAGACTTTGTCCCGTGTCCGGATGGGACTTTCCTTGGCGTGGAAGGCAAGCTTGGCGATGCGGATATTCAAGATCTCCTACCATTGTAACCGACTCTATGTAACCCTATCCCTATCCGGTGTCTATATAAACCGGAGGGTTGTAGTCCGTAGGACAGAATCAACTCCATACACAACAATCATACCATAGGCTAGCTTCTAGGGTTTAGCCTCCTTGATCTCGTGGTAGATCTACTCTTGTACTACCCATATCATCAATATTAATCAAGCAGGAGTAGGGTATTACCTCCATCGAGAGGGCCCGAACCTGGGTAAAAACATCGTGTTCCCTGTCTCCTGTTACCATCCGGCCTTGACGCACAGTTCGGGACCCCCTACCCGAGATCCGCCGGTTTTGACACCGACATTGGTGCTTTCATTGAGAGTTCCTCTGTGTCGTCGCCTTTAGGCCCGATGGCTCCTTTGATCATCAACAACGATGCGGTCCAGGGTGAGACTTTTCTCCCCGGACAGATCTTCGTCTTCGGCGGCTTCGCTCTGCGGGCCAATTCGCTCGGTCACCTTGAGCAGATCGAAAGCTACACCCCTGGCCATCAGGTCAGGTCTGGAAGCCTAAACTACACGGCTGACATCCGCGGGGACTTGATCTTCGACGGATTCGAGCCACAGCCAAGCGCGCCGCACTGTTTCGATGGGCATGATATAGCTCTGCCGCCGAATAGCGCTTTGGAGGCTGCACACGCACCGGTTCCGACCATCGATTCGGAGCCTATTGCGTCGATCGAGGATCAGCGGTTGGACGCTGCCTCAGGGGCCGCGATCTTAGAGGCGATCGAGCCGAACTCCAGCCCCGCACTCTACACGACCCGTGACTTCGAGGATCCAGACTCCTTCCCGGACTCCGAACCCCCCGCGCCCCTGCCAATCGAATCCAATTGGGCGCCGATAATGGAGTTCACCGCCGCAGACATCTTTCAGCATTCGCCTTTTGGCGACATCCTAAATTCTCTTAAGTCTCTCTCTTCATCAGGAGAGCCCTGGCCGAACTACGGTCAGCGAGGATGGGATACGAACGATGAAGAAATTCAAACCCACCCACCACCCACTTTGTAGCCACTGTCGATGATCTAACCGACACGCTTGACTTCGGCTCCGAACACATCGACGGCATGGACGACGATGTAGGAGACGAACAGGAACCAGCACCTGTAGGGCGCTGGAAGGCCACCTCGTCATATGGCATATATATGGTGGATAGTCCAAAAGATGGAGATGGCGACGGAACAGTGGGGGATGATGCCCCCAAGAAACAGCCAAAGCGCCGGCGTCAGCGGCGCCGCTCTAAATCCCGCCAAAGCAAAAACGGTGATTCCGGCACGGGAGATAATACTACCCCGGATAGCACCGAAGAACACCCACCTCAGCAAGATTCGGCACAGGAAGGTGGAGAAGCCGGCCCTCATGAGGGAGCGGCAGACCAAGAGGTCGAGGACGATAACTATACACCTCCCTCCGAAGACGAGGCAAGCCTCGATGACGATGAATTCATCATACCATCAGACCCCGCCGAACAAGAGCGTTTTCAAAGCAGGATTTTAGCCACGGCAAGCAGCCTCAAGAAAAAGCAGCAACAGCTTAGAGCTGCCCAAGATTTGCTAGCGGACAGATGGACTGAAGTCCTTCCGGCCGAAGAGTATGAACTCGAACGCCCCTCCAAGAGTTACCCAAAGCGCAGGGCGCTACCCCGATCAGAGGAGGAAGCACCTACATCACCAGCACACGACATGGCGGACCAGCCACCTCGCGGCCGCGACAGAGAGGCCTCTCGGCCCTCCACCCAAACCATGCCCCGACGCCGCTCAACTAAGGCACGGGAAAATGCACCCGACCTGCGAGACATACTGGAGGATAAGGCAAGACAAACAAGATCGATCTACGGATCGCGCAGGCGCCCTACGACATGTGACAATGATCTTCCCTCCGGATACAACAAATCCGGCCGGGCTGAACACAACAGACATAGCTCTTCTGAGCTGCATCGTGATATAGCCCAGTACAGAGGCGCCGCACACCCGCTATGCTTCATGAATGATGTAATGGATCATAAAATCCAAGAGGGTTTTAAACCCGTAAACATCGAATCATACGATGGCACAACAGATCCGGCGGTATGGATCGAGGATTATCTCCTTCACATCCACATGGCACGCGGCGATGATCTACACGCCATAAAATACCTCCCGCTCAAACTTAAAGGACTGGCCCGGCATTGGCTTAACAGCTTGCCAGCAGACTCAATCAGTTCTTGGGAGGACCTGGAAGCCGCATTCCTCGACAACTTCCAGGGCACTTACGTGCGACCACCGGATGCCGACGACTTAAGCCACATAATTCAGCAGCCAGAAGAATCAGCCAGACAATTCTAGACACGGTTCCTAACAAAGAAAAACCAGATAGTCGACTGTCTGGACGCAGATGCCCTAGAAGCCCTCAAGCATAACATCCGCGACGAGTGGCTTGCCCGGCACCTGGGACAGGAAAAGCCGAAATCCATGGCAGCCCTCACGACACTCATGACCTGCTTTTGCGCGGGAGAAGACAGCTGGCTAGCTCGTAGTAACAACTTATCAAAGAACCCTGGTAATTCGGATACAAAGGACAAAAGTGGCAGGACACGTCGGAATAAGCAAAAAAGCCGCGTTGGCAGCGACAGCAATGAAGACACGGCAGTTAATGCCGGATTCAAAGGCTATAAATCTGGTCAGCGGAAAAAGCCATTCAAAAAGAATACTCAGGGCCCGTCCAGTTTGGACCGAATACTCGATCGCTTGTGCCAGATACATGGCACCCCCGAAAGGCCAGCCAATAACACTAATAGGGATTGTTGGGTGTTCAAGCAGGCAGGCAAATTAAGGGCCGAAAACTGAGATAAGGGGCTGCACAGCGACGACGAGGAGCCCAAGCCGCCGAACAACAATGGACAGAAGGGCTTTCCCCCACAAGTGCGGACAGTGAACATGATATATGCAACCCACATTCCCAAGCAGGAGCGGAAGCGTGCGCTACGGGACATATACGCGATAGAGCTAGTCGCCCCAAAGTTCAACCCATGGTCCTCCTGCCCGATCACCTTTGATCGAAGGGACCATCCCACTAGCATCCGTCATGGCGGCTTCTCCGCATTGGTTCTCGACCCAATCATCGACGGAATTCATCTCACAAGAGTCCTCATGGACGGCGGCAGTAGCCTAAACCTACTTTATCAGGACACAGTGCGGAAAATGGGCAAAGATCCCTCAAGGATTAAGCCCACAAGAACGACCTTTAAAGGCGTTATACCAGGTGTAGAAGCCAACTGTACAGGCTCAGTAACACTTGACGTGGTCTTCGGATCCCCGGACAATTTCCGAAGCAAAGAGTTAATCCTCGATATAGTCCCGTTTCGCAGCGGCTATCACGCCCTGCTCGGACGAACCGCATTCGCAAAGTTCAATGCGGTGCCACACTACGCATATCTCAAGCTCAAGATGCCAGACCCTCGAGGAGTAATTACGGTCAACGGAAACACCGAACGCTCCCTCCGTATGGAGGAGCATACGACGGCTCTCGCAACGAAGGTACAAAGTAGCCTTCTTAGGCAATTCTCCAGTCCGGCCATTAAAAAGCCAGACACTGCCAAGCGCGCCCAGAGTAACCCACTGCAGGACCGCCTGGCACACTCTGAGCAAGCATAGCAATGCGGCCCCAACCCCAGCTTTCGCGACACAGCGAAACCAGTACCTCGCGTACATAACTACGCCCTTGAAATACCATGGGCACAGGGGAAGGGGCACAATAACGGCACGCCCAAAATACGGCTTAAAACGTACTAGGGGCTGCCGGATTCTTTTTAAATTTTTTTTCTTACTTTCAGGACTCCACACTTCGGACGACCTCTTCGGCAATTCGACTGCCACACAAGCGATGCAAGATCCAGGGAGGCAGACAAGCCATGCCGCATCATGGAAACTCCCAGGTGGTCTCTGTTACGAGCGGTATACCTGTTTTAAATACAGTTCCGCGGCCTGCCCTTGGTCAGGACATACTGAATAGTCCAATATGTTTTGCTTACCGCACTATTTGTATCGTTCGGCTTTGATAAATAGCCTCTCTATAAACAATGCTTAGCTTCTTGTCTATTTTTTGCATTGTCTTCTTTTCACATTTATGTTTATTAAATGACATGATTGCACCCGTACACTATGGTACGGCAAACATGCCAGGGGCTTCAGTACCCCTCATAATGGTGTGAGAAGTCCGTACACTTTCACAAGTGCGGCACCCCGAACTTATAGCACTATATGCATCGGCTCCAAATCATGATTTGGGTCAATAGTTGGGTTTGCCCGGCTCCTATGTTTTGGTGCCTTACGTTCCGCTCTATCGGCTAAGGTAGCACTAGGAGAACCACTGTGATTGTGCCCCGGTTGAGCTGGGTTAAGCACCTCAGTGCAGAAAGCTAAAACTGACTGTCATGACGTGGCGAGAGACCGGTCGCTGTTCGAGAGGTTTTTGGAGTCCCTAAAGGCCTATGCCGTTTCGAGCGAGGAGCTGGCTTTGTCCGACCAAGGCGTGGATAGCGCCTCGAACTCGGTCTTCCGAACTAGGGGCTTCGCCGAAATTTAAAATTATAGAGTTCTATGGCTAAGTGAGAGTGTTCAAGCATTATAGTCCGATTGCCTGGTTCATTGTGCTGAGCGCCTCCCTCGAAGGACCCAACAATGGGAAAAAGAGCGCTTAGGTTTATCCCGAACACGCCAGCACTAGTGGCATGGGGGCAGAAGCCGACGACTGGCCATCTCTCAATTTTTGATAAACGGCCGCACAGAAAGTAATATTTTAAATTCAATAAGCATTGCTTAGCGCATATGAACAAGTTTTCAGCGCACAGGATAACACGAGCGAGTTCATTCAAAAATTACATCCTTGGTACATTCATCCGCCACAAGGCGGGCACCAACAAGAACATCCTTGTAATAGTTCTCGGGCTTGCGATGCTCCTTCCCCGGCGGCGGCCCGTCCCTCACAAGCTTCTCACCGTCCAGCTTACCCTAGTGCACCTTTGCACGCGCAAGGGCCCTACGGGCACCTTCGATGCAGATGGAGCGCTTGACGACATCGAGCCTTGGACAGGCCTCCACCAGTCGCCGCACCAGCCCGAAGTAGCTCCCAGGCAGGGCCTCTCCGGGCCACAGCCGAACTATGAAGCCCTTCAGGGCCTGTTCGGCCGCCTTGTGGAGCTCGACCAGCTTCTTCAACTGGTCGCTCAAGGGCACAGGGTGTCCGGCCTCAGCGTACTGAGACCAGAACACCTTCTCCGTTGAGCTGCCTTCCTCGGCTCGGTAGAATGTGGCGGCATCGGATACGCTGCATGGAAGATCTGCGAATGCCCCTGGAGAGCTCCGGATTCGGGTAAGTAACAAGTAGTTTACTTTTATATGTCTGCTTTGCATATAGAATGCCTTACCCGTCGCTATCTTTTTCATCTCCTCCAACTCCTGGAGGGCCTTTTGGGCTTCGGCCTTCGCAGACTTGGCAGTCTCAAGGGCCGCCGCGAGCTCGGATGCTTGCGTCTTGGACTCAAGCTCCAAACTCTCATGTTTCTTCATGAGAGCCTGAAGCTCCCGCTGCACCTCGCCGACCTGGACCTCAAGTTTCTCTCGCTCGGTGCGCTCCGCGGCCGTTTTCTTTTTGGCCGCAGACAGCGCGTGCTTAAGGGTTGCCACCTTAGTCGTGCCCCCTACAATAAGCAGTACAATCCTGTTACTTTTTTTGCAATCAAGCCTTTCTATAGGCACTTTTTCTGTAAGGTATTTCTTACCTTCTTCCTCTTCGAGCCGCCGCTTGGCAAAGCTGAGCTCTTGCTCGGTCCGCTCGAGGTCCTGCTTCAGGAAACCCACCTCCGCAGTCAGTGCGGCGGTGGATAGCAGCGAAGCCTGCATACGCACATTGACTCTTTTTTTGTTAGACTCCTGCGATATTTAATAGATCCTCTATTCGGCTTTTCTTTCCGAACGCCAAACAGAGCATCAGGGGCTACTGTCTATGTGGTAATATTTTTACATATTTTTACTTACCTCGAAGCCTGTTAGAAGGCTAGCTCAAGCTTCAGTCAGTCCGCTCTTGGCGGACTGAACCTTCTGGTTCACCGTACTCATAATAGTATGGCGCCCCTCGTCGATGGAGGCGTCGTCAAGCACCTCCAGCAGATTGTCCGGCACCTCCATTGGACGGAGGCCGCCGGCTTAGAAGGCTTGCTCCTCTTGGAAGGAGTTCGCCTACCGCGGTCCGGAACTGTGGAAGATTCCGGCGTGGTGTCCGGCACAAAGCCGGACTGAGAGCGCTGGGGAGCCTTATCCCCTTCACTCCTGGAGTCCGGGAGGTTGCCTTGCGGCTCCTCCGGGACCACCTCCTCCTGCCCCAGAGCTTGTCGCGACGCCACTTCGGCGTCGTCTGCAGTGCGGGGGGAGACAGCGGGCGGAACTGAGTTCACGTCCGATGAGTCCAGGGAGCCGCCCGATGATTCGTCGAATTCGGCCCGGGGCGGACTGCATAATTACATTCGACATTAGGGAAAGCTATGCAACAAAGGAACATCATGAGTTACTCTGATATCCGAACTTACGATTTCGCCGGACGCTTGGCCCTGTTTGGCCACTCCTCTTTGCCCTCTTCGGTGTTGGGGGCGTAGTCCGGCGGAGGGGTCTTCCTTTTCCTAGACCCCTCGGCCTCCCCTGTTGGGGCGGCCTCCCTCTTCTCTCCTCCCTCCGATGGGGGGGAGAGTTTTCTTCTTCCTCCTCCTCGTTTTCGCGGGAGGAGGGCGTCTCGGACTCGTCGGATGACGAGTCCGACACCACCATGTTGCGGGCACTCTTTCAAGTCCCCGTGGTCTTCTTCTTCTTGGCCTTCTTCTCCGGCACCACATAAGGCACCGGAGCCAGCAACTTCACTAGTAAAGCTGGGCCTGGGTCTTCGGGCAGCGGAGCCGGACAGTTAATCGGTTCGGCTATCGCCCGCCAAGCCTGTCAAAGGTAAGGGAGTTTAGATCCCGCATAGAGTCAAACTATGAAAAAAGCTTAACATCCTGTAAAAGGTGTAGATGGCATACCTTGCTAGCGTGACGCTGCGAGCTGTATCTGCGGTCCTCGGTAGCGGATGCGGGAGCCTCGGCGCCCTTGAATAGTATCTTCCAGGCATCTTCGTACGTCGTGTCGAAGAGCCTGCTGAGGGTTTGATGCTGCGCTGGGTCGAACTCCCACAGATTAAAATCCCGTTGTTGGCCCGGGAGGATCCGGCGGACGAGCATAACCTGGATTATATTAACAAGCTGGACTGGCTTGTTCACCAGGGACTGGATGCATGTTTGCAATCCGGTCACCTCTTTTTCGTCACCCCACGACAGGCCCGTCTCTTTCCAGGACATAAGCCGCGTGGGGGGTCCGGATCAGAACTCGGGGGCTGCGGTCCATTCCGGATCACGCGGCTCGGTGATATAAAACCACCCGGCTTGCCATCCCTTTAGGGTCTCCACGAAAGAGCCCTCGAACCATAGGACGTTGGACATCTTGCCCGCCATGGTGCCTCCACACTCCGCCTGGCTGCCGCACACCACCTTGGGCTTGACGTTGAAGGTCTTGAGCCAGAGGCCGAAACGGGGGCGGACGCGGAGGAAGGCCTCGCACACGACGATAAACACCGAGATGTTGAGGATGAAGTTCGGAACTAGATCGTGGAAATCCAGGCCGTAGTAGAACATGAGCCCCCGGACAAATGGGTGGAGTGGAAAACCCAGTCCGCGGAGGAAGTGGGGGAGAAACACTACCCTCTCATGGGGCCTTGGGGTGGGGATAAGCTGCCCCTCTTCGGGAAGCCGGTGCGCGATGTCCTTGGACAGGTATCCGGCCTTCCTTAGTTTCTTTACTTTACCCTCCGTGACGGAGGAGACCATCCACTTGCCTCCCGCTCCGGACATTGCTGGAGAAGGTTGAGGTGGGAAGTGCTTGCTGGGGCGCTAGAGCTCGGGTGCGCAGGAGATGGATAGGCAAAGGAGGAAGAAGGCATAGGTAAAAAGGTGGATCCTTGTCCCCTTATATGGGCGGACACGGTTGTGCGTCCCCACCTGCCTAGTAAAACTCGCTTGCCTCCCAAGCGCCGTGATAAGTGGCGTGGTTGGGTTACCCACGACCGTATTGATGAGAATCCTGTAAAAGGGGGTACACGATCTTTACTTTGACAAGACGTGCCAAGGAAACCGCCTCGCAAAACATGCTGAGGTGGAAAAGTAAAAACGATTCGAGTGAAGGACTTGGCTGTAGTGTGATGACGCACTGCGGAATACGTCAGCAGATTTGATTTGTGTTAATATTATTCTCTCTATGGCAATATGTGGAAACTTATTTTGCAGAGCGGGACACTACTCTTGGTGTTTACAATCTTCTATGAAGGACTTGGAGGAGGAACCCGCCTTGCAATGCCGAAGACAATTTGCGCGTCGGACTCGTCATCATTGAAGCCTGGTTCAGGGGCTACCGAGGGAGTCCTAGATTAGGGGGTGTTCGGGTAGCCGGACTATACCTTCAGCCGGACTCCTGGACTATGAAGATACAAGATTGAAGACTTCGTCCCGTGTCCGGATGGGACTTTCCTTGGCGTGGAAGGCAAGCTTGGCGATGCGGATATTCAAGATCTCCTACCATTGTAACCGACTCTATGTAACCCTAACCCTATCCGGTGTCTATATAAACCGGAGGGTTGGAGTCCGTAGGACAGAATCAACTCCATAAACAACAATCATACCATAGGCTAGCTTCTAGGGTTTAGCCTCCTTGATCTCATGGTAGATCTACTCTTGTACTACCCATATCATCAATATTAATCAAGCAGGAGTAGGGTATTACCTCCATCGAGAGGGCCCGAACCTGGGTAAAAACATCGTGTTCCCTGTCTCCTGTTACCATCTGGCCTTGACGCACAGTTCGGGACCCCCTACACGAGATCTGCCGGTTTTGACACCGACAAGGGGGGCACGATCTCTGCTTCAACAAGACATGCCAAGGAAACTGCCTCGCACAACGCGCTGAGGTGGGATAATTAAGTGGATAAAGGCTTGGCCGTGGCGTGTCGCACCACGGAATACGTCAGCAGATTAGATTTGTGTCAATATTATTATCCTCTCTATGGCAATATGTGGAAACTTATTTTGCAGAGCCGGACACTATCTTTGTGTTCAAGATCTTCTATGAAGTATTTGGAGGAGGAACCCGCCTTGCAATGCCAAAGACAATTTGCGCGCCGGACTCGTCATCATTGAAGCCTGGTTCAGGGGCTACTGAGGGAGTCCTGGATTAGCGGGTGTTCGGATAGCCGAACTATACCTTCAAGCCGGACTCCTGGACTATGAAGATACAAGATTGAAGACTCCGTCCCGTGTCCGGAAGGGACTTTCCTTGGTGTGGAAGGCAAGCTTAGCGATACGGATGTTCATATCTCCTACCATTTTAACCGACTCTATGTAACCCTAACCCTACCTGGTGTCTATATAAACCGGAGGGTTTTAGTCCGTAGGACAACATACACATCAACAATCATACCATAGGCTAACTTCTAGGGTTTAGCCTCTCTGATCTCGTGGTAGATCAACTCTTGTAATACCCATACCATCAATATTAATCAAGCAGGGCGTAGGGTTTTACCTCCATCGAGAGGGCCCGAACCTGGATAAAACTTCGTGTCCCCTGCCTCCTGTTACCATCCGTCCTAGACGCACAGTTCGGGACCCCCTACCTGAGATCCGCCGGTTTTGACACCGACAGGAGCCTTCTTCTTCCTCATCGCAGTACGAGCCAACTATTATTATGGATATCCGCCAGACCAGCCATGGCCATAGACCAACTTAGGCCAAAAGCCTAATCTTGGGGAGTACGTATTTCTCACCGACATTACATTTATGTTCACCCACACTCATTGCTAGATGTCGGTGCTCATACTTTTTCATTGTATCATCCATGCTAGTTTATTTCCTTTTATGCTTTCTTCTTGTGTGTTTAATAAACCTTAAGAAAACCAAAAAAAATAGTTGTAGCTTTTAATTAATTTACTTTCCATGCTTGTAGTAGTAATTAAAAAGAAAACCCAAAAATATTTCCCGTTCTTCTTTTGCTTGTTGGGAGCTTTCCCGTGTAAATAGTTTTATTTCTTTTCTTTGGGGGTCAGTAGGAGAAGACCATGATTAAATTGTTGAAGTGG
This sequence comes from Triticum monococcum, assembly GCA_034509565.1. NCBI lineage: Eukaryota > Viridiplantae > Streptophyta > Magnoliopsida > Poales > Poaceae > Triticum > Triticum monococcum. The sequence goes on from CM067841.1 coordinate 608,840,843, forward strand.
CTCTTACATGCATTATTATTTATCTGACAAAAGAGCCCATATTGCCTTGTCTTCTCCTGTTTATTGAGTGCTCGCAGATTCCAGCTTAGTCCAATGCACGTGCACTCTTATTATTATTCACATCGTTCGATCGTGCAAGTGAAAGGCAATTATGATGATATATGATGGACTGACTGAGATGAGAAAAGCTGGTATGAACTCGACCTCTTTTGTTTTTGTAAATATGATGAGTTCATCGTTCTTGATTAAGCTTGTTATGAATAAACATGTTTGCAATGACAATTAGAGATCATAGTTGCTTGTGCCATGCTTGATTAGCTATGAGTTATAATGATTTACCTTGCGTGACAACATGCTATTAAAATGGTTATGATGTGGTATGATAGGGTGGTATCCTCCTCTGAATGATTTAAGTGACTTGACTTGGCACGTGTTCACGCATGTAGTTGAAACAAATCAAAATAGCCTTCACGATATTTATGTTCATGGTGGATTATATCCTACTCATGCCTGCATCCAATGTTCATTAATTTTAATGCATGTACATGGCTGTTGTCGCTCTCTAGTTGGTCGCTTCCCAGTCTTTTGCTAGCCTTCACCTGTACTAAGCGGGAATACTGCTTGTGCATCCAAACTCCTTAAACCCCAAAGTTATTCCACATGAGTCCACTATACCTTCCTATATGTGGTATCTACGTGCCGTTCCAAGTAAATTTGTATGTGCCAAACTCTAAACCTTCAAATAATCATCCTGTTTTGTATGCTAGAATAGCTCATGTATCAACTAGGGTTGTCTGTATCTTCCATGTTAGGCAGGTTATTCTCAAGAGGAGTGGACTCCGCTCCTCACTCACGAGATAAAGGGCTGGTCACCGGGATGCCCAGTCCCATGCTTTATGCAAACTAAATCAAAATAATTGCAAACAAAACCCCCCTGGGACCTGATGTATGTTGGAGGCACTCGTTGTTTTGAGCAAGCCATGGATTGATGTTTGTTGGTGGAGGGGGAGTATAAACTTTACCATTCTGTTTGGGAACCGCCTATAATGTGTGTAGCATGGAAGATATCGCCATCTCTTGGTTGTTATGTTGACAATGAAAGTATACCACTCAAAATATTATTCACCTCTATTTTAAAACCGAGCTCTGGCACCTCTACAAATCACTGCTTCCCTCTGCGAAGGGCCTATCTATTTACTTTTATGTTGAGTCATCACCCTCTTATTAGAAAGCACTAGCTGGAGAGCGCAACTGTCATTTGCATTCATTGCTGTTAGTTTACATTGGGTGTGACTATGATTGGATCTCTTTTACCATGAATTACAATGTCTAGTCAGTCCTTGATCTTTAAAGGTGCTCTGCGTTTATGTTTTGCGGTCTCAGAAAGGGCTAGCGAGATACCATCTTGTTATATCATATTATGATTGTTTTGAGAAAGTGTTGTCATCCGAGATTTATTATTATGGCTTGCTAGTTGATTATGTTATTGATATGAGTAATCATGAGACCTGAGAATTATTGCAAATGTGGTTAGTTATAATCTTTGCTGAAAACTTGAATGCTAGCTTGACATATTTACAACAACAAGAGCAAACAGAGTTTGTAAAAGTTTTTATTTATTTCTTTCAGTTTGTCAACTGAATTGCTTGAGGACAAGCAAGAGTTTAAGCTTGGGGAGTTGATACGTCTCCGTCGTATCTACTTTTCCAAACACTTTTGCCCTTGTTTCGGACTCTAACTTGTATGATTTCAATGGAACTAACCCGGACTGACGCTTTTTCAGCAGAATTGCCATGATGTTGTTTTATGTGCATAAAACAAAAGTTCTCGGAATGACCTAAAACTCCATGGAATATCTTACAATAAATAATAAAAAAACCTCATCAAAGATGAAGACCAGGGGGCCCACACCCTTCTCACAAGGGTGGGGGGCTCCCCCCCCCCCCCCCCCCCCGCCTAGGGCGCGCCCCCCTCCCTCATGGCCCCCCTAGAGACCCCTCAACTCCAACTCCAACTCTATATAACTGCTTTCGGGGAGAAAAAAATAGGAGAGAAGAAATCATCGCGTTTTACGATATGGAGCCGCCGCCAAGCCCTAAAACCTCTCGGGAGGGCTGATCTGGAGTCCGTTCGGGGCTCCAGAGAGGGGGATTCGTCGCCGTCATCATCATCAACCATCCTCCATCACCAATTTGATGATGCTCACCGCCGTGCGTGAGTAATTCCATCATAGGCTTGCTGGACGATGATGGGTTGGATGAGATTCACCATGTAATCGAGTTAGTTTTGTTAGGGTTTGATCCCTAGTATCCACTATGTTCTGAGATTGATGTTGCTATGACTTTGCTATGCTTAATGCTTGTCACTAGGGCCCAAGTGCATGATTTCAGATCTGAACCTATTATGTTTTCATTAATATATGAGAGTTCTAGATCATATCTTGCAAGTCTATAGTCACCTATTATGTGTTATGATCCGTTAACCCCGAAGTTACAATAATCGGGATACTTACCTGTGATGGAAGTAGTTTGAGGAGTTCATGTATTCACTATGTGCTAATGCTTTGTTCCGGTTCTCTATTAAAAGGAGGCCTTAATATCCCTTAGTTTCCATTAGGACCCCGGTGCCACGGGAGGGTAGGACAAAAGATGTCATGCAAGTTCTTTTCCATAAGCATGTATGACTATATTCGGAATACATGCCTACATTACATTGACAAATTGGAGCTAGTTCTGTGTCACCCTATGTTATGACTGTTACATGATGAACCGCATCCGGCATAATTATCCATCATTGGTCCGATGCCTATACGAGCTTTCCATATACTGGTTTACGCTTATTTACTTTCCCGTTGCTATTGTTACAATCACTACAAAACACCAAAAACATTACTTTACTTTCATTACTCTTTTGTTACCGTTACCATCACTATCATATTAATTTGCTACTAAACACTTTGCTGCAGATACTAAGTTTCCAGGTGTGGTTGAATTGACAACTTAGTTGCTAATACTTGAGAATATTCTTTGGCTCCCCTTGTGTCGAATCAATAAATTTGGGTTGAATACTCTACCCTCGAAAGCTGTTGCGATCCCCTATACTTGTGGGTTATCATGGCATGCTTTACAGTTTAGAACCGGGGCTCCAAAAGCGTTTTGAGCAGCACAGAGCATATGAGATGTTCCAAGAGCTGAAAATGGTTTTCCAAGCTCATGCCCGGGTCAAGAGATATGAAATCTCTGACAAGTTCTACAATTGTAAGATGGAGGATGTCGGTGTCAAAACCGGCGGATCTCGGGTAGGGGGTCCCGAACTGTGCGTCTAGGCCGGATGGTAACAGGAGGCAGGGAACACGATGTTTTTACCCAGGTTCGGGCCCTCTCGATGGAGGTAATACCCTACTCCTGCTTGATTAATACTGATGATATGGGTAGTACAAGAGTAGATCTACCACGAGATCAAGGAGGCTAAACCCTAGAAACTAGCCTATGGTATGATTGTTGTGTATGGAGTTGATTCTCCCCTACGGACTACAACCGTTCGGTTTATATAGACACCGGATAGGGTTAGGGTTACATAGAGTCGGTTACAATGGTAGGAGATCTTGAATATCCGCATCGCCAAGCTTGCCTTCCACGCCAAGGAAAGTCCCATCCGGACACGGGACGAAGTCTTCAATCTTGTATCTTCATAGTCCTGGAGTCCGATCGAAGGTATAGTCCGGCTATCCGAACACCCCCTAATCCAGGCCTCCCTCGGTAGCCCCCGAACCAGGCTTCAATGACGACGAGTCCAGCGCGCAGATTGTTCGGCATGCAAGGCGGGTTCTTCTCCAAATCTTGTGTACCTGTAGGAATAATGTCCGATTTTTTGTAATGTAGTGCTCCTCGGCTTCCATGCCCAATAATGGCCGTCTTCCACGTGTCCAACGAATGCGAAAAGCCTGGGCGTTTTTACACCCACACCCCTAGCCGTATAAACGAGCCGCCTATTTAACGGGATGGGGATTTAGGTCCAAACCACATCTTCTCCTTTCCGCGAGTTATCATCAGAGCGCTTCCAGCAAAGGTCCATTCCAACATGGCCAGCGGTCCCAGCTCCTCCTCTCGCCCTTCCAGCCCTAAACCTGGAGACTGGGAGAGGTGCTCCATCCCGCACAGCGAGCTAGTGTCGCTTCATTCCAAGGGATTTCTCCCTCAGGCCTATATGGTCCCGGTCCGAGCCGGACTCGCCACCTATAATGGTGGAGAGCAAGCAGAGAGCACCCACAATCCCTGTAAAAGAGAGCGGGTGTGCCTCGTCCCCTATCTAATAAGGGGACTGGGATTTCCAATTCATCCATTTCTCCGCGGGCTTCTGGAGTTCTACGGCCTCCAGCTGCACAATCTCACGCCCGCCTCTGTATTGCATATCGCGGGTTTCGTCGCCCTTTGCGAGCTATTTTTAGGCGTTGAGGCTCATTTCGTGCTATGGAAGAGGTTATTCTGCCTGGTGCCCCGTTCTCAAGAGGGGTCTATATACCAAGTGGGCGGAGCCGAAGTATGGCACATCGCCGGGACCGGATACCTATCAGGAACCCAAAAGAAGGCGTCCGAGGACTGGCCTTCGGAATGGTTTTACATAGATGACGTCCCGCTACCGGACCCTATCCGGGTCGGTCTCCCTCAGTTCAACAGTGCTCCATTGAAGAAACGCTTGAGCTGGCGTCCGCGAAGCTCTCAGAGAGAAAGCGACAGAGACATTCTTTACCTGATGGGCCGGATAAGACTGTTGGCTCATTCCGGACTAACCATGGTTGGAGTCATGGCCGCATGCATTATGCGGGGGGTGTAGCCGCTTCAATATAGAGGCCACCCCATGTGGGATTTCAACGGGGAGGATGACGCCACCCGTTACGGTCGTAAGGGGCCGGCCTCAGCTGCCGCCCTAGTAAAGATCTTATCCTCTTTGTATAAGGGAGAAAAGGAGGAATTCCTCCGCATCAATCCGCAGGCCGGATTCAGTATGTACGATCCTCCAAGTTGGGTAAGTGAACAATTGCGCTTGCCCGTTCGCTTTATACTCCCCTGGTTAGATAGGTAGTCTAACGACTTCAATGCAAGAACTGCGACAGGAGGTAAAGGATATAAACAGCCGCCCTCCATAGCCCGAGGACCCAGAATGGTCCCTCAATCCGGACTCCGAAGAGGATCCGGACATATCGGTGGAGTTTATCGATGGGGTGTTCTATCAGCTAAGCAAGGACAATACCTTGGTAGCCATTACGGCGGATTACCCAGGGTTAATCCCGGCCTCCCAGGTGACATACACCAGAGTCTCATTCCCTTGCGAGAGATTCCACTCTCACGTATTCCGGTCTTTCTGACGACAACCATGTTTTGCAGGGGAGATTTCCGAGGCAAGAGGCCGAACCTGCGGCGGCTAGCCAACGAGGGGCCGCAGGGCCCCGTGGGGCAAAAAGGAATGCAGTCTGGACTGAGATGCCGGCGCAAAGGTATGGCGCACCCTCTGTTTCCCTGGTGTTACTCTGTCAGGGCATATTAACGTCCGTGCTATCTTCAGAACGAAGAGACCTCGCCGGACTACATCCGGAGAGGTTGCCAATCGCGCGTCCACCAGCCAGGCTCCAACGTCTGGCCAAGAAACGGAGGCGAGCACAAGGCGCGCACCGGACGTTCCTCCGACAGAGGATGCGGACAGGCTGTCTGCTACGTGGAGAGTGCCATGAACCACAGGCGTCGCTGGACAATTCTACGTGACGCTTGTTTCTCCCAAGAGGCTTTAGATGCCTTTAATTCGGGAGATGCGTACCTCCGTGCTGCTCAAAATGGTTTAGCCAGAGCCCCCGAGACTTGAAGCAGTTAGAGCAACTGATTTAAGGATCATTTAATATGCAGGTTCTTACAGAGAAGAATATCGTACTGTCCCAGGAGCTCAAAAAGTGCAAGGCCCAACTAGAGGCCGCACTAGCCGCAGCAGGGGAGCCCAAAGAGACCCCCTCAGGTAAGATACACTTCGAAAGATTAGTATTGTGCGGTGTGGGTGCAAATTTGACAAATCATATTGCAGATGGCGCCGGACTCGATCCGGACAAGCAACAACTCTTACGCCGGCTAAAGGCCGGTGAGAGTATGTTGACAAAGGTGAGGCGAGAGAAGAATGATCTTCAGGATGCCAACACCAAGTTGTACGTCAAACTTAAAGATGTTTGTGGCCAGCTGTCGGACTCCACGAAGGAGAATTGGCGGCTTCGACGCGGCATCTATAGTAAGTGCTTGAACGAACTTTGAAGAAATAAGTTCGGCGAGGAAGTCGACTAACAGAGTAATGTCTGTAGGTATGCTCACAGGTCGTCCTACAGAGGAGATGCCCGGTTCTACGGGTGACCTTCTTCCCGAACTCTTGCAGCTGCACGAGCGAATCCGGCAGGCGATGCGGGGTATTGCCCAAGCCTTATGGCTTGCCCACTCCGTGCCCGAGGGCCTTGGAGAGCTTGCTGAGAAGCTGAAGGGAGCTCGGCGGCGCTTCCGGTTGTGGAAGATATCGGCCTGCCGACAAGGCGCTAGGGAGGCCTGGGCCATGGTGAAGACCCGTTTTACAAAGTCTGGCCCAAACCACATGGCTGAGGTCGGACCCATGGGGCTTGACGGGAAGGAGATCCCTGTAAGCTTAGTATACGGCCAAGTAGAGTTGGCCGCGAAGTATTCCCAGCAGGACTATAAATTAGACAGCCTGTTAGATGGTATAGAAGAGGAATACAATCAGTCAGAATGACTATGTAATATTGAATTGACATGTATAAGGCCTTCTAGCCGGATTGTAGATCGTTTGTCGTTGCCGACCTTTTCGCTTCAACCTTGGGACTGACGGTCCGGAGTGTGTCCGAATACCCTAGCGGTTATGTAAGAACTGGGGTATGCATGGAGACCAGGCGTAGGGGTCATCAGTGCTTTATCAGACAAGTGCCCAACTAGTTATGTTATATTACATGGTTAGTAAGAAACATCTTCCAGAGAGAATAGTTCCGTTAGGGGTTCCTTTCGATGGGAGGCATGCCCTAAAGTGCATGTCCGGACTGCGTGAAAAGACGCAGAAAAAAGCATCTGGGGGCGCATAAAATGAGTAAAAAGATCATCTTTTATTTCACCGACCGAATATTCCCTTAAGAACGCTAGCTTTCGGCTTCACCCAGTCTGAGGTACACATCCGGCTGACCCGGCAGTAACAATCGCAGAGGTGCTCCCTTTACCTCCTAGCCGAACAATCGGGAACATAGGGGTAAGCACAGGAGCCAGGCAACCCAGCTTGGCCAAAACTTAAGTCATATCGATGCATATAATGGTGAAGAAAAAGGTACATGCGGAAGTTTGACGCATGTGTTGGGCGTGAAGCCTGTATAAATAAGCTTCTGTTAAAGAAGCCCCCAGGTTTAATGAGCGCGAGTGGAGCGTCACTAGATGAGCCTTTAAGGGCTATAAAAGAAAAGAGGGGAAGGAGAGAAATGTAAGACAGAAAAATGCAAAAAATGGACAGAGGAAGGAGACGAACACAGAGTCCGACGCTATGCATAGAATCTTCGGAGACGGGTGGCGTTCCATGGGTTCGGCTCGAGTCGGTTATCCGACGCATCTCGCAGGCGGTACGCCCCACCAGTCAGGACTTGGTCGATTATGAATGGACCTTCCCACTTGGGCTTGAGTTTGTCCTTTTTCTTATCCGGCAGGCGTAGAACTAGTTCGCCAACATTGTAATTTTTGGCCCGTACTTCTCTGCTTTGATATCTTTGGGCTTGCTATTGATAAAATGCGGAACGGGCTTTTGCCACGTCATGCTCCTCCTCCAAGGCGTCCAAGTTGTCCTGCCGATCGAGCTCGGCTTCTCTTTCTTCGTACATGCGCACTCTAGGTGAGTCATGAATTATGTCACAGGGTAGAACTGCCTCTGCGCCGTACACCATAAAAAATGGTGTGTATCCGTTGGTGCGATTTGGCGTGGTCCGCAGCCCCCATAGCACGGAGTCGAGCTCCTCTACCCAATGCGTGTTAGATTCCTTGAGGGACCGCACCAGTCTGGGTTTAATGCCGCTCATGATAAGACCATTTGCACGTTCGACCTGGCCGTTGGTTTTTGGGTGATAGACGGAAGCATAATCAAGCTTGATGCCCATGTTTTTGCACCAGAGTTTTACCTCGTCGGCGGTAAAGTTTGTACCGTTATCGGTTATGATGCTGTGGGGGACGCCATAACGGTGTACAATCCCGGATATGAAGTCTATCACAGGTCTGGATTCGGCCGTTTTAACAGGCTTGGCTTCTATCCATTTGGTGAATTTATCCACCATGACCAGTAAGTATTTTTTCCTATCGGTCCCACCTTTAAGGGGTCCAACCATGTCAAGCCCCCACACCGCAAAAGGCCAGGTGATGGGTATAGTTTGGAGTGCGTTGGGTGGCATATGGCTTTGGTTGGCAAAAATTTGGCAACCAGCGCATCGTTGGACTAGGTCCTGAGCGGCTGCCCGGGACGTCGGCCAATAAAAGCCTGTACGGAAAGCCTTGCTAACAAGGGACCGAGCAGCGGCGTGGTGACCACCGAGTCCGGCATGAATTTCAGCCAGAAGGTCCCGCGCTTCCTCTTCGGAGATGCACCTTTGAAGGACTCCGGTAGTGCTTTTCTTATAAAGCTCTCCCTCATGGACTCTATAGGCTTTAGATCGCCGCACTATGCAGCGGGCCTCGTTTTGGTCCTCCGGGAGTTCCTGCCTAGTAAGGTAGGCTAGGAATGGTTCTGTCCATGGGGCGATAACCGCCATTATTACGTGGGCTGAAGGTGTAATTTCATTGGCAGAGCCTTGAATTGTGTCAGATTGTTCGGCGTCGAGTGGTGCGGCTGGGTCCGGGCTGTTATTTGCGGGTTCCCCTCCCATGCTACGGATGTCTTGAACAATCTTTCCAAAAAGATGTTGGGGGGACTGCATTGCGTTTTGCTCCGATGCGTGCCAGGACGTCCGCTGCTTGATTGTTTTCTCGGGCTATATGGTGAAACTCCAGCCCTTCGAACCGAGCTGACATTTTTAGGACGGCGTTGCGATAAGCTGCCATTTTTGGGTCCTTGGCATCGAAGTCTCCATTTATTTGGGATATCGCGAGGTTTGAATCCCCGCGTACCTCTAGGCACTGGATACCCATGGATACTGCTATCCAGAGACCATGTAGGAGGGCCTCATATCCGGCTGCATTGTTGGAATCCGTGTACATGATCTGGAGCACATATTGGACTGTGTCTCCTGTGGGGGACGTCAGGACGATGCCAGCCCCCAGTCCGGCCAACATTTTGGAGCCGTCGAAATGCATAACCCAGTTTGAATATGTGCCGTACTCTTTAGGGAGCTCGGCCTCCGTCCAATCTGCGATGAAGTGGGCCAAAACTTGCGATTTGATAGCTCGCCATGGCTTATAGGTTATATCGAATGGGAGAAGCTCGATGGCCCATTTTGCAATCCGGCCCGTTGCATCGCGGTTGTTGATAATATCGTTGAGTGGTACTTCCGAGGCTACTGTTATGGAACACTCTTGAAAGTAGTGTCGTAGCTTCCGGGATGCCATGAATACCGCGTATGCAATCTTTTGATAATGCAGGTACCGCGATTTGCATGGAGTGAGGACAGTGGATACGTAGTAGACCGGCCTTTGAAGGGGGAATTTGTGTCCATCTGTTTCCCGCTCGACAACGAGCACTGCGCTGACAACTTGATGTGTTGCTGCAATGTACAATAACGTTGGTTCGCTGGTGTTCGGCGCGGCCAGGACTGGGTTTGTTGCCAATATGGCTTTTATTTCATCAAGTCCGGCCGTGGCGGCATCCGTCCACTTGAAGTGTTCGGTGCGCCGAAGGAGGCGATAGAGGGGTAGTGCCTTTTCTCCCAAGCGGGAGATGAAGCGGCTTAAAGCCGCCACGCATCCGGTTAATTTTTGTATTTGTTTAAGGTCCTTTGGGACATCCAATTGTGACAAAGCTCGGATCTTGGCTGGGTTTGCTTCAATTCCTCTACCAGATACAATGAAGCCCAAGAGCTTTCCGGTTGGAACGCCGAAGACGCATTTTTCTGGGTTGAGCTTGATGTCATATTTTCGAAGGTTATCGAATGTAAGCCTCAAGTCGTTTACTAGGTTTTCGACATGTCTTGATTTGACGACCACATCATCCACGTACGCCTCCACTGTTTTGCCGATCTGATTTGCCAGACATGTCTGGATCATGCGCTGATATGTTGCGCCGGCGTTTTTCAGCCCGAAGGGCATTGTGTTGAAGCAAAATGGGCCGTATGGTGTGATGAATGCTGTTGCAGCTTGGTCTGATTCTGCCATCTTTATTTGATGGTAACCGGAGTATGCGTCGAGGAAACACAACGAGTCGTGTCCTGCGGTGGCATCGATAATTTGATCGATATGGGGGAGGGGGAAGGGATCCTTTGGGCAAGCCTTGTTAAGGTCTTTAAAATCGACACACAGGCGCCAGGATTTGTCCTTTTTTGGTACCATCACTAGGTTTGCTAGCCAGTCCGGATGTTTTATGTCTCTAATGAATCCGGCCTCCAATAGCTTGGCTAGCTCCTCTCCCATAGCTTGTTTCTTGGGTTCGGAAAAACGCCGAAGGTCTTGTTTGACAGGTTTGAATCCTTTTAGGATATTTAAGCTATGTTCGGCCAGCCTACGTGGGATCCCTGGCATGTCTGAAGGGTGCCAGGCAAAAATGTCCCAATTCTCTTGTAGGAACTCTCGCAGTGCGGTGTCTACATCATGGTTCAGTCGTGCCCCGATGGAAGTTGTTTTATTGGGGTCCGTTGGGTGGGCCTGGAATTTGACTATTTCGTCAGCTGGCTTGAAGGATGTGGATTTGGATCTCTTGTCGAGTATCACATCATCCCTGTTAACCGTGGAGCGCAGCGCAGTCAGTTCCTCGGCCGCTAAGGCTTCGGATAGTGCCTCAAGGGCTAATGCGGCCGTCTTGTTTTCGGCGCGGAGTGCTATGTCCAGATCACTAGCTAGAGTGATAATTCCGTTCGGCCCGGGCATCTTAAGCTTCATGTACCCGTAATGGGGTATTGCTTGGAAGATTGTGAATGCTTCCCGCCTTAGTAAAGCATGATATCCGCTTTTGAACGGGGCCACCTGAAACGTGACTTCTTCGGACCTGTAATTGTCTGGTGTGCCGAACACCACATCTAGTGTGATTTTTCCTGTGCAGCGCGCTTCCCGACTAGGGATTATTCCTCTAAAGGTTGTGCTGCTTAGCTCGACGCGGTTCTAGTCTATTTCCATTTTTTGAAGGGTTTACTCATAAATGAGGTTCAGTCTGCTACCTCCATCCATGAGCACCTTGGTGAGGCGAAAGCCGTCCACTATGGGACTGAGGACCAATGCGGCTGGTGCTCGGGCTGTTCAGAATCTAGGTTCATCACTTGCGTTGAAGGTAATGGCAGTGTCACTCCATGGATTTATTGTTGCAGCTTGATAGACTTCGGCGAGGCTGTGGAGTGTTCTTTTTCGCACATTGTTTGATGCGAAAGTCTCAAAGACTGTGAGAACGGTACTGGTGTCCTTGGGCTGGCTTTCTGCGGCCTCCGGAATTAAGAGGTCCTCGCCGATTTTGGCCACCTGCCGGAGTATCCAACATGCTCTTAGGCTGTGAGTTGGTGTGGCATCCTCTGTACTGTGAATTTTACAGGGTCCATCAAGCCATCTTTCCAGTACGGTTCCATGCCCTGTAGAGGGTTTTGGCTTTTTGGTGTTTATCCCAGGTGTCCTGTGATAATGCACCCTCTTAGTTCGGACGGGATTACCATTCCAGGCCGGATTATCCCAAAAATTTATTTCGGTTTTCCAGGCGCTTTCCATCGCACAGTATTTTTGTACTATGGACGCCAAGTCAGCGAAGCGTGTGATATCACGACGACTGACGGCGTTAAGGATTCCCTTGTCCATGCAATTACTGCAGAAAATTGATATTGCATCTTCCTCGCGGCAATCCTTTATCCTGTTCATAACCAGGAGGAATCTGGCCCACTAATGATGTACTGTTTCCTCGGGCTTCTGCCTGATTTGGGAGAGATCGCTTATGATCGGGTGGGCGGGTGTCGTTGAATCTGAAACCTCACCCAATCCAAGATTCGGAGGCCGAAGAGTTTCCGAACTCTGAAGTTCGGATTCTTGGATGTTGTCCAGTGAATCTGGCCCGTTGCCTGATCCTAAGCTCAGGTCTTGAGTTACATCTCCCCCTCCGCGGGTATCCAGCTTGGAGGGGTCGGGAATTCGGATGTAGCTAGTCCTTAAAATAGATGAAGGGTCGCCGCACTGCGTCTCTACCACGGCAACGTGGTGGGTGACTTGGGGAGAGTCAATTTCTCTTAGATCGGGTTTAAGCCCAACCTGGTCGTAATCGGTAGCGATCCCCAGGGCGGCGATGCGATCCAAGAGCTCATTTACGGAAGAGAGCAACATTGGATCTAGCTGCTCGACAAGCTCCGAGCTGACGTGTAGGTTGCTTTTGATGACCCGAGAGGTCACTGTCGGTGCAACAGCCGAACAGGCGGTCATGAGGAAACCACCTAGCCGGAGGGTTTGGCCGACAGCCAAGGGTCCCTTAGCAACGGCGCCGTCTTTAAAGACGGGAGGAGGCATCCTTCCTGATTGTGACGGCACAGAGGAACTCTCAATGAAAGCACCAATGTCGGTGTCAAAACCGGCGGATCTCGATGGAGGTAATACCCTACTCCTGCTTGATTAATATTGATGATATGGGTAGTAGAAGAGTAAATCTACCACGAGATCAAGGAGGCTAAACCCTAGAAGCTAGCCTATGGTATGATTGTTGTGTATGGAGTTGATTCTCCCCTACGGACTACAACCCTCCGGTTTATATAGACACCGGATAGGGTTAGGGTTACATAGAGTCGGTTACAATGGTACGAGATCTTGAATATCCGCATCGCCAAGCTTGCCTTCCACGCCAAGGAAAGTCCCATCCGGACACGGGACGAAGTCTTCAATCTTGTATCTTCATAGTCCTGGAGTCCGGTCGAAGGTATAGCCTGAGACTGAGTGCTTTTATTGCAAGGGAAACGGTCACTAGAAGCGGAACTGCCCCAAGTACTTAGCGAATAAGAAGGCCGGCAATACCAAAGGTATATATGATATACATGTTATTGATGTGTACCTTACCAGCACTCGTAGTAGCTCTTGGGTATTTGATACCGGTGCAGTTGCTCATATTTGTAACTCAAAACAGGAGCTGCAGAATAAGCGGAGACTCGCGAAGGACGAGGTGACGATGCGCGTCGGGAATGGTTCCATGGTTGATGTGATCGCCGTCGGCACGCTGCCTCTACATTTACCTACGGGATTAGTTTAAAACCTCAATAATTGTTATTTAGTGCCAGCTTTGAGCATGAACATTGTATCTGGATCTCGTTTAATGCGAGATGGCTACTCATTTAAATCCGAGAATAATGGTTGTTCCATTTATATGAGAGATATGTTTTATGGTCATGCCCCGCTGGTCAATGGTTTATTCGTGTTTAATCTCGAACGCGATGTTACACACTTTACCCGTAGTGAAGTTGAAGTCCGTCCGAATCATGTTAGCAATTTCCGCATTCTATGATTATGAGATATGGCAAATGGACGTCAAAACGACATTCCTTAATGGTTTCCTTAAGGAAAAATTGTATATGATGCAGCCAGAAGGTTTTGTCGATCCTAAGAATGCTAACAAGGTATGCAAGCTCCAGCGCTCAATCTATGGGCTACTTAAATAAGTGTTTTTCAATGAAGGACCTTGGAGAAGCTGCTTATATATTAGGCATCAAGATCTATAGAGATAGATCGAGACGCCTCATTGGTCTTTCACAAAGCATGTACCTTGACAAGATATTGAAGAAGTTCAATATGGATCAGTCCAAGAAGTGGTTCTTGCCTGTATTGCAAGGTGTGAGATTGAGCACGGCTCAATGCCTGGCCACGGCCGAAGATAGAGAAAAGATGAGTGTCATCCCCTATGCCTCGGCCATAGGGTCTATTATGTATGCCATGCTGTGTACCAGACCTGATGTAAACCTTGCCGTAAGTTTGGTAGGAAGGTACCAAAGTAATCCCGGCATGGAACACTGGACAGCGGTCAAGAATATCCTGAAGTACTGAAAAGGACGAAGGATATGTTTCTTGTTTATGGAGGTGACGAAGAGCTCGTCGTAAAGGGTTACGTCGATGCTAGCTTCGACACAGATCTCGATAACTCCAAGTCACAAACCGGATACGTGTATATTTTGAATGGTGGGGCAGTCAGCTAGTGCAGTTGCAAGCAAAGCGTCGTGGCAGGATCTACATGTGAAGCGGTGTACATGGCAGCCTCGGAGGCAGCACATGAAGCAATCTGGATGAAGGTGTTCATTACCGACCTAGGAGTTATTCCCAATGCGTCGGGCCCGATGGCTCTCTTCTGTGACAACATTGGAGCTATTGCCCTGGCCAAGGAGCCCAGGTTTCACAAGAAGACCGGGCATATCAAGTGTCGCTTCAACTCCATTCATGAAAATGTTCAAGATGGATACATATATATTTGTAAAGTGCCTACGGACCTGAATGTCGCAGATCCGTTGACTAAACCTTTTCCACGAGCAAAACATGATCAACACCAGAAATCTATGGGTGTTTGATTCATCACAATGTAACTAGATTATTGACTCTAGTGCAAGTGGGAGACTGTTGGAACTATGCCCTAGAGGCAATAATAAAATGGTTATTATTATATTTCCTTGTTCATGATAATTGTCTGTTGTTCATGCTATAATTGTGTTATCTAGAAATCGTAATGCATGTGTGAATACATAGACCACAACATGTCCCTAGTGAGCCTCTAGCTGACTAACTCGTTGATCAATAGATGGTTACGGTTTCCTGACCATGGACATTGGATGTCGTTGATAACGGGATCACATCATTGGGAGAATGATGTGGTGGACAAGACCCAATCCTAAGCATAGCACAAGATCATGTAGTTCGTCTGCTAAAGCTTTTCTAATGTCAAGTATCATTTCCTTAGACCATGAGATTGTGCAACACCCGGACACCGTAGGAATGCTTTGGGTGTGCCAAACATCACAACATAACTGGGTGGCTATAAAGGCACACTACAGGTATCTCCGAAAGGGTCTGTTGAGTTGGCACGAATCGAGACTGGGATTTGTCACTCCGTGTGACGGAGAGGTATCTCTGGGCCCACTCGGTAAGACATCATCAAAATGAGCTCAATGTGATCAAGGAGTTGATCACGGGATGATGTGTTACGGAACGAGTAAAGAGACTTGCCGGTAACAAGATTGAACAAGGTATAGGGATACCGACGATTGAATCTCAAGCAAGTATCATACCGGTAGACAAAGGGAATTGTATACGGGATTGATTGAATCCCCGACATCGTGGTTCATCCGATGAGATCATCGTGGAACATGTGGGAGCCAACATGGGTATCCAGATCCTGCTGTTGGTTATTGGCCAGAGAGATGTCTTGGTCATGTCTGCATGATTCCCGAACCCATAGGGTCTACACACTTAAGGTTCGGTGACACTAGAGTTGTTATGGGAAATAGTGTGCAGTTACCGAATGTTGTTCGGAGTCCTAGATGAGATCCCGGACGTCACGAGGAGTTCCGGAATGGTCCGGAGGTGAAGATTTATATATGGGAAGTCATCATACGGTCACCGGAAGTGTTTGAGGGTTTATTGGTATTATACCGGGATCACCGAAGGGGTTCCGGGGGTCTACCGGGAGGGTCCACCTGCCCCGGAGGGCCCTATGGGCTGTATGTGGAAGGGAACCAGCCCCTAAGTGGGCTGGGCGCCACCCCCCTAGGGCCCATGCACCTAGGGTCTGGGGGACCCTAAAGGGGGCACCCCCCATGGCTTGGGGGGCAAGCCCCCTCCCCTTGGCCGCCCCCCTCTAGATCTCATCTAGAGGGGCCGGCCCCTTCCCCCTTCACCCTATAAATAGAGGGGTAGAGGGAGGGAAGCAACACCACTTCCAAGGCGCAGCCCTCCCTCTCCCAACACCCCCTCCTCCTCCTCCTCCATTGAGCTTGGCGAAGCCCTGCCGGAGAACTGTGAGCTCCACCACCATGCCGTCGTGCTGTCGGAGTTCTTCCCCAACTTCTCCTTCCCCCTTGCTGGATCAAGAAGGAGCAGACGTCCCCGGGGTGTACGTGTGTCGAACGTGGAGGCGCCGTTGTTCGGCACTTAGATCGGAATCAACCGCGATCTGAATTGCTGCGAGTACGACTCCTTCATCTGCGTTCTTGTAACGCTTCCGTTTCGCGATCTTAAAGGGTATGAAGATACACTCCCCTCTCTCTCATTGCTAGTCTCTCCATAGATTTATCTTGGTGATGCATGGAAAAAAATTTAATTTTTGCAACGATCCCCAGCAATTGCCGCATTTTATGATTATGAAATTTGGCAAATGGATGTCAAAACTGCATTCCTTAATGGATATCTTAAAGAAGAGTTGTATATGATGCAACCAGAAGGTTTTGTCGATCCAAAAGGTGCTGACAAAGTGTGCAAGCTCCAGCGATCCATTTATGGACTAGTGCAAGCCCCTCGGAGTTGGAATCTACGCTTTGATAGTGTGATCAAAGCATATGGTTTTATACAGACTTTTGGAGAAGCCTGTATTTACAAGAAAGTGAGTGGGAGCTGTGTAGCATTTCTGATATTATATGTGGATGACATACTGCTGATCGGAAATGATACTAAATTTCTGAATAGCATAAAAGGATATATTGGGCATCAAGATCTATAGATATAGATCAAGACGCTTAATTGGACTTTCACAAAGCACATACCTTGATAAAGTTTTGAAGAAGTTCAAAATGGATCAAGCAAAGAAAGGGTTCTTGCCTGTGTTACAAGGTGTGAAGTTGAGTCAGACTCAATGCCCGACCACTGCAGAAGATAGAGAGAAAATGAAAGGTGTTCCCTATGCTTCAGCCATAGGTTCTATCATGTATGCAATGTTGTGTACCAGACCTTATGTGTGCCTTGCTATCAGTCTAGCAGGGAGGTACCAAAGAAATCCAGGAGTGGATCACTAGACAGCGATCAAGAACATCATGAAATACCTGAAAAGGACTAAGGATATGTTTCTTGTATATGGAGGTGATAAAGAGCTCGTCATAAACGGTTATGTCGATGCAAGCTTTGGCACTGATCCGGATGACTCTAAGTCACAAACCGGATACATGTTTTTATTAAATGGTGGATCTATCAGTTGGTGGAGTTCCAAGCACAGCATCGTGGCGGGATCTACGTGTGAAGCAGAATACATAACTGCTTCGGAAGTAGCAAATGAAGGAGTCTGGATGAAGGAGTTCATATCCGATTTAGGTTTCATACCTAGTGCATCGGGTCCAATGAAAATCTTTTGTGACAATACTGATGCAATTGCCTTGGCAAAGGAATCGAGATTTCACTAGAGAACTAAGCACATCAAGAGACGCTTCGATTCCATCCGCGATCAAAGTCAAGGAGGAAGACATAGAGATTTGCAAGATAGATTCAGATATGAATGTTGTAGACCCGTTGACTAAGCCTCTCTCACGAGCAAAACATGATCAACACCAAGACTCCATGGGTGTTAGAATCATTACTGTGTAATCTAGATTATTGACTCTAGTACAAATGGGAGACTAAAGGAAATATGCCCTAGAGGCAATAATAAAGTTGTTATATTTCCTTATATCATGATAAATGTTTATTATCCATGCTAGAATTGTATTAACTGGAAACTTAGTACATGTGTGAATACATAGAAAAAACAGAGTGTCACTAGTATGCCTCTACTTGACTAGCTCGTTGAATCAAAGATGGTTAAGTTTCCTAGCCATATACATGAGTTGTCATTTGATTAACGGGATCACATCATTAGAGAATGATGTGATTGACTTGAACCATTCCGTTAGCTCGGCACGATGATCGTTTAGTTTGTTGCTATTTCTTTCTCCATAACTTATACATGTTCCTATGACTATGAGATCATGCAACTCCCGAATACCGGAGGAACACTTTGTGTGCTACCAAACTTCACAACATAAATGGGTGATTATAAAGGTGCTCTACAAGTGTCTCCGATGGTGTTTGTTGAGTTGGCATAGATCGAGATTAGGATTTGTCACTATGATTGTCGGAGAGGTATCTCTGGGCCCTCTCGGTAATGCACATCAATATAAGCCTTGCAAGCAATGTGACTAATGAGTTAGTTGCGGGATGATGCATTACGGAACGAGTAAAGAGACTTGCCGGTAACGAGATTGAACTAGGTATTGAGATACCGACGATCGAATCTCGGGCAAGTAAAATACCAATGACAAAGGGAACAACGTATATCGTTATGCGGTTTGACCGATAAAGATCTTCGTAGAATTTGTGGGAGCCAATATGAACATCCAGGTTCCGCTATTAGTTATTGATCGGAGACGTGTCTCGGTCATGTCTACATAGTCTCGAACCCGTAGGGGCCGCACGCTTAACGTTTGGTGACGATCGGTATTATGAGTTTATGTGTTTTAATGAACAGAAGGTTGTTCGGAGTCCCAGATGTGATCACGGGCATGACAAGGAGTCTCGAAATGGTCGAGACATAAAGATCGATATATTGGAAGCCTGTGTTTGGACATCAAAAAGGTTCCGAATGAGTTCGGGCATATACCGGAGTGCTGGGGGTTACTGGAACCCCCGGGGAGTATATGGGCCCTAATGGGCTTTAGTGGATAGAGAGAGGGAGAGAGAGAGAGAGAGAGAGGCAGCCAGGATAGGCCACACGCCCTGCTACCTCTTGAGCACTGCGTTGGTTTTCCCTTGAAGAGGAAAGGGTGATGCAGCAAAGTAGCGTAAGTATTTTCATCAGTTTTTGAGAACCAAGGTATCAATCCAGTAGGAGGCTACGCGCTAGTCCCTCGCAGCTACACAAAACAAATAAATCCTCGCAACCAACGCGATAAGGGGTTGCCAATCCCTACACGGTCACTTACGAGAGTGAGATCTGATAGATATGATAAGATAATATTTTTGGTATTTTTATGATAAAGATGCAAAGTAAAATAAAAGGCAATGAAAATAACTAAGTGTTGGAAGATTAATATGATGGAAGATAGACCCGGGGGCCATAGGTTTCACTAGTGGCTTCTCTCAAGAGCATAAGTATTTTACGGTGGGTGAACAAATTACTGTTGAGCAATTGACAGAATTGAGCATAGTTATGAGAATATTTAGGTATGATCATGTATATAGGCATCACGTCCAAGACAAGTAGACCGACTCCTGCCTGCATCTACTACTATTACTCCACACATTGACCCCTATCCAGCATGCATATAGAGTATTAAGTTCATAAGAACAGAGTAACGCCTTAAGCAAGATGACATGATGTAGAGGGATAAATTCATGCAATATGATAAAAAACCATCTTGTTATCCTCGATGGCAACAATACAATGCGTGCCTTGCTGCCCCAACTGTCATTGGGAAAGGACACCGCAAGATTGAACCCAAATCTAAGCACTTCTCCCATTGCAAGAAAGATCAATCTAGTAGGCCAAACCAAACTGATAATTCGAAGAGACTTGCAAAGATAACCAATCATACATAAAAGAATTCACAGAAGATTCAAATATTGTTCATAGATAAACTTGATCATAAACCCACAATTGATCGGTCTCAACAAACACACCGCAAAAGAAGATTACATCGCATAGATCTCCACAAGAGAGGGGGAGAACTTTGTATTGAGATCCAAAAAGAGAGAACAAGCCATCTAGCTAATAACTATGGACCCATAGGTCTGAGGTAAACTACTCATACTTCATTGGAAGGGCTATGGTATTGATGTAGAAGCCCTCCGTGATCGATGCCCCCTCCGGCGGAGCTCCGAAACAGGCCCCAAGATGGGATCTCATGGATACGGAAAGTTACAACGATGGAATTAGGGTTTTGGCTCCGTATCTGATCGTTTGGGGTAGTAGGTATATATAGGAGGAATAAGTACATCGACGGAGCAACAGGGGGCCCACGAGGGTGGAGGGCACGCCTGGGGGGGTTACGCGTGCCCCCTACCTCGTGGCCTCCCTGTTGGTTGCTTGACGTAGGGTCCAAGTCTCCTGGATCTTGTTCATTCCAAAAATCACGTTACCGAAGGTTTCATTCCGTTTGGACTCTGTTTGATATTCCTTTTCTTCGAAACCCTAAAATAGGCAAAAAAACAGCAATTCTGGGCTGGGCCTCCAGTTGATAGGTTAGTCCCAAAAATAATATAAAATTGTATAATAAAGCCCAATAATGTCAAAAACAGTAGATAATATAGCATGGAGAAATCAAAAATTATAGATACGTTGGAGACGTATCAAGCATCCCCAAGCTTAATTCCTGCTCGTCCTCGAGTAGGTAAATGATAAAAATAGAATTTTTGATGTGGAATGCTACTAGGCATAATTTCAATGTAATTCTTAATTGTGTCATGAATATTCAGATCCGAAAGATTCAAGATAAAAGTCTAATATTGACATAGAAATAATAATACTTCAAGCATACTAACTAAGCAATTATGTCTTCTCAAAATAACATGGCCAAAGAAAGTTCATCCCTACAAAATCATATAGTTTAGTCATGCTCCATTTTCATCACACAAGAATGCTCTCATCATGCACAACCCCGATGACAAGCCAAGCAATTGTTTCATACTTTAGTAGTCTCAAACTTTATAAACCTTCATGCAATATATGAGTGTGAGCCATGGATATAGCACTATGGGTGGAATAGAGTATAATGATGGGGTTATGTGGAGAAGACAAAAAAGGAGAAAGTCTCACATCAACGAGGCTAATCAATGAGCTATGGAGATGCCCATCGATTGATGTTAATGCAAGGAGTAGGGATTGCCATGCAACGGATGCACTAGAGCTATAAATGTATGAAACCACAACAAAAGAAACTAGTGGGTGTGCATCCAACTTGCTTGCTCACGAAGACCTAGGGCACTTGAGGAGGCCCATTGTTGAAATATACAAGCCAAGTTCTATAATGAAAAATTCCTGCGGTATGACCCGGCCGGAATCATGACCCGATCAGGCTTGGCGACTCACCAGAGACCTGGCTGGAGCTTGGCGACTCACTGGCGATCCGCCCAGACATGGCGGTTTACATGTAACCCGCCTGGACATTATGACTCACTGGAGACCCGACGGGCGGATCAGACGGACGACAAGGCCCAAGGCCCAGTAGGCCGGCTTATACTCTGGTGGGCCGGTTTAAGAGGAAAGGGATGGCGAATATTTCCTTGACGAGGAAGCAAGACCCGGAGTTGTATTCAACTTGTGAGAAAGGATAGACTATTCCTAGTCCTACTAGGACTCCACATGTAACCCGCCCCTTCAACATATATAAGGATGGGCAGGACTCCCCAAAGAGAGACAGAAAAGAATCTATAGGGCTAGACACAAAGAGCTGGCTTACCGGCGACTCCCTCATGATCATAATGAGACCTATCCACAAACAGCATGTAGGGTTATTACCGGATGATGTTTCCCGGGGCCCGAAGCTGTCTAAACCCTTGTCTTGTGTTGCGTCTCTCGATTCCGCTCAACCCCTCTCAAGCTACCACATAGATGCGTTGGCCTCGCGACTAAGTCCTCACGCTAAGAACATCTGTCATGACAATTCCACGATAGTTGGTGCCCAATGTGGGGCTCGTGCACGGGGGTGTTGACTTATTGGAGGGATCCATCTTAGGGATCGAGGGGCACACGTTTCCGTCAGATGAGGAAGAGCCGGTAAATTCATTGATCAGGAAGAGGATTAACTTTGGAACTTGCATATACAGGATCAAAGGTTATTAGTGTTGCGTTTGCTTATCATTACCGCAATCAACAGTACATCGAGATAAAAGGAAAATTGATATTTTGCTGATGTGCCAATCCATCAAGTCATCAGAGGACCAATGGCACAAGTCCGCACGTGTAATCATCAGGATGCGGTGTTGATGCTACAGCATGGAGCGATAATCAAAGAAAAATACTAATTCAACCAGCGGCCGGTTGCAGATTGTTCGATCCGATCTGCTCGCGAGCCGGAATCAGGTTCGGACAGAAACTCGGTTTCGGCCTTTCAGCCGCCCTTGCCTCCGCCAATTCCGTTTGAGCGGTGGACTTCAGGGGGTGTTTGTTTTCAGGGACTTATTGGTTTAGGGACTTAAAAAAGGCCCTATAAGTCCCACCTAAACCAAACACAAGGGACTTATTGGGACTTATTGTGGTGATTTGGGACTTATCAAATAAGACTCTCAAGGAGGAGCTTATTGGGACTTATCCCGGGCCGGACCTACCCCGCGTCGCTCCAGGCTCGTTCCACGCACGCCGCCTGCCTCTCGGTCCAATCGACGCCGCCGCCGCCCGGCGTCTCGCCCCGTCGCCGCCCCGCCTCTCGCCCCGTCATTGCCCCATCGCCGCCCCGCCTCGGTTCGCCGCCCCGTCGCCGCCGCCTCTCGCCCGTTCTTCGCCCCATCGCCGCCCCGCCTCGGTTCGCCGCCCCGTCGCCGCTCCGCCTTGGTTCTGTCTGCCTTAGTTCGTTGCAGCAGTGCCTCCAATCGCCGGGCAGACCCTCTCCTGAGCCTCGTTACAGCGGTGCAACATGGACTTATAAGTCCCTATAAACAAACAAGTAGGGACTCGGGACTTATAAGTCCCTGTAAACAAACAGGTAGGGACTTGTGACTTATAAATTAGGACTTAAAAAAGTCCTACAACTTATGAAACAAACAGGGCGTCGCCACGGAGAGTCGTCATTGCCTCCACTTTGGGCGCTGCCCTGCCACCTCAACGAATACCACGAGCCGCCTCCAGACTCACCTCTACCTCCGCCGGTTGTCGTCAAGTTGCCTACCACCGGTTCTAACCCGGTCACGCCGATCATTTTTCCAAGTCGACCCGGCCTCGGATAGTTGTTTCTGCCACTGCAATCAACGGCCGCAGTCCGAGCCTCCTTGGCTGGACCACTTCGAGTCGCCTTATCTTTTCTTTGGTTTGGATCAAGAAGGAAACTAAGCCTTGTCAGAGGGACATGCGTAGTACTGCAACAATTGGAATCAAAAGTCCAAGTGAGGGATTGAGGTCCCGTCAACGGCGAAACAATCTGGGACTCAGAAACAAATTTTAGGCAAACGGGCTCGGTCTCTGCTGTTGAGCTGCCCTCGCCGCCACTGGTCTGCGCTCTCAAGCCCAGCCTCAGGCACCGCCGTTAAAACCGCCGTCGCTTCATACTGGTTCGTCCTTGGCCGCGTCCGAGCCGTTGTTGTCGCTCCGCTGTCAGGCGTCGAGTTGCCTCTGTGCTGCCCTTGAACCGCCGCACCTTTGTACTGCCCGAGAGCCGCCGTCCGCTGTGGTCGGCCCTGAGCCGCTACGTCGCTCCCGAGCCGCCCAGGCTCGCGGTCCTGAGCTGTCTCAGTCGCCACGGCCGGTCTCTGGGCGGGCTCGCTCACATCTGCTACTATGTGCGTAAAATGCCGTCCGTGGAGCAACTCTCTTTCCACCACGTGAAGACCAAAGTCCTTGTTTGCTTCTTGCATGCTAAAAGCAAATAAAATAAAGAAACAGATAGCGACCTCTCTTTGCTCGTGCAGCACCCAAGAGGAGATCAAAAGATACATGATTTTTTCTCTCAGACAGAGCCGTAGCCACCTGAGAGCTGCCGGTATGCCATACCCTGTTGACCCGCTCTGTTGCTTGTTTCCACGGGCTCACTGCCGCCTCTGCTGCATAGCCACAGCCTGCCAAGTCGCTGGTGATGGAGGTCGTTTTGTACGTGAAGAACAATTAACAAAGGGTCAAACAACCGCTCACATCCAGTGATTCGGAGTCAGATCAATCAAATTATGGAGACTGGCGGGAGCGCGGCGTACTTCGTGCCTCGTGGACCGTCAGATGACAAGTTGCTGAAGAAGCATCAAACTCAAGGATTTGAGTCGAATACTATGCCTGTGACCCGGCGTTTCTTCCGTCGCAAGCCGCCCTGCTACCACTGTTGTGATCATGGATGTAACCCGGGGTACCCGCGACAACCCGGCATACCGGTACTGTACAATATTACGAGGTGATATCCGAGTCTATTTATTTAACACATATTATTTTTATCAGAGAACAATTACTTTTGGTCTGTATGTTTTTATGTGCATGACAATGATTTATTATAAAGATAGTGCCATGATGTGCCGATGAAGTATGCGTTAAGCGTTGTCATGCGTAGGCATCCGCACCTGCTTGTTATTGAACGGGTGTGCACTAGCCGCCACCCGTGCAGCTTAATCTACATCAACCCGCCGGAGCCGCGCTGAGCCGGCCTTGCCGCTTTGAGCCGCCGGGGTTATATTAAGTTGTTCGTTGTTCTGCCTGAGCCACCTCTGTCGTGATAAACGGATCATCTGTCGTCCAAACAAATCAGGTGATATCCATTCAAGTTTGATTTATTAGCACATGTTGTTTTTTTGTCAAAGAACGAGTTTATCTTCGCCTTGGTCTGCAATATTGTTTATGCAGGGCAATTATTTATAAAAAGTGATATTATACCGTGGAGATGGAGGCACGCCAACATCTTTTGGCCTAGGTGGTCGTCGTTATTCAATGAACAACCGCACCGGCTTACAGCGCCGTGACCGTCTCTCGCGACCGCACCGGTTTACAACGCCGCGGCCGACTCTCCCGTCCATACCGGTTTGAAACGCCGCAGCCGAAAAATCTGTCAGCACCCGCGGCCGACTCGGCCGCGATTGTTTTCAGTTTCACCACGGTGATCGTCAACTCCACGGTGATAATTGCTGACCTGACGCATCAGGATTCAAACCGGTCTATATCACGGTTAATTATGAAGAATCTCAAGCTAACTCCTCAAGTCACCTTGAGACTCGGAGGCCGCGATGACATGACTTAGCAAATATCGTGAGATTTAAGACCCCGGGTCATTGGAGGGAAGATAAATCGGTCCCGGAGGCTACCGCCATATTGGTAAAAAATTAAAGGCCGTCAGAAAATTTCCGGCTCACAATGATGCTTTGGTTTACAATCCGGCTGAAGACAAATTAATGGTTGCCAAAGAGAACTTGCTGCCATGATGTGCGATTCAAACATGGGTATCCTGCCTTACGGCTTATCTTATTATGATCACTTGGGGGCTTCCTGTTCATCGAGCATAGCTGTCGGTACCCTCTTGATCGGCATGATGTCTGAATTTATATGGTCACTTGGGGGCTTCCTGTTCAAACATAGGTCGTATTTGAACCAAAGAGAGCATAGTTGTCGTAACCCTTTTGATCGGCGCAAAGCCAAACTCACTAGGGGGCTTCTTGATCGTATCTGAATCATAGCTTAACCCCTTTTGGGACCGACTTGGATCGTATTCAAATCAGGGTCGTTAAAAACCTCTCAAGGTCATTTGGGGGCTTCCTGTTCAAACATAGGTCATATTCGAACCAAAGAGAACATAGTTGTCGGTACCCTCTTGATCGGCCCAACGCCAATGCCACTGGGGGCTACATGATTGTACTCCAATCCTAGCTTAACCCCTTTGGAACGGTTTACTGATCGTATTCGAATCAGAAACCTCGATTTTTATTTGGTTTAAGTTTTCGCAAACAATCTTTTGGGTTTTGATACTTTTTGCTCATATCTGAAGCATATACGTGTGGTTTCGTTTAAACCCGGCTTGGCTTTGGACGATAAGTTGCCAGCATGTGACAATCATCATATATTTGGAAGTATTGGCTTCTAAGGATTGGGTTATCACCCTTACTGCACAAGTCATGTAAACCGGCAGTACAAATTAAATATCACAATGGTTATCTGTGGGATATTATGATCCGCCCTGTGGTAAACCGCCAGGGGATCTTGTGATTTACTTATGTGCAGGATAAGACTACATTTGAGTAGTTACCTGCCCTGGCTTTTGACGTTAAGTCCCCAGGGCATATGTTGTTTAAACTCTGTGCAGGATTTACAGAGCTAGCTTACATAAATGATTAAGTTTCAGCCCATCATCAAAGATTGAAATTGTTGTCTCAAAAGGGTTATAAATTCTTGATTTTCTCAAAGGCTATAAGGCGTCGGGTTATAAAAATTCCGGTTTACAATGGAGGCATATTAAATCGCCACCGGCCAAGAGTTGTCGGGTATTTAAACTCCGTATTTACTTGTCAACAGATAAGGTATTCAAAGCCGATTTGGCGCAATGGTTATTATTTTATCAATGGATATAATTTATTCTACAATGGAAGGAATAGTCCCGAGTTGCTGCAGGCTTACGACCCGGCACTTGGGGGCTATATTATTCAAGTTGAGATTACATCAAATATGCAAGTCCCATGTCACTTCCAGCATGCACCATGGCACTTGGGGGCTAATGCAAAGACAATTTTACTAGCCTTATTGAAGACCCGACTCATCACACCATAATGAGCCGGCCCTTTGGGGCTACCAATTGCTCCTGTCAACAATTCAAGGTACATAAGTTTTATTCCATTATATTGAAGGGTCCACTGCTCAGTTGGTAAAGCACAAAGCTCTTAACCTTGTGGATGTGGGTTCAAGCCCCATGATGGGGGTTACATCATATGATATTCTTTTCAAAAGAAGTATATATAAAGTCCCAGCTCAATGTTATCTTACTGAGCCGGCCCTTGGGGGCTACACGTTGTTGTTCAAGTTCATATGAACATATTTATAAAGTCCCTGCTCATTATTACATAATGACCCGGCCCTTGGGGGCTACACTGGTTGTAGTGTTTTATGATTATAAGGCAATTACAAGTCCCAGGTTGCGGCAAGCATGACAACCCGGCACTTGGGGGCTACATATATGGAGTATTCAGTCTTTACTAGTGACTAAAATGAACAACATGGATTTCTTCAAAGTGGCAGTATTTATATTGAAGCAAGTCTTAAGTCATCACTTTGTTTCTGCTCTGGACTTGGGGGCTACAGGTAATATGTATATAAGGGAGAAAAATCTTTAAAATTCTCAGTTTTGAGTAAACCAGATTGACCCGGCGTCACCAATAACTATGACCTGGTGTCGGCAATAATTATGACCCGGTGCTATCAATATTTACAAATCGGATATTTTGGCAATGATAAAACCGGCAAGTTCTACAAGCCGGTTGAAAGTCAGATGAGTTTTTTCAAGACCAATATTTTTAAAACCGGCGCTTTGGAAGCCGATTCAAGTGGATTATTTATTACAATATTTCTCTATAAGATTACAATGTCCGCAAATTGGCTCTGAAGCTGGCCTATTGGCCCAGATTTCTCAAAAGAAGTATCTGGATTTTTCGCATTGGCAAGGTTTGGACATATCTGTTAAAAGAGATTTGCTATAAGATCTTTGAGTATGCATCCAGGACGAAATGACAAGGACTTAAAGATGATCAGGTGCCGATTCAGGAAAATATTTAACACATAGCACAACCTATCAAGTTTGTTCTTGAGTTTATTTTACATGATCAGTTTAACATGGATAAATCCAGATTAAACTGGGGGCTAATGTCGGGGATATACCCCGCGGTATGACCCGGCCGGAATCATGACCCGGCCAGGCTTGGCGACTAACCAGAGACCTGGCTGGAGCTTGGCGACTCACTGGCGATCCACCCAGACATGGCGGTTTACATGTAACCCGCCTGGACATTGTGACTCACTGGAGACCCGACGGGCGGATCAGACGGACGACAAGGCCCAAGGCCCAGTAGGCCGGCTTATACTCTGGTGGGGCGGTTTAAGAGGAAAGGGATGACGAATATTTCCTTTACGAGGAATTAAGACCCGGAGTTGTATTCAACTTGTGAGAAAGGATAGACTATTCCTAGTCCTACTAGGACTCCACATGTAACCCGCCCCTTCAACATATATAAGGAGGGGCAGGGCTCCCCAAAGAGTGTCAGAAAAGAATCTATAGGGCTAGACACAAAGAGCCGGCTTACCGGCGACTCCCTCATGATCATAATGAGACCTAGCCACAAACAACATGTAGGGTTATTACCGAATGATGTTTCCCGGGGCCCAAAGCTGTCTAAACCCTTGTCTTGTGTTGCGTCTCTCGATTCCGCTCAACCCCTCTCAAGCTACCACATAGATGTGTTGGCCTCGCGACTAAGTCCTCACGCTAAGGACATCTGCCGTGACAATTCCACGACAATCATGGTGCTACTTTGAAGCTCAAGTGTGAAAAAAAAAGATAGTAGCATTGTCCCTTTTTATTTCTCTTTTTTGGACTTCCTTTTTTTATTTGGCCTTTCTTTTTTTATTGGGACAATGCTCTATTAAATTATGATCATCACACTTCTATTTCACTACAAAAAAATACACTTCCGTGATGATATGTGTTTGTCACAATAGGTTGCTTTTTTTGTCATGCATGTACATCCATGACAAATTTATGACAGAATCAAGATAGTCATACCTGTGCTGTCGTAGAAGTGTTCCGTGACATTACCAAAATTATCATCACGGAAGTGTCCACTTCCATGACGATAAATCGCGCGTCACAGAAGTGCTTTCGTCAAGGGTGACCAACACGCAGCATCCACCGTAACGGAACACCGTTAAGCAATCAGGTCGGGTTTTGGATCCGATAACCCGTTAACAGCCCCGACCAATGGGAAATTTCCACGTGTAAAATTTTTATTGGCCGGACGAAACATGTGTCAGCTCGTCAGCGGGTCACATAGGAGCCTATGACACGTCAACACGTGGCACGGCCCAACAGTGGCCCATTCCTGTGAAAAGGCCGGCCCGTTTGACTTGGTCAAAAGCTGGCGGGCTGGTCCGTTTGACTTGGTCAAAAGCTGGCGGGCCGGCCCGTTTGACTTGGTCAAAAGCTGGCGGGCCGGCCCATAGAAAGCCTATTAACGGCTTGTTCGCATATAGCCCATTTACAGCCCGCTAACCCAAGGCCCGTTACGCCCTATCCGAATTAGGCCCTTGTAGCGTCATCTAGGCCGTCCACTATGATTCCAGCCCGTTTTCACTTCTGGCCCATGTATAGCCCATGACGTCTTTCGGCCCATATGAGGCCCTTTGTAACTCTTGGCCCATTAGCGGCCCGTGCTGAAACTGGCCCGTAATGAACAGTGTATTACTTTACACCCATTAACGGCCCATGGTGAAACTGGCCCGTAATGAACAGTGTATCACTTTATACCCATTAACAGCCCGTTATTCCGTTGGGCCGTTTCCAACCCAAGTTAACTTTCGGCCTTTTGAGGGGCCATTTATTCTTGGGCTCATTTGCAGCATTCGGGTACTTACAGCCCGTTACTGCCATTTTCTGCTTGTGGGCCAAATTCAGCCCGTCGTTACAGTCGGCCCATTTGTGGACCGTTAGTCTGTTGGGCCATTTTCATAGCATCACCAAATACGGCCTATTAACGGCCCATTATGGTCAGCCCATAAAACGTACGATTTCTATTAAAGGCCCGTCTACGACCCATTAAAGGCCCGTACAAGACGCATAAATGTGCCGGCGGCCCATGGATCCTACGAGACGTACAAGGCCCATGGATCCTACGAGAGTAGAAGGCCCATGGAACCTACGAGACGTAGAAGGCCCGTGGATCCTACGAGACGTAGAAGGCCCATGGATCCGACAGCCCGTGAAGGGCCATGGTCGGGCGAATTGGCCCCCGTTTGAACGATATAGCATATTCAAAGAATTGTCCTACTCAATACTATCACCTCTAAAAAACTACACAATTACAACAAAGAGATCAAGGCATAGAAAGGTAGAATAATCGTACACTGTACAATAAAGAAATTACAGCCGATTATACCCACTGGGCATTATAGTTCGGCACAGGTGATAATAAAGATACACAAACAGCAAATTACATACACTGGGCAAATACAGCTCATACATCATGGACGCGCATCAACTTAACTCCATTTGAACTATAATCTCTTCAGAAAATAGGATTGACCGGATTCAGATAGCACAAATTTCAGTCTGCAAAATCTCCATTTCCTTCATGGTTACCTTAGTGTCTTGTTTCATTTTTTTTACTCCTGCATCTAATACCTGCATGTCCAGCCTCAACTTGTTGATTATACGTTGACAATCATGTACACGTTGTCTTGCCACCTCTAGTTGATGCTCGAGAACATCAACACATTCCAATTCCAATCCATAATCATTCAGTAACGGCCATGCCGCACTGCTCGCAGATTTTTGTGTTGATGTCACTTCATCCTGAAATATTTCTGTAAGTACACATGACTAGGGTAAAAATATAGTTACAACAGTGAAGCGAACAAGACACTATTTTGTACTACATGGCAAAACAGGACTAACAATAATGTTACATGTCACTTTAAAAAAATGTTACACGTCATGAAGTATAAGCAGGTGATATTTTAAAAACTATAAAAAAGATAGTCTATGCAGCCTGCATACTGAAATCCATCTTAGCTCACCAGAGGAGCATGATGTTGGGGCCCAATCGAAAACACAGACAAGTTACAAATTTAGACAGCACGTTGCGTATAAGTAAGCAAGCAGTTGGCCATTATGTGCCTCAATTAAAGTCTTAGGGAGCATAATGAACAGCAGAGGGTTTCATACAAACATACTACAGCAGGCAAAACTATGCAATCATTAGCGTAGTATAAACTAGATTGTGAGCCTCGTGCAATAATAGTTGGTTAATAGACTTCAAAGCTTCAGGCACACTTTGGCAGAGTAATTAAATGGTAAGGCCTTTAATTATGTCAACTAATAGTGATACAAGTACCAAACATAATGCATGACTATTTGGGCATCTCATTAATTGAGGACAAATAAAGCAATTGAAAAGAGAAAATTAACTATGCCTGAAACAAACAAGGAATTGAACTGTTGAGTTGCATACAGTGACTTACCTTAGCAGGTTGAAGATGCCCAGCGCAGCTCCTACTTCTCTTGCAAGGCTCCTTCCTAACATCTTGTACTTGGAAATCCTCAATCTTATCTTCATTGCACCCCCTCTACAAGGTGACACAAACTAGTTACTCGTCTCCTTGGAAGATAAATATGCATACTTTCCAGTCTGTGAACACAAAAGATGAGATTATAACAAAACAACACCACATAATGAAACATGCCGCATCTCTTGCACTTGCACAGAATGAAATGAGCATTTACTATGTCTGCACTATGTAAAAACTAGGAATACCTTCGAACTGGATCTCCAAGTACTCTTGGAGAGCCTAATGTAGTGTACAGCCAAACCTTTATGTCACCTATGAGTTAGACAAGGCCCCACTACAGCATCCCTTTGTGTTTAAATCGTTGACAAGCTCTGTTAGAGTGTTAGGTCAAGAACAGCAAGTAATCAAAGCAAACAATCCTAGTATGGCTGGCTGATGCAAACAAGCAATTGAACAGAAGTGTGAGCAAATCTTACATATCAACAAAAGAAGCAAAGAAGGAGGCTTAAAGACCATCACTTGACTGACCATATTTAAGGGGCATTTAAACATCATGTGCAACGTATGAACTAACATAAACATTGCATATTCTAGATTCTACAATGGAATGCACATGTATTAGGTTATGCCATGTATGATGATGCCTAAATGTACAGATAGCAGGTAGGAGTGATTCATCATTGCACGCACAATTGAATTGCAGGTTAAGGGCCAGTTCGATTCCGCATTTTTAGGTCATATTGTCAAAATAAGCCATAAAAGATGTAAAGAAGTCGTTTTTGAGTTATGGGCTTGGGCTTAACTAATTTCGCTTTGGAGGGGGGTGTTTCGGGTAGAACCTCACTAAAAATTGAAGGGAAGGGGAATAGTGAAATGACTCTGTTGTCTGGCTATATTACACTCAAAATGCAACTGTTGACGCCCGTGTCACACCTGACCCTCAAGTAAAAACAAACACGCAAGCATTCATTACCGTGCCCGCTTGCATCTCCTCTCCCCTTTCCCTCTACCTCGATCCCCTGCCTGCAGCACTAGGGTTCCTCCAGCGAGCCGTCGGCACTGGTCCCATCTGGCCTTGTCCTCGACGATGCTATGTCCAGCTAGGCTACATGGCCGGCGGGTAGGGGCAAATCTCCCTGGCTTCTCCTTCCTCTGGCACCGCCCCTCATTCTCATGGTCTCCAGCAGCTGCTCCACTGTGGTTCATCCAACGCACTACTCCAGCGGGCGCTGCACAACTACGGCTGATGCCACACTGCGGCAGAAGGCACCTTATTCCCCTCCCCTCCTCCCAGGCCATGGCCTTGAGGTAATGTTGAAGGATGAGCTCATCCAACAAGGTGAGGATCTCCTCTGATTTTTTGCCAAATTTTCATTCTGATCCACTATACGATGAATTGCTATGAGCTGCTTCTGCTCCTGCTATATGATGCATTGCTATGAGCTGCTCCTGCTGCTGCTATATGATGAATTGCTATTAGCTGATGCTGCTGTATGATGAGTTGCTATGAGCTGCTGTTGTTGCTGCTGCTATATGATGAATTGCTATGAGTTGATGCTGCTGCTATATGATGTAACATCCCAATTTTCAATTTGGATGTTTATAAATAGATCATTCATATGCATCCATGATTTATGCATTTTTTACCTCCATTTGTTTTATTTGATTTTTGATCCAAGGAACTTTGAGCAACTCAAGGACCAAAAGAGAGAGTTGGAAGTTTCCCTAAAAACCAATTTCGATTTTTTTTAAAGTTGTGAGTTTGAATCAAATTTGGTTTCACAAAAAAATTTCATTTCCATTATATCAAAAATAAAATAAAGAGAGAAGATAAAATGACTTCTTCAAAATCGGAAAAGAAAATATTTGAAATTGAATTTGGAACCAAAATATATTTGTTGAGTTTTATTTGCAATTTATTTTATTAGCATAGCAATTTTTTTTTGAAAACTTGCATTTTTAGGCCAGATAAAAGTTCACTAGGTCATATATAAGACCATATAACTATGTGAATTTTCTGGGATTTTTAGGCTAACTTTTATTTGTATTTTCGGTGCCACAGTGTTTCTATTATTAAAAAAAAACCCACGCAGCCATAGATCAACTAAGGCCCATATCTTCCAGCCCAACCGATGGCCATCTCCCTCCTCTGGTCGTTCGTTACAGAAACAACATGTACAGAGAGCACCCATGCAGCACTTCCACCGAGCGCCCCACCCCCTCCCCTCCTCTCCCTCGCTCCAAAACCGCTCTGAACGGAATCCCCTCGCCTCCCTCAACCCTTTGCCCTCCTCAGTGCGCCTTGGAGTCGCCTGTAATGGCCATTACGAGGCAGAGAAATAGCCACCATTATACTCCATTGTCTGCTTGAATTCAGACCTCCCCAAGCCCTATATAAAGAACCCCCGGCAGCCCCTCTCACCCCTCGTCCGAAGCCCTCTCCTTCTGGAGTTTTTCCCTCTCTCTAACCTCTCCAATTGCTCGCCAGAGTTCGTGTATTCCGGCGACCTCTCACCGCGTGTACAGGAAGCATTCTACAACCACAAGTTGTTCAAGTGGTTCACCTCATCGTCCTCTACATCGTCCTGCACGCATCCTTCGCCGAAGCACACCGGAGCCGCCTTCTTCCTCCTCTCCGGCGACAAGTCCGGTGAACACCCAGGCCAATTTTTTCTCTTTTTCCAGTATTTTTTTTCAATCTCAGATTCTATACCAATTCTTGTTTCTTGTATATCTTTTAGTCTATAGATCCGAATTAGTTGATTCTTCTTCCTATGGTTTCATAAAAATCCCCTCTATCCAGGGAACCAAACGAAAAATATTTTTGAAAATTTTAAATTTTTGAATTCAAACATATCTGAATTCAAACTTTGTTAGGTCGTATCTCGAGTTTCGTAACTCCGTTTGAGGTGATTCTTTTTGCAAATCGAAGCTCGTAACGTGTACTTTCTGTTAAAACCAAAACCAATTTTTTTATTGCTATATAAATTATGTTCTGTACAGAAACTTTATTTGGATGTTTTGGAGTTTTTCGAAGTCTTTCATTTGTTTTTCCTTTTTGAATCTTTGCTTGTATGCTTATGTATGTTATTGCTTGCTTACGCTAGATCATCCGGAGTGCGAAGCTTGCTACTACGAATCTTTACAATTTAACGAAAGTCAGCAAGGCAAGTTCACACCTTGATCATAATTTTTTAATACCCAGTTTTTACTATGCATTAGTTTAACCCTCAAAGATTACATGAGTAGGATTCGGAACATGTGGTTATGCTATGTAGTTCATGTGGTAGGAACCTATGACCTTTTGATCACCGCGGGAATATTCGTTATATCATATATTGCTTAGCCCTGCTCGTAGACGGGGATTGGTATGTGTGATTCATGCAAGTTGCAAGAGATAATAATTTTGGGATAACCTAAGGTGGCAACTTTAATACACATCTGGGTGGATTGTTTGGGGCACCTGGAGAAACCAGTGCTTGCCCAAGGGGAATCCCGGAGTACCCGTGTGATTACCCTAGGTCCGCCACCCAGGCTCAAAGGGATCATAAGATATTTCATGCCTAGAAACTTCCGGAGACGTGGCTGATGATGCCGCTAAGCAGGAGAAATTTCTGGAGGGACTAAACGATGATTTGGGACTTCAGTTGACCATGGCTACCTTTAACAATTATCAAGAGTTGGTCGATAAGGCTCTCATTCTGGAAGGCAAGCAGCAGCAGGTGGAGAATCGCAAGAGGAAGTATGGACAAGGAAAGTACAACTCTGGAGTTCAGCAAAAGCCCCGCTATACCCCGTAATCGGGAAATAATGGACCAGGATCTTGCAAGTATAATGGACACACTCACCATAACCATGGAGGACATTCACATCATGGAGGGAATGGACACAACCATAATGGCCATAGGAATGGCAATGGGAATGGAGGAAACAACAATCAGCATCAGTCCATCCCCGCTACACCAGCAAAGAAGGATCTGAGCCACATTACCTGCTTCAAGTGCGGGAAGACCGGACACTATGCCACCAAGTGTCCCGAGGCGAAGAACGGGAATGGAAATGGAAGCTCTGGAAAGAAGCCCAATCCTTTCACCAGAGGTCAGGTGAACCATGTCAATGTGGAGGAAGTTTATGACCAGCCTGACGCCGTTGTTGGTAAGTTCTTGATTAATTCATTTACAGCCCTTATTCTTTTTGACACTCGTGCATCACATTCATTCATATCAAGGGGGTTTGTGGATAAGTTTAAGTTGCCGACCATAGCCCTTAAAACACCAATGTTAGTGAGTTCCCCAGGAGCAGAGCATATGGCTAGTCGGGGATGTTTTCAGTTGCCATTGACCATAGGGAGACACGTTTTCCCTACAGACCTCATCATCCTAGAATCACAAGGATTGGACGTAATTCTAGGTATGGACTGGCTATCCAAGTATGAAGGGAATATTGATTGTGCCCGTAAGTCGATTCTTCTCACCACCCCAGAGGGGAAACGGATCAAGTATGTGTCGAGGCATACGCCAAGGAGGACTCAAGTGAATTCTCTTTCGGGAGTTGTTCAGGAGGAAGTACCGGTTGTGAAGGATTATCGCGATGTATTCCCCGAGGAATTGCCCGGCATGCCACCGGATCGGGACATAGAGTTTTTGATTGAATTGTTACCAGGCACCGGACCAATATCCAAGAGACCGTACCGGATGCCCGCAAATGATCTGGAGGAAATTAAGAAGCAGATTAAGGAATTATTGGAGAAAGGTTATATTCGACCGAGTTCATCACCTTGGGGAGCCCCAGTGCTTCTAGTTGAGAAGAAGGATGGAACCTTGAGAATGGTTGTAGATTATCGTGCACTAAACGAAGTGACGATCAAGAACAAGTACCCTCTGCCAATGATCAATGATTTGTTTGACCAGCTACAAGGAGCAAAAGTTTTCTCCAAGATCGATCTTCGATTAGGATATCACCGGCTGAAGATTCGAGAACAGGATATACCCAAGACATCCTTTACCACGAGATATGGGCTTTATGAGTATACGGTCATGTCTTTTGGTTTGACTAATGCCCCTGCCTATTTCATGAGCATGATGAATAAGGTATTCATGGAGTTCTTGGATAAGTTTGTTGTGGTATTCATTGATGACATATTGATTTACTCAAAGAATGAAGAAGAACACAAGGAACATTTGCGCTTGGTTCTTGAGAAGCTCAGGGAACATCAGTTATATGCAAAGTTCAGCAAGTGCGAATTCTGGTTGAAGGAAGTTGGATTTCTCGGACATGTTATATCAGGAGAAGGGATAGCAGTAGACCCCTCAAAGGTTGAAGCCGTCACCGAATGGAAGGCACCCACCTCAGTCGGAGAGATTCGCAGTTTTCTTGGACTCGCAGGATATTACCGGAGATTTATTGAGAATTTCTCCAAGATCGCGAATCCCATGACAGAGTTATTGAAGAAAGACACCAAGTTTAATTGGACCGAGGAATGTGAGGCTAGTTTCCAGGAGCTGAAGAAACGTTTGGTCACAGCCCCAGTGCTAATTCTTCCGAATATACGCAAGGATTTCCAAGTATATTGCGACGCTTCCCGTCAGGGACTTGGAGGTGTTCTTATGCAAGAAGGAAGAGTTGTTTCATATGCCTCATGTCAGCTTCGACCTCATGAGCGGAATTATGCCACACATGATTTGGAGTTAGCAGCCGTAGTGCACGCACTCAAGACCTAGAGACATTTTCTTATCGGAAATCGTTGTGATGTTTACACGGATCATAAGAATTTGAAATACATCTTCACGCAGAAGGAGTTGAACCTCGGGCAAAGAAGATGGTTGGAGCTCATAAAGGATTATGACATGAAATTGCACTATCACACAGGAAAGGCCAATGTTGTGGCAGATGCATTGAGCCGCAAGAGCTATGTTAATACCCTCACAGTAGGAGGATTACCTCAGGAGTTAATTGACGATCTCAGAGATCTTCGATTGGAGATAGTACCACGAGGTTTTGTTGCCGCAATGGATATTCAATCCACTTTGTTGGGAAAGATCCGAGAAGCCCAGAAGTTAGACAAAGGTATTGCGGAGATAAAGGGAAGGATGAACCAAGGAAAGGCAGAAGGATTTCGTGAGGATGAACATGGAACCTTATGGTTTGAACAGCGCATTTACGTGCCAAATGACCCAGAGATCAGGAAATTGATTCTTCCGGAGGCTCATGATTCGCCTTATTCAATACACCTGGGCAACACCAAGATGTATTTGGACTTGAAGGAAAGTTTCTGGTGGACAAGTATGAAGAAGGATATTGCCGAGTATGTCGTAGTATGTGACGTGTGTCAGAGGGTTAAGGCAGAGCACCAGAAACCAGCAGGATTACTTCAGCCTTTGCCGATACTAGATTGGAAGTGGGACAAGCTTGGCTGGACTTCATTACAGGATTACCCAGGACCCGATCAGGCTATGATTCTATTTGGGTAGTGGTTGATCGCTTGACTAAGGTAGCTCACTTCATCCCCGTGAAAACCACATATACAAGTGCTAAGTTAGCCAAGATATACATGACCAAGATCGTATGTCTACATGGAGTTCCGAGGACCATTGTATCAGATAGAGGAACACAGTTTACCTCAAAGTTTTGGCATCAGTTACATGAAACTTTGGGTACCAGGCTGGAGTTCAGTACAACTTTTCATCCACAGACGGATGGGCAGACCGAGAGAGTCAATCACATTCTAGAGGACATGTTGAGAGCTTGTGCGCTAGATTATGGATCTAGTTGGGATGATAATTTGCCTTACGCAGAGTTCTCATATAACAACAGCTATCAAGCTAGTTTAAAAATGGCCCCTTTCGAAGCTTTGTACGGAAGGAGGTGTAGAACACCATTGATGTGGGATGAAGTTGGAGACCGTAAATTATTCGGACCAGATTTAATTAGAGATTCAGAGGAGAAAGTCAAGCTGATCCGCGATAGACTCAAGGTAGCCCAATCCAGACAGAAGAGTTATGCCGATACTAAACGCAAGGAGGTAACCTATGAAGTCAGAGATAGAACATATCTGCGTGTGTCGCCACTTCGAGGAGTAAAACGATTTGGAGTCAAAGGCAAGTTAGCACCACGATTTGTGGGGTCGTACAGAGTTTTAGAACGCATGGGCGAAGTTGCCTACAAGTTGGAATTACCAGAAGCCTTGTCAGGAGTTCATGATGTGTTTCATGTTTCCCAGTTGAAGAAGTGCCATGCGGAGATGGCCGATATTCCTTTGAGAGATACAGTGCCACTGGAGGCCATACAGTTGGATAATGATCTGACCTATGAGGAGAAGCCCGTCAAGATTCTCGACACTGCAAGCAGGGTTACCCGCAGCAAGGTCATCAAGTTCTGCAAGGTTCAATGGAGTCATCATACCGAAGAAGAAGCCACCTGGGAACGAGAAGAAGATCTCTGACAGGACCACCCACACCTTTTTACTAGCCAACCCGAATCTCGAGGGCGAGATTCATCTTAAGGGGGGTAGGTTTGTAACATCCCAATTTTCAATTTGGATGTTTATAAATAGATCATTCATATGCATCCATGATTTATGCATTTTTTCCTCCATTTGTTTTATTTGATTTTTGATCCAAGGAACTTTAAGCAACTCAAGGACCAAAAGAGAGAGTTGGAAGTTTCCCTAAAAACCAATTTCGATTTTTTTTCAAAGTTGTGAGTTTGAATCAAATTTGGTTTCACAAAAAAATTTCATTTCAATTATATCAAAAATAAAATAAAGAGAGAAGATAAAATGACTTGTTCAAAATCGGAAAATAAAATATTGGAAATTGAATTTGGAACCAAAATATATTTGTTGAGTTTTATTTGCAATTTATGTTATTAGCATAGCAAATTTTTTTTTGAAAACTTGCATTTTTAGGCCAGATAAAAGTTACCAACTAAGGCCCATATCTTCCAGCCCAACCGATGGCCATCTCCCTCCTCTGGTCGTTCGTTACAGAAACAACATGTACATAGAGCACCCATGCAGCACTTCCACCGAGCGCCCCACCCCCTCCCCTCCTCTCCCTCGCTCCAAAACCGCTCTAAACAGAATCCCCTCGCCTCCCTCGACCCTTTGCCCTCCTCAGTGCGCCTTGGAGTCGCTTGTAATGGCCATTACGAGGCAGAGAAACAGCCACCATTATACTCCATTGTCTGCTTGAATTCAGACCTCCCCAAGCCCTATATAAAGCACCCCTAGCAGCCCCTCTCACCCCTCATCCGAAGCCCTCTCCTTCTGGAGTTTTTCCCTCTCTCTAACCACTCCAATTGCTCGCCGGAGTTCGTGTATTCCGGCGACCTCTCACCGCGTGTATAGGAAGCATTCTACAACCACAAGTTGTTCAAGTGGTTCACCTCATCGTCCTCTACATCGTCCTGCATGCATCCTTCGCCGAAGCACACCGGAGCCGCCTTCTTCCTCGTTTCCGGCGACAAGTCCGGTGAACACCCAGGCAATTTTTTCTCTTTTTCCAGTATTTTTTTCAATCTCAGATTCTATACCAATTCTTGTTTCTTGTATATCTTTTAGTCTATAGATCCGAATTAGTTGATTCTTTTTCCTACAGTTTCATAAAAATCCCCTCTATCCAGAGAACCAAACGAAAAATATTTTTGAAAATTTTAAATTTTTGAATTCAAACAGATCTGAATTCAAACTTTGTTAGGTCGTATCTCGAGTTTCGTAACTCCGTTTGAGGTGATTCTTTTTGCAAATCGAAGCTCGTAACGTGTACTTTCTGTTAAAACCAAAACCAATTATTTTTTTTATTGCTATATAAATTACGTTTTGTACAGAAACTTTATTTGGATGTTTTGGAGTTTTTCTAAGTCTTTCATTTGTTTTTCCTTTTTGAATCTTTGCTTGTATGCTTATGTATGTTATTGCTTGCTTACGCTAGATCATCCGGAGTGCGAAGCTTGCTACTACGAATCTTTACAATTCAACGAACATCAGCAAGGCAAGTTCACACCTTGATCATAATTTTTTAATACTCAGTTTTTACTATGCATTAGTTTAACCCTCAAAGATTGCATGAGTAGGATTGGGAACATGTGGTTATGCTATGTAGTTCATGTGGTAGGAACCTATGACCTTTTGATCACCGCGGGAATATTCGTTATATCATATATTGCTTAGCCCTGCTCGTAGATGGGGATTGGTATGTGTGATTCATGCAAGTTGCGAGAGATAATAATTTTGGGATAACCTAAGGTGGCAACTTTAATACACATCTGGGTGGATTGTTTGGGGCACCTGGAGAAACCAGTGCTTGCCCAAGGGGAATCCCGGAGTACCCGTGTGATTACCCTAGGTCCGCCACCCAGGCTCAAAGGGATCATAAGATATTTCATGCCTAGAAACTTCCGTGTGCAGCCACAAGCCATTATGGGCTCTGGCATAGTTGAGTAAGTTGTGTGACCTCTTTCCGTGGTAGACTAGCTGCTGTAGGGGAAAGTAGGTGTACCGGTCTACCCAGGGTTAAGGGGAAACACTTCTGAAAGGCTATGTCTCGATCTTCCGATCATGGAGGTGGTCGAGCTTGTGGGTAAAAGTGCGCAGACCTCTGAAGAGTGTACAAACTAATCATGATTAGCCGTGTCCCCGGTTACGGACATCTTGAGTATCTAGAAGTGAATTATTGGTTGATCTCATCACTCTTTTTAATGAAATTATTGGGTTACTAATAACTTGGGAATTTTTGGGATTGAGTTGGAGGAACCTTCTCAGTAATGGCATTTTAACTTAATAGTAATAAAAAAAATTATTCCTTTGTTGTAGGGTAAAATTGGCTTTATGCAAAAATTAAACTTAGAGCCTCCATCAGCTAAATTTGCATATAAAGATAGTCTTTTCATTTATTATTATTCTATGGTGTGAAATTGCCAGCATATTCCATGTGCTGACCTACACGGCTACAACGTCTCATGTTGCAGACTTTTCCGACGAAGATTAAAGGTGCGATAGGTCGTTGTTCCGCACTCAGTTTGCCGTGGAGTTGGATGGACTCATTTACCTTGAAGCTTCCGCAGTTATTTTTATTTAGATGGCCTTTGGCCATATTATTGTAATAAATACTCTTTTAAGAACCTTGATGTAATAAAGTGTGATTGAACTTTGTTATAATTCCTTGAGTACTGTGTGTGTCAGCATACCGATCCAGGGATGACACTTGAGCACAGAGACTTCGATCCATTTTGGGTCGGGTCGCTACATATGATGAGTTGCTACAAGCTGCTCCTGCTGCTGCTATATGATGAGTTGCTACAAGCTGCTCCTGCCGCTGCTATATGATGAATTGCTATGAGCTGCTCCTACTGCTGCTATATGATGAATTGCTATGAGATGCTCCTGCTGCTGTTATATGATGAATTGCTGTGAGCTGCTGCTGGTATATGATGAATTGCAGATTGCTGCTGATGTATGATGAGTTGCTATGAGCTGCTGCTGCTATATGATGCTTTCAGGTGGTACTGCTATACGATAATAAACAGCCACTTGGACTATCGAATTTCAATAAATAATTGTTCTTCATTTAAATGTAGGTCATGCGTTCTTCGTTTAAATTAGGCAATGGAATCTCTATGGAAAACATTGACCAAAGTAGATTGTGCCAAGCATATGGTATCTTTGTATTTGCATTTTGAGCAAATAGTGATGGTTTGTTTTCCTATCATATTAATTACTGCACTGGGTTCAATTTGTGATGTTTGCAAGTTAAATTAATTTCCATATGGGCAGCAAAATGAAAAAATATAATGCAATCTAGACTTTCCACTCATCATACCAAAGATAAGCTGAAAACGCAATAAAAATAATTGGTTGGCTTATTACATGGAACTTATTTCGCAGGTGCTTATTTTCTTAGGATAACTCATAATAACTGTCCCTAAGAAACTTGGCTAATAGAACTGGCATACAGATAACATATCACGATGATTGCAATGGAGGAGTGACGTACCATAGCACACTGTATATATACGCTCACCGCTGCCTCTCCTTTTTTGCGATGTTCCATGAAATTGCCACATACATCTTGTACTTTTTCATTGTGTAACCCTATCTGCAAGTTAACACGGATAATTTCAGACATCTCTACATGATACTACATTGCATATCCCTTCCGCATATTTAAACCACCAATTAACGATTGTGTGCGTACCATAAACTAGCCATGACTCTGTATGCTGGACTAGCAGGCACTCTAAGGGAGCCGAATGTAGTGCACTGGAATTCCTACATGCCACCTACGATTTTGTGTAATGTATTGTTCCTAAATATATGTCTTTGTAGAGATTCCAGTATGGACCACATACAGATGTATATAGATGCATTTTCGAGTGTAGATTCACTCATTTTGCTCCGTATGTAGCCTATAGTGGAATCTCTAGAAAGACTTATATTTAGGAAGGGAGGTACGAGGTAGTATCATGTATGACATCTACATATCTAATTTAGCAGCCAGTAGTATAAATCATTGTCTGCACAAAAGGATTACTGGTCGAAAATCCTAGCAAAGCACGCTGGCAGGCACAGAACAATACAAGAGAGAGAGAGACGCGCTTACAAGATCATAGCAATGCCTCAGTCCAGGATCTTGGTTGGCCAAGCTGTTAGATCCAGAAGAAACATCGTCCTTGTAGTTTTTGCCAGCTGCATAATAGGTAACAGCGATTGGTTAGTATATTTGAAGTACATCGGGCAGGTGATGCTGGAGGGGTTTAAAGGTGACAAGTACCTAGGCCATGGCGGGTGCTTGGCATCTCTCCAGACTATGGGAATCAGGTTAGAAACGTCGAGGGTGATGACGTTGTGCTGGCTATCATGGTCCGGTAAGGAGATCTAGAACCGTCGAGTCGGGTGTTTGTGGAGCGGCTCTGGTAGGGTGGACTACGGTGTGGGCGAAGCGGATCTATGGCCACGGACGAGGGCGTAGGTGAAGCTGCTCCGGTGGTTGGGTTAAGGATGGTGTCGACGATGCGGATCTGCGGCCGTGGACGGGGCGTCAGAAGCTGCTCCAGCGGTTGGGTTAAGGGTGGTGTCAACGATGCGGATCTGCGGCCGTGGATGGGGCATCAGAAGCTGCTCCGGTAGGTTGGATGAGGGTGCGAGGAAGCGGATCTGAGGCCATGGACTTGTGAGTTGGCAAAGCGGCCCCGGTAGGGTTGAGAATGGTATAGGCGAAGCTACTCCGGTAGGGTTGAGGAAGGTGTCGGTGAAGCGGCTCCGGTAGGGTTGAGGAAGGTGTCGGCGAAGAGGATCAGAGGTCGTCGACGGGGGCGTTGGTGGGGCGGCTCCGGGGGGTGTGGACGAAGCGTCTCCGGTGGGGAGTACGAATGAGCCGTTGCAGATGCGCGGCGGTTGACGAGAGTACCGGCGAAGCAGATCCGGCGTCGTGGACAAGGCCGGCACTGAATGGGCTGTGGTACAGTGGTGGA
This sequence comes from Triticum monococcum, assembly GCA_034509565.1. Taxonomy (NCBI): domain Eukaryota; kingdom Viridiplantae; phylum Streptophyta; class Magnoliopsida; order Poales; family Poaceae; genus Triticum; species Triticum monococcum. The sequence continues at coordinate 608,884,352 of CM067841.1, forward strand.
TGAGCAGTCTAGGGGAGGTGGGAGGGGTAGATGCGGCCGCAGAAGCAGATCCGGCGAGGTGGACGCCGCTGGCAGTGAATGGGCTATGGTACGCCGGTGGATGAGCAGTCTAGGGTTTCGAGAGGGGAGGTGAGAAAGGGGGATGAAGTACGGACGACGTGTCGTGTAGTTAGTCGTTTTTGCGGGAGGGGGAGAGGAAATGAGGGTGCCGTGTAGTGGGGGAACCGGAAGTTACCAAAGCAGCCCCGACCTATTATGTAGATGAGGGTGGTATTGTAACTGTTGGTCTCCGTGCACCAAGGACAAAAGGGGGATTTCGCATGCTAAAGACTAAGGTGGCGGAAATTTTAGAAGGAGGCGGGAGATTTTGCCGCCTGCGAGATCGTTCGTATCCAGTTTCAACTAATTTTGGACCATGCTAGCGGGAAGGTCATGCTAGACTGTATACTCCCTCCGGTCCTTTTTACTCTGCATATTAGGTTTGTCCGAAGTCAATCTTATCCAACTTTGACCAAGTTTATATAAAAAATTATAGACATTCAGATAACAACACCAATATCATTAGATTCATCTTGAAATATATTTTCATATTATATTTATTAGATATTATAGATACTAATAATTTTTAATATAAATTTGGTCAAACTTAGCAAAGTTTGACTTTCGGCAAAACCAATGTGCAGAGTAAAAAGGACCGGAGGGAGTACACGGGGCACGCGTCAACAGTTAATAACTGGTGTGAAGTCCACCCCAGAAAAAAGACAATAACTCGGGATGATGCGCCAATAACTTGGACGTTCACACGGGCGCGGCCAATCGTACGGGTGTAGTGGCGCGTTCACAAAAAAGGGATCAAACGCTCAGCCTATGTATTTCTCGTGTAAATAGATAATTTAGTGCCATTGGTTATTTACTTTAAACATAATGCATTGACGTGTTAGTGTAGAGGCGCACAAAAAGAAATGGATACTGTAGTCAGCTACTTAAAAGTGTTACCTCATATGATTACATAGCCTCCATTTCATAAATTGTGTACCCGTTGAATTCATATATGAATATTACATATATTACTTCAAAATAGAAACTTAAATCATCCAAGACTAATGAATTTGAATGCAAGAGTAACAATGGTGCATGTTCAGGATAGCTACATTGGTTGTTTGAAGAAACATCACTGTAACTTTGGCATGCACAACTAAAAAGGCTTATTTAAATAGAAAAAAAGTGATATGTGAGTGTCCAATCTTTATAGTGTTGAATCGATATTGTACCTTTGGCCACGATATGAAGTAGATATTGACTTATGTTCAAGCGATGCACGTCCTCGATCGCTAGATAGTGATACGTCAATGAATTGTGCAATCTCTCTCACACGCATACATATCTCATTTCCCTGTGGGCATCGGAATCACACACGTGCACTTCGTGTATTTCTCTCCCTCCATCAGGGTTAAATTCGTCTTTCTACCCCGTCCTACAAGTCTCTCACACAGAAACACACACACTCTCTATGTCTAACACGCCCACCCCTTTAATTCCGCCCACCCACAGCCACTAATATCTCTCACACATATGCTATCTACCTATCCCTTAATATAGCTAGATATGTGTCACACAAACTCCTTCTCCCTACTAGCAAGATGTCCATGCGTTGCACGGAACATCAAGATGCATTTGTATGAGAAGTTTATCTTGTGGGAGAAAAGGATGAACGAGGGAATGCCTTATTTGCAAATGCGGAGAGGGGTTTGGGTATCTTTTTTTGCAAAATTTCCATAGTTTTCTTCCTGTCCGTCGGATATAAATCGGATGGCCTATATTGCAGGATGGCAGGAACACCATCATCACCAACTCTGTTTTTTTATAAGAGTAGAGATATGTGAGTGTCACTGCCCCCCCCCCACACACACACACCCACACTTCCCAACACCGAAGGAGTAGGGTGACACCTCGATCTTGATACTAATCTATCGACTGGCTTGTCTCTGAAACATACACACACACACACACACACACACACTACCCGGCACCGAAGGAGTAGGGTGGCACATCGATCTTGATAATAATCTATCTACTCCTCTTTCAAACACACACACACACACACACACTCGCTAGTTGTGCCTCTGTGTCTACCGCACACTCTCAATACGTCTTTCTCTCCCTCCCCCCCCCCCCCCAACAATGACAGCAGAAGGGTGACAACTCGATGTGATCATAATCTGTCAATTGGTTTCTCTCTCAAACATTGTGTCTTGGTGCCTCGCTCGGTAGCCCCCTCGATATGTAGACTTCTCTCGCGCGCACAGTTGTAGTGATGATGACGCTGAACCCAGTGTACCTTATTTTTACGGGCCTCATGTGATAGTTTTCACCCTGTTTTCTATTAATTAACAAGGCAACCTTTTCTTTGTTACTACTAGTGAATTTGAAGTCATTCGGGGCAGACATAAAATATATCACTTCAACCCAATTATCGCAGCAACTATTTTAAAACAAATTAGCTAGCTGCCCGTGCGTTGCACGGAACATCAAGATGCATTTGTATGAGTAGTTTATCTTGTGAGAGAAAAGGTTGAACGAGGGAAGGCCTTATTTGCGAATGTGGAGAGACGTGTGGGTATATTTTTGTAAAATTGCCATAGTTTCTTTCCTATCCATTAGATATAAATCCGACGGCCTATATTGCAAGATGGCACGCACACCATCATCACCAACTCTTTTGCTACTCCCTCCGTCGGAAAATACTAGTCATCAAAATGGATAAAAAGAGATGTATCTAAAACTAAAATACGTCTAGATACATTTCCTTTTATCAATTTTGATGACAAGTATTTCCGGACGGAGGGAGTATTTGTCTTTTTAGAGATTTCAACAAGTGACTATGACCGGACCTTACCAAGATACTCAAAAAACTAGTCCATAATTTTGATGTTACCCTCTTTTCTTGGCGGTGCAGTGCCATCTGGATACCTCAAAAATAAATCATGGACAAATCTGACCCCTTCTTGAAAAGACATACGGAGCAAAATGAGTGAATCTACACTCCAAAATATGTCTACATACACATCCGTATGTGGTAGCCCATTTGAAATCTGAAAAAGACAAATATTAGGGACGAATGGAGTATATATAAGAGTAGACATGGAGATATATCTCCCCAGCATGGTCTACAACAAAAATGTGCTGGGCTGGTTAGCGCCGGATGCTCGCAACGCGATGACATGAGTTCGTATTCTATCTTTTAACTTTATATTTTTATATTATATATTACTCTACTTATTTGATATATACTTTTTTCGCCACTGTACTGATAGTGGAACCCACAGAGTACTTAGAATACAAGATTAAGGATGGACTTGTGTCTTTTTAACTTTCTGTATGAAGCTGTAGCCACCCTGCAAGTCACGTGTACACTGTGCATGCAATTAACTTTTTATAGAGGGACAATCATACAGGCAATTAGCTCAAATGGATTGGATGTCACTCTATTATTTCCAGCATAAAGAGCATCTCCAATGGCAGCCGGCAAATTTCCTCCCGCTTCCTTAAGCGGAGGACGACATCAAACGCCAGCGGCCTACATTTTTACAACTCTAACCAACCAGATGAAATTCGTGCAAACATGGACTGATTTCATATAAGCATGAAGTATTTCGTATAAAAAAACCGGATCTTCATATAAACATCATGGATTTCATTACATTTACATGAACTAAGAGGTGCCAATACGGCTCTCTTGTATAATTAATACTCCCTCCGTCCGGAAATACTTGCCCTAGAAATGGATGTATCTAGACTTATTTTAGTTGTAGATACATACAATTTATCCATTCTTAGAACAAAAATTCCCCGCCAGCTGGAGAGGGAGTACATAATCTAAATGGCCGCCCGCGGATCCCTTTGTCTTCCTCATGTCCGTCAGACACTTGCGGGGTCGACGAAGGTCCTCGGAAGAGATGAAGCAGCAAAGAAACCACCTGAATCCGCGATCGTCGCCTCGGAGGTGGCCTTCATGGGTCCCAAGTGGCGGCGGCCTCCCGTGTTCTACTTCTCCTCGATGATGGCGGCGGACACGAAGAAGCTGGCCACCGACTCGTTGCTCACCACGCACCCGGCTTCTGTCTCTACCTGCATGGCGCTGCCGCAGGCACGGGAGGCGCGCCCACAGACACGGGAGGCGCGGCCACCATAGACACTAGTGGCGCGGTACGACGCGGCAGCGACGGCGCCCGTACCGGCTTGCTCGCCGTCGTGCCGGCGTGGAGCAACTCGCCACTCATCAGCGAGCTGAACTGGAGTGGCGAGTTGCTGAACCACGCGCCTGCTTGGGGCGGCAACTGGCTCTGTCGGGCCAAGCGAGGTTGGTGAAGCACGGAGCGGCCTCGCCCGTATCCGAAGGGCTCGGCGGGCCACCCAGCCGGGTAATATGCTGGAGAACAGCTCATCGGAAGCCATTGGAGGAGTGGAGAAAATGGTGAAGGAGGAGATGGGGGAGTGGCGAAGGGGTGCGATTCTTGCTCGCTGTCTGTCTGGCCTCATGTAAATAGAGGGCGGACGGTAGGAGCTTGGCCGGCGTCTGACCTCGTTTAAACTGAGGGCGGACGGGAGGAGCTCGGCCGGTGTTGCATTTAATTCCGGCCCGCTCATGAACGGACGTGTGGCCGGAGTAGGATTCTCGGTTTGCATGCGGTTTTAACGGAGGGGTTTAATGGAGGCGCCGGGCATGCAGCGGGCGGCGCAGTACTATTTGATTTGACAGCAGTAATGAGCCGTCAAATCACAAAGGCCCTCGCCTCTCGTGAAACCGACCGAGCTAGACTACCCCGCCCTCTAGGCTTTTAAAAAATGTATATACTCCACTTTTGTACAGTAGTAGTATTGATGGATTGCGCCATGGAGCAAAACTTGAAATTAAAAAAAGGTGGTACATATAGAGAGCGCTCGTCGCCAAATTATGCATATAGTACTATTAAAAAGGCTTGTCACAATAATGGTGTCCAGCACAAGTGCACAACCCACCCCTCAAATAAAACTAAGCACCCTGGAATTCTTTGACAAAACTAAGCACCCTGAAATTCTTTGACAACTAAACTGTTGGCTATATGATGTTGGCCATATATATTGTATGTATATAATGTGAAGAAACGAGTGGTAGTACTGTACTAACTAAAAGATGAAATGTAAGAAATACTTGTATGTACGTACTGAAGAGTTAAAGTAACAAGAAGAAACATAACATAGTTCTGCTGGGGGCTCAGCACAACACACCCCTCAAATTAAATTAAGCACACCTGAAATTAAACTTTGCAAGTATTCCGGTAGACACTGCATTAGAACCACCATGAGCAATGACACTGCCACCTTACTCGGAGTCCTCGTCCACGTCCTCGACTTCGTCCTTGTCCCTCTTCCTCTTGGCCGATACTTCTTTGCTTGAACCGCACACTTGGCTGTTGCTCTTCATCCAACCCTTGTAGATATTGAAGCAAAGGTAGCCATCCATTGCAGCGTACTGGATGTGGTCTATATCTAGTACATTCCGCTGCCATGCATGACGATGAAACGTGTATGGAGGTTTCTCCAGTTTACCGTACAAAGGATGAACCATGGCTCCTGCCAGGGTCAGCATTAAAGGCTGAAGAGAGGACACCAGCTGATTCTTCTGGAGGTCGAAGGTGTTGCCTACAATGAGGCCTACCCGACGCAGGACTTCTTTGTCGTTACCAAAGTCTACAGTAACGAATTTGACTAGGTTGCTCCCGAGGAAGTCCTTAAAATCCTGGCACTCAACGTCGGCATGGCATATGTGGTATACCAAGCATAAGTCATGCACGCAAACCTGGATCACGGCGGGCTTCTTCCTCTCTTCGTCCTTTAGATCCTTCTCTCGTCCCAGGACGGTGGTGTACTCAACATCTAGCCCAGCGACCCACTCATCATCTGAGTTTTCGAACATGCATCTGAAGCGAGAAAGGCATCCTTTCACCGTCGCGGAAGAACGGGTGTAGATGACGTCGAACTCATCGCCGGTGATGGTTCTAACCTTGTACTCACCGCCGATCCTGGAGATTTGGGACGCCATGGATTTGGGAGGAGGGTTAGGATTAGTGGAACTGTCGTAATGTGAATGGACGGGACGACTAGGAGTGAACCGCCGTAGTATTGAATGACGTGCAGGGACGAGTAGGAGCGAACTGCCAGCGTGCGAATGGCAGGGTAGTGGCTTTCCATTCTCCCATGATACGGGCTTCCGAGAGCCCTTGGATCTAAGATCGAACGGTTGCATGGCGTGATTCTAGACCTATGGGTGAATATCCTATCCTGGAGGGTTATTCTACAAATTTTCAGCAACTTAGCATGCGACTGTTTGATCTCAGATCCAAGGGCTGCCAGCAGCCCGTATCATGGTCGCGCCTACCATGACCGTCGCGTCGCTCATGCGGTCACGCCCTTGGAGATTTGACACGGTGCGTTAGGCTATCTGATGTTTGGCATGTTATACATAGTCATCACTTAGTGACTCATACTACAACAAGGTTGGCTATAAGTCTTTTTTTTACTCCTCTCTATCTCTTTCTTCGTGCTCCCTCCGTCCCATAATATAAGAACGTTTTTGACACTAGTGTAGTGCCAAAAACGTTCTTATATTATGGGACACATGGAGTACTAGTATTTATTGCATTTGCCAAGGAGTGACCTCTTCCAATGAAATGGTGTTGCTAAGTTTGCTTCATTTAATTAGCTATAGACTCAAAATTGTCTTTTCACCTAGGTACACGCGCTCAGCACCGTTTCTTCCTTGGGTCACCAAACTAGTCTCTCTCTTCTTGAATAACTTGCCACATCAGACTTTATGCTTATGTGGCAAGCTTAAGCACCTGTAGGAGCAAGTAAAAGTAAGTACAATAGTGCGCTTTACATGGCATTTTTGCATATGTGGAGGAAATAGAGGCAAGGAAAAAGTGGAGAAGTGGGCTCTCATGCAAGAGCCAGCCTCTACTACATGGTGGATCGTTGGGAGAGGCACCCGTATGGAGGTGGTCAGGAATCTGGGAGACTCACGCCGGTCGTAGCGCCGCAGTTAAAATGATAATGGCAAGTCAAATCACGAGGCCCCACCTGTCCAGCAGTAACTCACTATCAAATCACACAGCCCTACGTTTGCAGTAGCCTACTCCCTCGTCTTCTCGCGTCTCTGTCGAAGCGACTAAAGTGCTATGTTACAGTAACATATTATGTTACCACAAGCACCTCTTTCCTCATTAAATAGTTGCCACATAAGCAAAATTGTCTTGGGATGTGTTAAGTTACTACCTAAGTTACTCCCACTATGGCTAGGCTAAGAAACAATGTGAGAGTTATTGCACCACGCCTATGTGTTTACTATTTGGTTTTCGTAAGATGACTTAATACTCACCTAGACGGAGGGAGTATTCGATTTGAAAGCGGGCGGCGCAGTTCCCGATACGGCTTTAATGCAGACAAGGGAGGGAGTAGTGGTTCCCGATATGTTGAATGGCCAATGCATCCTCCTTAATTAATGCATGAGGGAAGTAATGGGAGGAGGTCCGGGAAAAGAGGTTGCACGCTGTGAATGCAGCGCAGTTTGCCCTCATTGCCCTCATATAAAGGCGCCCCTCCATTCCAATGCATCTAGCACATCGTACGCACCTAAGCATTTGCCTAAGAACCTACACTAAGCGCAAAAGAGCTCACTCCAGACCCATGGCGGCGATGCGCATGAGCGGCCAGCGGCTACGCCAGATGGTCCATGACGCCGGCCTGCGGCATGGCGCTGAGGATGGTCTCCAGACGGTGTTGGAGACCGGCTGGTGGATGGCTGCCGTCGACGCCAACTACGACTCTCAGTTGGACCAGATGATCGTTGCCACTAGCAATAAGTTCACCGTCATCAAGAAGCTCGCGGACGACATCGCCGTACTCCTCCAGCCCATGCGCCCGGGCTCCTCATTGCCTGCCACCCTAATCGGCCACCATGGCCGGAACCTCCTTCAAGCACTGGTGGCCCTGCGACTGCCCGCCGACGCCATGAAAAATGTCCACCTGGAGGTCGCGCTCGCCGCGAGGCGCCTCACCCTGCAAGAATTCGTCGACCTACACATCCACGTGTACGAGCAAATCATGTACATAGGTATCTACAATGCCAGTGAGGACACTACGAGGTTGGCCTTCCTCAACCGGCTGGAAGCCTTGGATGCCTTTGCTGAGAAGCACCTCGACCTCGCCACAAAAGCCGCCGCTCCTTAGCCGCCGGTCGGTGGCCCGGCGCACTAAGTTGAGGAGGAGGAGGTCGTACGTTCGTGGATCCATCTTTCTTCTTGCCTTATGTAACCACCACTACGATCGCATCATCGTGGCCTTAATTCTTATTGTGCTGTTGCATTCTTGTTCCAGTCAATACCGACATGTGTGATCCCTTTGCTTAATTATATGCATCACTGTAACTAGTACTCGATCTGTCAATTTATAAGTTGTGCTTACCTTTTCCATCAACTTCGTGCAACGCGCGGGCATCTTGCTAGAAACACTAGAATATGTCTATATAATTCGTATGTGATAGTCCATTTGAAATCTCAAAAAAGACAAATATTTAGGTATGGAGGGAGTAATATATTAGGAGTATATCATGCACACAAAGGCAGAGGAGCGGTGGGGCCGAGAGGGATGAGGGGCACATCGGGGGGATGAGGATCCCCTGACGCGAACAATCCTACCATTCTATCACTGAGATGTGGGACCCATAAGCGTGGGTCCCACCTGTCAACGAAGGAAAGGCAGGGCAAGGCAGTGATAGCCACGTCAGAGGATCCATGTCCACGTCGGGGGACGTCGTGCCGTGGGTGGGAGCGGCGTCGTGGGTATCGCGTGTGGGTGTGGCAGTGGTAGAAACAAGAAACGTGATGGTCGCCGTGGTTCAACTTCCATGGACAAGCTGTCATGTCTGCTGAGAAATGTATATCAAAACTAGAGTGTTTATATTTCAAGCACGTGAACAATTATTATTCTACTACTTTGGATCCATTGCAACGCACGGGCCAGCACATTGGTAGTAGTAGTGTCCATCTATATCTCTAGAGGCCTTCCCTCGTTCATCCTTTTCTCTCACAAGATAAACTACTCATACAAATGCATCTTGATGTTCCGTGGAACGCACGAGGATGTTTCCTTGGGGGTCTCTCCAGCGCGGCGTGGCCGTAGTTGCAAGTTGACGCCCCTTGAGATGCCGACATTGAGGGGCACTCGGATTTCCTCCGATGAGCAGGTAAGTTGAGTTTCATCACGTACACTACAAGAAATATGTCAAATTATGACCTTCTGTCAGTGACCCTTGAAGAATTGGTCATAAATTTATGACCATTTTAGACCAATTGGTCAAAAGCTGTTCAGGGGGCTCCAAACCCTAAACCATTGCGACCATTTTGGTCAGAAAGGTCGTAATTTCCTTACACGAAATGGTCACAAAGCAAACAGTGCTAGTCCGCTGCCTTATTTCTAGTTGTTAATGACCAATATAGATGGTCATATCCTTGTAGATTGTGGTGGGTTGTGATGACTAGGCGCCATCTCATCAGTTTTGCCTATGTGTCATGTCCATGTGGCAGTTTTTGCCCTAGGTTGTGAAGCAACCTATATTTCTATCATTCCCAAAATTCCCAAAAAAATCTCATAAATTCTTTGGGGCATATCTTCATCAAATATGTAAAAATCCTTCCTTTCCTAGTTCAAAACTAATTCAACAATATTCATTTTCCTATTCTGTTCACAACAACACTTTATGAAGGAAGTGCTATTTATATATTCTTGATTACCCTCGGAATTTTTGGGCACTCTTTTCTATCCAAATCATTACCGCATGACAAAATTCAGCTCCATTTTCCTAGCAAATCTTCTTCGGCAAATTTCCAAAGTTTTTATCCACCTAGAAGCATTGTGAAGGAAGTACCTTTTTTATATCTCTAAATGACATGAAATTTATACAGTTCCTTTATATGCCCAAATTATCACCCTCCTCCAAATTGCAGCTCAATCAAATCATCTATGTGAGCCCAGGTTCAATTTATATTTTATGGCCAAATTGGCACGTTGCAAAGCAAGTGTTATATAGACCCCTCCTATTACCATCAAACTTTTCGGGCACTCTTCCATACCGAAATCATTGCCACATGATAATATTCAGCTCAATTTTCCTAGTAAATCTTTCTCGGGAAATTTCCAAAGTTTCTTCCTCGAGAGAAGCTTTGTGAAGTAAGTACTAGCTAGGCTTACCGAAATGATCTGAAAATTTACCAGCGCATGACCATACCTAAGTAACTTACCTACACCAATTTTGATCTCATTTCATTCATCCAATCTCTCTCACTAGTTTTCCTAAGTTTCTGTCCATAGAAGAGCATTGTGAAGGAAGTACTACTTTGGCATGTCCAAATAGTACCCATTTTCTACAGTGCTTTCCTATGCCCAAATAACCATCCTCCACCAAATGCCAGCTCAGTCCATTTATTATTTTGAGCCGAGCTTCAACATTCGTAGTCATGTCCAGCGTGGTAGTTTGCAAAGCAAGTACCACCTAGGCTCCTCCTTTTGAGCTGAAAATTTGTGAAGACGGTCTCCTTAGTAACTGATCATCCTCAGCCAAAACTCACTCCCATTAGCCATGTAAATTTCCCGTACCGCTAATCAAACACTTGGCTGCTAATTCATGTTTGAGCATCGATCGGTCTCCTCGTGAGAATCTTATGTTGTAATTTTCTTCCTAGCACCTACCTGGGGAGTGCCCAACCAACTAGACATGCCTAGGCCGCCCAGAACACATGGCAACACCACGGTCACACGGTGACCACGCGGCGGGCATGCGAGTTTACGCGCTCTAGAGTTGGGGCCTCGGCCACCACCCAAACCTCGACGTATCGCCACCAAACCATGTATTTATGATTAAATAGGTACTTATGTAACTAGAAATGATTTTTGGAAAAAATAAATAGCAAACTATGAGGCAGCTGCAGTTCAAATTTGACCCGCTTCCAACTGAATCGGCGGAAATTTGTCTTTTTCACGAGAGGTGGATAAAAATATTTTACACCCAACCATTTTGTCAATTGTGCATTAAATATGGCCTAGTATTTTATAAAAATGATTTGGTCCAATTTTGCAACAATTATTTGGTAGTTCTTTCACAAAAAAACCTCCTTTCGGGCACTAAAAAATGGAAAATGGTTTTTTCGTCCAAAGAAAATGAAAACTTACTTAGGCAACATTGTTTGCCATTCCAATATGCACCCTTGTGCACAATATGAGATCATTTGAACAAACTATGCCATGGATGTGTCCATAAGATTGATCATTTGGCTTGAAAGCCATTGATCTCCACACATGATAGCTCGTTTCTGAGAACACTTTTTTAAAATAATTGCCGTATTACAAGTTTGTTATTTTTCCTAGGAACTTGGCCACATATGATGACACAGTGCGAAGGTTTCCCAATTTTTTGATTTATTTTGAATTTTTTATGCCCGTTTCAAAATGCGGTCAAAACGGCGGGAATGACCGTTCCTAGCTAGTGGTTGAATCTTGGAATTTTGTTGGTGTTTCTCTGATTAAAAAGATACTTATGTACCTAGAAATGATTTTTGGAAAAAATAAAGAGCAAACTATGAGGCAGCTACAATTCAAATTTGACCCGCTTCCAACTGAATCGGTGGGAATTTGTCTTTTTCACCAGAGGTGGATCAAAACTTTTTACACCCAACCATTTGGTCAATTGTGCATTAAATATGGCCTAGTATTTTAGAAAAATGATTTGGTTCAATTTTTCAACAATTATTTGGTAGTTCCTTCACAAAAAAACCTCCTTTCGGGCACTCGAAAAATGGAAAATGGTTTTTTCGTCCAACGAAAATGAAAACTTCCTTAGGCGACATTGTTTGCCATTCCAATATGCACCCTTGTGCACAATATGAGATCATTTGAACAAACTATGCCATGGATGTGGCCATAAGATTGATCATTTGGCTTGAAAGCCATTGATCTCCACACATGATAGCTCGTTTCTGAGAACACTTTTTTAAAATAATTGTTGTATTACAAGTTTGTTATTTTTCCTAGGAACTTGGCCACATATGATGACACAATGCGAAGGTTTCCCAATTTTTTGATTTTTTTTGAATTTTTTATGCCCGTTTCAAAATGCGGTCAAAACGGCGGGAATGACCGTTCCTAGCTAGTGGTTGAATCTTGGAATTTTGTTGGTGTTTCTCTGATTAAAAAGATACTTATGTACCTAGAAATGATTTTTGGAAAAAAATAAAGAGAAAACTACGAGGCAGCTATAGTTCAAATTTGACCCGCTTCCAGCTGAATCGGTGGGAATTTGTCTTTTTCACCAGAGGTGGATCAAAACTTTTTACACCCAACCATTTGGTCAATTGTGCATTAAATATGGCCTAGTATTTTAGAAAAATGATTTGGTCCAATTTTGCAACAATTATTTGGTAGTTCCTTCACAAAAAAACCTCCTTTCGGGCACTCAAAAAATGGAAAATGGTTTTTTCGTCCAACGAAAATGAAAACTTCCTTAGGCTACATTGTTTGCCATTCCAATATGCACCCTTGTGCACAATATGAGATCATTTGAACAAACTATGCCATGGATGTGGCCATAAGATTGATCATTTGGCTTGAAAGCCATTGATCTCCACACATGATAGCTCGTTTCTGAGAACACTTTTTTAAAATAATTGCCGTATTACAAGTTTGTTATTTTTCCTAGGAACTTGGCCACATATGATGACACAATGCGAAGGTTTCCCAATTTTTTGATTTTTTTTTGAATTTTTTATGCCCGTTTCAAAATGCGGTCAAAACGGAGGGCTTGACCGTTCCTAGCTAGTGGTTGAATCTTGGAAAACTTTTGGTGTTTCTCTGATTAAATAGATACTTATGTACCTAGAAATGATTTTTGTAAAAAATAAATAGCAAACTATGAGGCAGCTGCAGTTCAAATTTGACCCGCTTCCAACTGAATAGGCGGAAATTTGTCTTTTTCATGAGAGGTGGATCAAAACTTTTTACACCCAACCATTTTGTCAATTGTGCATTAAATATGTCCTAGTATTTTAGAAAATTGATTTGGTCCAATTTTGCAACAATTATTTGGTAGTTCCTTCACAAAAAAACCTCCTTTCGGGCACTCAGAAAATGAAAAATGGTTTTTTCGTCCAAAGAAAACGAAAACTTCCTTAGGCAACATTGTTTGCCATTCCAATATGCACCCTTGTGCACAATATGAGATCATTTGAACAAACTATGCCACGAATGTGGCCATAAGATTGATCATTTGGCTTGAAAGCCATTGATCTCCACACATGATAGCTCGTTTCTGAGAACACTTTTTTAAAATAATTGTCGTATTACAAGTTTGTTATTTTTCCTAGGAACTTGGCCACATATGATGACACAATGCGAAGGTTTCCCAATTTTTTGATTTTTTTTGAATTTTTTATGCCCGTTTCAAAATGCGGTCAAAACGGCGGGAATGACCGTTCCTAGCTAGTGGTTAAATCTTGGAAAACTTTTGGTGTTTCTCTGATTAAATAGATACTTATGTACCTAGAAATGATTTTTGTAAAAAATAAATAGCAAACTATGAGGCAGCTGCAATTCAAATTTGACCCGCTTCCAACTGAATCGGCGGAAATTTGTCTTTTTCACGAGAGGTGGATCAAAAAAATTTACACCCAACCATTTTGTCAATTGTATATTAAATATGGACTAGTATTTTAGAAAATTGATGGAGTCCAATTTTGCAACAAATATTTGGTAGGTTCTTTAAAAAAACTTATTTTTGCCACTCGGAAAATGATTAAAATAGCTACAAAGATCAGAAATGCATACAAATTAGTCCTTATCCATGAAATGTGGTCTAACTCTAGTGAAAATTTGTGTGATGCCCTTTTTCAATATATTTTTGATAGCTACTTCACAAAATCAATGAATTTTTAGTACTTGGAAACTACTTAAATCAATGGTTTTTCCAAACCAATCAAAACTCTTCCTACGGATCGATGACATGGCGCCCATCCATCCATCCATCTCTCCATCCCACATCCATCCATCCATCTATCTACAGAAAAAAACTGAAAAGGAGATACCCCACCCGCAGCCCAAACCCTAGCTCTGATCCCCCATCTCCTCGCCGCCGCCGCCCCCTCCCAAACCAGTCCTCCGCCTCATCCCCCTCCTCTCCCCGATCCCATCCCTCCCTCATCTCCCACATCGCTGCCGCCACCGATCCAAACCTCGCCGGCCGGTGGCCTCTCCCTCTCCTCCCACCTTAGGCAGAGCCACCACCCACCCATCTCTCTCTCCTCCCACCTCAGGCAACCCCTCTTTCGCTCGTCTCTCCCTCTCCCATGCACCACTCTTGTCTGCCACAACCACGTACGGATCCCGCTTGATTCCGGCATCCTCCGGCGTCGCCAAGCCTACCCACAGCTTCCTCTCGCTGCACTCCCTCTTCACCACCGCGTCGATTTGCTTTACCCCGCCTCATGTGGTCGCCCGCATCACTTCCTCCTGCTAGGGTTACGGTGGTGGTGTGGACCTCTTCGTTGCGCACGGCTGAGATGAACATCCTCGGCGGTGGTGGCGGTGCGCGTGAGATCCTCCTACAAGGCCGCCGCCGGATCAGCTCCTCTCCGCCGGTGGATCCTCGCCTCTCTGACAAGGCCGCCACCGGACCCCCTCCTCTTCGACAGCAACGCCTCCGGATCCGCTCGTCCTCGACAACGATGGCACCGAGGAGCACCAGGAGCTTCGGATCAGGTAACTTATTATCTACCTCTCTCCCTCCCGCAGGGCATGGAAGCAGTACCTACTTTGGATCAGGGATTTACATATAACTCTAATGTAGCCGACTTCCATTTTGCAATATAACTAATCATGCTGTTTTCTGTTCTTGTTGTGCAGTGTGCCAAGCTTAGTTTGGTCCTTGCCAGTGAGCCTGCTATTCAGTACATCGGTTTCTTATGTTCAGTGTTTTTTAGCTCTCCCGCTCATGGTGCGTGAATTTTCTTTGCGATTTAAGGACCTCAACTGCCCAAGAAGATCCGCGCTCTCGTGTCCTTCAAGGAATACACCTTTGCTGCATACGGAAGCGATATCGTAGTTTTTAAACAGACCGATCTGGTAAGGGAATTGTTGTGTTTAGGATAGCTGAATTAGTCTTATCAGTCATGTTAGCTATTAGCAGTCAAGGCCTTGCGTGCTGATGATTCATTGCTGTAACAGTTGGGCATTGATCCATTTTGAAAGTAGTCTTAAGTGTTGATTCATTGCTGGAACAGTTGGGCATTATTCCATTTTGAAAGTAGTCTGTCTAAGTGTTGATTCATTGTTTGGTGCCTGTTGAATGAAATTATTATCGGCTACTTATTCCAAACTTCCAGAATTGAGTTCCTGACCAGAAAATACCTTTGTATCAGATGTACTTGTAGATCTCTTGTGAAATCAGATGTTGATTGTGCATTATTAGGTGCACTTGTAATGTTCTGCGAAACAGCATGTTTGATTGTGTGTCTATACAAAAAAAAGATAAATTGTGGGAACTTTCAGTTTCTATATTAGCTCCTTTTCCTTATTTTTACAGCACATAAAAACAAACTTGTTGTGCCTGGGTTTGTGGATCTTAAAAAAATCACCTATGCTTTCCTTGCTCATACAAAACGCCCAACTGTAGTTCTTGTAAATACAAGCGTGCATACCATCGGCACCTTAACCAAAAAGAAAAGGCTCTAGCCACTTCTTATGACAAGAAAAATAGAAGTGCCCCTAAATTTAAACATATTCCTCTTTACTGTAAACTCATTGTTCTTTTCTAAACTATTGCAAAAGTCGAGTAGTGGAACTGATTATATAAATTTTATATTGTCTTGGTAGCTTCACTCGTGTCTGCCACTGATTGGTTTCTGCTTAACCCATGTGCAGAGGACGTGTACAAGAATCTGAAGAAGAACGGCAGCGGGGGGCAGGAGCCGGAGGCGACCGGCGTGACGCCGGCTGTGTACGGCGGCGACCACAAGCTCTCCGGTGAGTCGGCTCCATCTTCTAGCCCTAGTGCCCTATTTTCTGCTCCTATATTATGCTCTGTTGGTTTAGAACACTAGCAGCAGTAGCCTACCATGTATATGTACTAAACAGTAGGATTTCAATCACCTTTTGTACACTAGCAGCTTGCTTACACAGTTGTCACGTTTGCTTGTGGTAGCCATTATGTGGCTGAATCATGTCTGTGTCTACTAATCATCAGTTAATAGCATTTGGCTTCTTTGTGATGGTCTGGGACTATTTTATGGTGATGTGGATATACTTTCTGATTTAAAGTTACTAATATGTGGTCTGGTGTCATATTATGGTATAATATTCTTTGTTTTGACTCTTTCTCTGGTGCGAGGAAAGTTGTGAGTAGACATCAACGATGCCTACTTGCTTGGCTGCTACAGTGATGCATGCGCCGGTCAAGCAAGCACACATGCATATACGTACATGTTGGCATAGTAGCAGATATTCCCTCTGTTCCTGCTATATGCCTACTTTCTTGGTTTGCAAAATGCTGTGGTGAATCATGAAATCTACAACGTATGTCAGACTTTAGAGATGCCATTTGGCATTGATGAGAAGATATTTCATATTCTGAGCAATAATGTTTGCATTTCATACCGATAGTTGCCAAACTATAAATTGTTATAGCCTTTTTTCTTGCTGTCCATGCATGCTTATATGTTTGAGGGTCAAGTGATGAGGAATAAACCATCAACAATATGATGGAGCTATGCTGCTTTGATTCTTAGTATTTAAGTCTCTGATGATACCTCAACACCCTGATATGTTTGTTGGTTTCTATGATGTCCACATACTGAAGGAAGTCCTACTATCTTCACAACAAATATAATTTTTCTTAAACGAGTTTATAAATTGAACTATCTCCACAACAAAGATACTTACCATCTGTAGTTCCAATCTAAAGTGTTGCCTGATTTCATTTGTGGTTCAAGTGATGATGAGAAACTGCAACAACATGACAGGAGTTACCTTCCTGTGATTCGTAGTTTAAAGTCTGATGATTTCTTACCTTCAATTAACCGTTGTCTTGTGAAATGCGCTCACGTTCTTGTTTTCTTATGAATTGCTTGATGCAATTTCTAAGTCTGGTGTTCTTGAATAAATTGCAGCAATATGATAGGACCATGTTTTGTACTAGTTTTCTGTTTGATTTCTCTATCCAAAATTTTCCTTTGCCTTCTGTTTTGCAATCTTGTTTCACTTGTCTTCTCTGACTTCTACCATGATCATTTCCGAATGTGTTGTCTTAACTACCAATGATCACTTCTTTTGATCATGATCATGGCTGTTACCTCACCATGCCATTTACTAGCTATTACCATCAAGGAAACTCGAAGTATTTAATAACCAGAAAGCTTATGGTTTGGTCGGATTAAGGATGTAAAGAAAACGAATTTTGTCGCTATTGAGAATTGTATTTGTTGTTGACAATGCTGCGTACATAGAATACCTAATTGTCTTATGTAACTTAATTTCCTTGCATTTTCAACTCTGATTTTGAACGACTAAGGTTACTCCCATGAACAATTTTGCTAAACATTTATCACATCTTGGATCTGCTCTACTGCTTACATTAGTGTTGCCATTCAAGTTGTTTGGTTCTGGTCTCACCAGCAGTACAATCTAATGCTGCTTTATGTTCACTCTCTTACAGGAGCTCCCTGCCTATTCTTTCTGGAGTGTGAAGCCGTGAAGCCAAGCAAGCTGTGAAGCCCTATTTAGCAAAGAGTTTTTGATCTGTCTGACTGTAAATTGTAATATTGTAACAGATTGGAAAAGAATAATGTAGTGTTATTTGATGAATTATATTTGTCCTGTCCTATTTGAAATAGTGATTGTGTATGTTAAAAATATGTGAAATGAAAACATGACCAGCGGGACCAATTTATGTCCCACTTATGAATATAATCTGAGAAATTCTGAAATTTTTGACATGTGGGACCACCATCTGACTAGTTTGACCATCTCTAAAATAAATGATTGAAACATAGATAATCAATTGATGGTAAGAAGGCCACGGCCCAACAATAAAAAAGGCTACAATAATGGGCTTGGCCCATGAACCCAATCAAAATTTGATGGAAAAAAACACAAATAGGCTAAATTAATGGGCTCGGCCCATGTAAAATGCCGAATCGGACCGGGCTGAATCTTGTGCCACATCAGCTTGCCACGCTGGATGCCTACGTGGCCTGGGGAGGTTGCTAGTGACCAAAACGCCACAGTAGGAATATTTTGGTCATAAACGTCTACGACCATTCCAGAAGAAAGGTCGCTATAGTCAGTTTACGACGGCCAGCTTTTGACCTTATGTTTTCGGTCACAAAAAGGTCATAAATGGAAATTTGTGACCATTCAGTGACCAATAGTGGTGGTCACAAGTTGACACATTTCTTGTAGTGGTAGTAAATGCATTCTAAAGACTACTTCCATGTCCATTTCCTAATTCTCCCCTTGCCCACTGTTTCACAGGTTAGGCTCGGTGCGAGTGGAGATTGGCTTGCATATGTATGGGAGGGTACCAACATCAATTTGCACAACATTTACAACGGTGACACCGTTCCCGTAGAACCTTTGTCCAATATTGGGATCAGCCATGCAACGGGCCACTGCATGAATTGGTACGATGGAACCACGGTGAGATTGAATAAGAAAGCACGAACCTTGCACATGGCGGTCAAAGGCGCACCATGCTGTCTGCGGCCGATTTGATGTCGTACGAGTAGGAAGACGATGTGCTCCTTTCTAACCGCATCTTCGCGGTGACTAACCAAGGGACTTATTCTGTATGGGACACATCCTACGATATACTCCCTCTCTCCCAGTTTATTTGTTTTGAATCTTTTCATTTTGTAAGTTTCAAATTCAAATTTAGAGCTCCCCATCACATGTTGAGATTACAATGTCCATTAAATCGTTGCGTGCATGTATAGTAAATAAACAAATCTCGAGTTTGCCATGAGTTCGTGCTGCGGGAGCACCACAAGCCCTGGCGCAGGAGTTACATTTCCCTCTCAGGGTCATCGAGACTGACCTTCAGCGCCTTACTACACCTACCTTTGAGTCAATAACATGTGGACCCGATAGGTGACAGGTCCACATGTAATGCTCCCGTAGGCAGAGGGGAAGTGGGGCCAAGAGGGGTGAGTCGCAGGTTGTGGGACGTGTGGTTTCATGGGTTCGAGCGGCGTCGTGGGAGTCATGGGTGGCTGTGGTAGAAACTTGATGCTCGCCACATTTTAGGTGGCGCACATGTCATGCACACAAAGGCAGAGGGGCGGTGCGGCCGAGAGGGGTGAGGCGCACGTCGGGGGGCGTGGTGCCGTGGGTTGGAGAGGCGTCGTGGGAATCGCGAGATGAAACGTGATGGTTGCCGTAGTTGAACTTCCATAGACAAGCTGTCATGTCTATAGACATATGCACTGCATACCGATCACTGGAAGGAGTAGCAGAGAAAGCTATATATGTGGATAAATAGTTCCTTATAGTCAAGCGGACCCACGCTACTACTCTGTTCCAAAGACATGGACACCATCGAAATAGTCCATCTATATTAATATACACCGAGAGAGAATAATTTTTTTACAAGAGAGGAAATGGTTCATCCATTCAAAATGCCCTCTTGTTGGTGCAGCCTCTTCTTCTTCTTCTTCTTCTTCTTCTTCTTCTTGTTCTCATTCTCTGTGGGAGATGGCTTCACAACAAGCTCTTTGGACCTTGCAGCTATCCCGAAACTCACACGGGCATCGAGGGCAGCATATTTTATCCGCTCATACGTCAAGGGATAATTCTCCCATCCAGATGACCTTAATGCCACCGTCTCATCACCCTTCTGAAGATTTGTACTGAGCACAAAATTTGCTACGTCGAATAGGGATGGTGTATGTTTATCACAAACTTCTACAGGAATTTTGATTCTGGTTTGTAGGTCAGCGATGCTTTTCAAATCAAGGTTGTACGGCTCCAGCTTCTGTTTGTCCCCTTCGATGGCTGCCCCACAGAAGCATACGTCCTCCCAAGACAAGAAATCGTGAAGCTCACCTGGTATGGAGGGCGAGTGTATGAGGTGGTACACCAAAACATCATCTTTGAGGCACAGCTGAAGGACGGTGGCGCGCTGGATCTTCCCAGGGGCACGCTCCGTGTACTCTGCGTCGAGACCGATGACCCTCGTCTCTACCTTTTCGAGGGAGTTGGATACATTGTTGATCCACTGCCGAACAACCCTTGGGTGGACGGTGACGGTGGCAACTATGCGCATCGAGCCTTCGACGAGGACATGTTGGACGCTAAAAACCTGCATCTCGATCTCTTTCGCCATTTGGAACCGCTGGAACGGAGGGCTATGGTTTGGAGAATTAGGATTAGATGGCTAGTCTAACTGAAGTAGTAGATGATTATTTAATGAGGTTAAAACAATGTGAATGCAGTGGGGTTTGGATGCAAATGAAGACGAAGGGGAGGTGAAGAAGCCGAGGAGAATCGGTTCCCGATGGAGGAGTAAATGGGAGAAGTGGCGAGCAGGCAGTTGATTAGACGGCTAGGTAGACTACACAGTGCAGTCTGTCACCGCCGCTGTACAGCACATTGGCGCCTCGCCTCATCTCCCTCTCCACTCCCATAACACCACTCCATCTCCATCTCCTTCTCCGTCTCCATCTCATTGTGCCCCCGTGTACCGTCGCCTCACTCGCCTCCCTAGTACCACTATTCCCTCGCTAGCCGCTCCAGCACTGACATCCTTCTCCGCCGTAAATCAAGCCCCCTTCCAAACTCCACCATGACCGAACGCGAACCGTGCAGCATCCATATGAGCCGCGATTGGAGCAATCTCCCCAGTGACATCCTCGACCTCTGTTGTTCGTGTATGCATATGTTGAGCGCCCTGCGGCTGGCTGCATGCTCGAGGGACATGCACACGACCATCGTCGAAGCGAGGCCTAAGCTTTTCAAGACACCCTGCTTGCTGCTATCTGGTCTTGCGAGATTCGCTCATCATGATACGGAGGTGTGCATGATGCCCCTCAACTTCAATCTGATCTCCATTACCCGAAACTTCTTTGCAGGTATGTAGTGGGTCGCCGTACATCATTTCCCTCGACATCGATCTGATCACCATCGCCCGAAACTTCTTGGTAGGTATGTACTGGGTCGGCATGAACTCCCACTGGATGGCTGTCTTCAGAGAAGACGGTAAAAAGTTGGTGCTCGTGAACTTCCAGACCTCCCATGTGATTATCCTTCCTCCGTTGGATTATATAGAGGAGTATTACCATCGTGGTCCAAGTCATCTAGATTACTACGTCAGTTGGACGGACCTTGTTTTGTAGAAGATTGTAATCTGCCAAGTGCCCACACGACATGCGAATTACGCAGACTTCAAGCTAATTGTCTTGTTCGACCGCGGACTCGCCTATCTTTACGCCGGTGCCTTCTTTAGCTGGAGACAACTCGGCTCGCAGTGGATCATCGTCAAAGCCGATACACACTTATGTGATGCTATTGAACACAATGGCATCATCTATGCGATCGACAAAGCAGATGGCACC
Source organism: Triticum monococcum (assembly GCA_034509565.1). NCBI lineage: Eukaryota > Viridiplantae > Streptophyta > Magnoliopsida > Poales > Poaceae > Triticum > Triticum monococcum. The sequence goes on from CM067841.1 coordinate 608,906,038, forward strand.
ACATATTGCTGGGATGACGCGTGTAAGTTGTTTCCTCTCATGTTAGTTTCCTCATTTTCATGATGTAGAAACATGCACCACACTGTTGGTTTCATCTAACCATACATTAGGGAAGTAATTGTGCATATGGAGAACTCTATATTTGTAAGTAGTGAAATCCTGCAATGCTTACCATGTGTACATACCTATATTCGCCCTTCAGCAATCAATGGCTAGAATAATATCCTCACTAAATTTTTGCCCACAGAACATGAGTATATAACAATGCATGGTCTGTTAGTTACCTTGGCGAATTTGTTTGTGAGGATAGAACATGATTACATAACATGCATGACATGGTAGTTTCCTGTGAAGAATTGATTGCGAGATAACATGAGTATAACCATGCATGGCACTTCTATATTTTCGAACCAAGTATACATTTTCCTGTATTTTCCTCCCAGTTCCAACGGGGACATATCAATGTTGTTTCTTGGATTATCCTACTCATACTCCAAACAATGTTGATCTTACATTAACAATGCCTATCCTTTTTGATATGATGCAGTGTCCCTACAGTTACTGCCCTTTGTAATCACACCACCTTTGCCAAAAACAGGGAAGCATAACTGGTTCCTCGCTCAATCAGACGACGGCAAAAGACTGATGATCATTTGGACACATGAGCCGGAAAAGTTATATTGCAAAAACCCCACTATATACAAGCACCGTGTAATACGTGAGTATCCGGACAGTAGTTGTTACGTCTATGAGCAGGATACCCGCTTGTTGGGGCCTTTAGGATTTTTTAGTTGGAGGCGGGTAAACAGCCTTGGTTCACACTCTCTGTTTCTCGGACTCAATTATCCGATTAACCAGGAGATCACCGTTGGCAAGGACCTTGATGGCAGAGAGGCTCTGTTTGCTATGGAAAACTATGTCTACACGGCGAGCCCTAGGAGTTCGGGAGCAAACTCCCCTGATTGTCAATGATACAGCATGCAGCCAAAAGAAGGTGAGAATGACAAAGGCATCCAGATTAACTTTGATCCTTGGATGTCTCCGGATCACTGGTCACTGAAGCGGGGCTGCAAATTATGATGGTGTTGGATCATCTCTTCGAATGACTTTGTTGTCTTTGCTGCTGGTTCTGGATGGGTAGTTCTTTCTTTTGTTATGCATATTCCTTGTCATTTGGTCATCCTCGTCTATGTCACTCTTACTATGTAATAGTTGCTTCTGTTTAGAATGTCATTCTCGTCTGGATCACGAGAATCTGAGCGCTGCAGATGGGTGCGTTTTGGTGGTGTAGCAAGACTTCTTATGAACTATCATGTCTTGCTGTTTATGTCAGTAGTAGTCACTAGTCAGTGTTTGAATGTTGTATATATCGTTGTTTCGAACTGTTTATTGTCTCGAACTACTGGTGGGCTAAATGAGGGCATCACCATTCTCCAGTGTTCAGAGTATATCTCCTTTTTTCAAGTTATATAATTTGAGCTCCGTGTCTTTTCGATGATGTACACTTGTTTGGGCCAGTGAGGTGTCATTGAATATGGGCCGAGTAGTAACACAATGCCAAACAGGTCAATTATGGCTCTCAGGCCGGGCTCTCAAAAGATCCTGAAAAAAGGCCGGGCTCTCCAAAAAAGAAAGAATAAGGACTCTTAGGCCGACATGTGGGCGCCACCGGTGTTTTCGTGCGCTTGCGCGCCAAGAGCATATTGGCACGTGCTCGAAATTCATGCTACCTTTTCATCCCCAGTCTCCCGCCCCTCCCCCACCTCTGGAATCTCGATTCCTACTCCAGTTCCCCCAAATCCCCCTCCTGTACTCCCTATACTCAAGCGCACTATCATGTCGCCGTTCAACGCGGATCTCCGAGCCGGAGATCCTGAGGTCCGTCCTGCCTTAGATCGCTGCATGCTGTCGCTCAACAGTGGCATGGCGGCGCTTGACGACCAGTTTGCCGGCAAAGTGCTGATGGAAACCATCAACGGCGACCGGCCTCCCGTCTCGCCAGATGACCTTGTCAAAGCTCTTGGCATTGCGCATAGCCTCCCAATTAAGTGACTTGCTCATCGAAGTATGTCCGCCACCGACTGATTTCTTCGTCAGGTTCCGGACAACTTTCGACTGCAGTCGTATGTTTGAATCTTCCCGGCGTTTGTTCTGCGATGGCGCGCTGGTGAGCTTTGATCGGTGGCACCAAGGATGGGGCTCGGTGCCCTCTGAGCTTGAGTTTTTAACAAAGCTTACCTTCCACGGCATGCCTCGACATGCTTGGAACAACGAGTCCATGAACGAGCTTATCAATGACCTTGGAGGTGAGCTCGTAAGTATGTTTGTTCCTCCAGACAGCTGGGCTCTGACGGTTATGGCATGGATGAAGAAGTCGTCCACCATACCGAAGGTGATTGGTGTTGAGATACCGGTGCAGGAAACGGGGTTGTACTATTCGTCGCCACCAAGGCCGCCGCAGACCACGTTAGGCATGTACCTGTATCAAGTGTTCGTGCATGTCGAAGAAGTGGTCAAACCATCAATCGAAGTCCTGCCGCCGCCGCTGGTGCCAGGGTCCGTCGACGACGTCCATTACAGGAGTCAATGTGTTGCTCGGAACGATGGATGGCACATGGCCTATTCCATCGCGCGGCGGAGGCCACTGCTTCTTTGGGAGAAGAGGCAGGGCTGGCTGCCTGGATGTGCTATAATTTGAGGTAACAACTGAATCTTGTCAGATACTAGTTAAATCCGAGCTATGGGTGTGAAGCACTGATATGCCAGTACATTTGATTGTGACATGTTCTAATTTTGTACCTGGACTTTTTTTAGAAAGGGATGTACATCAACTTAATGTGCTAGCAGAACTTATTGTGTTGTCTGTCTGTTTTCTTTGCACAACATTCAAGATATTTCTCTGTCATTGATAAAGACGATGAACCGTTATGTACAACTTCATTGGTTTTAACATAGCCCTTCCCGTAGCGATCCACTGCTTCCATCCTGATTGTGCCGCCTGTGTGAAATTTTTGTATGCAAGTTTAGTGTGCTATGATGTTCTATATGATTGTGTCAACTATATAAGTTTTACTGAGCATCAGCAATGCATATGGATGAAAGATGTATTGACGAGCATCGGCCGATGGGTCTCTCTCTCTCTATCTCTCTCACTCTCTCTCTCTCTCTCTCTCTCACACACACACACACACGCACGCACGCACAACAGGGACCCGTTGAATTATTTATTTGCTCGTGACAGCTTTTAATTAGGTTCCACTGTAATCTAACTTTTTTCTTAAGTTATTAATTGAGCTCAGTGACTTCAAAAAGTTGTACACAAGCCTTGTTTGGGCCTTTCCGGCGTCGCTGAATGTGGGCTGAGTAACCATGTTAGGTTGTACTGTACTACACAGGCCTTTTTCGCTATTTTTTTAAAATAATATATTTTTTATTAATTTTCATAAATATTACACTGGGTAAATTTTTTTCAAAAATAATACACCCTCGGCCTGCTGTAGGCCGACTGGGCCTAGTCGGCCCGCAGCCGGCCGATTGGATTCCAGTCGGCCTACAGCTGACCGACTGGCCCCTGTCGGCCCACTGTGGGCTGATTGGGTCATGTCGGCCCACTGTGGGCCGACTAGAGCTAATTGGCTCGTTGTGGGCTAATTGTTTTTGCAAAAGTATTAATCATGTATTTAAAAAATATGTGTATTGTGACCTCCTCCGCTCGCTGTGGGCCCACAGTTGACTAAAAAATATGTTTTAAAAAGTGTTAATCACGTATTTAAAAAATATGTGTATTGTGACCTCCTCCGCTCGCTGTGGGCCCACTGTTGACTAAAAAATATGTTTTAAAAAGTGTTAATCATGTATTTAAAAATTGTTAAATGCGTGTATAAAAAATGTTCCTTATCTATACAATTTTTTTAAAATGTGTATAAAAAATAGATTTTTTTCAACATCAGCAATGCAACTGGACCGACAGTTGTACACACTATCCGAGTCAATTTGTTATTCTCCGCCTCGCTGGGCTGCAAACTTTCCTAGGAGGTATGCATTAGGCTTAACAAAAATGGACTTTAAGAAATAATAAATGAGATGTAATTATAATAACTGAACAATTACTATGCACCAAACACGTAATTAGTTTGAAAAATATATTATTTTTGGATTTTGAAATTTTTAATTTCATTACTTGTTGCGCGTGCAATATTTCGTTGGATTTTAACGTAATACAACTTTATTTTGAAATTATATTTAACCTGACTAGAAATTTCGGATAAAAATATTTCGGATCCCATCAAAATGTGGGAATATTTTTTGAATTCTGTTTGAGCGGTTGTTTGAAATTATTAATCGTTGTCCTAGCTAGAAGTTCGGTTGTACTTTTAACAAACTGTAAATGGGTTGTAATAAATTCCATTACAATTAAAAAATGGGTTGTACATTCTTACAAATCGAAAATGGGCTATATGTTCTCTGCCAAATCCGAGCTGTGGGCTTACTAAGTTGACGCGTACCAAGGGCTTTGTCAACTTAGTCAATATAAACGATTCTAGCTGCAGTGATCGTACGTTGTCCATCCAACGGTCGTAGTGCTTCTTCAACCTCTGGTCTTCTTGCTCCAGCCACCCAAAGCAGCACCGGTCGTGTCGCGTGCTCCTGCCTCCCGTGGCCGGCTGTGATGCCGCGGAGACCTAACCGCCCCGTACTACTCCCACCGCTGGCCAGGCCATCCATCTACTCACCCACACCCTCTGTTATTCTGCGGTGACGGCAGCCTCACACCGCAGCCGAACCAGTGAACCCTCGTACTCCTCTCCGCGCTGGCTTCCACTACTGCGTCTTCCCCGGCTCCGCGTTGTCCCCTTCCTAGGCCTCGCCATCGTCCACTGCCCTGGTGCTCTCGGCGCGGCTGGCAGCTGGGTCCACAGCCGCACCAAGGAAGTGCCTCCTTATTACGCGGAAAATAATGTTTTCTCCACCTGACAGCAGGGACCCACCGGACGGGCCATCGTATTTCGCGAAAAAAATGTTTCCCCCTGACTGCTGGGACCCACCAGTTACACCTTCGCACGCAAGGAAGTGCGTCCGGGTAAAAAAAACGATTCGCCCCCCTGACTGTTGGGACCCACCAGCTACATCTTCGCACGCAAGGAAGTGCGTCCGCGCAAAAAAAACCAAAACGATTCGCCCCCCTGACTGCTGGGACCCACCAGCTACATCTTCGCACGCATGGAAGTGCGTCCGGGCAAAAAAAATGATTCGCCCCCTGACTGCTGGGACCCACCAGCTACATCTTCGCAGGCGAGGAAGTGCCTGACAGTCTGGACCCACCTGGTCGAAGCATACGTAGCGTTGTCATTCTGGTCGCGAACGTGTACATACATATATACTGGTGGATGTAGAGGCACGCACGTGTCGTAGTAGAGGCGCGCACGTAGCATGTACACATACGTACAGCGGCCAGGGTGCAAGAAAGAAAATACGGCCACGTATGTGTACATACGGGCGGGGTCTCGAACGCCTACTCGCGCATACGTACGATGAGGGCTCGTGTACATGGCTGGGTCGGAACGGAGAAACAGCGTCGTCGTCGTGTTCATGGGTCGAAACGGAATGTGTGGTCGTGTTCATCGGGAGGGCTTGGTTGGAAGAGGCGATGGAAACGAGGCCTGGCGTACCGCACAACGGAGGAAACGGACCTCCTACGGTCGAAACGGGGGTCCCGTTGATCGGGAGGGGTGTGGCGTACCGCAAAACGGAGGAAACGGACTTGTGTTGGAGCGCTACGGCCGAAACGTGGGTCCTGTTCATCGGGAGGGGTGTGGCGTACCGCAAAACGGGACTCCACGGGATACTGTTCATCTCCACCGTCGGCCCCCTCCAGCCTCCACGAGCTACTGTTCATCCACTGTCGACCTCCTCCAGCCTCCATGGGCTCCTGTTCATCCAGCCTCCACCGCGCGCTACTCCACCGGCTACTGTTCAACCACCCCTCCACCGTCTACTGTTCATCCAGCCCTCCACACCACAGGGTCCTGTTCAACCACCCCTCCACGGGCACCCCTCCACCGTCTACTGTTCATCCTGCCCTCCACACCACGGGATCCTGTTCATCCACCCCTCCACGAGCACCCCTCGACCGTCTACTGTTCATCCAATCCTCCACCACACCATGGGGTCCTGTTCATCCAGAGGCAACGCCACCGCTCACTGTTCATCCAACCCCCCCCCCCTCCGCAACGCTCATTGTTCATCCCATCATCGGCTTCAGTTAGTAGTAGTAACCAAGGAATCACTCGATCGGGTTCAGTTAACAGCCATCGATCGATCACTCGGGTTCAGTAACGCGTAGCCTACAGTGCAATCGCTCGGGTTCAGTTAGAGCCCAACGCCTCGCTCGGGTTTAGTTAGAGCCAACGCCTCGCACACACGCGCGTACGTATACGAGAGAAACGCGCATCGCTCGGCCCCCGACCTTCCACCGTAACCGGGAACTCCCCAAAATTTTCCTCCCCCTCGCTTCTACCACGGGTTTTTCCGTCATGGACGGCCCAAAGAATGTCATGCAGCTGCGTCTCCAGCCCGCCCAGGACGAAAAGCCCATTTTCTTTCATGATTTTCTGTCATAGAAGTAGGAGCCCACCACATCTATGATGATACCGGATTTTGTCACAATTATCGTCATAGAAGTATCATATGTATGACAGAAAAAAATTTCGTTCGGCCCAAAATGTCATGGATGTGTCTTTTTTTGTAGTGTTTATTTACAACTCAAGGATTACAACTCGATACTAGAACAAGGTATGACTCTATATGAATGCCTCCGGCGGTGTACCGGGATATGCAATGAATCAAGTGTGACATGTATGAAAGAATTATGAACGCTGGCTTTGCCACAAATACGATGTCAACTACATGATCATGCAAAGCAATATGACAATGATGAACGTGTCATGATAAACAGGATGGTGAAAAGTTGCATGTCAATATATCTCGGAATGGCTATGGAAATGCCATAATATATAGGTATGGTGGCTGTTTTGAGGAAGATATAAGAAATTTTATGTGTGAAAGAGCGTAATATCACGGGGTTTGAATGCACCGGTGAAGTTTGCACCAACTCTCCATGTGAGAAAGGGCAATGCACGGTACCGAAGAGGCTAGCAATGATGGAAAGGTGAGAATGCGTATAATCCATGGAGTCAACATTAGTCATAAAGAACTCACATACTTATTGCAAAAATCTACAAGTCATCAAAAAACCAAGCACTACACGCATGCTCCTAGGAGGATAGATTGGTAGGAAAAGACCATCGCTCGTCCTCGACCGCCACTCATAAGGAAGGCAATCAAAGAACACCTCATGTTTCAAATTTGTTACATAACGTTTACCATACATGCATGCTACGGGACTTGCAAACTTCAACACAAGTATTTCTCAATTTCACAACTACTCAACTAGCACAACTTTAATATCACTACCTCCATATCTCAAAACAATCATCAAGCATCAAACTTCTCTTAGTATTCAAAACACTCATAAGAAAGTTTTTACTAATCTTGAATACCTAGCATATTAGGATTATTTAAGCAAATTACCATGCTATTTAAGACTCTCAAAATAATCTAAGTGAAGCATGAGAGACCAATAGTTTCTATAAAACAAATCCACCACCGTTCTCTGAAAGATATAAGTGAAGTACTAGAGCAAAACTATATAACTCAAAAGATATAAGTGAAGCACATAGAGTATTTTAATAATTTCTGAATCATGTGTGTCTCTCTCAAAAGGTGTGTACAGCAAAGATGATTGTGGTAAACTAAAAAGCAAAGACTCAAATCATACAAGACGCTCCAAGCAAAATACATATCATGTGGTAAATAAAAATATAGCTCCAAGTAAAGTTACCGATAGAGGTAGACGAAAGAGGGGATGCCTTCCGAGGCATCCCGAAGGTTTCATTCCGTTTGGACTATGTTTGATATTCCTTTTACTCAAAAACCTAAAATAGGCAAAAAAAACAACAATTCTGGGCTGGGCCTCCGATTAATAGGTTAGTCCCAAAAATAATATAAAAGTGTATAATAAAGCGCAATAATGTCCAAAATAGTAGATAATATAGCATCGAGCAATCAAAAATTATAGATACGTTGGAGACGTAACACGCCCCCTCCCCCTCTGGTCCGAATTGGACTAGGAAGGGGGGCGGCGCCCCCTTTCCTTCCTCACTCTCTCCCCCTTCCTTCTCTCCTAGTCCAACTAGGGAAGGGGGGATCCTACTCCCGGAGGGAGTAGGACTCCTCCAGGGCGCACCATAGAGGGCCGGCCCTCCCCCCTCCTCCACTCCTTTATATATGGGGGAAGGGGGCACCCCATAGAGACACAAGTTGATCATTGATCTCTTAGCCGTGTGCGGTGCCCCCCTCTCCCATAATCCACCTCGGTCATATCATAGCGGTGCTTAGGCGAAGCCCTGATCCGGTAGCATTATCATCACCGTCATCACGCTGTCGTGATGACGAAGCTCTCCCTCAACACTCTACTGGATTATAAGTTCGTCGGACGTCACCGAGCCGAACGTGTGCAGATCGCGGAGGTGCCATACTTTCGGTGTTAGGATCAACTGATCGTGAAGACGTACGACTACATCAACCGCGTTGTCATAACACTTTCGCTTACGGTCTACGAGGGTACGTAGACAACACTCTCCTCTCTCGTTGCTATGCATCACCATGATTTTGCGTGTGCGTAAGATTTTTTTTAAAATTACTGCGTTCCCCAACATGTACGTGAAACGTAAGTTGTAGGGTCAGTTTGTGTCATTTTTCAAGTTTATGTATGAAGTTGCACATCAAGTGCAAGTTTATGTATCAAATATGTAATTAACTCTATGATAATTAAGCCTCTCTTTCTACATTTAATTTTATGCCACCTTATCAAAATTGCCTAGTTGGCATGTATGATACTACCTATGATACTCCAATTAAGGGCAGCCTTATCTCGTTATATCTCTTGGTTCGTCCGGAATGGATTAGAGTGGTTTGGTACGCACCACCTAGTCAAACGGCAACCACACAATATCACGTGATTTCCTGAGGGCCAGACTGCCCTGCCCCGCTGAGTGGCGGAGCACACACTATTTATTTTCCTTGCCAAGTTTCTCCATCATCATTCACTATTTTCGGCTGGGTTGGGCCGTCCAAGGCCTAGTTTGGCCCCAACGTAGTTGTGCACCTGCCTTGGACCATTTGCTAAAAAACATGCCTTTCCCCAATACGATGGCAACCCGTCATTTTTTAGCACAACACGCGATATTTGTTAATTAGGGCATCTCGTGGACCCTCAAACCGCTAGCATTCGTTCAGACCACACGGTTCAGCAGACATGTTTTGCCATCCAACACAGTCCTGTAGCTGTCGATGGGCCAGTCCAGACATCCTTTTTTGTAAACCGGTGGAGAGAGGGTCACCGGAATGACAAGAGGAGGAGTGGAGAGGGGGAGAAGTTGGGTGAGGGCAGCGCACAGGAGGCGGCGGGGTGAACGACGCATAGGTGATGTTTGTGACGCAGAGGAGGCCGCGGAGGTGAGGTGGAGGAGGCAGCGGTAGTGAGGTAGCTTCACTTTGGATGACTGAGTTGTGTGACTATAATGGGAGAAAGAGAAGGATGTGTGGTAAGCATGTATAACTAAGAGAAAGGCAGCATGGGTTGTGGCTTGTGATGTGGGCTACATCTTCTCTTTTCAGGCATTTTCTTCCGGGTCTTGGCCATGCCCATGCGAGCCCGCTATATTTTTTACAGGGTCTTGCCGTCCGTTTGCTTAATTTCCCAGCTCTGCATGGCCTAAGACATGTTATCGCGTTGGCCTGGCCCATCCTACCTTGTCTAGGACCTACTATGCGCCGTGTCTTGCCTTCGCACCTTGTGTCATGCCACAAAAGCCCGGTCTAAGTCTGAGCATTTTGCATGCTATCGATGGATGGCACTCGTCGCCCGCCAGGGCTATGTGTCGCCGGTAACAATCTGTATTACGTTTCACCTCAAGGTTTTTATGTAGCTAAATTTTCTAGGGCAACATGTTCTCTTGGTTTTTCTTGTTCAGTCGCTCGCTCGTTGTAGAGTTTCATTTTTTTCCTTCTTTCCATCTATTGGTTGGACTGATCTCATTTTCATCTCCTTCTTTTTAAGTTTTTCTTGATGGTTTTCACCAGATTCTTTTTCTTTTCTATGTGTTTTCTTTACAGTTTTATATGCTGCCTTTGGTTCTCAATGTTTTTTTCTGCCATATCCCTTTCTATGTGTTTTTTATGTTTTCATCAGTTTTTAATTGTTTTTTCCTTTCTTTATGTCTTTTTCTTTATAGTTTTCTTGATATTCCTTTTTTCCTTTTGTTTTATCTCCCTCTTTTCATTTTTTTATTTTCTTTTCCTTTTTCTCAATACATTTCTAGTTTCAATGCAAGTTGTAGATTTTATGTATACATCTAGAATTTTTTTTTGAATGTGTTGAGCATTTTCTAAATACATGATTTTTTAAATATAGGTTTTATGTGCTTTTTTCATATACATTGTGCATTTTTTACATCCGAAGCCTTTTTGTACATGTGAACATTTTTAAAATACATGATTAACATTTTTGTCAAATATATGCTTTGATATCTACTTTTTTCATATGCATTGTATGTTTTTCGTATACATAACGATTTGTTTTACACATGTTTCAATTTTTTTGAATGCCTAATATGCCTTTTTTCAAATATAAGTTTTTATGCCATTTTTATACACATTGTATATTTTCTCTATACATCTGAAACATTATTTTTATGCATAGTTAACATCTTATAAAATATATGCTTTTGATATCTACTTTTATTAATATAAGTTGTACATTTTTTGCATAGATCAAGAACATTGTTTACACACATTTAGCATTTTTGAAATACATGATTGACTTTTTTCAAATAGATGTTTTTGAACATTTTTCGAATATGTGTTAACCATTTTTTCTCAACTAGTGAAACCCCGCCCGTTGTTGCGTTGGTTGATGAATTTGAGTTGAAAATGAGAAAAAATTAAAATTATATGTGACTTAGTATATTTGATTTTGTATAGTTATGACAATATTTATTGAACTTAATTAGAGTAATTAATTGAAAAATATTTTCCCATGGTTGAATGTTGTGGTGCATCTTTTCCCATGCATGATTGCATGTGGAGGTGGATCTTATCCCATTCATAATTGTATGATGAGGTGGCATGATTGCATGTTGAGATAAATAAGTTAGTGCATGTGTTCTCTTAGTACTATAATAAAGATGCTACCCAAGACGTTGCTGCGAGAATTGGATGCAGTTATTTCTGTAAGATTTGGCAGCATGAAACTTTAGCTTTTGTATTAGAAGTATGATAATACAAACTGAAGTACATACAATTTATTAGCATGACACATGTCAATGCGAGCTTCTTCATATATAATTACATGGTGAGGTGACATAGTTGCATGTTAAGAGAATTAAATTTAGCGGGGCATGCATGATTGCATGGTGAGTTGGCATAGTTACTTGTTAGGATAATTGAGTTAATGAGGATCAATTATTTGATGGACATACTTCATGACGTGGATAGGCTACATGTCAAGATAAATAAGATAGTAGAGATGGATCTCTTAGGCATATATGACATGATATGTTCAAAGTGTTAGATGTCACTATTTTTTTAGTTTATGCTAACAGGTTATTTACATTATGTTAACATTTGTTTCAAATTCATGTTTTGTTTTAAAAAAATAGTAAATTTAAGTTTTGAAGTTTATATAATTAGAATTTTTTTAGAAATATAAGCAAATAAAAGGACTAGCAAACAATATTGAAAGAAACGAAGGGAAAATCAAAGCCTACTGGGCCGGCCCGGTCGTGCGTTCCTTGACGGGCGCGTGAGGTCTATATCTTGCTTATAGCGAGATGATAGGACCCCTCGCTTGAAAAATCTACTCTAATGGGCTGGCCATTAGCGCTTATTTTAAAGAAATATATTAGAGAAAAAGGGAGAGCGCCAGCGCGCTGCTGCTAGCCACCTAGTCAACGTCCAGCACGTGTTATGTTTGTAGGGCTCGACCTACTTGATGGAAAACAGCCGGATTTTCACTAGTTTTCCAGGGTTTATTCGTGCTTTCTAGGCCTGGTGCTTTCCATTGGTTTTTTTTCCTTCTTTTCCTGGGTTTTCGTCATTTCTTTCTCTATTTTTACAGTTTTATTCTTTTTTTCTGTTTTCTTTTGTTTCTTTCTTGGTTTTAACGTCTCTTTTGTATTCTATCTTTTCTTATTTTTTGGTTTTGTTTCTTTATTTCTCATTTATCATCTATTATTCTTTTCTTTTCTCACGGGTTTTTATGGTTTTTCAATATGCATTTTTGGTATACCTAATATATTTTCCTAATAATCATTTCACATTTTTCAAATACAATTTTAATATTTTTTGAATACATTGCGAACATTTTTCTGATAAACATTTTTAAATATTTGATGCTTTATGAAAAGATACAAGGATTTTTTGAATACATGGTCAACATTTTTCTATAAGTTTTAAATTTTATTTTCAAATGCTTAAGTAACATTTTTCAAAGACAAGATTAACATTTTTAGTACACAATGAATATTTTTTTTCTATACACATTTAGCATTTTCCAGATGCTTGATTAACATTTTTCACATATTTGGTCCACATTTATTTTAAAATTTTTTACTCACATTTTTTCAAATACAATATTAATATTTTTAATACATGGTGAACATTTTTTCTATACACATTTAACATTTTCACATACTTATTCAACGTTTTTTCAAGTGCTTGATTAACATTTTTCAAATATAAGATTAATTTTTTTCTGAAGTGAAAATTTTGATCTGCTGGTATTTTCGCTATTTTTGCACGGCAGACATTTGTATATACGTCTAACCCACATGTAGAGCAGAAAAAAAACAATGTTTCGTAATTTTTTGATCAGATTATACACGTACATGGTATGTTTTTATTTAAAAGAGGGTAATCTTTGTGCCTTTTACTTTTTTATTATCAGATTATACACAAACATGGTTCGTGCCTTTCTAGTTTTTTGATCAAATTATAGACATTCATGGTACGTGTCATACCCACATTTTTTTATGTGAGCGTGTCAATCCCACATATTTTTACTTAAGCGTGTCAAATCCATTAGTTTAAGAGTATAATCGATTTGCGCTCCTGCGTGCCAAAATTCAAATTTAAGTTAATTAGGCGGGGTGGCAAAACTTTCGATCCTAGCCAGCGCGCTCGATTTCCGACCAAAGCGATACGACAGCAAACGACAACAATGGCGATTGGATCCAACCTTGCGCCGCCTCCTCCGTCTAGATCCTCCCACTCCCGTCGACCTCCGCCGCCCCCACCATTGACGCAAGAACCACTACCACCATTGCCATCGAGACCACAGAGGATGCCGTTGCAGCGCCGGTGGTGGACGACGCGCCGCCGACGCCGCAGGCAGCCGCCCTCGGGAGGAGAATGTTGGCCGCTGTAAGCCGCGGCGACGAGCGGGCGCAGCGAGCGCGTGTGCGGGCGCGCGCTGGCCGCGTCGGGTGCGTCGGCCCCGTAGCTAGTGGGTGCGTGTGTGTGCATGGGTGCGCGTGTGTGCGCGAGGTAGCCATGCCGTAGATGTAGGCGGTCGTTCAGGTTGATCCGCAGGGGGCGCACGTGGGGATCGTGCGGGCTCGGGGCGCGTCGTTCGCATACGTGCGTGACGAGGACGCAGCCAGAGCGGGCAGATCGGACGTGCGGGCGGGCCAGGGACGTGGATTACGTGCTCCTACGGTGGCCCAAGTATTTAACCCCAGTAGGGGATCCTTGTAACAGTGGCTGGAACAAGTTCGTGCTCGTGGAATATCAGGCCGATCAGAGCGGCGGCGGCGTTCGTGCGCTGGAAACCTGGCTTTGCTTTACCTTCTTTTCTTCTGCCGATTGAGTCCAGAGAGAGAGGTGCAGCAGAGAAAGGTAGAACTAGGGCAAGGCATATCCACGGCAACAACAATTGGTAACAGAGCTTCGGTTCGGAGGAGCTCGCCGGCGATGGCGCTCGTCCCATGCGGCGGCGAAGCACAGTGATGCCGTGCGTGCGGGGAGCGCGGCGGCCGCAGCGGACCTGCGCGGTGGCGCAGAGGCTGCGGTGGCGCGGCGTGGCTCGGCGGAGGGAAGGCCAAGCTCCGGGACACGCCGGATCGGCCGCGTTGATCGCGTCGGAGTGCGATCATGGCGCGAGCTGGAGGCGTGCAGAGCGTGGCAGAGCAAGCCGCGGCGATGGGCTCACCGCGTTGGGCGCGTGTATGGGCGCGCGCCAGACGTAGCGGGCGCGCTAGGAGCGCGAGAGTGGACCGCGTCAAGGCACTGGACCTGGTTGCGCAGATCGCGTACGTGCGCGGCGGGAGCGCGGGCCGTGAGCGCGGGGACGTGGGGACCGCGCGCGAAGGGCACGGCGGCACGGTGGCAAGCGCGGCAGCGATGTCAGGGCGGTGGCGGCTACGACGACGACGTCGACGGAGCGGCGGAGCTCGCGCTGCGGGTGGACGGCAGCGTCGAGGACGTCGGTCTCCTCTAGGCCACGGCTTAGGGGAAGAGTGTTGGCCGCTGTAAGCCGCGGCGACGAGCGTGTGTGCGGGCGCGCGCTGGCCGCGTCGGGTGCGTCGGGCCCGTAGCTAGTGCGTGCGTGTGTGTGCATGGGTATGCGTGTGTGTGCGAGGTAGCCATGTCGTAAATGTAGGCGGTCGTTCAGGTTGATCCGCAGGGGGCGCGCGTGGGGATCGTGCGGGCTCAGTGCGCGTCGTTCACGTACGTGCGTGACGAGGACGGATCCAGAGCGAGCAGATCAGACGTGCGGGCGGGCCAGGGACGTGGAGTACGTGCTCCTACGGTGGCCCAAGTATTTAACCTTAGTAAGGGATCCTTGTAACGGTGGCTGGAACAAGTTTGTGCTCGTGGAATATCAGGCCGATCAGAGCGGCGGCAGCGTTCGTGTGCTGGAAACTTGGCTTTGCTTTTCCTTCTTTTCTTCTGCCGATCGAGTCCAGAGAGAAGCCCCTGCCGCTACCTGCAACAACGCTGACATAGCCACGGCAACAACAGAGAAGCCCCTGCACGAGACAATTCTCCACATGATCTGGTGACGCAAGCCGGCGACCCACCTGAAGAACTCCGTGCCATGGGCTGCTCTTCTTGACGCTCCCGGCGCTTCTCGTCCATGGCGTGATCTCCGCTGCCGCTACCTGCAACAACGCTGACCTCTTGCTCTAGTTCTTCCACTTCGCGTACAGCTGGGCGGGTTCTGGCCGGAGTCAGCCACCGTGGCACTCCTCTACCACGCCCGCTGCATCCTCCTCGAGACCATGCTACCTTTCTCTTATTCCCTAATGAGGCCATGGTCGCAGCCATTTCGCGGCGCTGCTCCCATCTATAGATGCGTTGTTGTGGCGCTCCTCCTCTCATTTTCTCCATTAAAATGTTTAAGCAGGAAATCAATGGCGCTTTCTCGCTGTGCAGGGGTGGACATGTTCAGCGCGTGTGGGATTTCTCAAGTTCAAAGCTGCCATCATTGATGAGGAGACTGGACCCAAGGTGAGCAACATGTTTGTTGATGTAGTTTTGACGTGTTTACCCATGCATCTAGTATTAGTCTGTGTATATACTTTGGAGGTTAAGACTAACACTGTCAACTGTAGATTATCAATGTTAGAAGGAAGAGAGATGATTGGTGGAATAGTTTGTTGTATTGCTTGAGCCTCGTGGGCATATATATAGGAGTACATGATCTACTTTGAGTACAAGGCAAGCCAGAATATTTTCTAGTATAACCTATGTTTCCTAATACAATCACGTTACTCAACATCCCCTGCAGTCACAACGGTAGCGGCGCAGACGGTGAGACTGGAGAACAATCCGAAGGCAAGCCGACGGACACCCCCGCAGTCGTAACGGTCGACGCATCGCGGAGTCGTGGCTGGAGTGGAAACCAACGAGGTTGCTTAAGCAGGCGGTAGCCCTTTGTGCCGTTTGTCGATGTAGCCGAGAGCCGAGGGTGGTGTAGCCGTGGTCGAGGTACCCGTGCGAAGAATGTCGTGG
This sequence comes from Triticum monococcum, assembly GCA_034509565.1. NCBI lineage: Eukaryota > Viridiplantae > Streptophyta > Magnoliopsida > Poales > Poaceae > Triticum > Triticum monococcum. The sequence goes on from CM067841.1 coordinate 608,922,172, forward strand.
TCGATGTCAAGTCGGGGGGCCGATGTCGAGGATGTCGCCGTGGAGCCGCGGGCGCAAGAGGGCGCCGAGTTAGCATGGGCGCAGTGGGTCGAAGTAGTGGTGCGCCGGGAAGAAGACGTTGTTGATGACGCGTCGCGGCGGGTTGCCAAGCCCATGAACACATCATAGATGAAGGCACGCACCGATGTTCCTAGCACCGGGCATGCATAGACGGATGAAGACGAAGTTGACGAAGCGCCACACCAGGCTTGCCAGGCCCGGGGAAACATCGTGGACGAAGGCACGCATCGGTGTTGCCAGCACAGGGCATGCATAGACGAGGACCTGCACAAGTTGTACGCCATGTCGGAGGAGTCGGAGAGACCAGCAGAGAAGGACTCGACGACGGTTGCGGTGTCAATCAGCGCAGAGCCGATGTCGCCTGCGGTTTCGGAGTAGACAAAGTGGTCGGGGTAGATGACTGTGACGCTGGCGATGGGCCGGTGCTGGACGAAGACGAAGGATGTGGACGGGCAGCGGCGGCGGCTACATGGGTAGCAGCGGTGACCAAAGAAGAGCGGCGGCCTGACGGCGGCGGCGGCGGCTAGGTTAGGAGCGCGACGGCGGTGCTCGAAGTAGGCGAAGAACCCGACAACATGACGAAGACCGGCGCGGACGGTGGCGTTCCCGCGCCAAGGGAGGTGGTGCGACGCATACCACGGGAAGTCAACGCGCATGGACGACGAAGTGGACCGTGGGCCGCCGCGCTACGGCCCGAAGGGACGACGCAGCTGCGGCGGGCAGGTCGGGGTGACGGCGGGAAGACCTCGGGGCGGCGGCAGGGACCGCGGGCCGCGGCGCGACAACCCGAAGGGGCGACGCGGCGGAGGAGCGCGGGTCGGTGCAACCGCGGGGACGGCCTCTGGACGGCGGCGTGGACGCATGCCACGCTTGCTACGGCCTGACGGGGCAACGCAGTGGCGGCGCGAGGGTCGGTGCCGCCACAGGGACGACCTGGAGCGGACGGCCTCTGGGCGGCGGTGGACCGCGGGCCGCGGTACTACGGCCCGAAGGGGCGACGAGGCAGTGACGCGGGCCAGTGCAGCTGGGAGAAGAACCACAGGGCGGCGGCGCTGCGGCCCAACGGGGCGATGCAGCGGCAGCCCATTGCTCGATCGGTAGAGGGATGCGCTGAACTCGGGACGGTGTTCACGGGGCCTGTGGAGGCACGCGCAACCAACGGACCAGGTCGGTCGCACGGCGTAGATGAGGCGGATCGCGGCGGCGTGCGGGTGATCAATCCGATCGCGCACGAGGTCGGGGACGCCGCTCGGTGGAGGTGCAGTGGCAGCGGAGTCCGAGATGAAGCCGGCGGCAGGGCGGCTATGATTGGCCGCCACATGGCGCGAGGCTGCCGGGTCGGGGTGATGTAGGAGTCCCGGTCGAAGCACGGCGGTGACGGTCAGCGTAGATCGACGGGCGGTCCGTCGCGCGAACGGCGGCGGTGAAGGGCCGCCGCATGACGCGATACCGTCGGGCCAGGGCGACTGGCAGGCCGACGCAAGGACGCCGCACGATGCCGCCGGGTCAAGGCGACCGACGGGGAGACGCGCGGACGACGCGCGAGGCCGCCAGGTTGGTCAAGAAGCCAGCCGATCGCGCCGGTGTTGGAGTAGAGGCGCACGAGGTCGACGACGGCGATGGGCGATGCAAACCGGATCACATGGATCGGAAAACCAAAAAGAAGACGTCGATCAAAGCGCCAGGTGAGAGAGAGAAAACCCGGATCAAAGGATCGGGGAAAAAGACTCTCTAGGTGTAGCCGGACAACACAGCCGGCGGACGAACCCTAGGTACGGGCGGCGCGGCATCCGGCGGCGGTCATGGAAGCCGACCGCCCCGGAGGCGGCGCGCGGTTGCGGAAGCAGCGGCGGCTAGAGTTTGGATCATGATTAGGCTGATACCATGTTAGAAGAGAGAGAGGATTGGTGGAATAGTTTGTTGTATTGCTTAAGCCTCGTGGGCATATATATATATATATATATAGGGTGGGTCTATTCTCATAACACCCCTTAAGACCTTATTCTCCTAACACCCCTCCCCCTCCACTCCCCGCTACCTAGCGCCAGCGCCCCGACGCCGGGCGTCCTCCCCCACCCCTCCCCGCCTCCTAGCGCGGGAGCGCCCCGGCGGCCGGTGTCCTCCCCCACCCCTCCCTGCCTTCTAGCGCGGGAGCGCCACGGCGGCCGGCGTCCTCCCCCACCCCTCCCCGCCTTCTTCCGCGCCCAGCACCGCGGCGGACGGCGGCGACCCGCACCCCTCCCCGCCTTCTTCCGCGCCCAGCACCGCGGAGCACGCGCCAAGCGGCCGACGATGTAGTCCGTCCGCAACGATATTTCCGCGGCGGCGTTTAGGAAGCGACGCCGCACCTCACCTTCGCCCCAACACCACCTGGGGGATCCACCACTGAAGCATCCAGCCTCAGTCATGCATGACAAGGGAAAGCGAACTGCAAGGATGACTACTCCATCGCATTCGTCGTGGATGCGAACTGCAATGGTGCACGTCCAGCCTTCTCCCGCAACTTCGTCGACATCCAGATGAACTGGAGGGTGCCTGATGGAACGAAGCCACTGGACTCGCTTGGCGATGTAGCTGCTGCCATCATCGACGACGAGTACGCAGACATGAAGACAAAGATGTCAGACCACGACCACAGCCTGTGGACTTCGATTCTCAGCATCAGGCACATCGAGTATGCTGCCAAGGACGCCTACACTGCGTTCGAGATATGGAACCGAATCACCACAATGAAGAAAGGCCTCGCGCGCGCTGAAACAGAGAAGACCAGGAAGCGTCCGAGGTCATCCTGGAGGGGGTGGGGCAAGGGGGCATCAACTTCCACCTCCAACTCCAACGGGTGGAACTAGTGAAGCAGGCCAGATGCTGAAAGCCAAGGATTCCCTGTCGCAAGTGCTCGATTAGTTTCCCTCTACGTATGTAGATTAGTTTGCTTTCGTTGTAGTTTGCTTTGGGACAATGTTTGCTTATGTTGCGTTAGTTTGCTTGATGATGCACTATGTTAATTATGAGCACAGAACCTTGGTTTCTATCTATCAACTATATGCAGTTCTCAGTAGTCTGTTTTCAGTATGTATATTGCTTCAAAACTGCTGCTGTAGCTAGGATACACATAAAAAACAAAACTATCAGAGCAGTTCACATAGAGTATTCTTTCACAAAACTGCTGCTATTAAGAAGGTTGATGCAGTCCTCTTTTATTAAAAAAACTCTAGTTCCGAATGTGGGTTAAAAAAAAGGAAAAGCTCGGTGGGGGTTTCCAGTATGGATGTTCTTCAACTGCTGCTGATAGGATGCACATGAAAAACTATATGTAAAAAAGTAGTTCACTTATACTCAGAATTCTCATAAGAAAATACACTAGAAGCCACGCAAAAAATGTCAAATTATTATAACAAAAATGTCTCATGCTGCTGCTGCTCAAGCAAGACTGATCTAAAGCAAATTTAACTTGATTTCCAAACACTTTGCATGCCTATAAAACATAGCCATAACAACATCCCCAGCCTGAAGACCAGCTTCCTCCACAAATTCCTTCCAGCCATCTTTGAGAACCAAACAATCATCAGAGCCAACAGAATACATAACATCAACATCATGATATCCATTCTTGCTGACCAACACCAAATTAACACAGCTTTCTGTTACCCTGACTAGACCAGAAGGGAATTTCTGCAAGCAAAACAACAAGAACAGAAAAAAAATAAGAACAAATAAGAAAAAGATTACAATCTTTCAGAAACTAAATTGCTGCTACAATCTTCATAAAAAAATATTGATGTCAACACATAATAATATTGACTAGACAAAATTGCTGCTGCTCCTACAATGTTCATAATAAAACTTTTGTGTGAAAAAGCAGTTCACTTATACTTAGTGAAAAAATATTTCTTTAGAAACTAATACTACTACAAAAATTCAGATAGTGTTAACTACAAACAACACATGAAAAAGAATATGCGAGAAATACATACCCATGAAACACTGACATCATCGTCAGTCATCTGATGGACGAATGGAGCCCGAAATCCAATACCTGAAGAATATAGAAGGGAACAGAGCGCGCTGTGCCGCTGCCTCTGGTTCAGAACCAAACCTTCGGAAAAAACGCATGTCTCCAGCATGGGCTCCAACCTTGCCAGGCAGCCGCACGCGCAATCCATTGCCAGGCGAAAAACAGATCTGGTTGGGAGAAAAACAGATCGAGGAAGAGTGGCGCCGCCAGGGATAAGGTGAGATGGGAGCCGCCAGGGATAAGGTGGGAGGGGAGCCAATTGACCCACCAGTATATATATATGTAAAGGAAACAACATAAAAAAACGACAAATAAAGCAGTGCGGTTACATAACAATATGCATTTCACATTGCGTATTACTGCAGTCCACCGCGCTTGATCAAGCAAAAAAACTTATCAAACTAGTCCCCACACACCCCCGTGGCTGTAATGCAGTTCATACAGGCTCGCATTGCATATTAATGCAGTTCGCCGCACTACAAAAATTCACCCGCGCATTGCATATTACTGCAGTTCACCGCGCATTGCATATTACTGCAGTCCACCGCTATTGACCACGATTCACAGACGAAAAACACAGCCTGCAATGCAGTTCTAACAACTATATAATGCAAAAAAAATCTCAAAAAACATCTTTGAGAAACGACCAGAGCCAGTGGCGCCGTAAAAAACATGGATAAAAAACTTAAATTCTTCAAAATTAATAACTTAATCCGCTCCAATTCATACGGATAGATCAAAGGCAGCCCGTAATTGCCGAAAACAACAGAATATTACATACAAAACACAACAATTTCGATCCGGACGGGGAAGAACAGAGAACAAACGTTTTTCCGCTAGAACAGAGAGATACTCAACAAATTATACTGAAATTTCAATCCTATTAGCAGATTAATCTGTCGCGGAATAACACAAACATCAACGGGATAATGGTAACACACTAGGACCACGCTATAAAATCGAATACGAACAGCCAGCAGCAGGATGCGAAACTCCTCCACCACCGGAAGAACGGACGCAGATCCGCCAAATCAAAGGATTTCCATCGTTTTCTCGCTGAATTCAGTGCTTAACCACATATTAAATCAGCGCACACACAAATAAACCAATAGAAATCGATCAAACTAGCCAGAAACGCTGCTCCATGAAGGTTTCCTGCTGCACCTCTATGTGGTTTGCAACAGAAGAAGGAAGCAGTGCACATAGCTTTCCAATGCAGTTTTTTAATGCAGTTCAGAAGTGTTATGAGAATATTATTCTCATAATGTTATGAGAATAGACCGGCTATATAATCTACTTGAAATACAAGACAAGTCAGAATATTTCCTAATCTAACCTATGTTTCCTAATACGATCATGTTACTCTACAATCAACACTTAAATAGCAATTGATGTTTTTCTACTGAAATATGCAATCGCTAGGAGTTCTATTTTTCAGTTAGCACTAGTGCAGCAAACATGAGTAGCACAGACTATTGGGGATATGATAGGCAAACAATTTGCTACTACTATCTCTGTCCAGGTGAATAAGTCATTCGCGTAGTTCTATGTCATTGCTTTGAGAAATTAAATATGTGTTATATGTCATGAAAAGTATATCACTAGATTTCTATACGGATGTAGTTTCTAAATATATATTTTTTATCACATATAATACATATTTAGATGATTAAATCGTCAACCTAGAACTACGTGAATGATTTATTCATTGAGACGAGGTAGTATCTCATTTCTATTGTATCCCATCACATGCTCAGATATCAAGGTGCATTAAATCATTACATATGAGGATTAAAAAAATTTCACCAATGCATAAAAAGTTCCTAATTATTTATTGGTGACGCATGCATGCATTGCAATTAATGCATTGGTAAATATAATTGTTTGAGGAAAATGAGCGTATTAATTGAGTAATTTTGCAAACCACCAAAATTATTCCACCACTCATCATCTACATTGATTGGTGAGCCTTATAAACCGGAAAGGAGTGAGTAACACAGAACATATATGTGAACGCGTCATTTCTACCACTTGGTTTATGTGTGTGATAGTCTAATTAGCTGAAATCTTTTGGAGTAGGCTGAAGGTGGAGGAGGGCCTGTATGGCATTTGATCCGAACATTGCACTCAGGGATGCTCTAATATTTAAGAAGGCCTTGTTTCTTATATTATTATTATTTTATCATATTGCCATCAAATTAAATTGCTTGATTGAGTAAGTAGCTTGATAATGTACTAGTAAATCTTTGCTATCATTACTGGCAAGTTTCTGGAAATAATCTTTCAAGTCAAGCACTTCTGTATCATCTATAGTAATCTTAAGTTTTGCTATTTTTTTTCTTCTGACTTTTTCATATTTTTTTCATAGGCTTCTTGGCTGCATCTTCCGTGCTACTTGGGACACTTGTTAGACCACAAAGCGTCAAAATTCTTCATTTTCTGTTAATACAATATTACGTGAAATGCTTCTTAATAGTGCTGCTTGTTTAAAAATACTATGTTACACAATCTATTTTGTTTACTTTTGAATAACATCAATGCAAAGACAAACCTGCATTTGCAATCTAATTTAGCTACTTAATTACATTTATGTTTGCTTTAGGAAAGTACATATGCGCATGTAAAATTGTTGCATTGTCTAAGGTCCAGTTCCAAGCAAGTTGAAATGGAATTCATTTAGCGAAAATTCGCATCTGATCCCGAGCACAGCTGGCCCCGAAATCACGCCCGCCCCTTTTCCTCGCGATCTATGCGTTTTCTGTATTTTATCTCGTAGGCAGCAACCGTATTGTGCTAGTATTCCTGGATGGGCCCGACGCATTAATTTGCTGTCCAACAACTCCGCTGGCCCGGGACGGGGTAATATTGGATGGATGAGCTTTTTTTCTGAGCCTGCATGTACCGCTTGGTGACGCCCGCAACAAACGGCCACCTACCAGTCGCTGGGTGACTCAAAAAAAACACAGTCGCTGGGTACTTAAGTACACCCAGAAGGAATGTCGATACAAGGATGAACTGGGATGCAGGAATGGGACGAGACTTGCCTGCTCTCCCGGCATGTGCCCATCCGTGCTCCCGCATACGTGGCATGGTTTGATTGGAACAAAATAAGGCCCGGCCCCACCCCCTTAAAATCAGGGGGGAGATAATTAGATTAGAAAGAAAAAAGAGAAAAAGACAGCCGTAGGATGGACTGGGAGCACGGATGGGGGCATGGGAAGGGAGCAGGCAAGCTGGATCCGCAGGAATGCTGATTCAAAAAAGGAAGAAAGAAAAGAATGCCAATACAAAATCACCTAGAGACAATGATGAACTGGGATGCAGGACAAGTCCACTGCCTTCGGCTCGGCAACACCCACGGACGTGGTCTGATCAACCACGCTTGCAGAACTCAGATCCTGATGCTCGTCCCAGATCGGCGCCATGGCTTTGCTGCACTTTTCTGGAACATGTGCGATATGCGGGAAGCGTCTTGCCTCGTTAGAGGGACGCGTTGCATGTTTATATGGCAGGGGCGCACCTCCCTGAATAACAGCGCATACATGAAGTTGTTGGGATTACAAACTTGGAGAAAAAGGGATAAAGGAAGGAGAGTTCGGTTACAGAGGATATGTGAGGATATGTCAACCGAAACTACTTAAACATCTATCCCTATATCTATCTCTACAATGCGTGTTTAACACCCTCCCTTAATCACAACTTCATCAAGTTGAGATTATGCTTGAAGTCTTTAAAACTCCGTGTGGGCAAAGCCTTGGTAAACCCGTCAGCAACTTGATCTCTAGAGTGCACAAACCGAATGTCAAGTTGCTTGTTAGTAACCCTTTCTCTGACAAAGTGGAAATCTATCTCTATGTGTTTTGTCCTTGCATGAAACACAGGATTAGCAGATAGATAGGTAGCACCAAGATTATCACACCACAAACATGGGGCCTTGGTGTTTTTCACACCAAGTTCTTTAAGAATAGATTGAACCCGTATAATTTCTGCTGTTGCATTTGCCAATGCTTTGTATTCTGCCTCTGTACTTGATCTAGACACAGTTGCCTGTCTCCTTGCACTCCATGATATTAGGTTAGAACTAAAAAAGACTTCAAAGCCACCAATGGAGCGTCTATCATCCAGACTGCCTGCCCAATCAGAATCAGAGAAGGCACTAACCAAGGTAGATGGTGACTTGCTGAAATTAAGACCAATGCTCAAAGTATTTTTGACATATCGAACTATACGTTTAGCAGCAGTCCAATGAACAGTGGTGGGTGCATGAAGAAACTGGCATACTTTGTTAACAGCAAAAGAAATATCAGGCCTTGTCAAAGTTAAGTATTGCAATGCACCGACTAGGCTCCTGTATTTAGTGATGTCCTCTTTGCTTAGAGGTGTACCTTCTGTAAGAGACAGTTTTTCAGAACTTGACAAAGGAGTGGGTGAGGGTTTACAACCTTGCAAGCCAGCCTTTTTTACCAAATCAGTGGCATATTTTTCCTGGGAGAGATGAAGTCCATCATCATGTTTCTTCACTTCAATCCCTAGGAAATAATGAAGATTTCCAAGATCCTTAAGAGCAAAATCTGTGCTCAAGTCCTTCAATAATGCAGTTATTGCTTCATCAGATGAACTTGTAACAATAATGTCATCAACATAAATGAGAACAAATATGGATGTGTTCAATTTATTGTAAATGAATAGTGAAGTATCAGACTTGGAAGGAACAAAACCGAGTGTCTGCATTTTATGACAAAGGCGTGAATACCATGCCCTTGGTGCTTGCTTTAACCCATACAGTGCTTTCTCAAGTTTGCATACAAATGAGGGTGCTTGTTCATTTTCAAACCCAGGAGGTTGTTTCATGTATACTTCCTCTTTCAGAACACCATGCAAAAACGCATTCTGTACGTCTAGCTGCCTGAGACTCAAACCCCTAGACACAGCAATGGACAAAACAAGACGTATAGTTGCAGCTTTAACAACAGGACTAAAGGTGTCCTCATAATCTATTCCATACCGTTGCTTAAAACCCTTGGCAACAAGTCTTGCCTTGTATCGATCAATGGTTCCATCAGATTTCCTTTTTATTCTGAAGACCCATTTGCAATCAATAAGATTCTTACCTTGCTGTGGAGGGACTAGATGCCAAGTGTTATTTTTCTCAAGTGCCAAATATTCTTCCTTCATTGCCTTTTTCCACTTTTCATCACCGAGTGCTTCCTCAAGCGTACTTGGCTCACCTGGTTCACCTGTGGAACAAACTAGGCCATATTTTGTTATATGTTTATAATCAACAGGCTTGATCACACCTTGTTGCAGCCGAGTTTGTCGTTGTGATGGTGCAGCCAGATCTGTGGCCACAGAAGATCCTGAGTCAGGAACAGGAGTTCTGGGCGCTGCAAGTTCTGAGGCAGATTCGCCTCGTGCTCGCCCCGAATCCTCTATGGCTTCGCCCCATGACCCAGATGCTGTAGGCACCGCAGAAGATCCCGGCCTCCCGACCGGCTCGTCAGGAGCCCATGATTGCACGGGCCCGCGTGAATCAGCACCGGATTCAGCGCCCGTCAGCCGCGTCTCGACGCGCCGCTTGTAGCAGCGCAATTCATCCGGAAAACGCCTGCCGCTTCGACCACCCGGGTGCTGCCAGGTGTCGAACGCTAAGTGGAGAGGAGTGGGCGCGGGGTCGCCTCCAGCTGCGGACGGGCGTGTGGCACGCGCGGAGTCGCTGCTGGTCGCACGAGCGGGCGGACCTGCTGTCGGTTCTGACGCGTCAGCCCGCGCAGATCCCGGCGCAGATTGCCTGTGCTGCTGCTCCTGCAGTGATCCCGAGGCGGATCTAGCGCACTCCGAGGCAGATTTGCTCCCCTCCTCGTGACACATGAAATATGGCACTTCGGGATTGATTTATGCATCATTTTCTTCTCTGTTTTCACTTCTGTTTTCTCCTGCATCATCACAAAGCTCATGTGCATGGTTAGGAGGGTTAGTCATCATTGGATCATCACAATTATTTTCTCCCCCGTGATCAAGGCCAGATAGATGAGGTGGCAAAAGAAGTATTTCTTGACGGAGTCTAGCGCTGGCATTAGGATGAAGATCAGCAAAAGGAAATTTGGTTTCATCAAAGACCACATCTCTAGAGATATAGACACGGCCGGTGGAGAGGTCAAGGCACTTGACACCTTTATGAAGTGGACTATAGCCAAGAAAAGCACATTGCTTTGAGCGGAACATGAGTTTACGATTATTGTAGGGACGAAGATTGAGCCAACACGCACAGCCAAACACACGGAGTGACTTGTAGTCAGGTTTGACATGAAGAAGCCTCTCTACTGGAGTCTCATTATTGATAACACGACTAGGAAGCATGTTGATGATGTGGACAGCCGTGAGGAAAGCCTCATCCCAGAACTTGAGGGGCATGGAGGCGCCGGCTAGAGGGCTAGTCCTACCTCAACAATGTGTCAGTGCTTATGTTCTGCAGAGCCGTTTTGTTGGTGAGCGTGAGGGCACGATACATGATGAGAAATACCAAGATTTTGGAAGAAAGAGTTCAACTTTCCGTACTCTCCCCCCCCCCCCAGTCTGATTGAACAGCAATAATCTTGCTGTCAAACTTGCGCTCAACGAGAGCTTGAAAGTTTTGAAAGACTTGAAAGACGTCGGATCGTTTCTTAAGAAGTTAGATCCAGGAATATTTGTTGTAGTCATCTATAAAGCTCACATAGTAAGTGTGTCGACCAACAGAGCTAGGGGCAGGACCCCAAACATCAGAAAAAATTAATTGCAATGGTTTTGTAGACACACTAGTTGATAGAGGATAGGGTAACTAATGACTCTTAGCACGTTGACATGAATCACAAACTGTTTCAATATTGCGCTCACCAACAAACGGGAGCTTATTTTTCCTAAGCAATCTTTCAACTAAAGAAAAAGAGGCATGGCCTAATCGATCGTGCCATCGGGTTGACGAAAGCTTGGCAACACCGTAGGCTCGTTTATTGAATCTTCGACACTCCGGAAGCAATGGGTAGAGCCCTCGAACGCATCTACCTCGATACAGCACTTTCTTCGTTGCCTGATCCTTGATCAAAAAGAAAAAAGGATGAAACTCGAGAAAGACATGATTATCAATGGCAATTCTATGAACGGAGAGAAGATTCATACTAGCACTAGGGACATGCAATTTTTTTTTGAGATGAAGGTTGCGATGGGGAGTTTTAATAACTGTATGGCCAAGGTGACGAATCCTCATACCTGCACCATTGGCAGTGTGGATCTAGTCCTTGCCGCGGTATTTCTCCCGCGTGGTCACCTTCTCGAGCTCGCTGGTGATGTGTTCAGTGGCCCCACTGTCGACGTACCAATTGGTGTCGACGCCGTAGGAGCCGTCCGCAGCTGCAGCAACTTTGTCCTTGTCTTGGGAGTCGTAGTCATCGTCATCGTAGTGGTACCAGCAGTCTTTGGCCGTGTGCCCAAGCTTGCCACAGATCTGACAGCGAGGGGCATCCGGACGAGACCTGGTGGAGCTGCCGCCACGACGAGGTTTGGAGTTGGGGGAGCGGCCGCCGCGGGAGTTGGAGGAGCCACCACCGTTGATGTTGCCTCCAGGCCGCCCTTTGGTGCGGGGAGAGCCACGACCGCGACCACGACCACGAGATGCGGCGTTGGCCGAGGACTTGAAGCCGCCGGAGGAGCCATTAAATTGGGCCATGCGCTGATCGAAGTTGCTCAGCATGGCATAGAGCTCATCGAGGGTGACAGGCGTGACGCGGGCGTCGAGGGCGGAGACGAGCGGCTGGTAGTCGGCGTCCAGCCCATGGAGGATGTACGAGATCAACTCGTCGTCCTGGATGGGTTTTCCGGTGGCGGCGAGCTCATCAGCGAGGCCGCAGAGTGAGGCGAAGTAGGAGGCAACGAACTGGTTGCCCTTCTGCGCGTTGATGAGCGCAGTTCGGATGTTGTTGACGCGGCTGAGGGATTGGGACGAGAACATGCCCGCCAGAGCCAACCAAAGTTCACGCGCCATGGTGATCGCGGTGACCGCGACCAGGACCTCCCTGGACAGCGTACTCAGCAAATAGCCGAGCACCTGTTGGTCCTCCCTGACCCAAAGTGGGTGGAGAGGGTTGGGCTGAGAAGTCTCCTTGCCATCTTTGTCCTTGGTGACGTGGAGTCTGGCCGGTTCCGGCGAGGTGCCGTCGACGTAGCCGAAGACACCGGCGCCCCGCAGGTGGGGTGTGACCTGCGTGCGCCAGAGCACGTAATTCGTGCGGTTGAGCTTCTCGGTGACCTGGCTGTTGAGGCTAGGTTGGGAGGCGCCGGATGAAGACATGGCTATGGCACTAGATGGAATCGGGATAGCTAGATGGAGAGAGGAAGGGCTCTGATTACTATGTGCGATATGCGGGAAGCGTCTTGCCTCGTTAGAGGGACGCGTTGCGTGTATATATGGCAGGGGCGCACCTCCCTGAATAACAGCGCATACATGAAGTTGTTGGGATTACAAACTTGGAGAAGAAGGGATAAAGGAAGGAGAGTTTGGTTACAAAGGATATGTGAGGATATGTCAACCGAAACTACTTAAACATCTATCCCTATATCTATCTCTACAATGCGTGTTTAACAGAACAGAGCAGCAACTGCTGCCGCAGACCCTACCGCTTCAACTTCCTAAGGAGGCCGCGTCCTGCCGGCACCCCTGTTTTTGAAATTTGAATTCACGAGGCGCATATGTGCGTCTAGCTGGACAAACAAGCGCAGACACATCACAGAGCTCCATGTAAATTAATTCCAGCATCACCGCCGGTACAAGATGATTCAAGCTCACTGAATTTTAGACCACCAGACAATAATATGGGTACAGCGAAATGATAACAGCAAAGTGTAGTTGGTAAAAAATTAGATCGCCTATTCGTATTTGTCAACAGTTGATATCAGTGTCAAGGAAACCAACTACCACATGAAAACGGCTCAGCATCGTTTGAAATGCAACTAGTTTACACTCAGGAGGAACAAAGCATGGTATCAAACTATAAATCACGCACTAGAAAATCCTTGAAAACATGCTTGTCGGAAGTCTTTAAGATACATTGGCACCAAGCGGCCTGGTTTACGAGGTGCGACGGCGGCCTACAATGCCACAATTCTTGGAGGTTGCAGGCTTGCAAGGCTGCTTTGGCACATCAATGGATGGGCAGGCGGTCTTCTTATGACCTGTTAGTTTGGAGATGCTGCAGAACCTCGTCCACTTGGTCGACCCCTCGTATGGCACCTTTTCTCTGCTTGAGCATGGTCACCCGGCACCATGTTTCTTGCTCGAAGCCAACAGTCCAGCGAATGCATCCCAATTGCCAGAAAGGGTCACGCTGTTCTCATTGTCAAACATTTCTCCCTCGACGTTGATGATTGCACCCGCCGATCCAATGCTATTGCGATTTGACTCAGCAGCTTGCCTGCCCTCAAAGCCTAGCCCATCCCTTGATTCAGCCAGCGATAATGCCTCCATGATTATTTCCTTCACGCCGTAATCCATCACCTGAAAACATGAGCGAGGATAAGTGTGATTAGTTAAACCAAAATCATAGACAGCAAACTAGTGATGATGATCGCAAACAGAAATACCTTCAAAGCATGGCAGCACAGCATCCTCATGTGGGCAAATTATCTGCACTCACATTCAAACAACTTGCCATCATCTGACATGGTCACCTTGTATACCACCTTGCTCCACTTCTCACGTTTTTCGGCGTCATTGTGCCTTGCAATGTATTTCTTCTACCTCCTCCACCTGGTAAGCCCCATCTTAGAAAAGGCTCTCACAAAATTGTTCAAAAGTTTCCTCTTGTAAACCTTACTCATGTCTCTCAATCACAACGTTTGTCCTCATTAGGGCACCGCTCTGTAATGCACAAAAGAAATACACCTTTAGCATCTCAGACCACATATATGTGTACACACTGGAAACTCTCGACTTGCTCGTCACGCATCAAGACACCAGCTAGGATAACGCTCTGGAAGTGATTACACGAACTAACAACCCAAAAGGCATGTCATACAGATTAGTCCGATACGTTATGTTGAATGTGATGACATCACCAAAAAATTTGTACTGCACTTGTTGTTTCCATTTGTCCGCATCAGCTTCTTGATTCTGCTATCCTCATCCCCTTGGAAAACTCTAGGTCGTTATGTTGTACATTTTTGAACACGCAAGACTACAAGAGTCTTGTTCATATCATCGTTAGCCTGGTCCCGCCTTATTTGGCCACAAAGATTCCGGAGTAATCCCTTTGTGAAGGGCACATTCTGAGATGAACCGAAGAAGTTGCCAACTATGTTGTACACTTTGTTGAGGTTCACATTGTTCCTCCTAAGCTGGTTCACCTAATCTTTTGCGTACCCATATATCTGGCTGTGCGATGGCCAATGAACCTTTTCACCGCAAGCAAGGGATAATGAACGGTTGTGGCTTTGCCCGGTGCTCAGCGATGAAACCATCCATTGTCCGTAACTCTAAGAAATCTGATCATTACAGGGCACTCGCATTAGCAATACTGGTTGTTACTGCTCGGGCTACCCTGCAAATGAAAATTATTTTTTGTTCAGCTTAGAAGTGAAACTCAGTGCAAGCCACACAAAAACTATGCTTGTGATTTTCTGTATTTGAGTGTTAACAGAGCATCCACAAATGATCTCCTGCATACACTTTGTCCGCTTGGTGTCCAGACGACTTCTGCCATATCTTATAACAAATCCAATAGCTCCCAAGAATACTGGTTATAGAAATTGTAGGCTTCCACCAGGGAGTCAAAACTCATCCCAATCTCTAGCTACCTCTGATCGTTTCTTCCAGCGGAGTGACTCTACCAGGGAAAACTGCTCTATCCGGAGGTGCACGGCCAACTCTAAACCTGCAATTTATATTCAGACGTTTTAGATGCTTTGTTCGTTGGGCACAATATTTTCCTTTACCAGAGTATATTGGTGGATGTATGCCATGATCCATCTAAAAACAATATATGCTAATTGTACATATCAATCACCATTTCACGTACGTATGGCCACAAAAATTAGGAGGGCACCCAGCTGATACTAGTAATCATAGCTTCAGACATCTATTGTCATACACAAATACTCCCTTCGTTCCTAAATATAGGTCTTTTTAGAGATTTCAATAAGTGACTACATACGAAGCAAAATAAGTGAATTTAGACTCTAAAATATGTCTATATACATCCGTATATGGTTGTCCATTTGAAATCACTGGAAAGACTTATATTTAGAAACGGAGGGAGTATGTGACAATGACATCACTTGCAAGAATCAAAACCATACCGTCAGACAGAACACTAATTTTAGTTTTTACCTTCTGGTCCACACCGACGCCTCGAGGGTTCACCTTCCCGGTCGATTCCACGGACTGGGTTGTCGACCCCGCCGGAATTCCCGCGCTCAGCAGCGCCGCCGTGGTGTCCAACCACAACCGCGCATGAGGATTGGGCTTCGGTCGTGTCCGTCGGCACGACACCCCTCATCACCAACGGATCTGGCCCCGCGACCACCTCCCTGAGTCAACAAATCGAAGGAGCGTTTTCGCCATAGCCCGCTCGTGCATATGCAGAACGAAAAGAACAGAAGAATACGAGGGAGCAATTACCTGTCAACTGGATCCAGCAGAAACTCGAGTCCGTTGTCGAGCAGGCGAGGCAGGCCAGAACCATCGCCCATACTGCTCGCCGCCGCCATTTTTTCACGACGAGCTGGGAGGAGGGAATGGAAAAACGTCGAACTGACGAGGGGGCCGAGATATTTCAGATGCCCCACAGGGCCACACTACCGTCTGACACTAATTACTGAATCATGACGGCGCTGCCTTGCAAGCTAACGGCATGTACCCATGCTGATCCACCGCACAGTTTTTGCGGACGGACGCGAGCCACGGTACGGCTCGTGGCCGTCACTCTGATTTCTAAAACGCGACGCGGGGACGACCGTATACCACTGTTCCACATCGTATTTCGGCAGTCGACCCCTTTTCCTGAGACGCGGATCTGTTGTGACGGGCCCACTAGCTCAGATCCCTAGAGGTGGACCTACGACCAGGATTAAGTGTGCAGATGGCCCCGCTCTCAGTTACGCCGCTCTCTTCATTTAGTTAGTATTTATAACATAGGCTAGTAAGTATTTGCAGCTTCAGGTACTACAATCATGCCACTAGTTCTGGAGAGTGATAGGGAAAGGAGGGCATTCCTCGCGGAACATAAACGCAGCGGTGATGTGTATGCTAAGCTAAGGGGTGCAGTGATTACATGTTCTTTAAACGTTATAACTCTAGCTCTAGGTTATGCATGTTCTTTAATCATTATAACGTATTCTCAGGTTTACTATTTTATTGGCCCATTCGCGTACTTGCCTAGGAATGTACTAAATTATTTTTCTATTTTAGATTCATAATTTGATAGATTGTAAGCTTCTTACTGGTATTCTTGTTCCTTGTTGTCTTGTTTGTTTTCGTCTAATGAATACGCAACACTATTGTGTTTCATTAATTTATAGGCACCTAGAGGAGTTAATTTCTAGACTTGATGGACAAGAGAGAGAGCACTTGAAGAGATAGAGAGGAAGCAACAAGAATTGGAGGTTGTGAAGAAGGGCCAACAAGACAAGAGTGAAAGCCTTAGATAATAAGCAATAGAAAATGGATACATTGATTGGTTTTCTCTTAAAGGCTCGAGCAACTTAGTCCCAATCCAAACCAGATGGTATATGAAGGCCACCAGGTAACACTTTTGTGGACCTTAGTTATCTAAATATTACTTTGCAACTTGTATATTCTTGTGAGTGCCCAAACTTGTTAATTCATGCTATTTATCTAAGATGATTGAATTTATAATTTGATTTGTAGTTTATTTCAATTTATATTGTGGTTTGGCTCTAACTTATTTATATGATGCAGTTTGATGTGAATTAAATATTTACTTTCATATGAATTCGGTAATATTGGATATGATAATTCATTGTAATTTAATTCTGAAATAAATTAAATATATCCCGATGATGTTAAGTCAATGAATGCTGAAATAAGTGATGCTAGTTTAATCAATGTCCTATATAATTTGGCAGTGGGATAGTATGTCCTATGTTGACGTGGCATCAAGTTAGTGACATTGCTCTGTCACTAAGTATGGTAGACTATGGCATATTTTTATCTGCATGTCACATTTAACGACCGTAATAGAAATACCAAGTCGATGTCATTGTCAAAAATGTCAATGAAGGTCCTATTTTTAGTGACATTTAGTGCACGCGCCATCACTACGAGTATTCCGTGATAGGGATTCTGTGGCGATGCTCATTACGCACATAAAACATCACTATGATGTATTCTATGACATTTTTGGCTATTCCATGGCATTCTTTGCCTCGTCATAGTAGGCCTGGTCTCTTGTAGTGGTATATAGAATGATAATATAATAGCATGAAACAATAAAAAATGATAGATACATTTGAGACGTATCAAGTAGAAAAGACTTAAGATACATTACTCTGTTCCTTATAACCATCGTGTAGATGCTTAGCTGCTACATTATAACGAGGTTGGAATCATCATTAAATCATCGATTACAAACTATATGGTTGACTACTTAGTAAGTAACTTAATTAATGAATCATCTGGGCGGTACTCGGTTTGGGTTTGGTGGTTAACTTTGTAGATCACGAGCGGAAGCGTTCGTTAGAACGAGGTTGAAGTAGTCGTACACGACGTGATCCAAATCACCGATGACCAGCGCCGAACGGACGGCACCTCCGCGTTCAACACACGTACGGGACGGGAGATGTCTCCTCCTTCTTGATCCAGCAAGGGGGAAGGAGAGGTTGACGAAGATCCAGCAGCACGACGGCGTGGTGGTGGATGCAGGGCGTCGCAGTAGCAGGGCTTCGCCTATACTACGAGGAAGAGAGACGTAACGGGGAGAGAGGGAGGCGCCAGTGGCTGGTGTCAAATCCCTCCTCTCCCCCCACTATATATAGGGGTGCCAGGGGGGTTGGTGCGCAGCCTAGGAGATCTAATCTCCTAGGTGCGGCGGCCAGGGGGAGGTTTCCCTCCCCCCCAAGGCACCTCGGGGTGCCTTCCACCACTAGGACTCCTCCTAGGTGGAAACCCTAGGCGCATGGGCCTAGTAGGGCTGGTGCCCTTGGCCCATGTAGGCCAAGGCGCACCCCCTACAGCCCATGTGGCCCCCCGGGACAGGTGGCCCCACCCGGTGGGCCCACGGGACCCCTCCGGTGGTCCCGGTACAATACCGATAACCCCGAAACTTGTCCCGATGGCCGAAACAACACTTCCTATATATAATTCTTTACCTCCGGACCATTCCGGAGCTCCTCGTGACGTCCGGGATCTCATCCGGGACCCCGAACAACATTCGGGTTACTGCATATACATATCTTCACAACCCTAGCGTCACCGAACCTTAAGTGTGTAGACCCTACGGGTTCGGGAGACAAGCAGACATGACCGAGACGACTCTCCGGTCAATAACCAACAGCGGGATCTGGATACC
Organism: Triticum monococcum; assembly: GCA_034509565.1. NCBI lineage: Eukaryota > Viridiplantae > Streptophyta > Magnoliopsida > Poales > Poaceae > Triticum > Triticum monococcum. Next base: position 608,940,802 of record CM067841.1, read on the forward strand.
CATGTTGGCTCCCACATGCTCCACGATGTTCTCATCGGATGAACCACGATGTCAAGGATTCAATCAACCCCGTATGCAATTCCCTTTGTCAATCGATATATTACTTGCCCGAGATTCGATCATCGGTATCCCAATACCTCGTTCAATCTTGTTACCGCCAAGTCACTTTACTCGTACCGTAATGCATGATCCCGTGACCAGACACTTGGTCACCTTGAGCTCATTATGATGATGCATTACCGAGTGGGCCCAGTGATACCTCTCCGTCATACGGAGTGACAAATCCCAGTCTTGATCCATGTCAACCCAACAGACACTTTCGGAGATACCCGTAGTATACCTTTATAGTCACCCAGTTACGTTGTGACGTTTGGTACACCCAAAGCACTCCTACGGGATCCGGGAGTTACACGATCTCATGGTCTAAGGAAAAAAATACTTGACATTGCAAAACTCTAGCAAACGAACTATACGATCTTTATGCTATGTTTAGGATTGGGTCTTGTCCATCACATCATTCTCCTAATGATGTGATCTCGTTCTCAATGACATCTTATGTCCATAGCCAGGAAACCATGACTATCTGTTGATTAACGAGCTAGTCAACTAGAGGCTTACTAGGGACATGTTGGTGTCTGTTATTCACACATGTATTACGATTTCCGGATAACACAATTATAGCATGAATAAAGACAATTATCATGAACAAGGAAATATAATAATAATAATGCTTTTATTATTGCCTCTAGGGCATATTTCCAACAGTCTCCCACTTGCACTAGAGTCAATAATCTAGTTACATTGTGATGAATCGAACACCCATGGAATTCTGGTGTTGATCATGTTTTGCCCTAGGGAGAGGTTTAGTCAATGGATCTGCTACATTCAGGTCCGTATGTATTTTACAAATCTCTATGTCTCCATCTTGAACATTTTCACGAATGGAGTTGAAGCGACGCTTGATGTGCCTTGTCTTCTTGTGAAACCTGGGCTCCTTGGCAAGTGCAATAGCTCCAGTGTTGTCACAGAAGAGCTTGATCGGCCCCGATGCATTGGGTATGACTCCGAGGTCGGTGATGAACTCCTTCACCCAGATTGCTTCATGTGCTGCCTCCGAGGCTGCCATGTACTCCGCTTCACATGTAGATCCCGCCACGACGCTCTGCTTGCAACTGCACCAGCTTACTGCCCCACCATTCAAAATATACACGTATCCGGTTTGTGACTTTGAGTCATCCAGATCTGTGTCGAAGCTAGCATCGACGTAACCCTTTACGACGAGCTCTTCGTCACCTCCATAAACGAGAAACATCTCCTTAGTCCTTTTCAGGTACTTCAGGATATTCTTGACCGCTGTCCGGTGTTCCTTGCCGGGATTACTTTGGTACCTTCCTACCAAACTTACGGCAAGGTTTACATCAGGTCTGGTACACAGCATGGCATACATAATAGAACCTATGGCTGAGGGGATGACACTCATCTCTTCTATTTCTTCTGCCGTGGTCGGACTTTGAGCCGAGCTCAATTTCATACCTTGTAACACAGGCAAGAACCCCTTCTTAGATTGATCCATATTGAACTTCTTCAATATCTTATCAAGGTATGTGCTTTGTGAAAGACCTATGAGGCGTCTCGATCTATCTCTATAGATCTTGATGCCTAATATATAAGCAGCTTCTCCAAGGTCCTTCATTGAAAAACTCTTATTCAAGTAGGCCTTAATGCTGTCCAAGAGTTCTATATCATTTCCCATCAAAAGTATGTCATCTACATATAATATGAGAAATGCTACAGAGCTCCCACTCACTTTCTTGTAAACACAGGCTTCTCCATAAGTCTGCGTAAACCCAAACGCTTTGATCATCTCATCAAAGCGAATGTTCCAACTCCGAGATGCTTGCACCAGCCCATAAATCGAGCGTTGGAGCTTGCACACTTTGTCAGCATTCTTAGGATCGACAAAACCTTCCGGCTGCATCATATACAATTCTTCCTTAAGGAAACCATTAAGGAATGCCGTTTTGATGTCCATTTGCCATATTTCATAATCGTAAAACGCGGCAATTGCTAACATGATTCGGACGGACTTCAGCTTCGCTACCGGTGAGAAAGTCTCATCGTAGTCAACCCCTTGAACTTGTCGATAACCTTTAGCGACAAGCCGAGCTTTATAGATGGTCACATTACCATCCGCGTCTGTCTTCTTCTTAAAGATCCATTTATTCTCTATGGCTCGTCGTTCAATGGGCAAGTCAGTCAAAGTCCATACTTCGTTTTCATACATGGATCCTATCTCGGATTTCATGGCTTCTAGCCATTTGTCGGAATCCGGGCCCGCCATTGCTTCTTCATAGTTCGAAGGTTCACCGTTGTCTAACAACATGATTTCCAAGACAGGGTTGCCGTACCACTCTGGTGCGGAACGTGTCCTTGTGGACCTTCGAATTTCAGTAGGAGCTTGATCAGAAGTATCTTGATCATTATCATTAACTTCCTCACTAACCGGTGCAGGCACCTCAGGAACATTTTCTTGAGTTGCGCCATTTTCCGGTTCAAGAGGTAATACTTCATCAAGTTCTATTTTCCTCCCACTTACTTCTTTCGAGAGAAACTCCTTCTCTAGAAAGGATCCATTCTTGGCAACAAAGACCTTGCCTTCGGATCTGAGGTAGAAGGTATACCCAATAGTTTCTTTAGGGTATCCTATGAAGACGCATTTTTCCGACTTGGGTTCAAGCTTTTCAGGTTGAAGTTTCTTGACATAAGCATCGCATCCCCAAACTTTTAGAAACGACAGCTTAGGTTTCTTCCCAAACCATAATTCATACGGTGTCGTCTCAACGGATTTCGAAGGAGCCCTATTCAAAGTGAATGCGGCAGTCTCTAAAGCATAGCCCCAAAAAGATAGCGGTAGATCGGAAAGAGACATCATAGACCGCACCATATCTAATAGAGTGCGATTACGACGTTCGGACACACCGTTACGCTGAGGTGTTCCAGGCGGCGTTAGTTGTGAAACTATTCCACATTTTCTTAAGTGTGTGCCAAATTCGTGACTCAGGTATTCTCCTCCACGATCTGATCGTAGAAACTTGATTTTCCTGTCACGTTGATTCTCAACCTCACTCTGAAATTCCTTAAACTTTTCAAAGGTTTCAGACTTGTGTTTCATTAAGTAGACATACCCATATCTACTAAAGTCATCAGTGAGAGTGAGAACATAACGATAGCCACCGCGAGCTTCAACACTCATTGGACCGCACACATCAGTATGTATGATTTCCAATAAGTTGGTTGCTCGCTCCATTGTTCCTGAGAACGGAGTCTTGGTCATTTTACCCATGAGGCATGGTTCGCACGTGTCAAATGATTCATAATCAAGAGACTCTAAAAGTCCATCTGTATGGAGCTTCTTCATGCGTTTGACACCTATGTGACCAAGGCGGCAGTGCCACAAGTATGTGGGACTATCATTATCAACCTTACATCTTTTGGTATTCACACTATGAACATGTGTAGCATTACGCTCGAGATTCATTAAGAATAAACCATTCACCATAGGAGCATGACCATAAAACATATCTCTCATATAAATGGAACAACCATTATTCTCGGATTTAAATGAGTAGCCATCTCGAATTAAACGAGATCCCGATACAATGTTCATGCTCAAAGCTGGTACTAAATAACAATTATTAAGGTTTAAAACTAATCCCGAAGGTAGATGTAGAGGCAGCGTGCCGACGGCGGTCACATTGACCTTGGAACCATTCCCGACGCGCATCGTCACCTCGTCCTTTGCCAGTTTCCGCTTATTCCGCAGCCCCTGCTTTGAGTTACAAATGTGAGCAACTGCATCGGTATCAAATACCCAGGAGCTACTACGGACGCTAGTAAGGTACACATCAATTACATGTATATCACATATACCTTTTGTTTTGCCGGCCTTCTTGTCCGCTAAGTATTTGGGGCAATTCCGCTTCCAGTGACCGTTTCCCTTGCAATAAAAGCACTCAGTCTCGGGCTTGGGTCCATTCTTTGGCTTCTTCCCGGCAGCTTGCTTGCCGGGCGCGGCAACCTCCTTGCCGTCCTTCTTGAAGGCTTTCTTACCCTTGCCCTTCTTGAACTTAGTGGTTTTATTGACCATCAACACTTGATGTTCCTTCTTGACTTCTACCTCTGCTGATTTCAGCATAGCAAATACTTCAGGAATGGTCTTTTCCATCCCCTACATATTGAAGTTCATCACAAAGCTCTTGTAGCTTGGTGGAAGCGACTGGAGGATTCTGTCAATGACCGCATCATCCGGGAGATTAACTCCTAGCTGAGTCAAGCGGTTATGTAATCCTGACATCGTGAGTATGTGCTCACTGACAGAACTGTTTTCCTCCATCTTACAGCTAAAGAACTTGTCGGAGACCTCATATCTCTCGACCCGGGCATGAGCTTGGAAAACCATTTTCAGCTCTTCGAACATCTCATATGCTCCATGTCTCTCAAAACGCTTTTGGAGCCCCGGTTCTAAACTGTAAAGGATGCCGCACTGAACGAGGGAGTAGTCATCGGTACGTGCCTGCCAAGCGTTCATAACGTCTTGTTCAGCAGGGAGGACAGGTGCGTCACCCAGCGGTGCTTGTAGGACATAATCTTTCTTGGCAGCTATGAGGATGATCCTCAGGTTCCGGACCCAGTCCGTATAGTTGCTGCCATCGTCTTTCAGCTTGGTTTTCTCTAGGAACGCGTTGAAGTTGAGGACTACGTGGGCCATTTGATCTACAAGACATATTGTAAAATATTTTAGACTAATGTTCATGACAATAAAGTTCATCTAATCAAATTATAATGAACTCCCACTTAGATAGACATCCCTCTTCTAGTCATCTAAGTATAACATGATCCAAGTTAACTAGGCCGTGTCCGATCATCACGTGAGACGGACTAGTCAACATCGGTGAACATCTTCATGTTGATCGTATCTTCTATACGACTCATGCTCGACCTTTCGATCTTCTGTGTTCCGAGGCCATGTCTATGCACATGCTAGGCTCGTCAAGTTAACCCTAAGTGTTTTGCATGTGTAAAACTGTCTTACACCCGTTGTATGTGAACGTAAGAATCTATCACACCCGATCATCACGTGGTGCTTCGAAACGACGAACTTTAGCAACGGTGCACAGTTAGGGGAGAACACTTCTTGAAATTGTTATGAGGGATCATCTTATTTACTACCGTCGTTCTAAGTAAACAAGATGCAAAACATGATAAACATCACATGCAATCAAATAATAAACGTGACATGATATGGCCAATATCACATAGCTCCTTTGATCTCCATCTTGGGGCTCCATGAGCATCCTGTCACCGGCATGACACCATGATCTCCATCATCGTGCCTCCATGAAGTTGCTCGCCAACTATTACTTCTACTACTACGGCTAACGCGTTTAGCAATAAAGTAAAGTAATTTACATGGCGTTTCTCAATGACACGCAGGTCATATAAAAGAATAAAGACAACTCCTATGGCTCCTGCCGGTTGTCATACTCATCGACATGCAAGTCGTGATTCCTATTACAATAGCATGAACATCTCATACATCACATATAGATCATTCATCATTCATCACAACTTTGGCCATATCATATCACAAACACTTGCTGCAAAAACAAGTTAGACGTCCTCTAATTGTTGTTGCAAGTTTTTCGTGGCTGAATTAGGGTTCTAGCAAGAACGTTTTCTTACCTACGTGAAAGCCACAACGTGATTTGTCAACTTCTATTTACCCTTCATAAGGACCCTGTTCATCGAATCCGCTCCAACTAAAGTGGGAGAGACAGACACCCGCCAGCCACCTTATGCAACTAGTGCATGTTAGTCGGTGGAACCGGTCTCACGTAAGCGTACGTGTAAGGTTGGTCCGGGCCGCTTCATCCCACAATACCGCTGAAGCAAGAAAAGACTAGTAGCGGCAAGAAAGTTGACAAATCCACGCCCACAACAAATTGTGTTCTACTCGCGCAAGAAGAACTACGCATAGACCTAGCTCATGATGCCACTGTTGGGGAACGTTGCAGAAAACAAAAATTTTCCTACTCGTTTCACCAAGATCATCTAGGAGTTCATCAAGCAACGAGTGTTCAGATTTCATCTACATACCTTTGTAGATCACGAGCGGAAGCGTTCGTTAGAACGAGGTTGAAGTAGTCGTACACGACGTGATCCAAATCACCGATGACCAGCGCCGAACGGACGGCACCTCCGCGTTCAACACACGTACGGGGCGGGAGACGTCTCCTCCTTCTTGATCCAGCAAGGGGGAAGGAGAGGTTGACGAAGATCCAGCAGCACGACGGCGTGGTGGTGGATGCAGGGCGTCGCAGTAGCAGGGCTTCGCCTCTACTACGAGGAAGAGAGACGTAACGGGGAGAGAGGGAGGCGCCAGGGGCTGGTGTCAAATCCCTCCTCTCCCCCCCACTATATATAGGGGTGCCAGGGGGGGTTGGTGCGCAGCCTAGGAGATCTAATCTCCTAGGTGCGGCGGCCAGGGGGAGGTTTCCCTCCCCCCCCAAGGCACCTCGGGGTGCCTTCCACCACTAGGACTCCTCCTAGGTGGAAACCCTAGGCGCATGGGCCTAGTAGGGCTGGTGCCCTTGGCCCATGTAGGCCAAGGCGCACCCCCTACAGCCCATGTGGCCCCCCGGGACAGGTGGCCCCACCCGGTGGGCCCACGGGACCCCTCCGGTGGTCCCGGTACAATACCGATAACCCCGAAACTTGTCCCGATGGCCGAAACAGCACTTCCTATATATATTCTTTACCTCCGGACCATTCCGGAGCTCCTCGTGACGTCCGGGATCTCATCCGGGACCCCGAACAACATTCGGGTTACTGCATATACATATCTTCACAACCCTAGCGTCACCGAACCTTAAGTGTGTAGATCCTACGGGTTCGGGAGACAAGCAGACATGACCGAGACGACTCTCCGGTCAATAACCAACAGCGGGATCTGGATACCCATGTTGGCTCCCACATGCTCCACGATGTTCTCATCGGATGAACCACGATGTCAAGGATTCAATCAACCCCGTATGCAATTCCCTTTGTCAATCGATATATTACTTGCCCGAGATTCGATCATCGGTATTCCAATACCTCGTTCAATCTCGTTACCGCCAAGTCACTTTACTCGTACCGTAATGCATGATCCCGTGACCAGACACTTGGTCACCTTGAGCTCATTATGATGATGCATTACCGAGTGGGCCCAGTGATACCTCTCCGTCATACGGAGTGACAAATCCCAGTCTTGATCCGTGTCAACCCAACAGACACTTTCGGAGATACCCGTAGTATACCTTTATAGTCACCCAGTTACGTTGTGACGTTTGGTACACCCAAAGCACTCCTACGGGATCTGGGAGTTACACGATCTCATGGTCTAAGGAAAAAATACTTGACATTGCAAAACTCTAGCAAACGAACTATACGATCTTTATGCTATGTTTAGGATTGGGTCTTGTCCATCACATCATTCTCCTAATGATGTGATCTCGTTCTCAATGACATCTTATGTCCATAGCCAGGAAACCATGACTATCTGTTGATTAACGAGCTAGTCAACTAGAGGCTTACTAGGGACATGTTGGTGTCTGTTATTCACACATGTATTACGATTTCCGGATAACACAATTATAGCATGAATAAAGACAATTATCATGAACAAGGAAATATAATAATAATAATGCTTTTATTATTGCCTCTAGGGCATATTTCCAACACCACTAGGAGGTGTACCCTGTGTCCAAGCAAACGGCCGAGGTGTACCGGGAGTGTCTTGGTATTGTATGAAGAACCGGGGTGTACTAGTGTGTCCTATGTATAGACTAGACCCCCTACATACAAAGTTAGGATAAAACCTACTGCTTTCTACAAAGAGCCTTCAACTCCACTTATCCCCCAAGATGCATGTAGGTGAAATAGGGATGTTATAATAACTATAGAATCTTGTCGATACATTCATTGTATTGACCCTAGTGGCTGCAACGTATCATGTTGCAGGTGACTATATTAGGAGTGGTCATACGTAGGGTCTCGTGCCTCCACTCGACATACTTCCTAGTGGTGTTGATGGAGCCTTACCAAGAACTAATATCTTAGGATTTGTTTTCATTTCTACTATTAAGAACTATGTTTGTGATTGTAACATATATATTGGGCTAGCTTTTGGCTAGTCGTATGTAAGACTATTTAATTTCTAGGTCATGCGATGTAATAAAATGATGCATTTGTGTCTGGTATATATCTATACCGCTTATACTGGCGATTCGATCCCGGGGCTAACTTAGAAACACATGGAGACCTTAACCACACTTGTTAGCACTACTGGGGACACAAGTGAAGTTTTATTTTTGTCACAGACATTACCACTATTGCAAAGTACATCACCTCCATGAATTGATACTTGATTTCTCAACGAGGGACACCACCCTACACCTGGCGATGAGGCACAACCATGGAAACATAGTGGAGAATGTGGTTGAAGGAATATGCCCTAGAGGCAATAATAAAGTTGTTATTTATATTTCCTTATATCATGATAAATGTTTATTATTCATGCTAGAATTGTATTAACCGGAAACTTAGTACATGTGTGAATGCATAGACAAACAGAGTGTCATTAGTATGCCTCTACTTGACTAGCTCGTTAATCAAATATGGTTAAGTTTCCTAGCCATGGACAAAGAATTGTCATTTGATAAACGGGATCACATCATTAGAGAATGATGTGATTGACTTGACCCATCCGTTAGCTTAGCACGATGATCGTTTAATTTACTGCTATTGCTTTCTCCATAACTTATACACGTTCCTATGACTATAAGATTATGCAACTCCCGAATACCGGAGGAACACTTAGTGTGCTATCAAACGTCACAACATAACTGGGTGACTATAAAGATGTTCTACAGGTGTCTCCAATGGCGTTTGTTGAGTTGGCATACATCGAAATTAGGATTAGTCACTCCGTGCATCGGAGAGGTATCTCTGGGCCCTCTCGGTAATGAACATCACTATAAGCCTTGCAAGCAATGTGACTAATGAGTTAGTTACGGGATGTTGCATTACGGAACGAGTAAAGAGACTTGCTGGTAACGAGATTGAACTAGGTATTAAGATACCGACGATTGAATCTCGGGCAAGTAACATACCGATGACAAAGGGAACAACGTATGTTGTTATGCGGTTTGACCGATAAAGATCTTCGTAGAATATGTAGGAACCAATATGAGCATCCAGGTTCTGCTATTGGTTATTGACCAGAGATGAGTCTCGGTCATGTCTACATAGTTATCGAACCCGTAGGGTCCGCACGCTTAACGTTCAGTGACGATCGATATTTATGAGTTTATGTGTTTTGATGTACCAAAGGTAGTTCGGAGTCCCAGATATGATCACAGACACGACGAGGAGTCTCGGAATGGTCGAGACATAAATATCGATATATTTGAAGGCTATGTTTGGACATCGAAAATGGTTTCGAATGAGTTCGGGGCATTTTCTGGAGTACCAGAGGGTTACCGGAACCCCCCCCCCCCAAGGGAGCATATGGGCCTTAATGGGCCTTAGTGGGAGAGAAGAGAAGGCAGCCTAGGAGGGGGGCGCCCCCCCAATCCGAATTGGGTGGGGGGGGGGGGGGGCGTTTCCTTTCTCCTTCCCCCTCTTCCTTCTATTCCTAGTTGGACTAGTAAAGGGGGGAGTCCTACTCGTACTAGGAGGAGGACTCCTCCCCCTTGGCGCGCCTAGAGAGGCCGGCCAGCCTTCCCTCTCCCTCCTTTATATACGTGGGGAGGGGGCACCCTAGGACACACAAGTTGATCTCTCAGCCGTGTGCGGTGTCCACCTCCACAGAATTCCACCTCGGTCATATCGTTGTAGTGCTTAGGCGAAGCCCTGCGTCGGTAACTTCATCATCACCGTCATCACGCCGTCGTGCTGACGAAGCTCTCCCTCGACACTCAGCTGGATCTAGAGTTCGTGGGACGTCACCGAGATGAACGTGTGCAGATCACGGAGGTGCCGTACCTTCGGTGCTAGGATCAGTCGGATCGTGAAGACGTATGACTACATCAACCGCGTTGTCATAACGCTTCCACTTACGATTTACGGAGGGTACGTAGGCAACACTCTCCCCTCTTGTTGATATGCATCACCTAGATGAATCTTGTGTGTGCGTAGGATTTTTTTTTGAAATTACTATGTTCCCCAATAGTGGTCTCCGCCGCACTGGAGCTGATCTCTGAGGTTCATAGCGCTGGTGGGTTTCCGCTCTATTTGGCGGTGATGAGTGGGGTCGTGCCAGCCATCAGAGTGATAATGGCCGAGTGTAGGTATGGCTTGACTGTCGGCCCGAGCTCGCAAAAATGTTCTCCACATTGTAATCTTCCACGGCCCAGGCAGCTGCCTGCTGTACTTGCCCCCCCCCCCCCCCCCATTATTATTTTCTAAATATTCACCTTTCTACTGTTTTGGTTAATGCGAATTTGCCCGGATTTAGCTCGCAACACGGGGGGAGGGAGGCAATGTCCCTCTTATATTCTCCCTAGCACATATAAATGCTATATATGTTCATCCTAATGTACCCCTAGCTTCTTAACAAAGAACACACCATTCATGTGATCTTTTGGTAACAACACCATGAAATATTTAACGAATCATAAACCCTAAACTCTATTTTTATGCAGGTATGACCGATAATCATACCACTACCATAGTCATGGCAAAAGGCTTAGGTCCTCGTGGAGCAACAATGAACCAACAAAGTGAGAGACTTCATTTTGTTTTGAAGACAACTATGACAAATGGATAATCATCAAGGAAATCTCTAATCGTTCACTTATCATCGTCCACTTATTCACGTTAAATTAGTATGTTATCAAATCCGGTGCATAGATTTCCTACATCTTCTTTTAGTAATGTCAATGAAAGAGGTGTCGTCTTTGTTCTGGTGGAAGTAATATATTTTTTGAACTAGCAATGTTTATTCTAATTACAATGAGTAAAATAAGATAATGAATGGGTAGCCTATGCATCAGGTTGAAATCATGGGTTTCTTCTACTACATCGTCCCCACATAGCACCCTTTGACCTTTCTAATACTCGCTCTGTTCCATAATAACTGTAGTGGTTTACAACGATATTTATTATGAACCGGAGGAAGTACCACACATGCTACATGCACACAACTTGCATTTTCAGTGACCTGCCTTTCGTTTGTGTGTGTGCACGGGTCAACCTTGTACGCGGTGTTATAAAGGGAAAAATCTCTTGGTGCTCCTATGATGGAGGTAATGATCATTCCTTTAGTTTTAAATCTTCTTGAAGGGGTCGTTCTTTTCTTTTTGCGAACAGGATCAGATCTATTATGAAGATTCATCGAAGTACAAAGCGCCTCAAACATAACAAAAATCAGATCGAGGTCCATGGATCACCGAACGATCATTGCCGCCGTCAGAACGAGCCACCGATGCGCCGTTGTCGCCGCTCCCATACCGGAGCCGTCCTGACCTTGTCGATGGCAGCCGGGAAACCATCGTGCACGTGCCCCTAAGAGCCAGCGCCCAGGAGCCGCAGTCGTCGCCGTTGGATCCTTGAATCGACCTGAAGAACCTGACACCAAATATCGCTGTAGTGTACGCACGACGAGAAATTATAACCTCACCGTCCCAAGGAGCTGGCATGAATCTACGCCGGAACTCCGTCTAATCCGTCCCAACGGATAAACTTAAGAGCTATCGGAGACCGAAACACTGACTCGAAAAAGGTGCGCCGCCATCCGTACAAACGCCGCCCCTACGAGGACGAAAACCCTACCTATCGACTAGCATGAGTCAAGACACCAGGAGTCTCTCCGCCACCGGCCGTGGGAGCAGCAGCCAGACGGAGGCGAATCAACAGGCTCGCCGGTGAAAATCGAGGGGAGAAAGACTTTCCTAAGTTATCTTGGGAGAGAGAAAAGAAAAAGTGTACATGGAGTGAAAAAAAGGGTTCCGTTTGACCGAATAAAATTCTTGAGAGCAAAACCCTGCTCCCCCTATAACAGGGGCAATGATCATCCGCAAATAATATACTTAATGTATATTCAAGTGAATGTTGATTACAGAAGAATTTGTATTTCTGTTATTGAAAGTAATGGAAAGGCGTGCTGTCCGGTTGAAAAGAAAATGTTCAACCGAATGGAATTCACGAAAGCATGGAAAAGTCTTTTGTTTCCGTTGGACCGAAAATTCGGCGCCGATGCATCGCAGACGCGCTTGAACCGTACGGTTCCAACCTCCTGGTCGATGGCCACGGTGGCACTTCCCTGTTGGGTTCCACACATAGTGCATGCATCCACGTAGCTTTTGCCACGTCACTTCACTCGCTAAACCAAACCAACCTGGTTGGTTAGCCCTAGTTAGTTAGTTATTACTGTAGCTGATAATTAATGCTCCTGTCGCCTATACATACGAGGCCGTCACCCCATCAGATGACCACAAGTGCAAACGCTCGCAGCCTCCTCTGTTCGGTTCTGCTCTGCTTCACCTTCACTAGATAGAAACCAGGTGCGTCCTTTAGCTAGCACATACCGAGAACTGCTCTGTTAGATCGGCAGTCGGCCATGGTGGGGATCACGGTGCCCATCTCCATGGACAACATCCCACTGGTGAAATGCGCTAATGCGGCGGCGGGGCCGGTGCCAACTGTCGACCTGTCGGCGCCGGGCGCGGCGGCGGCCGTGGAGCAGGCATGCCGCAGCGTGGGCTTCTTCAGGGCGATCAATCACGACGTGCCGACCGCGCTCACAGACGCGCTGGAGGCCGGCGCCGCGGCCTTCTTCGCGCTGCCCCACAAGAGCAAGCTGGAGGCGTCGGCGAGCCCCTTGGGCTACGGCAGCAAGAGCATCGGCCGCAACGGCGACGTGGGCTGGCTCGAGTACATCATTCTCTCCGTCGGGTCCGGCTCCGTCGCCGCCGCCTCCCTGCCGCCGTCGCTCCGGGCGGCGCTGGAGGAGTACACGGACGCGGTGCGCGAGGTGGGAGCGCGTGTGCTGGAGCTCATGGCGGAGGGGCTGGGGCTCGCGGAGGAGAACCGCGACGTGCTGCGGCGGGTGGTGGCGTCGGACGAGGCTGACAAGATGGTGCGCGTGAACCACTACCCGCCGTGCCCGTGCCCCCTGGCGGCAGGGCAGCGCGGCGTGACGGGGTTCGGGGAGCACACGGACCCGCAGGTCATCTCCCTTCTCCGGTCCAACCGCGCCGGGGGCCTCCAGATCATGCTCCCGGACGGCCGCTGGGTCTCCGTGGCCGCCGACCCGGATTCCCTATTCGTCAACGTTGGCGACTCCCTGCAGGTAGCAGCCATAGCATTACCATCACCACTCGCTCACCAGTCACTTTGTTACCCTCATCGCTTACTACTGCATCTGGGATCCATCCATGCAGCCATTTGAACCAAGCGTAGTGTTGTGCATGCATGGTTTGGTCTGGCGCATTATTTAATTTAGCCGCTGGTGCCAGTTCAGTTCTTGTCAAGGACGTACGGGGCAAAGCGTGCAACTTGCGCCTTATATAATTATAAACTCATTGCCGTGCGACCCTTGTGGCTAGCGCCTGTGCCCTACCACCTGTAGCTACTGACTCATGTGTCTCGTTTGTTTTGGTGCATTCAGGTGCTGACCAACGGGCGGTTCCAGAGCGTCAAGCACCGGGTGGTGGCGCCGGCGGAGGGGGAGCAGTCGCGGCTGTCCGTGATCTACTTCGGTGGGCCGGCACCGACGCAGCGGATCGCGCCGCTGCCGGAGCTGATGCGGGAAGGGGAGCTGAGCCTCTACAGGGACTTCACCTGGGCCGAGTACAAGAAGGCCGCCTACAAGTCCCGCCTCAGCGACCACCGCCTCGGCCCCTTCGAGCTCTTCCCCGCCGCCGCCCAGGACTGCTGCAGCAACGCCGTCCAGCCGCCGGTGCCGGCGCCGGCGCCACCTCACGTGGCACGAGTGCACTAGCGCGCTCAGCAGGAGCTGTTTACTGTACCTGTTTATTTAATCCATGGATCCAGACATATGTTGTAACTAAAAGTAGTAGTAGGACTAGTTGTTGCTACATGGCTGAGTAGCCCAAAACTGGCATCGCACCGGCGGCACCTGCCTGCCCAATGTGTAATGCTGGAAAAGAAAGCCGGCCTTGTAATTTCCACTAGTAGTAGCAGCAGCACTTCCACGTACATATGCAAGCACGTATGCTCTGTTGTCCCCTTTTGTTTGTTTGCTCACTTTACACCGGCAGGCAACGGCTTCTGCTCGCCACTGCCCGGTGTACCTTACATAGGCAGCTTAATTAGTTATTCGAGTCTACAAGCTATAATAAATAAAGTGTTAGAGCAACTCAAACGGGAGACCCATTTCCTACGCCCACGTCTGTTTGGGTCGGCGCGGACAAAAACGCCGGCCCAGCGCGTCGACTAATTCACAAAATTCGTCCGGCTGGCGTCCGCGCGAACCCATTTCAAGCCCAAAATTGCGCCTGAAATGCGTCGGCGCGGACGTGACGCGGACGCGCCGTGCGTCCCCTCGATGTCCGCCACGGGCCCACTTGTCTGCCCCCAACGACCACCCGCGTCTTACACCTACCTCGGCCCCCCTGGCAGCGTGTAGAAGGTCCGCGAGCCCGTCCTTTTCAATGGAAGCGAGCGGCGGGGCCGGCCTCATTCACTTCCAACGCCCGTCCACATCTGGCCACACCGTGCTCCCTCGTCGGCGACCACGAACCCTAGCAAGCCCAAACCACCATGGGGTTTTTCAGTGGCAAGGGGGAGGGGGAAGCTGACCCCTGGTGCGAGTTCCCGCGGCTCGCCGACTCTTCCGCCGCCGCCTCCTGGACGCGGCTCGCCACCGAAGCGGCAGCGTCTGTACATACCACTCCACCAGGCGCGGTGACACTGGCAGTGGCCACTGCAGTGTTCGGATGTCAACCTGCCTCAAAGCTGGTATCTGTATCCGTAGCGGATCTCGATTCCGACAGTGCCACGCATGCCGCGGGCGCATGCCGAGGATGTTCGTCAGCGTCGCGAGGTCCTCACTCCAGAGCAGCGGCGGATGTTTGCCTACGCGCCAGACTCCCCCAACTGGGAGCGCTGGTTCGTGCTAGAGCACGAGGAGGAGCGCCGCCAGGGTGTCCATGTCGACCACGATGTCCCTCCGCCGCCGCCTGAGGTTCAGCCGCACGAGAAGGATGAAGAGGAGGCGTACCAAGCCGCCCTCGAGCTAGCCCTGTAGTAGGCGTTGGAGGCGAGCAGGCTCGAGGAGGAGGCCCAATGGGATGGGATGGACCACGCCCTTGCCTAGTTGGCGGCAGGGGACTCTGTCCTCGCCTCCGCCGCCCATCATCGAGCCCAAGCTAGAGCCGAAGCCGACGCGGAAGCGCTCGTCGCCTCCACCCACTTGGCCAGAGGAGCCCTACACGTGGGCCGACGCGTACTGCGAGTGGGTGAGCACACCTTCGGTCCATGACGTCGTGACACCGGCAGAGGAGGCGGCCGACCTTGAGCGCTGGAAGGCACACTGGCTCGCTCAGGAGGCGGCCGACGGTGAGCGGCGGATGCATTGGGAGCAGTTGATGCGCCGCGACGCAGAGGCGCCGCGGCTTTGGGAGGAGGAGGAGGAGCGTGCCCGGCTAGCCACAATGTTGGCGCCCCAGCATACGCCGGAGGAGGCTGCCCTGGCAGCGTACCAAGCGATGTTCGGGTGGGCTGGCCCTACTCCCGTCTTCATCGACCTCACCAGCGCCGACGGCGACGTCAAGGGCAAGGCGGAGGACGTCTAGGGCAGCGTGCATGCGGCATATTTTTTATATTTTTATTAATGTTTAAAAGGTTTAAGTGGACATTGGCCGGTGGTTGATCGGCCACTTTAATGTTTAATTGTGTTTATTTTGGCAACCTTTTTTTTTGTATGCCGATAGATTTGGGACCGCCTCCTGTTGGGCGGTCAAGCCGACCCATATGAAAATGCGGACGCGCATGTCCGCCTGGCTGACCAAAATGGACGAAAAGCGGACAAACCACGCACCCATTTGGGTCGCCTTGTTGGAGTTGCTCTTACATGACACGACACATATGCGACTCCTCATTATGGATAGTCTAACCCATGCTGAAAACTGCGTTCTTGAGTATAGCTTAGAGCATCTACAACTGCATTGGGCAAATCCGACCGGCACGTCCGCGGGCACTGACCGGGAACACCTCATATTTCCTTCTCACACTCACGTCTCTCATATTTTAAACCTCAAAACCATGCAATTCATGCAACACTACATAATACACATGATCATAGCGCACTTCATCGGATTAGCCGGACAAAAGGAACATGATTCATCGGAGTTCAACGATAGACAGTGCAAATCTGTACTACAAACATAGATAAAATTTAAATAGAACGAGGAAGGGCGGAGGAAATCACCATTTCCTCGCTGTCCCCTTCCCCTTTCGGCTGTCGGCGCTGCTATGCCCCTCCTCCGTGTAGGCATCGGCGTGCGGAGGCGCGTCGTCGTTGGAGCTGGAGGTGGAGCCCTCTGTCATATCCAAGTCGGAGTCGCACCTCATGCCCGACAGCCTGCGGAGCAGGCGGTCCTGCTCCTTGGCATGGCGGGCCGCCTTCACCTTTGTCGCCGCCTCCTTTGTTGCTTCGCGCTCTAACAACTCGATGGCGAGTCAGAGTGCCTTGGCATTCTTGCGGCGGAGGCACCGTGCATCCGTCTCCGCCGTCGTGAGTGAGCGGCGGAGGACAGAAGCAAGGAGTGTTGCCTCAGTATCGACCGACGTGCTTGATGACAGTTGGAACTACGTTGGTATTTCCCCGGAGAGGGAGGAATGATGTAGCACAGTGACAGTAGAGTATTTCCCTCAGTTATGAAACCAAGGTATCGAACCAGTAGGAGAACCAAGCAACACAACATAAACAACACCTGCACACAAATAACAACACCTCGCAACCCGACGTGTTAAAGGGGTTGTCAATCCCTTTCGGGTAACGGCGCCAGAAATTGGTGTGTGACGGTAAAAAGGTTGTAATAGATTGGATACATAGATCACAAATAAAATAAAGTGCAGCAAAGTATTTTTGTATTTTTGGTTTAATAAATCTGAAAATAAAAGCAAGGAAAAAGTAGATCGCAAAGGCAAATATATGAGAAATAAGACCCGGGGGCCGTAGGTTTCACTAGTGGCTTCTCTGGAGAAAAATAGCAAATGGTGTGTAAACAAATTACTGTTGGGCAATTGATAGAACTTCAAATAATTATGACCATATCTAGGCAATGATCATTACATAGGCATCAAATCCAAGATTAGTAAACCGACTCCTGCCTACATCTACTACTATTACTCTACACATTGACCGCTATCCAGCATGCATCTAGTGTGTTAAGTTCATGGAAAAATGGAGTAATGCAATAATAACGATGACATGATGTAGACAAGATCCGTTTATCTATATGGCGGTAGATATAGATCTCGTCTTTTTATCCTTAGTAGCAACGATACATATGTGTCAGTTCCCTTTCGATCACTGGGATCAAGCACCGTAAGATCAAACCCACTACCGGGCACCTCTTCCCATTGCAAAATAAATAGATCAAGTTGGCCAGACAAAACCCAAATATCGGAGAAGAAATACGAGGCTCTAAGATATCATGCATAAAAGAGATCAAAGAAACTCAAATGCTTTCATGGATATAAAGACATAGATCTGATCATAAACTCGAAGTTCATCGATCCCAACAAACACACCGCAAAAGAGTTACATCATATGGACCTCCAAGAGACCATTGTATTGAGGAACAAGAGAGAGAGAGAGAGAGAGAGAGAGATGAAGCCATCTAGCTACTAACTACGGACCCAAAGGTCTACACAGAACTACTCACACATCATCGGAGAGGCACCAATGAAAGGTGTGAACCCCTCCGTGATGGTGTCTAGATTGGATCTGGTGATTTTGGACTCTGCGGTGGCTGGATGAATATTTCGTCGACTCCCCTAGGGTTCTGAGATTTTTGGGGTATTTATAGAGCAAGGAGGCGGTCCGGGGGGGGGGGTACCTGATGTGGGCACAACCCACCAGGGCGCGCCAGGGCCTCCTGGCGCGCCCTGGTGTGTTGTCCCCTCCTCTGGAGTCCCCACCCTAGGTGTAACTAGGGCCCATCTGCTTCCTTTTGGCCCATAAAAAATCATCGTAAAGTTTCGTGCCATTTGGACTCCGTTTGATATTGATTTCATGTGATGTAAAAACACATGGAAAAATAGGAACTAGCACTAGGCACTAAGTCAATAGGTTAGTACCAAAAAATGATATAAAATGACTATAAAATGATTATAGAACATCCAAGATTGATAATAAAACAACATGGAACAATCAAAAATTATAGATACGTTAGAGACGTATCAGCATCCCCAAGCTTAAATCCTACTCGTCCTCGAGTAGGTAAGTGATAAAAACAGAATTTTTGATGTGGAGTGCTATTCATCAAGTCATATCATATTATTTTCTTTATAGCATGGACATTTGGACTTTTATATTATTCAAAGCAATAGTCTAGTTTTGACATAATAATTTAGATACTCAAGCATATCAACAAGCAACCATGTCTTTCAAAATATCAATGCTAAAATAAGTTATCCCTAGCCCATAATGCTCAAACATTGATCCATTCATGAAACACACTCGAATATTAACTACACCCAATACTTGAGCACGATCGTATTGCCTCCTAGTTGGTGATTTTATAAGAGAAGATGGAGACTCAAATTTCAAAACAAAAATTACATAAAGTAAAAGAAAGTCCCTTCGCAGAGGGAAGTAGGGATTTGTAGAGGTGCCAGAGCTCAAAGCGAAAAAATTGAGATAGAAACATTTTGGGAGGTGTATGCATCCCACCAACGAAAA
Organism: Triticum monococcum; assembly: GCA_034509565.1. NCBI lineage: Eukaryota > Viridiplantae > Streptophyta > Magnoliopsida > Poales > Poaceae > Triticum > Triticum monococcum. Next base: position 608,959,778 of record CM067841.1, read on the forward strand.
CGACTGATAGTTCCGAACACTTTCCATGCTAGATATGCCATAGGCGGTTCCCAAACAGAAAATAAAGTTTATTCCTTTTTTCACCATAACTTTCACTTTCCATGGCTAGCCGTATCCACGGGTGCCCTCCATACCAACACTTTGCAAGGAATTTATTATTTGACAACATAAAGTAAATTCATTTTTGTTTTTGCATTTTGGGGCTGGGCATCCCTAATACATTTACCTTACCCCCGTGCAATGACAAGTGAATAAACACTCATCTTGAGAATAACACATCTAGCATGGAAAATATTAGCAACCCCTCACCGTTCTGCGAGTGAAACAAACACACAAAAGAGAAGTTTATTTTGAAAATGAGAGATGGCACATGCAAATTTGCTTAGAACGGCAAAAGAATATCGCATATAGGTAGATATAGTGGACTCATGTGGCAAAACTGGTTTAAATGATTTTGGATGCACAAGTAGAAGTCATACTTAGTGCAAAATGAAGGCTAGCAAAAGATTGGGAAGCGACCAACCAACAAACGAATAATCTCATAAGCAAGCATTAAGCATAATTAACACCGAATAATGCACCACAAGTAGGATATAATTTTCATTGCATGACTATTGACTTTCGTACTTGCATACGGAATCACAAACCTTAACACCCATATTCTTACTAGAGCACAATTACTCATCAACATAACTCACATATCACATCATCATATCTCAAAACTATTACTAAGAATCAAGTTTATTTTGTCCAATGATCTTCATGACATTTTCTTTTACTTTATCCTTCTTGGATATCTATCACTTTGGGACTAATTTTCATGAGTGGCTTTTCATAAGCTCAACCAAATATAAGTGAAGATCATGAGCATAACAAATTTTCTTTCTCTCAAAATAATTTAAGTGAAGCAAGAGAGAATTTCTTCAAAATTTTACTAACTCTCAAACAAATCTAAGTGAAGCAAGAGAGCATTTCCTGAAAAATAACAAAGCACACCGTGCTCAAAAAGATATAAGTGAAGCACTAGAGCAAGTCCTAGCTCATAAAATATTTAAGTGAAGCATAGAGAGCAATTCTAACAAGTCGTGGCATAATTTTGGGCTCTCTCAAATAGGTGTGTCCAGCAAGGATTGATAACTTAAAACACAAAATAAAACAAGCAAAGACACATATCATACAATACGCTCCAAGCAAAACACATATCATGTGACGAATAAAAATATAGTCTCGAGTAAAATACCGATAGTTTTTGGAACAAAGCGGGGATGCCACTCGGGGGCATCCCTAAGCTTAGTTGACTGCTCATTCTTTGATAATAGCTTGGGATACCGGGGCATCCCCAAGCTTAGGCTCTTACATCCTTCCGTCATCCATCGTAAGATAACCCAAAACTTGAAAACTTCAATCACACAAAACTCAACAAAACCTTTGTGAGATCCGTTAGTATAAGAATAATAAACCACTACTATAAGTGTTGTATCAAACCAATTCATTTTTTTATTATATGTATTTTATTGCAACTTTTCTATGGCAATAACTCATCAAATAATACCATAGAGCCATAAAAATAAGTGCACAACACAAAGAAAACAAAATCTGTCAAAACAGAACAGTCTGTAGCAATCTGACTATTTCGAATACTTCTGTAACTCAAAAAACTCTAAAAAATTAGGACGACTTGAGAAATTTTTATATTGATCTACTGCAAGTGTAATGGGTATTTTATCACTCTCTCGTAAAAAGCGAAAATTAATTTCGTGAGCGCAAACCTTCTGTTTTTTCAGCAAGATCAAACAACAATTGCCCAAGAAGATCCTAAAGGCTTTACTTGGCACAAACACTAATTAAAACATAAAAAACACAATCATAACAGTAGCATAATTGTGCTAACACTCAAAAACAGGAAGCAAAAAGCAAAAATAAATTTTATTCATTGGGTTGCCTCCCAACAAGCGCTATAGGTTTACGCCCTTAGCTAAGCATATAGCAAGGATCTAAGTTTTGTCATCTTTGGTCCTTGACCCATAAGATTCCCTTATGATTGATTCATAAGGTGGCTTAATTCTAGTTCTAGGAAAGTGTTCCATACCCTTCCTCAAAGGAAATTGGAACTTAATATTGCCTTCTTTTATACCAATCACGGCACCGATAGTGCGTAAAAACGGTCTACCAAGAATTATTGGACAAGACGGATTGCAATCAATATCAAGAACAATAAAATCTATGGGCACATAATTCCTATTTGCAACAATAAGAACATCATTAATTCTTCCCATAGGCTTTTTAATAGTAGAATCCACCAAGTGCAAATTCAAGGAACATTCTTCAAGATTGGTAAGACCAAGCACATCACATAAAGATTTCAAAATTGTGGAAACACTAGCACCCAAGTCACACAAAGCAAAACACTCATAATTTTTAATCTTGACTTTGATAGTAGGTTCCCATTCATCATACAATTTTCTAGGAATTGAAACTTCTAATTCCAATTTTTCTTCAAGAGCTTTCATCTTAGCATCAATAATATGTTTAGTAAAAGCTTTATTTTGTTCATAAGCATGGCGTTAATTTATCATGGATTGCAACAAAGAAATACAATCAATCAAAGAGCAACTATCATAATTAAAGTCTTCGCAATCCAAAATAGTGGGTGCATCACTAGCTAAAGTTTTAACCTCTCCAAACCCACTTTCATCAATTTTCTCAACATGATTTCCACCCTCCGAAATATTGGGATGCCTTCTACCTAAAGTTGACTCTTCTCCTGTCCCTTTTTCATCATTCTTAACTTTACTAAACAAGGAATCAATAGAAGAAACACCAATCATTTTAAGATATTCATCACTTTGCAAGAATAATCACTAGAAAAAGCTTTTCCCAAAAATTCTCTTTTAGCTCTAAGCATAGCCGTTCTTTTCTTACTTTCATCCATAGAAACATAAATAGCTTTAATTGAGTCATCTACTTTTGGCAAAAAAAATCATCTTGAGATTTTCCACATCATGAGAAATTCTATCAACACTTCTAGACAAATCATCAATTTTGTTCAACTTTTCTTCTATGGAAGTGTTTAAATTTTTTTGTGTGTTGATAAATTATTTAATATTGTTCTCAAGATCAGAGGTGTTCCTATTATTATTATTACTAGGAAAATTTCCCGTGTGTTGCAAGGGGAGAAACAAAACCTCACACGTGACGATCTAATATGTTAAAGCACACTACTGTGCAAATTGAGAATATGGTTCTTTGGTGTGCTGCCTGGAAGATAGATTAGTAGAGGCTGCATTAAACCAGGGTTCAAAAATATCTTGCTCGATGATGGGCTAAAATAGTGTTGGATTTATTTACAGTGGCTAGAATATTTGTGGATACCATCCATCCACTTGTTTGACTACAGCAAGTGAAATCATTTATACAGCCTGTGATTTCTTGTGTAAAATCTTACTGGTATTAAACCCAAGAAATCCCTCGGGACACTGTATTTTTTTATGTGTAGGACATTGATTTATTTACATCATGACTGTTTCCTCAGTAAACTTTATTACTTACCTACAACGTGACTGTTTCCTCGGTAAATCCATTGACACCTTTCTAAACAGCTACTTGTTCTGAAGCTCCAGTCATAGCCATTTGATCAAAAGCAAAGCTCTTCAGGTTGTGTTTTGTCCACCCGAGGAATTTCAGGCAGACCCATCAGCCTGGCTCCTAAGACGAAAGAAATATACACCATTTCCTACCACAAATAAGATAAACATGTTTGTACTGATTACACCCATTCACATACTATTGAGACTTGAGATCAGTAAGGACACAACATAATTAACCAATAACACTACATGCGGACACCAAAGCTAGGAGATGCACACACAAACCAAGCTGCATTTGATAGCAATCGTACCACCAGATGGTCTCCACCATGGGTGTCAAGACCACCGCCTCCATCTCGTTGCGGTCTCAAACAGAACCACTTTCAGATGCCTGTACTTGTAAGCTAGCTCTGCATATAACAAACAAGAGGTTGCACATGCTGCAAGAGCACCTGGCCTGGTTAGTGTGCTGGATAAGCTTTGCACATAAGTACCCTAGTGATAAGCTTTGCTCATGGTCTATGTCATCGTCAGTGCATGTCAAAATCTCCTGAAGTGCCTCACAAGTCATATGACTGAAGCACACCAGCGGAACCAAATGAGAACTCAAGATCTTACGTCTTTCTTCTAATTCTGGTATTGCACACGGGCCCAGTTGAGCAACAGACGGTACAAGACATCTTCATTTTTTCACATGTAGGTCAGTGCTTGAAAATATGGCTTCAATCCCAGCAAGTGGCATGTTCATCACTTCATTTCGGAACCTAAAATAATACAAACCAAGCCTTGAGTACACTTCATACATGATTTTGTTTCAACAATGTGTACACTTCTGTATGAAAAGGAAAGAAAAGGTGGCTCCATCCAATGGGGATCACACACTTATGCATATCACTGTATTTGTTGGCAAGGAAATCCTTAGCTGCAACTATCAAATGGTGAACTTCAACTGCCATCGAAGTGAATCATGGATAGTCTAGGTAGAGCAGCGCAGATTCTGTGGTCATATGAAAGCTTGAGAGCAACTGGCTACAATGCCTCATGCAAGAGAGAACCTCAAATTTATCGGCATCCATTAAGATGTCAACCAGAATAGAAGGCTCGGTTGTTTGTTAACTTTCCACTGTACAAAAAGCTCAAAAGCTCCATAAGGGCATTTTCCTCTGTTCCAAGTAGAATAGAAACAAAAAAGCATAAGGATTAAAGAAAGGGTTGTGAATGGTTATTTAGGTATGACTGTTGACTTTTGGTATTGGGGAAAGCTATATGTACATAATTGTAGACCAAAATCAATTTAGTAGGTAAAATCAAGAAGTGAAAATAGACTAACCATCATTATTAGAGATAGTCGAAAAGTGGTGGAAAAACTCATAAATGTAAATGCATTCATCATTACAATTAATCAATATTTTAGTTGTTCGTCTGCCTCATCATCCTTCTCTAGTTGTCATAAACAAACTAAATATCTCTAGTGAAAAAAATAAACTACATATAAAAATCTTACAACTGGGCAAGGCCTATAATTCCAGGTGCATACCTTTTCTAATACACAATGGAAATCTATAGTGGGAACAACTCTATTACCATTACTGGACATAAGCCCATAATATCCTCTAAATATAAAAGGCATAAGCAACGACACACAAAAATAACACTTCCTTATGTCTTTGTAAATTACAGATTAGCAACTTGACTCCATTTGATAATAAAAAATAGCATTGTTTCTTTCCGACCATTAAAACTGAATATGACAAAAATTTAGAATATATAGGGCCAAAATTTCCTACAGGAGAGAAGAAACTTGGCATCCTAAATATAGGACTTTGTGCAATGTTTTAGAAATATAGCTGAATGCAAACCATGGTTCAGATTCAGCTCAAAATTCAGATAGACACTTTTTAGTTAAATTTAAAATGCATCAAGACAAAAATTAATACTCCCTCTATAAACTAATATAAGATATTTCAGGTAACTACTTTAGTGACCTAAAATGTCTTATATTTGTTTACCGAGGGAGTACATTACTGCAAGGTCCATAAGTGAATCTCAAAGAAAACGTCCATGGGCTGAACCAACATGTACACCCAATTCTAGACTACATATACAATTTTCTAGCAAAGACAACATAACAATGTTACCTAGAGTAGTGCTCCAAGGGATTTCTAGACATACTATGACTAACTCCTCTAGCACAATTTTTGAGCAGGTGAACTGATCCAGAGCAACTACACAGTTTAGTCTCAAAGGAGATAGAATATGTAGAAATAGCTTTCAAAATCCACACATAATAAGCCTGTACATGCGAAAGGCAAAAATTGCAGGTCAATGGTCCACTTAAGATAATGCCCGCGGTGTGGTCTTCTGAAGAAGAAATCGCTGCCTAGCTGGGAAACACCTAAAACCTGACGTGAAAATAAGTTGATCCGCCAGAATGGATACAAACATTACTTTCACATACACAGTGATTGGACTCGGAATCAGGCACTGGCATATGCAAGCATTGGAAAATATTTGCGAGAATCACAATACCTAGGACTCAATAGTTTCTTCAGAAAAGTACCCATCAAACCAAGATTTAATATACCATCAAGAATGTCTGCCAAAATTTCCTCAGTCATCAGGAATTCCTACCAATGTCCTGTTATACCATCAAGAGATTTAATAGAGCTATCTTGAGATCAAGCAATGGAGTTTGGAGCTGCTGTTCGCTACAGGTTTATCATATTATCGGACATTCAATCGTCTCAAGCACATAACCTACTTGCGCAGGGCAGTCCGCGCTCCAGTCCATGACATGATGCATTGGACATCACCGAACGATCTCCGGAGATGATGGAGTGTTGGTAGCTTGGCTAGTTCGACAGCCCCCTGTTGTCGGTCTCCGGCCACCGTCATTCCTTCGCAAATGTCGCCGGCCGGCCACCGACGACAGATGACCATTGCTGCTGAACTTGGCCTCCAATGCTTCCTCTAGCCGCCTCCTTTAGTTTGGCATATCTGCAGCGTAGAGACCAACACGATCATTTACCCCATGTAAAGTGAAATTTGGAAGAATGCAAATGTGTACACAATTACTTCCATTGTATACATGGAAGTAGCAATGCATTGACTACAATACCTTGATTAAAAAAGTAATGAGTAACAACTCAAGTAAGAAATCAAAAACATTATACCTGATATTCAATAATGGGAAGTGCACATGATTAACTTGTGCTACTTGCGCTCCATCATCAACCGATTTTGATCTATCATAAAATAATGTCACAACCTCTGGCATCAGTAGTGGCATATCATTGTCACTTTGACCAATTACCAGAACACAAACAAATCAAATCTGACCCTACATCTCTCTCTATAGCCAATAGGGAGAAGCATCATCACTCACCTCGTCCACCGACGCCACCCGTGCATGCTCACGTCCCCGTGTTGACCACCATGGTTGAGCATGCTGGGAGTAGAGGTGGGGGTGGAACAGGGAGGGAGGAGGGAGATGGCGAGGGAGAGATGGAGAAGAGGGGCCGCGCGCGGCAGGGCGGGGCGGGAAGTGGCGGCCGCAGGGATCGCGGGGCGGGGCGGAGCAGGAGGTAGCGGCGGCGGGGACGGGCGGCGCACGGCGAAGCGGAGCGGGGCAGGAGGTGGCGGCGGGCTGGAGGTGGAGATGGGATCAAGGAGGCAGGGTGGTGCGGCGGCTGGGCTATTTGTTTCCTTTTCTCTCCTTCGTACCGGTTCCGCTTGACTTACGGCGAGGACTGCGGGTTAATTTCTCATAAACGAGGGGACGTTTTTGCAAAAAGGTCGATGACGGACGACCGGAAGCAATCACTGGTTTATTATTAGGGAGAGATAAGATTGATTTCCATAGGAATTACCATAATTATCAGAGGAATTATTAGGAAAAGGCCTAGGATTAAAATTACCTCTATAAGCATTGTTGTTGAAATTATTTCTAGAAATAAAATTCACATCAATGGCATCACTATTTTTCTCAATCAAAGTAGACAAAGGCATATCATTAAACTCAATAGGAGCACTTTAACTAGCAACCAATTTCATAAGAGCATCAACTTTATTACTCAAAGAAGAAATTTCTTCAACCGGATTAACTTTTTTACTAGTAGGAGCTCTTTCCGTATGCCATTGCAAATAATTTTCTATGATATTATCAAGAAATTTGGTAGCTTCACCCAAAGTAATTTCCATAAAAGTACCACGCGCGATGGAATCTAAAAGATTACGAGAAACAAAATTCAATCCCGCATAAAATTTTGTTGATCATCCAAAGATTTAACCCATGAGTTGGGCAATTCCTTAGCATCATTTTCATCCTTTCCCAAGATTGCGCAACATGCTCATGTTCATGTTGCTTGAAATTCATGATCTAGGTTCTAAGGGAAATAGTTTTTGCGGGAGGAAAATACTTCGTGATAAAATCATCTTTGCACTTATTCCAAGAATCGACACTATTACGAGGCAAAGAAGAGAACCAAATTTTTGCAGAATCACGCACGGAAAACAGAAATAATTTTATCTTGACCACATCATTGTCCACATCTTTTTTCTTTTGCATATCGCATAACTCCACAAAGGTATTAAGATGGGACGCGACATCCTCATTAGGAGCACCGGAAAATTGGTCTTTGATAACAAGATTCAGCAAAGCAGTATTAATATCACAAGTCTCCGCACTAGTAGAGGGAGGAGCAAGCGGACAACAAGATTGAGAAAACGATGATGACCACACAATAACTTGGTGTTCTCTTGAGTCATGATGACCACACGATAAGATTGAACTATTCAGCAAGAAAACGACGAACGGAACAAGAGGGGCGAATAAAACAATAAAGTTTTGTGAAGTGGGGCAGAGGAAAGCGAGAGGCAAATGGAGAATAATGTAAATTGCGAGGAGATGAGATTTGTGATTAGGAACCTGGTATATGTTGAAGATCCTCACCGGCAACGGCGCCAGAAGGCACGTTGACGGGAGATTATCTTGACTTGGTGCTCCCCGGCAACGGCGCCAGAAATTCTCTTTGATGACAGCTGGAACTACGTCGGCATTTCCCCGGAGAGGGAGGGATGATGTAGCATATCGACGGTTGAGTATTTCCCTCAGTTATGAAACCAAGGTATCGAACCAGTAGGAGAACCAAGCAACACAACGTAAACAACACATGCACACAAATAACAACACCTCACAACCCGACGTGTTAATGGGGTTGTTAATCCCTTTCGGGTAACGGCGCCAGAAATTGGTGTGTGACGGTAAAAAGGTTGTAATAGATTGGATAAATAGATTGCAAATAAAATAAAGTGCAGCAAAGTATTTTTGTATTTTTGGTTTAATAGATCTGAAAATAAAAGTAAGGAAAAAGTAGATCGCAAAGGCAAATATATGAGAAATAAGACCCGGGGGTCGTAGGTTTCACTGGTGGCTTCTCTTGAGAAAAATAGCAAACGCTGGGTAAACAAATTACTGTTGGGAAATTGATAGAACTTCAAATAATTATGATGATATCCAGGCAATAATAATTACATATGCATCACGTCCAAGATTAGTAGACCGACTCCTGCCTACATCTACTACTATTACTCCACACATCGACCGCTATCCAGCATGCATCTAGTGTATTAAGTTCATGGAAAAACGGAGTAATGCAATAAGAACGATGACATGATGTAGACAAGATCCATTTATCAATATGGCGGTAGATATAGATCTCTTCTTTTTATCGTTAGTAGCAAGAATACAGATGTGTCGGTTTCCTTTCTGTCACTGGGATCAAGCACTGTAAGATTGAACCCACTACCAGGAACCTCTTCCCATTGCAAGATAAATAGATCGAGTTGGCCAGAAAAAACCCAAATATCAGAGAAGAAATACGAGGCTATAAGAGATCATGCATAAAAGAGATCAAAGAAACTCAAATACTTTCATGGATATAAAAACATAGATCTGACACTACTAGGAAAAGGGCAAAAGATGAAATTGACACTAATGGCGCACTGTACATGTGGTGCGCCATTACTAAATACTAATGGCGCATACTAATGGTGCACCACATCCATGGTGCGCCATTAGTAAATTTTTTTTTTCAAAACTACTAATGGCGCACCGTGGGAGTGGTGCGCCATTAGTAACTTGGCCACCACTTCCACCGAATGCACCCCCCCGGTGGACCGCCTTTTCAGTTTAAAAAAAATAAAAAAATGATGGAAATGTCAAAAAATAAAAGAAAATAAGTTTCCCATGTGATATGTGGTCTAGTTGTTGTGAAAATTTACAAATATGAATTTCGACTTTATTTGCGAAATCTCTCGAGAATTTGTAAAATGGGCATAACTTTTGCGTACGAACTCGGATGAAAAAGTTTTTTATATGAAAAATCATCTACTTGAAAAGTTACATCCGAATTTAATGGGGAACCTCGTTAAACATTTTAAAAATCCTCAAAAACCTAACAGAAAAAAGATACAGGGTGAGGGAGTTCTGGATTAGGGGGTGTTCGGGTAGCCGAACTATACCTTCAGCCGGACTCCTGGACTATGAAGATACAAGATTGAAGACTCCGTCCCGTGTCCGGAAGGGACTTTCCTTGGCGTGGAAGGCAAGCTTGCCGATACGGATGTTCAGATCTCCTACCATTGTAACCGACTCTATGTAACCCTAACCCTATCCGGTGTCTATATAAACCGGAGGGTTTTAGTCCGTAGGACAACATACACATCAACAATCATACCATTGGGTAGCTTCTAGGGTTTAGCCTCTCTCATCTCATGGTAGATCTACTCTTGTACTACCCATATCATCAATATTAATCAAGCAGGACGTAGGGTTTTACCTCCATTGAGAGGGCCCGAACTTGGGTAAAACTTCGTGTCCCTTGCCTCCTGTTACCATCCGGCCTAGACGCACAGTTCGGGACCCCCTACCCGAGATCCGCCGGTTTTGACACCGACATTGGTGCTTTCATTGAGAGTTCCTCTGTGCCATCGCCGTCAGGCCCGATGGCTCCTACGATCATCAATGGCGATGCAGTCCAGGGTGAGACCTTCCTCCCCGGACAGATCTTCGTCTTTGGCGGCTTCGCACTGCGGGCCAATTCACTTGGCCATCTAGAGCAGATCGAAAGCTACGCCCCTGGCCGTCAGGTCAGATTCGGAAGTTTAAACTACACGGCTGACATCCGCGGGGACTTGATCTTCGACGGATTCGAACCACTGCCGAGCGCGCCGCACTGTCATGACGAGCATGATCTAACTCTGCCGCCGAACGGTGCCCTGGAGGCCGCACCCGCACCGGCTCTGACCCTTAGTTCGTAGTCAACTGCGCCGATCGAGGATGGGCGGTTGGACGCCACCTCGGGGGCTGCGATCCAAACGGCGATTGAGCCGAACACCAGCCCCATACTTTGCGAGGCTCGTGACTCCAAGGAGCCGGACTCCGAACCCCCCGCGCCCCTGCCAGTCGAATCCGATTGGGCGTCGATCTTGGAGTTCACTGCCGCGGACATCTTTCAGCACTCGCCTTTCGGTGATATCCTGAAGTCACTGAAGTCTCTCTCTTTATCAGGAGAGCCCTGGCCGGACTACGGTCAGCAAGGTTGGGGTACGGACGATGAAGAAATTCAAAACCCACCCACCACCCACTTTGTAGCCACTGTCGACGACTTAACCGACATGCTCGACTTCGACTCTGAAGACATCGACGGTATGGACGCCGATGAAGGAGATGATGAAGAACCAGCGCCTACTAGGCCCTGGAAAGCCACCTCGTCATATGACATATACATGGTGGACAACCCAAAAGAGGGAGAGGGCGATGGAACAGCGGAGGATGACCCCTCCAAGAAACAGCCCAAGCGCCGGCGTCAGCGGCGCCGCTCAAAATCCCGCCAACACAAAAACGGTGATTCCAGCACGGGAGATAATAATACTCCGGAGAGTGCCGAAGAAAACCCCCTCCAGCAAGGTTTAGCACAGGAGGATGGAGAAACCAGCCCTCATGAGAGAGCGGCAGACAGAGAGGTTGAGGACGATAATTATATGCCTCCCTCCGAAGACGAGGCAAGCCTCGACGACGACGAATTCGTCATGCCAGAGGATCCTGTTGAGCAAAAGCGTTTCCAACGCAGGCTTATGGCCACGGCAAGAAGCCTCAAGAAAAAACAGCAACAGCTCAGAGCTGATCAAGATTTGCTAGTTGACAGATGGACTGAAGTCCTTGCGGCTGAAGAGCATAAACTCGACCGCCCCTCCAAGAGTTACCCAAAGCATAAGTTGCTACCCTGATTAGAGGAGGAAGCACTTGATGCGGCCGAACGACCACCTCGTGGCCACGACAGAGAGGCCTCCCGTCCCTCCACTCAAGCCGCACCCCGTACCAAGGCACGGGAATATGCGCCGGACTTACGAGACATGTTGGAGGACAAGGCAGGGCAAACACGATCGATCTACGGATCGCGTGGGCATCCCATGGCTCGAGACGGTAACCGTCATGCCGGCCACAAATTCGGCAGGGCCAAACACAGTAGACAAAGCTCATTGTAGCTACGTCATGATATCACCCAGATCAGAGGCGCCGCACACCCACTGTGCTTTACAGACGAAATAATGGATCATCAAATCCCCGAGGGTTTCAAACCCGTAAACATCGAATCATATGATGGCACAACAGACCCTGCGGCATGGATCGAGGATTATCTCCTTCATATCCACATGGCCCGCGGCGACGATTTTCACGCCATCAAATACCTCCCACTCAAGCTTAAAGGACCAGCTCGGCATTGGCTCAATAGCTTGCCAACAGGATCAATCAGTTGTTGGGAGGACCTGGAAGCCGCATTCCTCGACAATTTCCAGGGCACTTATGTGCGACCCCCAGACGCCGATGACCTAAGTCACGTAATCCAGCAGCCAGAGGAATCGTCCAGACAATTCTGGACACGGTTCCTCACAAAGAAAAATCAAATAGTTGACTGTCTGGACGCTGAGGCCCTAGCAACCTTCAAGCACAATATCCGTGACGAGTGGTTGGCCCAGCACCTCGGACAGGAAAAGCCGAAATCTATGGCAGCACTCACGACACTCATGACCCGCTTTTGCGCGAGAGAAGACAGCTGGCTCGCTCGTAGCAACAATATGACCAAGAACCCTGGTAGTTCGGACACCAGGGACATTAGTGGCAGGTCGCGTCGCAACAAGCAGAAGCGCCGCATTAACAGCGACAATGCTAAGGATACGACAGTTAATGCCGGATTCAGAGGCTCTAAATCCGGTCAGCGGAAGAAGCCATTCAAAAGGAATCCTAGGGGCCCGTCCAGCTTGGACCGAATACTCGACCGCTTGTGCCAAATACATGGCACCCCCGAAAAGCCAGCCAATCACACCAACAGGGATTGTTGGGTGTTCAAGCAGGCAGGCAAGCTAAGCGCCGACAATGAAGACAAGGGGCTGCATAGTGATGACGACGAGGAGCCCCGGCCGCCGAACAACAATGGACATAAGGGTTTTCCCCCACAAGTGCGGACGGTGAACATGATATATGCCACCCACATCCCCAAAAGGGAGCAGAAGCGCGCGTTAAGGGACGTATACGCAGTAGAGGCAGTCGCCCCAAAGTTCAACCCATGGTCCTCCTGCCCGATCACCTTTGATCGAAGAGACCATCCCACTAGCATCCGTCATGGTGGATTTACCGCATTGGTTCTAGACACAATTATTGACGGATTTCATCTCACTAGAGTCCTCATGGACGGCGGCAGCAGCCTGAACCTGCTTTACCAGGATACAGTGCGAAAAATGAACATCGATCCCTCGAGGATTAAGCCCACCAAAACGACCTTTAAAGGCGTAATACCAGGTGTAGAGGCCAACTGTACAGGCTCAGTCACAATTGAAGTGGTCTTCGGATCCCCGGATAATTTCCGAAGCGAGGAATTGATCTTCAACATAGTCCCGTTTCGCAGTGGCTATCACACACTACTCGGGCGAACCGCGTTCGCTAAGTTCAATGCGGTACCGCATTACGCATACCTTAAGCTCAAGATGCCAGACCCTCGAGGAGTAATTACAGTCAATGGAAACACCGAACGCTCCCTCCGAATGGAGGAGCACATGGCGACCCTTGCAGCGGAAGTCCAAAGCAGCCTCTCCAAGCAGTTCTCCAGTCCGGCCACTAAACGACCAGACACCGTTAAGCGCGCCCGGAGTAACCTACAACAAGACCGCCTGGCACGATCCGAGTAGGCGTAGCAATGCGGCCCCAACCCCAACCCTCGCAAAAAGGCGACGCCAGTACTTCGCGGACATAACTACGCTCTAGAGATACCATGGGCACAGGGGGAGGGGCACCATCATGGCACGCCCAATACACGGCTTAAACCGCACCAGGGGCTGCCGATTTTTTAATTTTCTCTTACTTTCAGGACTTCATCCTTCGGAAGGCCTGTTTGGCAGTTCAATTGCCGCAAAAACGATGCAAGAACCAGGGAAGCAGACAAGCCATGCCGCATTACGGAAATCCCAGGTGGTCTCTATCATGAGCAGTATACCTGTTTCGCATACTATTCCGCAGCTTGCCCCGGTAGCAGACATGTTAAATTGTCCAATTTTTCGTTTATCGCATTACTTGTATCGTTCTGCTTTGATCGCAGCTATTTTTAAACAAGGCATAGCTTTTGTCTATTTTTTGCATTATCTTTTTATAAATAAATGTTCCTTAACGACATGTTGCACCCGTACAACTTGGTATGGCCAAAATACGTCAGGGCTTTTAGCACTCCTCAATATGGTGTGAGAAGTCCGAACACTTTCACAAGTGCGGCACCCCGAACTTATAGCACTATATGCATCGGCTCCGAATCATGTCTTGGGTCAATAGTTGGGTTTGCCCGGCTCCTATGTTTTGGTGCCTTATGTTCCGCTATATCGGCTAAGGTAGCACTAGGAGAACCACTACGATTGTGCCCCGATTTAGCTGGGTCGAGCACCTCAATGGAGAAAGCTAAAACTGACTGTCATGATGAAGTGAGAGCTGGTCGCTGTTCGAGAGGTTTTTCGAGTCCCTAAAGACTTATGCCGCTTAGGGCGAGGAGCTGGCTCTGTTCGGCCAAGGCGTGGATAGCGCCCCGAACTCAGTCTTCCGAATACTAGGGGCTTCGCCGAAATTTAAAATTATAGAATTCTATGGCTAAGTGAGAGTGTTCACGCATTATAGTCCGATTGCCTCGTCCGTTGGGCTGAGCGCCTCCCTCGAAGGACTCAAATATGGGAAAAAGAGCGCCCAGGTTTATCCCCGAATACCCCAGCACTAGCGGCAAGGAGGCAGAAGCCGACGACTCACCATCTCTCAGTATTGATAAACAGCCACACAAAAGGTAATATTTTAAAGTCAAGCAGCATTGCTTAGCGCATATGAACAAGTTTTCAGCGCACAGGATAACACAAGCGGGTTTTACTCAAAAAATACATCCTTGGTACATTCATCCACAACAAGGCGGGCACCCTTCAGAACATCCTTATAGTAATTCTCGGGCTTGCGATGCTCCTTCCCCGGCGGTGGCCCGTCCTTCACAAGCTTCTCAGCATCCAGCTTCCCCCAGTGCACCTTACCACGGGCAAGGGCCCTATATACACCTTCAATGCAGACGGAGCGCTTGATGACTTCGAGCCTTGGACAGGCCTCCACAAGCCGCCGCACCAGCACGAAATAGCTCCCAGGCTGAGCCTCTTCGGGCCACAGCCGTACTACGAGGGCCTTCATGGCCTGTTCGGCCGCCTTGTGGAGCTCGACCAGTTGCTTCAGTTGGTCGCTCAGGGGCACGGGGTGTCCGGCCTCAGCCTACTGAGACCAGAACACCTTCTCTGTCGAGCTGCCCTCCTCGGCTCGATAGAATGCGGCGGCATCGGATACACTCCGGGGAAGATCTGCAAACGCTCCTGGAGAGCTCCGGATTCGGGTAAGTAACAGGTAACTCACGTTTATGTGTTTGCTTTGCATAAAGAATGCCTTACCCGCCGCTATCTTCTTCACCTCATCCAACTCCTGGAGGGTCTTCTAGGATTCGGCCTTGGCAGATTTGGCATTTTCAATAGCCACCGCAAGCTCGGACGCTTGCGTCTTTGAGTCACGCTCCAAACTCCCAAGTTTTTCCGTGAGAGCCTGGAGCTCTTGCCGCACCTTGCCAACCTCGGCCTCATACTTCTCCCGCTCAGTGCGCTCCGAGGCCGAATTCTTCTCGGCCTCATCCTGCGCTTGCTTAAGGGTCGCCACCTCAGATGTGGCCCCTACAATAGCCATGTTAATCCTGTCATTTCTTGCGATTGCACGTTTTTTTATATATATTTTAACAAGGTATTTCTTACCTTCATTGTCCTCGAGCTGCTTCTTGGCACGCTTGAGCTCTTGCTCGGACCTTTCAAGGTCCCGCTTTAGCGTGTCCACTTCCGCAGTCAGTGCGGCGAACGCAAGTAGGGTAGCCTGCACATGCATATTGACTCATTTTTGTTAGACTCCTGCGAATTCTATTTGATCCTCTATTCGGCTTTTCTTCCCGAATGCCAAACAGAGCATCAGGGGCTACTGTCTATGCGGTACTATTATTTACACTTTCTTTACTTACCTCGAAGCCTGTCAAAAGGCTTGTACAAGCTTTAGTCAGTCCGCTCTTGGCAGACTGAACCTTCTGGATCACCGCACTCATAATAGTGCGGTGCCCCTCGTCGATGGAGGCGCCTTGGAGCGCCTCCAACATATTGTCCGGTGCCTCCGGTTGGACGGAGGTCAGCGGCACGGCGGGCTTGCTCCTCTTGGAAGGAGATCCCTCGCCGGACTCTGGAACCTTTGAAGGTTCCGGAGCGGTGTTCGGCCTAGGGCCAGACTTGGAGCCCTGGGGGGTTTCGTCCCCTTTACTCCTGGAGTCTGGGAGGTCGCCTTGCGGTGCCTCCAGGACCACCTCCTCCCGGATTGGAACCTGTTGGGACAACAATTCGGTGTCGTCCGTAGGGCGGGGGGAGGAAGCCGTCTGCAGCAAGTTCACGTCCGGCGAGTCCAGTGAGCCGCTCGACGACACGTCGAGCCGGTCCTTGGGTGGGCTGCATAAACATATTCGACATAAGGGAAAGCTGTACAATAGACGAATACTATGAATCACTCTGGTATCCGGATACTTATGATTTGGCCAGGGGCTTAGCCCTGGGCGCCCACTCCTCTCTGCCGTCGTCGGCGTCGATGGAGTAGTCCAGAGAAAGGGTTTTCCCCTTCTTGGACCCTTCGGCCTCCCCAGTTGGGGCGGCCTTCCTTTTCTTCCCTTCCCCCGCTGGAGGGGGAGGGGTCTCTTCTTCCTCATCCTTGTCTTCATGGGAGGAGTGCGCCTCGGATTTGTTGGATGGTGAATCCGAGACCTCCGGGTGTCGGGCACTCTTTCGAGTCCCCGTGGCCTTCTTCTTGGCCTTCTTCTCCGGCACCACATAGGGTGCCGGAACCAGCAGCTTCGCCAGGTGAGCGTCCGCTGGGCCTTCGGGCAAAGGAGCCGGAGAATTGATCTGTCCGGACGTCACCTGCCAATCCTATAAAGGTAAGGGAGTTTAGATCCCGCATGGAGTCAAACTATGAAAAACTGATACCCGATAAAAGGAGAAAAACAGCCTACCGCGAGAGCGTGACGCTGCGCACTGAATCCGCGATCCTCGGTAGCGGATGCGGGAGCCTCGGCGCCTTTGAAAAGCACCTTCCAGGCATCTTCGTACGTCATGTCGAAGAGCCTGCTCATAGTTTGGTGCCGCGCCGGGTCGAACTCCCACAGGTTGAATGCCCGTTGTTGACACGGGAGGATCCGGCGGATGAGCATAACCTGGACTACGTTGACAAGTTTGAGCTTCTTGTTCACCAGGGTTTGGACGCATGTTTGGAGTCCGGTTAGCTCTCCTTTTTTACCCCACGACAGGTCGGTCTCCTTCCAGGAGGTGAGCCGCGTAGGGGGTCCAGACCGAAAGTCGGGGGCTGCGACCCATTCGGGGTCGCGCGGCTCGGTGATGTAAAACCACCCCGATTGCCACCCCTTCAGGGTCTCCACAAAGGACCCTCGAGCCATAGGATGTTGGCCATTTTGCCCACCATGGCGCCTCCGCACTCCGCCTGGTTGCCGCGCACCACCTTCGGCTTGACGTTGAAGGTCTTGAGCCATAGGCCGAAATGGGGGCGGATGCGAAGGAAAGCATCGCACATGACGATAAACGCCGAGATGTTGAGGACAAAATTCGGGGCCAGATCGTGGAAATCTAGGCCATAGTAGAACATGAGCCCCCGGACAAATGGATGCAGAGGGAAGCCCAGTCCGCGAAGGAAATGGGGGAGGAATACCACCCTCTCAGGGGGCCTAGGGGTGGGGATGAGATGCCCCTTTTCGGGAAGCCGGTGCGCGATGTCGCTAGCCAGATATCCGGCCTTCCTCAGCTTTTTGATGTGTCCCTCCGTGACGGAGGAGACCATCCACTTGCCTCCCGCTCCGGACATGACTGGAGAAGGTTGAGGTGGTAGTGCGGACTTGGGCGCTGGAACTCGAGTGTGCAAGAATGGATAGGTGAAGGAGGAAGAAGCCGTAGGTGAAAAGGTGGATCTTTATCCCCTTATATGGGTGGAGGCAACTACATGTCCCCACCAACCTGGTAAAACTCGCTTATCTCCCAAGCGCCGTAATCAAAGGCGCGGTTAGGTTACCCACGCCCGTATTGATGAGAATCCCGGAATAAGGGGACACGATCTCTGCTTTAACAAGACGTGCCAAGGAAACCGCCTCGCATAACGCGCTAAGATGGGACAGTAAAACGTTCGAATAAAAGCTTGGCCATGGTCTGATGTCACACTACGGAGTACGTCTGCAGATTAGATTTGTGTAAATATTATTCTCTCTATGGCAATATGTGGAAACTTATTTTCCAGAGCCGGACACTATCTTTGTGTTCAAAATCTTCTATGAAGTACTTGGAGGAGGAACCCGCCTTGCAATGCCGAAGACAATCTGCGCGCCGGACTCGTCGTCATTGAAGCCTGGTTCAGGGGCTATTGAGGGAGTCCTGGATTAGGGGGTGTTCGGATAGCCGAACTATACCTTCAGCCGGACTCTTGGACTATGAAGATATAAGATTGAAGACTCCGTCCCGTGTCCGGAAGGGACTTTCCTTGGCGTGGAAGGCAAGCTTGGCGATACAGATGTTCAGATCTCCTACCATTGTAACCGACTCTATGTAACCCTAACCCTATCCGGTGTCTATATAAACCGGAGGGTTTTAGTCTGTAGGACAACATACACATCAACAATCATACCATAGGCTAGCTTCTAGGGTGTAGCCTCTCTGATCTCGTGGTAGATCTACTCTTGTACTATCCATATCATCAATATTAATCAAGCAGGACGTAGGGGTTTACCTCCATCGAGAGGGCCCGGACCTGGGTAAAACTTTGTGTCCCTTGCCTCCTGTTACCATCCGGCCTAGACGCATAGTTCGGGACCCCCTACCCGAGATCCGCCAATTTTGACACCGACACGGGGCTTTTAAGATCTGGAGAGGCAAAAAAATTCAAACATACTAATGGCGCACCTGCCCATGGTGCGCCATTACTATCTTCCCACCTTCTAAATTCAAAATAAGTCAAAAAAATAAAAAAAAGTTACTAATGGCGCACCTGCCCATGGTGCGCCATTAGTATCTTCCCGCCTTCAAAATTCAAAATAAATAAAAAAATAAAAAAAGTTAGTAATGGTGCACCTGCCCGCGGTGCGCCATTACTATGCCGTATATATGGCTGGGCGTGGTCCTCTCCTCCTTACCTCTTCATTCTTATCCTCCACTCCACCTCTCCTCCACTCCATCTCCTCCACTCCTCCACTCCATTTTCCCTTCTCTCCTCCACCATACTACCCTCCTCCTCTCCGGCGACCTCCTCCTCCTCCTCTCCGGTGACCTCCTCCTCCTCCTCTCCGGCGACCTCCTCCTCCTCTCTAGCGACCTCCTCCTCCCTCCTCTCCGGCGACCTCCTCCTCCTCTCTGGCGACCTCCTCCTCCCTCCTCACCTCCCCTCCCCTCCCCTCCCCTCACGGTTTCTCCTCCCTCCTCTCCGGTGAGCTCCTCCTCCCTCCTCTCCTCCCATCCCCTCATGGTTTCTCCTTCCTCCTCTCCGATGCTCCGGCGAACTCCTCCCCGGCGACCTCCTCCTCCTCTCCGGCGATGTAGGCGAGCGCCTCTCCGGTGACCTCCTCCTCCTCCTCTCTGGCGAACTCCTCTCCGGCAAAAGAACACGGCAAAAGAACGTACAAGATCCAAAAATAGGAACAAAATTTGAAATAATATCGTGCCAAAAAACGAGCAAAGAATGTGCAAAAAAATCACGATCCAGATCCAAATTCAAAATTTAAAAATAGCAATGGTGCACGGTGGCGGTTAGACGGTGCGCCACTACTATTTTCCCGCCTTCAAAATTCAGAAATACTAATGGCGCACCAGTGGCCTATACTAATGGTGCACCAGTGGCCTATACTAATGGCGCACCGTGGCCTATACTAATGGCGCACCAGTGGTGCGCCATTAGTATACCAGATACTAATGGCACACTAGTGGTGCGCCATTAGTAAAAAATACTAGTGGCGTGATACTAATGGCGCAACAGTGATGCGCCATTAGTAGGCAAAACTGGTGTGCCATTAGTAGCCCTTTTCCTAGTAGTGCTCGCACAAATGCGCGAAGATGGCTGCTACCTCTTGAGCATGCGTTGGTTTCCTTTGAAGAGGAAAGGGTGATGCAGCAAAGCAGCGTAAATATTTCCCTCAGTTTTTGAGAACCAAGGTATCAATCCAGTAGGAGACCACACGCAAGTCACCTTGTACCTACACAAACAAATAAGAACCTCACAACCAACACGATAAAGGGCTTGTCAATCCCTTCACGACCACTTGCAAGAGTGTGATCTGATAGAGATAATAATAATAATAAGATAAATATTTTTGGTATTTTTATGATATAGATTGAAAGTAAACTTTGCAAAATAAAATAGATTGGAAACTTGTATGATGGAAAATAGACCCGGGGGCCATAGGTTTCACTAGTGGATTCTCTCAAGATAACATAAGTATTACGGTGGGTGAACAAATTACCGTCGAGCAATTGATCAAATGGAGCATAGTTATGAGAATATCTAGGTATGATCATGTATATAGGCATCACGTCTGTGACAAGTAGACTGACTCCTGCCTGCATCTACTACTATTACTCCACACATCGACCGCTATCCAGCATGCATCTAGAGTATTAAGTTCATAAGAACGGAGTAACACTTTAAGCAAGATGACATGATGTAGATGGATAAACTCATGCGATATGATATAAACCCCATCTTGTTATCCTCGATGGAAACAATACAATATGTGCCTTGCTGCCCCTACTGTCACTGGGATAGGACACCGCAAGATTGAACCCAAAGCTAAGCACTTCTCCCATTGCAAGAAAGATCAATCTAGTAGGCCAAACCAAACTGAAAATTCAAAGAGACTTGCAAAGATAACCAATCATACATAAAAGAATTCAGAGAAGATTCAAATATTGTTCATAGATAATCTTGATCATAAACCCACAATTCACCGGTTCTCGACAAAGACACCGCAAAAGAAGATTACATCGAATAGATCTCCAAGAGAATCGAGGAGAACTTTGTATTGAGATCCAAAGAGAGAGAATAAGCCATCTAGCTAATAACTGTGGACCCGAAGGTCTGAGGTAAACTACTCACACATCATCGGAGGAGCCATGGAGTTGTTGTAGAGGCCCTCCGTGATCAATGCCCCCTCCGGCGGAGCTCCAGAAAAGGCCCGAAGATGGGATCTCTTGGGTACAGAAGGTTGCTGTGGTGGAATTAGGTTTTCGTGGTGCTCCTCGATGTTTTCAGGGTACGTAGGTATATATAGGAGAAAGAAGTAGGTCGGCGGAGCCACGAGGGGCCCACGAGGGTGGAGGGTGCGCCTAGGGGGGTAGGCGCACCCCCTGCCTTGTGGCCTCCTCGTTGGTTGCTTGACGTCCACTCCAAGTCCTCTGGATCACGTTTGTTCCAAAAATCATGCTCCCGAAGGTTTCATTCCATTTGGACTCCGTATGATATTCTTTTTCTGCGAAACACTGAAATAGGCAAAAAAATAGCAATTTGGTTTGGGCCTCCGGTTAATAGGTTAGTCCCAAAAATAATATAAAAGTTCATAAATAAGCCAGTTAAACATCCAGAACAGAATATATAATAGCATGGAGCAATCAAAAATTATAGATACTTTGGAGACGTATCAAGCATCCCCATGGTAAATGATAAAAACAGAATTTTTGATGTGGAATGCTTCCTAACATATTTCTCAATGTAATTTTTATTTATTGTGGCATGAATGTTCAGATCCGAAAGATTCAAAATAAAATTTTAATATTGACATAAAAATAATAATACTTCAAGCATACTAACTAAGCAATCATGTCTTCTCAAAATAACATGGCCAAAGAAAGTTAATCCCTACAAAATCATATAGTTTGGTCATGCTCCATTTTCGTCACACAAGAATGCTCTCATCATGCACAACCCCGATGACAAGCCAAGCAATTGTTTCATACTTTAGTAATCTCAAACTTTTTTCAACTTTCACGCAATACATGAGCGTGAGCCATGGATATAGCACTATGGGTGGAATAGAATATAATGAAGGGGGTTATGTGGAGAAGACAAAAAGGAGAAAGTCTCACATTGACGTGGCTAATCAATGGGCTAGGGAGATGCCCATCAATTGATGGCAATGCAAGGAGTAGGGATTGCCATGCAACGGATGCACTAGAGCTTTAAATGTATGAAAGCTCAACAAAAGAAACTAAGTGGGTGTGCATCCAACTTGCTTGCTCACGAAGACCTAGGGCACTTGAGGAGGCCCATTGTTGGAATATACAAGCCAAGTTATATAATGAAAAATTCCCATTAGTATATGAAAATGACAAAACAAGAGACTCTCTATCATAAAGTTCATGGTGCCACTTTGAAGCACAAGTGTGGAAAAAAGGATAGTAGCATCGCCCCCCTTTTTTGGGCCTTCTTTTTTTGTCCTTTCTCTTTTTTTGGGACAATGCTCTATTAATGATGACCATCACACTTCTATTTATTTACAACTCAATGATTACAACTCGAAACTAGAACAAGATATGACTCTATATGAATGCCTCCGGCGGTGTACCGGGATGTGTGATGACTCATGAGTGACATGTATGAAAGAATTATGAACGGTGGATTTGCCACAAATACGATGTCAACTACATGATCATGCAAGGCAATATGACAATGATGATGTGTGTCATAATAAACGGAATGGTGGAAACTTGCATGGCAATATATCTCGGAATGGCTATGGAAATGCCACAATAGGTAGGTATGGTGGCTGTTTTGAGTAAGATATAAGGAGGTTTATGTGTGATAGAGCGTATCGTATCACGGGGTTTGGATGGACCGGCGAAGTTTGCACCAACTCTCAAGGTGAGAAAGGGCAATGCACGGTACCGAAGAGGCTAGCAATGATGGAAGGGTGAGAGTGCGTATAATCCATGGAGTCAACATTAGTCATAAAGAACTCACATACTTATTGCAAAAATCTACAAGTCATCAAAAACCAAGCACTACACGCATGCTCCTAGGGGGATAGATTGGTAGGAAAAGACCATCGCTCGTCCCTGACCGCCACTCATAAGGAAGGCAATCAAAGAACACCTCATGTTTCAAATTTGTTACATAACGTTTACCATACGTGCATGCTACGGGACTTGCAAACTTCAACACAAGTATTTCTCAAATTCACAACTACTCAACTAGCATAACTTTAATATCACTATCTCCATATCTCAAAACAATCATCGAGTATCAAACTTCTCTTAGTATTCAATGCACTTATCTGAAAGCCTTTTATAATATCAAAAGCAAATTACCATGCTGTTCTAAAGGACTCTCGAAATAATATAAGTGAAGCATGAGAGATCAATTATTTCAATAAAATGAAACCACCACCATGCTCTAAAAGATATAAGTGAAGTACTAGAGCAAAAAACTATATAGCTCAAAAGATATAAGTGAAGAACATAGAGTATTCTAATAAATTCTTATTCATGTGTGTCTCTCTCAAAATGTGTGTACATGAAAGATGATTGTGGTAAACTAAAAAGCAAAGACTCAAATCATACAAGACGCTCCAAGGAAAACACATATCATGCGGTGAATAAAAATAGAAAAAAGTCCATTTTACTCCCCTGTATAAAATGGGTGGTTCACATAATCCCCTGAACTTTTTTTGGTTCACTTAACCCCTGATTTATCCTAACCCGTTCAGAATTTTTCATTGGCGGGTTTGCTTGGTGATTTTAGTGACATGGATGAGGTCGAAGCGGTTTGTTGACCAGTGGGGCCCTCCTCTGCCCTCCATCCCGCATCTTCAGCTACTTGAGAGCGCCCGAGCTTTGGTCGGCGGCCACCGTCATCGTGCACGTGGCCGGAGGAAGCACAAAGCCACGCAAAGATGTTCGCAACATCTGCCTCGTGGCCCTCTTCAACTATGCCATATTCATTGTGTCAAGCCACCCCCAATCGACCTTGGCATCCTTGTCTACCTCGTCGCTGCTGCTAGCCACCGCACCTAAATTCGCCATCACCGGCGTGCCCCCGAGGTCCACGACCCCTTCCTTGACGTGGGATCACCTCGCGCAACTTCTGGACAGCGGCGAGGCCCGCGAGGCTGCACTCTGCCCCCCGCCTTGAGCATCCATCGCATCGCTGCAGAGCACCCCCGGTCTCCCTTCCTGCGCCAGCACCCCCTAGGTGAGCCCCTGCTCCTACAGAGCCTCTCTGTTCCATCTCTCTTCTCTGTAGCTTACTTGGGTCGTGCGCTGCCCATAGCCATAGTGGGGGGCGGAGCTTGGCCATGTGGGGAAACGTCCTTAAGGACGCACGGCTCCAAATGGACGGGCCGGTCAACTTAAGAGGAGCAACATGGTGCTTAGAAAGAAGAGAAGGAGTAGCGGGGGCCGCCGTAGGAAGAGATCGAGGCTACGACGGTCGATGCTGGAAGCGGGGAAGAAGACATAGGCGACGAAGATTCACACTGACTCGGAGAAAGCCGTTTGGCAGGAACATATAGTGGAGGAAGGGGAAGCTCTAGGACATCGCTTCAAGGCGAGGGGGAGGTGTTGGCTGCACGGGGGATGAACTACAGCGTCGGCGGCGTAAACTGAGCGTCGTCTGTGCTCTCGGCGTACAGGAGGAGAGAGGGGTTGTGGCAAGAGGGCCCCACTAGTCAAATACCAGCTTGACCGTGTCCAAGTCAGCAAATGAGCTCAGAAACTAGCTAGAGATGATTTTTGAACGGTTTAAGATAGATCGGGGGGGTTAAGTGAACCGAAAAGAAGTTCAGGGGATTATGTGAACCACTCATTTTATTCAAGGGAGTAAAATAGACTTTTTTTCATAAAAATATAGCTCCAAGTAAAGTTACCGATAGACAAAGACAAAAGAGGGGATGCCTTCCGGGGCATCCCCAAGCTTAGGCTTTTTGGTGTCCTTGGATTTTACGTTGGGGTGCCTTAGGCATCCCCAAGCTTAGGCTCTTGCCACTCCTTGTTCTATAATCCATCAAATCTTTACCCAAAACTTGAAAAACATCACAACACAAAACTTAACAGAAAATCTCGTGAGCTCCGTTAGCGAAAGAAAACAAAACACCGATTCAAGGTACTGTAATTAACTCATTATTTATTTATATTGGTATTAAACCTACTTTATTCCAACTTCTCTATGGTTTGTAAACTCCATTACTAGCCATAGATTCATCAAAATAAGCAAACAACACACGAAAAACAGAATCTGTCAAAAACAGAACAATCTGTAGTAATCTGTAACTAACGCAAACTTCTGGAACCCCAAAAATTCTAAAATAAATTTCTGGACGTGAGGAATTTATCTATTAATCAGCTTAAAAAAGAATTAACTAAATAGCACTCTCCTATAAATAATGGCAGCAATTCTCGTGAGCGCTAAAGTTTCTGTTTTTTACAGCAAGATCGCAAAGACTTTCCCCAAGTCTTCCCAATGGTTCTACTTGGCACAAACACTAATTAAACACCACAACCAAAACATAGGCTAGATAAATTATTTATTTAATAATAGAAGGAAAAATATTGGGTTGTCTCCCAACAAGCGCTTTTCTTTAAAGCCTTATAGCTAGGCATAAGATTTCAATGATGGTCACATGAAAGACAAGAATTGAAGCACAAAGAGAGCATCATAAAACACGTGATGAACACATCTAAGTCTAACATACTTCCTATGCATAGGCATATTATAGGCAAACAAATTATCAAGGCAAGCAAAAGCTAGCATATGCAAGGAAGCGGAAAGAAACAATAGCAATCTCAACATAACGAGGGGTAATTTAGTAACGTGAAAATTTCTACAATCACACTTTCCTCTCTCATAATAATTACATGTGGGATCATAAGAAAATTAAACAAAATAGCTATCACATAGAATATTTTAAACACAATCCACATGCATGCAAAGTTGACACTCTTCCAAAATAGTGGGATTAACATTAACGAAACTCATGACCTCTCCAAACCAACTTTTATCAAAAACTTCATAAGATTGATCATTCTCCAAATATGTGGGATATAAAGTTGACACTCTTCCAAACCCACTTTCAATATTATTGCAAACATTATAATCAATCTCATATTCATCATGGGCCTTAAATAAATTTTCAAGATCATAGGAAGAATCACCCCAATCATGATCATTGCAACATAGTAGGCATAGCAAAACTAGCATCCCCATGCTTAGGGTTTTGCATATTATAAGCACAATTGACATTGATAGAATTTATACTATCATCATTGCAATCATGCTTTCTATTCAAAGATCCATCGTGAATCACTCCATAAAGTACTTCATCACAATTTTCAGATTCACGAGTTTCAAGCAAAACTTCATAAAGATAATCTAGTGCACAAAACTCACTAGCAATTGGTTCATCATAATTGGATCTCTTAAAAAGATTAGCAAGTGGATGAGGATCCATAGATCTTAGGTTCACTATTTAGCAATAAATAAACAACTATTCCAACCATACGAGCAAACGAGCCAAGTAAGACATCAAAGCAAATGGAAATTCGAATAGAAGAAGGGCAAATAAAATGGCAAGGGTGAAGTGGGGGAGAGGAAAACGAGAGGAAAATGACAAATAATATAATGAAAAGGATAAGAGTTGTGATGGGTACTTGGTATGTCTTGACTTGGCGTAGATCTCCCCGGCAACGACACCAGAAATCCTTCTTGCTACCTCTTCAGCATACATTGGTTTTACCTTGAAGAGGAAAGGGTGATGCAGCAAAGTAGCGTAAGTATTTACCTAAGTTTTTGAGAACCAAGGTATCAATCCAGTAGGAGACCACGCGCAAGTCACCTCGTACCTACACAAACAAATAAGAACCTCGCAACCAGCGCGATAAACGGGTTGTCAATCCCTTCACGGCCACTTGCAAGAGTGAGATCTGATAGAGATAATAATAATAAGATAAATATTTTTGGTATTTTTATGATATAGATTGAAAGTAAACATTGCAAAATAAAATAGATTGGAAACTTGTATGATGGAAAAAAGACCCGGGGGCCATAGGTTTCACTAGTGGCTTCTCTCAAGATAACACAAGTATTACGGTGGGTGAACAAATTACTGTCGAGCAGTTGATAGAATTGAGCATAGTTATGAGAATATCTAGGTATGATCATGTATATAGGCATCACATCCGTGACAAGTAGAGCGACTCCAGCCTGCATCTACTACTATTACTCCACACATCGATCGCTATCCAGCATGCATCTAGAGTATTAAGTTCATAAGAACGGAGTAACGCTTTAAGCAAGATGACATGATGTAGGGGGATAGACTCATGCAATATGATATAAACCCCATTTGTTTATCCTCGATAGCAACAATACAATACGTGTCGTTTCCCCTACTGTCACTGGGATCGAGCACCGCAAGATTGAACCCAAAGCTAAGCACTTCTCCCATTGCAAGAAAGATCAATCTAGTAGCCCAAACCAAACTGAAAATTCGAAGAGACTCGCAAATATAACCAATCATACATAATAGAATTCAGAGAAGATTCAAATATTGTTCATAGATAATCTTGATCGTAAACCCACAATTCATCGGATCTCAACAACCACACCGCAAAAGAAGATTACGTCGAATAGATCTCCAAGAGAATCGAGGAGAACTTTGTATTGAGATCCAAAGAGAGAGAAGAAGCCATCTAGGTAATAACAATGGACCTGAAGGTCTGAGGTAAACTACTCACACATCATCGGAGGGGCCATGGAGTTGATGTAGAGGCCCTCCGTGATCAATGCCCCCTCCGGCGGAGCTCCAGAAAAGGCCCCAAGATGGGATCTCTTGGGTACAGAAGGTTGCGGCGGTGGAATTAGGTTTTCGTGGTGCTCCTCCATGTTTTCAGGGTACGTAGGTATATATAGGAGGAAGAAGTAGGTCGTGGAGCCATGAGGGGCCCACGAGGGTGGAGGACGCGCCCCCTGCCTCGTGGCCTCCTTGTTGGTTGCCTGACGTCCACTCCAAGTCCTCTGGATCAGGTTTGTTCCAAAAATCACGCCCCCGAAGGTTTCATTCCGTTTGGACTCCGTTTGATATTCTTTTTCTGTGAAACACTGAAATAGGCAAAAAAACAGCAATTTGGGCTGGGCCTCTGGTTAATAGGTTAGTCCCAAAAATAATATAAAAGTGTATAAATAAGACCATTAAACATCCAAAACAGAATATATAATAGCATGGAGCAATCAAAAATTATAGATACGTTGGAGACGTATCAATGGCCATGGTCGCCATTGCATTCGGCGTGAAGTCAAGGAGGTGAAATCCATAGATGTTCATGATTGCCTCACAGAACTCAGAAAAAGGAGGACAAAGACCACAGATGAAATAAGCGGTGAAGAACCAATAAGAATTGGGGGGATTCACCTCACCCGCTTCGAAGACCACGGGCGCTCTATGCCCTTTCTCAACAGGCCACCCCCATAGGTATCCATACTTTGCATGAAGGATGGGGCCGCTCAAGGTGGACGGAATGAAAATGACGTCCGCGCTCCGCTTCTTGTTCACCTCCACTGATCTTTTGCTCCCCTCGGTGATGGGATCCTTCGCCGCGGTCGTCGAGTTCTTCTTATCCGCGGGCTTCTTCCCCTTCGCTGCAGTAATGCAAGAAGAATTCGTTGGGGGAGAAGGCAGCAGAAGTAGAAACGAGATGGGGAACTATCGCCTGGCTTGTGGAGGAAGAAGGTGGGGGACTGGGGCGAGAGACAGATGAATCATGTCGCTCCGGTTTTCCCCGCTCTTAAGAGGGGGGGGGGGTGTGGGACAAAGGCGCGACACTTCAGGAAGTTACCATTTTACCATAACTGCGACCGCCCCAGGACCCCACGACGCGCAGTAATTGCGCAAGGTGAACGTTCAATTGACTAATCATCATGGCAAACCGTCACAGCCCTCTCTCGCCACGTGTTCGCGCACTGTTTGGGGCCTAACCCAACGTGCCACGCGACACGTATGGCTCAGGCCTGGGGCCTTATTTTGGGGAAAATATATAGGGGCGGACATTTTCCCCTGACTCGTGCACGAACGAGCCAAGGACAAAACAGATATTGAAGAGCCAAGAGATTTGAAGAACCAACATGCAGCTCATGTGGATCAAGATTGAGCCTAAGGGGCAAGATATTGGCAAGAGAAGGGCCTCCCTTTTCGGGCAGGCGAGCCCAGCAAGGGGCGAGGCCATCACCAGAAGCAAGCACCGAGGCTCCCCAGCAGGGCCTCCCGGGGCTTGCGGGGCAGAACCGCCCCACCAACCACCGAAGCATGACTCACGTTGTCAATCAGTGCGGTGTCAAGACGCAAGATGATTAAGTGGCAGCCATTCACCACATGGCAGCCATTTCTAATAGAGAAGCCTACATATGACACCCGTCCTGCGACATGTCACAAGAGCAGGAGCGGAGCTGGCAAGATAGCTCGGCAGGCCTTGCTGAGCGCCCAGTGATGTGACACTAAGCGGCACATTTAATGCACCCTGTCAGCCTGCACAATTAGGTATGATAGCACTGTTTGCTATCATATCAGTGGATAATGAGCACTTTGCCACTGTGGTGACCCCTTAATCTATAAAAGGAGGCCCATGGCACTCGTAGGAGGGGTTAGAAGGTTAGAGAGTTGACAACCCCAAGCCACCACATACTCATAGTCGCCTCAGGAAAACCTTGCCGGGCAAGTGTACTACACACCACCACATCCATTCTTCCATCAATCCACTAAAGCAGGAGTAGGGTCTTACGCCTCGCGGTGGCCCGAACCTGGGTAACTCTGACGTAGCTTTTTCAGGTCCAGAATTCCAGCTGCCGTCATTCTCCCTCTTTACAAAGCATTATTATGTATAAAAATATTATAAATAACAGTAGAAAAACATGATGCAAAATGGATGCATCAACTCCCCCAAGCTTAGACATCGCTTGTCCTCAAGCGAAAAATCAAAATTGAAAACATGTCCACATGCTTAGAGAGAGAGGTGCCAACAAAAACAAAATACGGACATAGAAGCATCATGCATATTATTATAACAACAACAAACTTTATCATACAACTTTATCACATAAATTTATCATATAACTTCTCATGAACAAGTAACAATTAATCACAACATCGAAGTAAAAAAGGATCAACTTGATTTAAAACCAACAAACTATGTTCTCAGTCAACTTTGCAACAACAATTCATCATCTTTTCAGGAAGGGTCTCGTACACTGGTACAACGAGGTGCTATACAAATGGTTTTTAACCCCTTTCCGCGATGGGTTTTGAACCATTGCCAAGTGAGTGACTGTGATAGGGGGGGGGGGGTCCTTCCCACACGACCCAGAAACAGTTGGGGATAGGCCCTTCGGTCACACACGCTCGGCAAAGTGAGGTCGTGTGCGACGGGTGAGCGATCAAGTACGGTTATACGTACAGTTTTGCTAAAAAATACAATTATATAGGCCAAATCATTTCCGGTCGTAAGTGCATCCCACACATTCAGTCTCGGCTAAATGTTTCTGTTCCTATGTATGATACGTCTCCAACGTAACTATAATTTTTTATTGTTCCATGCTATATTATATCCTCTTTGGGATATTATTGGGCTTTATTATACACTTTTATATTATTTTGGGACTAACCTATTAACCGGAGGCCCAGCCTAGAATTGCTTTTTTTTGCCTATTTCAGAGTTTCGCAGAAAAAGAATATCAAACGGAGTCCAAACGGAATGAAACCTTCGGGGACGTGATTTTCGGAACGAACATGATCTAGAGGACTTGGACCCTATGTCAAGACATCAACCAAGAAGGCACGAGGTAGGGTGGCGCGCCTACCCCCCTCCTCCCTCCCCCCGCCCAGGCGCGCCCTCCACCCTCGTGGGGACCATGTTGCTCCACTGACGTACTTCTTCCTCCTATATATACCTACGTACCCCCAAACTACCAAATACAGAGCCAAAACCCTAATTCCACCACCGTAACTTTTTGTATCCGTGAGATCCCATCTTGGGGCCTTTTCCGGAGCTCCGCCGGAGGGGGCATCGATCACGGAGGGCTTCTACATCAACACCATAGCCTCTCCGATGAAGTGTGAGTAGTTTACTTCAGACCTTCGGGTCCATAGTTATTAGCTAGATGGCTTCTTCTCTCTTTTTGGATCTCAATACAAAGTTCTCCCCCTTTCTTGTGGAGATCTATTCGATGTAATCTTCTTTTTGCGGTGTGTTTGTTGAGATCGATGAATTGTGGGTTTATGATCAAGTTTATCTATGAACAATATTTGAATCTTCTCTGAATTCTTTTATGTATGATTGGTTATCTTTGCAAGTCTCTTCGAATTACCAGTTTGGTTTGGCCTACTAGATTGATCTTTCTTGCAATGGGAGAAGTGCTTAGCTTTGGGTTCAATCTTGCGGTGTCCTTTCCCAGTGACAGTAGGGGCATCAAGGCACGTATTGTGTTGTTGCCATCGAGGATAACAAGATGGGGTTTATATCATATTGCATGAGTTTATCACTCTACATCATGTCATATTGCTTAAGGCGTTACTCTGTTCTCTTGAACTTAATACTCTAGATGCATGCTGGACAGCGGTCGATGTGTGGAGTAATAGTAGTAGATGCAGGCAGGAGTCGGTCTACTTGTCTCGGACGTGATGCCTATATACATGATCATACCTAGATATTCTCATAACTATGCTCAATTGTGTCAATTTCTCAATAGTAATTTATTTACCCACCATAATACTTATGCTCTCGAGAGAAGCCACTAGTGAAATCTATGGCCCTCGGGTCTATTTTCCATCATATTAATCTTCTGTCAACAAGCTATTTCCTTTTCCATTTATTTTGCTTTCTTTACTTTGCATCTTTATCATAAAAATACCAAAAATATTATCTTATCATATCTATCAGATCTCACTTTCGTAAGTGACCGTGAAGGGGTTGACAACCCCTTTATTGCATTGGTTGCAAGGATTTTATTTGTTTGTGTAGGTGCGAGGGACTCGCGCGTGGCCTCCTACTGGATTGATACTTGGTTCTCAAAAACTGAGGGAAATACTTATGCTACTTTGCTGCATCACCCTTTCCTCTTCAAGGGAAAACCAACGCAGTGCTCAAGAGGTAGCAAGAAGGATTTCTGGCGCTGTTGCCAGTGAGTCTACGCAAAAGTCAACATGCCAAGTACCCGTCACAAACCCTTATCTCCCGCATTACATTATTTGCCATTTTCCTCTTGTTTTCCTCTCCCCCACTTCACCCTTGTCGTTTTATTCGCCCTCTCTCTCCGTCCTCTTTCTCTTTCTCTATTTGCCTCTTTTTGCTTGTTTCTTGTTTGCTTGTGTGTTGAATTTCTTGCTTGTCACGATGGCTCAAGATAATAGTAAATTGTGTGACTTTACCAATACCAACAATAATGATTTTATTAGCACTCCAATTGCTCCTCTTACCGATGCTGAATCTTGTGAAATTAATGCCGCTTTACTGAATCTTGTCATGAAAGATCCGTTTTCCGGCCTTCCTAGTTAACATGCCGCTACCCATCTAAACAACTTTGTTGATATGTGTGACATGCAAAAGAAGAAAGATGTGGATAATGATATTGTTAAATTGAAGCTATTTCCTTTATTCCCTTAGAGATCGTGCTAAAGCTTGGTTTTCATCTTTGCCTAAAAATAGTATTGATTCATGGAATAAGTGCAAAGATGCTTTTATCTCTAAGTATTTTCCTCCTGCTTAGATCATCTCTCTTAGAAATGATATCTTGAATTTTAAGCAACTTGATCATGAACATGTTGCACAAGCTTGGGAGAGGATGAAATTAATGATACATAATTGCCCTACACATGGTTTGAATTTATGGATGATTATACAAATTTTTTATGCCGGATTGAATTTTGCTTCTAGAAATCTTTTTGATTCGGCCGCGGGAGGCACTTTTATGGAAATCACTTTAGGAGAAGCTACTAAACTCCTAGATAATATTATGGTTAATTATTCTCAAAGGCACACTAAAAGATCTACTAATAAGAAAGTGCATGCGATAGAAGAAATTAATGTTTTGAGTGGAAATATGGATGAACTTATGAAATTATTTGTTGATAAAAGTGTTTCTTCTGATCCTAATGATATTCGTTTGTCTACTTTAATTGAGAATAATAATGAATCTATGGATGTGATTTTTGTTGGTAGGAATAATTTTGGTAACAACGCGTATAGAGGAAACTTTAATCTTAGGCCATATCCTAGTAATTCCTCTAATAATTATGGTAATTCCTACAACAATTCTTATGGAAATTTAATAAGATACCCTTTGATTCTGAATCTAATATTAAAGAATTTATTGCTTCGCAAAATAATTCGCAAAATAATGAATCTATTAAAGATTGATGAGTTGGCTACGAACGTTGATAGAATTTCTCTTGATATTGATTCTTTGAAACTTAGATCTATTCCACCTAAGCATGATATCAATGAGTCTCTCAAAGCCATGAGAATTTCCATTGATGAGTGCAAAGAAATAACCGCTAGGATGCGTGCTAAGAAAGATTGCTTTATAAAAGCGTGGTCTTCTAGTTTCCATGATAATAAAGATGAAGATCTATAACTTATTGATGTGTCCCCTATTAAATCTTTGTTTTGCAATATGAATCTTGATAATGATGGGACTGAATATGATCCACCTTTACCTAGAAGACATTCCAAAAAATTCGGAGTCTTTAGATCTTGATGCTAAAATTGTTAAAAGTGGGATTGAAGAAGTCAAAACTTTAAATATCGATGAACCCACTATGTTGGATATCAAGGAATTTAATTATGATAATTTATCTTTGATAGATTGTATTTCCTTGTTGCAATCCGTGCTAAATTCTCCTCATGCTTACAGTCAAAATAAAGCCTTTACCAAACATATCGTTGATGCTTTGATGCAATCTTATGAAGAAAAACTTGAGTTCGAAGTTTCTATCCCTAGAAAACTTTATGATGAGTGGGAACCTACTATTAAAATTAAAATTAAATATCATGAGTGCTATGCTTTGTGTGATTTGGGTGCTAGTGTTTCCACGATTCCAAAGACTTTGTGTGATTTACTAGGTTTCTGTGATTTTGATGATTGTTCTTTAAACTTGCAGCTTGCGGATTCAACTATTACGAAACCTATGGGAAGAATGAATTATGTTCTTATTGTTTCAAATAGGAATTATGTGCCCATAGATTTTATTGTTCTTGACATAGATTGCAATCCTTCATGTCCTATTATTCTTGGTAGACCTTTCCTTAGAACGATTGCTGCAATCATTGATATGCATGAAGGGAATATTAGATTCCAATTTCCGTTAAGGAAAGGCATTGAACACTTCCCTAGAAAGAAAATTAAATTACCATATGAATCTATTATGAGAGCCACTTATGGATTGCCTACCAAAGATGGCAATGCCTAGATCTATCCTTGCTTTTATGCCTAGCTAGGGGCGTTAAACGATAGCGCTTGTTGGGAGGCAACCCAATTTTATTTTTATTACTTGCTTTTTGCTCCTGTTAGTAATAAATAATTTATCTAGCCTCTGTTTTGGTTGTCTTTTTTGTGTTTAATTAGTGTTTGTTCCTAGTAGAACCGTTGGGAAGACTTGGGGAAAGTCTTTTTAATCTTGCTGTAAAAAAACAGAAACTTTAGCGCTCACGAGAATTGCTGCCATTTTTATTTGGAAAGTTATATTTAGTTAATTATTTTTGAAGATGATTAATAGATAAATTACTCACGTCCAGAAATTTATTTTAGAATTTTTGAGGTTCCAGAACTTGCGTTAGCTACATATTACTACAGACTGTTCTGTTTTTGACAGATTCTGTTTTTCGTGTGTTGTTTGCTTATTTTGATGAATCTATGGCTAGTAAAATAGTTTATAAACCATAGAGAAGTTGGAATACAGTATTTTTAACACAAATATAAATAAATAATGAGTTAATTACAGTACCTTGAAGTGGTGTTTTGTTTTCTTTCGCTAACGGAGCTCACGAGATTTTCTACTTTAAGTTTTGTGTTGTGAAGTTTTCAAGTTTTGGGTAAAAGATTTGGTGGATTATGGAACAAGGAGTGGAAAGAGCCTAAGCTTGGGGATGCCCATGGCACCCCAAGATAATCCAAGGACACCTAAAAGCCACAGCTTGGGGATGCCCCGGAAAGCATCCCCTCTTTCGTCTACTTTCATCGGTAACTTTACTTGGAGCTATATTTTTATTTACCACATGATATATGTTTTGCTTGGAGCGTCTTGTATTATTTAAATATTTATTTGTTAGTTTTCCACAATCATCCTTGCCGTACACACCTTTTGAGAGATACACACATGATTCGGAAATTGTTAGAATACTCTATGTGCTTCACTTATATCTTTTGAGTTATATAGTTTTTTTGTAGTGCTTCACTTATATCTTTTAGAGCACGGTGGTGGATTTGTTTTATAGAAACTATTGTTCTCTCTTGCTTCACTTATATTATTTTGAGAGTCCTACAAAACAGCATGGTAATTTGCTTTAATTATGTTAGGCATTCAAGATTAATAAAAAAAATCTTATGAGTGTGTTGAATACTATGAGAAGTTTGATACTTGATAATTGTTTTGAGATATGGAGATGGTGATATTAGAGTCATGCTAGTTGAGTAGTTGCGAATTTGAGAAATACTTGTGTTGAAGTTTGTGATTCTCGTAGCATGCACGTATGGTGAACCATTATGTGATGAAGTTGGAGCATGATTTATTTATTGATTGTCTTCCTCATGAGTGGCGGTCGGGGACGAGCGATGGTATTTTCCTACCAATCTATCCCCCTAGGAGCATGCGCGTAATACTTTGTTTTGATAACTAATAGATTTTTGTAATAAGTATATGAGTTGTTCATGACTAATGTTGAGTCCATGGATCATACGCACTTCCTTCCTTCCACCATTGCTAGCCTCTCTAATACCGCGCACCTTTCGCCGGTATCATACACCCTCCATATACCTTCCTCAAAACAGCCACCATACCTACCTATCATGGCATTTCCATAGCCATTCCGAGATATATTGCATGCAAATTACCACCGTTCCGTTTATTATGACACGTTCCCTCATTGTCATATTGCTTTGCATGATCATGTAGTTGACATTGTATTTGTGGCAAAGCCACCGTTCATAATTCTTTCATACATGTCACTCTTGATTCATTGCATATCCCGGTACACCGCCGGAGGCATTCACATGGAGTCATATTTTGTTCTAAGTATTGCGTTGTAATTGTTGAGTTGTAAGTAAATAAAAAAAGTGTGATGATCATCATTTTTAGAGCATTGTCCCAAGTGTGGAAAGGATGATGGAGACTATGATTCCCCCACAAGTCGGGATGAGACTCCGGACTAAAAAAAATAGGCTATAAAAAAGAGAGAAAAGGCCAAAATAAAATAAAAAAATGAGAGAAAAATAGAGAAGGGACAATGCTACTATCCTTTTACCACACTAGTGCTTCAAAGTAGCACCATGATCTTCATGATAGAGAGTCTCCTATGTTATCACTTTCATATACTAGTGGGAATTTTTCATTATAGAACTTGGCTTGTATATTCCAATGATGGGCTTCCTCAAAATGCCCTAGGTCTTCGTGAGCAAGCGAGTTGGATGCACACCCACTTAGTTTCTTTTGTTGAGCTTTCATATACTTATAGCTCTAGTGCATCCGTTGCATGGCAATCCCTACTCACTCACATTGATATCTATTAATGGGCATCTCCATAGCCCGTTGATACGCCTAGTTGATGTGAGACTATCTTCTCCCCTTTTGTCTTCTCCACAACCACCATTCTATTCCACATATAGTGCTATGTCCATGGCTCACGCTCATGTATTGCGAGAAGATTGAAAATTTTTGAGAACACCAAAAGTATGAAACAATTGCTTGGCTTGTCATCGGGGTTGTGCATGCTTGAATACTTTGTGTGGTGAAGATAGAGCATAGCCAGACTATATGATTTTGTAGGGATAATTCTTTGGCCATGTTATTTTGAAGAGACATAATTGCTTAGTTAGTACGCTTGAAGTATTATTATTTCTATGTCAATATTAAACTTTTGTCTTGAATCCTTCGGATCTGAATATTCATACCACAATTAAGAGAATTACTTTGAAATTATGCCAAGTAGCATTCCACATCAAAAATTCTGTTTTTATCATTTACCTACTCGAGGACGAGCAGGAATTAAGCTTGGGGATGCTTGATATGTCTCCAACATATCTATAATTTTTTGTTGTTCCATGCTATATTATATCCTGTTTTGGACATTATTGGGCTTTATTATACACTTTTATATTATTTTTGGGACTAACCTATTAACCGGAGGCCCAACCCAGAATTGCTGTTTTCTGCCTATTTTAGAGTTTGACAGAAAAAGAATATCAAACGGAGTCCAAACGGAATGAAACCTTTGGGAACGTGATTTTTGGAATGAACATGATCCAGAGGACTTGGACCCTACGTCAAGACATCAACCAGGAAGGCACGAGGTAGGGGGTGCGCCTACCCCTAGATGTGCCCTCCACCCTCGTGGGGCCCACGTTGCTGCACCGACATACTTCTTCCTCCTATATATATACATACGTACCCCCAAACTACTAGATACGGAGCCAAAACCCTAATTCCACCTCCGTAACTTTCTGTATCCGTGAGATCCCATCTTCTGGCCTTTTCCGGAGCTCCGCCGGAGGGGGCATCGATCACGGAGGGCTTCTACATCAACACCATAGCCTCTCCGATGAAGTGTGAGTAGTTTACTTCAGACCTTCGGGTCCATAGTTATTAGCTAGATGGCTTCTTAACTCTTTTTGGATCTCAATACAAAGTTCTCCCCCTCTCTTGTGGAGATCTAGTCGAGGTAATCTTCTTTTTGCGGTGTGTTTGTTGAGACCGATGAATTGTGGGTTTATGATCAAGTTTATCTATGAACAATATTTGAATCTTCTCTGAATTCTTTTATATATGATTGGTTATATCTGCAAGTCTCTTCGAATTATCAGTTTGGTTTGGCCTACTAGATTGATCTTTCTTGCAATGGGAGAAGTGCTTAGCTTTGGGTTCAATCTTGCGGTGTCCTCTCCCAGTGACAGTAGGGGCAGCAAGGCACGTATTGTATTGTTGCCATCGAGGATAACAAGATGGGGTTTATATAATATTGCATGAGTTTATCCCTCTACATCATGTCATCTTGCTTAAAGCGTTACTCTGTTCTCTTGAACTTAATACTCTAGATGCATGCTGGATAACGGTCGATGTGTGGAGTAATAGTAGTAGATGCAGGCAAGAGTCGGTCTACTTGTCTCGGACGTGATGCCTATATACATGATCATACCTAGTGAGGGAGTCCTGGATAGCCAGACTATAACCTCTGGCCGGACTCTCGGACTATCAAGATACAAGATTGAAGACTTCGTCCCGTGTCTGGATGGGACTTTCCTTGGCGTGGAAGGCAGGATTGGCAATATGGATATGTAGATCTCCTCCCATTGTAACCGACTCTGTGTAACCCTAGCCCTCTCCGGTGTCTATATAAACCGGAGGGTTTTAGTCCATAGAAAAGAACAACAATCATACCATAGGCTAGCTTCTAGGGTTTAGCCTCTTTGATCTCGTGGTAGATCTACTCTTGTACTACCCATATCATCAATATTAATCAAGCAGGAGTAGGGTTTACCTCCATCGAGAGGGCCCGAACCTGGGGTAAAACACTGTGTCCCTTGTCTCCGGTTACCATCCGCCTAGACGCATACTTCGGGACCCCCTACCCGAGATCCGCCGGTTTTGACACCGACATTGGTGCTTTCATTGAGAGTTCCTCTGTGTCGTCACTTTTAGGACTGATGGCTCCTCCGATCATCAACAACGATGCGGTCCAGGGTGAGACCTTTCTCCCCGGACAGATCTTCGTGTTCGGCGGCTTTGCACTGCGGGCTAATTCGCTTGGCCATCCGGAGCAGATTGAAAGCTATGCCCCTGGCCATCAGGTCAGAATTGGAAGTTTGAACTACACGGCTGACATCCGTGGAGACTTGATCTTCGACAGATTCGAGCCACAGCCGAGCGCGCCGCACTGTCACGATGGGTATGACCTAGCTCTGCCACCGAACAGTGCCCTGGAGGCCGCGCCCGCATCAACTCCGACCCTTAGCTCGGAGCCAACTGCGCCAATCGAGGACAGGTGGCTAGACACCGCCTCGGGGGCTGCAGTCTCAACGACGATCGAGCCGAACACCAGCCTCATCCTCTGCGAAGCCCGTGACTCCAAGGTGCCAGACTCTTTTCCGGACTCCGAACCCTCTGCGCCCCTGCCAATCGAATCCGATTGGGCGCCAATTATGGAATTCACCGCCGCAGATATCTTTCAGCACTCGACCTTCGGCGACATTCTAAATTCACTAAGGTCTCTCTCTTTGTCAGGAGAGCCCTGGCCGGATTATGGCCGAGAGGATTGGGATGCGGACAATGAAGAAATTCGACGCCCACCCACCACCCACTTCGTAGCCACTGTCGACGATTTAACTAACATGCTTGACTTTGACTCCGAAGACATCGACGGCATGGACGATGATGTAGGAGGCAAAACAGGAACCAGCGCCCACAGGGCACTGGACAGCCACCCCATCCTACGTTTTATACATGGTGGACACACCCAAAGGAAACGACCAGGACGAACGGGAGGACGCAATAAAGGGTCGTTCCTCCGGAAAGCAGTCAAAGCGGCGGCATAAGCGCCGCTCCAAGCCCCGCCTCGATAGAGACAACAGTCATACAGACCCAGCCACAGAACAGGGTGAGCCGGTGAACGATGAACATGGCATGGAGCAACCGTCCGAACAAGGCAACTTGGATAAACAAACCATACAACCCGTCCCCGGCAAAGATAACAGTCCGGACGACCTCACGCCGGACAAGTTCCTGGAGCAGAAGAACATCCACAAAAGGCTTGTCGCCACTGCGCGTAGCCTGAAAAAGCAGAAGCGGAAGCTCAAAACTACGGAAGATGCACTCAGAATCAGGTGGAGCAAAGTACTCAATACCGCAGACAAATACGGCGACGGTCGCCACACAAAAAGCTACCCGAAGCGAAAGCTCCTGCTTGAATTTGATGAGGAGGCCTTAGAACCTCCACAATCAACAAATAAGGAAGCCACACGGTCGGGTAAACGACCCCATGGCCAATATAGAGAGGCAGGAGGCGCCACACACAAGCCAACACGCGACCCACCCAAGGATTCACATCAAATAGATGGCCTAGCCAGATCTATCTACGGACCAAGAAAGCAAGCTTTAGTAAGCAATGCAACACAACAAACATCCGAACACCACGGCACACCCAAATACAGGGGGGCGCACACCCCCTATGTTTCACCGATGAGGTGCTGGACCATGAATTTCCAGCAGGATTCAAGCCCGTAAACATAGAGGCATATGACGGAACGACAGACCCTAGAGTCTGGATTGAGGACTATATCCTCCATATCCATATGGCCAAAGGAGACGACCTCCACGCCATAAAATACTTACCCCTCAAGCTCAAAGGGCCGGCCCGACATTGGCTTAAAGGCCTTCCCGAAAACACCATTGGGAGTTGGGAAGAGCTCGAGAATGCTTTTCGGGCAAATTTTCAAGGGACCTATGTCCGACCTCCGGATGCAGACGAATTAAGTCATATAACTCAACAGCCCGGAGAGTCAGCCCGGAAACTCTGGAACATATTTCTTACTAAAAAAACCAAATAGTCGACTGTCCGGACGCCGAAGCCTTAGCAGCTTTCAAACACAGCGTTCGAGACGAATGGCTCGCCAGACACCTAGGCCAAGAAAAGCCAAGAACAATGACCGCATTAACAAGCCTCATGACCCGCTTTTGCATGGGATATGATAGCTGGTTGGCAAGATGCAGCACCAGCGACCCAAGTACATCCGAAGTCAGGGACGGAAATGGGAAACCGCGATGCAGCAGGGACCAGCGCCGGAGTAAGGGAAACATGCCGAAGAGCACATCAGTCAACGCCGGATTCAAAAGCCCTCGGTAGGGTCAGAAAAAGCTGCCCCTCAAGGATAACAGGGATGAGCTATCTAGCCTAAACAAAATCTTGGACAAAATATGTCAAATCTACTCCTGGGAGGCCTACAAACCATAGCCACAGAGAATGTTGGGTATTCAAGCAATCCGGCAAACTCAACGCCGACCACAAGGGGCTCGATACACCAAGTGAGGACGATGACGAACCCCACAAGCAGAGCACTGGGAAGCAAAAGAATTTCCCACAAGAAGTCAAAACAGTAAACTTACTTCACGTGACAAAACGGAAAAACAGAGTGGCGCCTATAGAGATACGCGCCATGCGGCCTATCACAAAGGAGTCTCGCCACTGGTTGTTAAAACCGATCACCTTCGACCATCAGGATTACTCCGGAAGTATCCGGAACGTAGGTTGGACTGCCTTGGTATTAGATCCGATAATCGACGGATTCCACTTTACACAAGTCCTGATGGATGGCGGCAGTGGTCTAAACCTGCTATATCAGGACACAGTCCGCAAAATGGGGATGGACCCAACAAAAGTTCGCCATAGCAACACTTACTTTAAAGGAGTAACGCCAGGCCCGGATGCCCATTGCATGGGTTCTCTCCCGCTAGAAGTAATGTTCGGTTCCCCCGATACCTTCCGCCGCGAAAAGCTAACCTTCCACACCGCCCCATTTTCAAGTGGCCATCAAGCACTACTGGGACGAGAAGCTTTCGCCCGCTTTAATGTGATACCACATTATGCATCTCTCATGCTTAAGATGCCCGGTCCACGAGGCATCATCTCACTAAAGGGTAACACTGAATGTTCCTCGCGCGCAGAAGACTATGCGGCTGCCTTGACAGCCACACCGTAAAATAGCTTCACCAACAAAAGCATCTAACAAGTCATTAAGACCACGGACACGACTAGGCGAGTCCGGAGCAAGCTTATAATTGATAAAGGTTTTTGTAGCCATACACCCCTATACAAGGGGCTCCGCATATGTAAAATAAGTGACAATAAGGCTCAATTTTCCCCATATTGAATTATACTTTGTTTATTTAGTACACCATATATTTCAACTAAGTTCCTCTCTTTTACAGATGAACACTGTGCTACACCCGTCCAGGACGCAGCGCAACGGAGACACAGGCATAGACATGCAGCAGGGAACCGTCCCAAGGATTCTCTTTAGATTAAGACCATGCGTAGACCTTTTTCACTGTCTCTTGTTGATACACATCCCCCGGATTCACAGTATAACCGAGGAGAGAGTGGCGTCTAGGCATGTGGCCACGTCAGAATTTCGCACGTACCTGGACACCAGGGGCTTATTATCATGGGTGAGGGAGTCCTGGATTAGGGGGTGTCCGGATGGCTGGACTATACCTTCAGCCGGACTCCTGGACTATGAAGATACAAGATTGAAGACTTCGTCCGTATCTAGAAGGGACTTTCCTTGGCGTGGAAGGCAAGCTTGGCGATACGGATATGTAGATCTCCTACCATTGTAACCGACTCTATGTAACCCTAACCCTATCCAGTTTCTATATAAACAGGAGGGTTTTAGTCCGTAGGACAACACAATCATACCATAGGCTAGCTTCTAGGGTTTAGCCTCTCTGATCTCGTGGTAGATCTACTCTTGTACTACCCACATCATCAATATTAATCAAGCAGGACGTAGGGTTTTACCTCCATCGAGAGGGCCCGAACCTGGGTAAAACTTTGTGTCCCTTGCCTCCTGTTACCATCTGGCCTAGACGCACAGTTCGGGACCCCCTACCCGAGATCCGCTGGTTTTGACACCGACATTGGTGCTTTCATTGAGAGTTCCTCTCTGTCGTCGCCATCAAGAAGGATGCCTCGCCCTGTCTTTAAAGATGACACTGTTGCTAAGGGAGCTTTGGCTGTCGGCCAAACCCTCCGGCTAGGTGGTTTTCTTATGACCGCCTGTTCGGCTTCTACACCGACGATGAC
The DNA here is from genome assembly GCA_034509565.1 of Triticum monococcum. Lineage (NCBI taxonomy): Eukaryota > Viridiplantae > Streptophyta > Magnoliopsida > Poales > Poaceae > Triticum > Triticum monococcum. Next base: position 609,003,091 of record CM067841.1, read on the forward strand.
CTCTCAAGCCATCGAAAACAATCTTCATGTCAACTCGGAACTCGCCGAGCAGTTAGATCCAATGGAGCTCTCCTCCATAAACAAGCTCTTGCATCGCATCGCCGCCCTGGGAGTCGCTACGGATTACGACCAGATTGGGCCCAAGCCCGATCTGAGAGAGATTAACTCTCCCCAAGTCACTCATCACGTTGCCGTGGTAGAGGCACAGTGCGACTACCCCTCATCTATCTTAAGGACTAGCTACATCCGGATTCCCGATCCCTCCAAGCCGGATACCCGCGGAGGGGAGGATATCACTCAAGACCTGAACCTAGAGTTAGGCGACGGATTGGATTCATTGGACAACATCCAGGAATCCAAATTTCTGAGTTCGGAAATTCCTCGGCCTCTAAGCCTCAGATGGGGTGAGGCTTCGGATTTAATTCCACCCACCCACCCGAACATTAGCGATCTATCCCAAATTAGGCAAGAGCCCGAAGAAACAGTACATCATTACTGGGCCAGATTCCTCCTGGTTATGAACAAGATAAAGGACTGCCGCGAGGAAGACGAGATTTCAATCTTCTGCAATAATTGCACGGACAAGGGAATCCTCAACGCCATAAGTCACCGTGATATTACACGCTTCGCTGACTTGGCGTCCATAGTACGAAATTACTGTACGATGGAAAGCGCCTGGAAAACCGAAATAAAATTTTGGGACAATCCGGCCCTGAATGCAAACCCAGTCCGAAATAAAAGGGTGCATCATCGCCAAACACCCGGGTCAAACACCAAAAAGCAAAAACCCTCTACAGGGCATGGAACCGAATTGGAAGGATGGCTTAATGGACCCTGTAAAATTCATAGTACAGAGGACGCCACACCAACTCACAGCCTTAGAGCATGTTGGATACTCCGATAGGTGGCCAAAATTGGCGAAGATCTCCTAATTCCGGAGGCCACAGAAAGCCACCCCCGAGACACCAATACGGTATTAATAGTCTTCAAGACTTTCGCATCAAATAACATGCGAAAAAGGGCACTCCGCAGCCTTGCCGAAATCTACCAAGTGGCAACAATAAACCTATGGAGTGACACGGCTACTACCTTTAACGCCAGTGATGAACCTAAATTCCGAACAGCCCGAGTACTAGCTGCATTGGTCCTCAGTCCAATAGTGGACGGCTTTCGTCTTACCAAGGTACTCATGGACGGCGGTAGCGGATTGAACCTCATTTACGAGGAAACCCTTCAAAAAATGGAAATAGACTGGAACCGCATTGAGCGAAGCAGCACAACCTTTAGAGGAATAATCCCCAGTCAGGAGGCGCGCTGTACAGGAAAAATCACACTAGATGTGGTGTTCGGCACGTTGGATAATTATAGGTCCGAAGAGGTCACGTTCCATGTGGCTCCGTTCAGCAGCGGTTATCACGCTCTGCTAGGGCGGGAAGCATTTACAATCTTCCAAGCAATACCCCATTACGGGTACATGAAGCTCAAGATGCCCGAGCCCAATGGGATCATCACTCTCGCCAGTGATCCGGACATACCTGCGGACGAAATAGTCAAGTTCCAGGTCCATCCAACGGACCCCAATAAAACAGCTTCCATCGGGGCACATTTAAACCCTGATGTAGATGCCGCACTGCGAGAGTTCCTATGAGAGAACTGGGACATTTTCACCTGGCAACCTTCAAACATGCTAGGAATCCCACGCAGGCTGGCCGAGCACAGCTTAAATATCCTAAAAGAATTCAAACCTGTCAAGCAAGCTCTTCGGTGTTTTTCCAAACCCAAGAGACAGGCCATGGGAGAGGAGCTAGCAAAGCTACTGGAGGCCGGATTCATCAGAGATATAAAACATCCGGACTGGCTAGCAAACCTAGTGATGGTACCAAAGAAGGACAAATCCTGGCGCCTGTGCGTTGATTTTAAAGACCTTAACAAGGCTTGCCCAAAGGATCCCTTCCCCCTCCCCCGCATCGATCAAATTATCGACGCTACCGCAGGACACGGCTCGTTGTGTTTCCTCGACGCATATTCCGGCTACCATCAAATCAAGATGGCAGAATCAGACCAAGCCGCAACGGCATTTATCACACCATACAACCCATTCTGCTTCAACACAATGCCCTTCGAGCTCAAAAACGCCGGCGCAACATATCAGCACATGATTCAGACATGTCTGGCAAACCAGATCGGCAAAACAGTGGAGGCATATGTAGATGATGTGGTCGTCAAAACAAGACATGTAGAATCTCTAGTAGATGACTTGAGGCTCACATTCAATAACCTCCGAACATACGACATCAAGCTCAACCCAGAAAAATGCGTTTTCGGCGTCCCAACCAGAAAGCTCTTGGGCTTCATTGTATCCAGTAGAGGAATTGACGCAAATCCAGCCAAGATCCGAGGTCTGTCACAATTGAATATCCCAAAGAACCTCAAACAAATACAAAAATTAACCGGATGCATGGCGGCTCTAAGCCGATTTATCTCCCGCTTGGGAGAAAAGGCACAACCCCTTTACCGCCTCCTTCAGCGCACCGAACACTTCGAATGGACGGATGCAGCCATGGCCGGACTCAACGAAATAAAATCCATACTGGCAACAACCCCAGTCCTGGCCGCGCCAAACATTGGCGAACCAATGCTATTATACATTGCAGCAACACATCAGATTGTAAGCGCAGTGCTCGTCGTCGAACGAGAAACGGACGGACACAAATTCCCCCTTCAAAAGCCGGTCTATTATGTGTCCACTGTCCTCACTCCCTGCAAATCACGGTACCCGCATTATCAAAATATTGTGTACACGGTATTCATGGCATCCCGGAAGCTACGACACTACTTTCAAGAGTGTTCAATAATAGTAGCCTCGGAAGTGCCACTTAACGATATTATAAACAACCGTGATGCAACAAGCCAGATTGCAAAATGGGCCATTGAGCTCCTCCCGTTCGACATAACTTATAAGCCACGGCGAGCCATCAAGTCGCAAGTCTTGGCCGACTTCGTCGCAGAAAGGACGGAGGCCAAACTCCCTAAAGAGTACGGCACATATTCAAATTGGATCATGCATTTCGACGGCTCCAAGATGTTGGACGGACTGGGGGCTGGTGTTGTTTTGACGTCCCCCACAGGAGACACAGTTCAATATGTACTCCATATTATGTACACAGACTCCAATAATGCAGCCGAATATGAGGCCCTTCTACATGGTCTCCGGATGGCAGTATCCACGGGCGTTCAACGCCTAGAGGTGCGCGGGGACTCGAACCTCGCAATATCCCAAATAAATGGAGAATTTGATACCAAGGATCCAAAAATGGCGGCTTACCGCAACGCTGTCCTAAAAATGCCAGCTCGGTTTGAAGGGCTTGAATTCCACCATGTAGCCCGGGAAAATAATCAGGCGGCAGATGTCCTGGCACGCATCGGCGCAAAACGCGATGTAGTCCCCCCCAACATCTTCTTGGAAAGGCTGTTCAAGCCATCCGTAGTATGGGAAGGGGAGCCGAACAATAACAGCCCGGACCCAACTGCACTGCCCGACACCGAACATTCTGACACAATCGGAGGCTCTCCCAACGAAATAACACCTTCAGCCCACGTAATAATGGTCGTTATTGCCCCGTGGACGAAACCATTCCTCGCCTACCTCACTAGGCAGGAACTCCCCGAGGACCAAAATGAGGCACGCTGCATAGTGCGGCGATCCAAAGCCTACAAAGTCCACGAGGGAGAGCTTTATAAGAAAAGCACTACCGGAGTCCTTCAAAGGTGCATCTCCGAAGAGGAAGGGCGGAACCTCCTGGCTAAAATTCATGCTGGACTCGGCGGTCATCACGCGGCAGCTCGGTCCCTTGTAAGCAAGGCCTTCCGTATAGGCCTTTATTGGCGGACGGCCCGGGCAGACGCCCAGGACTTAGTCCAACGATGCACCGGTTGCCAGGTCTTTGCAAACCAAAGCCATATGCCACCCACCGCCCTCCAAACTATCCCCATCACTTGGCCCTCACGGTCTGGGGGCTTGACATGGTTGGACCCCTTAAAGGCGGAACCCACAAGCAAAAATACTTACTGGTCATGGTGGATAAGTTCACCAAATGGATAGAAGCCAAGCCTGTTAAGACGGCCGAATCCGGACCGGTGATAGACTTTATATCCGGGGTTGTACACCGTTATGGCATTCCTCACAGAATCATCACGGATAACAGCACGAACTTGACGGACGATGAGGTAAAACCCTGGTGCAAAAACATGGGCATCAAGCTCGATTATGCTTCCGTCTATCACCCATAAACTAACGGCCAGGTCGAACGTGCAAATGGTATCATCATGAGCGACATCAAACCCAGATTAGTGCGGTCCCTCAAGGAATCTAACACGCACTGGGTAGAGGAGCTCGACTCCGTACTCTGGGGGCTGCAGACCATGCGGAATCGCACCACCGGATACACACCATTCTGTATGGTGTATGGCGCAGAGGCAGTTTTACCTTGCGACATAATTCTTAACTCACCTCGAGTGCGCATGTACGAAGAAAGAGAAGCCGAGCTCGATCGGCAGGACAGCTTGGACGCATTGGAGAAAGAGCGTGATGTGGCAAAAGCCCGTTCCGCATTCTATCAACAACATGCTCGAATATACCAAAGCAGAGAAGTACGGACCAAAAATTACAACGTTGGCGAATTAGTTCTACGACTACCGGACAAGAAAAAGGACAAGCTCGAGCCCAAGTGGGAAGGTCCCTTCATAATTGACCAAATCCTGACCGGTGGAGCGTACCGCCTGCAAGATGCATTGAATAACCGACTCGAGCCGAACCCATGGAATGCAGCCCGTCTTCGAAGATTCTATGCCTAGTGCCGGTTTCTGTGTTTGTCTCCTTCCCCCGTCCATTTTTTATAGTTTCTGTCTTACATTCCTCTTCTTCTCTCCCTCTCTCTTATAGCCTTTAAAGGCTCATAAAGTGACGCGCTATCCGCGCTCATTAAACCTGGGGGCTTCTTTAAACAGAAGCTTATTTATACGGGCTTCATGCCCAACACATGTGTCACACTTCCGCATGTATCTTTTATTCACCATTATATGCATCGATATGACTTAAGTTTTGGCCAAGCTGGGTTGCCTGGCTCCTGTGCTTACCCCTACATTCCCGATTGTTCGGCTAGGTGGTAAAGGGAGCACCTCTGCGATTGTTACTGCCGGGTCAGCCGGACGTGTACCTCAGACTGGGTGAAGCCGAAAGCTAGCGTTCTTAAGGGAATATTCGGTCGGTGAACTAAAGATGATCTTTTTTATTTTTTTTATTTATCTATACGCCCCACATGTTTTTCCCGTGTTTCTTTCCGCAGCATGGACATGTACTTTAGGGCATACCTCCCAGGGAAAGGAACCCCTAACAGAACTATTCTCCCTGGAAGATGTTTCTTACTAACCATGTAATATAACATAACTAGTCGGGCACTTGTCTGTTCATGCACTAATGACCCCTACGCCTGGTCTCCATGCATTCGCCGGTTCCTATATAACCGCATGGGAATTCGGACACACTCCGAACCGTCAGGTCCTGAGGCTGAAGCGAAAAGGTCGGCCATGACAAATGATCTACAATCCGGCTAGAAGGCATTATAAATGTCAATTAAATTACATAGTCATTTTGACTGATTGTATTCCTCTTCAATACCATCTAACAGGCTGTCTAATTTACAGTCCTGCTGGGAATACTTTGCGTCCAACTCTACTTGGCCGTATACTAAGCTTACAGGGATCTCCTTCGCATCGGGCCCTACAGGACCGACCTCGGCCATGTGGTTGGGGCCAGCCTTTGTGTACCGCGTCTTCACCATGGCCCAGGCCTCCCTAGCGCCTGGACGGTAGGCCGATATCTTCCACAATCGGAAGCGCCGCCGTGCTCCCTTTAGCTTCTCTGCAAGCTCTCGAAGACCTTCGGTCATGGAGATGGATGGCCACAGGGCCTGGGCGACGTCTTGCATCGCCTGCCGAACTCGATCGAGCAGTTGCCAGAGCTTGAGAAGAAGGTCACCCGTAGAACCGGGCATCTCCTCTGCAGGACGACCTGTCAGCACACCTGCAGACATTGCTCTGTTAGTCGACTTCCCCGCCGAACTTTCTTTCAAAGGTTCGTTCAAGCACTTACTAATTATGCCGCACCGAAGCCGCTGATTCTCCTTAACGGAGTCTGAAAGCTGGGCACGAACATCTTTCAGCTCGACGCCCAGCTTGGTGTTGGCATCTTGGAGATCGTTCTTCTCCCGCCTCACCTTTGTCAGCACCTTCTCACCAGCCTTTAGCTAGCGTAGGAGGTGTTGCCTTTCCGGATTCAATCCGGCGCCATCTACAATTTCATTTGTCAGATTCGCACCCATGCCGTGCTTCGCAAAATACTTATCTTTTGAAGTATATATTACCAGAGGGGGTCTCCTTGGGCCCCCCTGCCGCGGCTAGTGCGGCCTCAAGTTGGGCTTTGCAATCTTCCAGCTCCTTGGACAGTAGGGAATTCTTTTCTGTAAGAACCTGCATAACAAATGATCCTTAAATTAGTTATTCTAACTGTTTCAAGTCTCGCGGGCTACTGGTATCTATATATAATTACCAAAATTTTCTTACCCGTATTCTTTTACATATTGCTCCGTGGCTCTGGCTAGACCATTTTGAGCGGCACGGAGGTACGCATCTCCCGACTTGAAGGCATCTAATGCCTCTTGGGAGAAAAAAGCGTCGCGAAGAATTGTCCGGCGACGCCTGTGGTTCATGGCACTCTCCACCTCAGAGTTGGTGGAAGACAACCTGTCCACATCCTCCATCGGAGGAGCGTCCGGTGCGCGCCTTGTGTTCGAATCTGCTTCCGGACCAGGCTTTGGAGCCTGGCTGGTGGAGGCGCGATTGGCAGTCTCTCCGAATATAGTTCAGTGAGGTCTCTTTGTCCTGAAGAGAGCACAAGTGTTAATATGCCTCGAAGGTATAGCACCTGGGATAAGGGGGCGCGCCATACCTTTGCGCTGGCGCCTCGGTCCGGACTGCACCTCTTTTCTGCCCACGGGGCCCTGCGGCCCCTCGTTGGCTTGTCGCCGCAGGTTCGGCCTCCCGTTTCTGGGAGGCCGTAATTAGCCCTGGATAATCAGCCGTAATGGCCACCAAGGCGTTGTCCTTGCTCAATTGATGGAACACTCCATCAATCAGTTCCACCGAAAAGTCCGTATCCTCTTGAGAGTCCGGGTCGAGGGACCGTCCTGGGTCCTCGGGTTGTGGAGGAGGGCTGTTTATTTCTTTAACAGCCTGGCGCAGTTCCTGCGTTGAAGTCGCTAGACTGAATATTTAACAATGGGGATATAAAACGGATGGGCAAGATGTGACCACTTACCCAGCTTGGAGGATTGTACATAGAAAATCCACCCTTTGGGTCGACGCGGAGAAAATCCTCCTCTTCTCCCTTGTACAAAGCGGACAAGGTCTTTATTAGAGCCGCAGCCGAATCTGGCCCCTTACGGCCGTAGCGGGTGGTGTCGTCCTCCCCGTTGAAGTCCCACATGGGGTGGGCTCTGATACGTCTCCGTCGTATCTACTTTTCCAAACACTATAGCCCTTGTTTTGGACTCTAACTTGTATGATTTGAATGGAACTAACCCGGACTGACGCTGTTTTTAACAGAATTGCCATGGTGTTGTTTTATGTGCAGAAAACAAAAGTTCTCAGAATGACCTGAAACTCCACGGAATATCTTAGAATAAATAATAAAAAAAATCCTCGCCAAAGATGAAGACCAGGGGGGCCACACCCTGTCCACGAGAGTGGGGGGCGCGCCCCTCCCCCTAGGCGCGGCCCCCTACCTCGTGGGCCCCCTGGTGGCCCTCCGACGCCAACTCCAACTCCATATATTGGCTTTCGAGGAGAAAAAAATCAGAGAGAAAGTTTCATCGCGTTTTACGATACGGAGCCGCCGCCAAGCCCTAATCTCTCTCGGGAGGGCTGATCTGGAGTCCGTTCGGGGCTCCGGAGAGGGGGATTCGTCGCCGTCGTCATCATCAACCATCCTCCATCACCAATTTCATGATGCTCACCGCCGTGCGTGAGTAATTGCATCGTAGGCTTGCTGGACGGTGATGGGTTGGATGAGATTTATCATGTAATCGAGTTAGTTTTGTTAGGGTTTGATCCCTAGTATGCACTATGTTCTGAGATTGATGTTGCTATGACTTTGCTATGCTTAATGCTTGTCACTAGGGCCCGAGTGCCATGATTTCAGATCTGAACCTATTATGTTTTCATGAATATATGTGAGTTCTAGATCCTATCTTGCAAGTCTATAGTCACCTACTATGTGTTATGATCCGGCAACCCCGAAGTGACAATAATCGGGACCACTCCCGGTGATGACCATAGTTTGAGGAGTTCATGTATGAACTATGTGTTAATGCTTTGTTCCGGTTCTCTATTAAAAGGAGGCCTTAATATCCCTTAGTTTCCAATAGGACCCCGCTGCCACGGGAGGGTAGGACAAAAGATGTCATGCAAGTTCTTTTCCATAAGCACGTATGACTATTTACGGAATACATGCCTACATTATATTGATGAACTGGAGCTAGTTCTGTGTCACCCTATGTTATGACTGTTACATGATGAACCACATCCGGCATAATTATCCATCATTGATCCGGTGCCTACGAGTTTTCCATATACTAGTTTACGCTTATTTACTTTTCCGTTGCTACTATTACAATCACTACAAAAATACCAAAAACATTACTTTTGCTGTCTTTACTTTGTTACCGTTATCACCACTATCATATTACTTTGCTACGAAACACTTTGCTGCAGATAGTAAGTTTCAGGGTGTGGTTGAATTGACAACTCAGCTGCTAATACTTGAGAATATTCTTTGGTTCCCCTTGTGTCGAATCAACAAATTTGTGTTGAATACTCTACCCTTGAAAACTGTTGCGATCCCCTATACTTGTGGGTTATCAAGACCTTTTTCTGGCGCCGTTGCCGGGGAGCATAGCTCTATTCTTTGAGTCACCTGGGATTTATATCTGCTGGACACTATGAAGAACTTGAAAGACGCTAACACAAAAATTTATCCCTCAACTACGAGGGGAGGTAAGGAACTGCCATCTAGCTCTGCACTTGATTCACCTTCTGTTATGAGTAAGCTAGCGACACCTAAACCTACTACTGCTATGAATTCTGATATGTCGCATGTTATTGATGATGCCACTTCTGCTATGCATGATACTTATGATGAAACTACTTCTATGCTTGATACTACTGTGCCACTTGGTGAATTTCTAGATGAGCAAATTTCTAAGTCTAGAGAAAGAGAAATTAGTGAACCTGAACATGATGATGTTAGTGATGATGAACCTATGCCTGTTATTCCCGAGGGTTATCTTTTTTAATAATGAATCTTATGAAGCTATTCTTGCTTGTTCGGATAAACCTGAATGTAAGAGGTTACTAATTAAGTGGAGTAAGGAATCTTTTAGAGGTAGGATGAGACCCGACCCTGCTTTTGCTACTTCACCAATCTGTGTTCCTGATCAGGATTATTATGATATTACTGTTGATCCAGATATAATTACTTTGGTTGAATCTGATCCTTTTTATGGCTATGAATCTAAAACTGTTGTGGCACAGCTTCGTAAGTTAGATGAAATAGCTGCCCTGTTTACTAATAATCTGAGATCGCTCCACTTTTATATACTCAAAATATTTCCGTTCTCATTAAAGGGTCATGCTAAGAAATGGTTTAATTCTCTTGATCCTGCCTGTGTGCAAAGTCCCCAGGATATGATTTATTACTTCTCTACTAAATATTTCCCTGCTCATAAGAAACAAGCTGCTTTGAGGGAAATATACAATTTTGTGCAAATTGAAGAAGAGAGTCTCCCACAAGCTTGGGGGAGGCTTCTCAAGTTACTTAATGCTTTGCCTGATCATCCTCTTAAGAAACCTGAAATATTTGATATCTTTTATAATGGACTAACTGATGCTTCCAGAGATTACCTGGATAGTTGTGCTGGTTCTCTTTTTAGGGAAAGAACACAGGATGATGCTGAAATTTTATTGAATAATATGTTGGCAAATGAAAATAATTGGCCACCTCCTGAGCCACCTCCCGAGCCAACTCCTGAGCCAGCTCCTGAGCCAATTACTGAGCCTATTCCTAAACCAACTCCGAAGAAGAGAGGTGTTCTATTTCTCAGTCCCGAAGATATGCAAGAGGCAAAGAAATCTATGAAAGAAAAAGGTATTAAAGCTGAAGATGTTAAGAATTTACCTCCTATTGAAGAAATACATGGTCTTAATTTATCGCCTGTTGAAGAAGTATATGATCTCAATTACTTATTTACTAAAGAACCTCCCGATATCCCGACACAGGTAGTAAAGGTAAATTCTCTCTATAGATATGATGAAGTTGAAGTCCCTCCTACTAAAATTACTAGTCAGTGCTTGGATGAGTTTGATGACTTTATGTTCAAGCAAGACGACTTTAATGCTTATTTTGGTAGACAATTAAAGCAGAATACCTTTATGATTAAACGCTTGAGTGATTATATGGATAATATTAGAGGTGAACTTAAACTTGTTAGCAAACATGCTTCTATGGTTACCACTCAAGTAGAACAAGTACTTAAAGCTCAGAAAGAAATGCTTGATGAAATGAATAGTAAGAAAAATGATTATGTTGTTAGAGTGGCTACTAGAACTGGTAGAATGACTCAGGAACCTTTGTATCCTGAAGGCCACCCTAAGAGAATCGAGCAAGATTCTCAAAGAAATAATATTGATGCACCTAGTTCTTCTAAAAGGAAGAAAAAGAAAAATGATAGAACTGTGCAAACTTCTAGTGAACCTATTGCTGAACCACCTAATAATCCAAATGATATCTCTATGTCTGATGCTCAAACACAATCTGGTAATGAACATGAACCTAGTGAAAATGTTCATGATGATGTTCATGATGATGCTCAACCTAGTAATGATAATGATGTAGAAGTTGAACTTGCTGTTGATCTTGATAACCCACAATCAAAGAATCAACATTATGATAAAAGAGACTTCGTTGCTAGGAAACATGGTAAAGAAAGAGAACCATGGGTTCAGAAACCCATGCCTTTTCCTCCAAAACCATCCAAGAAAAAGGATGATGATGATTTTGAGCGCTTTACTGAAATGATTAGACCTATCTTTTTGCGTATGCGATTGACTGATGTGCTCAAAACAAATCCTTATGCTAAGTATATGAAGGATATCATTACTAATAAAAGAAAGATACCGGAGGCTGAAATTTCCACCATGCTTGCTAATTACACTTTTAAGGGTGGAATACCAAAGAAACTTGGAGATCCAGGAGTACCTACTATACCATGATCCATTAAAAGAAATTATGTTAAAACTGCTTTATGTGATCTTGGAGCCGGTGTTAGTGTTATGCCTCTCTCTTTATATCGTAGACTTGACTTGAATAAGTTGACACCTACTGAAATATCTTTGCAAATGGCTGATAAATCAACTGCTATACCTGTCAGTATTTGTGAGGATGTACATGTTGTGGTTGCAAACGTTACTATTTTAACGGACTTTGTTATTCTTGATATTCCCAAGGATGATAGTATGTCTATTATTCTTGGAAGACATTTCCTTAATACTGCAGGGGCTGTTATTGATTGCAACAAAGGCAATGTCACTTTTCATGTTAATGGTAATGAGCATACGGTGCACTTTCTGAGGAAACAAACTCAAGTTTATAGTATCAACTCTATTGGAAAAATTCCATGGATTATATTTGGAGGTTTTGAATTTCCTCTTCCTACTGTCAAAAAGAAATATGATATACTTATTGTTGGGGATGTCCATATCCCCGTTGAGGTAACATAGTGTTATTCGAAATTTCTCCGGTTCCATGATTATCGGAATGAGTTTGTTAACAATACTTGCTCAACCTTGTTAGTGGATTGTTTATGATGAGCATGAGATGGATGAAACTAGAAGCACAACCTTATGTACCCTCTTTATATTTTCTGTTCTTTAGTAGAAATAAAGTAAAATAGTATTTTTCTGTCTGTTTCCTGACTTATCCATGCAATATAAAAATATCCCGAAAATAAAAGTCCTCAGAATGCCATGCCAATTTAATATGATTTTTTCAGGAATATTTAAGGATTTTTAGTGCAAAAATTACTGCGGGGGGAGCTGCCACCTGGTCACGAGGGTGGAGGGCGCGCCCTACCCCCCTGGGCGCGCCACCCTGCCTCGTGGGCCCATGGTGGCCCTCCTCCACTTATTCCTGCACCCATCTTCTTCCTCTGTCTCGCACAAACCCGAAAAACCAACTCAAGCTCGTGTTCCAGCAACTTTTGCTGCGATTTTCGATCTCCTTGCTCAAAGCACCTCTCGCAAAACTGCTTGGGGAGATTGTTCCTTGGTATGTGACTCCTCCATTGGTCCAATTAGTTTTTGTTCTAGTGCTTTATTCATCACAAATTTGTGCTGCATAGGTGACCATGTTCTTGAGCTTGCATGTCAAATATATATGGTTCCAAGTAGTTCTAATGCTTGATATATGCTCTAGGCACTTGTATGAGTAGTTGCTATCAATCTTATTGAAGTTGGTTCACTTTGTTTGAAGTTACTAAAAATTTCAGATTGTTACAGAAATAATGAAGAGACTTTTGAGGGGCTCGTCGAGCCGAAGTTCTAAGGAGAAACAAAAGGAAGAAGAACAGAAGCCCAAATTTAGTCTGCCTCGTATCGCGGAGGTCCGGCCGTGTGAATGGCCTTCCGATGACTTCTTGAGAAGTGCCGGGATTTATGAAGATTTCTATCTATTGATTGAGAACGCCGGCCTCACCAACTTCCTCCGCGACCAACGTCATCAGTATCTCTTACTCATAAATACTTTTGTGCAGAACTTCTACTTTTTCCCTAAGAAATCACCTCCAACAGTAGAGTTCCATTTATATGATGTTGCTAGGGAGATGACATTAGCTGCATTTTGCGAGGTTTGCAAAATACCTTTCGAGGGTTCTTTAGATGAACCACACCGTAATGAAGTGGAAGCTTATATTGACACTATCACTGTGGGAGAAACCAGGAAGGTTTCTGATGCAAGAATTACTAGCATACATTTCCCTGTTTTACGCTACTTTGCCTTATTTGCTAGTCGTTGCTTGATTGATTGCGGGAACTGTGGGAACCTTAGTATTCCTGATATTATTATTTTGCTCCATGGTTTATACCGCAATAACTCTGTTAGTATGGGTGGAATTGTTGCTAGACGGTTGAGTATGAACCGTACTAAGGGCCCCATCTTTGGAGGCATTTATGCTTCACGCCTAGCTGAACATTTTGAAATACCTATTAGGCATGAGGAGAAAGAAGAAACAGCTTTGCCCCGTGCTTATTTAGATTATAAGAGTATGGTAGCGCATGATTTTCTTGTTAAGAATCACGAAAGGGCGCTTAAAAATAAATTGTACTTTGATAAACATCACCCTGAGACTATTACTTTGCCTGCTCCCTCTTTGTTTAATTTGTCTGGAGGTACTTACATTGTTCCGTGGGCGGCTGTTCAAGCCTATCGGAATCCTGCACTAGCCTCGGAACCAGAGCCTCCACGAATGTCTGTTTATTCTTGGGATCCTGAGGCGGTTGCCAACCAGTGGCAGTCAGAGTCCTCTTCATCACATTATGATCCCAACTATTCTTCATTGCAGTACGACCCCAGCTTCACCTACGGATATCAGCCAGGCTATCCCTGGCAATAGACCAACTTAGGCCAAAAGCCTAAGCTTGGGGGAGTACGTATTTCCCACCGACATTACATTCATGTTCACACACACTGATTGCTAGATGTCGGTGCTCATACTCTTTCACTGTAATATCCATGCTAGTTTATTTTCCCTTTTCCTGCTTTCTTCTTGTGTGTTCAATAAACCTTAAGAAAAACAAAAAAATTAGTGTTAGTCTACTTTCCATGCTTGTAGTAGAATTAAAAAGAAAACCCAAAAATATTTCCCGTCCTTCTTTTGCTTGTTGGGAGCTTTCCCATGTAAATAGTTTTTATTTTTCTTTTCCTTTCTTTGGGGGTCGAGAAGACTATATTGAAAATGCTTAGTGGCTCTTATATGCAAGATTGTTTATTTAACTTAGCGCCCATATTACTTGTCTTCTCTCTTGAGTTGAATGCTTGCAGATTCCAGCTTAGTCCAATGCACGTGCACTCTTATTATTATACACACCGTTCGGTCGTGCAAGTGAAAGGCAATAATGATGATATATGGACTCATTGGGATGAGAAAAGCTGGTATGAACTCGACCTCTCTTGTTTTTGTAAATATGATGATTCATCATTCCTGATTCAGCTATTATGAAGTAAACATATTTGCAATGACATTTAGAGATTGTAGTTGCTTGTGCCATGCTTGATTCGCTATGAGTTATAATGGTTAACCTTGCGTGCCAACATGCTATTGAGATGATTATGATGCGGTATGATAGGATGGTATCCTCCTTTAAATGAATTAAGTGACTCGACTTGGCACATGCTCACGCATGTAGTTGAATCAAATCAACATAGCCTTCATGATATTTATGTTCATGGTGGATTATATCCTACTCATGCTTATATTCGGTGTGAATTAATTTTAATGCATGTTTACGACTGTTTTCGCTCTCTCAGTTGGTCGCTTCCCAGTCTTTTGCTAGCCTTCACCTGTACTAAGCGGGAATACTGCTTGTGCATCCAAACTCCTTAAACCCCAAAGTTGTTCCATATGAGTCCACTATACCTTCCTATATGCGGTATCTACATGCCGTTCCAAGTAAATTTGTATGTGCCAAACTCCAAACCTTCAAATGAAATTCTGTTTTGTATGCTCGAGCAGCTCATGTGCAACTATGGCTGCCTATATCTTCCATGCTAGGTGGGTTATTCTCAAGAGGAGTGGACTCCGCTCCTCATTCACGAGAAAGGGCCGTTAACCGGGATGCCCAGTCCCATGATCCAAAAAGATCAAAGCAAATCAAAATAATTAAACAAAACTCCCTCTGGGACCCGTTGAATGTTGGAGGCACTCGTTGTTTCGAGCAAGCCATGGATTGATGCTTGTGGAGGAGGGGGAGTATAAACCTTTACCATTCTGTTTGGGAACTGCCTATAATGTATGTAGTATGGAAGATACATCATCTCATAGTTGTTATGTTGATAGTGAAAGTATGCCGCTCAAAATATTATTTATCTCTATTTAAAAAATCGAGCTCTGGCACCTCTACAGATCCCTGCTTCCCTCTGCGAAGGGCCTATCTATTTACTTTTATGTTGAGTCATCACCCTTCTTATTAAAAAGCACCCGCTGGAGAGCACACTGTCGTTTGCATTCATTATGATTGGTTTATATTGGGTATGACTTGACTGGATCTCTTTTACCATGAATTACAATGTTTAGTCAGTCCTTGATTTTTAAAGGTGCTCTGCATTTATGTTTTGCGGTCTCAGAAAGGGCTAGCGAGATACCATTTTGTTATATCATGTTATGATTATTTTGAGAAAGTGTTGTTATCCGAGTTTTATTATTATGGCTCGCTAGCTGATTATGCTATTGATATGAGTAATTGTGAGACCTACGTGTTATTGTGAGTATGGTTAGTTCATAATAATTGCTGAAACTTGAATGATGGCTTTTCATGTTTACAACAACAAGAGCAAACAGAGTTTGTAAAAGTTTTTCTTTTTCTCTTTCAATTTGTCAACTGAATTGGTTGAGGACAAGCAAGGGTTTAAGCTTGGGGGAGTTGATACGTCTCTATCGTATCTACTTTTCCAAACACTTTTGCCCTTGTTTTGGACTCTAACTTGTATGATTTGAATGGAACTAACCCGGACTGACGTTGTTTTCAGCAGAATTGCCATGGTGTTGTTTTATGTGCAGAAAACAAAAGTTCTCGGAATGACCTGAAACTCCATGGAATATCTTAGAATAAATAATAAAAATCCTCGCCAAAGATGAAGACCAGGGGGCCCACACCCTGTCCACGAGGGTGGGGGGCACGCCCCCCTACCTCGTGGGCCCCCTGGTGGCCCTCCGACGCCAACTCTAACTCCATATATTGGCTTTCGAGGAGAAAAAACCAGAGAGAAAGTTTCATCGTGTTTTACGATACGGAGCCGCCGCCAAGCCCTAATCTCTCTCGGGAGGGCTGATCTGGAGTCCGTTCGGGGCTCCGGAGAGGGGGATTCATCGCCGTCGTCATCATCAACCATCCTCCATCACCAATTTCATGATGCTCACCGCCGTGCGTGAGTAATTGCATCGTAGGCTTGCTGGACGGTGATGGGTTGGATGAGATTTATCATGTAATCGAGTTAGTTTTGTTAGGGTTTGATCCCTAGTATCCACTATGTTCTGAGATTGATGTTGCTATGACTTTGCTATGCTTAATGCTTGTCACTAGGGCCCGAGTGCCATGATTTCAGATCTGAACCTATTATGTTTTCATGAATATATGTGAGTTCGAGATCCTATCTTGCAAGTCTATAGTCACCTACTATGTGTTATGATCCGGCAACCCCGAAGTGACAATAATCGGGACCACTCCCGGTGATGACCATAGTTTGAGGAGTTCATGTATTCACTATGTGTTAATGCTTTGTTCCGGTTCTCTATTAAAAGGAGGCCTTAATATCCCTTAGATTCCAATAGGACCCCGCTGCCACGGGAGCGTAGGACAAAAGATGTCATGCAAGTTCTTTTCCATAAGCACGTATGACTATTTACGGAATACATGCCTACATTATATTGATGAACTGGAGCTAGTTCTGTGTCACCCTATGTTATGACTGTTACATGATGAACCACATCCGGCATAATTATCCATCATTGATCCGGTGCCTACGAGTTTTCCATATACTGGTTTACGCTTATTTACTTTTCTGTTGCTACTGTTACAATCACTACAAAAATACCAAAAACATTACTTTTGTTGTCTTTACTTTGTTACCATTATCACCACTATCATATTACTTTGCTACTAAACACTTTGCTGCAGATACTAAGTTTCAGGGTGTGGTTGAATTGACAACTCAGCTGCTAATACTTGAGAATATTCTTTGGTTCCCCTTGTGTCGAATCAACAAATTTGGGTTGAATACCCTACCCTCGAAAACTGTTGCGATCCCCTATACTTGTGGGTTATCAGGCTTTATACTGTAGCGGCTGCACCCCTCGTATGATGCATGCGGCCATGACCCCGATCATGGTCAGTCCGGAATGAGCTAACAATCTTATCCGGCCCATTAGGTAAAAAAATGTCCTTGTCGCTTTCCCTCTGAGGGCTCCGTGGACGCCAACTTAGGCGCTTCTTCATTGGGGCATTGTCAAACTCAGGGAGGCCGATCCGGACAGGATCCGGCAGCGGGACATCCTCTATGTAAAACCATTCCGAAGGCTAGTCCTCGGACGCCTTCTTTGGGGTTCCGGATAGGTATCCGGTCCCGGCGATGCGCCACACTTCGGCTCCGCCCACTTGATACATTGACCCCTTCCGAGAACGGGGCACAAGGCAGAATAGCTCTTTCCACAGCCCGAAATGAGCCTCAACACCCAAAAATAGCTCGCAGAGGGCTACGAAGCCCGCGATATGCAATACGGAGGCGAGCGTAAGATTGTGTAGCTGGAGGCCATAGTACTCCAGTAGCCCCTGGAGAAACGGATGGATTGGAAATCCGAGCCCTCTTATTAGATAAGGGACAAGGCATACCCGCTCTCCTTTGGAGGGATTGGGGGCACTCTCCGCTTGCTCTCCACCATTATAAATGGCAAGACCGGCTCGAACTGGGACCATATAGGCCGGGGGATAAACCCCTTGGTCTGGAGCATCACTAGCTCGCTATGCGGGATGGAGCATCTCTCCCAATGTCCAGGCTTAGGGCTGGAAGGGTGAAGGGAGGAGTTGCGGCGGCTGGCCATGGTGGAATGGACCTTTGTCGGATGCGCTCTGATGAATACTCGTGAAAGGGAGAAGGGGTGGTTTGGATCTAAATCCTCGTCCCCTTAAATGGGCGGCTCATTTACGCGGCTAGGGGTGTGGATGTAAAAACACTCAGACTTTTCATATTCGTTTGACACGTGGGAGACGACCATTATTGGGCGTAGAAGCCAAGGAGCGCAACATTTACAAGAAACCAGACTTTATTCAACAGGTACATGGAATTTGGAGGAGAACCTGCCTTGCAATGCCGAAGACAATCTGCGCGCCGGACTCATCGTCATTGAAGCCTCATTCGGGGGCTACTGAGGGAGTCCTGGATTAGGGGGTGTCCGGATGGCCGAACTATACCTTCAGCCGGACTCCTGGACTATGAAGATACAAGATTGAAGACTTCGTCCCGTGCCCGGAAGGGACTTTCCTTGGCGTGGAAGGCAAGCTTGGCGATACGGATATGTAGATCTCCTACCATTGTAACCGACTCTATGTAACCCTAACCCTATCCGGTGTCTATATAAACCGGAGGGTTTTAGTCCGTAGGACAACACAATCATACCATAGGTTAGCTTCTAGGGTTTAGCCTCTCTGATCTCGTGGTAGATCTACTCTTGTACTACCCATATCATCAATATTAATCAAGCAGGACGTAGGGTTTTACCTCCATCGAGAGGGCCCGAACCTGGGTAAAACTTCGTGTCCCTTGCCTCCTGTTACCATCCGGCCTAGACACACAGTTCGGGACCCCGTACCCGAGATCCGCCGGTTTTGACACCGACAATGGGCACTGCTCAGCCCGTTTTTATAAAGACCGAATACCTTAGGGAGTGTTCGGCGTCGCGAGTTTGGCCTTATATGCATCAGCTCCGAATCATGTCTTTGGTCAAATTTTGGGTTTGCCCGGCTCCTGTGTTTTGCTGCATTAAGTTCCGCTCTATCGGCTAAGGCGGCACCAGGAGAACTACTGCGATTGTGCCCCGGTTCAGCCAGGCGAGCACCTCAGTAGAGAAAGCCAAAAACTGACTATCATGATACAGCGTGAGACTGGTCAACCACTCGATGACCTATCGGAGTCTTAGGGATTCCTCCGCATTAACGAAGTACCGTTTCCCGGCCAGGCACACACGCGCCCTGAGTTCGGGCGAGCGCGGCGCCACCAGGAGCTATATAGTAGCCCCCTTGTCAGACTCCTATGGCTAAGTGAAAGTGATAAAGCATTATAGTCCGATTGCCTAGTTCGCTGCGCTATCACCTCCTTCATGGACCAAGACGTTGAACCAAGTGTGAAAATGCGCCTTCTGCGAACACCCCCGCATTATATGCATGGGGGCTGAAGCCGACGACTGCCATCTTTCAGATTATATACACATATACCTCAACGGTCGCACAGGAGGCATTATAATACTTGCAGGCACAAGTATAAAAAGCTTCTGCAATTCATCAAAATATTGTTTTACAATCATACACGTTATTCGAACATAATATCCTTCGAGCACTGCATCTCTATTAAACGAGCGCCTTGCAGAACTTCCTGAAAATAGTGCTCAGCAGGTATTCGGCCTCCGTCCGAATCTTGGGATGCAACAACGGCGGCCTCCATCTCCGCCCAGTATGTATTGACACGGGCAAGGGCCATCCGCGAACCCTCTATGCATGCTGACCTCTTCATTGGATTGATATGCGGCACGACACCAAGGAACTGCTGCACCAAGCTAAAATAACTGTTCGGCTTTGGCCTTTCCGGCCACAGATGATTAATGACATCCTTCATGGCGAGTCCGGACAACCTATTCAGTTCGGCCCATTCGGCCAAACGATCGGTCAACGGAAGTGGACACTCCGGATTGTTGAACTGTGACCAGAAGAGCTTCTCCACCTCGCTATCTCTCTGATCTCGGAAATGTTCGGCCGCATCAGCAGCACTCGTAGCTAAATCCAGATATGCGTCCACCGAACTCCACATCCGGTCCAACGGAACATATTTAGGATCTCCGAACTTCATCCGCAGTATAAAGGGCTTTCCAGCCGCGATATCTCCGGCCTGACGCAGCTCCTCCTTCATTAATCTCATCGCAGAACGAGCATCCTTGGCCACTGTAGTGGCCTTCTCTAGGTCTGTACGCTCCGCCCGATCTTCTTTTTCAAGAAGCTTGCAGCGGTCAGCAACGTTCTTTAACTTGACAGCCATCTTGGCCATTTCCTTCTTGCTTCAGCAGTGAGCAGCCTGTTCGGCTTTCAGCTCTTCAATTGCCTTTACGGCAGCCGCATCACTTCTCCTAGCTTGCTCCTTGGCTCGGGCAAGTTCCGCCCGAAGGTTCTCCATGGCAGCGGCCCCATCTGCATCAAGCACGCACGCTGTAAGATACTGGCATCAAGCTCCTCTTACCAGGTGTCTCCGGAGAAATTACATACCTTGTGCCTCGTCAAGCCGCTTGTTGACAAGCGCAATGTCGCCCTTTGCCACGTCAAGTTGCCGCATTAGCTCGGCAAATTCATCAGTCCGGCTGGCCACCGGACACTTCGCCATCTACATAGGAAGGCGGCAAAATTATACCTGGGACTATGATCCTCTGCGTGCTGTCGTCTTCGACAACACACAGAGTCTCAGGGGCTACTATCTACACAGGGCGCATCTTATATGCGGAACTATCAAAAGGTACATCACCTCACGTACCTCAAAACATGTCAGTAAACTCCTGACGGCCTCATGCAACCCGCTTTCCGCGGACGAAATCCTTTCAATTACCGTACCCATCAATGTACGGTGTTCCTCTGAGATAGACGCTCGCCCTAACAGATCCTTCAGTTCATCCGACCGAGCACCAGGCGGTGCCGGACTCGTTCGATGGCCTTTTTCAAAGACCAAACACGGATGGCCTTGGGGGGCCATATGACTGCCTTCCGGCCCTTCCGGATTCGGAGAAACCCTTCGCGACGATACCTCAAGATCGCCCACCTCGTAAGGTGGTACGGCAGGGGAGGCGTTCCGCTCTCCATCATCTCCGGAAGAAGATCCCCTGAATATGAGCTCTGCTGAGAAGGGCTGAGATCCGAACTATAAGGTAAAATTTCGGTTATTTTCCTCAAAAATAAAACAAGGATTCCTCTGATGTTAAACCTTCCCTCTCTACTTATGGCTCGGTGGAGGGCTGATCCCCTTGAGGGCATAGTACGGCTGAGGTATTCCCCGGCACAGGACCCTCTGGCGAATATTTCTTCCCCCGCTTTGAGATCATGGAATCTGGGTCTTCAGAGGTAGTCCTCTTCCTCCTTTCCAAACAGCCTCCTTCGGGGAGGCAGCAGCTTCTTTGTCCCCCCCCTTCGCTTTCTTCCGATGGCACGATCTCCAGCATCCTAGTTAACACGGGATCCGACGAGGTCTCGGGAAGAGGGGCCGGACACCTGATTAACTTCGCCTTCGCTACCCACTCATGTTTCAAAGACAACTCTTTTAAGGGTGATGTTGTGATAAATGAACGGATGGTGTGTCCGGGCACAGGGCTACTTACTTGAGTATCCAAACGATTGCAGCTCAGACCTGCGTCCTCCGTAGAATCCGGACACACTACTTGTGGTCCGAAGAACAATTTGTACATCTCCACGGGCGTCATGCCAAGAAAATGTTGGAGAACTCGTGGTCCCTCCGGGTTGAACTCCCATAGGCGGAGGGGGCGACGTTGGCAGGGCAGAACTCGGCGAATTAACATAACCTGCGTCACAACGACCAGACTGATGTCTCTTTCTAGGAGATCTTGGATGCGGCCCTGCAATAGGGGCACGTCCTTTGCCGACCCCCAATCCAGCCCCTTATTGACCCATGACGCCAGTCGTGGCAGATGACCCGAGCGGAAAGCAGGTGGTGCCACCCACTTGGTGCTCTTGGGAGCTGTGATATAAAACCACTCTTGTTGCCATAAGCTAAACTACTCTTGAAAAGAGCCCTCGGGCCATGGAGCGTCAGCATTCCTGCTTATAATAGCACCTCCGCACTCCACATGCTATCCCTCGATCATCTTCGGCTCTACTTTAAAGGCCTTAAGCCACAGTCCGAAGTGAGGAGTAATACGGAGGAAGGCTTCGCACACGACAATGAACGATGAGATGTGGAGGATGGACTCCGGAGCTAAGTCGTGAAATTCCAGCCCATAATAAAACATGAGCCCCCTCACGAAGGGATCCGTCACGAAGCCTAGCCCTCGGAGGAAGTGAGACACGAACACCACGCTCTCACCAGGCTTGGGAGTAGGGATAACCTGCCCATGGGCGGGCAGCCTATGCGAGATTTCGCCGGTCAAAAACCTGGCCTCTCTCAGCTTTAGCATGTCTTCCTCCGTGACGGAGGAAGGCATCCATCGGCCTCGAAGGTTGGAGCCGCACATTGTCAAAGGCCCGAAGCGCCTGAAATCTGGGACCTTGGGTGTTGGAACTCGAGGCGAAGGGCGAGTTCGATTGAGAGTAAGGCCTTGGTCTCTTTATAAGAGGCTGAATTCCAAGAGCCCTCCCCGTGACCGTATGGGACTCGCCTTTGATCGAGGAGGCATACCAACGGGCACGACTAGGTTACCCACGTCCGTATTGATGAGAATCCCGTAAATAAAGGGGACACGATCTCTGCTTCGACAAGACATCCCAAGCAAACCGCCTCACAAAACGCGCTGAGGTGGGACAGTAAAAATGGTTCAAATAAAGGCTTGGCTATGGTGTGATGACACACTACGGAATACGTCAGCAAATTAGATTTGTGTAAATATTATTCTCTCTACGACAATATGTGGAACTTATTTTGCAGAGCCGGACACTATCCTTGTGTTCAAAATCTTCTATGAAGTATTCGGAGGAGGAACCCGCCTTGCAATGCCGAAGACAATCTGTGCGCCGGACTCGTCGTCATTGAAGCCTAGTTCAGGGGCTACTGAGGGAGTCCTCGATTAGGGGGTGTCCAGATAGCCAGACTATAACCTCTGGCCGGACTCTCGGACTATGAAGATACAAGATTGAAGACTTCGTCCCGTGTCCGGATGGGACTTTCCTTGGCATGGAAGGCAACCTTGGCAATATGGATATGTAGATCTCCTCCCATTGTAACCGACTCTGTGTAACCCTAGCCCTCTCCAGTGTCTATATAAACCGGAGTGTTTTAGTCCATAGAAAAGAACAAAAATCATACCATAGGCTACCTTCTAGGGTTTAGCCTCTTTAATCTCGTGGTAGATCTACTCTTGTACTACCCATATCATCAATATTAATCAAGCAGGAGTAGGGTTTTACCTCCATCGAGAGGGCCCGAACCTGGGTAAAAACACTGTGTCCCTTGTCTCCTATTGCCATCCGCCTAGACGCACAGTTCGGGACCCCCTACCCGAGATCCGCCGGTTTTGACACCGACACCTAGATATTCTTATAACTATGCTTAATTCTGTCAATTGCTCAACAGTAATTTGTTTACCCACCGTAATACTTATGCTCTCGAGAGAAGCCACTAGTGAAACCTATGGCCCCCAGGTCTATTTTCCATCATATTAATCTTCCATCAACAAGCTATTTCCTTTTCCATTTATTTTGCTTTCTTTACTTTGCATCTTTATCATAAAAATATCAAAAATAATATCTTATCATATCTATCAGATCTCACTTTTGTAAGTGACCGTGAAGGGATTGACAACCCCTTTATTGCGTTGGTTGCGAGGATTTTATTTTTTTGTGTAGGTGCGAGGGACTCGCGCGTGGCCTCCTACTGGATTGATACCTTGGTTCTAAAAAACTGATGGAAATACTTACGCTACTTTGCTGCATCACCCTTTCCTCTTCAAGAGAAAACCAACGTAGTGCTCAAGAGGTAGCAATGTAGCACAGTCAATCCAAGGAATACGTTTCCATTAGTATGTACATCCCACACAATTAATCCAAGAAGTATGTTTCCGTTCGTATATACATCCCACACAGTCACTCCAAGGAAAATGTTTCCGTTCACAGGTGCAACACACACAATTTTCCCCACTGAATAATTCGTGATAGTGTTGCCATTGCACATGCTATTAACAATTTTATCGTTTGTGTTATTGAATGCATCACACACGGTGCGTAGAAGAAACTGTGTGGCATAGACTGTCCATCACACACACTTTATATGTGGTAAACATTTGCACAAGGTGGCCTAACACAAACAGTTTTCAAGAGGATGTCGTGTGTGATTGTTCATTGATCCAACACGGTTTATTCCTAGAAACTGTGTGCTTTGCCTGAGGCCATCACCCATGGTGTTTTCTCAATAACTATTTGCAATAGAAAAACCCAATTAGCAGGCTAATTGGCCATTAGCAGGCTAATTGTCCTATTATTAATAGTTCATTTATTAATCTAATTGACATTTCAGTTTAAGCACACAATATATTTCATTTTCATATTAAGGAAGAAGTATTTCATAATTGAAATACATTAGAGTACAACATCATATAGCTTCAGCACTCAGCTACCCCATTACACAACTGCACCAACACCAAGTTTCACATGCAACATCTATAACCTTTTGAAATTGGCATCATAAACGATACATAGACAGATGAATCTCATCTGGAAAACTGCTGAAGCGGAAGGCGAATATTGAGCCTTCATTAATGTTGAAGGTCTTTGCAACTTTATGCCAGTGCTTATGGATGATTGACCGTCCATACTTTGTCCTCTTCAGGAACACTTCGATATTGAACAGTGGGTGTTGTATGAATACATTCCTTGCCTCCAGACTATAGAGGTGGTTTGAGAGATAATCATCAGTGAACTTCTCTGGAAAGGCCTGAAAACAAGGATGTGCATAAATATCTTATCTATATTGGAAATGGGGCAAAGGAATAAAAAAGGCAAGGTATAACAGTTAGTACCATCTTGTAGTGAACTGATGTCTTCTTCATTGTGCAGACAAAGATCTTGTTGTTTTTTGTCACTAATTTCTTTGTCTTGACAATCTTTCTTAGTTTCTTGACTTCACTGATATTCATGGACAACTCATTTCCCCATATGCAAAAAGGGTCGAACAGTGGGTTAAAACCTCTGATAGCAGGACCTACATGTGCAAGACCAAATTGTTAAAAACCGAAATATTAGAATGTTTCATGCAATTGCACAATAATGTGCTATTAGACAAAGGACCATGCATGTGAAACCTTGATTGTAAACCTCAGTGCTTCCTATTGTGTCACTACAACACATATAAGGTAAGTAGTGACCAGGTTAAGTGAGGGTTCACATGCTATTAGTAAAATATGTTGATGAAAAATAAGCACATTGCTGATTCGTCAGATTAATTCAAGCCACATGGAGAACACATTTATCCAAACCAATCATGATTAAGAACTAGGAAATATAGCAATTGTATATGTTTCTCATGTATTAAGTGCAGCCAATTCGGTTTATTCCTCACATGCACGACAATACAAAATTCTACTGACGATAATTGGACATCACATTGCAGAATTAAACAAAGCAGTTAACTAAACATCATAACAAATGAACCAAATATTAACTGAGCACCACATTGCACGCTATAACACACTCCTAATAGAAGATCAGACAGTTAACCAAACCAAGCATGCTTATCAACTTGGAAATATAGCAATTGTATTTGTTTCTCATGTATTTAGTACAGCAAAATTCGATTTATTTCTCA
The DNA here is from genome assembly GCA_034509565.1 of Triticum monococcum. Classification (NCBI taxonomy): domain Eukaryota; kingdom Viridiplantae; phylum Streptophyta; class Magnoliopsida; order Poales; family Poaceae; genus Triticum; species Triticum monococcum. The sequence continues at coordinate 609,028,748 of CM067841.1, forward strand.
CATGGTATACAATAACAGAATGCACCCACAACAATTGAACATCACATTGTAGAATTGAACCAAACAGTTAAATAAACACCACAACAAATGAACCAAATGTTAACTGGGCACCACATTGCACAATGTATAACATACTAGAAGATCAGGCAATTAACCAAACCAACCATGCTTGACAACTTATAAATATAGCAATTGCATTTGTTTCTCATGTATTTTGTAAAGATAAATTCGATTTATTTCTCACATGGAAGAAAATAAAAAATTGCACCCTGAAGAATTGAACATCACATTTGCAGAATTGAACCAAACAGTTAACTGAACACGACAACTAATCAACCAAACAGTTAATAAGTGAGCACCACATTGCATGATATATACAACATATACACTAGAGCAACAGATTGCATGTTAAAAGTAGATAGGACAATTCACTAGAATTTATTAAGGATAGGAAGGAGCAGCACATGCAATGGGTAAACCGAGCATGGTTAAGCGGCGTAGCTAGCAAACTGAACATAGGTCCTTATAGTAAGCTAATAAGACAAGCTACTCCTCATCGTCAGAGATATCAATGTTGATTGGCTCCTTGGACATGGAAGAGGGCGAGGCCTCCACAACGTGGGTGCCCTCGTCGTGGTGGTGAGTTTCTGAGACGCTCCGGGCACCAACCTGCAAGCTCTCGAGCTTAGGTAAGCATGAGCATGTTGAGAAAACACCTCGTAGTCTTTGTCGAAGGCACCGATGGTGGCCTTGAGAAAACACAACGAACTGTTGTTTCAAGCAGCCAACCGTGTCCCGGCGTTGGCAGGCATCGAAGGTGGCCTTGACGGCAAGGTGCTCCTCCAAGATCTGTGGGTCAGCATGAACGGCAGCCATCGCGACCTCATCCGCGCGTGCGGCCGCGATTTGCTGTTCCGCTGCCAAATGCTCCTTGAGCTCCTGGCTATACTGCATGAACCATGGCTTAGGGTGGCATTTATTTGGGGGAGGTCTCGGTGATTTGGGTGGAAGGTGTCACACCAGCGGGTGGGGCATGCGGGATGTGGAAGGAGGAGGATTGGGGTCGGGTCTGGATTACCTGCCTGGATCGACAAGGCCGAGCAGCGTGAAGGCAGGTCGCCGGCGAGGAGGCGGCACTGCAAGCAAGGAGTGAAGGTTTCAACTTGTAAAGGAAGGCGGAAATAGGGGAAATGTGGCTTTTGGTAAGGGGGAGGGGCGGGGAGGTAGATATTTTGCGGAAGCCAAAATTTTTGGATCGATGCAGCGAAAAAACTGGTGCGCAAAGTGTCATCAAACACGCTCCCTTATTCAGCAGTGTGTACGATATGTCAACATCACAAACGATTCATATAGCTTAACCTATGTGTGATGAGTTCGGATGTGCAAATTTTGGTTTGAATTTCCCTGGTGACAGTGGTCATCCACGTCATTCCATAATTTGGGTACACAAAGGAGACTACATCACACCCACACTTCTTAATCGAGCAAGTTCAGCAATTAAACAGAGTTAGCTGACCTAAATATTACTCTAACAAATTAAAGACTGCACTCTTAGTTAAACAAAACAAAAAGTACTACTACGGTCGGTGCTCGTCGATCTCCGCTGCCTCTTCCATATCCAGCTCGCGCCCGACGATCTCCTGGGGAAGGGGCTCCATGGCATCAATCGCACCATACCTAGCAAGCATCTTGCCATCCGCATCCGCCATATCTTTGGAATAGGCTGCCACGAGCTAGGCGTGGGAGACCGCGGTCTGGGATTGGGCGGGCTCCATCGTGTCAAGGTATGCCGCACAGGAATGGACGGCTGCTCGAACGCTCTCGGCGATTGCCAAATCTTCGGCAGTGGGTTGCCGACCATTGTCGGAGAAGCTTCGTTCGGTTTGTGCGGTGTCCGCCATGAGTTGGGCATGGGCGGCCTCCATCAGGATAAGGCCGCCGCTGCGGAACGGACAACTGTTGTGCCGCTCTTGCCAGTTGCTATCCCCGAGGCAGATGTTGCTTCCGCCACCTGAGAAGCAACAACGGCCATTTGGGTTGCCTTGGCCGCCCGGTCGAAGATAGCGGCCGCGCTCACGAAGCTTGTTGGCATGCACCTGGTGGCTGCGGCCGCGGTCTCGCCGGAGTGCGCAACCAAAGTTGCCGTCAGGAAACGGGTCTGCGTCCCCATCTTTCACCAGTGACGATTGAGCTGTGAAATGATATTTCGGGAGTGAGCTAGTGTGCTTGACACGCCGGCTATGGACTGTAGCTGACGCACCTTCTCGCGTAAGATGTATGCGTACTATACTCCGATGGTGCTCCAAGATATTTTCTGCTGCATCTCACATAGTTGGTGATAATAAATTGTGTGTGATCTACTTAATTTTTCATCTTGATTTGAATTACATAATGGGGTCACAACTGCAAAGGATGGTGTTTAAATTGCTAGAACTTTTATCTGAAGTGGACATGCAACTATAGGTGTGTCGTAAAAAGAATTGGAATTATTCAGGGTTCATTTGGACATTTTTATACATTAAGCTGGTTTTCTAGGCATTCCAGGTGCACAATTCAAAATTAAACTACATGCACATGCTCAGGTGCACCAAAATGGGTTGTAAAATGATATATGTTTCCATGGGTTGATGCTTATGTCCCATGCAAAAAACGGGATGAATTTTAGACACCACGGCATCATGGCTCTCCGGCAAACGTTGATGTGCTTGCTTTTGTAATTCCAGTAAATCCAAAACTCGTCTAAAATTCATGAACCTTGGCATGCTATCATGGAATGGCATCAACATGTTGGGGTAAAAAATATTGTCCCATGTGGGGTAGGATATGATATAAGGTTCTCACAAACCAGAGCTTCTCACAAGAAGCCTCATGGTTCCGGTAGGAAAACATGTCACCTTTGTGGACGAAACTATATCGGTTGCCTCTTCTTGCTTTCAAAACATTTCTAGTGTCAACGTAGAACAACATGAGTGTTGTGTCATTTTTTGGGATTTTTCATGGTTCGCTTGGACATTTTTATACATTAACTGAGTTTTCTATGCATTTATGTGCATAATTCAAATTTGAACTACATGCACATGCTCTAGTGCATATAAACGGGTTGAAAAATGAAATGTGTGTCCTTGGTTGCAACCATAGGTCCCATGCAAGAAATGAGAATGAATGTCAAACACATTTGCCACCATCGCTCGGCCGCTAACATTAAGATACACGGTTTTAAAATTATGGTAAATCTAAAACTTGTCTGAAATTCATGAAACTTGACATGCTGTCATGGAACAGCATCAACATGCCGGGGTAAAAATATTGTCCCATTTGGGGTAGGTTGGGGTATAATCTTCTCACAAAGCAGAGCTTCTCGCAACAAACCTCATGGTTACGGTAGGGAATGTTTCAACTTTCTGGACAAAACGATATCTGTTGCCTCTTCTTGATTTGAATTTTTTCTCTAGTGTCAACATAGAACAACAGGAGTGTTGTGTTAAATTTCGGAATTTTTTGGGGTTCATTTGGACATTAATTGAGTTTTCAATGCATTTATGTGCATAACTCAAATTTCAATTATAGGTACATGCTCTAATGCATATAAATTGGTTGAAAGATCAAATATGTGTCCCTGATTGCATGCTCAGGTCCCATGCAAGAAATAGGAATGAATGTCAAACACCCTGCCACCGTCGCTCGGCTGCAAACATTGAGATACATGGTTATCTAATTCTAGTAAATCCAAAACTCGTCTGTAATTCATGAAACTTGGCATGCTATCATGGAGCAGCATCAACATGCCATGGTAAAAATTTCGTCCCGTTTGGGGCAGGTTTGGGTATAAGCTTCTTACAAACCAGAGCTTCTCACAACAAGCCTGATGGTTTCGGTAGGGAACGTGCCACCTTTGGTGGTTGTTTGGATAGCAATCGGTATATGGAAAACGAGTTTGTAGCAGGATTTTAGCAAAATCAGTTTTGCTAATTAATCTTTGGATTACTGATTTACATAATAACACGTTTGTGTCTGGAAAGGGGTAAAAATGGCTTGTGTGTTTCCTTGTTTGGATAAATACCGATTCGCTTCCTTCCATGACCTTCTCTCTCTTACTTTCCCTAATTTTGGCCATTGCCTATGGATTCCCAAGCTCATCTGCGAGCCCGTAGGCGCTGGTACTCCTCCCTACGGGATGGCCTTGATGACTTCGCGCGCGGAGGCTTTCCCTAGTCACGTATAGGCTCGGCTCAAGGAGAGATGCTGCTCGCACTCATCATGCTGTTCGCGGCCCCTCGGCGCTGGCCGTACAAAAGCGTCCCTCGTCGTCCTGCATAGGCTCTGCTCGAGGAGATGTTGTTCGCGGCCCTCTCGACGCTGGACGTCCAGGAGCATCCCTCATTGGCACCGCATAGGTTCTGCGCGGGTCGAGCTCATTCACAGTTTCGCCGTGCCTACGCTAGCCATCTAGGAGCATCCATATTCCATACCAGGAAGAGCAGATCTCAAGGGAGTGCTCTACGTCGTCCACCTTGATGGCGGCCATGTCGGGGCTGGAGGTGAGCGCCAAAAAACGCAACTAACGCCACAAAGCTGTTGGGAAACAACCAGGTGGAGAGGGAAGCTATTATGATCATGTATGTGGCAATCGCGATTGTGGAAAAAATGGATAATAGTTGATTTTCCACAAACCTGAAATCCGGGGATTTGGAGAACCAAGTTTCCTATAAACGTGGATTAGTGATTGTAGCGAAACAAGATTTTATTTGGTTGAACCATTTTCCTGGTTTATAGAGATCAGATTTTGTATATGCGCCCTATCCGAACAAGGCCTTAGGGACAAAACGATATCCGTTGCCTCTTATTGCTTTCAAAAAAATTCTAGTGTCAACATAGAACAACAGGAGTATTGTGTTAAATTTTGGATTTTTTTCGGGGTTTGTTTGGACATTTTTATACGTTAACTGGGTTTTCTAGGCATTTTATGTGCATAATTAAAATTTGAACTACATGCACATGCTCCAGTGCATATAAATTGGTTGAAAAATCAAATATGTGTCCTTGGGTGCATGCTTAGGTCTCATGCAAGAAATGAGAATGAATGTCAAGCACCTTGCCACCGTCGCTCGGCCACAAACGTTGAGATACTTTGTTTTAAAATTCTAGTAAATCCAAAACTCTTCTTAAATTCAATAAACTTGGCATGCTATCATGGAGCGGCATCAACATGTTGTGGTAAAAATTGTGTCCTATTTGGGGCAGGTTTTGGTATAATTAAGTTTCTCGCAAATCGTAGCTTCTCACAACAAACCTGATGGTTTTGGTAGGGAACGTGCCACCTTTGGGGACGAAATGATATCCGTTGCCTATTCTTGCTTTCAATTTCTTTCTAGTGTTAACATAGAACAACGGGAGTGTTATGTAAATTTTCGGGATTTTTCGGGGTTCGCTACGACATTTTTATACTAACTTGGTTTTCTAGGCATTTTATGTGCATAATTCAAAATTGAACTACATGCACATGCTCCAGTGCAGAAAAATGGGTTGACATATCGAATGTGTGTCCTTGGGTGCATGCTTAGGTCTCATGCAAATAACTATTGTTGACACCAGATTTTGGCACGGTCAAGAAATGTTATTTAAGATGGCCTCAAATGGAGAAGTTATCTACATGAAAGAGTTTTGTATTGTCGATATGAACATATTTGAAGCTTGGTTCATCGCCATACGGTCTCATCTCAAGGGCCAAAACTATGCTCAAAGTACTAAGATTTTGTGTTTAGATTATTGTTTGGCTAATTACGCCTCAAGGACTGCCTCAAATGAGAAACTTCCTACATGAATTGTCTCGTCGAAACAGCCAATTTTGATACAAAAATCGTCTGAATCCGAGATCGTATGTAAAAGTTAGAGCCACCTGAATGCGGCCCTGTCACGAACCAAAAGTGGCGCGCCCCATGTCTAGGGTAGCGCGAGTAATAGTCTGTCTTTCACGAGCGATTCGGCCCTGAAGATGGTCTCGAATAGAAAAACATTCATCATGAAAGTTGTCCGGCTCGTCGAATCGGTTAAATTTTCTTTTGGGCGGATCTTCATCCGAGGTTGTTTGTGGCCCGTGAGAGTCAAAAATCGAACTGATGTCTTAGACTTCCCTAAATCCGTGTTTTGTTAATTTTGGAAAGATTTGGAAGGGATTTGGACGTGAATTGGAGTCCTTTACTTGTACCAGAAGTCTAGCCACCTCATAAATAGATGAGAGGTTATGGTCGATTGAACAACACACAATTGATCTATCGATATATCACTTTTTACCTTTACCTTTATCTTCTCCCTTGTTCTTCTTCTTCCTCATTCTTTGTTCGTTATTCGTGAAGGAGGACAGCGATCCATGAGGCCCTAGGGGCAATCAGGTCGACCCAGGGCAGCCCATAGCCGTCGCGCGCCCTGACGGGGTCCCTCCCGAGCGTGTGGGGTTTCAGGTCTACAAAAGCGTCCACTGGACTGCTTGCGTACCGCGCTTCCGGTCGGGTCTCCTTCGACATGAGCTGCGGTGCATCACCCTCAGCGTCGAAGGTACACGGTGACGTGTTCATGTGCAAACACACTTTTTGGCGACTTCGCTGGAGAAGAAGCTTTGAATGGTCTCTGACATGTTCTTGTTACGTAGAGATCGTCGTATAGGGTTTGTAACCTACAAAGGTAATTTGAATACCCAGTCCCCCAGAGTAGATGCTAATAATTCATATGGTGTTACTAGATCGTTCAATGAATATACTCTATCGGCCATCCCATGTTTTTTCAATCGTGCATCTAATTGCATGCATATGCCGATTCAAAGTAATTTACATGCTTCAATTTCTTCTGATACTAGTAACATGAACCATGTGTACTCCAACACTCATGCATCGGCAACCCCAGAAATCATTATGCCAATGAACAACATGATGGGTTTGATTAATCAATTTGAAACACCTCATGTTAAAATTTCCAATACAGTACAAGAAAGTGTTTCACCCTTTTATTCATTGGGAACTAATTTGCAATATGTGAATATATACTTGTCGATGGATGGGAGAATTGGCCATGCTACTGCTAGCTATTCGGCCTGTTACTCTCAACCATCACATGCCACACGTGTTGTTAGTAATTTTCAGCACCGTACGCAACTGTAGATGTTCATAATCCGGCCCCGCACATTCATGGTCACAGCCGAATAAGTGAAAATTTTGCAGGAACACACGTTCCATCATCTAATATTGTAGCATATAATGCATGCTCTACGCAATTCGAAAATTTCGGCAACACTCACGAATCATTGCCGAAAGAATCTGAAAGTATTATGGAGCAATCCCTTCCAGAAGCGATTGTGGCTGTGTTAAAAAAAGAGCTTGGCACAAAACAAGAGGATTAGTTATCTTTGCCTTGAACAATATAAAAAGGGGTTGTTTCCTGATAGTGCTGCAACAAAGGCTAGAGTTTTGCAAGAAGATGAAACTTCATCCATATACAATAATTCATACACCTCCACCTTGTACCGCAACATATTATACACCCCCTACACAATTGCAAATTTTCAGCAACACTAACAATTCATTGACGAAAGATCCTAAAAGCATTTGTGGGAAAACTGATCTAGAGCGGGCTAAAATTGAGAAGGGAGTTAAAGCTTTGCGCGATAGGGTACAAGTACTTCACTAGGAGAGAATTAATAGGGAATTGGCCCAAAGAAAACAAGCCTTGCCAATCTTTGGAATCAATGAAAAGAAGGATGATTCTAAACATGAAAGTGCCTCGGTTGAAAAGGCTGAATCAAGTAGTATATATTTCGAAACCATCAAATCCAAAGAGGCAAGCGTCATTGAGATAGGGCGTGGCAAGCATAGGAAAACAGTTGTGCTTGATTTTTCTGAAGTTAATGGAACCTACTTCCTGCCCTATGAGTTTTGTGCCATAGAAATTGACAAGCCTCAAGGACAAGAGCAAGTAGCCGAACAAAGTTCGGCTGACAAGGATCTTCAAAGTAATGATGCATCGAATCAAGAAAAAGATGATGACAAGGTGTTGGGGAGCTATCCAAAGATAGAGAAATATATTGTTCAAGTGACACCACCATCATGCTCTCCCAACATGTTTGAAGAGGTATGTCTAGCAAGTAATTTACCTGTTTTCATACTTGGTCACAACTTTATTGTTGATGCATCTATTAGAAAAATCCTCATAAGTAATTTTGATAGACCAATGAATAAGGGTAATTTACTTGTTAGCAATAAAATTGTTATAGAGCATATTGGTCAACCCATTGCGCCATTTATAAAGACTGATAGTGAAAAATTATTGCAATCAAAGCTTTCCCTGTTGTTTTCAGATTTTATATCTACATGGGTAGCTTTACTTGTTTCATACTTGGCTTACTCTTGGCCCCAATTGAGGCATGCACGCTCTAACTATTTTTGTTTCAGAAACTTAAAGCCAAGGTTAGATTCTTTTCAGAAAACCGATGCTAGTATAATATCTTACCCAAAGACATCGGAGATAGAGTGCAAACAACAATGCACAACTGAATGGTGTGATGCAAAATCTGAACCATTCGTTTGCTTAACTCCAAAAGCCGTTCTCACAGCAAGATCGGCTAGAAAATAAAAAGTTTACCTTCAATTCAAGCATGTGTGATCAAATATTTGATTTGTTGGTGAAAACAATTACATAAGAATTCTTGATCACCATGTCAAGCCACCAATTCAAGGACGAATGTATTGTAGGTTGCATCATACGTTCATAATTTTGAGGATTGCAATATGTTTTGTCAAATAGTTAAATCGGCCATTGAGAAAGGGCGATTGAGATTTGTTGAAAAACCAAAGGATGACGAGTCTATTCTGATTGGTCCTGATGGCAAATTTTTTTTGCATCAGCTTCTTCAAGTTGATTCATTAAATGATGAGAAGGTAAAAACAGTGGATGATGGGATCAAGTTTCAAGTAAATAAGTTCTTCAAGAGCACAATGAAGATATTCTTGAAGGAGGGAATTCCCTCAAGGTTGCACAGAAGATGCCAAGTACTGCGGGCAACAAGAAAATTCAGAGATCGATGAAAGCAAACCAAAAGAAAACGAAGGTCGAAATAAGCACAAGTGTAAGAGATCAAAAATCACCTTGGCTGAACTATTGGATAAATATCAAAAGAAGAGTGAAGAGAAGAATGCTTATCGGCAAAAATCATGCAAAGAAACCAAGATCACCCCCTAGGTGCAAATCGGATGGCCGGTACTGGCAAAGAGAAAATTGCAATGCAACATATTCTTATCCTTATTTTGGGCCGCCTGTAACACCCTCGATGCGACTATATCTCCCACGTGTCGCAAGTCGAGGCACGGCTTAGAGGCATAATCACATTGAAGGCATAAGTCGCAAGTGAGGTGATCTTCACGCAACCCATGTAATATAATTTGGAAAAGGATACATAGTTGGCTTACAATCGCCACTTCACACAATTACATGAATAAACATTACATCAATCAAATACACTCAGGGTCCGACTACGGAACCAAAATAAAAGAAGAACCCCAACTGCGACAAAGGTCCCCGATCGACCCCAACTGGGCTCCACTACTGATCAACTAGAACAAAACAACATAAAGGACAAGATCTTCATCGAGCTCCTCCTGAGCTTGGCGGCGTCATCTGTTCGGACTCATCGGCACCTGCAAGCTGGTTTTGGAAGTATCTGTGAGCCACAGGGACTCAGCAATCTCGCACCCTCGCGATCAAGACTATTTAAGCTTATGGGTAAGGTAAAGGTATGAGGTGGAGCTGCAGCAAGCGACTAGCATATATGGTGGCTAACCTATTCGCAAATGAGAGCGAGAAGAGAAGGCAAAGCACGGTCGATAAAAGTATGATCAAGAAGTGATCCTGGACTACCTACGTCAAGCATAACTCCAACAACCGTGTTCACTTCCCGGACCCCACCGGAAAGAGACCATCACGGTTACACACGCGGTTGATTCATTTTAATTAAGGTCAACTTCAGGTTTTCTACAACCGGACGTTAACAAATTCCCATCTGCCCATAACCGTGGGCACAACTTTCGAAAGTTCAAAACCCTGCAGGGGTGTCCCAACTTAGCCCACGACAAGCTCTCACGGTCAACGAAGGAATAGACCTCCTCCCGAGACATTCCGATCAGACTCGGTATCCCAGTACTCCAAAACATCCTCGACAATGGTAAAACAAGTCCAGCAAAACCACCCGATGCGCCGACATCCCGATAGGAGCTGCACATATCTCGTTCTCAAGGCACACCGGATAAGCTAAGCGTACAGGAGCCGACGTAACCCAAGTTGCCAAGGGATGGCCCTGCACGGTGCTCTGGGTTGGACCAACACTTAGACAAGCACTGGCCCGGGGGGGTTAAAATAAGATGACCCTTGGGCTGGCCTAACCCAAGGGAAAAAGAGGCTAGGTGGCAAATGGTAAAACCAAGGTTGGGCCATTCTGGAGGAGTTTTATTCAAAGCGAACTGTCAAGGGGTTCCCATATACCCAACCGCGTAAGGGACGCAAAATCCGGGAACATAACACCGATATAATGGAAACTAGGGCGGCAAGAGTGGAACAAAACACCAGGCATAAGGCCGAGCCTTCCACCCTTTACCAAGTATATAGACGCATTAATTAAATAAGACATATAGTGATATCCCAACAAGTAAACATGTTCCAACAAGGAACGATCCCCATGTTCCAACAAGGAACAAACTTCAATCTTCACCTGCAACTAACAACGCTATAAGAGGGGCTGAGCAAAGCGGTAACATAGCCAATCAACGGTTTGCTAGGACAATGGTGGGTTAGGGGCTGAACATGGCAATTTGGGAGGCTGTCAAGCAAGTGGTAGGCATCGTAGCAATGGCATAGCAAAAGAGCGAGCACACTAGCATAGCAAAGATAGTAGTGATTTCGAGGGTATGATCATCTTGCCTGAAATCCCGCAAGGAAGAAGAACGAGTCCATGAAGAAGACAAACGGACGTAGTCGAACGGATTCTCACAAACTCGACGTTACCGAATCCAACCCGAAGAAGCAATCACCGGAAAAGAAGCACACAACATAGTAAACAACCACGACACGAACATGGCATGATGCACAACCAAATATGATGCATGTCCGGTTTAATGAAGCATGGCATGGCAAAGTGCACAAACAATCCTACACATTAAGTGGAGCACAATATGCATCGGGATGCATATTGGCAAAACACCACATCAATTATTTAGTTCTCTCTCGTTTATGTACCCAACAATATTAAATGTTATTAAACATGGCAAGAGGGTGAAGCAAAGCAAAACTACCTATCTAGTCAAGGTTAAATGAGGCCGGAAGCAACGAACAACAATTCCGGTAAATCCCCATAGCCTATTTCAGATTTGGTCCTGATCTGTCCTAAACACAATTTTAGAGTTGTTTAACATGCAAAGTGATGCCACCATGATAAACTAGGCAAATTTCTACCCCATTTACATATAAAGTTTATTTAATTCGGAGCCACGGTTATTTAGTTATGAATAAAATCATTTTAGCATGGCATGGGAGTAAATTTAACCAAACATCAATTTAAACAATCTTTAATTGTTGTTATCATGATGCGGATGACATGAACAAGTTTATGCAATTTTTTATTAAGAGTTGACATGAGCATTATGAAGCATTGTCACCGTGGTGGAAGGGAAAAGGGGTGCCACGGCAACGAATCCGAAAATGATGCCACGACAACATATCGGTTCCGGTAACTCGATTGAGATCCCGGTGCAAACGGAAAAGTGACGGGAGCGTAACACGCGATAGGAGGTGGGGTGATCCCGGATACCGGGTTCCCACAAGATGGTGGCAAGGCAAAAGAGGGGCAACGTGCACCGAACAACTCCGACACGGAGCAAACACGAGCATTTCATACATCACACATGCATTCGTTCACGGCGGTCGTCTCGGGGTTATACCTTCGAAGCGTGCGTTTTCGGAGCGCTTCGGGTCAAGCGGGGTAGAGGAAGTAGTGGAAGTAGACGTTCTCGGGCGTCGAGGGAAGTAGTGGTTCACGCGACGGTAGTCGAAGTAGTCGTTCTCGCACGCTCTAGGTTCGACGGTAGAGGTTCTCGCGACGGTAGTCGTTCACGTTCGCTCGGAGAGGTACTTGATGACTCCAACGTCTTCGGGGCGACGGTAGTTGTACACGGTCCACGAGACGTCGATCGTTCGTGATTCGATTAGCGGGTCTTGCCGACATGAAAGGGTACTTGGCGTTTTGTGTAGACGAACTTGGCGCATCCGAAGGGGTACTTGGTGTACAATGGTCGTCGTGGTACTCATCGTTCCATGAAGACGTTCTCGTAGAACTTGGCGATCTTGACGAATCCTGGACAGTCTTGCTGGCCTTCGATGGAGGTTTGTTCGTTGAACTAGGAAATCAGCGGCAGCAGCAAGCATCGCAGGAGCCAACGGGCTCGGTCGGAGATGCAGCAACAGAAGCAACACAGCAGCAGCCTGGTGGAACTCCGGCGAACTTGGCGCATGGGGGCTCCGAAGTGAGGAAGCTCCACGGCGTCCATGGCGGTGAGGCAAAACGGCGGAGGAGGCGGCGGTGCACGGCAGTGGCGGTGGAGCTTGACGGATCCAGGCGAGGTCGCCGGCAGCAGGGGCTGCGACGTGGTCAGCGTCGGGTCTGGTGGTGCGGCACGAGGAAGGAGAGGCCGGCAGGGGCGCGGCAAACCATGGAGGCCGGTTGGTGGCGACGAGGCTCCTGTCTGGTTCCCTTCTCCGGCGAGGGCGGAGCGCACAGCAGAGGAGATGGGGTCGGGCCCCCTGGTGAGAGCGAGAGGGGGAGGCGGCCATGGCGCACGGAGGAGAAGCCGGAGGGAGGCCATGGCAGCGAGGAGGGGCGCGCGGGATCGGGCGTGGTGCCCTGGCGGCAGCGCTAGGAGGGGGATGGGGATCGGGTAGCGTGTGGGAGCGAGAGGGAGAGGGAGATCGATCCTCTCTCTCTGGCGGCGCTAGGAGGGAGAGAGGGATCGAGGGGGAGATCGAGAGATGGGATCGGGCTGCGCTGGGGACTGGGCTAGGGTTAGGTAGTGGCTGCGGGATGGCCTTGGGCCAGATGGGCCTAGGCGCAGATGGCTGGGAGGCCCAGCTGGGCTGACTTCCTCTCCTTTCCAAAAACCTCCCTTTCCAAAATTATTGTTTATATAAATAAACCAATAAAGGGGAAAAACCAGGGGTTTTTGGTTTGGAATAAGAGATATGTAAAAATATATCTGGAACCCTGGATTTATGTAGGGTTTGAATAAATTGCTCTGGCATTTTTAGAAGGTAGAAAAATAATTAGAGTTTGAATTATTGTCAAACTTCAATCATTTTCTAACCTGACCAAAACAACTCCAAAGGATTTGATATTTGACAGAGAGGGTTTAGGCATGGAGAACTAGCACCAGAAAAAGAATGAACATTAATGGAGGAGGAGGAAAAGGACACTTGCCAAAATGAAAGAAATAAGAAGGAAGGAGGAGGGCAAGATGGCACTTGCAAAAAGAAAGAAAAAGAGAAGGAAGGAAGGTGGTGATGCATGGAACTCACATGGGGCATGCAACAAAATGTCATGCATGAAATGATGCAATGCAAAAATATGCAATGATGAATGCAACAAGCTAAATAAATCACACAACGAAAACCCGGAAACCCTGGAAGGCAACTGGAGCTCCGGTCTTGGGGCGTCACAACACTCCACCACTACAAGAGGATCTCGTCCCGAGATCTAGAATGGCACCGGAGGAGAAAACGGAAGAGAAAGAGGCGAGGTAAAACTAAGTTGCTTCTTTGACAAACGAGTGAAACCAAAGAACCTTGCGAGGTTGAACAAATTTGAGAAAAGAATACCACGAAGGTGAACTAGGTCGAAAACACTCCGTTAGAAACGAGGGACAAAGAGCATTGCGAAAACCTTGAGGTTGAAGGGAAAGATATATATTGAAAACACTCCGGTTAAGACAAGATGGAGAAGGAATAAGACTTATATAATTTGGACAGCACTCCGGTTGAGAAGGGATGCAAAAATTGATAAGATGAGAAAGCTCGAAAGAAAAACACGACACTCCAGTTGAATGGATAAGCAAAGAAAGAATACTATCATGACAAACCAAGAAGATGGGTTGAAGAGAGCAACATCACAAGCCTCCGGAACGAAGGGAAACAAGATCTTGAGAGAGCACAGTTACAACAAATGCTAGAACGGAGTTGTTGGAAAACCAACAACGAAAGAATAAGCTTGTAGTGGGCTTATAGAAAACATCTCGAAACTAGAGGTGATAACCTGCCACTCACGGGAAAAGAATTGTATTGATATGAACAAGTAGACGAGAAACTATATCACCGGGAGGATATATGAAGAACTTGGATCATATACGAGCACAATTATCGCAACAATCCTTAGGGAAGGATTTAGGTGAAGTATAACCCAAGATAAATCCATGACGAGATTGATGGGTTTAAAATATCTCATTCTTGACAACATGTGAATCATGAAAAATGAACTCAAATTATCAAAATGACATAATACCACCTCCAATGATACGGAAGAAAGAATTGCACTCCGGATTGTAAGATGAAGAAAACTTGAGCTCCTCTGAAAAGAATCTCGATGAAAACTTCGAGAAGGGATTAAACCCTTGATGAACCATCATGTAGAACCTCCATGAAGAACTCCGTTAAACAGAAGAATGATCAAACGGAAAGAAAAGGGAAGTTGAACACACAAGGTGAAACCTTGTAATGATTAGATGGAACTTCGCGACGAGATAATGCAGAAAAGCTTGGAACTCCAGAAAAGAAAGATGAACAAATGAAATCAAGATTTTGATGAGCCTCCGGAATAAAGAATTAATCACTTGGATGAACAAGAATAAGAATTACATTATGCTTATCCTTCACCAATTCAAATTGATGACAACCAATGGAATTGGCATACTACTTATTCTCGTAGAAAGGATTAAGATAGATAATGCGCAAACTTGAAGAGGCCTTCGATGATCCACCGGTAGGATTTGAAAGAACGGAAGTATGATAACGTAAGAAGAGGAAACTTGAACAAACCACCGTAAGAGTTAAAATGAACGAAGAAAAGATAAAGAAACACCGGGAAGAGTTAGCAAATGAACGAAGAGATCACGAGCCGATAAAAGATCACTTGAACGAAGCACCGGTAAAATAGGAGACTGATAACTGATAGCTGAGAATAATAAACCTGACTTGATGGACTCCGGATAACAAACTGAAAAGACTCTTGAATTACTCCGGCTATGTGAAAAGAATTCTCACAATCAAAACAATTATGAGAGAATGGCAACAAGCTAGAATCACGAATCTTGAAGAGAATGGAGCAAGTTTGAAAGAAGAATCATCTACGGTCTTCCAAACTGAGAATGACGATGAGAAATACCATCAAGACTTATTTAGACACTCCGGAAGAATCAAAACGAAGAGGTTGAGCCAATGATGAAAAGAATTTAACCGATCTTGGAGAAAGACATTTGACTGATGATAAATCATTCTTACGTCAAACTTCCAAAAGAATTTGAGAATACCTCCGGGAAATAAGAAGAGTCAGGTAAGATCCTGGGAAAAGACCTGTGGGTTAGGGCCCACTCAAGAGAAACACCGTTGAAATGATTTAAAAGGGAGGTTGCACCGGTTGAATTAAAAGGCTTGCATGATATGACATCCTCAAAATAGGTTGAACGGATCTTGAATGACAAGACGAGCCCATTGAGATATCTTAAGCACTCCGGAACAAATGAATAGCGAGAAATTAATGGTTAAGAATTACACCGGTATGAGAAATCATTGACATGAGGAAAAGGTATGATCAACAAAGCTTGACTTGGAACCACCGGAGAAGAAAAGGATGAACTAGTAGAACATCTTCTTGAGAACCACCGGGTAAGAATATAGACGAAAAAGAATGGAGAGGCTTCCCATCAATAAAATGGATACTCGATTAAGGAATCTGAATCCTTGAAGAAAAAGGGTGGGTGGGCGGGAAAAAACAAAGGCAACTTGGAGATGGATGAAACAAACACCATTGAGAGGAAACTGATATTTGATCTTGCGGATGTTGAAATGATCGGATCCACTTGAAGAGAAACACGCCGGTTGAAAAGGATTGACATGACAATCTCGATTATCATGAAGGATTAGTATTCACATAGAGGTATGAGAACACCATTTAGGAAAGGTATGGAATCAACACTTGACATTGAAGCAACTCGAATACCACAAATCAAAACAAAAACAAAGGGTTGGCTTGCAGAATAAGCCGGAACAAACATATGATAGAGATTTCGTCCGAAGTTTTCGTGGTGGGACCTACACGGGCTCGACCGTACAGCACCATCATGTACAAGGCAGTGCACATGACATACGAAGCGTCCCCGAGTCAGCATAGCCAAGGACTCTTTAAGACACAACGAGACCACTGTAAAATCGACCGTGAATAGGCGAACCACTAGACGTCGAACCCCAATGTCATATCATACATCTGTCGAAAAGAAATCCTAAGAGCTACTTGAATTCCCACCTATGAAACTCCCGAAACTTTCCGGTTATGCAATCAGGTGTTGGGGATATAGGGGAAGCATAATATCTCACCCAAACTAGCAATACCTACATCCAGCTGTATCCATCCTTCAACACATAACCAAGAAACCTTCGGAAACCATCTACCTAAACCTTCGAAAAGCATCCGTTATACAAGTTATGGCGATACTCCCGAACTCCCGCCCCAGTACTGGGTGGCGTCGAGGTTATCTCACCAACGAACTGCATAAAGGAGATTTTCGATGTCGCGAACATATCTCAAGTATACCAGAATTGCAACGATAAAATTATGATGACAACACCTCAGAGCTCAACTCCCCGGGACACTTCCACTAAACCCCTGACAGGAGGCACCAAGACAGTGTTCTCATCATAAGCCATCGGAACAAATCCAAGATACTCGCGTGATCCTAAATTTTTTTAGTGAAATTTGGGAAGAGAAGAGTCAAAACTCTACGTCAGGATGCCTCACCAGAGCGGCGAAGGGACTGGGGAGTAAAAAGAATTCCTAAACTCTCCGATATATAATTCCTAATGACTCAAAACATTTTTCTAGACACAACTCGGCCGCTAAAAACGATCAACCAGTGGGGGCTCCTAAGGTCGGGGAAGGCTTTGATTACCAACTTGTAACACCCTCGATGCGACTATATCTCCCACGTGTCGAGGCACGGCTTAGAGGCATAATCGCATTGAAGGCATAAGTCGCAAGTGAGGTGATCTTCACGCAACCCATGTAATATAATATGGAAAAGGATACATAGTTGGCTTACAATCGCCACTTCATACAATTACATGAATAAACATTACATCAATCAAATACACTCAGGGTCCGACTACGGAACCAAAATAAAAGAAGAACCCCAACTGCGACAAAGGTCCCCGATCGACCCCAACTGGGCTCCACTACTGATCAACTAGAACGAAACAACATAAAGGACATCGAGCTCCTCCTGAGCTTGGTTGCGTCATCTGTTCGGACTCATCGGCACCTGCAAGCTGGTTTTGGAAGTATCTGTCAGCCACAGGGACTCAGCAATCTCGCACCCTCGCGATCAAGACTATTTAAGCTTATGGGTAAGGTAAAGGTATGAGGTGGAGCTGCAGCAAGCGACTAGCATATATGATGGCTAACCTATTCGCAAATGAGAGCGAGAAGAGAAGGCAAAGCACGGTCAATAAAAGTATGATCAAGAAGTGATCCTGGACTACCTACGTCAAGCATAACTCCAACAACCGTGTTCACTTCCCGGACCCCACCGGAAAGAGACCATCACGGTTACACACGCGGTTGATTCATTTTAATTAAGGTCAACTTCAGGTTTTCTACAACCCGACGTTAACAAATTCCCATCTGCCCATAACCGCGGGCACGGCTTTCGAAAGTTCAAAACCCTGCAGGGGTGTCCCAACTTAGCCCACGACAAGCTCTCACGGTCAATGAAGGAATAGACCTCCTCCCGAGACATTCCGATCAGACTCGGTATCCCAGTACTCCAAGACATCCTCGACAATGGTAAAACAAGTCCAGCAAAACCACCCGATGCGCCGACATCCCGATAGGAGCTGCACATATCTCGTTCTCAGGGCACACCGGATAAGCTAAGCGTACAGGAGCCGACGTAACCCAAGTTGCCAAGGGATGGCCCTGCACGGTGCTCTGGGTTGGACCAACACTTAGACAAGCACTGGCCCGGGGGGGTTAAAATAAGATGACCCTTGGGCTGGCCTAACCCAAGGGAAAAAGAGGCTAGGTGGCAAATGGTAAAACCAAGGTTGGGCCTTGCTGGAGGAGTTTTATTCAAAGCGAACTGTCAAGGGGTTCCCATATACCCAACCGCGTAAGGGACGCAAAATCCGGGAACATAACACCGATATAACGGAAACTAGGGCGGCAAGAGTGGAACAAAACACCAGGCATTAGGCCGAGCCTTCCACCCTTTACCAAGTATATAGATGCATTAATTAAATAAGACATATAGTGATATCCCAACAAGTAAACATGTTCCAACAAGGAACGATCTCCATGTTCCAACAAGGAACAAACTTCAATCTTCACCTGCAACTAACAACGCTATAAGAGGGGCTGAGCAAAGCGGTAACATAGCCAATCAACGGTTTGCTAGGACAATGGTGGGTTAGGGGCTGAACATGGCAATTTGGGAGGCTGTCAAGCAAGTGGTAGGCATCATAGCAATGGCATAGCAAAAGAGCGAGCACACTAGCATAGCAAAGATAGTAGTGATTTCGAGGGAATGATCATCTTGCCTGAAATCCCGCAAGGAAGAAGAACGAGTCCATGAAGAAGACACCCGGACGTAGTCGAACGGATTCTCACAAACTCGACGTTACCGAATCCAACCCGAAGAAGCAATCACCGGAAAAGAAGCACACAACATAGTAAACAACCACGACACGAACGTGGCATGATGCACAACCAAATATGATGCATGTCCGGTTTAATGAAGCATGGCATGGCAAAGTGCACAAACAATCCTACACATTGAGTGGAGCACATTATGCATCGGGATGCATATTGACAAAACACCACATTAATTATTTAGTTCTCTCTCGTTTATGTACCCAACAATATTAAATGTTATTAGACATGGCAAGAGGGTGAAGCAAAGCAAAACTACCTATCTAGTCAAGGTTAAATGAGGCCGGAAGCAACGAACAACAATTCCGGTAAATCCCCATAGCCTATTTTAGATTTGGTCCAGATCTGTCCTAAACACAATTTTAGAGTTGTTTAACATGCAAAGTGATGCCACCATGATAAACTAGGCAAAATTCTACCCCATTTACATATAAAGTTTATTTAATTCGGAGCCACGGTTATTTAGTTATGAATAAAATCATTTTAGCATGGCATGGGAGTAAATTTAACCAAACATCAATTTAAACAATCTTTAATTGTTGTTATCATGATGCAGATGACATGAACAAGTTTATGCAATTTTTTTATTAAGAGTTGACATGAGCACTATGAAGCATTGTCACCGTGGTGGAAGGGAAAAGGGGTGCCACGGCAACGAATCCGAAAATGATGCCACGGCAACATATCGGTTCCGGTAACTCGATTGAGATCCCGGCGCAAACGGAAAAGTGACGGGAGCGTAACACGCGATAGGAGGTGGGGTGAACCCGGATACCGGGTTCCCACAAGATGGTGGCAAGGCAAAAGAGGGGCAACGTGCACCGAACAACTCCGACACAGAGCAAACACGAGCATTTCATACATCACACATGCATTCGTTCACGGCGGTCGTCTCGGGGTTATACCTTCGAAGCGTGCGTTTTCGGAGCGCTTCGGGCCAAGCGGGGTAGAGGAAGTAGTGGAAGTAGACGTTCTCGGGCGTCGAGGGAAGTAGTGGTTCACGCGACGGTAGTCGAAGTAGTCGTTCTCGCACGCTCTAGGGTCGACGGTAGAGGTTCTCGCGACACTAGTCGTTCACGTTTGTTCGGAGAGGTACTTGATGACTCGAACGTCTTCGGGGCGACGGTAGTTGTACACGGTCCACGAGACGTCGATCGTTCGTGATTCGATTAGCGGGTCTTGCCGACATGAAAGGGTACTTGGCGTTTTGTGTAGACGAACTTGGCGCATCCGAAGGGGTACTTGGCGTACAATGGTCGTCGTGGTACTCATCGTTCCATGAAGACGTTCTCGTAGAACTTGGCGATCTTGACGAATCCTGGACAGTCTTGGTGGCCTTCGATGGAGGTGTGTTCGTTGAACTAGGAAATCCGCGGCAGCAACAAGCATCGCAGGAGCCAACGTGCTCGGTCGGAGATGAAGCAACAGAAGCAACACAGCAGCAGCCTGGTGGAACTCCGGCGAACTTGGCGCATGGGGGCTCCGAAGTGAGGAAGCTCCACGGCGTCCATGGCGGTGAGGCAAAACAGCGGAGGAGGCGGCGGTGCACGGCAGTGGCGGCGGAGCTTGACGGATCCAGGCGAGGTCGCCGGCAGCAGGGGCTGCGACGTGGTCGGCGTCGGGTCTGGTGGTGCGGCACGAGGAAGGAGAGGTCGGCAGGGGCGCGGCAAACCATGGAGGCCGGTGGGTGGCGACGAGGCTCCTGTCTGGTTCCCTTCTCCGGCGAGAGCGGAGCGCGCAGCAGAGGAGATGGGGTCGGGCCCCCTGGTGAGAGCGAGAGGGGGAGGCGGCCATGGCGCACGGAGGAGAAGCCGGAGGGAGGCCATGGCAGCGAGGAGGGGCGCGCGGGATCGGGCGTGGTGCCCTGGCGGCAGCGCTAGGAGGGGGATGGGGATCGGGTAGCGTGTGGGAGCGAGAGGGAGAGGAAGATCGATCCTCTCTCTCTGGCGGCGCTTGGAGGGAGAGAGGGATCGAGGGGGAGATCGAGAGATGGGATCGGGCTGCGCTGGGGACTGGGCTAGGGTTAGGTAGTGGCTGCGGGATGGCCTTGGGCCAGATGGGCCTAGGCGCAGATGGCTGGGAGGCCCAGCTGGGCTGACTTCCTCTCCTTTCCAAAAACCTCCCTTTCCAAAATTATTGTTTATATAAATAAACCAATAAAGGGGAAAACCAGGGGTTTTTGGTTTGGAATAAGAGATATGTAAAAATATATCTAGAACCCTGGATTTATGTAGGGTTTGAATAAATTGCTCTGGCATTTTTAGAAGGTAGAAAAATAATTAGAGTTTGAATTATTGTCAAACTTCAATCATTTTTTTAACCTGACCAAAACAACTCCAAAGGATTTGATATTTGACAGAGAGGGTTTAGGCTTGGAGAACTAGCACCAGAAAAAGAATGAACATTAATGGAGGAGGAGGAAAAGGACACTTGCCAAAATGAAAGAAATAAGAAGGAAGGAGGAGGGCAAGATGGCACTTGCAAAAAGAAAGAAAAAGAGAAGGAAGGAAGGTGGTGATGCATGGAACTCACATGGGGCATGCAACAAAATGTCATGCATGAAACGATGCAATGCAAAAATATGCAATGATGAATGCAACAAGCTAAATAAATCACACAACAAAAACCCGGAAACCCTGGAAGGTAACTGGAGCTCCGGTCTTGGGGCGTCACACCGCCAATGGCAGTGCCATGGACACCTCCCTATGCTAATTTTTATCCATATTCATCATGGAACATGTATGATTCAAGTGCACATTTTCCATCTTATTTTAGACCATCTCACAAAGATCATGCAGCTCCGAAAAGGGCCACATTCAATAAACTATCATATGTTGAAGACCGTTTCACTCCAAAAGAATCGGTCCAGAGCACAAGGGAGAATAAGGAGGTCGTTGAGCAAGTATATTGCATTACAAAATATGGCCGTAAGTGTGCTACTTCAGATTTGATCTCAAATAACAAAGAGCCAATGAAAGTGTTGACATTGGCTACTAAAGGCAAAGAAGTGGAGTAATAAATTGTTCAAAATCAATGTGCCAAATCTGAAGAAAAGAAGTTGAGAGTGCACAAGGCCAAAAAAGAGTTGCCATTGGTTGAAACAGAATCACAGCCAAGGTGCCCACTCGGCTTATAGTATTGGAAAAAGAAGGAGTTACAAAAGCTTAGTGCACAAGAGCTGAAAAAGAAGAACATGGCATGTGTTCCCAAGAGGAGCAGTCAAAATAAAAATGATGTGCATGCTTCAATTGCCACAAGTACAATAAAAGTGAAGAAAGAGAAGGATGGAAGCAACAAACAATTAAGTCGAAGGTGTGCATCACAACATCAAAATCTTCGGTTAGCACATCATCCATTTTCTTCAACCATGCCATTGATGCCTTTGCTATGGAATTCATCCCTAGGTATGATTAATTACCCTCCATGGATTTATTTTGATCCATGGATGCAACATAATTTTCTACTCCCTCCATTCTGGTTTATAGGGCTTATCTCAAAATTTTAGTTTTCCCATTTTATAAGTCTCAATTTGGTTGTTCCCTATCACATGTTCAGATTTCAAGGTGAAATAAATCATTTCATGCAAGTATTACGAGAAAATTGACCAATGTATGTACTTTATGCATGTATGCATTGCAATTAATGCATTGGTAAACACAATTTACATTTTTTGTGGCTAATACAAAAGGGCCAAAATATTTTATTGCTATTACATTTGTTTATTTCGGCTATACATACTTTGGTGTGTGAACTCTACATGGACATCACAGTAATGGCCAATATTTATCTATCGCCCTAAGAATATGTTAAATCATGGCTGGTGTAGTATCCTAACATCGTCTTTAGTTTCATTGATATGACCTTTGTCTTTCTAGTACTATGGAGATTATTTTAGATAGTTAAATTTGGAGCAATGACCAAGGTGTTGGTGTTGTTTATATATATCCTCATGGTGCTATTTCGTGAAGCCTCATGCCGCTAAAAATATTTTTGCACAAATAATCAAAGCCGAGTATGCATCTTTATTCGGTTTGGAGCTTTTGTTTGCTATGGGTGCTACCCATATTGAGGCTTTTGGTGATTCGTTATGAGAAGTATAACAAATATCGAAAGTTTATCAATGTTTTGATGAATCACTTGTAATATGTCTCGAGACATGTCTAGATATAATATTCTCCTTGGGTTGCTTTTAAAATGTTCATATATTACAAATGGAGAGAGTTGGCACAACAAGAATCTGCCTACATGTTGATCATGGTATATTACATATCTATCAATAGGTGATGCTTAGACTCATTGCCATAGGTAAGGCCGAACCAAAACCCACTGCTTCGGCTACTAATGAAATTTTTATGCAGGCGAAAGCAAGGATTCGAGAAAGTTCATTGTTGATTATCTACAAGATCCTCGTAGAAGGGTGGACAATATGGTTGATGGATGGTTTTGACATTCATATTTGTGGAACTTTATAGCCGGACTAATGAAATTGAAAAAGTTTCACCCAAGCTTGCATCAGGATATTCACACAAGGAATGGCCGATATAAAATTATCGTCCTAAGAACATGCAAAATGGCCAATGGAGTGTTGACATCGTCCTTAGAACAAGCTATATGCAAGTTATTTTTTGGCACACAAGCTTTGCCGAAAAACAGGGGGTATGTGTTGACACCAGATTTTGGCACGGTCAAGAACTTATTTAAGATGGCCTCAAATGGAGAAGTGATATACATGAAAGAGTTTCGTATTGTCGATATGAACATCTTTGAAGTTTGGCTTATCGCCATCTAATCTTATCTCAAGGTTCGAAACTATGCTCGAAGTATTAAGATTTTGTGTTCAGAGTATTGTTTGGCCAATTACGCCTCAAGGACGGCCTCAAATGAGAAAACTTCCTACACAAATTGTCTTCGTCTCGTCAAAATGGTCGATTTTGATATAAAAATAATCTTAATCCAAGGTTGTATATAAAAGTTATAGCCACATGAATGCGGCCCTGTCACGAGCCAAAAGTGGCGCGCCCCATTAGACATGATGTCTGATGGGTAGCGCGAGTGATAGTCTGTCTTGCGCAAGTGATTCAGCCCTGAAGACGGTCTCAAATCGAAAAAGTTCAACATGAAAGTTGTTCCTCTCATCGAAGCAGTTAAATTTTCTTTTGGGCGCATCTTCATCCGAGGCCGTTTCTGGCCTGTGAAAGTCAAAAACTGAAATGATGTCTCAGACTTGTCTAAATCCAAGTTTGGTTAATTTTGAAAAAATTTGGACGGGATTTTGACATGACTTGGAGCCCTTTACACCTGCAACAATCACTTATAATAAGACACATTGAACTTGCGAGTGTGATATAGGTTACATCTCGCATTCTTTTCTAGCTTGTACTACTTCTAATTTGTTGAAATAACACTTATGCCGAGACAGTTTTAACTTGGTAGAGTGATATTCGTTGCGTCTTTCATATGGTGTCTAGCTTTAATTGCTTTTAATTTGTTAAAATGCATTTTTCTTAGTTTACACATCATAGTTGTGAATATGCAATGTTGTCCTTTTTTCTTGCACATTCAATCGTCCTATCGTGCGGTCGCCTTACATTAAAGTAGTGCTCATCAACATCCTGCATCAAGGAGTTCTGAAAATCAAATTTTTATTCATTTTTATTGTAGGTTTGACTTGACAAGGCAATAAAATCAATAAAGAGGAAGGAAAAAATTAAGGTAGGGACTGATGGCGGTTTTCTGGCGAAACCGACATCCCAGGTGCTTTATCTAGCTTGGCAGTGTGATATTGTCTTGCATGTTGCATACGGTGTCTAGCTTGTATTGCTTGTAATTTGATTAAATTACTTATGCTTAGTTTACATGAATAGTTGTGAATATGCCATGTTGTCCTGTTTTTCGTACATATTTCATCCTTGTATCATGTGTTTGCCTTACATCAAGGTAGTGATCATGCATGAATGAGTTCTGAAGAGTGAATTTTAATGTTTTTTCTTGTCGAATTTACTTGACATTGCAAAATCAATCAAGCAGAAGGAAATTAGCAAGGCAGTGGATAAAGGTGCTCCTTCCAAACGGAGGGCCTCTACACATTCTACTCCGCCACCCCCCCAACAAGATTTGGAAGACAACACATGCCTAGACACTCAACGTAGTTGTGTTGATGATGAGCACGTCTCCCCTTGTCCACCATCACAGGTGCTCCCTCTAGCTTGTATTGCTTCGAATTTTGTTGAATTCCATCTACTTACTTTACACATTATACTTCTGAATAAGACACGTGTTCCTGTTTCTAGAACATACAATATATGTTTATCACACCATGTTCTTACATCAAAGTACTATTGTTGTCTGACCTGCAACAATCAATTTTCACAAGACACGTTTAACTTGGGAGTCTGATATAGTTTACATCTCGCATTATTTTCTGGTTTGTACTACTAATTTGTTGAAATGGCACTAATGACGAGACGTTTTAGCTTGGTAGAGTGATATGCATTGCGTCTTACATATGGTGTCTAGCTTTCATTGCTTCTAATTTGTTGAAATGCCTTCTGCTTAGTTTACACATCATAGCTATGAATATGCAATGCTGTGAATATGCAATAGTACTAATGACAAGAGACCTTTAACTTGGTACTGTGATGTTGTTTGCATCTTTTATATGATTTATTTCTTGTACGGCTTCACATTTGTTTAAATGCTAGTTATGACGAGACACTGTTATCTTGGCAGAGCGATATTTGTAGCATCTTTCATATGGTGTCTACCTTCTGCTTAGTGTACACATCATAGTTCTGATTATCTCATGCCGCCCTGTTTTTCGTACATATTACAACCTCCTATCATGCGGTTGTCTAACATGAAATTCAGTTCGTTTGTATCACGCATCAATTTTTTCTAAATAGCTAAATTTTTATCCTTTTTCTTGCCGGCTTAACCTGGCATGGCACAGAGAAAGACGAAGGAACATAGAATGGCAGGGGCTGTTTTTAGTACTCGGGACGCACGGAAATAAAAGCGGAAGAATTATGCAGATTCTACTGGTACTGGTGGTGCAATAGAAGGTCAAAGTCCACCGGAAAATTGTACAAACACAGTATCCCATGCTACATGAGCTGCAAAACAATCCAAACAGAAACTAATAGCTGCCACCAAACAAGTAGTGACAGACCTAATTGTTGCAACACCTTCCACAGTACCACCAGCTGCACGAGTTACTCGTTTATCAACTCAACTAGCAGCACGTTCCCAAGCTCCCTTGCTACCTGACACTACTTCCAAAGCACCCTTGACACAACATGAGTTGGAAAGATCAGATGAACCTTGTGAAGTCCAACAACAAGAAGGTAGTTGTTGGAGTCAAGTTATAGTTGCATGTTTCTTTATGTGTAGTCTCACAGTTTGATATACACTAACACTTCTATGTTCGTTGTTGGACTAGCACCTAGGCGTAAGAGGAAACAAACATCAGGGATAATGCTCGATAGGTTAACTAAATCTAGAGGAGAAAGAATGGAGATCCATTTTGAGGCGGGTTTAAAAAGGCCACGTGATGCTACAGAGTCAGCCAAGTTAGTATCAGAGGTAGCGGTTGCCATTAGGTCTCATGCACGTATCCTCCCAACATGGATTCAGTACAGGAATGACAAATACGAAACCCAGTTCAACACCTTCCTTGGCCATTTATCTGTAAGTATGGTTATGTATGGAAATTAGAAATATCGTCTTACTCTGTCCCGTACTTTCTAGGTTGCTGGTATTGAGACTCCCATAATTTTCAACAGATGAGGTTCATGTAACCAGACAAGCATGCACCCATGTTTTCAAGTCCGCTCTACGACGGTGTTGGTATAACTTGAGGAAAACTCACTTTGAAGGCAAGGCTAATAGTGAACTTTCCCAAACATCTCCAGTGGAAAATATATCGGATGAAGACCGGAGAGGCCTTGTTAAACACTGGTCTGATCCAAAGTATCAAGTATGTTATATATATATGTGATTAGATCACATGTTGAACTCCTATTTACGCATGTGCCTCACAAATCTATCTTCTTGTATGTCAGGACCCCGATTCTAAGTCACAACGATCTGGCCTGTAACACCTCATATCACTTTGCGGCCTCACGCATGGTATTCCCACGGGTGTCGCCTTACCATGGCCCGAGACCATTTGCGCCTTTTGGCTCATGTATATGATAGTGTCGCTAGCATCCATATGACAGAGAATCCGGGCCGACATGACTAGTCGTGAACCCAAAGTGGCACTAACTTACGGGGACAGGCATACATGAATCAACATCGAGCATGTCGGTCAGCAGCGTGTGAATCCGGGCTGTAGCACTGGGCTAACAGGACTCCGGGAACCCGGCTGTAGCAGGCTAGGCAGGACTCCAGATGTCACCGCGTGACATTTCCCCGAAGGGATAGACACAAGAACGAAGTGAATCACATGCTGGCCAGTCAAGTGCTCTGGAGCAGTAGTGCTAGGCTAGCAGGACTCTGATGAACCGGGCTGTAGCGGACTACTATGGCTGATGGAAGCACAAGACTACATTTCCCCATAAGAGAGGCTACCAAGGATAAACAACTAGGTTGTCGGATCCCACACATACCAAGCATTTCAATCATACACACAATATGCTCAATATGTGCAATACAACATGGCATCACAACAAAACTCTATGACTCAAAATATTCATTAGGCTCCGAAGGGCCAGATAAAACAAACATGGGTCTCATGACCCAACATTCAGAGCATACAAGTCAAAGCACATGCGGAAGCTTAACATGTCTGAGTACAGACTTCTACAAATGAAAAAGGTTGAGAAGCCTGACTATCTACTAGATCCTGCCGAGGGCACAAGATCGTAGCTGAGGTAACAAGCTAAACATCGAAGTCCACACATAACTACTAGCGAGACTGACGTCTCTCTGCAAAACATAAAATAGCAAACGTGAGTACAAATGTACCCAACAAGACTTACATCAGAACTAACTACATATGCATCAGTATCAACAAACGGGGTGGTGGAGTTTGACTGCAGCAAGCCAGCTTTGACTCGGTGGCTATCCTGAACTACGACTTTTGAGGTGGCGCACACGAGTCCACATATTGACCATATCAATACACCACTACGGATCTGCTCCCGTCTCCCTACGAGAACGCCATCCATAGCACTCACACTTATCTTGTGCATTTTAGAGTATCCACTTTCACTTGTCTATGAACTATGCAAGGGGTCCAAGTTTCCATATCCGAGGAATCCGGCTATTCGAATAGATAATGATAACCCTGCAGGGGCGTACTACTTCACACAAGTCTCTCGTCCATGTACACTTCATGTATCTCGGCAATGTTCAAGCGGAAGACCGGTGAGGGAGTCGGCCACGACCTGACTAACCACACAAGTCTCTCGTCCAGGTTTATCGCCTATTCAGGTTCCATCCGCAAGGAGATCCGGACGGGGTGTCGCTCACGGCCCCAAACGATCTGTACAGGGTTCCCAAGCCCACCATCCGGGTGCCACTTGGTACACCAGGCCACTGTGCCTAGTCTGTCCCAAGCCCACCTGTACCGGGTGCCACTTGGTAGACTACTAACACTGCCTACAAACACCAGAAACTAGTTGCAACTCCTGGACAGAGATCAGGTTGATTAATAAGTCTAGAGAGCTTGGAGCGCCCGGAGCCCAATGTGTGGTAATAATTGTTCATGGATCACAAACACAGAACTCAGTTCCTAAGGATGGCTGCAATGAGACAACCCACCATGTACTCCTACATGGCCTCTCACCGCTACCTTTACCAAATCGTGTTTACACACTTAGCTTACACACAGTAGGACATGTTCATCACCATTCTAATTCATCCCCGATGAATCAGACCTGACTCAACTCTAAGCAGTAGCAGGCATGACAAACAAGCATGAATGAGTAGGCACATCAGGGCTCAAATAACTCCTACTCATGCTAGTGGGTTTCATCTATTTACTGTGGCAATGACAGGTCATGCAGAGGAAAGGGGTTCAACTACGGCAGCATGTAACAGTTGAAACATGGTTGTCCTAATGCAGTAAAAGAGAGCAGGAGCGAGAGAGTGGGATTGTATCGGAATGAACACGGGGTTTTTGCTTGCCTGCCACTTCTGAAGATAGTATAGCTCTTCATCGGTGTCATCGAACTCATTGTCGGAACCACGTCTATCGAGAGGGGACAAATACCGACAACAGAGAAAGAAACACAATAAATGCAATGCACAATATGATGCATGATCATGACATGGCAATAATGTTATGATTTCACTAATGCATCTAGCAACAATTTAAATGAAGTCCATATGGACCAAGGGTTCATATGCAAACTCCATATTTAGCATTTAAAATGCCATTATCATGTTTTCACTTATAAAGTGGGTATAAGTTGGTTTATCATGCATGAAAGTAGCATAAATGGATAGATTGGATTTTTCTGATAATTTTTCATATATAAAACTTTTCATTGAGAGTTACGGTTTAATTTCTATGATTTTTCAAAGTTTTGGATATTTTCTGAAATTTCCTGGGTTATTTTTAATCCAGAAAATTATTAACTGCGTCAGCATTGCACAAGCATGACGTTAGCGAGTCAACTGAGGCTGACCAGGTTAAACCTGACGAGTGGGACCCACACGTCAGTGTAACAGGGCAGGGACAAAGGCTGACCAGTGGGTCCGGGTCAACGTTGACGTGGCTTGGTCAAACTGACATGTGGGGCCGGCTATATTAACCTAAACTAAACAGGGAATAAATCCCAGGGTTAATTTGGGCATGGGGCCCTTGTGTCAGTGAGAGAGGGGGTTAATTAGTCAGGGTCATTAGCGACTAATGACGTGCCACGTCATCCAAAACGTGGTTAGCCGGCGGCGCTAATCCGGACATGACGGGTTTGTCCGTCCGGCCAACTCCGGCGACGGGAGCTTGCGCGGCTGGGTCCTGCAGATGCAGCGCGACAAGGCGCGTCGACAAGTGGTGGTGGGTGGTGCTAGGGTGGCCGGATTCGCTGACGGCGGTGAGCGGGGTGGCGGCCGGAGCTACTGCCTGCACGGGCGCGACGCTAGAGCAATCAGGGGAGCGAGCAAGGGGGCTAGGCGGCCTCCTGGAGGCACCAGGAGCACGCTGGTGCCACTGGACCGAGCGCGGGCGCTCAGGAGCGAGGACCTCATCGGCCATGGCCGACGGCGGCGCTCGGAACTCGCGCGGTGGCTAGCTAGAGGGCATGCGCGGACATTGGGAGAAGGGTGAAACGACGTGGGGCTCACAAAGATCACGTAGAGACGCTCAGAGTGGTCGGGGAGGTCTTGTAGGCGGTGAATCAACGATGAAGTCCGGTGAGCAGATGCGGCGATGACGAGCTCGAGGGCGACGTTTCGGGGTGCCCGCGGTCGCGTGCTTCAGCGGAGGAGTCGAAGGAGACGCGAGGAACCTCCTAGATATGGTGGTTCAGCGAGGCGACGGCGGTGGCTGCGAGAACTACGGTGGCCTGCTCGTGGCGGCTTCAGCATCGGGGGGAGAAGTGCAGGGACGAGGGGAAAATGATTAGAGAGGGATGGCTCGATGCGGACGGCAGCGGCGAAGTCTCCCGCATCGTCAACGTGTCTCAGGAGGCAGCCAGGTAGCTGCTGCGTGGCGCGCGGTGAGCGCGCGTGCATCGAGCATACGCGCCCTGTCTACTGGCGCGGTGGAGAAGACGATTGGCAGGTGGGCTGCACAGTAGCGGGCCGGCTAGGTGGGCTATGGTAAGTTAGTTGGGTTTTCTCTCTAGTTTTCTAATTTTGTTTCTGTTTTCTATTTTCTACAGTATGTTTGAATTTGGTTTCCTGACCAAATAATTTTTGTTGCTTCTGAAAATAATTGTGGATGCAAACCTAATTATTTCCACAAAATGCTTCAGAATCATTGGAGCAAAATAAATAATTATAGGATTTATTTGCTCCAACTCAAATACAGTATGAGTTAATTCAAAAATTCCAAAAATGTCCTAGAAATATATTCATCATTTTTGGCAGAGGTTTCTACCTTAACCAAAAATCACAAACTTTTCTTGAGGCACTTTGTGTTCGATGAAAATATTTTTAGGTTGAACCTAGTTGAGTTCTTTTGGTGCTAGGGTTTGATCAATCCCCATTTCAACTTTAAATAAAATTTAAACATGATGCAACAAGATCAAGAAAGAACAACAGGGGCTGAGCTAGGGCTGTGACAACTCACCCCCACTAAACAAGAATCTCGTCCTGAGATTCGAGACGTGAGGTAAGAAGACAGAGGGGATACAAAGTCGACACGATCTTCATGATCCAATTGCACTTCATAAGAACGTTGATTCAATGCATCATATTGGTCTTGATGTCTTTGCTTTCGAGATCTTCATCCAACACGATGACAACGGAAGGAAACTCTACATGAAACGATCTCCTCGAAGATCGAGCACTTAAGATCAACTCATGGAGTGATATGTAAGAACATCTCTTATGTTGAGACTCAAAACACATCTTAAAAAGGATGGAAGAAACAATTGACGAGGGTTTCAAAGTAGCGAGGAGGAACTGCCATGATCCCATAACGGGGCACCTTAGCGGAGGTGACTCGTAGAATTATTCTCTTAAGTGCCAAAAAGAATTACTTTTGATATAATGATCATTGAAACTCTTTATGCTAGCCTAAGACAATCACAAATGATCGTTCAAGGAGGTTCGAAAGAATGGCATATATCGACTAGAATGGATGATGTGGACTACCTTGTTGAAGACAACGCAATGGATGATTTTTGCTTATCATCAGAAATTGATGGGACTCATGGTAAGTCCACCTTTGAAGATGAAACTGGACAGCAACTGCTGAGAAGGGCAACCCATGGAAAATTGGCACGATGGGGTGCCAGCTGGGAACAAAATGCAAATTTTGGGAATGTTCCAACCATCATATCTACCTGAGATTCAGATCTGGTTGGTGTCAGGATATTCCAGACTCATCAAGTCTAGAAATAAAAATGAAAGTTTGTGACAAAAATCGACGAGATGATGTTGCGAGATGCTCGGGAGATGAACTACGATAGCAAGCTCCATGACATGAGCGGGTTCTGCTACTCGCATGTGAACACGCTGTCCCAGACAACATGACCACATAGTAGTCTTATAATAAAATACTACCGAGTGCTAGTTGGGAACCATCATCACGGATAACGAAGTCCTTGCATAAGTCATATGACTAGCTCTTATGAAGGAACTTCTTCTCCTTGAACAAATCAGTTAGTGGCTTGGTGTGCTATGGATACATATAGAATGAAGGTTGCAAGTCTCCAAACCACAATATACTTCGCACATATGCATGACTGACTTGGGATGATTCCAGAGGAAGCAAAACGAACTTTCTCGAATTCACGATGGCAACTTGCATCGATTGCACGTGAACTTAGAGGAAGTCGCTACTTTGATCCAAACATATGCTTCATGAACGGAACATGAAGGCATTGTTTACAAAGTTTCCAACACTAGCTTAATGTTTAACACGAATCATGGGGGAGACAAGATGCTGCTGATGGGCTCAACAACAACTCATCAAGGTTCCCATTAAGATGGAATTCCATGACTATGTGAACAAGGTGATAGCAATGGTCACACCAAAGGATGTAATGGTGTATGCCCGAGGAATCAACCTCGAGTAAGACAAAATTACGAACATCGTTGGTTCTGATTTGATTTGAGGATAGTCCACACTCAAATCAAAGTTTGGACAAGACAATAAATCCATCAACTGATCACGAGGACCAATCGATGAAGATATCATCTTTGTTCAACACACACACACACACACAAAAGATAACCCTTGACACGAACTAAGTCAGACAAGCTTTTCTCTTCCAACTCTCCAAGTTGTTGTTTAGCTTAACCAACTAGCTCAGGGGTACCCAACACAGATTTTTGGAGAAGGGGTGGTCACAAGAAACCAACTTGATCATGAACTCAACATAGCGATCAGGTGACAACCTGGTAACACTTCCGAGAAGACATTCGGAAAATCACGAACCACCGATATGTTATTAAGCTCGGGAACTGTCGGTGTAAAAACCGGCGGATCTCGGGTAGGGGGTCCTGAACTGTGCGTCTAGGCAGATGGTAACAGGAGACGAGGGACACAATGATTTTACCCAGGTTCGGGCCCTCTCGATGGAGGTAAAACCCTACGTCCTGCTTGATTAATATTGATGATATGGGTAGTACAAGAGTAGATCTACCACGAGATCAAGGAGGCTAAACCCTAGAAGCTAGCCTATGGTATGATTGTTGTCTCTAAGGACTAAAACCCTCCGGTTTATATAGACACCAAAGAGGGCTAGGGTTACACAGAGTCGGTTACAATGGTTGGAGATCTACATATCTGTATCGCCAAGCTTGCCTTCCACGCCAAGAAAAGTCCCTTCCGGACACGGGACGGAGTCTTCAATCTTGTATCTTCATAGTCCATGAGTCCGGCCGAAGGTATAGTCCGGCTATCCGGAGACCCCTAATCCAGGACTCCCTCGGTAGCCCCCAAACAAGGCTTCAATGACGACGAGTCCGGCGCGCAGATTGTCTTCGGCATTGCAAGGCGGGTTCTCCTCCAAATTCCGTGTACCTGTCGAATAATGTCCGGTTTCTTGTAAATGTAGCACTCCGTGGCTTCTACGGCCAATAATGTCCGTCTTCCACGTGTCAAACGAATACGAAAAGTCAGGGTGTTTTGATATTTACACCCCTAGCCGCGTGAATGAGGCGCCTATTTAAGGGGACGAGGATTTAGATCCAAACCACACCTTCTCCCCTCCGCGAGTATTCATCAGAGCGTATCCGACAGAGGTCCATTCTTTCATGGCCGGCTGCCGCAGCTCCTCCTCTCGCCCTTCCAGCCCTCAGCCTGGAGATTGGGAGAGATGCTCCATCCCGCAAAGCAAGCTAGTGACGCTCCAGACCAAGGGATTTCTCCCCCCGGCCTATATGGTCCCGGTTCAATCCGGACTTGCCACCTATAATGGTGGAGAGCAAGCGGAGAGCGCCCCCAATCCCTGAAGGAAATATGCCCTAGAGGCAATAATAAAGTTATTATTTATTTCCTTATATCATGATAAAATTTTATTATTCATGCTAGAATTGTATTAACCGGAAACATAATACATGTGTGAATACATAGACAAATAGAGTGTCACTAGTATGCCTCTACTTGACTAGCTCGTTAATCAAAGATGGTTATGTTTCCTAACCATGGACAAAGAGTTGTCATTTGATTAACGGGATCACATCATTAGTTGAATGATCTGATCGACATGACCCATTCCATTAGCTTAGCACCCGATCGTTTAGTATGTATTTATTGCTTTCTTCATGACTTATACATGTTCCTATGACTATGAGATTATGTAACTCCCGTGTGCCGGAGGAACACTTTGTTTGCTACCAAACGTCACAATGTAACTGGGTGATTATAAAGGTGCTCTACAGGTGTCTCCAAAGGTACATGTTGGGTTGACGTATTTCGAGATTAGGATTTGTCACTCCGATCGTCGAAGAGGTATCTCTGGGCCCTCTCGGTAATGCACATCAATTAAGCCTTGCAAGCATTGCAACTAATGAGTTAGTTGCGGGATGATGTATTATGGATCGAGTAAAGAGACTTGCCGGTAACGAGATTGAACTAGGTATTGGATACTGACGATCGAATCTCAGGTAAGTAACATGCCGATGACAAAGGGAACAACGTATATTGTTATGCGGTCTGACTGATAAAGATCTTCGTAGAATATGTAGGAGCCAATATGGGCATCCAGGTCCCGCTATTGGTTATTGACCGAAGACGTGTCTCGGTCATGTCTACATTGTTCTCGAACCCGTAGGGTCCGCACACTTAAGGTTTCGATGATAGTTATATTATGAGTTTATACGTTTTGATGTACCGAAGGTTGTTCGGAGTCCCGGATGTGATCACGGACATGACGAGGAGTCTCAAAATGGTCGAGACATAAAGATTGATATATTGGATGCCTATGTTTGGATATCATAAGTGTTCCGGGTGAAATCGGGATTTTACCGGAGTACCGGGAGGTTACCTGTGACACCCCAAAATTTTGACCTTGTTTTAATGAATTAAAATTTTGCCAGGAATTTAAAACTTTGATTTCTGAGCTCCATTTTGACTTTTTTTAAATCTTTTTCTTCCCTATTGTGATGAGTTTTTCCCAAAGAGAAAACTTTTCAAATATGTTATTGGACTTGTTTAACCTCTCAAGAAAAACTTTTCTTTTATCAGTATAACTAATTAAATAATTAAGTTGCCTGATCTTTACTTTCTTGAAAATGGGTTTTCAAGGTTAAACGGCCATATTTGAACTACAACCATTTGATAAATTCGCTTAAAATTCCCACAAAAATTTGGAGATGTCATGTGATGTTATTAAATAACTTTTCTGCAAAAACATCTTTATTTCCTGAGATATTTTGAGCTCTACACCCTTTTTTCTTCTCTGGTCCAGTGGGCAATTTTGCACTACAACTCATTTAAATATTTTCTTCTAGCCTCCACCAAAATTATGGGATGTTGGTAATAGCGTATGATTCCACTTTATGCAAAAACCCAGTGTTGTTCTTTGGAAATATTGAGTGAATCAACCTCTTTTCCATTCTGGTCCAACTTGATGGTTTGTACAGCAACCATATTTTTGCTTGCTCTTTGACCCTTGATTCCTTTTCCTACTTGTAGCCCACCTTACCAAACCCCTATGTCCAGGAGCATGCACCCTTTGGATTATTTTTGGTTCATGAAATGATGCCATTTATTTCCTGTCCAGAATTGAAGTTTTGTAAAACTTGCACTAACAATTTTATCCTTTTGCCATACTAACCTTACCACTCTCTCTTGCATCTAAGGAGACACTGATCTGGAGAATTTGACCACTCCAAGAAATGCCTATGTGCCTTTGACATTCTGTCAAACACCTTATGGGCATGATCTGTTTTGGCATGACTATTGACATTGCACTGTGATCCTGCACTCCTGATCAAACTAACATGTCCAAAAGGCTTCCAGTTGCCCCTAGCCTGGGTCTGTTATTTGACAGCCTCACCCAAGCTCGGTAGCAGGCCCTAGCAATTCGTCGAGCACGTTTCGTGCGTGCTCTGGGCGCGCCCAGAGCGTGCGTTTGGCACGCACGTGCGCCCGAGCCGCCGCGTCCCGCCCCGCACTTACTCCAGTCCGTGACCGACCGTAGCCAGCGCGCCGTGTCCCCTTCTGCACCCCACGAACCCCGCGGCCCTCGCCACGTCCCCGGCAAGCCAACAGCTAGCCGCCACCGCCGCCCGACAGCTCCTGCGCTGCCCAGCGCCGCCCAAGCCACCTCCGCTCGCTAGCTCGCCCTTGGAGCAGTAGCCGCTCGTCCGCTAGCTACTGCCGCCATCCCCAGCCTTGCCACGATGCCCTGCAGCTACAGAATGGCGGTCGCCGGAGAGCTTATCCACGGCCGGCGCGGAACCGCCTCTGCCACGGTCGGCGCCGCCAAAGCCATCCCCGCTCACCACCTGGCCCCTGGAACAGCGCGAGCTCATCCACGAGGGTGTCGCCTAGCTCTCGTCGCCGCCACGTTCCCCTGCAGCTACAGAACGTCGGTTCGCCGGCG
The DNA here is from genome assembly GCA_034509565.1 of Triticum monococcum. Taxonomy (NCBI): domain Eukaryota; kingdom Viridiplantae; phylum Streptophyta; class Magnoliopsida; order Poales; family Poaceae; genus Triticum; species Triticum monococcum. The sequence goes on from CM067841.1 coordinate 609,065,414, forward strand.
ATCTTATCCCCACCACCGTGGAACCGACCTCGTCGCACTATAAAAGGACGCCCCGAGGCCATTCGAGCATGCAGGCGACCTCAGGCTACCCCCATGGCACCCCCATAGCCCGCAATCGTTGAGGAAAGGCCGTCCTCCCCATCTCCGGCAACCGCAGCCGCCGCCACTGCTCTGGCCATTCCGTCGCCACCAGGGCCTCCCCCTCCCATTTCTCTTCACCAGGAACCTTCTCATCCTCCCGCGAACTCGTTCCCCTACTTGATTTTGATCGGGGACCACCGTAGCCCCAAGCTCACTTCGCCCCCGAAGCCATCTCCGCCGCGATGCTCGTCGCCGGTGACTCCGTCCACGTCGGCGACCATGGCGGGTACCGCCGAGTTCGTCTCGACCTCCTGAGCACGCCCATGCACTCAGATCACCGAGAGACGCCGCCATTCGCCGGCGAGCCTCGCCGGAGCTCCGCCTCTGTTCGGTCAGGGGGAGACGACGCGCGCGTGGACCAGTCAAACCTGACCAGTGGGCCAGGCGGGCCCACTGTCGGTGACCCACGCGCCGTCCACGCTGAAGTAAGTGAAAGCGCAAAACCCCCAGTACGTATCTCCTGCTTAGAAAGCGTATTTCCTCCTGAAACGTTTTCTTTTCTGTTTTATTTTTAAAAAACAGATTTGACCAGAACTTTGACTGCCTATAACTTTTTAAATATAATTCCAAATGAGTTGATTCTTTTTCCTACCTTCCTCAAATTTGGTCTAGTTTATTTTATGATTTATTTGAAAATTTTCCAAACAACTTTTTGTACTGTTTTTGAAATGTGTGTTAATTCAAATATATTTTAAAATAGGATTTTGGAGAGAGAGAAGAAACTTTCAAAAGTTTTAGAGAGCACCTTACCCCTCCACAACTTAAAGGCAAGCATTCTGAACCCTGGCATAATGTTTTTGGTGTGTTATTTGACACGTTTATAACACCACCTTATTTCGGAGGACTTGTTATTTCATGTGATATGATCATTTGCATGGAAGCATATTAGTGATTTCCTTGCTGTTGGAAATGAATATAATTGTGATGGTAATCATCCTCATGTGCCTTGCATGCATGCCGGAAAGGAATCCGGGAAAGCCTCGGCCTTGGGTAGGCGTGAGCTTGTCGCCGGTCCCCGTCGGGACGGTTATGTCCGGTATGGCATGGTAAGGTACATTGAGTGGTGATTTCGTCGGTTGAAATATATTTGATATACATGTCATGCAGGGAACTTATAAACCTCCTGAGTCAACCACAGATCGAGTCTTGTTCTAGTAACCCCCATACTTGCCTCGTACTACCACTCGTCCCTGCTGCAGGTAGGGTATGGTTTAGTAAGTCGTCAACCCCTTTCCAGCACACACCGTACAGAGAGGCCATGGTGGAAGATATCGGTTGTAGCCGGTAGGCATGCCACCTGGTCTGGGGGCATGGGTGTTTTCCGGTTGGGACCGAGAGGGGAGGCCACCCCTTAGAGCGCGCGATATAAATTTGATCCCATGCTACGTGAGGTTGTAGCCTCCCCACTTAGAGTTTTGCTTAACAAGTGTCGTGGGTGATCCCAGACACTGATGAGTTAAGATGGTGTGTGCAAGTTAGGCGTGTTTTCAACTAAAAGGTCGTAGACGGAATTAGTCCCGATGGACTAAAGGAATCCGTTACTCGTGGGTAAAGAGTACACACTCTGCAGAGAATTACACCTATTCGAATAGCCGTGTCCATGGTTAAGGATTACAGTCTGGGATGGGTCAAGTGTTGGTCTTAGTGTCGGTCTTCGGAGGTGAAATTGTTAAACCAAACTTGGATACCGACCGGTGACTTGTGAGGACCATGATTATTATTTTGTGATGGACTAACCTGTTGCATTATTTGTATTATCAAGTATCCCTGGGATGGTTCTATCTCCTGGATATTCATTGAGATTATTTATTTTTAAAGCCCTTTATGTGGTGTCGCTTAGACGCCCGATTGTGGCATTCTTTTGAAGCCCTTTTTGTGGTGTCGCTCAGACGCCCGACTGTGGCATTTCTTTTAAGCCCTTTATGTGGTGTCGCTCAGACGCCCAACTGTGGCATTTCTTTTTAAAGCCCTTTATGTGGTGTCGCTCAGACGCCCGACTGTGGCATTTCTTTTAAGCCCTTTATGTGGTGTCGCTCAGACGCCCGACTGTGGCATTGCTTGTTATTTATTTACTTTGTACGCCCTTTATGTGGTGTCGCACAGACACTCGACTGCGGCATTTTATTCCCACTCCATTATTGCTCATTCATGTTGCATATAAATAACCTGCTTGCATGCATAAAAGATATTTTTTTCTGTGACTGACGATGTGATCCTAGAATATTTTAGTGCATAATTATGAATTATATTATCCCAGTGTTCTTAATGTTTGCGAGTACATTCAAAGTACTCACTGGCTTGTCCCTGGCTATTGTCTTGGCCAGATTTCTGCATGGAGAGGAGCGTTGCGGTGACAGCCCCGGAAACTAAGCAACGGTGATAGCAGCCTCGCGAAGATAGGAGTTAACCTGGTCAGCTGTTCCCTTGGGAAATGGAGTCCCATAGACCGTGGAGAACCACAAACCGCTTCCGCCATCAACCACTAGAAACCAATCGTTGTACTCACAGACCCGAATGGTCTTGTACTACATATTTTTGTACTTTTGCTTGGAATTTCTGTAACAAGTTGGTGCCTCATGAGCTAACAGTAATCCTGGGGCTGGTGAGCACGACGGCCATTTTCTGGGGATTTAATGCCCGGAAAACCCGGTCGCGACAGACTTGGTATCAGAGCTAGGCTGACCATTGGCTAATCCTATCTTAGCCAGGTCAAAAATCTTAGGTAAACCAACCCACCAGACCTCAGCCATAACCGAACCAAGCTTCCCATGCAAGATAGCCACACCGTGACCCGACACCTTTTTGGCAGTCGGTGCCCAACCTATCAACCCAACCTGTCACTCATGCACCAGTGACCGAATCCTGAATAGTCTTTCTCACAAGCGTGCGAAGGAAGACTCCGCCCCCTTTTCCTATAAAAAGGGCACTTTAGCCCCAACCCAGCACAGCACAGCCGCTACCCCAAACCGAGCCACAATGAGACCACGGCAACCAACCTTGGAGGCTTTGTGACCATACTCACAAACCTCACCCGTCGTGCCTATGCATTAGAAGAGCCCCCAGAATATGTTGTGTACCAGGGACCCATGAGTGGTGAGAGCCGTCAATTCTGGGCCACCGTGCACATCTATGGTAGGGGTCTAGAGCCCGAACGCCCCTACAGGTTCACCGGAAGGACAACTTCCTTTCAGCCACAAGCCATACAACTAGCTGCTCGAGAAGCTATAGTTCATCTCCGGCACTTGTCGCCCAGAGTTAACTGTCGCTTGTTCCACTACTACCCCAAACATGAAGGATATGGTAGGCCACCCCAAGTTGCCAATGGAGATCACGAGACAGATCCTGCATTGTTGCACCTAGTGTGCTATGTAAGTGCACTAGAGGAACTGTGCGATCAAATCACGATTGATCTAATCGCAGCTCGTGGAGAGCTGGTTCGTCGAGCCCCGGCGAGAGAACAGAACGAGCCCAACGCCGACAACCCAGTCGTGCTGTTTGGACACCCGATCGAGTCCCTAAGGTCTGCCCCAGCCATCGGCCAAGGTGCTGCGATAACCCCAGAAGTGCTTCGTCGCATATTGGGAGCACACTCCAACGGGGTTGTGGCCAACAATCCCCTTGATGGTCATCATCGCTACCCCGAGCCTGCAGCCCCTCAGCCCACTCCAGCTAATTCAGACGACGAGACCCGAAGAGGAGCCTCGACATCCACAAGGCACGCCCGCTTGGATGTAAACGAGGTAGACTAAGTCACCCGAGTCGTGTCGAGTCCCAGTGTACCCTCGCTTTGTAATCGTGTGGCCTTGTATTTAAGTGCCACCTGTTGTCGTACCTCTGTTTTAATAGTAGCCTTACCTGGATACGCCAGTATGCAGTATAAGATTTCTATCCCAGACACAGTTACCCAAAAACCTTCCCCGACAACCCCCACAGTAACACATCACTATAGTGAAATGTGTGAATCTGTGACTTGACCCCGACCCTTGGAACAGAGCTGAAAATTTTCCTTACCATTCACCACGGTAGAAATGACCCAGCTCCGGTACTATTAAGAGGCCACCGCGTGACCTTGCCAAACACTTCTCATCTTGTGCACCATCCTCACAACCATTTCTTGCCACGCCGAGCCCCAGCATTTACCTAAGAACCCCAGATGCAACCCCGGGTAGTTTTGTCAAATTATTGTGGGATTTTACCTGCAGTACTATGGGCGCTACCTAGCCACCCTAGTACGAGCTGTTCAAATCGAGGATCACCTCTTCCACCTCAAGATATTGGGCAGCAGTACACATCCCTCCCGTAAACTCAAACCAAGACCCAACAGAGGTCTCCTTCGTGGGGAAATCTATGCCAACCCCACAGATGGCCATAGAAGCTGTTGCATACGAAGCACTTGCTCGCCTTTTCGCGGTACCCTATGCCAGCGAACGAGGGTATTATTACTTCCCGAGCCGTGCAGCACCCGAAGGAGTAACATCTTTTCCCAGTGGACGAATTGAGAGAGACCCAGTCCTGGCCAACCTTGTCCAGTACGTCATCGCTCAAGAGCGTTTAACCCAACGTGTGATGTGTTATCTCTAGAGCCTAGCAGATTTAAATCCTCAGATCACCATCGGTAGAGCACTAAGGCCCGACCAAGAGAGACACGTGCATCGACTGGTCAATCCACTTCCCCCGATAGAAGAGGAGTGTATCCCAGTACCAGAGACGTTTTCTAGAGACCCCGTCCATTTACCGTTTCCATTTTAGACGTCACTTCGGTGTTCATTATTGCAACATTTATTTATGTGTGTGACTTATGCGTGATACCCTGAGTTTGTACGACGAGTCAATTATTTGGCTTCTACTAATGTGTGTAGTTTTTGTTGTGGTTTATGCTCCTTTAAATTAACTGTTTTCCCTCGCAAAATCCTGGAGTGAGAATTCTTTTCCCTGAGTTGCTACATCTGCACCTCCTCACGACGTGGATTAATTAATTTCACACAGCACCACGCAGCAGACTCACAACCCTTACCATTCGAACACATACACTGTTTGCAAAACTTTGCAACGGTGTTACATCCAGCTAATCACCCCTAACAATAGTTAGCACCCGGCACACCCCATCTACTCCTCGTGATCACCACCACCGCGGAGAGCCAACACCCGAGCAGCAGCATCACGACGATCATCGAGGATCATCGCGCACAGGAGCACGGAGAGCCCCAGCAGCGTCGCCAGCCCTCCGCATATCAGGATCGCAAACCAGTCCGGCATCGCCTCCGCCATTAGAGCCCAACCCGAGCTTCTGTAAGCAGTAATGGAGGAAGAAGGAGGAGAAGTGATGCCAGGTGTGAGGAAGAAGAGAGGAGAGCACCCCGGCCGTTTTATTTCTCAAGCTCGGTGTACGGTGGGTGAAGTCCACCAACGCCGCTCGTCGCCCGATCGCCGGTGTTCGAAGGCGAATCCGCGAGCAGTACCGATAGCACGCTGGCCCGCGAGGTGAGTGCACGCTGCCCCGGCAGCTAGCACGCCACGCACTACCGCGGTACGGCCTAGATGCCCTACGCGCTAGGCATCACCGGTAGAGAAAGCGCGGGAGAGAGGGAGAAGAAAGAGCCATAGGAAGAAGAAGAGGCTGACTGTGGGCCCCGGGTCCACCTGTCGGCCAGACTGAGCACTGTGCTCTCGGGTACGACCAGCGTATATTTAAATTTAGAAATTATTCTAAATTTATATCCAGCGTAGGAATCCCACGTTTTTGTCCCGAACCGTAGATTTTTCCACGCAGCGCCAGTATTCACACTGTGGTTTTTGACCACTTATTGCCCTCTCACTGTAGCCACATTTTTATTGCGTATAGTTTTTCTTAACACAGCTTTTAACAAATCTCGAGGACGAGATTTTTCTTAAGGGGGGTAGTGTTGTGACACCCCAAAATTTTGACCTTGTTTTAATGAATTAAAATTTTGCCAGGAATTTAAAACTTTGATTTCTGAGCTCCATTTTGATTTTTTTTAAAATCTTTTTCTTCCCTGTTGTGATGAGTTTTTCCCAAAGAGAAAACTTTTCAAATATGTTATTGGACTTGTTTAACCTCTCAAGAAAAACTTTTCTTTTATCAGTATAAATAATTAAATAATTAAGTTGCCTGATCTTTACTTTCTTGAAAATGGTTTTTCAAGGTTAAATGGCCATATTTGAACTACAACCATTTGATAAATTCACTTAAAATTCCCACAAAAATTTGGAGATGTCATGTGATGTTATTAAATAACTTTTGTGCAAAAACATCTTTATTTCCTGAGATATTTTGAGCTCTACACCCTTTTTTCTTCTCTGGTCCAGTGGGCAATTTTGCACTACAACTCATTTAAATATTTTCTTCTAGCCTCCACCAAAATTATGGGATGTTGGTAATAGCCTATGATTCCACTTTATGCAAAAACCCAGTGTTGTTCTTTGGAAATATTGAGTGAATCAACCTCTTTTCCATTCTGGTCCAACTTGATGGTTTGTACAGCAACCATATTTTTGCTTCCTCTTTGACCCTTGATTGCTTTTCCTACTTGTAGCCCACCTTACCAAACCCCTATGTCCAGGAGCATGCACCCTTTGGATTATTTTTGGTTCATGAAATGATGCCATTTATTTCCTGTCCAGAATTGAAGTTTTGTAAAACTTGCACTAACAAATTTCTCCTTTTGCCATACTAACCTTACCACTCTCTCTTGCATCTAAGGAGTCACTGATCTAGAGAATTTGACCACTCCAAGAAATGCCTAAGTGCCTTTGACATTCTGTCAAACACCTTATGGGCATGATCTGTTTTGGCATGACTATTGACATTGCACTGTGATCCTGCACTCCTGATCAAACTAACATGTCCAATAGGCTTCCAGTTACCCCTAGCCTGGGTCTGTTATTTGACAGCCTCACCCCAAGCTCTGTAGCAGGCCCTGGCAATTCGTCGAGCACGTTTCGTGCGTGCTCTGGGCGCGCCCAGAGCGTGCATTTGGCAGGCACGTGCGCCCGAGCCGCCGCGTCCCGCCCCGCACTTACTCCAGTCCGTGACCGACCGTAGCCAGCGCGCCGTGTCCCCTTCTGCACCCCACGAACCCCGCAGCCCTCGCCACGTCTCCGGCAAGCCAACAGCTAGCCGCCACCGCCGCCCGACAGCTCCTGCGCTGGCCAGCGCCGCCCAAGCCACCTCCGCTCGCCAGCTCGCCCTTGGGGCAGTAGCCGCTCGTCCGATAGCTACTGCCGCCATCCCCAGCCTCGCCACTATGCCCTGCAGCTACAGAATGGCGGTCGCCGGAGAGCTTATCCACGGCCGCCGCGGAACCGCCTCTGCCACGGTCGGCGCCGCCAAAGCCATCCCCGCTCACCACCTGGCCCCTGGAACAGAGCGAGCTCATCCATGAGGGTGTCGCCTAGCTCTCGTCGCCGCCACGTTCCCCTGCAGCTACAGAACGTCGGTTCGCCGGCGATCTTATCCCCACCGCCGCGGAACCGACCTCGTCGCACTATAAAAGGACGCCCCGAGGCCATTCGAGCATGCAGGCGACCTCAGGCTACCCCCATGGCACCCCCACAGCCCGCAATCGTCGAGGAAACGCCGTCCTCCCCATCTCCGGCAACCGCAGCCGCCGCCACTGCTCCGGCCATTCCGTCGCCACCAGGGCCTCCCCCTCCCATTTATCTTCACCAGGAACCTTCTCATCCTCCCGCGAACTCGTTCCCCTACTTGATTTTGATCGGGGACCACCGTAGCCCCAAGCTCACTTCACCCCCGAAGCCATCTCCGCCGCGATGCTCGTCGCCGGTGACTCCGTCCTCGTCGGCGACCATGGCGGGTACCCCCGAGTTCGTCTCGACCTCCTGAGCACGCCCATGCACTCAGATCACCGAGAGACGCCGCCATTCGCCGGCGAGCCTCGCCGGAGCTCCGCCTCTGTTCGGTCAGGGGGAGACGACGCGCGCGTGGACCAGTCAAACCTGACCAGTGGGCTAGGCGGGCCCACTGTCGGTGACCCACGCGACGTCCACGCTGAAGTAAGTGAAATCGCAAAACCCCCAGTACGTATCTCCTGCTTAGAAAGCGTATTTCCTCCTGAAACGTTTTCTTTTCTGTTTTATTGTTAAAAAACAGATTTGACCAGAACTTGGACTGCCTATAACTTTTTAAATATAATTCCAAATGAGTTGATTCTTTTTCCTACCTTCCTCAAATTTGGTCTAGTTTATTTTAAGATTTATTTGAAAATTTTCCAAACAACTTTTTGTATTGTTTTTGAAATGTGTGTTAATTCAAATATATTTTAAAATAGGATTTTGGAGAGAGAGAAGAAACTTTCAAAAGTTTTGGAGAGCACCTTACCCCTCCACAACTTAAAGGCAAGCATTTTGAACCCTGGCATAATGTTTTTGGTGTGTTATTTGACACGTTTATAACACCACCTTATTTCGGAGGACTTGTTATTTCACGTGATATGATCATTTGCATGGAAGCATATTAGTGATTTCCTTGCTGTTGGAAATGAATATAATTGTGATGGTAATCATCCTCATGTCCCTTGCATGCATGCCGGAAAGGAATCCGGGAAAGCCTTGGCCTTGGGTAGGCGTGAGCTTGTCGCCAGTCCCCGTCGGGACGGTTATGTCCGGTATGGCATGGTAAGGTACATTGAGTGGTGATTTCGTCGGTTGAAATATATTTGATATACATGTCACGCAGGGAACTTATAGACCTCCTAAGTCGACCGCAGATCGAGTCTTGTTCCAGTAACCCCCATACTTGCGTCGTACTACCACTCGTCCCTGCCGCTGGTAGGGTACGGTTCAGTAAGTCGTCAACCCCTTTCCAGCACACACCGTACAGAGAGGCCATGGTGGAAGATATCGGTTGTAGCCGGTAGGCATGCCACCTGGTCAGGGGGCATGGGTGTTTTCCGGTTGGGACCGAGAGGGGAGGCCACCCCTTAGAGCGCGCGATATAAATTTGATCCCATGCTACGTGAGGTTGTAGCCTCCCCACTTAGAGTTTTGCTTAACAAGTGTCGTGGGTGATCCCAGACACCGATGAGTTAAGCTGGTGTGTGCAAGTTAGGCGTGTTTTCAACTAAAAGGCCATAGACGGAATTAGTCCCGATGGACTAAAGGAATCCGTTACTCGTGGGTAAAGAGTACACCCTCTGCAGAGAATTAAACCTATTCGAATAGCCGTGTCCATGGTTAAGGATTACAGTCTGGGATGGGTCAAGTGTTGGTCTTAGTGTCGGTCTTCGGAGGTGAAATTGTTAAACCAAACTTGGATACCAACCGGTGACTTGTGAGGACCATGATTATTATTTTGTTATGGACTAACCTGTTGCATTATTTGTATTATCAAGTATCCCTGGGATGGTTCTATCCCCTGGATATTCATTGAGATTATTTATTTTTAAAGCCCTTTATGTGGTGTCGCTTAGACGCCCGATTGTGGCATTCTTTTTAAGCCCTTTTTGTGGTGTCGCTCAGACGCCCGACTGTGGCATTTCTTTTTAAAGCCCTTTATGTGGTGTCGCTCAGATGCCCGACTGTGGCATTTCTTTTAAGCCCTTTATGTGGTGTCGCTCAGACGCCCAACTGTGGCATTGCTTGTTATTTATTTACTTTGAAACCCTTTATGTGGTGTCGCACAGACACCCGACTGCGGCATTTTATTCCCACTCCATTATTGCTCATTCATGTTGCATATAAATAACTTGCTTGCATGCATAAAAGATATTTTTTTTCTGTGACTGACGATGTGATCCTAGAATATTTCAGTGCATAATTATCAATTATATTATCCTAGTGTTCTTAATGTTTGCGAGTACGTTCAAAGTACTCACTGGCTTGTCCCTGGCTATTGTCTTGGCTAGATTTCTGCATGGAGAAGAGCGTTGCGGTGACAGCCCCGGAAACTAAGCAACGGTGATAGCAGCCTCGCGAAGATAGGAGTTAACCTGGTCAGCTGTTCCCGTGGGAAATGGAGTCCCATAGACCATGGAGAACCACAAACCGCTTCCGCCATCAACCACTAGAAACCAATCGTTGTACTCACAGACCCGAATGGTCTTGTACTACATATTTTGTACTTTTGCTTGGAATTTCTGTAACAAGTTGGTGCCTCATCAGCTAACAGTAATCCTGGGGCTGGTGAGCACGACGGCCATTTTCTGGGGATTTAATGCCCGAAAAATCCGGTCGCGACATTACCAGAACCCCCCGGGAGATATATGGGCCTTAGTGGGCCTTATTGGAAAAGAGAAGAGGCAACCAGAGATGGGCCGCGCGCCCCTACCTGCCCTTGGTCCGATTAGGACAAGGAGAGGGGGTCGGCCCCCCCTTCCTCTCTCCTTCCCTCCACGAATCCTATTCCAACTAGGAAAGGGGGGGAATCCTACTCCCGGAGGGAGTAGGACTCCTCCTGGCGCGCCACCTCTAGGCCGGCCGCACCCCCCCCCCCCCTTTGAACCTTTATATACGGAGGCAGGGGCACCCCCTAGAGACACAAGTTGATCCACGAGATCATATTCTTAGCCGTGTGCGGCGCCCCCTTCCACCATAGTCCTCGATAATATTGTAGCGGTGCTTAGGCGAAGCCTTGCGACAGTAGTACATCAAGATCGTCACCACGCCGTCATGCTGACGGAACTCTTCCCCGACACTTTGCTGGATCGGAGTCCGGGGATCGTCATCGAGCTGAACATGCGCTAGAACTCGGAGGTGCCGTAGTTTCGGTGCTTGATCGGTCGGGCCGTGGAGATGTACGACTACATCAACCAAACGCTTCCGTTGTCGATCTACAAGGGTACGTAGATCACAATCTCCCCTCTCGTTGCTATGCATCACCATGATCTTGCGTGTGCGTAAGAATTTTTTTGAAATTACTACGTTACCCAACAGTGGCATCCGAGCCTAGGTTTTATGTGTTAATGTTATATGCACGAGTAGAACACAAGTGAGTTGTGGGCGATATAAGTCATACTGCTTACGGGTGAAGCGGCCCGGACCGACATTACGCGTACGCTTACGCGAGACCGGTTCTCCTGACATGCTTTGCACATAGGTGGCTTGCGGGTGACAGTTTCTCCAACTTTAGTTGAACCGAGTGTGGCTACGCCTGGTCCTTGCGAAGGTTAAAAGAACACCAACTTGACAAACTATCATTGTGGTTTTGATGCGTAGGTAAGATTGGTTCTTGCTTAAGCCCGTAGCAGCCACGTAAAACTTCCAACAACAAAGTAGAGGACGTCTAACTTGTTTTTGCAGGGCATGTTGTGATGTGATATGGTCAGGACATGATGCTAAATTTTATTGTATGTGTAAGTGCATCTAGTGCCACCCCTAGTTGGTTATGGAGTATTGACGACAAACCTAGTTGAGAGACTAATGTGTTTGTGAGAATTGCAGGATAACACAGGTAGAAGTCCCTCATTGATTCGGTTTAGCTACCAGAGATGACCCCTAAAAATGTACGAAGACATTGAAGACAATGGTGGTTTATGAAGACATTCATGTCGAAGACAATGACATGTGAAGACTCCCCATGAAGCTTATGGAACTCAAAGACTTAGATCCTTCGTAGTTTTACTTCATTCATGTTGTGTCATAGGAACCACCATACTGTTAAGTGGGGTCCAAGAGAACCAGTCAGGATGACTGAAGTGATGCCTAATCCAAATCCTATGTCTTCGAGTGAAGACAATGAGAGAAAATCTTGTCCAGAGTCAGACAAGTCAGCTTTACTTGTAGCCCAAGTAAAGTTGCCGTGTGAGTTCGAAATTCGACCGTTGATACACGTGTCAGTTCCTTAGTGACCCAGGGTCATTTCAGACAAATCAGGTCGGGTTGCCAAGTGCCTATAAATAGTCCACCCCTACAACCATAAACTGTTGGCTGCTTAGATTTCAGTGCACGGCTTTTGTCGTTTGAGAGCAACCCACCTCGAAGCCTTTGAGAGAAAATCCCTAGCAAGGAGAAAAGCCCTAACCACCCAGAGCCAGAGTAATTGGGCATCACCTAAGTCTTCTTGTCTGAGTAATCTAAAGACTTATTACACTTGAGGACTGTGCATCCTCCAGCCGGTTAAGCGTCACGTTCTGAGCATCCAAGAGTAATTGTGGATTGCCGGTGAACGAAGTCTGTGAAGGTTTGGGAGTCTACCTTGAAGACTTTCCAGAGTGATTGGGCGAGGTCTGTGTGACCTTAGCTCAAGGAGAAAACGGCGAGGACTGGGTGTCCTGAGCTGCGTGTTCAGGATTGGGTGTCCGGGACTGTGTGTCCTTTGGTTTAAATACCTAGCCGCTCCAACCAGACGTACAGTTGTCACAGCAACTGGAAATGGTCCAACATATCATTGTCTTCAGCGTGTCACTGGTTTCATCTTCACCTACCTTTACTTACCAGTACACATTGTGAAGCCATTACATGCTTGCTTTATCTTCTGTCTTCACAACTTGACTGTATGATGTGTTTGGCTTCATAACTTCTTCCTACCTGATCCTCATTACACTGAAGCTGTTTGTCACTATGCTTTCACTATATTGTATACTTGACTATGGCTTGCCTTGTGTAATCTAACTTCCGTTGCATAGTGATAGGCTTATCCACTCTGTTTGTCTTCATAACTTCCACGTTTTGAAGACTTTCATAAAAATCACCTATTCACCCCCCCTCTAGTCGATATAACGCACTTTCAATTGGTATCAGAGCAAGGTGCTCCCTTGTTCTGTGTGATTTGGTTTAACCACCTGGAGTTTTAGCTATGTCGACTGCAGGGATAATTAAAGTCTCCGCTGCGTGCCCCGTCTTTGATGGAACTGAATATCCCTACTGGAAGAATAAGATGCGCATGCATCTTGAAGCCATTGATGTCGACCTATGGTATGTCGTCAAAAACGGCATTCCCAAGGCTGGAGAAGATGTCACTGCTGCTGATGTCAAGAAGTTCACTCAACTGGACTCTACTGCCAAGAATATTATCTGTGGTCATCTGACCAAGGGACAGTACGGCCGTGTAAGTGCCTTGAAGACATCCAAGCTGGTTTGGGACTGGCTCTCAAAAGTCAATGAAGGCATCTCAACCCAGAGAGATCAGAGAATCAGTGTTCTTCGCAACCTCTTCAACCGCTTCAAGCGAAATGACAATGAGAATGTCCAGCACACATTTGACCGGCTCACTGACATCACAAATGAGCTTCAAGCCCTCGGCGCCACTGAGATCACCAAACATGAAATCTTCAAGACGCTGCTGAGATCACTTGACAGTTCGTTTGACATCCTAGCCCTGATGATTCAAGAACGTCCAGATTTCAAGACACTCGATCCGTCTGACATACTTGAGAGGCTCAACACACATGAGTTTCAGCTTTCTGAGAAAAGAGATATCTACGGTCCAAACTATGGGCGAACTCGTGCCTTGAAGGCAAAAGCTGTGTCCTCATCTGAAGAAGAATCTGACAGCAGTTCTGATGATCCTGAAGACATTGGAAGGGAACTTGCAATGCTAGTGAAGAAGTTCCAGAAATTCACCAAGAAGAAAGGCTTCAGAAAGTCTTCACGATCAAGCTCAAGGAATGATGAAGCTTCTACTCATGACTACAAGAAGAAAACATGTCACATGTGCAAGAAAACTGGACACTTCATCTCTGAGTGTCCACAATGGGACAATGAAAGCAGAAAGAAGAAGAAGAGCAAGGAATATGACTCCGACGACAAGAAGAAGAAATACTCAAAGTCTTCTTCCAAGTCTTCCTCAAAGTCTTCATCACACAAGAAGAGTTCATCTGGCAAGGCTCGTGCGTTTGTTGGCAAGGAAATGGATTCAGAGGAGGAGTTCGCTTCTGAGGAGGCAGAGTTGGAGTCTGAGGAGGAGTCTGATTCAGGCATTGCGAGTCTGGCTATAGCCTACGTCGCCAAGTCCATCTTCAACACTGAAGACAATGACTTCATCACCAACACTGATGCAAATGACAAGGACGACTCTACTCGTACCTACTGCTTCATGGCACGTGGTGCCAAGGTAAACACACGCACTACTCACTATCAAACATCCAGTGACGATGACTCTGATTGTGATTCAAAACCCAGCTACAAAACACTTGCTAAAATTGCAACTGAACAACAAAAGGCCATGGAACATATTCAAAAACTATTAGACAGAAGCGATGATCTGTTGGGTGCTGAAATGACTCGTTCTGAATCCTTAATTGAAGACATAAAAAATCTTCATGTTAAGTATCAGGCACTCGAAGATCGTCTTGATACTCTCTCAACTACTCATGAAAAGCTTTCCTATGATTATCTTCAAAAGAAGCAAGATCTTGAGAAGTTGAGAGCGGATCATGAAGATCTTCAAAAGGAAAACAAGTCACTTCGAGCCGAACAGATCAGTTCTGCTCAGGAAGGATTTGAACCACCATGCCTTAAATGCATTGAGCATGATAATGCTACTTCTGTTGCTGAATGTTCCACTGCTACTGCTGTTGCAATATCTTCAACTGTTGAAGTGGTAACTAACCCCTCTGCTGAGGATACCACTCCTATTGCTGATGAGAATGCTAGGTTGAAGACATTGCTTGAAACAGGGATGTACAAAAGTCTCAAAGGACATCAGACATTATGTGATGTCCTCAAGAAGCAGATTCTGAGCCGAAACCCTAGGAAAGAGGGTGTTGGGTTCGTGAGGAAAATTAATGCAGATGGATCTTACTGGAAACCTGAGCAGTACCCCAAAACCACATGGGTTGCTGCAAGGGAATCCTCAACAGATCCATCCAATCTATCTGGCTTCACTTGTGCTGATCCGATTATCATTGATGAATCCTTTGATGCAAACTATAAACTGTTTAAAAATCTGAATGGTGGAGTATTTGCCAGGTACATTGGTACTAACTGCAGGAATGGACCGCCTATGAAGAAGATCTGGGTTCCAAAAACGTGTCTGGAGAATCTTCCTGTGAATGTCCTCATGACATCTCACATGAAGAAGACAAACCTCAAACCAAAGGCTTCATATGCACTAGTAGAAAAAGGGTCAAACGTGAAGCACATTAGTGCCGGTTTGTATTTGAGCCGGCACTAATGTATACATTAGTGCCGGTTCCAACGGCTAGCCGGGCCTCCATCATTAGTACCGGTTCGTGGCGAACCTTTAGCACCGGTTCGTGCCACGAACCGGTACTAATGAGAGTGGTGGCAGGATGTTGACAGAATGGGGCCCCTCCAGCCCCTTTAGTACCGGTTCTTGGCACGAACCGGTACTAAAGGTCGTCCTATATAAACCCTTCGTCCACCAGCACTCTGTTCTTCCCCCTTTCCCCTCTCCCTCTCCTCTGTTCTTCCCTTCTTCCTCTCGAGTTCATCACAAAATTTGCCCAAAATTTGTCAAGATTTGAAGGCCCTCATCCATTCAAATGATCACAAAGGTTAGCAACTTTGTCCTTTCATCTCTCATTGCTAGATTAGCTCTTGCATTGGTTTATATAGTGATTAATTTGGGAGGATATATATATATGCTAGTATTTGATTTATATGCAATTTGAGGTCAAAAATAACACTTAGTTTGCATATGTAGGTGTGGTTTACTTAGTGCCTTCTAAATCTCCATCGTAGCCACCGTCGATCGCCCGCACCGTCCCATTGCCGGCACCACCTTGTGGTGAGCCTCTTGTTCATGAAATTTTATATAAAAATTGATGTTTGTGTGATTTGGATATATAGTTACTCGTATAATTATCTTACCCGTACGTTGTTTGTTATACATATAGTGCCATGGTTTTGATATCCGTCCCCGTCGGCCCTAGTCCTTGTTATGATTCGGATGTGGTATGTATATTCTCTTTTAAAACTAGTTGCATTTCGTGTTTATGACAAATTATGCCCATCAAGTTGACATAGAAATTTTTTCTGGGAGGTATGTGAACCGGAAATTCCAACCGACCCTATTGCCGAGAGGTTAAATTTAGTTGAAAGAGAAAACGAGTACTTGAAAGAAAAATTGAAAAGAATTGAGGGGGAGAAGATGGAATTGGAGTTGCATGTTGCCGATGTCGTCGATGATCACAAGATCAAGATGGAGAAAATGCGCTTGAAGATTAGAAAGATTAGAAAATATGCCATCGATAGTGAGGCTTGGTATCATTATGCTGTTGGATCCATTGTTACCTTAGTTGCGATCTTGATCATATTTGGTGTTGCATTTAAATGCTTTAGCTAGAGAGTTATTTGTTTGTTGGATTTAAGTGTTGTATGAACTTTATGTATGAACTTGTATTAATTGTATGAACTTGTATTGATTTGGTCTATTCGGTGTTGTGTAATGAAGATGAGCCGGCAATGGATGTACGATGACCGATGCTCTCCCGAGTCCATGTGCTCGCTGTAAGAATGGTCACAATTACTCTACGTCAAGAACCATTCACGTCCACCTATTTAAGTCCGGTTTCATGCCCCATTATAATGTTTGGACCAAGCACGGAGAAAGAGGGGTTATGATGGAAGACAATGAAGAAGAAGAGGACGACGACAGCTATCCTGGCCATGGGTTCCCTGAATACGATGATACAACAATGGGGGAAGAAGCTGAGCCGGTAATGCGGGAAGAAGCTGAGCCGGCAATGCGGGAAGAAGCTGAAGAAGAGGCATCAGATGAGCCCGTTGATGATCTAGGTCGGGCCATTGCCGATGCAAAGAGAAACTGCGCAAGTGATTTGGCGAAGAAGAAGTCGCAGCGCATGTTAGAGGATCACAAAAAAAATTTGTACCCGAATTGCGTAGGTGACAAGAAAAAGCTGGGCACCACACTGGATTTGCTGCAATGGAAGGCAGAGAATGCTGTATCTGACAAGGGATTTGGAAAGTTGCTGGTAATGATAAAGGATATGCTTCCAAAGGACAACGAATTGCCCGAGAGTACATACAAAGCAAAGAAGGTTGTCTGCCCTCTAGGGTTAGAGGTGCAGAAGATACATGCATGCCCTAATGATTGCATCCTCTACCGCGGTGAGTACGAGGATTTGAACGCTTGCCCGGTATGTGGTGCATTGCGCTATAAGATCTGCCGCGATGACCCTGGTGATGTCGAGGGCCGGCGCCCCAGGAAGAAGATTCCTGCCAAGGTGATGTGGTATGCTCCTATAATACCACGGTTGAAACGTTTGTTCCAAAACAAAGAGCACGCCAAGGCGATGCGATGGCACAGAGAAGACCGTAAGAAAGACGGAAAGTTGAGAGTACCCGCTGACGGGTCGCAGTGGAGAAAAATCGAAAGAAAGTACGGGAAGGAGTTTGCAGATGACGCAAGGAGTGTATGGTTTGGTCTAAGCGCAGATGGCATTAATCCTTTTGGGGAGCAGAGCAGCAACCATAGCACCTGGCATGTGACTCTATGTTTATATAACCTTCCACCTTGGTTGTGCATGAAGCGGAAGTTCATTATGATGCCAGTGCTCATCCAAGGCCCTAAGCAACCCGGCAACGACATTGATGTGTACCTAAGGCCATTAGTTGAAGAACTCTTACAACTGTGGAATGGAACAGGTGTACGTGCGTGGGATGAGTACATGGGGGAAGAATTTGACCTAAAGGCATTGCTGTTCGTGACCATCAATGATTGGCCTGCTCTCAGTAACCTTTCTGGACAGACAAACAAGGGATACCGCGCATGCACGCACTGTTTGGACGATACCGACAGTATATATTTGGCTAATTGTAAGAAGAATGTGTACCTGGGACATCGTCGATTTCTTCCGAGCAGGCATCCCGTAAGAAAGAAAGGCAAGCATTTCAAAGGTGAGGCGGATCACCGGACGAAGCCTCGCCACTGTACTGGTGCTGATGTACATGATATGGTCAAGGATTTGAAGGTGGTCTTTGGAAAGGGTCCTGGTGGACAACCTGTTCCGAATGACGCTGACGGACACTCACCCATGTGGAAGAAGAAATCTATATTTTGGGACCTGCCCTATTGGAAAGACCTCGAGGTCCGCTCCGCAATCGATGTGATGCACATGACGAAGAATCTTTGTGTGACCCTGCTTGGCTTCTTGGGCGTGTATGGGAAGACAAAAGATAAACCTGAGGCACGGGAGGACCAGCAACATATGCACGGAAAAGACGGCATACATCAGGGTCATGCAAGCTACACTCTTACCAAAGAAGAGAAGGAAATCTTCTTTGAATGCCTGCTCAGTATTAAGGTACCGTCTGGCTTCTCGTCGAATATAAAGGGAATAATAAACATGGCAGAGAAAAAGTTCCAGAACCTAAAGTCTCATGACTGCCACGTGATTATGACGCAACTGCTTCCGGTTGCATTGAGGGGGCTTCTACCGGAGAACATTCGATTAGCCATTGTGAAGCTATGTGCATTTCTCAATGCAATCTCTCAGAAGGTAATCGATCCAGAAATCATACCAAGGTTATCGAATGATTTGGTGCAATGTCTTGTCAGTTTCGAGTTGGTGTTCCCACCATCCTTCTTCAACATCATGATGCACGTCCTAGTTCACCTATGCGAAGAGATTAACGTTTTGGGTCCTGTATTTCTACACAATATGTTCCCCTTTGAGAGGTTCATGGGAGTCTTAAAGAAATATGTTCATAACCATGCTAAGCCAGAAGGAAGCATCTCCAAGGGCCATCAAAATGAGGAGGTCATTGAGTTTTGTATTGACTTTATTCCTGACCTTAAGCCGATTGGTGTTCCTGAATCGCGGCATAAGGGCAGACTGGATGGAAAAGGCACGCTAGGAGGGGAACAAATAATATGTATGGACGGACATTCTCTCACTGAAGCACACTACACAGTTCTACGGAATTCTGCCTTGGTGGCTCCGTATATGGATGAACACAAGAATTTGCTACGCTCCAAACACCCGGAGCGGTCTGATGACTGGATTACACGTGAACAAACCAGGAGTTTCGCCAGCTGGTTGCAAGCACGTACCATGCATGACACCTCTATTGAAGATGACCTGTACTTGCTGTCCCTGTTACCATCTTCGAATATAATGACTTTCAAAGGGTACAAGATAAATGGTAATACATTTTACACGATCGCCCAAGATAAGAAGAGCACCAACCAAAACAGTGGTGTCCGCTTTGATGCAGAAACCAAGACGGGAAAGGAAACATATTATGGTTATATACAGGACATATGGGAACTTGACTATCGACGTGGTTTGAAGGTCCCTTTGTTTCGGTGCAAATGGGTCAATATCACACGAGGCGGGGTAACGGAAGACCCGCAGTACGGAATGACAACAGTGGACCTCAACAATCTTGCGTATGTAGACGAACCATTCGTCCTAGCCAATGATGTGGCACAGGTTTTCTATGTGAAGGACACGTCTACCAAGCCAAGAAAAAGAAAAGAAAAGGAAGCGAATGCATCGTACGATGAGCCAAAGCGGCACATAGTTCTTTCTAGGAAGAGAAACATCATGGGAGTGGATGACAAGACAGACAAGTCAGAAGATTATGAAAAGTTTGATGAAATTGCTCCATTCACAGTGAATATTGACCCGAGCATCCCGTTAAATGATGAAGATTCTCCATGGCTACGACGCAAAGGGACAGACGCGAAGAAAAAGTTTCACACCCAAAGATCTGGGATGCAAGCAAATTCTTTCATGCATTTACTGTTTTTTCCAGCTAAATGACCCTGAAGTTGAAAAGCATTTCAAATGAACTCAGAAAAGGATGAAAGTTGGCATGGCATCATAATTTCACCCACATAGCTTGTGCAAAAAAGTAGAGAGGGTTACCGCAAAAACTTAATGCACTTCGTGTACAAAATGGTCAATCTGTTTCGAAGTATCAGGGTTTCGGATGAAAACTCATCCGTTACAAAGTCATTTCATTTTCTAAATAACTTAAGCATTACCAAATTGAATATAATGATAAAACACACTAATATTAAACATAACAAAAAAGAATCACTGGAAAATGTATTTTTAAAGTTAAGTTATTCACAAACTAGTGATTCACACAAATTTCAAATAATTCAAAATATAAACTATTCAAATTTAAAAACTACCGGCACTAACTGAAAGTTTCTAAAAACTATCAAAAATATTCACAAAGAAACTCTAAATACAGCAAAAAACAACTAAAAATAAATAAAACAAAATAAATAAAGCAGAAAAAAACTAAATGAAAAAAAGCCCACCTACTGGGCCACAACGGCCTGCATACGACTAGAAACCCAACCTGTTATTGGGCCAAGATGCAGGCCCGCAAACCCAATAGGCCCCACAGGGCAGCATAGAACATGTAGGCCCAGTATGCCTGCTTTGGAGAGGAGCTCGAGAGAGCTACCGCACGGGGGTTTATAAACCAGTGCGGTCGCCCCTCGGCTAGCGATGTGGGACTAAACTTGTGCACCGCACCTGCGCCAGCGCACCCCCTTTAGTACCGGTTCATGGCACCAACCGGTACTAAAGGGAGGGTCTTTAGTACCGGTTGGAACCACCACCCGGTACTAAAGGCCTGCCCTTCCCGCTGCTTGGCCTGGCCAAAACAGGACTTTAGTACCGGTTGGTGGCTCCAACCGGTACTAAAGGTGGCTTCTATATATACAACACTTCGCAAAATTTCATTCTCCCTCTGTTTTCTTCCCGATCGTTCGACGCCGTCGCCGCCCCCGTCACGCGCCGTTGCTGTCGCCACCCCCATCCTCGTCGCCGCCCTCATCCCCATCGCCGCCCCCATCGCCGTCGCCGCCCTCGTCTTCGTCGCCGCCCCGGGCCCGTCCTCGCGCCGTCCCCGCGTCGCCGCGCCCCCGTCACGCCCCGGCCCGTCGCCGCCCCGGCCCGTCGCCTCGCCGTCGCCGTCGCCCCGCTGTGAGATCTCCCCCTCTAACCCCTCTCCCTCGCCCCCGGTGGCCACCATGGGCGCCGCCCCCCGAGCCCATATATACACACACAAGCATGCATGATGAACACACACACACTATTTTTAGTGTTAATTAGATCGATGCTTAGTGTTTAATTAGTATGGAATAGCATATATATATAGAATTTTGACATATGCAATGCTTAGTGTTAGATGCTTAGTGTTAGATGCTTACTGTTTTTAGTGAGCCCGGATATAATTAGTGTTTAATTAGTATGGAATTTTTTTATATAATGTTGTTTTTCTGTTTTTAATGGATGTATAGAAGTTGTTTTTTCTGTTTTTAGTGTTAGATGCTTAATTAGTATGAAATAGCATATAGAATTTTGACATATTCAATGATAGCATAATTAGTGTTACATTTAATTTGCATATAGTATTTGTTGTCGACGATGCCCGGCCCGCATCCTCGCCGTCGACCCGTTCGCGACGACGTCCTACTTCAGAGGACCCATGTCCGGGACTGGGCTCCGCCGGGCTGGCACTGGGAGGTGCTACGTTCAGGGGCGCGACGCTTGGTGAGGAACCCGGCCCCGGGTCCCGTCGTCAACCCTCATCTCCTTTGGTGGCATTCGCGTGGGCCACTTTCGGTGCGGAGGGAGCCGGCCCCGCCGGAGGTGGTACGTCGCCGTGTCAGGGAGGAGGACGAGCACGTCCGTCGCTACATGGCTGCTATGGATGTCAGGTTCTCCAATACCTGGCAGGTTCTTTGGGGAGATCACCCGAGCTATCATCCAGTGATGGTTCCTTCTCTTTGGGTGTCCACCGCCCGCACCTCAGGAACCGCGAGTGGCCTAGATTACTCTGTAGTATTCGATCTTTATTAGCTAACTAGCTAGTGATATATTATTCGAGACGATGTATTCGAGACTATATATATCTATTATTCGAGACGATGTATTGAGATTATATCTATTATTCGAGACGATGTATTCGAGATTAAATCTATTATTCGAGATGATGTATTCGAGATTATATCTATTATTCGAGATGATGTATTCGAGATTATATCTATTAATCGAGATTATACTAAATTGTTTTATATTTCTTTTGGCATAGTTAAATAAAAGCTATGGCGGACAATACCGACAGAGAGAGAGAACAGACCATGTTCGATATCATACGCGGGCCAAATGATGATCAGAATGAAGAAGATTTTGACGGCTCCGAATTTCTAAACAACACCGGAGAGGGTGATATGATATTCGATCGCGACGACCGAGAAGATGAAGTCATGAACTACGACGAGGTATATATATTTATATAAGCAGGAATCTGGTGATCATCGCATGTTTTAAATGAGTTGAAGATATATTAACGAATCGATCTTTCTTCTTTTAGCCATCCAGATCGAGCAAAAGGACGAAACGAGGCCCGAACAAAAAGTTGAAGGAGGGCGTAAAGTACAATATCAAGGCATTCAAACCTAATGGCGAACCATTAGCGCCTAAGAAGATTGCGGACAAGTTTGTTCGTCAGTGCGGAGTTCTTGTGAAGGACCTACTCCCGATCTCCCTTCAAGAATGGAGAAAGCCAGCGAAGCCACGTCCAGATGTTACTTTTGTCGACGACAATCAAAAAAACTGCTTTGGGATACTCTCATGGAACATTTCACCCTACCAGATAATATCACAGAAGCAGATGTGCGGAAAGTCAAGGACGCTGCTTTTAGGAAGATGGCGGTTGCATTCAAGAACCACAAGAGAATGACATGGGAGAAGTACGTCAAGGGAGGAAGGAAGACTCCAGTATTCGAGGGGATACTAGAGAATCAAAGTGCTCATTGGGACGATTTCGTGAAATTCAAGGATTCAGAATTAGCTAAGGAATGGTCGAGAATAAACAAGGCCAATGCCGGAAAAAAGGATAAGTTCCCTAAGCTGGGGCCAGGTGGCTACGCGGTGGCAATGCCTAAGTGGGATAAGTCTGAGAAAGAGATGGAGGATGCAAGTGTCACTCCGGTTACTAAGAACTGGCCCCCCAGGTGCAGGACTTGGTTCTATGCGCATGGGGGGGGAGTTGGACCCGAAGACAGGCAATGTTTCGAGGAAGGCATGTCTGAAGGGAGCCGAGGATGCGCTACTTGTTGCAATAGAAGAGGCTCGATCGGGGGTGTTCCAGCCCAACAGAGAGAACGACGAGCT
Organism: Triticum monococcum; assembly: GCA_034509565.1. Classification (NCBI taxonomy): domain Eukaryota; kingdom Viridiplantae; phylum Streptophyta; class Magnoliopsida; order Poales; family Poaceae; genus Triticum; species Triticum monococcum. The sequence continues at coordinate 609,088,603 of CM067841.1, forward strand.
TACGCGTGCCCTGGGAAATCCTGAACACCCGGGAAGAACATGAGGCAAGGGCGCTATTCCGTGGTATGAGGGGTTTTCGGACTGGAACACGGACTACAGAACCCGTGCGAGAAAGAAGATTGCGGAGGACAAGAAGAGGAAGATGGAGGAGGAGCAGAGGAAGCGGGACTATGAACGCCTTCAAGGCCTAGAAGCAAGTCAAGCAGAATTGGTAGCTAAATTCCAGCGGCAGCAGGAGCAGATCGACTCACTTAGCCAGCAAAGGGGGTCTCAGCAGCTGCAGCAGCTAGCGGATGATCCAGCCTTGGATACCACCGCCCCATCCATGCCGAGAAGCAGCGTGGGTTCCGCCCCGGGCGACGCAGTAGTGCTGGATAGATACCCCGTGGATGACATCACGAAGAACACTAACTGCGAGCTACACTTCAAAATGAAGAACATATCCATGAAGGTGGCGGACGCCGTTGCTTTTTAAAATTCCCCCGAGGCAACCTTCCATTGCAACCCGATTCCAGTGGGCTATGCTCGTGTCTTGGTTGATGAGGTGGCGGACCAATATTCGGGGCTAGAGCTTGACATTCCTGGAGGTGACGAGGAGCACACACTCGGAGATGCCAAACATCGTATCATCCTATGGAGAAAGGATTGCATCATTTTTCGAAGGCCACCGACACCGCGTCACCCGACTCCTCGTCGAAGTCCGCCACCGAGTCAGCAGACTCCCGCTCCTCCAAGTCCACCAACGCGTGACGCCACTCCGCCTCCTCCAAGTCCGGCAGAGTGTCAGGCCACTCCTCCTCCAAGTCCGACACAGCGTCAGACGTCCACTCCTCCTCCAAGTCCGGCACGGCTTCAGGCCACTCCTCCTCGTCCAACTCAGCCCCGTCAGCCGTCTCCGCCGCCTCAGCAATCGCAGAAGAGACACCCCGCAGCTATGGTGCGTAGCGGTACGAGTCGAGGTCATAGTACATGAAGTACAGGCGGAGCCAAGCGATATAAATATGGTCCAAACCTCAGTACTCCTCTTCCTGTGAGGGCTTACGATAGGACCGAGGAGCAAACCAATGCCATAGTGCGGGCAGAAGTCGACGCCCATTTTGGACCGAAACTGCCACCGCCGCCAAGGGAGAAAGTGCCTGTGGAAGTAGTTGACCACTTCATTCGTATGGCTCAACCACCAGCTCCTAAGCCTGTTGACTCAGACTATGAGCGCCACATCAGGAAGTTACATCGACAACGTCTACAGAAGGAGGCAAGCTCGAGCTCGAGCAAACAACAAGCAGCTGTCAAAAAATGCGGGAAAACCGTTGCCCAGCTGGGAAAACAGGCGGCGCAATTAATCCCCCCGCTTGTTGTGCCGCCAACAACACGTGACAGTACGCGCGCCCAATATTATTGTGGCCAAACAGTTTACGTTCCCGAGGTGGGCGATGTGGTAATAACCCAGGAGCATATAATGCAGGCTGAAGAACTCAAGATCACTGTTGGACAACTCCTCGAGATCGAGGACATGCCTCCGATTACAGAGGAGGAAATAAAACGGAAATTTGTCCGGGGCCAACCTTTGGTCGAGCCAGAAGATGTCAAGAAGCTCCCAACGAGAATGTATGAATTGCATCAATGGTACATGGACATTAGCAAGAGATCCGATCGAGAGTCCCTCATGGTATATGTCAAGAAGGATGATTACTACCATGAGAAAGCTGTGGCCGTTGAGTATTCTGAACTGTTTCAGTTATACAATCAAGACGCACTCGACAAATCTATCGTCAGTTGCTATTGTCTGTAAGTGATTTCTTTCTGTAATTTAAGTCTCAAGCTAGTTGTAGTGATCCTTTTGATCAATCATTACGTGTAATTATCCTCACTATATTCTTTTCTGTGGTATTATGCAGGATGAAGATGTATGAAATGAGAAAAGGTGGACGCTATGGCATTGGGTTCATTGACCCAAACACCGTTAATCAATACAGATGGAAATTAGATCCATATTATGAAAAAGAGGTAGAGGACAGCATGCTAGAGTTCTTGAAGCGCCTCAAATACAATGAAGATATACTACTTCCTTACAACTTCGAGTGAGTCACACTTTCTTGTACTACAAATTCTCTGTTTTTGCCTACTAGCTAGCTACATGTTTTTGCTTACATATGCCCGCTTAATTAAGACATGCAAACGTGTGTGCATGCAGATTTCACTAGATCTTGTGTATCATTAAAGTTGACGCCAGAACAGTTGAAATACTGGACTCGCTACTCACAGCAAAAGCTAACTACAACATCTTGTATGGGATAGTCAACAGGTAATTTCAATCATTATTTATAACTACATATCTCGGCCTATTTAGTTCGTCATTTCATGATATGAACTATTTAATAACCCCTTTATTCATTTTCTTTGTCGGCGGGCAGGGCTTGGGCAAGGTTCATCAGCATCACGGAAGGCGAATGGAAACCACAGCTGAAATGGTTTCGATCCAAGGTAAGTAATTAAGTAGTACTATAGCTAGCTAGCTAGCTGCCATCTCTTTAATTATCATGCTTGATTAATTATTATCTGATCAAATTAAATTCCATTCTCGTAATAAAGGCCCTGAAGCAGGCGCAGGGGACTGATCTGTGTTCATACTGTGTTTGCGAGAACATTCGCATGATGACGTCCGAAAGGAGCAGATCTCAAAGACAGGAATGGGTACGCTTGTCAGAACACTATTCACAATTTTTACACCATTATCGATATCTAGTCACACAACTAATACACATGCATATTGATCTCCTTCTTAACAGTTCAATGAGGCGCGGGACAAGCTCCTACCAACGGAGCGTGTACAAGCACTTCAAGAGGAAATAGCGGGATTTTTGCTCGACCAGGTCATAAATCCAAAGGGAGAATACTATTACCTGCTACCGCCCCCATCGACCAAGTCATGAACCACTTCCAATTGTCTCGTGCTCCGAAGGCACCAATCAGGCTATAATGCCACTGGCTCCGAAGGCAACATATGCATATGTAGGAGAAATTGTGTATATAGCTATACATCTGTGTATGTGTGAATTAATATGGTGGTTTGTGAGACATGATTGATGATATATATATGATTGGTTCTACTAGAAATTATATATATATATATATATATATGCATAACATGTACAATGTGTAGTACCGTAAAATATCAGCAAACGAAAAAGAATTAAAATGGAAAACACAAAATTAAATGAAAAAAAATCATAAAACCAAAAACCCCCCAAACCATTTAGTACCGGTTGGTTTTACCAACCGGTACTAAAGGGCTCCCGGCCCCCGGAGCTGGCTGGTGCCATGTGGTGGCACTTTAGCGCCGGTTCGTGCTGAACCGGTACTAAAGGGGGGGCCTTTAGTGCCGAAATAATAGTGCCGGTTCCATAACCGGCACTAAAGGCCCTTACGAACCGGTGCTATTGCCCGGTTTTCTACTAGTGATGGTCCAAAGGCTTCATACAGGCAGAGGACTCACCTGAGTCGCACTAACGCAAATGTTTTGCAGGGAAACCATGCTCAGGCATATGAGAGCGGTTCTTCAAACCGTCATGCTCATATGACCAAGAACTATTCTGCTTATTCTTATGAGTACTATTTCCCGCCTGCTAGACTGTTTGCCAGGGCTCCAAAGCCAAAATTCTCAGATGCTGCACTTAGACTTATTACTTCTAAGCCACCCTTGAAGATGTGGGTGGTTAAGAAAGCTTAACTCTCTTTTGCAGGCAAAGGTCTCCAGCAGAAAACCAAAATCTTCTGACGCTATTGCTGGGGACCTTAAAAATCTTGTGGGGCGCAAGATCAAATGCCCGAATGGCATCACTATGTATTTCGTACCTAAATCGCATGCTACTCTCCCTACTTGTCCTAACTTGGATCTAAGCTTTCATAACCCACTGGTTCGTCAAATGTTTTTGCTTCACAATACTCTTGGTGAAGCCTATCCCCCTAACTGCACTGTAGGGTACGACACCAGTGACTTCAGAGTCTTCAGAATGGATTATTGACAGTGGGTGTACAAATCACATGACTGGCAAAAGAAGTCTCTTTATGGACTCAACCTTACGTCCATCTGACAAGAGCCACATCACATTTGCTGACACTGGTAAAAGTAAGGTACTGGGTCTAGGTAGAGTTGCAATCTCAAAGGATCAACACATGGATAAAGTCATGTTTGTTGAATCCCTTGGCTTCAACTTAATGTCTGTCTCAATGCTTTGCGATTCGAACATGATTGTAATCTTTGGAAAATATCGTTGCCTGGTACTAATGGAATCTGACAAGTATCTAGTGTTTGAAGGGTATCGGAAAGATGATTTGTACGTGGTAGATTTCTCAGCAGGGCCACAGCTTGCAGTATGTCTTCTCGCAAAGGCTTCAGAATGCTGGCTTTGGCATCAGAGGCTTGGGCATGCTGGCATGAGGAACCTCCACACCCTTGCGAAGAAGAAGCATGTCATAGGCATCGAGGGCGTCAAGTTCAAGAAAGATCACCTATGCGGTGCCTGTGAAGCAGGGAAGATGACAAGGGCAAAACATCCTTCGAAGACAATCATGACCACTACTCAACCCTTCGAACTGCTTCACATGGATCTCTTTGGTCCCACTCACTACTCAACTTTTTCCACTACTGCTTGCCTCTGTGGCTTCGTCATTGTTGATGATTACTCTAGATATACTTGGGTGCACATAATCCTTTACAAGACTGAAGTGCAGGGTGTCTTCAGACGCTTCGCAAATCGGGCTATGAACAATTATGGCGCCAAGACAAAGCACATCAGAAGTGACAATGCCACTGAATTCAAGAACACTGGCCTTGACACATATCTTGATACATTGGGCATCACTCATGAATTCTCAGCTCCCTACACGCCACAGCAGAATGGCATCGTCGAACGCAAAAACAGAACACTCATTGAGATGGCCAGAACAATGTTAGATGAGTACAAGACTCCAAGAAAATTCTGGACTGAAGCCATTGACACTGCATGCCATACTATCAACCGTGTCTATCTTCACAAGCTTCTGAACAAGACATCTTATGAACTTCTAACTGGCAAGAAGCCAAATGTTAGTTACTTCAGAGTATTTGGCTCAAGATGCTGGATCAAGGACCCTCACCACACCTCAAAATTTGCTCCAAAAGCACATGAGGGCTTTATGCTTGGATATGGAAAGGATTCGCACTCCTACAGAGACTTCAATCTCTTTCACTACAAAGTGGTTGAAACAGTGGATGTGCGGTTCGATGAGACCAATGGGTCACAAAGAGAGCAACTGCCAGATGTGCTAGATGAAGTTCCAGCCAGTGAATCAATCAAGCTAATGGGAACTGGAGAAATTATACCTTCTGAAGCTCATCCTGAAGAAGAACTTATCATCTCAGCACCTGATCCACACGAAGACAATGCTCAGCCTGAAGACATTCCTCCCCATGACAACATAGATCAGCAAGAGCAAAGTCTTCGACCCATACATCCTCGTGTTGCCAATGAAGTGCAGATTGACAGAATAATTGATAGCATCAATGCACCTGGTCCACTAACTCGTTCAAGGGCAACTCAACTGGCAAATTTCTGCGGACACTTCGCATTCATTTCAATCACAGAACCCAAGAAAGTTGAAGAAGCTTTTATGGAACCTGAGTGGATTCAAGCTATGCAAGAAGAGCTTCAACAGTTTGAGCTGAACAATGTATGGGAGTTGGTTAAGCGTCCTGATCCACGGAAGCATAACATAATAGGCACCAAATGGATATACCGCAACAAGCAAGATGAGCATGGTCAAGTCGTCAGAAACAAGGCTTGTCTTGTTGCTCAAGGATATACTCAAGTGGAAGGCATTGACTTCGATGAAACATTTTCCCCTGTGGCCAGACTTGAAGCCATCCGTATACTGCTGGCCTATGCAAATCATCACAACATAATTCTGTATCAAATGGATGTGAAGAGTGCCTTTCTCAATGGCAAAATTGAAGAAGAAGTGTATGTTGCACAACCACCTGGGTTTGAAGATCCAAAACATCCTGACATGGTTTACAAGCTCAATAAGGCACTATATGGCCTCAAACAAGCCCCTCGGGCCTGGTATGATACACTCAAATACTTCTTGAAGAGCAAAGGCTTCATACCTGGTTCCCTAGATCCCACTCTCTTCACGAAGACATATGATGGTGAAATGTTTGTGTGCCAAATATATGTGGATGACATTATCTTCGGGTGCACCAATCAGAAGTACAGTGAGGAGTTCGGATATATGATGCAAGAGCAATATCAGATGTCTATGATGGGGGAGCTGAAATTCTTCCTCGGTCTTCAGATACGGCAACAACGCAATGGCATCTTCATATCTCAAGAGAAGTATCTCAAAGATTGCCTGAAGAAGTTCGGTATGCAAGACTGCAAAGGTTTCACAACACCAATGCCAGCCAAGCATCATCTGGGTCCTGACGACAATGGTAAAGAGTTCGATCAAAAGGTATACCGCTCCATGATTGGTTCTTTGCTTTATTTATGTGCATCTAGGCCAGATATCATGCTTAGTGTTTGCATGTGTGCTCGATTCTAAGCGGCACCAAAGGTGTCGCATCACTTAGCTGTGAAGCGAATTCTTCGATATTTGGCTCACACCCCAACTCTAGGGTTATGGTATCCAAAGGGCTCAGAGTTTGATCTGGTTGGATTTTCGGATGCTGATTACGCTAGTGACAAGGTTGATCAGAAGTCCACATCAGGCACATGTCACTTTCTGGGCCGATCACTTGTATGTTGGTCTTCAAAGAAGCAGAACTGTGTATCTCTCTCCACTGCTGAATCTGAATACATTGCTGCTGGATCCTGCTGCGCTCAGCTTCTATGGATGAAGCAAACCCTCAAGGATTATGGCATTCATCTGAAGCAAGTGCCACTTTACTGCGACAATGAAAGCGCCATCAAGATCGCCAACAACCCAGTTCAGCACTCGAAGACAAAGCACATTGAAATTCATCATCATTTTCTCAGAGATCATGTTGCAAAGGAAGACATTGATATCATACACGTCAACACTGAAGAGCAATTGGCAGATATCTTCACCAAGCCCTTGGATGAGAAGAGATTTTGCAAGTTACGGTGTGAGCTAAATATCTTGGAATCCTCAAATGTCCTGTGATGAGGCACACATCCTAACACTTATGCATGTTGATGACTTAGATGTGCAACACACGAAGTAACGTATATCTTCAATCAATGAAGACATACATTCCAAGTGTGAATACATTAACATGGAATTTGACTTCGGAGTGCCACGATAATTGTGCGCCGTGTCTGGGTCTAATACTTCCTATACGGTGGGTAACGCCACCACCAATTTTTTCTATTTGAAGTGTTCCACTCATGGCGTTACATTTGCTATGTCTTCACATTTGGTTTGGCTTCAATCTCAACATGTCTTCATGATTATCTTCACTATGTTTATTATATATATGTACTGGTGTTCTGTCCTCTACAGCATTCACTTATAGCTATGTCTTCTTGTTTGAATCTTTTGAACTAAATGAATGTGATCGGACCCCAACCTCTCCATGCTTCCTACCTCAAACTCTATCTCTCCAAGTCGTATGCATTCTATTGAAACTGTCGAGTGTCTTCACTGCATCCTTGTCAGCAGAAGACACAGAGACAAACTTTAAAACCGTTTTCAATGTTATTACATCAACAAGGAATCCGGAGAAGTAGGAACGACACCCGACAAACAAGGCGTGCGTGGGATGTGGAACTGCCCCCACAATACCGCATGCTGGCCACGTACTGATCAGATGCGAATCGCCAGGGGCACCTGAGTAATAGCGCAGTGCCGCCCCTATCCCTATAAATACACGATTCACTGCGGTCATTATCCCTTCTTCCACCCTCGCACGAACCCTAGCGCCACCGCTAACTCTCAACGACGCCGGCGACGAAGTGCTTCACTGCCGCAACCTCTCCGACGCCGTTTTCACGCCGACTGCGGACATCGGTCTCTCCGCCGTCGCCGTAGGTGTCTTCCGTCGCCAAGTTAGGGCACGGAGGATCGAACTGCTCGGCCTCAACTCTCACTTCGTCTAGCAGTTCCAAGTGTGGTAAATAAAACCTCTTTTTACAGCCTCTTTTGATCCTATAGCTCAGTCACTTTCTGCCATAACAAGTTTCTATTCACACAAGTTTCATCTCTCTCATCTGCATCTCATAACTTGCCTAGTATATTCACTTGTTCTTCATGAAGTAGTTAGATTCCTCACTTGTACTGATCTATGGGTTCCTACAAATCTGGAACCAACTTCTTTTCTATAAAGTGAATGTCTTCGCATGATGAGGTCAATATCTTCTAAACAGATTTATCTTCAAAATCTTTTGAGCATGCATATGACCTCTTCCCCTTCCCTCGCACCTTAATGCTGTCACAGGTACATGTCCGTGGAAGAATCTTTTGGTTCTCATAGTCTGCATTCATTTGCAGAGTTCTTACAGCGTCACATCAATTCTCCCGAAGCGAGTTCCTGTTGGTCAAGCAAAAGGAAGCATTTGAAGACTTTGAATCTCTTGAAGCCTTCCAAGTTAAGCTTCATGGCAGCAGAAAAACCAGCAAGGAAGGGAGGCAGACAGAGACGTGGTGAAACGTCTAAAGATCTGCCTGATGACTTGTCAGAAATGTACCAAACTGATCCTGAAGAGAGCTATGGTCAGCGCAAGACACGAATCCAATGGATTCGAAGATATTGGGCAGAGCAGTGGTTCCAATACCGCTTCGTCACTAAGGAATATGCAGAAAAGTGCGCCATCAAGAGACCATGGGGAGACGCATTGTACAAAAATCTCGTACCCCGGTCCAAAGACGAAGCCATTGCTCAAGGCTTCTTTCCATGCATGGTCAGAGGACCACAGCCAGCTGACGCACATCCGTCATCACTTTTCTGGTGTCGCGATGACACTCTGTTCAAGCGCAACTTCCAATTTGCTCAGAACTCTGCGAAGCAAAACAAGAAGGAGTTTGGGTTGGACTTCAACCCTGGTCCCTCTAAACCAAGGGCAGATGGCACACGCGACGCAAATCCCAATATCATCGGGCCGTATGCCAATCTTGAAGGCCTCATCACTCGCATTCTAGTCCAAGGGACTGCTGTGAACGACCCTCCAATAGATACTGAGTCTGATGACGCTCCTGCTGCACCAGAGTCGAAGCAAACGAAGAAGACGCCAAAAGCTTCAAAGCCAGCCGCTTCTCCCAAAATCTCCAGAGCGAAGCCATTGGCAACTGCACCTCCTGAAGCAAGTGTGCAGTCTGAAGACTTATCACGAGTCTCCAAGCCCCAAGAAGCCAAGAAGCCTCAGCCACTCACTGGCAAAGAGCTCACAGCGGCTGCCATTCTGCGCAGCGATGCCATTGATCTGTCCAGTGACGAAGATCTTGGCAATGACGCTCTTGAGCAGCTCATCAAGAGCAAGGAGGAGGCTGAAATCTTCAACAATCTGCCTCTGTTTGATGCAGCAATCATCCACAACTTCATCGATGAGTGGTTTGATACACCCAATATCAGCTTCGATGACCTGGAGCTGTCCATTGGCCTCAGCGTCGCCTTCTAAGGCGCTATTGCTTCAGAACTTGCAATTGCCCAGCGCATTGTTGAACTGAAGCAAAAGATTGATTTTGAAAAGGCTCAGTTCAAGCAGAATATGGCCAAGCCCAGCGTCCAAGAAGTCAAGGACTTCAAGGTCATGCTGCACGAGTTGAAGGAAAACTTTATGAAGAAACGTGCAGAAGCTCAGGGTTCGCGTGAGTGAATGAAGACTTTGGCTGATCTCTGTGTGCAGGCCTACAATGAGGCCGAGAAGCGCAAGGCACTTGGGCGCCCCGGCATCGACCCCAGGATGGCCGCGAAGAAAAAGAAGAAGCCCACTGTGGCTGAACAAGAGGCACCAAGGCAAGAAGCTGTTACGATCGTCTTCCCCACTGCTAAGGCTGGCTCGAAGCCAAAGCACCGCTCAACCGCTTCAGAGCTTAAGAAGACAAGGACAGCCGAAGCTGAAGCAAGGAAGAGGAAACACCCTGAAGCCTCTCCTTCTGACCCCACCATCAAGAAGCACAAGACCAAGAAATCTCGGGCTGCTCCCACAGAGCCCCTGATAGTCGAACCCCTCTCCGTCTGCTATCCTGACGAAGATCGTCAGTTGACCGTGCATGAGCCTGCTTTCACAGAGGCTCCGCACGCTGAAGACATTCCAGCAGCCGACCCCAACGCTGCTGAAGACATTGGTCTCCAAGACAATGTACAAGGTGATGCAGCCCTTCCTCAGCTTGAAACAAGCGAAATGATCAGCATTGGTCGTCCATTGACGCCAATCACCCAAGATGCATCGTGGGCAGATCGCCCGCAGGAGGAAGAGAATGAGCCCCAGCCCACTGCAACTCCACCAGCGTCGCCAGCATTCCGTAGGCTTCGCAAAGGGCCAAGGGCTCAGGCTGCTGACGACATTCCGGCTGCATCAGCCGAAGAACATGAAGAAGAGCATGAAGAAGAACCTCAAGCTCCATCTCCCCCGCACCAACAAGAAGAAGTTCTCAAGGAGAACGCACCTGAATCCGTCCCTCTCACTACACGTGTTGAGGCTGAAAACACTGCGACTGCCACAACCAACACTGAAGCAATTGTGGAGCCCGACCAACCAACAGCTTCAAGAGACACTGAAGCTACTGCATCTGAACCTTCTGTGCCTGTGTCTGCTGCCGGTCCACAGTTCAACTATCATGTTGCGCACAGGCCCCAGGTCCAGAAGCCAATCCCACGACTGCCAAGGTTCCCAGGTCCTGCATCAGCTCCTGGCTCCTTTAATGTCAATAGCTTCAGGGCAGACAACACTTTCTTCAACAGCTCCAAGAACCCTTATTCACGGGAACGGATTGTATCAGATAGGTTCTGGAGCTACCCACAGCGTAGCTACTACTCCCGCGTCCTATACAACCAAGGCCGTATCTTTCCTCACCAGCGCCTTGAGGTTGAAGCTGTTGCTGGTCTGCCCGGTCTGGAAGAAGCACTGGATTGCTTCAAGCAAGTTGGCCTGCTGCCGTTTATCACAGATGAAGAGCACTGGAATGAAGAGCTTCTGCTCCAGTTCTATGCCACACTGCACATCAAAGGCTACAACAGAGATCCGAAGACTTGGGTCCTGGAGTGGATGACCGGCAATGTCCATCATGAAGCCAATGCATTCGATATCATTGAGCTTACCGGCCTACCCACTCCTGGCGAACTCTTCGAAGAAGGCTGCCAACTTCATGCTGAAGCAATTGAGAGCATATTCCAGCGACCTGAGCCAAATATGAGTCAGATGCTCTCAATGATGAAGCCATTGCCTCTTGATGCACCTTATCCAACTGAGTTCTTCATTGAAGACTTAGAGTACCTGCCCAGAACTATATATCACATCGTCAGGCGGACTCTATGGCCCATTAAGGGGCACTCTCCATATGCCAAGGTTGAAGGTGCCATGAAGACTCTCATCTTCTGTATCCTGCATGGCAAATGCTTCAACGCCCAGGATCTCTTTATACGCCAACTTGCAGCGTCTGGCTCAGCTCTCTTTGGTTTGAAGATTTATGCTCCATGGGTTACGAGGCTAATCAAGCTCCACTCTGCTATCTCCTATCAGCCCTCTGCCCGCAACCATAGAATCTTCTTACCTGATGTGGACACCTCTGCTGAAGCAATATATCCTGAGCCTGCCAAGCAACCATGAAGTCTTCAGAATGCAGAACACCAGAGCTTCACTCAGAATGATGAAGGTGTTGAAGCCATCTCCAGAGTGTATCCCATGGCTGGCACCACACGTGCCCCTGCATCAACTGAAGCCACTGACAGCACAGCTGCACAGAGACCCAAGAAACGCGCTCGTACACTCAATGACTGTGAACTTCTTGTGGCTCTTCACCAAAAGCAAGATAGGCATCACGACTGGCTCAAAAGGCAGATGAGAAGTATCATGCAAGACGTCAATCGCATCAGAAATCTGGCCACCAAGAATGCCTTTGTCGCACATGAAACCTATCGCCGCACTTGGAAAGGCCTCACCATGATGTGCACTGAAGCTGAACTTCAAGAGGATGGCTTCAGAGAGAGATTCAAGTTTGACTCCACACCCCCAGAAGAGCTGTGCTGCGCGGAACTCCATCGCTTGAAGATTCAGAGTTCTCTTCCTCTGCTGCCACAGTGACTGGAAGAATCATTGAGGAAGAAGACGATGCTACATCACCACCACCTTCTTCAGCGTGCGTCGACCCTGCACCAAGCTCGTCAGCACCACCAAACGCCTCCACCGACCCTGCTGCGTCTGGGAACGCGTAGAAAACTCTATGTCTTCAAACCTTTTTGGTCATCACTGACAAAAGGGGGAGAAGCATATGATGTCTATAGTCTTCAAGCGGGTCAATAATATGGGCGGGTTCTTTATATTTTGCATTTTGCTTCGTGCTTACAACTCTCGTTTTGCTACATTTGGTTCTTTGAGTTGTAACACTTAAACTTGATGGTCGTCTGCTACTTGTTTGCCACTATGTTTTTGCGAAGATAAATTCCGCATGTACGACGATAATTTCCGCACTTATATCATTTCGCAGACGTCCATTTCTCATTATGCATGTCATTCTCTTCATATACCTTTACATGCGTGGTGGATTGTCATCATAAGTTGAAGTGGATTCCCACAAGTACAACCTGCCATGTGCATTTGCGTTCCAGAAGCAAATTACTTATATGCACATCTTCAGGGGGAGCCCTTGCAGCTTATGAAGACAATTCCTTTACAACTTCACAAATTATATTCCCCGTTGAAAACTTCAACTAGTTTGTCATCAATCACCAAAAAGGGGGAGATTGTAAGTGCATCTAGTGCCACCCCTAGTTGGTTTTGGAGTATTGACGACAAACCTAGTTGAGGGACTAATGTGTTTGTGAGAATTGCAGGATAACACAGGTAGAAGTCCCTCATTGATTCGGTTTAGCTACCAGAGATGACCCCTAAAAATGTACGAAGACATTGAAGACAATGGTGGTTTATGAAGACATTCATGTTGAAGACAATGACATGTGAAGACTCCCCATGAAGCTTATGGAACTCGAAGACTTAGATCCTTCGTAGTTTTACTTCATTCATGTTGTGTCATAGGAACCACCGTACTGTTAAGTGGGGTCCAAGAGAACTAGTCAGGATGACTGAAGTGATGCCTAATCCAAATCCTATGTCTTCGAGTGAAGACAATGAGAGAAACTCTTGTCCAGAGTCAGACAAGTCAGCTTTACTTGTAGCCCAAGTAAAGTTGTCGTCTGAGTTCGAAATTCGACCATTGATACACGTGTCAGTTCCTTAGTGACCCAGGGTCATTTCGGACAAATCAGGTCGGGTTGCCAAGTGGCTATAAATAGTCCACCCCTACAACCATAAACTGTTGGCTGCTTAGATTTCAGTGCACGGCTTTTGTCGTTTGAGAGCAACCCACCTCGAAGCCTTTGAGAGAAAATCCCTAGCGAGGAGAAAAGCCCTAACCACCCAGAGCCAGAGTAATTGGGCATCACCTAAGTCTTCTTGTCTGAGTGATCTGAAGACTTATTACACTTGAGGACTGTGCATCCTCCAGCCGGTTAGGCGTCGCGTTCTGAGCATCCAAGAGTAATTGTGGATTGCCGGTGAACGAAGTCTGTGAAGGTTTGGGAGTCTACCTTGAAGACTTACCAGAGTGATTGGGCGAGGTCTGTGTGACCTTAGCTCAAGGAGAAAACGGCGAGGACTGGGTGTCCTGAGCTGCGTGTTCAGGACTGGGTGTCCGGGACTGTATGTCCTTTGGTTTAAATACCTAGCCGCTCCAACCAGACGTACAGTTGTCACAGCAACTGGAACTGGTCCAACATATCATTGTCTTCAGCGTGTCACTGGTTTCATCTTCACCTACCTTTACTTACCAGTACACATTGTGAAGCCATTGCATGCTTGCTTTATCTTCTGTCTTCACAACTTGACTGTATGATGTGTTTGGCTTCATAACTTCTTCCTACCTGATCCTCATTACACTGAAGCTGTTTGTCACTGTGCTTTCACTATATTGTATACTTGACTATGGCTTGCCTTGTGTAATCTAACTTCCGCTGCATAGTGATAGGCTTATCCACTCTGTTTGTCTTCATAACTTCCATGTTTTGAAGACTTTCATAAAAATCGCCTATTCACCCCCGTCTAGTCGATATAACGCACTTTTAGTATGAGATGATCATGTTTTTTAACCGAGTTATCGGCAACTGGCAGGAGCCATATGGTTGTCGCTTTATTGTATGCAATGCAATCGCGCTGTAATGCTTTACTTTATCACTAAGCGGTAGCGATAGTCGTGGAAGCATAAGATTGGCGAGACGACAACGATGCTACGATGGAGATCAAGGTGTCGTGCCGGTGACGATGGTGATCACGACGGTGCTCCGGAGATGGAGATCACAGGCACAAGATGATGATGGCCATATCATATCACTTATATTGATTGCATGTGATGTTTATCTTTTATGCATCTTATCTTGCTTTGATTAATGGTAGCATTATAAGATGATCTCTCACTAAATTATCAAGATAAAGTGTTCTCCCTGAGTATGCACCGTTGCCAAAGTTCGTCGTGCCTAGACACCATGTGATGATCAGGTGTGATAAGCTCTACGTCCATCTACAACGGGTGCAAGCCAGTTTTGCACATGCAGAATACTCAGGTTAAACTTGACGAGCCTAGCATATGCAAATATGGCCTCGGAACACTGAGATCGAAAGATCGAGCGTGAATCATATAGTAGATATGATCAACAGAGCGATGTTCACCATTGAAAACTACTCCATTTCACGTGATGATCGGTTATGGTTTAGTTGATTTGGATCACGTGATCACTTAGAGGATTAGAGGGATGTCTATCTAAGTGGGAGTTCTTTAAGTAATTTGATTAATTGAACTTAAATTTATCATGAACTTAGCACCTGATAGTATCTTGCTTATGTATGTTTGATTGTAGATAGATGGTCCGTGCTGTTGTTACGTTGATTTTTAATGCGTTCCTTGAGAAAGCAAAGTTGAAAGATGATGGTAGCAATTACACGGACTGGGTCCATAACTTGAGGATTATCCTCATTGCTGCACAGAAGAATTACGTCCTAGAAGCACCGCTGGGTGCCAGGCCTGCTGCTGGAGCAACACCAGATGTTATGAACGTCTGGCAGAGCAAAGCTGATGACTACTCGATAGTTCAGTGTGCCATGCTTTACGGCTTAGAATCGGGACTTCAACGATGTTTTGAACGTCATGGAGCATATGAGATGTTCCAGGAGTTGAAGTTAATATTTCAAGCAAATGCCCGGATTGAGAGATATGAAGTCTCCAATAAGGTCTATAGCTGCAAGATGGAGGAGAACAGTTATGTCAGTGAGCATATATTCAAAATGTCTGGGTATAATAATCACTTGATTCAGATGGGAGTTAATCTTCCAGATGATTGTGTCATTGACAGAATTCTCCAATCACTGCCACCAAGCTACAAGAGCTTCGTGATGAACTATAATATGCAAGGGATGAATAAGACTATTCCCGAGCTCTTCGCAATGCTGAAAGCTACATAGGTAGAAATCAAAAAGGAGCATCAAGTGTTGATGGTCAGCAAGACCACTAGTTTCAAGAAAAAGGGCAAAGGGAAGAAGAAGGGGAACTTCAAGAAGAACAACAAGCAAGTTGCTGCTCAAGAGAAGAAACCCAAGTCTGGACTTAAGCCTGAAACTGAGTGCTTCTACTGCAAGCAGACTGGTCACTGGAAGCGGAACTGCCCAAAGTACTTGGCGGATAAGAAGGATGGCAAGGTGAACAAAGGTATATGTGATATACATGTTATTGATGTGTACCTTACTAGAGCTCGCAGTAGCACCTGGGTATTTGATACTGGTTTTGTTGCTAATGTTTGCAACTCAAAACAGGGACTACGGATTAAGCGAACACTGGCAAAGGACGAGGTGAAGATGCGCGTAGGAAATGGTTCCAAAGTTGATGTGATCGCGGTCGGCACGCTACCTGTACATCTACCTTCGGGATTAGTATTAGACCTAAATAATTGTTATTTGGTGCCAGCATTGAGCATGAACATTATATCTGGATCTTGTTTAATGCGAGACGGTTATTCATTTAAATCAGAGAATAATGGTTGTTCTATTTATATGAGTAATATCTTTTATGGTCATGCACCCTTGAAGAGTGGTCTATTCTTATTGAATCTCGATAGTAGTGACACACATATTCGTAATGTTGAAGCCAAAAGATGCAGAGTTGATAATGATGGTGCAACTTATTTGTGGCACTGTCGTTTAGGTCATATCGGTATAAAGCGCATGAAGAAACTCCATACTGATGGACTTTTGGAACCACTTGATTATGAATCACTTGGTACTTGCGAACCGTGCCTCATGGGCAAGATGACTAAAACACCGTTCTCCGGTACTATGGAGAGAGCAACAGATTTGTTGGAAATCATACATACAGATGTATGTGGTCCGATGAATATTGAGGCTCGTGGCGGATATCGTTATTTTCTCACCTTCACAAATGACTTAAGCAGATATGGGTATATCTACTTAATGAAACATAAGTCTGAAACATTTGAAAAGTTCAAAGAATTTTAGAGTGAAGTTGAAAATCATGGTAACAAGAAAATAAAGTTTCTACGATCTGATCATGGAGGAGAATATTTGAGTTATGTGTTTGGTGTACATTTGAAGCAATGCGGAATAGTTTCGCAACTCACGCCACCCGGAACACCACAGCGTAATGGTGTGTTCGAACGTCGTAATCGTACTTTACTAGATATAGTGCGATCTATGATGTCTCTTACTGATTTACCGCTATCGTTTTGGGGTTGTGCTTTAGAGACGGCCGCATTCACGTTAAATAGGGCACCATCAAAATCCGTTGAGACGACGCCTTATGAACTATGGTTTGGCAAGAAACCAAAGTTGTCGTTTCTTAAAGTTTGGGGCTGCGATGCTTATGTGAAAAAGCTTCAACCTAATAAGCTCGAACCCAAATCGGAGAAATGTGTCTTCATAGGATACCCAAAGGAGACTGTTGGGTACACCTTCTATCACAGATCCGAAGGCAAGACATTCGTTGCTAAGAATGGATCCTTTATAGAGAAGGAGTTTCTCTTGAAAGAAGTGAGTGGGAGGAAAGTAGAACTTGACGAGGTAACTGTACCTGCTCCCTTATTGGAAAGTAGTACATCACAGAAACCTGTTTCTGCGACAACTACACCAATTAGTGAGGAAGCTAATGAAAATGATCATGAAACTTCAGGACAAGATACTACTGAACCTTGTAGATCAACCAGAGTAAGATCCGTGCCAGAGTGGTACGGTAATCCTGTTCTGGAAATCATGCTACTAGATCATGATGAACCTACGAACTATGAAGAAGCGATGGTGAGCCCAGATTCCGCAAAATGGCTTGAAGCCATGAAATCTGAGATGGGATCCATGTATGAGAACAAAGTATGGACTTTGGTTGACTTGCCCGATGATCGGCAAGCAATTGAGAATAAATGGATCTTCAAGAAGAAGACTGACGCCGATGGTAATATTGCGGTCTACAAAGCTCGACTTGTCGCAAAAGGTTTTCGACAAGTTCAAGGGGTTGACTACGATGAGACCTTCTCACCCGTAGCGATGCTTAAGTCTGTCCGAATCATGTTAGCAATTGCCGCATTTTATGATTATGAAATTTGGCAGATGGATGTCAAAACTGCATTCCTGAATGGATTTCTGGAAGAAGAGTTGTATATGATGCAACTGGAAGGTTTTGTCAATCCAAAGGGAGCTAACAAAGTGTGCAAGCTCCAGCGATCCATTCAGGATAGCATAAAGGGATACTTGAATAAGAGTTTTTCAACGAAAGACCTCGGTGAAGCTGCTTACATATTAGGCATAAAGATCTATAGAGATAGATCAAAACGCTTAATTGGACTTTCACAAAGCACATACCTTGACAAGATTTTGAAGAAGTTCAAAATGGATCAAGCAAAGAAAGGGTTCTTGCCTATGTTACAAGGTGTGAAGTTGAGTCAGACTCAATACCCGACCACTGCAGAAGATAGAGAGAAAATGAAAGATGTTCCCTATGCTTCAGCCATAGGCTCTATCATGTATGCAATGCTATGTACCAGACCTGATGTGTGCCTTGCTATAAGTCTAGCAGGGAGGTACCAAAGTAATCTAGGAGTGGATCACTGGATAGCAGTCAAGAACATCCTGAAATACCTGAAAAGGACTAATGATATGTTTCTCGTATATGGAGGTGACAAACAGCTCATCGTAAACGGTTACGTTGATGCAAGCTTTGACACTGATCCGGACGATTCTAAATCGCAAACCGGATACGTGTTTACATTAAACGGTGGAGCTGTCAGTTGGTGTAGTTCTAAACAAAGCGTCGTGGCGGGATCTACATGTGAAGCGAAGTACATAGCTACTTCGGAAGCAGCAAACGAAGGAGTCTGGATGAAGGAGTTCATATCCGATCTAGGTGTCATACCTAGTGCATCGGGTCCAATGAAATCCAGATTTCACAAGAGAACAAAACACATCAAGAGACGCTTCAAATTCCATCCGGGATCTAGTCCAGGTGGGAGACATAGAGATTTGCAAGATACATACGGACCTGAATGTAGCAGACCCGTTGACTAAGCTTCTTCCACGAGTAAAACATGATCAGCACCAAAGCTCCATGGGTGTTAGAATCATTACTGTGTAACCTAGATTATTGACTCTAGTGCAAGTGGGAGACTGAAGGAAATATGCCCTAGAGGCAATAATAAAGTTATTATTTATTTCCTTATATCATGATAAAAGTTTATTATTCATGCTAGAATTGTATTAACCGGAAACATAATACATGTGTGAATACATAGACAAACAGAGTGTCACTAGTATGTCTCTACTTGACTAGCTCGTTAATCAAAGATGGTTATGTTTCCTAACCATGGACAAAGAGTTGTCATTTGATTAACAGGATCACATCAGTAGTTGAATGATCTGATTGACATGACCCATTCCGTTAGCTTAGCACCCGATCGTTTAGTATGTTGCTATTGCTTTCTTCATGACTTATACATGTTCCTATGACTATGAGATTATGTAACTCCCGTGTGCCGGAGGAACACTTTGTGTGCTACCAAACGTCACAACGTAACTAGGTGATTATAAAGGTGCTCTACAGGTGTATCCAAAGGTACATGTTGGGTTGACGTATTTCGAGATTAGGATTTGTCACTCCGATCGTCGGAGAGGTATCTCTGGGCCCTCTCGGTAATGCACATCACTTAAGCCTTGCAAGCATTGCAACTAATGAGTTAGTTGCAGGATGATGTATTACGGAACGAGTAAAGAGACTTGCCGGTAACGAGATTGAACTAGGTATTGGATACCGACGATCGAATCTCAGGCAAGTAACATGTCGATGACAAAGGGAACAACGTATGTTGTTATGCGGTCTGACCGATAAAGATCTTCGTAGAATATGTAGGAGCCAATATGGGCATCCAGGTCATGCTATTGGTTATTGACCGGAGACGTGTCTTGGTCATGTCTACATTGTTCTCGAACCCGTAGGGTTCGCGCGCTTAAGGTTTCGATGACAGTTATATTATGAGTTTATACGTTTTGATGTACCGAAGGTTGTTCGGCGTCCTGGATGTGATCACGGACATGACGAGGAGTCTCGAAATGGTCGAGACATAAAGATTGATATATTGGAAGCCTATGTTTGGATATCGGAAGTGTTCCGGGTGAAATCCGGATTTTACCGGAGTACCGGGAGGTTACCGGAACCCCCCGGGAGATATATGGGCCTTAGTGGGCCTTATTGGAAAAGAGAAGAGGCAACCAGAGATGGGCCGCGCGCCCCTCCCCTCCCTTGGCCGAATAGGACAAGGAGAGGGGGCCGGCCCCCCTTCCTCTTTTCCCCCCTCCGCGAATCCTATTCCAACTAGGAAAGGGGGGAATCCTACTCCCGGAGGGAGTAGGACTCCTCCTGGCGCGCCACCTCTAGGCCGGCCGCACCCCCCATGTTGAACCTTTATATACAGAGGCAGGGGCACCCCCTAGAGACACAAGTTGATCCACGTGATCATATTCTTAGCCGTGTGCGGCGCCCCCTTCCACCATAGTCCTCGATAATATTGTAGCGGTGCTTAGGCGAAGCCCTGCGACAGTAGTACATCAAGATCGTCACCATGCCGTCGTGCTGACGGAACTATTCCCCGACACTTTGCTGGATCGGAGTTCGGGGATCGTCATCGAGCTGAACGTGTGCTAGAACTCGAAGGTGCTGTAGTTTCGATGCTTGATCGATCGGGCCGTGGAGACGTACGACTACATCAACCAAACGCTTCCGTTGTCGATCTACAAGGGTACGTAGATCACACTATCCCCTCTCGTTGCTATGCATCACCATGATCTTGCGTGTGCGTAGGAATTTTTTTGAAATTACTACGTTACCCAACAGTCCCTCCAAAGGAGAGCGGGTATACCTTGTCCCTTACTTAGTAAGAGGGCTCGGATTTCCAATTCATCCGTTTCTCCGGGGGCTCTTGGAGTTCTATGGCCTCTAGCTACACAACCTCACGCCTGCCACCATATTGCATATCGCGGGCTTCATAGCCCTTTGCGAGCTGTTTTTGGGCTGCGAGGCTCATTTTGCGCTGTGGAAAAGGCTATTCTGCCTTGTGCCCCGTTCTCAGAAGGGGTCAATATATCAAGTGGGCGGAGCAGAAGTGTGGCGCATCGCCAGGACCGGATCTATTCGGAACCCCAAAGAAGGCGTCCGAGGACTGGCCTTCGGAATGGTTTTATATAGAGGACGTCCCGGTGCCGGATCTTGTCCGGATCGGCCTCCCTGAGTTCAACAGTGCTCCCCTAAAGAAGCGCCTAAGCTGGCATCCACGGAGCCCTCAGAGGGAAAGCGACAAGGATGTTCTTTACCTGATGGGCCAGATAAGATTGTTAGCTCATTCCGGACTGACCATGATCGGGGTCATGGCCGCATGCATCATGCAAGGGGTGCAGCCGCTCCAGTATAGAGGCCACCCCATGTGGGACTTCAACGGGGAGGACGACGCCACCCGCCACGGCCGTAAGGGGCGGATTCGGCTGTCACACCCTAGCTAGTTCAAGCATTAGAATGTGCATCATGTTTAAATTCTTCTTAAATTTGAATTGGGGAAGACATAACCCCCAACACCCCCCCTGGAAACAACTAGGGTTTACTAAAATTATTTTCAGTGAACCTGAAATGCCCTTCTAAAAAGTTCACCCTCTTTGTCTTGGGTTAGAACCTCTCGCAAAACTGGTGCACAATTTTCTAGGTCAACAGAAGGTCATTGAATTAAATCATAAGTATTTGAATTTGGGAATTTAAATGCTATACAATAATTTAAATACTCAAATAATTCTGGGAATAAATGTTTCCTGTTGGAAATAGTCTAAACAGAGGCCACATTTATTTTCAGGATTTTTGGAAATGTTTTAGTATTTTTAATAAAGCTAAACAGTTGCAGTTAAATAGAAAACAGAAACAAAATCAAAAAAAAAGAGAAGGAAGCACACCTGGGCCTTACCTGTGCTGGCCAGCCCACCTGGCTCGGCCCAGCCTACTGGCTCTGCCAGTCGTCGTCCTCCTCGCGCCAGAAGGCAGGGGCGCGTGCTCGCCACGCGTCGGCCACGCGCCGGCCACCTCCTGCTTCTGCCGATGCCCGGGAGACGCCCAGGGATGCCACGCGACCCACACGTCCCCCTCTCATCCTCCCTCACTCTCCCCCTCGTCTTCCTTACCCTCTCCCACACCATGGCCAACGAGCTTGTCGCGCTCTCACCGCCGTAGTCGCGCCCTCCATCACCCCCTCGCCTCTCCGACCTGTCCAGAAGATCCGCCGCGACGCCCTCGCCCTCCCCACCGAGCCACGCATCGCCAGAGGCCCTGCATCGCCGCCATCGGATCGTCTTCTACCTCGGTACCCGCCGGACGCCGCTCATCGATTCGCCTCGCTCCGGTCGCCCCTGAGCCGACTGAGCTGCTCATCGACCTCCCTGTGAGCTCCGCCGCCTTTTCGCTCTTCTTTCCCACGCATTTGCACCCTCTAGGCCATAGTTCCACCATGGCCGAAGCTCGTCTCCGCTCGAGCTCGTCGCCGGCGTCGCTCCGGCGACCATTTGGTCCTCCCATGCTACGCAACGTGCTTGCCGCATCGCATAGTGCCTCGTTAGCGCTTTAGCTTTCGCATTTGCACGCCGCAGCCCACACCCCGCACATGGCCGAACTCCGGCCGCCGCCTTGGAGCTCGCCGTCGTCGTCTCTGGCCACCGTAGGCCCGGCCTCCACCACCACTAGATGCGCGACTACAAGAGCTCTCCAACGAGCCCAAGAATGGCCTCGCCCGTGCCCTGTGGGCGTTTTCCGAGCCGCGCCACCATCTCGGGCCTCGCCGGCATCGAGTCGCCGGCGAGTTGACCCAGTTTGACCCCAAGGTGGGCCCAGGTAGACCCCCCCTGAGTCTATGACAGGTGGGGCCGGTCTGCTAACTAATCTAGGATTAGCTTTAACTAATTTTAAGTTAATCAGTCACTGACATGTGGGCCCAGGCCCCACTGACAGCTAATTAGAGTTAATCTAATCATGTTAATTAGCTGAGAGGCTGACAGAAGGGGCCCACCAGTCAGGTTTGACCTGGGCTGGCGCATTTGACCTGCCGAGGCCAGCATGATGCAATGCTGACACAGTAATGCATTTGCTGGATTTATTTTTATTCAGGAAATTCCAGAAAATGTTTAAAACTTCTAAAAATCATAGAAATTCAACCGTAACTCCAAATGAAATAATTTATATATGAAAAATTATCATAAAAATTCAATCTATCCATCTGTAATGGTTTCATGCAAGACAAAACAAGTTTACCTTGCTGTTTAAGCAGAATAAGGAAATGCACTATTAAAGCCATGTTTAATAAGCTAATAATTGAATCTTTGATTCAAATAAGCACATTTCTTTCTGTTATAGCTTGCATTAGGCCAAGACACATTCATATTGCCATGTCATAGCATGCATCATATTGTTGCATATCGTCATGTGTTGATTGTGTTCCGATGTGTTCTTCGTGGTAGGTTCTGCCTCCGAGGATATTCACGAGTATCCAACTGAAGGGCAGTATCCCACTACCACTCCATCAGGCAAGCAACCATTGATCATTCCGATACAAACCCATGTTCCCGCTTCTGCTCTTGTTACTGCATTAAGACAACACGATTCAAACTTCTGTGTGCTACGGTAGTTGAACCTTATCCTTTGCATGACCTGTCATTGCCACAGTAACTAGATGAAACCCACTAGCATGTGTAGGAGTTGATTGAGCCATGTATGTGATTCCTACCTTGCTATGCCTGCTATGCTTAGAGTTGTGTCAGGTCTGGTTCATCTGGGTGATGGGCTAGAGTGAAATGCTTATGCCGGTAAGGTGAGGGATGTGTTGAACATGTTTTGGTAAAGGTATCGATGAGAGGCCATGTAGGAGTACATGGTGGGTTGTTTCATTGAGGCCGTCCATAAGAACTGAGATATGTATGTGTGATTTAAGATGCAGTTACTACCGTACATTGGGCCCGAAACCAATGGACCCTCTTGGCTTCTTAATCACCCTAGTACTCTGTCCAGGAGTTGCAAATAGTTTCTAGTGTTTGTAGGTTATGTGTTGGCGGCCGTGCGTAGCGCTGACCCTAGGGGTTGGCTATGTGCAGTAGATACACCGTGGCCGGGTATGCCGGGCGCCCGTTTGGCGTCTTGGGACCCTGTTCACATCGTTCGGGGCCGTATGTGGAAACCTCGGCCGGACTCCCTACGGATGGAACCTGGATAGGCGATAAACCTGGACTAGAGACTCAGGTGTTTAGGTAGGCCGGCCAACACCCTCGCTGGGCTTCCGCTTGAAGGTTGCCGAGTACATGTCGTGTAAACGGCGGTAAGTGGTGAAAGCGTGTATGACGAAGTACACCCCTGCAGGGTATAAAACTATTCGAATAGCCGCGTCCGCGGTAAAGAACTACTTGGTTGCCTATACAGTTCATAGACAAGTTAATGGATACTACTAAAAGACTCAAGATAAGTGTGAGTACCGAGGATGGCCCTCTCGTAGGATGACGAGGGAGGATCCCCGGTGGAGTATTGTGTTGGTGAGTAGTGGACTCATGTGCGAAAACTATTTTACTAAAGAAGTTCCGTAGGATAGCTTAGCCAAGAGTCAAAGCTGGCTTGCTGCAATAACCCCACCACCTTCTTGAGAATGAGCATGTATAGTAGGTTCTGATGTAAGACTTGCTGAGTACCTTTGTACTCATGTTTGCTTAATTACTATTTTCAGACGACAACACCGCCCCCTCCGATGGGTTCTACGTAGACCTTGACGTCGACGAGTGACTAGCCACCTAGGTGGTGATCCTGGCCATGGAGGGCCCTATGTAGATAGTCAGGCTTCGAGAAGCCTTCTTTCTTTCTAGTGTCTGTACTCAGACCGGTTGCTTCCACATGTGCTTGTATGATTGTATGACTTGAGTGTCGGGTCATGTGACCCCTATCTGTATGAACATGTTATGTATGGCTCTCTGGAGCCTCTAAATAAAGTACTTGAGTTGTAGAGTTTTGTTGTGATGCCATGTTGTATGTACTCATATCGGGCATATTGTGTGTATGATTGAAATGCTTGGTATGAGTGGGATCCGACGATCTAGTTGTTTATCCTTGGCAGCCTTTCTTATGGGGAAATGTAGTCTAGTGTTCCTCGAGCCATAGTAGTCCGCTACAGCCCGGTTCACTGGAGTCCTGCAAGCCGAGCACTACTGCTCAGGACACTTGACTGGCCGGCATGTGATTCACTTCGTTCCTATGTCTGTCCCTTCGGGGAAATGTCACGCGGTGACTTCCGGAGTCTTTCCTAGCCTGCTATAGCCCGGGTTCCCCGGAGTCCTGTTAGCCCAGTGCTACAGCCCGGAATCACTCGCTGATGACCGACATGCTTGATGTGATTCATGTATGCCAGTCTCCATAGGTCTGTGCCGCTTTGGGTTCACGACTAGCCATGTCGGCCCGGGTTCTCTGTCATATGGATGCTAGCGACACTATCATATACGTGAGCCAAAAGGGGCAAACGGTCCCGGGCCATGGTAAGGAGACACCCATGGGATATCGTGCGTGAGGCCGCAAAGTGATATGAGGTGTTACCGGCTAGATCGATGTGGCTTGGAATCAGGGTCCTAACAGCGTTGGCATCAGAGCCGGACTGCCTGTAGGTTCATTGAGCTAAACTGGTCGATGTCGAGTCTAGAAATGCTTTAGTTATATGTAGGGGAATTGATTGTGGAAGGGAACGTAAGGCTCTTTTACTCCTTTACCCTATGCCTCTGATCTGAGTCATTCTCTTCTCATTCAACCTGGGTTAAGGACTAGGCTCTCTTCTTCTATCAGGCTCACATGTTACTAATCCGTAGTAGCTTATAGGATTGTTGTTACAAGTCCCAGTTTGGTTTCTACTATTCTTAGTATGTTGCTATTTGAATCAGAACCTTGAATGATGTTGTTGAGTGGTATTGTGAACTGTTGTGGATGTCTCAAATCTTTTTCTGAGCATTTACAGCTGTTATGCTGTCCAATTTTCCCTAGGAATTCTAATGTCTTTGCATTGTGGTTGTGCTTTCAGATGGCCAACCGTGTTCATAACCAAGTGGTTCACCTAACCCGGTGCCTCGACGTGCCCGATCATACTGCTATGTTAGTCCGGGTAATGATCGAGACGGGTTACCGTTGGTATCCCAAATACACTATCGAAGAGCTGTTCCGCGACTTTAATCAAAGCCAGTATTTCTGCACCGTCAGGATATTTCCTTCTTATCCTGGATCTACCGAGCCCCTTCACTGTTCCTATGGACTCGGGGTTACTGTTGAGATGGCTGTGCAGGATGCTGCCTATTCCATGATGACCATCATGCGAGTCCGGACTGGCCTGCTTCGGAACACCGACTTCTGTTACATGCCAGCTTCACTTCCGGGAGCGCAAGGGTCTCTTCAGGCTATCTATGCTGACTCCACTCAGGAGGACTCATTAACTCGTACCACTGCCGAGATGCTCGAAGATAAGGACCGAGAGAATCGGGCCTTGAGGCTGGAGCTTTTCAATACCCGTGCTGATCTTTGGGCCACATTGACTTGGTTTGCACCTGTGGTGCAAGCTGGATGTATGGATACAAGGGATCTGTATCCTGTGAGATCAGCTCTGCCAGACATGGTGGATTGGCGTCATGTGGGAGGCATCACCCCACCCCGTGGTCCTCGCAGGCCACCGTTTGTTGGTCCAAGACCTCATCCTAGCCCCTATGGTCCACAGGCTCCTCAGGACCGTCTGTTCCCGGATGGTCACGTTGAACTTCTTGGCTATGGAGGTGACTTCTATGAGGACTACTAGGGAGCTGTCTGAGTTAGTAGTAGTACCACTAGTATTCTAGTAGTTGTATCTCCACTGTCCTGCGTGATTTGTGGAATATGACTTTGCGTGTAATCGATTCCGGAGGTGTAGACAAATAATGTATAGGAGCTTGGAATGCCTCCAATGAGGTGTAACGTCTTTCATCATAGTTGTACTGTAGCCTGGGCTTGTACTAAACTATGTATGATGTGTATGACCGTTGGTATATATATGGCAGTTTTATATTACCATGACATACGGATGAACATCTCTGCATTCTGTGTTATCCATTACATTCTGCACTTCCTTGCTAAGTTTGAGCCATCCTTGTCTAAACCGTTGTCTTGTTTTCTCCTAGGATGGTCAACACCCGCAGCAACCCTGCTATCTCGGAGCAGGGGGAAGCCAGTGCAGCTAGGGGTGAAAATCTGCCTCACCCGCCTTCTCTGGCCGAAGTGATGCTGGAGGCGGAAAGAAACAAGCGTGAGACTAACCGCCTACTGGAGCGGATTGAGCAGAACACTGCACGCCAACCACGAAATGACTTGGTGTCAATCAATGACTTTATCAAGCTGTACCCACCAAAGTTTAACCATTCCGTCGAACCCCTCGACGCGGATGACTGGCTTCGCAGCATCACCCACAAGCTACGTTCTGCCAACGTAGCCGAAGCCGACAAGGTTACTTATGCTGCCTATCACCTCGAAGGCCCTGCTAGCCTTTGGTGGGAAAACTTCGAAGCTATGCGCCCGGTCGGTCAAATCACTACTTGGGCTGAATTCAATGAGGCTTTCCGTGAGCATCACATTCCGGAAGGTCTCATGGATCGCAAGAGGGAGGAGTTCTGCAACTTCACCCATGGAAGACTGACTGTGGATGCTTATAGTCGTGAATTTGGGAATCTGGCACGCTATGCTCCCGAAGAGGTATCTACTGACGCTAAGAAGCAGGCAAGGTTCCGCAAGGGACTTAGCCCTGAGCTTCGCTGCGATCTTCATCTGCACGAGTGCACCTCCTTCCAGAAGTTGGTCAATAAAGCCATCAGTGCTGAGACAGGCCAGACTGATTATGACGCTTCGTGCAAGCACTCCCGTGATTTTGGCTCTTCATCCGGCTCTGGAGCTCAGAAGCGCCGGGTGTGGATTCCAAGCACGGCATTGCCACCCAGGTTCATTCCTAGGCCATCCTTTGAGGTGCCTCGTCCCAACCAGCAATTCGCACCGCCCAAGCCCTATGGTGGCCCCGCTGCTAATGCTGCTCCACGCCCCAATGTGGTGACATGCTTTAAGTGTGGAGAGCCGGGTCACTATAGCCGAGAGTGTCCCCAGAACAACCCCAATCAAACTGGAAAGTCCATTGGCCGTGGTAAGCCCGCGGGAAAGACATTCTACGCCAAGCCGGTCACTACGGCCCGT
The DNA here is from genome assembly GCA_034509565.1 of Triticum monococcum. NCBI lineage: Eukaryota > Viridiplantae > Streptophyta > Magnoliopsida > Poales > Poaceae > Triticum > Triticum monococcum. The sequence goes on from CM067841.1 coordinate 609,116,599, forward strand.
GGCCATGTCAACTATGTTTCAGCCGAGGAGGCTCATGAGGATCCTAACGTCGTCCTTGGTACGCTCCTTGTTAACTTCCACCCGGCATCTGTTCTTTTCGATACTGGAGCATCTCATTCATTCATATCCGAGAACTATGCTCGATTGCACAACACGACATTCTGTGACATGCCCTCTACCATGGAAATTCAAACCCCTGGCTCTAGATGGCAAACTTCTAGAGTAAGCCATGGGAACGAAATTCTTGTCGATAGACTTGTCTTCCTTGCATCCTTAATAGCTCTCAAGTCCTCGGACATAAACATCATCTTGGGTATGGACTGGATGTAAGCTCATTATGCTAAGATTGATTGTGCCACTAGAACCGTTCAACTTACTCACCCGTTGGGCAAGACAGTTAATGTCTTAACTCGAGTGGCCAAGCGCCAGCTTTACTCCCTAAATGCCAACCCTCTTCCAGACCTTGAGGATGTTCCGGTAGTCCGAGACTTTCCGGATGTCTTTCCAGAAGAACTGCCAGGTGTTCCACCTGACAGGGATGTCGAGTTTGTGATAGACCTTGTTCCAGGAACCGTTCCAATTTCTAGAAGACCCTATAAGATGGCACCCCTAGAACTAGCCGAGCTTAAGAACCAACTCGATGAGTCCTTGAAAAAGGGTTTCATTCGTCCTAGTTCCTCTCCTTGGGCTTGCCCCGTCCTCTTCGTTAAGAAGAAGGATGGAACAGATCGAATGGTTGTGGATTACCGACCTGTCAATTTGGTCACCATCAAGAACAAATATCCGCTTCCCAGGATCAACGATCTGTATGATCAGCTCGCTGGATCCTCAGTCTTTTCCAAGATGGATTTGAGGTTGGGCTACCATCAAATCAAAATTAGAAACGGGGACATTCCCAAAATGACCTTTGTTACTCGTTATGGCCAATACGAGTACACCGTTATGTCCTTCGGTTTAACCAATGCCCCAGCCACCTTCTCCCGGTTAATGAACTCGGTTTTCATGGAGTACTTGGATAAATTTTTCATAGTATACCTCGATGACATACTCATCTACTCCAAGAATGAAGAGGAACATGCCGAACATCTAAGGCTAGTATTGATGAAACTTCGAGAGCATCCCCTTTATGCCAAATTCTCCAAGTGTGAATTTTGGTTGCCAGAAGTGACCTATCTAGGCTATGTAATCTCTGGTAAGGGTATTGCTGTCAATCCCGAGCGAGTTCAAGCCGTCCTTGATTGGACTCCACCTGAGACGGTTAAGCAAGTTCGGAGCTTCCTTGGCTTAGCGAGCTATTGCCGCTGCTTCGTTGAGAATTTATCCAAGGTTGCTGTCACGACCGGTTTTCCAATAAAAATATTTATTGAGAAACCAATCTTTGAGTCCAGTATGAGAGAAAATCCTCCTCACTGGCAGACAAATACTTGATACAATAAGCCAGTAGCATAGAATATATTACAGGGTTGAGCTAGGGCTGCTCAAAGAATTATTACAAGCGCGCCAATAATTATACATAATGGCGGATATAACACAATGGGGTGGTGGCATACTACTGACTCGAGGATATAGTGGTGGTGGAATAACATAATGGGGAGTGTGGTAACACGATTCTCAAACTGGCATCTCATCGAGCGTCGAGGTGAGGCTCGATAAATTTATTCGGGCTGCGGAAGCGGGTATAAAACTGAGACCAAGACCAGGGTCGCACGAGACTGACTGGGATTCCTCTAGGCGTCGGACTCGCTATCGAACTCTTCATCCATGAGATCGCCTTCGTCAGCATCTAGCCAAATCAACAAGCCAGTGAGTACTTTGAAAGTACTCGCAAGACAGTTCGGACGTAAGATATAACAAATGCATGCATGGATGCGTCATGAATAATCTTCCCAATGCACACTGATAATATTTGCACAACGAAGTAAGTACGAGGGAAATGGCGGTAGTCCGCCTGAAATCCCAACAGAAAATAAATGAGAACCGATCGTGTGTCTGAAGCGACGCCACGAAGGGCAAACAATTAATAACAGGAAAATAACGAAGTAAGTACGAGGGAAACGGTGGTAGTCCGCCTGAGATCCCAACAGAAAATAAATGAGAACCGATCGTGTGGCTGAAGTGACGCCACGAAGGGTGAACAAATAATAACAGGAAAATCATGCCACAGTCGGACATCTGAGCGACATCACAGAAAGGGCTTTAAAAGAAATGCCACAGTCGGACGTCTGAGCGACATCACAGAAAGGGCTTTAAAAGAAATGCCACAGTCGGGCGTCTGAGCGACATCACAGAAAGGGCTTTAAAAGAAATGCCACAGTCAGACGTCTGAGTGACATCACAGAAAGGGCTTTGAAAGAAATGCCACAGTCGGACGTCTGAGCGACATCACAGAAAGGGCTTTAAAAGAAATGCCACAGTCGGACGTCTGAGCGACATCACAGAAAGGGCTTTAAAAGAAATGCCACAGTCGGACGTCTGAGCGACATCACAGAAAGGGCTTTAGTCACAAATAAACAATACTCATAATAAATATTCAGTTCATGATAATAAACAGGTTAGTCCATCCACAGGAATAACATTTAGCCGGGCTTAGTACTCATGGGATTCACTGGAGTCTCTGTCATCAAACTGATACTGTTAGTCCAAGATGATACGAAAGTGGACATGGAATAGATGATTCAAGGAATATATGACTCTGCAGAGTTTGTACAAAAAATTTCCCACAGCCAACGGATTTCTGTAGTCACGAGGGACTAGTTCCGTTTACGGTTTTTCGGAAGAAAACACAGCTAACCAGTACACACCCATCCTACCTCTCGATGCCAGGACTCACCCTAGACATCATCCAAGAAAAACTTTTGAGACTGGAGATCACAATCTCGAATAGCATGGGATCAAATTTATATATGCGCGCTCTAAGGGGTGCCCCCCTCTCGGTCCCAACCGGAAACACCCATGCCCCCTGACCGGATGACTGGCTTTAATCCAGGGCCATGGAACCATCATCCCGGCCTCTCCTTTTGGTGTGTACCAGGAAAGCGGTTTGCAACTTACTAAGCCATATTCCTTGCGGAAAACATGTGGTAGTACAGTGAAGGAAAAGGGAGGAACTGGACCGGTACGGTTTGACCCTGAAGTCACATAGCCTAGCATAAGACTGGCATGCTACAACACTGCCATCTTACCCATCCTCATGCCAACACATGGCCATTCATACTCACTTCCATCCACTTATGGATCATCGAACTCACTTACATCAACCTTTCATAAAATAACGTTCATCGGTATGCTCATCAACATGCCATGAAACTAACTACATGCAAAATATGCCAAGACACTTATCATATCAAAAGTTCAAACATGCTTGCCTGGTTCAGAGTAGTCGGAGCCTAGCTCGGTGAAGTTCGCGGCTCCGTCACCTCCTTCGGTATCTACGGTATAAAGAAAATATATGCGCTATCGTAAATACCAAGAAGTGCACATAAAGTACTCCAAATATTTTTCAAATAAATATGATAAAAAACTAGACAAAATTCTGAAGAGGACAGAAAAAGAATCACTCAAAAATTCCTTTCTGTTAAAAAGTTATAAGGGTTTTAAACCAAGGACGTATCTGTAATGAAACAGAAAGTTTTCAGGGGCTAGTTTATAAAAACAGAAAGCGCTTCGGCAGAAACTACGCCAGCCCAGAGGGAAGGCGTATTTGGCAGAAGACGTTTTCAGAAAACGCTTCGCTTAGACAGAGTAGAGAGGCTGTCAGGTTTAAATTTTCAAAACGAGGCGGCAGACTTCGCCGGTGCCCGAGAGCCGCGGTGGTAGCCGGCGGCGATCCACGGCGAGGCAGGGTGATCGGGGATTACCAACGTGGTCACCGTGTCCTTCCGCAACAGTGGGTGGTGGTGTTGGTCGCCGGTGGGCACCACGTCGACGGCGGGCTTGACTCCGGCGGACGGTGGTTCGGGCGTTGGCGGGTCTCGGCGAAGAGGGCTGCAAGGATCAAATTGAGGTGCGGGTTAGAGCATTGGGTGCAAGAGAAGGCTACGGACGAGTTTTGGGCGCCGGAGATGGCCTCACCGTAGGGAATCGAGGTGGAGGCCGAGGCGGGGCGAGGCGGCCGCAGTTGGGGGAGGAGACCTCCTCGAGGTCCTCCTGGTGGTTTGGCGGGGTTCTGGAGAGGCGTAGTGGAGATGTGGGTCTCGTGAGCGAGCTCGGGGTCCTTTTTATAGGCGATCCGAGGCGGTGGCCATGAACGGGGATCTCCGGTGAAGGTTACGGTGGCGCAGAGCTTGGTCGGGAAGGTTTAGGGAGTTGGGCGTCATCACAGAGTTCTACTAGTTCCATTTGGGTGCTAAGCGAGCTTGGAGGGGGTGTTAGGGGCGAGCTCGACGGAACGGGGCGGCGCGGGCCCGTCGGCGGCAGGGAGCACGTTCCGTGCTTGCCGGGCCGCGGCGAGGGTGCCACGGGCGTGCGCTGGCATGCATGAGGACACGTGGAGGGCCAGGAGGCTTTGGGCGGCGCCAAAACGGCGTTCTGCCGTGGTGTGCCTTCTGTCGGCCGCCACGGGAGGTCCCGACGCCGCAGAAGACGCCGGCGAGGGCGGGCCAGCGCGCTACTGACGCCAGGAAGGCTCCAAGCACGCGTGTGCAGCATCCGGACAAGAGGAGAGAGGCCATGAGCGTCGAGCCAAGGCACTGTGAGCATGTGACTGTAACTCTGAAGAAATCGACACTGTAAAACTAAATTTTACTGAACTATGCCAAGAACAGTGCAGCTCAGGTGTTCGACAGAATGCTTTTGGCATCTAGGGATTTTTCCTTGAGCTGAAACTTGGTGGGGTGGTCTCTCATTGCTCCAGTAGGCTGCCTGAATTTTGGTGGAATTTTTGGAGAGGTGTAGATATGAATTTCACCAAATTTGGCAAATCTGATCCAAACTTGAAGTGAGTGAAATTTGAAAAATTTGAAAAGAAGAAGAGTGGATCAAGATGGTTCTAGGTTGTGGGTACTAAAGACAATCCAGGGAAGTTGGTTTGGGATAAGAACTCAAAGGCAAAGTGACACTTGCTTTGAAAAATCACTTAAGCTCAAATAAATGGTAGAAATGTTTTTGGGGAGAAAAATAATTTAAATAAAATCCAAAACTTGTTTGGACTTGTTAAGACAGAGGATTTAGATTGTTCAAAGATGGAGGGAATGGATTTTCAGAAAACTTACCATAGGAGACATGGTAAACCATGGGTGTCTTCAAAAAGAAAAGAAGTCCCAAAATTCCTAGGGTTTTCTTTTTTTTGAAAATAAATAAGTTTGAGAGGGAAATAACCAGAAGGAAAGCTTCCAAAAATTTTAACAACAATAATTAAAAGGAAAGGAAATCCTTGCCAAAGGTGAAAGGAAGTTTTCAAGAGGAAGGATTTTCTGAAAGAGAAAATTTTTAAAGGCCCTCCTTTTTATTTCAATAAAGTTTTTGATGAAAACCAAATCAAAAAAATTTTGGAGTGTCACAACACCTACCCCCTTAGGAAAAATCTCGTCCCCGAGATTTCAGCTGATCCTTAAATAAGTGTGGATGCTCTGTCCGAAGAGAATCCTCTCTTTCCCAAGTAGCTTCACTGTCGGTGTGATTGCTCCACTGTACTCTGAAGAATTTGGTGGTCTTATGTCGGGTTCTCCTTTCAGACTCCTCTATTATCCTTACGGGACGTTCCCCATAAGTGAGGTCTGGCTGTACGTCAATGCTCTCATGGGATACTTGTTTCTCTGGGTTGCTCACGCACTTCCTCAATTGCGAGACGTGGAACACGTCGTGGACATCGGATAATTCCTTGGGTAAGTCTAGCTGGTAGGCTACCTTGCCTCTTCGCGCCATTATACAGAATGGTCCAATGAATCTTGGTGCTAGCTTCCCTTTAATCTTGAATCGTTGCAATCCTCTCATGGGAGATACTTTCAGGTATACGAACTCACCGGGCTCGAAGCTGACCCTACGATGCTTCTGATCATAATAACTCTTCTGTCGACTTTGGGCGGTCTTAAGTCGGTCTCTGATTTGCTAGACTTTTTCCTCAGCTTCTTTGAGCATGTCCGGTCCGAAGATGCGGCTGTCTCCGGTCTCTGACCAATTCAACGGGGTACGACACCTCCGTCCGTATAGAGCTTCAAATGGTGCCATTTGCAGGCTGGTCTGGTAGTTATTGTTGTATGCAAATTCGGCGTATGGCAGGCTTTCTTCCCAACTGGTTCCATATGTGAGGACACAAGCTCTCAGCATGTCTTCTAAAATCTGGTTTACTCGTTCCGTTTGTCCATCGGTCTGTGGGTGATATGCGGTACTGAAGGCTAGTTGAGTTCCCAGAGCCTGTTGTAAATGCTCCCAAAATTTTGAGACGAACTGAGTGCCTTTGTCGGATATTATAGTCTCCGGGACTCCATGCAGACAAACTATGCGGGTGAGATAAATCCTGGCAAGTCGCTGAGTGTTGTAGGTTGTCTTCACTGGAATGAAATGTGCCACCTTGGTTAACCTGTCAGTAATGACCCAGATGGCATCATTCCCATGCTGTGACCGAGGTAGCCCAACAATAAAATCCATTCCTATTTCATCCCATTTCCACTCAGGTATTTTGTTTGGTTGCAGTAGTCCGGCCGGTCTCTGATGCTCAGCTTTTATGCGTTGACACGAGTCGCAACGTGCAATGAAGGTGGCTATGTCCCTCTTCATACCGTGCCACCAAAATCTTTCCTGAATATCTTTATACATCTTGGTCCCGCCAGGGTGGATCGAGTATGGGGCGGTATGGGCTTCAGCTAGGATTTGTTGTTTAAGATCTTCTAGGTTTGGCACGCACAGTCTTTCTCCGTACCACAGTATTCCTCCATTGTCTATGACGAACTCCGAGGCCTTGCCCATACTCACCTTTCTTTTGATGCCTTCAATGCTGGGGTGACCGGGCTGGGCTCTTTTAATTTCCTCCACAAGGTCGGGTCGTATTTCCAAGTTTGATATGGTGCCTTCAGCGACCATTAACAAATTGAGCCTGGCAAATTCTTGTTGGAATTCGGGCCTCAAGCCTCGCAGATTGCTTTCGTCGGATTTGGGGTTCCGACTAAGAGCATCGGCCACTACATTTGCCTTCCCTGGGTGGTAATGGATACCAACATCATAATCCTTTACCAATTCCAACCAACGTCTCTGTCGTAAATTCAGTTCTGGCTGCGTGAAAATATACTTGAGACTTTTGTGATCTGTATATATTTCACATCGGTTCCCAAGTAAGAAATGCCTCCATTCTTTCAGTGCATGAATGACCGCTGCCATTTCTAAGTCATGAGGGATAATTTTCCTCATGCTTGCGAAGTTGCCTTGAAGCATAGGCAACAACCTTGCCTTCTTGCATCAACACGCATCCGAGACCCTTTCTGGACGCGTCACAAAATACTTCAAAATTCTTGTGTATGTCTGGCACAATTAATACTGGTGTTGTTGTTAATTTTCGCTTTAGCTCTTGGAAACTCTTTTCGCAGGCTTCTGTCCATCCAAACTTCTTGTCTTTCTTGAGTAACTGCGTTATAGGCTTGGCTATGGTGGAAAATCCTTCAATAAATCTGCGGTAATATCCTGCCATTCCCAAGAAACTACGTATATCTGTTACGCTGGTTGGCGACTTCCAGCCAAGTATGGCCTTGACTTTCTCTGGGTCCACTGCGATACCGTCTTGGGTTAGCACGTGGCCTAGAAAGCCTACTTGTCTTAGCCAAAATTTGCACTTGATGAACTTGGCATACAATTGGTGTTTTCTGAGCTCTCCTAGCACAATCCTGAGGTGATCTGCGTGCTCTTCTGGTGTTTTGGAATATACCAGTATATCGTCGATGAATACCACGACGAACTTGTCCATATATTTCATAAATACTTTGTTCATGAGGTGAACAAAATATGCAGGGGCATTAGTTAATCCAAATGGCATCACTGTGAACTCATACAGTCCATATCTGGAAGTGAAGGCGGTTTTGGGGATATCTTCCGTTCGCACCTTTAATTGATGGTATCCTGACCTTAAGTCAATTTTTGAAAATACCTTGGCCTGAGCAAGTTGATCAAACAAATCCTTTATCCTTGCCATCAGGTATTTGTTCTTAATTGTGACCATATTAAGTGCTCGATAGTCAATACACAATCTCAGTGTTCCATCCTTCTTTTTGGCAAATAAAATTTGTGATCCCCAAGGTGAGGAGCTGGCTCGAATATATCCTTTGTCCAGCAATTCTTTTATTTGCTTCTTCAATTCAACCAACTCGGATGGTGCCATTCTGTATGGTTTCTTGTATATGGGGGTGGTTCCTGGTGCGAGCTCAATGCAGAATTCTATCTCTCGGTCTGGTGGCATGCCTGGTAGCTCTTCAGGGAATACGTCTGGAAATTCACACACTACTGGAACCTTGTTTAGCTCAGAAGTGTCCACCTTATTCAATCTCGGTTGCCGGGGTATTTTTCCTTCCTTGGCTGATACTTTTATTGTCTTCCCTTGGTGGTGTGTTAGAATTACGGTCCTGTTGAAACAGTCGATAAACCCCTTGTTGGTGGTCAGCCAATCCATCCCTAGGATGACGTCCAGTCCTTTATTTTCCAACACAATAAGATTTGCGTGAAACTCCAATCCTTCGAACTCAATGACCACATTCTGAAAGTAATTCTGAGTAACTTGCTGAATCCCCTGGGACTTGATGATCATGGATTTCTCCAAAGGAAGCATCGAAAAATTATTTTGCAAGCCAAAACTTTTCGAAATGAAAGATTGAGAAGCTCCAGAATCAAACAAAACCGTTGCAGGTATCGTGTTGACAGGAAATGTACCGAGTACGATATCCGGAGCATTCTGTGCCTCCTCTTTGGTTACGTGGTTCAGATGACCCTTCCTGTGGTTGTTGTTGGGATTGAAATTGTTTCGCTTGGGCGCTGAATTATGGCCGTCGTTGTTCGGCCTTGGGGTTGAGTTCCTTGGCTTGGGGCACTGTTTTGCATAGTGCCCTTCTTCTCCACAAGCGTAACAAGTAACGTCGGGGCAATATGTGAACTCCTTGTTCCTTGCATGAAAATTCTGGATTGGGCGTGAGACGTTGGATGAGGATTTGTGCGTCCCACCCTTTTTGAAATCTGTCTTGCTCCGTTGATTGCGAGCAAGGTTAGTCTGGTCCCTTTTTCGCTTGCGGATATCTTCCAGACTGCGTCTCTCATTTTCCAGAGTAATGGCTTTGTCCACTAGTGTTTTAAAATCAGGAAAAGTGTGCACGACCAGTTGGCATTTAAGCGCGGGCGCCAAACCGTCAAGGAATTTCTCCATCTTCTTGCTTTCAGTCATACGCTCTTCATTGGCGTAGCGGGATAATAGTGTAAATTGACTGTTGTAATCTGCCACTGTCAAGTTCCTATGTTTGAGGTCGTCGAATTCTCTCTTCTTGATTTTCATAATACTCTTAGGAATGTGTGCACCACGGAAACCTTCCTTGAAATCATCCCAGGTTATGTCACCTTCGTTTGGATGCATATGCAGAAAATTCTCCCACCAAGATGCGGCTGCTCCTGTAAGATAGTGCGGAGCATACAGTACCTTCTCGGAATCTGAACATTTTGCAATAATTAATTTCCTCTCCATGTCTTGAAGCCAGTCCTCGGCTTCAAGAGGCTTGTCAGTATGTGAAAATGTTTGGGGACGCGTCTTCTGCAGCTCGGATAACTTGGAATGCTGCGGATACTGTCCATGGTAATTTCCCATGTTGATGACTTGGTTCATCATTTCACGATGTTGTTGCTGACTCTGTTCATAAAGGCGGCACATCTGAGAAAGTGCCGTGTCACTGCCCTGTTGGCTCGACTGCCCTTGCGAGAAATTGTTGCCTGGTTGAGTGTCCAAATTTTCCTCTGGTGGAAGAGGCATGGAGCGTGTCCAAGGACGAGACATTTTTCACTCTGGGGATATATTTTGTAAAACTCATAAGAAATATGAAGATGGTCGTCAAAACAACTCCAAAGAGAAAAATGCACAAGGATGGCAATAATTCTAAAAGTCCAAGATCACTTAAGAAAACAAATTGATTTGCGCACGGAGAAGGACTGCTCATTACATATCTTACATGCGGGTGATAATTATACAGTACATCACTCAGGATATGCGTACATAATCCTGACATGTTATATAGGCTAGTACACTCCTCCTATTCTACATGATGCGCAAACAAGCTACTCCTCGCAACACATCTTACAAAGCAGTACATCGCACGACGGGCAAACGCACTCAGCCGGAAATGTCGATGATCTCCTTGGCCCTGCCGAGGGTGAGGCGTAGTGAGGCTGGGGATTCGACCTCCTCCTCACTAATAGGCTCTAGACGAGAAGAGCCGCGTCGGGTAGATGGAACTGGTGCCAGGGGCGGAGCAACACGAATAGGAGTTGGCACAATGGGTGGTGCAGTGCGCGCTGGAGTGGGCGCAAAGGCCTGGTTGATCCCTCCGGTGGTAGGCAGGTGACGAGTAGGTGCATGCGATGCTGAAGACGAGACAAAAGTCAGTGGCGGTGCAGTGAGCAGGAGCTCCCTCCTGTTGGCGGCACAGCCATGGACTGCGTCCATGCGGGCAGCCACGAAGTCGCCCACCAGGTTGTCGAAGGCTGCCTCCAGAGCTTGGAGATACTCAATAAGCATCTCAAAAGCCTCGTCTCGTTCTCCTCTGGGGCAGGAGAATGCGTAGTGGCAGGTGTAGGGCACATGGCATGGAAGATAACGGTAGCGACGAGTCTTCATCGCGGGAAGGACATCCCTGAGGCGGGCTATCGCCTCATGGGCTGCCATCTGCATAGCATGCCTCTCCGTAGGCATGGCTCTTCCCACAAACAGGTAGCGGCGTAGCTGACCACGCCCTCCCTTGAACTGCACCGTGGCCTGGTGCATGGTCAGACCGTCGTTGACCCTGTGCTGGCGGAGTGTGAAGACTGGGTGCACGGATGGCCCCATCGCGACCTGAACGATGAAGGAGAGAAGCTTGACGAACCCATCGGGCACGTTGGCGAAGGTCTGAGACTCGCAGTCGTTGTCGGCCATCTACAAAAGTAGGCAAAAATCCTGAATGGTCAGATCATAAATTTATGCTGACTGTCAGAAGATGACTACCATTGCAAAAATATAAATTAGCTCTATTATGCTAATAACCGATTAGCGATCGCACCTAGTGGCTTCCTATAGTCAGCCTGGCTCTGGTACCAAGCTTGTCACGACCGGTTTTCCAATAAAAATATTTATTGAGAAACCAATCTTTGAGTCCAGTATGAGAGAAAATCCTCCTCACTGGCAGACAAATACTTGATACAATAAGCCAGTAGCATAGAATATATATTACAGGGTTGAGCTAGGGCTGCTCAACGAATTATTACAAGCGCGCCAATAATGATACATAATGGTGGATATAACACAATGGGGTGGTGGCATACTACTGACTCGAGGATATAGTGGTGGTGGAATAACCCAATGGGGAGTGTGGTAACACGATTCTCAAACTGGCATCTCATCGAGCGTCGAGGTGAGGCTCGATAAATTTATTCGGGCTGCGGAAGCGGGTATAAAACTGAGACCAAGACCAGGGTCGCACAAGACTGACTGGGATTCCTCTAGGCGTCGGACTCGCTATCGAACTCTTCATCCATGAGATCGCCTTCGTCAGCATCTGGCCAAATCAACAAGCCAGTGAGTACTTTGAAAGTACTCGCAAGACAGTTCGGACGTAAGATATAATAAATGCATGCATGGTTGCGTCATGAATAATCTTCCCAATGCACACTGATAATATTTGCACAACGAAGTAAGTATGAGGGAAACGGCGGTAGTCCGCCTGAAATCCCAACAGAAAATAAATGAGAACCGATCGTGTGTCTGAAGCGACGCCACGAAGGGCAAACAATTAATAACAGGAAAATAACGAAGTAAGTACGAGGGAAACGGCGGTAGTCCGCCTGAAATCCCAACAGAAAATAAATGAGAACCGATCGTGTGTCTGAAGCGACGCCACGAAGGGCAAACAATTAATAACAGGAAAATAACGAAGTAAGTACGAGGGAAACGGCGGTAGTCCGCCTGAAATCCCAACAGAAAATAAATGAGAACCGATCGTGTGTCTGAAGTGACGCCACGAAGGGTGAACAAATAATAACAGGAAAATCATGCCACAGTCGGACGTCTGAGTGACATCACAGAAAGGGCTTTAAAAGAAATGCCACAGTCGGACGTCTGAGCGACATCACAGAAAGGGCTTTAAAAGAAATGCCACAGTCGGACGTCTGAGCGACATCACAGAAAGGGCTTTAAAAGAAATGCCACAGTCGGACGTCTGAGCGAAATCACAGAAAGGGCTTTAAAAGAAATGCCACAGTCGGACGTCTAAGCAACATCACAGAAAGGGCTTTAAAAGAAATGCCACAGTCGGACGTCTGAGCGACATCACAGAAAGGGATTTAAAAGAAATGCCACAGTCGGACGTCTGAGCGACATCACAGAAAGGGCTTTAGTCACAAATAAACAATACTCATAATAAATATTCAGTTCATGATAATAAACAGGTTAGTCCATCCACAGGAATAACATTTAGCCGGGCTTAGTACTCATGGGATTCACTGGAGTCTCTGTCATCAAACTGATACTGTTAGTCCAAGATGATACGAAAGTGGACATGGAATAGATGATTCAAGGAATATATGACTCTGCAGAGTTTGTACAAAAAATTTCCCACAGCCAACGGATTTCCGTAGTCACGAGGGACTAGTTCCGTTTACGGTTTTTCGGAAGAAAACACAGCTAACCAGTACACACCCATCCTACCTCTCGATGCCAGGACTCACCCTAGACATCATCCAAGAAAAACTTTTGAGACGGGGAGATCACAATCTCGAATAGCATGGGATCAAATTTATATATGCGCGCTCTAAGGGGTGCCCCCCTCTCGGTCCCAACCGGAAACACCCATGCCCCCTGACCGGATGACTGGCTTTAATCCAGGGCCATGGAACCATCATCCCGGCCTCTCCTTTTGTTGTGTACCAGGAAAGCGGTTTGCAACTTACTAAGCCATATTCCTTGCGGAAAACATGTGGTAGTACAGTGAAGGAAAAGGGAGGAACTGGACCGGTATAGTTTGAGCCTGAAGTCACATAGCCTGGCATAAGACTGGCATGCTACAACACTGCCATCTTACCCATCCTCATGCCAACACATGGCCATTCATACTGACTTCCATCCACTTATGGATCATCGAACTCACTTACTTCAACCTTTCATAAAATAACGTTCATCGGTACGCTCATCAACATGCCATGAAACTAACTACATGCAAAACATGCCAAGACACTTATCATATCAAAAGTTCAAACATGCTTGCCTGGTTCAGAGTAGTCGGAGCCTAGCTCGGTGAAGTTCGCGGCTCCGTCACCTCCTTCGGTATCTACGGTATAAAGAAAATATATGCGCTATCGTAAATACCAAGAAGTGCACAGAAAGTACTCCAAATATTTTTCAAATAAATATGATAAAAAACTAGACAAAATTCTGAAGAGGACAGAAAAAGAATCACTCAAAAATTCCTTTCTGTTAAAAAGTTATAAGGGTTTTAAACCAAGGACGTATCTGTAATGAAACAGAAAGTTTTCAGGGGCTAGTTTATAAAAACAGAAAGCGCTTCGGCAGAAACTACGCCAGCCCAGAGGGAAGGCGTATTTGGCAGAAGATGTTTTCAGAAAACGCTTCGCTTAGACAGAGTAGAGAGGCTGACAGCGGGTCCCGCCTGTCAGGTTTAAATTTTCAAAACGAGGCGGCAGACTTCGCCGGTGCCCGAGAGCCACGGTGGTCGCCGATGGCGATCCACGGCGAGGCAGGGTGATCAGGGATTACCAACGTGCTCACTGTGTCCTTCCGCAATGGTGGGTGGTGGTGTTGGTCGCCGGTGGGCACCACGTCGACGACGGGCTTGACTCCGGCGGACGGTGGTTCGGGCGTTGGCGGGTCTCACCGAAGAGGGCTGCAAGGATCAAATTGAGGTGGGGGTTAGAGCATTGGGTGCAAGAGAAGGCTACGGACGAGTTTTGGGCGCCGGAGATGGCCTCACCATAGGGAATCGAGGTGGAGGCCAAGGCGGGGCGAGGCGGCCGGAGTTGGGGGAGGAGACCTGCTCAAGGTCCTCCTGGTGGTTTGGCAGGGTTCTGGAGAGGCGTAGTGGAGATGTGGGTCTCGTGAGCGAGCTCGGGGTCCTTTTTATAGGCGATCCGAGGCGGTGGCCGTGAACGGGGATCTTCGGTGAAGGTTACGGCGGCGCAGAGCTTGGTCGGGAAGGTTTAGGGAGTTGGGCGTCATCACAGAGTTCTACTGGTTCCATTTGGGTGCTAAGCGAGCTTGGAGGGGGTGTTAGGGGCGAGCTCGACGGAACGGGGCGGCGCGGGCCCGTCGGCAGCAGGGAGCACGTTCCATGCTTGCCGGGCCGCGGCGAGGGTGCCACGGGCGTGCGCTGGCATGCATGAGGACACGCGGAGGGCCAGGAGGCTTTGGGCGGCGCCAAAACGGCGTTCTGCCGTGGTGTGCCTTCTGTCGGCCGCCACGGGAGGTCCCGACGCCGCAGAAGACGCCGGCGAGGGCGGGCCAGCGCGCTACTGACGCCAGGAAGGCTCCAAGCACGCGTGTGCAGCATCCGTACAAGAGGAGAGAGGCCGCGAGCGTCGAGCCAAGGCACTGTGAGCATGTGACTATAACTCTGAAGAAATCGACACTGTAAAACTAAATTTTACTAAACTATGCCAAGAACAGTGCAGCTCAGGTGTTCGACAGAATGCTTTTGGCATCTAGGGATTTTTCCTTGAGCTGAAACTTGGTGGAGTGGTCTCTCATTGCTCCAGTAGGCTGCCTGAATTTTGGTGGAATTTTTGGAGAGATGTAGATATGAATTTCACCAAATTTGGCAAATCTGGTCCAAACTTGCAGTGAGTGAAATTTGAAAATTTTGAAAAGAAGAAGAGTGGATCAAGATGGTTCTAGGTTGTGGGTACTAAAGACAATCCAGGGAAGTTGGTTTGGGATAAGAACTCAAAGGCAAAGTGACACTTGCTTTGAAAAATCACTTAAGCTCAAATAAATGGCAGAAATGTTTTTGGGGAGAAAAATAATTTAAATAAAATCCAAAACTTGTTTGGACTTGTTGAGACAGAGGATTTAGATTGTTCAAAGATGGAGGGAATGGATTTTGAGAAAATTTACCATAGGAGACATGGTAAACCATGGGTGTCTTCAAAAAGAAAAGAAGTCCCAAAATTCCTAGGGTTTTCTTTTTTTTGAAAATAAATAAGTTTGAGAGGGAAATAACCAGAAGGAAAGCTTCAAAAAAATTTAACAACAATAATTAAAAGGAAAGGAAATCCTTGCCAAAGGTGAAAGGAAGTTTTCAAGAGGAAGGATTTTCTGAAAGAGAAAATTTTTAAAGGCCCTCCTTTTTAATTCAATAAAGTTTTTGATGAAAACCAAATCAAAAAAATTTTGGAGTGTCACAGTTGCTAAACCTCTAACTGAACTCCTCAAGAAAGATAAAAAGTACGAGTGGACTCCACAGTGCGAGTTCAGCTTTCAGGAACTGAAATAACGCCTGACATCTGCTCCCGTACTGGTACCACCAGATTTCTCCAAGGAATTTATTATCTATTGTGATGCCTCGCGACAAGGACTAGGTTGCATACTCATGCAAGACCGTCAGGTAATTGCCTATGCTTCACGGCAATTACACCCACATGAGGAAAGTTATCCCACACATGATCTAGAGCTTGCAGCTTTAGTCCATGCACTTAAAACTTGGCGACATTACCTTCTCGGTAATCGTCACGAGATCTTCACCGACCACCAAAGTTTGAAATATATCTTCACCCAACCAGATTTGAATCTCAGGCAAAGACGTTGGGTCGAGTTGATCTCGGATTATGACTTAGGAATAACTTACACCCCGGGCAAAGCCAATGTCATGGCTGATGCGCTAAGCCATAAGTCCTATTGTAACAACCTGATGTTACAACAAAGTCAACCACTTCTCCATGAGGAATTTCGTAAGCTTAATCTTCACATTGTTCCTCGAGGATTCCTATCCACCCTGGTGGCGAAACCTACCCTTACGGATCAGATCATCAAGGCACAGAAGGTAGATCCGGGAGTCTCCCGTATTAAAAGAAACATTAAGAAAGGAGTCGCAAATTGTTTCTCCATTGATGATCAAGGTGTCGTATACTTTGGGAATCGCCTAGTGGTTCCAAAGGCACGAAACCTGAGGCGGCTGATCCTTAAGGAAGCTCATGAATCCCCTGTCACCATTCATCCCGGTAGTGCCAAAATGTATCAAGACCTACGCCAGAGGTTTTGGTGGACTAGGATGAAGAGAGAGATCGCTCAATACATTGCAAATTGCGACGTTTGTCGTCGTGTTAAAGCAGAGCATCAACGGCCTGCTGGCACCCTTCAACCTTTGGCTATTCCCGAGTGGAAATGGGATAAAATCAGTATGGATTTCATTACTGGGTTTCCCAGGACCAAGAGAGGGAATAATGCCATCTTCGTCATGATCGACCGTCTTTCCAAAGTAGCCCATTTCCTACCTGTTCGTGAGAGTATCACCGCTAGCCAGCTAGCCGATTTATACATCTCCCGAATAGTGTCTCTTCATGGTGTCCCATTGGAAATTAACTCAGACCGTGGCAGTCTCTTCACCTCTCGATTTTGGGAAAGTTTCCAAAATGCTATGGGAACTCGTCTCTCTTTTAGTACCGCCTTCCATCCTCAATCAAGTGGTCAAGTAGAGCGAGTCAATCAAATTCTGGAAGATATGCTCCGAGCTTCTGTTATCTCGTTCGGAATGAGTTGGGAGAAATGCCTTCCATTCGCGGAGTTTTCTTATAACAATAGTTATCAAGCTAGCTTGGGCAAAGCTCCTTTCGAAGTTCTCTATGGACGAAAATGTCGAACACCTCTTAACTGGTTAGAAACCGGGGAAAGACAACTCTTTGGCCCGGATATGATTCAGGACACAGAAGAGCAGGTTCGCGTTATTCGTGAGAAATTGAAAACATCCCAATCTCGTCAAAAGAGTCAATATGATCGTAAACATAAGCCTATGACTTATGAGGTCGACGAGAAGGCTTACCTTCGGGTTACTCCGCTAAAGGGAACCCATCGTTTCGGTATCAAAGGCAAATTGGCTCCTCGTTACATTGGACCCTTTCGCATTCTTGCCAAACGAGGAGAAGTTGCCTACCAATTGGAACTACCTCTGCATCTTTCCAGAGTTCACGATGTCTTCCACGTTTCACAAGTCAGGCGTTGCTTCGCGGATCCTATCCGTGAGTGGACCACGAAACGCTTGATCTACAAGATAACCTCCAATATCGGGAATATCCCGTTCGTATCCTTGATCAAGCCGAGCGTACCACTCGACGTCATAATATCAAGTTTCTCAAGGTTCAATGGTCACACCATTCCGAGAAAGAAGCCACTTGGGAAAGGGAGGATCGTCTTCGACTCGAGTACCCCACCTTCTTTCCAGAGGATCCTAAATCTCGGGACGAGATTCTTTTGAGTGGGGGTGAGTTGTCACACCCTAGCTAGTTCAAGCATTAGAATGTGCATCATGTTTAAATTCTTCTTAAATTTGAATTGGGGAAGACAAAACCCCCAACACCCCCCTGGAAACAACTAGGGTTTACTAAAATTATTTTCAATGAACCTAAAATGCCCTTCTAAAAAGTTCACCCTCTTTGTCTTGAGTTAGAACCTGTGGCAAAATTGGTGCACAATTTTCTAGGTCAACAGAAGGTCATTGAATTAAATCATAAGTATTTGAATTTGGGCATTTAAATTCTATAAAATAATTTAAATGCTCAAATAATTCTGGGAATAAATGTTTCCTGTTGGAAATAGTCTAAACAGAGGCCACATTTATTTTCAGGATTTTTGGAAACGTTTTAGTATTTTTAATAAAGCTAAACAGTTGCAGTTAAATAGAAAACAGAAACAAAATCAAAAAAAAGAGAAGGAAGCCCACCTGGGCCTTACCTGTGCTGGCCAGCCCACCTGGCTCGGCCCAGCCTACTGGCTCTGCCAGTCGTCATCCTCCTCGCGCCAGAAGGCAGGGGGCGCGTGCTCGCCGCGCGCCGGCCACGCGCCGGCCACCTCCTGCTTCTGCCGACGCCCGGGAGACGCCAAGGGATGCCACGCGACCCCCACGTCCCCCTCTCATCCTCCCTCACTCTCCCCCTCGTCTCCCTCACCCTCTCCCGCACCATGGCCGACGAGCTTGTCGCTGTCTCACCGCCGTAGTCGCGCCCTCCGTCACCCCCTCGCCTCTCCGACCTGTCCAGAACCTCCCCACCGAGCCACGCATCGCTGGAGGCCCTGCATCGCCGCCATCGGATCGTCTTCTACCTCGGTACCCGCCGGACGCCGCTCATCGATTCGCCTCGCTTCGGTCGCCCCCGAGCCCACTGAGCTGCTCATCGACCTCCCTGTGAGCTCCACCGCCTTTTCCCTCTTCTTTCCCATGCATTTGCACCCTCTAGGCCATAGTTCCACCATGGCTGAAGCTCGTCTCCACTCGAGCTCGTCGCCGGCGTTGCTACGGCGACCATTTGGTCCTCCTGTGCTACGCAACATGCTTGCCGCATCGCGTAGTGCCTCGTTAGCGCTTTAGCTTTCGCGTTTGCACGCCACAGCCCACACCCCGCACATGGCCGAACTCTGGCCGCCGCCTTGGAGCTCGCCCTCGTCGTCTCCGGCCACCGTAGGCCCGGCCTCCACCACCACTAGATGCGCGACTACAAGAGCTCTCCAACGAGCCCAAGAACAGCCTCGCCCGTGCCCTGTGGGCGTTTTCCGAGCCGCGCCACCGTCTCGGGCCTCGCCGGCGTCGAGTCGCCGGCGAGTTGACCCAGTTTGACCCCTGGGTGGGCCCAGGTAGACCCCCCCTGAGTCTATTACAGGTGGGGCCGGTCTGCTAACTAATCTAGGATTAGTTTTAACTAATTTTATGTTAATCAGTCACTGACATATGGGCCCAGGCCCCACTGACAGCTAATTAGAGTTAATCTAATCCTGTTAATTAGCTGAGAGGCTGATAGAAGGGGCCCACCAGTCAGGTTTGACCTGGGTTGGCGCCTTTGACCTGCTGAGGTCAGCATGATGCAATGCTGACGCAGTAATGCATTTCCTGGATTTATTTTTATTCAGGAAATTCGAGAAAATGTTTAAAACTTCTAAAAATCATAGAAATTCAACCGTAACTCCAAATGAAATAATTTATATATGAAAAATTATCAGAAAAATTCAATCTATCCATCTGTAATGGTTTCATGCATGACAAAACAAGTTTACCTTGCTGTTTAAGCGGAATAAGGGAATGCACTATTAAAGCCATGTTTAATAAGCTAATAATTGAATCTTTGATTCAAATAAGCACATTTCTTTCTGTTATAGCTTGCATTAGGCCAAGACACATTCATATTGCCATGTCATAGCATGCATCATATTGTTGCATATCGTCATGTGTTGATTGTGTTCCGATGTGTTCTTCGTGGTAGGTTCTGCCTCCGAGGATATTCACAAGTATCCAACTGAAGGGCAGTATCCCACTACCACTCCATCAGGCAAGCAACCATTGATCATTCTGATACAAACCCATGTTCCCGCTTCTACTCTTGTTACTGCATTAAGACAACGCGATTCAAACTGCTGTGTGCTACGGTAGTTGAACCTTATTCTCTGCATGACCTGTCATTGCCACAGTAACTAGATGAAACCCACTAGCATGTGTAGGAGTTGATTGAGCCATGTATGTGATTCCAACCTTGCTATGCCTGCTATGCTTAGAGTTGTGTCAGGTCTGGTTCATCTGGCTGATGGGCTAGAGTGAAATGCTTATGCCGGTAAGGTGAGGGATGTGTTGAACATGTTTTGGTAAAGGTATCGATGAGAGGCCATGTAGGAGTACATGGTGGGTTGTTTCATTGAGGCCGTCCATAAGAACTGAGATCTGTATGTGTGATTTAAGATGCAGTTACTACCGTACATTGGGCCCAAAACCAATGGACCCTCTCCGCTTCTTAATCACCCAAGTACTCTGTCCAGGAGTTGCAAATAGTTTCTGGTGTTTATAGGTTATATGTTGGCGGCCGTGCGTAGCGCTGACCCTAGGGGTGGGCTATGTTGCGGTAGATACACCGTGGCCAGGTATGCCGGGCGCCCGTTTGGCGTCTCGGGACCCTGTTCACATCGTTCGGGGCCGTATGTGGAAACCTCGGCCGGACTCCCTGCGGATGGAACCTGGATAGGCGATAAACCTGGACTAGAGACTTAGGTGTTTAGGTAGGCCGTGGCCGACACCCTCGCTGGGCTTCCGCTTGAAGGTTGCCGAGTACATGTCGTGTAAACGGCGGTAAGTGGTGAAAGCGTGTATGACGAAGTACACCCCTGCAGGGTATAAAACTATTCGAATAGCCGCGTCCGCGGTAAAGGACTACTTGGTTGCCTATACAGTTCATAGACAAGTTAATGGATACTACTAAAAGACTCAAGATAAGTGTGAGTACCGAGGATGGCCCTCTCGTAGGATGACGAGGGAGGATCCCCGGTGGAGTATTGTGTTGGTGAGTAGTGGACTCGTGTGCGAAAACTATTTTACTAAAGAAGTTCCGTAGGATAGCTTAGCCAAGAGTCAAAGCTGGCTTGCTGCAATAACCCCACCACCTTCTTGAGAATGAGCATGTATAGTAGGTTCTGATGTAAGACTTGCTGAGTACATTTGTACTCGTGTTTGCTTAATTACTGTTTTCAGACGACAACACCGCCCCCTCCAATGGGTTCTACGTAGACCTTGATGTCGACGAGTGACTAGCCACCCAGGTGGTGATCCTGGCCATGGAGGGCCCTATGTAGATAGTCAGGCTTCGAGAAGCCTTCTTTCTTTCTAGTGTCTGTACTCAGACCGGTTGCTTCCGCATGTGCTTGTATGATTGTATGACTTGAGTGTCGGGTCATGTGACCCCTATCTGTATGAACATGTTATGTATGGCTCTCTGGAGCCTCTAAATAAAGTACTTGAGTTGTAGAGTTTTGTTGTGATGCCATGTTGTATGTACTCATATCGGGCATATTGTGTGTATGATTGAAATGCTTGGTATGAGTGGGATCCGACAATCTAGTTTTTTATCCTTGGCAGCCTTTCTTATGGGGAAATGTTGTCTAGTGTTCCTCGAGCCATAGTGGTCCGCTACAGCCCTGTTCACCGGAGTCCTGCTAGCCCAGCACTACTGCTTAGGACACTTGACTGGCCGGCATGTGATTCACTTCGTTCCTATGTCTGTCCCTTCGGGGAAATGTCACGCGGTGACTTCCGGAGTCCTGCCTAGCCTGCTACAGCCCTGGTTCCCCGGAGTCCTGTTAGCCGAGTGCTACAGCCCGGAATCACTCGCTGATGACCGACATGCTCGATGTGATTCATGTATGCCTGTCTCCATAGGTCTGTGCCGCTTTGGGTTCACGACTAGCCATGTCGGCCCGGTTTCTCTGTCATATGGATGCTAGCGACACTATCATATACGTGAGCCAAAAGGCGCAAACGGTCCCGGGCCATGGTAAGGCGACACCCGTGGGATATCATGTGTGAGGCCGCAAAGTGATATGAGGTGTTACCGGCTAGATCGATGTGGCTTGGAATCGGGGTCCTGACATCGGCTGCCGCTCTAATAAAGATCTTGTCCGCTTTGTACAAGGGAGAAGAGGAGGAATTTCTCTGCGTCAACCCACAGGGCGGATTTTCTATGTACAATCCCCCAGGTTGGGTAAGTGGACACTTTTTCTTGCCCATCCGTTTTATATTCCCATCGTTAAATATTCAGTCTAACGACTTCAACGCAGGAACTGCGCTAGGCTGTTAAAGAAATAAATAGCCCTCCTCCACAACCCGAGGATCCGGGACGGTCCCTCGACCCGGCCTCTCAAGAGGATCCGGACTTATCTATGGAGCTGATTGATGGGGTGTTTCATCAATTGAGCAAGGACAACGCCTTGGTGGCCATTACGGCCGATTACCCAGGGCTACTCCCAGCCTCACAGGTAACTGAGACCGAAGTCCCAACACTTTAAAAAGGGATCTATCCTCGCGTGTTTTCGATTGCCGTATGACAACTGTGTTTTGCAGGGGAGGTCCTTGAGACGAGAGGCCGAGCCTGCGGCGGCTAGCCAACGAGGGGCGGCAAGGCCCCGCGGGCTGAAAAGAAGTGCGGTCCGGACTGAGACGCCGGCGCAAAGGTATAGCGCACCATCTTATTCCCAGGTGTTATTCCTTCAAGGCATATTAACGCTCGTGCTCTCTTCAGGACGAAGAGACCTTGCCGGACTATATCCGGAGGGGT
Organism: Triticum monococcum; assembly: GCA_034509565.1. Classification (NCBI taxonomy): domain Eukaryota; kingdom Viridiplantae; phylum Streptophyta; class Magnoliopsida; order Poales; family Poaceae; genus Triticum; species Triticum monococcum. The sequence goes on from CM067841.1 coordinate 609,139,051, forward strand.
TGCCAATCACGCCTCCACCAGCCAGGCTCCAAAGCCTGGTCTGGAAGCGGAGGTGAACACAAGGCGCGCACCGGACGCTCCTCCAACAGAGGATGCAGACAGGCTGTCTGCCACCAATTCTGAGGTGGAGAGTGCCATGAACCACATGCGTCGCCGGACAGTTCTTCGTGACGCTTGTTTCTCCCAAGAGGCATTGGATGCCTTCAATTCGGGAGATGCGTACCTCCGTGCTGCTCAAAATGGTCTAGCCAGACCCACGGAGTAGTATGTAAAAGACATACGGGTAAGAAAATTTTGGTAATTATATATATACCAGTAGCCCCCGAGACTTGAAATAGTTAGAATAACTGATTTAAGGATAATTTGTTATGCAGGTTCTTACAGAAAAGAATACCCTACTGTCCCAGGAGCTGGAAGAGTGCAAAGCCCAACTTGGGGCCGCACTAGCCGCGGCAGGGGAGCCCAAGGAGACCCCCTCTGGTAATATACGCTTCGAAAGATAAGTATTTTGCAAAGTGCGACGTGGGTGCGAATCTGACGAATGAAATTGCAGATGGCGCCGGATTAAATCCGGAAAAGCAACAGCTCACAGCTGAAGGCTGGTGAGAGTGTGCTGACAAAGGTGAGGCAGGATAAGAACGATCTCCAAGATGCCAACACTAGGCTGGGCATTGAACTGAAGGATGTTCGTGCCCAGTTGTTGGACTCCATTAAGGAGAATCATCGGCTTCGACGCGGCATATTTACTAAGTGCTTAAACGAACTTTGAAAAAAGAGTTCGGCGAGGAAGTCGACCAACAGAGTAATGTCTGTAGGTATGCTAATAGGTCGTCCTGCAGAGGAAATGCCCGGTTCTACGGGTGACCTTCTTCCCGAGCTCTCACAACTGCACGAGCGAGTTCGGAAGGTGATGCAAGGCGTCGCCCAGGCCTTGTGGCCATCCATCTCCATGCCCGAAGGCCTTGGAGAGCTTGTAGAGAAGCTGAAGGGAGCGCGGCGGCGCTTCCGATTGTGGAAGATGTCGGCCTGCCGTCAAGGCGCCAGGGAGGCCTGGGCCATGGTGAAGACGCGGTACACGAAGGCTGACCCAAACCGCATGGCCGAGGTCAGACCCGTGGGGCCCGATGGGAAGGAGATCCCTGTGAGCTCAGTATACGGCCAAGTAGAATTGGCCGCAAAGTATTCCCAACAGGAGTGTAAGCTAGACAGCCTGTTAGATGGTATTGAAGAGGAATACAATCAGTCAAATTGATTATGTAATTTTAATTGACATGTGTAATGCCTTCTAGCCGGATTGTAGATCGTTTGTCATGGCCGACCTTTTCGCTTCAACCTCGGGACCTGACGGTCCGGAGTGTGTCCGAATACCCTCGCGGTTATATAAGAACCGGGGTATGCATGGAGACCAGGCGTAGGGGTCATTAGTGCTTGAACAGAAAAGTGCCCAACTAGTTATGTTATATTACATGGTTAGTAAGAAACATCTTCCAGGGAGAATAGTTCCGTTAGGGGTTCCTTTCCCTGGGAGGCATGCCCTAAAGTGCATGTCCATGCTGCGAAAAGAGATGTAGGAAAAACATCTGGGGGCGTATAGATAAATAAGTGAACAAAAAGATCATATTTAGTTCACCGACCGAATATTCCCTTAAGAATGCTAGCTTTCGGCTTCACCCAGTCTGGGGTACACATCCGGCTGACCCGGCAGTAACAATCGCAGAGGTGCTCCCTTTACCCCACCTAGCCGAACAATCGGGAACGTAGGGGTAAGCACAGGAGCCAGGCAACCCAGCTTGGCGAAAACTTAAGTCATATCGATGCATATAATGGTGAATAAAAGGTACATGTGGAAGTGTGACACATGTGTTGGGCATGAAGCCCATATAAATAAGCTTCTGTTTAAAGAAGCCCCCAGGTTTAATGAGCGCGGATAGCGCGTCACTTTATGAGCCTTTAAAGCTATAAGAGAGAGAGAGAGAGAGAGAGAGAGAGGGAGAGAGAGAGAGAGAAGGAGAGAAATGTAAGATAGAAAGTATATAAAAATGGACAGAGGAAGGAGACAAACACAGAGTCTGGTGCTAGGCATGGAATCGTCGGAGACGGGCTGCATTCCATGGGTTCGGCTCGAGTCGGTTATCCGATGCATCTTGCAGGCGGTACGCTCCACCAGTCAGGACTTGGTCAATTATGAAGGGACCTTCCCACTTGGGCTTTAGTTTGTCCTTTTTCTTGTCCAGCAAGCGTAGAACTAATTCGCCAACGTTGTAATTTTTGGCCCGTACTTCTCTACTTTGGTATCTTCGAGCCTGCTGTTGATAGAATGCGGAACGGGCTTTTGCCATGTCACGCTCTTCCTCCAAGGCGTCCAAACTGTCCTGCCGATCGAGCTCGTCTTCTCTTTCTTCGTACATGCACACTCGAGGTGAGTCATGAATTAAGTCGCAGGGCAAAACTGCCTCTGCGCCGTACACCATGAAGAATGGTGTGTATCCGGTGGTGCGATTCCGCGTGGTCCGCAGCCCCCAGAGTACGGAGTCGAGCTCCTCTACCCAGTGCGTATTAGATTCCTTAAGGGACTGCACTAATCTGGGTTTGACACCGCTCGTGATAAGACCATTTGCACGTTCGACCTGGCCTTTAGTTTGTGGGTGATAGACGGAAGCATAATCGAGCCTGATACCCATGTTTTTGCACCAGAGTTTTACCTTGTCGGCCGTAAAGTTTGTGTCGTTATCAGTGATGATGCTGTGGGGGACGCCGTAACGGTGTACAACCCCGGATATAAAGTCTATCACCGGTCCGGATTTGGCCGTCTTAACAGGCTTGGCTTCTATCCATTTGGTGAACTTATCCACCATGACCAGTAAGTATTTTTTCTTGTGGGTTTTGCCTTTAAGGGGTCCAACCATGTCAAGCCCCTAGACCGCGAAGGGCCAAGTGATGGGGATAGTTTGGAGGGTGGTGGGTGACATATGGCTTTGGTTTGCAAAAAGCTGGCAACCAACGCATCATTGGACTAAGTCCTGGGCGTCTGCCCGGTCCGTCGGCCAATAAAAGACTGTATGGAAGGCCTTGCTTACAAGGGACCGAGCTGTAGCGTGATGACCGCCGAGTCCAGCATGAATTTCAGCCAGGAGGTTCCGCCCTTCCTCTTCGGAGATGCACCTTTGAAGGACTCCGGTAGTGCTTTTCTTATAAATCTCTCCCTCATGGACTTTATAGGCTTTAGATCGCCGCACTATGCAGCGTGCCTCATTTTGGTCCTCGGGGAGTTCCTGCCTAGTAAGGTAGGCGAGGAATGGTTCTGTCCACGGGGCGATGACGACCATTATTACGTGGGGAGAAGGTGTTGTTTCATTGGCAGAGCCTCCAATTATGTCAGAGTGTTCGGTGTCAGGCAGTGCGGTTGGGTCCGGGCTGTTATTGCTGGGTTCCCCTTCCCATACTACGGATGGCTTGAACAGCCTTTCCAAGAAGATGTTGGGGGGACTACATCGCGTTTTGCGCCGATGCGTGCCAGGACATCTGCCGCCTGATTATTTTCCCGGGCTATATGGTGAAATTCGAGCCCTTCGAACCGAGCTGACATTTTTAGGACGGCGTTGCGATAAGCTGCCATTTTTGTATCCTTGGCATCAAAATCTCCATTTATTTGGGATATTGCAAGGTTCGAGTCCCCGCGCACCTCTAGGCATTGAATGCCCATGGATACTGCCATCCGGAGACCATGTAAAAGGGCCTCATATTCGGCTGCATTGTTGGAGTCTGTGTACATTATCTGGAGTACGTATTGAACTGTGTCTCCTATGGGGGACGTCAAAATGACGCTAGCCCCTAGACCGGCCAACATTTTGGAGCCATCGAAGTGCATGACCCAGTTTGAATATGTGCCGTACTCTTTAGGGAGTTCGGCCTCCGTCCATTCTGCGACGAAGTCGGCCAAAACTTGCGACTTGATAGCTCGATGTGGCTTGTAAGTTATGTCGAACGGGAGGAGCTCAATGGCCCATTTTGCAATCCGGCCCGTCGCGTCGCGATTGTTTATAATATCGTTAAGTGGCACTTCCGAGGCTACTGTTATTGAACACTCTTGAAAGTAGTGTCGCAGCTTCCGGGATGCCATAAATACCGCATACGCAATCTTTTGACAATGCGGGTACCGTGACTTGCATGGAGTAAGGACAGTGGACACATAGTAGACCGGCTTTTGAAGGGGCAATTTGTGTTCGTCCGTTTCTCGTTCGACGACGAGCACTGCGCTTACGACCTGTGGGTTGCTGCAATATATAGTAGCATTGGTTCGCCAATGTTTGGCGCGGCTAGGACTGGGTTTGTTGCCAAGATGGCTTTTATTTCGTCGAGTCTGGCCATGGTTGCATCCGTCCACTCGAAGTGTTAGGTGCGCCGAAGGAGGCGGTAAAGGGGTAGGGCCTTTTCTCCCAAGCGGGAGATAAAGCGGCTTAGAGCCGCCACGCATCCGGTTAATTTTTGTATTTGTTTGAGGTCCTTTGGGATATCCAATTGTGACAGAGCTCGGATCTTGGCTGGATTTGCTACAATTCCTCTACCGGATACAATGAAGCCCAAGAGCTTTCTGGCTGGAACACCGAAAACGCATTTTTCCGGGTTGAGCTTGATGTCGTATGTTCGGAGGTTATCGAATGTTAGCCTCAAGTCGTCTACTAGAGATTCGACATGTCTTGTTTTAATGACCACATCATCTACGTATGCCTCCACTATTTTGCCGATCTGGTTTGCCAGACATGTTTGAATCATGCGCTGATATGTTGCGCCGGTGTTTTTGAGCCCGAAGGGCATTGTGTTGAAGCATAATGGGCCGTATGGTGTGATGAATGCCGTTGCGGCTTGTTCTGACTCTGCCATCTTCATTTGATGGTAGCCGGAGTATGCGTCAAGGAAACACAATGAATCGTGTCCTACGGTAGCGTCGATAATTTGATCGATGCGGGGGAGAGGGAAGGGATCCTTTGGGCAAGCCTTGTTAAGGTCTTTAAAATCAACGCACAGGCGCCAGGATTTGTCCTTCTTTGGTACCATCACCAGGTTTGCTAGCCAGTCCGGGTGTTTTATATCTTTGATGAATCCGGCCTCCAATAGCTTGGCTAGTTCCTCTTCCATGGCATGTCTCTTAGGTTCGGAAAAACGCCGAAGAGCCTGTTTGACTGGCTTGAATCCTTTTAGGATATTTAAGCTGTGTTCGGCTAGCCTGCGTGGGATTCCTGGCATGTCTGAAGGGTGCCAGGCGAAAATGTCCCAGTTCTCTCGTAGGAACTCTCGTAGTGCGGCGTCTACATCAGGGTTTAACTGTGCCCCGATGGAAGCTGTTTTATTGGGGTCCATTGGATGGACCTGGAATTTGACTATTTCGTCCGCCGGTTTAAAGGAGGTGGACTTGGATCTTTTGTTGAGTATCACATCGTCCCTATTTACCGTGGAGCGCAGCGCAGTCAGTTCCTCAGCCGCTAGGGCTTCGGATAGCGCCTCGAGGGCCAGTGCGGCTGTCTTGTTTTCGGCGCGGAGTGCTATGTCCGGATCACTAGCGAGAGTGATGATTCCGTTAGGCCCGGGAATCTTGAGCTTCATGTACCCGTAATGCGGTATTGCTTGGAAGATCGTAAATGCTTCCCGCCCTAGCAGAGCGTGATATCCGCTACTGAACGGGGCCACTTGGAATGTGACCTCTTCGGACCTGTAATTATCCGGCGTGCCGAACACCACATCTAGTGTAATTTTTCCTATACAGCGCGCTTCCCCGACTGGGGATTATTCCTCTAAAGGTTGTGCTGCTTCGCTCAATGCAGTTCCAGTCTATTTCCATTTTTTGAAGGGTTTCCTCATAAATGAGGTTCAATCCGCTGCCGCCATCCATGAGTACCTTGGTAAGACGAAAGACGTCCACTATTGGACTGAGGACCAATGCGGCTGGTGCTCGGGCTGTTTGGAATTTAGGTTCATCACAGGCGTTAAAAGTAATAGCCGTGTCACTCCATGGGTTTATTGTTGCTACTTGGTAGACTTCGGCCAGGCTGCGGAGTCTTCTTTTTCGCATATTATTTGATGCGAAAGTCTCGAAGACTGTTAATACCGTACTGGTGTCTCTGGGGTGGCTTTCTGTGGCTTCTGGAATTAGAAGATCTTCGCCAATTTTTGCCACCTGCCGGAGTATCCAACATGCTCTAAGGCTGTGAGTTGGTGTGGCGCCCTCTACACTATGAATTTTACAGGGTCCATTAAGCCATCCTTCCAGTACGGTTCTGTGCCCTATAGAGGGCTTTTGCTTTTTGGTATTGAACCCGGGTGTCTGGCGATGATGCACCCTTTTATTTCGGACTGGGTTTGTATTCAGGGCCAGATTATGCCAAAATTTTATTTCGGTTTTCCAGGCGCTTTCCATCGCACAATACTTTCGTATTATGGACACCAAGTCAGCGAAGCGTGTAATATCACGGCGACTTATGGCGTTGAGGATTCCCTTGTCCGTGCAATTATTGCAGAAGAATGAAATTGTGTCTTCCTCGCGACAGTCCTTTATACTGTTCATAACCAGGAGGAATCTGGCCTAGTAATGATGTATTGTTTCTTCGAGATCTTGCCTAATTTGGGATAGATCGCTTATGTACGGGTGGGTGGGTGGAATCAAATCCGAAACCTTACCCAATCTGAGACCCAGAGGCCAAGGAGTTTCTGAACTCGGAAGTTTGGATTCTTGGATGTTGTCCAATGGATCTAGCCCGTCGCCTGACTTTAAGTTCAGGTCTTGGGTGATATCCTCCCCTCCGCGGGTATCCGGCTTGGAGGGATCGGGAATACGGACATAGCTAGTCCTTAAGATAGATGAAGGGTCGCCGCACTGTCCCTCTACCATGGCAACGTGATGGGTGACCTGGGGAGAGTTAATCTCTCTCAGATCGGGTTTAGGCCCAATCTGGTTGTAATCCGTAGCGACTCCCAGGGCGGCGAAGCGATCCAAGAGCTCATTTAGGGAGGAGAGGTCCATTGGATCTAGCTGCTCGGCGAATTCCGAGATGACGTGAAGATTGCTTTCGATGACCTGAGAGGTCATCGTCGGCGCAGCAGCCGAACGGGCGGTCATAAGGAAACACCTAGCCTGAGAGTTTGGCCGACAGCCAAAGCTCCCTTAGCAACGGTGCCGTCTTTAAAGATGGGATGAGGCATCCTTCATGATGGTGGCGGCACAGAGGAACTCTCAATGAAAGCACCAATGTCGGTGTCAAAACCGGCGGATCTTGGGTAGGGGGTCCCGAACTGTGCGTCTAGGCGGATGGTAACAGGAGACGAGGGACACAATGTTTTTACCCAGGTTTGGGCCCTCTAGATGGAGGTAAAACCCTACGTCATGCTTGATTAATATTGATGATATGGGTAGTACAAGAGTAGATCTACCACGAGATCAAGGAGGCTAAACCCTAGAAGCTAGCCTATGGTATGATTGTTGTCTCTATGGACTAAAACCCTCTGGTTTATATAGACACCGGAGAGGGCTAGGGTTACACAGAGTCGGTTACAATTGTAGGAGATCTACATATCCATATCGCCAAGCTTGCCTTCCACGCCAAGAAAAGTCCCTTCCGGACACGGGACAAAGTCTTCAATCTTGTATCTTCATAGTCCAGGAGTCCGGCCGAAGGTATAGTCCGGCTATCCGGACACCCCCTAATACAGGACTCCCTCAGGAACAATCTTGCTTCTCAAGGCAAGATGACATGATCATAAGAGCAAGGGATTCAATCCTAACTCAAAGAACGGAGAGTGCACCGGAAATAAGGACTAGGTAGCACGATCAATCTTAGGATGATGATTCAATAACCAGCACGCTAAGAATGAGAGTATTGTCCATTAACTACCAAGCAACAGGGTTGCTAGGAGTATTGATTTCACACATCACAGTTCACTTGTCGGCAATCCGGTTACAACAACACGGGACCAAGGAATGAATAATGATGGCGAGAAGTATCACTCTGTCAAGAATTCATAAGAGGTGGTGCAATTCCCATGACATTCCTGATATAAAGATGGTAATACTAAAGGTAGAACAGAACAATAGCTTGATTGCATTTGATCTGCGAAATACAACTGCTTTGACCCAATCCTAGAACTGGATGAGGTACTGGAGTTTGTTTCTCCTAGTCATTCTTAACTAGAATGGTTTGATGGACCAGAAGAATGATAGGCACCGATGAACAAATGCTCACATACTCTTGACTATCAATTGATAGATGAAGGTCGGCATATAACTGAAGGGGGACAACTCAAAGGAACATATAACTTTCTTAGTTGTGGATGCATAGATTAGTATGTCGAACGAGTTCAACATATTTCTTCCAGATAACCCATGCAGAAAGGTAGAACTGACGGAATCACAATTATGAATGGAGAACTCCTCATGAGTACTCTAATGGTGATCTTTTGGTTTAAAGAACTTCTGCCTTAATGGTTCATGGTATTTGGAAGAAGGAAATACCACGGACCTCGAGGACTATCGCAAGGTTACTAATATCTTAAGGGAACTAGCAAATACTAACAACATGAAGTAGGGTGAATCTCGGGTTCAAAACCCAGGAGTAGAATACCTACTACTAAATGGCATCACGGGATGCTTTCAAGAACGATGGCCAGAATCATCACACTAGGGATATGGAAGCATTGCTAAATTCTCGAGGACACCTAGGGTCATAATACTAACTCCAACATAGACGTTGAGGCAATTGAGTACCTCAACACACCGATTAGTGTGCTTAATCTGGCCCAAAAGGACATCGGGAACACGGAGGAAAGATTTACAAGTGCATCAGATTATTTAGAAACCTGGGATGAGTCGGACAACATAACGGCTGTAAATGCTCAAAATGATTTGAGACATCCTGCAAAAAAATGGTGGCATAACCACTCAACATCACAATATCAAGGTTCTGAGACCAGCTATGAACATATGGAAGTAGTAGGAACTGAACTGAGGCTTGAACTCAACAATCCTAGGCAACTACGGTTTAGTAACATGTCATCCTGAGAGATAGAAGAGAAGCCTAGTTCTTAACCTCGTAAAAAAGATAAGATGACTCAGATCAGAATTTCATGAGGATAAGGAGTAAAAGTGCCTTACGTTCCCATCCACAATCAATTCCCTTATATAACTAAAGCATTTCTAGACACAACTTCGATCGGTTGGCTTGATAATCCTACAGGCAGTCAGGCTCTGATACCAAAGCTGTCAGGACCCCGATTCTAAGTCACACCGATCTAGCCTGTAACACCTCATATCACTTTGCGGCCTCACGCACGGTATTCCCACGGGTGTCGCCTTACCATGGCCCGGGACCGTTTGCGCCTTTTGGCTCACGTATATGATAGTGTCGCTAGCATCCATATGACAGAGAATCCGGGCTGACATGACTAGTCATGAACCCAAAGTGGCACTAACTTATAGGGACAGGCATACATGAATCAACATCGAGCATGTCGGTCAGCAGCGTGTGAATCCGGGCTGTAGCACTGGGCTAATAGGACTCCGGGAACCCGGGCTGTAGCAGGCTAGGCAGGACTCCGGATGTCACCGCGTGACATTTCCCCGAAGGGACAGACACAAGAACGAAGTGAATCACATGCCGGCCAGTCAAGTGCTCCGGAGCAGTAGTGCCGGGCAACCAAGACTCCGGTGAACCGGGCTATAGCGGACTACTATGGCTCATGGAAGCACAAGACTACATTTCCCCATAAGAGAGGCTACCAAGGATAAACAACTAGGTTGTCGGATCCCACACATACCAAGCATTTCAATCATACACACAATATGCTCAATATGTGCAATACAACATGGCATCACAACAAGACTCTACGACTCAAAGTATTTATTCATTAGGCTCCGAAGGGCCAGATAAAACAAACATGGGTCTCATGACCAAGGTTGTCAGAATCGCGATTTTGAATCGGATCGGAGCTCCAATGGTAAGATCGCAAATCGTAGAATCTTCACTATCAGGGTCGTATAAACGTAGATTCTATGAACTAAAATCGTAGAATCATAGGGGTTAGTTTGGATCGTAAAGTCGTAGAATCGTATAACAAAATCGCGATTCTGACAACCTTGCTCATGACCCAACATTCAGAGCATACAAGTCAAAGCACATGCGGAAGCTTAACATGTCTGAGTACAGACTTTTACAAATGAAAAATGCTGAGAAGCCTGACTATCTACCAGATCCTGCCGAGGGCACAAGATCGTAGCTGAGGTAACAAGCTAAACGCCGAAGTCCACATGGAACTACTAGCGAGACAGACGTCTCTCTGCAAAACATAAAATAGCAAACGTGAGTAAAAATGTACCCAACAAGACTTACATCATAACTAACTACATATGCATCAGTATCAACAAAGGGGGTCGTGGAGTTTGACTGCAACAAGCCAGCTTTGACTCGGTGGCTATCCTGAACTACGACTACAAGTAACTCTTTTGAGGTGGCACACACGAGTCCACATATTCACCATATCAATACACCACTACGGATCCGCTCCCGTCTCCCTGCGAGAACGCCATCCATAGCACTCACACTTATCTTGCGCATTTTAGAGTATCCACTTTCACTTGTCTATGAACTATGCAAGGGGTCCAAGTTTCCATATCCGAGGAATCCGACTATTCGAATAGATAGTGATAACCCTACAGGGGTGTAGTTCTTCACACACGCTCTCGCCACTTACCACCATGTACACGTCGTGTATCTCGGCAACCTTCAAGTGGAAGCCTGGTGAGGGAGTCGGCCACGACCTGACTAACCACACAAGTCTCTCGTCCAGGTTTATCGCCTATTCGGGTTCCATCTGCAAGGAGATCCGGCCGGGGTGTCGCTCACGGCCCCAAACGATGTGCACATGGTTCCCAAGCCCACCATCCGGGTGCCACTTGGTACATCGGGCCACTGTGCCTAGTCTGTCCCAAGCCCATCTGTACCGGGTGCCACTTGGTAGACTACTAGCACTGCCTACAAACACCAGAAACTAGTTGGAACTCCTGGACGGAGATCAGGTTGATTAATAAGTCGAGAGAGCTTGGAGCGCCCAGAGCCCAATGTGTGGTAGTAATGTTCATGGATCACAAACACAGAACTCAGTTCCTGAGGACGGCTGCAATGAGACAACCCACCATGTACTCCTACATGGCCTCTCACCGCTACCTTTACCAAATCGTGTTTACACACTTAGCTCACACATAGTAGGACATGTTCATTACCATTCTAATTCATCCCCGATGAATCAGACCTGACTCAACTCTAAGAAGTAGCAGGCATGACAAACAAGCATGAATGAGTAGGCACATCAGGGCTCAAACAACTCCTACTCACGCTAGTGGGTTTCATCTATTTACTGTGGCAATGACAGGTCATGCAGAGGAAAGGGGTTCAACTACCGCAGCATGTAACAGTTGAAATGTTGTTGTCCTAATGCAGTAAAAGAGAGCAGGAGCGAGAGAGTGGGATTGTGTCGGAATGAACAAGGGGGTTTTGCTTGCCTGGCACTTTTGAAGATAGTGTCGCTCTTCATCGGTGTCATTGAACTCATCGTCGGAACCACGTCTATCGAGAGGGGACAAATACCGGCAACAGAGAAAGAAACACAATCAATGCAATGCACAATATGATGCATGATCATGACATGGCAATAATGTTATGATTTGCACTAATGCATCTAGCAACAATTTAAATGAAGTCCATATGGACCAAGGGTTCATATGCAAACTCCATATTTAGCATTTAAAATGCCATTATCATGTTTTCACTCATACAGTGGGTATAAGTTGGTTTATCATGCATGAAAGTAGCATAAATGGATAGATTGGATTTTTCTGATAATTTTTCATATATAAAACTTTTCATTTGGAGTTACGGTTTAATTTCTATGATTTTTCAAAGTTTTGGATATTTTCTGAAATTTCCTGGGTTATTTTTAATCCAGAAAATTATTAACTGCGTCAGCATTGCACAAGCATGACGTCAGCGAGTCAACTGAGGCTGACCAGGTCAAACCTAACCAGTGGGACCCGCACGTCAGTGTAACAGGGCAGGGACAGAGGCTGACCAGTGGATCCGGGTCAACGTTGACATGGCATGGTCAAACTGACTTGTGGGCCGGCTATATTAACCTAAACTAAACAGGGAATAAATTCCAGGGTTAATTTGGGCGTGGGGCCCTTGTGTCAGTGAGAGAGGGGGTTAATTAGTCGGGGTCATTAGCGGCTAATGACGTGCCACGTCATCCAAAACGTCAATTAGCCACCGGCGCTAATCAGGACACGACGGGGTTGCCCGTCCGGCCAACTCCGGCAAGGGGAGCTTGCGCGGCTGGGTCCTGCAGATGCAGCGCGACAAGGCGTGTCGACCAGTGGTGGTGGGTGGTGCTAGGGTGGCCGGATTCGCTGACGGCGGTGAGCGGGGCGGCAGCTGGAGCTACTGCCTGCACGGGCGCGGCGCTAGAGCAAGCAGGGGAGCGAGCAAGGGGGCTAGGCGGCCTCGTGGAGGCACCAGGAGCACGCTGGTGCCACTGGACTGAGCGGAGGTGCTCAGGAGCGAGGACCTCATCGGCCATGGCGGACGGCGGCGCTCGGAACTCGCGCGGTGGCTAGCTCGAGGGCATGCACGGACAGGGGGAGAAGGGTGAAATGACGTGGGGCTCATAGAGATCACGTAGAGACGCTCAGAGTGGTCGGGGAGGTCCTGTAGGCGGTGAATCGACGATGAAGTCCAGCGAGCATATGCGGTGGTGACGAGCTCGAGGGCGACGTTTTGGGGTGCCCGCGGTCGCGTGCTTCGGCGGAGGGGTCGAGGGAGACGCGGGGAACCTCCTAGATATGGTGGTTTAGCGAGGCGACGACGGTGGCTGCGAGAACTGCGGTGGCCTGCTCGTGGCGGCTTCGGCATCGGGGGGAGAAGCGCTAGGAGGAGGGGGAAATGAGTAGAGAGGGATGGCTCGATGCGGACGGCAGCGGCGAAGTCTCCCGCGTCGTCGACGTGTCTCGGGAGGCAGCCAGGCAGCTGCTGCGTGGCACGCGGTGAGCGCGCATGCGTTGAGCACACGCGCCCTGTCTACTGGCGCGGTGGAGAAGACGATTGGCAGGTGCGCTGCACAGTAGCGGGCCGGCTAAGTGGGCTATGGTAAGTTAGGTGGGTTTTCTCTCTGGTTTTCTAATTTTGTTTCTGTTTTCTATTTTTTGCAGTATGTTTGAATTTGGTTTCCTGGCCAAATAATTTTTGTTGCTTCTGAAAATAATTGTGGATGCAAACCTAATTATTTCCACAAAATGCTTCAGTCGTTGGAGCAAAATAAATAATTATAGGATTTATTTGCTCCAACTCAAATACAGTATGAGTTAATTCAAAAATTCCAAAAATGTCCTAGAAATATATTCATCATTTTTGGCAGAGGTTTCTACCTTAACCAAAAATCACAAACTTTTCTTGAGGCACTTTGGGTTCGATGAAAATATTTTTAGGTTGAACCTAGTTGAGTTCTTTTGGTGCTAGGGTTTGATCAATCCCCGTTTCAACTTTAAATAAAATTTAAACATGATGCAACAAGATCAAGCAAGGACAACAGGGGCTGAGCTAGGGATGTGACATTGTAGGTGAACTGTTCAAAGAACAAGGCCAACAATACGAAAGTGAAATTCCAACAAACGACAGGATCTCATAGCTATATTGCACACTACGAGGCTCTTGTAATTAGCTGTTGTTTCACTCTTTTCGTTATGCCATATTATCAGATCTATATTGACTTGTTCCAAATGCAGAGGAAAGCCCGCAAGGAATAAAAAGTACCTGAACCAAATGATGTGGAAATCTTCAAGGATAGTCACAGCAGCAAGACGAAAGGCATGACTACACCAGTCAAATCCGCTATTGTAAGTCCTTAATCCTCGTGCCTTTTAAATACTACTTACTCTGACTTGTGCATTGAACTGCATAGTTTGCAGCCAATGTCTATTACTCTTTTCAATTTTATACACAATTGTCTTAATGTATCATTGCAGCTTACAAGGTTTAAAATAGATGAGTGATGTTCCTTTGATCTTGATCTGTAATCTAGTTCTGTGATGGACTTGTCTACACAACGTTACAATTGCATGTTTGTCTGTTCTCAGTTGTTTTGTGATATGAATGATGTCATACTATGCTTACCATATTGTCAACTTTGTCTCTTTATCCTTAACTGTCAATACAATGTGAAGAAATAGACAATACATTAGCCATGGTACATGGTCATATGTTTGGAACCTGGTTTCTTTATGTACTTTGCAGTAAAATACAACTAATATTTTACATGGGTTCACCAGAATAAGTTCTGTATAAAGACCAAAACTATTTTGTTTGGTTTTGCTGCCTCCTTAATATCTTCTGTTCTCGTACTACTAATGTAAAAACTCAACTTTTCAGCAAGCTATGGAACAAATGGTGGAACCGCCACCTTCTAAAGGTGACGAGGCAAATATAACCGCAATGTCACCTCTTGCTATAGTGGGTCAGTACCTGTCCACTAACAGTGCCAAAAGCATGTTCCTGCGTAATACTGGGTTGGTTGTTAAGGCAATCTCGTCCAAACTGTCTCATGATCAAGATATGCAAGCTCAAAACAATGTTATATATGCGCTCCAGACACAAGTCCATTCCCTAACAGAGACCCTTTGTGGAACAAGGACAGCCATTGTTCGATGTCGTCAGGATATGCATGGTTTTGAAACCAGACTATCAGACATTTGCTATGTTGTTCAGGAGCCTAGGAGAAATGATGGCGAAGGTTGTGGTGCTACATCGGATAGTAACCCATGAAAACGTAACAGTCAGGTCAAATGAACTGAGCTTCTGAACTTCTGGTGGTGCATTTATTTGTCGGACTGTTAAATTTTATGCCAACCTTCCTTTTGTTAATGGTTGTAATTTGTTTTGTTGCAATACAAAATTTGTTCTTAACGTGTAGCCACCGGCTCAAGAAAACAGCAAGCCATTTTTGTGTAGTGTAGGGTGTTCTTCCCTATATTTGCAGTGGTGGCGAACTTTGATGCCTAGTGGACGTAATCTGTGCAATCGCCTTAATAGCCTAGCGTTAGTTTCTAGCTTATTTATTTCCCTAGTCTTCTTTTTCCTTGATTTGCTAGTGGCCGCAATAACCATGGGCCATATACAGCCCGTGGTAACCTTGAGCATGCTATGGGCCATAAGATCCATTGGCCTCTTACGGGCCGTCGGATAAATGGGCCTCCAACGGGTCGTAGATTCAGTGGGCCTCGGGCCATCGAATAAATGGGCCCACATGGGTCGTAAACGTGCATAATTGGTATCGGCCCAGCATGGTAGCGGCCGTTAACAGGCTGGAAGACATCAAAGGCTTAATTATGTCACAGGCATAACGGGTCGTTAATGGGCCAGAATATAGGACGGGCTGGAAACGGCGCAATGGGTTAACAGGACACAAATGGGCTGATTCTAATCATTGTCCGAATTTGGCCCATTAGGGAAACATGCCAGTAACGGGCCAGAAGTAATCGAGGGCCGGAAAGGAGCCCAAGAATGTATGGGCCGTCAGTAGGCCGAAAGCTAACATGGGCTGGAAAGGGCCCATGTGAATCATGGGCCGTTACTGGGCATAAAGAAAATTATTGTTTCTTATGGGCTAGAGTCACCGCGGACCATTAAAGGGCTCAAAGATACGAAAGGCCTCGTATGGGCCGAAAGATGTCGTGTGCCATACATAGGCCGAAAATGAAATCAGGCTGGTATATACTGGACGGCCCACATGACGGTGTTGGGACGATTTTGGGAACATCATAACGGGTCGTGAGTTACCGGGCCATAAAATGGGCTATATGTAAACAAACCGTTAACATGCTTTTCATGGGTCGGCTCACTAGCTTTTGACCAAGTCAAATGGGCCGGCCTTTGTAAGCTAAATGGGCCAGTGTTGGTCCGTCACACGTGTCGACATATCATAGGCGCCTATCTGGCCCAATGACAAGCTGACACGTGTTTCCTCTGGCCAATGAGAATTTTACACGTGGAAAATCGCCATTGGTCGTTGCTGTTAACGGGTTATCAGATTCCAAACCGGACCCAATAGCTTAACAGTGACCCGTTATGGTGGATGCCACATGTCGGTTACCCTTGACGAAAGCACTTCCATGACACGTCATTTAGCATTATGGAAGTGAACACTTCCGTGATGATAATTTTGGTATTGTCATGGAACACTTCTATGACAGCACATGTATGACTATCTTGATTATGTCATAAAATCGTTATGGATGTACATGCATGACAGAAAACGTGACCTACTGTGACAAACACGTATCATCACGGAAGTGTATCTTTTTGTAGTGAGCGGCTCGCCGAGGTGGCGTAGTCGAGGCTAATTATCTGCCGCAGCACGTCGGATTGCCTTTCGAACTAGTGCACAAAAACTTCATACATAGCACCGCTGATGTGGCTTGAACTACGTCGGTATTTCCCCAAAGAGGAAGGGATTATTCCGCACAACCATGGTATGTATTTCCCTTAATGATGAGACCAAGGTTCTCAAACCAGTAGGAGAACCACACAACACCACGTAAACAGCTCCTGCACACAAAGAACAAATACTTGCAACCCGACGTAAGAGGGGGGTTGTCAATCCCTCACGGGTAAAAACATATGTAAAATTGTAGTAGATTGGATAAATAGATCGCGCAGGAACACAAGATAAAATAAATAATAATAAATTGCAGCAAGGTATTTTTGGATTAATAGATCAGAAAATAAAAATAGATCGCCAAGGCAAATGTAACAAAGAAGAGACCCGGGGCCTGTAGATTTCACTAGTGGCTTCTCTCGAGAAAAATAGCAACGATGAGTAAACAAATTACTGTTGGGCAATTGATAGAACTTCAAATAATCATGATGATATCCAGGCAATGATCATTATATAGGCATCACGTCCAAGATTAGTAGACCGGCTCCTACCTGCATCTACTACTATTACTCCACACATCGACCTCTATGCAGCATACATGTAGTGTATTAAGTTCATGGAGAAATGGAGTAATGCAATAAGAACGATGACATGATGTAGACAAGATCTATTTATGTAGAAATAGACCTCATCTTGTTATCCTTCATAGCAACGATACATGCACACGTGTTGTTTCCCCTTCTGTCACTGGGATCAAGCACCGTAAGATCGAACCCATCACAAAGCACCTCTTCCCATGGCAAGAAAATCGATCTAATTGGCCTAGCTAAACCAAAGATTCGAAGAACAAATACGAGGCTATAAGTAATCATGCATATAAGAGATCAAAAGACTCAAATAACTTCCATGGATAGAAACATAGATCTGATCATAAACTCAGAGTTCATCGGATCCCAACAAACACACCGCAAAAAGAGTTACATCAAATAGATCTCCAAGAGACCATTGTATTGAGATCGAGAGAGAGAGAGAGAGAGAGAGAGAGAGAAAGCCATCTAGCTACTAACTACGAACCCATTGGTCTACAAAGAACTTCTCATGCATCATCGAAGAGACACCAATGAGGATGATGAACCCCTCCGTGTGGGTGTTTAGATTGGATCTGGTGGTTCTAAAACTTGCGACGGATGGAATTGATTTTCATCGGCTCCCCTAGGGTTTCTGAAATATTGGGGTATTTATAGAGCAAAGAGGCGGTGCGGGAGGCCACCGAGGTGGGCACAACCCACCTGGGCACGCCTAGGGGCTCAAGCGTGCCTTGGTGGGTTGGCCCCTCTTGGGGCACCCCCATGTGCTTCTCCGGTCCATTGGATGTTTTATGGTCCATCAAAAATCCATAAAAAGTTTCGCTGCGTTTGGACTCCGTTTGATATTGATTTTCTGCGATGTAAAAAACAAGCAAAGAACATAAAGATTTTCTGCGCTCTAGTGCTTCGATGGCTGCAAGGTCACTAAGGCCCACGCGTAAGTGTGTTGTCTACTTTTATTTCTTCTTTTTTTATATATATTTTCCATGTTTTAATTCATGAGCACTAATTAAAATTTGTGTACTTTAAAAACATAAATATATTATAAATTCTTCAAATTCGTTATTATTGATCAAATTTATGGATATTTGTAAAGTTTCCGGCCATTTAAATTTATAAATATTTCAAAAATTAGACTATTTTGTGAATATTTTTGAAATCATAAATATATTTTAGATTCGTGGATGTTTCTAAAATTAATAGTTTTTAAAAATTTATAATATTTTTAAAGTTCCTTAAACATCATTTAATTTAACTAACCTTTTCAAATAGAAAAAGATAGACGATTTTCTCAGAGCTAGCAATGGGGTGAGCAAAAAAAATAAACAAGCGGGAGGAGCGGGGAGCTACCTGAGCGAGGAAGAGCTTCGTGCGGTGACCTATATGACGTCACAGTAGCAATTTCATGGTTTTAGCGTGAAATAAAATAGGAGCTTCCAAGAGGCTCAAACAATCATCACTGGGCTCACACCAAGGTCAAAATGTGCAAAGACTTAACAACCACACATCAAATAACTACTCTCTTCTCTTGAAAATAATAATAATCCAGCAGCAACCCAACACGGTATACGAACAGAAAAACACCACCATTAAAATTTGACAACTTTTTATTTTTTAAATATTTTTGAAACCAGGAATATAATTTAGATTCATGAATGTTTCTAAAATTCATGGTTTTTAAAAAGTTAAAATATTTTTAAAGTTCCTTAAATCTCATTTAATTTAACTAACCTTTCCAAATAAAAAAAGATAGACGATTTTCTCAGAGCTAGCAACGGAGTGAGCGAAAGAACTAAACGAGTGGGAGGAACAGGGAGCTAGCTGAGCGAGCAAGAGCTTTGTATGATTACCTACATGAGCGTCACAGTAGCAATTTTATGGTTTTAGCGTGAAATAAGAGCTCCTAAAAGGCTCTAACAATCATCACCGGGCTGTCATCAAGGTCAAAATGTGCAAAGGCTTCACAACCACACATTAAATAACTCCTCTCTTCTTTTAAAAAAACTCCAACAGCAACCCAACATGATATATGAACAGAAAAACACCACCAATAAAAAATTAAAACACACAACCAACACAGATAAAAATAAAACAAACCAACTAATCACAATAGTCTATAAATATAAAAGAATTAATTTAATAAGTAAAGAACGGTGCTGTGAAGCGCGAGTTAGCCTCTAATACACACGAAACCAGACGATTTCTGCATTCTTTCATCCGTATCATCAAAGGGGTAGCAGACGGCCAGCACTCCGGTCATGTAGTAGCAGTTTCATTCAGTTAATCACGAAGGTGCCTTCGCTTTCAAGCCTCGACCGAATAAGGACGTCATTGCTGTGGACGAGACTTACCTGCTCCTCTCCCGTGTGCCCATTCGTGCTCCCGCATACGTGGTTTGATTTGATTGGAACAAAATAAGGCCCGACCCCACCCTTTAAAATCAAGGGGGGAGATGATTAGATTAAAAAGAAAAAAGAAAAAAAACAGCCATTGGATGAGATGGGAGCACGGATGAAAGCATGGAAAAGGAGGAGGCAAGCCGGATCCACTGCTGTACGGTCTTGTGCCATGCATGAGGAAAGCCAGTCGCTAGGTGTGATGCGTAGCATGTTAGCAGCTAGAGTACATGTGTTGAGTGTCAGTGCATTAATTAATGTCTTCTCCAGGCAATTTAGTTACTCATGTCGATGCATCGTTGGTCATGGGCTTTTGTGGATAAGAACGCGCAATGGCGGAGGCAAAAAAGAAATTCAGGTGTGGCGGAGTATATATATAGGAGGAAACCATGTATAAGAAAAATTACAAAGGAAAACTAATTAATTAGTAGTTCAGCAACCTTTATGAGGTCGTTAGAGCACCTACAGCCGGATACCTCAAATCCGCCACAAATGCTGGAGCGGGTGGACCGGCCCAAAAAATCCAATCCAGACGGGCACCTCAAACGTTCAGACCGATCGACGCCTCTCATATCGAGCCTAAATATGGAGCAGATATGGGGAAGCCCGAGCTCGATCAGGCACGTCCGCCAGGCGGACCCGACCCAAGCTGGCCCACCCGGCCTCACATATATTTGTCCCCATCCGCTCCCCGGACAAACCCTAGGCACTTCACTTCACTCCCCTCCGTCACCCAAGCTCCTGTCTGGGGATCTCCGACCTTCTTCGGCATGGCGGGCTGGGAATCTGATGAGCACCAGTACAGGTCGTGGACTGGGATGTCACCCTGAGCGGTTTGGAGGAGGCAATGGTCGTTCGCATTGCACTCCCCCGCTCCCGGGAGGACGGCACCCGACCGACCGCAGGATCTGTCTGGCGCGAGGCTATTGCTATTGCATCGGCGCATTGGGCACTCAGGTCCTCCGGGGCTGGATCATTGCGGTCCTCCCATGAGCGTTCCAATCACCCCTTCCTCATCACTGGTCCTCCAGAATATGTTTCCTATGGGGACCGGTGTGCCCGCTGTGGGAAGGAGAGAATGAGGATCACCGAGGCTTGACTCGTTGCCCACATGGCGGCGGCGGCAGAAGCAACTGATGCGGCAGTGCGCGCTGCCATACAGGAGGAAGCCATCCGCGTCTGCATTGTAAAGAAGCGGCAGCTGAGGAACACATGCGTCCTCGCCCTCGAGCAGAATCGGGTGGTCCATGCCATGGTCGTACTGCTCCCTCCCCCCCCCCCAACGAGGAGAAGGAGGACAATGGCGGTTCAAACAACGACGACGATAAGTAGAGCCGGCTCGATCCATACTGCGTGTTCGACCGCTACTTCCACAAGAAGGATGATAAGGGCACCGGAAAGGGCAAGGGTAGTCGTGGATGATGTTCTCCATAGCTAGCATGTAGGTTAAACATGGCAAATTTTGATAGTCCAACGGCATGTCCTGATGTAGTACCCGGACAATGTGTGTAATGCATCGTTTACGTAGTTGCATGAGTTTGTATGGGTTTGAGGTATGCTAATTTAGGTGTTCGGTTGTGAGAAGGGAAATTTGAGGTGTGATAGGTCAGTGCCCGCGGACTGTCCGAACACGTCCGCAAGCATTTGAGGGGCCGGATTTGCGAAGTCGGCTATAGATGCTCTTACCATGCCATGATGGTACCATGAGGCCGTTGGGGATGAGCGTCGATTTTGCGAGAAGGGAAGAGATACGTGATAACCCACAAGTATAGGGGATCGCAATAGTTTTTGATAAGTAAGAGTGTCGAACCCAACGAGGAGCTAAAGGTAGAACAAATATTCCCTCAAGCTCTATCGACCACCGATACAACTCTACGCACGCTTGACGTTCGCTTTACCTAGAACAAGTATGAAACTAGAAGTACTTTGTAGGTGTTGTTGGATAGGTTTGCAAGATAATAAAGAGCACATAAATAAAAAGTGGGGGTTGTTTAGATAAAGAAACAATAAAGTAAATATAGCGAGTGTGGAAAAGTGGTGATATGTCGGAGTAAATAGCCATGGGTAGCCTAGCCGGCTTCCCTGGCCCTTCTGAAAAAATTACAAGCCCGTCCGGCTCTCAAGAACCCAAGACGTGGGGCCGCCTTCCCCTTGCTGGCCGTCACCCAGGCCGGCTATCGGAAGGCGGCCCGACTTTAGCCCTCGCAAAGGAAGCCACGGGAGGGCCGGCTTCGAGAAGCCGGCCACGAGAAGGCCGACTCCAAGAAGCCGGCTCCCACAAAGCGGTCGAGACCGTACCCTCAAAGTTTGCATCCACCTAACGGCGATGTGACAGGGCGCGGCTACAGTGAAGCCTGCCACCCCCAAATCCCGGAGCACGACCGGCATAGTGCGCCGTATGGGTGACCATGACCCGTCCAGCGCAGCACTGTTGCCATGTTGACCCTGATGTCATCCACGATGGACTACCAGTACAGCCCACGGGCGGTGGGCCCCCTCGGGCAGAGAGACACCCGAAGGCGGCCACGCCTTCCCAGTCGGCCCAAGACAGAGCCGGCTCCCCGCAGCTGGCTTGCCGCCTCCCTCGAAGGAGACGCCCCATTAAGGAGACAAGACGCGGTGAGGCTACAGCAATCGCCCGCCGGGCGGCGGCACTGTAGCCACGCCTACCTCGATGAAGCCCGTGTCACCAAGATAGAGCAACAGTAACCAGCCGCCGACCAGGTCCTGGACAGTGGGGCCTGCCTGTCGACCAAGGGGCCGGCAGCCGGCGGGACCCACCAGTCGGCGGGCCCTAGCAGCCGGCGCAGAAGCCGGCGAGCGCAGTCACAGACGGCTGGGCCCCGTGCCCAGTCGGATTACCATTGTACCCCCGGGGGGTAGGCCTATATAAACCCCCCGGGGCACCCATGCAAAGGGTTCGACCCCCAGCTAGATTTAGACACCACATAAGGAGAAGAAGCAGGCCAGCCGTGCCCTTCTTCCTCCTCCCACCAAACAGCTCAAGGAGCATTGTGTAGCTACTTGTCCATCTAGTGATCATGCGGAGACCCCGCAGAGCAGCAGTAGGGGTGTTATCTCCATGGAGAGGCCTGAAGCTGGGTAAGATTCGCCGGCGTGCATGTCTTTGCCTCATCCCGTTTCCAGGCACCGGCGATGTCTTACTGGCTCCCACAATGATAAGCTACCCGTTGGCATATGTCGCACCTACCACCCGACATGATAGGAGTTGCGAAATTGCCCCTAAGCAATTGACTACTTTACTAGACCAATAGCAAGTATTATGTGGGAGAGGCCACTTCTAGCATGTCATCCCTGACTTGGAATTCTATGCACTTATGATTGGAACTATTGGCAAGCATCCGCAACTACTAATGTTCATTAAGGTAAAACCCAACCATAGCATTAAGGTATATTGGTCCCCCTTCAATCCCGTATGCATCAATTTCTATGCTAGGTTGAAGCTTCTGTCACTCTTGCCCTCCAATACATAGTCCTATCAACATATAACTAACCCTAGGGTGTGATCCACGCGCGCAATCATATGATGGGCACCAAAGGACAGCAACCTAACCACAAGCAAATTAAATCAATCATAGCAATTCATCCACCACCGATAGGACAACGAAAATCTACTCAGACATCATAGGATGGCAACACATCATTGGATAATAATATGAAGCATAAAGCACCATGTTTAAGTAGAGGGTACAGCGGGTTGCGGGAGAGTGGACCGCTGTAGATAGAGGGGGGAAGGTGATGGAGATGTTGGTGAAGATGGCGGAGGTGTTGGAGTAGATCACGGTGATGATGATGATAGCCACGGTAGCGTTCCGGCGCCACCGGAAGAGAAGGGGAGAGGGGGCCCCTTCGTCTTCTTCTTCCTTGACCTCCTCCCTAGATGGGAGAAGGGTTTCCCCTCTGGTCCTTGGCCTCCATGGCATGGGAGGGGCGAGAGCCCCTCCAAGATTGGATCTGTCTCTCAGTCTCTCTCTGTTTCTGCGTTTTGTTCTGGCTCTGTTTCACCGTTTCATATATATATGGAGATTCGTAACTCCGATTGGCCTGAAACCTTCGCCGTGATTTTTTTCCAAATATTAGCTTTCTTGCGGCAAAAGAAGAGCGTCAACCTCCTTACGGTGGGCTCACGAGGGTAGGGGCGCGCCCTAGGGGGGCGCTCCCCTGCCTCGTGACCACCTCGGGCACTGGTTCGCATTGATTTTCCTTCCGAATTTTCCATATTTTCCAAAAATAAGCTCCGTCCATTTTTATCCCGTTTGGACTCCGTTTGATATGGATATTCTGCGAAACCAAAAACATGCAACAGACAGGAACTGGCACTGGGCACTGGATCAATATGTTAGTCCCAAAAATAATATAAAAAGTTGCCAAAAAGTATATGAAAGTTGAATAATATTGGCATGGAACAATCAAAAATTATAGATATGACGGAGACGTATCAGCATCCCCAAGCTTAATTCCTACTCGTCCTTGAGTAGGTAAATGATAAAAAAAGATAAATTTTGATGTGGAATGCTACCTAGCATAATCTTGATCACATGTCTAATCATGGCATGAATATTAAGACACGAGTGATTCAAAGCAATAGTCTATCCTTTGACATAAAAATAATAATACTTCAAGCCTACTAATAAAGCAATCATGTCTTTTCAAAATAACATGGACAAAGAAAGTTATCCCTACAAAATCATATAGTCTGGCTATGCTTCATCTTCACCACACAAAATATTCACATCATGCACAACCCCGATGACAAGCCAAGAAATTGTTTCATACTTTTGACGTTCTCAAACCTTTTCAACTTTCATGCAATACGTGAGTGTGAGCCATGGACATAGCACTATAGGTGGAATAGAATATGATGGTGGAGAAGACAAAAAGGAGAAGAAAGTCTCACATCAACTAGGCATATCAACGGGCTATGGAGATGGCCATCAATAGATATCAATGTGAGTGAGTAGGGATTGCCATGCAATGGATGCACTAGAGCTTAAGTGTATGAAAGCTCAAACTGAAACTAAGTGGGTGTGCATCCAACTTGCTTGCTCATGAAGACCTCGGACATTTGAGGAATCCCATCATAAGAATATACAAGCCTAGTTTTATAATGAAAATTCCCACTAGTATATGAAAGTGATAACTCAAGAGATTCTCTATATGAAGAACATGGTGCTACTCTGAAGCACAAGTGTGGTAAAAGGATAGTAACATTGCCCTTTCTCTCTTTTTCTCTCATTTTTTTATTTTCTCTCTCTTTTTTTGGTGGGCTTCTTTAGCCTCTCTTTTTTATTTGGACTTCTTTGGCCTCTTTTATTTTTTTGTAAAGTCCGGAATCTCATCCCGACTTGTGGGGGAATCATAGTCTCCATCATCCTTTCCTCACTGGGACAATGCTCTAATAATGATGATCATCACACTTTTATTTACTTACAACTCGATATTACAACTCGATATCTAGAACAAAGATATGACTCTATATGAATGCCTCCGGCGGTGTACCGGGATGTGCAATGACCTAGCGTAGCAATGACATCAAAAAACGGACGAGCCATGAAAACATCATGCTAGCTATCTTACGATCATGCAAAGCAATATGACAATAAATGCTCAAGTCATGTATATGATGATGATGGAAGTTGCATGGAAATATACTCAGAATGGCTATGGAAATGCCATGATAGGTAGGTATGGTGGCTGTTTTGAGGAAGGTATATGGTGGGTTTATGGTACCGGCGAAAGTTGCACAATACTAGAGAGGCTAGCAATGGTGGAAGGGTGAGAGTGCGTATAATCCATGGACTCAACATTAGTCATAAAGAACTCACATACTTATTGCAAAAATCTATTAGTCATCAAAACACAGTACTACGAGCATGCTCCTAGGGGGATAGATTGGTAGGAAAAGACCATCGCTCGTCCCCGACCGCCACTCATAAGGAAGGCAATCAATAAACACCTCATGCTCCGACTTCGTTACATAATGGTTCACCATACGTGCATGCTACGAGACTTGCAAACCTCAACACAAGTATTTCTCAATTTCACAATTACCCGACTAGCATGAGTCTAATATCACCATCCTTATATCGCAAAACTATTGCAAGGAATCAAACATATCATATTCAGCGATCTACAAGTTTTATGTAGGATTTTATGACTAACCATGTGAATGACCAGTTCCTGTCATCTCTCTAAATAGATATAAGTGAAGCAAGGGAGTTTAATTCTTTCTACAAAAGATATGCCCACGGTCTAATAAGTATAAGTGAAGAAAAAGAGCATTCTACAAATGGCGGTTGTCTAAGTGAAGAGAAACAGGCAATCCAAACTTCAAATTATATAAGCGCACTAGTAGAAAACGGAGCTTTAAAACCGGTTTGTAAGGGCCTTTAGTTCCGGTTATGGAACTGGCACTAAAGTGTGGGCACTAAAGCCCCCCCCCCCCCTTTAGTACCGGTTCGGCACGAACCGGCGCTAAAGTGCCACAACGTGGCGTGAGCTCACGCCCTGGTATGGGGGACCTTTAGTACCGGTTGGTGTTACCAACCGGTACTAAAGGTTTTTTTTTTGAAAATTTTGGAAAAAAAAATTTGATTTTTTTTATTTTTAATTTTTCTGAATTATTTGATGATTTAGTCTCTAATCACCTCTCTTAACTGCTCAAGTGTGGATCACTCATTCCAAATCATCTAACTTCCCGACCGGTCACCCATCCCTCTCACTACTCCAGCCCGAGCACGCTTAACTTTCCGGTTCTATTCTCCTTTGTTTCCAAGTCTGCACTTGTTGTTTTCCTGACAATAGTAAGATGTTAATCCTATTAACCCTCAGGAGTTTAGCTTGAGCATGAAGTCACACATTTCACCGTTTGAGTTTGAAACTATTATTCTAAAAAAACAGTAATTATTTAGTAACGCTAATATTTCTTGAATAAGTTTGACCATAGTTTGACCAGATTTGACCAAAATTCAAAAAATTGAAATAATTATTTAGTAACACTAATATTCTTGAATAATTATGTAGTAACATTAATACTTCTTGAATAAGTAGTTTGACCAGATTTAACCAAATTTTTTTAAAAAAAACTGAAATTTGACCATATCTTTTTTTCCTTTTGGAATTTGATGATTCTAAAAAATTCCAAACAGGCCGTAGGCGGTCTCCATCGGATGCAGATTTTCGTGCTGAATTTTTTGATATATTATACGTTTTTTTCCGACATCGTATGCAAACGTTATAACCGTTTTACATTTTCCCTACACTTTTTGCAAAAACATGTCCAAATTTAAGTTTTCAAATTTTCCTAACTAGTAGATGTAGTAATATAACTACCTCTCGAAGGATTTTATTTTTTGAAGTTTTTATCATTTTCTTTTGATTTTTTCAGAACTGAAATGGCGACACACGGGGGGGGGGGGGGGGGGGGGTAGAGTTTGAAAATTGCCCTATAGTGTCGGTTTGTGTCACAAACCTGTACTATAGGTCAGACCCCTTTAGTACCGGTTCGTGGCACAAACCGGTACTAAAGGTTAGCCCTTTAGTACCGGTTTGTAACACGAACCGGTACTAAAGGTGATCGTGGGGCCCCGGCCTGACGCCAGCCTGCCATCACCCCTTTAGTACCGGTTCGTGCCACGAACCGGTACTAAAGGTTCAACACGAACCGGCATTAATGCATAGCCGTTCGAACCGGCACTAATGGTACAATTAGTGCCGACTCAAATTCAAACCGGCACTAATGTGCTTCACGTTTGACCCTTTTTCTACTAGTGGCGAAGCACATGAAGCATTCTATAAAGCCATACTCAAAAGATATAAGTGAAGTGCAAAGAGCATTCTATAAATCAACCAAGGATTATCTCATACCAGCATGGTGCATAAAAGAAAAATGAAAACTAAATGCAAAAGACGCTCCAAGATTGCACATATCGCATGAACGAAACGAATCCGAAAACATACCGATACTTGTTGAAGAAAGAGGGGATGCCTTCCCAGCATCCCCAAGCTCAGACGCTTGAGTCTCCTTGAATATTTACTTGGGGTGCCTCGGGCATCCCCAAGCTTGAGTCTTGCCTCTCTTCCTTCTTCTCACATTGAGACCTTCTCGATCATCGAACACTTCATCCACACAAAACTTCAACAGAAAACTCGGTAAGATCCGTTAGTATAATAAAGCAAATCACCACTATAAGTATTGTTGCAAACCAATTCATATTTTGTTTTTGCATTGTGTCTACTGTAGTATAACTTTTTCATGGCTTAATCCACTGATATAAATTGATAGTTTCATCAGAACAAGCAAACTATGCATCAAAAACAGAATCTGTCTAAAACAGAACAGTCTGTAGTAATCTGAACATTCACCATACTTCTGCTACCTGAAAAATTCTGCCAAAATTAGGAAAAATAAAAAATTTGTACAGAAAGACAGTGCAAAAAGAATCCGAACCATTTGAGGTTCCAGCTAAAAATTTAAAATTGCGCACTACAGCCAAAGTTTTTGTCCTGCGCCGTACAAACCATCAAGCAAATGTAAACATCCTAAAGGCAAACCTTGGCACATTATTTTGATAATGCAATGGAATTGTACAAGGGGATAATTATTTTTGTTGAAAAGTTTCTGTAATCAAGATTCACAAAGTTTCAGTGAGCATGAACAAAGTTCAAGGAGCTCTCCCACTTCAACAATGCTTGTCTTTCTCACTCTCACTTTCCTTTTCGAAAAAGTTTTGGGTTCCCCTCTTTATTTTTGTTGTTTTTAAACTATATGAAAGAACTCAACAGAAATAAATGACTCTCTAAAACTTCTGGGTTGTCTCCCTGGCAGTGCTTTCTTTAAAGCCATTAAGCTAGGCATATAGTGCTCAAGTAGTGAATCCACCCGGATCCCAAGGTATATCAAAGCCAATTTTAATTAACAATGATTTGTAATTTAGTAGTAAGCACAAAGCAACATATATCAAGCAATGACGAAGTCTAACTCTCTTCCTATGCATCGGCATGTCATAAAAGAACAATTCATGCACACAAAGTAAAGGCCAATGCATAGTATAAACAGTTTCTTGCAATTTTATCATGTTGGAAACATAGAGAGGTGGAGATATAGTTCCTCTCTCATAATAATTGCAAGTAGGAGCAGCAAGCACATTCATATTATACTCATCAAAATCATCATGTGTAGTAGTAAAAGGCAACCCATCAATATAATCCTTCATAAGTGCAAACTTCTCCGATATAGTGTAGTCGGGAGAATTCAAAAAGATAATAGGACTATCATGCGTGGGTGCAATAGCAACAATTTCATGTTTAACATAAGGAACTATAGCAAGTTCATCTCCATAAGCATAATTCATATTGGCATCTTGGCCACAAGCATAGCAAGCATCATCAAAAAGGGATATTTCAAAAGAATCGACGGGATCATAGCATTCATCCTTCGGTAAGCACGAAGGGAAATTAAACAATGTATGAGTTGAAGAGTTACTCTCATTAGAAGGTGGGCACGGGTGATCAATCCGCTCTTCCTCCTTTTGTTCTTTGCTCTCCTCATCATCTTTTGCATCCAATGAGCTCACAGTTTCATCAATTTCTTCTTCCATAGACTCCTGCAAAATATTAGTCTCTTCTTGGACAGCGGAGTATTCCTCAATATATTGTTTAACATAGGTATTAGAAGCATAATTATATAGCAATATTTATGTATAGCAAAATTTTCAGATTTGTAAAGAGTAGCATCATACTTTTCAATCAAAGAAGCAATTTCAAAAGCACCCTTAAAAGCAACAAACTCTTCAATTTGTTGAACATCATAGTAATTATAAACACCCTTAGCATATGAAGATAAGATTCCACTATCAATAAACTCACATTGGTAGGGAAGGTGTTTCTTAGGGTTTTCAGAACAACAAGTAAAATCATATATTTCACATAAATTCCAAGCATAGCATTGCAAACGTTGAATTTGACCCCATAATAGTTTCCCTTTTTCAGATATACGGTGTCACACATAACAAGCATGCTCATCTAAAGATTTGCCCTCAACTAAGCTAGTTGGGGTTTCGGCACGAGCACAAAGGGATCGAAGATGATGCAAGTAATAAGCTTCAGCAGTGTGATAGATTTTGAGTGGTTCTTCAACCATTGGTTTCGGTAGGTACAACTAATTTTTTTGGTATTTTGCGTTCCATATCCATAACTAAAGATAGAGAACAACTAAGAACAGCAAATAAAAATTACTTAGTGATAGAGCAAACAAGCACACACGAAAATATTAACCCCACGCTATTGCTCCCCGGCAACGGCGCCAAAAAAGGGTCTTGATAACCCACAAGTATAGGGGATCGCAACAATTTTCGATAAGTAAGAGTGTCGAACCCAACGAGGAGCTAAAGGTAGAACAAATATTCCCTCAAGTTCTATCGACCACCAATACAACTCTACGCACGCTTGACGTTCGCTTTACCTAGAACAAGTATGAAACTAGAAGTACTTTGTAGGTGTTGTTGGATAGGTTTGCAAGATAATAAAGAGTACGTAAATAAAAAGTAGGGGCTGTTTAGATAAAGAAACAATAAAGTAAATATAGCGAGTGTGGAAAAGTGGTGATAGGAGTTGCAAAATTGTCCCTAAGCAATTGACTACTTTACTAGACCAATAGCAAGTATTATGTGGGAGAGGCCACTTCTAGCATGTCATCCCTGACTTGGAATTCTATGCACTTATGATTGGAACTATTAGCAAGCATCCGCAACTACTAATGTTCATTAAGGTAAAACCAAACCATAGCATTAAGGTATATTGGTCTCCCTTCAATCCCGCATGCATCAATTTCTATGCTAGCTTGAAGCTTCTGTCACTCTTGCCCTCCAATACATAGTCCTATCAACATATAACTAACCCTGGGGTTTGATCCACGCGCGCAATCATATGATGGGCACCAAAGGACAGAAACATAACCACAAGCAAATTAAATCAATCATAGCGATTCATCAACCACCGATAGGACAACGAAAATCTACTCAGACATCATAGGATGGCAACACATCATTGGATAATAATATGAAGCATAAAGCACCATGTTCAAGTAGAGGGTACAGCGGGTTGTAGGAGAGTGGACCGCTGTAGATAGAGGGGGGAAGGTGATGGAGATGTTGGTGAAGATGGCGGAGGTGTTCGAGTAGATCACGGTGATGATGATGATGGCCACGGCAGCGTTCCGGCGCCACCGGAAGAGAAGGGGAGAGGGGGCCCCTTCGTCTTCTTCTTCCTTGACCTCCTCCCTAGATGGGAGAAGGGTTTCCCCTCTGGTCCTTGGCCTCCATGGCATGGGAGGGGCGAGAGCCCCTCCGAGATTGGATCTGTCTCTCAGTCTCTCTCTGTTTCTGCGTTCTGTTCTGGCTCTGTTTCACCATTTAATATATATATGGAGATTCGTAACTCCGATTGGCCTGAAACCTTCGCCGTGATTTTTTTCCAAATATTAGCTTTCTTGTGGCAAAAGAAGAGCGTCAACCTCCTTACGGTGGGCTCACGAGGGTATGGGCGCGCCCTAGGGGGGCGCTCCCCTGCCTCGTGACCACCTCGGGCACTAGTTCGCGTTGATTTTCCTTCCGAATTTTCCATATTTTCCAAAAAATAAGCTCCATCCATTTTTATCCCGTTTGGACTCCGTTTGATATGGATATTCTGCGAAACCAAAAACATGCAACAGACAGGAACTGGCACTGGGCACTGGATCAATATGTTAGTCCCAAAAATAATATAAAAAGTTGCCAAAAAGTATATGAAAGTTGAATAATATTGGCATGGAATAATCAAAAATTATAGATACGACAGAGACGTATCAATATGTTGCGAGGCCCCACGGTAACACCGCGACCCTCGACTTGCACCTGTTGTAGGTCAAGTTGCAGGGGCGAATCCGGTGGTGGCATGGTGAGCTTCGTCGTGGTGATTCGACCTCACCGACGAGAGAGGCTGACACGGGAGCGGGGAACACGAAGGCATTGCAGGAGGTGCATGATAGACATGTGGGGGAGGGAGGTGGAGGGATAAAGATTGAGATGGCCATCTAACCTAAGAGCATCTACAACTAGACTTGGCAAATCCGACCCCTCAAATGCCTGCGGACGCGCCCGGGCGCGTCCGCGGACAGTGACCGGTCACCCCTCAAAAAACGCATTCCACATCCGGATACCTCAAAATAGAAACCTCAAATCCATATTATTACATGCAACATGAAACCTAATCTACGCAAAGCTCGTCCAGTTCCGCTCCCCGCTCGCCCGGATCCGCCCTGCCCATGTCCAGCGGCTGGCTATGCTCCTTAGAGTGTTGGGCCGGTCGCCGAGAAGGTAGAGTAGGGCATGGGACACGAGTTGGCTCACAGGACTCAAGGCCCCGCCGTCTCCCATGTCCTACTCTTCCTCGTTGGAGACCGAAACCCAAACGGTGCCGGTGGACGTCAGATCGATGACGGATCCATCCGGGGACGAGCCACCAATGTCCACCACGATGCGGTTGCGGCGCTAGGACTGATGTGCCATATGGGGTGCCGGAGAATGCGACTCTACCTCGCCGACATCCGCTGCTATGAGGGTTGCCGCCGCCTCCCGCGCCTGGTGCCTTGCATGGCGAGTATGCCGTACCATGGCCTCGTCGAGCGAGGCCCATGGTGCGTCCCGATGCTCGGCATGCCATCGGACGGGTTGCGCATCCGCCGGCACATTCGGACGCCAAACGGCCCGCACGGCCTCCGGCGAGGCAGCTATGGCCGGCCTAGCGCTGGATCCATGCCCCATTTGGGCGGACGCAATGGATTCCCAACGGATGGAGTCCGAGCGCAGTCATCCACGGGCCTCCTCCCGGGCATGGAGGAGCGCAAGACGGACGGCCATCTCCTCCTCGGGGCCGCGTGTGATGAGTTTGGGGTTGATGGATCTGGAGGTGAAGGACTCGGATCCGCTACCCGCCATGCCGGAGAGGACCAGAAGGAGCCGGAGATGAGCTTGGGTGGCGTTGGGGAGTGGAGGGAAGGGGAGTGAAGTCACTAGGGTTTGGTCCGACGAGCGGATGGGGACGATTTTATGTGGGGTCGGGTGGGCCAGCGTGCGCCGGGTCCGACGTGGTGTGCGTGCCCCGGCGCCCCCATATTTGGGCTAGATATGGGGGTGCATGTCAGCTCGGGCATTTGAGGGCCATTTGAGGGGCCCGTCTGGGTCAAAAAAGTCGTGACCACACAGTCCCTACATGTGTCCATCATCACACATCCGTCACCGAGGCACTGCCGCGCCACTCCGCCGAGACTCCACGTCGTCGATGCGTCATATGATGCCGCTCGAGCATAGATGTCGTCCACTGGTCCCTCAAGCCTATGCATACCTCCAAGAATGACGCCTCCAAGAGGGATTCGACACAAGAGCGCCGCCGTAATCCAGCCGACCGATCTAGGGTTTCCCCTAGAGGTGGCTGGTAGGGGTCTAGAGCTTCTCCATCAAGATGCCTTCAAGAAGGGAACAACGAACAAAACGTTGTCATCACCGGCCTTGGCACCGAGCCAAGAGTAGGGTTTTCACCCAAATCTTCTCGAGGAACCTCCATACGGCCTCGTGTGCACAGGATTGCCACCGATCACTGCCGCCGCACATGGAGCACGCCGCACCGGCCAGATCAGATCTGACCGGAGACCAGCTCATGCGTACAGCCGCTCCATCCACCCGGCCCTCCATGCCATCGTCGTTGATCCGAGATCCGACCGGCCATATAGTGCCCGCCACCGTCGTGCCACAGGACCCGACCAGCCGCTCCTCCACACGCTAGGGCCCCCTCCCTACCCCAAGCCATGGAAGAGAAGGAGAGACCCCCGCACTGCCACCAGCCCCCGGGCTTAGCCTTGTGGCGTCACGCGGCGGCGATAGGAGGAGAGGAGGGAGTAGATCAGGGCCTGGCGGCGGTTATACTAACTTTCATACAAAGTTGTAGTAAGATTGAGACACTTATTTTAAGACAAAGGAAGTATTATCAAAAAAGATTAGGTATGGCATCAGCCAAACATAGCCAGATTGCTGGCTTCACCAACATGTGTAAGAAACGTAATGGTGGAAACAAAAATATTCCTTGTGCATCTCCAATCCTTCGCTGCTGGCACGTACCATACCCGATGGGAAAGAAGGACTAGATAACTACAAGTTGCTTAGGAACTTAAACTTGTTAGTCGATTTGCCAGGATCGATTTGAAAACGAACAGTTCATCTCACGTTTTGGTCCTTCAACTGTTCTTTTGAAAAACAAATCATGATCTCCTTCCTCCCACGGCTTGCTACCACTGACGGGCCGCCTGCTGCCGCCGCCCATGACCAGCGGCGGTTCCACACCAGCCTCGCCACTTCTCCCTTCCCCCAACCACAGGGCACCGTTGTGCCGCCGCCGCCCCGGCCTTCCCTCTAACCCCGACGATGGTCGGTTTTTTTCTGACGTACTTGCACCACCCCACATCCCTAAGATATATAATAGGGTAGCCTGCCACCATATGATAGATACCATTTTTTCTGGTGAGGTCTGTTATTTCCTCCAGCGAGATCCTTCCTTCCCTCGGGCTATTCCTTTCATGGTATGAAAATTGACTAACCCAAATCCCAGATATAGATGACTTTGTTGTCATACTATGGGAAATAAATGGTACGACCGAGATCGAGAATACATCCACACGAAGTTGGCACGTGCTTGATCAATGAGAGCAACTCCAACGCGGCGACCTATTTCGTCTGCCGTCGTCCGTTCGGGTCATCACGGACAAAAGTGCTGGCCAACAAGCCGACCCATTCCCAAAACGAGTTCACGCATACCCATTTCCGGCCCAAATTTGGGCCTGAAATGCGTCGGCGCAGACGCGAAGCGGACATGCCGTGCATCCTCTCGATGTCTGCCGCGTCCCCACATGGCAGCCGGTCAACTACCTCCCACGTCTTTATTAATGACGACGGTAGATTGCGGGCCCACGCGTCAGCGACGACGAGCGGCCTTTTTTAATCTGATCGTGCGGGAGGAGGGCGACCTCATCCTCTTCCAAGCTCCTGTCCCCATCTAGCCACCCTTCTGCTCCCCCCACCTCCGTCGGCTTCTGCCCCCCGACGAGGCAGCGGATAAGCGTCCCAGTGCACTAGGCGAGGTGGCACTGGAAGCACCGCATCACCTTCCCGTACCTCGACGTCACCCTGCCACAAGACTGCCATTTGGATCAGGAGCGGATCCCAGTGCCGACGGTACCGTGGGCGGCGCGTGCGCATGCGGAGGAGGTGCGGCGCCGGCAGCAGCAACAGCTGACACCGGAGCAGCGCCTCAACCCTGTCTACGCAGCAGACTCTCCCGATTAGGAGGTCTGGTTCGCCCTCGAGCACGAGGAGCAACGTCGGGTCGACGTCCAGCACGTGCGGGATGGCACCCCACCGCCCCTCGTCATGCACGACAAGGACCAGGAGGAGGAGGCCGCCTACCAGGTGGTGGTGGAGACTGCCCTCCATGAAAGCGAGGAGTAAGAGCGGCGCAAGGCGGGAGAGGAGGAGGCGGCGTACCAGGTGCGCCAGTCAGACGCCATCCCGCTCTCCGCTTCCGGCGATTGTGTCGTGCTGTTGTCCCCTGTCCATCCCGAGCCGGAGCTGACCCTCATCAAGACTTAGCGATACACATGGGACGGGGTGGTGCGCGAGTGGGTTGATGCGCCACCCGTCTGGTACGGGACGACGCCGACGCGGGAGAAGGCCTAGCCGACAGTGGTCGCACCGGTGTTGTAGGATGTCGCCACAGCCTAGGAGACGGTGTTCCGCTCGGCTTGCCCGACGCCGACGCTCATTGACCTCACCGGTCCCAACAAGGACGACGAGGACACCTAGGACATCACGCCTCCTCCTTGTTTTTAGTTTTATTAAATGTTTTTATTTAATGTAATTTGGATTCATGGACTCTTGCCGGCCTTTGTCACCGGTGTTTATGTTTAAACAACATTTTCTAATTTTAATATATTTGCATTATTTTTTCTTCGTGTAACCTCAAAAATGGGTCGGGCCAACGTTGGACGCAAGCGCGAACCCAAACGCGAAAGCGGACATAGATGTCTGTTGGGCGATTCGGACAAACAAAAAGCGGATAAAATCGCCGTCCGTCTGGGTCGGCTGGTTGGAGTTGTCCTGAATAAGCTGGTTATTGGCGAGTGAGGCCGAAGGGATCAGGGTCTCAGGTCATCTGTACGGAGGACCCATTTCAGCCGCGTATGCATGGACGTGATTAATACAACAGTCTGATTCGCAGAATCTTAACTTATTCGTTGAGCGGGACTAGGCCGCCCAACCCAATTCCGTGCTTCCCCGGTGGGCTTCTTTGAGGTAATAGCACCCCAGGTACCCTAACTTGCACCCAATGTGATGATCTAGTCCCAAAGTTGCAAAACTAGACCAAACCATAACTCAACTTGCATCCAATGTGATGTTTTAGTCCCAGGCCAATGAGAACTTGCCAATTGGCTGCCAAGTGGCTTGGCCAGTCAGCGCGTGCATATTTGCACAAAACCCCCCTGCCATTTCTCTGAATGAACCCGCACTCACCCCCCCCCCCCATCTGAATTAAATCTGTCGGATACGAGTTCACGTCCGACCCCAGCAGCGCGACTCGTTCCCCATCTGCCCCCTGCCTCCCTCAACTCCAGCAGCTTCTCCGCGCCGCCAGCAAGCTCGCCGCCGCCGTCCAGCTCACCGCCGCCCTTTAGCTCGCCCCGATGGTATCTTGGAGTGAAGGATCGAGCTCGTCGTCCGACGGCTACTCTGTGACTAGTGAGGTTAGTTGTTGACGGTGGCTCTGCCAGTTAGGGATTGAGCAAAAAAGGGGAAGGAGGTAGAAGTTAGGGATGCAGTAGTTAGGTATTCGATGCCTTCCTCTTTGCTGAACATTTTGCGCATGTTGTAGGCTCCTGCTCCTGCCACCATTTTCTGCTCTGAGTGGAGAGGCCTTGCTACAGATCTTGCAGCTAGATGTGAACATGAAGATGTTTGTGAGAAGTTTGTGTCTTTTTGATCAATTGACAGTGGGAGAAGGTATCTTGCTTGTGCACAAAGGTTAGTAGATCTCTAGTTAATTTTTCAAACTTGGAATGTGTCATCTTACCGTGATCTGTATAAGAGTGTGGAGGAGTGCATCTTCAGTTAACAACTTGTTGTTTTCTGAACTTAACTGAATTTAAATAAACTTAACTGAATTGAAATGAAGTTAAGTGAACCTAAATAAATTTAAATGAGTTAAGTGAACCTAACTTCATTTAAATGAATTTAACTGAATCAATAGTGCTCCAAGATTGTCATTTATCTAAAGTTGTTTTCTTTGTTATTTGGTAGGGATCACCTAAATGCAACTTTGTGGAGTGGATTGACCCTGAATGGCCTGCCACTCTGAAGATGAGTTTAGCCAGGGTTTGGGGCATGTATGATGATGAGAACAAGTTAAGGATCAGTGAGAATTTACATCTTGCTGAAGAAAATCTTAGGGTTGTGAGAGAGAAAGAAAAGATGGAAAAAGATCTAAGGTTTTTAAAACTAGATTTTGCTAAGATGGTGGCTGACAAGGAGCAGGCAATTACTAAGTTGGGCAATGCAATACTTGCTGTTTCTGACCTAAAGCAAGAGCTTGAGAAGAAGAAGCTGTCTGATAAATGTAGCACTAGCATTCATCAGGTTGTGAGGGATAAGGCAGAGAAAGATAGGGATGAGATGAAGCAACAGATGGACAGCATGAAGGAACAGATGGACAGCATGAAGGAAGAGTTGGACAAAGTTGTGTCACAGAGGGATGACCTGAAGAAGGAGAAGAAGAAACTGGAGTACATGATTGGTGATTTATTCAGGCACAAGGAGGAGACCAAGAGCAAGATAAGGAGGGTGAAGGAGATCTTAGATGAATTTGAGTAATTCCTTGTTGGTGTAATGATGCCTTAAGTTGGTGCTATTAATTAGTTGTACTTCTTTAGTGAACTTTGTTGATTTGTATGCCAGTATCATCTAAGGCACTGAATTTGTATGACTGATTTTAGTTACTGAATTTGTATGACTGCCCAAGTTATGTTGTTGCAAGGTGTTATTAGATAACTGAAATTTTGACAGTGCTACTGAAGATTCAGTTTCACTGAATTACCAGTTCACTGAATTGAGTTAACTGAATTTGTCTCTCTCTATTTGCATGTCCAGTTAACTGAATTTGTAGTTAAATGGATTATGAGTTTAACAGAAGACTACTTAACTGTATCAGTTAACTATATAGTTAATTAACTGTATTTGTTTCAGTTAACATGAAGACTAGTTAGCTGAGTTAAAATGTTCAAAACTGGAACTAAACAGAGAATAAGTAATATAGATTTAGTAAAATGCAGTAAGAGTTAACTGAAGAAAAAACACTGACTCATACATAGATCAAGCACTGACATGCAGTGCACTCATACATAGGTAAATAAAACACTCACTCATACATAGATAAATAAAAGAGTCACTCATACATAGATAGACTTGCATTGACATGCATTCATACATAGATAGAAGATCTGGGGTGTTTCATAGCTTAATCTTCTGGGTAAAGAATCGTGGCCCACCTCATCCTAGTGACCTGAAAGGGATGGAGATTAGCCCTCCTCCTTGCCCAGTAGATGATTTCATCATCAGTAGGGTTTGATCCAGGTGGGAATGCCTCTAGGAACTGCCGAACATCCTTGTGGTTGCGTGTTGCAAGGATTCTCTCAGCCAGTTGCCTTCTCTGCATCCTTCTTGCCTCTCTACGCCTAGCTATACTGGGTACCTCTTCTGCAACTACTACCTCTCTAGGATCCATGTCCTCCTAGGGTTCTCTCTGGCGTCTTGGGGGAGGAGAAGAGAGGAATTGGCCTTTGACTGTTGGTTGTGCCATTTGGGTTTGGGTGTGCTTTATATAGCAGTAAGAGGGGTGGGTGGTAGGTAAATCTTGGTGGTGGTGGCTGGTATGTCATTACTGTGGGCTAATATTAGGCTGTAAATTAAAAACAAGCCAATTTTTACAGGCTAATATTAGGCACAAAAGTCAAAATCCCATACCATTGTCCTAGGCTAATATTAGTCAAAAACCCAACCCGACCCATTATTGTGGGCCAGCTAATTTGTATTTTGTAAGTTTAACTGAATTTGTATTTGTATTCACTAAGTTTAACTATAGTTGCTTAACTGAATTTGTATTTGTATTCAGTAAGTTTAACTGAATTTGTATTCAAGTTAATGGCCAGCTAATTTGTATTCAGTAAGTTTAACTGAATTTGTATTTGTATTCAGTAAGTATCCCTGAATTTGAATTTGTTTCAGTAAACTCACTTTAACTGAACAGCAGCATTTTGTAGTAGCATATACAACTAACAACAGCAGCAACAACATATAAAAGCAACATATACCAAAAGCAGCATATTCAACTAACAACAGGAACAACAACATATGAAAGCAACATACATATAACTTAGGTACTTGCAGCATAAGTTCAACCCACATGCAGTTGCAGCAGTAGTTCAACACAGAACAAAAGTAGCTCAAACTAAGATCTCCTTCACCCTCCACATGCAGCAAAAGTTGCCCATTCGAAACTACAGATAACTTATGTGCTCAGAACTAAGTGATGCACACCTAAATACTAACTGATATGCTAACTTATATGCTACTGAGCATACCTAACTACATTCAGCAGTCTTCAGTTCTTAAGCTGCTTTAGACGCTGGGAGCGGCACACCTCCCCTGAAACTGGAATCTTCGTCGGCTTCTTCCTCTTCTTCGATCCTTCCCGTGCTTGCCCGTCCACCACCTCCGCTAGCACCTCCTCCACCACCTCTTGCTTCACAATGTCAGGGACCTCTAGCAGCAGGTCCACGTCAATGGGGAGCTCGCTGTTGCCCTCGTTGCCGGCGACGGCGGGAGCCAGCATCACGACGTCGTCCGGCTCATCGTCAGATAGCATGACCACCTCTATGTCCTCCTCGCCTGAAGACTCGCTATCCGGCATGTAGCCAGAGTCAGAGTCGAAGTCGTCGGAGTAGGATTCGTCATCGGAGGAGGATTTGATGTCGGAGACGTCGTCGTGGACGAGCAGGTCGGGGTTGAAGCGGTTCCAGTAGGCTGTGTTAACCGGCGCGGGGAGGGCGAGGATGACGTCGTCGACGCGCTGCATCCTAGAGGCAACGCGGAACGGATCCGGGTGCGGCGACGGGGTGGTGGCAAAGTGGTACATCCACCACCGCGCGCGCTGCCTCGGATCGTCCGACCGCGTCTCGTTCATTGCGAAGCGCAAGACCAGGACCGGAGCGATGCCAGGTGCGGGCATGGCGCGACGCTTCTCGTCAGCAGTCATGACCTTTACGAGGCCGCGCGCGTGGTGGAGGAGCATCTCGCCGGACGGGAACCATCTTGCTATCTCCTTCAGGTCCGCGCGGAGCGCGTCGTCGTCGCCGGCCAGATCCTCGATGGCCCTCTGCCATGCGGGGGTGTTGTCCATGGCGGCGGCGGTGGCGTGGAGCTCAGCGGTGGGGGTTTTCTTGGTGGAGCGGGGTAGCGGGGAGTCCGAGGAGCGAGGTGCGATGTGGGTGGACTGGGAACGAGGTGGAGTTGAGTGGAGTTGAGCTAGTGGAGTGAGGTGGTTGGCTTTAAAGGCCTAGGAAACTGAATCGGCGGAGCGACCGAGCTAGTGGAACGGTGGGTCTGCTTAACTATAGTGCGTCGCATTACCTAAACAAATCACTACTACTATCACACTGGCAATGCAGTTAGGTTTGCTATCCACAGGTCCTGGGTTCGATGCCCAGGACAAACATTTTTTATAAAAATTCTTTTTAATTAGCAACAGCAGTATTCACTCCAAAATAGATAAGTATTAAGTTAACATAAGCAGTATTCACTCCAAAACATTTTATAAAGTTTATTTTCAGTAAAAAGCAGCAAAATTCACTTCTGTTAACACAACAAAATTCAGCTAAATTCAGAACTCGTGGGTCTGCTTATCTACAGTGTGTGGCACCATCTAAACAAATCACTATTACTATCACACTAGCAATGCAGTTAGGTTAGCTACCCACAGGTCCTGGGTTTGATGCCCAGGACAAACAATTTTTTTTCAAAAATTCTTTTTAATTAACAGCAGCAATATTCACTCCAAAACAATTTTTCAAGTTTTTTTTCAGTGAACAAGCTCTACTCCAAAACAATTTTTTAAGTTTTTTTCAGTGAACAAGCAAAATTCAATGAACAACAACATTCAGATATGTTGCAACATTCACATATCTTCCAACATTCAGTTAACTCCTAATTATAATATTTAATTACAAAAAGGGCAATGTATGCCATGGTTTGCCATCCAAATAAGTAGGCAATATATGCCACATTTTGCCACCAAAAATGAGGCAACTTATGCCACAGTTTGACATAACAAAAAAAAGGCCAGTTTATGAGTTACATAAGTATAGGCCTTGTCAAAAAATGATGGCTGACAAATGCCACTAGATCAGGCAGCAGGAAAATCATCAGGAGGAGCATTTAGGTCAGGAATATGACTGGCAATGTCATCTCCAAACATCAGCCATTATGCCCTCTCACCTGCTTGGCCTCCTCTTCCTCTCCCAGCTTCTGGATTTGCTCCTCTCCCTCTCCCAGCACCTGCATTTGCTCCTCTCCCTCTCCCAGCACCTGCATTTGCTCCTCTCACTATCCCAGCACCTGCACTTGCTCCCTCTCCTGACCCTGCATCTGCCCTTGCACCTCTTCCTGGAGCTGAGACTGCACTTGCTCCCCTTCCTCTTCTTGCATTTGGATGTACCTCTCCTCTGCCTCTCCTTTTCTTTCCTCTTGCAATGTCAGCTACAGTTCTTGCCCTTGTCTGCCTAGCAATATTCATTTCTGTAGTCACCCTGGGTTGTGGTATTTCAGCCCCAGCAGCAGCAACAAATGAAGAGAGCTCAGGAAGTGGGCCATGGACCCTTTGAGGAGGTCTTCTTGCTCTTTCCCTACTGGCCATGTTAAAAACCATACTAGTTGGTGACTCAGTAGGATCCAACCTAGGATCTGGCATGTTTGGAAAGATGTTCTACAAAGAAAGATGTTCAGATAAGCTCATTTTAGGGAGTTCATGCATTAGAGCCAACTGTGCAAAATGAGATGCAACAGAAGCATACCTGAAGAAATGTTGGATCATCATAGTTATCATCAACAAGCTCTACTCCTTCTGCAATTAGTGCTTCCTACCACCTATAGTGCCCTTTC
This sequence comes from Triticum monococcum, assembly GCA_034509565.1. Lineage (NCBI taxonomy): Eukaryota > Viridiplantae > Streptophyta > Magnoliopsida > Poales > Poaceae > Triticum > Triticum monococcum. The sequence goes on from CM067841.1 coordinate 609,180,808, forward strand.
CTGTTGTGGTCAGCTCTGCCACAAATTGAGCAGTGCATTGTCACACCTTTTTTGTTCAGATATCTAACACCATTCCTGCTTCTCTTCTCTTCTGGTGTTTTCTTCCTATTTTTCTTTGGACTTCCCAACTGTTTAGTGAAAACTGGTGGATATACTTTGTCTCCATTCTGTTTCTCCCAATGTTTTGGATCTCTAAGTGGAACCAGAGTGTATCCATATGCTTTTAGATAATTCTCCACACTGTAGTAGTCATGAACCATTGTCTCTGGGTTAATTCTCTCCTCCCTGCAGCATGCTATACTATGGTCACATGGTACTCCAAAGAGCTGCCATCTCCTGCAATCACAAGTGTGCAAGAACAAGTCAACTGTATAACTAGAGTTACCAGACTGAACTCTGAACAATTGTTGGCCAGCTTCAGAGACATGGCAATTAGCAGCAAACTCAGTGTTCTTGTCTAGTTTCTTCTTGATCTTTGGGCATATTCTCTGCCCTGCCCACTTCTCTATGGCCTCTCTCTGTTTACTCACTAGTCTTTGCATGATCTTGTAAAAGATGTATTCTATCATGGACAACACTGGCATCTCTCTACCCTCCAGAATGTAGCTGTTAAATACTTCAGAGTTATTGTTCAGCAGAATATCACACTTGGGAAAGACACTAAAAAATGATTTACACCATGTCTTTGGATCAAGTCTTTCAGTCCAGTGGAAAGCAGCTGCACTGTGTCCATTCATTTTCTCACAGTTTTGGCTCCACTTAACCCTATTTGGTGCTCTTGCAATGGCCCACAGATCTTGCTTCAGTTGCTCTCCTTTGTGCTTCTCATTGAAATTCTGATAAATATGCCTAACACAAAACCTATGCTCCGCATCTGGCCAGATTTTTTGCACAACATTGATCAAACATTTCTGCTTGTCACTCATAATAGTGAAAGGAGCAGTATTTGTGATGTTAAGGTCATCTCTCAATGTAGTGAGAAACCACTCCCAAGAACTAGTGCACTCTACTTCTACCCAACCCATTGCAATGGGGAAAATGCAGTCATTAGGATCAATACCCACTGCACTAAGCAACACTCCTTTAAACCTATTTTTCATGTGACAGCCATCAATGAAAATAATAGGCCTGCATCCCTTGAGCCAACCCCTTTTGCATGCATCATAAGACCAATATAGAGTTTTCAGATATTTCCTGCCCTGTGGGAAGTGTTTGTCTCTAACAACCTCAGTTGACAGAAGAAATGTAGATCCAGGGTTGGTATTCCTCAATTCATGACCATAGTCCCTAAGCCTACTGAACTGCTCTACTTCATCACCATGGATCTCCTTAAGTGCTGCAGTTCTTGCCCTAGCTAGCTTCCATCTGTTAGGGGTGACATGAAATTCATTGGTGATTTTTCTTGAAAATGTACCTAGTGACATCTTCTGGTCATCTCTGAACTCATTTATGAAATACTTGCACATGAATTTTGCTGTCAGTGACCTTATTTTCCATTTCTTCTGACACACATGTTCTCCATAGTAAGTCTTGATGACAAAACCCCCTGTCCTGTTGTCATTGCCAACATACAGATACCATGGGCAACCATCTTCACAAACTGCTTCAAGTCTCCTCTTATCATTCTTTATCTTCTTGATCTGCACTCTGTTTCTAACTGAATATGCAGTCAGTGCATGTCTTAGCTCAACCACATCAGCAAATACCATCCCTACTTTAAACACAGGGGAAATCATGTCCACCTTTGCATTGAAAGCTTTAAACTTGCACCTAAGTTCATCTTCTTGCTCAGTTGATAGATTGAGATCTTCATCCTCAAGCAAGTATTCAGGCTCCACATCATCCTCATCCTGATCAGCTTCTTCATCAACATCAAAGTCAATGTTGTCATCATAAAGATCATCATCATCATCATCATCTATGTCATAGTCACTGTCACTGAAATCAGAATCCAAAATAACTACATCTTCAATAACTGTTTCTCCATCTTCAGTTAGCATGTTGTGCTCGGCACCCTCAATAAGCAAACTCTGTGGGTCTGTTCCAATTGGTCCAATCTCTAACAAGGGATCTTCAGTTAGCAAGTTCTGCTCAACACCATCAATAAGCAAAATCTCTGGGCATGTTCCATTTGCTGCAATCTCTGACAAAGGATCTTCTACAAAGACTGAAACTATGCTATGGGAAGGGGATGCATTTGCTGTTGCAGAACTTGTTGTTGATGTTATGAAAGATAGGGGCAATGTGCACACCAAGTCAGACCTGAAGTTGCTGATAAAATCTATATGGTCAACCATGACTACAAGCATCTTATGCTCAGCACTAGCTTTTATCATATGCTGCACATCCTCATCACTACTAATTCTGATCAAACCATCTAAGATTGGTTTATTTGGTTTGCTCAAGTAAATGATGTGCTCACTCAAAGGATATCCCAACCAAACCAAGTGTTGTTTAAGGAATGAATAAGAGAAAGTGCCAAAGTCAACAAAGTCTAGCACCTCAACAGAAGGATTCCAGTACTCCAGGTTTCTGATTGGGCCACAGAAAATTTCACCATGCTCAAGTTCCAGTGTAAAAAATGGACTGTCCACATTTTCTCCATTTGCTGCATCACACACTGTATTCAAAACAAAGATGCATCAGTTCAAAAACAAATATTCAGTTAACTGAATAAACAAAGATTTAACATACTTGAACAATAGCTTAAGGTTCAGTTAACTGAACCTTTCAGTTACCTACAGTAAGCTGGAAAAAATTCAGATAAGTACAGTACTTGACAAAATTCTGATAACTACAGTAACTGCAAATATTCAGTTAACTACAGTAACTGAACATATTCAGTTAAATACATTAACTGAACATATTCACTGAACTACAGATAACTGAACATGTTCAACAGCAAAAACTAGTTAAATTTCACAACACGAACAGATGCTTGAGTAGAGTACAGGCTAAAGCAGAACAAAATGGCAACTACAAAGGCATTAACATCTAATTTGTCCCCCATAAACCCTAGCTATCGTGTCGAACCCAAACCTAATTTCATCGGCCGAAAACCTAGCTCCACTTTGCCATAGATGACCCTACTCAAAAAACACAACTAGACGACCCCGATTCGAGCACAAATGGACGCGATTCGAGCTGCAAACGGCAGGGCGACGAGCTCAGAGGAGCAAAGCAGAGGAGAGGAGAGGGAGAAAAAGAAAGCAGAGACGGGGCGCCAAGCTCACAGTAATCAGGAGGGAATGCACCCAACGGCCGGACGAGATGAGCAGATGCCGGCATCTCCACGCCGCCGGTGAACGGCGGCGACGACGCCTCGATCGCTGACGTCACCATCGCCTCGCCAGCCCGTGAGCTCTGTCGCCCCGACAGCGACCAACCTCTCCCTCTCGAACGGACGTGAACTCGTATCCGACAGATTTAATTCAGGTGGGGGGGGTGAGTGCGGGTTCATTCAGAGAAACGGCAGGGGGGTTTGTGTAAATATGCGCGCACTGACCGGCCAAGCCACTTGGCAGCCAATTGGCGAGTTCTCATTGGCCTGGGACTAAAACATCACATTGGATGCAAGTTGGGGTATGGCTTGGTCTAATTTTGTAACTTTGAGACTAGATCATCACATTAGGTGCAAGTTAGGGTACCTGGGGTGCTATTACCTCGGCTTCTTTCTACCCCTGCTCCAACTGCCCGCCCTCGTATCTCCCTTTCCACGCCGTGCAATGCACGTCATGTGTAGCCTAGTGCAGACATTTCGCTTTCTTCAACTCTGGTGTCGAGCGGGCAATGTACTACGAATGCCGGCAGTGAGCAACTTGCTTTTGCATGACAGCGCAAATCAGGCCGTTAGCAGGCACGGGCAATGAGTCATACGCGGAACAAAACCCTTGTGTCCTTCGTCGATTAGCGCCCTTGTTCATAGCTGATGGAGCACCCACCCAACTGGAGCTGGAGGATCCACTTGTCCACCAGCGGAAAAGGGGCTACGAATCAGGGAGAGACCGAATGGGGTCACGCGACCCATTTGCATTTCAAGGCCTAGCTAAGCTTGTGGCGGTGCGATGCTCCCCTGTCCTAGTCGTAGGTGTGATGTGACCCGTTAATCAAGCTGTTGGTCGACATGCAGGAGGATTCTGCCTTTGAGAAGTAGCCTCCGATCCATGTGGACGCACCCATTTCTGAGCAATGGATAATACGTCAAGCTTGCATCGCTGATCGGCCTAACTAAGCTCTTGGAATCATCCAAGCAGTTGATATCACCTGCCAAACAAAATATCGTCGTTGATCGTTGATCCATCTTCGAACAAGTTAAAAATACCGAGGAGCCCCGAATTAAGTATACCATCGAACTCCCCAAATAAAAAGATGGGCTTAAAGGAGAGCGGATTATTCTTTTCTGATGGAGGAAAGCGGATTTTTGGACCATCAATTATTGGAACTCACCTTCTCAAGAATATTTGTTACTCCCTCCTTCCATCTATATAAGGCCTAATGCGTTTTTTGAGGCTAATTTTGACCAAATATTAGAGAAATAATATATGACATGCAACTTACACAAAGCACACCGTTAAATTCGTGTGTGAAAAGAGCTTTCAAGGATATAATTTTCACATTGTGCATGTCATATAATATTAATATTGTCAATAGTCAAAGGCGGTCTTAAAAAATGCATTAGGCCCTATATAGATGGAAGGAGGGAGTAAAAAGAAACCTTCTCAAAAATAAATAAATAGATATCAGAAATCACTTCCAAAAACTTGGATGTTACTTGCAAAACATCCTTATTTCTAGGTTTTGTAAACGGGTTAAATGTATTGGTTAGAAACTTACACATGCTAATTTTGGCAACAACCATTAGTTACTTTTCTATATACTAGCAAATATGCCCGTGTGATGCAACGGAAGAGAAAAATATCTCACGTCCCTAACCCGATAATATGCAAAATCAGATGAAGTCTTCTAAACCCGAAGGATGTTAAAAAAAAGAAGCAATATAGGAGAAGAAATCATAATTAATGTCGCCATTTAATCATATAATATTTCATTTTTTCTGCACGTCTTCTTCATGTTGTTACTCATCCGCAACTGCTATAATCAAACGGATTCAAAGGTTCTAGATAGTAGAGAATAATGGCAATGCCTAAATTAGTATTCCCGTCGTTCCTGAATATAAGTCTTTTTAGAAATTTCAATAGGAACTACATACGGAGCAAATGAGTGAATCTACACTCTAAAATATATCTACATACATTAACATAAAGTCCGTATTGAAATCTCCCAAAAACTTATATAGGTTACAACTAGAGTATGGTTTTTTGGGACTCGAGCGAAGCTCGTTATCTGCCTTGTTCGTTTTTTTTTTGCATGGTAATACGTGTCATTTATATCATAAGGATCATAATACAAGTTACGTACATACTGACATGACAAAACTGAAAAGACAGCAGAACGCTAGCCTTTGCACACAGAAACACCAGCCAAGAAGTAAAATTACAAACAAGACTGAAGAATCCTCTGAGCTTGACACCAACGACCGTCACCTGCATCTGGCATCACCATAGCAGCCACCAAAGGAGAAAATGACGGGTCACCTCCACACCCGAGCTCGACGCGGCTCCATCGCTGATATGCAGCTTTGCGGACCTCCAAGGTGGCTCGCCAATAAAGGCGAAACCATTGCCGTTGAACGAATCAGACCGGGGCAACACCCCGGACATGCCATCGAACTCCAGATCTGGCACCCCCCAACTAAGGCGTTGGAGGAGGAAACCATACCTGCCTGCCACGAACCACGAACCCAGATCCACCATCTTTCAGATGTCGTCGATGCATATCACAATCTGCATCCGCTCCTGGACTACCTCCCAAGCTCCACGCCGGCGCTGGAGCAAACGTCATCGCAACAGCGGAGCCCGAGGACACAGGTCCACCATGAGGATGCCGCCGCTGCCGCACCATCCTTGCTTGAACAGTCTGGTTTCTAAATCCACCCCAAAAACAGACCGCTTCGTTGGGAAAGGATCTGAAGATTTATTAGTCGGCGCCATCATCGTCATAGTCGAAGCCATAACGATAAACAACCCAAAATCCTAAGAAACTAATGCCTAAATCAATCCACACGCGCGGATCCGGCGGCCCCCCTCTCACCACCGACGACCGAGGTCGTCAGAGGAGGGGAGCCGCCGGAGAACGGCGGCGAAGGAAGGCGGCCTTGGCGGCATGAGGCGAGATCGCCTTTCTTTCTTCTCCTCGAAGAAAGAAAACGCTCGGCAAAGGCCGATTTATCTGCCTTGTTCGTCTCCCGTCGTGATTTGCAAAACAAGGGGTGGGCCGCTTCGTTATAGAACTGTTCATACGTGTATTGGCTGGACCTCCTATTACGCGCTTTAAGCACCGCAAAAGCAAACCGGCACTCACACACAACACCTAGTGCCCATGAACTCTCAGTGCACCGAAGTATTCTACCACTTCACGAAAACCACCCAAAAAAGAAGCTATCACAAGGAATCAAACTTGTGCCACAGCATTTGTGAAAGAAGTTGGCCACCACTATACCACCTCGGTGCTAGTGACTGCTTGCAGCGCGCATGCTATAAGAACATTTGTAGTGGCGCCATTGCAATCGAACTCGCATATGAAAAAAAAGTTATTAATGAAAAAGGTGCACTAATTTGAGAAAAAAGTAGACGAATTTGAAAATTTATAGTCAGCTTGACACAAGATCATCAATTTTGAAAAAACATAGTGAGTGAGAAAAAATGTCATCAATTTTAAAAAAGGATCACAACTTTGAAAAAAAGTTCAGCGATTTTGGAAAAAGTTCATCTAATTCAAAAAAAAGTTCATCAATTTAGAAAAAAAAGTTCATCGTGTTGAAAAACATTCATCCAGTTAGAAAATAAGTTCATCAATGTTGAAAAAATTATTCGATTTTGAAAAAATCTTTGTTTTTTTAAAGTTCATAATTTTGAAAAATGTTCATCGATTCCGAAAAAAGGTTCATGTACTTGAAAAACATTCATCAATTTTGAAGAAAATTTCACAAAAAAACTGAAAAAAGGTATATCAATTTTTAAAAAGAGTTCATCAATTTAGAAAAAAGGTTCATCGGTTTTGAAAAAAAGTTCATAAAATTAAAAAAAATCATCCAATTAGAAAATAAGTCCATCAGTTTTGAAAAAAAATCATTGATTTTTAAAAATAGTTCATCGGTTTGAAAAAATTTCATCGATTCTGAAAAAAGGTTCATGTAATGGAAAGACATTCATCGATTTTGAAAAGAAATTCACAAAAAACTGAAAAAGGTTTATCAATTTTAAAAAAATGTTCAACCAATTTGTAAAAAATCGTGTAATTTGGAAACAACGTTCATGAATTTGAATAAAAATTTATTGATTTTGAAAAAATATTACAAATTAAAAAGACTGCTTATTGAATAAAACAAAAAATGTAATAAAATAAAATATGTCCAGAAAATGCCCCGTGAACTAAAGAAAGAAATCAAAGTAAAGTAAAAAGATAGTGTGCCCGACCTGATAATGTAGCCTAGTGGTTGTTGTATTATCCTAAGAACGCAGAGGTTGTGAGTACGACTGGTGTGCCCAGAGCAGTTATATGGTCGGCCCAGACTGGTGTGCGCCGGTTTACAGTTTGTACTGTAACTGGGGCCTGAAGCGAGGAATAGGAAGTGCCTGTATTGGCGCCTGTGTGAGAATTTTCGGCCGCGAACTGGCGAAATCACTAGTTGAGGAGTATTAGTTGCAAAGATCACTCCAACCTTATCAGGTTGTGATAAGTGGCGCTGCATGTGTGCCACTTGTCGCAATCTGAAAGTTTTTCTTTTTTTCGTAGATCCGTTTATTCAAAATGTTTTATCTCTTAAACTATATGTCCAAATCTCAAACCGCTTTTACCGCTGGATTGCTCACGTCGAGATCTTAAAAACTAGATTCCATGTTGATAGATTTTGACGAATTTTTTTTCACAAAAAAACCGGATGAAAAAAATTAAACCGGGAGCACGGGTTTTTTCCTTTCCGAAAGAGGCACGCTCGCGTCTCTCACGAAATCACAACCGTACCTCTTGCGGAAGCAAAATCATGACTCTCACGGAAGAAAAAAAGAAGAGAAAACGCGTTATTTTTGTTTCCGAAGAGGCACGGCCGTGTTTCTCGCGAAAGCACAACCGTGTCTCTTGCGGAAGCAAAACCGTAAATCTCGCGAAGGAAAAAACAAGAATGCATTTTTTACGTTTTCTAAGAGGCATGACCGTGACTCTCGCGAAAGTACAACCATGCCTCTCACGAAAGCAAAACCGTGACTCTCGCAAAAAAAACAGAAAACACGTTTTATCCTGTTTCCAAGGGGCATGGCCGTGGCTCTCGCTAAAGCACAACTCTGCCTCTCGCGGAAGCAAAACCGTGACTCTCGCGACAGAAAAAAAAACAGAAAACTCGTTTTTTTCGTTTTCGAGAGGCACGGCTATGACTCTCGCAAAAGGAAAAAAACACATTCTTTCGTGCAAAAAATATCGAATTTTTTTTTGATCGAAAAGCTGAGGAAGACTAGTGGAAAATCAAAACGTCGAAAAAAATGGGAAAAAACCTTTTAAAAGCAGAAAACACGTGAGAAAAAATAAAAAACAAAATACGAAGAAAACGCGCAAAGCATGACACGTGGCAAATGGCTGAGGGCATGCCAAATGGCGCTGATTGTTACGAGGCTTCCGAAGAAGCGCTCATTAACTAGTTGCTCTCGCGACCTGGCCAGCCCAAAACATCACCTCAATGGACCTGGCCGACCATTATATATGGGCCATGTTGCCCGTTGTACAGATTCTTCCTGTTCTCCAACGTTGGAGCTGTAACATTCTTCTTCCTTCTTTTTTTGGCGGGAGGAGCTGTAACATTCTCCAACGTTCTCTCTCTCTCTCTATCTCTCTCTCTCTTGCGCGCGCGCCTGCACGCTCACTCGCTTGGAATAAGATGAGAAATATGTTGTTTTTTCTAAAAAGGTTTTTCAAAGGTGTGCCTGCATGGTTATCGATGTTTTCTTTACTCTTAATCTGGTTTTAATGGGTATTTATTTGCAATTCGGATCGCCACCGGTACGGAGAAAAAGAACGAACCGTGCACTATAGATTAAGTTTACAAGAAAAAATATTTTAAAAATATTTAACAGCTAAAATAACATCATATTTCGATTCTACACATTTTTTCCAATCAAATTTCATATATAATATATTAAAATTGAAGTTACGGTTTAAAAGATATGGATAATTTTGTTTTAGATAAACTGCTGATTGATTAACCAAAAAGTCTGGGGTTTTCTGTTAAAATGAAAAAAATTATTCGGCTTACTTAAGGATGGACAGTGGTTTAATTACGTGAAACGTCAAGAGGTTTATGAGAAAATGCAAAAAACTTAGGGCATTAGAGTTTTTTTGTAAAATGGTGCGGCGGTGAGTGGGCAGAAGTACTCTGCGCTTTATTATTAGGTACTAGTACACATGCCCGTGTGTTGTAGCGGGCGAAAAAATTGACAAAACCTACTTCACGTGCTACTAGGCTCCACTTATATTCAAGTATGACAAATGTTGAAATTAGGTTACCCTCATTTGTATAAGGTGTATATGCAGGTGTGTTGCCACGTGTTGAATTATCCTTATTTGGATCATATGAAGTGTTCATGTGACAAGCCATCCTAACATCCTTCATTGGCGCATACTTAAGCTCCACACTTCTACCGAATGAACGAGTAATGATGCATGGAAAAGTCTTTTAGCGGCAGAAACATACAATGTGATCCTTAGGGCATCTCCAACATTGACCGCCGGGGGGGGGGGGGGGGGGGGGGGGGGGATCCACGAGCACTAGTGCAGGAGTCGAACGTGTGCTTTAAGAATATTTGTAACGGCGCTATTTCCATCAAACTCGTATATTTAAAAAGTTTATTAGAATGGAAAAGGTTCACTAATTTGAGAAAAAAGGAGAAGAATTTGAAAAATTATAGTCAGTTTGACACAAGTTCACCGATTTTGAAACAATATAGTGAGTTTGAAAAAAAATTCATCAATTTTGAAAAAGGTTAAAACTTTGAAAAAAAAGTTCATCTAATTGACAAACAGTTCATTGATTTAAAAAAAATCATCAGTTTTCAAAAAAAAGTTCATCAAATTGAGAAAAGTTCATCCAATTTGAAAATAAGTTCATCAATTTTGAAAAAAAAATCATCAATTTTGAAAAAAGTTCACCGATTCTGAAGGTTCATGTACTTCAAAAACATTCATCGATTTTGAAGAAAAAATCACAAAAAACTGAAAAGGTTTATCAATTTAAAAAAATCATCCAATTCAAAAAAAATATGAAATTTGGGAAAATCACGAATTTGAATAAAAGTTCATTACTTTTGAAAAAAGTTTACGAATTAAAAAAGCCCTGCTTATTTAGGATAATAAAAAAGGAAAAAAGTAAAAGTAAATAAAAATGTCCAGAAAATGACCCGCGAACTGAAGAAATGGATAACAGTAAAAAAATAGTGTGCCCAAGCTGGTTAGGTAGCCTGTTGAAAGGTGAAGTAGACAGCACGTTTCAGCTTTTAATAGGGTGGGCAGGCAGCGAGTAGTCGGGTTAGGTGCTGCGTAGGTGGACAGATGGCTGTGGTGTGTGTTGATGTTCGTGTAACGTTTAAGCCTATGTAACATCAACGGTGGTTGGGATTCTTCCCCTCTTCTTCTATACAAGATGATACGTATACTCGTGCGTATTTGAGAGAAAAAATGGGTTGCTGCTGTACCTTTGGTTCTAACTTTCTTTTAGCATCAGTACAGATATAAGCGCTCATATACACGTGTATACGCTCACCCCTATGAACGCACACACGCATATTCTACCCCTATGAGCACCTCTGAAAGATTGAGCCAACACATCATCTTAAGATTTACAAAGTCACCGTAGGCGCCTCGTCGTCGACGAGAACGTCTCCTCCCACTAAAAGCCCATCGCCGGAAATCCTGAAATAAATTCAGCAATAATGCGAGCACCAGGATTTGAACCCTGGTGGGTTGAGAATACACTGTCCACCTAATCATCTCAAGCACAGGTTGATTCACACCCTTGGTTCCAACTTGGACTGCTGCACCTTTCTGGTTTTTTATAACAGAGAAAAGAGAGAAAGTATATGGGCTGGCCCAGAGCGGTGCGACTGGTGTGCGCCGGTTCACAGTTTGTACTGTAACCGGCACCTAAAGCGCAGAACAGGAAGTACCTGTATTGGCGGGTGCGTCTATTCCTCGAGAGCAACTAGTTGGCAAGCGCTCCTTCAGAAGCCTCGTGACGATCATATGCGGGTGGGCTGAGAGCGTGGCATTTGGCGCGCTCTCAGCCACCGTCACATGTCGTGCTCTGGGCGTCTTTTTTGGATTTTTTTCGCACATGTTTTCGGATTTTAAATAGTTTTTCTTGATTTTTTTTATTTTTCGGTTTTTCATCGATCTTCCTTAACTTTTGGACCAAAAAGATTCTATTTTTTTGGCAAAAAAACCGTTTTTTTTTCGTTTTCCTTTTTTTGCTTCTGCAAAAGACACAATTTTGTTTCCGCGAAAGACACGATTTTGTTTCCATGAGAGGCATGGATGTGCCTCTCGGAAATGAAAAAACATGTTTTTTTTTGTTTTTCCTTCTTCGGCGAGAGGCACGGTTTACTTTCTCGAGAGGCATGGGTGTGCCTCTCGGAAACCAAAAAAAGACGTGTTTCCTATTTTTTTTCCTTTCGCGATAGACATGGGTTTGCTTCCGTGAGAGGCATGGTTGTGCTTTCGCGAGCTGTGCCTCTTGAAAATAAAAAAATATACATTTTTTCCATGATAGGCACGGTTTTACTTTCATGAGAGGCGCGGTTGTGCTTTCGCGAGTTGCATAGTCGTGCCTCTAAAAAAAATGCTTTTTATATTTTTTTCTACAATGAGGGACACGATTTTGCTTCCACAAGAGGCATGATTGTGCTTTCGTGAGAGGCACGGCCGTGCTTCTTTTCAAAAAAGAAAAAAAATTATGCTTCCGGTTCATTTTTTTTCTTTTTTGTGAAAAAAGTTCATGAAAACCTAACAACATGGAATATGGTTTTGAAGGTCTCGATTTGATGAAAACGGTTTGAGATTTGGGTGCACGGTTTAAGAGATAAAATATTTTGAATAAACGGATCTATAAAAAAAATCCCCAGGTTGCGACATGTAGCAGACATGCAATACGTCACTTATCATAACTTAAGAAGATGAGAGTTATCTTTGCAAGGAATATTTCTCAATTAGTGATTTCGTTATTCCTCACATTCATCGAGACCTGAGGAAAGTCTCGCGTCGCAGCAGTTGCACATGGGCCATCGCAGGTTTGCTGGAGGATACATTCTCAGTTTTTTTACGTTTATTGTTTTATTTACTTATTTTTGTAATTTTTCTTATACTTTAAAATATTTTTAATATATATTACAACAAAACACTATGCAAAAAACATTTTCAAACTATTGAATGAGTATTTGAAAAATATTGAACACGTATTTGAAAAATATTGAACACGTATTTGAAAAAATGTTGATCATGTATTTGAAAATTTTTGAACACGTATTTAAAAAATGTTGAATAACTATTTGAAAAATGTTGAACAAGTATTAAAAATGTTGATAATTATTTGAAACAATGTTGATAATGTATATTAAATGTTGAATAAATATTTGAAAAATGTTGAACATGTATTTGAAGGAAAACTGAAAAGGAAACAAAAACACGGAGAAGAAAAAAACAAAAGAAAGCAAAAAAATGGAAAAGGAAAAATGAAAAGAAAACTAAACAGAAAGTGGAGAAGAAGAAATAAAACGAAGCAAACAAAGAAAAACGTGAAAACAAATGGAAAATCGGACTTTACTCGCCTCAACTACAAAACGTGTCTCATACTTATGATGAGCGATACTTGGCCGGAGCTTCTAGTAACACTAGCTCTCCATAAGGAGGCCAGGGATTGAATCCCACTTCTCGCATATTATTTTCCTTTTTGTTCATGAACATGGGCCGGCCTGATTAGTTAACACCCTTCAGCGAGGGATCTGTTCGGTCTCGCTTAAAGCGATAAATAGCACTCGCGTGTATTGGCGCCTATGTGAGAATTTTCGGCTGCGACCTGGCCAACTCGAAACATCACCTCAATGGACCTGGCCGACCGTTGTAGATGGGCCATGTTGCCCATTTTACAGATTCTTCCTGTTCTCCAAGTTGGAGCTATAACATTCTTCTTCCTTCTTCTTCTTTTTTTTTTGCCGGAGGAGAAGTTCTGCTCTAGTCCGTGATTTATTTTAGGGGGCTTTAAGTATGAACAATGGCTATAAAACTACAATAATACACACAAAGCGAAAGGGAATTACATTAATAAACAATCTATACGTGGATTTTTCCCGGACAAAGCAAAAGTGATGGTCCATCGTGGCATGTTTTTGTCAGGATAAAATTGGAGGAAACTTTGGAGATGTCGAGCCATCAATTCGGCCCATTTTCTTTATCATCAATGAATTTCTCATTTTTTTAATCATCCCATGTTTCGAAATTGCATCTAAAAATTTGTGGTATAGCATGTTCTTGTTACTACCACAACATAATTTCTTTTCTGATTTTTTTTGAGATTCTAAGTAGTGACTATTAAAGTGGATGCACCTATAGCACCAAATGGTTCGGTGTGTGGCGTCGCTTTGTTGGGTGGCCGACCTAGCTGTCGCCAACGTGAGCCCTCCCTCCTCATAATCTCCTCTCGCCGTCGCCAGAGGACCACTACTAGGGAAAACCCTAGCAGTAGTGCGGGGGTAAAGGCCTAGCAGTAGCGTGGGCTCGCGTTATTACTACAACGCTACAACTAACTTTTAGCAGTAGCGCGGGTCTCCCACCGCTACTGTTATCCATATGTAGTAGTATCACGTTTTAGAAAGCCCCACTACTGCTAAAAGCTGCAGCACGCCTATTTAGCACGCACTATTGCTAAGGTAGTGCTGCTGCTACACACATACCCCACGCTATTGTTATTGTTATTATTTTCTGTATTTTTCTTTTGCGACGTATCTACTCTGTATTTATATAGGTTTTATACAATAGTCTTTATCATATCATACACACAATAGTCTCATCATATCATACACATACAAATAGTCTCATCGAATCATGTCATCATCATCCAATACAAGTGATGTCTTCCGTCATCATCTCGAAATAGCGATACAAGTTATGATATGTCTTGAATATATGCAACTACATCGTTATCCCATACACATGTTCCATCATCCATCTATACCATGATATAAAAGAGAAGAGATATCACTGTGAGCAAGAGCGGAATTATGCAGTACATGAGGCACCGGTTCTGATTTCTCTCTCGTGCTAGCGTGAACCTCAAGTAACTAGCTTCTGCTTCTTGTTTGTGTTCCAAAAAGCCGCACTACTGATAAGCCTCCACCTATAAGGTTTTTCCTAGTAGTGGACGCCGGGGGATGAAGCATGCATGGACGACAACAACAACACAACTATGTTCGGTGGTAGCAATGGGGCTAGCGCTGTAGGTGGCCGAACCTGACGCGGAGCAGGGCTGTCGGCTAGAGCGCAACAGCTAGGCACCAAAGGTGGTTGCGGTAGGCCAACGGGTTGATGGATGAGCTGCAACAATGACGACGATCGGATCTGGCTGGACTCGATGGGTTATGGCATCTCGTGCTCCGTAGCTACGACAACGAGGCATGCAGAGCGGCGGTAGGGGTGCTGGTGTTCCTTGCGGGGGTTGTGCATGCATTGAGATGGTCCTTCAGCAGGAGGAGCCCCGTCGGGATCTGCTCGCTATCACTTTATAGTCCTCTTCGGCAGGTGTTGCAGATGCTGAAGTGGGATCCAGCATCAAGGTTGATGTGGCGTGGTGCAAATCCGATGTAGAAGGTTGCGACTCTTCCAACAGTTGGTGTGGGATCTGGCACAGCGTGGTGGCCGCTGGATATGGGCTTGTATGTCAGGGTGGTGACCCCTAGTCGGTGGATTCAACGACTTGGGCTGTTGCGGTGGCTAGTGAGCGCAGGCCAAACGATTCATCTAGTTTGGTCTGGGTATTGTGAGGCGACAATGCGCAAAAGCTTGTCACCGGCAAGTTGGTGGAGCCAGCAATAGTGGTACCAATGGACGTCACTGCTTTCTTGAATGTGTTGTTGTGGTAAAGTGCTCCTCTCCCCCGTCAGACCTTGGTGTGGGAAACATCAGATCCGTGTCCAGATCGAATGATGGAGGCGCCTTGCATCATGCCCCTATTGTGGACTTCGCTTTTGGAGGGGTCAGTTGGGGGGACCAGTCGACGGTGTGGTATAGGTGTCAAGGTTGCTGCAGCAACGATGATGAGATGGGCAATGTCAGGGTCATGACAATGGTTACGGTAGTTGGGTCTTCTTCGACGTGTGTGCCAGATTTCCTTTGGTTGTTTGTTGCTATGAAGTCGGTGCTACGGCTATGAGGTCCCGGTGGCGAGGCGACGACTAGTGGCAGATAGTCTGTTCGGTGATCTTTAGTGGCACCAACCTTGCATAGCCCCCCTTTGTAGCTCACTATTTTCTCCTCATCACGGGTGTCTGAGTGCTTGGTGTGGACCTTCATGTGCCTCTCTTTGTACGCTATATGGTGGGTTGATTCCATGGTCGTATACAGTGAAGGTGGAGTCTCTTGCTTATAGAGATGGAACGGTGATGACGCAGACTCGGGGGAGAAGGTATGACGATCACACCATTGTTCTACATCGACAAGGCCTTCTTCCTAGTCTGGTGTGTGGATATCTTCTATGCGCCGCTCAATGGATTGTGACAGTTTTCGCTTGGTTTTTTGTTAATTAAGAGGGCAGTTATCCTTTTCTTAATTAATGGATATCTTTTGCCACTGTTTCAAAAAAGGCTGGATGTACCAGGTTCTCTCCCTGCTAGCTATGTTTCGTAAGTGGTTTGGTCTTTAATTTTTTTTAGGCTATGTGAAGTACAAATAATGTCTAGAGAACTACAGTGATACACACAAAACAGAATCGAATTGCACTAATAAAAAATGTGCGGATTTTTATTTCACGTGGCAGCAAATGTAAAGGTACGATTGCGGCATGTATTTGTTACCATACCAATTGGAGGAAGTGTTGGAGATGCTAATGTTTTCTTACTACAACCGAATCAAACAGACGGCAACGGTGATGAAGATGTAAGGGCATTTCTAACCGATCCCCTAAAAAATAAAGTAAACATCGGAGTAAACCTTAGTGGAGTATATTTACTCCACTAAGTTTTAGCCGGACCTAGCTGATCCCTTATATATAACGGAGTAAAACTTATTTTTGGTTTATGCATTTCGTCGAACACTTGTCAAGCACAATCACCATCACAAACATTCTCCATAAAGCAATAGAAATCGAACCCTCTCGGGATATTGACCAAGCAAATCAGAAGCTCACCCGTTCTCAGATGCTGCGACGACGGCTGACACACCATGGGAGTGACTGACGTGCGCGTGATGAGCCGAGGTGGCCTCCACGTCGTCTGCCCCAATGACGGTTGAGACCTTCTTGGCATGCGTGGCGCGCTGGAAGTACCCCACGGTGATGGTGTCGATGACAAGCGTGGCAGAACTCCTGCCCGGCACGTCGATCCCTACCATGAAGACCTTGACGATGAAGAACATGTTCGTGTCCGGGCACAGGTCAGGAACCTCCGCCCTAGCGATGGGATGGCGCAGCCTGCCGTGTTGGCCACGAGGATGCAGAAGACGGCGACCGACCTCTGGTCGCAGCCTTGGTGAGCTCGGGCGTGAGCTCCTCGTCCTGGATGGGACGCATCAACGGGCGGCAGCGGGAGGGGATCTAGGGAGGGGGGCGGCGGCGGGCTGGGGTGCTGTGGAGGAGGGGCATAGGTGGGTGTGGGCGAGGGGGTCGGGGATGGGGTCGGCGGCAGGTGGGGGTGAGAGGGGCCAGCGGGGGGCAAGAGGGGCGGGACGGCGGGGGGCGGCGATGGGCGGGGGTTTAGGGAGGGGGGCTGACGGCGAGCGAGGGTGCCGGGGAGGAGGTGGGCATGGGCTTGGGAGCGCCAGAAGCCAATCGGCTGAGTACATTTAGGAAATGGTTGGGGTCGGAGTATACTTTTTACTCCGTTACGGCAGATTGGGGATTGGTTAGGTGTGTCTTAGAGGAGTAAAACTGACTTTTTACTTCACTAATGTCAGATAGGGGATCGGTTAAAAATGCCCTAAATAGGCGGACATCTTCTTCTCAGTCGGACTCTCCAGAACCTTGACTTGGCGCAAGTACAGACCATAGAGTATGTCCAGCAGCCAAAGCTCATAGACGTGGATGAATTAGAGTCATTTGCTCTAATCTGAAGGATAAACAAAGGCAGAGGTAATATTTCGAAAAAGCCAACCTTTACTTTCTAGAAAGTAAAAAAATACCCAAGGAAATGTTCCAATTCCAAATAAAATAATTTGAAATATCATGGATTGCTACCTTCCTAAGCCTGCTGATGTTGTATTGCTCATGAATATGCATAGCGTGTTACATATTGACACAATTATGGGTGAAACAATTTGACAATTAGAATCAACGATTTGAGGATCTGTACCTTGCTGAGTGGGAATTTAAGCCTTTCACCATTGTGGTAACACAGAATGTGCAGCATGCAAAGCCCAGACTCCTCCTAGTTGAGGTAAACAATTAGCAGTACAGGTTGAGTGAGTATTCGCATGAAAATACAAACTGTGTATTTATCTACAGAACTTTGTGTCAACCACAACACTAAACTTGGTGCCCCAATCGTCCTTGTTGGTAGGCCAGCCAACAAAGAACTCATCTATCATGGATGTCTGTCGTCCTCAACTCGTTGATGCCGCACTGCCGGTAGGTAATACACGAGTAATGCTACATCTACGTGAAACACAAACATAAATTACGTAAACAGCAATGTGGTGGGCTCGGATTGGAGAGAGAGGGAGGAAGGCGCCCACCCCCGTTAAAATCAGGGGGAGAGGATTTAGTTTAGGCAGGTTAAGTAATCTTTCATACCTTTTCATGTAGATGTAGCATTATTGGTAATGCACCATGTAAAAAAAGGAAGGAAATTAATTGCGACTGATCGAATGAATATTAAGTAAAATAGGTGTTGTTGGTGGGAACGACACCTATGGGATCACAAGAATCCCTACTACGGTTAGCGGGGCACGGGGTCGTGAGAAGAGCGGATCAAACATATAGTACACAGTTTGTTTATCCAGGTTCGGGCCGCGAGGATGCGTAAAACTCTACTCCTGCTTTGGTGGATGTATATTCCTGTTCTTGAGCTAGCTCTGGGCATTAGGAGCTCCCAAAAAGCCGAATCCTCCTTCTGGTCGCCTCGGGCCTCCTTTTATAGAAAAAGGGGTTGCCACAGTGGCACGCAGGAGGTGGAAAGGGTACAGTAATGCGAGGTTATCCCTCGCATTACATGACAAGGCGCATTTAATGCATCTTGCTTAGGTGTCCTTGCTTTATCGGGGACGGGGGAGAAACCTGTCTCGTCCGTCGCCGCTCCTTCTTGTGTCGACACGCACCCTGGCCAGCGATGCCTGTGATGCCATGTAGGTAGGCAGGCAGCTGAGGTGGCGCAGTGGAGGGTCTTCACGAAGATCTGCATGCCGCCACGTAGGTGCCTGCCCAGCTGGTTGGGTCGGCAGCTGCATGCGTACAGTGGTGGAGGTTTAGTCGGCGTGGGCCTGATGGTGGCCCTGCGGATGTCCTCGGCAAGGGCCTTGCCGGGGCCCCGGCAAGGGTCTTGCCGAGGCGCCTGCTGTCATCCCCGGCAAGGCGCTTGCTCGGGGTCTCGTGGTCTTCCTCGGCTGGGATCCCGCCAAGGGTCGTCATCTTCTATTATACGTATCTGATCTTGAATGTCTTCACAAAGATCTGCATGCCACCACGGGGATGTCTCCCGAATCCTTGCCCCTTGGGGGCAGTGGACTCAAGGGTAATTTGCTCCGTAGGCGTGGGGCGAGTTGCCGCGGCAAGGGTCTTGCCGGGGTTGCTAAAACTGTCTCTCGGCAAGGATCTTGCCGGGGGAGTCCGCTTCGTCTCCTTTGTTCTTCGTGGTTTTGGCCTTGGCGTCGTCCTAGTTCCCTTGAGCTTCGGTCTTACCCTGGCTCACCTCCCTTGCCTTGCTTGGTGTGGTGGTGCCCGCGGCTCTGACTGCCCGTGCACAGTTATAGGGGTACAAAAAGTGCACCCCTCTTTTTGTACACCGACAGGAGCCCCCGGGCCTGGGCCACACATAAGCGCAATGCGTTGTTGGGTCAGGCACAGAAACGGTGCGCGGGCAGGCAGGGCGGTTTTTACCGCGGTAAGATTCTTCGCGTGCTGCGCTTCCCACGACTCGCGCGCGTGGCGCGGCGTGGGGAGGTGGGCGTGACGTGGGCAACATGCGTGGGGTTGGTCTCTGCACGCATGCATCACGTCGTAGTAAAGTGGCGGTTCGCGCCTTCCCCATAAACGGAGGGAAGCGTGGAGGCGCGGCTCATTTACTGAATGGGGGCCGAGGCGCGGTCCTCAAGGCGTCCACTCCCCATGATCACGGGGTGGGGAGAGGTCGCCTCACCCGTCCCCTCGGTTCTGCACGTCCGCCACGTGTCTCCTATGTGCTTGGGGTGGCAAATGGCGAAGGCGGAAACCGGGCCGTCGCTGGTTGGGGCAGCGGGTCGGTCCTGGCTCCCTGCGCCTTCCGTGTTTTGATTGGCCGAGCGGGGCGGCCGAGCCCCAACCCCGTTCCTTTATAAAGAGCGGGAGGGGGGGGGGGGATGGCGTCCCGCATTCTTCCATCTCCTTCCTCCTTCAGCTTCTGCTCCTCTCTTCTATTCGTCATCGAGAGAGGAAATCCCGGTCCTTCAATGGTGGCGGCGAGGGTCGCCGCTCGACAACGCGTCCCTCCTTCTCCTGTGCCTGCGGTGGCAGGGCCGGCCGCGAGGGGAAGGGGGAGGGGCGAGACCGTGGGCGAGGCCAGGGCGCTCGGGGAAGAGAAGGACGGGGTGGCGCGCCGGCCTTGCCTCCGCCAGCAGCTCCTTCTCCAATGGAGGGCCATGTTGGGGATGACCCTTGTGAGTTCTTCGTCAGGCTGCGCCGGCCGCCGCACCATCGCTTTCGTCTTCCGACTCCATTTGCGCGGGAGATGGAGCTGGATCCGCCGGAGTCATTGCGGCTGCACATGAGGGGCTGCGGGATCAGTGGCACATGGGTCCGCGTCGACTTCCCCACTCCTCACGTGATGTATCTTCGTCGGGGATGGAAGACGTTTGCTCATATCCACAGCTTGACGGAGGGGCTCACTCTCCATTTTAAGCTGATGGAGGGTGGCCTTCTCTCTGTCAAGGTCTTCGGGCACTTTGGGACTCGTACAAGGTGTTGCGTGGAGAGCTCTTCTGATAGCGAAGACTCCTCCTCGGGCGGGAGTGACGAGGAGGACAGTGGCAGCAACGACGAGGGTGGTAGGCGGCAGGATGACGGGTCCGACTAGGTGTCGGGTGCCGCTCCGTGCGGCACCAGCGACCCCATCATCCGTGTCGCCGGCTCCTTGAACTTCTCGGGGTCGTCTCCTTGGGCGGCTGGCGTTGGGAGGCTGCGGAAGAGGAAGAGGGCGGGCGGCAAGGCCGTCAAGTCGGAGTACGCGGGCACCGACGCCTTCGACGCGTACTGACGTCCTGCCGCCTCATCTTCGAGCTCTGCTTCCGGCGCCGCCATCACCACCCACCCTTTGGACGGCCACCAAGATGTTCTCCCTGCATCTTCTGCCACCCGTAGCTCGCCTAGGTGCTCCTTTTGCCCTTCTTGCCTCCTTGACCTGCCTCCTAAGGAGAGGGACAAGAAAGGGATTACGGGCACCTTATCTCTTTTTAGTTTGTAAGCCTTCGGGCCTTTGTTGAATCTAAAACTTGTAATCCCTTCATTCATGTTTTTCATTCCCTACGGACTGTACCTGAGTGGAATGTTTTTAATGAAAAAGGGATGCTTGCCGGGTCATTTGTTTGCGGGGGAACCCACGACAAGGAGTAAATCCTTGATATCTCTAAGATAAACACTTTCTCGCCCGGCAACAGGCCTTGCCGTCTCCCCACTTCGCTCGACCTTTCTCACGCCTTTGGCGGAGGCAGGGATGAGGCGGGTTCAGGCTCCTTGTTTCATCCTTTCGCTGCCGCGACTATGACCAAACTTGGTCCCAGGAACGAGCCCTAGGGCCTAGAGTTAGGGGAGCACGGTAGCTTTAGGAAAAACGAGGTTTCACATACCTCAGTCCATAATGGAATGCATGATAAGGGATGAAGAACTTATCTGAAGCTGCAGCCCCCGGCAACCCTGGTTTGCCGTGGGTGAATCTTTGCTCTTGCAGCCCCCGGGGCCTAGATGCTGGCATGTTCCTTTTTTTCTCCCCAAGTGGTTTGGTAAGGATATCTGTGTGTCCTGTGAACCAAAGAAGACAAAAGAAAGACAAAGAGACGCACACTCGACCTCTAAGCTAGGGGTCAGTCGCCGCTAAGCACTATCAACCCTAACCAAGGACGAGACTCGACCTAGCATGCATGCTATAACTTAGGGCGCCAGCGCTTCATTTATTTATGCTCAGGATCTGCGCCTGGCTTTGTACAAAGGGTTACATGCGTGATCGGCAAGGCTCGTACAAAAGGTGGCTTGCCGGGGGGCCCGGCAAGCCGCGCCTCACGGGTAAAACTTGCGAAGATGCTCAATGTTCCAGGAGTTACTCAACGGAATGGCATCTTTGGTCTCCAGGCGGACTGCACCGGGCCTGGTGACTCGTATTACCCGATAAGGGCCTTCCCACTTTGGCGTCAACTTGTTGGAATTCTTGGCCGATTGAATGCACCGAAGAACAAGGTCGCCTTCCTCAAGGCTTCGGGCATGAACCTTGCGGCTATGGTAGCGGCGCAAGGCTTGCTTGTAGCATGCTGCTCTCACAGCCGCCCGAAGACGATCTTCCTCAAGGAGCGTTGCATCATCTTGTAGCAATTGCTCTTGCTCAAGCTCGTCATAAGAGAGTACTCAAGGTGACCCGTATATGAGTTCCGTGGGGAGAACTGCTTCTGCCCCGTATACCAGGGCAAAGGGTGTCTGGCTGGTGGCTCGATTTGGTGTCGTTCTGATTGACCAAAGAACCGCCGGCAATTCATCAATCCATCGCCTTCCACTCTTGTGTAGTCTGTCAAAGGTCTTTGTCCTCAGGCCTCGCAGTACTTCAGCATTTGCCCTCTCAGCTTGACCATTGCTTCATGGGTGAGCAACGGAAGCGAAACAGACCTTGCTGCCGAGGTCTTGAATATATTGCATGAAGGTGTGGCTTGTGAACTGCGTGCCGTTGTCGGTGATGACCCTATTGGGTATACCAAAACGGCACACCAGTCCTTTGAAGAACTTGACGGCTGACTGTGCTGTGACCTTCCTCACTACTTCCACTTCTGGCCACTTTTTGAACTTTTCGATTGCAACGTACAAGTACTCAAAGCCCCCGACAGCACGGGGGACAGGGCCCAGTATGTCGAGCCCCCAGACCGAGAAAGGCCAGGAGAGAGGAATGGTTTGAATGGCTTGAGCTGGCTGATGAAGCTTCTTTGAATGGAACTGACACGCTTCACACCTGGTGACTAGTGTCGTCACATCCTAGAGGGCGGTGGGCCAGAAGAAGCCTTGCCGAAACACTTTGCCGGCAAGGGCCCTCGACCCTATGTGGGATCCACATACGCCTCCATGTATCTCCGCCAACAGCCCTAGTCCTTCCTCTCGAGGGATACACTTCAATTTCACACCGTTCGGCCTCTTTCTGTACAGGACGTCATCGATGAACTGGTACATAGTAGAGCGACGGGCTACTTTTTTCGCTTCTTCCTGCTCCTCAGGAAGTTCCCCTGTTTGGAGGAATCGGACGGTATGTTGTGCCCACGCTGGAGCCTGGGGCTCGACGGCGAGGACTAAAGGCATTTCCTCTGCTATAGGAGCGGCTGTCTCCACGGCAAGAGCTTGATGCTCCGTCGGAGCTAGCCGTCCTGTGGCAGGTTCTTGTCGGAGTTTCCTAGCTTCTCGGCAGCCGCCAAGGCCCGGCAGGCGACACATCCGGCAATTTCCTTGCCGGGGTCATCTGCCTTGGTTTTCTTGGCCGAGCCGGCATCGTCAGATCCCTCGACGGCAAGCACGGCTTTACCTTTGCGCTTCCTGTTGCGGTGCCGGCCTTTCTTTGCCGGGGCGGCAGTATCCTTATCTGAGGAGTCGGTTTCCACGCCGGCATCTTCGCCGGGGTACTTCCTTCCCTCTTCAGCCCGGGCACATCTGTCAGCAAGAACATAGAGTTCTGCCACGTGTTTCACCTTGTTCATTGCCAGCTCTTCGCGCATCTTGCGGTTACGCACGTTCTGATGGAACGCGCTGATGATGGCGGCAGGGTGAACATCAGGGATATTGTACTGTACCCGGCTGAACCTCTGTATATACTTGCGCAGACTCTCGCCTCCCTTCTGGGGAATGACGTGCAGGTCGCTTGCTTGGCCATGGGCTTGGTGGCCTCCAGTAAAGGCGCCAACAAACTCGTGGCACAAATCTGACCAGGAGGAAATAGAGTCTACTGGCAAGTGCATCAACCACGACATGGGTTGGGTTTAAGAGCCAATGGAAAGTAATTCGCAAGCACCTTATCGTCGCGGGCTCCGGCAGCTTGCATCGCGATGGTGTAGATGCTGAGGAACTCAGACGGGTGGGTCTTGCCGTTGTACTTCTCGCCAACGTCAGGTTTGAAGGTGCGGCGAGTGGGCCACTGGAACTGCCGCAACTCACGGGTAAAAGCCGGACAGCCTACCTCGTAAGGTAGGCCTCCAGGGCTCTCCGGGGCCGGGTGGTTCGTAGCAGGCCCTGCTCGCCTGTCTGACTGGTGGCGCGCTTCGCGTCGGCGCTCGATAGTGGTTCGAGCGTCTTCATGGGCTCGTTCCCGAAGAACTTGGCGCTGGTCACAGTGGGTTCGTGGGTCAGACGATGCTATGGAAATGTCGTGGCCTGTGACATCGCGACGAGCCAGCGTCCGCGGTATCGGATGGGGAAGAGGTGAATGCACCATGGTTGCGGCGCCGCCGGACTTTCCACCACTGGTGCATGGGACTCCATCGGAGCGTCGACCCGGAGGCCCCACCGGACTTGGTTTGTCTTTGTTGACCACCGCAACAAGGCTTCGGATAGTGGCTCTCCATTCGTCGAGTTTCCCCGTAGTGGGAGGAAAGTTGAGGAGCAACTGCGCGCGTGCCAGGGCCTCTGCTGGCGTCGGTGGCAGCGGAACCTGCACGGATCGCGACGCGCTTCGACTTCTGACCATGTCAGAAGGAGCTCTATCACGACCCCGCGGTCGCATGCTGTTGTCACCAGTGCTTCGGCGAGCGGGCAGGTCTTCTACGTCCCGGGAGTGGCGCTCGGGGCTCTTCTCGCGGCGACGCCTAGGATCTTCGGCGTGATAACGCCATTTGTCGCGCGCTGCCTGGGAGGAGCGCGCTGTTGGCGCCGGCGTGGGAGTCTTGGAGGCCCTTGCGTCGCCTTTGGGTGGGCGGCGATGACCTTGGAAGGCCCCACTCCACCCATGGAGGGCCTGGCTCCGCCTTTGGATTTGGCGATGTGTGGCCCATTACCAGGCGCACAAACATCGCCGCCTCCCAAACTCCGGCTACTGGGATGGCGTTGGTGTTCGCGAGCAGTGCCTCGGGTCCTTTGTGCGACCGGTCCGCTGCTCGCCCGCGTCGGGACGGGCTGTCCGGCTTTCGACTGGCCAACCGGCACCGTCGTCTTCTTCTTGGGCGCCATGATGATGAAGAAGCGTCGAACTAACTGCTAAAGATGATTCTCACAACTGCGCCCCCTACCCGGCGCGCCAAAGATGTCGGTGGGAACGACACCTATGGGATCACAAGAATCCCTACTACAGTTAGCGGGGCGCGGGGTCGTGAGAAGAGCGGATCAAACAGATAGTACACAGTTTGTTTATCCAGGTTCGGGCCGCGAGGATGCGTAAAACCCTACTCCTGCTTTGGTGGATGTATATTCCTGTTCTTGAGCTAGCTCTGGGGCATTAGGAGCTCCCAAAAAGCCGAATCCTCCTCCTGGTCGCCTCGGGCCTCCTTTTATAGAAAAAGGGGTTGCCACAATGGCACGCAGGAGGTGGAAAGGGTACAATGATGCGAGGTTATCCCTCGCATTACATGACAAGGCGCATTTAATGCATCTTGCTTAGGTGTCCTTGCTTTATCGGGAACGGGGGAGAAACCTGTCTCGTCCGTCGCCGCTCCTTCTTGTGTCGACACGCGCCCTGGCCAGCGATGCCTGTGATGCCATGTAGGTAGGTAGGCAGCTGAGGTGGCGCAGTGCAGGGTCTTCACGAAGATCTGCATGCCGCCACGTAGGTGCCTGCCCAGCTAGTTGGGTCGGCAGCTGCATGCGTACGGTGGTGGAGGTTTAGTCGGCGTGGGCCTGATGGTGGCCCTGCGGATGTCCTCGGCAAGGGCCTTGCCGATGTTGGAAATATGCCCTAGAGGCAATAATAAAAGCATTATTATTATATTTCCTTGTTCATGATAATTGTCTTTATTCATGCTATAATTGTGTTATCCGAAAATCGTAATACATGTGTGAATAACAGACACCAACATGTCCCTAGTAAGCCTCTAGTTGACTAGCTCGTTAATCAACAGATAGTCATGGTTTCCTGGCTATGGACATAAGATGTCATTGATAACGAGATCACATCATTAGGAGAATGATGTGATGGACAAGACCCAATCCTAAACATAGCATAAAGATCGTATAGTTCGTTTGCTAGAGTTTGGCAATGTCAAGTATCTTTTCCTTAGACCATGAGATCGTGTAACTCCCGGATACCGTAGGAGTGCTTTGGGTGTACCAAACGTCACAACGTAACTGGGTGACTATAAAGGTATACTACGGGTATCTCCGAAAGTGTCTGTTGGGTTGACACGGATCAAGACTGGGATTTGTCACTCCGTATGACGGAGAGGTATCACTGGGCCCACTCGGTAATGCATCATCATAATGAGCTCAAAGTGACCAAGTGTGATCATGCATTACGGTACGAGTAAAGTGACTTGCCGGTAACGAGATTGAACGAGGTATTGGGATACCGACGATCGAATCTCGGGCAAGTAATATATCGATTGACAAAGGGAATTGCATACGGGGTTGATTGAATCCTCGACATCGTGGTTCATCCGATGAGATCATCGTGGAGCATGTGGGAGCCAACATGGGTATCCAGATCCCGCTGTTGGTTATTGACCGGAGAGTCGTCTCGGTCATGTCTACATGTCTCCCGAACCCGTAGGGTCTACACACTTAAGGTTCAGTGACGCTAGGGTTGTGAAGATATGTATATGCAGTAACCCGAATGTTGTTCGGAGTCCCGGATGAGATCCCGGACGTCACGATGAGTTACGGAATGGTCCGGAGGTAAAGAATTATATATAGGAAGTGTTGTTTCGGCCATCGGGACAAGTTTCGGGGTTACCGGTATTGTACGGGGACCACCGGAAGGGTCCCGGGGGGTCCACCGGGTGGGGCCACCTATCCCGGAGGGCCCCATGGGCTGAAGTGGGAAGGGACCCAGCCCTTAGTGGGCTGGGGCGCCACCCCTAAGGGGCCCATGCGCCTAGGGTTAGGGGAAACCCTAAAAGGGGGGCGCCCCTTGCCTTGGGGGGCAAGCCCCCCACCCTTGGCCGCCGCCCCCCCTAGGAGATCCATCTCCTAGGGCCGGCGCCCCCCCTTGGCACCCCTATATATAGTGGGGGAGAGGAGGGACTTGAGGCTATGCTTTTGGTGCTTCCCTCTCTCCCTGTTACATCTCTCTCTTGCGTAGTATAGGCGAAGCCCTGCTACTGTGACGCCCTGCATCCACCACCACGCCGTCGTGCTGCTGGATCATCATCAACCTCTCCTCCCCTTGCTGGATCAAGAAGGAGGAGACGTCTCCCGTTCCGTACGTGTGTTGAACGCGGAGGTGCCGTCCGTTCGGCACTCGGTCATCGGTGATTTGGATCACGTCGTGTTCGACTACATCATCCCCGTTCGTTGAACGCTTCCGCACGCGATCTACAAAGGTATGTAGATGCATCTCTTGACTCGTTGCTAGATGAACTCCTAGATGGATCTTGGTGAAACGAGTAGGAAATTTTTTGTTTTCTGCAATGTTCCCCAACAGTGGCATCATGAGCTAGGTCTATGCGTAGTTCTTCTTGCGCAAGTAGAACACAATTTGTTGTGGGCGTGGATTTGTCAACCTTCTTGCCGCTACTAGTCTTTTCTTGCTTCAGCGGTATTGTGGGATGAAGTGGCCCGGACCAACCTTACACGTACGCTTACGTGAGACCGGTTCCACCGACTAACATGCACTAGTTGCATAAGGTGGCTGGCGAGTGTCTGTCTCTCCCACTTTAGTTGGAGCGGATTCGATGAACAGGGTCCTTATGAAGGGTAAATAGAAGTTGACAAATCACGTTGTGGCTTTCACGTAGGTAAGAAAACATTCTTGCTAGAACCCTAATTCAGCCACGTAAAACTTGCAACAACAATTAGAGGACGTCTAACTTGTTTTTGTAGCAAGTGGTTTGTGATATGATATGGCCAAAGTTGTGATGAATGATGAATGATCTATATGTGATGTATGAGATGTTCATGCTATTGTAATAGGAATCACGACTTGCATGTCGATGAGTATGACAACCGGCAGGAGCCATAGGAGTTGTCTTTATTCTTTTATATGACCTTCGTGTCATTGAGAAACGCCATGTAAATTACTTTACTTTATTGCTAAACGCATTAGCCATAGTAGTAGAAGTAATAGTTGGCGAGCAACTTCATGGAGACACGATGATGGAGATCATGATGATGGAGATCATGGTGTCAAGCCGGTGACAAGATGATCATGGAGCCCCAAGATGGAGATCAAAGGAGCTATGTGATATTGGCCATATCATGTCACGTTTATTATTTGATTGCATGTGATGTTTATCATGTTTTGCATCTTGTTTACTTAGAACGACGGTAGTAAATAAGATGATCCCTCATAACAATTTCAAGAAGTGTTCTCCCCTAACTGTGCACCGTTGCTAAAGTTCGTCGTTTCGAAGCACCACATGATGATCGGGTGTGATAGATTCTTACGTTCACATACAACGGGTGTAAGACAGTTTTACACATGCAAAACACTTAGGGTTAACTTGACGAGCCTAGCATGTGCATAGACATGGCCTCAGAACACAGAAGACCGAAAGGTCGAGCATGAGTCGTATAGAAGATGCGATCAACATGAAGATGTTCACCGACGTTGACTAGTCCGTCTCACGTGATGATCGGACACGGCCTAGTTAACTCGGATCATGTAATACTTAGATGACTAGAGGGATGTCTAATCTAAGTGGGAGTTCATTATATAATATGATTAGATGAACTTTATTATCATGAACATTAGTCTAAAATATTTTACAATATGTCTTGTAGATCAAATGGCCCACGTAGTCCTCAACTTCAACGTGTTCCTAGAGAAAACCAAGCTAAAAGACAATGGCAGCAACTATATGGACTGGGTCCGGAACCTGAGGATCATCCTCATAGCTGCCAAGAAAGATTACGTCCTACAAGCACCGCTAGGTGAAGCTCCCGTCCCACAGAACCGAGACGTTATGAACGCTTGGCAGACACGTGTTGACGACTACTCCCTCGTTTAGTGCAGCATGCTTTACAGTTTAGAACCGGGGCTCCAAAAGCGCTTTGAGAGACATGGAGCATATGAGATGTTCGAAGAGCTGAAAATGGTTTTCCAAGCTCATGCCCGGGTCGAGAGATATGAGGTCTCCGACAAGTTCTTCAGCTGTAAGATGGAGGAAAACAGTTCTGTCAGTGAGCACATACTCACTATGTCTGGATTACATAACCGCTTGACTCAGCTGGGAGTTAATCTCCCGGATGATGCGGTCATTGACAGAATCCTCCAGTCGCTTCCACCAAGCTACAAGAGCTTTGTGATGAACTTCAACATGCAGGGGATGCAAAAGACCATTCCTGAGTTGTTTTCAATGCTGAAATCAGTGGAGGTAGAAGTCAGAAAGGAACATCAAGTGTTGATGGTCAATAAAACCACTAAGTTCAAGAAAGTCAAGGGGAAAAAGAACTTCAAGAAGGACGGCAAGGAAGTTGCCGCGCCCGGCAAGCAAGCTGCCGGGAAGAAGCGAAAGAATGGACCCAAGCCCGAGACTGAGTGCTTTTATTGCAAGGGAAGCGGTCACTGGAAGCGGAATTGCCCCAAATACTTAGCAGACAAGAAGGCCGGCAAAACAAAAGGTATATGTGATATACATGTAATTGATGTGTACCTTACCAGTAATCGTAGTAGCTCTTGGGTATTTGATACCGGTGCAGTTGCTCACATTTGTAACTCATAGCAGGAACTACGGAATAGGCGGAGACTGGCAAAGGACGAGGTGACGATGCGCGTCGGGAATGGTTCCAAAGTCGATGTGATCGCCGTCGGCACGCTACCTCTTCATTTACCTACGGGATTAGTTTTAAACCTCAATAATTGTTATTTAGTACCAGCTTTGAGCATGAACATTGTATCGGGATCTCGTTTAATACGAGATGGCTACTCATTTAAATCCGAGAATAATGGTTGTTCTATTTATATGAGAGATATGTTTTATGGTCATGCTCCTATGGTGAATGATTTATTCTTTATGAATCTCGAACGTAATGCTACACATGTTCATAGTGTGAGTACCAAAAGATGTAAGGTTGATAATGATAGTCCCACATACTTGTGGCACTGCCGCCTTGGTCACATAGGTGTCAAACGCATGAAGAAGCTCCATGCAGATGGACTTTTAGAGTCTCTTGATTATGAATCATTTGACACGTGCGAACCATGCCTTATGGGTAAAATGACCAAGACTCCATTCTCAGGAACAATGGAGCGAGCAACCAACTTATTGGAAATCATACATACTGATGTGTGCGGTCCAATGAGTGTTGAGGCTCGCGGTGGCTATCGTTATGTTCTCACCCTCACTGATGATTTGAGTAGATATGGATATATTTACTTAATGAAACACAAGTCTGAAACCTTTGAAAAGTTCAAGGAATTTCAGAGTGAGGTTGAAAATCAATGTGACAGGAAAATCAAGTTTCTACGATCAGATCGTGGAGGAGAATACTTGAGTCACGAATTTGGCACACACTTAAGAAAATGTGGAATAGTTTCACAACTCACGCCGCCTGGAACACCTTAGCGTAACGGTGTGTCCGAACGTCGTAATCGCACTCTATTAGATATGGTGCGGTCTATGATGTCTCTTACCGATCTACCGCTATCTTTTTGGGGCTATGCTTTAGAGACTGCTGCATTCACTTTAAATAGGGCTCCGTCAAAATCCGTTGAGACGACACCGTTTGAATTATGGTTTGGAAAGAAACCTAAGTTGTCGTTTCTAAAAGTTTGGGGATGCGATGCTTATGTCAAGAAACTTCAACCTGAAAAGCTCGAACCCAAGTCGGAAAAATGCGTCTTCATAGGATATCCAAAAGAAACTATTGGGTATACCTTCTACCTCAGATCCGAAGGCAAGATCTTTGTTGCCAAGAAGGATCCTTTCTAGAGAAAGAGTTTCTCTCGAAAGAAGTAAGTGGGAGGAAAGTAGAACTTGATGAAGTGTTACCTCTTGAACCGGAAAATGGCACAACTCAAGAAAATGTTCCTGAGGTGCCTGCACCGACTAGAGAGGAAGTTAATGATGATGATCATGAAACTTCTGATCAAGTTGCTACTGAACTTCGAAGGTCCACAAGGACACGTTCCGCACCAGAGTGGTAGGGCAACCCTGTCTTGGAAATCATGTTATTAGACAACGGTGAACCTTCGAACTATGAAGAAGCAATGGCGGGCCCGGATTCCGACAAATGGCTAGAAGCCATGAAATCCGAGATAGGATCCATGTATGAAAACGAAGTATGGACTTTGACTGACTTGCCCGTTGAAAGGCGAGCCATAGAGAATAAATGGATATTTAAGAAGAAGACATACGCGGATGGTAATGTAACCATCTATAAAGCTCGGCTTGTCGCTAAGGGTTATCGACAAGTTCAAGGGGTTGACTACGATGAGACTTTCTCACCGGTAGCGAAGCTAAAGTCCGTCCGAATCATGTTAGCAATTGCCGCATTTTACGATTATGAAATATGGCAAATGGACGTCAAAACGGCATTCCTTAATGGTTTCCTTAAGGAAGAATTGTATATGATGCAGCCGGAAGGTTTTGTCGATCCTAAGAATGCTGACAAGGTGTGCAAGCTCCAACGCTCGATTTATGGGCTGGTGCAAGCATCTCGGAGTTGGAACATTCGCTTTGATGAGATGATCAAAGCGTTTGGGTTTACGCAGACTTATGGAGAAGCCTGCGTTTACAAGAAAGTGAGTGGGAGCTCTGTAGCATTTCTCATATTATATGTAGATGACATACTTTTGATGGGAAATGATATAGAACTCTTGGACAGCATTAAGGCCTACTTGAATAAGAGTTTTTCAATGAAGGACCTTGGAGAAGCTGCTTATATATTAGGCATCAAGATCTATAGGGATAGATCGAGACGCCTCATAGGTCTTTCACAAAGCACATACCTTGATAAGATATTGAAGAAGTTCAATATGGATCAATCTAAGAAGGGGTTCTTGCCTGTGTTACAAGGTATGAAATTGAGCTCGGCTCAAAGTTCGACCACGGCAGAAGAAATAGAAGAGATGAGTGTCATCCCCTATGCCTCAGCCATATGTTCTATTATGTATGCCATGCTGTGTACCAGACCTGATGTAAACCTTGTCGTAAGTTTGGTAGGAAGGTACCAAAGTAATCCCGGCAAGGAACACTGGACAGCGGTCAAGAATATCCTGAAGTACCTGAAAAGGACTAAGGAGATGTTTCTCGTTTATGGAGGTGACGAAGAGCTTGTCGTAAAGGGTTACGTCGATGCTAGCTTCGACATAGATCTGGATGACTCAAAGTCACAAACCGGATACGTGTATATTTTGAATGGTGGGGCAGTAAGCTGGTGCAGTTGCAAGCAGAGCGTCGTGGCGGGATCTACATGTGAAGCGGAGTACATGGCAGCCTCGGAGGCAGCACATGAAGCAATTTGGGTGAAGGAGTTCATCACCGACCTCGGAGTCATACCCAATGCGTCGGGGCCGATCAAACTCTTCTGTGACAACACTGGAGCTATTGCACTAGCCAAGGAGCCCAGGTTTCACAAGAAGACAAGGCACATCAAGCGTTGCTTCAACTCCATTCGTGAAAATGTTCAATATGGAGACATAGATATTTGTAAAGTACATACGGACCTGAATGTAGCAGATCCGTTGACTAAACCTCTCCCTAGGGCAAAACATGATCAACACTAGAATTCCATGGGTGTTCGATTCATCACAATGTAACTAGATTATTGACTCTAGTGCAAGTGGGAGACTGTTGGAAATATGCCCTAGAGGCAATAATAAAAAGCATTATTATTATATTTCCTTGTTCATGATAATTGTCTTTATTCATGCTATAATTGTGTTATCCGGAAATCGTAATACATGTGTGAATAACAGACACCAACATGTCCCTAGTAAGCCTCTAGTTGACTAGCTCGTTAATCAACAGATAGTCATGGTTTCCTGGCTATGGACATAAGATGTCATTGATAACGAGATCACATCATTAGGAGAATGATGTGATGGACAAGACCCAATCCTAAACATAGCATAAAGATCGTATAGTTCGTTTGCTAGAGTTTTGCAATGTCAAGTATCTTTTCTTTAGACCATGAGATCGTGTAACTCCCGGATACCGTAGGAGTGCTTTGGGTGTACCAAACGTCACAACGTAACTGGGTGACTATAAAGGTATACTACGGGTATCTCCGAAAGTGTCTGTTGGGTTGACACGGATCAAGACTGGGATTTGTCACTCCGTATGACGGAGAGGTATCACTGGGCCCACTCGGTAATGCATCATCATAATGAGCTCAAAGTGACCAAGTGTCTGGTCACGGGATCATGCATTACGGTACGAGTAAAGTGACTTGCCGGTAACGAGATTGAACGAGGTATTGGGATACCGACGATCGAATCTCGGGCAAGTAATATATCGATTGACAAAGGGAATTGCATACGGGGTTGATTGAATCCTCGACATCGTGGTTCATCCGATGAGATCATCGTGGAGCATGTGGGAGCCAACATGGGTATCCAGATCCCGCTGTTTGTTATTGACCGGAGAGTCGTCTCGGTCATGTCTACATGTCTCCCGAACCCGTAGGGTCTACACACTTAAGGTTCGGTGACGCTAGGGTTGTGAAGATATGTATATGCAGTAACCCGAATGTTGTTCGGAGTCCCGGATGAGATCCCGGACATCACGAGGAGTTCCGGAATGGTCCGGAGGTAAAGAATTATATATAGGAAGTGCTGTTTCGGCCATCGGGACAAGTTTCGGGGTTACCGGTATTGTACCGGGACCACCGGAAGGGTCCCGGGGGGTCCACCGGGTGGGGCCACCTATCCCGGAGGGCCCCATGGGCTGAAGTGGGAAGGGACCCAGCCCTTAGTGGGCTGGGGCGCCACCCCTAAGGGGCCCATGCGCCTAGGGTTAGGGGAAACCCTAAAAGGGTGGTGCCCCCTTGCCTTGGGGGGCAAGCCCCCCACCCTTGGCCGCCGCCCCCCCCCCTAGGAGATCCATCTCCTAGGGCCGCCCCCCCCCTTGGCACCCCTATATATAGTGGGGGAGAGGAGGGACTTGAGGCTACGCTTTTGGTGCTTCCCTCTCTCCCTGTTACATCTCTCTCTTGCGTAGTATAGGCGAAGCCCTGCTACTGTGATGCCCTGCATCCACCACCACGCCGTCGTGCTGCTGGATCATCATCAACCTCTCCTCCCCCCTTGCTGGAT
The DNA here is from genome assembly GCA_034509565.1 of Triticum monococcum. Classification (NCBI taxonomy): domain Eukaryota; kingdom Viridiplantae; phylum Streptophyta; class Magnoliopsida; order Poales; family Poaceae; genus Triticum; species Triticum monococcum. The sequence goes on from CM067841.1 coordinate 609,214,875, forward strand.
CAAGAAGGAGGAGACGTCTCCCGTCCCATACGTGTGTTGAACGCGGAGGTGCCGTCCGTTCGGCACTCGGTCATCGGTGATTTGGATCACGTCGTGTTCGACTACATCATCCCCGTTCGTTGAACGCTTCCGCACGCGATCTACAAAGGTATGTAGATGCATCTCTTGACTCGTTGCTAGATGAACTCCTAGATGGATCTTGGTGAAACGAGTAGGAAAATTTTTGTTTTCTGCAACGTTCCCCAACAGCCGGGGCCCCGGCAAGGGTCTTGTCGAGGCTCCTACTGTCATCCCCGGCAAGGCGCTTGCCTGGGGTCTCGTGGTCTTCCTCAGCTGGGATCCCGCCAAGGGTCGTCATCTTCCATTATACGTATCTGATCTTGAATGTCTTCACAAAGATCTGCATGCCACCATGGGGATGTCTCCCGAATCCTTGCCCCTTGGGGGCAGTGGACTCAAGGGTAATTTTCTCCGTAGGCGTGGGGCAAGTTGCCGCGGCAAGGGTCTTGCCAGGGTTGCTAAAACTGTCTCCCGGCAAGGATCTTGCCGGGGGAGTCCACTTCGTCTCCTTTGTTCTTCGTGGTTTTGGCCTTGGCGTCGTCCTAGTTCCCTTGAGCTTCGGTCTTACCCTGGCTCACCTTCCTTGCCTTGCTTGGTGTGGTGGTGCCCGCGGCTCTGACTGCCCGTGCACAGTTATAGGGGTACAAAAAGTGCACCCCTCTTTTTGTACACCGACAGGTGTAATGACAAATGTATACCCTGGTGAGTGGGAATTAATGCATTTCGCCAACGTAGTAGGGCAAAATGGGAATAATGCATAGCCCAGACTCCTCCATGATAAGGGCATCTCTAAGGTGGACACTCAAACCGCCCGCATACATCCGGACCGTGCTGTCCGGACACAAATAGCCATCCAAAGCGAGCTCATATCGGTCCGCCGAATGGTTTGAGCATACTTTTTCTGGCAAACCCAAGACAAACGTGGGGGCCTTTGCGGGAGTCTAGACAACAACCACGTAGGATTCTGACACTCCCGGCCCACCCAAAAACCCTTCCCGGACACATGTCTCCATCCTCCTCATTTTCTCTCCTTTCTTTTTTCTCTTATGCCTTCGTCATGGCTCCACCGCCCCAGCTGCGACGCCACACCCCTGCCGGAACTCTATGTCCCCGTCACCTCCAGCGTTCTAGCCGGGCTCCATCATGTTTCTCTTCGATTGCCGTTCAACCCCTCTCCTCCGACCGCCCTACCAGGTACCTTCTGTTATTGCCATACTCACCATGCCTGGCACTTGTTCGATGAATTGCCGGAGCTAAAAAAGGTGTCCCTTCTGTCTAGCAATGAATTCCGATTTGGAGTACATATACGAGCACTATGTTGAGTCGTCTGACGGCATGTCTAACAAGGAGGAATACACAGATGAGATGGCCATGATGCAGGCGGTTCTTGAAGACGCGGTGCGTGCAGAAGAGCATGTTCTCAATTTCAAGGATCGATCAAGGGTCATCAAGTGCTCAATCGCAACAGGGCGCGCGACCATTTGACACTGATGGCCGACTATTTTACCCCCGATGCACTGTCCGCTGACCATTTTCACAGGCATTTTCGGATACCCAAGACTGTCTTAGATCATTTGTACCATGACATCCAATCCTATGATGACTACTTCGTCTTGAAGAAGGACGCCATGGAAACGATTAGCTTTTGCCGTTACCATAGGTCCACGGCCGCACTCCGGATTCTTGCGTATGGCACGACCGCTGATTCGTGGGACTAGTACCTATGGATGTGTGAGACCACATACGGAGATGCCATATTCAGGTTTGCAAATGCCATGGTCGAGGTGTTAGGACCTTAGTACCTGAGAGAACCAACTGTAGCAGACACCGAGAGGCTCTTGGCAATCTCAGAAGTAAGAGGGTGGCCAGGTTTGCTCGGATCTCTTGACTTCATGCATTGGAAATGGAAGAACTGCCCGAAGACTGTACAAGGGCAATATTAGGCTCATGTTAAGAAGCCCACCATCATTCTTGAAGCAGTTGCATTGCATGATCTTTGGACTTGGCACATTTTCTTTGGCATGCCTAGGTCTCACAATGAGATCAATGTGCTGAAGCAATCACCATTGTTTGCGAGGCTGACTGAAGGAAAAACTCATCCTTTCCACTATACTATGTTTGGACATGAGTACAACATGGGCTACAATCTGGTTGACGATATTTATTCTCTGTTGTCTACCTTTTTTAGCACCATCTCTATCTCAATTGGCCAGAAAAAGTCTCACTTTGCCCAAAGACAAGAAGCAGTTAGAAAGGATGCGGAGAGGGCATTTGGAGTTCCGCGGGCCCGATTTGTAGTTGTTCGTGGACTTGCTAAAAAATGGGATCCCGAGACCTTATGGGAGGTGATGACATGTTGTGCGGTCATGCACAACATAATCGTCGAGGATGAGGGTGAGGATGCTGCCACATCTCTAGAATTAGAGAACATAGGTGATCCTAACGAACTTCCAGACCAGAATCTGGCCACAATTGAAGAGTTTATTCAAATGCATCAACAAATATAGCAATGAGCTACTCACCCTCATCCTGTATCCGTCCGAGGACAGGGGGACTAATCCGGGTAGTTTACCTATAGAACTTTGTGTCGACTAGTGATGGAAACTTGGTGCCCCAATCATCTTTTTGGGTAGGCCAACCTACGAAAAAGTCATTGAGGCTTCTAAACAGGGCATCATGAGGACGTGAAGAAATTAGCTCGTGGCACAGCTTGTTGAGTTCAATGATTTCGTTAGGACCAGAGCAGAGGTCTAGGACATGGGTTAGCCTACCGAGCATGTCCCACATGTTGTGTACCGAGCCCTCTTCGAGGATGACATGGATGCATAACTTAAATGTAAGAACAATGGTTGGGTACATGACATTATCAAGTAGAACAACAGTGAGAAAATTGTAATCGAAAATATTTGTTTTTAAGACATACGATTAGGCAAGACTCAAGTGGATATTGGATTGACTGTCCAATGAATTGGTCCTCTTGTTTCAAAAAAAAAATGAATTGGTCCTGGATCTGCAAAAAATTGAAAAGATCAATCTCCGCGAGGGCAAGCGTCTGCAACAAACAAATAAAAGAGGCCATTGCGTCGTAGGGGATGTAAAAGGTGTGCCTTTTATCCAATGGATTCATAGTGTGCATCATAGGAACTAACCAGAAAATCTGGCTTAATCAAATAAGGATACATGATATATGGTGAGTCTATGTAGTGTTCCCGGTTCAGCTGGGATTGGCACCCGACTAAGGTGGTCACCACTTGATCTACTACTGCCAGCAAGCGGCTTGCCATGTTTTAATACATATGAATGGTTAATGCAGAAAATAAGACAACGAAAAGGGATGAAATCAAATTAAATGACTGTACTTGTCGGGAATATACCCCGCGGTATGACCCGGCCAGATGGATGACCTGTCTGGGACTTCGCGACTCACCAGAGACCCGACTGGAGCTAGGCGACTTACTGGCGATCCGCCCGGACATGACGGTTTACATGTATCCCGCCTGGACATTGTGACTCACTGGAGACCCGGTGGGCGGATCAGACGGACGACAAGGCCCAAAGCCCAGCAGACCGGCTTATACTCTGATGGGTCGGCTTAAGACGGAAGGCATGAGGAGTATTTCCTTTACAAGGAAGCAAGACCCGTACTTGTATCCGACTTGTAATAGAGAATAAGTTAGTTCTAATCCTACTAGGACTCTACATGTAAACCGCCCCTTCAACATATATAAGGAGGGGCAGGGCTTCCTAAAGGGGGAGAAGCAAGAAGAAACAATCGATAAGGCTAGACACAACTAGAAGAGATGACTTACGGCGACTCCCTCATGATCATAATGAGACCTAGCCACAAATAACATGTAGGGCTATTATCGGATGATGTTTCCTGGGGCCCGAAGCTGTCTAAATCCTCGTCCTGTGTGTTGCGTCTCTTGATTCCGCCCAACTCCTCTCAAGCTACCACATAGATGCGTTGGCCTCGCGACTAAGTCCTCACACTAGGACATCAGCCGTGAGAATTCCACGACAGCTGGCGCCCACCATGGGGCTCGCGTACGATGGTGTTGAGTTTTTGGAGCGATCTCTCACAGGAATCAAGAAGTTTACAATTTTTCTGAGGAAGAAGAATAGATTTTTGAAAGATCTATATCAAATGCAAGTACATCAGTCAAAATTGACGAAGTTTTTCAGCAACAGTATATACTAGATTGAGGTGGAGAATATTTAGGGCTTCATCTATGCATCACTACGTCCTACGTACAGCTTGCCGAAAACCGGCATAAGATGCTTTCGGCTGTGCGCTGCCGCGCCGCAGAGCCGTCGAGACCGGCAAGAGATCAGTTTCACCGAGGCAAGCTGCCACTTCACATGATTTGTCAAAACTAGCAGGTTCCATCGACCAAAGCAGGCCGAATCGATCTAAAACAAGGTAATTAGCGAGTCGCCGTCGCTAATTTAGAAACAACCGTCCGGATCCGAGTTAATCTGAAGACCTCGCAAGGCAGCCGCAGCGCGTGACGCGAGTTCCAATGTATATCAGCCGTTCTGCCGAGTTTTTGTTTGCTTTTCCCGAGAAGATCAGACATAGCTACTGCTAGTATAGTATTCCCTCCGTTTTTATTTACTCTGCATATTAGAGTTGACTAAAGTCAAACTTCGTAAACTTTGATCAAGTTTATAAAAAATAATATAGACATTTATCATAATAAATTTATACGATGTGAAAGTACATTTAATAATAAATCTAATGTTGTTGATTTCTTATTGTATATCTTAATATTTTTGTATATAAACTTGGTCAAAGTTTATAAAGCTTGACTTTGATCAAAACTAATATGCGAACTAAATAAAAACGGAGGGTGCCATCGTACGCAAGCCCCATGGAGTATTTTTGTATATAAACTTCGTCAAAGTTTGTAAAACTTGACTTTGACTAAAACTAATATGCGAACTAAATAAAAACATGTAAGGCTATTATCGGAGTATTTGCAAGTATGACTACTGGCGGAGCTAGGCAGGATCTTCAGGAGGGGCCAAACAGAAATACTACATGTTTGGGGAGGGGGACCAAAGTGTATATTTTTTCTAATCCAAGCATCCCTTAAGAAATTTCCTTCCTATTCTTTGTCAAGGCTGGGGGGGCCATGGCCCCTGTAAGCTACAACGTAGCTCCGCCACTGAGTATGACTGCTACTACTGGTCAACCAAAAGTAAAGCCGGGAGGATGTGTTCACAGGAGAAATTGAAGATCAAGGATCAGATCTAGCACTAGCCCACGTCGTCACATAAAAGGACAAGAGGATCTGTACTTCTCACGTGGTTGGAGTGCTAGTTCAATTTTTAAATTGGTATTTCCGATGGAGGCAGGCTGTATGAGGAGACACGAGCTGCACGGTCTGGATATTTACGCCAACGTACAGTCAAACTTGTATAAAAAAAAAAGAACCATGACGCAGAAGCAAAGCTGACGGACAAAATTACTGTTTAAAAAAAAAGAACCATGACGCAGAAACAAAGCTGACGGATAAAATTACTGTTATGATCTAAAAGGCTAATAAAATCCTGATTTGATCTTGTTTAAAAAAATCGATTTTGACCTCTTTGGATGACGCCAACATCCCTGGCGTCTGGGTTGCGAACCAGATGTCAGGAACCCTGGCGTCTGGCCCCTGTCCCGCACTGCCCGTCTGCCCGTTGACCTGCTGACGTGGCAAAGGGGCCAGACGCCAAAGACCTTGACATCTGGCTCTGATAAGTGGATAACCCACGCGAGAGTGTGTGGGAACCACCCCACACACTTCCCCAATCCACAACCCGAGCTTGAAGAACATTTGGAGCTCTCACACTCTCTCCCACCCCTCAAGCTCCCCCTCAAATCCTCTCCAAAAGGTGCATTTCTTAGGTGGATCTTTCCATCACTTTGTTGCTCTTGGTAATCTCCCCCAAATCATCCAATTATTTTTGTTAAATCTTGTTATTTTGGTTGCATTTTATACATGTTGGTGGAACCCTAGTTCATGTTTTCTCCCTTATGTTAGTGTGAATGGCTTGGTTAACTTTGATAACACAGTGATATGCACGGTGTGTAGTAGGAATATATGCTTGTTGAGTAGAAAGATTGGGGGTTAGGGTTAGTTAGTGATTAGGGTTAACTTTGCTTAGTGTGTGTTAATTAGTGATACTTTTGTGGACATCACCAATAATTTAGTGTTGATATGATTTGGATATAATGAGATGTATTTGGATAAACAACAATTCTCATTGAAGTCTTAAATGCATTCATGTTATTTTTAGATAGAGAGACTTGTTAATGTTCATTACATAGACAAGGAGGCATTCTTGAGTAACAATGCCGACACGGGTGAGGAACCATTGGTTTTTGATACAAGCCCTAGCTATGAGGATGTTGTTGCAAAAGTGAGACAAGTCTTAAAGTGGATGGATACCAATGTTGATGTTAAGTTAATAGGAAGGTATGATGTTGGAGTTGGAGCCAAATCTCGCTTGAAAAGTATGCCTATCACCTCGGATTTGCATTGGGATGTATACAAGGAAAAAGTTTCCCAATCGGAAGACAAGTCACTTGAATTGTTTGCCACCAAGGTTGAATCTCCTCGGTTACCTTTGATTTGAACCGGCATGTCTCTTCCCCAATGGATGACATGAGCGAGAGGACAATGGTGCCACTTGTTGAGCATAGGGTTGTGGTTGATGCCCCCAATGCTTATCGCCAACCACGTCCCCATGTACCATCTATTAAAGCAAATGAGGTTGAGTTGTATGCCCCCAATGCTTCTAGCCAACCACCAACTAGCCAAGCAAATGAAGTTGAGGTGATTGCTAGTGACGAAGTAATTCAAGAGGATGAAGATGAAGGAAATATGCCCTAGAGGCAATAATAAAGTTATTATTTATTTCCTTATTTCTTGATAAATGTTTATTATTCATGCTAGAATTGTATTAACCGGAAACATAATACATGTGTGAATACATAGACAAACAGAGTGTCACTAGTATGCCTTTACTTGACTAGCTCATTAATCAAAGATGGTTATGTTTCCTAACCATGGACAAAGAGTTGTCATTTGATTAACGGGATCACATCATTAGTTGAATGATCTGATTGACATGACCCATTTTATTAGCTTAGCACCCGATCGTTTAGTATGTTGCTATTGCTTTCTTCATGACTTATACATGTTCCTATGACTATGAGATTATGCAACTCCCGTGTGCCGGAGGAACACTTTGTGTGCTACCAAACGTCACAACGTATTTGGGTGATTATAAAGGAGCTCTATAGGTATCTCCAAAGGTACAAGTTGGGTTGGCGTATTTCGAGATTAGGATTTGTCACTCCGATCGTCGGAGAGGTATCTCTGGGCCCTCTCGGTAATGCACATCACTTAAGCCTTGCAAGCATTACAACTAATGAGTTAGTTGCGATATGATGTATTACGGAATGAGTAAAGAGACTTGCCGGTAACGAGATTGAACTAGGTATTGAGATACCGACGATCCGAATCTCGGGAAAGTAACATACACCGATGACAAAGGGAACAACGTATGTTGTTATGCAGTCTGACCGATAAAGATCTTCGTAGAATATGTAGGAGCCAATATGAGCATCCAGGTTCCGCTATTGGTTATTGACCGGAGACGTGTCTCGGTCATGTCTACATTGTTCTCGAACCCATAGGGTCCGCACGCTGAAGGTTTCGATGACAGTTATATTATGAGTTTATGAGTTTTGATGTACCGAAGGAGTTCGGAGTCCCGGATGAGATCAGGGACATGACGAGGAGTCTCGAAATGGTCGAGACATAAAGATTGATATATTGGAAGCCTATGTTTGGATATCGGAAGTGTTTCGGATGAAATCGGGATTTTACCGGAGTACCGGGAGGTTACCGGAACCCCCCGGGAGTTAGATGGGCCTTAGTGGGCCTTAGTGGAAAAGAGAAGGGGCAGCCCAAGATGGGCCGCGTGCCCCACGCTTCCCTTGGTCCGAATAGGACAAGGAGAGGGGGCCGACCCCCCTCTCTCTTTTCCCCCCTCCGCGAATCCTATTCCAACTAGGATTGGGGGGGGGGAATCCTACTCCCAGAGGGAGTAGGACTCCTCCTGGCGCGCCTCTCCTAGGCCGGCCGCACCCCCCCTTGATCCTTTATATACGGAGGCAGGGGAACCCCAGAGACAGACAAGTTGATCCACGTGATCATATTCTTAGCCGTGTGCGGCGCCCCCTGCCACCATAGTCCTCGATAATATTGTAGCGGTGCTTAGGCGAAGCCCTGCGACAGTAGTACATCAAGATCGTCACCACGCCGTCGTGCTGACGGAACTCTTCCCCGACACTTTGCTGGATCGGAGTCCGGGGATCGTCATCGAGCTGAACGTGTGCTAAAACTCGGAGGTGCCGTAGTTTCGGTGCTTGATCGGTCGGGCCGTGAAGACGTACGACTACATCAACCAAACGCTTCCGTTGTCGATCTACAAGGGTACGTAGATCACACTCTCCCCTCGTTGCTATGCATCACCATGATCTTGCGTGTATGTAGGAATTTTTTTGAAATTACTACATTCCCCATGATATGGCCTCGGAACACGGAGACCGAAAGATCAACATAGTGATGTTCACCAATGAAACTGCTCCATCTCACGTGATGATCGGACATGGTTTAGTTGATTGGGATCACGTGATCACTTAGAGGATTAGAGGGATGTCTATCTAAGTGGGAGTTCTTAAGTAATATGATTAATTGAACTTAAATTTATCATGAACTTAGTCCTGGTAGTATTTTGCAAATTATGTTGTAGATCAATAGCTCGAGTTGTTGCTTCCCTGTGTTTATTTTGATATGTTCCTAGAGAAAATTGTGTTGAAATATGTTAGTAGCAATGATGCGGATTGGATCCGTGATCTGAGGTTTATCCTCATTGCTGCACAAAGGAATTATGTCCTTGATGCACCGCTAGGTGACAGACCTATTGCAGGAGCAGATGCTGACGTTATGAACATTTGGCTAGCTAAATATGATGACTACTTGATAGTTTAGTGCACCATGCTTAACGGCTTAAAATCGGGACTTCAAAGATGTTTTGAACGTCATGGACCATATGAGATGTTCCAGGAGTTGAAGTTAATATTTCAAGCAAATACCCGAGTTGAGAGATATGAAGTCTCCAACAAGTTCTATAGCTAAAAGATGGAGGAGAATCGCTCAACTAGTGAGCATGTGCTCAGATTGTCTGGGTACTACAATCGCTTGAATCAAGTGGGAGTTAATCTTCCAGATAAGATAGTGATTGACAGAATTTTCTAGTCACCATCACCAAGTTAGTAGAACTTCGTGATGAACTATAGTATGCAAGGGGTGACGAAAACGAATCCCGAGCTTTTCATGATGATGAAATCGATGAAGGTAGAAATCAAGAAAGAGCATCAAGTGTTGATGGTTGACAAGATCACTAGTTTCAAGAAAAGGGCAAAGGGAAGAAGGGGAACTTCAAGAAGAACAGCAAGCAAGTTGCTGCTCACGTGAAGAAGCCCAAGTCTGGTCCTAAGCCTGAGACTAAGTGCTTCTACTGCAAAGGGACTGGTCACTGGAAGCGGAACTACCCCAAGTGATTGGCGGATAAGAAGAATGGCAACGTGAACATAAGTATATTTGATATACATGTTATTGATGTGTACTTTACTAGTGTTTATAGAAACCCCTCAGTATTTGATACTAGTTCAGTTGCTAAGAGTAGTAACTCGAAACAGGAGTTGCAGAATAAATAGAGACTAGTTAAGGGTGAAGTGACGATGTGTGTTGGAAGTTGCTCCAAGATTGATATGATCATCATCGCACACTCCCCTATACTTTCGGTATTAGTGTTGAACCTAAATAAGTGTTATTTGGTTTTTGCGTTGAGCATGAATATGATTTGATCATGTTTATTGCAACACGGTTATTCATTAAAGTCAGAGATTAATTGTTGTTCTGTTTACATGAATAAAACCTTCGATGGTCATACACCCAATGAAACAAGTTCATTGGATCTCGATCGTAGTGATACACATATTCATAATATTGAAACCAAAAGATGCAAAGTTAATAATGATAGTGCAACTTATTTGTGGCACTGCCGTTTAGGTCATATCGGTGTAAAGCGCATGAAGAAACTCCATGCTGATGGGATTTTGGAACCACTTGATTATGAATCACTTGGTACTTGCGAACCATGCCTTATGGGCAAGATGACTAAAGACTCCGTTCTCCGGAACAATGGAGCAAGCAACTGACTTATTGGAAATAATACATACTGATGTATGCGATCCGATGAGTGTTGAAGCTCGCGGCGGGTATCGTTATTTTCTGGCCTTCACATATGATTTGAGCAGATATGGGTATATCTGCTTGATGAAACATAAGTCTGAAACATTTGAAAAGTTCAAAGAATTTCAGAGTGAAGTGGAAAATCATCGTAACAAGAAAAATAAGGTTTCTACGATCTGATCGCGGAGAAAAATATTTGAGTTACGAGTTTGGTCTTCAATTAAAACAATGTGAAATAGTTTCACTACTCACGCCACCTGGAACACCATAGTGTAATGGTGTGTCCGAACATCATAACCGTACTTTATTAGATATAGTGCGATCTATGATGTCTCTTACTGATCTACCACTATCATTTTGGCGTTATGCATTAGAGACAGCTGCATTCACGTTAAATAGGGCACCATCTAAATCCGTTGAGACGACACCGTGTGAACTATGGTTTGGCAAGAAACCTAAGCTGTCGTTTCTGAAAGTTTGGAGTTGCGATGCTTATGTGAAAAAGTTTCATCTCGATAAGCTCAAACTCAAATCGGAGAAATATGTCTTCATAGGATACCCAAAGGAGACAGTTGGGTACACCTTCTATCACAGATCCGAAGGCAAGACATTCGTTGCTAGGAATGGATCCTTTCTAGAGAAGGAGTTTCTCTCGAAAGATGTGAGTGGGAGGAAAGTAGAACTTAATAAGGTAATTGTACCTTCTCCCTTATTGGAAAGTAGTTCATCACAGAAATATGTTCCTATGACTACTACAGCAATTAGTGAGGAAGCTAATGATAATGATCATGTAACTTCAGATCAAGTTACTACCGAATCTCGTAGGTTAACCAGAGTGAGATCCGCACCAAAGTGGTACGGTAATCCTATTCTAGAAGTCATGTTACTAGACCATGACGAACTTGCGAACTATGAGGAAGCGATGATGAGCCCAGATTCCGCAAAATGGCTTGAAGCCATGAAATCTGAGATGGGATCCATGTATGAGAACAAAGTATGGACTTTGGTTGACTTGCCCGATGATCGGCAAGCAATTGAGAATAAATGGATCTTCAAGAAGAAGACTGACGCTGACGGTAATATTACTGTTTACAAAGCTCGACTTGTCGCAAAAGGTTTTCGACAAGTTCAAGGGGTTGACTACGATGAGACCTTCTCACCCGTAGCGATGCTTAAGTCTATCCGAATCATGTTAGCAATTGCCGCATTTTATGATTATGAAATTTGGCAGATGGATGTCAAAACTGCATTCCTGAATGGATTTCTGGAAGAAGAGTTGTATATGATGCAACCGGAAGGTTTTGTCGATCCGAAGGGAGCTAACAAAGTGTGCAAGCTCCAGCGATCCATTTATGGACTGGTGCAAGCCTCTCGGAGTTGGAATAAACGCTTTGATAGTGTGATCAAAGCATTTGGTTTTATACAGACTTCCGGAGAAGCCTGTATTTACAAGAAAGTGAGTGGGAGCTCTGTAGCATTTATGATATTATATGTGGATGACATATTACTGATTGGAAATGATATAGAATTTCTGGATAGCATAAAGGGATACTTGAATAAGAGTTTTTCAATGAAAGACCTCGGAGAAGCTACTTACATATTAGGCATAAAGATCTATAGAGATAGATCAAGACGCTTGATAAGTTTTTTCAATGAGTACATACCTTGACAAGATTTTGAAGTAGTTCAAAATGGAACAGTCAAAGAAAAAGTTTCTTGCCTGTGTTACAAGGTGTGAAGTTGAGTAAGACTCAAAGCCCGACCACGGCAGAAGATAGAAAGAGAATGAAAGTCATTCCCTATGCCTCAGTCATAGGTTCTATAAAGTATGCCATGCTGTGTACCAGATCTATTGTATACCATACACTGTGTTAAGAGAGGGAGTACAATAGTGATCTAGGAGTAGATCAATGGACAGCGGTCAAAATTATCCTTACTAGAATAAGGATATGTTTCTCGATTACGGAGGTGACAAAAGGTTCGTCGTAAAGGGTTACGTCGATGCAAGTTTTGACACTGATCTAGATGACTCTAAGTCTCAATCTGGATACATATTGAAAGTGGGAGCAATTAGCTAGAGTAGCTCTATGCAGAGCATTATTGACATAGAAATTTGCAAAATACATGCGGATCTGAATGTGGCAGACCCGTTGACTAAACTTCTCTCACAAGCAAAACATGATCACTTTTTGGGTCTTAATCACATAGCGATGTGAACTAGATTATTGAATCTAGTAAACCCTTTGGGTGTTAGTCACATGGAGATGTGAACCAATCACATAAAGATGTGAACTATTGATGTTAAATCACATGGCGATGTGATCTAGATTATTGACTCTAGTGCAAGTGGGACATTGAAGGAAATATGCCCTAGAGGCAATAATAAAGTTATTATTTATTTCCTTATTTCATGATAAATGTTTATTATTCATGCTAGAATTGTATTAACCGGAAACATAATACATGTGTGAATACATAGACAAACAGAGTGTCACTAGTATGCCTCTACTTGACTAGCTCGTTAATCAAAGATGGTTATGTTTCCTAACCATGGACAAAGAGTTGTCATTTGATTAACGGGATCACATCATTAGTTGAATGATCAGATTTACATGACCCATTTCATTAGCTTAGCACCTGATCGTTTAGTATGTTGCTATTGCTTTCTTCATGACTTATACATGTTCCTATGACTATGAGATTATGCAACTCCCGTGTGCCGGAGGAACACTTTGTGTGCTACCAAACGTCACAACGTAACTGGGTGATTATAAAGGAGCTCTACAGGTGTCTCCAAAGGTACATGTTGGCTTGGCGTATTTCGAGATTAGGATTTGTCACTCCGATCGTCGGAGAGGTATCTCTGGGCCCTCTCGGTAATGCACATCACTTAAGCCTTGCAAGCATTACAACTAATGAGTTAGTTGCGAGATGATGTATTACGGAACGAGTAAAGAGACTTGCCGGTAACGAGATTGAACTAGGTATTGAGATACCGACGATCGAATCTCGGGCAAGTAACATACCGATGACAAAGGGAACAACGTATGTTGTTATGCGGTCTGACCGATAAAGATCTTCGTAGAATATGTAGGAGCCAATATGAGCATCCAGGTTCCGCTATTGGTTATTGACCGGAGACGTGTCTCGGTCATGTCTACATTGTTCTCGAACCCGTAGGGTCCGCACGCTTAGGGTTTCGATGACAGTTATATTATGATTTTATGAGTTTTGATGTACCGAAGGAGTTCGGAGTCCCGGATGAGATCGGGGACATGACGAGGAGTCTCGAAATGGTCGAGACATAAAGATTGATATATTGGAAGCCTATGTTTGGATATCGGAAGTGTTTCGGATGAAACCGGGATTTTACCGGAGTACCGGGAGGTTACCGAAACCCCCCGGGAGTTAGATGGGCCTTAGTGGGCCTTAGTGGAAAAGAGAAGGGGCAGCCCAAGATGGGCCGCGCGCCCCTCCCCTCCCCTCCCTTGGTCCGAATAGGACAAGGAGAGGGGCCGGCCCCCCTCTCTCTTTCCCCCCCTCCGCGAATCCTATTCCAACTAGGATTGGGGGGGGGGGGAATCCTACTCCCAGAGGGAGTAGGACTCCTCCTGGCACGCCTCTCCTAGGCCGGCCGCACGCCCCCTTGATCCTTTATATACGGAGGTAGGGGAACCCCAGAGACAGACAAGTTGATCCACGTGATCATATTCTTAGCCGTGTGCGGCGCCCCCTGCCACCATAGTCCTCGATAATATTGTAGCGGTGCTTAGGCGAAGCCCTGCGACAGTAGTACATCAAGATCGTCACCACGCCGTCGTGCTGACGGAACTCTTCCCCGACACTTTGCTGGATCGGAGTCCGAGGATCGTCATTGAGCTGAACGTGTGCTAAAACTCGGAGGTGCCGTAGTTTCGGTGCTTGATCGGTCGGGCCGTGAAGACGTACGACTACATCAACCAAACGCTTCCGTTGTCGATCTACAAGGGTACGTAGATCACACTCTCCCCTCGTTGCTATGCATCACCATGATCTTGCGTGTGGTAGGAATTTTTTTGAAATTACTACGTTCCCCATCAGAAGATGCTTATGATGACGACGAAGAGCAAGAGGAAGGGTTTCATGGTAATGATGTTGGTGACTTGGATGTGTACATAGCGCAAAAGGACATGGATCGTGACTTGCCTTTTAGGCGTCAATATGCGTATGACTCGGATGACGAGGGTCCAGTTGAACAGTTTGACGAGGATGGATTCACAAAGTAGGAAAATCAAATCCACTTTGAGCTGACGGACTTAGAAAAAAGAACTCACTTGTTTAAAGATCTCAGCCTTGCCCATAAAGCTATTGTTGATGGTGGAATGAGAATGACGGCGATTGAGCCAACACCATGCCCGGATCCAGGAGAACCAAGGGTGGAGAATGAGGACAAGAATGCTTATTTGGAGAAAGGAGTGAAGTTTCTGAGCTTGCCTATGCTGAAGTTTTGGTTGGCTGGCTATGCCATTCGGAACCATAGGACAATTTATGTTGAGCACTCCGACATGAAGTTGCGTTACACCGTGAAGTGTGAGCATGAAGGATATGCCCATGGAAGGTTCGTGCAAGAAAGCTTACAGAAACTGAAGAATGGGTGTTAAGAAGTTGTGTTGCCACTCATAGGTGCAAACCGCCATCTAAATGACTTCGAACGACACACCGTCAACTCACATCTGAGTATCTTGGATACAAATGGATGAAAGACATAGGCTTTGATCCCACTGTGAAAGTGAGGTTCCTAATGCGGACGGTGAAAAAACAATTTGGTTATGAAGTCAAGTATGGGAAGGCATGGAAGGCAAAGGCAAATGCTATTAGGATGTTGTATGGTGGTTATGAAGAAGCATACAACCAGCTCCCAAGGTTCACTACTAGGGAAAAGCCTATACACAGAATTTTACCAGTAGCGCTGTACAAAATCAAGCGCTGCTGCTACTTAGTAGCAGCGCACGTAAATAAACCGCGCTACTGCTATGACTTTAGCAGTAGCGCGTACTAGCGAAAAGCGCTGCTGCTACGTTTGAACTGGGCGCACATGGCTAGCCCAACCTAGCAGTAGCGCGTATAATGGCCCAGCGCTACTGCTAATCGCTATAGTTGCAGCGTGTATTCCAGAACACGCTGTAGCTAATGTAGAAGCAGCGCCCTTTCTGGAACATGCTACTGGTACTTCTGACTTAACCACGCGGTTCGTCCTTCCCCACGGCCACTTCATCCCTCAAGTCAACTCCACTCTCGCCGCCGCCGTCGCCCCTCGGCCGCCGCGCGCTCTCCCCACGCCGCCCCGACCCCAGATTCAACGCCGGCCCCGTGCCCAACCTCAACGCCGCCCGGGACGCCGCCCCCGACCCCGACCGCAACCCGCCCCGGACGCCGCCCCTGCCCCCCGATCTCAATGCCGCCCCGGAGCCCCGACCACGACCTCGACGCCGCCTGCCCGTCCCTCGTCGCAGGCACCCGAGGTGAGCACGCCTGCTCCTCCCTCTCCCCTACCTCTGCCTAGGGTTTCTACCTCCATCAAATTAGTTAGGGTGGAAACGAATCGGATGCGGATGCGGCTCAAATGAGTTAGGGTTCATGTAAGGGTGGAAACGAATCAAATTTCTAAGATGAATCATAAAACGAGTAAAATTTGACCACTTATTTCACTTTATAGTTGGAACTAGTTAGTAAGAACTAGTTAGTAAGAACTAGTTAGTAAGAACTAGGTACTAATTAGGTACTAGAATATTTTTATTTATAGTAAGTTTATTTTTAGTAAGAACTAGTTGAATTAATAGAACTAGTTAGTAAGAACTTGTTGCTATTTTTTTAGTTAAAGCAATCTTCCCGCATCGACGTGGACGATGCCTATCCCGCATCCTCGTCGTCGAGTCGGCGGAGGACGACACCTGCTTGACCAGATGGGCCATGTCCGGGACTGGGCTCCGCCGGGGTGGTACTGGGAGGCGCTACCTACCGGGGGGCGCAGGTTGGTGAGGAGCCAGCCTGTCGTTGACCCGAACCTTCTTTGGTGGCGGTCGCGTGGGCCAGTGACGGTCCAGAGGCTCAAGGACTCCGCGGAGGTGGTGCATCACCGTGTCAGTGAGGAGGATGCGCACGTCCGTCACTACTTGTTTGCGTTGGAGCACAGGTTCTCCAATACCTGGCAGGTTCTCCAGGGATCTCACTGGAGCTATGATCCCGTGATGGTTCCTTCTCTATGGGTGTCCACCGCCCACGCCGATACCCGTCGTGTGCTAGGGTTTTAGTTGTCCTAGTGATGTTATATGTATGACACTATTCGGGATGTATTAGTGTTAATATTCAATGATGTACGGACGCATGAGATGATTTACTTTTGCTTATTGAATGCATGCTAATTTGAGTCTTATAAGATATTTTGAAATGTATATCTTCTATTGCTCAATATCCAAGTGGCCGGTCATGTTTGCAGGTTACACCTCCGAGTGGCCTATGTTTTGCCGGAGTGTTGATTCATTTCCGTTTCGGCAAATTTCGGGCGCTCGATATATCCTATTTTAGCAAAGGTCATGCCGGATTTTTCCGTGAATTTTGGCATGACTTTTGCCAGAATATGTAGGAAATATCGAGTGCCCCGGATTTGTGTCTTGAGTATCCTGGTAGTTGTCTTCTATCGATTTTCAATTAATGTTTTAACTATGAACATAGGAAATGTCTGACGACAAAAAGGATTTCGGTATTTGCAAATACTGCGAAGACGAGCGCGGCCTGTGCGACGGAATCTTCCTAGATGATGATAGGCGCTTCAGCATCAAGTTGGACAAGAACTTCGAAGTGGATACAATAAGTCACAACAACAAGTCTTTTTTCGTAATTAAGCATGACATCTGCTTCATTTTCTTGAACTTATATATTTTTTACTATTCTACTAGTGTATCCCCTGCCATGCAGGAGTTTTTGTATTGGATAAGATAGGTTTCAGTCATACTACGGAGGTAAAGAAAGTTTATTTGAAGACCGAGCATGGTTATATTTTCCACGCAAAATTATACAATTCAGACGACTACACCTATTTTGGATGCAAAACATGGCGAGCACTATGCAAGACTTATGCATTTCAGCCTGATATGGTTATCACCTTTGATATTCATCCGGAAGATGATATTGAAGGTAATACCGACATCTGGGTCGATGTGCAGACGCCTCCAGTTACACCAAAATGTAAGTTTCTCAACCATATTTATGTCTTTGATATTGTCTATTCAAAAATAGTTAACAACTAATTTGTATTGTCAGCTTATTTCGGTGCAAGCAAACATGTCCAGCGCTTGGTAGACAGGACCTACTACTGTCCCGGGGCTGAACTAAACTGCGAGGAGCTAAGTCATTATGTTTCATGGCTTGAGGATCTTGATACCGTCAAAACAAATTTTCTTCCTGGACTTAGAAATCTTAGTACTGAAAACGTGCGACCAATAGTGTTCGTCATGAACTACGGTCACATCTATTTAGGAAGGATGGTAAGATTTTTACTATTTGTCCTCAGTGCATCTTTTCCATACATTATTTGTGAAGCTAAAATTCATTGCTAAGTATGTCACCATACGATGTTCTTCAACAGGGACTCCCGATGAATGTTGTGCCTTATGGGATCGAGACTAAAGGTACCATGAGTATTATTAGCTTACGGCCAAGATATCCTACATGTTACTTTAGTGCATTCAAGATCAGCGATGAATGCTTAATAGTGCAAGACTGGACCAGATATGTGATGGCGGAGCACAGACAAGTACTAGGGGGTAGCAAACAGATGTGCTACCCAAAATTAGGAGACAGGTTCATCTGCATGCTTCAACTTGATCAAGGAGGAGAGCTACACATGTTTTTTGTTGTTTTACCTAAGAGAGAGCAGCAGGAGTGATTAGCTAGAAATGAGTTTGAGGATGATGATGTGCTACACTATTACTATGATGATAAAATAGCTAGTGTTGGTGGTAATGACTGATGATTATTATTAGCTATTGTTAGTGGTGATTAAATAAATATTGTTGGTGCTAATGATTATGATGATGATTAAATAGCTTGTGCTGGCGGATTAGATTCAAGTGGAGGCAACATGTGGTGCACATCGAAAGTACTACTAGTCCAAACTAGATCAAGTTTGGATTAGTAGTATACTTTTGACATGCACCACATATTGCCTCCACTTGAACCTAATCCGCCTTCATTTGACACACTGTTATGGACATAATGATGTAAACCTCATAACTGATATTGTACCAATATTTGTATGATGGCGCATAAATACACTAAAATAAAAAAAAATAAAAAAACAATACTAGTAGCGATGGAAAGAAAACACGCTGCCAGTAGTTACATTAGCAGCAGCGTGGGAGTGAACAAGCGCTGCAGCTATTTGTAAGTGCATCTAGTTCCACCCCTAGTTGGTTTGGAGTATTGACGACAAACCTAGTTGAGGGACTAATGTGTTTGTGAGAATTGCAGGATAACACAGGTAGAAGTCCCTCATTGATTCGGTTTAGCTACCAGAGATGACCCCTAAAAATGTACGAAGACATTGAAGACAATGGTGGTTTATGAAGATATTCATGTTGAAGACAATGACATGTGAAGACTCCCTATGAAGCTTATGGAACTCGAAGACTTAGATCCTTCGTAGTTCTACTTCATTCATGTTGTGTCATAGGAACCACCGTACTGTTAAGTGGGGTCCAAGAGAACCAGTCAGGATGACTGAAGTGATGCCTAATTCAAATCCTATGTCTTCGAGCGAAGAATATGAGAGCAAATCTTGTCCAGAGACGGACAAGTCAGCTTTGCTTGTAGCCCAAGTAAAGTTGCCGTGTGAGTTTGAAATCTGACCGTTGGTACATGTGTCAGTTCCTTAGTGACCCAGGGTCATTTCGGACAAATCAGGTCGGGTTGCCAAGTGGCTATAAATAGTCCACCCCTACAACCATAAACGGTTGGCGGCTCAGATTTCAGTGCACGGCTTTTGTCGTTTGAGAGAAAATCCCTAGCGAGGAGAAAAGCCCTAACCACCCAGAGCCAGAGTAATTGGGCATCACTTAAGTCTTCTTGTCTGAGTGATCTGAAGACTTATTACACTTGAGGACTGTGCATCCTCCAGCCGGTTAGGCGTCGTGTTCTGAGCATCCAAGAGAAATTGTGGATTGCCGGTGAACGAAGTCTGTGAAGGTTTGGGAGTCTACCTTGAAGACTTACCAGAGTGATTGGGCGAGGTCTGTGTGACCTTAGCTCAAGGAGAAAACGGTGAGGACTGGGTGTCCTGAGCTGCGTGTTCAGGACTGGGTGTCCGTGACTGTGTGTCCTTTGGTTTAAATACCTAGCCGCTCCAACCAGACGTACAGTTGTCACAGCAACTGGAACTGGTCCAACAAATCATTGTCTTCAGCGTGTCACTGGTTTCATCTTCACCTCCCTTTACTTACCATTACACATTGTGAAGTCATTGCATGCTTGCTTTATCTTCTGTCTTCACAACTTGACTGTATGATTTGTTTGGCTTCATAACTTCTTCCTACCTGATCCTTATTACACTGAAGCTGTTTGTCACTGTGCTTTCACTATATTGTATACTTGACCACGGCTTGCCTTGTGTAATCTAACTTCCGCTGCATAGTGATAGGCTTGTCCATTCTGTTTGCCTTCATAACTTCCACGTTTTGAAGACTTTCATAAAAATCGCCTATTCACCCCCTCTAGTCGATATAACGCACTTTCAATTGGTATCAGAGCAAGGTGCTCCCTTATTCTGTGTGATTCGGTTTAACCACCTGGAGTTTTAGCTACGTCGACTGCAGGGATAATTAAAGTCTCCGCTGCGTGCCCCGTCTTCGATGGAACTGAATATTCCTACTGGAAGAATAAGATGCGCATGCATCTTGAAGCCATTGACGTCGACCTATGGTATGTCGTCGAAAACGGCGTTCCCAAGGCTGGAGAAGGTGTCACTGCTGCTGATGTCAAGAAGTTCACTCAACTAGACTCTACTGCCAAGAATATCATCTGTGGTCATCTGACCAAGGGACAGTACGGCCATGTGAGTGCCTTGAAGACATCCAAGCTGGTCTGGGACTGGCTCTCCAAAGTCAATGAAGGCATCTCAACCCAGAGAGATCAGAGAATCAGTGTTCTTCGCAATCTCTTCAACCGCTTCAAGCGAAATGACAATGAGAATGTCCAACACACATTTGGCTAGCTCACTGACATCACAAATGAGCTTCAAGCCCTCGGCGCCACTGAGATCACCAAACATGAAATCGTCAAGACGCTGCTGAGATCACTTGACAGTTCGTTTGACATCCTAGCCCTGATGATTCAAGAACGTCCAGATTTCAAGACACTCGATCCGTCTGACATACTTGAGAGGCTCAACACACATGAGTTTCAGCTTTCTGAGAAAATAGATATCTACGGTCCAAACTATGGGCGAACTCGTGCCTTGAAGGCAAAAGCGGTGTCCTCATCTGAAGATGAATCTGACAGCTGTTCTGATGATCCTGAAGACATTGGACGGGAACTTGCAATGCTAGTGAAGAAGTTCCAGAAATTCACCAAGAAGAAAGGCTTCAGAAAGTCTTCACGATCAAGCTCAAGGAATGATGAAGCATCTGCTCATGACTACAAGAAGAAAACATGTCACAAGTGCAAGAAAAATGGACACTTCATCTCTGAGTGTCCACAGTGGGACAATGAGAGCAGAAATAAGAAGAAGAGAAAGGAATATGACTCCGACGACAAGAAGAAGAAATACACAAAGTCTTCTTCCAAGTCTTCCTCCAAGTCTTCATCACACAAGAAGAGCTCAACTGGCAAGACTCGTGAGTTTGTTGGCAAGGAAATGGATTCAGAGGAGGAGTCTGCTTCTGAGGAGGCAGAGGTGGAGTCTGAGGAGGAGTCTGATTCTGGCATTGCGAGTCTGGCTACAGCCTATGTCGCCAAGTCCATCTTCAACACTGAAGACAATGACTTCATCACCAACACCGATGCAAATGACAAGGACGACTCTACTCCTACCTACTGCTTCATGGCACGCGGTGCCAAGGTAAACACACGCACTACTCACTATCAAACATCCAGTGATGATGACTCTGATTGTGATTCAAAACCCAGCTAC
This sequence comes from Triticum monococcum, assembly GCA_034509565.1. Taxonomy (NCBI): domain Eukaryota; kingdom Viridiplantae; phylum Streptophyta; class Magnoliopsida; order Poales; family Poaceae; genus Triticum; species Triticum monococcum. The sequence continues at coordinate 609,236,418 of CM067841.1, forward strand.
AAAACACTTGCTAAAATTGCAACTGAACAACAAAAGGCCATGGAACATATTCAAAAATTGTTAGACAGAAGCGATGATCTGTTGGGTGCTGAAATGACTCGTTCTGAATCCTTAATTGAAGACATAAAAAATCTTCATGTTAAGTATCAGGAACTCGAAGATCGTCTTGAGACTCTCTCAACTACTCATGAAAAGCTTTCCTATGATTATCTTCAAAAGAAGCAAGATCTTGAGAAGTTGAGAGCGGATCATGAAGATCTTCAAAAGCAAAACGAGTCACTTCGAGCCGAACAGATCAGTTCTGCTCAGGAAGGATTTGAACCACCATGCCTTAAATGCATTGAGCGTGATAATGCTACTTCTGTTGCTGAATGTTCCACTGCTACTGCTGTTGCAATATCTTCAACTGTTGAAGTGGTAACTAACCCCTCTGCTGAGGATACCACTGCTATTGCTGATGAGAATGCTAGGTTGAAGACATTGCTTGAAACAGGGATGTAGAAAAGTCTCAAAGGACATCAGACATTATGTGATGTCCTCAAGAAGCAGATTCTGAGCCGAAACCCTAGGAAAGAGGGTGTTGGGTTCGTGAGGAAAATTAATGCAGATGGATCTTACTGGAAACCTGAGCAGTACCCCAAAACCACATGGGTTGCTACAAAGGAATCCTCAGCAGATCCATCCAATCTATCTGGCTTCACTTGTGCTGATCCTATTATCATTGATGAATCCTTTGATGCAAACTATAAACTATTTAAAAATCAGAATGGTGAAGTATTTGCCAGGTACATTGGTACTAACTGCAGGAATGGACCGCCTATGAAGAAGATCTGGGTTCCAAAAACGTGTCTGGAGAATCCTCCTGTGAATGTCCTCATGACACCTCACATGAAGAAGACAAACCTCAGACCAAAGGCTTCATATGGTCCAAAGGCTTCATACAGGCAGAGGACTCACCTGAGTCGCACTAATGCAAATGTTTTGCAGGGAAACCATGCTCAGGCATATGAGAGCGGTTCTTCAAACCGTCATGCCCATATGACCAAGAACTATTCTGCCTATTCTTATGAGTACTATTGCCCGCCTGCTAGACTGTTTGTCAGGGCTCCTAAGCCAAAATTCTCAGATGCTGCACTTAGACTTATTGCTTCTAAGCCACCCTTGAAGATGTGGGTGGTTAAGAAAGCTTAACTCTCTTTTGCAGAGAAATGTCTCCAGCAGAAAACCAAAATCTTCTGACGCTATTGCTGGCGACCTTAAAAATCTTGTGGGGCGCAAGATCAAATGCCCGAATGACATCACTATGTATTTCGTACCTGAATCGCATGCTACTCTCCCTACTTGTCCTAACTTGGATCTAAGTTTTCATAACCCACTGGTTCGTCAAATGTTTTTGCTTCACAATACTCTTCGTGAAGCCTATCCCCCTAACTGCACTGTAGGGTACGACACTAGCGACTTTAGAGTCATCAGAATGGATTATTGACAGTGGGTGTACAAATCACATGACTGGCAAAAGAAGTCTCTTTATGGACTCAACCTTACGTCCATCTGACAAGAGCCACATCACATTTGCTGACACTGGTAAAAGTAAGGTATTGGGTCTAGGTAGAGTTGCAATCTCAAAGGATCAACACATGGATAAAGTCATGTTTGTTGAATCCCTTGGCTTCAACTTAATGTCTGTCTCTATGCTTTGCAATTTGAACATGATTGTAATCTTTGGAAAATATTGTTGCCTGGTACTAATGGAATCTGACAAGTCTCTAGTGTTTGAAGGGTATCGGAAAGATGATTTGTACGTGGTAGATTTCTCAGCAGGGCCACAGCTTGCAGTATGTCTTCTCGCAAAGGCTTCAGAATGTTGGCTTTGGCATCGGAGGCTTGGGCATGCTGGCATGAGGAACCTCCACACCCTTGCGAAGAAGAAGCATGTCATAGGCATCGAGGGCGTCAAGTTCAAGAAAGATCACTTATGCGGTGCCTGTGAAGCAGGGAAGATGACAAGGGCAAAACATCCTTCGAAGACAATCATGACCACTACTCAACCCTTCGAACTGCTTCACATGGATCTCTTTGGTCCCACTCACTACTCGACTTTTTCCACTACTGCTTGCCTCTACGGCTTTGTCATTGTTGATGATTACTCTAGATATACTTGGGTGCACATAATCCTTTACAAGACTGAAGTGCAGGATGTCTTCAGACGCTTCGCAAATCGGGCTATGAACAATTATGGCGCCAAGATAAAGCACATCAGAAGTGACAATGGCACTGAATTCAAGAACACTAGCCTTGACACATATCTTGATACATTGGGCATCACTCAAGAATTCTCAGCTCCGTACACGCCATAGCAGAATGGCATCGTCGAACGCAAGAACAGAACACTCATTGAGATGGCCAGAACAATGCTAGATGAGTACAAGACTCCAAGAAAATTCTGGACTGAAGCCATTGACACTGCATGCCATACAATCAACCGTGTCTATCTTCACAAGCTTCTGAACAAGACATCTTATGAACTTCTAACTGGCAAGAAGCCAAATGTCAGTTACTTCAGAGTATTTGGCTCAAGATGCTGGATCAAGGACCCTCACCACACCTCAAAATTTGCTCCAAAAGCACATGAGGGCTTTATGCTTGGATATGGAAAGGATTCACACTCCTACAGAGTCTTCAATCTCTTTCACTACAAAGTTGTTGAAACAGTGGATGTGCGGTTCGATGAGACCAATGGGTCACAAAGAGAGCAACTGCCAGATGTGCTAGATGAAGTTCCAGCCAGTGAATCAATCAAGCTAATGGGAACTGGAGAAATTATACCTTCTGAAGCTCATCCTGAAGAAGAACTTATCATCTCAGCACCTGATCCACACGAAGACAATGCTCAGCCTGAAGACATTCCTCCCCATGACAACATAGATCAGCAAGAGCAAAGTCTTCGACCCATACATCCTCGTGTTGCCAATGAAGTGCAGATTGACAGAATAATTGATAGCATCAATGCACCTGGTCCACTGACTCGTTCAAGGGCAACTCAACTGGCAAATTTCTGCGGACACTTCGCATTCGTTTCAATTACAGAACCCAAGGAAGTTGAAGAAGCTTTTATGGAACCTGAGTGGATTCAAGCTATGCAAGAAGAGCTTCAACAGTTTGAGCTGAACAATGTATGGGAGTTGGTTAAGCGTCCTGATCCACGGAAGCATAACATAATAGGCACCAAATGGATATACCGCAACAAGCAAGATGAGCATGGTCAAGTCGTCAGAAACAAGGCTCGTCTCGTTGCTCAAGGATATACTCAAGTGGAAGGCATTGACTTCAATGAAACATTTGCTCCTGTGGCCAGACTTGAAGCCATCCGTATACTGCTGGCCTATGCAAATCATCACAACATAATTCTGTATCAAATGGATGTGAAGAGTGCCTTTCTCAATGGAAAAATTGAAGAAGAAGTGTATGTTGCACAACCACCTGGGTTTGAAGATCCAAAACATCCTGACATGGTTTACAAGCTCAATAAGGCACTATATGGCCTCAAACAAGCCCCTCGGGCCTGGTATGATACACTCAAATACTTCCTGAAGAGCAAAGGCTTCATACCTGGTTCCCTAGATCCCACTCTCTTCACGAAGACATATGATGGTGAACTGTTTGTGTGCCAAATATATGTGGATGACATTATCTTCGGCTGCACCAATCAGAAGTAAAGTGAGGAGTTCGGATATATGGTGCAAGAGCAATATCAGATGTCTATGATGGGGGAGCTGAAATTCTTCCTCGGTCTTCAGATACGGCAGCAACGCAATGGCATCTTCATATCTCAAGAGAACTTCTGGGTCCTGACGACAATGGTAAAGAGTTCGATCAAAAGGTATACCGCTCCATGATTGGTTCTTTGCTTTATTTATGTGCATCTAGGCCAGATATTATGCTTAGTGTTTGCATGTGTGCTCGATTCCAAGCGGCACCAAAGGAGTCGCATCACTTAGCTGTGAAGCGAATTCTTCGATATTTGGCTCACACCCCAACTCTAGGGTTATGGTATCCAAAGGGCTCAGAGTTTGATCTGGTTGGATTTTCGGATGCTGATTACGCTGGTGACAAGGTTGATCGGAAGTCCACATCAGGCACATGTCACTTTCTGGGCCGATCACTTGTATGTTGGTCTTCAAAGAAGCAGAACTGTGTATCTCTCTCCACTGTTGAATCTGAATACATTGCTGCTGGATCCTGCTGCGCTCAGCTTCTATGGATGAAGCAAACCCTCAAGGATTATGGCATTCATCTGAAGCAAGTGCCACTTTACTGCGACAACGAAAGTGCCATCAAGATCGCCAACAACCCAGTTCAGCACTCGAAGACAAAGCACATTGAAATTCGTCATCATTTTCTCAGAGATCATGTTGCGAAGGAAGATATTGATATCATACACGACAACACTGAAGAGCAATTGGCAGATATCTTCACCAAGCCCTTGGATGAGAAGAGGTTTTGCAAGTTACGGTGTGAGCTAAATATCTTGGAATCCTCAAATGTCCTGTGATCAGGCACACATCCTAACACTTATGCATGTTGATGACTTAGATGTGCAACACACGAAGTAACATATATCTTCAATCAATGAAGACATACATTCTAAGTGCGAATACATTAACATGGAATTTGACTTCGGAGCGCCACGATAATTGTGCGCCGTGTCTGGGTCTAATACTTCCTATACGGTGGGTAACACCACCACCAAATTTCCTGCTTGAAGTGTTTCACTCATGGCGTTACATTTGCTATGTCTTCACATTTGGTTTGGCTTCAATCTCAATTTGTCTTCATGATTATCTTCACTGCGTTAATTATATATATATATATATATATATATATATATATATATATATATGTACTGGTGTTCTGTCCTCTACAGCATTCACTTATAGCTATGTCTTCTTGTTTGAATCTTTTGAACTAAGTGAATGTGATCGGACCCTAACCTCTCCATGCTTCCTACCTCAAACTCTATCTCTCCAAGTCGTATGCATTCTATTGAAACTGTCGAATGTCTTCACTGCATCCTTGTCAGCAGAAGACACAGAGACAAACTTTAAAACCGTTTTCAATGTTATTTCATCAACAAGAAATTCGGAGAAGTAGGAACGACACCCGACAATCAAGGTGTGCGTGGGATGTGGAACTGCCCCAAAATACCGCATGATGGCCACGTGCTGTTCAGATGCGAATCGTCAGGGGCACCTGAGTAATAGCGCAGTGCCGCCTCTATCCCTATAAATACACGATTCACTGCGGTCATTATCTCTTCTTCCACCCTCGCACGAACCCTAGCGCCACCGCTAGCTCTCGACGACGCCGGCGACGAAGCGCTCCACTGCCGCAACCTCTCCGACGCCGTTTTCACGCCGACCGCGGACATCACTCTCTCCGCCGTCGCCGTAGGTGTCTTCCGTCGCCAAGTTAGGGCACGGAGGATCGAACTGCTCGGCCTCATCTCCCACTCCGTCTTTTACAGCCTCTTTTGATCCTATAGTTCAGTCACCTACTGCCATAAGAAGTTTCTGCTCTCACAAGTTACATCTCTGTCAATCCGCATCTCATAACCTGCCTAGAATATTCACTTGTGCATCATGAAGTAGTTAGATTCCTCACTTGTACTGATCTGTGGGTTCGTACAAATCTGGAACCAACTTCTTTTCTATAAGTGAATGTCTTCGCATGGTGAGGTCAATATCGTCTAAACTGATTTATCTTCAAAATCTTCTGAGAATGCATATGACCTCTTCCCCTTCCCTCACACCTTAATGTTGTCACAGGCACATGTCCGTGGGAGAATCTTTTGGTTCTCATAGTCTGCATTCATTTGCAGAGTTCTTACAGCATCACATCAATTCTCCTGAAGCCAGTTCCTGTTGGTCCAGCAAAAGAAAACCTTTGAAGCCTTTGAACGTTTTGAAGCCTTCCAAGTTAAGATTCATGGCTTCAGAAACAGCAGCCAGGAAGGGAGGCGGACAAAGACGTGGTGAAACGTCCAAAGATCTGCCTGATGAATTGGCAGAAATGTACAAAACTGATCCTGAAGAGAGCTATGGTCAGCGCAAGACACGAATCCAATGGATTTGAAGATATTGGGCAGAGCAGTGGTTCCAATACCACTTCGTCACTCAGGAATATGCAGAAAAGTGCGCCATCAAGAGACCGTGGGGAGACGTATTATACAAAAATCTCGTACCCCGGTCCAGAGACGAAGCCATTGCTCAAGGCTTCTATCCATGCATGGTCAGAGGACCACAGCCAGCTGAAGCACATCCGTCATCACTTCTCTGGTGTCGCGATGACAATCTGTTCAAGCGCAACTTCCAATTTGCTCAGAACTCTGCGAAGCAAAACAAGAAGAAGCTAGGGTTGGACTTCAACCCTGGTCCCTCTGAACCAAGGGCGGATGGCACACGCGACGCCGATCCCAATATCATCGGGCCGTATGCCAATCTCGCAGGCCTCATCACTCGCATTCTAGTCCAAGGGACTGCCGTGAACGACCCTCCAGCAGACACTAAGTCTGATGACGCTCCTGCTACACCGAAGCCGAAGCAGACGAAGAAGCCAAAAGCTTCAAAGCAGCCGCTTCTCCCAAAATCTCCAGAGCGAAGCCATTGGCAACTGCACCTCCTGAAGCAAGTGTGCAGTCTGAAGACTTATCACGAGTCTCCAAGCCCCAAGAAGCCAAGAAACCTCAGCCACACATTGGCAAAGAGCTCACAGCTGCTGCCATTCTGCGCAGCGAGACCATTGATCTGTCAAGTGACGAAGATCTTGGCGATGACGCTCTTGAGCAGCTCATCAAGAGCAAGGAGGAGGCTAAAATCTTCAACAATCTGCCTCTGTTTGATGCAGCAATCCTCCACAACTTCATCGATGAGTGGTTTGATACACCCAATATCAGCTTCGATGATCTGCAGCTGCCCATTGGCCTCAGCGTCGCCTTCCAAGGCGCTATTGCTTCAGAACTTGCAATTGCCCAGCGCATTGTTGAACTGAAGCAGAAGATTGATTTTGAAAAGGCTCAGTTCAAGCAGAATATGGCCAAGCTCAGCGTCCAAGAAGTCAAGGACTTCAAGATCATGTTACACGAGTTGAAGGAAAACTTTTTGAAGAAACGTGCAGAAGCTCAGGGTTCGCGGGAGCGAATGAAGACTTTGGCTGATCGCTGTGTGCAGGCCTACAATGAGGCCGAGAAGCGCAAGGCACTTGGGCGTCCCGGCATCGACCCCAGGATGGCCACGAAGAAAAAGAAGAAGCCCGCTGTGGCTGAACAAGAGGCACCAAGGCAAGAAGCTGTTCCGATTGTCTTCCCCACTGCTAAGACTGGCTCGAAGCCAACGCACTGGTCAACTGCTTCAGAGCTCAAGAAGACACGGACAGCCGAAGCTGAAGCTCGGAAGAGGAAACACCCTGAAGCCTCTCCTTCTGACCCCACCATCAAGAAGCGCAAGATCAAGAAATCTCGGGCTGCTCCCACAGAGCCCTTGATAGTCGAACCCCTCTCCGTCCGCTATCCTGACGAAGATCGTCAGTTGACAGTGCATGAGCCTGCTTTCACAGAGGCTCCACACGCTGAAGACATTCCAGCAGCCGACCCCAACGCTGCTGAAGACATTGGTCTCCAAGACAATGTATAAGGTGATGCAGCCCTTCCTCAGCTTGAGACAAGCGAAATGATCAGCATTGGTCGTCCATTGACACCCATCACCCAAGATGCATCGTGGGCAGATCGCCCGCAGGAGGAAGAGAATGAGCCCCAGCCCACTGCAACTCCACCGGTGTCGCCTACATTCCGTAGGCTTCGCAAAGGGCCAAGGGCTCAGGCTGCTGACGACATTCTGGCTGCATCAGCCGAAGAGCATGAAGAAGAACCTCAAGCTCCGTCTCCCCCGAACCAACAAGAAGAAGTTCTCAAGGAGAATGCACCTGAATCCGTCCCTCTCACTACACGTGTTGAGGCTGAAAACATTGCGGCTGCCACAACCAACACTGAAGCAATTGTGGAGCCCGACCAACCAACAGCTTCAAGAGACACTGAAGCTACTGCATCCGAACCTTCTGTGCCTGAGTCTGCTGCCGGTCCACAGTTCAACTATCATGTTGTGCACAGGTCCCAGGTCCAGAAGCCGATCCCACGACTGCCAAGGTTCCCAGGTCCTGCATCAGCTCCTGGCTCCTTTAATGTCAATAGCTTCAGGGCAGACAACACGTTCTTCAACAACTCCATGAACCCTTATTCAAGGGAACAGATTGTATCAGATAGGTTCTGGAGCTACCCACAGCGCAGCTACTATTCATGCATCCTATACAACCAAGGCCGCATCTTTCCTCACCAGCGCCTTGAGGTTGAAGCTGTTGCTGGTCTGCCTGGTCTGGAAGAAGCACTGGATTGCTTCAAGCAAGTGGGTCTGCTGCCGTTTATCACCGATGAAGAGCACTGGAATGAAGAGCTTCTGCTCCAGTTCTATGCCACACTGCATATCAAAGGCTACAACAGAGATCCGAAGACTTGGGTCCTGGAGTGGATGACCGGCAATGTCCATCATGAAGCCAATGCATTCGATATCATTGAGCTAACCGGCCTACCCAGTCCTGGCGAACTCTTTGAAGAAGGCTGCCAACTCCATGCTGAATCAATTGAGAGCATATTCCAGCGACCTGAGCCAAACATGAGTCAGATGCTCTCAATGATGAAGCCATTGCCTCTTGATGCACCTTATCCAACTGAGTTCTTCGTTGAAGACTTAGAGTACCTGCCCAGAACTATATATCACATCGTCAGGCGGACTCTCTGGCCCATTAAGGGGCACTCTCCATATGCCAAGGTTGAAGGTGCCATGAAGACTCTCATCTTCTGTATCCTGCATGGCAAATGCTTCAACGCACAGGATCTCTTTATACGCCAACTTGCAGCGTCTGGCTCAGATCTCTTTGGTTTGAAGATTTATGCTCCTTGGGTTATGAGGCTAATCAAGCTACACTCTGCTATCTCCTATCAGCCCTCTGCCCGCAACCATAGAATCTTCTTACCTGATATGGACACCTCTGCTGAAGCTATATATCCTGAGCCTGCCAGGCAACCATTAAGTCTTCAGAATGCAGAACACCAGAGCTTCACTCAGAATGATGAAGGTGTTAAAGCCATCTCAAGAGTGTATCCAATGGCTGGCACCACACGTGCCCCTGCATCAACTGAAGCCCCTGACAGCACAGCTGCACAGAGACCCAAGAAACATGCCCGTTCACTCAATGACCGAGGACTTCTTGTGGCTCTTCACCAAAAGCAAGATAGGCATCACGACTGGCTCAAAAGGCAGATGAGAAGTATCATGCAAGACGTCAATCGCATCAGAAATCTGGCCACCAAGAATGCATTCGTCGCTCATGAAACCTGTCGCCGCACTTGGAAAGGCCTCACCATGATGTGTACTGAAGCTGAACTTCAAGCGGATGGCTTCAGCGAGAGATTCAAGTTTGACTCCACACCCCCCAGAAGAGCTGTGCTGCGCGGAACTCCATCCCTTGAAGATTCAGAGTTCTCTTCCTCTGCTGCCACCGTGACTGGAAGAATCATTGAGGAAGACGACGATGCTACATCACCACCACCTTCTTCAGCGCGTGTCGACCCTGCACCAAGCTCTTCAGCACCACCAAATGCCTCCACCGACCCTGCTACGCCTGGGAACGCGTAGTAAACTCTATGTCTTCAAACCTTTTTGGTCATCACTGACAAAAGGGGGAGAAGCATATGATGTTTATAGTCTTCAAGCGGGTCAATAATATGGGCGGGTGCTTTATATTTTGCTACATTTTGCTTCGTGCTTACAACTCTCGTTTTGCTACATTTGGTTCTTTGAGTTGTAACACTTAAACTTGATGGTCGTCTGCTACTTGTTTGCCACTATGTTTTTGCGAAGATAAATTCCGCATGTACGACGATAATTTCCGCACTTATATCATTTCGCAGACGTCCATTTCTCATTATGCATGTCATTCTCTTCATATACCTTTACATGCATGGTGGATTGTCATCATAAGTTGAAGTGGATTCCCACAAGTACAACCTGCCATGTGCATTTGCGTTCCAGAAGCAAATTACTTATATGCATATCCTCAGGGGGAGCCCTTGCAGCTTATGAAGACAATTCCTTTACAATTTCACAAATTATATTCCCCGATGAAAACTTCAACTAGTTTGTCATCAATCACCAAAAAAGGGGAGATTGTGAGTGCATCTAGTGCCACCCCTAGTTGGTTTTGGAGTATTGACGACAAACCTAGTTGAGGGACTAATATGTTTGTGAGAATTGCTGGATAACACAGGTAGAAGTCCCTCATTGATTCGGTTTACCTACCAGAGATGAACCCTAAAAATGTACGAAGACACTGAAGACAATGGTGGTTTATGAAGATATTCATGTTGAAGACAATGACATGTGAAGACTCCCTATGAAGCTTATGGAACTCGAAGACTTAGATCCTTCGTAGTTTTACTTCATTCATGTTGTGTC